>OW386285.2:296709802-299250802 GCA_936432065.2 Rutpela maculata
AAACGGTCCTTGTGGACTGATCTGCGCCTCTGCAGACTCCCAAAAATGTCTTTAAATGAAATTTTTGCCTAAGTCGAATTTTGATTATGTCTTCACTTAGGACGATTTTGGAGAGTTCTACAACACTCCCCTCCTTTGGTTGAATCTTTTCTACTCATCGATCGCCTTTAATTTCCATATTCACTTGTATGTCTGTATGCCTTCATTTGACGGTCTGACCTATGGTACAGATGTTTTAAAAATAACGGCCTTAATTGGGGCAGACGGCTGATTCGCCTATCTAACTTAAAAATAATTACATTTTTTAAACAATACGACAAGTTGATACAACATTTTTATCAACTTAATTACACCCGCGTCGAGGTGCGAAGCGTAGCACAATTTTGATTAGCGTCCACTCTCACTAATTCGTTGCACTCGCTTTTTCGCCCTGGTCTCGCTCTTGCTTAACTTCGGCCCTTTCTAGAAGAGTCTGTCTATATCTCCATGCCGCAGCTTGGACGGTCCTCGCCTTTGAGTTCCAGACTTCACCATGCCGCGCCCTTGCGACAGGCTGGGTCATCTTTCCATTTCTGCACATGGAAAATGCAGTTCTGCAACTAGATTGACTTTTTAGCAAGTCGTCGACTGGGACGCGTCGACTAACAAACACAATGTGTTGTTTTTAATGAAATATTTTTCTAACATGAATTTTGTTAACTTATAATGGTTAGAAATTGGTTCTTCGTAAGGTAGATTGAATCGGCTTACGATACTCGTGCGGTCATCACTACTTGTGAAAAAAGTATAAAAAAAAATCGAAGCGTCTTCTTGAGCGAAGAACGGCTTCTGAAACTCGTCTCGTAGTTTCTACTTCGTAAGGTAGATTAAATCGGCTTACGATACTCGTGCGGTCATCACGACTTGTGAAAAAAGTATAAAAAAAAAATCGAAGCGTCTTCTTGAGCGAAGAACGGCTTCTGAAACTCGTCTCGTAGTTTCTACTTCGTAAGGTAGATTAAATCGGCTTACGATACTCGTGCGGTCATCACGACTTGTGAAAAAAGTATAAAAAAAAATCGAAGCGTCTTCTTGAGCGAAGAACGGCTTCTGAAACTCGTAGTTTCCATTTGGGGTATACGTTAATTTTGTTGACTTAAAATGATTAAAATAGAAGTTGTCTTCTTGCATAAGAAAAACAGCTTCCGAAACTCGTACTGATTCGTACTTATGCCTACGTCCATTACTCGAACTTGGCGGCTCTCGCTCTTGAGAAGCTAGGCTTACCGGATCGCGCTCTTGCGTCGGGTTCGCCGTCTTTCCATGTCTGCTCATGGAGTAGACTTTAAATTTTCGATTCGACCGCATATAGGTCAAAATCGCTACTTAGAATTTTGAGAAAAAATATAAAAAAAAAAAGCGAAAACGGCTATTAGCCGTGGTCGACCTCAGAAATATCTAGAGGTGACTCTTCTATATCTGGCTCATCTCGAGCATCTTCGGGATCTCGACTTATTACATCCGGCTCATCTTGAGCACTTGCGGGAACATTGATTTGAACTAGTGTGGTATCGCTACGTCGCTCTGACCTGGGCGCGATCTCATTGTCTGATGAGGAAGCGTCGTCACTAAGATGAATTTCATCCGGACTATCTTCTGATTCTTCAGACAATTCCAATTCAACATCGGGGTCTCCCTTAGGTGCCGGCCTGATGGCATCGACATGTAATCTCGTCGAAGTTACCCCCTTGTGAATGAGGTAAACTTCATTAGACAATCTCTTTAAAACCTTGTGTGGCCCACTCCACGACGGTGTGAAGGTATGATCCTTCCTGATCCTTTTAGTCATTACCATATCTCCCACTTTATATACGACCGGCGTTACCGCCACTTTGGGCGCGTAACGCCATTGGTAATTTGTTTGATTTTTACGAATTTCCTTGACTCTTTCAAGGCGGGGAACGTCCGCTTGATTACGACGTTCTTGTCTATAAGCGAACATATTCCAATCACCAATCTGCGGTAATTCATAGCCGAGCACTACGAAACTGGGCGTATGCCCCGTAGCGGCGTTTTTTCTTGTTCTCAAGATATATGCCATCTGACTAACATGTCGATCCCACTCGTCGTTGGGTGAACCATATAATAAGGTTTTTAAGATCTTCTTAGCTTCTTGCACCCTCCTTTCTATTGGATTAGCCTGTTGGTGGTAAGCTGCTGTGAAGAATCTTTCAATATTGTTACGTGTACAGAACGTATCGTAAAAGCCGGAATTGAAGTGGCCTCCCTGGTCGGAAATGATGACCCTCGGAACGCCATATCTCGCCACTAGTTCCTCTTCGATAAATTGTGCTATTGTTTTTCCACTGACTTGGGTGAACGCCTTGGCTTCGACCCACTTACTAAATACATCCTCTACCATTAATATATATCGGTTATCTGCATCTTTGGTTCGCTGAAGCGGTCCGATTACATCGACGCTTAGAACTTCGAACGGATGCGATGGAGCATGGCTTCTGAGAGGAGCCTTCGGTTGTGACTGTCTGCTTTTTACGGAATTACAAATAATGCACTCATTTAAATATTTGTTAACTAGTCTCGACAAATTATTAAAATAATAGCGGCCCGAGATGATTCTAACAGTTTCATCGCGGCCGGGGTGACCTACTTCCGGTCGGTCGTGAAAATGAGATATTACTCTCATGACCATACGTTTTGGTACGTATAATTTTTCTATAACATTTTCGCCTCTCGTCCAAAGTGTGCCGCCTATCACTTGTCTTGTATTGACGAATTTCACCTCTGCCTCGGTTTTATCTGCTTGTCGCACTAGAGTATTCCATCGTTCAATTTGGTCTTGGATATCTCTGGAGTGCGTTTGCGCTTCTCTGACCTGATCGTTTAATTCCAATGTGGTAATCACTGATATTCGTTCCTTGTACGAGAATTTTGGTGGGTACATTCTCTCCTCTTCGTCGTCTGCTTCGACGTTTGGGCCTTGAGGATTCCTGCTAAGATAGTCAGCCAATATATTTTCCTTGCCGGGACAATGTTCTATGGTGAAGCTGTATTCCTGAAGTAATAATGACCAACGTGTAAATTTCGTTTTCTCGTCCTTATGCTTATTTAACCATAGTAAAGCTCGATTGTCGGTTTTGACTATAAATGGACGGTCTGCCAAATATATTTTGTATTTCCTTATATAATTAACGACGCTCAAACATTCCAATTCATTAATATGGTATTTTCTCTCCGTCGGAGATAACGTATTACTAGCATAAGAGACGATGTGCTTCTGGTCATTATCCCCCAATTGATATAATACTGCAGATAATCCTATTAAGGATGCGTCCGTCTGCAGTATGAACATTTTATTGAAATCTGGCCGGTGCAGTCCTAGAGGTTTATTCAATACTTCTTTTAGTAAAATAAAAGCTTCTTGGGCTTCCGGATTCCACTTGAAGCGCCAGTCTTTCGAGAGTAGTCGGGTCAAGGGCTTTGTAATTATTGCAACATTAGGGATATATTCACGTACCCAATTACATAGACCAAGGAAACTCTGAAGCTGGCGCCTCGTCGTAGGGGCCGGATAATTTTGTATCTGTAATATGGGTTTTTCTAATGGTTGAGTGGTGTTGGCATTTATTTGATGCCCGAGATAGGTTATGCTTGACGTGGCTACCACACATTTTTCCGGTGACACCTTTAAATTATGCAAACGCAGGCGTTCAAAGACGGCTCTCAGATGGTTTACATGCTGTTCTATATTTTCACTGTAGATGATAATATCATCGAGATATACTTTGCAGAAATGATGCAAGTAGCCGGTCAATACGTCTCTTGCCATAAATTTTTGGAATGTACATGGAGCGGTCTTCAATCCGAAAGGCATCACGTTAAATCGGTAAGATGCTCCATCTAATGTTGTAAACGTAGAATAGTTTTTTGACGACTCCTCAAGAGGGATTTGCCAATATCCGCTCTTGAGGTCCAACACCGTAAATATGTTGGCGTTTCCTAGATCCTTTATACTCTCGTATATCTTTGGTAAGACGGATGCTTCGTCTTCCGTTACTTCATTTAAGTGACGATAATCAATGCAGAAGCGAGGCTTCTTGCCGGGCCTTTCAATTATAATGGGAGGCGAACTGTACTGAGCGGTACTCGGTTCTATGACCCCGGCTTTCAGCATCTCTTCAATTTGATCGTACATAACTTTTTTCTTAGTAGGAGACATAGGGTAGGGTTTGATATTGAACGGGCGGTCGTCTTTAACTTTTATTTTATGTTTCGTTGTCACCGTGGTAGCTTGGGTAGGCACCGCGGTGAACAATTCAGCGAATTCCTCGAATAGAGGTTTTAAATTATCGTTTCCGATGATCAGTTCTTCGGGAAGCCGGCATTGCTTCCTTGCTTGATGTGCCGCTTGATTCCAGAAGACGGTTATTCGCTCTTCAGTGCCGACGTAGACACATTTACGTTGATAATCGAATACGACATTGTGAGCATATAAAAACGGGGCTCCCAGAATGAGCTCTTCATTTAAATTTTGAATGACCTGAAACGTGGTCTGAAAGGGTACATCTAGTACATTAACGTTTATGGTCGTAGTCCCGAGGGATTCTACTAAACCATCGCCACAAGCCATAACAAAAGTTTGGGGAGCTGTAAGTTGATCAATGTCGTTCAAAAATTTCGGTTGGATAATATTCCTTGTCGAACCTGTATCCAATAAAGCGTTAACCGCTCGATTATTAATTATAATCTTAATGCGAGGCAGAGGGAAAGCGTCGTTGGTTTGATTGATAGATTCTAATGGAGTGAATCGGTGGGGAGATAGGTTGACTTCTTGATCCTTAAACAGGTAATTAAGGTCAGGAAGGTCATCGAAGTTTTTTAATTTAAACTTCTTGCTTCGGAGCTTCCCCGAGGGTCGCTTCGAGCCTGCTGGGGCCTGGTAGGCGGGGCTGGTACAGTTCGGCCTGGGCCATCGCCTCTGACCCCCGCTTGGTTTCCCGTATTCATATTACGATAGGGATTGTTTGGGCATTCTGCATGAAAATGCCACTGCTCCGTTGGGCAATATCTGCAAGGGCGATACGGGACTCGGGAGTTCCTTACGTCTCCAGTACCCCTTCTCGGTATATCCCCTCTGGGCAGCGAGGAAATATTATTTGCAAAATGCACCCTTGGTGCTGGCGGATTATCTCTTCTTTGAGATCCATTGAATGGTGTCCTAGATGCACCAAAGGAACTGGAGGACGGCTTCGCTAATGCGGAGGGTTCCGTTCTCCAGTTACTGCTCGATTGCTGATTCCCTTGAGCTGAAGCGGTAGAGGTGGACGCTTCTCGGTCTTTGCTTTTTTTTGCATTTTGCAGAATCTCGAATTCTTTATTCTCATCCATGATTTTGGTCATTTGTTCGGTCATCGTCACTAGTGTATTTGTATCTAGTATGACGGCACTCTTTAGGAGCATTTTCATATCAGGTCTCAACTGATTGAAGATGGTAGCCGCCTTCATCGCCTCCGGCTTAAACGGATCGATCCTGTTGAAGAGGCATACCTTCCTGGAAATAAATACTGACGTATTTTCCTCGGCATCTTGTTTCTTGCCATATAAATTAGCTACTGCTTCGGTGAGTACTTCACCTGAATCGTAACGGCTTCTGAACCGCTCGAGGAATAGAGGATACGTGGTAATTAGGGTTCGGTATTGTTCGAACCATTTCCTAGCATCGTCTTTGAGCTGTTCTGATATTTTATACAGACGGTCGTTATCCTGCGTAATTCGTACTCGGACGAAAAATTCCTCCATATGATGAATGAAGGTTTCAGGGTCTTCGTGTTCGAAGCCATGAAATTCCGCATTTGGATGCTTCGACCGATACTTATGCTCGTGTGTGGCTTCGCTTAGAGCTTTGGCAAGACCTGCTGCCATTTGGGCAAACACTTGTTCTGAGGAGGGCTGTATGACTCCTTCAGTGGTACTCGGGCCAACCCCCGAACTACCCAGTACATCCTCCGCGCACGGCCTCTCTAACCCTCTAGAGACGTTGTCCATCACAGATGTCGGCTCGTCGTAAAACTGGAAAGGCGTTGATTCATCCATATCCTTTCCAGAAAGCCCTGCTGACTAACAACGCCCCACGTTGGGCGCCATGTAGAAGAACGCACTACCGGGCGTCAAAATGACGCGACACCAATTTATTTCTCAGGGGGCGCCAGTCGCGTATTACCCCGTTCTTCTACCTCCCAGGCGGGTTCGAGATAAGATGACTTCGGTAGCCGAAAAGCGGGACCAAGGCTGCACTACCACAGATCGGAAACTACGCTCTCTCTGGACCCGAATTCCCTCGTTAGGGGTTTAGGCACCTCTTAATTTCCTGAATTTTTGCATAAAAAAATCCCAACCGAAGAATTTCTCTGCGGAGGGATTAGTTTTGGTACGCGAAAATCGCGTTTTGGTCCATTAATAACGGAATATATTTCTCAAAAAACGCATAAAAAAATCCCTATCGAACCTCCGTAAAACAACCAGAAGGTCGAACGTTAATGCGAATTAACTCGACACATCCGGTTTTCTATACGAAAGTTCCAGGGATTATAGACCGTCAACAGGCCTCAAGATCAATTAAGAAACATTAGTTCAAAGAATCCGTTTATTTAACAGAATTGGTTATACAAAATTCTCAAGAAAGAATCGTGCCTTCCCCAATCAAGGTAGTGACTTTCAGACCATACAAGCGAGAGCGCTCGCGCTAACGATCGATTAGGTAGAAAAGATTCATACGTACCTTCTCAGAATCAAAATGCGAGCTTTTAGAATCATTTCAGACTCTGGGTAAATGAATAATTAAGGCTGACTGAAATTAACTTAAAAAAGTTTTACTAAATGAATTTAGTTTCGCTAGAGACTACCTAGCTTTAAAGTTCTTGTATCGTGGAAATTCACGTACTCAAACACATTCAGAGGACTTATTACTGCATAAGTTGAGTGGCGTTCGATCAGTCCACGACTTACTAACCCTTATCACAGTCGATTAATAATATCGATTTGGCAGCGTCTCACCTTCGAGCGACTATTAGGCAAAATTGAATTTTTGGATTTTTATGCACAAGGCGTTTTCCTCTATAACTTTGTCATTTGAAAAGCCCCGTTATTGGCTTTTCTACCATCACTTTGTCTGGACCACTCAACGCGCTCGACCAAATTGCGAGCCGCTGGGTCAATCCAAACTCTTTCTATGCGAGAAACCGGCCTTGTACATGTGCATTGATTTTTATCAATTTTTGCTTATCGGCACTACGCCGGCTTTGACAAAATCTTCTTTTTTGCCTTTCGGATGCAGTGCATCGTTAAAATTTTATGCTCATATTTTAGAATTGGGCTTTCAATGACCGTACCTCAAAGGTCAATGTCTTTGGTTGAGGAATAAAAAATAAAAAATAATTTAAAGTATATTTTCGTGGTACTTTTTAAACTGACTTTGTGGTACTTTTGAAAAATCCATTTAAAGACCAATTTTAGCGTACTTTTGAAAAATCGATTTTCGAGCCAAATTTCAAGGTACCTTTGAAAAACTAATCTGCGGGTGAAATTTTGGCGTACTTTTGAAAAATCGATTTTCAAGCCAAATTTCAAGGTACTTTTGAAAAGTTAATCCGCGGGTGAAATTTTGGCGTACTTTTGAAAAATTGATTTTCAAGCCAAATTTCAAGGTACTTTTGAAAAGTTAATCCGCGGGTGAAATTTTGGCGTACTTTTGAAAAATTGATTTTCAAGCCAAATTTCAAGGTACTTTTGAAAAGTTAATCTGCGGGTGAAATTTTGGCGTACTTTTGAAAAATTGATTTTCAAGCCAAATTTCAACGCAGTTTTGAAAAATTAGTCTGCAAGTGAAACTTTGGCGTACTTTCGATAAATCGATTCCTGGGCCAAATTTTGACGCCCTTCCAAAAATATTATTTTTCAAAGTCCAATTTATGATACCTTTGAAAAAGTATACTATTCATAAATCTTTGTCATTATATACTTCTACTCTGATATTCTGAACCAAAAACATTTTTCCTAAGTGAAAATTCGGTGTTTCTTCGAATTTTCGCCTGGTCATTTCCAACGCCTTATAGAACCCAAAACGGTCCTTGTGGACTGATCTGCGCCTCTGCAGACTCCCAAAAATGTCTTTAAATGAAATTTTTGCCTAAGTCGAATTTTGATTATGTCTTCACTTAGGACGATTTTGGAGAGTTCTACAACAATCCCAACGAATATGGAAACTACAGAGCCATTAGTTTGCTTTGTAATTTTTTAAAAATGTTTGAGTTCGGTGTCAAGAATCAACTGTCTTCTTTTTTGTATAAAAATGAGCTATCAGCTTGCCAACGTGTTTCTCTAAAAACAAAAGCACTGAATCAGCCTTTTGTGAGTTTTAAGATGATATTGGCAGGCTTGAGGGTATGTCCTGAGGAGGGTTCCAGTCATTCCTATTGGGGATGACAACCTCAAGGGGTTTTGAGAAGGAGAAAACAGGCACCATATCATCATTCTTGGCCTCCAGGCATGAGTGAGACCCCATCGCATCAGATAGAGTCCTTGAGTGACCTAGTGGTTCTCCTTCAACCTTCCACTGACTTACACACCTCAGCCTGTGGACCACTTTCCAAGCCTCGGCCTCAATCACCAGGTGAAGGGCACAAGGTCCAGAAGGACCTCCAAGGCTGCGGTGGGAGTCGTGCGTATTGCTCCTGTGGCTCCCAGCCAGGCTAGCCTCTGAAGTTGTGTCAGCTTTTGTTAGATGTACAGCCTGTTTACAGCAGGCCACCAAACAACCGAAGCATCCGTAATCATTGGTCTTACTATGACAGTAGAGTACCAGTTGTTACCCTGGGGTTTAACAAGTATTTCCCTTTGCAGGAGCCCACTAACAATATTTGGGAATTTTTCCGAGATGATAATTGTCAGGTCATCTGCATAACCTTGTGTAAAAAGATCCTAGTTCTCAAGTTGGAATAGATCATCGAGAACGAGTTCCTTAGCAGAGGTGAGAGGACTCCTCCCTGTGGGCAGCCTCTCCTCACTGACGTTTCTTCGTTGGCAGCTATAATTTGCCTCTCCGCCAAGATGGCCCTCAACCATATGATGATGGTGTTCTCGATGCCATGATAGGCGGCGGCGGCCCAAATTCAATCAAATGAGATGTTATCAAACGCTCCCTCGATGTCCAGAAAAGCACCGGCCATAAGTTCTTTGAGGTGTAGCGCCTTCTCGATCCTGGAAACGACCGGGTGAAGGGCCTTCTCCACCGACTCGCCGACCTGGTACGCTTGTTGCAACGGATGCAGAGGCATTATAGCCAGTGCCCCGTCTTTAACAACCAACCTTTCCAAGGCTTTGAGTAGGAAGGTTATAAGACTCATTGCTCTGTAAGCTTTGGCAGTGTCATATACTGTACGTCCTGCTTTTTCAATGAAAACTATTTTTGCGGCTCTCCAGGATATTGGAATATACCCCATGGCAAGGCAGGTTCCTCCGTTTCCACTACGGATTCGGGGAAATGAGTTTCTAGTAGATGCTTGAGGCATTCCTCAGTGGAGGTCGTTAGTCAGAGGGAAGCCTCAAGTTCTCCAGTCGTGGTGGACTGTCTATTTTGAGGGCTTTGCATAGCCTTGCGGCTTTAGGAAGATCTTCTATGCCTTCACATAATTCCTTCCACGCCGCCCTCTTGCTGTTGTGAATGCAACTTTTGTAAAGGCGTTTGGATCTTTTGTAGCCATCCCAATCCTCTGGAAGCTGAGAACACATTGCTCTGTTGTAGAGCCTGCGTGTCTGTTTGCGTAGATTTTGGAGCTCCTTGTTCCACCAAGGAACGTTTTTCCTTTCTTTTCTTCTTTTAACAGGACAACTGCTTTCATATGAGACAGTGATCGGTCCATTAAGAAGCATGGTTGAGGATTCAGTTTCCTCTATATTCCTGGGTATAATCACCCTCGTTATTTTACTCGAAAGGCGTCCCAATCGGTATGTTTGGAATTTTTGTACCAGCTCTCCTCTAGAGAGGGAGCTACGACCAGTTTAAATCTAATGCGACTATGATCCGATAGAGACGGTTCCGTCGATACATTCCAATTTTTTTTTGTTGGTAATATGTATGTCTTTTCGACTTGTGTAAAACAATTTTCTGTTCTATACACCAATAGATATTATTATTATTATTATTATTGTTATTATAATCATTCGCTAATAAATCCAAGCAGCTACTTTACAGTAGAGTCAGTAGAAATTCCCATTATATGAAGCTTTGCCTCATTCTTGGGGCTTGAGGTCAATAGTTGTTAAGCTGTACCATGGCCTCGCAGCTCTGATTGAATCTGGCTTCTTGGCAGACCGAAAGCTGGTTCCGGGCCAGAGAAAGGACTCTTTATTCCTTCTACCTATATAATATGGGAGCCAGCGACAATTTTAGTTACTATATTTGTTTAAACTTGTTTTTTTTTTCTCGATCATATTAATGTAACAGATCCACAAAACAAACCCCTGCGACCTCGTTAGCGGGCCAACGCTTGGCAGTAGCATTTTGATTATTTTTAAAAAAGTGTCACTGCTGTACATGTTTAAAGTTGATATTTTTTATGTCCTTTATTGACATTACAATATGATGGAAAATGATTTCTTGCCACCTTCATTGTAGACCGGCGTGCTTCTATCATTAACAAATAAGTAATTAAAATAAAGTCAATTGACAGAAATGTTTAAAGCTGAAATTTTGTTTGGGACTAGTTTATTACTTGAAATTGTTAAAAAACATGCGCTGCCGGCTCTTCGACGGAACATGGCTTTGGCAGGAGTAAAAAAGTCCTGTCAGGTGTTGGCCCGCTGGTGCGCCTGAAGGAGTCGATTTTGTGTAAACACAGCCCAAATATAATACAAAAATAAAAAATTAATTTTAAGCTAGCTCTCGTACTAATACTCGAAATAGAGATATAGAGATACGATCAAGAACTTCGACTAATGCTGCTTCACTCAGGGTGCTTGGTTGGTGATCTGTGGATAAACATAATTTCCATTCTCTGTCAAAATAAATGGTGCAAAAATCGTTTCTGGTTTTATTAATATTCTCAAACTAATATTGACAAACTCTAAGTAAAAAATTTTACAATACAGCAAGTAAACAACTGATTCATTTCCAATTTTTTGTTCTCAGAAGTCCATCTTAATTTTTTTTATCGTCTTGAAGGTGAAATAAGCTGCAATATTAATATAATTTGATATTGTAATTTTTAGGCCTATGAATTAAGAAGAAGAAGAATTTTATTCACAAGAAAAAGCTGTAATTACAAATTAAAAAAACAAAAATTATTTCCACTGAATGAGTAAATACACAAAGATTATTGAAGTTCTAACTTTTTTTTTCTTTATCAAGATGTTTTATTTTAAAAAAGTTTGTTGTGTGTTCCAAATCACATTTTGATTGTAAATTAAGTATTAGTGTGAGACAAACACAAAAGAAAAGAACATATGTACACAGCTAAGTTATCTTTGATGATTTAAAATCGTCCGTATTTATTTTAAATACAGAGTCTAGTAAGGACAAGGGTAGATAAGAGCCTTTTTCCGCCCATCGGCCATGTTGTATGTCATTATATTTTCCGAGTAGTATATGTCTTGATGAGTAATAAAAAACTGTTCTTTGGAATCGTAGATTATTCATTGAGCGTATAATGATGGCTATTACTCACGAGGGTGATGTTTACGGCACGAGACAAAGGCGTGTCGTAAATCATCCGAGTGTGTAATAGTCATTATACGTGAGCTGAATACTATAATTAATCCACGACTATCGCATAGTTTAGCTGTTTTCATCGTTTAAAAGCGAAAAAATAAAGTTCATTTACAGTAAAACGTTGACGTGTTAAACGTCAAACACGAAAATACGCACGAAAACATGGAAAAATGGATTCGCCGTTTCCTTATGAAAATTGCTATTTCCAAAGGTGCGTTAGAATGAAAACAACTAGTTTCTGGTTGGTTAAATATGTGTTAGAATCAGATTATGTTCATTATACGTTAAGTTGGAATAATGACTATCATTATTTGTCAATTGTTAAATGTAGAATGCAATGATTATACGATGGTCATGGATAAACATATTCTTATTCAATACATACCACAATATGTGGTTTTGAGCGCTGACACAGTCGACACTACTACGACTTCCGCGGAAACGATTTTGTTTTTTATACATTGAAGCGCTTGATGAAACAATATAAATTGACCATTATTTAAAAGATTAAATGCTCAACAATGAAATGAGGTATAGCTCATTTTGTTTCATCGAGCGCATCTAACTGAAATATATATTAAAAGTTCGGAAAAAGGTAAAAATTACTAAAAAACTGCAAACATGCCTACTTTCAAATGCTATTACTACGACCTACTGTTGTTTTTCGAATGTAAAACGTATAGAAACATAAAGTTCATATGTTCAACTATAAATAAATAAAGCTTAATGATTTTAAGGAGAACTTTTCTTTTTTATGAAATTAGTGGGCGAAACTTATATAGCTTATCTACCCTTGCCCTTTGTCGAATATTTTGGTATTGGTGTATGGTGGTATTTTATTATATTACTAGATCAAAGAATGGCGATGTAGAGTTGATATTGACTCACATTAAATGTTTTAACACATTTCAGAAAATGATTATAGAGAATATAATGATTCTTATAACAATTTGACTGTTGTAAAACTAATTCATTTTAGCAATGTCAATAAATCACTAGACGAACTGGAAGCTGTAATGGACATTTTGATTCAATAATTCTCGAATGTGTTTCTATTAAAATGCATCTAGAATGGCAATAACTCATAAGCACAGAACTGCTTTTGGGGGAATAATTGAACAACTATCTGCTAGAAGCTCACTTATGATAAATCTGTTTCATAATTCAAAACATGTTCATGTTGCCTGAATAATGATTAAGTCATTTATCTTACGATATATTATACACGGACAAAATCCATTAATAGAGATAAACAATAAACTTGCTCTTGCAGCGTTAATTTATAACAGAAGTACTTGCCAAGGTCATGAAATTTGAAATGTCGATAGTTTTCAATCCAAAACAATATTTTCTTAAACACAGTTAATTATTGTATGTAAAATACAGCTTACCTGAAATTATTTTCATTTTTGCGATGCCAGCGCAAAGATGTAGGTAGCTAAATATATAGCTACTAGCTTTTAAGTAAAAAATATTTTGGCATTAACTTACCTTTCAGTCCTTTCAGCCATTTTAAGAATTTAGGTGTGCAAAGAGAAGTGTGAAGTTATTTATTTAGGATACAATTACCCATTCCTAGAGGGGGCTGAAACCTTCGGTGTGCCTCTGAAATGGTTTCCACAAACACTAAAATACTTAAATACTATTACTCGACTTGCATTTCGCCAATCACGTTGGTATCATCTGGAAATGATTAAAACTAAAGTATAACTAAAAAGTTCTTGTATTTACACTAGAATAATACCATGGTCGAAAGCACTCAACCAATTCTGTCATCCCTACCTAAACTTTTCCTCAGTTCAACAAACCGTGACATAATAACCAATAAAGCGGGCTATTTGGAATAGGACCCTCGTCCCTATTCATATTATTTTTAAATTTTGCAATCTCTAAGCTTTCAAAAGCATCCAGCTGTCAGATATTTGTTACATTTCTGTTTAACCTAAAGCTACTGATAGTTTTATTCAATAATAAAGCAAAGAAATATAATAACATTAACTAAAAACACTTTTATTTCTCAAGCTTGTCATATTATCATAATTGACACCTTCACGCTAACTCAATTTTTCTAGTCATTCTGTTTTCGTCCTGCTGCGCTCGCTCACGAGATGGCGTGAATTGGGGGTCCCTCTCCAACCGTCCATTGGCGGGTCTGGAACGCTCATACGGGGACGCCGCTAACACGGCCAGACTGACAATTGTTTTGCTCTCGAAACAAGGGTCGTGCTCGTCCTCTGAAAAAAATATATTAGTGCCCATAGTTGGGAATTCTTTTACTAAAGAACAATTCAGATCATGTCTCTTTGTGGATCACGTGTCTGAATTTAAAAATGTTCAACAGTTCAACCTTTTACACCAGACAAGTCTCTCTGTAGACTATATTTTAACTATCAGGCAAGACTCTACAAGGTGCATGCCTAAACTTCAACACCAGGCAAGACTCTACAAAGTACATGTCTAAACTTTAACACCAGGCAAGACTCTACAGGGTACATGCCCAAATTTGTTACACACTCACACATAAATAATCTATTTATGACAATATTTCTAATTGACAACAGCCTCTCTGTGCATTGCTTCAGCACTCAATATTTTAAAATTTTAGCTTACCACTATTTATGTTGGCTTTTATGCTGGGTTGAAACAAAGAGTAAATTTCAAAACACCTAACTTTTTATCTAAATTTCCAAAATATTTGGGCGTCTGATCTTGTGAGCGTGATGTACTAATCCTATGAAGCAAACAACTGAGCTGCCAATGTGTTGAGGAGGGCAACGTTTTACCCTTGCATTGGCCACTTGCTCGTATTATTCAAATAATGCTTCAACAAAGGGGGGAGGATGTTGTGGTATGATATCACTCAACTAAAATTAGGATAAACTATTTTTAAAAGCTCAGTTATCTAGCTAAATCCTTTTCTAGATGCGAACAATATTTTGCGTAACGCCGATATAAATTTTGATCAAAAACATCCAGTTTTATTGCCGTCAAAAACTCATTATACGAGAATATTAATTCAATATGAACACGTGAAACTCTGTCATGCTGGAGCTCAAACAGTTTTGGCACATATCAGATTGCGATTTTGACCAATAAACGTTTTGAGAGATATAAAAAATATTATCAAATATTGTGTTATTTGTCACAGATTTAAAGCTGAATCTTCCAAACAAATTATGGGACCATTACCCCGCGACAGAGTATCAATAGCAAGACCATTCTTAAAGGTTGGAGTCGATTTTGGAGGACCTCTTCTCATAAAACAGTCAAGATTACGTAGGTGGGTTATTACAAAATGTTACATTACACTTTTTGTTTGCATGGTGACAAAGGCAGTTCACATAAAACTTGTTTCCAGTTTACTGAATCATTTTTGCTAACTCTCAAAAGATTTATTGCCAGACGTGGCCAACCCGTTACTATTTTCAGTGACAATGGTACGAATTTTCGTGGTTCTAGTAATCAGTTAACGGTGTTATATGCATTTTTTAAATCAAAATATAATCTCAATTCAATACAAGATTATTTAACTGCGAGAGAAATCGATTGGAAATGTATCCCCCTAATAGCCCACATTGGGGTGGATTATGGGAGGCAGGAATTAAATCCACGAATTACCACATTCGCCGTATTGTAGGAAACAGTCACGTCACATTTGAAGAGCTATTTACAGTTCTAGCTCCAACAGAAGCTATTTTAAACTCGCGACCGATTTGCCCTGTGTCAGATGATCCCTCTGATCTCACTTGTTTAACTCCCGGTCACTTTCTCATAGGTGAACCTTTATCTACTTATCCCGAAAAAGACGTTTCAAAAATACCTGAAAATAGACTATCATTTTGGCAACAATGCAGTAAAATGCAACAACACTTTTGGAAACGATGGTCGGTTGAATATTTAAACCGTTTGCAGTATCGCCCTAAGTGGTTCAAAGCTTATCCCAATTTAAAGGAAAATATGGTTGTTCTCATAAAGGAAGACAACGTTTTACCCTTGCATTGGCCACTTGCTCGTATTATTCAAATAATGTCAGGCCCCGATAAAAAGGTTAGAGTAGTTAAGGTTAGAACACAAAACGGCATTTTTGTTCGCCCTATTAATAAATTATGCCCTTTACCTCATGAAACTTGTTGAAGACAATGCTTCAACAAAGGGAGGAGGATGTTGTGGTTTAGAAGATTGAGCCACGTACATATAGTTTTAATCATATATACAAATTAGTATATAATAAGTAATAGGGTGTCTCAGATTTAAATGGACATAGTCTAGGGGAAGGTAGATTACACTGAGTTCAAAACACCACAAACTTTCCCTCTAATGATAACCGTTTTCGAGACGGAGTGTTTTGTCATTTTTAACCAGTAGTTTAATCCGCCATTTTGCTGAACCGGTCGTACATATTTGGATAAAATTTGGTGAGAATATAATACTCTAATGAAATCAACTAGCTAACATCACTATTCTATTAATTTCACTTAAATACTCTACAGAAGAACGTGTTATCTGTTTCTAAACTTTTTTGAGTTTACATTTCCATTCAAAATCACACATTCCAATATGCCATGTTAGTAATAAAACTTGTATTATCAGGCACAATTACTAAAGTAAGGTAAGTTGGAAAATAATATTAAAATATTAAGTAATAAAAAAGATTGTCAATTTTATTTTGCCAGAATAAAATCAACAAATAATTTAGTAAGTAGTAAGTAACAAAACTACTACTGACCTAGTAATCATTTCTAGGTTATTTCTAATAAAATCACATAGGTTAAAGAATATTTATAATAACTGTTCCCGAGTGTGGAGTTCTTCATTGTACACCTCTGACTTGAGGTGACCTCATAGAAAATAGTCCAGAGGTGTAAGATCAGGATACCTCGGTGGCCAGGATCTATCCGACTAATCCATCTATTGGGGTAAACTGATTCACATGATCTCTGACTGGTAAAGAAAAATGGAGTCCAGGGCCATCGTGGGTTCAAACCACGTTGACACCCTATAAATTGGGCGAGAAGATGTGATCATCGAGGTTTCCTGATTTTACACCTTTGAATTATTTTTATGGGGCCACCTCAAGGCAGAAGCATTTCACATTCGGCCACAGTTACTAGAATTTTTTTAAATACTATCACATGATAGTATTAGAGATAACCGGATAACAGAAATTATTAGTAGGTCAGAAAAAAATTTATTAAAACGTTCTTAAAAATCTATTAATCCTGGGGGTGTTCATTTTGAAAATATGTTGCAATTTTAATTAATTGTATCGTTCTGTTAATAATTTTGTTTTTTTATTTAAATGTTGTGAGTTTGTTACTTAATAAATTATTTGTGGATTTTATTCTGTCAAAATAAATTTGCCAATCTTTTTTACTTAATATTCTAATATTATTTTCAAAGGGTTTTTACTTTAGTAACTGATTTTAATAGTGCCTGTTAAATATTATGGCATTATTTTACGCACTGGTCTATTGACTTCCAAACGCTTATTGACATTTCCCAAAAAATAATATACAGGGTGATGTTTCAGGGCACTGAGAGCAACATTAAACAAATTAAGTCCTGTAATAATTTTTGCTTCTGATAGGACTAATAGGGTATTATGTTCTCACCATTTTTTTTAAATATTGGATTAAAGTATTGGAAAAAAATCACAAAACACCCCGTATCTCGAAAACGGTTATCATTAGAGTGTAAGATTGGAGGTTTTTGAACTCAGCTAAGTGTGCTCTAAGACTATGTCCGGGACACCCTGTATATTCTATGATTGTTATTAAACTGTAGATATTCCAATTTTTCAACCTTTGAGGTGAGCCGTTGGTGACAATTTTACTTACAGAAGATTATTATGAAATTGTGGATTAATAATGGTCCATGTAAAAAAATCACAGAAATCCATTACCAGAAATGATTACTGATGTGAAAATTGTATATTATTTAACGAGCATGTAATAATGGCTATTACTCAAGAGGGTGACGTTTACGTTTACTGCAAAGGCATTACTGTATTGCTGACAAAACCTATTTTACATTTAGATACATATATTCCTGAAAAATTATATTTTCTTGCTTGTTATTCATGATTACAGAAATATTGTTAAAAGATTAAACATCATTTTGGAATATAAATACAAAGTTTATAACTTCCATTTTTTTAAAGTTCTTTTAACTTCTCTTCCAATTCTTGGACCGGGATCATTTTGTCTCAACTTTTCTTTTATAAAGCTCTTCAAATTTTTCTCAAAGGCTTCCTTGCTTTCTGTCTTAACGATTTCTCTCACGACGTCTGTGCTAATTTCTGGTGTATTAACATTTACTTCGTCTTGTTTACTTTGAACACTAACAATATCCTGTTGAAGGGTCATATTTGTTTCAATTAACACTTTAGTATCATAAACATCTTTATGTATTTCCTCCAGCTTACTGCTAATTTCACAGTGCAATACTACTTCCTTGTCTTGCTTATGGGATATTTGTTCTAGCAATTCCCTGTTTTCGCTGTGATTATCACTAATAACTTTATATTGATATTCTAAATCGTCCAGTACTTCCTTGAAGGTATCGTGAAAATTCATTAAAACTTCTTCATGTTTTATCTTGCGATCTTCAACTGCATCTTTGTTGTAATTTTCTCTTTCTAGTTTTGCCTCTTCGTTAGGATTCTTCGACATGATGTAGTCTCGTATAAATTTGTATAAATCTTCCTTAACTGTTAAATGGTATTTCGGTGGTTCGAAACCACTTTCTTGCTGCCAGTTGTCTCTAACTTCTGCTGATTCTTCCCATGGCAACAGGCGCCTGTGTCCGTATTTTTCGGTGTGGGTGTCTTTATTTTTGTAGAAAGCTTGTTCCTCTACTAGTACAACCCCAACTTTTTTATATAATTTATTGGTTTTCCATGTATTATCATCAATAACTACAGTTCTTCCTTCCCTTACCCCCCTCTTGTTTCGTTTAGAGTCACCGAATAAGACACCCTTAGTAATTTCAGTTCTCGTGATGTTCTTTGTTTGTTCAGTTTCAAGCAAATAATTAAAAATCCTGTCTGAAGCATCTTTTGCCAATTTTTGCATGGCCTTCTTTTGACCTACATCACATGTAAGTTTTCTAAATTGATACTCAAAGCTATAAAAAATGTCAACTGCTGACTGAATCAACAATGTTCTAATGACTTCTTTGTGATCACTGTAATAGTATATTAAGTCAGCAAGAATTTTAGAGTTCTTCTTATTTATTTTTTCAAAAATCATTAATTCTCCTTTAGAAAGTGCATTGCCAACGGCAGATCCAACTTTAGGAATGGCAGAAAGCAATTTACTTATTACATTTGTGTGAAAGCTATTTGGCTGGTCGGGAATTGTCCTTTCTTCTAACAAAGCAAGGCAAAAATTTAAATTTAATTCGACATTTTCAACCAGATAGTAAGAAAATTCCTTGAGCCTTTCTAAAACTGATGTTGTGTCTTCATTAACGACGGCGTCCACTAAAAACTCGTCATCTGCAAGGAAAAAACATATGAGTGTAGTCAGAAATTCAAAAACTACTTTTAGTCCAGTCAACGGGGGGTTTCATCTCTAACTTGAGTGCTACTGAATGGATTTTGATGAAACCTTCTACAATGTGTTTGTAATGATGTTAATAAAAAAGTTAAAAAAAAAGATTACAGTAGGAAATGATCGGAAGGGGTAGAAAACACCCCTTTTATCACGGGTTCCGTAACTTGTAGAATTAGGTCAAAAATAAAAAAACAATGTATTTACCTTTTTTGGCCCAAAATAAGATGTTTGTACTCTTGTGAATTTTTTCGAAAAATGCATATTTTTCGAGATATGGCCACTGGAAAATTCTTGAAAATGGGGGGAGAGGAAATGTAAAAGTTGAAAAAAATCTGAAAAAATTCAGGTCAATATATCATCGAAACACAAGACTTTTTTTTATTTGCAACTTTTTTTTTTCCGGAAAAACCTGAAAAACTACCCCTTTCTTTGAAATTATTGCGCTTTAAAAATATGTAATTTAAAAATTTAAAAAAATTCAGACATGCATTGAGGCCTTCTAAACATTTTTTTGTCTTTTGGAATTTTTTGTAACTTGCTAATTTTCCGAGTTACAGGCAATTTTTCACGTTAAACAACAATGTATTACATTTTTTGAACATTTTCAAATTAAAAATTATATTGAACCTTTAAAAATGGTATACCTGTATAGGTTTCATATTTTTTTATAATATATATAAATCATGCTCATTTTTAGAATTTTTATGTATTTTTTAATGTGCAAAAAATGTGCATTATTTATCGTGAAAAACTGCCTGTAACTCGGAAAATTAGCAAGTTACAAAATAATTCCAGGAAACAAAAAATGTTTAGAAGGTGTCAATGCACACATCTGAATTTTTAAAAAATTTTAAATTACGTAATTTTAAAGCGCTACAATGTTAAAGCTAGGGGTAGGTTTTCATGTTTTTCTGGAAAACGCACTTTATAGAAAAGTTACAAATAAGAAAAAGTCTTATATGTCAATGATACATTCACCTGAATTTTTTGGGATTTTTTTTTTCAATTTTTACATTTCCCCTCCCCCATTTTTAGAAATTTTCGAGTGGCCATATCTAGAAAAATATTCATTTTTCGAAAAAATTCACAAGTGTAAAAATATCTTATTTTGGACCAAAAAAGGTAAATGTATTGTTTTTTTTTTCATTTTTGACCTAATTCTACAAGTTACGGAACCCGTGATAAAATTCCTACTCAATTTTCTTTTAACTTTTTTATTAACGTCATTACAAACATTGTCAAATCCATTTATTAGCACTCAAGTTAGAGATTTTGGTTATTTTAGCGCTCCGTTGACCGGACTATTTTAGTAGAATAGTTTAGTTTAGTTAGAATAATTAGTACAATAACCAGAGATGAAAAAGAGGCAAACTTAGAAAGAATGTAATGATAATTTTTTTTATGGCTGATATTTGTGAAAAAAAGAATACTCTGTAGTTTCTATGTATCTTGACAATTGCTTTTATCCCTATATCAGAAAATTTAGTATTTGAAAAAAATATTGCTGATTTATTTTTAAAACGTAGTATAATTATGTTTTTGGGATCGTTTATTCTTCTTGTTATTATCTGAAGATAAAATTAGAAAATTTAATATTGACGGAATTTTTTCTAAAGTAAGTTCTTTCATTCATCCTCAGTCGTGAAAATCGATAGGTTTTAAGTCTGGGGTCCTTGCTGTTCGTAATATTTAAATCGTGTCAATATCTCAAACTACTTTGTACAATGGTGAATATGATCATATAGGTTCTAAATAATAATAAACCCTATTAAAACTTTCTCTTGATGTACCAAACGCTTTATACCGGGTAGCCACAAATCAATGTACGCCCTCAATTTTGTTATTGTTTTTGAATTTAAAAATTTCGTTTTCGGTACACATATATTAGACAAAAGTGAGTTACTTTTAGACTAACAGGAACGAAAATATCACTTCCCGTTGAATCGGAAGTGACATCAACGTTTTTTCTTAAATAGAATGACTATACTTTTCTGACGGCTTGTTATTGAGTATAACGTTATAAATACAACAGTTTTTTTTTTCTGATTTAAGAAATTCCAAAAAATAAGTCAGATACAATTATTTATTTTTTCAAAATTAAAAAGTACGCATGGAAATCATAGTAAGGTTGTAGAGTTGTCTGTAAAGAACGAAATAGTTATTTGAATGACTGATAAGTAGGACTATTTTTAAGTTTTTCTCAAAAGACGGAATTTAATTTTTATTTTCATTTCTTTAGGGGTCCTATGGACATTTTTTTAATTGGACCGTGCTATTTTCTTTTATTAACCAGAAATAATGATTCAGAAACTTTAATTTTTTGGTCGTTAATCATTTCTTAACGATATCCTTCGTAATAATTAAAGTATTTTTAAAAGGCAAATGCAAAATTAAACAAGAAATAATTTTAATAAAACGTAACAACCATGAATAAATAATATAACAAAATTATTTAGAACCTAAATTGTAATACCTAAACCATCATAAAAATTGTTCAAACTGTTCAGAGTAGCGCGTTGTTGCATTCTTAACATTCTGTAGTTGTTGAGGTGTTATTTGTGCAATTTTGTGTCTAACTCTCTCTCTTCCAGCTCTGGCCTTGTGGTTGGAGCAGTTGCGTAGGCTCTATTTTTCAAATGCGCCCAAATAAAAAAAATGACCGAGGTTAAGTGATCTGGAAATAGTTCATTTAGGTAATCCTTAATGACAATAGCATTGTGTGGTCCAGCCCCATTTTGTTGGAAGTAAACCTCGTCAATATTGGTATTGGGAATTTGAATCGTCTGTGGAATTATCATATTTTGGAGAAATTCTAGATATCTTAATCCAGTTAGATTTTCGTTAAATATTATTGGAAATATGGTTGGTCAGTACCACGGTCATTAAACCATACGGTTGTCTCAATCAGCAGCTTGAGGGCGAGAGAGACGGGGGGGGGGGGGGGGAAATAGAATGAAAGAGACAGACATATCTGATTTCCGTGCAAAAGACAGAGGCAAAGATGCTTGTAGTGTCTACAGGTGACGTAGGCTGTAGACCCTACCGGAATCTCTGTCTCTGTCTTCTGTACGGAAATCAGATATGTCTGTCTCTTTCATTCGATTTCCCGCCCCCCGCGTCTCTCTCGTCCTAAAGCTGCTGATTGATTTAACCGTATCGTTTATTGACCATGGGTCAGTACGTCTAAACAAAAATTGAAGCCAAACCGCGCCTGGAACCCCCACTATTTCATAATATGAGAATTTTCAAATGCCCAATATCGAAAGTTGTTGCGATTAAATAACCCAAGGTTTGTAAATCTCGATCCATCAGAGAACAAAATGTTTTTGAAAAAAATATCATTTCTTAGTGGGCGGAACTGTAACCAATTACAAATCGTTGATAATCGTTCTCGTACAAAAAATGATGCAATTAATATTAATAAGAATGATAGCCGTATTTGTTTAAAATTTTCCTAGCTGATTCTCTGGAAACTAGTAATTCATGTTCCCCATTACCCTACCAGAAGTTGCCTATTTTCAGGCAACTTCCACCTTAGCTAACTTCTTCGCTACTATAATTTAGCTTTACTCTATCTTTATCCTCACCTATCAACTTTATAATCTTAACCCCCTCTCTATTCCCTTTCTGTTTGTTCATTGTTTTATCTTTTTTGTTGTTTTTGTCCTCTTTTGTTCCAAAATTCATCCCTCGACCGATAACCTTCTTGAACTTTTAAAACCCACAACTGTTAACTTCCTCTACTTTCTTGGAGGCAGGAAGACCACCAGGGTGAAGAATTACTTCGAACGGGTTTTTTCGTTGTGTTTTGTTTTCCCGTGACAGTAACCAAAATTTCTTTAGTGTTTTTTGTGAGTGCACAGTGCGACAATTTTTAAAATATACATTAATTAGTTTTAGGCTCTTATGGGCAGCATAGTTTTAAGGCATTGTTGTTTTTAAATTCGCTCGGCAAATAGTAGCTACAACTTCCCACCTGAATTACCGTTCTTAGCCGAACCGGCCTGCTCCGCCCAACCTTACCCCCACTGCGGTGCTGCGCATCGTGGTTGCCAGGTCGGCTCCGGGTCAGGTTCCGATTAGGCCCACCTGTACTTTTAATTATAAATAAAGTCTTGTTGATTGATTGATTGAGTAATTCATGTTCAATTTGTCTTATCGAAATAGTTGGGTTAACATGCACTAAAACTAATACATTAATTTCCGTTTCTTCATCCACAATAAATCTTTCTTCAATTTATATACCAGGTTCAGTTCTAAATTGATGCTCTAACTGGACGAAATATTTCTTGGAGGTTGTCTCATTTCTGGATATCCTGCCCATACAGAGGTTGTGCTACATAAGTAATCAACATGACAACTTTTTCATCTCTTGAATATTTTTCAGCCATATTATATTAATTTACTTGTTTATGACAAATTCAATACACTTACTTCAGATAATCAGTCAGTAATGTCAATAATAATTTAATTGTTGCGAATGTCAGTCATTTTCATGACATTTTGGATTTAAATGTAACCAGGTACCTTCTTGAAATTATCTGTTGGCGTTTACCTTTTAAAAATACTTTTATTATTACGAAGGATTTCGTTAAGAAATGATTAATGGTGAAAAAAATTAAAGTGTATGAGTTTATGAATCATTATTTCTGATTATAAAAATAAAATAGCACGGTCCAATTAAGAAATTTTCCATATAGTAAAGGTTGTTGGTGCCGATGCAAATTTAGATGAAACTGGATGACTAGTAACTGAGCTACGGAGGTATTACCATGAAAAGTGGGACGCATTGTATACCAAATTCAAATTTCGTGAACTATTACTTGCTTGCTTTACCTATTTACCCCCAATTACTCCCTAACCTTTCAACGGAATAAGATCAAAATATAAACTAGTTCCTAAACTAGTCAATATCACAAATCGTTCCAGAGTAATCCTGCGCACAAAAAAAGCTACAGACACGCAGTCAGATAGAATTATTTGTAGTAATTCCTCAGGCATCGGTTCTTTAAATATATTTTTTTAAATTATTCTTGATGCAGAACAAAGTATATTACATATTATTATTTGACAATATAAAATTGACTCCCCTAAGCCCAAATTTGGTTAATTACAACACTGTCGAGGTAGTACTTATATTATTCTGTTACGAATTCTATTTTAGAATTTTTGTTCGTGTACTTGTATTAAAACATCCAAAAAGCACGAATATGTGAGAGCAATATTCGAAAGGTAGATCAGATAATTTACTTGATGCATCATCTCCTAGATATCTCTGTTAAATCGGCTACTGTCAAATTTATGAAGTCAGATCCATGCCATTCAACTATATTATGAAATGCCTTAAAAATGTGGTGCCCTATTTGAATTTTCACTTAGTGAAGTCACGAAGAATTAACTTTTTTTGAGTTTAATAAAAACGAATTAAAGAGAAAAAGTTTTCTATTTTCAAATTTAAAAACTGAGAAAGTACCCTCACCATTTAAAACTTATTTTCTTTGGAATAAGTATTTATTTTACTTAAATATTTTAATGTTACGGTTGTAGTTTTTCAATTTTTTAAAATTAATTTCAGTGAATAAACTATAAATCTGAGAAAACATTTCAGTGTAGTCTCTATTTATTTCATTAGTTATGTCATCTAAACTGGTATAATTTTTATATCTTCACAAAATGATTGAATACTATGATCGCAAATAATACCATTTGAGAATATTAAATTTTGGTAGAGATTTATACTAATTATTACCTGCCATATTTTCATTTTCTATGGAGGCTGATGATACATCGTCCATATTTTAGTTTAAAGTTGTTAAATCTGAAAAAGAGGAATAAAATATAGTAGATTTAGTAGAATGGTTTATTGTGTTAATTTTTCACAAAAAGGCTAAGAGTTCAAACGAGATATCAAGTTTTATCACGTACAAGGGTAATCCATAAAGTCATATTCAACGAAAACTAAGTATTTAAATCAGGGTGAGCGCAGACCAGTCGACTTTACTAGTATATACATACGAAAAGTGAAGCAACGTTAGAAATAGTAAGTACTTGGATTAGTGATGTCCGGGGAAATATAACGACCACGCCCCAGCTCCTATCGGCTGGTACATCAACGTATGCGCAGATGCTGGGTATTACTAGACGAGGATTGCGTATGATGCTTAGGAGGGCATGTGCAGTAGTTGGTCCCTTATCTATTAAATGTTAGGCAAGTAACAAATTCCTACTCTTCAATGGAGAAGAGATTTCGCAGAATATTCAGGTTGAGAGTTGCTCATCTCCTAGAGTCGGTGATTGGTCTTAGTCGATAAATAAATGATTAAAAACATAATATTTTTAATGATTTGAGCTCAGTGTAAAATTTTATTTTCCACATATCTACCAAGTATACAGAGTATACCAGTCTTAAGGAACCATAGTTCACAGGATAAAATATAATTATTAGTAGAATAGCCATTATAAATATACCCTCTCTCGTTGGGGGATACAAGGCGTTAAAATTTTAATATTCTCCAGGTTTTTATTTTGTATTTTTGAAGTAACCTTGAAATTTATGTCGGCGTAATCCTCTCAATCAGTTTCTCGATTGTATCAATGGCGTGGTATATAATTTTTCTTAATACACTTGGCGCTAAAAAATTAGCAAGACATCATGTCCGGTGAATGAAGTGTGCCAATTTATCCATCTTGGTAATGAGCATCCGAAGAATTTCTGACGTAATGATTGTCCAATCATCTAATATTTATTATTTCGCATCATCTTTAGATCCACCCTTGTCCCAAAAGGGATCTACTGACTGAGAATGTAAAGGGAAGGAAAGAGAACCCTAAAAGTGTGGTATCAGAAATGCCCAGCCAAGTATACCTTGAATTCCTGTTGAAAAGGTCGAAGACATACTTCTAATCTGTGACAGTTTCCCTTGATCTACATTCCGTCGCCGGTAGCTCTGATTTTGGGAAATGTGCATCAGAAAGACACTTAATTTTCTCACGGCCACTGTAGTGTATGACTCATTTGAACCAGTTGTTTCTTTTCTACCTATTTATCAAGCTTTCATACCTTCGCTGGGCTGATTTGTAGATTTCCCAGTCGGCTGGAACATGCAACTCTTTTGGGCTTGCGCGATACTATTAGTTCCTTGTTCCACTATGGTTAATATTTTGTCCTTTGCTTGCTTGCCAGAGACAGTTAATTTCAAATGAGGACTTTACTGGTTCGTTGAGAAAAAGACCCAGTCAGTGGACCAGGGATTCTTGTATGTGAGAGGAGGTCTACAGGACACATCGATTCCCTTGGAAGTCCCTTGCTTAAGAGATTCAATCAGTGAACCTGGGACTCCTGTGCGTTTTGGTCGGTTTCCCTCTATGACTTATCTTATACCGTGCGTGTAATTTCCCATTAGGCATGTACATTCACGTAGCGCGAGAGATCTGACAACACCGGCAGCCGTAAATTCGTCCGTCGCGTAGAGCATTCCAGCTCTGTTATTTCATTTCAGCCAGCTGGCACATGCGATGTTGTAGTTCTTACTCCCCATGCCTAGCCCGCGACTACACACACGGTATGTCGATGGTCCGATAAAGACTAACCATCGAGTCCTTTACTATGTTCTTCACTGTTGTGCAGTCCAGAGTTAGGTCGATTACTGCTTATTTTCCTTACATTAAAAACATAGGAGCACCGCCTCTTCTTATAATCTCCAGGTCTGAAGTGTAAAGAAGTTCCAGTAGTGCTGTGCCTCTCGGGTTGTCAGTCGAGGTGCTCCACATCGTATGGTGGGCATTAGGATCACACCACATCCGAGAATTAACGGCAACTGTTTTTACTAATTTCCTGAACTCTTTTGAGGAGGTGTGGTAGGCGAGCCATACGGTCAGTATGCCCAGCAGATGATTAAGTCTGCCTAATACCCCTTCCTTTGTCAAATTCACCTTAACTACATCCAGATTCCTAGTTCAGAAATTTGGCATTTGATATCTTTGCAGATTTATTTACGTAGTAGGTTCTGATTCTGTCCTCTGTAAAACAGTAGAAGACATTCCCATTTCTTTGGACCAATCGTTTGATGAGTCCATGGTTCGTGGATGAGGATGATATTCGTTTGCATTGCAGACATCTAACAAATTAATCTATATGAAATGTAAACCTGAAGCAGGTGAGCTCCCTCTGAAGGAGGTTGAGGAGTCTCCTTACGGACCTTCCCGTGTTTTCTATTTCCATGGTCCATATATGCCACGAATAGGCCAGAAGAGAGATTCGGTCCCACAGAGCCCGTATATGGGTTAAGGCAATATACAATAGGAGGTTGTAAGGTATCTGAAGGGAAAAGTTTACAACACTTCTCTCCCGATACTATGCAGCCAAGGTTGCGATAGTTTACTGGGCTTGGGAAGTTGGTCCACGGCGACGTAATCAAGAGCCCTCCCTAAATTTTATGCCGAGAGGCCTCCCTTATAATCGTCATTAACCAGGTCACCTCCTCGAAAGCATCTGATAGGGAACTCCCTCCACAGAAATCGACTTGGCTTGTTAATGCATTAGTTTTCTCCATTATCTTTATGGTTCTAAGATATAAACTGGTAGGGAAGAAGCGTGGTATTGATGCTTTAGAGATGTGGGACAGGCTGGGCCGTGGAGAGAAAATACGAGCCCGGGGGGGGGACAAATCCGAAAAAAAATGTTCAACATTTCAAAACCAGCCCCCCAAAAAAGCCCGGGTCCACCCCCCCTTCCCGACAGATCTGGGGTCTGGCGACGTTTTTTACGGATTACGTGAACAACTCATTGCACCACCATTAGATTCGCCAAGAAATATGACCCCAAAACAACTCCTCAGCATCGTATTCTCCCAAATCTTATCATTTTTTGGTCACATTAACCAGTGAGAGAATAACATAGAACGATTAATATTTCGTATAAAAGCAAATGCTACGAGGCAAAACACTAAGCTTATGTTACCAAATAATTGATTGGAATGAACTCTGGTTAGTTCGTACACTTAATAGACAAGCGCAACAGATGACATGATGCTGTTGGACATGTTAGACTAGAAAAAAGCCGACTAAAATCATTCATGAATTACAAAACGTCTGCCAAGACATTGTGAATGGGAAGAAAAAAGATATAGTTACCTCTCTTTAAGTACTTAATGACGAAGAATTGTGCCCTTATATTATGTTAAACAAGTGTGTTTGAGTTTTCCTCTAAATAATTTAAAACGTTCTATAGCTGCATAGTAGGAAATGCAAAAACGTAAAGGATTTTAAGCATTTATTATGGTGAGAAATATAAATAATTCGCCATTTATGTTTTTAGTTTCTGTTATAAATGTTAAATTAACATAGATATATACATAAACAAGGTAACAGTAAAGGCAAGATAAATTGAGTTTATTGCATAATGTTTGAAGTATAATATCACGGCGAACCACTTTTTTGCCTGATTTTCACTTAACACTAGACTCGACCACTATATCATGTTTTTACGAAAAAGCGTGACTTCATCTATTCGAAATATACATGGGTAATTTCTTTATACTGTATACCATGAATCAATTCTGTGAAAGCTAGAACATATCAATTAACTTAATTTCCTGACGCTGTATGTTACCAATTGATAAAATAACAACGACCTCAATTCTAGATTCCCCTTGATTGTTATTTAAATTAAGGGAAACTCCAGCCTACTTGCAATAAATTCTAAGTGATTTATGTAGGTTAACCATAAGATTTAATCACTTTGAGGGAATTCGCATCAATTATCAAGGCAGTAAAATAAACAGTTGAATTTGCATAAATCAAATGAACAATTTTAAAATTAATTTTGGTTGCTAAAATGGAGTTGATATAAGCAATCTACTCTTTAAGAGTTATATTGCAAATCATAAAATCATCATTCCTCAAAAGGGTTATGAAAACAAATATCATTTTCTTAAATTGTGTGAATCGTGGATAGGCGTAGATTGGCTTTTTAGAATAAAGACGAACTTTAGAACGATGCGGGATGAGCGTACAAGTATTAGTGCCATTTCACATGGAACATACGGTCAGCACTGACCGTCAGTATTGACCGTCAGCGCTGACTGTTCGTTTCGACGTACTTCTTTCACATGTAGGTAAACACGGTCAGCTTATCAAAATGTATCTTCACAACCGGGCAGCTGCTGTTGCCGTTGTCTTACTGATTAAATGGAGAAGAGAGAAAAAAAGAAGATATTATGGGTACATCCTGTTATTAGAGAGAGGTATCTAAAAAGGGCTTTTGTCACATTATATTCGAATTTAAGAAAAGAGGAACGAAATTTTTTTAACTATTTTCGTAGTCAATCAAATCTTTTGATGAATTACATCACAAGCTAGAAAGTAGTTTAAAATTTTCTTATACACTTAGGCACAACAACAGCAGCCACGTCCCTGTAAGTTTTGTTTTTTATATCTCTGTTTTTATATTCTTCACAGGAAAAATCCCATATACTTACATCTATAATTTTCGATGGCACAAATTAATAATTCCGTATCCATAGTGGTGCGGAATACAACACGCCACGTGTACAAACAGTCGATACTATCGACAACACTGGAATCTGTACGCAACCGACCATCAGTTCAAATGTGAAATAGCTCATATATCATAATACTCGTCAGCCCGCTGGCGATACGTCGCCGTACGAGCTCGACGTAGGCCCGGCGTATTTATTCGTACGGACTGATCATACGCGCTCCATCTGAAAATGTTCATTTGAACTCGGGGTACTATCTTATATGTCCTGACGGTCACTGCTGACCGTACGTTCCATGTGAAACGGCTCTGTAGAGTTTCAGAACAGTTCTGAAGTAGCGAAAGTATTGAGTTAAAATATTGTTTTTTGATCTGATTGAATAGTAGTGTACAACTTTTTATGATCATTTATATTTATTTCTATAGGCATTAATATGGCTTCTAAAAGGGTTTTAGAAAGAGCACAAGCGAATAAGGTAGTAGCGGATACGACATTATATTCACTGGGCTTATAATATCCCAGTTCCCAGGAATTTTGAGCTTTGATGAAAGACTCCTTTAGTTGAAGAACAAGACCCCTGAATGGGGTTATTTAGTCAAATTTCATATTGTACTTTTTATTACAATTGTGCGAATTAATCATCCAATAGTTATTACACTGAAAATTTCAGGTCGATCCGATAGGTAGTTCTAGAAATATACTGCTTTACTTCATAAACTTAGGCGCTCGAATCGCTGACGTCACTCTCTCCCAAGCCCTATGTCGCTTAATAATCTTCCGAAATCACAAGTCAGTGTTAGTATTATCATTAAGGAGACGTAGGATCGTTTACTATGTGAGAATCCCACTATTTAAAAGCAGATTCGTCTAATTTGCCAAAGGTGGATTTAGTTATGGTGATGGAGTATTTTTACACAAATGACATCTAAGTGCCGAAATGAGAGGAGTAAAAATGAAACGGTAAGTTGCATTTTTATTAAAATCGTAAATAATGATTACCCTGTCAGTGTTCGCTATCAAGAAGATATATACTATTTTGCCAATAATACATTAGTTTTACTTTTCTCTAAACCTCTTTATTTTTACACAGTGTTAATTACTACTATATTTAGAAAAAATGCCACTGACTGTGGGTGACTGACTGACTCATCACTGTGTTTCCTGTACCTTTAATCCTAGCAAGCTAAAATTTTGCATCGTGATTGTTTTTAGGGCCCACGCAAGAATTTTATGAAACTAACCCCCTATAGGAGTGAAAACAGCTTTCTGAACATTGAGATAATTAGTATCCTAATAAGAGTTAGTAAATTAGAAAAACGCTGGGTCAAAAATGTTCTGACAGGGTCCTGCGGTGGACTAACGAACAGTTTATTGGGGATTTTTACTGTTGAGTTTGTACATTTGAGCACAATACAGTACTTAAAAACAGAACGTATTGCTGGAGTTTTTCCATTATCTACGGTATTTGCACTATTCATGATACGAACGGTACTTTTAATCCGCGGAATTTATCTGCGGCATTTAAATACAGACTGTTAGGCATCTAGGCCAGCGGCTACGTCTGCCGATGCGATAGGAGTGATTGACGTCACGCGGCTATAACACGAAAGTGCTACGCGTTGATGTCCTTGATTAATTTTAAAGCCTATAGAGACCCTAGAAAATTATTTTTTTTTTTCGCATTTCGCTCTAGAATTAAAAGATCTTTCAGAAAATGTAATGAAATGTTAAATGAAGCCAGCCCTTTCGAGGCATACAAAAACAAACAGTTGATTTTTATGTAAAAACACCAAAACATATTGTTGAGGTCGCGATTTAACTTGGAATTGTGAAAGTGGAGAAAACTGCATTTTTTCAACTTTATTACGAAAAATAATATTTTAACATTTTTCATGTTTCCTCTGTCTGTCATTTCTTCGTAAAATACTTTAGTATTACAATATCGAAACCTTCTGATTTTCAACGGTTCATAAAAAAGTAATATTTATTATATGACTGAAAAATAAATAAATATTAACGGATTAATGGTTGCCATTCTTGTGTAATTTGCAGAGAAGTGTGGATAATAATAATAAACGCCTTTATTTGTTGAGGGCGAAGTTTGTCTATACGACACTCTTCCACTTAACCCTCATTACATATTACATTACATATAATACAACTGTATAATATAATCAATGATAAATATTATATAATAAATAAAAATAACAATAAATAGTGACATTAAATATGGTAACAGAGGTTAAAATCCCATCTAATCACGAAAATTAATTATTAATGACTACGTAGTTAACAACATACTATGACAACCTATACTTAAACAAAAATATATAAAAAAATACACTATTGAACAAATATGAAAAAGTGCTTTCTAGAATTATTTACCAATGACCTTCCAGATGAGTTCGGATAGAATTTCTGAATGCAACAACAGACAAGGATTTAAAATTTTCTGGTAATTTATTATAAAAATGACAAGCTGCATAAGTAAATGATTTTTTAAATAACATACTGTGAAATTGAGGTACGTAAAGTGCACTATGAGCTCTGATATTTATGGAATGTAAATTCGATCTTGAGACAAGTTTATTTTTTAAATATTTGGGCGATTCCATTTTCATAACTTGTGCATTGTTAGCCAATTTAGATCTTTTAATTTGTGGGAAACATGATCATATTTATGTAAGTTAAAAATGTAGCGTAAACAGGATCTTTGTACTCTTTCAATTTTGGTGCTCACTGTTTTATTTATAGCAGGCCCATGTACTACATCAACATAATTAAATTTTGATAATATTAATGAATCACATAATAATGCCTTCAATCTTACTGGGAGAAAATTTTTTATAATTATAAAGGAGTCTAAGTGTAGCATAAGCCATTTTTATTAAAATGTTTACGTGATGGTCAAATTTAAGGTTGTCATCTATTATCAGACCTAGATTTTTACAGGTGTGTTTTATCTCCAAGGGAGTATCCGTAATAGTTATTGGTGTGTTGGTTTCAGTAACTTTCAGTTTGTTCTTTTTGCTTCCAAAATACATTACACAGGATTTGCTGATATTTATATTTAAATTATGATTTTTTGCAATTATAACTAGATCATTAAGGTCACTGTTAATGTAATTTAGAGAGTTTACTGTGTTAGATGTGGAGAATGACTTATACAACTGCGTATCATCCGCATAGAAATGAGCATTCATGTTAGTCACTGTCTTGTCAAAGTCGAAAGTATATATATTATAAAGTAACGGCCCAAGAATAGAGCCCTGTGGCACTCCTTTGGGCACAATTAGGCTGTTTGATACACAGTTCTTCAAGACCACTTTTTGTTGTCTCCGCCATAAATAACTAATTAAGAAATTTAATGCACCGACATCAAATCCTATGTAATTTAGCACAGAGTAGTTCATGGTTAATTGTTAATTGTGTCGAACGCTTTGCTGAAATCAAGTAATATTAACACAGTCACCTCATTCTTATCTGTAGCTCTTATAATATCGTCACTGATTTTAGTCAAGGCAGTGGTAGTGGACTTACCCTGACTAAATCCCGACTGATATTCAGGTAAAATATTGTTAGCATTTAGATAAGTTACTATTTGTTTATTTATAATTTTTTCCAATACTTTTGACAAAACTGGTAAAATGCTTATCGGATGAAGATCTGATAAAGTTTCCGGATTAGTATTTTTAGGTAGAGGTCGAACATAGGCTTCTTTCCATTTATCAGGAAAATATTTTTGTTCAATACATGAATTTATGAGATGTACTAATTGAGGTAACAAGTTAGGTAGGCAGTGTCTTATCATTTTTATATTTATATTGTCTGATCCATAAGCATTAGATTTAATACTATTAAGTGAACTTATTACATCTTCTACTGAGGCTAATTGTAAGCTAAAAGTGTTTTCGTTCATTAAATTGTTATTATAATATGTAATGCTATTTTTACAATCTGATACATTATTTGTTGATAAGTTCACAAAGTAATTATTAATATCATCCACATTTGAAAGATGCATAGGAACTTCGAACTTATTTTTATCTGAAAAACCTAATTGCTTTATGACGCTCCAATTACTTTTACTGTAATTTTTCTCAGAATTTTGATGTGCAAACGCATATTTTTCTCTTTTTATTGCACTTTTTGGTATAGTTTCGCAGGCATTTGTAAGATTCCCAATCTGCATCTAATTTTGTTCGTTTATATTTCCTGAGTGCACTGTTACGTCGCTTTTCAAAAATTCTTACCGTATCAGTTAACCAAGGAGCCGGTTTTTTTGTAATGCGTGCATTGATGACAGGGGCGTGATCATTGAATATTTCTGTGATAGCCGAATTAAGAAAATCAACCTTGAAATTTATCGATCCTGAACGATAATAATTATACCAGTTTACTTCATTAAGGTCATTCAAAAATTGGTTATCATCAAAATTTGAAAAGTCTCTGTATGTGTGATACTTAACAATTTTATTTTTATTTTTGAGAAACTCACAATAAACTAAATCATGATCTGAAATTCCGTGTGAAGGTACGGTACCAGCCTTAATAATTTCCAATGTGTTATTTGTAATGATCAGATCTATAAGAGTTTGTGTATCACCAGTTACTCTAGTGGGCTTTGCAATATGTTGTTTCAATTCATAAATAGATAATAATTCATTCAATTTTAATACATTATTAGCTTTAGTATTTAGCATATTAATATTTAGATCTCCTAGCAATATAATATTGTCGTATTGTGGAGTAACAATTGATAACATGTTATCCATCTGCTGTAAAGAAGTTTGTAAATTATTATTAGGAGGTCTATATAACACTCCAATGACATACCCCTCAGATTTAATTTTAAAACTAACTCACAAACATTCATTATCATTATTTCCTATATCTGTAAGAATTTCCTTATATATAATATTCGAGTTTATATACAAGGCCACTCCTCCCCCTCGATCGAGGTAACTTTTTTATTTTTAAAAATAACTGCATACTATGAGCGAGTAAGGAGTAACCTGTAGCTAATGAAATGAGTAAATTATTTTTATTTGGAGCGTTTCTTTATAATATGCATAGGAAGAGAGAGAGAAAGACTTTGTAACATGAACGTTGCTCTGACGCGCAATCCTCAACCGTAACTTTGTAGAATTTTTCTCTTAACAACGAGCGTAATTTTGACCTGGAAAACTTCACTTGATAATTTACCTACGAAAATATTATGACAATACTTTAAGAGTAATGCATTTGATTATTACGGGTGTTATGCTAATATGTTCCACTCTATGTAGAATTTTTTCACTTAACAACAGTCTTTGTCACCCTTTTTTTTTCACTTAATTGCACTGAGAGATTTAATCACCTATATTTTAAATATTAGCTATATCACTTAATTGTTGTTATGCTAGTATGTACCACTCTACATAGACTTAACAACGAGCGTAATTTTGACCTGAGAAACAATGGAGCCCATTTATTTCCAAGCCAAAAGTTATAATAAAGAAATATAGTTGCATATAACTGTTAATGTGTGAATTCATTTTAAATATCGCCTTTTAAATATGCATTACTATTAGAGATTTACCATCTACGGAAAGCGCATTTCTTTGTCATATTCTGGGGCAATAATTACAAATGCGCTGCGCGCCGGTTACAAAATAATCCATTTTAGCCGTCAATATATCAAAAAAGGAAGACCTGATAAAACTGAAAAATTATGTGCTCATTATGTGTCTATTACAAAGCAACTACTGACATTTGAATAGCTTACGTTGAACAGTTTTTAAGATTTGCCAAGTTTTATTGAAAAAATGTGTCACTTCTTAAGGATATTTTAACCATCCGTTATATCTCGGAAAATATGCATTATATGTAAGCTATAGTTTAGCCATCGATATAACACAGATTTTTCCGTACTGTGGAATTTTTGCATATTTTATATTTTAAATTTTCGGAGCTATTGTCTAAAACGTTACCTTCTGCTTATTCCTTTGATTAAAATCTCTTTGAAAAATGGGATATTTTTCTATATAACTTAGCAGATCTTTAAAACTGTTCAACATAATTGTTCAGATTTCAGGGAGTGGTTTAAAATAGACACACAACGAACACGTAATTTTTTATTTTTTTTTGCTCTTCCGTTTTTGAGATATTAGAGGTTAAAGTGAGGGGTTGCTGCATCGGTGCAACTCAGAATTTAATGCAGCGCGTAGAATGCTCAACTTCTATGACCATCAAACTATTATAAACAGCGATTTTTTTTTCAAAATTTAATTCAAACCTTATATTGCATTTCATTCGCTTTCATCAGTACTCTATATTTTTTTAAGTAATAAAGTTTCCTCGATACAAACTTTTTGAATGCCGCCACTGAAAAATCCATGTGATCTCGAATGAAAATATTTTCTTGTATCAGATATTATATTATCTATGATACAATTTTATGTTTGGGAATCAATTCATCATGTTTCAGACCATATGTGTCTAAGTTATCAAGCCGAGTGAATGATTAGTGAATGAATGTAAAATGGAAAATATGCAGTATTTTAACATTCATAACTTTCTTTCCGATAAATTTCATTAAAAAGTGGAAAAGTGCGATTTTTTCCCGATTTCACGATATCGAATCCAAGCGCGACCTCCATAATCGAATTCGACAGGGCATTTTCCATAAGAATACGATTACAGAGCTCAGGAATTTTATGTCTGTGACGTCAAAATCAGGGTTGGCTTTAGGTCAGTGCGGAAAGATTTTTATGCAAGTATGACACAATATATCTTACCTTGTACTTTTTAGGGGAATTTCACAATTTCGGAGGCGTTGTCTAATTAAAGGAGATAATTAGTAAAAAAAACATAACGTTGATAATCGGTAAGGATCTAATGCCTTCAACACTGCAATTGTAAAACAATCAAGTACGTGTTTAGGCCATTGTCAGTACGTTTCAAAAATGTAGTAGATTTCCGATAAAAGTATGTTACGTATTAACATTTTAAAATGAAATAAAAGTCACTTTATCACGTTGTGTACATTTGTGATATACACGGTATAGTTCTCTTCAGATTTACTACGCACTCAAAAAATGTCGGCGCCTTTGATCTTTACCACACCACCAAAGACGCCGACATTTTTTACACGAATAATAAGTGTGTAGTCAACTATACATAGCAGTTTTATGCCATTAATCCTTAACTTTGTTTATTATGTATGATTTATTATTATATGAAAATGGTTTATTTCATTGGAAAAAATATGTTTTATGTTGCCAGCAGCTTATTGGGTTTTTATATTTAATTATTTTGAAAATAAACGTAATAAACAGGCCACACATATTAAACAGAACAGGAAAGTTTGTGTTTGATTCAAAATTGTTTTTTTATTTGCTAGACATATATTACATGTTTTGCAAGAACCATTACCGTCTTTAGCTTTAATTAATAAAACTGGTTCTCTATTATTAAGACATAGTTCTAGAAATAATGAAAAAAATAAAGTATACTGAACAATAATGAAAATGGTGAGATGCTATCTTCAAAATTTAATATTAAACTCAAACAGAGAAAAAGATGAAAACAGGAGATTAATATTGCTTACCTGATATAAAATCTACTAAGTAATAAAGTTAAGTAAGTAGGTTTTCTCTTCTATTAAAATAAGGATCTGAATGGAAATGTCTTTTATAAACATTAAATCATGTTTACTATTCATACAAAACAAGACGACTTTTACTACCAATAAATAAGAAAATAAAATAAGTAATAAGACAAAGTTCTTTTAGTTCTTTATATGCTCTGTTAATGCTGACAATATCAGTTCACTCCAAATAGAAGACATTGTTTTCCTTCAAGAAAGAAAGAAATTCGGAGATAAACTATTTATAGGTGATTTGGATGTTGGACCTTTCAATGAATATGTTAATAAATTTTTAAGTATTTAACTTTACAACTATGCTCTAATAAAAAGTTATAAAAATAAAAATTGAGACATATGAATTGAAAGCAGTCGTTTTATGCAGCACACACGCATACTAAATTTAAACCGATTAGATTTATTAGAATGATTCCTTTTTGTATTTAAAACCTCCGTTAATCTAATTGTTTGAATTGTTCCAATAACTGCGAAAATTTATTCATTGGGTTATTAATTAGCAGAGCATATTTCTATTCATACAGTGTTACTAATTTTCATTAGTAATAGTTGATACAAAATTTAATTTGCACATGTCATGCAATATATACCTATTCTGAAATGGCATCGTTTTATGTATTTCCAATACACTGAATATTTAATGAAAATAAAATCTTTGAAAATGTCTTTTAGGTCCGTTAAAAATACGTTTGAATTCATTATTTGTTCATTTTTACCCGACAATGTCGATGTTAGGTAATGAGGTTCAACTAACTGGGCGACGCGACATTTTTTGAAGGCGGTTCAATTAAAAAAAACCGCTGCCGAAGGAATCACTACTTCCACATTCAGATTTTCTATCCAAGTCACTCACAACGAAAAAATTTTGAAATAACTGTTTATGGAACTTTAATAATATAATATTTGAAATCATCTACCCCAAAAACACATAAAACGATACCCCACATCGGTAGTGAGGTGGGAGTGGTGATAGGGGGGTGGTAGTGGGGGTGGATGACGTAAGAAATATTTTGAGGTTTCTTGTTCTTGTACACACACTAAATTACAATTTTTTTCATCCCCTCTAATAATGGGGTGGGGGTGGTAATGGGGGTGGCTAATGCCAAAAATTTTTTTGAGACCTTAGCGTCTCTTGTATATACTAAATACCAATTTTATGGACTCTTACCTGCTTGATTTACCTATTTACCCCCAATTTACCACCCAACCTTTCGACGGAACAAGATGAAAATATATTCTAGTTCCAGATCTCGTTAAAGTACATATATGTACCAAATTCAAGTCAATATCTTAAACAGTTCCAGAGTAAACGTGCGCACAAAAAAGTTACAGACAGACAGACAGAAAAATTTTTTTCGCTCAAACTTATGATCTCGACGTTTCATGACATTCTAAGCCTATTTGAACAAAAAAAAATTTTAAAAATTTCTTTGTCTTTACTATACTTCCACTGAATGTGGAAGTAAAATATATTTTTTTCGCCTTTTTTAGTTACCGTTTATTTAGCCTCTACACAGTAAAGGAACGTATTCATCGTTTAAGCTTTAACGTCAAGTTCATTATCACAGAATCCAGAAATCTCCATATATCAAATTTCATGTAAATCGGCAAAAATACTGCAGTTCTGACAACCATATTGGGTTCACCGTTTTGAAATTAAATTGAAATTTTGAAATTTTTAAGATCAGATTCGGTATCGGACACTCCTAAAATGCCTACTAACTACCAATTCTAACGCAATTTTGCGCGACGCGACGCCTGTCCAAAATATAGCCAAATTTTCAACTATAGAAATCTTGATTCTAATTTTTGCTTACCTTACACTAGCTTGATGAAATTATTATGGGACCACCACCGACCTATACCTTAGTAATGATTGAACAAATGTAAGAAAAACATAGCTGTTCGAATTGAGAACTTCCATTTTTTTATTTTTTATGTCGGTTGAAAATGAGAACAAGCGATGACGCCCTCTTTTGTGGTTATTTACTAGGCATATTTCAAATTACATATTTTTTTGTTTTTTGCGGTATTTCATTCTAAGCCACTCATCTCACATCGAAATTTAACTAATGTGGTGTTCTAGTTTACTAGTTCTTTTTATCAATTAAATACAGGATAACTCGCGAGGGAAGGGTCGTACTTTACCAAAAGATACAGAACATTGAGTTGATCTTAGATTCACATACAGTAATGGCTAAAGGTGGTGTTTTATATTTTGTGAAACAATTTTCTTTTCGCCATATATCTGTAATGCGTAAACGGAATCCAATGAAATTTTGTATTTTGGTTACAGTACTCATTCACCTGGGATCTTAATAAAATATCAGGGCCGGATTCAGAATAGAAATATTTTTTAATTATTCCTCTAAAATAACACTCCGTATACTGTTTATAACATTTTTGATATTGAAATATTAATTTACACCTAGAAAGATACAAAATCACATTAAAAAATATTTTGGTACCATTTCATTGTTTAAATAAAAAACTAAATTGTTGAGGAGTCAACTTTTTTTTAATGAGAAATTCAGAGAAAAATGTCAACATATTACTGTACTCGCTGGAGGTCCCATTATGAGCATAAACTTCAATTTGTATTTTAAATTAGATAATTTAAAGTAAATGTAATTTTTTAATCACCTATTTCAAAGTGACTACCACGCCAAGTTCAGAATATTTTCTTAATCGCGTTATATGGCATATACTATTCTAGTAATCTAATTAATTTTCAATTTTATTGCAAGGGTAATTAATTGTTACAATCTTCTGCTCTTGCCGTTACATTTGTTTTAAAAGTTATGGCTACTTTTTGAATAATCTAGTAGGTACCTGTCAGTTATATTGTAAGCACTGTAGCTTTTACTGGTTACAATATTGCCTTGTAATAATTCTGAATCATGCCGTTTACATACACGTGTATAGAATACGCAAATATGGTTTTTGTCTATGGATATTGCAATGGCAATGCCGAAGCTGCTGAAAGGGAATACAGGCGTCGATTTTGGAATCAACGTGTATCAGATTATAAAACATTTTATAGTGTTTAGACATCTTTCTGAAACTGGAACCGTTCCCTCAATCAAGAAAAGGCCGTCCTGTTAGACAGACCCGGCAAGAAAAAGATTTAATTTTGACCAGAACCCAAAAATGAGCACAAGAAGAATTGCTTAACAATTAAATATTCCTCAAACCAGAATTTGGAGAACTATTAAAGGCGAACGAACACATCCTTATCATATACAAATTGTACAATGATTGATGCCAGGTGATGAAGTATTTCAGTTAACTTTTTGCCGCTGGGTTTTATCCCATACACGAACTATGTTAAAAGTATTGTTTACCGATGAATCTCAATTTACCCGTGATGGTATACAGGATGATTCTTTTAAGGCGGCCATTAGAATATTTCCCATTTGCAGATGAGATAGCAATTTGAAATTTGGTACCCTACCATAGTCGACCATTGCGAGTCCGAAAATAATAATTTCAAAATGGCGGCACTTCCGGAAATACCGGAAGTCGATACCAACTTGCTTATTTTAAATGGAATACCCTATATATTTTCTACTTTTCGAAAAGATCATAAAATTCTGAGTCAAAACATGTCGCACACCCTAATACTATACCTAATCCGAGCAGTTTCGGAGATATTTGAAATTTTATAAAAAATTTGACAGATACAACGGTTTGCAAGAACCGTTATACCTTTCTTCATGTAGGAGATCCTTATTTGCTCTTTGGTAGGTAGAAAGAACACAAGATGAGCTACATTTTATAAAAAAAAAATAGATTCTATAATAGTATACCAAGTGCTTTCTTTTTCACGTTACATTTTGTCAAACTCAAACCTCAAAAACTTTTTTATTTCAAATGGAACACCCTGTATTTTTTTACATCAAATTATGTTAAATTGAATTCCCTTTTTTTTAGTATAAGCATTGTAGGGGTTAAAATTACAACTTTTCGAAATAATGGCGATTTTCTTAAATGTCCAAAAATTTTTAATAAAAATTGCCTTCAACTTACCCATGATTAGAAACAATGATTTATGTCAGTCATTCTTTTATGTTAAAAAACGCCAGCACGTTTAAATTACGAAGACTTTTAGGTTTGTTTATTATTTATGGAGAATGTGATAAAGTAACACCAAGAACATGTAACACATTTGCTACTCGATACCCACTTTATTGTTTCAATTGTTTCATAGGTTTCTGCGTTTTTTTTGGATAAATTATAATTTTCAACAAAAACTTGCGAATAATTCAAAAAGTACATGTGTTAGATATAGGACATGCTGATATAAGTCCACCTCAAATTTAATTCTACATCGATTGCCATAATAAAATTTGGCACGTGCCATTTGACAGTGCCAAATATTCTAAAATTATCCAATATGCGTTTTACAGTGAATGGTGGATGGTTTCTGTTCCTGTGGGTATCGAGTGGCAAATATGTTACATGTTCTTGGCATTATTTTATCACATTCTCCATAAATAATAAACAAACCTAAAAGTTTTCGTGGGTGTAATTTAAACATGCTGGCGTTTTTTAACATAAAAGAATGACTGACATTAATGATTGTTTCTAATCATGGGTAAGTTGATGGCAATTTTTATTAAAAATTTTTGGACATTTAAGAAAATCGCCAATATTTCGAAAAGTTGTAACTTTAACCCCTACATTGCTTATACTAGAAAAAAGGGAATTTATCCTACACGAAGAAAGTTATAACGGTTCTTGCAAACCGTTGCACCTGTCAAATTTTTTATAAAATGTCAAATATCTCCGAAACTGCTCGGTTTAGGTATAGGGTGTGCCATATGCTTTGACTCAGAATTGTATGGTCATTTCGAAAAGTCGAAAATATATAGAGTGTTCCATTTAAAATAAGCAAGTTGGTATCGACTTCCGGTATTTCCGGAAGTGCCGCCATTTTGAAATTATTATTTTCGGACTCGCAATGGTCGACTATGGTAGGGTACCAAATCTCAAATGTCTATCTCATCTGCAAGTGGGAAATTTTCTAATGGCCGCCTTAAAGGAATCACCCTGTATACAGCGTGTCCTCCGGTTGAGTTCGCTATAGGTGAAATGACAAAAAATTTTCGATTTTTTTTTTATATTTGGAGGTTCACCTCTGCTTATCTAAAAAGAAATTTTGGGTGTACTTTTGTTCTTTTTAAATCATGTAGGCCATGACAGTTAAGCAAAAACGAATTTCATGTTAGGTAAAGTACCTTTTCTGTAAAAGATACAGGAAAATGTCATTAAGGGAAGTTATTCAGATTAAAAAGTTATAATCCTATGCAAAGTTTCAAGAACATTTGCCTACTTTGATGATATTGATTTTTTCAATATAATTGCATTTTACGAAAAAAACAATGTTGCCGGTTTACTAAAGTATTTGCTCCATTATGTACTAGATCAAACACTTTAGTAAACTGGTATATTTTTTCGTAAAATGCAATTATATTGAAAAAATCAAAATCATCTAAGTAGGCGTATGTTCTTGAAACTTTGCATAGGACTATAACTTTTTAATCTGAATAACTTTCCTTAATGATATTTTCCTATATCTTTTGAAGAAAAGGTACTTTACCTAACATGAAATTCGTTTTTGCTTAACTGTCATGGCCTACATGATTTAAAAAAAAAACAAAAGTACACCCAAAATTACTTTTTAGATGAAAAAAACATTCGATAATTTTTTTGTCCATTTCACCTATAACGAACTCAATCAGAGAACATGCTGTATAATACTCGTTTTCATATCTGGAGTCACGAAAATCCCCGTGCAATAATCTAAAAGAATTCTCATCTGTAAATGAGTTGGTGTAGCATGTTCAATAATAATCTCATGGGTCTCATATTTTTTAAGGTCGCTTAAATGGTGAGAATGATTTAGATTTTTTACAAAATATCCTACCAAATTTATTAAATAAGGTGAACACAAGAGGAATATGGTTTCAACATGATTGGGCTATACCGCATCTTTCGGTAGAGGTCAGAATGAATAATATCCAAATAGGTGGATTGATCGAGGTGGTCCTGAGAACCTTTGACTATTTTTTGTGGGGCTATTTAAAAACTGAAATATACAAAGAAATAAACACCACCAAGTAGTTAATTGCAAGAATAGAGAACTTTTGCAATTAATTTCAAAACAATTTAGAGATTGTTAGAAAAAGTATAAATCAAATGACAAATCGATCAAGAAAATGTATTGAATTTGGCGGTGGTCATTTTGAAAATAGACTGTGATTAAAAAAAATTAATTGGACTGATTTATTTTATGTTGTAGTTAAATTGTTAATTTTTATTATTTATTATTTTGTTAAGTTTATTAATTATACATTCATTACAAAATATTTTTATCATTTTACTAAGTATATGTGATATGAATAAAAGGTAGTGCAAATAGAGAACAAAACAAAAAATATATGTTACTAATACCTGGAATGACTTTTTTCTCAATTTATCATTTAAAAAAAATGAATACTCGATAATTTAATTTTTTTACTTAAACAATCAAATAGTGCCAAAATATTTTTTATGAGATCTTGTATCTTTCTAGGTGTAAAATTAATATTTGAGTACCAAAAATTTTATAAACAGAATACAGAGTGTTATTTTCTAGGAATAATTTAAAAATATTTTTATTCTGGGTTCGGCCCTAATATTTTATTCAGATCCCATGCATTTGATGGTGAATGGTTACTGTAACCAAAATACAAAATTTCATTGAATTTCGTTTACGCATTACAGATATATGACGAAAAGAAAATTCTTCTTCTACATTTCGAAACGGAGCCGCTTTAGCCATTAATATATGGGGATTTAAGATCACCTCAATGTTCTCTATCTTTTGGTAAAGTACGAACCTCTCCTCACAAATGGGTACGGCATTCCAGTTTAGTGTCTCCTGTTCGTTCCGGCAACTTCGTAAGTAAAAACATTTATTCCTCCATTTGACCAGTGTTTTAACAGTCAATTCGCCAGTACAGTGTTTTGTACATTTACGTTCCTTAAAACGTTATGAAAATTCTACCTTTTACCTTTCTCTTTTTCGTGTAAACAGACAGACTTGTTTTGCTAGTGATACGTTTTAACTTATATTTGTTTACCTTTAAAGAAATTATGTAAATTAAATTGGTGTATAACTTCAATTTTGTATTTTCTTAATTAAGTTTCTGTGTGTTATAGTAGAATTTTAACTACCTATATAAATATTGAATAGTTCATTTATAAATCTGCTGTTTTACATTTGTTTTAACAAGGTAATGAACCATTATTTATTTATAACTATTTTGTCATATTATTTGCGGAATTGGCCAATCTCCCTTTGATTATCTTTTAGTACCTTTTTTACCGTTATTACGTTTTCAAGAATTATTCTGTTGTGAACTTTGTACAATTATGTCTGTTTCTATGTGCATACTTTTGTTTGAATATCTGTTAGTTTTTATTAATCGTTAGCACAAATTTATTCGCCAGTACCTTGATTTGATCTCAACGCTCTACCGAACTCTGTTTAACTGGTCAATAAATTAGTTTAATGTTAATCAAGTATTTGTATTTATTTCTTTATACATTTTAATAACATTGGGCGTTATAAGGCATAGCCCATTGATCTGATTCATGTACTCGAGTCTTCTCCATTTCATTTAAAATGTCATTGTTATAATAATAATAATAATGAGTTTATTTCCATAGACTATTACAGTATTGGAATTGTCAAATACAAAATAGAAACAAAACAAAAAAAGAAAAATATGTACATATATATGCATGTATATTCAGTTAGAGGTAGATTAGACAACATATGAAAAATAGACAAACAAACAAGGAGATGTACAACTAAAATCTAATAAAGGTATGACAATAAATAAATGGGTGAAATTTTAATTATCACAGCATTAGTAGGTAAGATCAGGTGGAGAACGTTAAGTAAAGAGGTAGTATTCCTCGTAAGAGTAAAAACAATGTTCCGCTAGGAATCTTTTTACCATCTTCTTGAAAATCACAAAACTACTTGCATCTTTTATAATTTGTGGGAGGTGGTTATACATTTTAATTGAAGAGATGAAGGGCCCTCTTTTTGACTGCTCTAATCTATGGGGCGGTACAAAAATATTTTTTTGCGATCGCGTGCTGTATTTATTAACATCACCACATTTTAAAAGACTATCAATGTTTTTCCTGACAAAACATACAGATTGCAAAATATATATACAATAAATGGTGAGTATGCCATGCTGTTTAAAATAATCTCTGCAGGATGTATTGTAGGGAAGTTTAAACATACTTCTCACAATTCTTTTCTACAAAATTAACACCTTGCTAATTCCCGAACTATTTCCCCAGCACAATATGCAATATTGCAAAACCGAGTAGATACATCCGTAATAGAATGTTTTTAGTGTGTCAGCTTCAACAGTGTCCCTTATTTGAAGAAGTGCAAAGTTTAGACTAGCCAGTTTTTTCGTCAGATTTTCAATATGAGCCTCCCATGACATATTCATATCCATATGTACGCCTAAGAACTTCGTAAGATCATTTTGATGGAGATTGTGATTTCCTCTGACCAAAAGGCTAAAGTCCAACTTTGCACGAATCGGGGAAAAAATTAAAACTACAGTTTTTTGCTGATTTAGAATCAGACCATTATTGCGACACCATTGTGATATTTTATCAACACATAAGGTGGCATTTTTGCTTAAGAGGTCAACGTTAGCAGCAGTTATGATAGAGGAGGTGTCGTCTGCAAAAAGGGTTAAGAAGCAATTATTTAAGTTAGTTACTAAATCGTTGACGAAAATAATCAACAATAATGGACCTAATACACTGCCCTGTGGTACCCCTGTCAGAACGTTAACACTATCTGAAAGACATTCCATGCCATCATGTACAATTTTGATTGTTTGAGTTCCCTCCAATAGGTAGGACTTTATCCATTCCAATGCTGGGCCACGGATACCGTATATTTCAAGTTTTTTTAACAACAAATTGTGATTTATGGTGTCAAAGGCCCGTGATAGATCGAAAAAATGCCAGCTGATAGTAATTTTTCATCAAAGTTATGTAGAATTTTCTCATAAAAGGAGAGAACCGCATCTTGTGTTGATTTATTCTTGCAAAACCCATATTGCCTAGGGGTTAACAAGTTATATTTAATTAAAAATGAATTTAATCTGATCTCAAATACCTTTTCAAAAATTTTTGAAAATATGGATAAGAGAGCTATCGGTCTATAATTTTCCATGGGGATCATTTTTTTTGTAAACTGGAATTATTAGAGCTAATTTTAACTGTTGTGGAAATTGTCCATTTTCGAAAGATAAATTTATGAGGTATGTTATACTAATCAAATAAGTACTAACTTCCTTTATTAAACAACATGGCACATCATCTGGGCCTGACGATTTTTTCTTGCAAACAGAGTTGATAATATCAGCAACCTCAATTTCTGTAATGGGCATTAAATACATAGTGTTATTATTAACTTCTGGTGCATTTGTTACATCAAATGTCTTAGTTAGTTTTGAGTAGTCAAGTTCTTCTAGTTGCAAGCCATTCAGCGACTTCACACGACTGAGGGCTACCTACGCAAGTCTGTCCAGAGGCGAGAAGTCGCGATCCCGAATAGGCTACGGCATGTTCTATGGTGCAGCCTTACATTTTATGCACGGTTGATCCCCAGCTTCAGCGGTGCTGTAACTCTATTTAGGAGAAAACTAGCGACATGATATTTTTAACCACCCATATGCCATTCATCTCCCGGCACGTTTCTCACCATTATATTAGGTTAGGTGGAACATTAAGGAACCAAATTTACACCATTTGAATTTTATTTAACACTGTAGAAGTGGGTGACTTGTCGTTTGTTAGCCATTAAGAAGTTCTCATGAACACCTTCCTCCCCCATCATCAGACCTCCCTGGTCACATTATGTATCCAAAGGACTCACTAAGATAAGTCAAACGAGCCCAAACTAGATGGACTTATAATAATAATAATGTTTATTCATCTCGTATAACAGTTACAAATACATAATATTTAAAGTTGATATCCTTAAATTTACAGAAAAAAATACAATAGGAAATGTATATAGAAAACGAAAAATAAAGAGAGGTAGACCCACAAAGGAAACCCTGCGCGTGGGTAGCATTCTATATATACTTATAGTTTATCAATAGACGGTATATTGTATATGATTTTACAGAAATGGGATATAATGTAGGTGGAGACAAGAAAAAATACAGTAATACACAATACAACTTGAATAGACACCGTGCATAGGTTCTCAGCAGGTTCCGCCAAGCACTTTGTCGAAAACAGACAAACACTCACACACGGTGTCCATTCATTTACCCTAGAGGCAATTACTACGAATTGCAGCTAGATGCAAATATTAACAAATGTACTATATTCCAGCTTATGCAAGGGGCTCTAAAAATTACATTTTTAATAATAATTTTATACTATTTAATTCTAATGAGCCGAACAACGAGAGAAAAAAAACGAAAATTGTATGTAGTGACTATTAAATCCATCCAAATGTATTTTTAATGTCAATCGTATCATGAAACACGATTCTCGGCATACCAAGGATCCATTTTTTTACTGTTATTTTAGATAGTTTAAACGAATTCAAATTTCTTATATACCCGGGCACGAGATTATATAATTTTGATTCAAGGTAATTATGGCAGCTTTGACCAATAGTCTTATCCATTCTTGGTACTATGATTACTTGCTTTTATGTCTGGTATCATAAGTATGCTTCACCAATAGATTTTTTCCTAAATTTTTACGTTGATGCAAGATTAGCTGGTGGCAAAATAATTGTCTAAGTGTCTAAAATTTTTGCATCATTGTACAGATCATCGCTTGGGTAACATGTGCCAAATATTATTTTTAGTAACCATTTCTGGGCAACTTCTAGTTTTCTTGAGTAGCAATTTGTTATTTCACCCCAAGCAATAATACCGTTCAATAAATGTGTTTGCACTAAAGCATAATACATTGTCGTCAGATATTTGATATTAAAAAGTTTTTTAAATATTTAAATTTGGCAAGAGACATCTTATTTTTTTAACTAAATATTGAATGTGTTTGTCCCATCTAAGGTGGCTATCTACTATTATACCGAGGTATTTTATTGACATAGCTGACTTTAATTCAATATCAAGATCGTTATGTCTAAGACTAAAGGAATTGAAGTGTGGAAGGAGGTTAGAAACATAACTAGTAAAAGGTATGTACTGGATTTTTTCAAATTTAATGTGAGCAGTTTGCTGTTAAAAAAGCCTAGCACAATTAAAGAAGATCATTCTGAATAAGTGTTTGCCGTCCTGGGCTTTATAAAATATGGCGATGTCATCGGCAAAACCTATGACCTGACCTACGATAGGAAGTTTAAATAAATTATTTATATATGTAGTAAATAATATTCCATTCCTTGAGGAACTCCATAACTTACTTTTTTTGTGCTGCTGGTTGCGTCATCAAAGTTTACACAATGTGTTCTATTACTTAGGTAACTTTTCATTAAATTAACGTAGTTCCTCGAAGGAAGGCCAACACCTTCTAAGGTATAAAGTAAATCCGTATGACTTACGGTATCAAATCAGATCAACGAAGATGCACATTGCTGGCTCGGCTGCATCGACTGCCCCATAGATGTCTTTGAAATTAGGTGATACTTAGGTGATATTTTTTCAAAAATTTTTGAAAATATTGACAGGAATGATATCGGTCTATAGTTGGACACATCAAATTTATCTCCAGACTTATATATGGGCTTAACAACTGCAACTTTGAATGCCTTGGGAAAAGTACCTAATTCTAGTGATTTATTAATAAAGAATGTAACTGGTTTCATTAAATAGTCAGCACACTCCTTAATCGTCTCTGCCTTGATATTATCCAAACCGGGGGACTTACTCTTTAATTTATGTATTACTTCCCTAACTTCACTCATTAGTCGGCTCCTATATCGAGTTTGGCATTCTAGATCTTGAAAATGGCTGCTTAATCATTTCTACTTTGCTTGCTAAGTTACTTACTGTTAGCCATTGAGGAATTCTTATAACCATCTCCCGCCTCCATCATCAAATAAGCTCGGAGGTGCCATATTATTGTATTATCATCAGAATTTCATAAGTTTGCCAAGTTTCAAATCGATACGACAATTAGAAATGGGTGATTTACTGTAAGTTAGTTATAATTAAGTTCCCATAACCACCGCCCTCCTCCATCATCAGACCTTCCTGATCACAATAAGTATGCAAAGGACTCACTAAGACAGGTCAAACGAGCTCAAACTCGATGGACCTACTGTTTGCCATTGAGGAGTTCCTATAACCACCTACCACCTCCATCATCAAATAAACTCGATGGTACCATATGATTGTATTGTCACTAGAATTGCATAAGTGTGCTAAGTTTCGAATGGATCCGACAATTAGAAGTGAGTGATTTACTGTTTGTTAGCAATTAAGAGGTTTCCATATCCACCTCCCTCCTCCATCATCAGACCCTCCTCCAGATTACAATATGTAACCAAAGGACTCATTGAGACAAACTCGATGGGCTTATTATTAGCCATTGAATCCCTATGACTACCTCCCACCTCCATCATCATACAAGCTCAATGGTACAATATTATTATATTGTCACCAGCTTTGCATAAGTTTGCAAAGTTTCAAATCGATAGGACAATTAGAAGTGGGTGAAAAGTGAGTTGTTAGATTTGCTTACAATATTAGGAAGTTAAAGCGTGTTAATAAAAAAGGCAACGTCTTAGACTATCAAATTTATTTTTGGTTTTATTAAGAATATCATCCTTGTATGAATCTTACTGACTGTTCTCCTTACATTAAAAGTACAATCCAAGCGCGGAACTACTGACTTCGACATATGATTTGAGGATCCTTCTTTCAGTTATGCAAATAAAATAAACAAATATGTTGCACGGTTGACGACAACACTTCTTATGTTAGTAGAGCCGACGAAGACTAAATAAATACATCTTTAAGTTAAATGCTATAATGGCTTTTTGAAAAATTATTTTTCATTAAATTGTGTTTGGACAGTAGATTAAAAAATATATTATTTATTATTGGAATACTCTAGTATCCTTATAAAGAAGTTAAGGTTACTACAAAGAAAATATGATCAGAAAGTATTATCTTCAACCGGGGATATACATGTTTGTTCTATTTTTGTTATATTGTTATATTTTATGTATTAAAATTGTCAGCTAGGAAAACACTTCTATTGATGGACATAATTTGTGATTAAATAGTCCTATTTTACTAGAAAACTGCAGAAATGAATGATAGTAAAATATGTTTATCAGTATAAAATTTGCATAAAAATTGAAAAGATATATAGGGCATTGTTCATTGTTCATCTTCCTGTATTGCTATAATAACTGCGAAACAATAGGTGATTTTCAAACAATCACTCGTTTAGAATATAATAGAGGGAATAAATGCTTAATTGTAGTTTAACATTAATCATTTTATATTGAGAAAATAGTAATATATTTTTTGAAATTTTATTGTCAGATACCTTTCAAATGTATATTATTATATATGTATGTTTTATATTGCATATGGTTAAGATAGCGGGAGCAATATACAAGATGTCCCGTATCATTATGTTCAAATTTTGAGAGCGTAAAGTGAACTTAATTGTAAAACTAAAAAACACAAAAGTGGTAGGATGATTTTTACGTTTCGAAGTTACAGGCCTATTAAACCCAAAATTTAACGATACGGAACACTATTGTAAATAATATCAACCATCATTATATGGTTGAGGGCCATGTTGGCAGGAAGGCAACGAGGAAACGGCAGTAAAAATTTCGGTAAGGATAGGCTGCTCACAAGGAGGCGCTCTCTCCCCTCTGCTATGGAACCTCGTTCTCGATGGTCTACTCCAGGAACTCGAGAACGAGGAACTTTTTGCTCAAGGTTACGCAGATGACCTGGCAATTATCATCTCGGGAAAATTTCCAAATACGGTTAGCGGGCCCCTACAAAGTGCCTTGCAGACCGTACAGAGATGCTGTACCGACCAGGGCCTTAGAGTCAACCTCTCTAAGGCAGAACTGGTAATTTTCACTAGGGGGCGCGGGCTAGACGGTGTCAACAAGTCAGTACTCTATGACATGACTCTAACGATCTTCAGGGCGGTGAAGTACCTGGGTGTTATTGTAGACTCTAAGCTGACCTGGAAAGATCACATAAAGAGACAAATACAAAGGGCCACTACAACCCTCTGGGTATATGAAGGATGTAGCGATTCACTCACTCCAGTAAAGAAGATCCAACTTACTATCTACTAGAGACCCAAATGGTAACCAAGAAGAAAGAATAAAAACAAAAAACATAATATAATAAATATAATAATATTTTATACTCAAAAGATTATGTATATACCTTTCTCGAGATTTTAATTAATATACCAGTTGAAACTAATATTTATTTTAATTCATATAGGTAAATAAGAGCCCATAGAACCCATATATTGGTGACCCCGACCCCAAGTTGATCCTCAAGAATTTATTTGTTTTGGTGACTTATTGTATGGATATATGATGTATACTGATGCGACGACACCAGCTGAATTGACTATCCAAAATTTGATTTTATATTGATGGTGTCCATTAGAATTTATATTCAGAAGAAAGTTATCTGAAATATTATTGGCTGCAAAACTATTTGAAGACTGACCAAGATTTCCCGAAAATTCATCATCTGACTTAATTATAGAGTAAGTGAATTGTGTTTCATTATTTCTCTCGTCAGATTAACAAGCAATCAATCAATTCATCAATTAATTCATTAGTCATCTAATTATTATTTTTCTTTTAAAATGGCACCTCCTACAGAAAATATTTTATTGGATGACATACCAATTTCATCAGGTGCAGGGACATCACACAATAATTACGTTTCTACCATTAAACTGCCACCCTTTTGAGCATCCAAACCGGAGATATGGTTTACTCAAATTGAGTCACAATTTTCTATTAACAGAATCGTTAACGATCGAAAGAAATACGATTACGTCATTGCCAGTTTACCCCCGGAAGTTATTACGACGGTTTATGACATTGTCACTAATCAACCGGAAAGAGATCTATATGACAACTTAAAAAATATTCTAATTTCTCGTTTGACCTCAAGCGAGGAGAAGCGGTTAGAAGACCTGCTCTCTGGTTCCCAGATGGGGGACCTAAAACCATCAGTTTTTTACCGATCGATGTTGACGACAGTCGGAGGTTCCCATGTGGTGAGCCAGGAGCTCCTGGTCAAATTATGGAAACGGCAATTGCCTAAAACCATTTTTATCGCGATCACCGCATCCGGGAAAACTGAAATCAAGGAATTAATTGACATAGCCGATCGTATATGGGAGTCGTGTCAAAATTCTTTGAATTCCCTTACCTTTAATTCAATTTGTAACGTTAACCCCACAGTTTCTACATCTAATTTGACCGCAATATTTCAAGATACGTTAAATCAGTTGTTACAGAAACAAGAAATCTTTACATCTCAATTACTTGCTATTGAATCTAAGGTTTCTTCAATAACTTCCGCTACTCCTACAGTTTCTGGCACTTATTGCGATAGTTGTAGAAGTCGACTCGACTCAAGAAATCACAGAGGCTCGAGGCCCCGTTCTAATAGTCGAAGTGGTACCAGCGTTAGATATAATCCTTCTAATGCCAAGGTTTGCTATTACCATCAACTTTATGGTCATATAGTATTTAAATGTCTCGGTGATTGGTGCACTTTCGCCAAAGATGTCAAAACCGACAATCAAAGATGACTGAAAGTCAATAATATTTTGACAACTGACGTTAATATTTCGGATAGTAAACGTCGTCTTTTTATATTTGATAATACTAATAAATTAGAATTTCTCATTGACACAGGCGCTGATTTGTCGATAGTACCTCGGAATCTGTTAACAGATATTAGAAGAAATCCCGATGTTGTACTCACGGCTGCTAATGGCTCAATTATAAATACCTTTGGGAAGAAATTTTTGAAAATTGATTTAAACTTACGTAGTAGTAGTACGTTATTTCCTTTCGTATTTAACATAGCAGATATCAACGTCCCGATTATCGGAGCAGACTTTTTATCTCATTTTGGTTTAATTTTTGATTTGAAACATAAATGTTTGATCGACAATATGACTAGTTTGTCAACATATTTATTTTCTAACAATTACATTCTCCTAAGTTATTTAGCATATCAAATAAATTCACTAGAATTTCCTAGTTTAATTAGCTCCCCAAATTACAATTTGCCCGTTAAACATACCGTAGAGCATCATATTGTTACAGAGGGTCATTTACATTTTTCACGCCCACGTAGGTTGGATAACATTAAATTCAAGATAGCTCAGAATGAATTCAACGCTATGGTAGAATTAGGAATATGCATTGCTTCTTCTTCTTCCGTGTCCTCACCATTACATATGGTGAAAAAAAAAGAGAGCAACGACTGGAGACCTTGTGGAGACTATCGTCGTCTAAATTCAATTACTGTCCCTGACAAATACCCACTACCACATCTCCACGACTTTAATTCCCAGTTATATGGTTGTATTATTTTTTCAAAGATAGATTTGGTACGTGCTTATCACCAAATACCTGTCGCAAAAAGTGACGTTTTTAAAACAGCGATTACTACGCCGTTCGGTTTGTTTGAATTTGAGCGTATGCCTTTCGGCTTACGTAACGCCGGTCAAACTTTCCAACGTTTCATGAACGAAGTTTTAGTAGGTTTACCCTTCATTTTCGTCTACTTAGATGACATCCTGATTGCAAGTAAATTTAGTTCGGAACATTTAGAGCACTTGAAACTTGTTTTTCAGAGGTTAGAATTGTACGGCATAAATATTAAACCGTCAAAATGCATCTTAGGTATCAGTCATTTCACATTTTTAGGACACAGTGTTTCTTCAGCCGGTATTTTACCTTCTTCTGAACGTATTGATGTCATAAATAATTTTCCCTTACCTACTACAGTCAAACAACTTCAACGTTTCATAGGTATGGTTAACTTTTATCATCGTTTCATACCTTCTTTCGCTGAAATCTTAATTCCTTTACATGCACTTTGTACTAGCTTACTAAATGGTAAAGTTAAAATAATAAATGATTGGCCTGCCGACTGTCTTCACAGTTTTTCCAAAGCCAAAGAAGCTTTAGCTGGAGCAACCTTTTTAGCACATCCACGTTGTGATGATAGCTCTTTTTTATCGCTGACAGTTGATTGTTCAAATATCTCTATGGGGGCAGTTCTTCAACAGCGCCATGACGAAGGTGTACTTGCTCCATTAGCCTTTTTCTCACGAAAACTTACTTTGGCACAGACAAAATACAGTACCTTTGACAAGGAACTTCTTTCTTTATTTACAGCGATTAAACATTTCAGATTTTTACTAGAAGGTCGCACATTTATTTGCTTTACTGACCATAAACCTTTGGTCAAAGCATTATTCACTAAAACTGAAAGATCTCCCAGGCAAATTAGACATCTAGAATACATTGCTCAATTTGCATGCGAAATCAGACATATCAAAGGGAAAAAATAACATTGTTGCAGACACTTTATCACGTGAACATGATACGTCTTCTTTACAACAATGCATTTCCCCAATTTCAAACCAAAAGTTTAACCTAGTTGATATTAACTTTGACTTAAATTTATTGAGCAGAGCTCAAGATCATTCTGACCTTAAATAAAGAATAAAGAATACCTTTATTTTAAAGAAAATTAAAATTCCATATTCTGACAAGTTTATTTGGTGTGACGTTTCCCACCCAAAACTTCGTCCTTACGTTCCGATTGTTTATAGACGGACAATTTTTGATATTTTTCATGGTTTATCTCATCCTGGTATCAAAGCGACTAGAACGTTAGTTTCTAAAAATTATTTTTGGCCCAAAATGTCTTCAGATTGTAATCTCTGGGCAAAAACTTGTATTAGCTGTCAAACTAGTAAAGTGATAAGACATACAAGGAGTCCCATAGCTAACTTTGATATTCCTAAAGGACGCTTCGACCACATACATATAGATTTAATAGGACCATTACCTCCTTCTAAAGGTTGTTCTTATATTCTTACTGTGATCGAACGTTTTACTAGATGGCCCGAAGCTTATCCACTTCAGGATATTACTGCAGAAACTGTAGCGCGTACGTTATTACAGAATTATGTTTGCCGATTCGGTGTCCCTGTCACAGTGACAACGGATCAGGGCGTTCAATTTGAATCTAAACTCTTTAATGAATTTTCAAAATTTTTGGGATTTCATAGAATACGAACCACATCATATCATCCCAGTAGCAACGGAATGATAGAAAGGTTTAACAGAAGTCTTAAAACTGCTCTGAGAGCTAAAGCTTCTACACCACATTGGGTAGATAAAAAAGACGATTTGCAATGTTCCTCCGCAGAACTCGTTTTTGGTCAAACTTTACGAATACCTGGTGAATTTTTTATTAAATCATATACTTGTCCGGATATTCCTTATTTTATTACTAAATTACATACTTCATTTAATAAGTTAACGTTCATTCCACTTTTCACCACGTTAATTACAAATCATTTGTCAGTCCAGACATTTCGAATTGTAGTTTTGTTTTCGTTCGGAAAGAACGTTTTAAGAAGTCTTTTACTCCGCTGTACGAAGGGCCTTTTAAAGTACTGTCCCGTACAGATAAATTGGTTACTTTTGTTAAAGGAACTAAAGCCGTCACCGTAAATATTGACAGAATTAAACCGGCAAATTTACTAACTGACAAATGTGACGTCTCTACACCCGTGATTAAAAAAGTACGCTTTGCCATCGATACATTGGTTGATTGATTGTTTTTCTGACGGGGGGGTAAGTGTAGCGATTCACTTACTCCTCTAAAGAAGATCCAACTTACTATCTACTAGAGACCCAAATGGTAACCAAGAAGAAAGAATAAAAACAAAAAGATAATATAATAATATTTTATACTCAAAAGATTATGTATATACCTTTCTCGAGATTTTAATTAATATACCAATTGAAACTAATATTTATTTTAATTTATATGGGTAAATAAGAGTCCATAGAACCCATAAAGGACCTTTGGTAAAATATGAGTAATAATGTTGTACTATACTGAGATAGTAAGACCAATGATCACTTATGCTTTTGTTTTGTGGTGGCCTGCTGTAACCAGGCTATACATTCAACAGAAGCTAACAGAACTCCAAAGACTCGCCTGTTTGGGAGTCACAGGAGCAACACGCACGACCCCCACAGCAGCTCTGGAGGTCCTTCTGGACCTAGTGCCTCTTCACTTGATGATTGAGATCGAGGCTCGGAAAGCGGCCTACAGGCTGAGGTGTAGTGGTCAGTGGAAGGCCGGAGGAGAACAATTAGGGCACACAAGGGCCCTTTCCAACGTAATATAAAATATGAGGAAATGCACAATAATCAATAAATTCACAGACATACAAAATAAAAAAGTGGTCTTTTTCTGGTACTCCATTGGATAACTCATTTGTATTTCGACGTGCTGAACACGAATCAGGTGTCTGTTTAGCTCCATTGACCACCATTTCTTTGTAAATTGCGAAAATAACCTAAAAAAACTTATCTTCGCGATTTATTAAAAATTGGTGGGTAACGGAGCTAAACGGATACCTGATACCTGACACACACATAAAAAAAAGGTCTGTTTCTGGGACTCCATTGGGTAACCCCTAGGGTTTTCGACATACTGAATACGAATCAGGTGTCTGTTTAGCTCCGTTACCCACCAATTTTTAGTAAATCGAGAAAATAACCTAAGTTATAAGTTTTTTTAGGTTATCCTCGCGATTTACAAAAAAATAGTGGCCAATGCAGCTAAACGGACACCTGATTCGTATTCAGCACGTCGAAATACATAAGGGTTATCCAATGGAATACCAGAAAAGATTACTTTTTTTTATTTTGTGTGCCTGTGATTATTATTTCAGCATTAAAAACTGCAACTAAGAGTTTACTGTTATTCATAATTAAATATTCTTTTTAATTCATCGTTCATTCTCTACAGTTTAGTGCAGGCCAAAATTCTTCAGGACAGACTTAGCGTGTCTAGATTTTTCCGACTACGCCCCTGTGTTGGTACATTCCTAGATATGACCATTAAGAAAATATTTTATCAATAAAAGATTACAACAAAAATAGATCAAATATTTTGCATTCATTATAGAGATCATCGGACGGGTAGGTATTAGGTTTATTTAACATTATTTTAAGATGTGCTTCCATCTCAGGTTGTGATTTGTAACAACCCTAGAGTCATTTGACTAATTATTCTGCTTACATAATAATTGTTATACCAATATCAATAGAAGAAAATGAGAGAAGAGAGTATTTATAGCAGTAAAAGGGCAATTTCGATGTAATTTATTAATTAATTTAATTCATTTATAAGTATTTTCTGATAAAACCACTCCTTCATGTTTTTGATATCCTCCTCTAAAAGTGTTTTTAGATTTCACCATGTTTTGGATACATATAATATAGCTGTATCGTCAGCGAAGCTTATAATTCCTTTGGGATTTTGATTTAATGTATTATTTATACACATTATAAAGAGCAGGGGACCTAATACGGTATCATGAAGAACGCCGTATTGGACTGTTAGTTCTTCACTGATTACCGATCTTACTTACTACTTGTTTCTTTTCATTGATGTGGTTCTTTAATAATGTCCACTAGCGTATCTATAATTGTGGATAGTTGACTGTATCGAAAGCTTTGGCGAGGTCTAAAAACTTGCGGAGGTAAAGTTTACTTTCGTCTAGTGATTTGTATATCATTACTCTAATTATACTATACCATCGATTTAAATGTTGTATCAACTCATATGGTTGTAGAAAATATTAATTTAAATGTGTAGACAATTTACGGATGTAAATAAATATCTTTTTACAAGTTTGTAACAAGTTACACAGGTGTAGAAAGTTAGACATTGCAAAATGACGCTTTAGTTTTAGTTTCGCGCTATCGATCAGTAATCCTGACGATGTACGTTTAATAGAATACACATTACATGCCCTCCGAACACGTTCTCTCTAAAGCCAGCGTACTCGCGACTCTATTTCACACATAAACGTGTTTATAGAGATTTTACACACGTGTAACTTTTTATATCCTTGGCGTTCCAAGTCTGTTATTAGCACCTCATAATACTTCCAAAGTTAAATATTTGCATAAAATGATTGTTCTATCTCTATTTTAATCCCTTCAAGAAATTTATTTGAAGATATTGCAATTATTGTTTATTAACATTCATCTAAATAGCATTCGATATCGCATTTATTTAGTAGAGTAAAGTAAAAGTGTAAATCTGGATAATGCCGCAAAATACATAACATAAACATAAATACCACTTATAGTAAACAACCCGCAAATCCAAAGCCAAATCTGTCCAGAGGGGGTTAGACATTTGGAACCGATATTATCAGTGCCGAGGTTGTGATTCGAACCCAGTATATAACAGACACCAGTGGCGGCTGGTGAAATTTCAATATTTCTTTTCTCGTCTGTGGCGCATGGGACCCATACGAAATTTGGGAAATAACATCTAGAGAAGCACTTCTCTAATGACCCCTAAAAAATTTTGAAAAAGCAGTTTGCGAAAAAATTTTTGAAAATTCGTTAGCCTCCCCTGGGTCTAGGGACTCCTGATTATTTTTATTTTTTTTTTGTCATATGCATTTGACTTTTTATAAAAATACAACAATAAATTTTGGAGTTTGTGAAAATATTTTCATTACTAACTGAAATACAATGAACTGAAATTTTGTAATTTACAATTTAACAAATTACAATATTTCAATTCGTTGTATCTCAGTTAGTAATGAAAATATTTTCATAAATTCCAAAATCTGTTGTTGTATTTTTATGAAAAGTCAAATGCATATGACAAAAAAAAATAAAAATACACAGGAGTCCCTAGACCCAGGGGAGGCTAACGAATTTTCAAAAATTTTTTCGCAAACTGCTTTTTCTAAATTTTTTAGAGATCATTAGAGAAGTGCTTCTCTAGATGTTATTTCCCATATTTCGTATGGGTCCCATGCGCCACAGACGAGAAAAAAAATATTGAAATTTCACCAGTCGCCACTGACAGACACTGTGACATACATGTTGAGATTTCACTTCCATTTAATATCAATTTCATCCCATCTTAGCTTTGCAGGAGTTAAGTTATCTCATTGCTTCGATCCAGCCTTACGTTTTCTTGCTCATATATTAATTTTTTTTATTTTTCTACACATTCTTCCTCAATGTCTATTTTTGGTTTATAATCATGTATCTGTGGAGGAGATGATGAACTCTGTAATAACTCTCAACAACTCTTACTCCGGGATGGACCTAGGATATTCCGAAAACATCGAAATGAATAACATATTGGAAGGCGTACTCGGCTAGAGAAAGTGAAGCAAATGGAGAAACTCGCGTGCACTATTCCATCCTTTTTCGCTTGCTCGTCCAACTGAACAAATCAGCTAACATTTCCTTCAACCAATGAGACAGACAAGAACACAATAGCACACGCGAGTTTCTCTCTACGTAAAATCATGTTACACTGGTTACCTGTACCTAAAGCATTGAATGCGCCCTCCAGTATGTTATTTATTTCGATGTCCGAAAATGACTATGACAAAGATGGTATGGAAAATGCGGGAAAGCGGTGGGATGATACTAGAGAGTCGTTGAGAAAAGATGGTGTCCACGCGAGCGTAGCTGCAAGCACGAGCTAGTAAATTAATGAATAATACAACGGTATTATGCATTAGTGATCTGTCGAAAAATATGTTCACATTTAGAGAGGTAGAAGGTTACTGAATTGTGACAATACGGCCGATGTGGAGGTTCATAAAAAGTGAACGTTCTTCCCAAAAAACGTTTGATTGGAAAATATGGCTATATTTAGCATATTATGTTCGTTCTCCTATGGAAAATTAATCCACAGAATGTATTTTAGAAAAGTAATTGGGAGGGGGAGAGTTTGCAAACGAACGTTTGTTTAAGGAAGGTTTCACTAATATTTCAAGACATTACAAGGAAGGGGGGGGGGGGAGTTGAAAATAGCCCATTTTTGGTTTGTTTTGTATTTGATCGGCACATTTCTAAAACAGTAAATATCGCTCGTAGAGAAAAACTTTTATTATGTTAGTGACCGAATTCTGAACAACTTTCAATACGCCCGTCTGTTCGTCTGTCCGTCCGTCTGTCTGTCTGTCCGTCCGTCACGTTTCTTGTAAGCACGACAACTTAAGAAAGAAACGTTCGATTGTATTGAAATTTGGAAAGTAAGTTAGCATTAGCTAGAGGAAGAACCCTATTGTTTTTGAAAAAAATCAATCAGTAAATAAAAAAGTTATTAATCATTTAAATAAAAAAAAATGTATTTTCTTAATTTTTGTTATTTGTACATAAATAGAAATGTTGCGAAATGTTATTCTCTATAATTTTTTTTTGTTTATACATTTTACTAATATACAGGGTGTAAACGAATAGTAGGCTACTCCTGTAACTGATGAAATTTGCAACTTTTTGAGACCTATCCGCCATATTTATCAGTTTCGGTTTCATCGGAAATGGCCCCAATAGTCTTTTCTAAATGGACCACCCTTTATGTTTTTACATTTTTGAAACAAATATCACATTTTGGATACATTTATACTATTTTGAACAATTTATAGTGTTGCACGAAAAATAATTCGAATTTTAGTTGTCAATCCAGATGGCTGCGAATATGTTAAAATTATTTTTGTTCCAATGTAATTCATATAAAAAATACGAAAACGTCAATATATCCAATAATACATCATAAAGGGTGCTGTAATAGTATATTACGTAATGAGTGTTGTAAGAAGCATATTACGCACGATGCCGCGTCGCGGCGAATGCGTATTTCCATGAGTGAGTAATTGCTTTACAACTCGAATTATGTACTATACTTTACCTACGATCATATTTATTTATTTATTTAGTAAAATTTGAATTTAGGTTACTAGTCAACAAATATTATGTCAGTTTTGACAGCGTTTGAAAATTACGTAGGCGCATTTGTTTTTTTAAACCCCGCGTCAGCGAACTAAGCCACCTATTTTTGCGTGTTCCGTGCGTTTTGTTTACCGTGCGATTTGTTTATAGTGCGTTTTGTTTACAATATGTAAAATTCAACTTACATAGATCGCAGGTAGTGTGTTTTTTACTATTTACAGTAGTGATCGTAGGTAAACTCATTAAAATCACATTTTTCAAAATGACTCATTTTTATAAATATGGGCCACCGGATTCAGAAAGCTCTATTTAATGTTTTAGCAATTTGTGTAACGAAGTAATTGTACTTTTGTGGTATGTTGTAACCCTAAAGAACAAATGTTGAACGGTGTTTTAAAAGAATAATTTATTATAATAAATGTTTTACTTAGAAATGCAATAACTAATGAAGTCATAAATTGTTTTAATAACAGGATGTTATTTATGCACGAAATTAAATTTCAATGTGTTTATAATACTTAACAGAAATGCATATAGTACAGTAAAAATAGAATTCTTGAAGTAAAAAGGATATAAATAAATGGTCTGAAAGACTCGGACAAAGTTTCTCATTTATGAATAAAGTTCAATAGTTTTAAGATGGCGAACTGGGCAATACAATTTGAGAAAGACAGAAAATATCTCCTTATTTATAAGCATAAATCAGTTGTTAATAAATTAGGGGCGTGGTACAAGTGTTCTTGTTTGTAAGTGGAAGCAGATTTTTTTTGCGGCATTGGATTTTCTCCATTAGTTAATTACATAATATATAGTAGTGGTATTGTAAAATATTAAGTCGATGCAAATGTAAGGTAGAAGAGAAGAGAAATTAACAAATAATATGCTGAAAAGAAACAGACTTAACCTACGCTGTTGCCACTTTTCTCTTTAGTTACTTTTCGTCGTCTAAATAATCCTTCCTCTTAAATTGAATTTTCTTCGTGATACATTTGCGTCAACTCATTCTGTTTCTGTCATTTCTTCATAATTAGACAAAGAGTATGTTTTGACGACATAGATGAACTATGGATAAAAAAATGGCACGCCCATATTAACCTGCCTGTTCAATTTAGACGGCCGAGCGGGAGGCGCGCATGTGTAGACTGTGGGAGGGGCTTCTGACCTGTTACCGGCAAAGCATGCAGATATTTGGCATTGGAGGAGATTAGGGTAACGTTAATTATTTTACGCCATGTTAAAATACGCAGTATAAACCTAAATACATTTAAAAAATCATGATGTTCCTATAAACCACTCTTAATTAAGTTGTTTTAACAAGAAGCCAATTACAAATAAAGCAGTATTAATCAATAATTGGATTTCATCTGATTTCTCATTTCCATATTTACCCCACTTTATCCCATCACTGCAGTGGATTCACCTAGAGATCCCCATTTTTATTTTTCATAGTGTTCTTATTTTAATCATTTGAAGAATACTCATATTATGTATATATTTAAAGAATTTTCACATTATTTATTTATGTTATTTATCTATGGAATACCTACTGGTTTAATTTTCACGCCACATGGCTAAAAAATATGCAAAAATAAAATAGTATATTTAGTTATTTGAGCATCAAAAAACGCGTAACATCATTCTTGACAAGAGTAGTACACCCCACCTTATCTTGAATTGTACTAGGTAATCAATTTTTGGGAAACTTCTGATTTCATTATAACGTCTCAAGCTGTAGGAGGAACAATAAGAGGGGATAGGAGAGGGCGGACTAACATGTTGAAATGCCTGGCATCGGTGTTAATATATCGCTTTCTTTCAAGTACATTATTTTGCTATTTATATTTCACTTTATCTTATTATAGGAATCAACCCAAGATTTCCAGTTGCCACTAGTGTATATATTTGTTGCGTAATTAATCCCCTAAATTAACCTAACACGACAGTAGAAAAGACACAAAGGATATATCACAAGGACACTCTCTTCCAGTCCAGGACATTCTTTTAAATATAACATTACACAGGTAGACCACGGGAAGGGGGTATGTCTCACAACAGGAAAAACAGTTAAGGAATTCGAAGCTACAGTTTAATAGTGGTCAAAAAATTAACTAACACGTTGTATACTTACTGGTAACTAAATTTTTTAACATAACATTAGTAGCTATTTGGTGGAAGCAGATATAAACATATATCGTGTCTCATTCTGTTTTATTGCCAACTTCGCCATCTAAAAGAATCTGGACATTAGGTTAAATCTGCCATCTAATATACCCTGTTAATTACAATGATAAATAATAGTTGATAAAACTGAAAGTGCACTCCCCGAAAGTTGTTTTATCCAATAAATGTTATGCGTGTAACATCAGTTCTTTGGTTAAATCTAACGCTAATTTTTGGCATTTCGTGTTTTGGTATGACGCGAAAAATCAATTTCAGGAATACCAACATTTGAAATAATTTGTTGAAATATCTGTAAATAAAATAAAAGAACTACCTATACATTGACATATACAGTACTTTCATAACAGTGTTCAATCAATACTTTAATGAATTAGCTTTGTTTCTCCTTGCAGACTATCTTCAATCAGGGATGTGCCAATAACCCAAAACATGCTGAAACCTCGTCATTATTTCTTACACATTTTTCCAGAGAACAAAAAATTGGAGGAAAGAAAGTAATTTTTAAATGTATTCCTACTTACTGATGCATTTCCAAACCTCAATCAACAACATTCCAACTAATTTCACTTTACACGCCACTTTTTTAATTTTTAATTAACTTCATGTTTAATTACTTCCACATCCAGTGGAAGCGAGTGGAAATATAGTAACGACAAAAAAATTTTTAAAAATTTTTATTGTTCAAATAGGCTTAGAATGTCATGAAACGTCGAGATTTTAAGTTTGAGCGAAAAAAATTTCTGTCTGTCTGTCGGTCTGTCTGTCGGTCTGTAACTTTTTTTTGTGCGCACATTTACTCTGGAACCGTTTGAGATATTGACTTGAAATTTGGTACACATACGTACTTTAACGAAACCTAGAACTAGATTATATTTTCATCTTTTTCCGTCGAAGGGTTGGGGGGTAAATTGGGGTAAATTTGGGGTAAATAGGTAAATCAAGCAGGTCAGAGTTCATAAAATTGTTATTTAGTATATACAAGAGAAGCTAAGGTCTCAAAAAGAACTTTGGCATTAGCCACCCCCATTACCACCCCCATTACCACCCCCACCCCATTATTAAAGGGGATGAAAAAAAATTGTTATTTAGTGTGTGTACAAGAACCAGAAACCTCAAAATCTTTTTTTACTTTATCCATCCCCATTACCACCCCCTATCACCACCCCCACCCCACTACCGATGTGGGGTATCGTTTTATGGGTTTTTGGGGTAGAAGATTTCAAATATTATATTATTAAAGTTCTATAAACAATTATTTCCACATACAAAATTTTTTCGTTGTGAGTGACTTGGATAGAAAATCTGGATGTGGAAGTAGTGATTTCTTGGGCAGCGGTTTTTTAGCTTTTTACAAAGAGAAATACGATCTTACTGGTCCGCACAAATGAATGCAATGACCAAGTTAGACACGTCTCTGGACGTATATTGATATAGTTTTTATTGCTTAGTCTTCATCTTGGTATATGGGCTGGTCTACATAAATCTACGCAAACTACATAGTGTAATAATCACATAGGACAACATCGCAGAATAATTACGACAGTGTTGCATCAGATTTTATATATTTATAGAAGGTGTTTCATTAAGGATGGACCAGCTGCCGCAGGATGATAAAAGACTAATACTCATCGACTTGACCCCACATAGGCCAGTAGCAATAGTTGTTAGACAACATCTGAACCAGGTAGATTTTCTAGGCAAGTGGACTAGGTCCGGAGGACCAATAACCTAGCCTCCAAGGTCCCCGGACTTAAATCCGGTTGATTCTTTGACTAAAATTTTACTAATTTTATTCCATTTGTTTTACTTTATTTAGGGCCTATGAAAATAAAAAGATTTGTCCTTCAATAAAGCTAAAGTAAATTGGTAAAATAAATATTGTCTCTTTTCAATGCTAACGGATCTTACTAGCTGAACAGCAAGTGTCAATGATACCTACGACAAATTATCTCACATTTAGCATAATGTTTTAGATTAAAATTAAAAAGTGGGAATTTCGCACTTTACCTCCCATTTTACACTTTGCACTAAATTTTCGTTGTGAATTCATGGCGTTAGCTGAATGAAATTTGTCTGTTTGATTGCTAGTAAAGTGGAGAAGTTTTTAAGATGGATACTAAAACTTATTTCTATCATTTTATTTTTCGCTAGAGTTTTATAAAGTTAAGGAGTAATTTTTATTTCAATGAAATTTTAAAAAATTAGTATTTTTGTCCAATTAGTTTCGGTTCCAAAATATTTTTCAGGACGATAAGCCTACTGGACTACGTTCATAAAAAAATCATACACTCAAAGAAACTGATAGGTAAATTCAACCAAAAAGAGCATATGAAATCGCGCCTATCTAGTTTCATAGTCAAATCAATCAGAAAAGAATAGTCATACAACTTTATTTGTTTTCGTAAACAAATAGTAGTTTAATAATCATATCTTCTTGTAACAAATTAAATAGTACAATGACATTTTTTTATGTTCACTAACCATTTTCAATTTGGTCTACAATTAAAACGACTTTGCTTTTTGTTCACCAACTAATTTTTAGGTTTATCTACACATTATTACGCAATCCAAACCACGTGACTTTAAACATGGCGTGAATGGCAAACATCCGGCAAACGTTTGTTTTCATTCGTTAAACATTTGTTAAAGAGTTTGTTTTTCGGTTGCCTTGGTTACGTTTCCGCGAGTTAATTAAAATAAACCCCATGTTTGCCCTCCACGCCATATTGCTAAAATAGTTTGACAGGTTGTTGGAATGCCTAATTGTATGATGAAGTTTTTTTTGGTTATCCAAAATCTCAGTATTGAGACATCAGACCACCCAAACCAAAGATTAGAGATCGTTTATAAGATCCATCCAAATATATCGATGATCCCTGAGAGAATTTGAACATTGCAATCATGTTATTAATTTTCTATAAATTCATAACAGTATAAGATAATGCATGATTGATTATTGTCAGCGATTTGTATGTGGCGTCATCTGGGAATAATTTCTGTAATAGACTACGTGGTAAGCAAGCAAATTTTATGGTAATTCTTTTAGAACTTCTAGAAGACGACAATAATATTGGTTTGTCTACCAAGTATAATAGTACAGCGAACTAATACTGGGTTAGAATTGCAATTCGATAACAGTTAAAAATAAAATATACTATTATCTAGTTTAATTTGGCAGAATTCAATAAAATAATAGTCAGACGAACAAAATAATAGTCTTATTCATCTATTTTTCAAGTTAATGTTTGTTTTGTTGTACGACAACTTTTTATTAATTAAAATAACAATCACCTCTTGTTTAAAAATACCATTAATATAGTTTGGTTTAACAAAATTAACGGTATTGTTAGTTAACCATTTTTTTTTGTTGAATTTACCCATACTATTTCTTTGAGTGTACCGCTAGTATTAATAGTAGAAAATCTTATGACATTTTTTATAACGATTATTTTTCCAAATATTTGCAAAAACGCACTTGGTCTTATGCAGTTTTATGCAGAATTTAAATAAGTTAGAAGGTGGTGTGTGTATACCGAATCAAAATAGTTAAGGAACTTTTCCAGACAGAATTAATGATAAAGTCATATGTCATGTCACGTCATGCAGAGAAACATATATATTAAGCAACTTCTCCAAGGGCACCTTTTGATATTTACAGAAAAATCAATGGGCCTTCATTAATTTTTTGTAGTACGGCCTACTAGTCAGTTTGAGTAATGACTTCTTGAAAATTACTAATCAAATTCATCGATCTCTAAGACATCGAGTTCCGCAGTACAGTAGTCTGTGTCATCATTGGCCAGAGGTAAGCATAATATAGTTGGTATTCGAAATATCTCAGACACCGATGGGATTTTTAGATTGAAAAGGGTTTTTGAGAGAAAAAAAATCACACAGGGTGTTTCGGGTATGCGGTCGTTCATTTTTAGGGGCCATTCTGTGTCAAAAAATATTTAAAAACTTCCTATAAACATGGGTCCAAAAATTCTATTGTGGGTGCTAGGGCCTTCTGAATGGGGTACCCAAAATTGGGATTTACTAAATACCACGAATCTTTTGAGCTGCATTGACCAGTTTTTACACGTGATCTGATATAAATGAAGGCCATTATTCCATCTGGAGTAAACTAAATCATGGGAGTGCAAAATGGGAAGGGGGCTTCTTCATCGCCCTCCAAACTTTTTTATGTGTATTTTTTTATATTGTCTAATCGAAATATAATTCCTTGGTCAAAAATACAGAAGAAAGCTTATATTTTGTTGTAAAACCGTAGGACCAACCGTTCTCGAGAAATATGAACATAAAGAAATAAATATATGAATCCCAGGCTTCTAAAACATGAAATAAAGATGTCTCGCTCTCCCGTGTAATTTGGAAAAACTTCTCCCAGGCAAATCTGGTTTTGAACATTTAGAAGTAAATAAACCAATTAGAACGATAAAAGCTCGATTATTTATTTATTATACACTTGTACAGTTTTTAGGGTTGTGTGCAGTTGAGATATAAATGTTGCGGAATAGACAGATTCTGTTGTTGTGTGCTTATAACTTCTCGACAAAAATATATAAACATGCTCTAGAAATCGAATTTTTCTTTTTGGAATATATATCCGACAGTTCTTTTTAGTGCCTAAGGACGATTGTGAGAAATAATAAATTCTTTAGAAAAATCACTAAATCTGGCACGAAATAAAAATGTGTAAATTTTCCGAATATTTTAACTAATCGACTTTGCTTTCACATATCAGTATAATCGCATTCTCATAAATGAAAGCAAACTTTTGCTATGGTTTCCATCACATATTTCCATAAAGAGAACTCTAAACAATCTGCGGATTATACAACAGACAGCAGTATTATATATTCATAAACAATTGTTTTTTATTTATTTGATAATAATGAAAAATTATGAAAAAACGTCCGTTCCATAACACTAAACTCAAATCAAAAATAGTTTCCTATGTAAATGTCTATGCACATATTTATGCACGTATATGTGCATTTATTTATGCACGTCCTATTCATGTGTGTCTTAGATGATGCTTTAAAACTCAATAAGAATAAAAATAAAAAAACTGAAAAATTAGGAGCGTTGGGGAGTTAAGGGGCTCTAAAATTTTTGCATCACAGTTGATATATCACATAGTGTCACACTGTTGTGACATTTGGCATAGTAGTAGATAATGAACTTAAATTAATGAGAATAATTCAAAAACTGAAAATTGAGGAATGGAGTTACGCAGCCCCCCCACAGCCAGGGCCGCTGACAACATTTCCGGGCCCCGGGGATGCTTATTATTAAGGGCCCCTTCCCTCTTTCAAGGATTTGTCGTTTTATTTTTCACATTAAGTTTTAAATTTATTAAAAAACTACCAGTCAGGCCCCCCACATCAAATCATGGGCCCCGGTACCAAATTCACTGGCGGGCCTCCGCACTCAATAATTGATGAGCGGGGGGGAGAAATTTGAAAGAAAAATTTTTTGTCAAGATCTCTAACGGTCTCCCGCGCTTAATAATTATTGAGCAAGTGAGCGGGAAGGGGGGCGAAATTTGAAAAAAAAATTGTCAAAATCTCTGGCGGGCCCCCGCTACGGCCCCCTCGGAAGACAATGAGCCCTTGCGCTTAGTAATTGATGAGCGGGGGGAGAAATTTGTCTGAAAATTTGTCAAAATCTCTGGCGGGCCTCCACTACGGGCCTCTGCGCTTAATAATTAATGAGCGGAGAAGGGAGAAATTTGAAACAAAAAAATTGTCAAAATCTCTGGCGGGCCCCCACTATGGGCCCCTAAACTCAATACCCATTAGCACCACGCCATACGGGGGGCCTGACCATAGTATTTAATTATTATAGATTTTTATTGAATTGAAATATTTATATAATTTTGTTTCTTTGAGAATCGCCAAATATGCACAACTGAATGCCTAGCCTATATGACATAATATAGCCCGAGCTCCAGGCCCCCTGCGGGTGCTCGGGCCCCTGGGATTTATCGCCTCTGCCCCCCTCTGTCCACGGCCCTGCCCACAGCAAATCATGGGCTCCGGTAATAAACTCACTGGCGGGCCCTCGCGCCTAATAATTGATGAGTGGACAAGGGCGGATCCAGAAAAGTTACTGGGGGAGAGAGGGGCACTAATATTTTAATGTAGAGAATTGGCAGATGTATTTCAGTTTTTAAATTCAGTTATTTATTTTGGCTATCAATCAATAAGGATAAGATAAAACCGCCGAACGATCAATAATTATATCGAAATTTTTAATATTCAATAATAAATAATATTTTTTTTTTTTTTTTTTTATAATGGCATTAGGGCGATTGACCCACAGCCAGACACTAAACTGTTAACTATGTTAATATGCCTAATTCTAACCTATTTGACGAGCTAAAACCATTTCGTAACACAAAAGGATATATAGACAGGGACACACTCTTCTCGCCCAGGGGTCGATCAGGGCATTTTTTTTTTTTGTTACACATACATATAGTAGACCACGGGTAATTAAGGTCGCTAAAACAATAGGACAGACATAAGGTGACAAAGCTAAACCTACTCTAGATATTTACATTTGTTGTATTTATGAATAAAATTATGCAATCCATTATGGGTTTTGTATTTAAAGCCAGAAGGTTCAGTAAATTAAATGGGGCTTCTACTTTGTGTTTGATTAAATTTTTATATAGTTCATTACTTTCTTGAGCGTATTTTTGACAATTAAAAAATATATGATCTAGATCCCCTATTTCATTACACTGCTCACACATATTTGATGGCAATATGCCTATTTTATGCAGGTGGTAAGGATAACAGCCATGGCCAAATTTAAGTCTGCTTATATGTGTTATGCTCCTTCTTGAATAATTAACTCTGTTATACCAATGTTCTTTTGGGATTTCTTGTTGGATAAGTGTATACCTTGTTGGATTAGTGAAACAATATTCATTCCATTGTTGAGACCACTGTTTTTTTAATAAAGTTTTACATTTGCCAATGCCATCTTCTAGACATGGTACGTTATATAAGGGTATTCCTGAAGAGGTACTTTCTTTAGCCAGTTGGTCTACCTTTTCATTATTCTCAAGGCCGATGTGAGCTTTGACCCAAACAAATTTTATTATGTAATCTCTCTTAGTCAAGTTATTAAACATGGATTTAATTTTGAAGATGTACGGGTTACAAAAGGGGGAATTGATATCAATATTATTTTTAATGGACGTTAAAACAGACAGCGAATCAGATAGAATCAAAACCCTTTGGCAATCGTGGTATTCAACGAATTCTAGGGCTTTTATAATGCCCATAGACTCGGCAACGTATATCGAGGTATCTTGATTTAGTTTATATTTTTCATTAAAGTTGATGCCGGGTGCAAAAATTGCGCAACCCGTCCCATTCTCATTTTTTGACGCGTCTGTATAAATGTGTAAATAATTATAATATTCAGATGTTATGTTTTTTAAAATAACTTTGCTTACTTCTTGCAATTCACAATAATTAGGTGATATTACCGTTGGCCTATTAAAATAACTAAAATATTCCTCATCGGCCGGTCGTGTGTATAATTTGTCTAATTGGGGAGCTATATTGCTAGTATTTCGAAATCCTATGCACAAGGGCGGTGAGTTTTTTTTTGACCAATATTTGTTGACAAGATCATAATTATTTAATACGCTAACTTTATCAATAATCGGTGACTTTTTAATTTGCGATTTGAGCATAAATTTCTCTGATAGAAGTTGGCGTCTCAATTGCAACGGAGGTTCGAGAGCTTCCACACGTAGGGGTTCAACGGGTGTAGATTTCATGGCACCTAAGCATAACCTTAGTGCTTTATTTTGTATTAAATCTAACTGATGCAACAGAGTGTTACTTGCTGATCCATATAGTATGCATCCATAGTCGATGATGGATCGAATGTACGATCTATAAAATATTATAGCAGTTTGTGGGTCAGCTCCCCACCAAGTTCGCATAATCATTCTTAAAAAATTTAATCCCTTATTACATTTTGTTATTATGTGGTTTACAAAAGGTTTCCAGGTTAGTTTTTGATCCAAAGTTGTGCCTAAATAAGTGACCAGCCTTTGCACAGGGAAGGGAAAATTGTCCAGTTGTATGTAATCCATATCGGGGATATTATGTCTTGTAAAAAATACAATAGATGATTTTTCTGCTGATAATTGAAATCCAAGGTTATTTATAGTGTTTAATATATCGGTCATACCCGTGTCCAGAAGTTTAATGCATTTCTCATATTTTTTATTCATGACATAGAAAGCGAAATCGTCTGCATATTGTATTACCTCCACATTTCGACGAGTTAAATGCAATTCTGCTGTATACAAATTAAACATCAAAGGACTTAGCACCGATCCTTGGGGAAGGCCTATAGATGTGTACCGGGGTCCTAAATATTTATTATCCGGCTGTCGGACATATATTTTTCTATTAAAAAAGAGGTTTACTATGGTATTAGATATTTCCGGGGGCACTAAAAATGTATCTAATTTTTTTTTAAGTATAAAAAGGTCAACAGTATCATATGCCCCTTTGATATCAAGAAAAACTGCCCCTAGATAACCATTTATTGAGTAACAATTCTGGATGTCTGTAGTTAAGTGAGAAATGGCATCGAGTGTGCCAAATCCCTTTTTAAATCCGTATTGAGTAATTGGAAGTAATCCTTTCTCCTGTAGCCACCATTCCAATCTATACTTTATAATTCTCTCGAATATTTTCAAGACGCATGATAAAAGTGATATAGGTCGGTACGATTCACTTATATTAGGGTCTTTATTTGGTTTTAAAATGGGGATTACAATCATATTTTTCCACTCCTCAATATTTTCGCCTCGGATCCAAATATCGTTAAAAATGTCAATTAGGAATATTTTTGCATTATTTGGCAAATTAGATATCATAGGGTATCTTACATCATCGAGCCCTGGAGACGTATTATTAGTAATTTTAAGAGTATATTCCAATTCTTCTAGTGTAATAGGGCAATGAAAAATGTCGTAATTTCTGTCTATCTGTCTTTCCCTTTGCAAATTGCTTGTTGTGTCGTGCGTTACTGATGCGGGGGCAATTTTATCAAGAAAATTGTCCATCCAGTTATAATCGTCGCATTTGGGGGTATTACAAGGTGTTCGTTGCATTTGTTTAGCTTGATTCCACAGCTCTGTAGCTGAAGTATTTTTATTTAGTTGAGCACACCAGTTTTTCCAGTGTGATCTAGCTTTGTTTTTAAGAAATTTTTTTGTACGTGCCATTTCCCTTTTACATGTTAGAAAATTTTCCAAAGTACTAGAATGTTTATACGAATTTAGAGCCTCTTTTCGAGTACTGACAGAATCGTTGCATTCGGAATCCCACCAAGGCGGTAGTGGACGGCTTTTTCCTTTATATGGTTTATTGAGCGGTATGGATGATAATGCTGCTTGATTTATCCCTTCAATAAAGTGATTATATTTCTGATTTATATCATGAAATTGTGGAATATTTGCAAAATACGTATTTGTCAAATTCTGATATAGAGGCCAATTAGCTTTGTTGATTTTCCACTTAGTTTTAGGATGTGTAATATTATTATTTACTGCTGCAGTTCCTTTTATTTCCATCAGAATAGGAAAATGGTCTGATCCTAAATTATCAGAAGTAATTTGCCAATTAATTTTTGAGGCTATATCTGGGGTGCTGATGGTAATATCTACAACTGAATTTTGCATATGATGGGTAAATCTAGTAGGTGAGCCGTTATTTAATATGATCAAATCTAAATTATCCAATGCACTTAGAATTTGTTTTCCTACCAAATTATTTTTATACGAACCCCAAGTAACATGGTGGGCATTGAAATCGCCTCCAATGATACCAGGAGGGTTAACCAAGTTGAGTAAATTTGTCCAGTCGTTATTTCTCAGATTGTTTATATTAGGTGGACAATATACAGAGAAAAATTTCAAATTTGAGTTATTAGCGTATGGAATTTCTACCCCACATATTAATATCTCCTCTGGAATACAATTAGGTATTTGTAATTTCTTGTAATAAAGTGATTTTTTAATTAATACAGCAACACCGGCTTTGCCATCCAGTCTGTCTTTACGTACTACATTATAGCCAGTAATGCTTATGTTAACGTTAGGTTTAAACCAGGTTTCAGAAATTAGTGCAATGTCAATTTCATTTTCATTCAGACACTTAATTAAACTATTTTTATTAGAGACAGCGGAACGTGCATTCCACTGCAAAATTTTTAAACTGTTTTTAGGTTTACTACCCATTAATAGGATTGGTATAAAAATTAATAATTTTATCTTTGAGGTATTGGTTGTCAATTTGTTTTAATTCTTCGAACGATTCTATGTCAGTTAGCACACTTCGGAAAAAATTATAAAAATTCTCAATGAACTGAATATTAAAATCCTCGTCTTGTACCTCACCGTGGTTGGTACTGTGAGGATTTGGGGGAAGAGGGTTTTTAGGCCCGAAATTGAAAGGAAACAGTGGAGGTGTTTTTGTTACATTTATGGGTGATAGTATTTTTCGTTTTTTATTTGGTTGAAGCTGAGGATTAGGCTGTGAAGCCGAAGAATTGATGGGTGTATGTGCTTTAGATGTAGATGGTTGAGAAAAAGACTGTCTTCTAGATGGGTGTTTATTTGGTGTGGGAAGTGGGGGAAACTTATTTTCATTATGATTTTCCAAAGGTTCGAACCTATTACTTAATACAATTGAAGCATATGAGTTATTTATGGATCTTCTAGCTTCTAAATATGTTAAGTTAGAGGATGCCATTTGTTTTTTAATATTTTGTTGAGTTATATAAGATGGGCATTTCTTAGATATTGATTTGTGCTCATTAGTTTGACAGTATATACAATAACTATCTTGAGGTTCCCTACACTTATGGTTATCTTCTTTACTTTTACCACAGTTGATACATAAGTTGCTTGTACTGCGGCACTGATTAGCAACATGTGCGTATCTTAGACATTTGTAACATTGTATTACTCTTTGGACATAGGGCTCTACTGAACATGCTACACTATTGAGGAATATATAATTGGGTAATGAGCTACCCTCAAAAGTAACTACAACAGTTTGTCTAGGTACAAATGCCGGTTCTCCGTCGATTGAAATTCTACGCTTCATTCTTTTAACATCGATTATAGTGTTAGGAGATAATATATTTTCAAACAAATATTTCTCGTCAAATATAGTGTCAACATGTCTTATAACTCCCTTTCTAGATAATAAATTATTAGGTATAAATGCTTTAAGATTTTCAGATTTAAGTAAATCGTTTTTAACCAAATTGTTGGCATCTTTAATGGTTTTTAATTGAACTTTAATTCGGTTTTTCCCTACTTTTTCTATTTTTATAATATTGGGAATCTTAAGTTTCTTGTGTAATATATGACCCACATACATGGGATGTAGTCTTCCTATGTTTTGATCATTCGTTTTCTCAATAAAAACATAGATATTTGTTGAATATAAACTTGGTTTTTGTAGATTAAAGACCTTACTTTTTTCCGGAGTATTATCACCTGTCACCGTATGAACAGAGCGGCTATTCTGTTCCAGCGTGTTAGAGCCATTATCATTTGGATTCATGTCTTGCATTTCCGTATCGCTCAGGCATTGAACAAGATTATTATCACTAATTCCATCACTAGAACTTAATTGTTTATCACTTGACCCCCCGCCCTCGGGGGGCTTACCTAACATTTTAGCACTTTACACTGGTACTCTGATTATCGACACTTTTTATTCGAACTAAATTTGCAGAGTTTTATTTTAAAGAAAAACACTTTTATAGACACTCGATACGTTCGATGCTTCCCGATCTACGATCCGCGGTGAACTGAATAAATAATATTAGATCCTATTCTTCTCGGGGCCCTCGGGGAGGGGGGGGCAATTGTCCCTGGTGCCCCCTGGATCCGCCCTTGTGCGTGGAGGGGGAGAAATGTAAAAAAAATGGTCAAGATCTCTGGCGGGCCCTTGCTCTTATTAATTGATGAGCGGAGGGGAGAAATTTGAAAAAAAAAATTGTCCAGGTCTCATAATTAATGAGCGAATATTGCGTTTACTGATCTAATCGGGCTCCTAAAGTGGCCGGGCACCGGTACCACGGTATCTACTGACCCCCTTGTGGGTGCCCTGGAGTTACGAGATTCAAAAATTTAGACGTCAAAGATTAAATACCATGTCCCTAATGTGCTACAGTTTTAGAATCTGGTACATTGTTAGATAATGGTCTCATAAAATGTTAAAAAACCCAAAAACTATAAAAGTAGATAATAATAAATCAAAAAGTTAGATTGTATTAAAATGATAAACATTTAAAAAATAAAAATGACCTTTTAATAACGATACAAAACATTTGAGATACGTTAGAATCTCAACTTAGAGAGAAATATTAAATTTGTATCCATTTAAATGTGTATAGTTCTTTGTTAACAATCAGAACGTTCTGGAAAAGTTATTAGGGAAGCTTACATTTACGTTTTAAAAAACCGCTGCCTAAGGAATCACTACCACAAGTCTCTTATAACGAAAAAATTTCGATACTATTAAAATACGTTAAAATTCATGAAACGATACGCCACATCAGTAGTGGAAGTGGTGGTATGAGTGGTAGTGGTGGCTGATGCCAAAACAATTTTGAGGACATTAGTTCTTGTAAACAATCTAATCATAATTTTGTTTTTTTGTTCCCTTTTAGTGGAGTCACGTTAGATGTAAAACAAGCAAATCCTCGGAGAATGGTTAACCAAGGCGATTTTAATGAAACCCCTTCTTTAATAATTATAAAAATGTATATTCATTAAAAAAGTGTGCTTTTGCCTTATTAATTGTTTAAACATATTATTGTTAATACAATTAGAAAAATGTTAAAAATGACAAAAAAAAACGTTTTAAAAAACGAATTTAATTTTACTACTTTGACGTCGCACACAGTGTGGCGATCTTGTTCTGTTTATTTTATGAGTGAAAAATTGTACGCACACAACAAAAAAACGATGTAACTAAAATACTAATACTAAAAGTCTATTTTATTATGCTTTATGTTCGCCTAAATTAAACAACTCATAAAATAAACGACTCATAAAAAATACTTGTTATGATAAAATATTATTTCAGAGAGGCCAGTAAGTGAATTGTGCTAAATCTGAATAAAATATAAGTTAAATGTTTATCACCGTGTCCAACGCTCGACTGCAGCTTCAATTCCCTTTTATCTGCAAATCAGGCCAAGCAGTTTTTATTAAAGAAAATCTGCTGCAATTTAAACAGTATAAAATTGTAGAAAGTTAGCTGCCGATTGTCGCTGTGCCATGTGTCAATACGTCAGTTTGATCCTGTAAAATGGAGCGAGAGACGTATTTGCGTAGCTCGCAGGAATCGATTTCGCTCGATTCATGCAAATATCGTTGTTCCTTTGAAAAAAAAAAGACTTTATCCCCTCCATAATGATAATAAAACTCTTCAGGAAAATACCTTGTCTTTGAATTTGAGAGTTGTCTAATACGTGGTGTGTGTTATGAAATTAATAAAAATAAAAACTAATAATTAAATAAGATTTCTGATCTAATTGACCAGTTGATGTAGATATATTGATTTTATATCACTTAGAACTGTATTCGCTTTTTAAAAACTTTTATTTTGGTTTTACACAATATTTTATATTATTATATTTGGTTAGATATAATTGTTACAATGGTTAATATGCTTGGTATAAAGATTAAATGTATACTGACTGCAGATGCGTCTCTGGGTGATATTTATAACATACTGCTATCAACGTAGGCACATGCATTTCTCGGAATTATGCTATGCCAGCGTTTTACATGAGAAAGCTTTGTTTTAAAAGGAAGTTGTTATCGCTTTAGATAAGGTATATCAAATTATATCACGTACCGAGATAAGGATATAAAGTTACTTGTTGGATAAGATACTTATACGTTTGAATGGATTAATACAGTTTGTTTAGCATATAACATTGATATAGATTACTTAGCTTAAATTGGGGTTATTAATGATTGCGCACTCAGCTGGATGTGTGTAGTCTATTCTCGCTCGGTGCATCAGAGCTACATATCTGTTAACAAACTGTAATACTAAAAGCCTGGGCCCCCGGGCAACTGCCCAAATTTCCCGTGTATTGCTACGCCACTGGTAACCATGCGAATACGTAAGCAATTCAAAAACTTGCATTAACTTCGCGAAAAAATACACCTCAAGTCTGTCTGATCATAAATTATAACTCACAGTAAAATATAACGAATTTAGGAAATAAGTTTAGTTAGACAACAGGAAGTTTTTCCGAGCGTTACATATTTTTGAAACCCGAAATTTGAAAATTACCATGTGACTGATTTAAGAATTAGAATTATAGTATTTTATTTATCTTTGTTCCTGTTCCAATCATTTCAATTCGCTGCATTTTACTTATCCATACACTCTTTACGCTTTACACTCTCCTTAACTCCATTCTACTTTAATCCACTGAACTTCAGACTTGAGACTTGAGTTTACTCGTCCGTACTCTACTCGGAGTTTTATTCTAAATTTTAGAAAATCGTTGAGATCGCCAACAGAGACGTCCCATTTGCATGAGTTTTTCCCATGGACGAGATTCAATTCAAAAACACAAATATAAACTCGTGGATCCTGAGTGTTGCAGTTACATTGCGATAGTGCACTGTGAACCTGGAGGCGCCCAAAAGTCGTCAAAAGTCATCTTTTGAAATTGATTGAGTAATACAAGTAGTTAAAACATCATAAATTCTATAAATATTAGCAAAGTACTTTCTAATTAGTACATTCTTGAAGTTGAAAAATCATCAATCAAAAAATCAATCGATAGAACATGTCGTATATTTTGAAATATGCAAGCAATATGAAAGTACCTATCCATGCATTTGATATCCAGATATTTTGATGTTTGCCAAATAGCCAATAATCATCTTAAATTAATACATGCCATAGTGCTGAAAGACGTGAAATATTAAAGTTTCACAATTTACGGCACTTTAATTTAAATATATGGCAAATATGCTACATCTAACATCTATAGTAGGTATTTCAAAATTTGCCTCAAACGTGTCTGCGCGATTCTCGTTGTTTAACACATTAACGATTTTAGACCAAAATTCGTAAAGTTAAGGAACTCATCCAGCTCGTGATTATAAGAAAAATAATTTTAAAAATTGCATTTAGGGGGCGGAAATCAAAACATGTAAAATTCTGAAATTTCGGATACATATTCCGAATAAATGATTGTAATATATTGTTTTCTTTTTTTAACTTTAATTTGACGAGACAGCCTATGGCTGATATAGAACCAGGGTTATATTATAGATAGATATAATCGACTTGATTTATAATGTGTTGTGTAAGATAGAGCCTATTATCAGACGAGAAATTTTAATTATTAAAATTAGGTAAATCTAATTTTATACCTTGTGCTATATTTTAGCCCCGTATGGTTTATCCTTAATTATTTTTTTCTATACTGAATTAAGTGTGAACTGCGCATATCTTATAAATTAGAGGTACTTATACGACTGTTTTTTAAATATTAACATTTTGAATATATTAATGCGAATGAAAAATCTTAATTTTAGAAGAATTCTGTATGAATTCCAATGTTCAGAATTTTACTTAGCTATTTTGATTTTCACCCACTATAAACCACTCCACTTATCAATAGGATTTTAAGATAATTTTTTTTATAGTTACGAGCTTATTCTAAAATAGTTTGATAAGTTTCAGAATTATAGAAAAAAAATTGTTAATTTGGAAACGCTGCACGGAAAAAACACTACTGTATTCTGAATCATATACCTGTTCAGGCAATGGTACACTCTGTTCAGTATTTCTCGGATATAGTTATAATTACTGTAAATATAGCCTTATTATTGGTAAACAAGATGCTTATCTTATTACCTTAAATATAAACTTCTTTTGGAAACCAAACAACGATTTAATGACAAGGGCTCTCATTGCAATAATACTCTGTTACTATTTCTACACTATATTATTTTTCGTGGTACAAGATAACTTTTTGGAAGGATAATATAATAATTTAAGACAATAAATTATTTCATTGTCCTATTATTACTTACGTTAATTTCAAGTATAGGTATCATTGAATGCATATATTTTTATCGTAATTTTATTCTCGTATGTTTTCCTACCTAATGTAGATATAGTTATTTCGATAAGAAGGATATATTACCTCAAAAGTATATCGATATAGATTCAATTTTGAGATATAATTATTGGTATATTATTACTTTAATTGATTGCTAGTATATAATTATTATTCATTTAATATAGTGATATTGTTGACTGAAAATATCAATTAAAATTTATTGTATTTTTGGTTATAGTTGGGCATAATCCGAAATGGGTTTGGTATAAGTGATAATTCACCTAAGACACCACATATATGTATGTTGCACACAAAGTTACTATAATTAAAAAAAAACGTATATTTACCATATAAGTGACATTTTTCTGTAGTATTGCAATAATTTTATGAGCGGCATATATGAAAAAATACGCGAATTATCAAGATTCATGTGTTATTTAAAAACGTTAACTTAATGATTTCATCGCATGCGATGATGGAAATCAATAAGTTAACGTTTGTAAATAACTCATGTTGTGATAATACGCGTATTATTTCATATAAGCCGCTCATAAAATTATTGCAATAATACCGGAAATATGTCTCTTATCTCGTATACGTTTATATTATTATAGTAACTTTGTGTGCAACACATATGGAATCATAGGTGAATTATCAACTCATACCAAACCCAATTTAGATTATACTCAACTATAACCAAAAATACAATAAATATTAATTGATTGTCAGTCAATACTATAACTATATTAAATGAATAATTATATAAGATTATCAATTATAAAAATTGTTTTCTACTGAACTTTAAATGGCAAGATTTAATGATGAACTTGACTTGGTATTTGGGTATTTTTTGTACATATTTATGCGTGCGTCTAAGAAATGGTATACAAGATATCAAGAAATAAAATAATTTTTATATAACAAAAATATATTTTATTTATAGTAAAACATTCTTAAAGAAACTGTTTAACAAATCAATAATAATATTACTTAATTCTATCAGAACAAACTTAAAACGATTTTCTTTAGTAAAATACTCGTGAACAGACTGTTTAACAAATCAGTAAAAAATATTAGTAGGTATATAATTCCAAACATAAAAAAAAACTAACCAGTACACTTGTTTTCAGCTGGATACTATTGTTTCCCTGGGGTTATTCACCATTTAAACAATTTAAAACTTGTAGCACTCTAGTACATCGGGATTCACAAGTTTTTGGTAACTGTTCTGTAAGGGAGGAAGTTTGATTATTGTATTTTTTTATTATACCAGTATACGTTTTCCAACAAAATACTTATTTATTTAAAATAATATACAAAAATTCGAATACATATAGGTTGCAACAGATATTCTTGTATCAAATAATATTCAATAAAGACCAAGGTAAGTCATGAAAACAAAAGTTACTGCAATTTATTGTCAAATGTAACTAAGTTAGTTTTTGTTAGTTCCTTCTTGCATTATTAAATAAATAAGTGTTTTGTTGTAAAACCAAATCAAACTAGTAAAATAGGTATACCTACATTGTACAGGGTTATTCTTAAGTCTGTGAAATATTTTATGAATTCAATTTACCACAATTAAACTACGCAGCGAATAGTGGTAATTCTGACGTCCATAACCTGTCAATGATTATTTTACAGAGTGCACGCGCGGGTGAACAGTTGCCATGTTTTCTGGCTAGGAGCAAATATATTATGAAGAAACAGTATAGTAATTCTGTGAATTAAAAAAAAAACCTGGACAGTTTGTCCTTCTATCGGCATAAGAATTACCACTATCCGTTGCCTAGTTTACTTGTGTTGGATTTATAAACTGTTCCACAAACTTATGAACAGTTCTGTACATTATTCTGAACAAAAAATTAAGAATAAGAAAAAATTTTGCAGATAAAACTATTTTTATAGTTGAAAGTATTTTTTTGACGGCTTCTATCTCCAACACCTTTGAACCCACTATATATGTAATCTTACATGAAGGGGGGCTAAAGGCTGATTGAGAATATCGCACTAGATTTTTTTTAAATTGCTAATATGAATTTTCGGAAAATCCACTCTTACGTTTACCTCACTAAATGCATGCCTATGGTGATCCTTCAAATTTTACTATTTAAATAAATTCGAACGGGGGAGGAGCAGTAGCTATCAAATTTGATAAAGATACACACATATTTTTGAGTCGCTTTATGAAATTTGCATGGGACACGTGGTATACAATTTCAAAATAATACTATTAAATTTTCAAAGACAACAACAGTGCATGGGCACATGCAATCAGTTAAAAATGATCTAAACATTTCTATACCTCAATGGAGACTATACACAGAAAATCAACAACCCATTTTTAACAAAAGTATACAAATAAGTTTGTCATACTTGCGTTGGTCTACCAACAGATCACAATAATAATGATCTACCCCACCCATGCACCTCGTATTTCCGCGTTGTTTCTTAGATATAGTGTATTATATAAATAAATAGGTACTTACCGACAAATACAGAGATTAAACCCTGTAACTCCCAAGATTCCAACAATTACTTCCACGCCCAGTGGAAGTATAGTAACGACAAAAAAATTTTTAAAAATTTTTATTGTCCAAATAGGCTTAAAATGTCATGAAACGTCGAGATTTTAAGTTTGAGCGAAAACAAAATTTCTGTCTGTCTGTCGGTCTGTCTGTAACTTTTTTTTGTGCGCACGTTTACTCTGGAACCGTTTAAGATATTGACTTGAAATTTGATACACATATGTACTTTAACGAGTCGAAGGGTTGGGGGGTAAATTGGGGTAAATTTGGGGTAAATGGGTAAATCTAGCAGATAAGAGTCCAATGAAATTGGTATTTAGTATATATAAGAGAAGCTAAGGTCTCAAAAAAATTTTTGGCATTAGCCACCCCCATTACCACCCCCACCTCCTTATTAAAGGGGATGAAAAAAAAATGTGATTTAGTGTATGTACAGGAACCAGAAACCTCAAAATATTTTTTTTACTTCATCCACCCCCCATTACCACCCCCCTATCACCACCTCCACCCCACTACTGATGTGGGGTATCGTTTTATGGGTTTTTGGGGTAGAGGATTTCAAATATTATATTATTAAAGTTCCATAAACAATTATTTTCACATACAAAGTTTTTTCGTTTTTTCGTTGTAGTGATTCCTTGGGCAGCGGTTTTTTTCTATGCCTACACCAGCTATAATTATTGTGCAGAACTGAAAAACTGTACTACTGCGTTGCGAATTCTGCGATAGACCGCTGTTCGGTGTTAGTTGGATGACAAAAGAACTCTCTCTCACCTATGACCATTTCCTTAGCGACAATGAGACTTCATATTTTTTCAGTTATAAGAGGTTCGCTTCAACGATAAGGATTAATGAAGCTAATATTGGATATAGTTCTTATAAAGGGAGGAACATTTACATTTATTAACATTATGGATAGCTAAGAAAATATAAAACATTGTACCCATTATTTATTGTAATTTAAGCAAATGATAATATTTCAGATCGATGACGTTCTTTATTAAATAAAAAGAAGCAAACTATTGCTGAAATATTCATTATTTTTATTGGATAAATTTGAAAGGTTTACTGCAATAAAGCTAATTATTTCTCAAATAACTATATACTTCAGATCGTTATTAACAATGGTTTTAGCATTCATGTGATTATTTACTTTTTTTAAAGTAAATTTAAATATGATTGATTTTCAATTAAAAATTTGTGCTTAAAAGAAATTTTGATATTTCATTGTTTAGATAACACTGTTTTAGATCAATGCTAATTAATATTAATTTAAAAGAAAGGTCATGAAACATAGGACTATCATCGGCAATACAATAGCAGTTTTTTCCGTGTGTGTAACGGAAAAGCCTTTAACAAAACCATTAAATTATGCACCATATAATACCAACGTTGATGTGCGTTTGGTAAAAGTATATCAAAATTATTTATCTGCTGCATTTTTTCTACTCTACTCCACTGTATAGAAGTCTACTGCATTTTACTATATTTATTGTCCTTTACTCTAACAATTCTACTCTAATCCAAGTCAACTATACTTTACACTTCTTTGATCCACTCTAGCCCACACAACTTTACTTTGCTCTACTCGGCTCTGAGACTCTGTATCCTAAATATAAAGAAGGAAATCACTACTTCCCATCCAAGTCTCTTACAATGAGAAAATTGTTGATAAGTACTATATTTGCGCTGCAATATGAGGAAATAATTGTTTACAGAACTTTTTTTTTTAATGTAATATTTAGGGTCGTCTACTCCACAAACCCATAAAACAATATGTCACATCGGTGGTGAGGATGGCCGATGTAAAATAAAAAATTGAGGTCTTTGGTTCTTGTACACGCACTAAATTATAATTTTATTTTTTTACCTTCTTTAATAATGAAGTGGGGGAAGTAATGGTGATAGTGGGGGAGGTTTATGTTTTATTTTTGTCACCTTAGCTCCTCGGGCATATATATATTAAATCCCAATTTTATGGACTCCTACTTGCTTGCTTTACCTGTTTACCCACATTTAACTCCAACCCTTCACCGGAATAAGATAAAAATATATTCTTGTTCCAGATTTCGGTATAATACATACGTGTACCAAATTTCAAGTCAATATCATAAACCGTTCTACAGTAATCGTGCGCACAAAAAGTTACAAACATACCAACAGATAGACAGACATTTCATTGCATAAACTTACATTACCGCCGTTTCATTACATACTAAGCCTATCTGAACAAAAAACAATTCAATTTTTATTAACGTTACTACTTCACGATGTGGACGTATTAAACAAATTAAAAGTTAATTTCCGTTGAAGATGTACCTACTAAATTTTGTCGTCTTATTTAGGACAAACATGCACACATACGCATAAATTTGGGTGCACTCACGCATACTACTAGTACAGTCGAATTAATTTAATTTAATTTTTTTCGGCGACAACATTCCACCTAGAATTTTATTATTGATTCTTATGTATTATGTATGACTTCCTCATTACGAAAAAAAATATTCGTGCCTAAAAATTCCTTGAGCGTCAAAAGTTATATGCACTTCTTGACGCTCTTTCACGGATTTTCAACTTTTAATATATCTTGTACTAGTAATCGAATGAGAATTTTAAAAATACTGGCTTATTTGAAATAAAATTCTTAGAAAAGATAGACCTGTCCGATATGTATTGGTCAATTCGCCATCTTGGAAAAAAATAAAAAACACCAAAAATAGCCGAGAAAATCAAAATTGAATATCTTTTCTATAAGAAGGAATAATATTACCAAAGTTGGCAAATTATGGCAAATTTATGGTGAAATGTACCGGACACCGTATGCCAAATGAAACGGTCAAAGATGGCGGACGAAATAATATTTTTAATTCTTCATCAATTATCAAAGAGGCATTGTAAGTCACCTTTTTTTCGATTGTACGTTATTTTATGTCCTTTTAGGGGACAGAGTTTATTTTTTCAAAATTTTTTTTTATTTTCAAAAAAGTGCATTTTTACAATTTTCAAAAATGTATATTCTTTGGTCCACCTTTTTTTTCACCCAATTTTCATCGAAACAAAATGAAATATATTATAGAAAGTCTTGTATAACTTCAAAAATTTAATACAAAATGAAACTTCATTAATTTGAAAAATAAATTTATTAAGCATACGCACGGTAATAATAATTTGATTGACTTGATTTGATTGATACCAGCGTGCGGTAGGCATTGCTGCCACTCCCAGGTATACAGCTGGGCCTGCTACGTCCAGGCGGGGTTGGACTAAGGTCATGCTTGTTTGCCAGCAGCGAGTGCCACATGGCGCATGGTAAAGGAATATGGGATGGGACGTGTAGGTATTTGTGAGATGCGTTACCGCATTGTGTCGTGAGGGAGCGTTTAAGCTCCCTTTTTTGTGCTTTTGGTTCTGGGTATCTGCCTCTTCTGAATCTTTGTGTGAAATATGTGTTGTATCTTATTGTGGAGTGTTTATTACTGTTTATGCTCCTCTTTTTTTGTTTCTGCTTCTTCGAATCTTCTTTTTCTGTGTCTTCTGATTCCTCGATTTCCGATTCTGAGTTGGATTTGAGTCATGCTTGTTGTCAGCAGCGAGAGCCACATGACGCATGGTTTTTTCATTTTTCCCCTCGCTTTTCTTTCCCAGTTTGTTTATGATCCTCTCGATTGTTGTTTTCCACGTCTAACATGGTCTCCCTATTTTTAGTTTGGTGCTGTTCAGTGTTAGCGTTTTCTTCAGTAGGTTTTCTGCTGTCCTTTTTGCTTTAACCTTCTTGATCCTTTCCTTTATCTCTCTGCTTACCAGAATATGGTCTATTTGTGTGATTGAGCTTCCATTAGTCCAAGTGTTAATGCATGTTTGACTTTTACTCCATGTATTTCTTATTGTTAAGTCAAACACGTGTGCTAGGTTTTTCAGCGCGTTTCCGTTTTCGTTAGACCATGTGTGGAGTATATGTGCATTAAAGTCTCCAGGTACACGATTTCACTGCACTATGTATATGTATATGCTATGATTTACTGCGTTAGAGGGAAGCACTGTGGAAAGTTTTGGTTTCTGTACCTAATTAAACACTAACTAATATTTCTTATCAAGCTGATAATATTCCGAGGTATAAATTATTTTACACATTCACTTATACAAACTTAATACACTTTGTATTTAACTTTTTCAAGGGTATCCATTGGTGACAGAACACTATAAGTCATCTCCCTGCCTACCAGAATATGATCTATTTATTGAGTTGAGTTTCCGCTGCTCTAGGTATCAAGATTGCTCTTTTCTGTGCGTATTTTCTTGGAAACCATTTTCCTGAGAGAAACCTGTATCACGTATACATACATTGAGGTGCCATAAGAATTCAGTCTGGACGCTACACACCCGACAGTGCCCCATTGATTATTTCTGATCTAATCCAAATTAAACTCGTTTGAATATTTTTAGCAATTATGAGAACCTCACCTGAAAGGTATACTTTAAGAGTAATGCGCCACTGATCATTACGTATTCAATTTTGATTAAATTTGTTTGAATATTTTTAGTAATTATGAGAAAACACACTTGAAGGTTCACACAGAAAATCTGTATAATCACACTTTAATAGCGATGCATTACTGTATGAATATATGATTAATAATCAGAACAAAGCAGTCAAGACTAGAGTAGTATTATTTTTGATGGGGATGCCGATGAACAGAGTAGCACTAAGAATAACGAGCGCATTTGTCCTTTAGAAAAAATCACACAATCACAAGTGACATTATGAAATCATCTTTTAGTCAAAAAATAGTACACATAAGGATAGCTTTATAAAATTATTGCGAAAAAAGTCAATAGACAATGACATTAACGTTAAAATATGCAGAGAAGACGCCAATACTACAATCATTAAAACTGCTATTGATTTGAAAACCGAATACAATCAATTTATAATAGTTGGTGAAAATATTTACCTTTCGGTTATAATGACTCAACTAGCATGTAATCTCGCATGTAATCATCATAAAAAAATCTATTTTTACAAATCTAAGATTAGTAAAATAATTGCCAAACATTATGATGAAAATAGAATTGTCTGCAATTCCACCTACTGAAGAGGTAATAGAAAAACACTTTTTAAGAGTCCGTTTCCAAGTCCAAAAATGGTTAGGTTCTGAGAAAGATCCGTTACAATTCGAGTGGATTAAAACTGAGAATGGCTTAATGCCTGATTTTATGCGTGAATGTAATGCTTTTTTTACTAAGCGATATTTCTTGTAAATGTAAAAAAGGCTGTAAAAATAATCAGTGTAGCTGTAGAAAACTGAGCATATAATGTTCTATTCTAAAAGAAATAATTGTGCCAATGCTTCTTATTTCTTCTACCTTTGATGAATTAAATTATGGTATAATATGACGGTAATGAAACTAATATAGTATATTTCGTTTCGATGAAAATTGGGTGAAAAAACGGAGGGTCAAACAAAATACATTTTTGAAAATTGTAAAGATGCACTTTTTTTGAAAATTAAAAAAAATGAACTTTATCTCCTAAATGTACATAAAATAACGTACAATCGAAAAAGAAGTGACGTACAATGCCATTCTATTTGACACACGGTGTCCGGAATTGATGCATTATATTTGACCATAAATAAGTTTTGTTTTTGCCAACTTTGGTGAAATGACTCCTTCTTATAGGGAAGACATTCAATTTTTTTATTTTTTTTTTAATCGCCTTATTTATTTTAATGTCCTGGCAGAGTTTAGCCGATGGCTATTCTACCACTCAACCAGGACACACACATAGACAATCTTGGCGTTTTCTATTTTTTGCCAAGATGACGGATTGACCAGTCCATATCGGATAGGTCTATATTTTTTAAGTTTATTTCAAATAAGCCAGTATTTTTAAAATTCCCATTCGATTACTAGTACAAGATATATTAAACAGATAAGTTGAAAATTCGTGAAAGCGTGTCAAAAAGTGCATATAACATTTGATGCATAAGGAATTTGTGGGCACAAATATTTTTTTCGTAATCAGAAGGTCATAATACATACGAATTAACAATAAAATTTCAGCTAGAATATTCGCCGCCGAAAAAAATCAGTAATCAGTTCAACTGCACTGTACGTACTACCATATCTTGTAACGAAAATAAAATATATTCCTCAAAGTAATTTTAATGTGAATCGTATATTTTTTAAGCTTATTTACGTCGCAGCAAATGATGAGACGCTGCGAACCGGAAAATACTCAGATGGCAAAATTGCCGCTTTAATTGCTCAGCTTCTAAACAATATTAAGACACTTCATATTTTACTTATGAATGATTTTAAATAATGAATGAAATATGTCGCCCACGCTCGAAGCAAGACAACAGAATAAAAAATCTTGAGACGTGAAAGCAATGAGGGGATCGTGGAGACTCGAGTTTTCGTATTCGAATGTACAAACAATGATGCCGATGCCTTAATTTAAACAAAAGCGATACTTCAGCGTATTTTGCATATTTATAATCCAGGCGTTTTAGTTTTAAAATTGACCTCTGTGCTAAATTCGTGCCCTACGAAAAATGTCTTCTTTATTATGTTTATTTGGACGTCTTGAAAACACTTGGTAGTTACGCCACGGAACACCTGGAGGATTTCGTGAAAACGGCGGAAGGTCGCGAAAACCGCGAATTCGCGATTAACTCAGTTTTTATGGCCCAAACGGGAACAACACCTCTGTAAATTCTCTACCTTAAAGGTCTTATACATTTTTTTCGTACGCCTAACCGTTTTGGAGATACGACGCGGTCTCAAAAATGCAATTAGTTCCACCAAACCTCTTTCGCACCACATATTTTGCAATTATCTTGCTTTCTATGTCTCAGAATGAAAATTAAATATTATCAAGTTCAAACCTGGTTGGGAAAAGACATTGATCCTGAGAAGTGGGGCTGGATTAGCAAGAATGATATTCTGCAGCCAATACAACGCAGTTACCATCAGCACCAGACATATTGTTAAATTCAATTTTTTGCAACTGTACGAAGGATGGTGCAGGAAAATGTAGCTGTGAAAAAGCAGGACTGAATTGTTCAACAGCTTATGGCCATTGCCACGGTCACTCCTGCTTAAATACCGCACCTATAATTGCTATGAATGACGAAGTGGACGACGTAGAATCTTATCAGAACGAAAGTAATGACAACGATTTGTCATTGGACGATGACGTTTCAGATACCGAATTTAAAATCCGGCATGGATTAGGGCTCCTGGGGAACCATGTAAAAAGAAGCGCGCCAAGCATTCTAGGGTGGCGAATGCATTTTTTGACTTATTCACTGTAAATAAATGTAAATAAAATCTATGAGACATTCTGGTAGAGAATAAAAATCACCGAGCTCTATAACACCAATATTTAATTTTCATTCTGAGACATCGAAAGCAAGATAATTGCGAAATATATGGTGCGATAGAGGTTTGGCGGAACTAATGCATTTTTAACTTAGTCCGCGTCATATTTCCAAAACGGTTAGGCATACAAAAAAAATGTATAGGATGTACTTTTATAATAGGTGTTGTTCCCGTTTAAACTGAGTTAATCGCGAATCCGCGGTTTCCGCGACCTTCCGTCGCGATTTTAAAGATATCCTCCAGGTCTATCTTGGCGTACGATTTTGGCAGCAAAAGTCTAATTCGCCTGGAGTATTAGGGTAATTTTTAAAATTATCATTATTGTGTTCGTTTCGTACTAGCTAGCTGTAAATATTGCTATATTAGTAGCGGTCTGGTATTTTCAAATTGTATTTTCTTTAAATTACTTAAATACAAGGCTCTCAGAGTTCGAATGCTTACGTAGGGTTACTTTAGGCGCTGCAATACCTTTAAGATCAGAGGAGGGTCAAAAAAGCGTCTTGTCCACTAGATGAAAATTAGAGGAAGTCGAAAGAAACCGTGTTCCTTTATTAACGCAGCTTTTTGTTCCTAGCTAGATTTTGCCACAAAAGAGTATTATTAAAGGATCAGTAAAATAGACATCTTTTATATCATTTACTGTCTGTATTCTCAAAAATTTAAAGTAAATCTGAATAACCATTTGGAGCAACAGACTGGATAAAGCATATTTTGAAATGACCCTCCTCATCACTTCACGTCTAATAGCGTCACAAAATCTGTCGCGGTTGCCTGTTAAGCGCACTGCCTCACCAAAGCGCTTTTCCATCAGCTCCTTAGTGACAACTCAATGTTTTGGCTTTCGTCCCCTTTCCTCTTGCCGTTTTGTTTTATTCGAGAATCGAGCAAGTAATGGGATGGGTTGTCCACTGTCCAGAAAATTCGTACCAGGCGTCTCCAGATTCACTTCTTGAAAGCATCAATATCTTAGAGGCGTAAAGAAAAATAGAGAGCAGATCATTCTATATAATTTTGAAATGTACGAATGTATTAATTTGTATTATCATAAAATAATGTATATTAATAATAATTTGAATATTTAATCAAATTAAAAAAAGAAACTCGGGAATGCCGCACGCACGTTTTCTAACATTAAGTTATCAATATTGATATTACTAATTAAATCTTTATGGCGAACTTTGAAATTCGGGTATATGATAATATTCATACTAAGATTAACGATAAACACAGTCAGGTGCAAGTATGTGGGTGGAAAAGTCGTCAGGTGATGCAAGAAAGGTGAGGCGCGCTGCCTCGCGGCCGATCAACACTCAACACTGTTCTGTACCAGCTGACAACTTTTCCACCCACATACTTGCAGCTGACTATGTTTTTCGTGAATCTCAGCATAAATATTATCTTATTCCCAAATTTTAAAGCTCGCCGAATAATTTAAATTTTTCATACGGTAAATCCACCGCCCCCCGTCCAGCTGACTATGTTCGACTTTCATTATATAACATAATCTTCCCCTCAGACAAGTTTCAGCGTTCGCCGGATAGTTTTTTTCTCAATTTTTTTTACGTGTTTTCAACCCTTTCACGGCCACCCCCACCGCTACCCAACCAGCTGACGGTCCATTCCTTGCTAACTTATATAAGAACAATCCATTTCACATATTTTCAAAGTTCGCCGGATAGTCAGTCATTTTATATACGGGCTCCCGGCCTATAATATTTTCCTTACGTAGATATCTAAAGTCCAAGAAAATTTTAGATAAATTAAATAATGGGAAACCGTGCCCACTAAAGCCGAAACATTTCTAAAATGCTGAAAGCATTGAAAATTGCATAAATTTTGTAGAATGATTTGTGTGGACGTAAAACAGTTTTTTAAGCTGCTATGTATGCGAATAATGTGAAAATAAAGTATAATCTATAATAACCATAATTGACGTGTCTATGTATATCATAAGTAGTGAGATTTGCCGTCATATATAGATTCAGCAAATGTAGTTTTATATATCCTGAGATAAATGAATACACGTTCCACAATTCATGAAATCTTATTTTTATCACCTTGTCATGTATCAACGCAAGGCATCGGCACCTATCGCTTCTAACCGCCTGCGCCTGCGCATTGCATCTTAGGACCCATATATAAAACTACATTTGTCGATTCTGCATATAGTTGTGTGTAGCTACGTTCAAGTTGTTCTAGATGTCAGAGCGAGGTTCTCTAACCCCCCCATCAGCAGAGTTGGTGTTAAAGTGAGTTTCCGAAGTTTCTGTTGGTTCTTCATCTGGGCCAAATATAGTATGTTCAAGCACTTTCAAAAAGCATGGTCTCAAATTAATTTATTATATTATGAGCCTGGGAGATTCATGTGTGAGCAGCACAATCGGAAGTGTTCGTAATCATATCTTGCAGTTCTGTGTCAACCACCTAAGACTGTATCATCCAAGGGAAGAGTACAGAGAACTATTAGAGCTTGAAGCGGTAATTCTGGGTAGTCAGCCGCTCAGGTGAATATCTTTCCGCCATGTTAGGTGGACAGCCAAAACCATTTACCGCTTATTTATCTTCACGAGTCAATTCAGTCTAATAAATGGTATTAAGGATGTTTGTATGTTTTTCAACCATCTCTACATAAGGGCCTGGTTTTGCTCCCTAGTAGCAGCTAAAATCTCAGTTCAAGATCTCAATATTCTTAAGGATTTGTATTCTTATAAAAACACGCACAAGTGTAGCTTTGAAAAAGTTTTGTTAGTTCTCAGTCGAATCGATTATATTGGCATTTTACGATCACTGTGCACTCTTACTAACAAGAATTGAGCTTGTTAAAGTGATACAGCAGATGGTATAAAACCTGTTGCGATTCAAGAAAGAGAAGTTGGATGCAACATCAATCACCCTTTATATTTCGGTTAAAAAAATACTAGGTTTTATAAACGATTTAAAATTCTCCGTGAGTTCTGAAAACGCTACATTGTTACCTGACACTCTCTTGAAGTTTTCAAAAGAGTGTGTTGTTGGTTCAGAGCTTTAAAGTTGTTGATGACATGGCTGAATGAGACGTTAAACCTATAGAGGCGTTTTTACAGCGTTTTAACTAAGAAAGAGAATCAAAAACACTTCCTGCTACAAGTGGTACAGGACTACCGTAGGAAGTTTCCAGACAACGAGAGACGAATGTTTAATGTTTTGTAAGTTTTTTGCAGTTTCTCTCTCTTTCCTGTTTAATACCATGTATTTCCATTGTCCTTTTTATTTAGAAGATTTTTTTTACCATTTCTTACGGTTGTCCGATTGACTTTAAACGTTACAGGACTTTTTAATTTTCGATATGGAAAAATAAATTAAAAAAAAGGGAAATGTTCTATAATAGACTATGCCCATAAGTAGGAAATCCATCTCTATAGAGTGCAAGAAGCATTCCATGTAACAATTGGGAAAACAACACTGAATACGAATCTGCCTGTTGCCAAAGCGAAATTTGGACCGGAAGTCCGGTATCCAAGATGGCGGCCAAAACTCTATATCTCTCTTGTCCGTTGGCTTAAAATAATGATCTAAACATCTGCTTGGGGTTCTCTCGGATGCCAACCACATTGCAATGCTCAAAATTTACTTACCTTAAGTTTGGAGTGCATGTGTTCCAAGATGGCGCCCAAGATGGCCGCCTAAACTTTGTTGTGTTTACGTGCGCTCCGTGTGTCTTGTTGTATTTGGAGCGTAAAATCTGTCAGATGTATAGTTTTTAGTGGTTGAATGTGTACTACTGTGTATGTGTTACGTGTTTTTAAGTAATATTTTACACCTTCCGAAATACAATTTGGTAACGAAATTGTGTTACTGAAGGTAGGGGAGGCGCGTGTAATAGTGGACGAACCTTATAAGAATTTCAAATTTGGCGCTAAGAAGCTATTTTATGGTGTAAGTCAGACTTTAACCTTTCATTTATGATATATAAGCAGCGTTAAGCCGGTAAGTGAATTTATTTATATCAGATCGTCTGAAAAGGCATCGGTGGTAAAACTCGTTACTGAAGGTGTGGAATGCCCAAACTCCATTGACATTGATCGGAACACTTCACAACTGATTATAGACAGTCAAGCTTTAGTGAACAGCATTGGGAAATCAGCAAACGCCACTACTTTCGGAGACCTCGCTGCAATCTTCATCGACAGGATAGTTCACCTTAGAAGACCGTATGCTAGAGTCGACATCATTTTCGACCGGTATCGTCCGAAGTCAATTAAAAGTGGGACCCGCTACAGACGAACCAGGAGAGTCGCTCCATTAAGAAGGGACCTTACAAGTGCGGCCGTTCCACTGCCAAAAGATTGGAAGAATTTTCTAGCAATGAGGGAAAACAAGGCCGACCTCGCCCCCTTCCTCTCCCAAGAACTTCTTTAACATAACTTTGTCGAAGTCGTTGTATCCGGAGGGCTCACATATGAAGAGGATGTGCGATCAACCAACTCCGAATCCGATGTCAGTGCCCTAGCTGCGACACATGAAGAGGCCGACACACGCGTTGTACTACATGTTGTCCACCCCGATGCTAATAACATCGTCGTCATGGCCAGGGATTCCGATATCTGTTTGCTACTGATCCATCACTTCAACAAAATGACCAGCTCTAAAGTGTGGATGATGAGTGGCACAGCGACAGAAAGGAAGTACCTCCTAGTCCATGAGATCTGCAAAATTCTTCGCAATGCTTAAAAGAAGAACGTCTTGGCGTTCCACGCAGTCACTCGACATCTCACCTTGCAACGATAATGAAGAAAGCAGCGTGGAAAGTCTTCAATGGAACGGCCTGCCAGCTTCTGAACAACCTAGGGCACTCTCCACTGACTCCCTCATCAAAGGCCAATGCAGAAAAATTCCTGGTACAGCTCTACAAGGTTGGTACAGACATCAGCTTTTCGGTGTTGTAAAAAAGCCGGAAGCCTTACCTCCAACAAGCGATGCGCTGCGACTACACCTCCTAAGATGCCATTACCAGGTAAGGACATGATGGCAAGCGGCGGCATACTGTGAGTAAAACCAATTGCTTTCCGACACTGACTATTTAAAAACGTTTCAGGTGAACGTGTGGGAAAATGCTCATCATGCCCGACCGATGATGATGGATCCTTAGTCATATGGGTGGAGGCTTCACCAAGACTAGTACATTCCCATCCTTATGACACTTGAGCCCGTCCTCAAAGCCTGTACGGATATCCTAGCCTGTAATTGTTCATCCCAGTGCCTGAGTACAATGTGCACATGTAAGAAGAATATAGACTGACTTGTACCAAGCTCTGCCATCGCTCTCGACAATGTTTGAACTCTTTAAATGGTTGATTTCTTATCTTCCTTGCAACCTTGTCATAAGCTAAAAACACTTAAATGCTTGTTTTATCCCCTTTGCAATCTTGCAATAAACAATGTTTGAACTTTGAAATTGTCGTTTTCTTATCTTCATTGCTTCCTTGCTTACTTCCGAGCAACAAAGTTTCGGCGGCCATCTTGGGCGCCATCTTGGAACCCATGCACTCCAAACTTAAGGTAAGTAAATTTTGAGCATTGCAATGTGTTTGGCATCCGAGAAAACCCCTAAGCAGATGTTTCGATCATTATTTTAAGACAACCTACAAGGGAGATATAGGGCAACAGACTTTTGGTCGCCATCTTGGATACCGGAGTTCCGATCCAAATTTCGCTTTGGCAACAGACAGATTCGTATTCAGCGGGGTCGAAATACCCTAAAATCAGTAACCCTAGACGTTTTTTTTAATTACTCGAAAAATGTGGACTTTAATAAAAAAATGCAAGGGTACAAAATTAAAGCTTTTATGAAGACAAATTGAGTTCTTTCTTTTTCTTTTCTCCGATGTTTAGTTTTGGAAATATGGCATTTTCAAAATGGCTCCGAAACGTTCAGGAAAAATATACGACGTTATAATCTAAAATTACTCAAAATCTACAACTATGAGAAAAATTTTTATTCTTGTAACAATTAAAGGTATTAAAATTTTCTTTCGATTAAGACGTATTACTAAAAAAGTTACAAGTTGTTAATTCATATTATTAAACATGCTCAATTTTTTTAAAGTTTTTAAAATAATTATTTTTCATTCTGTACTCATTTTCAATAATGAAAATTTTCATAATTTTTTTGAAAAAAATCAGGTTTTTGGAAATTGCTTAGAAAATATTTTTTTATAAAAAATGGTAAGAGTACAAAAATGAAGCTTATAAAAAAACGAATAGTTTGGTTTTTTTTTAATTTTCCTACGACAAACTGTTCCAGAGATATAAAGATTTAAAGATGGCGTTTGAGCCCATACGCAAGAAAATTATTTATTTAAAATTGAAATATCTCAAAAACTATAAGATAATAATAATAATAATAATAATAATAAGTTTATTCATCCTGTTATTTCTGTTACACATGTGCGTTTACAATTTCTAAAGTAAAGAATAAACTAGAGAGTAGTAGAACTATAGCGATTATATATAAGTTTGATAAAAAAGTCATTTAAGGTTGTTTGTCAACATTACAATTCACAGAAGAAATCTTGTTTATGAATGTAATATTGCAAGTACAGGACCTCCTTATGTAGCTTTTTTTTTTATTTTATTTTATCGAGTAGAATGGATCCAATCATTTTAGAGACATGATATTAGGATGTTATCTAGTTTTTGTTATAATATATGTACACATATACATATGTAGACATATATTTATGTTGTGGTTTATTTATCATGTGGGAGCATTTTATAAATATATACCATTTTTAGAATGCACAAAACCATTTACCTGGGCCTGCTAGTTCAATATTTCTCATTTATAAGAGCATGTATTTTCAGTCGAGGATTATCTAATAGCCATCCTTTTGTGTGTTTTTTAAACATGTTTTTTGAATTTATTTGTTTAATATAATGTGGTAAATTATTATATATTTTTGGGTATAAGTATATAAAACTTCGTTGCCCTATAGTTTTTGACATTTTGGGTATTTTTATAGAACCTATTTTGTATCTAGTTTGATAGCAATGGTCAATATTTGGTGTAGCTTTTTTATTTTTGAAGTTAAATATTAATGTTCTTAATGCATATAATTGTCTAATGTCTAGTATACGAGCTTCTTTATAGAGATTATCACTGGAAAAGGTAGGTTCCTTGTTAAATATTATTTTCAGTATCCATTTTTGAATTACTTCTAATTTGTTGATATATATGTTTGTAGCAGCGCCCCATGCAAGAATACCATAGGATAATTGAGATTCTACTAAGGCGGAGTATACCATCTTTAGTTGATTTATTTCAATAATTGTTTTCAATAGTTTGAATTTAGGTAATAATCCTCTTAGTTTTCTTATAAGCGAGTCGATGTGAGTGTTCCATCTAAGGTGGGGGTCTAGTGTTAGGCCAAGGTATTTGACCGATTTTGCTGCTTTGATTGTAAATTCACTCTCGTCACACTTTATAGTAAGAGACTCAATATCCGGTATGTTGGATTTATAGCTAGTAAAGTAGAGGTAGTTTGTTTTTTTGAAGTTTATGGTTAGCAGTTTATGATCAAAGTAGTCTTTAATTAGTACCATATCTTTTTCAACAGTAGATTTTAAGTCAGTCCAGTTTTCACTAGTATAAAAAATGGCTGTGTCGTCGGCGAAACTGATTATATTTCCTTTAGTTGTAAGTGCAAACAAGTCATTTATATAGATTGTAAAGAGTAAGGGTCCGAGAACAGTTCCTTGGGGAACACCAAATCTTACAACTCTTTTTGTGCTTAAACTGTTTCCTATTTTTACGCACTGTTCCCTCTCGGATAGATAACTTTTTATTAATTCTTGCGTTTTATCACGAATTCCGTAGTTATTTAATGATTCTATTAGTTGGGAGTGGCTAACTGTGTCAAAGGCTTTTGCTAGATCAACAAAAATACTCAGGGTTGCTTTTTTGTCATCGAGAGCGTTATATATTTTTGACATTAGTGCGGCAATTGCATCCTGCGTCGATTTACCTTCTCTGAACCCGAATTGTTGATCTGATAGCAGTTTGAATTTATTTAAATAGGATGTTAATCTGATTTTTATAACTTTTTCGAAAATTTTGGTGAAGTTTGTTATGAGGGAAATAGGTCTGTAGTTTGAGGTATCATGTTTATCACCAGCTTTGTAAATTGGTTTGATTACAGCTGTCTTAAAATGTGATGGACAGTCACCTTTGTCGATAATTAAATTTATTAAGTATACTAGTATAGGAGCAATTTCGTGTTGTATCTCTTTTATTGTCTCTGCTGTTATACCATCTATGCCTGGACTTTTGTTTGACTTTAACTGATTAATGATTTGCTTAATTTCAGCTTCATCCGTGGGAGACAAGTACATTGAGTTTGGAGTCATGCGAGTATTTGGGAAGGAACGTTTTGGTTTTACTATTTTCTTTGCTAAGGTGGCGCCTAACTCTGTGTAGTATAAATTAAAATTTTCTGAGATCTCTTTATCGTCTTTAAGTATCTCGCCATTTTCATTTTTGATATTTGTTGTGTCTGTGTTTTTTCTATCCTTTTGTGACATACTGCTTATTACTTGCCAGAGATTTTTAGAATTATTCGTATTTTGGTTAATTTTTTGTTTATAGTAATCTGTTTTTGTATTTCTAAGTAGTAACGTGAGCTGATTTTTATATTTTTTATAGCGTGTGATGTTTTCGTGTGTAGGATTTTTCTGCATATTTGTATATAGTTCATATTTTGTGTTTACCGATTTCATTAGCCCTTCCGTGATCCACTCATTTCTCTTTTTCTCCGTCTTAATAATTTTATTAACTGTACAATCATTTATACACTTTGTTATTTTATTTATGAATATGTCTGTGGCCGAGTTGATTTCATCGTTATCATACACGCTGTCCCATTTTGTGTTGATTAATGTTTCTTTAAGTTTTTTGTAATTTATATTTTTAATTATCCTTTGATTTTTTCTTGGTTCAGGAGTCATGTTTTTTAGATTATGTATTTTGAAGAATAGCGGGTAGTGATCTGTGATGCAGTTTTTTATTACTATAGGTATGAAGTTCGTAGTTTTGTTATTTCTAATGAAAATGTGATCGATACATGTCTTTGTTTCTCCTTGTACTCTTGTGCTTTTGTTTATTGTGGATACAAATCCATTTTCGGCAAGTATATTTAGGTATTGATCGCAAAAATCATCGTTTATATGTAAATTTATGTTTATGTCCCCGATTAATAGATGGTGGTCTATGTTTTTATTTATATTATTATTTAGATATTCTGCCAATTTTTCATTAAAATTGTATGGGCAGGTGGAAGGTGGTCGATATACAGCCGTTATTTCATATTTTTCATTTTGGAAGGAGAATTTTAGGTTGATTACTTTTAATTGATCTATGTTTATTACTTTAGAGTTATAGTTTATGTTGCTTTTAATGAAAATAACAACACCGTCATTTTGATTGAGTCTTCCTTCATTATATATAATATTGTAATTATGTATTGTATTTAATATATTGCGTTTCAAATTTGCCTAAGAAGCTATTGTAATTCTGTCTGGTACCCACTATGGTTAGTTACGGTCAATTTTGTTTATTATCGGTCTTTCCGTTTCTTAGTCCTGAGTCTTAATAAATACGTATATTTATGAGTTTACTACTACCAGATGTTAGCACTATTTCACTATCCACGGGCACCCCACAGGCTGTTTTTTATTTTGCACTGGTAATTTCTCTTTTGTGTTTATGTTTATCACGGCCGGCCGCCACTACTTGTTTTTATTTATTTATTTATTTATTTATGAGCTAGGCAGGAACATTCCTCGACACGTCTGCTCCCTACGACAGTTCTACTATAATGGATAAAAACATGATATAAGAATAAAATGAAGCTTATAAAAGAACGAAGAGTTTGAGTTTTTATTTCTCTTTCCTATGACAAACTGTTCCAGAGATTCATGACAGTTTGAAACAATGTTGAAACTTTTCAGTTTGTACGCACATTTTAAATGTCTAAGCAGGTAGAGAAACGAGCAATAGCCGTTTATTTTTCGAAGAATTCGCAGAAAAGGCGGGTTGCATTGCACTTTAGCATGTTTTAGAGTACAGATTAAAAAAGTTAATTAATCAGTTTACTAAATTGTATTAATTTGATTTATTTATAACAATCTGTATTTTTAATAAAATTAGACATATTACTATACTTTTTGTGGCCATTTTTAATCCACCATTTTTTAAATAAATATAAACCTCATAATCATATTCAGCGACCTTAAAAACATAAGTATATGAATTTTTGTGAATTTATTTGTAATATTAGAAGAATTATTAATTTTTCACTATTTAAAGGTGGTTCCAACCCTCAGTATTTTCGGCTTTTATATGTTTTGACCTCATAATCATATTCAGCCACCCCAAAACCATAAGTGCATGGATTTTTGTGATTTTATTCGTAAAATTAGAAGACATTAATTTTTCAGTATTTAAGGGTGATTTCAACCTTTAATATTTTTGTCTCGTAAGTTTTGACCGCACAATCATATTCAGCGACCTCAAAAACATAAGTATATGGATTTTTGTTAATTTATTCGTAAAATTAGAAGAGTTATCAATTTTTCAGCTTTTAGGGGTGGTTTCCACCCTTAAAAATAAAAATCAGGTAATGCGACAATATAGATTTTGATGTACCTATTTTATGAAGCATACTGCAAAAAAAAATTCCTTTCATCGTTTTCGGGGCGGGAATTTTACCATTTTTACTGCTTGGTTTACTGTAATCTATAAAACACATACATATCTGACACTGGAGAAAATTTGCGATTTATGCATACCAAATAACTGAATGTTCCTGTAGACGTGTATACATTTGTATGCTGACTATATTTATTCATAGATCATTTGACTAGTTCACATGTTATTTGAATATATTCTAATGATATTGCACACGAAAAATTGAGGTTTATCACTGGTAACCCAGGACCGCGGAGCTAGTTTGTTGTAAATATAGATATCGTTGACGATTTTTGTTTGTTTGGCTATTTGACATTTGAATTTTTTGTCAAATATAATTTATTCTGTTGATGACTTTTCTAATTATCTTAACGAGGATGTATAACTAGTAGGTTTATTCATTTATTTATTTTGCATTAAGCCGCATAATGAGTTCAATTAAGGCATAGCACAATATTTTTATTCTGCACTTGAAAGACAAATTCTGTCGCTTCCATGTTTGATTGAAATTGACGGTTCTAAAAGCAACTTTGAACGTAAATTATAAAATTACAACCCCTTTGAAATTTACACGTTAACTCATTTCAGATTAGCTTTAATTATAACATCGTCAGTTAAAAGTTAAAACGTTTAAGGTATGTCACGGTCGGTAAAATGTATACGCTCTCAAACCTTTTAGCTTTCTCTCTTGACTTGCAAATATTTACAATCTCGTAATCCCAATTTGTCAATTTTTTATACATGGAGCTTTTTAATTTTTTTCGGAATAAATACATATACGTATCTGTAAGGGCACTTTGTCAAATATATTCTCTAGGTTAGTAGAAAGCAGTCAATAATGAAAAATACCGGTTTAGGGAATGTGTAATGGGGGACTGACTTTTTACAAACGATTCCACAGAACATACTATATTACAAAAATAGTAAATGCTTTAAAATATTTTATATCTCGCACTTTATTTTATTTTTAACTCGGCAAGCGTCGCTATAGAATTGCCGGTGATTTATAACTTTTCCCTTAAAAGCCAAAGAGAGCGCTCGCCATTTTTATTTTATTACCGTCATACATCTAACAATAATAAAACATCTGGATTAACACAAATAAGATCACACAAGGTAGTGCAGGAAAAATAAATTTTGACTTCGAAAAAATTAGTACAAGCAAGGAATTTGGTGGATATGTTCCACTTGCCATCCAAATGAATATACTAAAAGTCCCCTAAAATCGAAGCTGTGCTTCGCCCGCCATCTTGAAAAATGGCGGCTCATTTTCAGATTTTTGTATATAAATCCTTTACCGTTGCAAATAGGAAAAACAGTTTCAAATAAAAAATGTAGGCAATAATGAAGCAAACAATTTTTGGTATAAATTGAATGGTTTTTGAATTATGAGGTGCAGAATGTTATTGAATTTTCAAAAATCCCAATTGTATACAAAATACACTGTAAAATGTGCGTTTATAGGTTGTAAGTAAAACAAAAAACATTTTTTTACAAAACATTACCATTACAGAAGAAAAATATACTGTAATTATGAAGCCTATATAATAATAATAATAATAGTTTATTACAAAAGAACATACATACATTATAATTCATTGATACAGTAATGTAAATAAACTAAAAAGAGGTCACAAGATGATTTAAAATCATCTGACCGTGACCAAGTGAAACATATAAAAGTATATATAACAAACACAATTATAAAACCACAAAAATACGAAAAATATATAAGAAATACATCTACATGAGATAATAAATAAGGTGGGTATAATATAATCAATTTCTATCGCCGAAAATAAAAATTAAAAAAAAGAACGAGATAAATGTATTAAAAACAAATACTTTGACTGCAAAATACTGAGATTTGTTAATTGTTAAATCTTATAACCTTCATCAATTATATCAGATTTTGGTTCTTTAAGTCAATTTGAGCTCTGATTTTTTTTCTGTCTGCCATTAAGTATTTTTTTAGCTCTAGTTTAAAGCGTCTTTTTTGAATATAACAAATAGAATAAAATACGAAAATACGTTATAACATTAGTTCGTCATTATCAGTGTCGTCGTCAGGCAATAGATCTTCTGAGTTGCTGCAAGATAATCCCTGGCAATATCCACACATGGCAGAAAACTTTAATCTTGCTGATGAGCACTCACAACGTTTTATGCATCCCGATTTGCAACCACAGGGTATGAGCTTCAGTAAATTGCTAAGGGCTGGATCTAAACATGTCAAAACTGGTTTCATAGCCCCATGGCTTAACTGCCACCCCAGCCAGTCGGCTCTAAATTATTACCCATCCACTGCTGGGCTTGGAGGTATGTGCGATATGAGTGATTGCACTTGTAGGCGGCAACACTGCCAAGTTAAATTTGGAATGTAATTGCTGCTTACTGATCAGACGATTGTATGAAAAATATCTAGACTCATCAAGCGTCTGAGGCTTTGTTACCCCATAAAAGGCAAGCAGAAATTTTTCCCCTGCAGCTGCAATGTCATCTTGGGATACAGCATCCTCTGTAAATAATGTAACAGTTTGTCACAGATTCGGGTTTTGTTTTAAAAGTCGTAAGCCTTTAATTTTGCTCTTTCTAAAGGACGCGGAGGTTGTGTCACAACCTGTAACAGCATGTATGAACATCAGATAGTGCGATGTATGTCTGTGCAAATTTCGTTGCTTTGGAATGTAAAAAAATGATCTTTTTTTATTCCCTGAGCCTGGTCGAAGGAACCAAATATGCATCTCATCTGTTGACAAAGTAATTAGGAGGAGTAATTGCCTTGCTTTCTCAATAGCTGCTGCTAAGATCGACACATCAGCATCAGCTTCGGTCTTTGTACCTTTAACTATACACACAATTCGGCTGAATAACTGTTGTGGGTTCATAGCAACAATATTTTCTCTCAAATTGTATAACAATAGTCAGTGGTAAAAACAGTTACAATTGGTATAAATAAAAGAAAGATAAACTTAAGTGTGACTTAAATCAACTTAACTTATATGAAAAAACTCAGACAACGAATAAAAATATTGACGACATAGCCCTAACTTTTTTCGAATTATGATCTCACAAAAATTCCCAACCATTGACGACATCGAACGTAGGTCCTTCTGAAGTGCTTGATCGCAGTTTATAGTATACAAAGTGTAGAGGAGAGCACATAATACAAAAACCGTTCGATTTAGAGAAAAACATGTTAATATCAAAAATTGTGTTTTATTATTGCCTACAGTTTTTATTTGAAACTTTTTTCCTATCTGCAACGGTAAAGGGTTTATATACAAAAATCTGAAAATATGCCGCCATTTTTCAATATGGCTGGCGTAGCACAGCTTAGATTTTAGGGTACTTTTAGTATATTCAATAAGATGATAACTGCTACATCTCCACCAAATTATTTGCTTGTACTAATTTTTTCAAGGTTCGAATACTTTTAGGCTTATTTTTATTGCACTAAGGTGTATATAGTTCGATTAGGTTAGAAAGGTGAAGCTGGCTGATTGATCTGTGAATTTGGTGATGCTTCTCTAGTTTTCCTTGGAGCTCCTTATCCAGCTTTGTTCTTTATATCAGACTCCATATAGACTCCTTTTTTCGCCAAGTAGTTGAAGTTTCATTTTAGGTAGCCCTTCACAATGGGATTGCACATTAACTGAGGTTTCCTCTTCCTCTTAATAGAATCTGCATATTACATATCAGACCCACATGTCTATTAAGCTTATAGTGTCCAGTTAGACGACCCATCAATATCGTAATGGACTTTTGGCGTAATAGGTATTCCGGAAATTTGGTCTATCACCTTTAACAAACTCTTCTGCACCTTGCAGGAAATTGTTCACCATTTCAGAAAATTATTTTGTACCCATTTAATAATAGATAATCCTATGCATGACTTAACAAGGTCACCACCTTATTCTGACTTCCTAGGTCCACGAGAGCATTAAAGCAGTTCTACTATACTATACACCGTTCTATTGTCTTGAAAAGCGGTGCATGGAATCGATTGCCTTTAGCGCTGCTTTGCTGTCGGGAAAAAATACAATCGACTAGTGAAAGCTCTCTATCTGGCTATTTCCTTTTAACACCATTATGTTGCGGTCACTTAGACTGAAGTACTATGGCATATTTTAAATCCCAGCCAGACTATTTGCACCGATATTGAAGAGCCATTTTTCTTTGTCTGATATTTTGATTTTAACATTTTTTTGAAAGTTATACGTTGGGACTATAGTATCCGTGGTCATTCCTAAAATGGGCTGTGCCAAGTTCTAAGTTTAATTTTGGTGCTCTGTTCCGTGCTGTTGCCTTATCGGCGTTGAACATTGCTTTAGCCTGACGACACTAAACGGGCTTCCCTTTGGATAAATATGTGTAGCGATGGCAGATCTAAAACGACTTCCTATGAAGCTGTTGGGGCGGTTTTATGGCCCCTATGGAGCACAAGCAAGCAAGTCTTTGTATGCCACTTAATAGCCTTATTGCTCTTAACTGCAATGTCTTAGTTCAACATATCACTGGTCCGTGGGTATGTCATGTGTCCTATGACTCTGGTGTATAACCATTATCTTGGGATTTAACCTCCAATTTTCACATATCTGCCTGTACATACCCAGGATAATTGTTGCCTTGTGTGTGGACTTTTTGGATGTGGTAAAAAATGACTCATAGGTATTTTAAAGGGGCAAAGAGAGCTTCCACTCCACTGTGCACTAGTGGTTTATTTCTTTCAAGGCTCTTTTTCGGGTAAAAGTGACGACAGTTGTTTTGCAAGGATTTATGGAGAGGCCTTCCTCACTTCACCATCTGTCGACAATACTCAAGAGCTCTTTATGAACGCTCTGATATCGTGTCCACAAATCACCTCTTGACTACTATCACTAGGTCGTCAGCATATCCTAGGCACTAAATACTTTCCAACACGTATACATAAATCCTACGTAAATAGGACATCTTCCAGATTCAAAGCTGGAGGTAAACAGAATGGGGTTACATTTTGAAAGGATGCAAATCATTTCGTCTGATAATGTTATCTATTATCTAGATCAACGCACATTGGGGCTTTCCGTAGTTAGTAGTCCCAAGAACGCCTAAAGCCTATCAAATTTGACCAAATCAAATAATTCTTTTTTAATTTTCCTTCGAAAATTCCTGAACTATCCCCCACGAACTTTTTTGATAAAAATTACTCTGCATTAATAGAAGTTGGGTTACATTTTGATTATTGATGTAAGAAATTGCAAACGCTTAGAGCCTATCAATGTAGACCAATACAAATATATTTTTTTAAATTTACCTTAGAAAATTTCTAAACGATCCCCATGAGCTTTTTTGATAAAAATTACTTCTACATTAATAGAAGTTAGTTTACATTTTAATTATTGATGCAAGAAATTGCTTTTTTTCTTAAACCTCAGTGAAATCAATATTATAAGTAATAAGAAAAGCAATAAAAAAAAGGCTTAGTGTAAATATTACACGTCAATAATTTTTTTTAGAGCTTTATTTTGATTTCTTATTGCTTATAGTATTGATTTCACCAAAGTTAAAAAAAAAGTAATTTCTTACATCAAAAATCATAATGTAAACCAAAAACCAACCTCTATTAATGCAGAGTAATTTTTATCAAAAAAGCCCGTGCGGGATCGTTCAGAAATTGTCTAAGGAAAATTAAAAAAATATATATGTATTTTATTGGTTAACATTAGGCATTTTGGGACTACGTTTTTGGGACTACTAACTACGAAAATCTCCAATGTGCAACACCCACGTTCGAATTCTCGGCGATTTTCGTAAATGTATTTGATTGGTACATCTGCTGGTCTCTAACATTACCAGTTGTAGGTTGTCAGAGAATTACAAAGGTTAAAAATCGATGTTTTAATTAGATTTTCATTATTGATTGAGTAGATAGTTATTTTTCAAATAAATTCATTTCAGGACTTCTTAATTTCTAGCATAACCAGAAATAGGTTATCAAAAGAATGCAAATAATTAAAATTAATATTTTCTGAGATAGATTTTCATTTCATTTTTGATACATTATGCTTTCTGCTGTTCGAAATCCTATAAGAAATTCTATACTCTATGCCGAAGTTAAAACCTCTAGTTACTGTACTACATATTACTTACTTTGAAAAATTATCTTTCTTTCTTGTTGGACATGTGTAACAGAAGAAATTATTATTGTAGTTTTTGCATTTCATAGCTATAGTAATATAAAGTAATGATTATTCACCAGACATGTCTCTTTTGTTTAAGTTTACTTCCACCAATGGCTATTTTGTCTTTTGTATTCTAAATTTTGCGTGTTGACTTTATTACTCAGTAAGAGACCATCACTGTTTGATAGGGCAGCTGAGCCCTTTGAATTTGCCGACTCCAGAGGCCACAACTTTACTGTAATATCTCGTTTCTCATAACTTCGAGAACAAGGATCGGTCTGTATTGTTAACATTATAACTCCCAAATGAAACATTGTACTATATTAAGAGTTAAAAAAACATGTAATCTATTTTTTACATTTTATGTAAAAGAAGTTACATATCTGTAATAACGAAAATTAATACTATCTTTTCTTTGCAGGTAATCAGCACTGCATTCTATTCCACGAGAATTTATTTTGGTAAAGTATAACCACTTAGTAAAATGTTATTATACGCATTAAAAAATATATTCACAATCGTACGTAAAATATATCTAATAGAGTAACCGTATTGGCGCATAAGTATGGAACATTTTTGTGACGACTGAAGTCCTGTCAAATTTTACGCACATGAGGATAATATTTAGAACACTTACCAGCGACAAAACTGAGGAGAACTCTTTTGTCACGGTTGGTAAAGTTCAGTAGTTTTAGGATGACGAACATAAGCATCAGCTGTTGAATACTCTCCTATTATAAATTGGGGGCATGGTACAAGATGATTAACAATCTGTCTTGTAAGTGGAAGCAGGTAAAAATATATACAGGTTGTCTGAATTTGGAATGGAAATAGACGTGGCTAATACATCACTATTAGTCTAGGAGATAGCTACATACAGGATGTTTCACGAGGAAACGGACATGCTTCAACGGCAGATAGAGGACACCAAGGGTAATCATATTCACCTATAGAAGAAGCTAGTTGGGCCCTCGTTGCTGAAATACAGGGTGTTTTAGTACTTTTACCATAACTTCTTTTGGTTGTTACTTTATAAAGGAACGGAATAATAAGTTCATATTTGGCACATATAATACACTAGTGATCATGAATAAGTACTTGTATCTCACACAAAAAAATCCAGGTCCGGACTCGAAAAAGAAATGTTTCTGTTGTTCTTTAAGAAAACAATACCCTATATATGTTTTTTTTAAATTTCAATATCAAATTCGAAAATTACATAAAAAACTGAACAAAATACCTTCATTATTTTTTTTGCCACACTATTGCCGCATTCCAAATAAATTCCACTAAATAATGCAATATGATACTATAGAAAATATCGATGAATGTTACGCGCAAAATATGCTTCCACTTTTAAATTAGGCATTTACATTTTTTCTCAGCAATAATTATTATGTTTTTAATGACAATTTTTACGCAGGGGGTAAAATAACGAAAATGGCGAGGCAGCATATAGGGAATATCAAAGACGGTTTCCTAACAGGCGATGGCCTGACCACAGTACTTTTGGGTCCATATATCAGTATTCAGAACATGGCAATTTTCCTACAGCTGCAGTTGCGAAAGCAACATAAGGCAAGTAGTATTTTTTTTATCCGTACCATATTCAATTAGTATAACGTCTTGCACGAGGCGATGAAGTCATTCGCCTGATTTTATGGCGTTAGGTATCTGAAAATCGACGAGTAATTTACAGAACTTTATTCACAGAGGAGGCGCAGTTTACAAGAGATGGTATCAATAATTCTAGAAATGCTCACATGTGGGCCCAGGAAAACCCACGTGTAAAACGTGAATGCCGTTCACAACTTTGATTCTTTATCAACGTTTGGGTTGGACTTGTAGGCACATGCTAGGCCCACATTTTTTTGAAGGTACACTAACTGGTAATGTTTACTTCATTTTTTACACCATACATTATCAAATCCTTAAGAAATGTAAATATTCGAGGTATGTTCTTTCAAGATGATGGAGCCCCACCGCATTTTTCCAACAAAATTAGAAATCATTTAAATGATACACCTAACAGATGGTTTGGTCGGGGAGATCCTCATGTATGACCGGCAAGGTCTCCAGATTTCAACTCTGTAGATTATTTTGTATGGGCTCAGTTAAAAAGTGAGGTCTACAATGTGGACATTAATTCAAAGGATTGTTGATTCCTGCAACGAAATTAGGTACAATCCAGATGTGATAAGAAGATCAATCAAACATCTCGTGAACCGCGCCAGAAAATGTACTAAATCTGGGGGGGCATTTTGAACATAAAATTTAATCATGATTCTAATTTGTAAATAAGTTTTATAATAATATATGAATATCTGAATTTTTTGTTTTTCGTATAATAATTATTCTGTTGATAGCTTGTTGGTATTTTGTTATTTACATTAACTATTTACATTATTTTTATACAATTTAGTATTTATCGTTACTGGTGTTGTTAATGAGTAGGTTATGTCGTTGTTTCACTAGTTTTTAATAAATGAAAGGAATGAGAAAGATTTTTGTTTCGGTAGTCTCTAACATTATTTTTTTTTTGTTTGTTTTACCCCATTCATAAAAAAATAGTGATTAAAACATAATAATTATTGTTGAAAAAAAAGTAAACGCCTATTTTAATAGTGGATGCATTTTTTGCGCGTATCGTTCGTCGATATTTTCTAAAGTTCCATATTGCATTTTCTATTGGAATTTATTTCGAATGCGGCAAAAGTGTGGCAAAAAAATTAACGAAGCCATTTTGTTCAGTTTTTTATGTACTTTTCGTATTTAATATTGAAATTTAAAAAAAAACGTATACAGGGTATTGTTTTCTTGAAGAACAACAAAAACATTTTTTTTCGAGTTCGGTCCTGGATTTTTTTTGTGTGTGATTCAAGCACCTATTTAGGATAACTAGTGTATTATATGTGCCAAATATGAACTTATTATTCCGTTCCTTTACAAAGTAACAACCAAAAGAAATTTTAGCAAAAAGACATAAAACACCCTGTATTTCAGCAACGAGGCCCCAACTACCCTTTTCTATGGGTGATTATGATTACCCTAGGTGTCCTCTATCTGTCATTAAAGCATGTCCGTTACCTCGTGAAACATCCTATATATGGGGCCTGGGATATAACATATATTGGCATTGCTGTTATGTTTTAGCAAATATTTTATCCCATGTGAGTCAGACCCCTCCCTCCTGCCCGTTTTGGCACTAGCCGTCCCAGGAAATATTCAATTGTGGAAGAGAGAATAACACTTTGGAGTTTGGTGCTGGTTGAAGAGGGTATCTTGGCAATCAACATTCGATATATGCCACCATATTTTCTCCGTGCAATTGGCAGTACTGGCGACATCAATTGTGGCCAAAATTGGAATGTAGTATAACACTTTCTGACCAGGCGGAAAATTTTCGTTGTCAATGCTCATTGCTGGAAAACCATATGTCAACATTCTCTGCTTGCCCATTTTCCAGATTTTTGGCCAAAAATTGGACTTTTGGCCAAAAACCGGCCAAAACTGGTGCTTTTAAAAAAAATTTTGACACCTTCTCAAACTCATAGTTTTTGTACCAAGGAATAGTCTCTTTGGGTGGCAATATTTTTGTCTCAATGTGACCCCCCCAAACCACCCCCAAAACCTCTAAACATTCAAATACCAATTATTCTGTTAAAAAGGATAATTTCTCGTTTCTCGTTCCTTACTCGCTAAATATGTTATTTCTGTATTCTCTTTGGCATAATAATCGGTATTTGAATATTTGGGGGGGTTTTGGGGGTGGTTTGGGTGAGTTACATTGAGAAAAAAATGTTGGCACTCACAGAGACCATTCTTTGGTACAAAAACTACAAGTTTGGGAAGGTTCCAACATTTTTTTTTTGAGAGGCGCCAGTTGGTCAGTTGGCCAGTTGGTCCGCTTTTGGCCAAAAGTCCAATTTCTGGCCAAAAATCTGGAAAATGGGCAAGCAGAAAATGTTGGCATATGGTTTTCCAGCAATGAGCATTGACAACGAAAATTTTCCGCCTGGTCAGAAAGTGTTATACTACTTTCAAATTTTGGCCATAATTGATGTCGTCAGTGCTGCCAATTGCACGGAGTAAAAATGTTAGCATATATCGAATGTTGATCGCCAAAATACCCTCTTCAACTAGCACCAAGCCCCAAAGTGTTATAATCTGTTCCACAATTGAATATTTTCTGGAGCGGCTAGCGCCAAAACGGGCAGGGGGGAGGTCTGACTCACATAAGATAAAATACTCATAAAAATATTTGCTGAAACATAACAGCAATGCCAACATGTTATATCCCAGGCCCCATATATGTAGCTATCTCCTAGACTATATGCTATAAATATACTTCAATCCGTCCTGTAGTCTATAGAAGGGTCCGAACTGTTTAAAGCATTTATCAATCGTCTTTCGACGTTCAGTAATGCTGAGAAAAGGGTTAATACACTTCCCCCAGTCTTTCTCTGCCGCTATTTATTTAAGATGAAGCCCCTAATTAACATTACCCAACATAGCTTACATTGAATAATATCAGTAGTGCTGTGTAATGTCGGGCCAATTTGATTTTATTGTTGGTTATTTTAAATTTATAAAACAAAATAAACCAAACAACTAATTTATAACGTCTAATGATGACACTATTAAGTAAGCTGATATCAGACTGGTGAGTGGAGATCGGACCACTCGCGCTGATAGAATGGTTGGACTATGACCAAGAATGTGCATATTCGCAAAATATTGCATTCGTTTGTGAGACAAGCTATACAGGGTGTTATTAAAAAGTATGTCAATCACTTAACCACAAATTCAGCACCTTAAAAAAAGTTGGTTGAACCTAATTTACCTCTATCCAAAATCGCACCCCTTTTCGTTTAAGTGATCATTTTTAAATGAAACTTTTTGGCATTAGCCACCTCCATTACCACCCCCTATGAAGATACAACCCTCTAAAGTTGGAAATAAAAAAACATATTCTTTAAATATTGTACAAATGGCTACAGATATTTTTTTCAATACTGGTATGCTGTAACATATGTCAGAGGGTAACAGTTTAAAGTAAAAATATTTTAAAATAAAGTTTTAGAAATGGCACCCTTCCCCCTTTTTAAGAGTTTTTTGGTATATTGTATTTTGTAGAAAATTTAATTTTACAACTTTTTTTCATCTTGTGTTTTTTTCGTTTAAGTGATCATTTTTAAATGAAACTTTTTGGCATTAGCCACCTCCATTACCACCCCCACCCCATTATTAAAGGGGATGAAAAAGTTGTGATTTAGTATGTGTACAAGAACCAGAAACCTCATATTTTTTTACTTCATCCACCCCCCACCCCACTACCGATGTGGGGTATCGTTTTATGGGTTTTTGGGGAAGATTATTTCAAATATTATATTATTAAATTTCCATAAACAATATTTCCACATACAAAATTTTTTTGTTGTGAGTGACTTGGATAGAAAATCTGGATGTGTACCTAGTGATTCGTTGGGCAGCGGTTTTTTCCATCTTGTGTTTTTTTCGTTTAAGTGATCATTTTTAAATTAAACTTAGAATACTAAAAACATTGTCATGTGTTTTAAAGGATGAAATGTTAAAAACTCTAGAAAAATCATTTATTTTATCAATCACTTCTTAATTTCAGTTCTACATGTGCCTAGTATGAGTAAAAAACCAAAATAAAATTTATAACTAAACAAAACAAAATAAAAAAATAAAATAAAAAAAAATCATAATTTTTTCAGTTTTTAGCATTTTATCCTTTCAAACACATGACAATGTTTTTAGTATTCTAAGTTTAATTTAAAAATGATCACTTAAACGAAAAAAACACAAGATGGAAAAAACCGCTGCCCAACGAATCACTAGGTACACATCCAGATTTTCTATCCAAGTCACTCACAACGAAAAAATTTTGTATGTGGAAATAATTGTTTATGGAAATTTAATAATATAATATTTGAAATAATCTTCCCCAAAAACCCATAAAGCGATACCCCACATCGGTAGTGGGGTGGGGGGTACACATACTAAATCGTAGCTTTTTCATCCCTTTTAATAATGGGGTGGGGGTGGTAATGGAGGTGGCTAATGCCAAAAATTTTTTTGAGACTTAGCTTTTCTTGTATATAGTAAATACCAATTTTATGGACTCCTACCTGCTTGATTTACCTATTTACCCCAAATTTACCCCAATTTCCTTCGACGGAACAAGATAAAAATATAATCTAGTTCCAAATCTCGTTATTTGAATAATAAAAATTTTGTTTCATCACATTTAATTTGTATGTCTATTCTATCCTTACTCATTACTTGTGTACTTTGATTAAAGTTGAGGTTTCCTTTATTAGGTGTTTCACGTACACCTTGGTTCTAATGGGGTTTCTTCTGATCTTCGCTTCCTGTCGCCGTAATCTTTCCCTTTTTTCTTTTGAAGAAGCTCAGACAATATCCATTACCAGCAGACATTGCTAGTGTCGGAGATGAAGATCAAACCCAGTACACAATAGAGAGTGTGACCAAGCATGCTCGCCCTAATACGCCTTAGCCCGCTGCGCTACTATACCTGCTCTTGGTAATTTATAATAATAGCAAGCGGCTCTACCACTCACTTTTTCCAAAAATGACAAAGTACTAAAATCAAACTGAATTTTTTGGTTAGGTTATACAAGGGGCCATGTCTTAAAGCGGATGTGTTAACTCCTCAGTTTAGCATAGGTTTTAAAATAGCCTACAAGTTTTAAGAAATAACTATATTAAGACCGATGGGACTTAATACATACTTCTACAAGAATAAATCAGCGTATTTAAAGAGCAATTGGTTATTTTGTAGGCATTTTAAGACAAGACACGTTTGAAGTAGAATTATTCACAACTAATATGGTCGATGCACACAGCTGCCACCACTTCCAAAGGTCAAGAAATGCACAACGGTCAGCCGCACTGGGAAGGTTCCAGATTGAACAAAGAAATGTAATTTTTTTTGTAAGAGAAATGTTTTTTAGAAAGAATTTATTAACATTGAATCATGTTATGGAAAGATGATACTGATTTATTTATTTTTAAGTCATCGAGGAGAAAAATAATTTATCCATATAGTTATTTAAATTTGCGTTTTTGGAGGGCGCAAGAATTTTGTAAGAACTGTCTAACTAGATTTTACAGTAAACTTAACCTCGTTGAAAATTTTAGCCCACTATGAGGGCTCTCAATACTTCATTTATAAGTCATTTTTCTCAGTACTTGCGATATGTTCATTTTATAACTATGCATGGCGTCCCATATATTTTCTTTTATATTTACTTTATTAAATACAATACATTCTCTCAAGCATTTGTGTGTGCATTTTAAACTTTAATAAGTACTTATTCTAAACAAAGTATGGTTTTATAATACCCTTCAGATATTCTACGAGCAGAGATTTAGATGATTCATTAAAACTTGAAAACTTTAAAAGTAGTTTTAAATGAAAATATGTAGTCCTTTCTCTAGGTGGACCCCTATACCCGTATAAGGGTTTTTTAGAGTCTTTCCAGACTATTTACGTTTATAAGTAGTCTCAGAAATAAGCTTTTAGAATATCTTATAGAGTATGTTAAAATTAAGATTGTTACTTGGGTCTTGCTACCTGAATAAATGGGCATGTCTATCCTCCTCCTAAACTATAGGTTATTGTTTCGTCATTATCGATGTGGAAGACTTAGTTTGTTTCTTCTTCAACGGTGTCTTCTTGTATGGAATGCACATTCGCCACTTTCTCCTTCTTGAACTTTCTAGGAGGCTCTACATATGGTTGACTATTTCTCACACGTTTTTTTCTTTCTGCATGTGTCTTATATTGAAACCTGAAATTTCCTTGGGATCCACAGTTATTGCATGTCTGATTTAAGGCCGGACATTTTTCACTTGAAGAAGAATGTTTGTGGCTTCCACGTCGACCACAAACCTTCGGTGAATAGTGAGTTGTAGCTTGATATACATTTATTTCAGCTGTTGCCTCTACGTACGCTCCTGGAATACTGAAATATATTTCCTGCAAGCACAGTCCGCTCATACCTTTTTTTTACCGGTCCTCAATACTCGCTGTTTGTGTCAAAGGACCTTTTGAAAATTGTTTATTTGTGAATAATTTAATAATGAAAATTTAGTAGATAATTAATACAGTCAATTCTCAAAATATAAACAGTCACAAAATTCATTAAATATTTTATTTTCAATTTTAAAGTAAATCAGAAATATTTTCGTTCTCCGTCCATGCTTCCGTTCGAATCGCTTCTCACCGTGATCTTTTCTGGTCTATTCGGATACATGTCGTGAATATTAGAGAACTAATAACTTTTAATATAAACACCTGACACAGTTGCAAAACAGTTCGCTCCGAATCATCAAATCTGTTTACAAACAAACCTCGGACTACAAAACGGCAAATTTACACAGATGTGTATTTAATTAACAAGTGTAATTAACTACTGTGATTAATAAAATATTTTAAGTTTTCTTATGTTACAAAATAAACGAAAACATATATATATTTTTTTCGAATTTAATTCATTCAACGAAATGCGAGTGGTTCAGTCCCATACCCTAGAAAAATAATACACAGAGTATTTAAACTTAAGTGACCCTTCTGTCAAAAAGTCGGAAACCTTTTGCGGTGATTTTCAAGTGCGCGATTGCTCTATTAACTTAAAAAGCATCGTGTTCATTTGCACGCGTACGTTGAATGCCTTTTTTGATTTTTCCTATCGCAAGCATTCTGAGCAGACATCTCCTTCGCAATCGAAATGTTCCAATGCTGTTCCACCCAACCATTTGGAGCTCATATTTATTCGTCTCATCCTGTATACGATACAAAAATTTAGTTCCTCGGCTTAGCCAGTCTAGTTGCTATTATCACCAATATTATCATCATCATTACATCATTATTATTATGATTATTATTATTATTATTGGATTTAAGATTTAAAGATCAGTTAATTCCTCACCAGCACATGTATCAAAAAGTGTCTTTTATAATGAATGTAAAATGTATAATCATTTACCTACTGATATAAAAAATTCCAAGTCATTTATTTTTAAAAGGACGATAAAGAATTTGTTAAGGGAAAAGTATCAATAAATTTCATTTAGTCTTACTATTTTTTACGTGTTATATTATTTGTAGTTTGTTATAATGTATGTGTTGTGTGCTCCTTTATGCATTTTTTTTTTTACGTGTAATTTGATTTTATATTTTACATTTTGTTATACTAATGTAATGTTTAGACGATTTATTATGGTATGTATTTGTGACGTACTCCTTATAGCCACTTGTATGATTATTACTTAATTGTATCTATGATTGGGATATAAGAATTATTATTAATATTATTATTAAGAATTTTAGATTTATGCGACACGCTTTCTTAGCTGAAACTGGAAATCAGCAAACCCATCCCATTATTATTACTATCACTATTATTATTTTTCAGACTTCACAAGCGGCACACTTATTTATTAGTTATTACTATTATTTCCAACGCTGAATGACGCACCAATTCGTATCCCCCGCGTATGTTCATTCGTTGTAGCATTTTTTCTGGACCCATTGTCCCTCGTGTTCGATTCGAACAGATTCCGTGAGGCTTTCTTTCTTAGTGTTTTGGACCTAAGTCCCTTGTTTTTGGACCTGAGTCCCTTGTTTTGGACCTGAGTCCCTTGGTTTGGACCTGAGTCCCTTGTTTTGGACCTGAGTCCCTTGTTTTGGACCTGAGTCCCTTGTTTTGGACCTGAGTCCCTTGTTTGGACCTGAGTCCCTTGTTTTGGACCTGAGTCCCTTGTTTTGGACCTGAGTCCCTTGTTTGGACCTGAGTCCCTTGTTTTGGACCTGAGTCCCTTGTTTGGGCCTAAGTCCCTTGTTTTGGACCTGAGTCCCTTGTTTTGGACCTGAGTCCCTTGTTTTGCGAGTGTGTTTAATACATTTTATGAAATTCACTTTTTTGTGTTAATTACTGTACGCTCTTTTAATAATAATAACGCCAACACCAACAATTTTTTGATTCTCAAAGACAAATCATAATTAAAGAACTTTATGGTATACTAGTGATTCAAAACATAAATGATTCGGACAAATATTATTTCTATTTCCTCCTAAATGCTTGTAAATCTCCCTACGATAAGGGTTGTTTTAATTGGTTTTCTTAATTATATTATAAACATTGCGATATAATAGTGCGAGGCCCGTTTTCTTAGTACCCAATGTATATTTGTTGAAGTTTTCCTTACAAAGTTTATGCTCTGTTCCTTCTTATTTTTCACTGGATTTACCCATTAAAGAATTAAGGCGCACTCGCTTTTATTTATATGGTTCATCCTCGTCGCCACTGAACAATCACTTAAATTTGGTTAAATAAAACACACTCTTTACTGTTGTACTTCACTCTGCTATCATATAAAGACTGAGACTCATCCTTGTCCTGAGTCAGCAGTTATATCATAACAGCTCGAATGTTTTTATTATAAGAAATCACATACACCAATGAGTAGTAGTACACTACAATTCGTGTTACTATCCCCTTCAAAAAAAAATTTGTATGTATTATCTGCCCATTGTAATGTCATACAGTGTGTCGCACTTAAGTGTGTAATACCTTTATAACTTCTTTGTTTTTTTCCGGCTTGAACCAAATTTTACTCAGATATAGAGCAAATCAGGATCTACTTATGGTCAAGAAAACATTTGTCTCCTACAAATGCAATGCCACCTGCGGTCCCAAGATAAAAGGAAAAAATGAAGATGTCATATGAGGAATTTTTTGTATATATAAACAATGTTCAAAATGGCCATTGGTTGCTTCTAAATACGCCACGCGCTTTTCCAGAGCTCGGACAATTGTGATAAAACATATAATTTAGAATCATTTACTTTTGGTTTTTATTTTCAGTTTTAAAAGCTGCAATTACTAAAGGACAAAGTAATAACTAATTTAAAGGGATAAAATAGTTGTATAAAATGGTGGAATAATATATTGGATGTTTCATTTGAAAAAAAGAAGTTTTAAATGTTTGAAGATTGACAAGTTGATGCCCGTGTATAAAATTCCCTCTACATAAAAAATAATCTTCGATTGTCTCAGACATTCCAACTAACCCTTATCTTTGCACTTACCAAATGTTTTCCCTTAACTGTCATCTAAAAAATTCGCTGTCCCGTAATTCTTTAAGGAACACTCTGTATTTCACAGTATTTTAGAAATAGGCAATAAAGCAAACCCTATAACTTTCTAAATATTTTTTTAGTATTTCTTATAATAAGTCAAGGATTTCCCCGCACTAATGGACCGCCATGTATGTAGTTCTGATGACAATACCATAATCAATCAGTAATTTCAATAATTAATGGATTCACATATTAATATTAATTAATTTTCATTTTACATCGAGTCGGCCTATTGCATATATACTACTTCTTAAGAGATGACGCAGTCATGTGTTTAAGGAGTTCCTATGGTGAATGCAAATAAAATTCAGTCATTTTTGGACGACGAAGTGGGCAATAAAATACAGTAAGACATTATACAGGGTGTTATTAAAAGGTATGTGAATCACTTAACTACAGATTCAGTACCTTAAAAAAAATTGATTGAACCTAATTTACCTCTATCCAAAATCGCATCTCTATGAAGATACAGCCCTCTAAAGTTGGAAATAAAGAAATATATTCTCTAAGTATTGTACAAATGGCTACAGATATTTTTTTCAATACTGGTACGCTGTAACATATGTCAGAGGGTAACAGTTTAAAGTAAAAATATTTTAAAGTTTTGGAAATGGCTGAATTGGGCTTAAGCAACCCTTCCCCCCTATCCCGTTCTTAAGTGGTACTATGACTTTTTGGTATATTGTATTTTATAGAAAATTTAATTCTACAACTTTTACTTCCACATCCAGTAGAAGTATAGTAACGACAAAAAAATTTTTAAAAATTTTTTTGTCGTTACTATACTTCTACTGGATGTGGAAGTAAAAGTTGTAGAATTAAATTTTCTATAAAATACAATATACCAAAAAGTCATAGTACCACTTAAGAACGGGATAGGGGGGAAGGGTTGCTTAAGCCCAATTCAGCCATTTCCAAAACTTTAAAATATTTTTACTTTAAACTGTTACCCTCTGACATATGTTACAGCGTACCAGTATTGAAAAAAATATCTGTAGCCATTTGTACAATACTTAGAGAATATATTTCTTTATTTCCAACTTTAGAGGGCTGTATCTTCATAGAGATGCGATTTTGGATAGAGGTAAATTAGGTTCAATCAATTTTTTTTAAGGTGCTGAATCTGTAGTTAAGTGATTCACATACTTTTTAATAACACCCTGTATAATGTCTTACTGTATTTTATTGCCCACTTCGTCGTCCAAAAATGACTGGATTTTATTTGCATTCACCATAGGAACTCCTTAAACACATGACTGCGTCATCTCTTAAGAAGTAGTATATATGCAATAGGCCGACTCGATGTAAAATGAAAATTAATTAATATTAATATGTGAATCCATTAATTATTGAAATTACTGATTGATTATGGTATTGTCATCAGAACTACATATATGGCGGTCCATTAGTGCGGGGAAGTCCTTGACTTATTATAAGAAATACTAAAAAAATATTTAGAAAGTTATAGGGTTTGCTTTATTGCCTATTTCTAAAATACTGTGAAATACAGAGTGTTCCTTAAAGAATTACGGGACAGCAAATTTTTTAGATGACAGTTAAGGGAAAACATTTGGTAAGTGCAAAGATAAGGGTTAGTTGGAATGTCTGAGACAAACGAAGATTATTTTTTATGTACAGGGAATTTTATACACGGGCATCAACTTGTCAATCTTCAAACATTTAAAACTTCTTTTTTTCAAATGAAACATCCAATATATTATTCCACCATTTTATACAACTATTTTATTCCTTTAAATTAGTTATTACTTTGTCCTTTAGTAATTGCAGCTTTTAAAACTGAAAATAAAAACCAAAAGTAAATGATTGTAAATTATATGTTTTATCACAATTGTCCGAGCTCTGGAAAAGCGCGTGGCGTATTTAGAAGCAACCAATGGCCATTTTGAACATTTTTTATATATACAAAAAATTCCTCATATGACATCTTCATTTTTTCCTTTTATCTTGGGACTGCAGGTGGCATTGCATTTGTAGGAGACAAATGTTTTCTTGACCATAAGTAGATCCTGATTTGCTCTATATCTGAGTAAAATTTGGTTCAAGCCGAAAAAAAACAAAGAAGTTATAAAGGTATTACACACTTAAGTGCGACACACTGTATGACATTACAATGGGCAGATAATACATACCAATTTTTTTTGAAGGGGATAGTAACACGAATTGTAATGTACTACTACTCATTGGTGTATGTGATTTCTTATAATAAAAACATTCGAGCTGTTATGATATAACTGCTGACTCAGGACAAGGATGAGTCTCAGTCTTTATATGATAGCAGAGTGAAGTACAACAGTAAAGAGTGTGTTTTATTTAAACAAATTTAAGTGATTGTTCAGTGGCGACGAGGATTAACCATATAAATAAAAGCGAGTGCGCCTTAATTCTTTAATGTGTAAATCCAGTGAAAAATAAGAAGGAACAGAGCATAAACTTTGTAAGGAAAACTTCAACAAATATACATTGGGTACTAAGAAAACGGGCCTCGCACTATTATATCGCAATGTTTATAATATAATTAAGAAAACCAATTAAAACAACCCTTATCGTAGGGAGATTTACAAGCATTTAGGAGGAAATAGAAATAATATTTGTCCGAATTATTTATGTTTTGAATCACTAGTATACCATAAAGTTCTTTAATTATGATTTGTCTTTGAGAATCAAAAAATTGTTGGTGTTGGCGTTATTATTATTAAAAGAGCGTACAGTAATTAACACAAAAAAGTGAATTTCATAAAATGTATTAAACGCACTCGCAAAACAAGGGACTCAGGTCCAAAACAAGGGACTCAGGTCCAAAACAAGGGACTCAGGTCCAAAACAAGGGACTCAGGTCCAAAACAAGGGACTCAGGTCCAAACAAGGGACTCAGGTCCAAAACAAGGGACTCAGGTCCAAAACAAGGGACTCAGGTCCAAACCAAGGGACTCAGGTCCAAACCAAGGGACTCAGGTCCAAAACAAGGGACTCAGGTCCAAAAACAAGGGATTTAGGTCCAAAACACTAAGAAAGAAAGCCTCACGGAATCTGTTCGAATCGAACACGAGGGACAATGGGTCCAGAAAAAATGCTACAACGAATGAACATACGCGGGGGATACGAATTGGTGCGTCATTCAGCGTTGGAAATAATAGTAATAACTAATAAATAAGTGTGCCGCTTGTGAAGTCTGAAAAATAATAATAGTGATAGTAATAATAATGGGATGGGTTTGCTGATTTCCAGTTTCAGCTAAGAAAGCGTGTCGCATAAATCTAAAATTCTTAATAATAATATTAATAATAATTCTTATATCCCAATCATAGATACAATTAAGTAATAATCATACAAGTGGCTATAAGGAGTACGTCACAAATACATACCATAATAAATCGTCTAAACATTACATTAGTATAACAAAATGTAAAATATAAAATCAAATTACACGTAAAAAAAAAAATGCATAAAGGAGCACACAACACATACATTATAACAAACTACAAATAATATAACACGTAAAAAATAGTAAGACTAAATGAAATTTATTGATACTTTTCCCTTAACAAATTCTTTATCGTCCTTTTAAAAATAAATGACTTGGAATTTTTTATATCAGTAGGTAAATGATTATACATTTTACATTCATTATAAAAGACACTTTTTGATACATGTGCTGGTGAGGAATTAACTGATCTTTAAATCTTAAATCCAATAATAATAATAATAATCATAATAATAATGATGTAATGATGATGATAATATTGGTGATAATAGCAACTAGACTGGCTAAGCCGAGGAACTAAATTTTTGTATCGTATACAGGATGAGACGAATAAATATGAGCTCCAAATGGTTGGGTGGAACAGCATTGGAACATTTCGATTGCGAAGGAGATGTCTGCTCAGAATGCTTGCGATAGGAAAAATCAAAAAAGGCATTCAACGTACGCGTGCAAATGAACACGATGCTTTTTAAGTTAATAGAGCAATCGCGCACTTGAAAATCACCGCAAAAGGTTTCCGACTTTTTGACAGAAGGGTCACTTAAGTTTAAATACTCTGTGTATTATTTTTCTAGGGTATGGGACTGAACCACTCGCATTTCGTTGAATGAATTAAATTCGAAAAAAATATATATATGTTTTCGTTTATTTTGTAACATAAGAAAACTTAAAATATTTTATTAATCACAGTAGTTAATTACACTTGTTAATTAAATACACATCTGTGTAAATTTGCCGTTTTGTAGTCCGAGGTTTGTTTGTAAACAGATTTGATGATTCGGAGCGAACTGTTTTGCAACTGTGTCAGGTGTTTATATTAAAAGTTATTAGTTCTCTAATATTCACGACATGTATCCGAATAGACCAGAAAAGATCACGGTGAGAAGCGATTCGAACGGAAGCATGGACGGAGAACGAAAATATTTCTGATTTACTTTAAAATTGAAAATAAAATATTTAATGAATTTTGTGACTGTTTATATTTTGAGAATTGACTGTATTAATTATCTACTAAATTTTCATTATTAAATTATTCACAAATAAACAATTTTCAAAAGGTCCTTTGACACAAACAGCGAGTATTGAGGACCGGTAAAAAAAAAGGTATGAGCGGACTGTGCTTGCAGGAAATATATTTCAGTATTCCAGGAGCGTACGTAGAGGCAACAGCTGAAATAAATGTATATCAAGCTACAACTCACTATTCACCGAAGGTTTGTGGTCGACGTGGAAGCCACAAACATTCTTCTTCAAGTGAAAAATGTCCGGCCTTAAATCAGACATGCAATAACTGTGGATCCCAAGGAAATTTCAGGTTTCAATATAAGACACATGCAGAAAGAAAAAAACGTGTGAGAAATAGTCAACCATATGTAGAGCCTCCTAGAAAGTTCAAGAAGGAGAAAGTGGCGAATGTGCATTCCATACAAGAAGACACCGTTGAAGAAGAAACAAACTAAGTCTTCCACATCGATAATGACGAAACAATAACCTACAGTTTAGGAGGAGGATAGACATGCCCATTTATTCAGGTAGCAAGACCCAAGTAACAATCTTAATTTTAACATACTCTATAAGATATTCTAAAAGCTTATTTCTGAGACTACTTATAAACGTAAATAGTCTGGAAAGACTCTAAAAAACCCTTATACGGGTATAGGGGTCCACCTAGAGAAAGGACTACATATTTTCATTTAAAACTACTTTTAAAGTTTTCAAGTTTTAATGAATCATCTAAATCTCTGCTCGTAGAATATCTGAAGGGTATTATAAAACCATACTTTGTTTAGAATAAGTACTTATTAAAGTTTAAAATGCACACACAAATGCTTGAGAGAATGTTTTGTATTTAATAAAGTAAATATAAAAGAAAATATATGGGACGCCATGCATAGTTAGAAAATGAACATATCGCAAGTACTGAGAAAAATTACTTATAAATGAAGTATTGAGAGCCCTCATAGTGGGCTAAAATTTTCAACGAGGTTAAGTTTACTGTAAAATCTAGTTAGACAGTTCTTACAAAATTCTTGCGCCCTCCAAAAACGCAAATTTAAATAACTATATGGATAAATTATTTTTCTCCTCGATGACTTAAAAATAAATAAATCAGTATCATCTTTCCATAATATGATTCAATGTTAATAAATTCTTTCTAAAAAACATTTCTCTTACAAAAAAAATTACATTTCTTTGTTCAATCTGGAACCTTCCCAGTGCGGCTGACCGTTGTGCATTTCTTGACCTTTGGAAGTGGTGGCAGCTGTGTGCATCGACCATATTAGTTGTGAATAATTCTACTTCAAACGCGTCTTGTCTTAAATGCCTACAAAATAACCAATTGCTCTTTAAATACGCTGATTTATTCTTGTAGAAGTATGTATTAAGTCCCATCGGTCTTAATATAGTTATTTCTTAAAACTTGTAGGCTATTTTAAAACCTATGCTAAACTGAGGAGTTAACACATCCGCTTTAAGACATGGCCCCTTGTATAACCTAACCAAAAAATTCAGTTTGATTTTAGTACTTTGTCATTTTTGGAAAAAGTGAGTGGTAGAGCCGCTTGCTATTATTATAAATTACCAAGAGCAGTTATAGTAGCGCAGCGGGCTAAGGCGTATTAGGGCGAGCATGCTTGGTCACACTCTCTATTGTGTACTGGGTTTGATCTTCATCTCCGACACTAGCAATGTCTGCTGGTAATGGATATTGTCTGAGCTTCTTCAAAAGAAAAAAGGGAAAGATTACGGCGACAGGAAGCGAAGATCAGAAGAAACCCCATTAGAACCAAGGTGTACGTGAAACACCTAATAAAGGAAAACACAACTTGCCTCAACTTTAATCAAAGTACACAAGTAATGAGTAAGGATAGAATAGACATACAAATTAAATGTGATGAAACAGGCCAAAACTACAGAAGGAACATCGTGCATCGAAAGAAGATCGAGGGAGAATGGGCAGTGTATGTTTCAAAATAAGTACATGTGACCGACAAAAAACAAGAGTCAGATAATTACTGATATTTCGTAAGCCTAATTTACTTTAGTATCGTCGTGTGACATGCGTTGTATGCTACTTTACTATATTGTTATATATATATATGTTACAGTAACAGATGAGTTGATCCAAGGCAAGTCCATGTCCACGTGACCGACAAAGGATCAGAGGCCGTAGACTGGTATACTTCAAATTTGCACCTTCCTTTGGTTATGACTTTTATAATAATATATTTTGCTATATCATATTCTTATATTGTTCTATTATTATATAGTTAAGTAGGTATATTGTTATATTTGGTGCACCGCCATAACTCACATTGTGGACATTATTGTTAATTTCATTAACACTGTTGTAAAAGGAAAAGTGGATGTAGTGTACTACTACTTATTGGTGTATGTGATTTCTTATAATAAAAACATTCGAGCTGTTATGATATAACTGCTGACTCAGGACAAGGATGAGTCTCAGTCTTTATATGATAGCAGAGTGAAGTACAACAGTAAAGAGTGTGTTTTATTTAAACAAATTTAAGTGATTGTTCACGAATAGTAATATTAGACCATAATCAACTTTTTAGATTTGACCGTTTGAACAGCAAAACGTGAAAATAACCATCTTTATGTTTACTAGTATGCATTAATCTTAATATTTCTACACAGCACTATAAATAAATGTGAAAACTGTCAGGTTCACAATGCTTTTCTTGATATGTTTACTCGGTGCATGTCAAATGATATATTATTATCCAACTCCGAATAAAGAATTATTTTCGACATTACTTTCTCCTAACTCTATCTTCGTGATACACATGCTACTGATTAATTCAGAAGTTGTGAGTAGTCGATAATATTTATTAGATTTACTCAATATATGCTTTTCTTGTTAAATCTTGTACCGCAGTGCTTCTTGAGCCAATCAGGTTTATTTTCAACTTATTCCTTAAAACCACATTTTTTTCTTAAATAAGGAAAACAGGTCACTTGTGCCCGTTCTTTAAAAGGAGTGTAGGTTGCGGGCAGGAGAGCTATCGCTATCATGTCAAATTTTGCAAAGGTTTTTGCTTTATTTCTCAATACGGTAAAGACAATTATAAGTCCGCACTAACACAGATTTATGAAAAGTATGTTGATAACCACGAAGCTGCTGTATATTACGCAATACATTTCAGAGGTTCTCCTTCGTCAAGGTCAAGTAAACGTAATAATATACATTGATTTTTCAATCGATTAAATCGTGGTGTATTGTTAACTAAGCTGGTCTGTTACTTAATTTACTGTTCTGCTTAAGTCATATCTCGAAAACAGACTACAATTTGTTGAACACAGGCTACATATCAAAAAATTTTAACGATATATCATGAGTTTTACAAGGTTCAGTTTTGTGACCTTATTGTTTAATATCTACATAAGTGACATCGCGTATAATCTTAACGCAAGACATTTTACTGCTCAATTTCCAATATCGGTGATTGTCTTAATTTGTAACAGTAACTGGTGCTCAGTAAATCATCTGCCACTTTACAGTAACAAGTATAGTATTGTCTTTCATTCGTAAACAAACCGCGATTATGTTTCCTTATAGTTTGGAGCACATATATCTTCAACGAGTTACTTTAAATTCATAATTAAATTTCAGAAATTACAATCACGAAATTGTTAGTAAAGATAAAAAGAATATGAGATCAACATGCACAATTCAAAGGAGTTTCGTATTCACATATTAATATATCTTTATTACGCCGAATATGAATTTACTCGAAAATGTATGGCGAAAATTAAAAAAAATCTGTTAACTGTTTATAATTTGCTGGTGATAAGTTGTAGTATGTGCAATTGTGCAATCAGGATATATGTTATATAAAATTATACGCTTATTACTAAGACTTAGTCATAACAAACCTTCACAGGTATATCATATTACATGATAACGACTTCTCTTATTAATCGCTTATCTTAGAGATATTATGTTTCACCTTTGTTTCTCACATTTTATGCTGATTGTCGAATTGCATTTCCTTTGTTCTATATTTTGCTTACTCAGGTTCTGTATGTTATAAATATGACTAAATACGCTTTGTTGAATCAGTTATTAAACTCACTTAGAATGAAACACTTCTAATTATTGTGTTATTCCTTCTCCAAGAGCCAACGTTGGCTCCATTAAATAAATAAACCTTTTTAAAAAAGTCATTCATGTGAACCGTGATCTAACATTGGCGCAGTCGGTAGGATCCGTAAACATCATCAGAACAAGAAGCCTAACTGGTAGTGAAGCGCAAAAGAACAAGGACAACATCTGCAGAAGGTGCCTAACTAGTGCGTGTACACCTGCGAGAACAAGGAGACCTTCCTCACTGGTGGTGGCGGATCCCAATCCCTTGACGGACGAAGAACCTACCCATGGAGATGAAATTAATGTAAGTCATTCTAAGAATCATCTCGTACCATTTTACTATTTTATTATTTTTCGCAACTTATTTTATTAAAAGTGTATTATACTACTAATACACTCGGCGCACAAAGCCAGTTCTCTTGTCAAAGTAAATCCATTCCTTTACAAACGCAACGAAACAAGTTCATTTAAGTTTATTTATTTTCGTATTATACTGCTAATACGAAGCATTGTGTATTATACAGCTAATATACAATCCATTTACGCAAGCAACGTAACAAGCTAATTTAATTTAAGTTCGTATCATACTGCTGATACGCGACCAATCTTTAATTCAAATAATCTCTAAATACAACAGCAACAATGCCAGATAGAGATACAGCTCAACCAGTAGCACCCCAACCAATAGTACCGGCATCAGCCGAACAACAACAACAACAACAACAACAACAACAACAACTACAACAACAACAACAACAACTACTACTACTACAACAACAACAACAACTACTACTACAACAACAACAACAACCAGAGCAAATTGAGCCTTACAAGCTCTCTGAAATATTTTCTCTAATACCTGAATTTGATGGCAATGCCATAAATTTACAAACATTCTTAAATTCCTGTCATTGCGCCCAAAGCATGGCAATTGGAGATCAAAAAATTCTTTTGACCGTCCACATAAAAAATAAATTAAAAGGCAAAGCTGCCGAATTAATTAACTCACGTAATCCCGGCACATGGCCAGAAATAAAAGCACTACTGGAAACCCACTTTGGGGGACTCCAGAGATTTAACGGCCCTAATTCAGGACCTGCAGCGCATTCACCAATTGCCAGGTGAATCCGCCCTAACATTTGTATCGCGTCTACAGACGCACAACGCGAAGATGCACGCCGCAGTGCAAAAACAAAATCTCACGGGAACGCAAAGAACGGCACAATCAGATCTAATAGAAACAAGGACGCTAAACAATTTATTAACAGGCTTAGAACCGAATTTAGGCCGCATCATACGTGCTAGCAATCCTCCTAGCATACTAAAAGCTGTAAGCAGAATTCGTAGAGAGCTACAACTCTCTTATTTCGAGCAACAGAAATTTCCCAAAAATAGTCCGGTCAAAAATCCTATTATGCAACAAAAACGACCAACTTCAAATTTTCAGCAGAAATTCTGTTCGTTTTGTAAACGAAACGGACATGTCATAAATGAATGCCGTACAAGGCAACAAACGCAAACAATGCCGTCAACTTCACAAAACTTCCAACGACCAAATTACCCAGGAAATTCAAGTTTCCAAAACTTTTCACAAAATAATCAATTTAGCCAGAGGACATTCCCTCAAAACGGCCAACCTAATCAGTCACAACAAAACAGGCCCTCAGCCATAAGACCGAACCCTAACTTTACGCAACAACGACCATCTGCTATTCAGCCTAACCCGGATTTTAACCGCTTTAATCAGCAAAAAGCACATCATTTAAATTACGAACCTTACGATAATTATGCCGATCAATTTAACCAATACAACGACTACTCTCCCGACGATTACCAAATTCAAAATGAATCATACGAAAACTACAATTTAGAAAACAACCAAAACTACACAGAGAATTATACTGCTAATTCTCAAAACGAGCAATACGAGGATTATACTGCTAATCCTCAGGATTTTTGCCAAGGTTTAGACCAACCAGCGGATCCTCCCAACGAGGAGTTCGAACCAATTACGGAACTAGAAACTCAAATACAAACTATGAACCTCAACGACAGTTTCGACCCAATGCTGAATTTCCCAGAACAGACGTTCATGTAAATACGCCTCCCCATACCCTATTAACTGTAAATTCAAAGAACCTTTACTATATGAAGGATGCAACTGGTAAATTTAAAATTCTAATTGATACAGGCGCAGGTATATCAATTTTTAAACCTAAAACAGCTGAAAATTATAGACGTAGATCTCCTGAAAATGTAATTATTCAGGGCATTACTGATCAAAAAATTTATATCAACGAATCTGTTCTCATCCCTTTTTCAGATGAGTCACACAAAGTTTATATCTATAATCTAGACATATATTTTGATGGATTATTAGGTGCAGACTTTCTAGAACATTACGAATGCAAAGTAGACTTTAAAAATAAACAACTAGTCATAAATTTTAAAACCGTACCATTATTTAAAGTTACTGAAGAAACTACAGTAAATTTACCTGTACAACCAACTAGTAACTCTAACATCAAAAACCAAAATCCAAATTTAGGCAACATCAAAAATTTAATTTCCATCGAACCTCGCATGGAAAAAATCTGTAAACTAAAATGCAACCTGCGAAATACCGAGGCTATACTGTTAGCCCAGGAAAACGAGAAAGTACGCTTACCAAATGCAATTGTCAAAATCGATCACAATGGAGAATTTTTAACTTCAATAATAAATGCAAACGCGATCCCAAAAACCATAAACTTTTCAAACCTTAACCTAGAACCAGTACAAAAATTCAAATCAATTTTTAATTTGAATACTCAAAATTCTGACCAACACTTACAGACAGACAGATCCTTTGAAATCAGGAACGAATTGCGCTTGGATCATCTAAACGAAGAAGAGGCCGAAATAGTAAGGCAGCTTTGTTTAGACTTTCAAGATATATTCAATTTAGAAGGAGACAATTTCACCTTTACCAATGAAATCAAACACCCTATTGACACCGAAAATTCCCGACCGATATTCACTAAATCGTATCGATATCCTCAAGTCCATAAAGAAGAAGTTAAGTCCCAAGTATCGAAAATGTTAAGTCAAGGTATTATTCAACCCTCAATCTCACCTTGGTCCTCTCCTGTCTGGGTAGTTCCCAAAAAACTGGACGCTTCTGGTAAACAGAAATGGCGCGTCGTAGTCGACTACCGCAAACTCAACGAGGTTACAATTGGTGACAAATATCCTCTGCCCAACATTTCCGATCTTTTAGATCAACTTGGCAAATGCCAATATTTCACAACCTTAGACTTGGCTTCTGGTTTCCACCAAATTGAAATTAATCCCGCAGATATTCAAAAGACTGCTTTCACAGTTGAGAACGGTCATTATGAATTCGTGCGAATGCCATTTGGACTCAAAAACGCTCCATCAACTTTTCAAAGAGTTATGGATAACATCCTGTTAGGTATTCAAAATGAACGATGTCTCGTCTACATGGACGATATCATTATTTACTCTCCTACAATTCACGAACACATTTCCCGTCTAACTGAAGTCTTTAAACGCCTTCAAAAAGTCAACCTCAAAATTCAACCAGACAAATGCGAGTTTCTCCGCAAGGAAGTCGCTTATTTAGGACATCTCATTACAAAAGACGGCGTAAAACCGAACCCTTCGAAAGTTGACGCTATTTTAAATTTTCCTCAACCGAAAAATCCAAAAGAAATTAAATCATTTCTAGGTTTAGCCGGATATTATAGGCGCTTTATCCCTAATTTCTCCAAGATAACCAAGCCCCTAACAAAACTACTACAAAAAGACATACCATTTCTCTTCGACAATGATTGTATAAATTCTTTTCAAAATTTGAAACAAACATTGACGACAACTCCGATATTAATCTACCCTAATTTTGACGAACCTTTCGTTCTAACCACTGATGCGAGCGCATTTGCCATCGGCTCGGTGCTGAGCCAGGGGCCTATTGGCAAAGATTTACCCATTGCCTATGCTTCTAGAACCTTGTGCAGTGCAGAAACTAAGTATTCAACGATTGAACTCGAGCTTTTATCGATAGTATGGAGTGTAAAGCACTTTAGACCCTATCTGTACGGTAGAAAGTTCAAGCTTGTAACCGACCACAGACCACTCACCTGGCTATTCTCTATAAAAGATCCAGGAAGTAGACTTGCCCGTTGGCGACTCAAATTAGAAGAGTACGACTACGAAATAATTTATAAACCCGGCAAAATCAATAAGAACGCGGACGCACTTTCCAGAATCAAAATTAATCCTTTTTCCGAATGTTCCAAATTCTATTCAAATACCTTGTTGTTATACTTTCAACATTACGGTACTCCGCTAAGAATCCATTGCGATTACGGTGGCGAATTTGACAACCGCTTGCTCAAAGATCTCTGCACCTTCTACGACATAAAATTAACTTATTCAAGCGTAGGACACCCCCAATCGAACGGATCCATAGAAAGATTTCATGCTACTCTAGCTGAAATGATAAGAATTCATAAAACTGAAAATCCGAACGAACATCCTTTCACAATTTTACCATATGCAGTAATATGTTATAACAATTCAGTAAATAAAACACACGGTTTCACCCCATACGAACTTGTATTTGGGCATACGTCTAACAGACCACCCGAAACTTTATATAACCAAAAAGAATTAATAACCAAATACGTTAGAGATTTAAACAACAGAATATCCCACTATTATAAAATAGCCCGTAGTCGAACACAATCTCAAAAAGAGAAAGCAAAAGTTCGCTTTGACAGAAATGTTCCCCAAAAACGACCTGAATACAAAATAGGTGACTTAGTTTATGTAAAAGAATCACAAATTAAGAACAAACTACAAAACAAATTTAACGGTCCCTTTAAAATAAAAGAAATTTCTCAAAATTCTGCTACCTTACTAAATCTCGAAACAAAACAAGAAACTAAAGTAAAATTTGATAGAATGAAACCATATACTGAAAATTAAATTTATTTTCAGGTTTCTCCTGCTGTTCGGATCAGCACTCTGTCAATATAAAATTACCCCGATCAATAACACTGTTGGTGTATACTACCACCAAGACACGGACTTCGTGGTGACAAATGACAAATGGACTCTGCTAGTGCATAAAAACATTTCATCCCTCAAACTAGCTTTTGACAAAAATCAAAATATTTTAGACAAAATCTTGTACACTCTCAATAATGGTGATCATAATTCAATTATTTTTACGAGTGAAATTAAAACAGACTTTAACCTTTTAACACAAATATCCAACTCTATAAAAACGAAATTCGACGAAATCTTTTCAGATACAAAAAGATATAAACGAGGAATACTTAACGGTATCGGTACAATATTCAAATCCATAACTGGAAACTTAGATGCTGAAGATGGCCAGTACTATACTAATTGTATAAATAAACTAAATAACGACGAACATCAATTGGAAAACTTAATCAAAAATCAAATTTCAGTTACAACTTCTGTTATTAAAAACTTCAACTCGACTATACAAAAATTACAAATTGACGAAGAAACGTTTAACAAAGATCTCGAAGAAATCGAACGCACAATTCAAACCATGACTCAAGTTATTGAGGCTGCTCACATAAAACTAAAATTCATATACATTTCCGAACAACTAATGGCAAGCTATTTGTATATCGAAGATAATTTGAACGACATTTTGAATTCAATAACATTTGCCAGATTAGGAATTATTCACACGTCAATCATAACCCCTAATCATTTGGTAACAGCATTACAAGAAGTTTCACAGAGCTTACGAAACAACAATTTGCCTCTCCCCATTAAATTATCGGCAGTTGCTAAGTATTTGGATATTATTGAATTACAAGCGTTTCAAATGGATTCTAACTTAGTATTTGTTTTAACAATACCACTTGTTGAACCCCAAAATTATAACACCTATTGCCTATATCCTATCCCGATACTTGATAACAGAACTGGTCTGCATCACATTTTATCTATTTCACAAAAGTATATCGCGAGAGACGATGATTCTTTAATGTACATACCTATAGAAAATTTGAAAGAATGCAAACCTCTTTATTTTGGAACCAAACTATGTTCGAACCTGTTTGCCTATCCTATCGACCAAAATGCCATATGCGAAGCCAGAATACTAAAACCACTGCCAAAACTTCCAGAGAACTGTCAAACTTCCTTCATTATTAGTCAGGGATACAACGTCCAAGAACTTGAAGACAACACATGGCTAGTAATTAATTCCGAACCACTTCACATTACCATCAACTGTCCAAAGAGAGAATCCACAACAGAGTTAATCAACAAAAATTCCATCATCAAACTACAACCAGGATGTTACGCCTATGCAGGCATTACTAGAATACAAGCCAGTGCCAAAGACTTTTCCGAAATTAAGGACAATTCACATCCTATCCAAATTCCTTTTGAATGCTGTAATCACATGCCCGACAAAATCGAAATTCCAAAATTAAAACCTCTCAAATTAAACAATCTCGACGTAGAAGACCTAGATATTGCTAAAAACAAATTGGACCAATATTCCAAAGACTTGGATGACCTCATAAACGAACCTTTTGTGACCAAACACATATCTTGGTTCACATATTTCATAATTACCCTCATCATTCTATTAGTTCTACTTTACATAACCTGTAAATGCAGAAGAAGAAGATGTGGAGCATTGCGAATCCAACCCTCAACGGACAACCCTCCTTCACCTCCTTCAGAGCGAAGCAGAGTATTCACCAAATTTCCTAGACTTATCCCTCCAAGAAAGCGACCCGGTATTAAACCTCAGGAAGAAGAGGACATCGAGTTAACATAGACTTTCATATGTGGAGTTTTACCCTTGTCTATTAATTTAGACCATTGTATTTTATTCTTATTACATTGATGTAATGTATTACTCACTTATTATTATTATCATTTACCAATTTTAAACTTTTATGTATTTTATTATTTTGCTTTGTATTCATTCAACATGGTTTCAATTTATTTTGCATTATATTCATTTAACGTTTCTAACAAAAGTTGCTGCATAACATCAACTTTTTTATTAAGGGGGAAGTTGTTATATAAAATTATACGCTTATTACTAAGACTTAGTCATAACAAACCTTCACAGGTATATCATATTACATGATAACGACTTCTCTTATTAATCGCTTATCTTAGAGATATTATGTTTCACCTTTGTTTCTCACATTTTATGCTGATTGTCGAATTGCATTTCCTTTGTTCTATATTTTGCTTACTCAGGTTCTGTATGTTATAAATATGACTAAACACGCTTTGTTGAATCAGTTATTAAACTCACTTAGAATGAAACACTTCTAATTATTGTATTATTCCTTCTCCAAGAGCCAACGTTGACTCCATTAAATAAATAAACCTTTTTTAAAAAGCCATTCATGTGAACCGTGATCTAACATATATGGGTGATTTTTTTAAGTAGCTGTGGTTGAACCGGTTGAACGCTAGAACCCTATTTAACTCTGTTATTTTTGGAGTAAAGAAGTTCAAAAATAAGTTATTGAAAATCACATGTACTTTCCAAAATTCATTGAAAGTCGCATTTCAGAGATGTGAACTTTACCTTGTTTTTTTTTTTAAATCAAACACCGCCATATATTTTTACACCATCTGAAAGGCCATAAAAAAGCTTATTAATCATATATAAAACATAGCATTTTTCGTAAGAACCATACCAGATATTAAATTTTATATTTTGTTACCATTAAGTAATGGTAGTCCGAAAAATATATATCAATCATATAAATTTTCCATTTTATTTAAAACAAAGTGAAATTGGTTACCAACGAATAACTTGACAGGACTAACGTATTGTTTATTTTATATTCACATACTTTTATTTTCTACGACTGAATTAATAAATTCCAAATTTATAGTAAATTAAACAAGAGGTCGCCGCTCTTGGTACTTGCAAAAAAGCAAGTCGCTATACGTCAGTGACATTTGTCAGACGTATAGTAGCATCTGACCATATGAGAGTTTACCTCTCACCGTCACTTCATTTGATTCAGTTTGTATAAGACTAGCAAGTTGACCACTATCATTTGTCTGTTCCATGACCTATGGCATACGGATGAGAACATAATAAGTTCGAAACCGGTCTATGTCTGGTTAGGAACAGACAAATGATAGTTGGTTACTGATCACGATTTGAAGGTGTAATTCAATGCAGGTCGGGGTATTTGCCCGCTGAGTAGTTGTTTCCTTCAAATCCGATTTCATATATATATATATATATATATATATATATATATATATATATATATATATATATATATATATATATATATATATACACATATATATTATTAGCTATAAATTTATTGATTTTTATGTTTGAAGATGTAATGCAACAAGATATTTCGTAATGAGTGATATTTCTGTACTGTGGTCCTTAGGTTAAATCTTCAATCTTTATTCGGACATTTGTTTCCTGTTAATTCCACGCATACCTGTTTTCATGTTAAAAATGAAAGGATTTGAAATACACCAGTTAAGAAATTGTTCCATTACCTTCCTTACAGTGGAATTTAAAGTATCTTTACATTTAATTGTAATGGTTATTATTGTATCGTCCATATACATAAGAACTTTTGCATCTTATATATAATTTGGCGAAGTATTTATATACAACTGAAAGAGTAGAGGCCCTAGAACGCTGCCTTGTGTAGTACTTGGCTCCACTTCAATCTATTGTAATGTATTTCAACCCCTAGAATGTAGGCAACACAGAATTTGATTAATTGATTGGATGTCTGCCTAAATATAGAGATTTGCACCTACCAGAGAAAGAACATACTAGAAGGTCTAGAGTGATGACATATCTGTTCTGGAACCATCTGGAGAATGTGACATCATCACAGAAACTTCGAGATCTGTCATCTGTAGGTATATAAGGCATGGAGTAAACCAAAAATAGAGAAGTTAGTGCAGTACTAATTGTCAGTTGAAATGGTCAGAGAGTAAACACACTGATAAAGTTCAGTTTAGATAGCAAGAGTAGTAAGATCAGAACAGAAGAGAGTAAAGTGATCAAGTAGTACACAGTGTTATTAGCCAAGTAGTTATTGTTGTAATTAAGTAAGTTAATAAATTAGTGTTTAGTGTTACCCTGGTTGTTATAATTTCCGAATCCACGATACAGGGTGTTTACAAAAAGGGTGTAAGCACGTCACACTATTTTTAATACTTATTTTAAATATTTACTACTAGTTGTCGATTGGTATTGAATGAAATGATCCACTGGTTTACATATTCCCTAATATCCAGTTTCTCTAACTTTTTAGATCGGAACGCCCTCAGCAAATCAAAAAAATACCCCAACAATTTCAATTTGTCAGTAATATTCTGTGCAATTTCTGTCGTTGCTGTTTCTGTAGAATACTCTTTCCGTAAACCAAGTTGACTGTTCGTTATTAGGTCATTTTTGTTTAAAAAAAGAAGTTAGTGTATGGGTTATAGGGGCTTAGAATGACAGTTGTTTCATAATAATTTTCAATTAAAGTTGGGTCTTCCTCTTTAAATAAGGCATAGTGTTCGACATTTTTAATTGATTCGGAAAGCTTCCCTCTAATACAGATTTATTAATAAAGATGTTTTAGAATGTATAAATAATTGTGTGCTATACTTTTTGTTTAGTCAGATGCAATTCCTATCCCGTAATTGGTCTTTGACTGTTGGATAGTTGCAATAAAATAAATGAATATACTTGTATATTATTAGATTCCGAATAAAGTTAAACCAAAACCGTAACGGAGTACGCCATGTCATGACACACTCACTCAGAAGGTACATTTTTCATTTCCATTAAATTGCTCTTAAGTGAACGCTTGCTTTGAGAGCGGGCATGCATAACCTAGTCGTGAGCATCTCTATAGTGGAAATCAAGTTTTCTTTGTCGCGAGGGAATAAAAGTTTAAGTGACTTTGTAACGTATTTTTAATAATAAATCGATTGACGAGGATGATTTGTGTGTATAGTCAGCAAATTTGAAATTTAGACAAGTTAACTTTGTATATGTGAGAAAAGGAATGGCTATTTTATGAAGCGATATTCGCACATACGAAAATGAAAAAAATCAATTTACCGTCACCAGTCAACAATTTAGTAGAGTTACTTAATATTTTTCGAGAGTGCTCTATTAATTATACAGGTCTACAAAAGAAAAGGTCTTGCCCTAACTTCATCAACATCTAACATCTAACTTTTCTGAAGTTTTTGACGCGCTGAAGCCAGTTTTGGACAAAACAAAATTTCTATCGTGTGAGTTTCCCTGTACCAACCCCCTAAAAAAGGTAAGAAACAGGTCTTGCTTATCTTAAGATTCTGATCTAGCTTTTCTGAAGTATATTGACGCACGTCAAAATATTTTAGAACAGTTAAATGAGAACCATAGGACAAGAATTTTTATTTTTTTTGTAGACCTGCGTTATTTATGTCTTCTGGAAATACATGCCAAATATATAAAAAAACTAACGTAAATCCAAGATTTATTATAACATCAAATCTGCTGTAAAAGGCTAACTAAACTAAATACTTTTGAAAAAAAGTGGAACCGCCTTCAAAAATTATATCTAAAAATATGAAATAAAATTTCGCCGCCGCGTCGCCCAGTTAATTAAACCTTACTACCTCGATATTGAAGTATGTAAAATCACTATTTTCATGTAAATCTGCAAGAACATATAGTAGACAACCCCAAAATTCAAAGCCAAGGCTGCCCGGAAGGGGGCTACACATTTGAAAAAACGCAGACATACATTCATAACCATCGGTATTATCAGTACCAGGGCTGGCGGGGCTCGAAGCCAGAGCATGATAGACAGTCTGCCAGCATATCCGCCACACAGTACGAGAAGAAGAAGAAGGAGAGAAAATAGATTTATTAAATATTAAGTACATGAACAGTGCTTCCCCGGATCCTGGCCCGGAGCCAGCCAGTCATCCACGGCGCGTAGTGCCATGGAAGTTGAAGGGCTGGACGGAGCAAGTCCGGTTCGACTTACGGAAACAAATTTGGAGAATTAGTTATACTGTTCGCCACATGCGAACTTAAAACTAATAATAGAATTAAAAAATGTCCTATAAAAAGATCTAGAAATAATTAAAAGCACTTTATAAACTGTCGTAGCACTGAGAAATTTTGGTAGTTGACACGGGAAATTCAGGAAAATATGGTGTTTAAAAATTATTGTTTAAAATGTTTTAATTTTTGAGAATTTATTGGTCGAGAAAGAAATTGGGGACAAAAAGGACAAAAAGAATAAAGCAATAAATAAGAACAAAATTAAACAAACATAAAGAAGAAAGAGAAAATTAGAAAGTTATAAAGTTGAGAAAGATAAAGTGTAGGGTAGTAATAAGTTATTGTAAAGAAAGTGTAGCTAAAGAGGTAGCCGGAGAATAGGCAACACTTACTATGGTAAGGGGTACATTATCAGAAATGAGGCATTATGCTGTCTGATTTGTGTTACGGTGCGAGTTAGCGGACTATCGCTCAGTTTGAAGGAATAAAATTTTTGTGATATTTCTTGAACGTAGTTCGCTAGTGGGGTTATATCATGGCAACGTGCTTATAAATCTCTAAGGGATGTGTACCTGCCGGAATCAGAAATGAGGCGCATAAATTTGTGTTCAAGGACTTTGAGTTTTTTCATTGTCGGAATGCTGCACCACACCGGCGCCACTTATGTGATGGCCGGTCTGATCGCCATTGTGTACAACAGCTTTTTATTAAGTCTGCTTAGTCCGCTGCCCCTAGCCAGGAACGGATACAGACTCCTGGACATGTAATAGACCTTCCGTATAATTTCGTTTATGTGGGTGTTAAACGTCAGTCGTTTGTCTTAGTTAATCCCCAAATATTGCACGCGCCGTTTGATTGGAATTTGTTGACCCATGATCGAAATTGGTGTTAGAATTCGGTCCTCTGTGAACCGGCGCGTGAAGAGAATCGACTCGGACTCAGCGTTGATCCAAATCTTCGACTTGTCGTAATACGCTGTGACACGGGCCACGTGCGCCTTCAGCAGCATATTGGCCGCTTGTGCGTTGTGTGAATGAGTATACATGGCCATGTCGTCGGCGTACTTGGCAAAATTTGAATTCGGAAACTCCGGGAAGTTGGAGGCATACAAGTTGTACAGCTTGGGTGACAGACACGACCCCTGGGGCGCGCGCGCAGGCGTGTTAATAGTTTGTTATATCTACCTGCCAGAAAAGTTTGGTTATGTGTATGAGAAAGTCCAGTACGTTAAGTTTGTAGAGAAGCCCCAGGATCCAAACGGTATTGAAAGCTTTCTCAACCATACGCACCATAACGGTGCTCTTCTTGAGGTTGGCCATACCCACCGGTATTGTCAGTACCAAGGCTGGGGCTCAAACCCAGATTGCGATCGACAGTCGGTCAGCATATTCGCCATATGATACACCTAAACCGACTGAGTTACCGTGCCGGCATTTAACGCAGTCATTTTGAATTGTCAATTGACCATATTTTGCATAAATTGGTTGCTACTCGTAACTTTAGAGTTTTGACATTAGCTGTATTGCGAACTAGAAAAATCACTAATAGATCAGAGTGGCCCACTTAGTAGTTGACAGTTTCATGTAAATAAACACCAAAACATGAATCAAACTTTTATAAGGTAAAATTAAACACTATTTCCAAAATTTTTGAATAATGTTTCCAGAAGGAAAAATCTTTAGAAGAAATTCCAAGTGAATTTAAAAAAGAAAGTGTTATTAATTATAAAGTCTCAAAGGAAGGTAACATAAAACCACACGGAAAAGAATATGTGATCTGCATTTTGTTGATCGAAAATAAAAAATATCCACCTCGTATCTAAATAACGATAATAAAATCTGGAACGTAAGTAAATATTTAACATATTATAATGACTTGAAAATAATAAAGTTAAATTTCAGATTGTCAGCAGGTATTAGAACATAATAATAATATATTGATGGATATTGGAAATTCAGTAGAATTGACGAAAATACAAATATGAACGTAAAACGCATCATTAATAAAATTGTCACTAGTACACTTCGATATTTGACACAAAATTATAGAAAGCGTCTTTATATCTTTTATTTGTTTTCATTGCAGCTTCCACATCATATTTTATTACCATACATTTATTGGTCAGATAATGCAATAATATCTTGTTAATTTTGTCTGCTTTATACAAACGACAACCTAAGACGTATGGTTTTATGTTACCTTTGCGACCTTAGAATTAATAATACTTCCTTCTTTAAATTCATTTGAAATTTCTTCCAAAGATTTTGTCCAAGGTCCTTCAGGAAGCATTATTCAAACATTTTGGAAATTGTATTTAATTTACCTTGCTAAAATTTGGTTAATGTTTTGGAGTTTATTTACATAAAACTGTCAACTACTAAGTTGGCTATTCTGATACATTAGCGATTTATCTAATTCGCAATATAGGTAATATCAAAACAATTTAACAAAAATATGGTCAAGTTTTGATATCGGATCAGCTACTTCTAAAATACCTAACTACCAATTTTAACGGAATTCCGACGGAATTTGAATTTTTTATCACAAAATTAAGTTGTATGTAATTGAATTATCACCGGCGACTTCGCCATATTCTCGAAAATCTTGACTAAAGAAATCTTGTTTCCAATTTTTGCTCACCTTAATTAGAGCGTAGCTGGATGAAATTAATATAGGACCACCGCCTGCCATATCTTACAGTTTGAGAAGATTTCACCGAAATTGCTTATGGGAATCTATAAACAATAATTGTACAAACATAAAAAAAACGTACATACGGATCGAATTGAGAACCTCATCCTTTTTTAAATTTTTTATAATCGGTTAAAAAGAGGACTATGTATTAGGGTCTAAGAAAGAAAACTTTTCAGCACCCTAGGTGCTATTAGGATGCTCCTATTGTAAAAAACGTGTTTTTTCGAAAAAAAATTCTCCTGCTCGACTATTTGTTCCAAAAAATCTGAAAAAATTCACGGATGTGTGTTTTTGAGAAAGAAAACAACCCGATTTTTTTCAGATTTTTCCGATCAAAACTGGGGTCAGGAAAAATATTTGAATGATTTTTTTGATGGATGATTTGAAGGTCATATTTGGCTAACTTCTAAATAACAATTTTTTGTGTACTTTTTCCCGTACTTTCGAATCAGAATTACCATTTTCAGACCGGAACATGCTCAAAATTTTAAAAAACCGTTCTTTCCGCATTTTAACCTCCCCACAATAAAATTGTGGGAGGTTACTAAAATTGGTCCAAAATCGAAAATTGAGGTAATATCAAATCTTTACCTTTTAAGATACCAAGAATCCAAAAAAGTGATTTTTGAAAAATGTCTGTGTGTAGTGTGTGTGTATATGTGTATGTATGTAAACACGATAGCGGCGAAACTACTAAACGGATTTGGATGAAACTTTGCATGAGGGTTTCTTTAGTGCTCCAGAAGATCTGAAAAGGTTTTGGTTGAGATCGGATTCCGTTTAGTGCCGTTTTGGCACAACAAGTTGTTTACTTTATGATTACTAACAATTTATAATCGAACCATTCAAAAAGCAGAAAAATTCATATTTCAACTATATATCACACTTGCACTCTTTCGATTTGGTTTCCCCGAGAAAAATTAAAAAACAAAATAACACGCTTCTTGTGTAAGATATATTTTTTCTACGACTGCTTTCGAAAACCACAAATAACGCACAATAGCTATGACTCAAAACTGTAATTTTTCACACGATCTGTGCAAAAATTCAAAAAACACGGTCCTGTCATGTTTTTCACGCGGTCCTGTCAAAAACAGAACTGACACCATTTATTTGTATTTTTAGAAGGCCTATTCAGTTTCATGGCAACCGACTTATTTAACGAATAAACAAACATCAGTTTTGGAGTCTTCAAACCACACCACTTTTAAAGAAGTTCACAAAAAATAGTTGATTCTGCAGCCGTAGACAAAGTATTGTAAACAACACGTTTGAAAACATCTTTTCACACTCATTCGACTTATGGAACTCGCCTTCGGTTCGTTCCACCAAACTGTCTCACTCGTGTGAAAAGATTCGTTTTCGGAACTTGTTGTTTAAAATACTATTATAGTCTAACCTAACGTTCGGTAGACTAGTGTGTTAAAGCGTGCAGACTGCCATACACATTTTTTTTAAGAACGTCAAGCCAATTTGTTTGTTTGTTTTTTTTTTCGAGAGAAGAGAAAGTTTAAAGCTGGTGGTAGCGGTATAGAGCCTACATAACCCATAAGAAGCCCGTATGATTACAGACAGCCTTCAATTGAGTCCAGAGTGAGTTTTTCATCAAATCATAATAAAAGTGACATTGACATTAAAAGTCCAAAAACTATGAACCTATTTCTGATGCATCGCCGGAAACATTTCGTTAGTCATATAAATACCAACTTAAAAATTTTTGGACAAAAAATAAATTCCCCAGGAAAGTTTTGTAACTAGAATTTTGACAGCTGTCAAAGTGATATTCCCCCCAATAAAGTTAGTGACAAAAATTTTTGACAGGTGTCAAAGTGACAGTTCTGTAACTAACAACTTTTAGACGCATTTTATCTGACAGCTGTCAAAAAATCTTTCGCGCGCGAAAGTACTAACAAAAAGATTTTCAAAATATACAGTCCCCAACCAACACAATTAGCTTGACGTTCTTAGAAAAAACGTGTATGGCAGTCTGTATGCTTTAACACACTAGTCTACCGAACGTTAGATTAGACTATAAAATATATCTTACACAAGAAGCGTGTTATTTTGTTTCTTAATTTTTTTCGGAATCCAAATCGATAGGGTGCAAGTGTGATATATCTTTGAAATCGGAATTTTTACTGCTTTTCAATAATTCGATTACAAATTGTAAGTAATCATAAAATAAACAACTTATTGTGCCAAAACGGCACTAAATGTAATCGGATCTCAACCAAAACTTCAGATCTTCTGGAGCACTAAAGAAACCCTCATGCAAAGTTTCATCCAAATCCGTTTAGTAGTTTCGCCGCTATCGTGCTTACATACATACACATATACACACACACTACACACAGACATTTTTCAAAAATCACTTTTTTGGATTCCTGGTATCTTAAAACGTAGAGATTTGATATTACCTCAATTTTCGATTTTGGACCAATTTTAGTAACCTCCCACAATTTTATTGTGGGGAGGTTAAAATGCGGAAAAAACGGTTTTTTCAAATTTTGAGCATGTTCCGGTCTGAAAATGGTAATTCTGATTCGAAAGTACGGGAAAAAGTAAACAAAAAATTGTTATTTAGAAGTTAGCCAAATATCACCTTCAATGTTTAAAAAATCATTGACAAATTCAAATATTTTTCCTGATCCCAGTTTTGATCGGAAAAATCTGAAAAAAATCGGGTTGTTTTCATTCTCAAAAACACACATCCGTGAATTTTTTTCAGATTTTTTGGAACAAATTGTCGAGCAGGAGAATTTTTTTTTAAAAGAACACGTTTTTTACAATAGGAGCTCCCTATTAGTACCTAGGGGACTGAAAATTTGGTTAAAGTGGTTTTCAATTACGTCCTTTCGAATGGCCAATTCGAAATAAAAATCCAGGCGGGGGCAATTTTCATCATCTTATCCCGCTATAGCCTTTGACCCAATTGAAAAAAAATTAGGTCTCCCGCAAGAGGCCCAAAGTTTAAATTTTTTTTCAAACAATTCAATTTTTCCATATCTTTTTTTGTAATGAAGGATGAAGCGGTTTTATTTTTCAAATTGAAGCATTTTTAATAATAGGATGTGAATTGAAAGTATAAAAAAATATATTACTCTAATGAAACGTTTAGGTCTCCCGCACTTGGCCTAAAATTGAGCAATTTTAACAAACTTAGCTTATTTTTGTAGTCCATGTAAGTTGGTGTCAATGGCGCAGGGAACGACATATCTAACAGAATCTAACAGTAATTGTTTTTTCCAAGCGACAAACATCTTTAATACGATCTGAAGGAAAATGTGACGTACTGTTAACAAAGCAGAGGCGAGACTTGCCGCACTGTTGCGCTGCGTATGTGGCGAGAGCTATTTTGTGCGCTAGCACTAGCAGTTGCTGTCGTAAGTGCCCTTGCGTGCTACCGTCGCTTATTAATTCTTTTTTTAAAGTTAGTAATTATAATTATTGTTATTTAGTGAATTGAGGGTGGTTTCTGTGTTTACAATCATGAGTAAAAAAGTTCACTTAACTCGAAAAACTACGGAAGTGCCGATTATCGGTCAACCCAAAAATATAAGTGGTTTCAGTGTACTGCCAACTAAATTAGATGTTTTGAGCTATTTTGAGTGGGTTCGTAATCAGTTGAAATCAGAGGAGTGTCATCAGATAACAAAAAAGGTAATAGCTATGCGAGCGGCTTTAAAGCTTGAAGAGTTATGATAGAAAGGTTCTGTTCCTGTTTGTACTATGAACAACATTTTATATGTGATTTTGAAACTCCACGAGCAAGGTGAAAAAAATAGAAAAATCAGAGACTACCAGGAAACATCTAAGCAACTCCAAAGAATCTGTAAATAAGTTCATATTCAATATTGTACATAGTCTGTTCGATATCTGTTCTTGTAAATCTGATCTTAACAACTCCCTCTGCCCAGCAGCAAAAAAGGTTCCACCAATAGAGCGTGAGTTTTTAAAAGACCAACATAGTCTTAGACTTATGACTATTGGAGGTTGTGATAAAAAAGAAAAAAAACTCGAGACAAAAATTTGAATGGAGATTAAAATATTTGCAACCAGTAATAAATGTAAGTCCCAACAAACTGAAAATATAAAGTTAACAAGTGAAAGTCATCCTACTGTAAATGAAGCTGATTCGGAAATTGAGCTCCAGTTCTGCTAGAAATACCTTTGCTCTCACGTGTTTGTTATTTCTACATTTTCAGTTTGTTGGGGGCTTACATTATTACCGGCTGTAAAGATTTTAATCTCCTTCCATTTTTTTTTGAGTTTTTTTGTTTATTTTTTTATCACAACCTCCAATAGTCATAAGTCTAAGACTGTGTTGGTAGTTTAAAAACTCACGTTCTATTGGCGGAACCTTTTTTGCAGCTGGGCAGAGGCAGTTGTTAAGATTTGCAAGAACAAATATTAAAATGATTCTTTACAATATCGGATTTGAACTTATGTACAAGACGTTTGAATGTGGTAGCCTTTGATGATTCCTTTATTTTTTTCACCCTTCTCGTGGAGTTTCAAAATTATATACAGAATGTTGTTCGCAGTACAAACAGGAACAGAAGCCCTCTTCTATAACTCTTCAAGTCTTAAAGCCACTCGCATAGCTATTACCTTTTTTGCTGGCTGTTGACACCGATTTTAACTGATTTTGAACCAATTCACAATACTTCAAAACATCTAATATAGTTGGCAGTACACTGAAATCACTTATATTGTATTGTATTGACCGATAATTGGTAGTAGTTTTTCGCGTTAAGTGAGCTTTCTTACTCACAATTGTAAATACAGAAACCACCCTCAATTCATTAAATAACATTAAGTGGAAGTATAGTAACGACAAAAAAATTTTTAAAAATTTTTATTGTTCAAATAGGCTTAGAATGTCACGAAACGTCGAGATTTTAAGTTTGAGAGAAAAAAAAATTTCTGTCTGTCGGTCTGTCTGTAACTTTTTTTGTGCGCACGTTTACTCTGGAACCGTTTGAGATATTGACTTGAAATTTGGTACACGTATGTACTTTAACGAGATCTAGAACTAGATTATATTTTCATCTTGTTCCGTCGAAGGGTTGGGGGGTAAATTGGGGTAAATTTGGGGAAAATAGGTAAATCAAGCAGGTAAGAGTCCATAAAATTGGTATTTAGTATATACAAGAGAAGCTGAGGTCTCAAAAAAAAATTTTGGCATTAGCCACCCCCATTACCACCCCCACCCCATTATTAAAGGGGATGAAAAAAAATTGTAAATAAGGGTGTGTACAAGAACCAGAAACCTCAAAATGTTTTTATTTCATCCACCCCCCACTACCACCCCCTATCACCACCCCCACCCCGCTACCGATGTGGGGTATCATTTTATGGGTTTTTGGGGTAGAGGATTTCAAATATTATATTATTAATGTTCGATAAACAATTATTTCCACATAAAAAATTTTTTCGTTGTGAGTGACTTAGATAAAAAATCTGGATGTGGAAGTAGTGATTCCTTGGGCAGCGGTTTTTATGATGTTTAAATTGTTGTTCTAATACCTATTAATGATACAAAATATTATGTTTCACAAAGATTTAACCACAGAATTAATTTAGTGCATTTCATTATTTGTATAAATGTCAAAACGATTTTGATGAATATGAATACTCATGTACCTATCATATTATTAAGCACGTGTCTTTTTGGTAAATGTTCATGTTATGATATGAATGAATAAATGAAAATCATTATTGCCTAATTAATATTAGTTCTTCTGCATGAATAAACATTTGTAGTGATTAATGTGTTGAAAATGTCGTTATTAAACAATAAAATCACGATAAAAATATTTAATATGAAATTATTTTTAATTATCTAATAATTTGTTATTTTGGTCGGCCAGATATCCATTATTATATTGCTTTCAAGTAATTGTCAGAATCATATTATAATTTTGAGGAAAAAAGCCACTATACAATTTTTCGTATAAATTGATAATCTTTAAGCTATAACGACGTGAACGTTGTGATTTTAATTTGCAACATCACGTATTTCAAATAACTAGAAAAGTGTCACATTTAGTGAAAAAATGCTAGAGACCAATAAGAAAGCTTATAAACTGTGGATGTACCTTATTTTTTTCTAATTTCTGTAGAATTGATAGTTTCGGGGATATGGAAGTCTAAAGTTGGCTTTTGAACTTTATAAGACGATGATGATGGTTTAGTTTAAATGTTAAATATCTCGGAAAATATGGCACTTACATATAAAATGACTTTTTTGTTTGTTTCTGTAACATAGGAAAAAAAGAAGTTATGACAGAAGCAATTTCGTAATTTTATTTCTAAAATTAGTCAATAATTTAAAAATATAAATCAAAAATAGATTTTCGTTATAACCTAGATGCTCAAATTTTTATTGTCCATCTACAGCACTTGCTTTAGGATATAATGCAGTTTAAACAATAAAGATTTTTTCGATCAAACGTAAAATGCTCGGTAAAATGGTTGTCTTTTTTTGTAAATATTTCAGTAAACGTTAATTTTAGTGAAAAAATGGCACAAACCAAAAATAAAGCTTACAAACTTATGATAGGTTTGTTTTTAAATTTATATTGGATTACTAGTTTCGGATATACGGGGTGTAAACGAAGAGTGGGCCACCCTTGTAACTTCCTTGTTTTTAATGATATCGGGATTAAATTTTGTATGGTGAAATTAGGTAGGATTTCCAACTTTTTGTGACCTATCCATCATATTTATCACTTCCGGTTTCACCGGAAATGGCCCCAATAGTCTTTTCTAAATGGACCACCCTGTATGTTTTTACATTTTTGAAATAAAGATCACATTTTGGATACATTTATACTATTTTGGACAATTTATACAGTGTTGCACGAAAAATAATTCGAATTTTAGTTGTCAATCTAGATGGCTGCGAATATGTTAAAATTATTTTTGATCCAATGTAATTCATATAAAAAATACGAAAACATCAGCATGTCCAATAATACAACATACAGGGTGCTGTAAACTCATTAAAATCACATTTTTCAAAATGACTCATTTTTTTTAAATATTATAATATGGGCCACCCGGATATTCAGAAAGCTCTATTTAGTAGGGGTTAAACGGTACCAAAAGTTCCGTAATGTGTAATCGTTACCGGCAGGAATGATAATTTTTCTTAAGAAATTTATGATTTATATCTAACTTGAATTAAATTTTGATCAACCCTGTATATTTGTGTTAATATTTTATGATATGCAAAGTTGGAAATCTCACCTAATTTCACCATACAAAATTTCATCCCGATATCTTTAAAAACAAGGAAGTTACAGGGGTGGCCCACTATTCATTTACACCCGGTATAAGTTTAAAGATGACACCTGCACGTTTATAAGACGAAATATTTAGGTTAAATGTTGAATACCTTAGAAACTGACACTTGCATCAAAATGCTACCAAAAGTAATGATAATTGATTAAGCTTTCAAGAAATTTTTAGTCTGTTTCTGTACCATAAAAAACAAAGAAGTTATAGCAGAAATATTGCGCGTCTTCACATTTTTTTAATAAAAATGTAAAAATTTGGTTTCATTAGTTATCCAGTAATTTGAAAGCATCTCAAATACTACAATGTCCCCTTTTTAACCAACTAAAACATAACTAGCCCAGACGACAGAGAACATTTTATAGTGAAACCCACAAAAACTTGCAAACTGAATAATTTTTTTTTAATAAGTTCGTGAAAGTGTATAGAATAAGAATAATACCTTGAAAAGTTTACATTCCGCTCGGATGTAGAACATAAAAAAAAGTGAAAAAGAAATTTATTTCATCCATTTTTTCAAAATTTTTAAATTAAGGCAGGATAGAAAAAAAAATAAAAAATACAGGTGGATAGACCACGTGTTTCTGAAAAAAAATGTTGTAATAAAATTTATCGTTAAAGCCACGGTATTCCTGGAAAAAAATAGTGAAATAACTTTGTCACTCTGCGCGGCCAAGCGCGCGATTAAATTCATACTACGGAACCTCTAAAAGTCCTTAGCAGTAAAAGAAAGCTTTTCTCTTTCTGATTACACATTTTTAACATTTTTCTTAGTGAATAGGAAGACAAATAGTGAGTCTGGAGGGAAAATATATAATTATGAACGCTCGCATAAACTTTTAAGTGCCTTTACTGTATTGTATTTATTACAGGTTCCAGAATTCATATTCAAAACAATCAAAGATATTTTCATAGTTATAAGGATAAGATCGTGAAAATCCCAATTTCTTTTCATGATCTGATTAATCATATTTTCGAAAAAATGCATACAAGTAAACTAATTTGTGTTTGAACATTCGAAAAGTATAAATTTTTTCCGAAATAGTGATATTTTATTTTTTCCAATGGGTCAATTTCTCGGCAAGTTGCAGCCTCCAAAATATATACCGGGTGTAAACGAATAGTGGGCCACCCCTGTAACTTCCTTGTTTTTAAAGATATCGGGATGAAATTTTGTATGGTGAAATTAGGTAAGATTTACAACTTTTTTAGACCTATCTGCCATATTTATCACTACCGGTTTCACCGGAAATGGCCCCAATAGTCTTTTCTAAATAGACCACCCAGTATGTTCTTACATTTTTGAAATGAAGATCACATTTTGGATACATTTATACTATTTTGAACAATTTATACAGTGTTGTACGAAAAATAATTCGAATTTTAGTTGTCAATCTAGATGGCTGCGAATATGTTAAAATTATTTTTGTTCCAATGTAATTCATATCAAAAATACGAAAACGTCAATATGTCCAATAGTACATCATACAGGGTGCTGTAAACTCATTAAAATCACATTTTTCAAAATGACTCATTTGTTTTAAATATTATGATATGGGCCACCCGGATATTCAGAAAGCTTTATTTAGTAGGGGTTAAACGGTACCAAAAGTTCCGTAATGTGTAATCGTTACCGGTAGGAATGACAATTTTTCTTAAGAAAATGATTTATATTTAACTTCAATTAAATTTCGATCAACCCTGTATATTTGTGTTAATATTTTATGATATGCAACAAGAATGAGCCAGAGGCCCATTCTGTCTCCCGCGGAGGGTGGCATATCATAAAATATTAACACAAATATACAGGGTTGATCAAAATTTAATTGAAGTTAGATATAAATCATTTTCTTAAGAAAAATTGTCATTCCTGCCGGCAACGATTACACATTACGGAACTTTTGGTACCGTTTAACCCCTACTAAATAGAGCTTTCTGAATATCCGGGTGGCCCATATCATAATATTTAAAACAAATGAGTCATTTTGAAAAATGTGATTTTAATGAGTTTACAGAACCCTGTATGATGTATTATTGGACATATTGACGTTTTCGTATTGTTTATATGAATTACATTGGAACAAAAATAATTTTAACATATTCGCAGCCATCTAGATTGACAACTAAAATTCGAATTATTTTTCGTACAACACTGTATAAATTGTTCAAAATAGTATAAATGTATCCAAAATGTGATCTTCATTTCAAAAATGTAAGAACATACTGGGTGGTCTATTTAGAAAAGACTATTGGGGCTATTTGCGGTGAAACCGGAAGTGATAAATATGGCGGATAGGTCTCAAAAAATTGGAAATCTTACCTAATTTGACCATACAAAATTTAATTCCGATATCTATAAAAACAAGGAAGTTACAGGGGTGGCCCACTATTCGTTTACACCCGGTATATTAATATATTTATCAAGAAAATCATCAAGCAAGGAAATTAAAATGATTTGAGATGTACTTTTTTTAAATCCACGTTACTACAACTTAATCAACCATAATAATCATGAAGTGTACATACTTTTTAACAGTTCTCAATGAAGAAAAAAAATTTTTATTGCGACGATTGAGTTCGGGCGTGATAATATATATAAGTATAATTTTCCCATCCATCTTCTGCCTGTATTGTTTAAAACAACAGAGCATCGGAAAGCTACAAATTCCATATTTTAAATGAGCCAACACTCATATAGATTGAACAAATTCTGATATAGTGACATGTAATTCAGTGTGTCGGTGTCAGTCATGCGCATTCAAACCCGTGTACGCATGTATCTCGCTCCGAGTTATAACGTTACATTTGACACTTTTTTTCCTAGAAAACCGTGGCTTTGGCGTAAAATTTTGTTAAGACATTTTTTGTTCATAAATACACTAATATATCTATCCATCTGTGTTTTTTATTTTTCCTAGCTTGACTTACTTTCAAAATTTTGAAAAAATGGATGCAAAATAATTTTTTTTTCACTTTTTTTTTTATGTTCTGCATCTGAGCGAAATGTAAAGTTTTCAGGATATAAACTTTCACGAAGTTATAAAAAAAAAAAAAATTATTCAGTTTGCAAATTTTTGTAGGTAAATACCTTCATCGACTGGGCTAAACCTTATATGCACATAAATTATACACGCTTTTTAAATATTGCACTATGGAATATTAAAAAGTCAACTTGATCGTTCTTTTGGCACTCTCCCCAAAATGGTAAATTGTGATATTCCCAAGGAAACATAGATTTTTATTTTTGTTAAGGGCTTGCGAAATACGTATTTTTCCACCAGTAAAATTCTTTTAAATATATTATTCACCAGATTAACCCCGTCGAGATTCGATGGAGTTAATCCAATCAATGGGGGATTTTCCCCTGCAAAATTATTTTGACGAGATACAGCGGCAGAAAGATGGATTTAAAAATTTTTTTTATTATATAATGTACGAATCTGACAGCATATTTTATATTATTTATATTATTAGAATAAAGATCTACTTGTATTGAAACTAAAAAAATATGAAATGGACGAGATAGTATTACAGTGGTTTACATTATACTTCGGAAATAGAAAACGAATTATTAAATTTAATGACAGAAGAGTTGGCTATAAAACATGGAATACTTTAAAGGTCGGTACTTGCTCCTATACTATTTTTATTTAACATTAACGACATTTGTAATTGTTATAAGAAATGTAATAATGTAATTGTTTGCGGATTATACAATCATTACTACTCCATCTTTTGTAAGGCAAAGACCATTCTTTGTCCCTACTGACTGGATTTAGTAGGCATGTTTAAAAATGTATCCCAGAAATTATACGTTAGAAGTACACTTTTGAACTTACTACCATCACTCACAATTTCAAGAAATTCGCGGCTCTCTTTCAGTGTAATGACCTCACCTTTTCCTAAAGAAGTTCATAAAAACAAAGGAGTACCATACCGTCGAACGTTGACGAGTTTTTCACTAAAACTAAAACAGATTTCTTACTAAGCAGTTATGTAAATACATATGGCAAATATTTTAATATTTTTGGGGTGCTCAACCTCTATATTTTTCGATCAAAAAGTACCAAATGTTGGAATAAGCCTCAATTATCTGCCAAATGTTATTTTCTCAGTCAAATAGTTGTTCAGATATAGAATCAAGAGACCGACCGACAGGCACACCGATTGACTGAATGACTGAATTGAAAGACCTAAATTCTCATAATCTAGATAATCTGAAATGCGAAAATCCTAAGTAATTTGGAATTGTATCCCTTTACGATTACAATACTTTTCCTTGGTAAGCGAGGCATACAAAGAATTTGTAAAATTACTTACAAAAATCTCCCCTGTCTATTTAACACCTTCTATTCATTAATTATTTTATTCTTTTCAGTGACTACCTTGAACATGCTTTTCGCTAAAATTCTATTAGATTTACAGCCTTGTCCATCATATTCCAAATATTTTGCTGTCGTTTTATATTTTAGGTCATCCAACCTGTATATTTTTCATTAAAAGGTATTAGGTCTCTTTCTTGGAAATAGCGTGAACAAATATTAAATTTATCCCTTAAATAGGTTTTTAAATATGATGTCAATAGAAAAACATACGATAAGATAAGATGAGATAATTTATTGGTGCTCATTATACAAAATAGTATTTATACAGGACAAAAGGGGGAAAATCCGAAATGTAAAACGATAAAACAATACAACATATAGGAATTAAATGGTAGATACAATACAGTAAAACATTAGATTAAATTATTAGAATTTTGAATACAAGTTTGTGCAGAATAAATAAGTATGTAAAACAATTTTAAAATAAGTATTAGTAAAGAGGGTCATGAAACATTCTCAATAACAGACAGACTAATGAAATTGAAAGACTTTAACTTTCGTAATCTACGCAATATGAAACATGATGATACAAAGACATTTCATAAAATGATATTTTTTTACTTCCCAGTAATAGTGAACGTGAGCTGGGTTTAGACCGCCGTTAGTTTTACCCTACTGATGACTAGTCTTTGCAATAGTAATCCTGCTCACTACGAGAGGAACCGCAGGTTAGGATATTTGGTTTACGCACTCGCTCGAGCGGGCGGTGGTGTGAAGCTACCATCCGTAGGATTATACCTGAACGCCTCTAAGGCCTTATCCTTTCTAGTCGACCTGACCTCCTGACGGCCGATCTAGAGTCGCACAAACGATTCGATGTTGGAACCGGAATTGTCTGTAGATGACTTACGTACCTGGCAGGGTGTTGTGCTCGTTAGAGCAGTTTCCACGCTGCGATCTGTTGAGACTCAGCTCTTAGCTTGGGAATTCGTCTTGTTGGGGAGACGAGACAAGTAATAGACTCGAAATCAGCACAAACCAAATCGTTATACATAATTAAACAATTGCGTTTTTTTGCATTTTATCTTGAGTTTACTGCAGTATCAAAAGCATTTAGTTGTAGTGTGAAAGTGATATACTTTGTTTTGAAAATTTTGAGTAATTTTGGAAAAACTGGTTTTATCAACATTCGACCTGTGACACAAATGAACAAAAAAAGTCCAATACGTATTCTTCTTCAATTATTTGTGAACATTAGAACAATTTTTGGTAGGTCACGGCACACTAGCTAAAAAAAAATAAATAAAAAAAATAAAATTAAAAAAGTTTCAAAATTACGGAAAGTGTCATGAGGGTAACACGGCCATATGCAGAACGACCACTAGATTCCAAAAATTCAAAGATAAACAGGGTGCCCCTTTTAAAAATCAAAAGTTGAGATGACTCTCGGTGAAATCGGAAGTCGTAAAAACTTGACAGATTGATAAACAAATGTCATTTTGGTAACATGTGACACGTGCTTAGTTGCACCTCGATGTGTTAAAAAATAAAGTAATGACTACCGGAAAGTGATCTCGTTCACACCCAGTATATTAATGTGTATTTTGTAAATCATTTTTATGGAGACTATTCAAGTTCCGCAAGTAGTTAAGAATGTTAAGAATTGTTTTAAAAATAGTAACATTGAAAAATTCTTCTGAAAAATTGAGAAAATTTGTCATTGATTTCAAAATTCATTTGCAACTGAATAGGTAACCCATTTATAATGATCGATGTTATTGCGGTAGCTTTACTGGCCCAGTTGTAACTGGATTTATTCGTGGGTTATTCGTAATTTAATTTCTTCCAGTTCACTGGACATTAATTATTATTAATTTAGAGTCAAACATAAAGGACATTTATAATTGCTAATGTATAACACTTCAGCAATACCTGCTATTGTACCAACATAATTAATGCGAAAATAATCTGCAAGGGAACATATTTAACTAAATCTCCCAAAGCATATTTTATGCATTTTAGAGTAAACGTATTAATTTGTTTGTTATTATGCTTTTCTCCGTATTTTTGTTTTCCGAAGGAGAAGCACGAAAAAACTCCAACCGCAAAAGCTATAAGAGGATTAAAATGGATTTTAGTCAGTATTAAATTCATATATAATACTCACAGATGATTCAGGAAAATTTGGCCATATAAGTTAATTTGGTTTTTAATTAACTTAGTCCGATCAAAAGAAGTGAAATATAATTTCAGTCGATTTGTTAGTTAGCTTAGTTGGTGGAACCGATTGTTTCTGTAAAGCCCTTATTCATACATGGAACAAAAATTGCATAAACGAATATGTACATAAAAAAGAATCGAACCGTCTTCAAAAAATATCTAAAAAGTAAGAACTAAAATTTCACTGTTTTACCAATACTTGTCGTAGTGGAAAGTAGCAAGGAATTGTACCTTATTACCAAATATCAATTTGAAGTCGGTGCAAATAAAATTACTAATTTCAAACCTTTTTTAGTAGCTCCACATATTTCAAGGTCCTTACCTGGAGGATAAACAAATATAGTAAATGATATTAACAGGTATCACGTAAATCTACAAAAAATTTGCTGGCATTATCGCATCTCAAAAACCACCATGCAATGAAATCGTCATCATTAACAGCATTAAAAACAACGACATGAACGAGAGCATGTTGTATAATTTGTCTGTAACCCAAATTGTTCAGCGGCCGCGTTTCTCAATAAAAAAAAGTCTCATAAGCACAACATAAACACACCACATGTAGTAGACAACCCAAAAATTCAAAGCCAAGGCTGTCCGGAAGGAGGTTACACATTTGAACAAACGCAGACATACATCCATACCCACCGGTATTTTCAGCAACGTGGTTGGGGCTCGAACCCAGAGCGCGATAGACAGTCGGTCAGCATATTCGCCACTCAATACGCCTTAACTGACTGAGCTGCCGTGCTGGTTTATGCAGTTCGTACTGTTGTCGTAGAAAATATTTTTCAGCTAATCTGCCTCCATGCAAGGCTCTCTTTCGTTGCGAAATGGTATATGAGATGATAGGAAGTTATAATAATACCCTGTTGAAATATTATCAGTTTATAAATCGAGTTTTTAATTTATATCCGCCAAATCTTCGAATATGCTAGTAATATAAAAAATTGTTTCGAATTTTTGTTCACCTTACCCTAGATGTAGCTTGATAAATTCAGTGTGGAACCACAGCCGGACCATAGCTTATAGTTTGCAACAGGTTTGACAGAAATCGCTTAGGCTACGCCAGAGTAATTATTGAATAAATATAAAAAAAAACGTCGAATTGAGAACCTCCTTCTTTTTTAAATTTTATAAGTAGGTTAGAAATAGAAGATGTAGTAAAACACCTTAGAAATGTCAATTATTTGCTTAAAATCTTTATATGGTCTTCCAAAAAAATAATAACCCGAATTTGATAATTCTAGCTTGGCCAAGGACCTTGATCTTTTTTTAACGTGCAAAAATCACTAAATCGAAAATTGTTTGTTTACGTTGCATCATACATAATATATGTTCTCTTTTGTATAATATAATTGTAAAACCAAATTCAATTGAAAAATAATCTACAAGAAGCTCAAGACTTGATAGAAAGCACACAGAGAAATCGTTTTGTCAAGTTTAGCACAATTTTGCGGAATAGTCTTCCTTTTTTTTAAAACAATTGAAAAGGGCATGCAAAATATACAATTTTTTACATTTTAGTTGTAAATAATTCCTGTACATTTTGTTTGCCCAATATAAAGATTTCGGGACAATGATTTTGTTGTCAGATTCATTTATTTTAATTAAACATAAAGTATTGTTAATCGTGCCTTTAAACTTACCTACCTTACTTACTTATTTTATTACCAATTTATTTGCAATTAGTTTTGAGCAACTGTTTAAAAGGTTTGCACAAATTGTGTTACCTACACAAAAATTGTGATTTTATAAACGTTTACTAACTACGACGGTGTGTATGGACCAGGGTATAAGAATTAAATTCTTTAATTGCCAGATTAAATCTTATAATTGACACATTTAATCTGTCAAATCTTATTTTAATGTTATGTGTATAGATTGTGTCACTTAGAACTGTAACAGTAGGACACTTGTATCATCTACTTAGATCCTGCCTAGCTTTAGGATATATGCCAATATCCTGGAGAGAGGTTAAAGTGGTCTTCAAACCAAAGACAGGTCGTATCATATATGACCAGACTGAGGCATTTAGACCAATAAGCCTGACATCCTTTCTTTTAAAAATATTAGAAAGGCTAATAGAAAGGTACATAACGGATGAGGTATTGGTGCGATCACCCATTCACCCCAACCAACATCCATACCAAGCCGGAAAATCTGCAGAGACGGCCCTTCATCAGATCGTTATAAGAGCTGAGAAGGCGCTAGAGCAGAAAGAACTAGCTTTGGTAGTGTTTCTGGATATCGAAGGAGCATTCAATAATCCTACTTTCGATTCTCTCTGTCCAGCAGTTGCTGACCGCGGCGTGGATCGTAGCATAGTTAGGTGGATATCGTTTATGCTGATGACTCGCGACATTGAAATTACGCGTCGTAATGAAACGATTAGGGCCAAGGTGGGGCGGGGGTGTCTGCAGGAAGGGGTACTGTCCTCACTACTGTGTAATTTTCTGCTCGACGGGCTACTGACCGAATTGAACGAAGCAGGTTTCTATGCACAAGCATATGCAGATGATCTAGCTATCATGATAAGAGGCCGATTTGAAAAGACTACTGCAGGGCTCATGCAAAGGGCTCTTAATATAATTCAGGAATGGTGTAACAGATATGGGCTCTCTGTCAAAACAGAGCTAATGCTGTTCACTAAAAGGAGAAAAATATGCGATTTCCCGCTTCCTTCTCTCATGGGCACACGTTTGTGTCTTTCCCGTACAGTGAGATATCTAGGGGTAACCCTGGACTCCAAACTGTCATGGAAGGACCACGTGGAGGCTCAAGCGAGGAAAGCGTGTGCATCTCTATGGATATGCAAACGCATCTTCGATCTTAAGTGGGGTATAAGTCCAAAGACTACTCTCTGGGCTTACACCGTTATTACATATGCGGCACTGGTGTGGTGGCGTTCCCTAGAACGCTCCACGATCAGGGCTCAACGATTGCGATGGAGGCCATTCTTAGACTCACTCCCTTGCACGTTGAAGTGGAGCTTGAAGCTAGGAAAGCAGCAAACAGGCTGTTCAAAATTGGAATGTGGAACATGACGGGCCAAGGGCTAGGGCACACAAAGGCTTTGGCTCTACCGGCAAGGGACCAGGTTATCGCTCAATCAGGTGATGACCGGTGTCTCCCCGTCTACTGGTTCACAATTCCATATACCGTCGTGTTTCCCAGTCGAGATGTCTGGGAACGCGACAAAATCCATCTCCTGAGTCCTGGTGGTCTGGATTGGTATACAGACGGATCCAAGACTCAGGAGGGAACGGGCGCAGGCATACACGGATGCAAACAAAGGGCTCGTATATCGGTGCCACTTGGCAGGTACTCTAGTGTGTTCCAAGCAGAAGTGTATGCCATACTACGGTGCGCAAGCGAAGATCTCAGCATTTATATACGCTGCGACAGCCAGGCAGCTCTGAGGTCCTTTGCATCAAACAAGGTAACCTCTAAGCTGGTGCTTAACTATCGAAATGTTTTAACCGAGCTCTGTGAACGCAACTCGGTTAAACTCATATGGGTTCCCGGACACAATGGTGTGGAGGGCAACGAAGAAGCAGATCGTCTGGCGGGAGAAGGAGCGAAAACTCCCTTCCCTGGCCCTGAGCCAGCCTTCGGTCTGTCAAGGAGTCTGATTCACTCAGAACTGCGAGACTGGGCTGCGGCATAGTTTAACAACTATTGGGCTCAGGCCCCCGGAATGAAGCAGTCGAGGCTCCACATAAAGGGGCCCTCGGCTTCCTCTACCATAAAGTGGTTGCTTGGGCTCAATAGAGAAAAAATGAGATGGATGGTGGGCTTAATAACAGGACACTGTCCTCTGAACAAACACCTACATACAATGAGGTTGAGAGAGGATCCTATTTTTCGGATGTGTGGAGTGGAGGATGAAACCATCACTCATATCCTATGTAGCTGCGCTCCACTAGGAGCGTCAAGGCATAGACACCTTGAGAGGCAATTTTTGCATCCAAAGGAAGTACGGGATATCCCTTGGAACAGACTGCTCTCTTTTGTGGAGAGCACTAGTCTTTTCTAAGGGATCCTACACGTCGCGAATGTACAATGGGCCGACAGGCCTGAGTGCTGCGGATTTTGACATCTGCTCGCGTTTTCTAATAATAATAGAACTGTAACCTCTATACATATAACTTTTATAGAATTTAAGCCAAATGGGCAATAATTAACTTCTACTTATGACCACATAATCATTTACCCTCTTCAAACGCAAAGCCACCTATGATGCAAGATTGGAAGAGACAAATAAAAATATCATAATAGGTATTTTTTTATGAAAAATTGTTAACAAAAGTTGTTCGGAATAATGTAAATAGCTCAGATCTAAAGTTTGGGTTAATTTAAAAATATTTGAAATATTGGCGAAATTCTCAAGAGGCAAACAAAATAAAACGATATTTACTTGACAACTCTTTAATAGTTAGATTAAGAATATATTATTAGGAAAAAAATTTATCATGATTTTCGACATGAGAAACATGCATTTAAATCATATTTTGAAAAATTTTTTAAATTAAACCAAATTTTGGATTATTTGAATAATTTGGAACAACTTTTGTTAATAAAATTTTTTCATAAAAAATGTTTAATGTGACTTTTTTATCCTCTAATTGCCTAATATCATCTGGAAAATAAAGAATTACATTTTTTATCCTGATCGATACACGCCGCGCCGTCGCCGTCGTAGCTAAAAAATTTGAGAAATTCAAAAATTATTTATTTTCGCTAACGCTACAGTAATAGTAATCAAAGCCTCATTTTATCAAAGCCATTGTCAGAAACTGTGAAATTTAATCAAATACTATTTACAATCCATTATTTTCTGAAATTGTCTCACGTAAAAAAACCGCTGCCAAGGAATCAGTACTTCCACATCCACATTTTTTATCCAAGTCACTCACAACGAAAAAATTTTGTATGTGGAAATAATAGTTTATGGAACTTTAATAATATAATATTTGAAATCCTCTACCCCAAAAACCTATAAAACGATACCCCACATCGGTGGCGGGGTGGAGGTGGTGATAGGGGATCGTAGTGGGGGTGGATGAAGAAAAAAAACATTTTGAGGTTTCTGGTTCTTGTACACACACTAAATCACAATTTTTTTTCATCCGCTTTAATAATGGGGTGGGGGTGGTAATGGGGGGGGGCTAATGCCAAAATTTTTTTTGAGACCTTAGCTTCTCTTGTATATACTAAATACCAATTTTATGGACTCTTACCTGCTTGATTTACCTATTTTCCCCAAATTTACCCCAATTTACCCCACAACCCTTCGACGGAACAAGATGAAAATATAATCTAGTTCTAGATCCTGTTAAAGTACATACGTGTACCAAATTTCAAGTCAATATCTCAAACGGTTCCAGAGTAAACGTGCGCACAAAAAAAGTTACAGACCGACAGGCAGACAGAAATTTTTTTTCGCTCAAACTTAAAATCTCGACGTTTCGTGACATTCTAAGCCTATTTGAATAATAAAAATTTAAAAAAAAATTTTGTCGTTACTATACTTCCACTGGATGTGGAAGTAATAAGGAAATGACGACCGGAAAAGGATCTTGTCTCCGATTAAAGAACTTATATCTAGATACATAGTGGCATTGATTTATTTGTCGCTGAAAGACTCACAATCTAAGGCACTTCTTCCCATAAGTTGCTGATTGGCCCATCGGCGTATTCGCGGCCGCTCGTGCACGATCGGCTTCAGTTCGATTATCATAATCTCAGTTGACAGTTCGGCCATTAATGTCAATAAATGTTTTTCGTGTTCTCCGACCAAAAACTGGTGAAAAAGTAATTTTATTTTAAGTTGTGATTTGCTTAATACCTAAATAGTATTCTCTATTCATATTTACACAGTTTAGTGACAATATATTTTGTGCAAATAAATAGTGAACAGCTGTGCCGTTTGCAGAAAGCAGTTTAGAAAAGAAGAAAATCGATCGTTCCATAGTCGTAACATGATGAAGTTCAGTTTACAGTTATAAAGTAAATAGCAATTAAATTTTAATATCCTTTCAATACATATTTATCTTACTGTTTTATCTTACTGTAATATCGTATGCCTACATCACGTTATATAAAGAGCCGGTAATGCAGGAATTGCAATAATTCATTTTAATGAAAATATTTACCATTCTACACATTTTCTACACATACAACGCCACTGTTGCCTATGTGATGTGATGTTCATCTATCCATTTTAATGGACATATAATGTGACTATGTTAGGAGCAAATAAGGTATATAGTGAAAAGATAGCCTGTTATGTATCTAGATATAAGTTCTTTAATCGGAGGATCTTGTTGACACCCGGTATAAGTGGCGTATATGAAATATCTTTGATCGTGTTCGCAAACACAATTGTTCAACGTTTAATAAGTAACATTAATAATATTACCTCTGATATAGTTTCTACAAACACTAAAACCCTTGAAAATTACACTTGACTACTGTCATTCGACGCGCGTTTCGCCAAACCAGATAGATGATGCCAACATGGTTATCGAAACGCGCGTCGAGTGATAGTGTTCAGGAGTTTTGGAGTATGGAAACTACTTTAAAGGCAGCGTCACGTCACAATGAAGGCACTAAACCCCTCCAGGATTGATAATATTATTGTACGACTGTAGGTTTTAATTATTTTTTCATCTTAATACCCCAGACAAATAGAAACAAATTTCGACCTTTGACGGAAATAACTCATAAAGTGTATAAAGAAGGAGGGCCTATAAGGCCAGTTTTCGGGCCTTTTTATTTATGGTCAAAAAATATAGAAAATTTTTTTTTTATCATATATATTCAATATCTAATCTAGTCCCAAACAGAACTTCCCCAATCCATCCCCCTCCATGTAACCCCATTAAATTATTATAGAACCAGTTTACATTAGTCTAGTCTACATAAATGGGGCCTGGGATGTAACATGTTGGCATTACTGTTATGTTTTAGCAAATATTTTTCTGAGTATTTTATCTTATGTAAGTCAGACCTCCCTCCCCCTGACCGTTTAGGCGCTACCCGCCCCACAAAATATTCAATTGAGGAACAAATACTTTTGGGCTTGGTGTTAGTTGAAGTGGGTATCTTGGCGATCAACATTAGATATATACCAACATTTTTTCTTCGTGCAATTGGCGGCACGGGCGACATCAATTATGGCCAAAATTGGAAAGTAGTATAACACTTTCTGACCAGGCGGAAAAATTTTCGTTGTCAATGCTCATTGCTTGAAAACCATATGCCAACATTTTCTGCTTGCCCGTTTTCCAAATTTTTGGCCAAAAATTGGACTTTTGGCCTAAAACGGGCTAAAACTGGTACTTTTAAAAAAAAACTGTTGGCATCTCCTCAAACTTGTAGTTTTGCACCAAATAATATTCTCTGTGACAACATTTTTCTCTCAATGTAACCCCAAACCACCCCCAAACATTGAAATACTTTGCTATGTTAAAAAGGATAATTTCTCGGTCACCGCTCGCTAAATATGTCATTTTTGTATCCTTTTGGGCATAATAATCGATATTTGAATGTTTGGGGGTTTTGGGAGTGGATGGGGGGGTACATTGAGAGAAAATGTTGGCATTCACAGAGACTATTCTTTGGTACAACAAAAACTAAAAGTTTGAGAAAGTGCCAACATTTTTTTTGAAAAGCACCAGTTTTAGACCCTTTTAGGCCAAAAGTCCAATTTTTGGCCAAAAAATCTGGAAAACGGGCAAGCAGGAAATGTTTTCATATGGTTTTCTAGCAATGAGCATTGACAACGGTGGACCCCGCAATAATCTTATGGAAATTGGGTTTCGGTCAAATCGTCTGAATTTTTTATATGTTTTAGGTTTCGTCATCCCAAGCAAAAGTCTCAATGGGCACAAAGCTCGAAAATCAATACTTTGGCTGCTACGGAGCTTGAAAGTTCCAAAGTTCCACCACAGATTTATTTATTCGTGCAGTCTTTATAGATTTTTGAATAACTTATTTTTTCGATTTTAATGTCTAGGTTTATGTTTTTGAGGTTGCTGAATTCAAATCCGATGTCAAATTGTCCAAATTGACACTTGACAGCTGTTAATTAGCTGTCAAAGTGTCTTAACAAAGTGCAAATCTTATTTTTATGTTATGAGTTTATGCTGTTTAGGTAACTCAGTTCACGTATGATGTGAATAAAATAATTCGACAATTGGCAGCTGTTAAAGTGCAATAACAAAGTGTAAATCTTATTTTTTTGTTATGGCTTTATGCTTTTTAGGTAACTCAGTTCATACATGATGTGAATACAATAATTCGACAATTGGCAGCTGTCAATATTCTGTCAAAGTGCAATAACAAAGTGCAAATCTTATTTTTTTGTTACGAACTGAGTTACCCAAAAAGCATAAAGTGTAGCATGCATATTGCTGTTTTATAAATTATAATATCAAGCGTGAATGACCGCGGTAGTTTCAATTATTCTTTCTTAAATTTACTTCATAAACAAACACAACGGTATGCAACCAGAGTTACGTCTAAGCTGTAATCAAGGTAGCTGGGTGCTCTAACTTAACTAAGGAGAGAGGGAATACAGACGACACGATTTGAATGCAATGAAAGGGAAGTCAGAACGAAAATTTCTCCGTTACTTGAAGCTTAGTACTTCGATTTGTTTGCTAAATTTTTGAATAGTGATGTGTCTTCATTAAGTTTTTTTTTTACGACTTCAGCATCGAAAGGGTTGATAGTCCCTCTTCATGACCATGAAGCAGGCCTAATTATTTTTCATCGGTTTAATCCGTAAGTAATTTATAAAGAAATAATTTTTTTTGTAACTTAAATTTGGCAACGGCCATTTTGCAGCAAGTCACGCTTACACTTCATTTCTTTCCAGGGTTCTAATATTAGATGCAAATCTTTTAAATTTAGATGCAAATCTTCTAATATTAGATGCAAATCTTCTAATTCTGGATGCACATTGTAGATATGCATTCTAGATAAGTTTTTTTAATATCACATTAAAGTTTGGGTTGGAAACTTTATTTTTTTAATCATCTAATGGGGTTGTCTATCTTCTCCTCTACGTAATTAGAAGAAGGAATGTATATATTAGTCTAGGACAACTTTTTTCGGAGATTGCGACGGTAATATGGTAAATTGTCCTTATGGAATTTCTGGAAGCATCGAATATAGTACTGGGAACTCCTTGACTTAATATTGGGCTCATCTAGAAAACAACGATTACACCACTGTGGGCTGGATTTCACCATCATCATCCCTCACTTGGAGTCACTACTTTTATTCACAGAGAATTTCAGATAAGTGTCGCAAATAAAATTTTTATCTAATTATTTTTTTATACATATCTCATATTTTTATGCTTTAACATTTTTAGAGTTCTTTAAAGTATCAAATTACAAATGTTTTTTTTTAAAACTATTTCCATTTTCAATTTTATCTTTAATATGTTTTCAACGAACAGTTAGTATTTTCAGTTATTATTAGGGTGTAAATTATCGGCGTAACGCCTAATTAAAGACAAATATATAAAGAGTTTCTGTAAAGACTTTGTGATCACAATTTCTACGAAACGCTTTGACTTTTAAATACCATATTGTCGGTTCATGTTTTAGACAATATTTTAAATAATATCTACATAACATATTATCGTCCATTCGTTTTCTCCCTTGTACATAAATTTGTTTAATTTTTAAGGCCTCAGTTTAGTAGTTTTCTAACAAAAACACATCCAGTTTGATTGGTTTATAATAAAATCAATTTTATAATCACATTGTCCACTTATTTCAGGTATTTTGAAACAAACTATTTTTATATAAACTATTTTGATACAAACCATTTTGATAATATCTTTAGGATTATTAATTTACACTTTTTTTTAGTCAACAATTTATACTTTCTTTATAATTTGATTAGTTTATCTTTCTTGTAATCAAACTTCAGTTTTAGTGTAAATTACAAATATAGAAAGATTGGTGCCCCGCCTCTCTAGGAAAATTATCATTATATAAGTCAAATTAACATCTTTTTCAGAAAAATTATAAAAACATCTGTCATATATTAATTACAATCTATCAAATACGTAAAACCATTTGTAAAGTGTTTTCTGACCCATGACTCATCTGCCGAGTCTCTGAGCTACTGGGGTAGTAACATTTTTTCTCTAAATAACATAAAGTTCAGTCTAAATCTCAAACACGTTACAAAAAATAATTAATTTATTAAACAGCGAAGAATTAATGTTACAAAAGTCATAACAAAAAAATAAGATTTGCACTTTGTTATTGCACTTTGACAGCTAGCTGACAGCTTGTTGACAGCTGCCAATTGTCGAATTATTGTATTCACATCATACATGAACTGAGTTACCTAAACAGCATAAACTCATAACGTAAAAATAAGATTTGCACTTTGTTAAGGCACTTTGACAGCTAATTGACGGCTGTCAAGTGTCAATTTGGACAATTTAACATCGGATTTGAAGTCAGCAACCTCAAAAACATAAACCTAGACATTAAAATCGAAAAAATAAGTTATTTAAAAATCTATAAAGACTGCAAGAATAAATAAATCTGTGGTGGAGCTTTCAAGCTCCGCAGCAGCCAAAGTATTGATTTTTGAGCTTTGTGTCCATTGAAACTTTTGCTTGGGATGACGAAACCTAAAACATATCCAAAATTCAGACGATTTGACCGAAACTCAATTTCCATAAGATTATTGCGGGGTCCTTTTCCGCCTGGTCAGAAAGTGTTATACTACATTCCAATTTTGGCTATAATTGATATCGCCAGTGCTGCCAATTGCACGGAGAAAAGATGTTGGCATATATCGAATGTTGATCGCTAAGATACCCTCTTCAACTAACACCAAGCCTCAAAGTGTTATACTCTGTTCCACAATTGAATATTTTCTGGGTCGGCTAGCGCCAAAACGGTCAGGGGGGGTATGACTCACATAAGATAAAATACTCAGAAAAATATTTGCTAAAACATAACAACAATACCAACATGTTATATCTCAGTCCCCATATATGTGTACTAATAGGCTCCTAGACTATTAGTACACATGCTTAGATGTTCCTGAACTTGAAAATCATATTTCCTTTGAATAAGCTGCACCCTAATCTCCCCCTATACAATACATCTCCTACTATACAATACCCCAACGCCTCCCAATACCCCCAACTCCCAATGATAAGTAAACTCTCCTCCCACAACATAAACTTTTATGCTGCTACCAGATATAAAATAGTTTTAAAAGGACTTTTTGTTTACATTCTTAATAGAATGCCAATTCCTCTCTCCCAAACCACTCTGTTGTGTAGAGAGGTTTAGGTTAGAATATTTTTGTTTTTTTGTCTATTGATTTAGAGCTTGTAGTATATGTACTTTTGTCTGATTTTTTTCAGAACTTAAAGCTCAACTATCTTTGCTCGTATTTTTGTTGCTTTGGACGTAGGGAGAGGAAGTAAAACGGGGGCAAAGTTGTATCTTTCTGCCAATAAAAAAAGTATAAGAAAAGTCTTCGTTATACCATTTTCAAGCTTGTAGCAGTATGATGATGGCGGGAATGGTTCGGGATAGTGGGTGTTGGGGGGTTATAAGAGGAATTGACATTTTAATAATAATGTAAATAAAAATCCTTTTAAAACTATTTTATACCTGGTAGGAACATAAAGGTTTATGTTAGTGGAGGGGAGAGGGTGCTTGTCGTTTGGGGGGTTGGGGGTGTTAGGGTGTTGTATAGTAGTAGGAGAGCTTAGGATATGCAGTTTGTTCAAAGGAAATATGGCTTTCAAGTTCCAAAATAACTAAGCATGTGTACTAATGTAAAATGATTCTTTAATAATTTAAGAGGGATACATGAAATGGGGAGGGTTGGGGGAAGTTCTGTTTGGGGTGGAATATATAGATATTGAATATGTATGATAAAAAAAAATTTCGAAATTTTTTTACCAAAAATGAAAAATGCCGAAAACCGGCCTTATAGGCCTTCCTCCTTTGGCTTTGGCTTTGTGTAGACATACTAAAAGTCCTGAATTAAGTTTATTGCGCTAGAGCCGCCATCTTGAAAAAAATGGTGGTCCTATTAAGTTTTTGCTTATATTTCGCTAACCATTATTTATATAAAAATTATAGCTTATAATACTTTCAACAAAATACGTTATATTACATTTTCTTCGTACCTATTATTGTAATCTTCTGAAATACGAAAATTTCATTTGATCGGCACATTTTTAAAACCCTAAATGTCGCCTGTAGAGAAAGACAATCATATCATTGTGATCGAATTCTGAACAATTTTCAAAATGTCCGACGTCTATCCATCTGTCTGTAAGTCTGTCCACCTGCCTCTCCGTTCTTTATGTTTTTTGTACACACGATAACTTGAGAGAGACAAGTCTGATTTGATTCGAATTTGGACAATAAGTTAGTGTTAGCAGTGTTAGCTAGAGGAAGACCCTAGCGTTCTTGAAAAGTCAATCAGTAAATATAAAGTTTATAGAACATTTTAAGGAAAAAGTGCATGTGAAGAGTGTTGTAACACCTTTAATCAGACAATGTAAACATAAAGATACTGCATACTATATACTAACCAACGTTTCGAAAATCAAGATGGTATCATCGGAAACGATTAAAATTGCAAATATAGCAATTAAACCTACAATGTTATCAAAGGTTACGACACTTTACATGAATTTTTTATTTTCCCTATTTGAATATCGATTTATGGACATATAAGTCAAATTAATTGTACACATACCTAAAAGTTACATTTCTAGATCGCTGATATTAATACTTATAAATCCAAATTTTGCAAAGTAATTAAGTAATGATTATGAGGGTACTGTCTCTTGGTCTATCACGAAATCAGCACTTCTAACACTTTCTGTGAATTTTCATCTGCAAGTTTATTGAAAATGGAGACATCTGTTAAAGATTGATTTATGATTAAAAATTTAATATTCTTCATATTAACTGAGACTTACTTAGGCTGCTATAGAAGTTAATAAAACTGATATTCTTTATGTTATTTTTATAGCTATATTATGAATGTATATTAATACTATAAAGTTTGTGTATCAAGATGAATTCAAAATTCTCTGTGGCTGTGAGCTTTAAGAGAATTAATTTTTATGCAACAAAGATATGACCATTTAATTCTTTTAATATGAACGTACACAGTATCTCCGATAGAGACGGAAAAATATACAAAGCTGACAGTTTACATGATCGTCTAATTTTTAAAAGTAAAGTTGTGATAGTAACTTTATTCAACAGATTACTTATTTCTGTTTACTGATTAAATTCATTTGTTTTAATTTTAAAAACACATTCAGTTAATAATTGTTTCTACGATTTTTTTACGATTTCACGGTAATTACATACTTTCTTTGACTTTGATTTACTTTGTTTAAAAAATATATCTTTGTTTATCTCACTTGTTCCTGAAAAAACTAAATATTGAAGAAAAAGCACAAAACGTTTTAATGCGCTTATTTTTCTTAGCGTAATTGTCACATGTGTTACAAATTAAACATATGTTGATGGGCAATAGCCGTATTATTTATGAAAATAATCAAAATATTCGTTGGGATAAATCGCCACATTTATTTCTGCTGAATATTTAGGTCAGCTATGCAAACAACAAAAATAATTGACAATACTCGCTTATCCCGAAATATTGGTAGTGTCGTCGGCATATGTGAAATCTGATACCAAGCTCTGGGAAGTTTCCCATAGAGATATGATCACAATTTCAATCTCAAAAGTTATATGCTTGTCAGAACAACTTTCGTAGGTTTTGTTGTGTTTTCTTTTAGCCAGCCAGAATCCCAGTTGGGAGGCCAACTTACTAGTTACAATGGTGACCTACCAGAGATCAACTTATCCCAATTAAACACGTAAAGAATTTGATCATTATAGGTGAAGTGACAATCAACAAATATCTTGTTGCTTGCCATTGGAAATCTCCGAAAATATGACTGGTAGCAAAAAGGAGCTGTGCTCAAATCTTATGTAAGTACTTCATGTTTGTCGGTCACAACTACAAAGAAGGCAATTAAGAACCCTTTAACTTAGATGCTTGCAAAGAACTGCCAAATCTGAAGTCAACCTGTCGCGGATGTCCTAAATATCGTTTTCATAACTAAGCTGAATAGTACTCAGATGATAAGAGTCACTGTCACAACATTGTAAAAACCAAAGATTTTTCAAAAATAAGTAGCAAGTTAATTTTAAATATGACTACTTGGGTAATGAAATAAGAACAATACAGTATAATTTCAAATAAATTAGCTGATCAATAAGGTACAATAGTTGTCACAATGGTGTTTTCAACCAAAGATATAAAGCCGTTTACTGTTGGTAGTGCTTGCATTGTCATGTGATAAATTCAGATGAAATTTGATTAAATACGTTTTATTAATTAATAATGAAACTGCAGATTTCCCAATTAAGAAACGAGGATTTAACTAATAAATATGGTCCATGAAAAACTCTCCACCCCTTTGCTCCAGTTTCCGCGAAACAAGTGGACAATTAAAAAAAACCCTTAATCTGGAATGCTTCGATCTTTTTTACCAACCTCGTATAGTAACACCATCTTACTCAGAAATTACCACTGTCAATAACTTGGTGTTTAGCAACTTAAAGGTGGAATATTCCAGTCATCTTCATATATTCACTGACGGATCGAAAATTGAGGATTATACGGGGTGTGTACGTGTGTACGTTCCGTTCAAAAATTTTGAGCTGAAAATTAAAATGGACAGTATTACAACGGTGTTTACTAGTGAGACCATAGCAATCTTGAAAGCCTTGAACTATGTTAAGTGTAACGGAGTTCAGCAAGTCGTTATTTTCTCGGACTCCTTAAGCGTCTTGCAAAATTTAAAAACAGCTAGTGAAAATAACTACTTCAACATAAACAGTTCAGTCCTTCGGAAATGATTCCTTCCTTGTAGCCTATATAAAGAACATTATAATATACTTTATTTGGGTAAAAACTCATGTAGGCATCCACTACAATGAGCATGTGGATAAACTTGCCAATGAAGGAGCTGTGCTGTATGTAGCGAAAATAATAATTTAAAAATAAATTTGTCGGACTGCATGAATTTTTCTAAAAAGTGGGGGCAGTATTACAATCAGTACAAAAATGGCAACCCAAATAATCGATATACCCAGATCGAAAACAATTTAAATAAACTTAAAAAAAAAACCGCTGCCCAAGGAATCACTATCCACTATCCAAGTCACTAACAACGAAAAAATTTTTTATGTGGAAATAATTGTTTATGGAACTTTAATAATATAATATTTGAAAACCTCTACCCCAAAAACCCATAAAACGATACCCCACATCGGTAGTGGGGTGGGGGTGGTAGTGGTGGTGGATGAAGTAAAAAAATATTTTGAAGTTTCTGGTTTTTGTACACACTAAATCACATTTTTTTCATCCCCTTTAATAATGGGGTGGGGGTGGTAATGGGGGTGGCTAATGCCAAAAATTTTTTTGAGACCTTAGCTTCCCTTTATGGATTCTTACCTGCATTATTTACGTATTTACCCCAAATGTACCCCAATTTACCCCCCAACCCTTCGACGGAACAAGATGAAAATATAATCTAGTTCCAATCTCGTTAAAGTACATATGTGTACTAAATTTCAAGTCAACATCTTGAACGGTTCCAGAGTAAACGTGCGCACAAAAAAAGTTACAGACAGACAGACTGACATTTTTTTCACTCAAACTTAAAATCTCGACGTTTCATGATATTCTAAGCCTATTTGAACAATAAAAATTTTTAAATGATTTTTTATCGTTACTATACTTCCACTGGATGTGGAAGTAAAAGTAGAAAAATCATCACTACTACTGTTACTAGATTGAGATTTGTTGTTTTCCGCAACACCTGAAGAGGACAGGATTTATTGACACAGACATATGTGCGTCATGTCGAGCCATTTGTGATTTAGATCATATCTTTTTGGCTGTTCAAGTCATAGTGGAGCTGCAAAGGATTTTATTGATAGCCTGTTAAAACGGAAAATATCTCTTCCAATTAATCTCCTGCATCTACTATCCTTGAAGAATATACATACATATATAAATAAAAAGTATGGCATTCTCTGAGTAATGTAAACCAGCTATTATACCGGGTGTAAACGAGTAGTGGGCCACCCCTGTAACTTCCTTGTTTTTAAAGATATTGGGATGAAATTTTGCATGGTGAAATTAGTTAAAATTTTCAACTTTTTGAGACCAATCCGCTATATTTATCACTTCCGGTTTCACCGAAAATGGCCCCAATAGTCTTTTCTAAATGGACCACCCTGTATGTTTTTACATTTTTGAAATAAAGATCACATTTTGGATACATTTATAGTATTTTGAACAATTTATACACTGTTGCACGAAAAATAATTCGAATTTTAGTTGTCAATCTAGATGGCCGCGAATATGTGAAAATTATTTTTGTTCCAATGTAATTCATATAAGAAATACGAAAACGTCAATATGTCCAATAGTACTTCATACAGGATGCTGTAAACTCATTAAAATCACATTTTTCAAAAGGACTCATTTGTTTTAAATATTATGATATGGGCCACCCAGATATTCAGAAAGCTCTATTTAGTAGAGGTTAAACGGTACCAAAAGTTCCGTAATTTGTAATCATTATCGGCAGAAATGACAATTTTTCTTAAGAAATTTATGATTTATATCCAACTTCAATTAAATTTTGATCAACCCTGTATATTTTTGTTAATATTTTATGATATGCCACCCTCCGCAGGAGACAGAATGGGTCTCTGGCTCATTCTTGTTGCATATCATAAAATATTAACACAATATACAGGGTTGATCAAAATTTAATTGAAGTTAGATATAAATCATAAAAGAAATTGTCATTCCTGCCGATAACGATTACACATTACGGAACTTTCGGTACCGTTTAACCCCTACTAAATAGAGCTTTCTGAATATTCGGGTGGCCCATATCATAATATTTAAAACAAATGAGTCATTTTGAAAAATGTGATTTTAATGAGTTTACAGCATCCTGTATGATGTATTATTGGACATATTGACGTTTTCGTATTTTTTATATGAATTACATTGGAACAAAAATAATTTCAAAATATTCGCGGCCATCTAGATTGACAACTAAAATTCGAATTATTTTTCGTGCAACACTGTATAAATTATTCAAAATAGTATAAATGTATCCAAAATGTGATCTAAAAGGGGTGGTTCATTTAGAAAAGACTATTGAGGCCATTGCCGGTGAAACCGGAAGTGATAAATATGGCGCATAGGTCTAAATAAGTTGAAAATATTACTTAATTTCACCATTTCATCCCGATATATTTAAAAACAAGGAAGTTACACTATTCGTTTACACCCATGTTTAGATTTGTTCAATTATGTGTTTATCCTCGTGTATAATTTACTTCCTATACGTGGTTTTAATCCTACGTGTCTTTATAAATGCACTGATGGACTCCTGGACTAGAAGAGGATACCCTCTTAATGTCCTTGTTGTTTAGTCTTCAAGTAATATTTTCTACTACGTTGTTTAGGTTCGCTTTTAAAATATGCAACTGGCTAATGAGTTATGTCCAATGTTGTTAAAAAAAAATGAAACTGCAATGGCAATGATTTACCAATATTCAAGTAACTTTACTTAGTATTTGATACACGGAAAGATTACCACTTTCCTCTTGATTCGTAACCATAATTATAAAGCGACCGATGGTGTATTGGTTGAAAACGTCCTCGAGTGGGTCGCACGGACCAGCTTAATATGATAGAACCTGAATACACGGGGGTTCCAAGATCATCGTATTTTAAAGAATGACCAAAGATTGAGTGACTTTTTTCTAGAGCTGCCTGGAGTTGTTATCTTCGCGGCCGATTGATGGAAAAATATGACACGTAAAACAAAAGAGAGAAAGCTAGCACATCGTCGTCCACGACTGTTCAAAATGCACTTCATTTTTATCGTGGCCTCTTGTGTGTGAAACTCAAAATTTAGAAGGTAGATTTAATCATATTCGTATACTGTATGAAATATAATAACAAATACAATATTTCAGCATTTAAGGAAACGAGTCCCGAAATAAATAAATTTTGATTAATAAATTAGGAAATTAATTATAAAATAGGCTATCTAAGTGCGGGGTGTTTCACTTGATTTGTGCCTTTTGAAATGAAACATGGAAAATACCTTGATCTTTTATTTTTTGTTTACAAGGAAACACATTATTAAGTGTTTTGTCCGTGTCATTTCAACTCCTAAGTAGGGGCAACCTCCACCCTGAAAATTTGAAATGGCGAGGGGGTGTTGTAGCACATCTTTTTGAAGCTAAACAATTTAATCCTCATGATAATTTTTCTAAATTAAAATGTATTACTCTGCTATGTCGACTGTTAGCGGAACCATTAGACAAGCCATAGTTTTCAGAGATATCAACGTATAAAACTTAAAATTGACAGAGGTAAGATATACCACAAAAAACACTAGACTTCGGCCAACCAAAATTTCTAAAATCACTTATTGGTAATTAAGTCAACTATTTCAAATTGCGACATCTCCAGACATACAGGGTGTTCGCTAATTGGTGGTAGTCCTTAGAATGGTGGATAGTATTTACTTAATGGAATAACTTTTCTATATGGCATTTTTCTTAAAAAGGCATTTGAAAACGAGGGCTGAAATTAGAAAATAATTTATGTGACAACATAGCAAAAGTCAAAGCAAGCACTGTTGTACTAGGTATCTAAATGGATCTTTATATTTCTTTACCTACGATCACTACTGTAAATAGTAAAAAACACACTACCTGCCATCTATGTAAGTTGAATTTTACATATTGTAAACAAAACGCACTGTAAACAAATAGCACGGTAAACAAAACGCACGGGACACGCAATTATAGGTGGCTTATATCGCTGACGCGGGGTTTTAAGAAACAAATGCGCCTACTTAATTTTCAAACGCTGTCAAAACTGACATAATATTTGTTGAATAATATTGTTGACTAAATCCAGATTTTACTAAATAACTAAATAAATATGATCGTAGGTAAAGTATAGTACATAATTCGAGTTGTAAGGCAATTACGCACTCATGGAATTACGCACTCGCCGCTACGCGGCATCGTGCGCAACTTTTCCATTCGTGCGTAATTTGCTTCTTACATCACTCATTACGTAATATACTATTAAAACATAGCATTGATTAAACATGCGACTTTGTTACTTAAAACACAATAAATCGGTGATTAGATAATACGCTTACTCATTCTGTAAAATAATTCTACAACGATGTTTAACCTCACTCTAACAGGGGTTCGAAATGTCGTCCTCCTACTTCATCACACACATGCGCACGGCGTAACCAGTTCGTACGAACACGTTGAAAAATTTCAGAGTTAGTCCGCACTGTTTCGAATGCTGCAAAAATGGGTTGCCTCAGATCTTCCTCGTTATTTACTTCATTCTCATTGACGATCCTTTTAATATCACCCCACACATAAAAATTCATTGGAGTTAGATCTGGGCTACGCGGTGGCCAAGACAGGACAATAACGATCAATCCATCGATCGGGAAAAGTATTATTTAATACTCTTCGTACTTCAAGTGCACCGTATGGGGGGGAGGGGGGACTCCGTCCGGGAAAAACCACATATGATCACGTGTTTGCAAGGGCACATCTTCCAAGAGTTCAGGCAACGTATTTTCTGAAAACTCTAAATAAGTTACCCCTGTTAAACGAGCAGGAAGTACAATAGGACCCAATAGAATATCTCCCAGAAGTCTAGCCCAAACGTTAATTGAGAAACGATGTTGAAAATTTCTGCGTCTAATAGCATGAAGATTAGCATCGGTCTAAATGTGGGCATTATGAATATTAAAAAAGCCGGCCCTTGTAAACGTCGCCTCATCAGTCACTAGTACACACCCGGCAAATTGTGGATCTTATTCACACTGTGCAATAAACCCTTGACACCATTCTTGGCTGAAAATCTTCTGGCAACAAACATTGTACTCGATTAAGATGGTATGGATGCAATAGTTGTTCAAGCAAAATTCTGTGAACTCTTGAATTGGAATGTCCCAATTGTCTAGCAATGGCACGCGTACTAACGCCTGGATTTTCCTCCACAATTCGTAAAACGTCCTCTTCTAGGTCCAAAACTCTGCGAGTGCGTGGTCTACCGGCATCACGTCTTCGAGGAAGTAAATATCCAGTGTCTAATACTCTCTGCGATAGCCTAACAAAAGTTCTTGCATCTGGTCTGCGGCGGTTAGGAAACCGTTGGCGGTACAATTCCTCTGCACGAGAGCTATTTGTCCTGGCTTCACCATAAATAATTAACATGTCATGATATTCACGCACAGTAAATCCCTCCATTTTTATTTTAGACTTAGCTCATCGAAAATCTGCGCTGCTCTACTGATAATGTACCGCCTGGCGCAGTAATAAACACTGATCGATCAACATTGAGCGCTGGCTGCGAGCGATCGATGACAAATGTAACGTGCGACGTTACCGGCTTGTGTCAGTTTTCCGTATATCTTAAAAATTTACTAATTTTTTATTTCGGCTATTTGGCATAGTAGACAAAAATGTTAAATAGAAAAGTTACTCCATTTTATGAGTACAACTATTCTTTAAAAGGACTACCACCAATTAGCGAACACCCTGTATACTAATTTTCACGACAAATCCATTAATAACTTCGAATCGAAAATTGGTTTGATATTAACCCAAATGCAAAAGTTCTTTGGTGAATAATAATTAAAAAGTCGAGAAATTGCCTTTACAGATATGGAGTGGAAATTAAATAAAACTTGATTCAAAACATTCATCTTGTTAATTCGGTAAGCAAGGGAAGCTAAAATACTGACATCATGAAATGCGTACCACTTGAGCAAGTATGTAAAAGAAAGTAGTTTGACTTAAATCATTAATATCGAAAGTTCTTGTATTAATACTGTGACGATCACTTTTTTATAAGTTATTATTTAATAAAGTACTTATATTGATTAATAACACAGCCCCATAAAAAAAGTGGTCTGTCCGGCGGACCAGTGTATCCTTATGTATTTGGACCCACTGAAACCGAATCTGAAGTCAGAATTGTCAGATTGGCTCGTTTTTCACCCCTGACACCGAAAAACACCACTAAAACAAAACAAAAAAGTGGTCTGTCCGGCGTATCAAGTGTATCCTTATGTATTTTAACCCGCTGAATCCGAATTGTCAGATTGGTTCGTTTTTCACCCCCAATCCCAGAAAAACACCCCCTCCCCCAAAAAATGGTTTGTCCGGCGGACCATCCCAGTGTATTCTTATGTATTTGGAAAGGCTGAAACCCAATCCGAAAACAAAAAAAAAGTGGCACTGTCCGGCGAACCATACCAGTGTATCCTTACCAAATACATAAAGATATACTCGTATGGTCCGCCGGGCGGACCATTTGGGGAGGGGCGTATTTTGGGGGGTTGGGGGTGAAAACGAGACAATCTGACAATTCTTCGGATTCGGTTTTAACGGGTCCAAATACAGGGTGTCCCGAATTGCATAGGCCAAACTTCACTAAGGAATACAACTTTTCAAAATAAGAAAAAAGTTCCTATAAACATTGGTCGGGAAGTGTTTAGTTTCCGAGATACAGGGTAATTATTCTGAAAATGTTTTTTTATGAATATTTTCGAAACGTCTAAAGATAAACAAATGATAATTTACACAGGAATTTAACTTTTTATGCTTTTTAAGACAAATTGACAACTATGTACGAAAATCATTCAGGAGCGGGTGAAACTGGGGTGGCCTAGGTATAATTTAGCCCCAACTTTATTGTGTGACACTTTTACATTAATATATGACGAGAACTTAAAAATTTTTAGTTTTCTACACAAAAAAAGTCTCTTGTGTTTTTTCTCTAAAGTTATCAGTTAATCTTATCTGAACTTTATTAATTAGTAACCATTATTACCAGCATTCCTGGTATGTAGGAGTGTGCCATGATTGTAATGTTTGTAACAAATGAAAAATAATCTAGCATGCAATGCCAGAATGACAATAATGACATTGTTGTTTTTTGTGTTTTCTGTAGTTCATTGTTCTGTAGTTTTATTATTTCCTTTTGGAAAAAGTGTTCTATTGAAAAGTAAAAAATGGTCATGCTTAGTAATGTGGAGTACGCGAATATTCATTTACTTATGGATATTGTAATGGAAACGCGAATGCCGCGGTACGCGAATATCGCAGAAGATTTTCTAATAGAAGGAAATCATGATGTTTTTATTCGAACCCACCTAGAATTTAGAAATGTTGGACTTAAAAGAGGTCCAAGAAATGAAGAACAGTGAAATGGGCGATTTAAAAACATAATTTTGGCCAAATTTAACAATAATAACAAATTAAGTATCAGAAAAGCGGTCCAACAGCTGCATGCGCAAGCTGTGCATGTTTCCAAAAACAAAGTTTTTCGGATTCTGAAAAAAGACCACAGAAAAGCTTTTCGAATGCAGCCTGTCCATAGCCTTCAACCAGGTGATCCCGAAAGACGTATCAATTTTTGTAATTGGTTTATAAATGCCATGAAACAAGATCCCGATTTCAGAAGTAAAATTATTTGGACTGATGAAGCTTCCTTTAACCATAATGGATCGGTTAATTTTAATAATTTAAGAATCTGGGCTCTTCGGAATCCTCATATAATTCGCTATAGGACATTTCAACAGGAGTTTAGCGTTAATGTATGGTGTGGTGTTATAAACGGGACATTTTGTGGGCCCCACATCCTTTCTACCCGTTTAAATGGACCATTATTTAATGATTTTTTTAAATAACCATTTTTTTCAATATCTCGAGGATATTCCTCTTAATTTAAGAAATGAATGCTGTTTTCAAATGGACGGAGCTCCTGCACATTTTGCTGTAGAGAACCGTTTGTGGGTAAACAATAATTATCCTGAACGGTGGATCGGTCGATTAGGTGCAAGAGCCTGGCCACCCCGTTCACCGGATTTAACTCAAGTTGATTTTTTTGTCTGGGGCTATTTAAAGAACAAAGTCTACGCAAACCCTATAAACACAAGAGAAGAGTTAATAGAAAGAATTCTCGAAGAATGTGAAAATTTGCGGACTAATCCTGATTTCATTCGTAAAGCTACACATTCTGTACGGCGCAGATGTTAGAAATTTGTTGGTGCTAGCGGAATGCACTTTGAACAACTCTAGTAATTTGTAATTTACCTTACTTTAATCTAATTCATTGTTGTCTAATAAAAAATAATGTAATCAAATTTTGTATTACTGTCATTGTTTTTTCTGTTCTTCTAATAATATTCATAAAAAACTATTCCCGAATAAAGTTCAGATAAGATTTACTCAAAAACTGATAATTTTAGAGAAAAAACACAAGAGACTTTTTTTGTGTAGAAAACTTTAAATTTTTAAGTTCTGCTCATAAATTAATGTAAAAGTGTCACACAATAAAGTTGGGGCTAAATTATACCTAGGCCCCCCCAGTTTCACCCGCTCCTGAATGATTTTTGTACATAGTTGTCATTTTGTCTTAAAAAGCATAAAAAGTTAAATTACTGTGTAAATTATCATTTGTTTACCCTTAGACGTTTCGAAAATATTCATAAAAAAACATTTTCAGGAGAATTACTTGAACACCCTGTATCTCGGAAACTAATCACTTCCCGACCCATATTTATAGGAACTTTTTTTCTTATTTTGAAAAGTTGTATTGCTTAGTGAAGTTTGGCCTATGCAATTCGGGACTTAAAAGAGGTCCAAGAAATGAAGAACAGTGAAATGTATATAAGGATACACTGGTATAGTCCGCCGGACAGACCACTTTTGGGGGTGTTCTTTGGGATTAGGTGTGAAATATGAGAAAATCTGACAATTCTGACTTTGAATTTGGATTCAGCAGATAAAAATGCATAAGGATACACTGGTATAGTCCGCCGGACAGACCACTTTATTTTTGTTTTGGGGTTATTTCTTGGGGTTGGGGGTGAAAAACTAGCCAATCTGACAATTGTGACTTCGGATTCGGTTTCAGCGGATTTAAATACATAAGAATACACTGGTGTGGCCCGCCGGATAGATAATTTTTTTTGGGGTTGGGGGTGAAAAACGAGCCAATCTGTCAGTTTTAACTTCGAATCTGGATTCAGCAGGTCAAAATACATAAGGATACACTAGTTATAGTCCGCCGGACAGACCACTTTCTTTTTGTTTTGGGGGTGTTTTTTGGGGATAGAGGTGAAAAACGAACGAATCTGACAATTCTGATTTCGGATTCGATTTCAGCGGGCCCCAAATACATACGAATATACTGGTCTGGTTCGCCGGAGAGACCACTTTTTTTTGTAGAGCTGTGTAAAATTATAAGGACATTTATTTTAAATTCCTTAATGAGTCCAATAATTTCACGACAAATTAGCAAATTACTTTATTTTACTATTACCTAGCTAGCTGAAACAGGTAAAGTAATCAGTAAGGCCAAGAACTATTACTTAAGAAAATTATAAATAAAACTCTATAATCATAATAAACCATATATTATGTTAATACCTAACAATTAATTAGAGCAGGAAACATTCTACAGGTTAGGGCGAAACAATAGGTATCGTTTTTACTGAAACAAAGACAAAACGCATACAAATTTCATCATTTCCAAATAAGGTTATTTATAGCATTAACAAAAAATTTATTCATGAATGGAGTTAAAGAAATGAACCACAGAAAAATGTTACTTATTAACATTAACAAAAAGTTCTCTATCTATAAATAAATTGACTGGCCGACCCAAACTAAGGTAATTTACTTAAATTTCATTAACTTATCAAAAATTTACACAGAAAAATATAATGAACAATAAGTAGTATCGTCCATATAATAATGTTAACAAAATTTTATAAATTGGTCTGACTGACCAGGTAAAATTTACAGGAAATAATAATTTGAGTTCCTAATCTATAACCGTCATAAAAATTCAAAGGCACAAAAGCAACGTTAATTTAAATTCGATGCACTCACTTTAATTCTATGTAGCACTAAGTAAACAGCTACCAGAAATATACTCAGTGGATGCTACAAGCCGTGAAAGGGAAGTTTTAAACATACTTACAGTTCGCATCCAGGATTAACACCAACTCTTACGATTAATTACAGCAGTAGACCTTTTCTGTAGACAGTGAAAAACAACTCACTTGTTGCAAAAGAATCACTCACTAAAAGCAACTATTCACATTTTCTAACTAGAAAAATAACTTGGTGACTTCTCCAGATTTATCATTCTTGTCTGCTAATGGTGTACTTAGCAATCAACAAAAATCTATCATAATCAGGAAAACTATATAGTGCATCAAATTCTCAGCGGCGACCTAGCGTCGTCCGCTACCGTGCCCCTACATGGTTGGGACTTGACTGGTACTTTTTTCAAAATGTGCACCGATGTATTTCATATTTATAGAGTGGAGTGACAATTTAGCGTCACGTACTGATTGAATTGGGCCAATCGTTGGCATAGTTTTACAAATTTAATGAAACAAGTTGACCAAAACTGTCGCTAGCTTCTGGTCTAATAGGTTGAGATCGTGATATTTACTGAATCATGGATGATGTCGATTGTTTTTCCCATTTTACACGCAAGTCCACAGATTTTCCTATAATACTTGTTAAAATTTATATTTACGAGCACTCCAAAGATATAACTATGTTAAAGTTGTCGACGTTTTTTGTCCAAAGTGAAATATTTGTTAAATCGTATTATTATTAATATTAGAATTATAACATTCACAGTTAGATAAAACGTTATCTGCGTGTGGGTATATAACATTGACAGTATAAGATTAACTATACCTACTTATGTTTTCTTAATTATCTTAATTTTTATTATTCACTTTACATATAACTGAAACTAACAGCTTTGCTATAAGTGGTGTGTGTGTACGCGTCTGTGTATGTGTGCGCGCGTAATATACTTTTTATAATTCTATTCTCATTGTGAAAAATACCTGGAAAGTTGTTGTCTGAAAAAATAGAAAATAATAGCTATAGTATTTTACAGTGTTTAAATTTTATTTCATCTCAATTTATGTCATTTTATTTTCCGCTTTATTTTCCACTTCCGCATCCTCTATTAAATCTACAGTGTATTTTATGTTTCCTCCATTTACTGATATAATCGTTATTAAAACTTTATTAATTTGGTTTGCGAACTGGTTTAAATAGATCTCTGATCTTTTTATTCTCTTACGAATAAGGATGATACTTCATTTCACATTGTCGTCGAACACATTTATAACAATGGCGGCTTTCATCATAACGAAATATTCTTTGATTTTCGTATAAGTACTGTGAAACAATCTTCCCCATTCAGAGCAGTGAATTACTTACACATCCACGTAGTGCAGTAGCGGAGTGGAAATATAGTAACAATAAAAACATTTTCGAAATTTTTTTGCTGAAGTAGGCTTAGAGTGACATAAAACTTCGAGAGAAAAAGTTGGAGCAAGTAAATATTTCTGTCGGTCGGTTTGTCTGTCTCTTTCTAAATTTTTTTTGTGCCCACGATTACTCTAGAATGGTTTACGATATTGATTTGATATTTGGTACACCTATGCATTATAACGAAATCTGGAACTAGTTTATGTTAGGTTTAAAATGTTATGAAACATCGAGATTTTCAGTTTGAGCAACGACAAATTCTCTCTCTCGGTATCCATCACTTTCTTTGTGCGCACGATTCCTCTGAACCGGTTTATGACATTTACTTGAAATTTGGTACACCTATTTATGTGCTATAACGAGACCTGGGAATAAACAAATTATATTTTGATCTTATTCTGTTTAAGGGTTGGGAGGTAAATGGGAGTAAATAGGAAAAGCAAGCAAGTATGAGACCATAATATTCACTGTATGTACGACAAGCCAAAATCTCAAAAACTTTTTAGCATCAGCCATCACCTCCCCCACCGTCACCCCCCTTCGTATCTCCCACTCCATTATTAAAAGGAAGAAAATTAAATTGTGAACCAAAAGCCTCAACCACCCCACTACTGCCCCCTTTAATGGGTGGGGGTGGTAGTGGGGGACTTAGTATCTAAGAGACTTAGATAGAAAATCTGGGTGTAGTAGTGATTCATTATGCAGTCAGCGGAGTCTATATTCAAAGGCCAACACTCTTACCCGTTTTCAAGTTCAAATATTAATATTGACTGTTTTTTAGCATATGAATGTCAAATCGGTGTTAGATGAATTTCCAGGGCTGCGTAATACTAGTCTGTCAAATTCAACAAATTAAGATTATGTGATATTTACCTTTGTTGTTATGCCAAGTTGTGAAAGAGAGCGACGATATTGATAATTTCGAAACAGCCCACTTACCTTTGCAAAGTGTTGTTGTAAGTGACAAAATCATCTGCCTTTTTGTAAAATAATGTAGTACAAAATATGTTGTTTATCTCTACTTGTAGTTAATATACAAGTTCCGGCAGTCAAGTGCGGCCTTGGGGCGAAATTTACATGTAGTTAGCCAGCCGGCATGCAGTAAACGCAGATCACCCGGTCACACCAGGAGAGAAGGAGCTACGCTAGCGCTATTAGTGATGGGTAAAAGCAGTTATTTTTTAATAACAGTTTAAACTGCTACTGCTATTTTGAAATAACAGTTTAAATTAACAGTTTAAAAGTAACAGATCGCTGAGAAGTACTGGCATGTGCATACCGCAGCGCGCAGTCAAATTCCAATCCCGTCGGAGAGAAATCTTCGATAGGGTTTTTTTTATGCAAAAATCGCAATAATCCAAAGATGTAAAATCCCTCCCGTATTGTCAGTAAATAATTGAAATTACGTCCTGAGAGAGCGTCGTGGTAGTGCAGCCACCCGTCTATCGAAGTATATCTTATCTCGAACCCGCTTGGGAGTGGAAGGACGGGGCAGAACGCGGCTGGCGCCTTTCTAAATATAAATTGGTGTCGCGTCACCTAGACGCTTGGTAGTGTGTTCTTCTACATCCACACTGTATATTTTTCATTAAATCTACATCATAATTCTTTGTTGATAATAGCTTCACCTAGAAAATTTTATTCTTCTCCGTTAAATAATTTTGTAGATATATCGTCAGCAGGCAGACATAGACCAAACAAATACATAGACAAACAGGCAGACTGAATTGAAAGATCTTAATTTTTTCGTAATTTGTATGGTTTGAAACGTGAAAATCCGAAGAAATCTTGTAAAATCATTTTTTCAAAATTGCAATTCGATAAGCGATCCAAATAAGTCATTATGACAATAGGTAAAGAGAAAAAAAGCAATTCAGAAAAGTCTAAGAACTTTCTGAATAATGAAGTCTTACAAAGTAATGCAATTTTTAGGTTGCCCTCAGGGTCACTATGACCAGTGATGATAAATTCGTCTTTCTCTACTACTTTCGTCGAATAAATTTTGATAATATAGCGCTCTGTAAAATTATGAAGCTACGTTCTTACTCTATTTAGTTCCAAAAAGGGATATGTTCATGATACTTTGTAAGCCATAATAAAATTGATAAATAGATCTATTTGTCAAAATAAACACTAATATTCACGACAGTCTAGCAGTTCTCAAATTAAGAAATGGATGTAATGGTGTGCGGAAAATAGACTATTGCCAGTGTCGGAGATGACTCGACAAACTGGGATATGACAAAGATCTCTTTGATCCAGCTAGGAATGGATAAATAAATACAGGGTCTCCAGGAGTATGAGGAAATATTTTGAGAACATGTAGTGTTGGATAAAACAATACTAACCTGTAATTTTTTATATTGGAGCTATTGGACCTTAAAGACTACATTCTTTGAAGAGGTTTTTTACTCAAAACTTTTAAACGGCGGTATGGATTTTTAAAAAATTGGCACTATTTACAGAATCTGCGTGAAATGTAGCGTTTTATAATGAATATATCCTATATTTACTAATCAGTTATAATTCATTTGTCAAAATGGCATTATTCATACATTTAAACAGGTGACAGGTGACTAAATTTACATCTGCTTCAATTTTCCGTGCATTTAACTTTGACAAGAAGAAAACAATTCTCTATCAACGACTCCAAACGTTAAACGTTGTAATGTAAATAAGTAGCTGTATTAGCATCGCCTTTTGGAGATGGTCTCTTAGCGGGGTTTGCAGGGATCGGCACGTCCTAATTGAGGCATCGGCAGGTTCAGAGAAGCTGAGGGAAGAGCTACGTGCCTGTGGCATTTATAACTCAACCTTTGAATGGTACTGAAGTATTCGTTGATTAATATTTGTACCCGATGGCCAAATAAATTGTGGTATCTTTGAATTTAACTTTATTTTTTTTATTTGTAATTTTATTTTATTTTAATTAATTTAACATCAAGTGTGGATAAAGGACCTAGCCATTATTATTATTACTTACTGAATAAGTGACTAAAATGAAGTTTTAAGAAAAAAAATGTCACGAGAATTTGAAAATGGATTTCGTTGACGATTCAGTTTTGGGAACCGGAAAGCACGGAGGAGTCCTGTTTGGGAAATTATTTGAAGGGAAGCTTCTGGTAATTACCGCCGAAATTATCGAAAGGAAGATTCTGGCATGTAACAGAGGGAAATTTCTGATAGGCATCAGAGGAAAGCTTCTAATGAGCGGCGGAGAAGAACGATCCGAGCCGTTCTCATAGCCACAGCAAAAGTGAGTTCCCTGAATTGAGCGACGCATAATAAAGACAGTCCAGGATATAGAGAAATTTGAGAACGGATGGAGAGGTACGTAAGCGAGTATTAGGCAGATCAAAAGTACAGGTTTGATCAGAGGCGACAAGACCTTGTGTGTACAACGAGGGAGATCTAATCTTGCTTAAAGTCACCAGCAATCGAGCTACTAGATGGAGCCAAAAACTGTTGTCCAAATGGAAAGGACCGTTTCGGATTGCAAAAGTTCTGTAAATGACCGTTATGAGGTGTCAGTCATACCTGGAAGTAGTCGTTCTCAACAACGGTACATTGGCGTGGCTGGCGTGGACAACATGAGGACATGGATTCTTTCCTAACAGCACAGGCGGCGATCCATGGTGTGGCCAGCGTTGATGACAGGAAGTCACGGATTTATTGGCAATTCACGCGGGAGTACGGTGGCAGTCAAGTCACATACTGGAGTATGGTGGATGGCAAGCCACATACAGGAGTAAGGTGACGGTCAGGTCTCTCATAGTGAAGCATAGTGGTGGACAGGGTAAGTTAGTTTTCCCAGATAAACCAGGGTTAAGAGAACAAATAGCGTAGGTAGCGTGGTAAGTGAATATAGGTTGTTCTGGTGACGGTAGAGACAAGAGTAGAAAAGGATGAAAGTCACAGGATGATGGTTATATCATTGGACAAGGAGTCTAGAAGAAGAGATGCTACTCTTGATGATGGTCACCGGACAAGGAGGAATGTTAGAAGAGGAGATGCTGCTGAAGTGTTCTCTTACCGGGTAGTAGTGGTACTGGACATAGAGACGTATTTCCTGGGGTCACTAATGGTACAAGGTTAGTATGGTACTAGGTGACCATTAGGCTAAGTTAGTACAAAGTTATAGTTTAACTTTAGTTATCTTATTTTTATTTTAATTATTACTACTATTAAACTTGTCCAAGTTCATTAATCATTTTACAGATTAAGTCAGACTATGGGAGACTTTTGTCTACAAAATTGCAGAACTTTAAATCACATGAGTCGTCTGAGTATTTTTTTTTTCTCTTATATTGTTTATTACATGGATTTTGATTGTTGTGTTAATGTGTTGCTGAGACATCTCGAAGATCTAACACAAACAATTCAAGTTTCAGTTCCCTTGGACTTGAAGAGTGAGGTCACTCTTTGGTCAGCACAGGCCGAATGTTAGCATCATCTTTTGGAGATTGTCTCTTAGCGGGGTCTGCAGGGACCGTGACGGCCTAATTGCTGCATCGGCAGGTTCAGAGAAGCTGAGGGAAGAGCTACGCACTTGTGGCATTCATGAATCAACCTTTGAATTGTACTGAAGTATTCGTTGACTAATATTTGTAACCGGTGGCCAAATAAATTGTGTTAACTTTGAGTGTAACTTTATTTTTTTTATTTGTAATTTCATTTTATTTTAATTAATTCAACAGCTATGTTGTAAATATTTATAACAAATAAAAGAGACTTGTGTATTTGTCCAAATCTAATTTTAAGTATAACTACTTAAAAGAATGTCACTTGTAGTACAAGTGTATAAAAATCTGTCATTTCAAAATTAAAATGATAATCAAGAAATCACTATTCATAAACGGTTGTTGAAAAAAATTACTGAATGTAAAATGTAGAATATTTTCCTCGTTTAATCACCGTGAATAAAGGAGACACACTGTAGACGTTCCACACAGTCGAACAAAAAATAAGAGGCATTTTTATCAAACAAAATAGTAGGTATATTTATTGAAGGGGCACCGTTGTTGACTACATTTTATCACAGATTTATATTTAAGATTATAATGGTTTAGCCGCTTATAAGAAATAAATAGTAGATATATAGTCGACTAAATGTATTGCTTCGATATCTTATAATATCTTTCACTACTGGGCTATAAAAATTAATAGTTGTAGCTAGACTGCTGGCGATTATGCAGTGGCGTTAATATTTTGCTGAAAACCGGAAGAAAAATGGGACCATTAGCTGTCCTTAGTCGTTCCCCATTGGAATTTTTTTAATAAGAAATAAATTTCTAAGTAAAAACTTTAGAAAATAAATAAATAGTTAAACACAATATAATAACCTAAATTAAATTAGTAAGAAATAAGTAAAATGAAAATATTTCTTAAAATGTTACAAATAATGCATATTTTAAACTTACCATAAATAATATTTATCGGTCTTAGATCGTTAGAATACATAGGACTATTTTTTTATATACCTACCACAGCGATTATCCTCACTTCAGAAAAATAAATAAATCAATAACAACCAACACAAATTATGAAATTTACGGAACCCTTAATTCCGCACGGTCATGGATCTACTGTTAGAACTTTTCATCCCAACTTTAAGGATAGTCTTTTGCAGAGTGAGAGGAAAATATGTGTTTATTTTCGGTTTATTATAAATATTTAAAAAATCATAAATGGTATAATCTTTAAAATAGTTTCAGATACTTCCCATTGCAAACAAATATAACCATATAGGTACAGTTTCTACCATGAATTTGTTATATAGTGAAATGCCGTGCTCTAATAATGGAATTAGGAACTATTTCCATTGACAAACTACAATATTCAAGTACAATAGAAATTTACGATAAAAAAAATAGTTATATTCGTTAGAACAATAGCAAGTGTCTAAAGTGGTTTTAAAAAGATTACACTATGTTCTATGTTCGGTTTTTTAAATACCTACAATAAATTGAAAATAAACGCATATTTCCTTCTCACTTTGCGTAATTCTATTCTTAATAATATGTGAGACACACAGTATACCATATACCTATGTTATCATTTTAGATAAAAACCTATTAATGATAAAATCAGTATCAATTTATTGAGATTAAACTGAGAAGATACGGGAAATGGAAGTTATATACCTACGTTTTGCGATTAATGCCAACAGCGATATAAAAACCAAATCCACATAATTGAGACCCTTCGAGACCATTCTTCTCAGGCCAAAAATAGCGAGAGATTTTCCACATCTCTCAAGAAATGTGTCAATTAAAACGAACATTGTTTTCTTGTTAAAAGTTCGAAATAACATAATTATATTAATTTATTTTTAAGTTAATTATACCCTGTTCGTTAATTGATTTTTTAAAAGAGGAATTAAATTTAAAAAGTTTGTTGCTTTTGCCACTTAGAATGTCTGCATTATTTATATTAGTATCTAACAATCATGCGTTATCAGATTTTTACAAACGCTGAACAAATAATTTCTGTTTTGTGTATAATCCAGTAAAATGTGGATTGAGTTATATTACGGGATAGTTATTACATGCGTATTTACTATACCAAAAGAATAATAATATAGGTTTTTTTAATATATCACAAGCTCACCTGCGAATAAGATTTATCTGTTTTGTATGAAATGTTTGGCACACAGTACACACTCAAATTACACTTTCCCTCCGCGTTAAGTTTAATAATCGAAATGTTTCACTTTATCGGCATACCCAGATGAGTCAGACAGTCATGTAGTTCCCCATTTATTTATAGTTCACTTCTTTATTTATATTGCTATGGTTTGATTTGTCTGTTGTACCGACTAAACGAGACATTTATTTATTGTTATGGAAATAATTATGGAACTGCATAATTTATTTAAAATCAATAAATAATTAAATTATCCATTCTTCCTTCCTCTACTAAAGGATGGTATGCAATTAATTTAAGATAATTTACGATAATACTAATTTTAGACGAGAGTGAGTATAACAAATAAGCATATTGCAATCATTAAATTATGAACATGAATATACGCTATCCAAAAAAATTATATTTGTAAAATCTTATAAGCAATAAACACAAATATAAACAAATACGCACGAACGGTCGTTTATGAACTCATCTATTTATTAATTACATATATTCTTCTTAAGAGGTTCAAAAGTTAATGATTCCTTCTTACTTCCGATATCTGAGACATTAGCATTAGTCAAAGTCCTAACAGTTTATTTTACTAATGTGACATCGCCAGCTTATCTTGATATTTAACACGGCCTTTCCTGACTAAACTTCAGCGTGCCCGCTCCAGAGAATAGGTATGTTACATTATACATTGAAATAATAAAAATAGCAAAAAACTTTTATAAATTAAAATAATATAAGTAATAAATGAAACCACTAAGCTGTTCCGATTCCATTGTGCCACTTTATTCATTTAACTACTACGCCTCGACGTTGCATCATCAATGCCAAACCAGTTTCCAACTTGGAAGCCAGGTACTGGGAAAAGGAGAAAAAAGAACAAGCGAACATTTAAAACGTTTAGTATATAATTGGTTGCCTACTCTTGTTCACTATAAATGCAATTATAGTGAAGGATGTGCAATGAAGGAAACAAAAAAAAAATAAATCTTTACATGGAAATTAAAAGAATATATTGGGAAAGGAAAACACTCCTTTGCAGGCAAAGTCATCGGCACAGTCCCCGTAGGGTCACAGAATAGACAAATTCCGCTGGACTAGGTGCAGTCACAGACACCGACATGATTACCGACAAGTCAAGACTCATACCTAGATTTGACACAGTCCTCTGGACACAACTATAGGATAAGATTAACGACTTACCACATTCAACTTTAAGTTTAATCTATTCGGATCCATCTATTCGGAGAAGAGTTATTTCCTGATTTATTGGGGAATAATCGAATAGTAGGTTTGCCAAATACCCCAATTGCAAAGTTTCCAACTTGGAAGCCAGGTACTGGGAAAAGGAGAAAAAAGAACAAGCGAACATTTAAAACGTTTAGTATATAATTGGTTGCCTACTCTTGTTCACTATAAATGCAATTATAGTGAAGGATGTGCAATGAAGGAAACAAAAAAAAAATAAATCTTTACATGGAAATTAAAAGAATATATTGGGAAAGGAAAACACTCCTTTGCAGGCAAAGTCATCGGCACAGTCCCCGTAGGGTCACAGAATAGACAAATTCCGCTGGACTAGGTGCAGTCACAGACACCGACATGATTACCGACAAGTCAAGACTCATACCTAGATTTGACACAGTCCTCTGGACACAACTATAGGATAAGATTAACGACTTACCACATTCAACTTTAAGTTTAATCTATTCGGATCCATCTATTCGGAGAAGAGTTATTTCCTGATTTATTGGGGAATAATCGAATAGTAGGTTTGCCAAATACCCCAATTGCAATTGAAACCACCTTGGGTTTTATAGTAATGGGCTCTGGCTCCAGTGGCGGCTGGTGAAATTTCAATATTTTTTTTCTCGACTGTGGCGTATGGGACCCATACGAAATATGGGTATAACATCTAGAGAAGCACTTTTCCAATGACCCCTAAAAATTTTTGAAAAAGCAGTTTGCGAAAAAATTTTTGAAAATTCGGTAGCCTCCCCTGGGTCTAGGGACTCCTGTTTATTATTTTTTTTGTCATATGCATTTGACTTTTCATAAAAATACAATACGTTTTGGAGTTTATGAAAATATTTTCATTATTAACTGAAATACAACAATGCATTGATTTATTGTTATTGTTGTAAAAGATATGATTATTTTTGTACAGCGCTCCGTTGTTTCCGCTACCGTTTTGAGTTTCTAAGTATCGTATGCTTTAGCCAATCAGTGACTTACACAACAATATACTTCGATTGCAAAACATTTACAAGACGTTCTTATTATGCTTATTACTTATACGTAAATATCATTTGTTATCGTGAAAAAAAAAACAGAGAATTTAAAAAATAATTTACTTACAAACAAAAATTATTACATTATAAATTTTAACTTAAAATATTTATGGATACAGAAAACAACGTGCAATTAAATACATTTACTTCTTGTATATGAAAATCATAAATACCTATTAGTTTACCATGGAGGAACTAAGTTAAAATAATATAGTATTTTCCAGTGAAATTCATTTTTTGTTAAAACGTAGGAATATATAACAGGTTGATATTGTAAGAGTAAATTATTAGGTGATAATTCAGTCTAAGTATGCTTAATGTATGTTTAATAATGTTATTTTTCATGCACAACAAGTAAATTTAAGTTTATTTAGTTGAACGTTGTTTTCTCTATCTCATGCATATTTTAAATTTTAATTAATAGCGTAATAATTTTCGTTCACAAGTTACTCTTTAAATTTTTTTGCCTTTCTTTCATGATAACAGAAGATAATATTTACGTATAGGTAATAAGCATAATAAGAATGTTTTGTAAACATTTTGCAACCACAGTATAATATTGTGTGTCACTGATCGACCAGAGCACGCGGGGCGTGCACTTGTAAACTCAAAACGGCAGCAGAACAACGGAGCGCGGAACAAAAATAATCACATCTTTTACAACAATAAATCAATATGCATATAATTCTTTCACTATAAATTGTTCTATTATTTTCTGCAGATTTCATACCATAGAAGCATAGTTTAAAAAATGCCTCGATGCTGAAATTCACGTTGCAATTTTCGGGTACGATTTGTTTAAACAATTTCCTTAGCATTTGTTAACGTTAATTTCGAGAATAATTGGGGAGCATCTGAAACTAGAAAGAATAAGCTTTCCACTGGTTTGAAAATCATTAAGAAATGTTAAAAAAGAAGCCTGAAAATGCTGGGAATAAAATTAATTAATTTTCAACAATACGAAAATTTTCGGAATTTTTTTTTGCGCCATTTTGCAATCACATTCAGAACGGCGCCCTCTATATTTAGATCGGCAAGGTTATTCCAGATAATGTACGTATCTTTTCAAAACTATGTCTTCAAGTGCCATTTTTGGAGCGCCTTTCAGTAAGCTAGATTCCTAGCTATATAGAGATACTTCCACAGGGTGATTTTTATAAAATTTTTAAAAAATAAATGAATATTTTAATTTTTCCAGACAAAATAAATAATACAGGTTTTCAATCGAAAGAAAAAATTTTAAAATTATGATTTTTTATAGAACACAAAGACGCGCAAAAAACACTGACATTTCTTCTCTATGTCCGGTCGCTTTTTGTAAGTTAAATAGCCATATTTTCCTTGATCAATATTTTACCAAAATACCTTCTGTAGTGGATTGACAATTTGAAATCTGTAGGTTAATACAGATCAGAGACTTTGTCGCAGTCATTCCTACACCTCGTGGTGATCCAGCATTAACGACATTTACTTATACATATACATCGTAAATGAATTTTATGACGTACAATTCCTTCTTGTTTTATAATAAAAATTCAATATTAAACTGACTCCGTGTTCTTGTCACCCACTTGATAAAGTAGACAGTATCAAATCACTTCTCGTATATGGTAGTATGTCAAAATAAAAGGCATCTGTTGTATACAGCAGTTTCCAGTTTCTAATAATTACTGCCTTTTTCAGATGATTGATGTTCGCTGTTTTCCAACTTATAAGGTTTTTGTTTTCCTGTTGCGTCCAGACTTGAGTTTTCATGTGTGCGTCGTTATATTATATTATAATAAAATTAGTTCCTACTTTGATACTTTCTTCAACAACGACCTCAACATTAATCAAATATCATAATTAAAGACGTGGGAATATATTTATAGAGTCAGCTAAAATCTAACATTGAGATCTCTCAGAGTTTTTAATTGGCGTACACTTTCATAGTGTCACGCACGATGTTCTTATAATTATAATTAATTATTATTATTAATGTTATATGCCATTTTTTCGGCATCATGGAAATGACCTTTTGCGCAACACATATAAGCCGAAAGACGATCGCTCTACACCTTACGTGATCGAACAGTAATTCATGACAAGACCGAAATAATATATACCAAGACACACCAAACCGTTGGTCTACCTAAGAATATCCTGGCGGGGGTCTTTAATTAAACCAATTATGGAACTTACGTTACATAACATTGGCTAAACTTTATATGGATTATAGACAAATATTAATTATTCAAAGTTACCTCGGTTTGCCTTGTCTCACCTTGACGAAATTGCCCGGCAAATTGCCCCATAATACCCCAGTCAATCTATGCAATATTTTGCCTAAATCCAAAAAAATATTAGGAAGGCGATTTTTGTTCTAGGTATTCCCTAATGGTTCAGGTCCAACATACTAAAAGCCCTGAAAAGTACTCCTTTCGCAACCCTTTTACCTCCGAATATGCGCATTTTTATATTTTGGCTATTTTCTCGAAAACGATCGTTAGAGCATAAAATTTTAAGAGCTATTTTTGTCCATTGTGGCAGAATGTAACCAATTCTCATTGCATTCTTCTTCCTCCAGGAGACTGTGGTTGGTTTCTGAACGATAAGAGGCTTCTACCATTTTGGTATAAAGAAGACCGAACACCATGACGTCATTAAGATGTTATTCTGGATGATGATGAAGAATGTAGTAAAACGGAATTGGATGATGATTTTAAAAACGATTAATATTCATGATGCAGATCAGAATGTATAAATGTAATACTGCAATACTTTAATATTTTCTGTCAATCATTATTATATAATGATACAACAAATTGTGTTTTTCTAGAACTGTTAAAAAAACTTTACCTTTTTAATTACTCTTTGTGTGTAAAACATGTTTATGGTAATGGTGAAAAAAGTATGAAGTGCGAAAAGAGTATCATTATTTCATTCTAGCGTATAGTTAAATAATGCACTGAAAATAAATAAAGTTGTCTCGCAATCATCGCTTTAGAAACGAAAATTATAGATTTTTGTTTTTTCATTTAAGTTATTTCTGAAATTTATTAATTTCTGCATAAAAGGTCCTTTTTCATTCATTTTACTCATATCTATTTCATAATAGTCTTACAAAAAATACTTTAATGATGTTTTAAGGTTAACATTGTTATAATATCTACTAACATAAAGTCTTTTCGAACCCCCGAGAGACAACCTATATATTGCGGTTTAGATATTTTGTACTTCTTCATATTCTCATGAATAAAAACCTCAGTAACATTTTACTCTGAAATTAAAAGAAAACATAATGTGTATAAATATGATTCAATTTCAATATAAAGAATTCTACTTTGCTGTTTTATATATATTCCAAATTATAAAGAAAAATATTAAGCAGAGTTTATCGTCTATCGTCTAATAGATATTCCCAGTCGGTAACGCCCGACTGCAATTTTATTTATTTCACAATATCCCCACCAAAAATACCATATACCATATACCATATTTTAGGATACAATTGATATATTATAGGCAACAATGTGTCAAAATTAATAACACTTACAGCACCCCAAAGGGAATGTGGTGTGCCACAAGGTACTGTGCTAGGGCCTATCTTATTTAACATATACCTAAATGAGCTATTCTCAGTCCAAAGCTGTGGTAAAATTGTCACCTATGCAGATGACACGGCTATATTTTATACAGGCGACACATGGAGTTCATTAAGCGTTTGACACTGTGTCTCACGAAAAATTGTTGGTATCATTAGAGGAAATTGGTTTCCGTGGTAACACATTGCGACTAATGCGAAGTTACTTATTAATGAGAAAACAGTGTGTAAATGTTAATGAAACATTAAGTAAATTTAGAACAGTAGAGTACGGGGTGCCTCAGGGGACAGTATTAGGCCCAGTACTGTTTAATATTTATGTAAATAACCTATACTTGCAAAAAATAAAAGGACAAATTGTTAGTTTTGCCGACGACACGGCTATATTTTACACAGGCAATTCGTGGGATAATATTACAAGTACAGCTGAGGAAGATTTCAAAACATTAAAATCCTGGTTCGACTCAAGGTTACTAAACATTAATTTCAATAAAACGAAATACATACCATTTGTTACACATAAAACGAAATTACCAAATTTCCCAAACCCTCTACCCCCCCTACTAATAAACTGTGAACATGCAACGTTTGAGATTTTACCAGCAACCCAAATGAAATATCTTGGTATAATCATAGATAGTTTCCTAAAATGGGATATACACATAAATGGAATAGTTCAAAAGATTAGGAGTCTGCTATGTAAGTTCAAATATCTAAAGCAAATTCTGGACATTCCTAATCTAAAAATATTGTATTATGCATTGGTGGAATCTCAGTTGAGGTATGGCATAGTTGCGTGGGGCGGAGCCTACAATACTCACCTGAAAAGTTTAGAAGTACTTCAGAAGTGGATATTAAAAATTATATACGGCAAAAATGTTCTGTACCCTAGTGACTCCCTTTACCGACTAGCAAATGTCTTGGATTTGAACCAATTATTTTATGTTACCATAGCTTATCAACAGAGAAAAACGCGATACGAAAATCCCATTATTCACCGACAAGCTACGAGATATAAAATAGACGCCATTAAAATCCCTAAAGTCTACAAAACAATAGGTCAGCGATGTTTCGCCTACCTTGGACCTAAGATTTACAATGCAATACCTCTCAATTTAAAGAAGATTAATGCATTAAACCTATTTAAAGTAAAACTAAAGCAGTGGCTTCTATCCAAGCCCCGCTCGTATGCACATAAAGAGATTGACATTAAAAATACTTATTATTTATAATGTGCGTGAATGTAGGTGTATGTTTATTTATGTGAGAATACATGTATATATCGTATATTTTGTATTTATTAATAAATAGACCAATTTGAATATAAATAGATGTAAGTAGATTAGTTTTCAACTTTAATTTTAATATAGTATTCTAATCGCAACTAGGTTGCAAATGTATGTATTTACATGTTGTACGATAAGTGTATATAGATTGTATTTAAATATTAAAAAAAAATGTATATATCGAAGCAGGTTGCCTGTTTCGATAATAGTGTGGACAGTAGTCCAATTCATCTGTGTCCAATAATAGGTAAAAAGATTGTGAAGCCCACGCACAGTACTTTGTATTTTTGTGGGAGCTCAAACTTTATTTGTTTACTATTCTATAGAGTGTGCCAACAAAATTCCATTAAGTGTTGTTCCTTGAATAAGAAGACATTGTAATTGTACAAGATTTTATAGATATGTATACATATAGTAAATAAATGAATTATTATTATTATTATTATTATTATTATTATTAAAAAATGCTGTCGAATTAGATCTCAAAAAAATTAAAGATTTTCTTGATCATAAGTTACTTACTCTAAACACCAAAAAAACGTATTATTTACCTTTGAGCTGCAATAAAACATTATTACCAGACTTCGAGTACCTCAATATAAATAATGAATTTACCATAAATCCTACTAAAGAAGTAAAATATCTCGGAATAATGATTGACCAACACTTAAAATGGGACGTACATATAAATTACGTCATAAAAAGACTACAACATTTAATTTATACATTCAGAAAGCTTAGAGAAAGTATCAAAGATATTAGATACCCAAAAACCATATATTACTCCTTAGTAGAACTCCATATTAGTTACGGCATCTTAGGTTGGAGAGGTGTCGGTAAAACAATTTAATAAAAAATAACACTAGTACAAAAAAGAATAATAAAAATATTTAACAAAGAAAATACTTATCCCACTGACTTATTGTATAAAGAGAATGGTTTAATGGACCCGCGTCAGCTCTTCTACATCCAATGCAACGTCAAACAATTCCAAAATAAAACATTATTAAAGAGAAATGAACACACTTACAATACAAGACATAAAAATGACTACTTACCTCCATTTATGTATAAAACTGTTGGACAAAAAAGTTATTATTTCCTTGGCCCAAAATTGTATAATCATTTACCAGTGGCAATAAAGAATGCAATACATCTACAAGCATTTAGAAAAAGAATAAAAATATACCTGCCTACAGTGCGGCGATTAGAAATACACGAGCTGATTGACTAAAAGTAAAAATTAGCTTTAATGTTTCTATTGATTTTTTTATTAATATTTTATTACTTTGCTAAATTTTTATTTTTTTAATATTTTTATTAAATTTTATTGATTAATATTTTTATATATTCAAATTATAAGTGAATTCAAACTAAGGATTTTCTAAATTGTGGTATTTATGACTAGTACTGTTCTAACACTTTCACGTATTAAGTGATTAACTCTCCACACAGCTAAATCCTGAAACGCCCTCCGTGCAATTTCAATATAAGAAAAATATGATTGTGTGGATTTTACGTAGCTTAAGCAAATTAGCATATAATTAATATCAACTAATTAGTTAATTAATAGTACCTAATTTTAATTTTAATACTGTAGGATTTTGAAAATTAAATAACTTCAATTACTGACTGTATTTAACATTATATATATAATTTGATTTTTTTTGTCATTAAATTTTTTACTTTAAGAGTCTATGCAAGTATTTTAGACTAATTCCTATGTTTGTTGAAAGTTCCTTATTTAAAATTATTGTCATTATTATTCTCTTTACAATAAACAATATTATTATTATTATCTAACCTACATAAAGTTGGTTCGAACCTGAGAGACACCCTGTATATTGTGGTTTAGAAATTGTGTACGTTTTTATATTTTTGTGTGCTTAATCAAAAATATTAGTAACGTTTTGCTCTAAAATTAAAATAGAAGCTGTTTCACATAAAAATGAGAGTTTGCAGTCCTCTGGTGATCACCCTGAGTTAGAGATTTGACTCAATGTCAATAGGAAATATTCTACTATGCTTTTTTACGCACGTTCCAAAGAATTAAAAATTTTAAGTCTGACAGAAGTTATCGTGTTTACAAAAAACAGTCTAGACCACTCATATAGACAGACATACATTTTTTATTCGATATTTGAATTCAGTCTGGAATGAAACGATTTTATGTACAAATTTTTTTTCTCCGATGACGATTAAAACTTTTGTGTTTTCGACTATATACATATTTACTGTTTCATGTTAGGTAAAAATTTTCAATCTGTGCTTTGTTAAATTTGGTAATAATTATACTAAAATGTTGGTACATCAGGCCTTTTATGTATTGTGACACACTACCTTATACGTAATATTATTTTTTTTCTCTACTAAAATACGCCTAAAATTTTCTGTGCCCGTAAATGATATTGTTTGTAAAATTTTGTATAATTTTTCAATGGGTTAAGTAGCTAAGGCTAGTATAGCGTTATCGCTATAAATAAAATTAAAATCGAAGTTAATATACGTATATTTGTTTTTAATACATGTTCATATTTTATGTGATTTTGGTATTTTTAAGTATATTGATATTATATTTTTATGTCGAATGTTTTTTATTTTTCTTAGCGACTCCATGGAAACTTCTCCATTATGGATCGAGTTTTCCTTTTTGTTTCTTAGCGACTCCATGGAAACTTCTCGCTTTTGGAACTTCTCGATTTCCAGTGAGTGAGTCGCTATAGTCGCTATATACACCCCCTCGTTAAAAAAGAAAATAGTCAATCAATCAACGTGTCGATTGCAAAACGTACTTTTTTAATCGGGGTAGGCAAAGTGTCACATCTGTCAACTAATACAAAAGCCGGTTTAACCCTATCAATATTGACAGTTATGACTTTGGCTCCTTTCTTGAAGGTAAATAACTTATCTGAACGAGATAAAACTTTAAACGGTCCTTCATATAAAGGAGTAAATGAACGTTTTAAACGTTCAATGCGAACGAAAATAAAATCGCAAGAGGCAAGATCTGAACTAACAAAAGTTTTGTAATTGTCATGCGAAGTTGGAGGAACAAATTTTAAATTATTAAAATAAAAGCGTAATTTGTCAATGAAATAAGGAATATCTGGGGAATTATACGATTCAACGAAAAATTCGCCAGGTAAACGAATGGTTTGACCATATATGAGTTCAGCAGGTGAACATTGCAGATCTTCCTTGGGAGTTGTCCTAAATGCTAATAAAATGATGGGTAATTCATCTGTCCAATGTGATGTATTGGCTCTAGCTAACAAGGAAGTTTTAAGTGAGCGATGAAATCTTTCAATTAAAGAGTTGCCTTCTGGATGATATGGAGTTGTACGTATTCTATGAAAACCTAAAAACTTTGCAAATTCATTAAATAATCTTGACTCGAATTGTACTCCTTGATCAGTCGTTACTGAAGGGAACACCGAATCGACAAACAAAGTTTTGAAATAAAGTACGCGCAACTGTTTCTGCTGTGATGTCGCGAAGAGGGTACGCTTCCGGCCACCTAGTGAATCGTTCAATCACCGTAAGAATGTAAGAGTTACCTTTGGATGGAGGTAACGGTCCTACCAAATCTATGTGGATGTGGTCGAATCTGATTTTCGGGATGGTGAAGTTCCCGAGAGCACTTCGCGTATGTCGGCTGACTTTGACAGCTTGACAGTTAATGCACGATTTTGACCATAAATTGCAATCTGTGTTCATTTTCGGCCAAAAATAGTTATTTGAAATCAACAGTCTAGTGGCTTTAATACCAGGATGAGATAAGTTGTGAAAAATATCGAATATCGTTCGTCTGTAAACAAGTGGGACAAAAGGTCTGACTTTTGCACGAGAAACATCACACCAAATAAAATCATTTGAATCTGGAATTTGTATCTTTTTTAAAATGAAATTGGTTTTAGTTAGTGATGATTTATCTGACAATAAATAGTTGAGATTTGAATCTTTCTCCTGAGCTTCACTAAGCAACTTTAGGTCAAAGTTAACATTAAGGAAGGGAGAATTTTTAAGTTGAAGTGGTAAAATATCTTGTTTTAAGGAAGAAGTGTCGTAAATACGTGACAAGCTGTCAGCTATTACATTATGTTTTCCTTTAACATGTTGTATTTTACAAGAAAATTGAGCTATGTATTCTAAATGACGTATTTGACGAGGAGATCTTTCTGCTTTTGTGAATAAAGCGTTGATTAAAGGTTTGTGATCTGTAAAACAATTAAACTTTCGACCTTCAAGTATAAACTTAAAATGTTTAATTGCAGTATATAATGCTAAAAGTTCTTTGTCAAAAACCGAATAATTGGTTTGTGCTGTGGTTAATTTACGGGAAAAGAATGCTAAAGGAGCAAGAAATCCCTTATTATCTTTTTGCTCTAAAACTGCACCCATGGCAAGGTTAGAACAATCTACTGAGAGAGATAAGATAGTATCGTCATTATTGCAAGGATGAGCTAAAACTACTGCATTACTTATTGCGTCTTTGGCTTTCGAAAATCCGTCTAAACATTGATCAGGCCAACTATTTATCTGTGTAATTTTATCATGAGATAAACTGTTACAAAGAGAATATAGGGGAAGTAATATTTCAGCAAAATGAGGTATGAAACGATGATAAAAATTCACCATACCTATGAAACGTTGTAGTTGTTTGAGAGTTGTCGGTAAAGGGAAATTATTAATGACTTCGACTCTCTCAGTTGATGGTAAAATACCTGATGAAGAGATGTGATGACCTAAAAAGGTTAAATTGTCAACTCCTAAGATACATTTAGATGGTTTAATGTTAATTCCGTATGTGTCTAATCTCTTGAAAACCTTTTCCAAATGTTCCAAATGTTGTACATCTGATTGACTTGCGATTAATATATCATCCAAATAGACGAAAACGAAAGGTAAATTGACAAGTACTTCATTCATAAAACGTTGGAAAGTTTGACCGGCATTGCGTAGACCAAAAGGCATGCGGGAAAATTCAAACAGTCCGAATGGAGTTGTTATAGCTGTCTTATAAACGTCATTTTCAGCGACAGGTATCTGATGGTACGCTCGCACTAAATCAACCTTGGAGAAAATAGTGCAGCCGTGCAACTGAGAGCTAAAGTCGTGGATATGAGGTAATGGATATCTGTCTGGAATGGTAATCGTATTTAGTTGTCGATAATCTCCACAAGGTCTCCAGTCATTCTTCTCTTTTTTCGCCACTAGATGGAGTGGAGAGGAAACTTGAGAAGATGATGGTTTGCAGATACCTAATTCTACCATGTTATTAAATTCTGTTTGAGCTATTTTAAATTTAAGATTGTCTAATCTACGAGGTCGTGAAAAAGGTAAATGACCTTCAGTAACTATATGATGTACAATAGAATGTTTAATAGGTAAATTGTAATCTGGTGAACTAATTAGATTAGGATATTGTAAAAGTAATTTGTTATATTTATCTGTCAAAGGAAATAATTTAAGTGTATCTAATCTATGATTGTCTAAAGGACTATTTTTAATAAAACAATTAACTGACAAATTAGTCTTGTTATCAATTATTCGAGCTCCTTTAAGATCGACAACTAAACCAAAATGAGACAAGAAATCTGCTCCGACTATCGGTATGTCAATGTCTGCTATATTGAAAACGAAAGGAAATAATCTACGTAAGTTTAGATTGACTTTTAACAATTTCTTACCGTATATAAAAATGGTTGAACCGTTAGCTGCGGTTAATATCGTATCAAAATTCTTTTTTAAATCTGTGAAAGCATTGCGTGGCACCACAGATAAATCGGCACCAGTGTCGATTAGGAAGTTCAGGTTGTTAGATCTGTCGTAAATATAAAGTCGACGACGTTTGCTGTTAGAAATGTCAAAATCAGACGTCATAAAATTATCAAACTTCAGTCATCTTTGAGAATTATCAGATTTTTTACAATTCTTACTGAATTTGCACCATTCACCTCCACAACGATAGGCATTGGCACCATAAAGTTGATGGTAGTAACAAATAGTATTGTCGGTACGATCAAATTTATTGGAAACATTATTACGGCTGGGTGAACGATTGCGATTAGTGGTACGAGTTTGTGAATTGCTTCTACTTTTGCAATTGTTGCAGCATGAAGTAGAAGGTTGAGGCTCGAAGGATTGATTGGAAAGTCTGGATTCTAAAGAGTTTAATCGAGAATTAAAAATTTATTGTTTTTGTAATACTTGATTAATTGAATCATGGAAAGTGATTGAAAAATTTTTGATAGTGGTAGTTAAATCTGATAACGGGGTTGACTCAGAGTCAAGAGGATTTTTGGAGTACGATGCAACCATTGAATTTTGACAGGACTCCCAGATCCGATCCGCAATATCTAGAATCTCTTTTGTGTCTGTTTTCCCTGAAGCTGTAATGGCAATATATACTGTTTGAGGCAAACGTCTTTTCCATAGCTTTATCAATAAATCTTGACTAACCATGCTGAATCCTCCAACCATATTCAGCATGGATCTATAGAAATCTGAAGGTTTCAGATCGCCCATTTGGGAACCTAATAACAGATTATTCAGACGTTTTTCCTCACTCGATGATAAACGTGAAATTAAAACTTTCTTTAAATTTATATAGAGATCCGTTTCCGGGGGATTAGATATTATATCGTATATATTATCTATCACATCTAATGGCAAATTAGCTATAACCTGATCATACTTTTTCTTGTCATTGACAATTTTTGCAACAGAAAACTGTGATTCGATCTGGGTAAACCAAATTTCTGGTTTTGATTTCCAGAATGGGGGTAGTTTGACAGAGGTGACATAATGGGTTTGAGGAAAATCCTCGTCTGAAGGTTGTCTTTGCATAACTAATCGATTGTGATTGATTGATTGATTGACTACTCTCTCAGATAAAAAAGGGAATGTACTTTAACTCACTCACCGACAGATGACAGTACTTGTAATGTACAACTTCAGTTGATTGAATTAGGAAATTACCATAAATTATAGGAACATCTATTCAACTTTGGAACCTCTATTCAAAATTCATCGGGAAAATTCTTCTCTTCATAAAATGGTCAATTTATAACGGTAGTTGATATATTGAATCTCTTCTTGTATATATTTATCACGTTGGACATAAAATTTTCACTTCTGGCATATATTTATGACGTTGGACATAAAATTTTCACTTCTGGCATATATTTATCACGTTGGACATAAAATTATCACGTCGGGGTCACCAAATTTATAGCGTTATCGCTATAAATAAAATTAAAATCGAAGTTAATATACGTATATTTGTTTTTAATACATGTTTTTATTTTATGTGATTTTGGTATTTTTAAGTATATTTATATTATATTTTTATGTCGAATGTTTTTTATTTTTCTTAGCGACTCCATGGAAACTTCTCCATTATGGATCGAGTTTTCCTTTTTGTTTCTTAGCGACTCCATGGAAACTTCTCGCTTTTGGAACTTCTCGATTTCCAGTGAGTGAGTCGCTATAGTCGCTATAGCTAGACTTCGTTTGAAACAAAGTTATGTCATTATTATTATCATCATTATTTATTATTATTATTTATTTGCTTCGAATAATTCAGTTAAGCTTGGATCGTGTTCTCATTATGTTGTATGTTGATTTGATTTTTTTTAGTTTGTTGGTTTAATCATTTGTTCGTAGTTGTTTGAATTAAATTTATTTTATTAATACTCAAAATTGTTTGTGACCATATACAGTCTGTCTATTTTATCAGGGTCATCAAAGATATCTAGCTTAATATCGATCGTACAAAAAACATGTTTTTACAAAAATTGTGGAGATTTTTATAAGGTACAGAATGGTTTAAAGAAATTTGAAATACATTGCCTAATTTAACAGATATGTCTAAGTCAGGTATCTTTGTTATTTAAAGGGATACGAGAAAACTTCTAATACATTTTTTGCAAAATAGAGTCTTTTAATGAGGTATCATCTATTTCTTTCAGAACCGCTGGATTTCCAGAAAAAATCTGAAACGGGTGACGAATGGTGGCATTAAATAGAGTATTTTCCCTCTTTTCAACGATATATTTTATGCCATATTTATTTATTAAAACGAAGCAAATAGTTACAAAAATATTTTTTAAATCAGTAAAAAATTTGATTAACTAAACATCGTATTTGATATAGAGAAGCATGATAAAACAAAACAATAAAAGAATCCAATAAGTTCTTCCAATCTTTACTAGAAATGCTCCTGAAGACCAATTATTCTTTTCCAAAAGGCCAAGGATTTCAAATTTCTTTAAACAACTTTTTAGCTCATAAAAATCGGCACAATTTTTGTTAAAATATTTTTTTACGATTGATATTAAGTGAGATATATTCGATGGTCCTTTTAAAATAAACAGGCTGTATATGTACATTAGGGTGGGTCGGTTTATAACTTTTTTAGAAAATTCGAAATGCCTGTAGTGAAAAAAGTTGTAGATTGGTCTTTTATTTAAGAAAAAAATATATAATTTTTTTCAAAAATGTTTTAGGCCGCCCGCCGGGCCTCCAAAAAAAAAGAAATAAAAAATATATAACTAAGTCGCCTATGTTGGAAAAGGCTGTTATGGTTCCTTATTTACCCATAAAACATATTTTTAAATTTGTAGTGTATTTAGACCCCCGTCGGCCCCTCAAAACTCGTCTAAATAAAATTTTTATGTTGCGCTAGTACTTAAACAGCTCTGTGCTTATTTCGCACAATAATTATTACACATAATAACCCAGAACTCACCACGTGGAGGTGGCTGCCATCGAGTTCCACTGCTGCCCACCCATCCACCCTTCCATTCGGGCATTTCATAATTATTTGTCTATACTACTACGTATTCTGATTTGGTATCAAACTTTTGATTTTTAATTTATAATTTTTTTTTATTTTATGTGCTCGGCGGGGGGGTCAAATATTAAAATAAAAAATAAAAATAAAAAAATATCTCTTCATTTTAGACCATCACACATCTTTTCACACTACAGGCCTTTTGAAATTAGAAAATCGACCCTCCCTAATGTACATGTTATCATACATGAATACAATTCTCCTAATTTTTCAGCGAAAACAGAAGTTATGTCCATATTTAATTGGTGAACGTTTATTGCATGTAGAAAAGTGTTATGTTTCACCCTTTATATACTCAGAGCTTCAATGGGGAACTTGCCCATTTTTTTAAATGTAATTCAAGTGTGTATTTATGTATAAAAACACGCCACACCGAATATCAGCTCTCAAATCGTAGTACTTACTTTGCAATAAATAATTAAAGTTGAAGCCCTCGCGAAAAGCACTGTGACGTCACTGCGTGAAAACTAGTCTCGCCTCAGACTGAGCGACGCGCGACGGTTAGCTTTGAGACCAATTTGTGTTTTAGTTTTATCACATAGTAACACCTCCTTACCTAACTTTCGTGTTTGCGTTTACTTGTGTGAAAACGTTGTGTTGTGTATTCACGTGTGCTATTCGGCGTAATTTGGAGGTTTTGTTTAGTTTCTGATTCTGTTTTGTGTTGAAAAATGGAAAATACTTATTATAAACACTGTATAGTGTCACTGTTTAATAATACAATTATTAATTACAATGTGGCTAATGGCATGCAGAAGAAATAATATAGGGGATATTTCTGAAAAGAACAAAGCCATTTATGTATGTGATGATCATTTTAATGTAAGTATATTAAGTATAGCCAAAATACCAAGAATTGAATTTTTAGATATAGGCCAGTGGAATTAGCAAATATGCATATTGTAATTCGTTTCAGGATGCCACGTGGATTAAACGATAGTTTTATTGATTGCGAATATGACCCTGAATTTGGTCCACTTTTTGACCGCCGGAACATTGTTTATTTAACGATTTATTGTTGAAGAATTCCAAAAACTCGACTTTTTCAAAGATAACTCAAAGACCTTTGACGATAGGTTTTTCAATTTGTAGATACTGTTAGAACTTTGAAAAATGGTTAATTTGAGAGGTGTTTCGTTTAAAACGCTTGAAAATTTGTTTAAATAATTGCAAAAAACCGCAAAAATTTTCGCAATTTGCAAATATTTTTCATTCTTTAACAAAAGCACTTTAGTGCTTGAAACTATGACAAAATATGTCTTTTATCACCCCAAAGTTACCTCTAAAATTTCATCAAAGAATTTTAATTAGTTTAAGAGATATTCAATTTGTTTATTAAAAACATGTATAATGTAAAATGCAAATTCACCCAGTTCCCGTTGTCGTAGAGGGTTGATCTGGGCATCATTTTTTTTGTTGAGACTTAAACTTCATGTTTTCATTAATGGTAAATCAAATTTGCATTATTTTCAACTTCAAAATGGCGTTTGAATAAGTGTCACATTTTGAGGTTAGGTTTTTTGCTAATAACTTTTAAACAAATGAAGATTTTGCAATATCGTTCTGATATCTTTGTTGCAGGGGCTTTTTCATACATTTTCAAAAAAAAAATGACTCTGTAGCCTTACTAGAAGCCGAGATGATTTTTTTTTTAATAAATTCGTAATTTATTTATTAATAAACATTAACAGCTGAAACTTGGCGAACAACTAGTTTAATAGTCTATCTTTGTAATAAAGCTGAGTTTGGGGGAAAAATTCAATTTGCAACGATAACGATAATTAATTTTAAATCAGCGTCAGAACAGGAGTGAGAAGCATGAGTCATATCTGTAACACGTTCATAAAATGATCGAGACGAGTTCAAATCCGTCAACCAAAAATTTACCGTTTCTCCGATTTTGACTTTTTTTTTTAATTTGGGGTAGCGTGATGAAATAATAATATCGATTTTTTTCCTAATTAAACAATAATTTGTTATAAACAATTATTTTTTGTTAAAAATTTTTTTACGAATTTATTTAAAAAAAAATCATCTCGGCTTCTAATAAGGCTACAGAGTCATTTTTTTTGAAAGTGTGTGAAAAGACCCAGCAACAATGATATGAGAATGATATTGCAAAATCTTCATTTGTTTAAAAGTTATTAGTTTAAGTCTCAACAAAAAAAAGGATGACCAGATCAACCCTCTACGACAACGGGAACTGGGTGAATTTGCATTTTACATTATTTATGTTTTTAATAAACAAATTGAATATCTCTTAAACTAATTAAAATTTTCTGATGAAATTTTAGGGATAACTTTGGGGTAATAATAGACATATTTTTTCAAAGATTCAAGCACTAAAGTGCTTTTGTTAAAGAATGAAAAATATTTGCAAATTTCTAAAATTTTCGCGGTTTTTTGCAATTATTTAAACAAATTTTCAAGCGTTTCAAACGAAACATCTCTCAAATTAACCGTTTTTAAAAGTCCTAACAGTATCTACAAACTGAAAAACCTATCGTCAAAGGTCTTTGAGTTATCTTTAAAAAGGTCGATTTTTTTGAATTTTTCAACAATAAATCGTTAAATAAACAATGTTCCGGCGGTCAAAAAGTGGACCAAATTCAGGGTCATGTTCGTAATCAATAAAACTATCGTTTAATCCACGTGGCATCCTGAAACTAATTACAATAAATTTCAGTATTTTTTTTTCTAATTCTACTGGACTAATAAGATATATTACAGGTCAGTGTTAAAGCTTATTTTATTTTACCATTGCCATTTTACCATTTTACCATTGAATAGAGTGTCATAAACTTTCCCAACAAACACTCATAATTGGCACATAAATGGTCATACGCACCGTCGTCAGCATTATCATAATTGGCACTTTTATGGGGAGCCACAAGCGGACCATTGGCGAAATGTCCCACCGGCCAGCAGCTGGCCATCCTTCAATTTGCCAACGGTGTACAATAATATAAATATTATTGTACACCATAAAGTACGATATATGGAGATTCTATTTTTCATATAGATACATTATTCTGGGCGCTTTTTACGAAAAAGTACAACTTTGACATGTAATTATTTTACTTGATAAAAATGAAGTAATTATTAATGCATAAATATTGTATTATGAATTTCTTTGTTATCATCCGTATATTTTATTTACATATTTAATATTGTTTACCATAGCTCCAATTTATTCTCACAAGAGTTGCCTGCAAATTATAATGTTTATTAAGTTATTAAATTCATTTTTACTTACCTTTAACAATTATTGCGGTCGGTAGGAATCGAACCTGGCATGTCTTCGTTGCCGTATTACAGTACTGACTCTTCTAACAACTGAGCTATCTTAGTGACCGTTATTGCGGATGCTAAAAGTAGTATTTATGGTGATGTGTATGAAGTCTTTATTATATTATGTGAATATGTAGCTATTTATTTCAAAATGTAGAAAGTATTTGAATGTTTAATAAACGTTTAGTCTCAAATAATATCATTAATAATTTACAAAAACGTTAAAATTAAGTTATTGATGACAAATTGCAAATTACTTACTATAAAAAATAAACTACAAATTTTACAGAAATAACGGTCAGATTAAGTCAGATTACACAAATTTTAATAACGCGCAGGCCAAGCATAGAAGGAAAATGCAAATGGCGGATGCTGCTCGGTGAAGCCTTGAGAGATTTTTTCACAATGCGCATGCGTATAATCATAAAAATATTAGCCTGCATATTACCATAAAAGTACCATCAACGTATAAACAGAAGCAGCATTTTTTATGGTTGCACAATAGTTGACCATTTCTGGTTATTATGTGGCAATTCATAACAACGTGAAGCTATGGTACGCCTGCATATAATTTATTATGGGCCACAAAAGGTTAGCCTATGCCATAAGAAAGCCATTGATCGCTACAATGGCCCATTTAAGGGCCGCAATTTTTGTGTTTGCTGGGTTAATTTCTAAATACTATGTTTATCTGTAACTCTGTGTTTTTAATGTAAACATATCTATACTAGGTAAATTGTCTGATTGTTCCTTTGAAATACCTGCATCAGTCATTTTTAACTAACATGTTTACCACACAAGCTTATAAAAAAATAACAAATATCACTCAAGATGGCTATGGGCTACACGGAGTAATATTTAAATTTTAGGTTAGGTAGTGTTCACTGTTAGTTGTTTTTGACATGCATGCGCATGCGGAATTGTCAAAGCCAAAGCAGAATCGCTGTCGCTTGACGCCGTTGTCCGACCTTCTCTCTCTGACGTCACGTTTCAAGACTGGGTAAAATCAGGCAGATCTTAATCGCTTATATTTTCTGAAAGATTTTTTTTTTTAATTTTTGTGGTCTGTGGGGTTTTTAACGACGTTAGTTTACGATTTTGAGTATTTTAATTCAATTTTATTTTTTGGGCAAGTCCCTTTTTAAAGTTTGTTTAAGGTAGGATGTGTGTACAATAGACAATATTAAACCTCGGTGCTTAGGAGAGCACAACTGTAGTATGGATAATAAAACAACATATTTTACTTCAACTAAAAAAGATTCCAGTTCATAGACCACCAGAATCTCCATATTTATATAATAGATACAATTGTAACTAAAAGAGCTTTATTAGCAAGCCCTCAGCGCTGACACAGAGTGTTCATTAAAGTCAGCTGTTGATATGAATTAGCTACATATGAGGCGAAAACCATGTATTATTTACACATGTACCGGCATGGTCGTGAGAGTTAATCTATCATCGCTCAAGCGTTATACGTAGTTTGACAAATTTTGACTGTAAACATTATTTCGTAATTTCATGATTTATTTAGCGTATAACAAAAAAATTCGTTGCATTACTCGAGTAGATAATATCGATTCATTGAATTGTTCTTTAATTATATTATTAAAATCGACAAAATTATGTTCAATATTCATGAATGTGAGAAAAACTTATAAATATTTACTATATACAGTGTGTCCCGCTTTTCATAAATCCACCCTAATATCTCAGTTATTAATAATGCGATTTTCTTCAAATTTGGGTGGTAATTATATATTGGAAAAATGAATTATTTGGCATAGTAAACATTTTCATTTTTAATTGGCGTGTGGCTTTAGGGGGTCAAATAAGGTAGGTTTTTTGGCAAAAGGGTATCAGGGCTTATTTTAGACAAATTTTTCTATCATATTTGGATTCAGCATGTCCAAGAACCCCTTAATCCATATTCTCCATGATCTCAAAAACGGATTATGGCAGAAACGAAAAATTAATTAATTTCTTAATATATCAGTTATTAATAATGCGATTTTCTTAAAATTTGGGTGATAATTATATGTCGGAAAAATGAATTATTTGGCATAGTAAAAATTTTCATTCTTCATTAGCGTGCGGTTTTAGGGGGTAAAATAGGGTAGGTTTTTTGGCAAAAGGAAAATAGGGCTTATTTTAAACAATTTTTTCTATCATATTTGGATTCAGCATGTCCAACAACCCCTTAATCCATATTCTCCATGATCTCAAAAACGGACTATGGCAGAAACGAAAAATTAATTAATTTCTTCATATATCAGTTATTAATAATGCGATTTTCTTCAAATTTGGGTGGTAATTATATGTTGGAAAAATAAATTATTTGGCATAGTAAACATTTTCATTTTTCATTGGCGTGCGGTTTTAGGGGGTAAAATAGGGTAGGTTTTTTGGCAAAAGGATATTAGGGCTTATTTTAGACAAATTTTTTTTATCATCTTTGGTTTCAGCGTGTCCAAAAACCCCTTAATCCATATTCTTCATGATCTCAAAAACGGATTATGGCAGAAACGAAATATTAAATAGTTTCTTAAAAAACACTTTAATTTTTTGCTATAAGAAACCTAAAAACAATTTTCTTCTTATAAATTCTGGTCTCTTCAACATAACCACCTTCCAATGATACCACACCGTTTGTCGTAAATGTTGCCTCGTCACTAAACATTATGTTCTTTAAAACAATCTGTCGTTAAGATAGTTACCTTGCAACCATAGGCATTAATCAAAAGTGTTTTGAAAAACAAGTTTTTATTTGATATTTGGCGATTCATAATAATTGTCAAAAGTTAAATAGTGTTATTTAATTTATCAACCTTACTATTAATGGCAGAAAATCGGAGAGTGGTTCTTACAATTGAAGACCTAAGTGGTTAAAGGTGTTATGTCACACTTTTAAAGTTTTCAGTAAATTAAACAAAACGGTTTTGAGTTGGAACTTATTTATTTTGTCTTCGATTCAAATGAATAACACCTCATAAAATAGATAATTTTGGGTTATGTTCTTTTGTTTACACTAATATTAAAGAAAATATCAAGCTGCTATGAAACTAGATTTTTCTGTCCAAAACTGTGTACATCCACTAAAATTACTGGTTGTATGTATGACATGGCGCCTTTATAATTAAAAAGTTTCTATAAAATATTACAAATTTAGAATTCACCGTTTATTGGGTGTTAAATCTATATCAGGGGTGTTCAAAAATTGCATAAAGTATTTTTTTTTTAAAATGCGACATAACACCTTTATCCACTTAGGTCTTCAATTGAAGAAAAAGTTGAAATTATCCGCTTAATTGGTGATAATGAAAGATCTACGCGTCAGGTTGCTGCTCGAATATTTAATCAACGTCATCGTGATCGAGCACCAATTTGGCACAAAACCGTTGGTGACATCAACAAACTGTTTGCAAGAACCGGAGCCATTGTCAAGACAAGACGAAGAAGATACAATTTAAAACGACAATATCCAGACGACGAACGCATTTTAACAGAATTTCAGAACAATACAGAACACTAAATTTAACCAAAAATAAAATATGGAGTTGGATTAGGGCATTTAAACCAAAATTTTTGCATACTCTCTTAGAAGGTGATTTTGAACGGCGGCGGTTTGAATTTTGCCCGAGATTTTGCCTATGGTTGCAAGGTAACTATCTTAACGACAGATTTTTTTTAAAGAACATACTGTTCAGTGACGAGGCAACATTTACGACAAACGGTGTGGTATCTAGTCAAAATTGTAGATATTGGGCAGCCGAAAATCCCAACTTTGTAATTAACTGTAAAAACCAATACAGTGAAAAAGTTAACGTGTGGTGTGGCATATTAAACGAACAATTTGTTGACCCTTTTTTTCCTGGATAACCTCAACGCAGAAAATTTTCTAAATTTTTTACAAAATGATTTAGATGATTTTTTTATGGAAATGCCTTTAGCACAGAGAGAAAATGTATACTTTCAGTTAGATGGTGCCCCGGCGCACAATTCTCTGATAGTTAGAAATTTTTTAAATGCAAATTTTCCTATGAAGTGGATAGGTAGAAATAGCCCTTTACCGTGCCCTCCTAGATCGCCTGATATTACCCCTTGTGACTTTCTCTATGGGGGTACTTGAAAAATAAAGTGTATGCTACTCGGCCGCGTAACAGACAAGAGCTTTGCCGTAGGATTAGGCAAGCGTGTCAAGAAATTACTCCCCAAACTTTAAGAAAAGTGATTGAACGGTTAAGAAGGGTTGTTGAAAAGTGTATTTTATTGGAAGGTGGTTATGTTGAAGAGACCAGAATTTTAAAAAAGTTGTTTTTAGGTTTGTTATAGCAATTAAATAAAGTTATAAAAAATTAAAAGTGTTTTTTAGGAAATTAATTAATATTTCGTTTCTGCCATAATCCGTTTTTGAGATCATGGAGAATATGGATTGAGGGGTTTTTGGACATGCTAAATCCAAATATGATATAAAAATTTATCTAAAATAAGCCCTAATATCCTTTTGCCAAAAAAACTACACTATTTTACCCCCTAAAACCCCACGCCAATGAAGAATGAAAATTTTTACTATGCCAAATAATTCATTTTTCCTACATATAATTACCGCCCAAATTTGAAGAAGATCGCATTATTAATAACTGAGATATTAAGGTGGATTTATGAAAAGAGGGACACACTGTATATAGGTTATATTTAGGAATATTTTACTGGAATATTGTCATTAGCTTTACTTATACGGGGTAAATGGTATACATGTACAAATATTTGGCAGATTGACATATATTCGAGACCAAGAGGAGTATAAATTACACAGGTCCACACAAAAAAAGTCATTTCCACCAGACTAGACCATCGTATCCTTGGGGTAGATGAATTCGAATCTGACGTTCGATTTGTTCCATTGCGCAGAAATCCTGCCTCCCTAACCTCAAAAAAGAGGCAAAAAACGCTGTCACTATTAGGCGTTGAACTCTAACTCTTACCACTGAAATCATTTGTAAAAAGGTTATCTTATGTTCTTGGGGTCGCTGAATACGAATCCGATGTCAGATTTGCCCCATCAAATTCAGCTTTATTTTAATTTTACCTACTTTAATGGTGCTAATATGCAGTGTCCCAAAAATATGAATACGCCTGAATAACTCGTCAGGGTAGCGAGATATGAGGCAAATTACCTCTATAAAAGTTGAGGTCATCGGGGGCACCACTTGGTGATCTTGGATTTTATCTTTCCGGTATTTTTTCTCAAGGTTATTTGAAGGTCAACTTTTATTTTTTAAATAGATTAGAGTTGTAAGGGGTAAGGGATCAAATTTACCGTAGGAGTCATCTAAAGGTCAAATGTCTCTATACATTTTCAGGCTGGTGTCTCGTCAGTATTGTGAGATATGAAGAAAATGACGTATAAAATTTGTCGAGATCATAGGGGGCCACCACTAGATCACATTGGAATTGACATTGAAGGACGTTTTCATTTGAAGGTTAACTTGAGGTCACTTTAACTAAAAATCCTTATTTTTGACCCCGGATTCTGAAAGATCGAAAAACTTTGCATTAGAATTATAAGGGGTCAAATTGACCCTAGGGTCTGGTGACTGAAGGCAGGCAATGGTGATTGCGGTGACCTTAGAGATAGATTTTAAGGTCAAATCGAGTTCGAAAGTTGACATTCAAATGAACTTGAACATTACCTTCAAGGTAAAATCTAAGGACACCAAGTGTTGCCCCCCGATGACTCCAATAACTTTTATAAAGGTAATTTTCTTTATATCTCGCTATCCTGACGAGATACCAGCCTGAAAATTTCGAGAGACATTTGACCCCTTGCAACTCGAGTTCAAAATTTTTCTCAATATGGGACACTCTGTATATCCTATTATTGGTATCGGGCTCTTTTATCGTCAAAAGACCTACGTAGTGGCTTTCTCTCTTCAGAGTCCAGGAAAAATCGGTCATCATGTTAACATCCCATCTCCCTTTATATCGACGCTGCATTTCCTGAAGTTTTTTATGAAATCTTTCTCATTGCTCCTCGTTAGATAATCCCCTTAATTCATTGGAAAGTGGTCAACATGTGAATGTAAAAAGTGTAACTTGAGGTTTTCTAAAACATCTTAATTTACCAAAATTTGCCACCATATCAGCTATAGTACTGCTCTATAATTTTCATCTTTATGATTTCGCAGAAAATTCTGTACAACTTTCTTAAAAAAGGTCCATGCAGGTCTTTTAGTGTTATTGATTGTTGTAATAATGAAATTCGCATCCTCAACATTGTTCAAATTTGTATAGAAAATCCCTTTTTTAGTTTTCATCAGACATGTTTGAGAATTGTTTCTGTAAATACCTAAAGCACCCTCCTTTTCTATCTAGAGCTTCAACAAACTGCTTCATTGGGCCAAGCTTGATACGAAGGGGTGGAAGCAATACTTTCTTTGGATGTTCACTTTCGCCCTATTTTTCGTGTATTATGGTTATCACGATCTCTTATAGTATAAGCACAAAAAGTAATGATGTATCGTAAAGTCTGATTATTGCCCTAATATCATACATAAAATTTTAAGATCTCCATGGAGGAGGAGGGCCTATAAGGCCGGTTTTCGGCCTCCATATAACCCCATTAAATTATTATAAAACCAGTTTATATTAGCACACATGCTTAGATGTATTTGTACTTGAAAATCATATTTCCTTTGAATAAACTGCACCCTAAGCTCCCTTACTACTATACAATACTCCAACACCCCCCAACCTCAATGACAAGCACCCTCTTCTCGCACAACACAAACCTTTATGCTGCTACCGGATACAAAATAGTTTTAAAAGGACTTTTTATTTACATTATTAGTAAAATACCAATTCTTCTTATATAGCCCCCAACACTCTCTCTCTCTCCCAAACCATTCTGTTGTATAGAAAGGTTTAGGTTAGAATTTTTAGTTTTTTTGCGTGTGTTGATTTAGAGCCGATAGTGTATGTACTTTTGTCTAATTTTTTCAGAACTTAGAGCTTAACTATCTTTGTTCGTATTTTTGTTGCTTAGGAAGTAGGGAGAGGGAGTAAAATGGGCGCAAGGTTATATCTTTCTACCGATAAGAAGAAGTATAAGAAAAGTCTTCGTTATACCATTTTCAAGCTTGTAGCAGTGAAGAATGGTTCGGGAGAGTGGGTGTTGGGGGAGGGGGGGGGAGAAATTGACAATAAATTAATAATGTAAATAAAAAATCCTTTTAAAACTATATTATACCTGGTAGAAGCATAAAAGTTTATGTTAGAGGGGGGAGAGGACGCTTGCCGTTGGGGTTGTATATAATAGTATAAGTATAAGATATATATTATAGTATAAGCACAAAAAGCAATGATGTATCGTAAATTCTGATTGTTGCCCTAATATCATACTTAAAATTTTAAGATCTCCATAGGGGAGGAGGGCCCATAAGGCCGATTTTCGGCCTCCATATAACCCCATTAAATTATTATAGTTGGGGTTGTATAGTAGTAAGGGGAGCTTAGGGTGCAGTTTGTTCAAAGGAAATATGATTTTCAAGTTCAAATACATCTAAGCATATGTACTAATGTAAACTGGTTTTTTAATAATTTAAGGGGTGATACATGGAGAGGGAGGGTTGGGGGTAGTTCTGTTTGGGGTGGAATAGATTAGAAATTGAATATATATGATAAAAAAAATAAAAAGGGCTGAAAACTGGCTTCATAGGCCCTCCTCCTTTGCCAGTTATGTTCCAAATATTTGACTCTTTCTGATACTAATTCAATACTACTGTAATCCTCACATAGCTCTGTTTGTTGTACGTTCTACATTCACATGTTGATTACTTTCCAATGAATTTAGGAGATTCCAGAAAGGAGCAAGAAAAAGAGTTCATCAAGACATTAAGAAATCGTGCGCCGATATGAAAGGAGGTGGAATGTTAATATGATGGCCGATTTTTCTGGACTCTGAAATTGAGAGAAATTGTACCAAAGAGAGTGAAACATAAGAGAAAGCCACTCCATAGATCTTCTAAAGACAAAAGAATGGATGTGTAATAATGGGGTATACAGAGTATCAACGGAATCGTTAGACAAGCCATAGTTATCAGAGTTTTCAAGATATAAGTCTTAAATTTGGCAGGGGTAAGATATACCAAAAACAACAAATTTTTCATAATTTATGACACTTTTCAAGATGGTGGCACACTTTTCAAGAAGATTAGAAATACCGCTAACCCGAATTTTGTTTTTTTATATTGTTTTCTGATGAGTCGAAATTCACCAACAATGGAATGTTCAATAAACAAAACAATAGATATTGGGCGCAGGAAAATCAACATTTAATGAAGAAGGTAATTTTTAGGAAAGATTTGGATGGTTGGAACAAGAATTATTGGACCCATTTTCTTTCAAGGACCTTTGACAGGGGAGATATATTTAGAATTCCTACAAAATGATATTGAAAAAATGTTGATGGACTCACCATTTTCTGAACAAATGTATTTCCAACAAGATAGAGCTCCGCCTCATAATGCCGCTCGAGTTATAGCCGATTTAGTGAACTGGTATAGTAGGCAAGTAATTGCAACATATGGATCTGTACGTTGGCCTGCCCGCTCACCAGATCTAAGCATTTTAAATTTTTTGTGTGGGATTGTGTGAAAAAACGAGCTTTTTATACACCCCCTCAACTACTTCAAATTTTACAAAATCGCATCCGCGAAGTGTTTGCAAGTATAGCTCCTTCTATATTATGAAATGTTATGTGACACACCATTGGCCGAGCCAGAAAATGTCGAGAAGAAGGAGGGATACACTTTGAACATTTCATACCATTTGATTAATCTGTTTATATTTTTTATTGTTATAATAAATCATTTCGGACAGCGCACTTCTTTTATTTGCTGCATTGTTTTGTTAACAAAACAAATATTTTGAATCTATTTATTCAATTTCCACGGCATACTTACTTGATAAGTGTATTTTCTCGATATTTTAATTAATATCTGCCAGAGAACTTGTGTATTTGGGTTAATATCAAACCGATTTTCGATTTGTCGTGAAAATTAGTATTTAATTACTGGGTGTCTAAAAGATGTTGTCATTTGAAAAAGTTGACATAATTACAAATTAGTGATTTCGGAAATTTTGGTTTATCGTAGCTTCTAACCAATTCCAAAAATCTCACGTTTACATTTTTCTCTTATTGTTTTGGTGTATTTTATTGATTTAAGTGTATTCACTGTACTCTAGATGCAAAAAAAAATAGCCCTAAAAAAATCAAGTAGTCTCAAAATATTTAAAAACTATACAGTCGTACGTAAAATCGTCTCCGAAATCCAAAAATGTAAAAATATACAGGATGTTCCAATTAAAAGTTTAAAGTTGGGGTCATTTTAGGAAAAAACGGAAGTGATGAAAAAGTGTCCAATTATGAAAAGTTTGCCGTTTTTGGTATGTATTAACTCTGCCGAATTTAAGACTCATGTCTTGAAAACTCGGAAAACTATAGCTTGTCTAATGATTCCATTGACACCCAGTATATTAGCACCATTAAAGTAGGTTAAATTAAAAAAAATTAGAAGTTCTGCTTCAAAGTGTACCATTTTGGAGTCTCAGGTTATAGATTATAACTTAAAGCAATTATCTGCCTATATTTTTTGCTTATGGAGAAACGGTCATCTGATGGGGCAAATCTGATATCGGATTAGAATTCAGCAACCCCAAATACATAAAGCAACCATTTTACAAACCATTTTTAGTGGTAAAAGTTGGACTTCAACCTTCAATAGTGCCATATTAGTATCTTTTGCCTATTATTTGAGATTAGGGAGGAAATCTGACGTGATGAAGCACAAAGCAAGTCGGATTCGGATTCAGCGACCCCAAAAACATAAGGATATGATGTCTAGTCTGGTGGACATAACTTTTTTTCGTGGGCTTGCATTATTATAAAATTTTGTTTAACTTTTTTTTTCATATGTTCATAGGGTGTACCATAACAGAAGATAATTAACGTTATTACTGTCATTATTTACAAAGTTTCAATTCTGTCTAACTAAATTTAGTGCTGTTAACTTTTGCTCAAAGTTATTGATAGATTTTTGCCATCCTTGCAGGCGACTCTCGAAGATCTCCCGAGATTAGACCACAGTGCGTTTAGAAGTATCGACATAGAAAAATATGTGTTGCCAAAAAAAAAAATCAAAAAAAGATCTCAAACAATTATGAAATAAAATATCACCGTTGGTCGCCCAGTTAATTGAACTTTACTATTATCTAAAATCGATATTGAAGTCGATTAAAAATACATTAGAATTCGTTATTGTTAATTTTCCACCGTCCTCAATATCGAAATTGGTAAATAAAGTTCAATTAACGATGATGACGCGATGGTGAAATACCATTTAATAATTTTTGGAGGTCTTTGTTTGAAGATGGTTCCATTTTTTTTCAAAAATTGTTTTTCGCCCTTATCATAGGTCTCTTTATATATTTATTTGACAATACACTGCCCAACCGAGCATCCTAATTGCAAGGCAAGAGATGATAAAGTACTAATAAAATACATAAGAAGAAAATGTAGAAAGTGGAAACAGAAAAATGTAAAATAAACATATACAATGATAAAAATAAAACAAAAATTTTAATATAAGCAGTTAATATCTATCTATCTCAGCTACATTGCAGTGAAAAAGATCAAACTATTCTTGAAGATTATTATAGTTCTTACACGTTTTGTACAATGGCGAGAATTTATTAGTTCTGTGGGTCGGACAATAGAACTAGTGGAAGCATTATACTCTTCGCCGATTTACTGAACTTCTTATATAATTGCTAAATATTCTATAGGATACTCTTCACAACTGTTTTTAAATAATGTTAGTTTTAGGCATTTTTAATTTTATAATAAAACTTAGTATAAAATAAAGTAAAAAAACTATATCCAAAATCCAGGTGGGTTTCGAACCTGGGACTATTGAGTTCCGAATCAAAAACGTAAGAACTACACCATCACCTGCCATGTGAGAAAATGTTAATTTTTACATTATAATCGACAAGTTGAAATCACATTTCCACGGTTAGATATTATATTATGAAATGTATATTAATAAAATATCTAAATAGATATTAAAAGGAAAAATTATTTCATGAGATTTCTATTAAACCAAAAAAATATGAATAAAAAATCAAAAAAAAAATTTTTCAAAATAATTAAAAAATTTAAATTTCTAGTTTACTGATAGATTTTGTTCAAAAACAAATAGTGTTCTTCCTCTAGCTAACGCTAACTTACTGTTCAATTTTCAACACAATCGGACGTTTTTTTCTTAAGCTATCGTGTTTACAAAGAAAACGTGACGGACAGACAGACACAGACGGACATTTTGAAAGTTGTTCAGAATTTGTTCACTAATTTTTTTTATAATTTATTCCAATAGACTACATTACAATAGTATAGGAAAAGTCAAAGGTGGTTCCTCTGATTGAATAGATACATTTCAGATACATAGTTTAGAGTAAAATAACAAATATTTGCAACAAATTTAAAATAATAAATACGACAAATTTAAGACATAAAATTTAAAACAATGATTAAATTGAATTATGAAATTCTTTGTCCATTTCCGGTTTTAAAAGTGTGCCGATCAAATGAAATATACTCTTCGTTTTCGTATTTGCGAAGAGTACAATAATGAGTTTGCCTAGAACCTGGTCTAGATATTCGAAAATTTAGTAAACTTAAAGCACCACAATCAATTATATTATTTATCTATTTAAAAAAAAAATATTTGTTGTTATCTAGATCTGCGAGTATCCAGACTCGGAAGTGAAAATCTGTTTAAAAGTAGAGTCTGATGAAAATCAATCCTTAAGAAAAGTCTCAGAATTCTCTTAATGTTTTGTATGTATATGTTGTAATGAGGAGACCACAAATTGATGAATATTCCAATATGGTAGTTTCAGTGTGTTGGTATTGTTAAAATCATGAAAAGATCCTAATATAAATCTCAGTATTTAGAGAAATTTCATTGGTCATGATGTTTATGTGAAATTATCACCACATAAACCCAATGAAATTTCTAGAACTAGTGGAAGTCAGGAAACCAAAGAGAGGTCGACTATTTGCTGCAGCGACGAAACCTACTTACATCTCTGTTTTCGAGGGTTCTGAATCCAAGACAAGTAGCACCGCTTTAAACCACCCGTTTCCACCATTCTTCGATGGTGGGATGAATTATACGTGTTTGGGAAGGAAATCTACAAAGTTTTTATGAAGGTTTATTGACAAGGAAAGGTCTTAGGGTCTGAGGAAGGGTTAATGGTACACAAGGGGTTGTAACAACCCTTCCAAGGGGCGGGAAATTGACTTTTATAACCACACGCACCCCCTTTAAACGGCCAAAAACCACCGCTTTTCGCCGTTTGTAGATAGTGGGGTGATTGAGCGTATTTGGGGAGGAAATCTATGAAGGTCTTATGAAGGTTTATTGACAAGGGAAGGTCTGAGGGTCTGAGGCAAGGTGAAGGGCAATAGCAGCCCCAGGGAGTTGTTACAACTCTTCCACAGGGGTAGGAAATTGACTTTTTTCCCTTTTAGTTTTAATACTTATTCTGAGACAGGGTGAAGGGCGGTAGCAGCCCCATGGAGTTGTTACAACCCTTCCAAGAGGTGGAACTTTTCTCTTTCTAAGTTTTAACACTTAATCCCACCATTTTCGAGGGCGCTGAACTCGAAGAAAATAATGTATTACGTCTGCCACCGTTTCCAACCCCTCAAACGGGCAATAAATCACCTTTTTCTTGGTTTTTACCTTAGTAGCGTTGATCACGCGTGTTTTAAAGACAGTATTTAGTTCTTATTAGCATTTAATGACAAGGGAGGGAGGTAACAATCCTAGTCCATGACGCTCGGAATGCCTCCCTCATCGGAACCACTTGTATTGTTTGTTTTTTGGGTCACTTATCACGAAAATCGAGGTCCCGCGGCTCTAAAAATAGTGCGTCACCCCCAACAATCTCAAAAACCAGCCCTTTTGGGGGATTTTTCGAGGTAATGTGAATAATGCTGTGAAATAATGTTATAAATGTGCTAATTGTAATGATATTTTGCCATTTCGGTATGTTCATCTAAAATAAGGAAAAATTTTATGCCGAGGGTTAACCAAGGGGGATAAAACTATCCCTGAATTGACGTAAAATGGAAAAATGATGGAATTTTTTTTTTCACATTTTGATTTGAGTTTAGATGAATGGGGATTGTACAATGAAGAAAATGTTTTTCCAACCCTTCAGGGGTGAGAACTACCCCTATATCGCCCTTAAATTGTACTAAGCTTAGAAAATAAGTAGAGATATTTACTTTTTAATTTGCTTGTAATTTCTGATAAAGTTCCGTCGAAAAAAATACTAAAAAATGTTTTCACCACTTTGGGGGTGAAAACTACCCCAAGCTTGCAGGAAATTGAAAGAGAAAGTAGAAATATTCTTGATAAATGAACAGTTCATATCGTTTACAATATTTCTAATAAAAAAATATAAATATGGTAATCTAAATTCTAAACTGAATGGACGCAAAATCTTTTTTTTTACTTTTTAAATCTCAATTTGCATGAATGGGGATTGCAAAATTAGAAAAAAATATTTTCTCGTGTGAGGATATTCAAATTGAATCCCCCGCCGTATACATCTTATTTTCTAAGCGTTAGTTCAATTTAAAAGGGCAGTTTTACCCCCTCTGGTTAACCCTCAGCATAAAATTTGTCCTTATTTTAGATGAACATACTGAACTGGCAAAATATCATTACAATTAGCACATTCATAACATTATTTTGCAATATTATTCACATTACCGCGAAAAAAAAAACCCAAAAGGACTGGTTTTTGGCATTTTTAGGGGTGACGCATTATTTTTAGAGCAGCGGGACCCCGATTTTCGTGATCAGCGTGCCAAAAAACACAAAATACAAATGGTTCCGATGAGGGGGGGCATTTCGAGCGTCAAACCCCGCGTTTCACATGGACTATCCTTCTTAATCGGGATATCGGACAATAGGTGAATAAAATCATGAATAATCATTTTCCTTTTAATAAATAATGTAAAAATAATATTTCTGTAACAGTACAATGAAAAGTATAACGAGAGAGAAATTCTCCGCATGGACTAGTACGCGTCTCCGCTTCTTGCCTCAAGTTAGATCAGAACCTATGGACAAGACTTTTTTTTCTCTTTTTAGAGGTTAAAAGGGGCTGTTAGAGGGAAACTAACACGATAGAGGAGTTTATAACGCCCTGTCTCTCTTGGGGTTATTTAAAATGAATTCTAAATAAATAAAAATACGAAATTAACAATAAACTAATTTATTAACAAAGTGGTAGAGCAAATGAGAATAACACTACAGGGTATGGGCGAATAAATTTGTGCTAACGAATAAAGAAGTACAAACAAATAATCAAACAAATTCACAGATATACGGAGAGACAGACATAATGGTATAAAATACAAAAGATAAATAGATAAAGCGTAATCAAGGGAGATTGGCCAATTCCGCAAGAAAAAAACTATTAATAATAAATAAATGATTGTTCATTCACTTATCAGAATTATTTTCCGAGCAAATTATCCAAGAATGAGCAATTAAATATTTATTTAAGTTTAAATGCAAAAACAAGCTAGAAGACTTAACTAAAAGGTACAAATGGGAGTATTTATACACCCACAAAAATTTACATAATTCCTCGAACAAAATACGTAAAGATAAATTTTAATATCAAACATATAGCACTCCAAAAGTAAATTTGAGTGTTTAGTCGAGATAAAAAATTAGCAAGTACAAATTAAGCTTGCTTGAAGTGTTCACGAAAACGTAAAGGTAACGAACACGCACTACACTGTGATCAACTTGATAAACTACTGGCTCAAATCTTCCCAAATTGATGACTCGTGCATAAACAGGAAAATATAAAGTTCAGATAGGTACTTACATAAGTTCATTTTGGACATTACCAATAAAACTGCAATCCTATTTAAAGTTGAAAACGCAGATTGAACGCACTATTATTTAGCCACTTTTAGGTGGATATTACACATATCAAAACTTATTTCGAATATACAGCTCGCAAAAGCACACATAATCTGGCTGTCAAATTCCTTAACCAGCTTAAACGAAGGAAAGAGACTAAATAAATAATTAATTTATAATTTTAATGGTTTAACTAAACCATTTAAATTCTGGAACTTTTAATATCTTCACTCAAATTTGGTTAAAAGATTGACTGTGGGCTCGCTTAAAGCGGCCGTGGAAAAGTGTCATGGCTACCGCTCGGCCCGGTATTTATCTCTTCCCCCACTAGTAGTCGAAATACCTCACTCCTTAAACCCGCGAATTTAAACTATGGTTTCTCGTTGGAAGAAAGGCATTATTTTCAAATCTTTAACAGTAAAGCCGAGAACTAGGTGACGGTTACGTTATCTTTTAGAACCTTACAGTAGCGGCGATAATTTATTTTTTAAGAGGTAACAAAATAGGTAATTTATGTACGGAAAATACGAAATAATGTAATTTAAGGGCTCTTATGCCTATGAATAAAAATGGCCGTTACAAGTTAGATCAGAACCTTAAGACAGGGCTTTCTCTTGTCCTTTTTAGGGGATGAAAGGGGACGTTAGAAGAAAACTGGCACGATAGAAAAATCTTTTATGTTCAGCATTAGTTTCAGCGCGTCAAAATACTTCAGAGAAATTAGATGAGAACCTTAGGACAAGACTTTTTTTGTAGACGTGTGTTATTATTAGTTAAGCACATACTATTGCAACGTCCAGATTTCAATATCAAATGCAATACAATCGAAGTCGGACTTCTGGATCAAAAACGCAAATTTTAAACTCTAACAATTTATTTTATGTTTCTTTAATGTCAAATAAGTACTTACTTATTTTTCAATTAAAGAGTTGACAAGAGGAAAAACATCTCTATTATTGATTTTACGACGAAAAGTCATTCTTTATAAAAAATTCTGCTTGTCGAAAAAATGAATTTACCGTATAAAAATCTTAGATCAGATGTACCGGATGTTAATAAATTAAAAAAACATCAAAATGCCTTAAGAGAGAAGTACTTTTTTTATTATTTTGGACAAAATGTTTATAAAATAAAGTTGTTTATAATCCAAAATAAAGCCTAAATACAAATTATGAAGTCTAAATTTTGACTTTTACATTTATGTCAACTTATATTTTTTTTTCAAACATTAACAACATAATAACATTAACTTCAACGATTGTGGAAAAACAATTTATTCTACACAGCCTCCTCCAACCTCGACACATTTCTCCATCCTTTTAATAAATTCACCATAGACCTCACTTCATTCACCGCGTCTTGTATTCGTGCTTTTAGTGTTTCTCGATCATGCGGCAGGTCATGTACCAAAACTAAGAAATGAGCTGGGCAACCGTCTTGCTGCCAAAAAATGTAATGCCTTACTTCCGGTTGCAGAGTGTTTATAAATGGCAATACAAAGTTTTCCAAAAGGTCCAAATAAACATGCTGATTTAAACTTTCTTCTAAGAAATATGGATCAACGATTCGATCATAAAAAATCCCACACCATACATTCACTTTTTTATAACGTTGACTTCGTTTGTGAATGACATTGTTTGGATTTTCAAAAGCCCAATAACTACTGTTTTGTGATGAAACGTGGCCGTTGGTACAAAATGTTGCTTCGTCAGTAAAAAAACAAAAAAAAAACATTCTCTAAAAACTTCTATCTACGAAGTAATTCTCACTGATCCATAAACAAAAATCCAATCGCTTCTCTTCATCTCCATTTTCAAGTGTATGTCTGAACCTTGGCTTAAATGGTCGAACTTTGTTCTCTATATAAATTCTCTGTAAATGACTTTTACTTACTTCCAGTCTTTTCCGTAAAAATAATTTCGGGTTTTCTATTAATAATAATAATAATAATAATAATAATAATAATAATAATAAAGCATTTATTATTTACCCAAATTCAAAAAATTTACAAAAAATTTACAAAAATAAATTTACATTTACACTAGAGGTAAATAAAAGGCGAGTAGTTCAGTTTACTGTCGAGGCCAGTAAACTGTTCTTCCACTACCGCCTATAAAAACATCAGAAGTAGAAAAATATAAGTACATGTAATGTGGCTTTATATTCATACTTAGACAAAATATAATACATAAGAAAATTAAAAAAGAAATACATCAAAGCAGAGCGAAAAAGAGGCGGACTAGAGCAGAAGGAGAGAGAAGGCTAGGAAATGAGAGGAGAAAAAAAAATTAAAATAAAGGAAGGAACAAAGAAATAAAAAAAAGATAGAGAAGTTACAGGAAAAGGTAAGATTACACTTTACTGATTTAGCATTAAATATTTTTTAAATGTTTTTTTAAAATTTGCACATGAAAGGGTGATTGCATTAAAGGGTAGCTTATTTATACAGGCAGCAATGTTATAAGACCTTTTGAATATATGGTGTGGTATGGTGAGAATATCTCTTCGTCTAATATTAATGTTATGAATATCATTTCTAAAAGAGAGCTTGTTGAGGAGGTAAGGTGGTGATCTAAACTTTAAAATTTTATGAAAAAAAACAAGCCATGTGAAGTTTGCGGCGATTGTACATATTCAGCCATCCTGCAGTTTTCAATTTGTGAGATATTCTTTGACGGCGTTGAATTCCAAAAATTAAACGAAGACAAGAATTTTGTACTTTTTGTATACGCCGGGTCTCGATGCTGTCAATACAAGGGCCATAAACCACATCACAATGATTAAAATGGGACAAAACTAGCGAATCACACAACATTTTTTTTACTTCCATGCTTACAAAGCGTCTCTGAGTATATATCATTTTTAGAGCAGCATATGCTGTTCTTAATTTACTCGTAATATGCTGTTTAAACCTTAATTTATAATCAATAATAAGACCAAGACTTTTCGAGCTGTTATTAAAGGCGATTGTATCATTTCCGATCTGTATATTCATTTCTCTCGACACAAATTCACGTGCATTGTCATTGGAAAATATTATAGCAGATGATTTACTTGGGTTAATTTTAAGTAGATGGTCAGTAGAGACTGACACCAAATTCTTTATATCGTTGTTAATTAAATTCCTATATTCCTGTAGATCTTCAACATGAAATGAACAATAAATCTGTGTATCATCAGCATATAAATGATAATTGCAGTACTGCAAGGAATTGTGAAAATTTGATGTAAAAATTGTATACAATAACGGTCCAAGTATACTTCCTTGCGGGACACCTGAAACTACCGTCAGTGGTTGTGAAATATTATTATTAAGTACTGTTTGTTGAATTCTATCCGACAAGAATGACAAAATTAGATTGGAGGAATTTCGTTCAAAGCCACAGAAGTGTAAAATTGAAAAAAGCAATTGGTGATTTATCATATCAAAAGCTTTCGTATAATCTAATAATACTAATACACTGATTTTATTATTATCAGTAGCTCCAATGATGTCATCAGTTACGTCAGCAAGGGCCGTAGCACAACTGAAACCAGATCTAAATCCCGACTGTTTTAATGGTAGAATATTATTGAGATTCACAAATTCTCTAATTTGCAATTCTAAGATTTTTTCAAAAATTTTTGATAAGACAGGTAAAACACTAATGGATCTCAGGTGACTCAATTGGCTAGGTTGATTGATTTTAGGTAGAGGAAATATTAAAGCTATTTTCCAAGATTTAGGAAAGTAGTGTGTATTTATACACTCATTATATATGTGTGTTAAGAATGGAACTATATAAGGACAGCATAAATGTATTAAAGTTATATTTAATTTATCATATCCATAAGCTTTGGATTTTATATTTTGAATGATTTTAATTACGTCCAAATCAGAAATCAGTTCAAAAGAAAATAAACCATCTATGCCTTCTTTAACATTGGTATTATAAAAATTTATTAACTCATCTTTAGGTACATCATTGTTATTAGAGGAATTGATAAAAAAATCGTTAATAGCATCCACATTACTTAACTGTTCAGGTATATTAATCTTTCGGTTTCTAGCAATATTTAATTTTTTTAACTCACCCCATTTCTCTTTAATATTACAATTATTAAATTTATGTCTTAAATAAGCCTTCTTTTCAGCCTTAATAGCTGCATTAGTTAAATTCCTGAGTTGTTTGTAGTAGACCCAGTTGCCATTTTGTCCTGTTTGTTTGAATTTTGCCGAAGCTTTATTACGTAGTTTCTGCATAAATTTAATGTTATCCGTTATCCACGGAGCATAGCTTCTTTTGGAACATTTTATAGATTTGTTAGGCGCATGCGTATTGAATAACTGCAAAATATTATCCGTAACAAATTCAATCTTATCGTCAATATTATTCATATAGAAAATATTATTCCAAGGTATGTTTTCTAAATCCATTTGAAATTGTTCAAAATTTATATGTTTTAAAGCTCTATAATTAAATATTGTCTCCGGTTCTTCCATGATATTAAACGTTATAGTACAGTGAACTAAGAAGTGATCGGATATTTGTGCATCGACTACCCTAATGTCACAAACATTTTCAAAATTTACCAGAATTAAATCTAACAATGACATGGTAGTATCTGCAATTCGAGTGGGTTCGTTTATTACTTGTACAAAATTGAAAGTTTGATATATATTTTTAAACTGCGTAGAATAATTAGTATCTAAGTTTAGCATATTAATGTTAAAGTCAACTAAACACACTATATTATCATAACTTGCAAAAACATTGAAAAACGTGTCCTCAAAGTAGTTTAGAAAGGAATCATAATCGGAATTTGGCGGCCTATATACATTAGCGATGACAAGTGCCTGATTTTCTATTAATATTTTGATCATAATAATCTCTATATAATCGTGGGTTTCACTTAATAAAATGGTGTAATTTAAATTGTTCTTTAAATACAAGCCCACACCACCTCCTCGAACAAGCCGGTCTCGCCTGACAAAAACGTAGTCATTCATACTTACAACATTGCTGCCAATACCTGGATGCAACCAACTCTCAGTTACCCCGATGACATGATAGTTTGAATTTAAAATGCAATCTTGAAACTAATTAAAATTTGCAGTAAGAGATCTTACATTTATGTGTGCAACGTTCAGGTTCATGTAAGTCGTATGAAAAGTATGTCAACTAAAAAAAAACAGTTTAAGTAAATAGTGCAGCTAATAGTAAAACCTTTATAAATAACAAGTTTTTAATCGACAGATAAAGATAGATAGAGAAACACGCAAATATCAGTACAGATCAGTGAAATAAACGAGAGGAGAGAGAAGACAGAAAAAGAAAGAGTAAGAGAAAGAGAGATAGAACTAAACTCTTGTAAACTATAGAAATATAAAATAAAGAGTAATACCTTGCACGTATACAATACGAATTGAATTTATTGCCAAAAGTGTTGCCGCGTCATCTTCATTGTACTTTTTCTTGGGTTTTTTGACATCCAATACAGATTCAGTTTCATTACATTTTTTAAATGATCAACAGAACACTAATAAATGCAGATGTAAGATAGTAATATTTTACACAATGTCACAATGACGTTTGTCAGTTCAATATTATCGACAGCACACTATGTTTCTTAATTTGAATTCTTATTCATATTAATAAATCCAACGTAAAAAGATAAACACAATAAAAACATAAAAGTCAAAATACAGACTTCATAATTGTATTTAGACTTTATTTTGGATTATAAACAGCTTTGTTTTATAAACATTTTGTCCAAAATAATAAATGAAGGTACTTCTCTCTTGAGGCGTTTTGATGTTTTCTTAATTTATTAACACCCGGTACATCTGATCTAAGATTTTTATATGTTAAATTCATTTTTTCGACAAGCAGAATTTTTTATAAAGAATGACTTTTCGTCGTAAAATCAATAATAGAGATGTTTTTCCTCTTGTCAACTCCATCCGGGGACATACTGTATATTCCATTGAAAGACCTTTTAATAATTTAAAAATTATTTATGTCAGGAGTTTCTCGGATAATAATCATAACACTCCTTTGTCACAGTTTGCTATCTGTCGCAATTTTCCTTAATTACTATGATATTTGTATATAAGCTCTCCGAGGATGTTTTCAACAAAGTAATAAAAAATCTTGTTCAGTTTTTCGGTTTATTTTCAGTATAAGAAAAAGAACAAACATTTTTTATACAAGTAAAGGAAATACTTGCTGAATGTCTAATATGGAAATTTTTATATATATAGTTATCTTCTTCTAAATGTCTCCGTCATTTCATTTTCATGCAAACATCCAGAATTCAACGCAAGCAGAAGACCATTAATCATTTCTGCTGTTCATAAAATCGTTATAAAATTAAAAAATTTTTATATAATAACCGTAAAGTAATAAATTGAAATATCTGCTAATATCATAAAATAAAAAGTAAATTTTCGACATTAAATGTCCTAATAAATATATAATTTTAGGTAATTGGTAAATTAATTGAAATAAAATTAAAACTCATGCAGATACATTTCCTACTTTTAAATTTCATATTTTATATTTACATTAGAGCAAATATTTACGGTTACGTGAGATTTTTTGTCGTAGATTTGTTATTTTTTTCTACTAGTGTTAGGAAAATGTCTATATTTAAATATTAATTTGAGTTAGGTAGTTCAACTGTTCACGAAAAAGTAGTAAATCAATGTCATTAAAAATTTAAAAAAATTAAATGTGATATGTACTGTGATTTTGTGGAAAACGCTTTGTATGAATTATTGGGTAATATTTCATTGTGAAGGAGATGAAACGTGTTTTTTTCTGCAAAACGGCGCACCATCACATTATGATAGAATATGGTTACGCAACCACTATCAGATGGATTTGTCGTGGTGCAGATGCACCGATTAAGTGGCCAGCTCGGTTTCTTCATCTTACTCCTCTTGATTTCGCTGTGTGGAGTTATTTAAAATCAAAAGTTTATAATACTCAAATTGACACCATTGGATAGTTGATGGGAAAAAATCGATCACGAGTTTGCGATGTTACAGAGTGATTCAAGAATTTTACAGAGTATCACGTGTTTCTTAAAGGGACTTTACATTATAGGGAAAGTGAAGGACATTTTGAACAATGTTTATAATTGATAATTAGCAATTTTCTGTGTATAATTTAATTATTTTATGCAGTTAATGTTTCAAAGCACTCTTTGTGTAAAAGGATTTCTTAATAAAATGTTGTGGATGCACATTCATTTGTAAATACAAATTACTTGAGAACAGCTCGGGTAATCGAAATGCAATAAGAATACCTTTTTTATTTCTAATGAACTGAAAATTATCTTTAGAAATATCTAGGAAATAAAAAAAGTAGAGGTAAAGTACTGACAGACAACCTCTTAAACAGAAGAGAGGGTTTGACTGATACTATGTAAAGTGGTACCAGATAGACTATATCTAAATTTAAAATATGAATTTTACATTTTAACTGGCAGAAAAACTGATATTGGGGAAAGCGTTGTACTGTCGTGAGCAAAAAAAAATAGGACAACTATTTTTTTATAATGTAAATCTGTCTCTATTTGCACACTTGCAATGACTTTTGACAAATAAATGACGATGTCATAAAAATTAAAGTTAGATGTACACAACTAGATTTTAGCAAAAATACGTTATAAGACATTTTTTATCTTACTGGGAAAGAAGAAAAGCTAAGCAATATATATTTCTCATTAATTTATAAATAATGGAAATATATGATAATAGAAATAAAAAATATGTCATTTACTACAAGGTATAATATGTTATTGTACCTGAGTATACTTTACAATATATAATATTTACGCAAATGAGCAAATCTGAGCAGCTTGTCTGTTGTTTATTGGGAAAATGGCATGATTACGTCTTCTGAATTTACGAATGATATCTCTGTGCTAACCACAAAATTTCTTGCAGCAGCAGTTCCCAGAATACGTTTGTAATATGTAACATTAAGGTACAACCTTATTGGTTCAAGGTACAATTTTGACATGCCGTCTCGAGTTCATTGATTCAAGTCTTAGAGATTAGGTTATCTTTAATCAAATATAGACAAAAAGTTGTTAAAACATGCTTCTACTTACCAATCAAACAAATTTTATTCTTCGGAAAATATTCAGTTGAGATCATCAAATTTAAAATCTGGTAAAAATTTACTTTCAATGCCTTAAACATATTATCCTTTATTTTCTCAACAAATAATTAACGCGCATTATACATACTATCTGTGGTCCCAGCTAGGAAGGTACAGTTTAAGTTAGGATGGTCAGTACCATTACAGTTCACTGCAATTAGGAAATTTTGAAACTGAACAAAGGAATAATCGATCCAAGGTACAACTGAAAATGAACAATAAGGAAGGGGGGTAATAAAGGGCTCTCCCCTTCCTTATTGTTTATTTTCGTAAATAAATGTATATAAAGGAGTATCTTTATTTTTGGGGTACTGTGAGCCACAGAAATATCAGGAGACGATTTTGAACCACCATAGTGCTTACATTTAGCATACATTTTAAATAAATAACTTTAAGTTATAAAAAGTAGTTGGTTTTATTTATATAATACATATTCTTAATACCTACATGATTTTTCATAAGATTACGAATTACATTGTTAATATATTTTAAAAAAGTATATAAAATAACAACCTTACTTATTGTTTTCTTGTAATACTTATTTTAATCAGACTGGGACGCATGTAAGTGGTTAAATAATAATAAGAATAATAATAATATTATTATGGAGATATAAACCTGCCCCAGGTTATAAAATTATATAAAACCAAATGACTATTTTATACTGTCACTTTTGTATGAGCAATCAAGTTCATGGTCGTACATTTTCTTAGTATTTCCAATAATTTTACAACCATGAGGCTCAAATTGGCAGTGCAATTTTATGTTTTCTGTTAGCCCTTCCAGAACAAAATTCCTCGTATCGCTAAGTTCTGCTTCACAAGTCGGACATATTTTCAACCTTGGTTTGCACAAGTTGCAAATAGTATGACCAGTTTTGCAACTATAAATTGGAGCAACCATGTATTCCTCACAAATCGGACACTCAATACTCTTTCGTAGCAGGTCATATTTTTCCTCTTCGTCTTTTAGAGGTGGTTTACCTGTGCCTGAGGTGTCAGTCTTAGTTTCATCTTTACTTTTCTGTTCGGATTCTTCGGGGATCAAATTTAGAACATATTTGATCTCCCCTTCATTTTCTGTTATGCTCGTTACTAAGTCCTTTCTAAATTTATTTGTGAATTCGCTCAAGTTTATCTCAGATTTCTTATTCTTTATCGAATAAGGATGGTACTTTGTATGGCAACACCCACGGATGCATTTATAACAGTGTTTCATCTCATCGAACTCAACTATCTTTTGGTCCTCGTATAGAATGGAAACTGCATCCGCACCAACAGTGCTTAATTTGACACTATATTTTTTATACTTAGTTATGGGTTCAACTGCTAGTACGCCCATCGAACACAGGTCATTGAGGTGCAATATATAAACAAGGAACTGGTGACCATCCACGATTACTAGAAACACGTAATCGTATTTAGTATTTAAGTTCCAAATTTCGTTACATTTTTTTACGTTATTTTTATGCTTTTCGTCGAAATGAGAATCCAATTTTGCTGCCTCAATCATATCGTTGCATTTTTGGTAGTATATCGGGCATTGAATCGTCCTATAAATACATTCCTTTTCGTGTTGTTCTACGCTACTCCATGGAATATTTTCTGTGCATTTATTAAAAGTACAAGGAAGCCATATAAATTTAGCAACATTTTCAAACAAGGTGTTTCTCGTATAAGTTGTACATTTTACGTCCTTGCACCGGCCACATTTATATTGTTCTGTTTCTAAAGATATAACCATTATAGGTGGTACAGATAATATCTTTTCACATAGATAACATTTGTTTGCTCTTATTGCATCCTCAGGTATAACTAACGTTGCAGCCATTTTGTGAGTCCTAAAAAAATACCCAATTAACAGTTTGATATTTTAAAAAAACTAAAAAAAAAAAACGTTCACAAAACAAATTTTATAAAACAATATTTTTCCAAAGAATAATTCCAAAGTATTCTTACAACAGAAATAGCCTAGAAGATAGCTACATATGTGGGGCCTGGGATATAACCTGTTGGCATTGCTGTTATGTTTCAGCAAATATTTTTCTGAGTATTTTATCTTATGTAAGTCATTCTTCTCCCCCTGACCGTTTTGGCGCTAGCCGCCCCCTAAAATATTCAATTGTGGAACAGAGTTATAACATTGTGGGGCTTGGTGTTAGTTGAAGAGCGTATCTTGGAGATCAACATTTGATATATACCAACATTTTTTCTCTGTGCAATTGGAAGCACTGGCGACATCAAATATGGCCAACATTGGAACATGGTATAACCCTTTCTGGGGTTACGTTGAGAAAAAAATGTTGGCACTCACAGAGACTATTCTTTGGTACAAAAGCTACAAGTCTGAGAAGGTGCCAAAATTTTTTTAAGCACCAGTTTTAGCCCGTTTTAGGCCAAAAGTGAAATTTTTGGTAAAAAAATCTGGCAAATGGTTAAGCAGAAAATGTTGGCATATGGTTTTCCAGCAATAATCATCGACAACAAACATTTTTCGCCTAGTCGGAAAGGGTTATACTACGTTCCAATTTTGGCCATAATTGATGTCGCCAGTACTGCCAAATGCACAAAGAAAAAATGTTGGCATGTATCGAATGTTGATCACCAAGATACCCTCTTCAACTAACACAAAGCCCCAAAGGGTGATACTCTGTTGAATATTTTCGGGGGCGGCTAGTGCCAAGACGATCAGGGGGGGGGGGGGAGTTTGACTTACAACATAACAGCAATGCCAACATGTTATATCCCAGGCTCCATATATGTGGCTGTCTCCTAGACTATAATAAAGATAAAATCGGCACAAAATTAAAAATTATTTTAGTCACATTCGAAATATCATACATATTGAAGACTGAGACCGCATAGTTATGTTTCTTGGACCAATATGACTGAAATTTAACAATTTCTTACACGTATCTCTGGAAAATAAATTAACACCAGGGGTTCCCTTGAACAACAAATTATGATCGTATGTCCTATGAAAAAACCGCTGCGTGAGGAATCACCACTTCCATATTCAGAATTCCTATTAGCCTCTTAGAACAACGAAAAAAAAAATAGATACTGTACTGAAATAATTGTTCGTAAAACTTTAATAATATAATATTTGAAATCGTCTATCCCAAAAACCCATAAAACATGTTACATCGGTAGTGGGAGTGGCTAAAAATTTTTTTCGGCCTTTGGTTCTTGTGCATGTACTAAATCACAATTTTATTTTCTTTACCCCCTTTAATGATTGGGGTGGGGGAGTTAAGGGGAATGATTCTGTGGGTGGATATGAGACCTTGGTTTCTTGTTCATACACTAAATCCCAATTTTATGGACTCTTGCTTGTTTTATCCCTTGACCTCATTCACCCCCCAAGCCTTCAACGGAAAAATATCGTAGTTTAATCTGGTTCCATGTATCGTTATAATACATGGGTGTGTGTTTCAACTCAATATCGCAAACCGTTGTAAAGTAATCGTGCGCAGAAAGAAAAGCTACAGACAGACACACGAGTAGATGATCGACAGATAGAATTTTGTTTTGCTTAAACTTAAAATCTCGACACTTCATAACATTTTAAGCCTACTTGAATAAAAAGAAATCAATTTTTTTCTCTACCCGTATATATACCCCCTATGCTTCCACTCCACTACGTGGATGTGGAAGTAAAATTAGTCTTATAATTTTAGAGTCGAAAAAGTTTCTCAATAAGAGTATTTTGATCAACAAGACACAAAGTTTGTGTCAAATAAGTTGTAGTTAATTTGGCTGAATCCTGTCCCGCTTGTTATTTTTAGGACTAATTTCCAGTCACCATTGTAAAAAATTTTCAAATACTAGGCAGAATCGTGACCTGCTGGATTAAAGCACCAAATCTTGCACAGTTCTTATATACACTCAGTACTATCAATTCAGGGGGGGGGGGATATGATCTTCTTACCATGAATCAAGAGACAACTTCAGGAATGCCTAAGAATCAATGTTGTATGGGAGATATTCAGGTCAGACAGTCTGAAGGAAACTACGCATGTGAAGAGAGGGAAGGGAGAAAGGAGAAAAGTCACAAGGGAAACCACACTCCCCAAAAACTTTGTTACATTTCTGAAGAATTCAGAGAACTGTTTACCCTATTAAGTGATGTAGTCGCAGCTTATGACGTACAAGAAGGTAAAGAAATATATATCACCTATGATAAATCTGTTATTTCAAAAAATAGTAGTGCACCGATGTTCGAAACTGACCACGAAGAAGCTGATACCAGAATGTGTCTTCATATATTGGATGCATTACAAAATGCATTACAACATCCTAATTAGTACAGTTGATACAGTTATTGTGGTACTAGTAGGCATCTTTTTCGAGCTACAAACTTACAAACTTAATATTCACTTCCGATATTATCATATCAACGCCATCTGCCAAGAGCTCGGAGAAAATATGTCGCAAGCATTGACCTTTTTCCATGCTTTCATGGGTTCAGACACTACGTCACAATTTTTTTGGTAAGGGGAAAAGTCAGCATGGAAGACATGGAAAGCATACCCTCCAGGCACTGAAGAATTTATCTTCTATGCAAAACATCGATTTCAGTCAGTAGATGCTAAAAAAACTTATAGAACAATTCACATACATCCTGTACGATGGCACAACAGAACTTGACAGCATCAACAAGCTCAGGGAGAATCTCTTCACACAAGGAAAAAAGTAAAGATGATGCAAAGCCTACCTCTTACACAGAATGCCCTCATTCAACATACTAATCGCTGCATCCATCAATCTAGCATCTGGTTAACCAGTTTGAAATCACTTCAAAATGCACCTACTCTGGCTAACTTTGGATGGAAAAGAAACGAAGAGACATGGCAACCAATTTGGATGTTTATACCGGAAGCAAGCAAAAGCTGTAGGGAATTAATCAAGTGCCGATGTAATTCTGAACTCAGGTGCTCTAAGAACTGCAAAGGCGATTGTGAACAGTAAACAACAACATTATAAATATAATTTTAATGATTGTTTTCTTAATAGTTATTGTGTAATTTTTTTTATTGAAACGTTTGTAATATGGTCAGATACATTATTTCATCACATTGTGATTATAACGACGTCTTTCTTTACTCACACTGTAGTCTATTTATTCTTCTTAAATATTAATAAAATAATGTTTGCTGTAAAACTGACAGCATTGGAGATATTTAGCAAAACCGACAAAAATATAGATTCTCGTAATAACCTGAAAAAAGTCCAAAACTTTGGAAGCTTGTATCTCGCAAAATATTAAAGTTACAAAAGCGGCTCTGGTCTCAAATTGTAGAAAATTTAGTTTACATTAAATCCTTTTTTTGCTACAAACCCAGAAGTTGGGGAGATATTTAGTAAAAACCAAATAAAAGTCGAAAATTTAGAGGTACAGTCCAAAGAAAACAAAGATGGCGTCTTATTTCAAGATGGCGGACACTGAAATCGGGCACCCCCCCCTGAATTTATAGTACTGAGAAGTATATAAGAAGTGTGCAAAATCTGTAGCATTAATCCAGCAGGTAACGATCTTTTCGCTAAAACTTTGACTGAAATAATATACGTAGTCTCACTTACTAAATAAACATGCCATTTTGTTACTGTAATTAGCTAAAAACCGCTGCCCAAGGAATCACTACTTCCACATCCAGATTTGCTACACAAGTTTCTCCCAACGAAAAAATTTTGTATGTGGAAATGTTTTTTTATGGAACTTTATTAATATAATATTTGAAATCGTCTACCACAAAAATCCATAAAACGATATCCCACATCGGTAGTGGTGGCATAATTGGTAGTGGGGTGGGGGTAATTATGGGGGGCGATGAAGTAAAAAAAAAAACGCACACTAAATCACAATTTTTTTTCACCCCCTTTTATAATGAGGTGGGGTAGTAATGGCGGCGGGGCGGCTAATGCCAAAAATTTTTTTGAGACATTAGCTTCTCTTGTATATACTAAATACCAATTTTTTTGGACTTTTACCTGCTTGATTTACCTATTTACCCCCATTTACCCCAATTTATCCCCCAACCCTTCAACAGAATAAGATGAAAATATAATCTAGTTCCAGATTTCGTTAAAATACATACGTGCACCCCAAATATAAAATATTGACAAAAATTGGCACAAGGTGGTTTACACCTTGCTTAAATGAAATTTATAATCAAAACTCAAGGGTGAAATTAAATAAAAATTTTATTAAAAATTGAAGACCTAAGTGGATAAAGGTGTTATGTCGCATTTTTAAAAAAAATTACTTTATGCAATTTTTGAACACCCCTGATATAGATTTAACACCCAATAAACGGTGAATTCTAAATTTGTAATATTTTATAGATACTTTTTAAATATAAAGGCGCCATGTCATACATACAACCAGTAATTTTAGTGGATGTACACAATTTTGAACAGAAAAATCTAGTTTCATAACAGCTTGATATTGTTATTTAATATTAGTGTAAACAAAAGAACATAACCCAAAATTATCTATTTTATGAGGTATTATTTATTTGAATCGAAGACAAAATAAATAAGTTCTAACTCAAAACCGTTTAATTTACTTAAAACATTAAAAGTGTGACATAACACCTTTATCCACTCAGGTCTTCAATTGACAAAAATATTCCCAATCCGCATCAGATAAAAAGCAGTTTATCTGTAAAATATGCGATTTTATTTATTCATCTGATTAGAACTTCAACTTTTGCGTTCACTTCTTTAGAGTAAAAACTGTTTTTCAACTGAATTAAAGTATTGTAATAATAAAAGCGTATCCGTTATGCATAAAATAATTGTTGAAAAACACTGATGGATAATAACAGAATATTCTGAAAAGGGTAAGCTTTGTAAACAAACCCTCAAGGTAGAATCAACCCCCGAAATAATGAAAAACTGGCTAATTCTTAATTTGCATCACGTAGAAATTCGCAGATTATCTGTAAAATGTGCAATGGTATTCATTGTCATCGGCTTAGAACCTAAATCTCTGCTTTCAATTCTTTAGGGCAAAGCCCATCCTTTAAGTGAATTAAAATATTATAACCATAAAAGCGTATCAGTTGTGCATAAAATAATTGTTAGAAAAAACTAACGAATAATAACTTAGATTATTCTGAAAAGGTCAAGATTTGCAATCAACCCCAGGAATAATGAAAAATTCATTTATTCCGAATCCGCATCCAGCAGAAAATCACAGATTTCCTATAAAATGTGCAGCGGCATTCATTATTCTTTGGTTAGAATCTCAACCTTTGTCTTCAAGCGAATTAAAATATTGTAACCTTAAAATCGCATCAGTTGTGCATAAAATAATTGTAGGAAAAACTGACGGATAATAGCTTAAATTATTCTGAAAGGGGCAAGCTTTGCAAACAAATCTTTAGGGTAGAATTAACCTCCTTACTAATGAAAAATTCGGTTATTTCTAGTCCGCATCAGGTAGAAATTCGCCGATTACCTGAAAAGTGTGCAGTGGTATTCATTATCCTCTGCTTAAAACCTCAACCTTTTCATTCAATTCTTTCGGTCAAAAACTCAAGTGTACCAAAATATGGTAATCTTAAAAACGCATCAGTTGTGCATAAAATAATTGTTGAAGAAAACTGACGAACAAAAACGTAGATTATTCTGAAAAGCGCAAGCTTTGCGAACAAACTTTTAGGGTAGAAACAACCCCCGAAAGAATTAAAAATTCATTTATTTCTAATCCGCATCAGGTAGAAATTCGCAGATTATCTGTAAAATGTGCATTATCTCCTGCTTAGAACCTCAACTTTTGCATTCAATTCTCTCGGGCAAAAACTACCCTTCAAGTGAACTAAAATATTGTAACCTTAAAAGCGCATCAGTTGTGCATAAAATAGTTGTTGGAAGAAAAACTGAGAGATAATAACTTAGATTATTCTGGAAAGAGCAAACTATGCAAACAAACCGTCAGGGTAGAATCAACAGCAGAAATTATGAGGGCAAGAACCGCCCTCCAAGTGAATTCAAATATTGCAATCTTAAACGCGTATCAGTTATAAGTAAAATAATTGTGGGAAATTACTGATAGACTTCAGGGTAGATTCAACAACCAAAATAATGAAAAATTCGTTTATTATATACCACTACACATTTTACAGGTATTCTGGGAATTTCTACCCGATGTGGATTAGGAATAAACGAATTTTTCATTATTTCGGTGGTTAATTCTACCCTAAAGGCTTCTTTGCAAAGCTTGCCCTTTTCAGAATAGTCTAAGTTATTATTCTTCAGTTTTCTCCAACAATTATTTTATGCACAACTGATGGAATTTTAGGGTTACAATATTTTAATTCACTTGAAGGACGGTTTTTGCCCTAAAGAATTGAATGCAAAGGTTGAGGGGATAATGAATATCATTGCATATTTTACAGGTAATCTACGAATTTCTACCCGATTCGGATTAGGGATAAACAAATTTCTCATAATTTCTGGAGTTGATTCTACCCTGAAGGTTTGTTTGCAAAACTTGCCCTTTTCAGAATAACCTAAGTTATTATCCGTCAGTTGTTTAACCCCCGACCCAAAAAGAGGGGTGTTATAAGTTTGACGCGTATGTTTGTATGTCTGTGTGTCTGTCTGTCTGTGGCTTCATATCTCTTCAACGGATGATCCGATTTTGATGCACTTTTTTTTATTTGAAAGAGTATTTTGTCGAGAGGGTTTTTGCCATATTAAATTTTGATGTTTGGTCGCCATCTTGATAACAAGCTTTTATTTAACTTGCCTTGTTCTTGTGGGTCAAATCTTGCAACTGAATTTTAAAATAGTCATCCCAACCAATTGAGCTGAAGATGGCGGACCAGTTATTTTTTATGCACCCCCATGATTAAATGAAAGGGTTTGCTGAGAAGAATACGAAAATAAAATGACGTCACACTAAATTCAATATGGCGGACGCAACTGAATTTTAACCCAGCAAACACTCATAATTGGCACATAAATGGTCATACGCACCGTCGCCAGCATTATCATAATTGGCACTTTTATGGGGAGCCACAAGCGGACCATTAGCGAAATGTCCCACCGGCCAGCAGCTGGCCATCCTTCAATTTGCCAACAGTGTACAATAATATTTATACATCCATAAAGTACGATGTATGGAGATTCTACTTTTTTTATATAGATACATTATTCATGGCGCTTTTTACGAAAAAGTATACAGCTTTGACATGTCAGCATTTTACTTGATAAAAATGAAGTAATTATTAATGCATAAATATTGTAATATGAATTTGTTTGTTATCATCCGTATATTTTATTTACATATTTAATATTGTTTACCATAGCTCCAATTTATTCTCGCAAATTATAATGTTTATTAAGTTATTAAATTCATTTTTACTTACCCGTACCAATTGCGGTCGGTGGGGTTCGAACCTGCATGTCTCCGATGTCTGTATTACAGTACTGACTCTTCTACCAACTGAGCTGTCTTAATAATCGTTATTACAGATGCTAAAAGCAGTATTTATGGTGATGTGTATGAAGTCTTTATTATATTATGTGAATATGTAGCTATTTATTTCAAAATGTAGAAAGTATTTGAATGTTTAATAAATGTTTACGAGTAGTCTCAAATAATATCATTAATAATAATTTACAAAAAACGTTACAATTAAGTTATTAATGACAAATTACTTGCTATAAAAAATAAACTACAAATTTTATAGAAACAACGGTCAGATTAAGTCAGATTACACAAATTTTAATAACCCACAGGCCAAGCATAGAACGAAAATGCAAATGGCGGATGCTATGCTCGGTGAAGCCTTGAGAGATTTTTCACAATGCGCATGCGCGTAATCATAAAAATATTAGTCTGTATATTACCATAAAAGTACCATCAACGTATAAACCGAAGCAGCATTTTTTATGGTTGCACAATAATTGACCATTTCTGGTTATTATGTGGCAATTCATAACAACATGAAGCTATGGTACGCCTGCATATAATTTATTATGGACCACAAAAGGTTAGCCTATGCCATAAGAAAGCCATTGATCGCTACAATGGCCCATTTAAGGGAGGCAATTTTTGTGTTTGCTGGGAAATTAGTTATCCCCAACCGATTGAGCTAAAATTTTGCATGCACGTTTAGTTTGGATGACAATACGTGGTTAGCTAAGTGACATCATTCCAAATTCAATATGGCGGACTCCCAAAGATGGCGGACCAGTTATTATTTATGCACCCCCATGATATGGATATCAAATGAATGGGTTTGCTGAGAAGAATACGAAAATAAAACAACGTCACACTAAATTCAATATCGCGGACGCCCCAAGATGGCGGACAAAATTTTTTAGTTTTAACACTGTAATTTGATCGTATAGTGTATTCGCTCATACGTTGTATTCTAAGAAATGGTGAAGGATTCGGTTTAAACTATAAGTTTTATATCGGATAGGACGACGCGACGCAATGAATATACACCTCTCCAAGAAATTAACGCACCACCAAAAAATAACCAAAAGTTTGAAGTAAGTTAATTTTTAACCCCCGACCCAAAAAGAGGAGTGTTATAAGTTTGACGCATATATTGTATGTTTGTCTCTTTGTCTGTCTGTGGCTTCATATCTCTTCAACGTGTGGTCCGGTTTTGATGCACTTTTTTTTATTTGAAAGAACATTTTGTCCATATTAGAATATGATTTCGGCCTCATTTTGATTCGGTCATATGAAACTGGTACGATTAGATACATTGATCGGGAGTTTTTAAAAACTTTCAATTTTTTAACCCCCGACCCAAAAAGAGGTGTTATAAGTTTGACTCGTATATTTGTATGTTTGTTTGTTTGTCTGTCTGTTTGTCTGTCTGTCTGTGGCTTTATATCTCTTCAACGGGAGATCCGATTTTGATGCAGTTTTTATTAAAATAAACACATAAATATATTTGTAATAGAACCGGCCTTGTAGACCCTGTGCGACTAGTAGAATACAAAATTGGACCACGTCGGCTTAAAGGTTAAAAAGTTCTGTATGGGACTCGTGATATAACAATATGCTATGTTGTACGTATGTTTAGTTTAAAAAGTATAAAATAAAATTAAATTACAAATTTAAAAAAACCCCCGACACAAAAATATCGACTAAATAACTAATATAAAAAAATAAATTAACACAATTTTAAAAATTATGAAATAATTTTGATTCCATATACGAACTATATGATTTATTTAAATCCAGCTTACATTTTCTTTATGTCCTCGAGGTTTGGCTGTTTTCAGAATAATAAGTTATTATTCGTCAGTTTTTTTCAACTATTATCTTCTGCAAAATTGTTGCGCTTTTAAGATTACAATATTTTAATTCATTTGAAGGGTAGGGTAGTTTTTGCTCGAGAGAATTGAAGGTAAAGATTGAGGTTCTAAGCACAGGATAATGAATACCACTACACATTTTACAGGTAATCTGCGAATTTCTATCGGATACGAATTAGGAATAAATGAATTTTTCATTATTTTGGGGGTTGATACTACCCTGAAAGTTTGTTTGCAAAGCTTGACCTTTTCAGAATAATTTAAGTTGTCATCCGTCAGCTTTTTCGACAATTATTTTATGCATAACTGATACGCTTTTATTATTACAATATTTTGACTCTCTTGAAGGGCAATTTTTGCCCTAAAGAACTCAACGCAAAAGTTGAAGTTCTAATCAGATGATAATGAACAAAATCGCATATTTTACAGATAGTCAGCTACTTTTTATCTGAAGCGGATTGGGAATGTTTTTAACAAGTTTTAATAAAACTTGTGTTTGATTCCAGTTTGAGTTTTGATTATAAATTTCATTTAAGCAAGGTGTAAACCACCTTGCACCAGTTTTTGTTAATATTTTGTTTGTGTAAATCTGATGCAATTTGGGATGCTAAAGAATTACGTAGAAATTTTTTCCGGTATTCAAGTATTTTCTTTAAGTTCGAATTAAGTACGTATTTCAATTACAGTAGGTGTAAATTTTTTCTTGAAGGCTGTTTCCTTATTTATTTAATTTACACACTTCTGCAATATCCAGCCAGCATTGTCATAATGAGAACGGATTTCAAATTCCTCATTTTCAAATATACTGAAATAAGGTGATCCTATTCGGGTATATTAGGCTAAATCTACTGCTATCTTTTACTGCTGCTTTTACGTCGGTTATATTTGGTTTCTTGTACAAACACTAAGTCGCAATATTATTTTTTTACCTCCTTTACTAATGGGGTGGGGGTGGGGTGGCTCATACCAAAAAGAAATGAGGCCTTTAGTTTTAGTATACACGCTAAAACAAAATTTATCTTTAATAATGAATTGGGGGAGGTAGAGGGGGTGGCTGTGCCAAAAGAAATATTGAGGCCTTTGGCTTTTGTATGGACACTAAATCACAATTATATTTTTTCGCCCTCTTTAATAAGGGCACCCACTTATTCAAGAGGGATGATAGAGGGGATGACGAATGCAAAAAAAAAATTAGTCTTTGGTTCTTGTATGTACGCTAAATCACAATCTTACTTTTTACCCTTTTTAATAATAGGGTAGAGGTGGTTAATGCCAAAAAAAATTGAAGCCTTTGGGTATTGTATAAACACTAAATTGCATATTTTTTTACTTTCTTTAGTAATAGCGGGAGGGGGGGAGGGTTGTAATGCGCATTATTGTGCCTTGATTTCTCGTACATATTCTAAATTCCAATTTTCTGGCCTCTTACTTGTCTGCTTTACCTATTATCAACCCAACTCCCTAACTCATTAATGGAAAAAAATCAAAATATAATTTAGTTCCAGATCTCATTATAAAACATAGGTGTACTAATTTTCAAGTCTATATCATAGACAGTTCCAGGGCAATCGTGCACACAAGAAAAGTTGCAGACAAACCGACAGAACAACAGACCGACAGACAGAAATTCTTTTTCAGCTAAAACTTAAAACCTCGACGTTTCATGATATTCTAAGCGTATTTGAACAAATTTTACCGTTACTATTCTTCCACTCCACCACGTGGATGTGAAAGTAATATATTTGAAAAAATCATAAAACGATATGCCACATTGGTAGTGGGAGTGAGAGTGGTGGTGAGAGGTCGTAGTAGAGGTGGCTGATGTAAAAAAAATACAGGCCTTTGGTTTGTGTACACACACACTAAATCGCAATTTTATTTTTTCACCCCATTTAATAATGGGGCGGGAGTGGTAAATAAGGATGACAGTCAGAGTGGCTGATGCCAAAAAATTTTTTGAGACCTTAACTTATCCTGCATATGCTAAATACCAATTTCATGGACTAAGAGTCCTGCCTGCTATATCTATTTGTCCCATTTACCCCCCAACTCTTCAACAGAATAAGGTGAAAAAATAATCTAGTTCTAGATCTAGTTATAATACATACGTGTACCAAATTTCAAGTCAAGATCTTAAACCAGTCCAGAGTATTCGTGCGCACAAAAAAAGTTAGAGACGAACAGTCAGACAGACATTTTCGTTGCTCAGACTTAAAATCTCGACGTTTCATCACATTCTAAGCCTATTCAAACAAACAAACTTTTTATCGTTACTATATTATGTACTTCTACGATACTGAAGTAAGAATTCTGTTCTACCTATCTGCTCCTATCTTTTTGCCCGTTTAAAACACTTGATTTAGAAAAAAATCCAATTGGTGGCTCAAATACGGTGGATAGAATTAATTTTGACTCCAGATTCGTAATCAGCGAGACCAGAAACATAAATATGCTACGTTTCAAAAAGAAATCGGCAATATTTTTTCAATTTTTAAATTTTTTGATTTCAACCCCATGGAGGTAAGAGCAACTATGTACTCGGTACTATGTAGAAACTGAAGAAGATACTTTTTACACAGAAATAATCCACAGAAATAAATGGTTTTGCTCCTTTTCAGCTGTAACCACTATGTTAAATACTTTGTGTCAAAGGAAAATTAAGTATTACTATGATTATTATTTTGCTGTCAAATAAAATTCATCTTTGCTTTTATTGCAAAAATTTCACATGTCACACCCAAAGAACCAATCCGTCCCATTTTTTATTTATTAAAATTAAAATAATTAGGAAAATAATTTTGGTGTTTTCTATCACCATTTGACAATATTTTTATGATCGGAATCAAATATCGGTTTCATATCATATCATATCATGTTTCTAATTTAATTCTTATCTAGGTACATAATAAATTAGACCATTGTATTGACGGTGTTCCGTTACTAAGACGTATCTCAAATGAAATTGAGATAGATACCGGTAATGTATGTGAGGTCTCGTCTATATATACATTTAAATAATATAAAATTTATGATAAAGCTTATTAACATAGATATCTCATCGGATCGTTTATTCCCCTAGAAAGAAGTATTTTCGCTCCACCCTGTTTTGCACATTTCTAAAGCAGATTTCAAGGAACTATGTACGGCTTGGAATGCAGCCAATAAACAAACAAGCAATGATATTTAAGAAAACAGTAAATTTATCATCAAACCCTCATTCCACAACTACAATCATATATTAGCTTATCAGTTGCTTCCAATTATGGTGAAAATTCTGGTCTAAATATTCTAATAAGTAACTTACGTACCTTTGTTACACACATATGACACATAACACCAATTTACAACATAAAAACAACAAACACCTCCCAGCGTCTGTGAGCTGACACAAAAGTGCGAATGTCACTAATTATTTGCACAGCTTTGCGTTATTGTCAGGAACTTATCTCGTTCCTTTTGCTTATCTGTATTTTAAATATATCATGCGTGTTGGATATTAAGCGCAGAATGCTATTGAATTAATGCAGTGGTGCCAAATCGTTGCATGGAAAGAAAACTAACTATACTTGAAATTTTATACTTGTCACTAGAAACTCAGGTATATTTTTGAATTTCATTGGCACAATTATTTAAGTCAGTTAAGGCTAGTTTAATTCCTTTTATTTATTAGCTGTACTTTTAATAGTACACTCGTTAAAATACTGTAAGTATAAGGCTGAAAAAGCAGATAAGCTGGCCAAAGAAAGCGCAAAAGCAGCCTTGATGGGACCTGGGCCAACCTGCGGAATATCATATATCACCGCAAGAGGACTAGTAAAGGAAGGAAGTCAGACCCGCAAACTGTCTTGGACTTGAGCGCCAGGGATAAGACAGTCACAAATGTTCATCACTTCGGACCATCTAAGACAAAGACCAACGAATTACTAAAGCTGAACAGAAAACAGCTGAGATGTGCAGTGGGCATCCTAACAGAACATTGCAATACCTACCTAATCAATATAGAATCAGGGCCGGCCTGACAAAACTCGGCGCCCTAGGCAAACGACTTGAATGGTGCCCCTTTAAACAAAAAAATCGCAACAAAATAAAACACCAATGTAAAACAATAATGTAATTTTTAATCAAATAATTTACTTGATTCACTCAATAAAGGCACAGATAAAAGATTTGCTTAAAAGATTGTAGATTGTAGATTGTTGATTCAGCTCCTTCAGCCCTACCTCACATCGACCTGAAAAGATCTTTTGTGACTTACCCTACAATTAGTTGTTGCCCAGGACTCCCAAGTGTTTTTATAAAGCTTGTGATTTTCCTAGGGGCTAATTTCCCTATGTCTTCAGGCGTTAGTTCCACCTTTTCTAGGTACTTTAGCCTAGTGCGGACTAACATCTTGCATTCGCAAAGAATATGTTCCGCAGTTTCTAATGCAGAATCGCAGTATCTGCACATATCGTTGTCTGCCTTGCCCATGTTCTTAAGATGATATCTTAAGAGGCAATGGCCTGTTAAAAGGCCTGTCATCAGCCTTAAATCGGACGTTCCGAGTTCGAGAAACCTTGTGGCATTCTTAGACGAATAAGTGATGAACTTTTTCGCTTGTCTTTGGCCCGGAGTATTCCTCCAGTAGGACTCTTTCTGTTCCTTTTCCCATTTTTGGACCTCCTCCGTTATGTGTCCTTTAGATAAGTCACAGAACGGTTCGGGCCTAAAAAATTGAACTTCAGCACCTTTTTTTGCAAGGTCGTCAGCTAATTCATTTCCTTCTATTCCCTCATGCCCTGGTACCCACATCAAGGTAACCTTGTTGTTTTTTGCCAGTTGCTTCAGGGATTGTCTGCACTCTCAGACAATTTTAGGTGTAGGACCTGAGAGCTTTTAAAGCTGCCTGGCTGTCTGAAAGTATATAGATCTTTGCCCTTCGAATGCCTTTATTTATGCATTCCTGGGCACAGGTCTATAGGCGTCTGAAAATAAGGAGTATGCCACCTGGTGGTCTATAGTTAAACTAATTATGGACTTTTCTGTCATAGTCTCTTTAGTGTACGATGATATCAACAATAAGTAAATGATAAACTGAGATGCTAAGTTATTAAAAATATGATAGCATTTAAAGGGGCTACAATTGGCTGAAGCCAACCTAGTCGGTATCCTTTGTAGATTGCAGGGACAACTCGTGAAAGTTGAGTTGCACTGCAATGTTCAAAGCATACCCTCTTTAATGTAGACACCTTTAACCAGGCATTGAGAGGGGAAAAGCTGGTGCAAATAACCGTGGCCCGAGTAGCAATAATAATGTCCTAGACAATCACACATTGTGGGTGAAATTTTTGAAATAAGTAAATATATGTAATTCCAGTATATTTAAAAGTAATATACCGGGTGGCCCACGAAGTTTTGGCCAGTCGATATCTCGACAACTATTTCAACTACAATTTTGAAATTTGGTGATTTTGAACAGTGGAATGCGTTGTCCATTTTTGGTATAAAAGGACTTTGTTGCATCATCGCATTTCCGACCACGTGACATCAACTTCAAATTTTTAAATAGGACACCCTGTATATTACTCCTTTTTTGTGAAGGCCTTTCTAATACAAATTCAACGATACCATATTTGTCAGCGTTTTTGTGTGAAACGGCGACAATATGAACTTGTAGAATGAATGGACGGATTTTTAAAAAATTTTATTAAAGAACATCAGTATAATTAAAAATCAAAACAAAATAAATAGGAAAATCATATCTAGTGCATGCTGCTCTAATCATTTCTGGTGTAACAATTTGGCACGCTGCTCTGATTTTGTTTTGCAAATCGTCTAAATCTGTAGGCTGTGTAAAATAAACCATTTAAACATCCCCAGAGGAAGAAATCCAAAGGTGTCATATCTGAGGCACGAGCCTGCCGTTGTATTGTACCATTTCGCCCAATCCATCTTTCACGGAAAGTAGTATCAAGATATGTCGTAACTTATCGGGCATAGTGAGGAGGTGCACCATCCTGCTGCCACCACATCGTCTCTCTCTCGTTTAAGGGAATATCTTTACTGTAGTGCCGAAAAAACCTGACAATTATGGAATCGTTGAATTTGTATTAGAAAGGCCTTTACAAAAATGGAGTAATATACAGGGTGTTCCATTTAAAAATTTGAAGTTGATGTCACGTGGTCGGAAAAGCGATGTTGCAAGAAAGTCCTTTCGTACCAAAAATGGACACCGCATTCCACTGCTTAAAATCACCAAATTTCAAAGTTGTAGTTCAAATAGTTTTCGAGATATCGACTGGTCAAAACTTCGTGGGCCACCCGGTATACTATTGCACCATGCACTATTATGTTTTACCCCTGAATATTTCTGTTTCATATTTTACAAAATACTGTTTCATTTATTTTACTTAAAGAATTAATAAATATCTTTTCACTTATATTCAATGTACCACTAATTTCATGGGTATTTGAATTTGAGACACTTGTTTGTAAACATAGATCATACACATTTTTAAGTTTTGTGTTGAATATGGGTTGTACCACACAAAATAATATGTCCTGCATTTAAAACATATTCCACTTCATACACACACTTAGAATTTTTACATTTTTAGTGCTTCACAAATGTTCCATACATTGCAATATGCTTAACCTAAATGTCACTCATGTTTCCTGCAAAAAAAAAGTGATTTAAACTACAACTGTACCTATATAAATTTAGAGAAATATTTAAGTTTATTAATATTTAACTGGCCAGCCATCGTTTATGTCGAAGAAACTGTACTTTTCAAGGGAAAAACTAGATAACCTAAAAAAATATGAATTTTGCTGAATAATGCCATTAACATCTTGCAAATCACTTACAACAAAATCTTGCAAACCTTTAGGTCATATATTATTAATGTTATTATTTTTAACGCCAAAAATAACAATAAACAGAACAAAATCAATATAAGTATTCGCCATATAAACAAACAAAAAGCCTATAATTAGTTCACGAGTTCTCCACTTTGGCGCTGGCAGCTTAAATTCAGACGCCTATAGCATAGATTTTTGCTTGGAAGATGGATGGGGTTTTGCCTAGGGCTCTGGATAGCGTACAGTTAGGCCCCGCTACGTCCGCGCCGACCCCTTCAGCCATCTCCGATCCATCTGTGTACCAGATGAGTGACCCCTTCTCCAACTGCAGGACTTCGACTTTGCTCGTCTGACGGCTCTCGATTAGCACATCAAACGGGTAGTCAAAGTCCCGCTTAATTGGCATAGAGTCAGTAGGTTTGGTCACGGATTCCAGTTTAATTATCTCTAGAATCCTTAGGTGACCAACCAGGTCTCCTGGTTTGAAAGAAAGTACCTGCTGCAGCCTTAAGGCACTAAGTGCTGCCTCCTTCCTTACATACAAATGTAGAGGAAGCAGGTCTAGCATTGCCTCCATAGCTGCTGTGGGACAGGAGCTCATTACTGCTGTAATCCCTAGGCAAGGCGTTGCAACTTCTGCAACTTTCCTTGTGCTTATTTTTCTTCAGTTTTTGGCCACCGCACACATCATGCGTAGGTGACCATGGGTCTCACAACCGATAAGTAGGACCAGTAGATCATCTTCGGTTTTAGACCAAGTCTTACCAAACAGCCTGCGGCACGTCCACATAGCCGCAATGCTTAAAAGATTGTTTCCACTTTCTTTTGCTGTAATTATAGACTGGAAAATTACATTACGTCTGCAATTACATAATTTTCATTTTCCTTGCCTTGATTTTAGCAAAAGTGGAAACAATTACCTTTAAATTAATTATTACAGCTATTTCTTGTTCAGTTGACAATGTTGACAATTCCACAAGTCTTTCTTGAGTCATTGTAGAACGCAGGTAAGTTTTAATTAGTTTTAATTTGGAAAAACGCTCACCACTGGCCACAGACATAGGAAGTGTCAGCAACACCCTTAGCGCAGTTGTTAAATTAGGTACGCTATCTACTAGTTTATTTTTACAAATCTAATTTAAAACGTCCTTTGGTGTAGTTTTATCTGGTGCTCTTCTTGCAATAGCTTGCAATTCGCTGCATAACTCAGTTGCATCAATATCTTTAAAGTTTCCGCGAGTCAGAGATTCTTCCAACTTCACACAATGTTCCAGAACAGCTTTGGAAGTTTTTTTTTTGCAACTCATGAACATTGCAGGGAGATCCAAAAATATGATTAAGCATTTTTATCTGATTAAACCTCTCATCAATTGAATTTATTGTGGTATCAAGAACGGCAAAATAAAAATTAATTTTAAACTGTTTTTTCTCATCACGTATAGGCTCATCTTCCACCTCAAGCGGACAGGCTCTGCTTCTGGTGTAAATGACGCGGGAATGTTGACATCTTCTGAAATGTCTCGTGCATCTACCAACATTTTCTCGAATCCCAAATCACTTCTACAACTTTCGAGAAAGATTTTTGTTTTTAGTAGAGCATTTGTAGCAGCATTAAGGTCAAATTCTTTTGATTGGAGTAGCTTACTGGTCAAACTGATTTCGAACAAAATGTTGTACCATACAACAAGAGAAGCAATAAACTTGAAATCTGCATCATGCACATGAGCCAGTTGATAACGTAATGGACGCAAGGCATCTATTTGACTTTTCCATTTTGTATCGCTCAATGGTTTCAGTGTCAAACTAGGCACATGACGCAATAGGACTTCCCAACGACGGATTGAAGCCGAAAAAAAAAAACACACATACATTTTGGATCAAATTGAATAATACAAAATATTTCATTAATTTTTCAATAAAAAAATACCTAATATCTTTTTTTGCAAAATTAGGTATATTTTTCTTTATCACGACGAATATTTTACCGTCACACAATCTTCTGATGGGTAAGTACTTTCCACCCAAATTTTAAAATAATCACATTGTTAATAATGGAGCTATGATACGGGAGTCATGAAAAGTGAGACATATTGTATAATGTTTTATATATGTTTCTGCATTACGTTACTGTAATTTATTTGTGTGCTATATTCTTGACTTGCCATATATACACTATTTGTATCTTAAATGGAGAATAAATATTTCTATTCTATTCTATTGCTATGCCGCTACACTATACAGCAGTACAGCATAGTAGACAGCGTGGTCAGCGTGCGAGCCGACCGCTCTGCATGGTCTTCTCGCTGTCGCTCGTACCGTGCCCTCGCCATGCCGCCCCCCAAATTCGAACGCCCTAGGCCGTCGCCTTGTTTGCCTATATGGCTGGCCCTGTGTAGAATAGAGGTGATAAACAATCCAGAGTGCAGAGTTTGTGCTGAGGATGAAGAAATTCCTCACCACATACTATGTGAGTGCCCAGCCTTGGTGACTGGAAGGCTTTCATACTTCGAGGGACCATTCGTGACCCCGGAAGACATAGCCAGAGCTACCATCGACCGCACACTTGCTTTTTGGGGAGGAACGGGTCTAACGGGATAACAAGTCGATGGGGTATAACAAGCTTTTAAGCTTCATACGATGGGGTCTGGCACCGCAACCCATAAGGGAAAAAAGTATAAGGATATTTTGGAGTAAATTCTTATACATTCTCTATTTAAGTAAAAATATGTTAAGTATTACATTACTCAACTTTAATCACCGTTCTTCTTGTCATAAGAGAATCGCTATTGGAATAAGACTACAAGCAATGAATGGATGAATTATACTATTAATCCAATAATTGTTATTCGACTCAATACTTATTGATCTCAATGTGACGTGCGCTAATGTCAAAATAAGTGAATCGTGTAGTGGTGTTAGGTAAACACCTGTTTGACCTTTTCCAAACAACGATACATGACATACTTATTACGCGTGGGGTACGTATTCAATAATATTTTATAAAAGTACATATGAAAAACTATAGACTAACGTGTGTCCTGTCGATCGACGATGGACGAGGTATTAAAATATTGGGAGCTGGAATTTCTGATTTCAGTATTGGACGGTAAGTTTAATAATACTGATTTCACTGCGATGTAAATGTACAAAAAATATATAAGCAGCGTCACTATATTATTCCGCTTTTGCATGATTGCTAGATTCTGCTAATGCTTTAACTAACAATACTCATCCTCAAGCAGCAATAAAGTACTTTCCGCTCTTCATATACAAGTAACAATTACATTAAACAACTGACAACAATTACACAGGCACACAAAATAAAAAAAAGGTCGAAACCTACCCCCATGTATTTTGGGACGCTCAAACCGAATATGACAATAAAAAAAGGTTTTAATTATCCAATTTCCCCCTAGCATCCCCTTACAATCCTCCTTGGGGACTGAAATTCCACTTGTTCTAAATATTTGAAAAGCAGGTTTTTTGGTGCGCTGAAACCGAATATGACGATAAAAACTGATTTGAACCACCCAGTCACCCCCTACAAACCTCAGGTGGGGTTGAAATTCCATTTGTTCTATACATTTAAAAAGTATGTTTGTTTTTAGGTTTTTTGGTGCGCTGAAACCGGATATGACGATAAAAAGTGTAAGGGAATGCTAGAGGGTTGAAATCAGTTTTTTATCGTCATATTCGGTTTCAGCGTACCAAACAACCTGAGATTAAACATACTTTTTAAATGTTTAGAATAAGTGGAATTTCAACCCCTCCTGGGGCTTGTAGGGGGTGGTTCAAATCAATTTTTATCATCATATTCGGTTTCAGTTTATGGTTTTCAAATGTTTAGGCTTTTCAAATGTTTAGAGCAAGTGGAATTTCAATCCCACAGGAGGGTTGTAAGGGGGTGCTAGGGGAAAATTGGATAATTAAAACGTTTTTTTATTATCATATTCGATTTCAGCGTCCTAAAATACATAAGAGTAGGGGGGGGGGTCTACCCTCTGGGTTTCGGCTTTTTTTTTATTTTGTGTGCCTGTGTTATTGATAGAAATATAATAAGAGAATCTGCATTTACAGTTTCACTGCTCAGTTTATTTCTTTTTTATTTTTGTTACATTAGTTACCACCACATTTACTTCCACATCCAGTGGAAGTATAGTAACGACAAAAACATTTTTAAACATTTTTATTGTTCAAATAGGCTTAGAATGTCATGAAACGTCGAGATTTTAAGTTTGAGCGAAAAAATAAATTCTGTCTGTCTGTCGGTCTGTAATTTTTTTTTGTGCGCATGTTTACTCTGGAACCGTTTAAGATATTGACTTGAAATTTGGTACACATATTATGTACTTTAACGAGATCTGGAACTAGATTATATTTTCATCTTGTTCCGTCGAAAGGTTGGGGGGTAAATTGGGGGTAAATTTGAGGTAAATACATAAAATTGGTATTTAGTATATACAAGACAAGCTAAGGTCCCACAAAAATTTTTGACATTAGCCACCCCCATTACCACCCACACCCCATTATTAAAGGGATGAAAAAAAATGTGATTTAGTGTGTGTACAAGAATCAGAAACCTCAAAATATTTTTTTACTTCATTCACCCCCACCCCACTACCAATGCGGGGTATCCTTTTATGGGTTTTTGGGGTAGAGTATTTCAAATATTATATTATTAAAGTTCCATAAACAATTATTTCCACATACAAAATTTTTTCATTGTGAGTGACTTGGATAGAAAATCTGGATGTGGAACTAGTGATTCCTTGGGCAGCGGTTTTGTTTTTAAGTTTTAGCTTACTAGGTACATGGTAAAAGCATTAATTATTAAATTTTTTCGACTTCCGGTCAATTTGGTTTTCTTCCATTTGGTTTTCTTCCATGCAATCAGTTATCAGTAAAATGTTGTTTATTTTACAGATATTCATTCACTATTGAAAGAAGAAGAAATTAATAATTTAAACGAAGAAAAAAAAATTCTTTATTAAACAAGTAGGGATTTCACATGCAAGGTACATGGTGGTCACGTGACTGTTAGAACCTCATTTAACTTCGTTAATTTTGGAGTTAGGTAAAAAAGTTCAAGAATAAAAGTTATAGAAAACCGCATTTATTTTCCAAAAATTCCAGAAAAACAATTGATAGTTGCATTTCGGAGATACGAACTTTAATTTGGTTTTTTAAAATGGAATACCACATATATTTTTACACCATCTGAAAGGTCATAAAAAAAATTTAATGATACATAATACACAGTATATATATTTTTTAAATAGTCTAATTTACTTTTATTAATTTACAATTTATCAGATTAGCCGTGGAAAACAAAAGTATGTAATTGAAAGTAAACAATACGTTAGTTCTGTCAGGATATTTGTTGGTAACTAATTTCGCTTTGTTTTAAATAAAATGGAAAATTTCAGTGGTTTATTTGTATTTTTCGGACTACCATAACTTAATGGTAACAAAGTATAAAATTTATTATCTAGTATAGTTTTTAAGAAAAGTACTAATTATTACCCAGCAAGCAAAATTTAAATGGTATACAACTATTTTGTTTTATTGCAATTTTATAAATGTAATAAAACAGCAATAAAACAAAATTGTTGTAGAAATGACAATTATAAAACAAATTTGTTTATTGTATATATTATATCATCAAAAAGATTTATGGCCTTTCAGATGGTCTGAAAATGTACGGGGTGTTCCATTAAAGTTGATGTCTCCGAAAAGCGACTTTCAATTGTTTTTCTGAAATATATGTTGAAAAATACATGTGATTTTCTATAACTTTTATTTTTGAACTTTTTTACGTAACTCCAAAATTAACGAAGTTAAATGAGGTTCTAATGTTCGCGCGACCACCCTGTACAAAATAATATCTAAAAATTTTGTATTGTTTATGTTGCAACAATTAATAGAACTAAAACCTAGAACTAGGGATAGTTCAGTAGATCTGGCATCATTACTTTCGTGAGATATTTATGTATGTATATTATTGTATGCAGTTAATTGTTTTGGTTTTTTGATAAAGTGAGATAGCAATGCGTATTCATTAGATAATTCAGCATATATTTATTGTATTTCTTGATAAGTGGCCGTCTCAACATTTAGGTTATTCCCACTACCTATTACTGTTCTATAAATACAAATTCACAGAATAGTAGATAACACGGAGTAGATAATATCGACATATATTTATATATTGCAAATGTTACCAACCAATGATACTTTTAAAATGCGTAAAGAGTATTGCTACACATTTTGCAAGATATTGAAATTAAAAATTTTACTAGTAAACTATGCAAATGGATGTTAGGTTGAATATTTTTATAGGTATACTATTGGAACCATTTTGGAAACAAGTTGGTTACAAGTATTTTCTATGAGTTTTTAATTATATGTAACTGAAACCACGACAAAATAGACTTCTAGCATGTCAGCCCGTCATGTCAGCTTGGCCATAGTTCAAGATATAAAAGGCAAAGAAATTATGTCATCATTACAGGGATCATTCTTTGTGTACCTACGAAGCTCATATTTAGCAAATAAATAACACTATTAGAAAGAAACAAAAGTTGATAAAGTTCTTAAGAAAATATTTACCATGGGCACACCTTTTAACTTAAATTAGCACTCACATTTTCAAGAAATTCGCGGCCCCGTTCCAACATAATGGTCCCACCTTTTCCTAGAGTAGTTAATAAAACCAAAGGAGTACTTACTATACATCCTCCGTCGAATGTTGGCGGGTCTAGTCTGGTTAATTATTTTATTCTTTCAGTGACTATCTTTTTCACTAAAACTAGGTTTCTTCCTTAGCAGTTGTGTTTTCTACATACCAATTATTGTTTTCCGATACCAGATTTTTAATAAATAATAAACAAAAATACTCACCTTAGAAATGAATAAAACAAAACTGAAAAAGCGTAAATTAATTCGAAGTTTTCAACTGCAATGCGTGATACACACGCAGGCCCCAGCGCTGGTCGCGTTTACTTACTGGGTTTCCTCTTTCCTCAGTAAACCGTTAAATCAAACTATGCCCCTGTTACCGTGTCCCGTGTGCTCTCAATATCATCTCGTTTCTCGCGAACATGCAGCGTTTGATGTAGGGAGCGCTTTAAATACGAGACGCTTAGAGTTCGAGCGTAATTCATTTATTTGAATTTCTATTTCGTTTTTACGCATGAAAATAACAATTTAAAAATATAAAAAATAGTGATGACCCATCTGTGGATTATTAAAAAAAAATCCATGAACATCGGCCCAGTGGGAACCACTGGCGACACCGGAGAAGGAAAATACTTTCTATTTTAAATATATAGATTAGCTAAACTCAGAAATTACGTCCAGAGGACACAAGTTCTCTGTAAGAAATAGATAAAGCCAGATGGATTTTCTTACAATTTTAACCTTTCTGGCTGCACTGCGTGATATCGCACGTTCTCTGGTGATTTTATTTTATTTATTTTGGAAATAAAAAATTGAGACTTGAAACGATGACCTAATTCCTCTGATTTTTAATAGGTGATCGTGATGTACCTGATAGTAGGTGCCATGCTAGAAATCGATTTTGTGAATCGCTAGTATTCATAAAACGATAAAAATAATTCATAGTGACGTACTGAAAAAGCTATCTAGCTCTTGCGCATACATTATTTGTAACCAGTAAAATTTGTCAACTGTCTTTTTTGTGAAGCCTGAAGATTTCCTATTAAATTTTCTGTAATTATTACTATTATTATTATTATTATTATTATTATTAGTGATGATATGGCCGTTTGCTCCATATGGGCATACACAGTTGGATGGAGCTAAAATACTGAATTTCTAATTTTTCTGAAAATTGAAAACGGGCTAGTGTAATAAAATTGCCACATATTATAGAGGTTAGTAACTGTACAGAATTCCGACTCTCTAGGATATTATTTTCAGATGCCATACTGAGCACGTATTTGTGCCATTTAACAGAAATGGGTCCTTCGAATTTGTATGGACGTTTGCTAGTTTATTATAAATTTGTAAATAATGGAATCGCAGTTCTGGACATGGACATCAGTTGCGTCAATATATAGCCATTTCTTGCTTCTGGTCCAGACACTACCAAAGAAGCCTCTGCGACTAATTTTCGGCTCTAGAATTCGTCTTAATTTTAATTCGAGAATATGTGTTCTTCATCATTTAATATGTAAAGGAAACGGTTTCCATGGTGATCAAAGAACGCATTGAATTACTGGAACTACTATTTTTATTAAATTATATTCTGGCAGATATCTTGAACGCTGTTACATTTCTAGTAAATCATTAGACGCATCCGGACAAGAAAATATCGGTTTGAATCATGTAGGTGCATAAACTCTTATCACAACTTTTGCAAGCATGATAAAATTTGTTGTTGGCTTCTCAGTCTACGCATACAAACGCAAAATTCTGTTACTGCAAGTTAGCCATATAGAATGAGCTAATTTTCTTGGTTATCTGTGCTTTAGATTGTAAATCAAGCGTACCATAGATGGTGCACTATACTGTTCTGACTTTTGACATATAAATGAAATTGTTGGAGTTGGTTGAAGCCCATTGCATAGCCATTCACTTCTCAATAGTGGCAGACGCGTTTCGCCCTCCCAGACTCATCAGTGCCACACGGTAGAGAAAGAACGAAAATACAAACGCTTCAACCAGTACTCCATAAATATTTTTGATCGCTGCTCAGAATATCTCGATCAATCGTTTAATGGGTTTAAATCATAAAATGGGATGGTTCTCACAATTTTCTAATGTTTTTTCAATATCTCCGGAGAAGCCAGTTGGATCTCTCGTTTTACCATCTAGAAAATTAAGTAGATTTTTTAAGAGTAATTTATTTACGTGAAACATACACTGCAGCGATTTTCCAAATGATCTTACCATTACCGTCGCATCCTATAGCTGATATATTAGAAGTCTCGTATTTTTCTTCCAGGCTCGACTAGACTTACTGAAATATTTTTTGCATATACAGTGTCCGGGACGACATGTCTCAAATATACAGACTCAACATGTACAATTAATGAGTTGCACTATTTCAGTAGTTAGTTGATCCAGGAGTTTACATCGGTATGTTTTTTTTTAACAATTACTAACCCTAATTAGATTTACTTCATACAGAATACATTTATAAATGTTAAATAACATCAAAGAAATGATTTTTAGATTTTTTGTAAATTTTTCAGTTTATGCATTTTCATTTTTTGCTCTCATTGCTCACTTGGAGATGGTTTGATAAAAATCTGAAATTTTGGCAAACTAATATACTAATACATAAGCAACTTTTGATAATTAGCCGTAAGTAAAATATAAAACTTTATTTTTTCACTACACTCTAATATACGGTATGCAGTTAAAGTAAGGAATAATTTATTTCGTGAACTGACATTTTTTAAGAAAATCCTCAGACAGGTAGATACTTTTTGAATTCGCTTCTTTTGACGTATCTTTCGAATTCCTGACGTCTTCTGTGTGAAAGTTGTGACACCATCAATGTTTTTTAGATGTTCACATGATCGTACTATACAAAGAACCAAATAATATGATAGTAAAAACCGCTGCCCAAGGAATCACTACTTCCACATCCAGATTCTCTATCCAAGTCACTCACAACGAAAAAACTTTGTATGTGAAAATAATTGTTTATGGAATTTTAATAATATAATATTTGAAATCCTCCACCCCAAAAACCCATAAAACGATACCCAACATCGGTAGTGGGGTGGGGGTGGTAATGGGGGTGGATGAAGTAAAAAAAATATTTTGAGGTTTCTGGTTCCTGTACATACACTAAATCACAATTTTTTTCATCAACTTTAATAAGAAGGTGGGGGTGGTAATGGGGGTGGCTAATGCCAAAATTTTTTTTGAGACCTTAGCTTCTCTTATATATACTAAATACCAATTTCATGGACTCTTACCTGCTTGATTTACCCATTTACCCCAAATTTACCCCAATTTACCCCCCAACCCTTCGACTGAACAAGATGAAAATATAATCTAGTTCTAGATCTCGTTAAAGTACATACGTGTACCAAATTTCAAGTCAATATCTTAAACGGTTCCAGAGTAAACGTGCGCACAAAAAAAAGTTACAGACAGACAGACCGACAGACAGACAGACAGAAATCTTGTTTTCGCTCAAACTTAAAATGACATTTTAAGCCTATTTGGACAATAAAAATTTTTAAAAATTTTTTTGTCGTTACTATACTTCCACTGGACGTGGAAGTAAAAATGTAACAATTAACAATAAACTTCAATAAAAATGGAGAAAATGAAACAAGAAATCCGATCCCCTTATCTGCAAAGCAATTTAGCTAGAACAAAATATCTTAGCTAATGAAAAAGGAAACCATTTATTACAATACAAATTCAAACTGTTGTCGCTGGAATATTATACGTTAACAACGGTTGTACAAGAGCATAGTAGTATCAATACTAAGAATACCGCTTAGACTTTGAAATGTGAAAATTGGATTTGGACTTTTGGACAACTTTCGTTAATCAAATTTTCCGATAAAAAAATGCTTAGCACCGGAAAATCGAAAAAAGGTGTGGTTTTTTCGGTTTAGAGGTAGTTGTTGAAGGGTAGGTCGGAAAATATCGTGTTCTCCGCCCTCAAAAACGGTAGATATCTTGTGGTCCAGTCACAGAACTTTTGGGCTTTTTTCCTTTTTCTGGTTTACCTCAAGGGACTAATAGCTAGATTATGAAAATTAAGGTCTTTCAAACCCGTCAGTCTGTCTGCCTGTCTCTTTGTTTGGTGTCAGTCTGTCTATCTGTCGGTGCTATATCTACAAAACTAATTGACGGAGAAGAATAATATTTGTACTTAGTTGACGCTAGTGCCAATGAAGAACTGGGATATATTTTTAGAAAAAAAAAAAAAATACAGAGTGGACACCCTAAAAAATAATTAAGAAACTACGGTGAAAATTATGTTTGGTGTATAGCTGAGACAATTACCGAGGAAGAAACCAGATATACCAACTTTTAGAGAAAAATATACCGGATGGCCACTTTAAAAAATATGTGACGGGGATAATAATATATGGAATATAGTTGTCACTATTGCCTCGAAAAAAATCTTATATACCTTTAGTAAAATAATATACAGAGTGCCCATCCAACAGAAGAAATAATCAATAAATAAAGGATTCGAAACGGAGAGGGGAGTATTGCGCAATATATTTACAGATTTATTAAATCAGATTATTAAAATTAATATTAGAATTTACAATTGAGTAATGGATAAAATGTCATCTGTGCCACGTGTGCTCATAAGATTTTAATAGTTTAATAATAACTTTAATTTTCTCTTCTGTCTGTCGTAATTTTTGTATCTACTGGTCAATAAATATTGAACTAAGAACTTTACTCTACGCCTGTATTCTCTTTTTTTATTTATTGAAAGACACTGGGAATGTAGTACGAAATCATCACTAGCATTTTACTGTTTAAATTTTATTTTATTTTAACTGTTGCCATTTTACTTTCCTGTTTATTTTGTGTTTCCGGATCTTCTATTAAGTTTATAGTGTATTTCATATCTCCTCCACTTCCTGATATAGTCGTTATTAGAACTTGGTTAATTTGGTTTGTGAATTCGTTTAAGTTCATATCTGACTTTTTATTCTGTTGCGAAAAAGGATGATACCTCGTTTGGCATTGTTTTCGAATACATTTATAACAGTGTTGCCTTTCATCATAATGAAATATCCTTTGATTTTCGTATACTATGAAGCATTCTTCCCCATTCAGAGCAGCCAATTTTACACTGTATTTCTTATATTTTTTCAAAGGATCGATTGACAATACACTTGTCGAATATGCGTTATCAAAATGTAATATATAAACAATAAACTGTAAGTTATCCACGATCCACAGATGCACATAGTGATATTTTATATTCAAAGGCCAGCACTCGTTGCCAGTTTTCAAGTTAAGTATGTGCCTCTCTCTAAAATGCGTTTCTAAGTTTGCAATTTCAATTACATCACCACAATCTTGATAATATACTGGACATCGAACTGTCCTATGTGGACAATGTTTTTCGTGTAATTCTACCAGTTCCCATGGAATTATTGCCGAGCATTTTTCATAAGTGCAAGGTATCAACATAAACTTTGCAATATTTTCAAAGATCATGTTTCTTGGGAAAGCTGCATATTTTACATTTTTGCATCTACCACATATATATTGCTCCAGTTCTGAGGACGCACTCATTATAGGTGACACCGACAAAATATTTTGACACAGGCAACATTTGTTGGAATTAAGTGCATTTCTGGGTATGACTAAGTTCGTTTCCATATTAACCTAAAACATTATTATTGAATATTTTTACATGTGAATAACAGGTGTGATTGTTAGATGAATCACCAAAGCAGCGTGATAGAATATTAAATCTTTAAAAGGAGGATAGTGATGAACTGAACTTTCAAAAGTGTCACGTGATACATGTAACAGAGCGGCATTGCTTTGATACGCCATTATAAAATAGATTTTGAGTTACATCCCCTCCAAATTTAAACACCAGTAGGATTCGTTGCAAGCGCTGTGTTGCAGAACCTTCCAGAATTGACCTAAGACGAAACCAAACTTTGGCAAAAATTTTATTTAAGGACATTTTCAAGAGTCTGAGAGACCTCAGAGCCATAAACTAGTCCAAGAGGACCGTTATGATTTGGTACGCCAAAGTTGTACTTTAAACATTATTTTTTAAAAATACGCCAAAAATGTACTTAGAAAATATTCAAAATATTTTCAACTTTAATTCCTTCGCCGAAAACATTGACCATGGAGGTACATCATTATATAACCTTTTTAAAGATTGACTATAAGATTTAATAGATGCAATGTATAAAAAGGGCGAAACCGACGAATTGGCAAAGGCGTCGTAGCGCCTATAAGCAAAAAATTGGCAAAAATCAATGAAAATGCACAAGGCCGGTTTCTCGCATAAAACAAGTCTGGATCCACCCAGCGACTCGCAATTTGGTTGAGTGCGTTGGGTAGTCAATGCAAAGCGATGGTAGGAAAGCCAATAGCAGGGCTTTCCAAGTACAAAAGTTAAAGAGAAAAACGCCTTGTACATAAAAACGCCAAAATTCAATTTTGGTAAAGGAAAATCATTCAACTTTTTTCCTGTCGTGCGATGTTGAAAAATCTAGATGAAATTTGTTTGCTATTATCTAATATTTGACTGACTATTTTTTTTTTCAAATAAACAAACTTCTGGAAAGGGAAACCGTTTGCATTTTCTTCCAAGTGCGTTTTTAAGTACGAAAGAAAGGGTTCAGAGGAGAAATTTTTTTTACAGGTGAGTGAGGATTTTTTTATCTTTAATTAAAAAAATATATATCGAAATCCAAGCAATAGGAATGGAGGGAGAGGGCATAATGCGTTAGCGGGAACAAAGGGTTAAGGAAAAGGGATAGGGACTTCGGACTTTGATATTCGGCAATATAATTTTTTTTCTATCTTAATATTTTATCAATCTACCCTTTATCGAATATTGCCGAAACGTCAGTTTATAAATAAGTTGTGTTATTATTTTAGCATACACATTGCACAAGCCTTACATTTGGACGAGTGCTTTAACAACCAAGTTGGCGTTATGACATTAAAAATGCTTAAAACAAACAATTTTTTTTAACAAAATCTATCAGTAAATAAAAAGTTATTAATCGTTTAAAATTAAAAAAATTGTTTTCTGATTTTTTTAGTTTTTTATTGAAAAGAAATTTTGTTAAATGCTATTTACTATCATTTATTTATATATTTAACTAATACATATTTTATAACAATAAAATATTAAAACGTAGACATGATTTTCAAATAGTGACATTCTATTAGCAATATTATCGCTTTTGGAAACAGGGTATGGTGGTGTAATAGGTAGAATTTTAGCTTGAAATCCAAGGATCAGAAGTGTGAAACGCAAGCAGGTTGTTATAGATGTGGTTGCTACTTTTTACTTTGTTTTTATACTGACAAGTGTTTTATCAACTAAGTCGTCAATATAGTATTTAAACTGTCCAAAAATTAAAATTTACAAAAAACTGCAAAGATTATTCTAAAGAATGTGCAACAATTATATAAAAAGTTAAACAAATCGGCGAAGAGCATGATTTTTACTGTAGTTTTTTAAGTTTTTAATTTACCATCCGTGTAGGAGTGACACTTTCGAAGATCTAAAAGGGAATATATGCAAAACTTATTTAATGATAAAGAGATCATAAAGAACGTGGAAATCTAATAGCAATTAGTTGCAGTACCGGGCTCACAATCACTCACTTGCAATTTTCTCAAAAACTGCTAATGCTAGAAAAACTAGTTAAAAAAAGAGTTATGTCCATCCTTTATCTTCGTTTCTTCTCGATAACCTTGATATCTATTCCGAAAGATAAAAAAGTTTCTCGCATGTTACATTTGAAAATAATGCTTTCTATACTTGAAATTTGACCTACATATTAACACATTTTGTTAACAAATATAATGTGATAACACGATACAAATTTGAGAGTAATCCATTACGCTGTTTTTGAGTTAGAGCGAGTTAAACAGAAAAACAATTGTTTTATATATCCAATAGACACCTAAAACTAGAGAAATGGGCCGCGAAAACTAGTGACGGTGTTAAATAACTATTTGTTATAAGTTTAATATTCGATAAAGGGTAGACTGATAAAATTTTAAGATAGAAAAGAGATTTAGGTTGCCGAATATCAAGGTCCGAAGTCCCTATCCCTTTTCCCTTAATCCTTTATTCCCGCTAACTCATTATGTCTCCTCCTTCCCTTCCTATTGCTTGGATTGCGATATTTTTTTAAAAATAAAGATTAGGTAAAAAAATCATCACTTACCTGTAAAAAAATGTGTCCTCTGAACCCTTTCCTTAGTACGCAAAAACGAACATAAAAAAACTGTAAAAGGTTTTTCCCCTCCCACAATACAATTTGTTTATTTGAAAAGAATTTAAAAAATAGTCAGTCAAAGACTAGACGTAACAGCGGACAAATTCCATGGCAGGGGAAAAAGTTAAAGGAAGTGAAATGATTTTCCTACTCCCCGTCTCCTAATTGACCCATCACCCTCATCTTCCGGTTCCATCAATTCTTATTTATTTCACCTACCTCAAAAAAAATCCCCCTAAGTCCTTTTTTTGTGAAAAAATCAACGAATTACTTTTTTTATATTACTGTTACGGCAAAAATACGCTATTTTCAAAAAAAAAAAAATAACGAAAATTTACCGTCTGCTTCCGCGAGATCTTTAATTAATTTCTTTTCGTCAAGTCAATAACAACAAAATTAAGACGGAAAATGTGTTTTTGCGAATTTTAAATACGAATACCTTCTTCACCCCGTGCGATTAAGCTGAAATAATTTCGTGATATGATAAAACAGAACGCATGTAACCGAATTGTCAAAAAACAAAAAAAAATTATATAAAGCTGGTTTCATTTCAAAACCAGATCCGCTCCGCTAATAGACAAGGGACAGACTGCTTTACATCCCCTCCGAAAGATATCCAGGTATATCCACTACGTAATCCTCTCAATCCCAAATTACATAACTTCTACGAATACACTGATATACGAGCCGCTAGAAGGTGGGACGAGATCGCCGTGTTTCCGGGGCAGATCCGGTTCGAGAACTGCCCCCTTGGAGGTCTCCCTGCCTCTAGGAAAGTGTGGTCGCAAAGAAAAATTAAGATTCAAAATGTTTTAATTTTTGTAATTTTTGGTCTAAAGGAATTTAGAGACAAAAAGGACAAAAGAACAAAAAGGATAAACAAGAACCAATTAAATAAAAGAGAGATAATAGAAAGAATTGAAGATCTAATTGCGATGAACTTTGCTTAACCTTATGTATCGAAGAAGAAGAATTTTATTTTAAATTAATAGCTACATGCACCTTCCCGGAACGTAGCCCGGAGCCAACCAAACAACCAGGGATGCAGAGCCTCGCCGTGGTGAATCAAGAGTTGGGCGGGGCAGGTCCGGTTCGAGAACTGCCCCCTTGGAGGTCTCCCTGCCTCTAGGAAAGTGTGGTCGCAAAGAAAAATTGAGATTCAAAATGTTTTAATTTTTGTAATTTTTGGTCTAAAGGAATTTAGAGACAAAAAGGATAAAAGAACAAAAAGGATAAACAAGAACCAATTGAACAAAAGAGAGATAATAGAAAGGATTGAAGATCTAATTGCGATGAACTTTGCTTAACCTTATGTATCGAAGAAGAATTTTATTTTAAATTAATAGCTACATGCACCTTCCCGGAACGTAGCCCGGAGCCAACCAAACAACCAGGGATGCAGAGCCTCGCCGTGGTGAATTAAGAGTTGGGCGGGGCAGGTCCGGTTCGAACTGCCCCCCTGGAGGTCTCCCTGCCTCTAGGAAAGTGTGGTCGCAAAGAAAAATTAAGATTCAAAATGTTTTAATTTTTGTAATTTTTGGTCTAAAGGAATTTAGAGACAAAAAGAACAAAAGAACGAAAAGGATAAACAAGAACCAATTGAACAAAAGAGAGACAATAGAAAGGATTGAAGATGTGAAGTTGAGGAAAGATAAAATTTAGGATAGTGAGTTATGGTAGAGGAAAGTGTGGCTAAGGGAGTTGCCGGAAAATGGGCAACGCCTGGTATAATGGGGGGTGTCTGATTAGGGGGGTGTCTGATTATGCTGTCTGACTCGGTTATGTTGACAGTTTGAACTCACAGAATTTTTGTGAGATTTCTTGGGCGTAGTCCGCTAGTGGGATTATGTCGTGACGAGTGCATAGATCTCTGAGGGAGGTGTACCTGCCGGAATCAGAGATGCGGCGCATACATTTACGTTCTAAAACTTTTAGTTTATTCATTGTCATGGCCACCACACCGGTGCCACCTATGTGATTGCCGGCCTGATCACCATCGTGTACAATTTCTTTTTATTATTTCTGTCAAGTCCGCTACCCCTGGCCAGGAGCGGATACAGACTTCTGAACATGGAGTAGACCTTTCGTATAGTCTTGTTAATGTGGGTGTTAAACGTCAGTAGTTTGTCTAAGTTAACCCTCAAATATTTCACGCACCGTTTAATTGGAATTTGTCTACCCTCGATCGAAATATATGTACAGTCAAGACGCCTGTACGCTCGCCCCCATTTTTTTTTTAGAAATGTTATTAAACCAGTTGTTCAGTTGTTATTCAACGTTATCTTTTTGCAAAGTAATGTATTGATTTTTTGGTGGCTACAGATATTTACAACTTTTTGTATAGTGGTTATAAAAGACTGAACGTCATTGCAGGGAATAATTTCGTTTCAGTTAACTGAAATTTTTAAATAATTTTCTAGCTGATAGTAGATTTTTATAGCACGTTGTCTGTGTTGAAATTATGGCTTTATTATTAAGTAAGTTAAAACGTGATAATTGTGAGAAATGATCACTAATATTGCTATAAAATATAATCGCGCAATAACTGTTTTCATGAATATGGGTTTCAATAATGTGTTATTTTGTTATATGGTGGTATGTGGTTTATGTAAGATACGAAAACTATTTTCTGCTATAATATAAGATAAGATATCCTCAGATATTGCATTTTTAGAACATATGTAAATGTTTATGTCACCACTGATTATTGTGTTTTTTTATTTACAGTCATTTTTTAGGTAGTCTGGTAACTATTAAGTTCCAAAATATTTATAAAATCTAGTTATATCAATTTTCCTGGGTATTGCTAAAGTTAACCTGAAAAGTTCAGAGAAGAGTCAATGCCGTATACTGTTTTTTGTTAACATATGTATACTGTTTTTTGTTAACATGGCCTAGACGCTCAAATTTTTTCGTTCTCTTACAGCACTTGCTTTAAATTATGAAGGGATTTTCGAAAAAAATGTAAAAGTTTGTTTCTTTGCAAACATCTCAATGAATTAGTTTTAGCAAAAAATGGGAGAGAGCTTATAAACGAAGAATGATTTCTTTTTTTATGTAGGATTAATAATTTTGGATAAATTTAATTTTAAAAATAACAACGACCTCAATTGACCTCAGACTTATATAAAAATAAGATATTCAGAAAACGCATTTTCTTAACCTTTTGAATTTTTTATTGTCGCCATGGTCCTATCGACAAGGACTTTTGAGGGCTTATTTAAAAAGCTAAAATGAAGAAGTTAAAAAAAAATTCTTTTCGATTTTTCGAAGTACCTAAAGTGATTACAGTATTAAGTCAATTCAGACTATTGTTTGTACAAGAAAAAGAAAAAAATATGCATACGGGTCAATTGAGAACATCCTCCTTTTCTAAATTTTAAGAGGTTGGTAAAGAATATAAGAAATATTTGTATATGCGATATAAAAAATTGCCTGTCATTTTCATATTCTACACATCAAAATTAACTCAAAACGATAGTTGCTTTTAAAAGCATCATTTTATCTCAGGCCTGTGATAAATAATTAATCATATTTAAAATGATTTTTTGTTCATAAAAAATAAAACTTATAGACGACGCAACGTGCGTTCTCATATTTGTTTAAATAAATATCTCCATTTTCTTATTGTAGTTGTCCAGTAATTAATTTTCTTTTCAAAAATACTGTTTTTTGTTAAAATATAGCATCATCTAGATGTCCTTTTAAAACATAAACATAAACACACCACAGATAGTAGACAACCCCCAAATCCAAAGCCAAGGCGGTCCGGAAGGGGGTTACACATTCGGAAAAACGCAGACATACATCCACACCCCCCGATGTTGTCAATACCGGGGCTGGGGGTCGAACCCAGAGCGCGGTAGCGAGTCGATCAGCGTATTCGCCACTCAATACGCCTTAACCGATTGAGCTACCGTGCCGGTAGCTTGCTTTGGAAAAAATTTCCACCCGCCATATTGGAGCCGCCATTTTGAATTTTTTAATTCTGACTTCAGATTCGTAATCAGCCGCCCCAAAAGTTTAAACATCCAACGTTTCAAAAGTAAGTTAGTAATACTTTTTCAAATATTAAAAATGCTAAATTTATTTTACATATTTTTTTACCTCTAGGTACTGTACTATAAAATAATATTATAAACATTTTATAAGCATCCTCAAAAACTTCCTGTGATTCGTAATTTTTCGCTAAACTTCTTATAGGATGTCCGAGAATATCGTCAAAATTTCCGTGAGAAAGTTTTTTACTCAAAATCACAGGAATATTTCAGCTCAACGGGTGTCCGAAAACGCCTCGTCGGGGAGCTACGATGGCTTATAAAATCATTAGTTTATCAAGGAAGATCATAAAGGATCATGGGCGTGCGAATTCGGGGGGAGGTCGTCTCAGAGTTTGTTATATTTTTTTATCTAATTTTTTTTTACTTTTCGGTACTGGACAATATATTCTTGGAATATAAGTACGTAAAAAGGATACTTTGGATAGAAAGTACGTACCCTTGGAAATGAAAATGGGAACTTTTTCAACGCAATAACTTATTCTATACGGTTTTACTTATAAATGACACGTCCTACGACTTTCTATCAAGACTACCTTTTTACATAATGTTGTCAAAATAATGTATTGTCGGTGAGCAAAGTCGAAAATATTTGTTGCAAAAAGTACTTTGTGACAATCCCCCGTTTTGCACGGCCATGGTAATCTACGGTCTTCTCGCTAAAATCATTCAATTTCTAATGAAAATCCAAATTGCATTGTTTTAATCAAAATACTTTTTTAAGTAATAATCAGATTTTGGGTGTCGTCTATTTTTCAAACTCTCGTAATTTCCTCAGAAAGTATGTAAATAAAATATAATTAAAAATATAAAATAAACAAAAATTATAAAATCTTTATAAAGCAACAAAACAGCTATAAACAACTGAGATACATTCTCTGTAATATAATAAAATCAACCACAAAATAATGTTGTGGGTTAGTGTTTAGAATTTCTTTTAACGGGGCAACGGGAAGTATAATATCCGATATTTTCGGTTTGTATTTTTTATTTTCAGAAATATTTAAAATTTTGAAATGAAAGTTAATGCTCTAACGGACCTGGAGGGGGAGACAATTACTCTATCCCACCGTAAATCTGCACTTGAATGGACGCAACAAGAAAAAAACTTCATTTTCAATTTTTTGTAAATATTATTCTTCATAAGAGATTTTGTTTATCTTTAAAAGTAAGTTGATATGATAGAAAGTCCAAAAATGTGTATCAAGCAGGAAAAATGTAAAAGTAGCTCAAAAGAGAACTAATCCTATTTTTTTGTTGTTTTTGAAAACGTTATTGGAAACAATAATTTAAAATATAATACTAAAAAAAGTCTCTATACTAAACATCGATTCTCTTTTTTCCAAAAAGTGTTTTTCTTAAATCTCATTTTTTTTGCTGAACTTACTTTTCAGTTCTAACTTAAATAAAAACCAAAAAACATTATTAAAAAGAGTACACTTAAATTAAAAAAAGATTTCATTCCTCCCCTGTTTTATTAAACAAAAAAAATATATAGTTTATATAGTTTATAAAAAATTCTAATGGAAAATAACTTGTTTCCGAAAAATTTAAACTAAAGAAATTTTTTTCTCTCGTTGCGTCCATTTGTAGATACATTGTATACATATTTTAATTCTCTCACATTTCTACGTGAAGTCTTTATGTAATAGGCATCCCGCAATATATTCTTACAAATAGTAGTAGAGTAATCTTCGCCAGGACGTTAATATAAATAAGCAGAGATGGGTCGAGAAAACTTTCCATATTTGACAAAAGTCTATAAAAGTCATGTAAATAATATAATTGTATGCACTTATTTGGTATCAGAATGAAGCTTGCGAATCAAGTTTCACCATAAAATATCCTATCAATATACCCAGTGCAAAAGTTAGAAGGAAAACTTCCTGGAAATTTTCCGTTTTGAAAACTTGTTTCCAGGGAGTTTTCCTTCTAACTTTCCATTGGGTATTTCGATAGGTTATTTTATGGTGAAATTTGATTGCAAGTTTCATTGTGATACCAAGTAAATGCATACAATTATATTATTTACATGACTTTTACAGAGTTTTACAAATGTGGAAAGTTTCCTCGACTCACTTCTCTAAATGGCAATTAAAATTAATAAGTATTAAGTATCTGTTTTTTTAATGAAACTTGATTTACGTGAAAGATTAATGATGACATAATACATTACATCCGGTTAGCCTAGCAAAACCTAGCCCCAATTACTTTTAATCACATATATTGTAGTTAATTTTTTTTTACTTCCAACTATACACTTTTAATTGAATTAAATGTCATTTGAAACGGCCGCATGTAGTGATTGCTAGTATTAGAATTAACTACTTTCATTCTGGATGAGCTTGAGCGAGAGAGAAGGAATGCGCGAGCTGCTTCGTGCGGTAATTGAGGAAGCAATGTGGTGTAAAGTAAGTAATATTGTTTTTTAATTTTTCACCTGTGAAACGATGACTTTTGAGCATAAAGGATATGTTTCCCATCTAAGGAAGTAATCAGGTTTTGTTGAAAAAATCTTCTCTGTCGCTCACGCTTATCCAGAGCATTCGATATTGTTCCTTTTGTATCTTGTCTAGGAAGCCAGTGGTGGAACACCTCTAATGTCTTTTACCCCCAAATTCTGACGTAGATACATTTTCGAATTTAATTTTCTTAAACAATTTTTTAAATAGGCGATAACACGACCTATTTTCGAAAAAATTTGATTTAACTAATAGGGACTATCATCCTCGTCAATTTTTGTTCATAAAAAAAGTAAATTTAATTTGTGAGGATCAAATTAGCAAACATAGCATGCAAAAACACTACTGCTCATAGGAACCGAAAAAAATACTTTCCAGGATTAAAATGAAGCATCCTAGTAATGAATAAAAACGAAATACAGACTAATAAATGAAACGTGAAAAAATATTTGAAAAATTGTAAACTTGACAAATAATAAAAAAATGATAAACTTTTCTAGATACCGGGTCGTTTTGTCGGTATCAAACAAGATAATCAAACCTATTATCTAGGGAATTATTAAAAAATGTCACTTTTAGTTACAAAAATGTATATGTTTTAAAGACTGGGAGTAATAAATATTATGGTAATTCCACTCCAGGCCTCTTAGACAAGATACGAAAACGTCATATTTATCAATAACAGATACTTGCTGTGTAGTGTGATGCTGTTAAAATTCTATAAAAATCGGTACGGATTTTTTAAAGTTATGAACATAGAACGTTCTGCAAGATTTAAAACATTTATAGGCACTTTTTGTCTTATTTTCCAAATTGTATTCTCCTGAAGAACTGAAAACCTTCATTTTCCTGAGGCTCCTCGTGCATATAATCACTGTAAGTGTACTACATCAATTCTCACTGAATACCTATGTGTTTATTTATTATTTAACTAGTCACTTTTTACCTATAACACTGGATCACTGGAATGCGGTGACAATTATATTTGCTTAAATCACTACAGAGCCATCATTTTATTTTAAAGTAAAATCAAGCAAAAACTGAAATAAAAAATTAACCAAAATATTTCATTTACTTACTTTATAAGAAAACTGAACAATCGAACCAAAGTACTTTTATATATTTAAACTGATTAGTTTAAAATTTACTTGTACGAGTGATAACAAATTAGTTACACGTTTGCTTATCTGCCAATTAAATATAATTCATAGATAACAAAATTATTATTAGGATTTGATAAAAATCAGTTGGGCATCTTTCACATTTTCTTTTTATATTTGTGCCTCAAAAATAATTGCTTTAGTTCAACTGGATTATGCTTTCTGTACATTTTTTATGTGGGTTTTGCCCTACCTCATATTCGTCTTTTTATCGGTGTACATTCATGTTTTGGTCACTTATAATATTAGCAAACTGCCCGTGCTCCATTTCTGGTTTTTTTTACCACCAAAAAAATATAAACCCATTTATAACCCATAAATAATACAATTTTTAAATGATTTCAAAAAAGCTGTAGATGATTTACACAAACCTTCCCTATTTTATCTATTTTTACTTAGAGTACATACTTTTCACTGAAAGTATGTCAGGTTATTACATATTATTTTGTACCGTAATTTTCTTTATTAATTATTGTTTAAGGTGATCATGTTATAGAACATCCCAGAATCGACCTAGGCCGAAGAATAAATAAAAATTTCGACTTAAAAATTTATCAAAAGACTATTAGAGCATAACTAAACCAAAAAAAGCACAACACGTGGTGCTCAAAATTGAACTCATACGCGTTCACAGAAAAGTAAGGCACAACACGTGGCGCCCATAATTTTTTCATTTAGAAAAATGTGTTTATGTCTAGGCCATGAGAGTGAAAATAGATTGTAGTCATGGAAAAGTGTACCGATAATAAAAGTATATTTTTGATTCAGAAAAAAATATATTATACTTTTTCGAAAGAGGACAAGGAAAATAAGGTATTATACTTTTTAAGAAGTGCGCTAAAAGCGTAGTTTAAAAATATTTTTGAACATTTTTAACTTTTTTATCGCTTCACGAAACATGATGAAAGTGGAGACAGTCATTGCGGATGTCTTCAAAAGAATGAATACGAAATTTTAACGAAGCAACGTATTGAAAAGGCGAAACCAAAAAATGTGGCAAAGGCGTGTAGCGTTTATACACAATTATTAGGCTAAAATCAGCAAAAATGAACATGGCCGGTTTTTCGAATAAAACAAATTTGGATTCAACCAGCATCTCGTCAGTTGGAGAATCGGCAGAAAGCTGTGGTAGCAAGATCAAATACAGGTCTTTAAAGATGGCAACGTTATAGAGAAAGCCGCCTCGTGCATAAGTAAGATAAAAAAAGGTCATTTGCAAAAAAGTCGCTCGAAAACGAAGTTGTGTCACATCCCCTATATTGAACCTATTATGGGGCCGGTACGTCGCCGTAAAGGAAGCAGGAAAGCAAATTAAACTCATATATCGTTGAACTCCGTTCTTGTGAATGATATAATGACTAAAAGGAACCTTAAAGCTAATAACCACTAGTATCACAAAATTTTGAAAAAGTATAATGTTTTATATTATTTTCAGTCACTTCCAAAACCAAAGTGCCTACATAAACTTTTGAGGAAGTTATGTGAATCTTTTTACCTAATCGATTGCTATTGCACGCTTTTAATTAAATGGTAGTTGCGAAACCAAAGTCCTCACTCGTTCTTGCCCTACTTGGGGAGGCGTTTCATTGAAATATATAGATTCTATTAGACAGGCTATTGCATAACCTTGTTTGTATTTATTTTTGATTGTAATCAATTATTTGAAGTGTTGCGTTTTACTGATTGAATGATTTACTTTAAGTCTCATCCCTCAGAGACTTTTGTGTGTTAGGTCGGGATTGAATGTCAGACATTTCTTGACCACACAAAACTGTAATTCAATACACCGATCGGATCGCGAAAGCTCGAGAGAGATTTTTTTATAAAAGTGATTCTGAGATCTCTAAGCACAATATCCATTACAGTATTAGATAAATAAGCTAAAGTGTATCGCCTGAGAAGCCATATTGAGAGAGATGGCAGTTAGTAATCTAAGGTAAGTACAGGTTTTACCTCTCTCGTCTGACAAACTTCTCATAAATATATATATAGAATCCGCCTGAGAGGGAGAACGCGACTGGCGCCCTTTAATAAATAAATTTTTGTCATGTCCTTCAAGGGTTCTGCTATAATCACTCTGCATAATTTTTTTTACTAAAGGTATGTTAGTTTCTTTGCACTTTGTAATAGTGACAACTAGACGTCAAATATCATTTTCGTTCATTATTTTCTAATGGATTATTATTTAGATTTACTATCATGTATATTTTTCACTAAATGTATAGCAAGCTTCTTCCCTGATAGTCTACGTAATGAAGCATTATAAGATGATTTTTTTGTAAACATTTCATGCAAAGATGAGACTACCTTCCCCCTCCCCGTGCTGAACACTATGCAAGTGGTGGGAGAAGTTTTTGACCGCCACAACCCCCTGAAACGGCCACCCCATTTATGAAACCATTTATGTTCTTATGTATAAACGGGTCTGGGGAGTGATTTATCTATGGGTTATACTTGAAATAACATGGAAGAGGGTTGTAGAGGAAGTGCAATCCAGACAGCAGTCCTAGCGGGTTGATTAAACCTTCCTGAAGGGTGGAAAATCATTTTTTTTCAAATGATTCGGTTCAAACGCATGTCCCCCCGTTTCGGAGTCGCTGATCAAGGGAAAAATATTCATCTTTAGCTCCAACGCTCACACTCACCGTTCCATGTTATTTCAAGTATAACCCGTCGATAAATCACTTCCCAGACTCCATTTATATGAAAACATAAAGCGGCCGTAACCCAGTGGGTTACGGCGGTCAAAAACTTCTCCCTCGAAATGGGGGGGGGGGGTAATCTCGTCTTTGCACAAAATATTTACTCTATTTCTGCCTTCATTACATAGACTATGATAGTACATATTATTTTAATAATTATTTTTCTAAGGACATCGCTCTGTATATTTTGCACTAAGAGTCTACCAGGTTTCTTCCTTGGTAATAACGTCAACTACCCTGTGAAATCGTTTTTTTTTTTTAGATTTAGTACCAACAGACAGACAAATAGGAGAACTTGAAATAATTTAATTTCTTTATTCTACATAATCTGAAAATTATCGTTTCAATAGGTATTTGATACGACAATTCCTTGATATGTAATAAATTGTAATAATGAATAGGTATAATAATAATACAGGCCTGCGACAAAATGGCGTTTTTAAAATCAGCTGTCGTTTTCAGTTAATTTTGATGCGTAGAATATGAAAATAGCAGCCAATTTTTTAATAATAATAATAATAAATCGTCTTTATTTTTTCCCCAATAAATAACACTAACAAATAATATTCTAAAGCAAAAGATACAGAAGTAAATAAATAAACAAACAAACACATATGCTCGCATTATATAATACAATTTATCGGGGTATGACTACCTGCTACATGCGAAGTTTAGCTTATGGCTATTCTTACACTTAACATGCTGCAGGTAGCATGCTAGCAGAAAATAATTATTTATTTAAATACATACAATTAAAGATATAAAGGTACCTTGCAGCAAACTATATAACATATATTATCTTAAATATAAATATAAATGTTAAACTATAACTCTGCAAGTGAGAAGCAGCTGGGCAGAGGCCCGCTCCCTCCGAGAAAAAACGCTGCCCGCGCCGATTATGAACTCAAAACACATTTCAAGTCCAAAATCAGGCTAGACAACATCTCCAAAAGGAGCGGACCCCAGCACAAGCGCTCCCCACACACAGACTCATTGCGTCAGTAGTATATTCTGTTTCAACTGATATTTAAAATTAGGAGTTTTTAGAGTTTTTATAGAAGAGGGAAGTTTATTAAATGACTTAACAGCATTATATGTGAAACTTCTTTGAAATATAGCTGTAGAATGATGAGGGAGAGTAAACATATTGGTTTGTCTAATATTAACATTATGAACATGAGATCTCATAATTAGCTTTGACTTCAACGAGCAATCAATATTTACGTTTAATAATTTTTGAACAAATGTGTTTAAGTGAAGTAATCTTCTGTTCTCCATGGTTAGCCATTTAAGTTCATTAATTTTGTGTGATATGTGATCAAATTTACATAATCCAAAAATATAGCGAACACAGAAATTTTGAACCTTTTGAATACGTTTTTTATAAATCAGAGTAAGACAGGGACCATAAATAAAATCACAATAGTTAAACGCAGATAAAACAAGGGACTCACATAGAACCTTTTTTAAATCACCATTCAATATAAACCTGTTAGAGTATAAAAGTTTCATGGAGCAATAAGATTTTTTTAACAGATTATCTACGTGTGATTCGAATCTGAAATCATCATCTATAATTAAGCCTAAATTTTTAGAAGTTGATACAACGGGCAAAGGGTAATTATTAATTCTGATTGAAATAGAATTCTTAACAATGTTGACTTTTGACTTAGCACCAAATATCATAACATGTGATTTTTTAGCATTCATTTTTAGATTGTGCTTTTCACACTTATTGTATAACATCTCTAAATCGCTGTTGATGCTAGCCTCTGCTGCGACCATATTCTCAGTTAAAAAACTAATATAAATTTGAGAATCATCAGCATAAGCTTGAACTCTGGAAAATCTTATAGACTTTAAAATATCTGCAGTATATAAGATAAAGAGTAGAGGACCAATAACTGATCCCTGTGGAACTCCAGCTTGTATGTTGGCCAGATCTGAAGTTTTATTGTTAATTCTAATTTGTTGTTGCCTGTTTGTTAAATATGATTTTAAAAAAGCCACTGATTCATAATCAAAACCATAATATTTCAATTTGGCACAAATAAGCTTATGATTAATAGTGTCAAAAGCTTTCGAGAAATCAAGTAACACCAACACACTAACTTTGTTTCTATCCGTAGCAAATAACAAATCATCAGTAACTTGAGCCAATGCCATACTAGTACTATAGAATTTTCTAAAACCTGTTTGAAAGGCCGGTAAAATATCATTTGAATTTAAAAACTCATACATTTGGATAAACATGACTTTTTCTAAAATTTTAGATATGCATGGGAGTATGCTGATTATTCTAATATCTGACATGTCCAATGGATTATTTTTTTTTGGTAAAGGACAACCTATCGCAACTTTCCATAGTTCAGGAAATGAACTAATTTCTATAGCATAATTAATGATGTGGGTCAAATAGATATCAATAAAAGGACTAGAATATTGTAACATTGTTGCCGATATATTATCTGTTCCACAAGCATTTGATTTTAAGCTAAATAAGATATCATGCACCTGTTGCTCAGTTACCATATTAAAGTGAAAATCTAAAGTGTCATTAAACTTACTATTTTCGTAGCGATTAATACTATCATTACAAAGAGTATCATTAGGTTTCATAACAGATAGAAAAAAATCATTCATAAGATTAGGATTTGATAAATGGTCGGGAATATTATTGTCTTTATATTTATTATTAATATTAAATTTACGTAAGGTTGCCCAGGTCTTTTTAAAATTATTTTGTCGACATATATTATTCAATCACGTTTGCAAAATATAAGGCGTATTTGCGGCATTACAAAGGCAGCGAGCGGCATCCTTACCGCTGTATTTTTAGAAATTTTTTATGACAATGACTAGTAAACAATAAACACTAGTAAAAGAAACAAATATTTCATATATTTTTAACCGAGTTCATAAAATTTAGAAAAGGAGGAGGTTCTCATTAGACCAGTACGTAAGTTTTATTTTTTTTACATATGTATAAACATTACTCTGAATTGGCTCAAGGAATTTCTATGAAATCTTCCTCAAACTGTGAGGTGTGGATCTGCAGTAATACCATATTAATTTCAAACAACTACGTCTCTAGTATAAGGTGAGCAAAAATCGGAAATAAAATTATTCTCTTAAGGCCAGTTTTATAGGTACAGAAGTTTCAACTGGAGTTTTACTGAATGTTTAAATTATAGATTTTAGTGTTTTGTAAAATACCGTTTTATAGGTGCTGGTCAAGATCGTCAGTGTTATGGCCATTTTGTTGGTTGTTAACGATAACACAGGTCTACAAAAAAAGGTCTCGTTCTAATCATCTAATTTTTCAGAAGTATTGTGATGCGCTGAAGCCAATTTTGGATATTATTTCTCTCATAAATTATAAACCAGTGACATTTCGTGAATTTTCAAATTTCAACCAATGACAACAGTTTTACAATGAATAAACGCAAGCTAGCTTTAACAGCGATCAAATTGCTTGTAGCTTTTAAATGCACGTAATTGATTTAATTTACTCTTAATTGGACTAAAAACAAAATAAAACATATTACAATTTCACGAATTATTAGTTTTGTTTATAATTGCCATGTACTATCGTGAGCAAAAAAAAATAGGACAACTATTTTTTTTTAATGTAAATCTGTCTCTTTTTGAACACTTGCAATAAATTTTGACAAATAACTGACAATGTCACAAAAATTAAAGTTAGATATACACAACTAGATTTTAGCAAAAATACGTTATAAGACTTGTCCCATTTTTTTTTGCTTACGACAGTGCCAACGGTGTATTTATGCAATTTTATAAAAATATTTTTAATATCAAACTGACACAAACTCTCAGATTTACAATCACGATCGCGCAACAAAAGTCAAATAAGCATCTAGCCCATCTGTTTCCGTGGCTACGAAACAAAAGTTGTTTATAGAACGCGTCGCCGTCAATTAATTTATTAATAAGGAAGTATGTTTTCCAAATAAAAAATGAATCATTTTGGGAATATTGAATTTGTTAAAATTGATGAAGAAATTATAAAAAGTATAACGTAAGGAATTTGTTCATTTGGGAAATAATCTTGACAATATACCCCTCGAGCTCTAAATCTTATTTCACAAACTGCGTGTAGCTACATTTTGCTTTTAAACAAATTTTCTCGACTTAATAATTGACACATAGAGTCTCGAGATTTTAAGGTAAATTATTAATTCTCGAACATTTTCTAAGCAAAATTTTACAAAAAAAGCTACCCGCAGTTTATCCGATAAAATTCTCGGGATATAACCTATGGAAATTATTTTTCTATCGTGTCAGTTTTTCTTTACCATCCCTTCTATCCCAAAGGGCAAACAGGTCTTGCCCTAAGATTCTGATCCAAAAATTTTGACGCGCTGAAGCCAATTTTGAACAAACAAATTTTCTATCATGTCAGGTTCCCTCTATCAACCCCCTTTTATCCCCTAAAAAGGCAAAAAACAGGTATTGCTTGTCCTAAGGTTCTAATTGGCTTCAGCGCGTCAAAATACTTCAGGAAAGTTAGATGAGGATCCTAGGACAAGACTTTTTTTTGACCTGTGAATTGTGGGTTGGTAGCATAGTGACATATTGACGATTGTTGTTATCTTCATACGGTTACTTTGACTTTTCACGATGAATGGTAAAAGGTTTACAAACAGCGACAGTGAAATAAAGTTGAAGTTGAACATTTTTTTACTTCACCCTGTACATGAACTGTGTTACTGTTTTCTTTTAAATATTGTAATTCAATTCTCCCTTTAGGAAGAAAAGGGGTGATTTTACCACTAGAAATTTTGAAATTTCCTATTTCGTACATTTTAATAAAAGCTTGTTTTTAAAAATATTTATTCCTTTTGCTTCTTGTTGCTGTTTTCTTACTTTAAATATTGTTTATTATATATCTTTTACAAACAGAGCATAATCTTATTGTTTACATTATTTCCAAAGTTATTTTAAAGGAATTCAGTTTGGATTCGGATGGAGTGTTTTTAATTTTGTTCTCTAAAACCAAACATAATTTCAAATATGACGTAATAACATAAATCGAAGCTAATTAAAACCTTTATAAGAAAACATTAATACAGTTCATGTACAGGGTGAGGTAAAAAATATTCAAGGAAATTAAGCTTATTTTCTTAACAATTTTTCTGATAATTTTTTAATGAAATCACTGTATGCATGTTTAAAGGCCTTAAAAATATCTACAATTGGATGTGCCCAACATGTTGTCTCTTAGAAAATAAGAAAGTTACAAGACTGGCTAGTTTCAAGTGGCGTATCCTGTACACAGGGTGGTCACACTAAAATTTTTTTAAACATGGTGGCAGAGGACGATAATATTCCACACGCAGTTATCACAACTCTCAAAGGAGAAAAGTGAAAAGAAATTACTGGCTGGTCACCTTTAAAAAATTAAAAAAGGTGACGGATGATAATTCTTTGCATGCAATTAACACAACTGTCAAAGAAGAATAATATGAAAGAGAAAATATACAGGTTGGTCACCCTAAAAAAAAAAAAAAAAAAATAATAATGTGACAGAGGACGATAATATTTCACACGCAGTTAAAACAACTGTCAAAGAAAAAAAATATAAAAAAAATATACAGTGTGGTCACCTTCAATTTTTTTTATGTGGCGGAGGGCGATATTTCGCAAGCAATTAACACATTTTTCAAAAAAGTAAAACTCGAAAAAATATATACAGGGCGGTCACCCAAAAAAATAAAACAATGCAACACAACTGTCAAAGAAGAAAAATATGACAAAAAATATACAGGGTGGTCACCCTAAAAAAATGTGACGGAGAACAATAATCTTTGGTATATAGTTAACACAACTGTCAAACAAGAATATTTAAAAAATGTGCAGGGTGGTCACCTAAAAAAAAATATGAAGAAATGTCACCGATAATATTTCGCATGTAGTTAACTCAACTGTTAGACAAGAAAAATATACGTGGTGGCTCCTACGAAAAATAATTGTGGTGGATATAATATTTGGACTTCAGTTGACACAATTACCGGGGATGAAATCTAACATACTTTTAGAGAAATATGTACAGGGTGGTCGCCCTAAAAAATAACTAATTAAGAAATTGCGGAGGAAAGTAATATTTGGAATCTAGTTGTCACTATTGCCAGGAGGAAAGCCGGATATACTTTTTGTTAAAAAAAGTATACAGAGTAGTCGTCCTACAGAAAAGATAATGGATGCAAAAAATAATAAAAAAACTCTCACGGACGAAAAATATGAAAAAATATGACTGGTGGCAATAATATTTCGCATGTAGTTATTACAACTGTCAAAGAAAAATAATACAGAATTGTCACTCTAAAAAAATTATGAAAAAATATGATGGATAATATTTCGCATTTAGTTAGCTCAACTGTCAGGCAAAAAAATAAGAAAAATATACAAGGAGGTCACTACGAAAAATAATTATCGTGAATATACTATTTGGACTGTTACCGAGATTGAAATCTGACATTCTTTTAGTGACATGTATACAGGATGGTCACGCTAAAAAATAATTAAGAAAGGCAGAAGAAAATAATATGTGGAATATACTTGACACTATTGCTAGGAACAAGGCCTTAGTTAAAAAAAGTATACGAAGTAGTTATCCTACAGAAAAGATAATGAATAAATGAAGAGTACTAAATACAGACGGAAGTTTTGGGTAAATACTTTTTTCGATTTAATTATAGTATGCGGAACAAAGGCGTGGAAAGTGTGGCATCGTCGAATCGAAAGCATATATTGCCAAAACAATAAAAGATACATAATATGACCGTCATTTACTTCTTGTATAATGTTTAATTGTCTGCAACATAATTTCAATAATTTTTTCAAGCTGCCCCGCAAACACAAACATATAGCGTCTATATAACAAATATATTTCAAAAATAGGTCTGGAAATTAAGAGTATATATGTCCCTAATTCATGGAAAACCAAAGGTATAGGCTACATAAACATTACATTTATTAGATACATAATCCATATGTACCTCATACACTAATATTACATTGATGCTACATATTCTTGCCCGTTAAAAAAAATAGATGAAAATAAATACTTTTTTAATCACCCAACCACTGCGCCGCGTTTCAATTCCTTCGCTATCATGCTCCAATTAATATTAGTATTCCGTAAATTCATTATTTATAGTGATGATTGAACAATTTTACTTACCTTGTTTAGGTCTCGAATCCACGTCTACTATGTACGTATCTCGTTATCCTAGCGCCTTAACTGACTGCGCCACCAAGGTGTCCAACAAATGTAATGATAAAAGTTATAGTAATGGATATCGGGATTGTATACCATTAAACGATATCGGTACCTAATAATTGAATTTATTATAGGAAATTGAGATAGACACATATGAGATGAATATTTATGAATTTTAAGAAATAATATTAGGCGTACAGGTGCATTTTATCTTACGTGAAAGATCCTGCAATTTCCAAATTTATTAGTAAGACAGAATCCTTAAAATACCTGTAGTTATTATTATTATGTTTTTAAAATGCTATTAATTTTTCTTTGTACATTGGTTAAATTTCTATACAAAGTTGACTCATCGGATCTATATTCTTTCATTATTGCCTGTGTGACATTACATTATATCACCGTTAAACACAAATCTGATAAATAAAAATAAAATAACCTTCAAAAATGCCACAGCTTCAGAGATGTTCCCAGAAAATCAAACCGGTTTTACTACCGAAATGTTGGCCGAATTTGAAAAAAAAAACAACAAAAATCACTGTAAAATAACAAACCAAAAAAGTTAGACAAAAACATTGTTATGGGGAAACGACCTCCATAGAATTATCGTAAATCTTTTATCTATGCATATTTTTCGATACCACATAAAAATATGCAGTAACTCCTAACAGGAAAACCAATCATTACAATACAAAAGGAAAAAATAAGCAAATAAATAAGAATCATTTTTGGAAATACAAAATAAAAGATATAGTCTTTTTAAAAAATAAATATCTTGTATTTCTGCTTACATCATTGTTATAAAATATTATTTTGGGTATTCAGCAGATAACTTTCAAAGAAATCATTCGTTCCTTTCATATATTATTGATCTAAATCTGATCAAGCTAGAATATCAACGAGTAGTCCTCTTACAAACAAACTTGTCAATTTCTTTATACATGAATGTTAGACATAGTAAATGTATAAAGAAATTGACAAGTTTGTTTGTAAGAGGACTACTCGTTGATATTCTAGCTTGATCAGATTTAGATCAATAATATATGAAAGGAACGAATGATTTCTTTGAAAGTTATCTGCTGAATACCCAAAATAATATTTTATAACAATGATGTAAGCAGAAATACAAGATATTTATTTTTTAAAAAACTACACGAGCTATGGGGCTTTAAAAAAGAGTGATTCTTTTTTATTTTTGATATGTGTCAACTAAATAAATATTTCCTGTCATTTTTTACAAGAAAATGTTTTCCTATTTTTTTTATAGTAATTATGTTTTTGAATTGAACGTATATCTCTGCTGATGAGTTCTAAAGAGAATGAAAAAGGTTGCGCAATTTTTACAGAGTTTTGGTCAATCAAACATTGATTGAAATATTTTATTTATTATGACATGTAAGTGAAATTTTATTCATATATTTCATTGTGCTTTTCAGTAGTTCTTGGCTTTGAAATGTAACTAATGTTTGTTTGTGATGTAGTATCCTCTAGGTAGGGCTAGAGATGCTTGAAAGATTTCCTCGCAAGGGTGGATTTCTGATAATATATTGGCATATCAGACTTAGATCTTCAATATATAGAAAGAATGGTTATTTTCTTGTTTATCGTGTTGAATGGAGTATCCTCTAGGTAGGGCTAGAGATGCTTGAAAGATTTCCTCTTAAGGGTGGATTTCTGACAATATATTGGAATGATCAGACTTAGATCTTCAATATATAGAAAGAATGGTTATTTTCTTGTTTTTCATATTGAATGTTAGACATAGTAAATGTATAAAGAAATTGACAAGTTTGTTTGTAAGAGGACTACTCGTTGATATTCTAGCTTGATCAGATTTAGATCAATAATATATGAAAGGAACGAATGATTTCTTTGAAAGTTATCTGCTGAATACCCAAAATAATATTTTATAACAAAAGATATAGTCATTACGCCCTAGCTACTTCATAAAAACTACATAAATATTATTACGTAATATATATATATTTTTTAATTATATAAACAGTATGGTATAAGAATACTTAGTACTTATATTAATCAGTGTTATGTAGAAATAAATATGTAGGGTGTATATAATTTACAACTATATAAATGAGACATATGTTAATTAATAAAAATATACATACATAGTACATATTTGTGCTATGTAAACGTGTTTCCTTAAATGAAACAATTAGTTTGTAAGTATTACAAGTGTGTTTGCTGCGCGTTACCAGTTTGGCGGTATTTTAATTTTAATATGGGCAGTGTCTTCTATGTATGTGGTCCGACCACATTATTTGAATTTTGCATATTTTGGATTTTTATTTGGGATCATAAAGGTGCTCCTATCGCCGTGCAAAATTTCAAGTTCCTAGCTCATCTGGAACTACCTAAACAATTCATCGAACAGATAAATATAGGTAAAAATAAACAAACATGTTACACTATGTTTTATATAATATATAGACTGTCAAAATATATTTCAAGATAAGTGTATTTCGTTATTTTTTTTTTTTAGTAAATGTACTAAAGGAAAATAGTTTGTGTAATTCATTAAAATTAACGGTACATGTGAGCATTATAATTTAACATTTTCGCTCTTTCTAAGCATTATTCTAGATAATAAACTACAGAAACTTCTTAAAGGGAACATGCGATATGATTTGTTACAAATAGGCACCTAAATTATCACTGAAGGTAATAATAAACCATACAGTGGTCGTGCATGATACACTCTTCAAAATAATCCTCTTGCTGAAATTGTCGAATTATTCTATTCATATGAGAACTACAGCTACATTTATTTTAATTCACCAAATCACAAATCAGTATAATTGTAGATAATTTATCTAATAACAGAAGATCAATCCCAATGAGAGGAATTTAAGATTTTAATTTTTGACTGAATTGATAGGTGGTTTCTAATTAAATTCATTTCAGAATTATTTAATTTTTAGTATAACCGAAATGTTTATCAAAAGAATACAACGATTGGAAAATATAATTTTTTTAGATTTGCTCTTTCGATAGAAATTTTCCGATTAATTTAAATAATTAATTCATTTATTTTTTATAGTTTGCAATGGAAGAGCTATTTTAAAAGAACGATATAAGATTTCGAATTGTACTTCTCTTTAACGCCGAGCACAAATAAATTCATTACACTTAAAACATAAGTCGTAGTTCTTATTGGAATTGCTTAAAAATAAATTTGCAAACAGTCAAAACTTTCACTGGAAAGGCAATAAATAATAATAATATCACTGGCGTTAATCTTTATCGATTTAGAGAAAGCATTTGATACTATAAACAAACAGAAGATTCCAGATACCCTAGATGGTTTAACCCTAGAAAGATATTTACAAAAAATCTATAAACTCCACAGAAATAGTTTAACATCGCAAAAGACATACCTTGAATTTAACTTTTGTACTGTAAGTAAGAAAATTACTGGAATATAATGAACCTGAACATAGTTGGTGAGTATCTCGATCGTTGAAGGCCTGTCGATAACAGTCTTTCAATTTGAGAGTGTGAGTGTATACATCAGGATCACAGAATACTGGAAGAGGTTTCAGAACCCTTTGCACATTGTTGAACTGAAAGTGAATTTTTTGAAATCGCAGTTCGTGACAAACATCATATTACATGGAAATATCTCAACAGGGGATTTTTACATTGAGCAAATAAAAAAGCTATAAATAGCTATGTTGCGAAATCCAGATAAGCCGAGATAATGAAGCATACCAATTGATTAGAAAGATGATGAGCGGTTTGTGGAACATTAAGAGGTTTATGTATTTGTATTGAGCGTAAGGGTCGAGGTAAATAAATAAATATAAAAATATAAATGGAGCTGATATTACTTGTATCCTTTCCTTGATCCAATACATACGAAGAAATGCAACAGTGATGAAATTCATTTGGTAGCTTTAGTTTCAAACTGATTCACTAATTAAGAAAGATTACATCGAGTTCAAGGGATTAAGAAGATATCATTTTATACATGTACCTCCGTCAAAGAAGTAATAGTAAAAGAAGATCCATGTGGATTCACCCCCTATATTGAAAGAAACAATTTGTTATGCTGTTGTCGCTACTAAAGAATTACAACAAACATATGCTAAATGTGGGCATTTTACCGAATGAGTAAGAAGACGTATTTAGAACTTGTGAAATTAATTAAGCTTGAAACTAAAACAAATTTGCATTTCACCGTGTGATTAGGCTCTCAGGAACAGACCAACTAAAAGAACTAATTCGCCAAAGAATATGTGTGCTAAATGTCATCGAAAAAAATAACAACTATTACATTAAACCCAAATACACTGTTATTGGTGAATCTAAACATGAATTCCTTGGAGAATAGAAGGAGGGTGATCATTTTAGTATTCTTGTATAAACTAATCCATAATTTAATTGACTGCTCTGAGCTATTGTCAAAAATTAATTTTAGATTCCCTAGATTGGAAGCACATCAAAACGTTCTATTGTACTGTCCCACAAATCGTACAAATATCCTCAAAAAGATGGAGTTATATAATACTGTTGGTGATCAAGTTGATATTTTCAATTCCAGTTTAAATCAATATGTCAGTATGATTTCAACTGTGTACTAAGGAATGACATAAATGCAGCTATAGATTAACTTGTACTCTGTAAAAATATATAATATATAATAAATAACACTTGATATGCATCAAATACATAGGTAAGGTATAATACACTGTTTTATATATAGAGTATGATATGTGTATAGATAGTCTTAATTTAGTTACTTTAATATGTGTCAAGTATAATGTGTAATTAATTTATCCAATGTATAATTATTGTAACTGTATTTTCCCATCTCATAATTGGCCTCGGCTGTTGGATGGTGTATTCAAATAAATAAATAAACAAACAAACAAACAAACAAACAAACAAACAAACAAAGAAAGAAAGGAAGAAAGAAAGAAAGAAAGAAAGAAAGAAAGAAAGAAAGAAAGAAAGAAAGAAAGAAATAAGTAAATAAACCTGGAGATATCGGAAGACTCATAGGTTAGCGGAAAAAAAGTCTTAAAGTGAAGAACGAGGTATGAGGCCTACAGAAACTAAAGACAAATCCTCAACAATATGAACACGATATGGACCGTATACGAGGAAGTTGGATGTAAGTAGCACAAAACTCCAACGAATGCCTCAATATATCAAAGGCCTGTGTGCGGTAGTAGACATAAATGATAATTGACGACGTTGATAAAAATTCCTCGATGATAATTGTAGGTATATTAACGACTAAAATTTATTTTATACATTCACTAAAGTTCTCACACATTAGACTTAGCAGTATCAATTTCGGCGCAAAATATATATATGTACAGAAATGAATGGATGAAACGCTAGATATCTTGGCTTCTAATGAATGTAGAAGAGTCCGATTCTTTTTTAATTGTTCATGTTTTGAAGCACTTTTAATAGATGGCAAAAGTAGTTGGATGGATACACTTTTTCGTAAAAAACGCATTACAAAAGAAAATGCATTTGACAAAAATGCACGAAATGTAACTTTAAAATAATACAAAAAAATTATTTTTATCATCATTGTAAAGCACGTTTAAAAAGCTACAATTTAAGACATTCTTAGTGTGATCAAATGACAGTTTTGTATGAAGCTTCAAAATATTTTAAAAATCTCGATTTTTAATGAAAATAATAAACATTTTTATTTGTAATTTTCCATAATAGCTTATACCTGTAGGACCTATAATTCGACCAAGTTTTATTAAGAGAGGTTAATTATTTCCTTAGTAATTTCGGTTTATGTAAAATTAGAAAGTTTTGTAATTTTCATTTTTTTTTTCTGCAAAAGAAGCAGAATGGCAAATCGAATTTGGACCTATGCAGTTTTATTCATAATTTATTTACAAACATTTTATTTTATTAGTTTGGTCTGATCCGATGGACAGAGCTCGAGATATTAAAAGAAAACGAGACAAAAAAAACGACACGTTTTTCAAAATTAAAACTCAATTTTCAAAAAACGCTCAGCTACAAAATTAGACAAAACTTTCTGATAACATACAGATTGCATTTCCAGAAAATAATTGTTCTCCAAACGATCGTTGAAAAAAGTGCAGTTTTATTCGACTGCTAGTAGCTCTATAATATAGCATGTAATATGAAAAAGATTATTTAATCTTAGCATATATCATGTACTATTTATTTTAATATTTCTTTAATTTAATGAATTTTCAATCACGCATTAGTATCTATATTGAAATATTTCAGCGATTTCTGTTTAGTTTATTTGCCAGTAATGTTCCTTAATTTGTTTCATAAATATATCGACACCCCCAACGAACAAGGCAGTACCTCATTTTAAGCAATTTTACAGGAGATCCAATTAAGCCAAATTTTAAATTTCAAATATTTTTTTGGAAAAAAGTAAAGTTAATAAGCTAATAATTTCAAAAGATAATACAAAAAAAATATGTTTTCTTTTGTTTATTATAATCATAATAGCTCAAAAGTTGCTAGAAACCGCTTTTAGGCTTACTTACGACGCGACGGTAGTAATTTGTGCTCATTAAAATAAATGATTATGCTAAATGGAAACTGCGGTAATTATTTAATAACAGAGGTCTACAAAAAAAAGTAGGTCTTGTCTTAAGGTTCTCATCTAACTTTACTGAAGTATTTTGGTGCGCTGAAGCTAATTTCGGACTTAAAATATGTTAAACTGAGATTTTGGCGGCAGAGAAAACAATAATGCTGACTAAAACAAAGCAGCAACTTTATGTGCGTAATTTGATATTGTAGGGATATCGGTTTAAAAGTAAAGACGTAACTGCAATTACAACTATGTTACTTTCGATTAAAATAAAATAGATTTTTTTTTGGGGAACAAGGAAGTAACTTGATTTGTAACAGAAAATATGCAGTTTTCGTTTGTGTAACAAAGAAGGAACTTGAATTACCCTGGTGTTACATTTGAACACATTAGAAATTATCAAGGATTTTCCGGGGACATGTTGAGTAACTGCCTTTTTCTTCTCCTTCTATTGAGAATTACTAATAATAAGATAAACGTAAACTGAGATACCACTTTATTTAGGTAAAATTGACGAAAGTTGCCTTAGATACTTCTTTGTTCCTCTCGGATATTTCTGAATTCATTGGTCTCAGAGTTACGTCAATAATGCAGAAAAAATCGTCTTTCTTTGCTGAATGCGCGTATGTGAATATCAGAAAAAGGAAGTATCTACAGTTACTGCCTTGTTCGTTGGGAATGTCGATATTATTTATGTTTTTGTAAATAATCCCTTGTCCATTAAATGTTAGGCAAGTAAGAGATCCCTAGTCTTCAACAAAGAAGAGGTTCGGCAAAATTTCCAAGTCGGGGGTAGCTCGCTTCCTGGCATCGGTAATAAGCCTTGGTAAGGAAAAAGCCCGATGTTAAATGAATAAATAAATCGGTATTCCTGGGTATTTATTGTTCCTTCCCAACAAACCAATACAAAACTCTGAGTCTCCGACCTTAATTAACCTGCATACTTGAAGAAAGGAAATAAACAGTATTATTTCTTCCTCAGTCAATCATTAAGATAATCGGTTCGAAGTAATAAGGGCATTTTAATCTCATCCCAAACAATTAGTGTTAGCGTTCATATAAGATGATGGTGTGCCGGGAGTTAAGGCGGGGTGAAGAAATTTTTTTATGAAACTACTGACCTTTCACAATTCTTTAGAAATGGGTAAAGGAAACTTTCCAATGAATGTTCCTAGGAACGAACTTTTGATAAAAATGAAAGTCTCCAATAAAATATTTGAATATTCCGAAAGTTTCCAAATTAAGTATTAATTAATTAAATATTCAAATATTTTATTGAAAACTTTCATTTTTATCAAAATTTCTTTCCTGGAACATTCAAATGGAAAGTTTCCTTTACCCATCTCTGGAATTTTCTATATAATAAAGTATAATTTAGATAGTCCATCATGCAGCTAAAGAAAAAAAATAGACAGGAAGTAGCCTGTTTCTTTGCAATTTCAAACATATCACTCTAAAAAAACACGAACTACTTTATTATTAATTTAATTTTTTTACACCTTACTAGTCAGACGAGAGTATCAAAATACTTTCTAGATGTTTCTCATTCTAATTCTTGAAGATAATTCTTACTTCACTAAATTGTATTAAAAAATATAATAAATCATATTCTTAAAAACAGAATGCATTTAACAAAATATTTTATTCAAGACAAACTAGTTTTGGATTTCATTTAATTTATGTAGATTATCTCCCTTTATAACTCTTAAAGTTTATAATTCTTTAAAGTAATTCTTAATCTCCCAAATTAAGAAAACGCCTCCCCTTACTCAAGGAAATAGACCTCAAATGAGGCGATTTATAGTAATTATGCGACGTATACTGACATTGATCCATCTGACAATTTACTTCGTTAGAAATTTACGACGTATATAAAATAAATTGTTTTTACTTGTTTCAAATTATTTACTTTACAAATCTATTGAATCTTGAGAATTTGGTTTGAGTTTTAGGTATTTCGTTACAATTAAGTTTAATTTGATGTTAGTTTGTCTTAATTAATTGGAATTATCCATAAATTGTCCGACGAAGAAGACTGTCGCAGTTGAAAAGATTGTATAATTAATCTAGGAAATTAAAAGTCAACAACACAACTTTACCGATTAATTATCTCCGTTAAGGATTATTAAACTGACAATCTATTAAGACATTAAATCTGTAACGAAGCGCATTTTGGCCAGCCTAGTTGCACGCAAATATGTTGTTTTGTTTGTATCATTTTTTTATTACTTAAAAAATCCGCAGGCTGTTAAGAAATTTTCAGAAATGGTGAATTATGGTAGTAGAGGCGTTAATTTAGTTACATATTTAATTTGGAAGAAAAATTCTAACGCAACATATTTTAAAAAATTATTAAACTTCGATTATTTGAATGTGCCATGAAAATGGTAGTGACATCATAACGGCATAGATGTGAACTTATACGCAGAACAGATGAAGACAACCAAGTTGACATTGTTGACAACAAAGAAAATAACCTCATGTGTCAAAAGTAAATTTGACGTTTAGCTAGTAGTGAATAGTGTTTGCAGTTATTGTTAATATTTTTTTGCAAAATTACTGAGGCAGTATATTTGTAAAAGCTAATTCTGATATTCTGCTTGCGGTAGATATATTTATGGTCTGCGAATTTTAAAAAAAAGACAATCGTTTTGGCATTGCAGTGGTTGGAAGTGCAAAAGCTGTAAGGTACGTTACAGCTATAGATTGGACAATACAAACTATTGTAATTTCTGCAAGAACTTTTTTTTATCTTATCTTATTAATATTATATAATGTGTCTAATATGTATTTTATTATTTCATTTAGATCAATTTGTTAACTATACTTTGTATTTTATTAAACATTTCGTTTTTATTGGTTTATGTCCTATTAAATACATACATGCGTATCTAACTGAAAACATAACAAAATAAGTATATCTACTAAAGAAATTATATATTATCCATTGATATTCGTAACATGAAAATTACGAAAAATATCAAGAAAGGTCTTGTATTATAACAAAAAATAAATAATTAAAATATACAGGTAGGTACTTTATGCTAGTATATATCTAAGCAATAAACAACATGTATTTATAATACACATAATTCAAAGGACATTTATAGCCAAGATTTGATTCGTAGCCATTTCGACTGTTTGTGTTCACCGACTTTAGACCACTTTCACAGTTTGTTTCAGAGTTTTTCAACATTGACTTTTTAAATTTCCTTTCCTAATTTATGGATCATCCTAGTATAGGGCATTTAGAGAGCTTCATAAATAATAAATAATCAATAGTTAACAAAAACAACTGCACTTTAGTCCAATATAGATAAAAGATAGATATAATACATAAAAGCACATTAAAGCCATTCACTCCTTTTAGGAAGTCAAAGCATGAATAACATTCTAATCTACAGCAGTTAAGAATACACTCTGCTTTATCCGCCAGCTTGGCGGGTAATTTAAATTTGTAACAGCTAGAATGTTACACTATAGTCTTGTAATACGGCCGTTTTTCCTACAACATAAACCCATGTAAAAATCAAATTCCTACATTAAGATACAACAACTTACCACAAATAAAACACTTAAATACATCTGTAATTTGTTGCTTTCCTTGACATTGAAATGGTCTCCATAATAAAAAGACTTGGTCCTTGTCTGGTTGCTTTGAATCATTCATTTTTATGTTCAGCATTCATTATTGGAACACTTAGGAACAGTTCTTCTTGTAAATTGGTGGTATTATTTATACAGTACGGCAGTAAACACCATCAGTACTTATATTTATCCATAACTGGATGCTTTTAAATTTTACCGAATTATATCCTATGAACGTCAGTTGAATTTGACATTAAATATATTGTCAGATTCAACTGATGTAATTCCCCTTTTTCTCAGTTGCTATTGTAGAAGAACGCACTACCGGGCGTCAAAATGACGCGACACCAATTATTTCTCAGAGGGCGCCAGTCGCGGTTTACCCCGTTCTTCTACTTCCCAGGTGGGTTCGAGATAAGATGCACTTCGATAGCCGAATAATGGACCAAGGCTGCACTACCACAGATCGGTAACGACGCTCTCTCTGGACCTGAATTCCCTCGTTAGGGGTTTAGGTACCCTTTGAAATTCTGGATTTTTGCATAAAAGAATCCCAACCGAAGAATTTCTCTGCGGAGGGATTAATTTTTGTACGCGGTATCCACGTTTTTATCTGTTAATAACGGGCTCTACCCCTAGGGATTTCTCCAAAAACGCATAAAAAAATCCCTATCGAACCTCCGTAAGGCAACCAGAAGGTCGAGTGTTAATGTGAGTTAACTAGACACATCCGGTTTTCGATACGAAAGTTCCAGGGATTATAGACCGTCAACAGGCCTCAAGTTCAATTAAGAAACAATAGTTCAAAGAATTCGTTTATTTAACAGAAATGGTTATAGAAAATTCTCAAGATAAGAATCGTGCCTTCCCCAATCAAGGTAATGGCTTTCAGACCATACAAGCGAGAGCGCTTACGCTAACGATCGATTAGGTAGAAAAGATTCATGTATACCTTCTCAGAATCAAAATGCGAGCTTTTTAGAGAAGTCTTAGACTATTTGTAATTTCATAATTACGACTGACTGATTTTAACTTAAAAAAGTTTTACTAAATGAATTTAGTTTCGCTAGAGACTACTTAGCGTTCTTGAATCGTGGCGGTTCACGTACTCAAACACATTCCTGAGGACTTATGACTGCATAAGTTTGATGGCGTTCAATCAGTCCACAATTTACTTGCCCCTATGCAGTTGTTCAATATTATCGATATGGCAGTAACCCACTTTCGAGCGACTTTTAGACAAAATTGAATTTTTGGTTTTTTATGCACAAGGCGTTTTCCTCTATAACTTTGTCATTTGGAAAGCCCCGCTATTGGCTTTCCTACCATCGCTTTGTCGGGACCACTCAACGCGCTCGACCAAATTGTGAGCCGCTGAGTTAATCCAAACTCTGGCGTACTTTTGAAAAATCAATTTTCAGGCCAAATTTCGACGCAGTTTTGAAAAATTATCTGCAAGTCAAATTTCGGCGTACTTTTGATAAATTAATTTTCAAGCCAAACTTCGACGCAGTTTTGAAAGATTATCTGCAAGTGAAATTTCGGCGTACTTTTGATAAATGAATTTTCAAGCCAAATTTCGACACACTTTTCAAAAGTATTATTTTTCTAAGTCCAATTTGTGGTACTTTTAAAAAAAGTATATTATTCATAAATCTTTGTCATTATATACTTTTGCTCTCATTTCCTGAACCAAAAACATATTTTCCTAAGTGAAAATTCGGCGTTTCTTCGAATTTTCACCTGGTCATTTCTAACGCCTTATAGAACCCAAAACGGTTCTTATGGACTGATCTGTGCCTTTGCAGACTCTTAAAAATGTCCTTAAATAAAAATTTTGCCTAAGTCGAATTTTGATCTGTCTTCAACTTAGGACAATTTTGGAGAGTTCTACAACACTATCAGCGAGTTTCTAAATTAGTACCAGTTTCTCGTCGTTTTATAACTAACTTCTCTGCAGACCTCTTTATGATGTCATCTCCGTTTTAAATGCATGTATTTTTATAAATGATATAATATAATGCTTTCTTTTCAACTTCTACAGGTTTCTAATGATTTTTTATGAATAATTGTTATTGTTTAACACAGATTCTCCTCAAATTTTAACTTCGTGCAAAAACCCAATTGTCTAATAATAAAATATAGTGGAGCGGTTCTAGTTTTGAAATGAAACCAACTTTTTTTTATTTTTATTTTTGACAGTTCGATCACACGCGTTCTCTTTTATTATGTTATCAAGTTAGTTCAGCTTAATCACACAAGGTGGGGGAGGAATTTGCATTTAAAATTCGCAAAAACACATTTATCCACTAACTTTGTTATTATTTAAATACTATTTTCTTGATAAATCGTTATTTTAAAGGAGTAAATTTTAAATATTTAACACTGCCAATAATCCAATCTATCGGTATTGTCGATTCGGTGTGTATACGGCATAACAGCGAAGTTAGGTTAAAACTAAGCGACTATTTTTAGAAAATAATAACCGCATAGTTAAACCAGTCATGTGATACAAATTTCATATTTCTTATTGCTTTTTATAATGGGGCACATATACACTGATATATCTCGAGTACCCTGTACACAATGCAGACTGCTAAATATGTTAATGTAATTGGCCCTATAGAAACAAGTAAAGCTGAAGCTTTTGCAATTAGCCTCAACCTTTTCCAGATTATAGGAGTGTTCATACGGGTGGTAGACTCAGATTTTATTTTGAAGCCTTATCGTAATTGTAATCTGGGCATTAGCAGTGAAATCATGCTTCGCAATGGGAAACTGCTGCCTCAGTTGTATTGCAACTAGAAAGCTGTATACTTTTTTTTATTGATAAATCACAGCTACATCATATAATCTAGATAAGAAAATTTTTACACAAAACTGAAACCGACTAAAATTTATGGTTTTATGTATTTTATTGCACTCAATCCAAATCTGTCGTTAGAATTGCTCCATTAAATCATGTATTTTTTTTCTAATTTCAAGAAATAGCTTTAATAGCAATTTCATGACACCATTTTGACCAATGCGACGTTACATATGACGTAGAAATTATGTGAAACATGAGAGCCTAATATCACAACCTAAAGACATCTTTCTGTGATGTTTGGTTGACGACATTTAAAGACGTTTTTCTGACCACATGTAGGGAATTTTTAATTAATTAATATAAAATTATTTGAGAAATATAATACTGCACTCGATAATGCAATGTGACATCTGTTCCTCAGGGACTTTACAGTAAGTAACGATGCGGTGAGTTTTATAAAATCTCGGCCATACCACAGAATAGTGACATTTAATCTGACCATTAGTTCCAAGCAGATCACATTCGATGTTTTCAGAATGAAGTTTGCAATTCAAATTATTTGGTATAAGTTTATTATAATATGAGAAAATGTACAACTGCTTATTGTCAATAGCTTATGTGTGCCACCATCTATAAATAATTCCTACAACAAACCATGTGGTAATTGATAAAATCACCCAATATGGAAAAATACGACAGAGGTACGTCAAGTTGACGTAACAAACTGACCTAAAAATTTCGTCATAAAAATGACGTTACAGAAACGTCACCCATTCGTCGTAGACATTGTCGACCAATAATCTAAAAAGGACGTCAATAGGACGACAATGTGTTGCCTGGGTAACGTAACCTGGGCTGCTTTTCTTGAGTTATACGGAACTGGGCGACAGTTTTAACATGTGTTTATTCTTGACCGGTCGGATTGTATTCGCATACGAATCTTTAAGTGTTATTAAATCGAATGGTCTAGAAGTAATCGAATTTTGACTTCCGTATACGAAATGACTAGTGACAGGTAACATTAATTTAACCTCACAAATTATCCAGAGTTTTTATTAAACAATATCTTGTGGTCATAGCTGATTTAGTAAATAGTGATTATGGCTTTACGATTAATTAATCTTGCTTGACTATTAGTAATGTTCTAAATTCCTATAGCTATCAACATGAAAAAAATTGGACGCAACTATCAACGCCTCTAAATCAAACGTGATTCTATTTAAAAAATGAAAATTTCTGTCAAAATTGAGAAAAGACTCAAGAAATTTTGGACTTTATCTAGGTAACTTTTTTAGATGTAGTTATGATTTTGCATCGTGCTTTCTGTAATACAAATTGTACGCTAAACATGACGTCGCTTCCCACATTTGTTTGAAGTTGAAATTGAAATTATTCGAATCTCAGCCCAGATCACGGTCTTTTTATTCCCAAGAAATGGAGCAAAAACCAGTTATTACAAGTTATCAGCGTAGTAGTTCTGCCAGCTAAAGCTAATTGTATGGCCAACATGTTGGCCACACTGTCTATCGTGTACTGTGTTGGAATTCCAGCTCCGGTGGTGACAATGTCAGTGAGTATGAATGTTTGTCTCCGTTTTTCCAAATCTTTAACCCCCTTCTGGACTGTCTTGGATTCTATGCTATATGTGGTGATGTGTTATTATTATGAGAATATCCGCATTTATTTTTAACATTTATGCGTATTCAAAGTTAACTCATGTTTGCCTGTTGTAATGGACTGTTTTAAATTCGATATATCCACGCAGTGGCATTCTCTTTTATTTTTTATCTTTTTTGGTATACCTTTTTTCAGCATCTAACTGTAGTCAGTCATCATATTTTCATCGCATCTGCCTTGATATTGGAGCTCCATTTCCCTGATATCGATGAAATCGTTCTTCTTGCTCCTCACTATAGACCCTAAGATTTTCTAATCAAGATAAGAATCCGGGAAATGCAATTTCAAAGTCATGGAGCATTGCAATTTTCGAAAATTTTTAACCACCTTGGTTACAACCTTCTTGTAATTTGAGATTTTCTGATTTCCTAGGAAATCATCGACATTTTGAAAACTGAGCAATCAATGCGGCTTATTCGACGTCATTCATTTTGGTAGCAAAAATTTCATCCCTTAACATCGCATGAATTTGTGATATCAGGAGAGGTGGGATGAAAATATGTCGACTGACTACTGTTAGATGCTGAAAAAGGATAGACCAAAAAAGGGGAAAAAATGAAAGAAAATGACCCTGGGAAGATCCACAGAATAAGGAACTAGTTCTCTTCTCTGTGGTAGATTTTTCTAAAGTAAAATAGTGCATTACAACAGGCAAATGTGAGTTGATTTCTGATTTGCAATAACTTTCTTTTTACGCCATTTCTTGGGAATACAAGAAAAATCGTGACCTAGTAGAGTTAATTTGACCTGAAATTTGGAATAAACGCATGAAAATGCATAAAAATAAGTTGCTTTGAATTACTTTTTATGAGTAGATCAGTTAAATCTCGCAAAACCGGATTTTATTATTTATCTTTAACTATTTTTTGAAAAAAATTTAGAAAAAAATCATGACAAGATGGAGAAATTCTAATGTCACGTTCGGATACACTCCATCAAAATATAAAAGAGTATAGTGGTCTGGTTCGTGACACTTTTTTGTGTGTGCCTGTGTAATCACAAGGCCTGGGTGCGTGCCGATAATAATTTTGAGACGGAAAAGATGATTTTTAACATTGGCACCTTAATGAAATGAAAATATGAATACATACTATGAGCTAATGAGTTAGAAGAAAGTAGAGAAATAATTCAAAGTAATACACCGAAGAGGTATCATTAAAGGAAGAAACTATACAAAAATCTTTGTCCAGCTTTTATTCTGGTAAATTAAGTGCAAAGGAACAACTTTTATCTGTTCAGTGTAACTGGCGAAGTTTATCAAAAAACACATTTAAGTTTATGTTCGTTCAGTTCAGAGCACTTTAAAGGATTTTGGTATATATTAGACTTGATACGAGTTAAATGTAAATACACAAATAATAAAGAAGCAAAATGGCTTTGCACGCGTGAGTTAGATAAGAGATCAACTGTGAACTCGACTATTTACATTTAATTTAGAATTTTTGTCTCATATCCGTGGGTCCTAATTTAATACTTAAAGCTTAATGGTTGAATTTAGAACAGCATGGAAATAATTTTTTTATTTAAAACTTCTCTTTTAATACCCGAGTAAAATAATTATAATTGTTGCTTACGACATCATCATCAGAGATAAGTTATTAAATTATTTCATGTATGACTACGTTATAAAGTACTGTTTACGCACAGTTTTGCGACCAAAAAGTATCTCTTTATAGTACTAGTAAAATATAGTTTAAATTTATTTAAATATATTTACATTGTAACTAAACATTAAATACAACAAATACTATTGCTCATTATACTCTCCGCAAATACGAAAACGAAAGTATATTGCATTTTATCGGCGCATTTTCAAACAGTAAATATCGCTCGCAGACAAAAAATTTTCATATCGTTGTGTTAGTGAACGAATTTCGAATGACTTTCAAAATGTCCGTCCCTCTATCTGTCTGTCCGTCCGTCTGTCCGTCCGCCCGTCCGCCCGTCTGTCACATTTATTATGAGCACGTTAACTTAAGAAAGAAAAGTCCAATTGTATTGAAATTTAAACAGTAAGTTAGCGCTGGCGAGAGGAAAAATCTTATTGTTTTTGAAGAAAATCAAGCAGTAAATAAGAAAGTTATTAGTCATTTAAAAAATATGTATTTTCTTAATTTTTGTTGCTTGGACTTAAATAGAGATCTTGCGAAATGTTATTTCCTATTATTATTTTTGTCTTTGTTTATACATTTTACTAATATATATTTCAGAATAATATATCTAATCGTTGAAATATGATTCTCGAATGATATACCGGGTGCCACAAGTAAGTGGCTCACCCTTATATATTTTTTATTTTTTAATTTATTCATTTGAAATTTAGGGTGCATAAACTACCTGTAAAAATGGATTTTTGGACATGAGAAATGGTATGAGACCATTTCCGGTTTACTCGGAAATGACCGCAACTTTCGATTTTTAAATGGAACATCCTGTATATTTTTACATATTTCGATTCAAGACAACATTCTGAGTATATCATGAGAATTTCACGAATTTTTGAGTCGATGTTCAGTTTTTTTAAGCATTTTAAGACATTCGTCCAAGGGAAAAATATAATTTTTCATTTAATTTCATTAATAACCATTTACGAAGCCTCCAAAGTTGAACATATCACTTTTTTATCGAAAACTTTTTTTTTTCAAATGGGAAGGTGGTGGCTCATAGTGTTCAATAAATTATAGATTTTTTTCTGAATTCACTGATATCCGTTTCAAATCTATGCTATTTGTTTTTCTATTTTATTTAATTTGTTTAAAAATAAAAAATCTACATAAAGTAGTGGCTCACCCCTATAACTTTTTTATTTTTGAACATATCAAAATGAAACTAGGGGGTCTAGGATCATACAGAAAACTGCATTTTTTGACATATGAAGTAATTTAATACCACTTCCGGTTTCGCCGGAAATAACCCCAACTTTTGATTTTCAAAGAGAACACCCTGTATATTATTACATTTTGGATTCAGAATGAATATTTGAACATGTGTGGTGATTTTTATAAATGTATGACAAGTTGTTATTTTTTTTTATAGCAATTGAGTATAAATTTTAATCTAGACTGCTATGAAATAAAAAAATACGTACTTTGTCATTTTAGTTTGTACAGAAAAAAATATTCATACATAGTTACTATTATTAACCATTTTGTAGGCATTTTGATGCAAGTAATTTAGTTTTTTTGAAATAACTCTTTTTTTCAAATGGGACGCTGGTGGCTCCTTGTATCCATTAAATTGCCTTTTTTTACGAATCCATTGATATCACTATGCTTGGGATTTTATTAACATTTATTTAAAAAACTGTAAAAACAGATTGTACTTGTGGTATTTTAAATCTACACTTATTATACGGCTGTCAAAAAATTTCGCATCAAGTTACCTTTGCATTAAAAAAAAATATGTATGTTTATTATTATTCAAAATTCTAAATCAAAATTTTTAAATAACAACACATTGTAAGAAAATTGAATTAAAATTAAAATATTTACAATTAACAAGAATTACAAGTATTGTTCAAAGTGGCCTCCCCCACAAGCTATACACTCTCTTGCTAGATGTTCTGTCTCTCGAATGACGTTTTCCAGTATTTCAGGTGTTATAGTATTGAATGCAGCTCTTATTCTATTTTCTAGATTTTCTAATGTCAGAACTGGTATCCCGTACACTTTATCCTTGAGATATCCCCATAAATAAAAATCCAAACAGGTTAAGTCCGGGGACCTGGCAGGCCACCGTACGAGACCATGAGTTGCTATCACTTGTTCACCATACGTCTCAGTGAGATGATTTAAAACAATTCTGCTATTGTGCGGAGGAGCACCATCTTCTTGAAAGTATAAGTTCCTAAATTGTGCTAATGGTAGCTCTGCAACTTCATCCCATATCTCATTTTGTAGAAACTCGAGGTATATTTCACCCGATAATGTTCCTTGAAACAAAATAGGCCCTACTATGCGGTGTCCATAAATTCCAGCCCATACATTTATGCCAAAACGTTCTTGAAAATTATTGGTTCCTACTAATCGGTGATTTTCTTGAGACCAGTATCTAGTGTTGTGTTGATTAAAAATTCCATTATTTGTGAATCTAGATTCATCTGAGAATAACATATTTTCTAAAAATCTGTTATCTTGTTCTTATTTATTAAGTAACCACTCACAGTATTGTACCCTTCGATCATTATCAGCTTCATAAAGAGGCTGGTGTAAGTTGTATTTAAAAGAATGATAATTGTGTTTTTTTAATATGCGTCTTACAGTTTCCTTATTTGAAACCAATTCCTCTGCGATTTGTCTCGTAGAAGCAGTTTGATCATAGTTTACTATGGCTAGCAGATTAATTTCCATTTCCTCACTTACTACGAGCGTTGGGTTGCGTACCCTTGATTCCCGCCTCATTTTCCTTAAAATAATGTCGGGATTGACGTATTTTTTTGGAAATCTTTCATTATAAATTTCGTGTGCACGCTTTCCATTTTTACGACATTCCCCGTAAATAAGAAGCATGTCAACTTTTTCATTATTTGTATACTCCGTTGTTGCAATACTTAACTAAAAGTTTCAATTAGAGAACTGTCATTTCATTTATTTTGTTTCTCTTTTAAAATGCAAAGGTAACTTGATGCGAAATTGCAATGGTTAACTAAAAGTTTCAGTTAGAGATCTGTCATTTCGTTTATTTTGTTTCTCTTTTAAAATGCAAGGGTAACTTGATGTGAAATTTCTTGATAGCCGTATAATAATAACTGTAGATTTAAAATACTACAAGTACAATCTGTTTTTACAGTTTTTTTAAATAAATGTCCATAAAAATCCAAGCATAGTGATATCAATGGATTCGTAAAAAAGGGCAATTTAATGGACACAAGGAGCCACCACCGTCCCATTTGAAAAAAACGCGTTATTTCAAAAAAACTAAATTACTTGCATTAAAATGCCTAATAATAGTAACTATGTATAAATATTTTTTTCTGTACAAACTAAAATGACAAAGTACGTATTTTTTTTTCATAGCAGTCAAAATTTATAATTGCTATAAAAAAAAATAACAACTTGTCAGAAATTTATAAAAATCACCACACATGTTCAAAAATTCATTCTGAATCCAAAAATGTAATAATATAGAGGGTGTTCCATTTGAAAATCAAAAATTAGGGTTATTTGCGGCGAAACCGGAAGTGGTATTAAATTACTTCATATGTAAAAAAATGCAGTTTTCTGTATGACCCTAGACCTCCTAGTTTCATTTTGATACGTTCAAAAATAAAAAAGTTATAGGGGTGAGACACTACTTTGTGTAGATTTTTTATTCTTTAACAAATTAAATAAAATAGAAAAATACATAGCATAGATTTGAAATGGATATCAATGAATTCAGAAAAAAATCTATAATTTATTGAACACTATGAGCCACCACACAAGTTTTCGATAAAAAAGTGATATGTTCAAATTTGGAGGCTTCGTAAATGGTTATTAATGAAATTAAATGAAAAATTATATTTTTCCCTTGGACTTTACATGCCGTAGAACAAATTTTGTTATTCCAAAGCACTCTGGACGAATATCTTAAAATGCTTTAAAAACTGAACATCGACTCAAAAATTCGCGAAATTCTCATGGTATACATAATGTTGTCTTGAATCCAAATATGTAAAAATATACAGGGTGTTCCATTTAAAAATCGAAAGTTGCGGTCATTTCCGGGTAAACCGGAAATGGTCTCATACCATTTTTCATGTCCAAAAATCCATTTTTACAGTTAGTTTCTGCACCTCAAATTTCAAATGAATAAGTTAAAAAATAAAGGAAATATAAGGGCGAGCCACTTACCTGTGGCACCCGGTATATGACATATATTTAATATATAATTTTTTTAGTAATGTATGATGGTCCAGTAGCTAAAGTTTTGTCTTGCAATCCAAGGGCCGTGTGTTCGAATCCCATAAATAAAACTTTTTTTTATACATTTCTTTTTATACTAACGACTGTTTCATAAAACTTAGAATGTCCAAAAACTAACATTATTTACCAAAAAACTGCGAAAAGTACCTTATAGAATGTGTAACAATTATATAAAAAGTTCAGTAAATCGGCGGAGAGTATGTTTTTAGCTTGTTATTATCATTATAATGGTTAACATTTATAACACAAAGATTGTTGCCAGAAGTATTAATTCTTATAATTTCGCTGCATTTCTTTACTACTCCCGAAATTCTTGAGTTTTCTTGGCCTTCTAAAGAGATGCTGGAAGTATAAGGTTCTTCACGAGATACCTCGTTTGGATCTTCTTCGTGACGCTAATTTCGGTATTCACACAGTCACCGCGGATGAGCGCTAACTCCCATGTCTTTTATTCCTTTCATTATTGGCTCCTGCATTTGCCATGAGGGTAGCTGAGATGCGTCTAAAACATGAAGAATTTTCTAGACCTAGAAATTAAATTATTTTAATTGAAAGGTAATTTAATACGATCATGCAGAAAATAATGTTATTCTTCTTTAAATAAATAGAAATGTCCTTAATTTTTGTCCTTATTTTTGTGAAATAACATTGGTATATATTATATTAATTTTACTTACCGTTCAGACGTCGGTAAATAAATTACTTACCGACGAGTTTAGCCTAGCAATCAGTAAACATAAGCTACCGTCTTGCCAACAGATATTGTAAATAGACAAAAGCTCGATCGTGCAAAAAATGTATAAAATAATTTTCTCCAATGAGCCAACTTTAAGTCAAACATTGTGTGCAACATCTCTATAATTATTAATAAGCATTAATTGAACTTGTCCCCTTTATGAACTTTCTCGCTACGTTCGCTCGGCTATAAACTGAACTCCTTTCATAAAGTCTTACATTATGTACTTGTTGCATAAATAACTGTTAAAGGTTTATTATAAGAATTTTGTATCTCTATTATATTATTGTTTGTGGTGTATTTCTTTTAATGTTTTCATTTTTCCAACGCAGAAATACTCTAAAACTATAAGCGCATACAGCTATAACAATAGCTGTCATTTGGAACTGCCACAAAAGTTAAAATATCTTGCATAGAACTTTGTAACACCAGAAGGTACAGAAGTGAAACAAATGTTTTTCACCACCTTGTAACATTCAGCGATTTGACTCGAACAATATATTATTTAGAGGTTCCTGTCTCAGAAGAATTTACAACTTCCTATATGATATATTATCAAACTCGTAAAAATTCTGTTGCTATTTCCAAAAATGTTTCTTTCTTTTATGTTAATCAAATATGCGTTCAAATTTTGTTAGCCTGCTCAAATACGCAGATATATACAATATACATATATCTTGTCTTTGGGGACCCACTTTCGTATTTCAATATTGCCATAATAAAATCAGAAATATTTATTTTATTGGCATTTTTTTATTCATCAATCATTTCACAAACAAGATTCAGTATAAAGTGAATGAAATTTATCGACCTGGGAAACACATATTGTCGCAAAACACAACTTTTTGGTCCAAAACATCTTGATACAAAAATAATTTATTACAATATACAGAATGTTTCATAAATAACTTTATATACTTCAGCTGTATACTTATAAATCAAAATATGAAAATTGAGCTAATGTACTTGAAGCTAAAATTACACAGATCTACAAAAGAAGGTTCTCATCTAAGTATTTTGACGTGCTGAAGCCAATTTTGGAAAACAAAATTTCTATCATGTCAGTTTTTGTTTACCACCCCATTTTATCCCCTAAAAGAGGACAAAAAAAGGTCTTGTCCTAAGGTTCTGATATAACTTTTCAGAAGTATTTTGACATGCTGAAGCAAATTTTGGACAACCCCCTTTTATCTCTTAGAGGAAAACTGACAAGATAGAATTTTTTTCTGTCCAAAATTGGTTTCAGCACGTCAAAATATTTCAAAAAGTTAGATGAGAACCTTAGGATAGACTGTGTTATTTTAAAAGTTTTTTGCAATGACGTGAAGACTACTTTACATCATCATCATCATCATCATCAATCTGGAAATTGGTAGAAAAACGTTAAGGGCAGGAAATACTCTGTAAGAAATTATGCAATTATCCTCAGAGAGCGCTAGGCCGCTTTCATACGAGGCAACTAGTGGCAGCAACCAGTGGCTGCCACTTCTAGTAAAGCATTATCGTAAATGAGCGCTTTCACACGTGGCAACTGCAGTGGCGACAACTGATATCAGTGGCGGATAGTTGCTCACTCTCGCAACTGGTGACTGATGATCACAGTGGCCGCCACTGTAGTTTGTGTATTGTTTTAAATGCAAGCGTTCACACGTTTCAACTTGTTGCTTCCACATTTAGTAAATTTTATATTATTAAAATCAAAATGTTATCAATATTGTTTTGCAAGAGATGGTGAATAGACGTCGTTTCATGATTTTTTACAATGACTGTAAAACAATCATTTTCTGTTGGTTGACGCAAAAGTGAATACAGATGACTTAACACAAACACAAATCGATAAATAAAGTAAAATATAGACCTTTATCCACTCTTGTTGATAGCATAGGATGCACTTGCATTTGTCTTTGCCTGCCCTTTTTCTTCTTGATTAGTAAAATAAGAATTCGAGACCATCTTTTCAACTGTCCAAGTACATTTTCCGGCGAAGAAATCAGTCGTAAAAGAGAGGGGGGGGGGGGGGGAAACTAGTTGCCTGTAAGTTGACCGTATCGCCACCAAAGAGCCACTAGTGGCGGCCACTGATTGCCGCCACTAGTTGCCTCGTATGAAAGCGGCCCTACATATGATATAAAAAGCATTGTCATAGAACTTAGTAAAGAAGTAATCCAATGAAGAAATTTCTAAATTGCAATGAAATCTTATTTTTTGTATAAAAACAAAGTTTTCCGCCTATTGGCGTAAAAATTTAGCTAGAACACCGAAATTGGAAATAAATCTATGTCAATTTAGGTCGTAGGTACAGTAAAATCTTATATATATATTTTTTATCTATTTATTTAAAGTCGGCCTATTTCCGCTACCAGGACCTATCACCGATGCCAGGAGACGAGCTAACTCCAACCTGGAAATTTTGCCGAACCTCTTCTCGTAAGAAGAGTAGGGATCTTTTACTTGCCTAACATTTAACAGACAATGGACCGCCTGCTTTAAATCGCCTCCGAAGGATGGTATATCCACTACGTAATCCTCGTCTTGAAATTACATAGCTTCCGCGTATACACTGATATACAAGCCGCTAGACGGTGGGACGAGATCGCTGTGTTTCCCAAGATGGGTCACCCATCCAAGTACTAACCCCGCTGCACGTTGCTTCACTGGAGTATCGAGGATACATACACAGTGAAGACGCATCTACGCTCGCCCTTAAAATCTTATTTCTACTATCAAACCTGGAATTATAAATTGGAACGTTTTTAGTCCGTGTAGATTTTTCATACTTCTCTTCCTTGGCAGTTGAGTTTACTGCATTCCAAATATTATCGTCTTGCCTCACATTTTTTCCATTATTTTTTAGGATGACCACCCTGTATATTTTCACATTTTCCTTCATTGACAATTGCGTTAACTGCAGGTGAAATAATACACATTATTTTTATTATTTCTTTAAGGTGGCCACCTTGTATTATTGTTCATATTTTTCTTCCTTGACGACTGTGCTAAGCGCATGTGAAATATTATCGTCCCATATTAGGATAACCACGCTGTATATTTTTTCATATTTTTCTTTCTTGACGATTGTGTTAGCTATATGCAAAATATTATCGTCCTCCTTCATATTTGCTTATTACTTTTGACCACCCTCTAATTTTTCATATTTTTCTTCCTTGACAGTTGCGTTAACTGCATGCGAAATATTATCGTTTCCGGTCATGTTTCTTTCATTATCTTTTAGGGTGACCACCCTGTATATTAAGAAAAATATGGCAATTAACACATTTGCCAAGAAAGTAAAATATAAAAGAATATACTAGGTGGTCACTCTAAAAGAATAAAACAATGTGAAAGAGGACAATAATATTTCGCATGCAGTTCACACAACTGTCAAAAAACAAAAATATGAAAAAAATATTACGGAGAACAATAACCTTTGGCATGTAGTTAACACAACTGTCAAGAACAAATACAAAACATATAAAGGGTGGTTACTCTAAAAAAATTATGCAAAAATGTGACGGATGCCAATAATATTTCGCATGTAGTTAAAAACTGTCAGAGAAAAATATGAATAAATTATACAAAGTCGTCACAGTCCCAGTTCTTCGTTGGCAGTAGCGTCAACTACCTACTAAATAATATTCTTCTCCGTCAAGTTTTGTAGATATAGCTCCAACAAGCAGACAGACTGACGAAATTAAATGGCATACATTTCGATAGTCTACGTGTTCTGAAACGTGAAAATCCGGAAAAATCTCGAAGGGTAGTTTTTTCACGATTACGAAACTTACTCACCTTCGGTAAGCGAGGGAAGTAAAAAACGAAACTCAACTCTTTTTTAGATAGCGGCGTTTCCACCGGGACAAGAGAGGTCAGTGGTCAGCATATATATTCGGATTATAGACCAGGAGGTAGTGACAGATCCCGGAGAAGGACTAGTTAGCGTGTGCCAATTTAAGGGTCAACAACATTTCTAAAAATCACCGTGAACGCATGTGCATGTCGTAATCGTCTGCAAAGTAGTTTTTGGCAAGTTTCATATCATTAATGATAATTGAGTTAAATGGCAGATGCGAACTCATTGTTCCCAAAAGTCCATTTTTCTTGCAAGTTAAGTTATTTTTTTGGTCCTCCTGCACGCGGAAATCGTCTGCAGATCAGCTTCCGCTGGATTGCTTTTGTCAAAGTTTCACAAAAACCACTTTGCAGACGTTAACTAATCGTTCAAAACGTTAATTTTCAATTGCAAATAAACAATTAATTTGCAATGTCGCTTCAATCGAAGAAACTTTTTTATACGCTTATAATTCGTGAAGTACCTATAATAATTGACCCTTAAATTGGCAGATACGTTCTCAGGGATCTGTCACTACCTCCCGGTCTTACAAGCTCTCATCACGGCATGGTGTCAAATTCATTTTAATTGATACTATTTTACACTCTAGACTAGGGTCGACATTGGTTGCATATTGGACAATTGGTTTGCATTTGACAACAGTGACAGTGCCAGTTACTCTCAGACAACACAGCTGCCGTAAATTCCTCCGTCGGGCGGAGCATCCCAGCTATGTTATTTCATTTCAGCCAGCTGGCACGCGCGATGTTGTAATTTTACTCCCTATGCCTAGCGCTCCGCTACACGCACGGTATATACTAATAAATAATTATCAGTATAAAGGATGCACCGTTGGGGTATTAATTTTTAAAGTTATGACTTTTTACTTTTATGATCTGCGCCTCGACCTGAGGACCATACATAATATATTAAGCCATTATTTCGTTCAGCAAGTATTACTCTTTACCCTCAACATAGCCATTGAAGGCAACTAATTGCTAAGATTATTGCCGGAATTTCAATTTACTTTCATAAAGCCACTTTGAAATGCAAATTAGTTGGAAAGCCATTAGAGTAACATTGTATAAATGAATTATTTTCACTAAATTAATTATAATCATCCAAGAATGAGGAAATTAACTATAAAGGTAATCGTTATGTCTACATTAAAAAAATATAGTCGTATATAATTGATTCAGAAAATGCGAAATAGGTTTTGTAATAACACTATCAGAATAATACATACTAAAAATAGTTGAGATTGGAGTCAATTAAAGAATTATAGACAAATCAAGATAAATGATTCAGCAAAACGGTGAAAATAAATGTGATAATATAACTAAATGCGAAAATCCAAATTCATTGAACTTCGTTCAGTAAAGCTGGACTCTGGTACAGCTTTGCAATTTTTTAGAAACTTCTATACTCACCGTTATTATTATTCTCTCCACAAATACGAAAACGAAGAGTATGTTGCATTTGATCTGTACATTTCTGAAATCGTAAATGAAGCTCGTAGACAAAAAAAATTCATATCTTTGTGATAGTGAACGAATTCTGAAGAAATTTTAAAACGTTCGTCTGTCAGTCCGTCACTTTTCTTGTAAGTTTGATAACTTATTAAAGAAAATCCAATTGTGTTGATATTCTGACAGTAAGGTAGAGTTAGCTAGAGAACCCTATTATTTTTTAACAAAATGGGCCAGTAATTAAAAAAGTTATTAATTATACAATCAAACATTGATTGACTTCTTAATTTCCATGTTTTGTAATTTAACGGAAATCTTGTGAAATGTTATTCCTTATCATCATTTATTTAATATTTTTTGTCCTGTTAACCAGTTAACAGGGCAGAAAACACATGACGATAATTACCCGTTATTTTAATTTTCTACCGGTTATTTCGGTAAATTCTGAACTCACGATATGTCACGTATTCAACGTTTCTATTTATGTCAGTGACTAGTATTCACTAAATACAAAGTGACTGTCCCAACACTGAGCATTTTTAACAATAAATAAATAATATTATAAAAAGTAAAACCCAAACACCAAACCCTAAGAAATACAAGAGAGACATTGATAATATCTTGTGACAGGAAATTGAATATTTCACTGCCACAAATATCCGTGGAATATATTTAGAAGTATATTATTACCAATTCTTATTAATTTATCGACCTACCAATATCGATTGAGGAAAGGCATCTTGAGCTGGTGGTATTCTATGCACAAATATCAGACGATTCACAGATAAAGCTTTGAAAAACTAACCCTTTTAACGGGCTATTTTAAAAAAATATTGTATTTTTATATTAGGTATTCAGTAAATGCCCTATTTGAGTTTATGTTTATAATTTTTGTTATTTAAATTGATATTTTTATTATTTATCGAATAATTATTTATTTAAATTTATTTCATTTATATTTTTTCCTTTTGATAAAAACCTTTGGTTTGTTCATTATATTAATTATACGTATATAAAAATGTTTCTTGTTAACTTTACATAATATTGTACAAAAATTACCGGTAAATACCGGTTAACCGGTTATTTACATTTTTATTTACCGATTTACCGGTTATTAAAACTTCCGGTAAATTGCAATCCTTACCTAAAGCGTCTTAAAAATCAATTAAATGTTACAAATTGGAGTATCGCAATGGCAACTTATAATGAAAATAATGGACGTTGGGTAATAATGAGAGAGGTTAGTGTAGTAGAACAATAAAACTAAGAATTACGTAAAGAAAATGTATTAATCTGTTATTTAAATATTTTGATGTTTTACATTTACAACTGGCCTTAAGTATCAAGTATTCTTAAAACACAAGGCGGTTCCCGCTGGACCGAATTCGTTGATTCTTTTCTTAAAATAAAGCTCTCTATCCACAGATGTGTCATCACTAATTTTTGTTTTTTTAAATTGTTGTTTCATGCTTAAAATCCAAATACAAGTTCAAATAAATAAATCAATGGCAGCGTTCGAACTATATGTATTCATGGCTCCTCCTATATTAAACTGCGCATGTTGGGGCCATTGAGGATACAGTTTAACCACAGATTAAAACAAATTAGATGTTTCACTTATGACGTATCATGGTTTAGATAATAAATCAACTCCAGGCAGGTACTAATTTGTGGAGTGGTCTGCGCATTATCTAACCAGCGAATATAGAGTCACAGGCGGGAGCTTATCATACGTAACAATAATTAAAAGTCACCTAATAAATACTCAAAAAACCACTTAAATGTATAACAATAACAACTCTAACCTTCAATACAATACACCACATTCCAAAATAATAATAATATCACCGGTGTAGCTGATGACGACTTCTGTCTTAGATAATAATAATAATAATAATAATAATATATTTACATTAATTTACATAGCACATACGCATATATTAATTAGATAACAGTGTTAATAAATATTGAGAATAGTGGCAAACTATAATAGTTACTAAAAGTAGGTGTCCGAGACTTCCTTAAGTTTTCGAAAAAACTTGACTGTAGGCCTCGAATTCCTAGGGAGTAATATATTTTTTCAACACTATTGCTATATTAAATATAATAAAATACTGAAATAACAATAAGAAAATCAAATAATAATAGGTGACTAAAGTGATATTTAAGTATTATACAATACGTAAACATGTGTATACATTATACGTACACATATCTTATGAAAAGGGAAGAAACAAAATATATAAACATATACATAAGGAATGCAAATATATATAAATAAATAACAACGATTCAGTCAAATGTGTATTTACCCCACAAAAGAAAAAGGTAAAAAGCAGAAAAGCGGATATAATAATGAGCTTTCATAAAATCGTAGGTTTAGTTTCAATTAACCACTGGCGAAGTTTTATTTTTGAGGACTTTTTATATATTATTTCCTTTAATTCGGGTGGTAGAAGATTGTACACTTTTATACCAATGTAGTGGTACACTCTCTGTCCAATGGTCTTACTTTTTTTGGGTAATAATAGATATTTTTGTGTTTTGTGTCTTGTATTATGTATATGTGAGATAGAATCCGTTATTAATTTGTGTTTTGACATATTTGTTAACGCAGTTAAATAAAAAAGGTTTCTTACGTCACATATTTTGGTATGTTTAAAAAGCTCCTCAGTTGAAAACCTTGCCGGAAAATTAAAAATGATTTTGAGTATTCGTTTTTGTATGACTTCCAGAGGTTTTATTACATTTGAGTATGCTCCACCCCAGCCAATAATACCGTAAGTGAGCAGTGATTGTACTAACGCATAGTAAACGGATTTAAGTTCGTGGATACTCAAAATATACTTTAATTTTTGAAACATGTAGGATAGCGATCTCAACTTCCTGACTAAGTTTTCAATGTGGTGATTCCATCTCAAATGATTATCTACAATTATTCCAAGATATTTAACATATTCCGAGTTTTCCAAATTCCATATAGTATTCCTATGTTTGAGTTCAACATCGATAGTTGTATAGGATGGTAAACCCCTTTTGTAACTCGAAAATGGTATATACATTGTTTTATTTAAGTTAATCGTTAGCAAGTTATTATCAAACCATTTTGTTATTTTGTTTAAATCTTCCTTTATTTTTTTATTTATTTCAGCCCAAGTCTCTCCTTCTACGAATAGTACAGTGTCATCAGCATATAACACTATGTCTCCGTAACAGTCTAGGTTAAGAAGATCATTTAGATATATTATGAATAAAATAGGTCCCAGATCAGTTCCTTGTGGGATACCAAATGTTATTTTTTGTTTATCACTGATATTGGTGCCTATTTTTACCGATTGATATCTGTTTTCCAAGTAGCTGCTAAGTAACTTGAAAGTCTGTCCCCGTATTCCTATATTTTGGATTTTGCGTAGAAGTAATTCATGGCTTACCGTGTCGAAAGCTTTTGCCAAGTCAATGAAAACTCCTGCACATGGTTTGGCTAAGTCTAAACAATTATAAATTTTTTTCGTTAAATTGGCTATTGCATCATTGGTTGACATGTTCTTACGGAAACCATATTGCTTCTTAGACAATAAGTTGTAACGTTCCATGAAACTAACTAGCCTAGTTTTTAATGCTTTTTCAAATATTTTAGCAACATTGGATAACAAACTAATGGGCCTGTAATTATCAACTATTTGACTGTCACCTGATTTATAAATTGGTGTTATCAGGGCTTCTTTAAATTGGGATGGACAATCCCCTGTCTCAAAAATAAGGTTTATTAGGTATGTTAGGGGTTTACTTATGATTTGAGATAACTCTTTTAGAATTTTAGTTGTTATACCATCAGCACCGGGCGCTGAGTCATTCTTAAGTGACATTATTATCTCAATCAGTTCATTTTCATTAACCGGGTTTAAAAATATTGTGTAGGGGTTATTAGGTTGTGTTTGTTCATTTTGATCGGATTGCCAATCTTTTTTTATTTTCCGTGCCATTTTTTCACCAACAGTAGTAGCATAGTGATTATTAAATATTTGCGCAATTTCTTTTCCATCCGTAACATTTATGTTATATTTATTTTTTATTTCAATTATGTCGTTATTGTTTGTTTGTGGACTGTTTGTATATTCTCTCATTAGGTGCCAAATTTTCTTGCTATTGTTTTTATTTTGGATAATGACATCTTTGTAATAATTTTGTTTCGATTTTGTAATTAATTTATTTAGTTTGTTTCTATAATCTTTGTATTCTTTAAGCGAATCTACATTTGGGTTTTTTCTGTACACATTATACAATTTATCTCTGACATGTATTGACTTTATTAAGCCCTCTGTGATCCAAGGTTTTTTTTTTACCGTTTGTTTTATTGTAATTGTTCGTGTTGACATTTCTACAGCCTCTTTGATTGTATTTATGAATATTTGGGTGGCTCCCTCCACTGTATCTTGCATGTAAATATTTTCAAATGTGTTCTGGTTTATGATTCTACATATTTTTTTATAATCTAAGAATGTTTTTGTCAACTGTGTTTGTCTTGATTTGAAGTTATTATCGTTAATTTTTAATATTGTTGGGAAATGATCTGTTATTTTAGAGTGTAAAATTATTGGCAGCAATTCATCTACCGTGATGTAATTACTTTTAAAAAAAATATGATCAATACAGGATTGGGAGTTATTTTCTATTCTAGTATGCTTGTTGATTAGTGATTTATAACCATTTTCGTAAAGAATATTTAAATATTCATGGCTAGCCTCCGTATTCTCTAATATATTTATATTCATATCTCCTACTATAATTTCCGTATTATTCTTGTCTTTGTCAGTAACAAAAGTTTCTAGTTCTTGAATGAATGAGAGTGTATTAATTGTGTGTGGTTTATATATAGCTGTGATTGACGTTTTCTTGTTATTATCAGTTGCTATTGTTATTCTGATACAATTTATATTTGAAATATTAACTATTTTTGCCTCAAATTTATGTTTGTTTTTTACATATACTATAACACCGTCGTTTTTGTTTACGTTTCCTTTATTATAAATTTTTTTATAGTTTTGTAAATTAAATAAATCGTCATTACCCACAGACCATGTTTCTGTTAAAACAATTATATCATATAATTCATTAAATTCATTGAGTATTACTTCAAGCTCATTGAAATTTTTTGATATACTTCTTATATTTGTATGAAATATTGTGAGACAATTTTTTGTTTCTGTAAGGCACGCTTTTAATTCTGGTATGGTATTTGCTTCAATCGTTGTTATTTCTTCAATATGAAAATCTCGTATATAATTGTCCATTATTTTCTAATCGTAAATCTAATACAACTTAACAATAAACAAGAGGAACAAATCAGTTGATAATAATAATAAAAAAAGAGGAAAAAAAAAAGAAATATGGAAAAAGAAAAGTAAAAATTAAAAATTAAAAGTGAATAAAAATTGATACACTAAAAACTTATATTGTATATTTTTTTTTATACCTTATTATTCACAGGTATTCAGTTATTCTTACTTCCTTGTTGGCCTTAATTGTCTTTCACCTTTGTCACTTTTTGCACTGCCTGTCGAACTAGTCCTTTGATTTCTATTCTTCCCTTCTTCTTTTGCTTTATATACAAGTGACGTTTCTCCTTTTTCTGTCTTCTTATTATTGTCCTGGTTAACTGTTACTAGTTTAGGTGGGATATTTTCTTTTTTTATGGATGTTGGAGAGCTAGTACGACTTCTTCGGCTCGTTACTGATGACAGGTTTTCTTCATACGTTTTCTGTGTTGAATTCTCTATTTCTAGTTGCTGGAGTTGTTCTGTCGTGTAAACCTCGCCGTTTATTTCTAGCTTTTTGCCTTTTATCTTGGCTGAGTAGTTTTTGGATCTAAACACTCACTCCTGTGACATTATACTCGCTGGTCTTGACTTCCATGTCAACTGCAAGGTTCCTCTTGCTTGTTTTGATCTGTGGTTTAACAGTTGACTGAAGAGATCTGAATTAAGTCAGTCATAATAGAAGCGGCCAGAGCTCGCCAGCATGTGTTCAGTCGAAAACGAATTCGAATTAATTTACAATTTTCAATTTTGTTTTATCCATTTCTAAGATACATTATTTTTTGGAGAATGTCTCTTGCATCATGGAATGAATGTTATTCCCATTTTAAGTGACGGCAATTGTTTATTTGGCGCTGTTAATTAATGAGAATATAACGAAGGATCCGTTTACTCAGTGTTCATCACACAGCTGACAGCTGCCAAAATCTTTCTTAAAATTTGAATTCAGCGACCTCAAATCCATAATGTTATAAAATTATTTAAAGTTTTCAATAATTAATGGTAATTTGACAGCTTTGACAACTGTCAACTGTAAAAATTCTTAATCTGGCTTCAAATTTAAATAGGTATAGACCGTGGGATAGTGACAGATTTTTTTAAACGTTTGGTTCCTATCTGGCCTTTTGGGAGCCTTTTGTGCCTGATTTGTACTAACCATTTTCGTGTTTATCAAACGGTTATCCAGGGCCCCTCAGCGGAAAACAAAAAAGAAAATTTCATGAAAATGAGCAATTTCAAACGTTTTGTTCCTATCTGGCGTCAAGTTAGACTTACATTTTAAAGAAAAACATCCGACGGAAGCTTATCGCCAGACAAATTCCGTGGGCCGGAAGGCCCGAAATTTCAATCCGAAGTTGTAAGAAAAAATGGTCAAAATCAAACGATTTGGTTCTTATCTGGGAATTGTATATATAGGTAAATAGATTATAATTATCGCGATATAACAAACGCCAGACAAATTCCGAGGGCCCAACAGCGAAAAAATTATTGTTCAAGTTGTCAACTATTCCGCGAAAATCAAACGATTTACATTCGTCTGGCATTTGTTTTTTTGTTAATATTAGGCAATAAGTAGTTTCAATTCAAGATTCCCAGACGAATTGGCTGGGTCCCCTTGATAGCCAGACAAAAAGAAAAGCGCGAAAAAAATGCCATTTTTCAAACGATTTATTCCTGTCTGGCATTTGGATTTAAAAAAGATATGTTAATAAATAAGCCATATTTCTAGTCCCAGATAAAAATCTTGGGCCCAGACGTAGATATGTTGAGCGAAAGTATCGAAAAATCAAAAAACAGTCGTGTAAAAATTGATGCATTTTCAAACGATTTACACTCGTCTGGGATTTGTTTTTTTAAAAAGATATGTTAATAAACAAACCATATTTCAAGTGCCAGACAAAAATCTGAGGCGCAGTTGTAGATATATCGCAAATTTTGAGGTTCTACAGTTGGCAACTTTTTAATCCTGGCTCCTACGCCAAAAGACTAGCTAATTTAAATAGAATAAAATTTGCTAAAACTCTTTTTTTAATTTTTTGAATTCCGACAAAAATGAAGGAATTAGAGGGGGCGGGATTTGGGACTTTTTTTTCGGTAAAATTTCTCCATTTTGTCACCGTAATTAATCGGTAATTAATTGAAACCGATCTCATATATGATGTTCACTTAGTATCATGTACTACTTTGACGCTCCGTTAATCTCGGTCCTTCGAAACAAAGGTTACTGAGAAAAAATATTTTTTTTAGATTTACGTACATTATAGGAAATCGCGTAATTTCCTACATTTCCTCGAATATCTCGATAATTATTGTTTTTTTCGAAAAAGTTGTAGATAGCTTATGTAAAGAGAATTGATTGAGCTTTCCGACACTTTTTTTATTTTTTCTCTAACATAAAGAGCAAAAGACCAAATATGCGGACGTCTCAAAGCCAACCGCCACCCAGTCTATTAATTAGGGTGAAGACATACCGCTCGGCTAAAGTACACCATCTGTGGGTCCCCACGCGAGACTAGTTTCTCGATCTGACGTCACAGCGCTTTTCGTGAGGAGTAGCGAGGATTTCAACTTTAATTATTTATTGCAAAGTAAGTACTGCGATTTAAGAGCTGATATTCGATGTGGCGTGTTTTTATACATAAACACACACTTTAATGAAACACAAAAAAAAATGGGCAAGTTCTCCATTAGCAAACGATAAATAAAAATCACCCCGGGACGAGCGGGGAGTATAAAAAGCAGCGTCGCTCGAAAACAATGCATACCATATATATTTCTACCACATCACATCTTACGTGTCTTATGTCGCGTGCATTAAAATGAGAGAAGAAATCACTTTCGTGTGGTTGACTATCTACGCCAAGGGAGAATGAAACAGGTACGGACTTACGAGGACTCTCAGTTTCTATGGTGTAGTGCAGAGTTGTAAATTATATATTAATATATTTATATTTGTCCTTTTGCTAGTATGTAACTTATTTATTGTAAATATTATTCGATCGAGGGATTATGAATGTGAAAGTGACAGTTATATTGATTCCAGTGATACAGAAAATCAAATTCCAAATGAGTTTCAAGTGAGAAAAAAAACGGCATTTCAAAGGCGGATCTGGACCTTGAGCAGCTTGGGGAGGGGGGGGGGGGGGTAACGTAGCCGCGTGTTGAAAATAACAAAAATGTTTTTATTTAAATTATAAACACAACTAAATATATTCAAAAATATAAAATAAAATAATAAAAATTATGAAATTTTAAAATGAAAGTTGATTGTTTACGGAATTTTGTTACCCCGTTACCTCCTATAAATCCGCGCTTGCGGCATTTAAGTAGTGACGCGAAACAAATTTGTTTAAATGTGTATAATACTGTTTTACAATGACAAGCTAATAAAATGCCAGACGAGTGTAAATCGTTTGAAAATGCATCGATTTTTACACGACTGTTTTTTGATTTTTCGATACTTTCACTCAACATATCTACGGCTGGACCCAAGCTTTTTGTCTGGAACTTGAAATATGGTTTATTTATTACCATATCTTTTTAAAATCCAAATGCCAGACAGGAATAAATCGTTTGAAAAAATGGCTTTTTTTCGTGCACTTCTTTTAAGATTTAAAATATGTTTGGCCCACGCTTTTTGTCTGGGACTTGAAATATGATTTATTTATTACCATATCTTTTTAAAATCCAAATGCCAAACAGGAATAAATCGTTTGAAAAAATGTTTTTTTTTTTCGTGAAATTCTTTTAAGATTTAAAATATGTTTGGCCCACGCTTTTTGTCTGGGACTTGAAATATGGTTTAGTTATTACCATATCTTTTTAAAATCCAAATGCCAGACAGGAATAAATCGTTTGAAAAAATGGCTTTTTTTCGTGCACTTCTTTTAAGATTTAAAATATGTTTCGCCCACTAAAAATGTCTGTGAATGATACAATACATTTTCGTTTTGGTTAATTTTTACAGAAAGAATCATTTCACATGAGAACCAATCGTTTGATTTTCGCGGAATAGTTGACAACTTGAACAATAATTTTTTCACTGTTGGGCCCTCGGAATTTGTCTGGCGTTTGTTATATCGCGATAATTATAATCTATTTACCTATATATACAATTCCCAGATAAGAACCAAATCGTTTGATTTTGACCATTTTTTCTTACAACTTCGGATTGAAATTTCGGGCCTTCCGGCCCACGGAATTTGTCTGGCGATAAGCTTCCGTCGGATGTTTTTCTTTAAAACGTAAGTCTAACTTGACGCCAGATAGGAACAAAACGTTTGAAATTGCTCATTTTCATGAAATTTTCTTTTTTGTTTTCCGCTGAGGGGCCCTGGATAACCGTTTGATAAACACGAAAATGGTTAGTACAAATCAGGCACAAAAGGCTCCCAAAAGGCCAGATAGGAACCAAACGTTTAAAAAAATCTGTCACTATCCCACGGTCTATACTGCAACTAGAAAATATAACATTTTTCAGTATCATTATTATACTCTTCGCAAATACGATAACGAAGAGTGTATTGTATTTGATCGGTACATTTCTAAAACCGTAAATATCGCTCGCAGACAAAAAATTTTCATATCATTGTGTTAGTGAACGAATTCTGAACAACTTTCAAAATGTCCGTCCGTCCGTCCGTCACGTTTCTTGTAAGCACGATAACTCAAGAAATAAAAATTCGATTGTATTGAAATTTAAGTTAGTGTTAGCTAGAGGAAGAACCCTATTGTTTTTGAACAAAATCGATCGGTAAATAAAAATGTTATTAATGATTTAAATTTGAAAAAAAAAATTGTTTTGATTTTTATGTTTTTGTAATTGAATAGAAATCTGGTGGAATGATATTTCATTTTAATATCTAATTATTTATATATTTTGCAAATATACATTTCAAAATGTAATATACAACCGCGAAAATATGATTTTAGCTCCTGTCTTATAATGTCAAAATTTACATTTTTTTACGTGTAAGGTGGTGGTGTAGTTCTTACGCTTTTAATTGAAATTGACTCGGAATCCAAGAGTCCCGGATTCGAAACCCAAATGGGGTTAGGTATGTTCTTTTAAATTTTACTTCCACATCCAGTGGACGTATAGTAACGACAAAAAATTTTTTAAAAATTTTTATTGTTCAAATAGGCTTAGAATGTTATGAAACGTCGAGATTTCAAGTTTGAGCGAAAAAAAAATTTCTGTCTGTCGGTCTGTAACTTTTTTTGTGCGCACGTTTACTCTGGAACCGTTTGAGATATTGACTTGAAATTTGGTAAACATATGTACTTTAACGAGATCTAGAAATAGATTATATTTTCATCTTGTTCCGTCGAAGGGTTGGGGGGTAAATTGGGGTAAATTTGGAGTAAATAGGTAAATCAAGCAGGTAAGAGTTCATAAAATTGATATTTAGTATAGGCAAGAGAAGCTAAGGTCTCAAGAAAAATTTTGGCATTAGCCACCCCCATTACCACCCCCGCCCCATTATTAAAGAGGATGAAAAAAAATGTGATTTAGTGTGTGTACAAGAACCAGAAACCTCAAAATATTTTTTTACTTTATCCACCCCCCACTCCCACCCCCTGTCACCACCCCCATCCCACTACCGATGTGGGGTATCGTTTTATGGGTTTTTGGGGTAGAGGATTTCAAATATTATATTATTAAAGTTCCATAAACAATCATTTCCAGATACAAAATTTTTTCGTTGTGTGACTTTTATAGAAATTCCGGATGTGGAAGTAGTGATTCCTTGGGCAGCGGTTTTTTACTTTATATTACAACTGAGTCTTTTACGAACTAAGTTCGTACTATAAAATTAAAAATGTCTAAAACTAACATTATTTACAAAAAACTACGAAGAGTAACCTATAGAATGTGTAACAATTATATAAAAAGTTCAGTGAACAGGTGAAGAGTACGTTTTTAGCTTGTTATAGATTATCTCTACTTTTTGCATTGTTAATGTTGACTTGACAGCTGGTTGGCAGATGTCATCTATCAAAATCGTCAATTACTTCCACATCCAGTGGAAGTATAGTAACGACAAAAAAATTTTTAAAAATTTTTATTGTTCAAATAGGCTTAGAAAGTCATGAAACGTCGAGATTTCAAGTTTGAGCGAAAAAAAAATTTCTGTCTGTCTGTCGGTCTGTAACTTTTTTTGTGCGCACGTTTACTCTGGAACCGTTTGAGATATTGACTTGAAATTTGGTACACATATGTACTTTAATGAGATCTAGAACTAGATTATATTTTCATCTTGTTCTGTTGAAGGGTTGGGGCAAACGAGTAAATAGGTAAATCAAGCAGGTAAGAGTTCATAAAATTGATATCTAGTATAGACAAGAGAAGCTAAGGTCTCAAAAAAATTTTGGCATTAGCCACCCCCACCCCATTATTAAAGGGGATGAAAAAAATATGTGATTTAGTGTGTGTGCAAGAACCAGAAACCTCAAAATCTGTTTTTACTTTATCCACCCGCCCACTCCCACCCCCTGTCACCACCTCCACTCCACTACCTATGTGGGGTATCGTTTTATGGGTTTTTAAGGTAGAGGATTTCAAATATTATATTATTAAAGTTCCATTAACAATTATTTTCAGATACAAAATTTTTTCGTTGTGTGACTTGGATAGAAAATCCAGATGTGGAAGTAGTGATTCCTTGGGCAGCGGTTTTTACCATTACATTAGAATTGGGAGATTTCAAAAACATATATATGGACTTCTTTCCAAATATTAAAAAAAACAATAGCACAAAAAATATTTCTCAGATCGATTTTTGATCCTTTGGCCACATTGAGTACCATATTGGATTTGCTACTTTAAACTTAGAAAATATCTGAACTAAAATTACTTATATATGAATGTATAATACATCTAAACACAACATTTTAACACAAATTGGACATCATTTTTACTGAACTCCAAACTTAAACAATGATTGAGTATTCACCTTTTTTTTTCTTATTCTGAGCGAAATTTTGAAGCCGCCATTTTGAAAAACAAAATTTAAGCAGCAGAACTGAATTCAGCGTACGCAAATTCTTTGGTGTAACAACTTTGGTTAATTTAAAACTAATGTCAAAATAACGGTTCGGAATATTTGGTTGTTATTATTGACGTATAATTAACTTTTTGAATATCTCGTCTGAAGGTAAATTTATAGCAAAAATAAGGCGAGAGGTTGGAGAGCAGATTGTGTTACTTACAGAACTCACGTTATGCTGCACACGAAGCACCATGTATAATTTACTACTAAAATTTCCAGTACAGTATAAATTGTAAAAATTTCGAGCAATTTCTATTGTAATCCTTGTTAATAATATAAACAAGTTTTTCCTGTGCCTAATTGTGACAACTGATTTGAACTAGCGGGTGTCCAGTTATATTTTTCTTTATTTTAATATCTTATACCTTTTAAACTGATTGAGATGTGTGGTTTTCACTAGTCTGTTTTAAATGATGAAGTGTCTCCCTGTACACTTTCAATTTTTTTCGCAGTTCTGGAAATCTCTAAAATAACCAACGCGGTAGCTCAATCGGCTAAGGCGCATTGTATGGCGAATATGCTGGTCACATTGTCTATCGCGCATTGGGTTCGAGCTCCATCTCCAGCACTGACAATGCCGTATGTATGTCTACGTTTTTCCGAATGGACTTGGCTTTGAATTTGGGGGTTATCTACTAGGTATGTGTTGTCTATATTTATGTTTATGTTTCTTTTAAAAATGGCATCTTTTCAAATTGCTTTTGCAAAGAGTTTTTAAATGCAGCACCCTATATATTTTCGAGTTTTTTGAAAGCTCTTGAGCTGTCCAACGACTTTTAATTGTTTAAGATCAGTTAAAAAGTGACTGAGGAATTATTTTTTAAAGAAAATACCGCAAAATTATTAATTTTTGAATGACACATTGGTGATTGCAAGTAGGCTAAATGCCAAAGTTATTGGGTTTATATCGTTCCAGTTCTAGTTGTTTAATTAACCTCCCCACGATAAAATTGTGGGAGGTTACTACAATTAGTCCAAAACCGAAAATTGAGATAACATCAAATCTTTACGTTTTGAGGTCCCAGGAACCCAAAAAAGTTGTTTTTGAAAAATGTGTGTGTGTGTGTGTGTGTGTGTGTGTGTGTGTGTGTGTGTGTGTGTGTGTGTGTGTGTGTGTGTGTGTGTGTGTGTGTGTGTGTGTGTGTGTGTGTGTGTGTGTGTGTGTGTGTGTGTGTGTGTGTGTGTGTGTGTGTGTGTGTGTGTGTGTGTGTGTGTGTGTGTGTGTGTGTGTGTGTGTGTGTGTGTGTGTGTGTGTGTGTGTGTGTGTGTGTGTGTGTGTGTGTGTGTGTGTGTGTGTGTGTGTGTGTGTGTGTGTGTGTGTGTGTGTGTGTGTGTGTGTGTGTGTGTGTGTGTGTGTGTGTGTGTGTGTGTGTGTGTGTGTGTGTGTGTGTGTGTGTGTGTGTGTGTGTGTGTGTGTGTGTGTGTGTGTGTGTGTGTGTGTGTGTGTGTGTGTGTGTGTGTGTGTGTGTGTGTGTGTGTGTGTGTGTGTGTGTGTGTGTGTGTGTGTGTGTGTGTGTGTGTGTGTGTGTGTGTGTGTGTGTGTGTGTGTGTGTGTGTGTGTGTGTGTGTGTGTGTGTGTGTGTGTGTGTGTGTGTGTGTGTGTGTGTGTGTGTGTGTGTGTGTGTGTGTGTGTGTGTGTGTGTGTGTGTGTGTGTGTGTGTGTGTGTGTGTGTGTGTGTGTGTGTGTGTGTGTGTGTGTGTGTGTGTGTGTGTGTGTGTGTGTGTTAGCACGATAGCGGCGAAGCCACTAAACGGATTTGGATGAAACTTTGCATGAGGGTTTCTTTAGTGCTCCAGAAGATCTGAAAAGGTTTTGGTTGAGATCGGATTATGTTTGTTGCTGTTTTGGCACAACAAGCTGTTTATTTTATGATTACTTACAATTTGTAATCGAACCATTGAAAAGCAGTAAAAATTCCGATTTCAACGATATATCACACTTGCACTCTTTAGCTTTGGTTTCCGTGAAAAAAATTAAAAACCAAATAACACGCTTCTTGTGTAAAATATATTTTATAGTGGAACCACAGAATACAGTAACTGCACAGAGGCGAAGTCTTTGGCGGTTCCTTTCAGTTTTGATGGCTCGTTTTCTGTGACCTTGCGTACCAGTTGCGTCTACACCACGGTGTATTAAATAGGTGGTCCGGCACTTTCCTATTATAATAATGGCTTCGTAAGTGCATGGTTTCTATTTACTTTAATAGATGGCGCGAGCAATAAGGTCCTACAATTACCTGGGCATGTGCATCGTATAACTAACACAACCTCAAATTTTAAGGTGTTTTCGTTTATTCTCATATTTAATGTTTGTATAGGCATTTTTAGCTCGGAGCCATACTGGCTCCAAGCAAATATTTAAAATTTCACGCAAATAATTTTTCAATATTGTTGATTAATAAAAATAGACTGCTAATTATAGGTTAGATTCCTAACCTGCAAAAGTGTCTTATTTTATTGTGACAAACTATTTAAAACTTCATACATATTACGTTGAACTTGACTTTGGTTGAAAGTACAGGAACCAGGCAGAAATTTTAATAATAGCTACGTAATACCTGTAAATCTTAAGAAATATATATTTTTGAGGTTAGCTGTGACGACACGTGCAATACTGCAATGTTTTAATTTAGCTAATTAATGTCAGATGTCACTGGACTCTTGTCAAAAACAAGAAGCCGGGAATGTATGCAACACTGTATGTACGTATGCACAGAACCTGTAAAATGATCTATCTATGCGTAAGTAATGAGAGAACTTATTGGTCCTGCCATCTATTACAAACTAGTTAGAACTTTATAAACATTACATTGAACTAGATTTTGGTCGAAAGTATGGGAACCAGGCAGAAATTTTAATAATAGCTACGTAGTACTAAATTTTAAGAAATATATATTTTTGAGGTTAGCTATGACGTCATGTGCAGATCCCCATTTAAGGATACACTGAAAAGACAGTGTATTTCGAGTTGGATTGAAAAATATTACGATTTGAATTGCTTATAATCGGCGCCTATTTTCAATTGGGTTGTACACTAGGTTTTATTTATGAGAATTTTAATTCTCGCTTTATGTTTTCAATATCCCAAAATGAGTGGAAAAAAAAATTCACAAATCCAAACTTAACACGATAAACATCAACAGTGTCAAGATAAAAGTGAGGTTGATTGTTAAACAATTAAGAAATGGCGATGAGTATACAAATTTGGTTTTGGCGGGAAGGCTAGCCTTCGCCTCTGTATAGTTACTGTACTCAGTGGTCTAACCTAACGTTCAATAGACTAGTGTGTTAAAGCGTGCAGACTGTATGCTGAGTAAATTTGAGTGTCAAGTGCATCGAGACATTACACGACGTTCATAAAGCCCACGGAAGGTGTGAGAAGCCTTCGTGAACCGCTCACAAGCCCTACAAGTATAAGCAATCTCACCGGAACGTTTTCTGGGGGCGTTTTTCCAATAAAACTTTAAAAGTGACATTATATTTTAAAAACTGTTTCCGCTACTTCCGCCATCCCACCGGAAATTCTTCCGGCAACATAACCTAAAAATAGTGCTACATAACTTAAAAATAATTTAAGACATTGGTCCCAACCTAAAATATTTTTTCGAAAACTGTCAAAAACCAAATTCCCCCAGAAAAACATTGAAACCAAAAATTTGACAGCTTACTTCCCCGACCGATTTAGTGAAAAATCGGCCGAGGCCAGAAGATAAAACAAAATATATCAACTCAAACTTAAACGATCCACCATGAACACTACTCCGGCCACATCTGGCAGGGAAGCTGTCCACCAAGAGTTATATGGTTTTTCCAAAAGATGGCCATCCCTACCACCCATTACCAACGAACGGATGTTTTCGTTTAGTTGTTTCCCGTATCAATAATCAAAATTATTAAGTGCTCTTGCCTACGAACTTAGTTTTTATAGTGTTGTGTTTATTAACCTCCCCACAATAATTGTGGGAGGTTACTACAATTAATCCAAAATCGAAAATTGAGATAACATCAAATCTTTACGATTTCGAGGTCCCGGAAACCCAAAAAAGTGGTTTGTAACTAATGCCTGTGTGTTAGCACGATAGCTACGAAGCTACTAAACGGATTTGGATAAAACTTTTACATGAGGGTTTCTTTAGTGCTCCAGAAGATCTGAAAAGGTTTTGGTTGAGATCGGATTACATTTAGTGCCATTTTGGCACAAGTTGTTTATTTTATGATTACTTAGAATTTGTAATTGAACCATTAAAAAGCAGTATAAATTCCAATTTCAACGATATATCACACTTGCACCCTTTCGATTTGGTTTCCGTTAAAAAAATTAAAAATAATTCGTTATATGCGCACATATGACAGCATCCAAAAAATATTATTGGTATTATTGTTAGGGGAAAACGTATTTTGCCATCTGTCAAAAATATTTGGGTTGGTAACCTTTGTGAATGTTGATTTATAGCTTATGGTACGTGACGTCACAGCTAACCTCAAAAATATATATTTCTTAAGATTTAAGAATATTAGCTATTATTAAAATTTCTGCCTGGTTCCCGTACTTTCAACTAAAATCTAGTACAGTGTAATGTTTATGAAGTCCTAAATACTTTGTCCTAATAAAATAGGACTCTTTTTGCGGGTTAGAAATCTAACCTGTAATTAGCAATTAGGCGATCCAAACCACGTGACTTCCAATATGGCGCTGAGGGCAAACATCCGGCAATCCTTTATTTTCATTCGTTAAATGAGTTTTTTTTCGGTTGCCTTGGCTACGTTTCCGCGAGTTAATTAAAATAAACCCCATGTTTGCCCTCAGCGCCATATTGAAAAATAATTTTGACAGGTCGTTGGATTGCCTAATCTATTTTTTTATTAATCAATCATTTTTAGGTCACATGGTTTTGACAATTTTGACATTTTGCTTGAGGGACAACAAAACGCAGTTTGCGTGGTTTTATATATTTTTTTCTGATTTTCTTGAGAAACTGTGTGTGTTTTCGTAATAATGTCATATAGTGAATATTATCCAATCCTTATGGGTGATGTAAAGTGTCGCTACGATGAGAAAATCAAAATAATAGACAATATTGACCCATACACCCTTGGAGTGGAGACTGGAGACCTTTCTGCAGATTTGTCTATTTTACCTTGTGTGTCCGTAATTAATATGGTAAATTACTTAGTGTCGACTCACAGCTTCTTCGCAGATCAGCAGTTAAAGGCATACAAATCTTTACAAGCATATAAATATTATGAGGCTGGATTTGTGCAAGAAGTTTGTGCAAGAAAGATAAACTCAAATGTATTCATTGTTATGGGCAAGGCAAGTTTACATTTAAATAACTAAGTGCTAGATTTCAGTGATATATTATCCGTATGTAGTATTCAATAGACTCTGCCAGAAAGTGATTTCTTTACCTTCCTTCTAAGGTTTTTTACATTCAAAATAAACCTTATCTCACAATCGCACCTTGTCGCAAAAAAAGATGGTGTTTTATTTTTTTTTTATTTCACATTTAAAACTGAGATTACTTCTTTGTTTACATTGGAATAAAAAGTTTGGTTATCCCTCAGGCAATATGGTCGACTTATCGTGACGTCATCCTAAGATGGTCTATATAGAAAAATTATTTGCATGAGTTTTTTAACTATCTGCTCGGAGTCACTGTGGCTCCAAGCTAAAAATGCGTAGTCAAACATTAAAAATGAGAATAAACTTGAAAAACTTAAACATGTTATGTCCCTAAATATATTTCATAACCTAAAAATCAACATTCGTAAAGGTTACCAACCCAAATATTTTTGACAATGTCAAAACTTATTTTAGTTGTTTTTTTTTTTAAGGTAATAATTGTTTATAGCCGTGTTCGGATATTACGTCTGATTGATGCGACACGTCACAATCGTTCATTGCAAATCGAGCTAACTGAGCTAAATCTTAAACGTTCGAATATTACAAAATAAAGGCCTCGGACGAAGCTCGACTTGCTCAACCTTTTTGATCGAGCAGGAAGATTTTAATTTGATGCATGCGTAGTCTGCTTGAACAGTCCATAATGTTATTGACTTGTTGAAGTTAGAGTGTCATTTGGGCTAAATTCTGTGTTATTATTTTTTTTTCATTATCCAATATTTTACAAAATCTTCGAAACGTTATCTGTTAATACCCTTATAATATCCGGCAATTGATTAACATGCAACATAAACAAACATGAGAGGTTATGTTTTAACAGATTGCTTGTAGTCCGCTTCAGTTCGTTCGATATTTGTTGATGAAATAAATGGCTCCAAAGTCACGTGTAATTTATCTGTTTGCTCAGTGCTCTGATTTCCGATGTAATATCCAAATACAGCTGATAAGGATCCACCGTGTGGGGAGGTTCCAGCCGCTTCCAGTAGCTGCCGATTTTTTTTTGTATAAAAATGATATTTTCAGGTATAGACAAAGCAAATCTTGTAATTTATTTCGCCAAAACAAAATATGTTATAGTAACTAGAAGACGTTCTTAAAGAGACTTTAACAAATGACTGCCAACAGCAAATCCATAAGAAAGTGGTTCCATAATTTCAAAAATTATGGGTTGCTAACACGTAAAAACAGAAGTACAGGTAACAATAACATTCTTAATGACACTATAGCTGTGTATGGGTTTGATCGAGATCCCCAGGATCGCCAATAAATATGAAACTTACAACCCCGTTTTTAAAATTACTTTGACGTTTATATCTTAAAGTTTTTAAAACCCACTTGATATCGTTAATGTCATTCAAAGATACATGATTTTGCTGGGTTCTCTTCAGAATTAATTCCTCAGTCAGTTTTTAACCAATTTCAAAAAACTAAACGTCGTTGGGCAGCGTAAGAACATAGCCTTTAACAAATATGAAAATATACATTTCATGCATTTCATTTTATAAAAATCTTGACAGGAGCAAGTTGAATAGACGCCATTTTGTTTTGGCGATTTACAGAGCAGCGCAAAAAATTTAAAGTAGGTAGGAAAAAACTTGTGACCATTTAAAACAGTCCAGTGAAAACTGCACATTATTATCTCAATTTGTTTAAAATATATAAGGTATCAAAATAGGTGAAAATATACCCAGGCAGCAAGGTGCCGTCATTATGACGTCGTTTTTTCGGCATTAATTACGTCAATTTCACCTTCATCATGACGTAAAAATGACGTGAAAAAGACGGCACAATGTCACAGCCCAATGACGTCATATATATGGCGCCAATATGACGTATTGGTAATCAGTGAATTTTGAGATGAGGGATGCAAACCTCTCATTATAATATTTTTCCACAATTATTAATAAAGTTTTTGACGAAAAAAAACTGGAATGTGCAGGGATCGAACCGCCGACCTCTTGACTCGCAACCTAACAATTTTCAATTCAATAACAATTTATTTAACATTTTAGTTACATTATATGCGCCTAGCCGGATTCCGGTCCGGAGCCAGCCGCACAACCACAGCGCGTGGCGTCGTGGTTTGTGTGTGGCTGGGCGGAGCGGGTCCGGTTCGGCTAGAACAATAAGTTGAAGCGGGGCGTTAGTGCTCCTGTCTTAAAAAATAGGTAAGACTTAAAACTAACAATATGACTATATATAGGAGAAAGCTTTTAGAAACTTAAAATTAAACTTATTGGTTTTTATTTACGGTGCACTTGTTAGGGCGCACTGCACTGTTTAAAGTTTCGGTTACTGATACGGGGAAAACTCAATAAAAAAACCCGTTCACAACCTAACACTTAACTCACTGAACCATTGAACATCTTCATTTAAATATGTTTAAAAGCTGTATATCTAGTTAGAAATTATTATTACTATGTGGCAAAAATTGAACTAGTCACTAAATACTTCTATTTATTTTTATTTTATAATGATTTATTTCACGTCATTTTAATGACGTAAAAATAATGACCTAAAAGAAACGTCTTCAAGATGACGTCAGAAGTACGTTTTAAATATCACGTCTCTGGTACGTCATATATTAATGACGTCAAAATAATGACCTAAAAGAAACGTGTATTTGACGTCTTCATGATGACGTCAGAAGTACGTTATAAATATCACGTCTCTGGTACGTCATTTATTGGGACAATGACGTCGGCGACGAAAAATGACCTCTAAAAGACGTCATAATGACGTCACCCTGCTACCTGGATAATAGGACACGCGGTATTTCTTAACATGATCTGTAAAAATGCAATAGTATACTTCAAATTCCGTGTGATATTCTCAAACTGAAATGGATATATAAAAATATACATATTTCTCTACAAAGACCAAAACACTCAAGGAGCGTAACTTTAAATACTTTGAAATGAATTTAATTATGTAGATGCATGTTTTCGGACAATATACCCTTTCGTGTTCCGGAAGCAGATAACTGGATTTCTCTGTAAACGACGGCTTATGCTAGGCTGGAGTTAACAAAGCATAATATATGAACACATGATTTGCCCTACCCTAAGAACTTCCGAAATGAACATGTATACTGGTTATATTACCAGTATTAGGAAAACCAGGTTTGTTCCTATTTTGGATCCCATAATTTGTTTAAGTAAAACAACGAGAGAGTGAATTTTACCAAGTTATAGATACAAATTAAGTAGAATCATGTTTGTTATTTAAAGTAATAGAACACAATTAAGGAAATATTTTAAATACACTTTAGAAAATAAATATTATAGATTTATCATCGCTATTTTATTTACTTATATAGGCGTTTAAATGAGCCAACATTTGATCTTTACGGAATTCATTATTAGCGCGTTTGAACCTAATGAAATAATACAGTCCCTGTACTGGTCCCGTAAAAGTTTTAGTACTGATTTGTCTAACAAACAGAGTCGAGTGAAGTACATATAGAAGAGTCAGAAAAAGTTGGGCAGACACCACCATATTCTGGACCGGGAGTTTTAGACGCCATTTTCCAAAATGGCCACACCCATTTTATTTTGTATATTTCTGCTCCTGCGACAGTCATACTCATCATTTAGGTGTCTAAATATATGTTTTTAAGGGTAAGAAATCGATTAAGATGATTTGTGAAGTTGCCTGACGCTATTTATTAAAGAAAATCAGTACTAAAAGTTTCACTCTGTTACAGGGCGTAATCCGCAATTTAAGAACTGGCCTACTTTACTGTAATATTTATGCTGACACATTCTAAAAACTGGAATGTTCATTTCATAAAGATATTTTTATTTTACAGGTAAACTAGAAGAAAATGGATGATCATCAAAGGATGGGAATGAGACTGGCAACTGTTCGCCAAGAAAAACCAAATGTTTTATTTGACGTGGAGAAGTGCAATATTTGTTAGGCTGTAGACAATAATAAGACACTTACCACAGTTAATGGAAGAAAAAGAGTACAAGAAGCAGCAGCTATAAGATATGATGATAGTTGCAGAAAGGCTGAAAAGTGCGGCTTCTGTTTGTGTATCACGTGACAAACCATCAGTGCTATAAAACGTATACTTTAAAAAAATCTCTTGAAAAAATAGCAACAGAAAAGGCTAATAGTGAAGTATCAGAAAATGAAGATGACCATATGCCAATGACGAAATCCCAGGAAAACAAGATATTCTGTTGTACCACGACAGCCTCCTTCATTAATTGTGCGTCCAACACATATTCGATGTATTGTATGTGGGCATCAAAGTCATAATAGTGTCCGGGACAAGTTTCGTATAAGTGAATCTGAACGAGCAAAAAATTTTTTATTTGCAGCAATTTATTTTCAAGGTGACGTTTATACTAGTGTGGCAGATCTGGAATCAGATAATCAAGTGTTTGGTGCAGATTTAATGTACCACAAAGTTTATTTGGAAGCAAATTTAAGAAAATATGAATATGCTATGAAAAATGTTAAAGAACAGAAAACCATTTCACCAAAAGATGTGACATTTGAAAAAGGAATGGAAATTATAGGCCCTAAGTTTAAAGAAGGATATGGCTTCACACTAAAGGAAATCCGTTCAGCCTTTTTGCAACTATGTCATCTCTTATGGCGGCTGCTTCTTGTACCCTTTTTTTCCATTAACTGTGGTAACTGTCTTGTTACTGTCTACAGTCTGACAAATAATGCACTTCTCCGCGTCAAATAAAACATTTGGTTTTTCTTGGCGAACAGTTGCCAGTCTCATTCCCATCCTTTGATGATCATCCATTTTCATCAATATTAGGTTACCTGTAAAATAAAAATATCTTTATGAAATGAACTTTCCAGTTTTTAGGATGTATTAGCATAAATATTACAGTAAAGTAGGCCAGTTTTCAAATTGCGGATTACGCTCTGTAATAGAGGAGTTCTGTAAAACTTTTAGTACTGATTTTCTTTAATAAATAGCGTCAAGCAACTTCACAAACCATCTTAATCGAATCCTTGCCCTTAAAAACATATATTTAGACACCTAAATTATGAGTATGACTGTCGCAGGAGCAGAAATATATAGAAAATAAAATCGATGTCGGCCATTTTGGAAAATGGCGTCTAAAACAACCGGTCCAGAATATGGTGATGTGTACCCAACTTTTTCTGACTCTCCTGTATGTACTTCACTCGATTCTGTTGGTTAAACAAATCAGTACTAAAATTTTTACAGGGGCAGGACTAAAATGAAGATGAGACAAATTACTATAAATATGAAACAGTTAATAGTTAGTTTTCAATTTGTCGAAAATTGGAGTCCGTATGCAACTAGGTGAAGCAATATTGTGCCATACGTCAAAAGTTTCAGAAAAGGGTGTAGATTACGAAATTGTTTGTGCCGTTCCTTACAAATGCGTCGGGGGAGGGGGGGAGAAAACCACCCCCATTGCAAATAAATCCAGTTTAATTCATTAAAACACCAGAATTATGTCTAAAATATTGAAAACATTTCAAGATAAATTTCTTTTAATTTTTTAAGCTTATTTAGTGTTGCTGTTATTGATGGCATGGCAGAAGTACAAACGCTGCCATTTAAAAATGCTGTTTTTGTCTTAGATCTAGCAGAGCAATTTTCAAGGAAAATATTGACAAAATATGCGGAGTACTCGGAAATACATATAATTTTTGATAGGTACATATTTGAAAGGATCTCTTAAGTCACTAGAAAGAAGTAGAAGAGTAAACGGTGTCCTACCTGTACAATATCACATTGATGATACAACGCAACTGAAAGGTACAAATATTAGGAAACTGCTGTCTCATACGTCAACTAAGGAGGTTATTACGGAATATTTTTCCAAAAAACTGATAGTTCCTGGAAACAAATGCAATAAAAAGGTTGTTTGTGCTTTCAAAGACTCAATAAAGGCTACACCTGCATTCGGTGATGTGACACATCTAAAAAGCTCCCACGAAGAAGCTGACACCAAATTGATTTTCCATTCTGTGGATGCGTCAAAAAGAGGTTCAAATGTAATAAGAATTTACTCGCCCGTTACTATATTAGCATTGAAAAGGTTTCCGCTATTACCATTAAATACCGAGTTCATAAGCATTGGCTCAAGCAGTCGTAAGATCCCTTTGCAACCGATTTATTGTAGTCTTGGTACATTGAAGATTAATGCACTTCCAGGACTTCATGCACTATCAGAGGCGGCTTTCAAGGGAAAATTTAAAGTCAGCTTTTGGAAGAAATTCTTGGAATCACCTACATCAACTTTGGAGTCTTTAGCTTTGTTGGGAAAATACGAAGATTTGAATGTTTCCGTTTTTGAAGAAATTGAATCTTTTATTTGTGCAATATACCCTACAAGTAACAAAAGCTTCAAAAACCTAGCAGAATTGAGATGGTGGCAGTTCTCACAAAAGCAAAGCTCCTGTGAAAATCTGCCTCCGACACTGGGAGCTCTAAGGCCGGCAATTCAAAGGTGCCATTTTCAGTGCATGGAATGGTATCGAGACACCATTGCACACCCTAATTTACCATCAGCCACCAACTACGGGTGGAAACTAATTAGTGATGAGTACGAAGCTGTTCCTTGTGACCTTTCTTGTTCACCGGATCAGGTAGTTAACCTCGTGAAGTGCTCATATAAGAAAAATAATTGTACTGTACGGTGCAAGTGCTCATCGCAAAATATATTTTGTACGGAGATGTGTAAATGTGAAGGCCGTCAAGAGATTTGCACCAAGAGTAAAAGGGATGAAGAACAAGTTTGTGATGATTCTCTGTATGATGTGTCCGACACAGAAAATATTATGAAACTACCAGCAAAATATCTTTGACCTTCTCTTTACTTTATCAAAATAGTATTTAAAACAGAAACAAAATATGACTCTTTATTTTACTTATAAATGTCCTTATTATATTTATCAGAATAATAAATATAATTAAACATTAATTTTTAGCAATATTTAATTTCTTGATCCCGAAAATGAAATACGACTCAAATATTTTAATCACCGTTACCTATATAGTATTTTCACACCGCCACTCCTGTCGGCCAAGGGATGATTGTTACATATATCAATTCCCAGTGTCAAAAACTAAAAAGAAACTTATTTAGAATTGTTTTCAGTAACTTTTAAGCAGTCAGTGCATTCTATTGGATTAAATCGGGAAAAACTGACTATAATATTAATATAATGTAAAACCAATACTTATTATCCATGTTTATAAATACCCTGACTGACTGATCTATCAACAAGCTCAAACCGTCTAAAAACTTCAAATTTTGCATAAAGGTTACTCGAATGACGTAGGCAGCCACTAAGAAGGGATTTTTCGAAATTCGGCCTCTAAGAGAGTGAAAAATGGAGTTGAAATTTTAGGGTTTTCGGAAACGGTTAGATCTAGGATGCGTGAAATTTGGCAGAAATCTTTTTTGTCGAAATCTATTAGAGAGAGTAAGACGAAATTTCGACTTTCACTGCGCAACTTATTCAACCAGTTTTCCATACATCCAATTTCAAGAAAATTCCAGACAGAATTGAAAATTTATTTTAGTGTTAAATTAACAAAACTTCGGTAAGATTATATGTTTGATAACGTAAATTGGCAATTGTTACGCATTTTTTTGGCCGACCATTAAATGCTTGTTAGATGTTAATGCTTGTTAGATGGACAACAGCTTTGTCAATTGCTGAATATTTTAATATTTGACAGTTCATATTTATTGGTTTGGTATTGTTGGTTTTTTATTACTATTATTACCTACGTTTTAAAGTATACATAATAATGCCTTATACATTTTCAATTGCAAAATGTACGGATATAATATTTGTGTATGGATTTTGTGATGGCAATGAACGAGCTACGGCGGCAGAATGTTTAAGATTTCCTGGGCGGCGATTCATCAAACTTTTGCCACAGTTTTCAATTATTCTAGACAACATAGCCGGTCTCCAACGGCCATTTTAAATGAGCATCAAATAAGACAATGTCTTAGAATATTGCTAATAATAAAACACTTATTACAAGATTGGGTCAAGCATTAATTGTCCCGCACGTCGTCTGGCGGATATTACAAAAAAATAATCTGCACCCATTTCGTGGCCAACAGGTCCCAGAGGATAGAGGTAGAAGATGAAGTTCTTCGGTTGATTTTTAGCAACTCGATCATTCGTAACCGAATTCTTATCAGATGTCTATTTACAGATGAGGCACAAACTACAAGGGATAGAATTTAAAATTTAAGAAACTCGCCCTTTTGGGCAGAAGATAATCCGTTCGTTATAATTCAGAATAAATCTCAACATCGATTTTCTGTTAATATTTGGTGTGTTTTCAACAATCATTTAAATGGGCCACATATCCTCGCTGACGGATTAACAGGTGAAGTTTACTTGGACTTCTTACAACATTTTTTACCCGTTTTAATGGCAAATGAAAATATTGGGATATGTATTTCCAGCATGGTCGTGCTTTAGGGTTTTTTAGGATAATTGTGAGAAATGTGGATAGGTGAAAATGGACCTCATCAATGGCCCCAAGGTCACCAAATTTCAATCCTGCTGATTATCATCTTTGAGGACATTTTAAATCATGCAGATATTAATAGTATAGCAGAACTTCTGGAACGCAATAACAAAGCTTGTGTAGAAGTTAGAAATTATCCTGTTATAATTAGAACAGCAATTATTATTACTTCTAGAACAAGAAAATGTATTCAGCAGAAAGCAGAGGCCACTTTGAACAGTTATTGTAGTTTTGTATTTATTGTTTTAGTTTAATTACTTATTATAATTTTATGCCTAACACTCGACTAAAAAAATTAAGTAATACTTTACGTTTATGTCTAAGAATGGTAATGACTCTGAATCCAAGGGTGCCGGTTTCGGTACCCACGTAGGTTTTGGTAGAGGTTTTTTTAAATTTTTACTTTATTTTACACTAAGTTCGTACTATAAAATTAAAAATGTTTAAAACTAACATTATTTGCAAAAAACTGTGAAGAGTATCCTATAGAATGTGTAACAATTATATAAAAACCGCTGCCCAAGGAATCACTACTTCCACATCCAGATTTTCGATCCAACTCACTCACAACAAAAAAATTTTGTATGTGGAAATAATTGCTTATGGAACTTTAATAACATAATATTTGAAATCCTCTACCCCAAAAACCTATAAAACGATACCCCACATCGGTAGTGCGGTGGGGGTGGTGATAAGGGGCTGGTAGTGGGGGTGGATAAAGCAAAAAAATACTTTGAGGTTTCTGGTTCTTGTACACACACTAAATCACAATTTTTTTCATCCCCTTTAATAATGGGGTGGGGGTGGTAATGGGGGTGGCTAATGCCAAAAATTTTTTTGAGACCTTAGCTTCTCTTGTATATACTAAATACCAATTTTCTGGACTCTTACCTGCTTGATTTATTTATTTACCCCAAATTTACCCCAATTCACCCTCCAACTCTTCGACGGAACAAGATGAAAATATAATCCAGTTCCAGATCTCGTTAAAGTACATATGTGTACCAAATTTCAAGTCAATATCTTAAACGGTTCCAGAGTAAACGTGCGCACAAAAAAGTTACAGACAGACCGACAGACAGAAATTTTTTTTCTCGCTCAAACTTAAAATATCTACGTTTCATGACATTCTAAGCCTATTTGGACAATAAAAATTAAAAAAAAAATTTTGTCGTTACTATACTTCCACTGGATGTGGAAGTAAAAGTTCAGTAAATCGGAGAAGGGTATGTTTTTAGCTTGTTTATTACTAGATGGTGTATATTAACTAAATTACGGTTATGAACACTAGTAATACTTTTTAGATTAACCATACTGTAAATTGAAATTAATCACATGCTCATTCAATAACGATATTTAAGGAATGGGAAAATTGCATGAAGAATTACCTGTGGTTACAATTTTATTTATAAAATGGAATACATCAACCATATAGGTCTATAGGTAGGACGTATAAAGATTGGGTGTAGCTGACAGATCGATCAATTAATCTGAAAGGTATAAATACGATTTATGGTTTTATATTTTTATTTTTATTACAATCTAATGCGTTATTTACTGCTCATTATTTCAACGATAATAGTAATGTGCTTTAAAGTATTAAAAAACGGGATTAACAAGTAGATGTATTTCACTAAATGGAAGATTTAATAGCATGCCAAATATAATGTAATTTCATAACGGAGATCTGGCTCAAGGGTAACCGATGCGATTAATATTAAAGTTTACATCCGGGTTTCTTCTCGCTACTGACACGAGCGGACAATGTAAAAATTTAATACAGTTTGGATAAAGACAAAAGGCTACCCTTTGCTTTGACTTCATTGTGTTTCTTCTGAATGAATTTGATAATTGTTATAAGCGAAATAAATACACTTATGAAATATGCAAAAGTACATGTAAACAATTTGTTCGTCCTAGAATAATTTTTTTATCTTTACCGAAATTATAAATATAGTAGACAAGATAGTATACCGTGAAAAGCTTGTGGACAATACTGGCTATGAGATTCAGCGAGGAATACAAATTATTACAGATGACAATATGGGCAACTTGCCAGTTGATAAAAATTTTTCGTGACAGAAATATAACGAGGCTAACAAGATCAGACTAACGCCCTAGTTTTCTCCATCTTTCTTTACACATCTGAGAGAAGACAGATGGTGCTTTGGAAATGTGGGTCTGGAGACGTTTGTCATGAATTCTCTGAACAGCCCAGCGCACTAAGACCCCGATTCTCCAAGAAATACATCCCCAAAATCGACTCCCCAGTATCGTATCCTCTCAATTTTTGGTTAATCAACCGAAGAGAAGACAATATAGAACGGTTGATAGTTCAGGAAAACCAGATGGCAAAAGGCGAAGAGGAAGCTCTCCAAAACGTTGGGCTGGTGTTGTAGAAGAATATCTCAGCACACTTTTCTGAAGGACATGGTACTGATTTATTTATTAAGGGCGTCAGCCGCGCTTGACAGTGTGTGGCTACTTCCACTCTCAGTAGGATTCGATATGTTTTGAGATGTTTGATAGACGAGAAAGGTAAAAGCTGTACTTACCATGGATTGCTAACTGCTCTCTCTCCAAGATTGGCTTATCTTACGATGCATTGAGCTTAATTATAACACTGTAATAGATCTTTTCACTTCAAGATATCCTCGTTACGATTTTAGAATTCCTTTCTTTTGCTTCCATAATCTGATCGGTGTTCTGAATTTCAGAAGTGCGGACCCATAAGGATCCCATTATTCAGTGCCGACCCAACAGATAAAAGCCCCTGAGAGGTTAGATTTATAGTTAATCATTCAATCAGTAAAATGCAGTTGTTCAAATAATAATTTATTAGATTAATCCAATATATACAGTAAATATGTAAGAACCTATCGTGTAAGAATCCACATCCCCAAACAGTGCAAGAACGAACGCCTCCTCTAGAGAAAGTTCATCTCAACCACCATAAAATGCTGATTGTGTAGTCACGATCGACTTGACATAAAAGATTCACAACTTCTTAGAAGTGTATGAAAGCACTGACGAGTATAATATAAAAATATTTTACCATAATTTAGGGACACTTGTGATTAGGTTTATGATGGTCTCATTTAGCATTTTTTAAAATTCATATTTCGAAAGTACACCTTGTAGTTAGTAACTGTGCAAAATATTAAATTATTATTCCATCTCCTTCTCCCTCAAAATAAATAATGAAAATAGAGCGTGCGAAGACGCAGTGTGACGTCATACCACTCCGGCGGTCGACCCGCACAGTGTATAGCGAAACCTCTTAAACTGAATACCTATAACCGCATAATATAAGCGAGTGGCGTGACATCACGGTCGGCCGTCGGCTGTTTCAAATATGTTACGAATTCGAAATCAAATATTACGGTTAATATTAACGCCAGCGGCCTAATTTTTTCACTGTATACTTAAAGGGTTAAATACTTACGGAAAATGTAAAAATAGATTATAAAATAAATGTCACTAATTCAAATAGTTATTATAACATTCACAAGAACTTGTCATTTGAAAATGAGTGAAATGCGTTTTACGGCAGCATATAAGTTACGCCCACTTGCGGCAACGTACTGACGGCACATGACCTAACGTAGGTTTTGTGACATTACCTCGTTTTCGAGTGACCTCTATGGAATTGACCCCTTGTGCTCGCTCATGTACCATCGCTTTTTTCTCTAATATTGCTAATTTTAAAGACCTACTTTTGGGCACGTAATTATTTCTTTCTGATGATCCTCCGACGATTCTGTCCCAAGGACAAATCGTCGGATGAATTAAATTTGTTTTATTTGAAAAAGGGGCCTTGGCAATTTTTGCCCTTTTGTCCAATAATTCCATTTACTGCACTAAATGGAATTATTGCATCTAATTTAACTTTAAGTAAAACAAAACTAAACATATAGTATAGAATTAAACATAAAAACTAAAGACTAAGAAAAGGCCAATATGTGTATGTATATATACCCACATACACTTACATCTGCACATATAAAACCCATTGCTATCTTATAAAATTTGGAGAGAGAGGAAATGAGATTTTATCGTTTTGCGAAATTTAAAATACTTATATTAGAATATAACATTTTCAATGCGTAATATGCTTTTTTTAATAAAACTGCCACGTGCTCCCTGAAACGCATCTTATAGTCAAAAATAAGACCTAAATTTTTTGCTTCGTTTAGAATGAGCAAGTATTGCTCATTGATAGCGATCTTTAGATTTGCCTTCATGTATTCCCGTGTTTTATTAGAAGTAAAGCGCAATACTGCACTTTTGGTGGCATTTAAGACTGTTTTGATTAGCATAATTATGAATAGAGTATAAGTCCGAATTAATTAAATCACAAATATTTGTTGTGTTTTCAGAAGGAAATTTATAAAATAATTGAGTATCTTGGACTTTATCATAATTGATATGTTGGACAATATCGACAGTATAGATTAAGAACAAAACGGGTCCTAAAACCGATCCTTGCGGCACACCTGATGTGAATGGACAAATATTTGACAGCTAATAAAAATAATGGAAAGATGTTGCCGTTCTAAAATTGTCTCCCAAACAATTAAAATTTAAATATATTAATGTTATGTGACGTTTTTTTTTAAATAATATACACATTTATTAATCGACATAAACTCTACACACTTAAATTATTATAATGTAAAAGGTTAAGTTGAGTAGCTATTAAGCTTCGCCTTAATTTAGGAATATGTTGTAATTTTATTCCTAAATAAAGCCATTTTATTATTATTATCAGTATTTTTATTATTATTATTAATTGTATGTTTACTATAAAATGTAAATATATTAAAATCATGTATTAAAAAGTACATTTATTATTTTAAAAAAAATTATTTATATTATGTTTAATAATTAAAATTAACAAAGCAATTTTTACCGATTTTTACAATTTAAAAGTTATTAACAATCAAAATTAAAAGTAAATATGTTTAGATTATCAAATAAATAAAAATGCGGTCATTATACCTTTACAATAGAAGGCATAGAAATCAATATCATACTTTTTTGTTTGTTTAATAATTCAAACGTGGTTGAGGAATGTAATTAGTTATTAATTATTTTATTTATTGTTTGTAGCATGCATTGATATTACAAAATTATATTAATTTTAATAAATAATAACAAATTTTTGACAATAATTATAAAACATAAAACGAAAAAAGGCATTTTTTCGGAATTTTCGATTTTCCGGCAATTTTTTCCATTGCAGTATATATATTTTTTTACTCATTGAAAGTAGAAGTAAAAACAAAAAAAAATACCCCTGCCCGAACCCTAGCGGACAAGTACTTTTATGAGCAATCGCAGTTGAAAATTTCACTTTTTTTTTTTAAATTGAATTAAACAACAACATATTCTGCTCCAAAAAAATGGTGCTTATGTGGGACATCAAAAGGTATACTTTCACCAAGTTTGAGCTAAATCGAATTATTCTTGTGGAAGAAAAAAATAAAAAACCGAAAGAGGAGTTTATTGCGTGTATCTCGAAAAATTTTGAGGTTAGGATAAAAATGCTCTCCACAAAAGTTATAGATCTCTTTATTACTTACAACTTTTGTATTTAACTTTTTTCGATAGGATGCGTAGTTAAGCCAGAAATCGATAAAAAACGTTTTTCCCCCCTAAAAGCCCACTCCATTTCCCCCCAGATAATCGCAGGTGCTTCGGATTATTTTTCCTTCATTAGTTATGAGACGTTCTACAATATTCCACTATCAGTTTGCTGTAACGAGTTATGTTGTTGTCGAACACTTATCTAGCCTGGTCTATTCTGACTAGACCAACTTATCTGTATGTATTTTGTTGCCCTGAATTCGAATCCGGAGTCAGAATGGCTCCATCACCCACCATTATTTTGTAAATCGCGAAAATAACTCAAAAAAAACTCATAATTTAGATTATTTTCGGGATTTACAAAAAATAGGTGGATGATGTAGCTAAGCGAATCACCTGATTCGTATTCCACACATCGAAATACAATAGGGGTTGCCTAATGGAGTCCCATTGCCTGCGTAATATATGAATATCACAGGTTTCACCGCCAATTTCTAGAAAACCGCGTACGCAAATATATTATATGGACACACACAAAAATAGTAAAAGTAATCTGTTTCTGGAACTCCATTGGGCAACTTTTAGTCCGGGAGCCCGTGTATAAAATGACTGACTATCCGGCGAACTTTGACAATATGTAAAATGAATTGTCCTTATAAAAGTTAGCAATGAATGGACCGTCAGCTGGCTGGGTAGCGGTGGGGGTGGCTGTCAAAGGGTTGAGAACACGTAAAAAAAATTGAAAAAAAAAACTATCCGGCGAATGCTGAAACTTACATGACGGGAAGATTATGTTACATAATGAAAGTAAAACATAGTCAGCTGGACGGGGAGCGGTGGATTTACCGTCAGCTGATCGATCGAATAGGCCCAAAAACATGAAAAATTAAATTATTCGGCGAACTTTAAAATTCGGGTATAAGATAATATTTATACTGAGATTCACGAAAAACATAGTCAGCTGCAAGTATGTGGGTGGAAAAGTCGTCAGCTGGCACAGTAAAAGTGCTGAGTCTTGACTCGCCTGAGAGACAGCGCGCACCACCTTTCTTGTGCCAGCTGACGACTTCTCCACCCACATACTTGCAGCTGACTGTATTTATCATTAATTTTAGTATGAATATTATTATATACCCGAATTTCAAAGTTCGCCGTAAAGATTTAATTAGTAAAATATCGACATTGATAATTTAATGTTGGAAAACGTGCGTGCGGCATTCCCGAGTTTTGTTTTTTTTTAATTTGATTAAATATTCTACTTATTATTAATATATATTATTTTATGAAAATACAAATTAATACTTTCGTACATTTCAAAATTATACAGAATAATCTGCTCAGAAAATTTATTAAATGGGTATGGAGAACGAAACCTATTTTTGAATCATCAGATTCTTAGAATAATGATGGGGGCAGAGTCGGAATAAAGAATTGGGAGATTCTAATTCTTGAAAGAATCGGAACGTTCCGATTATTTTATTTTATCCGATTCTCAATTTTCCATTCCCATTTTTTTCTTAATTCTTCCCCCCGATCATCAATCTGTAGACGCAGACGAAAAGTTTCTCCCCCCCCCCCCTCCCCCGCGTGCCTCAGTTGGCCCGGCAACCACCGCAAAACTACCAAACTGAACTAAAAATTGAAATTCTCAGAAGCCGATTATTATTTCCATTCTCTCCGATTCCAGAGATTCCGATTCTCAAAATTGCCGGCTCTGGCCTAGTTTAGAATACCTTGTATTCGAATTTCAGTGTGCCTCGTACAATTATTGAGATCGTATAACGATATAATATTATTAAATGAGACCGAAAATGTCTAATATCGAAAAGTTTTGTGTGATTTGTTTAAAAAAAAAAGACAAATTACTGCCTTTTAGTGAGGAAACATTGGTAAAATATAAAAACATCTTGATTATAGGAAAAACAATAATTTAAGCATGAGCAATGTGCATCTTCCTAGCGAAATAAACAACTTCCAACTATACCATAGCCAGTGCTATCGTGTTTTTACCGCTTTACCACCAAAATATCGAATAGTTCAGCAGCATCAAAGTATCAAGTAAGTAAATAATATCTACTAAATTGCTTTACTTCATTATTTTCAAGCGGATAACATATTTTTAACTCAATCAAGAGTTTGATAAAAATAAAAAACCGCTGCCCAAGAAATCACTACTGCCACATACCGATTTTCTATCCAAGTTGTATGTGGAAATAATTATTTATGGAACTTTAATAATATAATATTTAAATCGTCTACCCCAAAAACCTATAAAACGATATCCCACATCGGTAGTGGAGTGGGAGTGGTGATAGGAGGGTGGTAGTAGAGGCGTATGAAGTAAAAAAATATTTTGATGCTTTTGGTTCTTGTACATACACTAAATTACAATTTTTTTTAATCCCCTTTAATAATGGGAGTGGTAATGGGGATGGCTAATGCCAAAAATTTTTTTGGTACATTAGCCTCTCCTGTATACACTAAATACCAATGTCATGGACTCTTACTTGCTTGATTTACCTGTTTACCCCCCATTTACCGCAGTTTACCCCCCCAACCTTTCGACGGAAGGAGATGAAAGTATAATCTAGTACCAGATCCCGTTAAAGTACATACGTGTACCAAACTTCAAGTCAATATCTTAAACGGTTCCAGAGTAATCGTGCGCACAAAGAAAGTTACAGACAGACCGAAAGACAAAAATTTGTTTCCGCTCAAACTTAAAATCTCAACGTTTCATGACATTCTAAGCCTATTTGAACAATAAAACTTTTTTTTTAAATTTTTGTCGTTACTATACTTCCACTGGATGTGGAAGAAATTGATGATCGGAAAATAAATGTTACCGAGGTTTTCAACATCCTCTTATTTATTAATACTGTTTTTCTCACTCTTCATATGAATTATTTCAGAAATCGTACGTTTTTTCCAGTCGTTCTCAAAATTTAATTTTTATTTTGAAAATATAAAAATTAAAAAAAAAAAATAGAATTCTTAAAAACTTGTCTGATAAACATTTCGATTTTGAATAGTTTTTTATTTCTTATTTATTTTAATCAATATCACACGAGTTGCTTGTACTATTTTTTATGTAGTGTGCAAAAAACTACTATTATTTATATTTTCTACACTGATAGAAATTTCATTGGCCAGTATAGTAAAATGCATAGAGCTAAATTAACAGTATTGAATATTGTTAATTTAGAAAAAAAATTACTTGAATTATATTAAAAAACTGATCTAAATTAGAAACATGGATTTATCTGAAACAGCTAAATCATTTAGGTACCTAAATTAGGTAAGTAATTTAGCCGCTTTGTGTAAACGCATATTTCTAATTTAAAACAATTTTTTATCTAATTTAGGTAAACTCTCGGGTAAACTATTTGTCTAATCTGGAGAAATGTAAAAAAATTTGGATGAAAATGTATTTAGCACTTGGCGAGGACTTGTGTAATGCGTTGCCCGCTTTCCACGGTTTCACGGGATGTGACTATAATCCCGCATTTTTTAAGAAAGGGAAAAAAAGCCATTTACTATATTAAGAAAAAATCAAGGATTTATTGAAGCTTTTAAAAGTTTCAATAATTTACCAGATGAGAATCTAAATAATGTCATTAACCAAATAGAGAAGTTCGTTTGCGCAATGTATGGGTTTAAAGCCATAAAAAACGTCAACGATGCTCGAGTAGCTACCTTCATGAAGATGTACAAATTTAACGAAAACGATCATGAATTCCGGTTACCAGACAAACATTTTGATGCGTCTCTCTTGCCACCGTCGAAATCGGAACTTATACAGCTGTTTAGTTTTCATTAAAACTATTATTTTTTTGTTATTTATTTTATGTATTTTTTAATAAATGTGTGTATATATTTATAATCATTCTTCAAATTACATTTAGTCCTTAATCTTCACACCAAATTTACTTTTAAATTGCTCCCATGTCACTTAATATTAATGCGCATGTAATTTTGAGGTATTTCTCGATAAAAAACAAGAAGATAGCAGTAGTTCTTTTGCTGTATGAACACAGACATTTTTTAATCGCTTCGCGCTTTTGAACATAGTTTCATTGAGTCTTAATTATTATTCACAACCGCTTATTATAAACTTATTTTTTGTACATTGTGACGTGCATTACAAACTTTCATAAAAGTGCATCCAACAAGCTTGTGCCACAGTCCTGGTTTCAACATCAAAGAGGGCCCTCTGAAGACAATCTCAGCAAGTTTGTATGGTAAGAGACCACCTCAAATGTATTATAGAGTACATGCATTTTATCCTTTTTTTCTATGTTTAAAATTCCGCGTATATTATTGAAAAGCCACGTATTTCAGTCCATTTTATCTACTGTTTAAGCAACGCTGGGAAACCATTTTTTAGTTAATTCCCAAACATTTTTTTTGGTCCTTCAGATGCAGGATTTTTTACGTGATTTTTCGATATATACAATTTAAGGGTAGATTTGGTGTTAATTAATTTATTTGAAGTAATCGCCATTTTTAAGTTTAAATCATTCTTTCCCGTTGAAACGGCCAAGGTCAAGCATTAGCTAGGAGTGGGTGTACTTATTTACTATACGCGCAAGTGTAATCCCCACTTGTTAATTTTTTGTACATCGCGCACCAGTGTGTTGAACACCTTAGCCACTGTCTTATAATTTCATATCTACATATTTTATTCTGTTAAAACATTTGGATTGTAAACATCTCACCACGTGTGAACTTTTTACTGTTTATGTTTTGCATTTCTTATTTAATAAGAAGTAATAATTATTCACGCACATTCTTTAAGTAGGTTTTTCGAGTTAAGATTTGCTTAGTTAATTAGTGTTCTTATACTACCTTTTTCATAGATTTGGTGTTAGTTTTTTTTTTGTGAAAACACAAATTAGGCACCATGTCAGATAAATTAAAAAAAGCGAAAGCCTTACGCCAAATAGAAGTGACTAAATTAAATGATCTTTTACAAGCTGCTCAGACTACTTTAAATGATGAAAGCACTCGCAACCTTTTTGAAGCTAGATACGCCGACATTGAGGAAATAAAATTCGAATTCAATAAACAACATGGTGCAATAATTAATTTAGTTATTAATGATGATGAGGAATTTGAAAATGCTATTGGAGTTTTGCGAACTTTCGATGCTACGTATTATAAAATAAAGGCTTGTCATACTGATATATTGTCTACTAAGCTTGCTAATAATCAGGAGGTCAAGGATGCAACCCTTACCCGTTCGCCAATTAAATTACCTAAATTCGACCTTGTAAAATTTAAAGGTGACATAAAATGCTTCCCCACATTTTTAGATATGTTTAATTCGGCAGTTCATGAAAACGAATCGTTAAACGCTATTGATAAATTTCGCTATTTAATCTCATCATTAGAAGGCCCTCCGCTTAAAATCGTTAGTTGTCTACCCATGACCAGCGCAAATTATATAATCGCCTATAATACACTGGTCAAACGTTATAAGAATAAAAGATTATTATCTCAATCATATTGGTCTGCCATTGAAACTTCTCATAAATTAACTTCTGAGGATCCACGCGCACTACGCGCCTTACTTGATATATTTTTTGAAAATCTTGAGGCCCTTAAGGCTCTTAGTTATCCAGTGGACTCCTGGGATTATTTTAGCACATATGCTGCTTAATAAAATTGATGACGCAACTATTAAGCGATTTGAACTTTACAATGATTCTACAGAAAATATGCCTAAATTTAAAACTGTTTATGATTTTTTGGAAAAACAATGTAGTTCATTTTCTACTTTGCATTTGTCGCAAAACAAATCGAAACCTAAAATTAAATTTGATACCTCTAAAAATATTGGAATTTCATCCACGTGTCCTGTACATACTTCCGCTACCTTTTTAGGAACTAATAATAAAAATTCGCTATATAAAAATTGTTCTTTATGCAACAATCCGCATCCTTTGTATAAATGTCCAGATTTTAATAATAAATCGCCAAGTGAACGCGTTCAGTTTGTAAAAACAAAGAGTTTATGTGTAAATTGTTTGAGTAATATTCATAAAACATTTAACTGCAACTCATCCACGCTTTGCCGCTTTTGTAAAAAAAGACATCACTCGATGTTACATTTTGAAACCGCTGTTTCGAATTCCGACGATTCAGCTAATAATAATCAAACAGGTATAACTGACAGCATCAACACACAGACAGATATTGCTCTGCCTTCTACAAGTCAGATATCATCTCTAGCTGGTGTTATTGCCAGTCCTAGAAATTCTACCACCGTGTTACTTTCAACTGCTATAGTTGAAGTTTTAGATGTACGCGGTAATTTTCAAAAAATTAGAACCCTATTAGATACAGGTTCCCAAACAAGCTTTATTAGTTTCAAGTGCGCAAACCGTCTCGGTTTACCTAAACAAAGAATGTATAGTGAAATTCAAGGTATAGGCGAGACAGGCATGAACTCACAGTTAGGCAGTGTTTTCTTATCACTTCGCCCGATTAATAAAAAAGATTTTAATTTATCAGTCAACGCAGTTGTTTTACCTCGCATTTGCTCTAACCAGCCCACATCACCTCTACTAGTTTCTAGCTGGAGACATATTCAAAATTTACATCTAGCCGACCCGGACTTTGATAAACCGGGACCTATCGACGTTTTGTTAGGCGCAGATATATTCCCATATATTTTAGAGAGCGGTCGTGTATGTGGCAAAGATCATGAGCCGGTTGCTTTAAATACTATTTTTGGATTTATATTAATGGGGAACGTTCAAAGTAATCATTTTAATTCTAATTTTCAATCATTCTTATGCCAAGTTGAATTACAATCGCTAAATAATGTTTTATTAAAATTTTGGGAGTCAGAAAATATTCCAAATAAAATAGCTATCTCTCCAGATGACGAACTTTATCAGAAAAAATATGTAAATTCTGTTTATAGAAATTCAGATGGACGCTATGTTGTAAGTTTACCATTTAAAGATACCGAACCCAGTTTTCCCAATAGTAAAAGTCTTGCTTTAAAACGTTTTATAACTTTAGAACAGCGCTTATTAAAAGATCCCGTTTTATACATTGAATATAATAATTTTTTAAAAGAATATTTGGATTTAAATCATATGAAACTTCTTTCCAGTTCTGAAATTACTGAAAAATCTTTTTACATCCCTCATCATTGTGTATTAAAACCTGATAATCTTTCAACAAAGCTCAGAGTAGTTTTGTACGCGTCAGCGAAAATAAACGATATGTCACTTAATGATACACTTTTGATTGGTCCAAAGCTACAAAAGGATATTGTTCAAATTTTACTAAATTTTAGATTACATAATGTGGTATTGCACGCTGATATAAAAAAAAATGTATAGACAAATTTTGATAACACCAGAGCATCAAGATTACCAGCGCATATTGTGGCGTTTTAACTCATCTGATCCTATTTTAGAATTTAAATTGTGCTTACTTACTTACGGTGTTTCTTCCGCGCCCTATCTCGCGCTTCGTACTTTATTACAGTTAGCCGAGGATGAGAAACAAAATTATCCTACCGCCGCAAAAATCCTCACTGATGACACCTACGTCGATGATATTATTACAGGGTGTACTAATATTGATGAGGGTATATCTTTACAGCACGAACTTACGCAACTTTTGCAAAAAGGTGGTTTCGAATTACATAAATGGACAAGTAATAAACCACATGTCATATCACATTTATCTCCGACACTTGTCAATCCCGCTGCACGGTCTCTTGACTCTGATGAGGCGACCAAAGTTTTAGGTTTACTTTGGCTTCCATCTTCAGATATGTTTACCTATAATGTAACGCCTATGGATAGACCTTGTACCAAACGACATATTCTGTCTGAATTGGCTAAAGTGTTCGATCCGATCGGTTTCTTAACGCCAGTTACTTTTTTTATCAAATGTTTAATGCAAAGGTTATGGGTTTTGGGACTCGACTGGGATGATCAACCTCCAAGTGAGATTTTACAAATTTGGTCACGCTATAAAAATGAATTAAAATTGCTTTCTGATTTTAATATACCGCGTCATGTAGACATAAATTCTACTGACTGTTTAGAACTTCACGGTTTTTCTGATGCTAGCGAAAAAGGTTTTGGGGCTTCAGTGTATTTAAGGACGTTACAAAATGATAATTATTCTATTTATTTTATTTGCGCAAAATCTAGAGTGGCTCCATTGCGGACCATCTCAATTCCTCGTTTAGAATTATGTGCCGCTGTGTTATTATCGGAATTGCTCGACTTTGTTATAACCTCATACCAGAATAAAATTAAATTTAATAAAATTTACGCATGGACCGATTCAGCAATTTGTCTCTCTTGGATAAAATCGCATCCATATAAATGGAATACATTTGTAAGTAACCGCATTAGTATTATCCAGGAAAAAGTAGATCCTGATTAGCTTCTAGGGGGACATTTCCCTCCGAGTTATTAAATAATAAACTATGGTGGGCCGCACCTGATTTTTTGAAATTATCTAGCGATTTTTGGCCAATTTCGAAAATTAATTCTAACATACAGACTGATACTGTTTCAGAAGAAAGAAAAAATACGTCTTTAAGTTACAAAAGTATCTGATAATTTTTTAGATTCGCTTTTAATTACTCATTCTTCTTTAAATTTTCTTAAACGCATTCTCGCTTATGTTTTACGCTTTGTTAATAATTGTAGATTTCCACAAAGAAAAATTTCTGATAATTTTTCATATACTGAATTACATAATAGTTTATTAGTTTCTGTTAAACGCGCGCAGCATTTATCCTTCTCTGATGAAATTAATAAAGTAAAATCTAATAAACGACTTCCAAAACCGCTTCAAAAACTCAACGTTTTTTTGGATGATCAAGACATGTTAAGAGTTGGAGGTAGGCTTCACCACTCTACTTTTTCGTATGACAAAAAACATCCATTTCTCATACCACGAGCAAGCAAAATAACCTACTTAATTATTGAACAAATTCATTTAAAATATTTTCACGCAGGCGTTCAAACAGTTCAGTTCTTGGTATGTCAGAATTTCTGGATTTTGTCCGCGAAACGCGCAGTAAGACATGTTTTATCACGTTGTGTACGCTGTTTCAAAACTCAACCTAAAAGTTTTCAACCAGTCATGGGCAATTTATCTAGTCCGCGAATTTCACAAATTAAACCATTTTCAAACTCTGGAGTTGATTATGCTGGACCTTTTATGCTAACGCTGGGGAAAACCAGGGGAGCAAAAACCTACAAGACTTGGATTTGTCTATTTATATGTCTCTCTACTAAAAGTGTTCATATAGAATTGTGTTCCGATTTAACCGCAGAAGCTATTTTGGCTGCTCTGAGTCGCTTCATTTCACGTCGTGGTCGTGTTAATCACTTATACAGTGATAACGCTACCAATTTTGTTAAGACAAATCAAAAATTAATTAACCTAACAAGACTCGCAGCCTCGCAAGAATTCATTAAGTGGCATTTTATACCGCCATCAGCTCCCAACTTTGGAGGACTTTGGGAGGCTGGCATTAAATCTATGAAAAATCATCTAATCCGAGTTATAGGTAAACAAATTTTAACTTATGAAGAACTTAACACTATTTTATGCCAAATCGAAGCAATTCTTAACTCGCGTCCTATTACTCCCCTCAGTACAGATCCAAATGATTTTAATGAGCTGACTCCTGGCCATTTTTTGACCCTTGAGCCTTTGACTGCCGCACCAGACGAGAATTTAACTGCTCTTAAAATTAATCGCTTAACTCGTTGGCAGTTACTTCAGAGAATTCAACAAGATATCTGGCGTCGTTGGCAACGAGACTATCTTTGTATTTTGCAAAATAGAGGCAAGTGGTTGGAACCTTCTTCCTCTTAAGATTTAGGAACTCTTGTTCTTATTAAAGATAATACGACACATCCGCTTCAGTGGCGTCTCGGACGAATTATTACTTTATATCCAGGTTCTGACGGCGTAGCGCGAGTAGCCGATGTTAATACCTCTACTGGAACGTTAAAACGTCCTTTAACTAAATTATGTCCTTTGCCCATTTCTAACGTTTCTGTTTTCGAAAATGCATAGCATTTTGTTGGGCCGGAATGTTTAGTTTTCATTAAAACTATTATTTTTTTGTTGTTTATTTTATGTATTTTTTAATAAATGTGTGTATATATATTTATAATCATTCTTCAAATTACATTTAGTCCTTAATCTTCACACCAAATTGACTTTTAAATTGCTCCCATGTCACTTAATATTAATGCGCATGTAATTTTGAGGTATTTCTCGATAAAAAACAAGAAGATAGCAGTAGTTCTTTTGCTGTATGAACACAGACATTTTTTAATCGCTTCGCGCTTTTGAACATAGTTTCATTGAGTCTTAACTATTATTCACAACCGCTTATTATAAACTTATTTTTTGTACATTGTGACGTGCATTACAAACTTTCATAAAAGTGCATCCAACAAGCTTGTGCCACAGTCCTGGTTTCAACATCAAAGAGGGCCCTCTGAAGACAACCTCAGCAAGTTTGTATGGTAAGAGACCACCTCAAATGTATTATAGAGTACATGCATTTTATCCTTTTTTCTATGTTTAAAATTCCGCGTATATTATTGAAAAGCCACGTATTTCAGTCCATTTTCTCTACTGTTTAAGCAACGCTGGGAAACCATTTTTTAGTTAATTCCCAAACAACAGCACATTTTAAGAACTGTGTATGTGTCCATGATTTGGAGCAACGCACACAAACAAGTGCCATCTACATTATATCCCCTTGGTTTTAGGTGGCAGCTCGAGGATAACAAGTTTATTTGCAAGTGGTTTGATGGAGATCAATTACCTCCATCAGTAGAAATGATTATCCGAGAGGCCGAAAATACTGAAGGTATTATATCATTTGTTTCATTCTATTATAATCTTAATAAATTTTTGATAAATAATAATTTATTTTTTCAGATGCTAGTGGCAAAGAGGAAAATGATCTTTCACCCACTGAGGATCAAAAGAGTGATGAGTCGGATGAAGATGATAATGAGGAAGATTTGTTACCGGAAGCCGAATAAATTCATTTCTTTTTCACACAACTAAATAAATTTTCTAAGCAGATTATTCTGTATAATTTTGAAATATACGAATGTATTAATTTGTATTTTCATAAAATAATGTATATTAATAATAAGTTGAATATTTAGTCAAATTAAAAAAAAAACAAAACTCGGGAATGTCGCACGCACGTTTTCAAACATTAAGTTATCAATATCGATATTTTACTAATTATATCTTTACGGCGAACTTTGAAATTCGGGTATATGATAATATTCATACTAAGATTAATGATAAACACAGTCAGCTGCAAGTATGTGGGTGGAAAAGTCGTCAGCTGGCGCAAGAAAGGTGGTGCGCGCTGCCTCTCAGGCGAATCAATACTCAGCACTTTTACTGTGCCAGCTGACGACTTTTCATACTTGCAGCTGACTATGTTTTTCGTGAATCTCAGTATAAATATTATCTTATACCCGAATTTTAAAGTTCGCCGAATAATTTAATTTTTCATGTTTTTGGACCTGTTCGATCGATCAGCTGACGGTAAATCCACCGCTCCCCGTCCAGCTGACTATGTTTTACTTTCATTATATAACATAATCTTCCCCTCATATAAGTTTCAGCATTCGCCGGATAGTTTTTTTTCAATTCTTTTTACGTGTTCTCAATCAACCCTTTGACAGCCACCCCCACCGCTACCCAACCAGCTGACGGTCCACTCATTGCTAACTTATATAAGGACAATCCATTTTACATATTGTCAAAATTCGCCGGATAGTCAGTCATTTTATACACGGGCTCCCGGCCTATTTTATGTATTTCAACGTGCTGAATACGAATTAGCTCTATCACCCACCAATTTTTAGTAAATCCCAAAAATAACCTAAATTATGATTTTTTTAGGTTATTTTCGCGACTTACAAAAACATGGTGGGTGATAGAGCAATTCTGACTCCGGATTCGAATTCAACCAGTCAAAATACATAAAGATGAGTTGGTCTGGTCAGAAGAAGAAGAAACGGCTTTTTTAAGTTTGTGTGCCTGTGTTATTAGTCAATACTGCTAAATGAAGCAATTTTAATTTAATTGTTGAAATCAAGAACTGTGCGTCTGGCGAGAAAAATGCAAGAGACCGTTCTCATGTCGAATTGATCAGGCTAATCAGAGAAAACATCCACATAGAAAAATGTCAGTGGCGTGTATCAGTGTACTCTGATATTTTTTGGTAAAAAATATCAGAGTATATGTTTGCAGAGACGTCACTGGTGGAGCAATAAAATAAATTTTCTAACTAGAATATGTGGTTTTATATCCTATTAACACGTACTAAAATTGAAAATAATATCTAAAGTACTTTCTGAGATATTAAAAAATAACGATAAGAAAAAAGACATAGAATTTGTTAAAATTGAGAAAAAAAAGTACGTAAGGAACTTGTTCATTTGGGAAATAATCTTGATATATACCTCTCGAGCTCTAAATCTGCGGGTAGCTATATTTTTTGTAAAAATTTGCTTTTAAGCAAATATTCTCGACTTAATAATTTACATAAGAAGCTTTACTTTTAAGGTAAATTATTAAGTCTCGAATATTTCTATATAAGCTATGAATAAATCACGTTGTACAAAAAATACGTTTCTAGAAAAGCAACCTGAGGTACGAGCTCCGGTTACGATTGACTGAACCAACATTTTCGCCTTTTTCTGTAAGAGTGTAAAGTAGTTACCTTTCCCTAATAGAAAATGTAATAAAGACGTCATTACGTAAGCAACACCTTAGTTTAGCTAGCCACTAACATATATCATCTATCCACAAATTTGAAAAGTTCGAGAATAGTGCCATCATGAAGGTAACACTGAAAGCAGAATACACATGGGACAGCCTATTTGAGGTTCTTCACATATCCAGATTAACTTCTATAAAGCCGAAGAGGCTTTTCTTGTTCGCTAAGCAGATACTCTTGTCCCTAAGGAACAGTAAATATTTTAACAAAATATTAAAGAACACAACAGTTATTGGAGACTGAACAAATTAATTAAGGTTGAAATAAAAATTGAAATTAAACAAAGCTGAAAGCAATTAAGTTGAATATATGAATATAATATGAATATGAATGCAATTGAAGAAAGAAAAAAGCTTTAGCACACAACTTGATTGCACTACCACATTACTTACACACAGAATTTCGATAGCATTTACAAAATAATAATAAATAGAGTAGATTATGATAATACCAAATTATATTTTAGAGAAAAATAAAAATAAAGATTTATTTCTTTTATAACACATACAGTGTACCCCCTTCCCGTGGTCTACCTGTGTAATGTTATATTTAAAAAAATGTCCTGACAGACCCATGGACGAGAAGAGAGTGTCCTTGTGATATATCCTTTGTGTCTTTTCTACTGTCATGTTAGGTTAGGTTAGGTTGTGTTGTGTCTTTTCTACTGTCGTGTTAGGTTAATTTAGGGAATTAATTAGACAACAAATATATAGGTACATATGTTATGTAATTGGCTAATGGAGAAAGTCCAATGCCACAAAAAAAAATCACATACAGTGTGACCCATTTCAAGTGGAAACACCTTCGTATCTCAGTTATTGGTCATCCAATTTCAACCAAATTTGGATCGGTATCAAAGATCTTTAATATTTCTTTTTTAATTAAAAAAAAAAAACTTATTTCAGTCAGTGGCGTGCATTTTTATTAAGAAAAAAGGGTCGATTTTTCGAGAAATCATATTAGGAATTTTTTTGTTGAAAAACGAATGCAATATTATTGATTATCATGCTGTAGAACAGTTATATTCAGAATTTAACAACATTTTGATTTTTGGTTTTCGAATTACGGTCCCCTTAAAATTACCTATTTTAAACATTAAATACATGAGTAAATTGGTAACGAAATTTTCTCTTAAAATTCACTTTTTCTACTATCCCTTATCATTTCGAAGGCCAAGAATTTTCATTGAAAAATTTTGGGTCATTGGGTCATAAATTATTCGGGCATTAAGGATTACCGAATTTGAAAGTATCGATGATATGAGGTGGTAGAAAAAATGAATTTAAAGAGAAAATAAAGAATGACTTTCTTTCGAAAAAAGATTCGTTACCAATTTATTGATTATTTAATGCTTAAAATAGGCAATTTTAAGTGCGCCGTAATTCTAAAACCAAAAATCAAGATGTTGTTAAATTCTGAACATAAGGGTTCTACAGCATGCTGATTAATAATATTGTATTAGTTTTTCAACAAAAAAATGCCTAATATGATTTCTCGAAAAATCGAGAGTTTCTTTTCTTAATAAAAATGCATGCCATTGACTGAAATAAGTTTTGTTTTGCTTAAAAAAGAAACAATAAAGATCTTTGATACCGATCCAAATTTGGTTGAAATTGGATGACCAATAACTGAGTTACGAAGATGTTTCCACTTGAAATGGGTCACACACTGTAGGTTAGAAATGTTAATATACAGAGTGGCTCACCGAAAACGGAACTGGCGTATTTTATGCTTATTGTATGATCACTTTATCGAAAAACGGTCAGAAACGTCGTTTTATTAACATTTATTGGGCATTGTCGATCGCGCTAATTCAACCCTCAAACCATAGTAGTACATTTTGAATGACAGGGGAATCAAGTAGCGTATCGTTTTAAATACCATTACTTTTTAAATTTGTACTAATAGTTCTCGATAAATTGCATTGTAAAGCTAGAGAATTTAATGAATTACTTTCCGTGCCTTAACCTTTCGATGTTTTCGTTTTTGTAATTTTTTTAACACTGAACATAAAAAACGGAAACACGGCTAACTGGTATTAAAAAGCAACACTATTCAATACAAGTTGTGTAAGTTTATCGACAACCATTTCATAGTATTAATTTTGTTTTCACATTGAAAATTATGGTTTACTCTATTGCAGGAAGGGTTGCGATTATTGCACTTTTCTTTTCTTTAATAACGATGACTGTGATAATGTTAATCAACAACATGCAGATGTGAAAGTCGATCGGAAGTACATACTGGACACGTTACTGTCGATGCTACTTTGAGTGCTAGGCAATTGGGTGCCGTGTCTGGTATTATTCGAACTAGTATTCAAAGAATTTTAAAATAGCTTAAGTTCTATCCATACAAAATTCAATTGCTACACGTACTCAATGCTATGACTCCCGTTTGCAACTTTGTGAAATTATAAATGAATGAGCTAGTAATAATCCAAATTTCTTGGAAAATTGACGTAGCCCGTTAGTGGGGTTATGTCGTAGCAACGTGCATAAAGGTCTCTTAAGGAGGTGGTGTATCTTGATGAATTTGTTAGGACTCGTATGAATTTGTGATCCTATAAATAAAGTCTATTCGCCAAGAATCGGGATTTAGGGCATGTACGAGAAGCTAAGGACTCAAATTTTTTTTAGCAACAGCCACCCCTACTATCACCCCTCATTACTACCCCCACACTATTATTAAAGGGGGTAAAAAAAAAATTAATTCATCAAAGCGACAGTGACTCACTATTCCAGACTCCTTTGTAAGTATTAAAAAAAAACGTTGATAGCTCAAACATTGATTATCAGAACGATTTTTGACCCTCTTGCCACACTGTGCGGCGCGTGAATACTATCGCCTCTGATTTTCCAGCATTGACTCGAATTTTCTATTAGTCGTAATATACGAAGCTCTCAAGGGTCACATCATAATTTTTTTAAAAGTTGAAATTTCAACTTTTTTCTTGAAATTTCAACATTTTAAAAAGTTGAAATTTCAACTTTTTTTCTTGAAATTCCAACTTTTTTCTTGTAATTTCAACATTTTAGGAAGTTGAAATTTCAACTTTTTTTCTTGAAATTTCAACTGTCTTTATTTTAATTTCATCTTTTTCACTGATGAGATTTCAACATTTGCTGCTGATACGCACGTCTCAACTCAGTGTTGCCAGATCTACTGTTTTAGCAGTGGATCTACTGTTTTGCAACATGGTCTACTGTTCTACTGTTATACTGTTCTTGGGCGGATATTTACTTCATTTTTAAAATAATGGGAAAAGTAAACATTTTAAATACGCTAATATAAAATTAAATAATCATAACCCTGAGCTCTGTCTTCATGCCATCTAATTTACTGGTAATAGTGGTAATCATGAACTTCAAACACAACGAAAATGATTATAGGTACAATTGGCGTCACCTTAAACTCACCACCCTTTGAGATGCTCCTTTTCTAACACACCCCACTACAAATAATTAAATTCGGTACTTTAGGTCAGACTGGCGACTAACATTGTAGGATACACGATGGCCTCGAATTATGCAATGTGGATAAGTAAACATTTTTTATTTCATTTCATTTCTCTTTTCATTCTTCAATTATCCATTGTGGGACGTATCGGATATTCGGTAGAATAAATAAAATTGATCTGATTATGCTCGCAGTATAAAAGGCAACGCATATAAAATAACTGACGCTATAAGTAAATAATACAGGGTGATTCAGAAAATTAATGCAAATGGTCAATTAGAAAATTTTCGAAAGCTGAAATACTCTAAGGATGCACTAGCAAACATCAGTAAAGTTCACCAATATATAGTGATTATTTACACCATACCATTATACAGGGTGGCCCACCGAAAACGAAACTGGCGTGTTTTCTTTTTATATGATCATTTTTTCGACAAACGCTCGGATCCGTCAATTTTATTATCAAGGGGAGTACTTTTATTGTTGATCTCGCCACTTCAATCCTTAAGCGGTGGTAGGACCCACCCTTAAAATTTTAGATGAGAGGGGTCAAGTATTAGTAGTATTGCATCGTTTTAGAGCCCGTTAAATAGTGGTGTTCCATTTAAAAAAACACAAGTTATGTCTATATCTCGAAAACTGAGGCATGCATAATTTTCTTTTTATCAGCAACGGATTCTACTCAAAAAAATGCCTTAAGAATGTGTTACTCGATTTTCGATTCGACACTTGGTAATTGAGATATAGATGTCATCCAAAAATGCTAATTTTCCAAAAACGCTCTGTAGCTCGATAGTCGAAAATCGAACTCATTAGTTTTTGTCTATCTGCCGTAGTTTTAGAGAAACCCCAAATCCCGTCTAATTTGGTCCACCCTGTACAGTACCTAGAGGTAATAAAAAAATAAAATTTTTTCGGAAAATTAATCTTACCCCCAAAGGGTGAAAACCACCCCTAAATTTAAATATTCAATATTTGAAAAAGTATTACTGGTTAATTTTTGAAACATAGCACTGTTATGTTTCTGAGATCGCTGATTACGAATCTGAGGCCAAAATTTAAGAATTGAAAATGGCGGCTCCAATATGACGGATGGAAATTTTTTCTAAAACAGGTGTTTTAAACAGACAAATTGAGCATCTAGGTGATGCTTTATATTAACGGAAAACAGCATTTTTTGAAGGAAAAAAATTTAATTACTGGGCAATTACAATAACAAAATGGCAACATTTGGTAATAGAAAATATGAAAACCCACATTGTATCGGCCATAACTTCTTTATTTTTATGATGTAGTAAGAAGCAAAAAATCGTTTTAAAAATAGATTAATTATTATCTTTAACTTTTATTTGTCCCATAGAATTTTTGATAAAAGTGTCAGTTTCTAAAATATTCAACATTTAAACTAAATACTTCATCCTCTAAGCGGTCGGATGCTTTTTATAAACTTAAATATCTTCGAAACTATCAATCCTACATAAATATATAACAAAATCAAATTCATTCTCAATTTATAAGCTTAATTTTTGGGTCCACTATTTTTTCGCTAAAACTATATTTTATTGAGATATTTGCAAAGAAACAAAAATGTTACGTTTTTTTTCTAAAATCCTTTACAGTTTAAAATGCCATTTTTTTCTAAACCAAGCGCTGTAAACAAACAAAAAAATTTGAACGGCTAGATCATACTATATATTAACGAATAATAGTATATAGGAATATATTTTTTAATTACTGACTACTTACATTAACAAAATGGCGACACGTCTTTTGTTTAAAAAAATGTGAAGAAGTACATTGTTTCTGTTATAATTTTTTCGTTTTTTATGTTATAGAAATAATCGAAAAATTATTTGAAAGCCTAATTAATAGACTTTCAGTTTGATAATTAGCATTTTTAAGGTAAGTGCCATAATTTCTAAGATATTTAACATTTAAACTAAATACTTCTTCTTATATATTTTCGGGCACCACCTTTATACTTCCAGATCCCCGAAACTAAGTATTCTACAGAAATTAGAAAAAAAAATAAATTCATCCTCACTTTAGTAACTTTCTTATTTGTCTCTAGCATGTTTTCGCTCAATGTAATACCTTTCGAGTTATTTGACAAAAACCTTTTTCTAGTTAAAATCCCAATTTTCCAGTCGTTATAACTTCAATTTAAATGAAAAACCGCTGCCCAAGGAATCACTACTTCCACATCCAGATTCTCTATCCAAGTCACTCACAACGAAAAAACTTTGTATGTGAAAATAATTGTTTATGGAACTTTAATAATATAATATTTGAAATCCTCTACCCCAAAAACCCATAAAACGATACCTCACATCGGTAGTGGGGTGGGGGTGGTGATAGGGGGGTGGTAGTGGGGGGTGGATGAAGTAAAAAAATATTTTGAGGTTTCTGGTCCCTGTATATACACTAAATCACATTTTTTTTTCATCCCCTTTAATAAGGAGGTGGGGGTGGTAATGGGGGTGGCTAATGCCAAACATTTTTTTGAGACCTTAGCTTCTCTTGTATATACTATATACCAATTTCATGGACTCTTACCTGCTTAATTTACCCATTTACCCCAAATTTACCCCAATTTACCCCCCAACCCTTCGACGGAACAAGATGAAAATATAATCTAGTTCTAAAATTCGTTAAAGTACATATGTGTACCAAATTTCAAGTCAATATCTTAAACGTTCCAGAGTAAACGTGCGCACAAAAAAAAGTTACAGACAGACAGACAGACAGACAGACAGACAGACAGACAGACAGACAGACAGACCGACAGACCGACAGACAGACCGACAGACAGACAGACAGACAGACAGACAGACCGACAGACAGACCGACAGACAGACCGACAGACAGACCGACAGACAGACCGACAGACAGACCGACAGACAGACAGAAATTTTTTTTCGCTCAAACTTAAAATCTCGACGTTTCATGACATTTTAAGCCTATTTGGACAATAAAAATTTTAAAAAAATTTTTTGTCGTTACTATACTTCCACTGGACGTGGAAGTAAAATTGCACAGAACCTTTTCTTCTCAAAATTGGATTCCCCTTACCGCCGCTATGTTTAAAAATGCGCTCTAAATAGGTTTTTCTTGTAGGGAATAAAAGCGCCACAACTTTTTTTTAAACAATCTTTCTTTATTGTTAATATTTTACGATTTACAGACGCCAGAAAAGCGAATATTTCTGCTTTATTGCAAGTTTTTGCAATTTTCTCTGCCCCTGTTGCTCCTACGTAGTAATTAGTTATAATCAAAATTGTGGATTATAAAAGTTCCTATAACTATCTTAGAAACAATAATTGAGATCACGTTAAAAAATGACATTTTGCTGTTTTGATATGGTCGACTGTCATTAATTTAAAAGACTTTTTTTTTAATATTCGATAATTTTTTTACATGATGGATAACTCTAATGTCTTGTCTTACCCGCATTAAAAAAATCAACGTGCTATCAATTATTATTACTACTAAGGTAATAATTTTTATATAATACAAATTTTCTGTCAAAATTTAGGAAAAAAAAATAATATTTCAGGAAATATTAATTTTAGGACCTTTAACGGAATGTCCTTTAATCGAATAATAATAAAATAGAAATAGGCATAATTGTAAATTTGCCTTAAAAATTAAAAATTTTAAACTCTGGGCCGATTGTAAGTGAAGGCTTCTCAAAATTTGACTCTGTATCTAATTTTAAAGACTACCAATTAAAAATTCTCTGCATATGTTGGAATAACAATATAAATTATAAAAATAAATATTCAAAAAAATTCACACTGACATTTCTTTGAAAAATTATTCAATACTTTTCAAATGTAATGAAAAACGTTTACCATTCTATGTGTGCATTTTAAAAATGATGTTTGTCGAAAACATTACATTTTCTTGCACTTCGCCAATAATAGGTATGACAAAATCAGGGAATTATTAACCGCTTCATTTTAATGAAAAACCATAAGACTCCATAATTAGCATGGTATAATTAACTACAATTAATTTCATTATAAGTGATATTAATATTTTTGTCTTCTTTGTTTTTGATGAATTATTAGGCATATTCAACTTAATACCTTCATTTCTGGCTTAGAATCTTTTTTGAGGTAACCGGTTGCATTAACTTTTCGAATTGTTTTGTTTACTTAATGTATTTACATTGCCAGTTTTTATTGCAAACAATTTTAGGTTAATAATTTATGAAAATCTACTAGGGTCCAGAATCCGTAAATCAGATAAATGAATAGTGGAGAGAAGAAAGTTATAAATTAAAATAATATTATTCAAAATCTCTGAAATACAGAACCCTAAGCTAACAACTGGCCACATTCTAATAAAACTAATAAAAGTATGACGTCAGTCTCACTCTGACCTAAAATATGGAATGCGGAAATGTATAATTTATTTGTAGTGGGGCATGTTAGAAAAGGAGCATCTCAAAGGGTGGTGAGTTTAAGGTGACGCCAATTGTACAAACAATCCCCGAAGCCCGATGGTACATCTCTCATTCTCCCATCTCCAGTGGCGCAACCAGGATTTCGTTCTGGGTCGGCTGAAATAATATCAATCTAGATTTTTTCTAGACAAAATCAAAACTTTACTTATTTATTTGAATACAATGTATACACAATTATAAATTTCATAGGTTTCTTTCATTGTATTTCTTAAGTAGGTTTTGGTTCTTTTTAAAGTTGAAAATGAGTGTTCCGCTCACTGATCTATATACACTGGGTATCGCATAGGGTCTCTCCACCGTACTTTCAGCTGTGCGGTGAAGCGGCCATGGGTCCTGTTTTCGAATATAATCGAACATATTCGTGCACGATCAACCGTACACGAAATAATTTTGTAATAGAGCAAGTTGATATTTTCGGACACCCTGCGAATCGAACTTTTTGTGCGATGTGATTATTCGCATGATAAATGTGGCACCGTTCTAAAATGGCAGTCTAACCAGATTAATAACACAAAAATTTGACATAAATATAACCAATAACCCTGTACTACTATTATTAGTGTGATTGTGTTGAGAAATGTTTATTTAGTTTATATTATCATTATATTTTCTATTACATGAAAATTAAAAATGTTTATTTGTTGAAGTATTTTTTGCACTGGCGGAGTAGTTACTATTATTTGAAGTTATTATGTTGTGATGTAATATTGGGTTTTATCATTGTTTTCCGAGTTATATTAGAATTAAAAATGTTCTAGTTTGAGTATTTAAAAAATAAATAGAATATGGTCAGTTGTTTAACTGTTTTATTTATACATTATTAAAAATGAAACTTAAATTTTAAGATTAGATATGTCAAGTGCGAACAATTTTCAGAAAATCAGGGCAGCTACTTAACATTTTAATTTTTATCAATATATTTTCTAGTTAAGTAAGTTACAAACATACAATATACTTCAATAGGGTGACCAGATTTTTGTTAAGTGAATGCTGGACACTTCTGCTGGGAAAAAAGATTGTTGAGCGGGGAAGGCAGAAATCCGAAAAATCATTTTTTGATGACCGGGGGGAAAAATTTTTTTGATCACAAAATTTTTTGATGAGCGGGGGGCGAAGTATACAAAAAAAATTTTTCAAGCAAAACGTAATGCTGTAACTTCACTATAATCTGAATACTGGACTTTTGCTGGACACTTGTAACACTTTCCAGCGAAATTTCGAACCTATGGTCTGAATGCTGGACTTTTGCTGGACACTTGTAAATGATGGACAGTACTCTAAAATGCTGGACTTTCCAGCGAAATTCCGGACGTATGGTCACCCTATACTTCAATTAATTAAAAGCTATTTTTTATTTTCGTAAACAAAAATGGTCTCCAAAAAGAAGGCAATATAATGTCCAGATTATTTTACCGCGCAACTCTGTGGGATGTTTTAGTTCATCGTACGAATCAATATGCCACTATACTCTTCACAACTTCATTATAGACTAAGCAGTCATTTTAGAAATCCTTAACTACATAAATAAAATGTTGAAATTTCAACTTTTTTCTTGAAATTTCAACTTTTTAGAATGTTGAAATTATGATGTGACCTTCAGAGCTTTCAGAGCTTTCGTAGTAATACGCTGTGACACGGGCCGTGTAGGCTTTTAATAACATGTTTGCAGCTTCTGTGTTATGCATGTGCGCATACATGGTCGTGGCATCGGTGTACTTGGTCAGTTTCATATTAGGGAACTCCGGAAAATTAGAGACGTACAATTTTGGTGATAGGCACGACCCTTGTGGGACTTCCGCAGAGTTGAGAGTTTATCATTCACTCGTACTGCAGCGATCTGTCCTTCAGAAACGAGTTAATGAGTTTAATGTTGTAAATCGGGAAGTTGTAGTCGGGCATTTTGTACAGTAGGCCGGAAATGCAGACGATATCGAAAGCCTTCTCAAGTGCACTTGCCTCCGTGTGTGTAGTCGCGGGCTAGGCATGGGGAGTAGAATTGCAACATCGCGGTGCCAGCTGGCTGAAATGAAATAACAGAGCTGGAATTCTTTAATCTATGGCTGGAATGCTCCACGGATGGACGAATTTACGGCTGCCGGTGTTGTCATATTTCTCGCGCTACATGAATGTACATGCCTAATGGGAAATTACACGCACGGTATATGTATCTTAAAAAAAAAGACTACGGAAAAACCATAATAAACTGAAAATTAAAACTAGTAACGAACTTGTTTTTATTTGACCTCTTGAAACTTTGAACTCCGTCGTTGATTTAAGAATAAACTGTTACGACTTTATAAACCTATCAGAATAGCCATACTTCTCACACTCGGCTTCCTAACGCACTATATTAGTTGCCCTTTTTTGCTGCCAGTGCGCGAAATTTACAAATAAGTTTTTAACCCTAGCAGAACTAATATACGAAGCTTTCTATATTAGTTTTAGAACTTTGGCAAATATTAACCCTCACAAAAAATATCCAGGTTACAAAAGAAACGATAGATACTCAAAGTTTACATAAACCGACAAGGTTTATGTACGATCTACCATAAAATACATCATTAGCTGCTGTCTTTTGCTGAAAGTAATTGTTGAAAGCACGCTGCCCAAACAAGGATTTTTTTTGAGGAAAATTTGTGCCGTCGGTTCCCAACAGTTTATGTGAATTTATTACAGCAATAAAATTATCTGAAATAGTAAACAAGAAATATATCGTTCTGTTTCAGCATTTCCAGCAACAAATATGCATATTATAATCAAATTGGTATACAATGTGATAAATACTTTGAAAGTCATCCATTTTATTGAAAAAATTGTTATTTATCTCATAACTAGACAAATATACTGTATTAATTTCTATAGGACAAAATCATTTTGTATGATTCAAGAGTGTGCTCAGATATTTCGTAGGCTATTAAAATAAATAATAATTCGACGAAAATTGTCTTCTTTGTGATCACAAAATATTATAAAATAGATGATAAGGGTAGATAAGCTATATATTTTCGCCCACTAATTTCATAAAAATAAAAAGTTCTCTTTAAAATCATTAAACGTTATTTATTTATGCAGGGCCGGCCCATTGAAATTTCTCGCCCCAGGTCAGTTCTGAGTTTTGCGCTCTCCTTTCCCAATTTTCAATAATTTCTTAGGAAAATTTTACAAATTTTAGTAACATGTCTTTAAAATTAATATTATCATCAGGGTGTATACTTTCTGGAAAACAGGGAAAACCTGGAAAAGTCAGGGAAACTATAAATTTATAAAAAAAAGTCAGGAAACATTTATTAAAACTGCTTATATCCAAAGTTGTTCCAATCTTGCGCGTACCAGTCACCCTCCCCCCCCCCCGCGCTTAACATCGATATTCATTTTCGAGTCCTGAGAAAACTGGAAAAGTCAAGAAATATCAAAATTGTGAATTGGTATACACCTTCTATCATAGAAATGAAAATAAATAGCTAAGAAAAATGTACCTGTTCATAAGAACTGCTCTCGTCTAGCTTTATGTAATGCAAACTGGTTAATGAGTTCACGAAAATCCATCAAATGTAAAAGTTCATTTTCTATGGAAATCATAACTAGTGATGTTAACCGATCTTAAGTCATTGAAGATCAAAAAGACCGGCAGTCGGCGCCCTATGTAGAAACGATAAAATGCAAATATCATAGACAAGAAGATACGTCGCAATCTTTGTACTTCGTCGACCGCCGCCGACCGGTACTCTGTGGTATTATAGTTGAAGTAATCTTAATAGTGAGCCGTTATGAGGGGCGAGAGGAATGAAATAGGCGGCAACTAGATCTCCCGTCTTTACTCCACCTTTACATTAAGTGAGAGAGAAGATATCGGCAATTCGACACCGCAGTCGAGCTTATACTGTCGGGGTGAAGATATAATTCGAAATTACTTTATATTTATTTATTTGGTAATGTGTTTTTGAAAATAATTTTAATAAGTTTTGTTACCAATTCATAGAAGTGCTTTGGGGGATATAGTAAGTGTAATATTATAAAAAGTAAACGAGCGAACATACAGTTAAATCCGGCTCCGCGTTCTGCACACCTTGCCTCTCAACGTCGCTCACAAATGTGATTGCTTCAACTATACTTTGATTTTTTGTAATCACAATTATGCAGCACGCTTACCTGCGTCGACGGGCAGTAGCGGACTTATTTGGAGTGCGTGTTTTTGTTTAAAATTTTGCTTTTAATTGTTTGGAAACCACAACCGAATTGCAGCAAGTTACTTGCCTTTTGCGTTTTGGCGCCCCCCAGGATCCAACGCCCCAGGCGACCGCCTGACTCGTCTGCCCATCTGGCTGGCCCTGTGTTTGTTTCTATACGTTTTACATTTGAAAAGCAACAGTAAGTCGTAATAATAGCATTTCAAAGTAAGCATGTTTGCAGTTTATTTATAATTTTTGACGTTTTTCCGAACTTTTAATATATATTTCAGTTAGATGCACTCGATGAACCAAGAAAATCTATACCTCATTTCACTGTTGTGTATTTAACCTTTTAAATAATGGTCAATTTATATTGGTTCATCAAACGCGGGAGTCGTAGTGGTGTCGACTTTGCGTGCGAATTTAAACGTGTCAGCACTCACATATTGCCGTGTGTATTGAATAAAAATAATTTAATCCACGACTATTGTATAATTATTGCATTCTAAATTTAACAATTGACAAATAATGATAGTCATTATTCCAACCTAACGGATAATGAACATAATCTCATCCTAATGCATCTTTGACCAACCAGGAACTCGCTGTTTTCATTCTAACGCCCCTTTGGCCAATCAGGAACTAGCAATTTGAATAAAGAAAGAGCGAATCCATTTTTTCCAAACATATTTTTGTGCGTGACGTTTAACACGTCAAAGTTTTACTGGGAACTAATTTAATTTTTCACTTTTAAACATTTAAAACAGGTAAAATATACGATAGTCGAGGATAAAGTATAGCATTCAGCTCGCGTATAATAACTATTACACGCTCGGATGATTTACGACACTCACCTTCATATCGTGACGTGAACATTACCCTCGCGAGTAATAGCCATCATACGCTCGCTGAATAATCTACTGTTCCAAAGAACTGTTTTTCATTACTTGTCAAGACATATGTTACTCGAAAAATACAATGACATATGAAATGACCGATGGGCGAAAAAAGGCCCTTATCTACCCTTGTCCTTTAGAAATATTGGTTAAACCTGTTAAACACATTAATATAATCATGGAGAAACAATAAAATACTGAATTTTTCTTTCTTCTAATATTGACAGTTTTTTTTTAATTAAAAACGCCAAATATTTTGAACCTACCATGGTCAGAAAAGTACCATTATTGAATTTAAAAAATATATTAAACACAGTCACTCTTATCTAATCAGGTGGTATTTTAAATATTTTTTTTAATGTACATATTTCTAAAACAATTTTAGTGCATATTAAAAATAATTGATATTTATATACTTTTTTTTCTTGTTACAGGTAAGATACATTTTGAAAAGTAAAGCTTTTACAGCGCCAACATCAGAGGTAAGATGATTTCGATTGTTTTGTGGATTATTTTTCTTTTTCTTTTTGAATTACATGTGTATCTCCTCACATCATCACTAGAAAGTAATTATCAGAATTAATTGATTGGAATGAATTCAACCTGAATTTCATGTCTTTTTAGAATTATGTTAATGGTCGAAGTATACTAAGATATAAATTAAGTCATATATTTTACTGCACTCGTGGTATTATCTTTCAAAAAGGCGATAATATGAATTCCTACTACTACCAATATCGAACGGGGCACAACAAAGCTAGTACCATATACAACTTTGTATGCTGACTACAAAATTGGAAATACATTATGTTATATCGTCTCGGGACAAATTATGCATCGTAATATCTCACTAGTTTTACACAATTTTTCACCCACGCTCTTTAATTTTGCACCCTCAATCATCGGTCTTTGTAGAGTTTTGCATATTGTAAAGTAAAAAATTTTCTCCAACCTCTTCTCACCACGAAAATTGTGCCTATTTTTCCTGTTTTCTTAACCACTCCATTTTCTGCTACCTACTTCACATGTTGCGAACACCCTAGTGCTCCTTTCTGTTCCGATTACATCTCGATTTCTTCAATTTTTCGCTCCATTTCTTGTCTCACTCGATTTAGTGTAGTATATTCCTATTTATTTTATAGTTCTCTTCTCTTTTAGAATTTTAGATTTCATTTCATTGTCTTGCTTGATTATTTTCGAATTAAAAAACTTTTTTGAATCTTAGTTTTTAACAGCAGTATAAGTTCTGAAAATACTTTTTCTTCAATTTTTTCTTCCTATTAATATCTGCGACATTTAAACGCATAATTTTGAAAGATAATTGGTAGGTTATATTCAAGCAACGTGGGACACAAAATTGGAGAGATTCTGAAGAAATCGAAATAGGAAGCCGTGGATACTAAGTTGGGTGAAAAAATGAAGCAGCTAAGATAGAAAAATAACGGGAGTTTTGGTAGTGATGACAGACTGGAGGAAATTTTTCGAAACGTAAAGTGTGCAAAACTACGTAAGATTGTTAAAATAGCACAAAAATTACAGACATTTTGGGAGTTTGAGGGGGCTGGAGAGAATTTTTAGGGCTACGTAGACGCTCATGTGAGTGTGTGCAAAATTTGAAATAAGCAGTGCAGAATTGTGCAAAATGAAGCGATTATGATGGCGAAAAAATCTACTTAATGGGCTTGTAACCGATAATTTTTTTTCGTTATTTTGGCAATTCGATAGAACTCGATCATCTAGATAAACTGTTAAAATTTCAGCTTCATAAGTATATCCAATTCTTAGATATTCAATGTAAAAAATTGGGTTTCAGTACAAAGCGCTTCGTTAACTCGTGACGTCATTTTGCATAATCAAATATTGAAAAAGTACATTGTTTCCGTCATAATTTTTTTATTTTTTATGCTATAGAAATAGCAAAAAAACCATTTGAAAACCTAATCAATAGTCTTCCATTTTTGTTGTTACTATTTTGACGTAAGTGCCACAGTTTCCGAGATATTTAACATTTAAACTAAATACTTCGTCTTATAGACGTTCGGACGCCACCTGTATACTTCCAGATCTCCGAAACCATTAACTGTACAGAAATTAGAAAAAAATAAAATTCATCCTCAATTTAGTAGCTTTCTTATTTGTCTCTAGCATGTTTTCGCTGAATGTAATACTTTTCGAGTTATTTGACAAATATTGTTTTGAAATACCTTTTTTTTTTAAGTAAAATCCCAATTTTCAAGTCGTTATAACTTAAAGACTCAATTTTTATGAAAAGTTGCATAGAACCTTTTCTTCTTAAATTTTATTATTTTATTTCACCTCCAATGTTTTTAATTATTAAATCTCGACTGTCGCCTGATCAGCACAAAGTGACGTTACGCGAAGCTCCGCCCCATTTTCGCGTGGACCAACTTTGGTAATTTATTTAAGGTCTTAAACGTCCGAATAAAAACTTAAAAATTTGGAAATTGCCTTGAAAAGTGTTCTACTTTCGATTTCTAAAATTAAAAAAAATGCTGAACGGGCCTATTGGACCAACTGGAGGGGCAAATTCGTACCCCCAATTAATTTTACCCATCATTTGCAAAGTTGGAGGGGGCAAAATTAGAGAAGAAATGTGCAAAATTATGAGACTTAATTGAGTCCCATTTCTCATGGGGGTGGGACAAACTTGACCAAATACCCATTGGGTATGAGCCATAATAGGTCGAATAGTTGCAGGGGTAATGTCACATGTTCTTGGAGGATATTCAAGTAAAGCATGACTAATTAAACAATCTTGAAATGGGTTGCAATCTGTTATTTCTTTTCACTGTTGTATGTACTTGGGCAATAATTAAAACAACGAATAGATTAAGGGAAGAGATTTAGAATCTCATCGCGATATCTCTGTCTGATTAAAGTCCCATGAAAAAAAACTAAACTATTCTATAATTAATGGCAAAGAAATGCCAACAACTTTCCGCGAATGAAAAGAAACATTAAAATAAAAATTTTCTTGTTTTTCAATACTATATCGTCATATTCTAAGAATTAATATAACCACAGATGTGAAAATTTTGTCAAAATAGTCCAATCTTATTACAGTTTTTACCTGAAAATAATTTCCCTAAACGGATGAATTTGCATATGCACTAGTCAGTAATATACCAAAAATCAACATTTGTTATTTACTGCCGTCATTTTGAAAATTAGTCTCATTAACGGATGGGAAGATCGAAAAATGTTTTAGATACAATTTGTAGAGCATTAAGAAAATGATGATGATGATTAAAAAGATAAGATAAAGAATATTTTTTCTCATATCTACAACTATTACCGAGTTGTAAGGCAGATGAAAATGTAAATAATAATTTGATTTTCATTTATTGAAGTGATGAATATGTCAAGACATATTCTTTGGTTCAGTTTGCATCACATGTAGTATCTTCCTTTTCAATAGATGCTGGATAGATGAGGAACTAAATATCGGCTGTCATTTTCAAAGATGGCGGCAGTAGCACTATGAACTAGCACTATGCATATGTAAAATCTTCGCTTTCAGGAAATTATTTACAGATGCAAAGCTAATAAGCTAGGTATTTAAAAATCAAGTATATACTTTAATTTTAATAGAAATATAAAAGTACACAAAGCATTATAATTAAAAGTAAAACTATCAAAATCTATATTGGGGCCGTAATTTTAATAAATACCTAATCGAGCTCGGAAATGATAGCAACAAATGGAATGGAAACCACCAAGCCTCGCAGCTTATAGAACTGTCCTTATCAGTAGAGAACACTATCTCAGAGTTACTATGAAAGGGTGATGTCGTTCTTTATACTGTTCTGCAGCAAAATCCAAAACTGAATATAAAGTCGTCGGGTCGAGGGTTTGAAGTTTATGAAAGGAAGAAGAATTGTAATGAAGCATTCATAAATTCATGTTCCATTACACAATACCAATGGGCACACGGCACGACAATTACCAAGTTCCCGTCTAGAGGCACGGATTTGCACGCAACACCAATCTATACGCAGCTCTACGTCACCAGTAAACGAGGATTCTCGGATATAAAAGCCCGGCCACGAATCAACAGAATCGCAGTGCAGTGGGTACAGTTCCTGGCATCTGTCTTCAGCGTGCTGAGCTGGACATATTTCAATATAACTTGGGCTAGAGGTCTCTTCCAGATTGTTGAGCTGAGAGCCTCTTGAGTCAATAGTTATTTGTCCGACACCGTTCCGCCGCCAGGGCCAGAATGAATGCAACTTGACCTAGAGGTCTCCTTCAGCGTGTTGAGCTGGGAGCCCTTTGTGCCGATGGTTATTCGTTTCCGACGCCATCCCAGTAGCAGTTATTCACCGCATCGTCGCATTACACTCTCGTCTCCTTTCTCTCCCTCTCATTCATTCATATGTAGGGAATGTCATACTGATAACCGTAAAAGATACGGACCTGTAGAACCGATAATCTGAACTGAAATGTATGTTATGTAACACTACCGCATTTTACCTGTTTTGAAGAAAATAAATTGTTTATTTTTTAACTTATTTACTAAACTTGATCCTGTATGAATCTCCAAACCAGCTACCTGAGCAAGAAACCGTTACAGGGTTGTTGGGTAACAACCCCACTAGATTGTTATAGCTGACTACTTGTAACCATTCCAGAATCACTACGGCTATTTTTCATCAGTGTAATCAGCTACCTAAAGCAAATCGAGTGATTTAGATTTTGCAGTTTCTCTGGAATGGTAACGTATTTCAGTGTGATAGTTCTAAACTCAGATATGGATTTTTGTAACTCTTCGGAGGATCTGGTTTCGTTTGCTGTCCACTTTGATGGTAGTATCATATGGAACAATAGACGCCGTTCACAGTATGCAAAGGCGGAAAAATCCAAGTCCGGTTAAAATACGAATATTAAAATAGGCTTTATCGAATACATACTTGGGAAAAATGTTGAATCTCCAATGAATGGAGCGGCGTGACCAGTAGCAAAACTTAAGTACCTATATTGTTGCTTCAGCATAAACAAAATAGACACCAAAACGAAATAAGAAAAAAGTTGCTCTCTACGACATGGTAACCGTTCCAGATACGAGAAAAAATATTCTTATGAAAAATATGCATCTACTAATACTCTTCAAATTTCATCTAAAATATTTTTCGAAATTCCCAGCCAATAATGTAATATGACTAAGAAACGGCCTACATTTTCCAAGATGGCAGCCATAGCATATGCACGAATGTTAATTTTTGATATGTTAATACTAATATATTCCCTGTTTAATAGTGATGGTAGGAAACAGCAGACTAAACAGAAACAAAAAAAAAGTTTATCTACACGGCCGTTGTCAGGCCGGACCTTACATACGCGGCACCGGCTTGGTGCAGCGTGTCGGCCACGACAATAAAGGACACCTCAGTACTAGAACGCATATTCGTCCGCCTCATTTCCAACTCTAGCAAACATACCTCCCTCAGCGACTTGTACGCCCGTTGACACGACATCTTGGATTACATTAAGATCATTTGTTAAAGATTTCACCAATACAGACATAACGATAGTCCGCTAACAAGCAACATTACACAAAAAAGAGAACATAATGCACCTTCTCGGATCAAACACTTACCTTACCAGGAACTGCCCATCTTTCGGCAGCACATGTAGCTAGCTGACCTAACCTTAACTATACTCTATTTTTCCACCTTTACTGTCCACCTTTTTCTTCGTTCCATTTTGTCATTTTCTGTTTGTTACGTTTTTATTTTTAAATTACCGTTTCAAATTCAAAACTTTTAATAAAACTATTTAAAATAACCGCCATATTTAGAAACCAAATTAGAAATTTTGTAATAAATTCAGCGGCTCGGCTCTCTGTTTACATTCCATTGTTCGTACTGGGTTTTTTTCAGTGAGTTTCTCCCGTCTCAGCAGCTAATAAACTATACAAGTGTTTTATTATTCAGTTTTTCATGTTTTTTTTTTATTTTTAAGTTTTGTTTGGAACATTTTATTACACCAGGCCTAAATAAATCTGCTTCGCAGTTAAGAGTAGAACTTTATTTCAAGTATTTTAAACTCAACCTGGGCCTCGCTGCTCTCCAGCCCATCAATTGCCATGGCGCCCTGGTAGCGTAGATGCTCGGTTGGATGAGAGTGCGAGCGTCCTATTAAATAAATAAAGAGCAAATAAAGATTTTATTTGGTACGTTATTACTAGACACTAATACTAAGCATATGCAGAGTTTTCTGATCGAGGTAAGGGGCTATATTTCGTTAAAATACAATCTTCGGAATGTAGCTTAAATTTTTAATAAACTTTTAAATTTTTTCAATTAAATTTTTTCAACAAAACTTAAAAAAAGGAAGGGTTTATAATTTTGCACACAACTAAAAGATTTGTCCTGAAATTAGTCGTAGTATTGATTGAATGAAATATATGTTATGGATAGTTTACTATTTTACAAGAAATGTCATAAAACTCAAAATATATTATATGCCTCTCTCGGATTTTATAGTCACCATAAAATATCCTACAGCATTTTTAGATTTAAGAGTTTCCGTTTTTCATATTTCAAATTCTTATTTGAAACACATTCATAATTTATGAGATGGATTTATGTACATCAACGTTTTTGACAGTATTTAAAATTCAGTGTTTACAAGGCGTTTGCTATTATTATTTATCAAACAGTTTCGGTGTGGATGTTTCACACTGTAAAGAAATACATTTTAAAAATTCCGTATTGTTGGTAACCTTTATCGATATATTTACTTTGCAGAATTTGCGTGGCTTAAAATATTACAAGCGACCTACAGTAGTAGTTTAAAGATCCCTTTTTCACGTCTTTCTTGAATAACTCGAAAACTACGACCTCTAGCGAAAAAGTATCCTCGTACAAAATTAAATTAGATAAAATTTTCTATAAATAAGTTCCCATTAATTTTTTATGTAGGATCAATACTTTACGAGATACAGAAGGTGGAAAAATCGCGAATTCAAAAAAAAACGAGTTTTAATGACATAAATGAAATTTTAATACTAAATGAATTTAAAACTAACAGAAAAAGTATATTATTATTAATAATAAACGAACATTATCTTAAATTTAAACATTTTAAAAGTCAGCAAAATCATCATCCTCGTCGTTGTCGTCCAAATTGTCGTCTAATGGTGCACCATTCGTGCACGTACCATGGCAAGTGCCACACATCATTGAGCATGTAATGCCGGCTTTTCGGCAACCACAGCGTCCCCCACACCCAGTAGAACATCGGCAAAAGATGGAGTTAAAAATTGCTTCAGGAGCTACTGGTTCTTTGGTGGTAACCGGGGTTAGCGATCCATTTTCCGCTCGGTTCCATCCCCGCTGGTTCGGGGGTAGGAGCTTGTTGAGCCATAGCTGTCTCTGTAAGTAAGTAAGCGAACCGCAGTAAGTAATAAAAAATATTTGTAAGAAACGGTTAATATACCTGCAAATAAACTCTGCGCAGCTCCTTTGGTTGGTGGCAGTGTGGCTAGATCAGGTTTTGGCTTGGCGGATGATTTTAGGAATGCAGCATATCAATGTTTATTTAAGTTTCGCTCATCTGTAGTCGCTTGGTAGATCGCTAAAAACATCTTCTCATTCCATTTTGCGCGGTGAAGCGGGAAAGAAAGAAAGACGTGAAAAGGGGACCTTTAAACTACCATGAATAATGACAAAAACCTTATCCAATATAGCCCGTTTCATTAGTTATTAGTTCGTTAAACCGAGGGATAAGGCTGATGGGATTGCTGGAATTAATTGAACCATTAGATTAGTTGGATACACAGCACACATCCTTAAATTTACTTTTCCTTTAATTATCGCCAGATGACGCGAACATGGTTAGAGACATGCTCGTCAAGTAAATTGTTCGAATATAGTCTTCAAGCATTTTTGGTTTTTGTTTTTCACCGCCTATGAATTCCGACTTAACAATAATTGTGAATTACGAGATACAATTATAATTTGTACAATTGCATCTATGGTACGGAGAATCTTGATTTTGTGTAAGAAAAGTTTATAGTACAAATTAGTATTGAAGGAAGCATTGAATGTGCATGTGTAGTGTCATCTAAATTGAAAATTATTGTTGTTTGTATATACAGAAGGGGTTTAGGAATTTAAGATACGTTTATTGAAAAGATGGAACAAATATTAGAATACATCAACATAAAATACATAAAATATAAACTTATAATTGCAGATTTCAATCCAAAATTAGTAAAGAATTTACAAAATAATTTATTTTTAAATATATTTCATGCATACAATTTGTCCTAAACTATTTTTGAACCAACTAGGGAAATAAAAGATTCATCTATACTTATTGATAATATATTTGTAGATTTTAAAGATTCAGAGAGTGAAATTTTACAATCTGCATTATCTGATCACTATGCTCAGTTACTTAGCTTTAAAATTGAAAAGTTACAAGTTAAAGAAAGTAGATTTTCCAACAAAAGAGTTTTCTCAAAAAAATAAGCTACTACAATATAAACCAGAACTGAAAAGGATAGACGGAGATTCTGTGGTAATTTCGAATGATATAAATGTGGCCTATAATAAAGTTGTCAACATAATAAAAGATTTAATGAATCTAGTTCTTTTAAAAGATACAGAGTGAAAAAACAGCATAAAAGGTGGATAACTAATGGAATAAAAATATTTTGCAAAAGAAAACGGATCTTATATAACAAAAAAAGAAATGAGAAAATTAGTGAAGATGAATTTAACATGTAGAACTAAATATTAAGAAAAGTCATATAAGAGGCAAAAACACTAATTTTATAATAAATGCAGAAAATAAAACGAAAGCTTCATAGACATTAGTTCGACAGATTACAGAGGGAAAGAAAGCGACTACAAGTACTCACACTTAACTTTTAATAAATTGAATTATTTTGTTAATGCGTATTAACTTTGTTAATAATAATAGTGTAAATCGGAATGGAAGTTTTGGAATGTATTAGGGCTTAAAAAATAAAAAATCAGTAGGAGAAGATCAAATTCCTGTTTCATTATTAAAAGAGTGTGCAGAAATTATCTCATATCTTTTATTACATGTTATAAATCTGTCTTTTAATATAGGTGTATTTCCAGATGCATTCAAAACAGCACAGATAAAAGCATTACACAAAAAAAGGGGAAAAAGATCACGAAAGGAACTACAGACACGTGTTAGTTCTATCAAATATAAACAAAATATTTGAAAAAAATATAATAACACATATTTAACAAACTTGATTACATTTTAGTTAATCGTTCATATATTCGTTAATTGTCTAGAAGACTTTTCTCATAAGATAACTTGATACTTTTTGTTTAAATGTTTTAATATTTTCAATATCTTTAAATATTTGAAGCAGCTTATTATATAGTTTTATTCCCACATACAGTGTGTCCCAGGATAGATGTAACAAGAGGTGTAATGGACTAAAAATTTAGGAATTTTGGAATGGTATTTGGGGATTGAGTCCTGCTTGTTGTAAAACTAAAGTATACCAAAAATGACTTGATTTGGTGTTCTACAGGGTGTTTTAAAAGCAAAGTTGTAAAAATCACCACCAATAAAGTACCTTTATTTTTCAAAATTTGAAAAAATTCCTCTAAGAAAAGTTATTTAGAATGCAATTTTATACCTCTATACCAAATTTTAGGAATATAAAATAATTTTTTTGAAACTTCCCATTTTTTGCGAATAAAGAGTTGAATTCATATTTAAAGTTGTGTAGGAGCAAATGTTAATCATCTCAAAAAGTAGGCTATTGGTAAATAAAAAATTGAATATACGAGATGTAAGAAGGTATAATGTTAATCGAACTAATTGTAAAACAAGAAACAATTACTAACAGAAGATTAATGAGGTTTAAAAATTATAAAAATGTAATAAATGTCAAAAACATAACAGATTCACAAACAAATTAATTATTGACCAATACAAAACAATGTTTACAATTTTTTTATTATTCGACGTAGCTACCACCCACATCCACGCACGTTTCGATCCTTCGCCTGAAGTCCTTAAAACTGTTTCGAATATGATCTAACGGTATGGAGTTTACGGCATTTGTAATTCTCTGCTTCAATACTGCTACATCGTTAGGAAGTGGTTCAGCGTAAACCAACTGCTTGAAGCGACCCCATAAAAAGAAATCCAATATTGATTGGTCTGGGGATCTCGCCGGCCACTTGATCGGTCCATCCCTGGCAATCCAATTTTCCGATTAACCATTTCTGTGCAGTGGCCAGGGCTCTTAAAATATTTAAATGTTCTTCAGAAAATCTTTCAAGAAGCTGTAAATAAGTGTGCTGGTTTAACCTTCCCTCAATGAAATAAGGTCCAATAACTCCAACGTGATAAGAAACGGCACACCACACATTCACTTTTTTATAATATTGTCTTCTACAATGAATTCTAAAATTTGGAAGCCCAAAATCGACAATTCTGAGAACTTGTGAATGTGGATTCATCTGAGAAAATTATGAAATGATGAAAAAATCTCTCTTCCATGATTTTTTCTCCAAACAAAACAAAACAAAAATCCAACCTACGGCCGTCATCTCCCTCTTCAAGCGTATGTTTATAATTTGCATTATATGCATATTGCAAATTGCTAATTTTCTTTGCCTTGTAAATTCTTTGGAGTTCAGACTGCTAATATTAATAAAAGCTGATCTCTCTCTTAGTGGCATCCTAAGATTTTCTATAACAGAGGCATGAGCTATAATAGCCCCAACATTGTCTTGATCATATGCTTTTATTTTTCTTTTCATGTTAAGAACACTACCAGTAGCCAGAAACTCTTTAATTATTCTCATAGCCTGAGTACGTGACGAAGCAGTGTTTGGAAATTTCAAATTAAATTGGCTTACCACTTCTCTTAGCGAGTTTTCACCGCCAATTCCGTAGCATTGGACAATATAAATTTTTTCACTTACTGTGAATACCATTTTCACTTAATTTTTTATGCTTGGTTCGTCAATTTGAAACATAAATTAAGGATAATATTGTCTACGTTTGACAGATATGTCAATAATAAATGATAAATGTGTATCCACTGCTTTTCTCATAGCCTACTTTTAGCTTCTATATAACTTTAAATATTAATTCACAAAAAATAATTTCTATGCAGTTTTAATTGAATGGTTCAAAATAAAATACTAATTTATTGAAAAAATGGGAAGTTTCAAAAAAATAATTTTATATTCCTGAACTTTGGTATAGAGGTATAAAATTGCATTCTAAATAACTTTTCTTAGTGGAATTTTTTCATATTTTGAAAAATAAAGGTACTTTATTAGTGGCGATTTTTACAACTTTGCTTATAAAATACCCTGTAGAACACCAAATCAAGTCATTTTTGGTATACTTTAGTTTTACAACAAGCAGGACTCAAATCCCCAAATAACATTCCAAAATTCCAAAATTTTTGGTCCATTACACCTCTTGTTACATCTATCTTGGGACACACTGTATATGGGACTTTTTTCATAAAGCGATAAGGAATGTAAGGGAATAGATAAATCCGTATTTGCTCGAGTATGATACATATGGAAAAAATTATTTTAAATTTAAATATTGAAAAATTCTCTTCATGCACAACAAAATTTCCAGGATGTACAATAAAGTTAGTGTTAGTATTCCGAAACTTGAAAATATTTCTCGACAACTATATTTTTGATAGCCTTTTTTTGTAATCTAAAAATTATCCCACGCTCCAACTCAGAAGCTGAGTAACCTATCTATCTCTCTTACTCTCTCTTTTGAATATGTCAATCTTAATTTCCATTATTTTATAAGAATGACATTTTTTACGATAACCACCATTGAATTTGAAATGCATCATTCACAGATTGAGCCGTGTGACATCGGAAATAAAAGAGTACCCTCAACGGTTTATCTTTATACACTTGGTTGCTTATTTCTTTCTTATCAATAAGTCTCGGAAATATCTTGACAAGTATCATAGAAGGGAGAAAAATACATAGTATAATAAAATACAGTATTCCTATTCTTTCCAACTTAATATTATACAAAATTCAAGTTGTATATAAACCGTATTTTGTATTTCAAGAGCTTTGTGACGCTAGAAACTGAAACAATAAAAGACACTGCTTCCAGCGTTTTATTTGTCATTGATATTAATTTAATTTATTAGAAATTTCCTTCAACAATTTTAGTCAATTTTTAGCAAATGTTTAAACCGTTATTGAATGCTTGACATTGTTAAAAATTATTGTTCATAAAACTTTAATGATATAATATTTGAAATCGTTTACCCCAAAAACCCATAAAACGATATGTCACACTGTAATGGGGGTGGTAAAAGGGGAGGCTGTTACCAAAAATAATTTTGATGCCTTTGGTACTTGTACACACACTAAATAGACGGAGAGCTGGGCACGAAATTTCGATATGGCTCGGGTTATGAAAAGTTTCCGTAACAATACATCGTACACTAAGGGAGGACCCTGATTTGGGAATTTGCTGACAGCTCGAGCGGGGAGGGGCGCCGCCATATTGAAAAAATGGCGCACAAAAACAGTCTCTTTGAATATCTCGCTTCGGGTGCCCCATACGGCAAAAAATGTTCTTATGAAAATAAAAAAGCATTAAATTTTCTACAAATTATGTCCTATAGATTTTTTCGTTAAACTGAATAGTTTCGGTGCAGCAGCCGAAATTATGATTTTTTGTAATTTCTTAATTTAGTGCGACTTTTATGAAGGAGTATTTTTGTAATGAGACAAAATTTGTTTTCATACCTGAAAATCTTCAAATATAGTTGATTTTACTTGTCTGCTACGCATAGCTCAATGTTCAATACTCGTTTCCACACCACCTTGAGGTAGAGTATATGGCGCGTTTTTTTTTTACGTGATTGTCCCCTGTAGGCCTAATCCACGACTAGCCTGTTTTAAGTGCTTGATGTCGAAGGTCCAGGTTCGTTGCAGTCTTTAACAATACTTTCTTCGGAAATTGCTTCCGTTGCGCTGTTCACTGATTCTACGTATTGATTGTTCTCGTTTTGACTTCCTCGTCGTGATGAAGCTCGTCGACTGTTTGCTGGTGCATTGTCGCAGCTTTGTACGTTACAAAACTTTCAAATTACAGAACATTTTAACCCTGCCTATCTACAACCACATGCTGCACTGCACCGAAATAGGGCTAAACAAAATAATAGAAAAATTTAAATACAAGTCCGAATATGTTTCATTTCATGCTGTTCAATTACAGTTTATTCTTATGACTAAATCTTCTTTTTAATATTTCAACTTAAGATTTTACTAATATCTAATTCAGCATTTATGTGCTCATATAAACATACGCAAGTGTTCAGAGTAAGCTATTTGTAGTAATAGTTTGTTTTCTTCTTTTTGTAATATGTCTGCTGAGTGAGCATATCTAATACACCCACCCAAAAAGAGAAAAAATTAGCTTGTATTATAATAAAAATTTAATTTGCCTTATATGGGGGAGTAATCTAAAAAAATCGGCCCAACATTTGTTGATTGGACTGGGAAAATCCCCAAAAACCCAATCAGACCAAAGAAATCATTCATTTGTATTCCTATTATTAGCTTCCTCCAAGCTCATTTTCAAACGTAGATCGCTGAATCTTGGGAATGGTGATGACTTGGTAAACGCATCTGTCAATTAGTTACCTGTGGAAATATATTGTATAATTACTTTATTTTGTTCACTCTGTTCTCTTGTAAAGTGATATTTGATATCAATATGTTTTGAGAGCTTGTGAAATACTGGGTTGTTAGCTTTATTAAATATGTGGCTGTAAGTACTGCCTCACTCCATAAACTTTTATCTAATTCAGCTTCATGTACCATTGCTCTGGCCTTTTCTGTAATTGACCTATTCATACGTTCCGCTACTATATTTTGTTGTGGTGTATATGGTACCGGTAAGTGATACGTGAGGCCCCTTTAAGCACAGAAATTTTTAAACTCATTAGAAAGATATTCTCTTCTATTATCGCAATACAAGTTTACAATTTTTGAATTAAAGTGTGCTTCACTTTTCGCTACAAAATTCTGAAAAACTTTAAAAACTTCAGATTTATATGATAATAAATGAGTAACTGTACAATAGGTATATTTGTCGATAAATATTATAAAATAATTTTGTCAATAGTCAATTTGACAAACGTCTGAATGGATAATAAATAACGGTCTTTTAATATGTGATTTATCTTTGGCTTTGGCAATAAAAGTGCAGCATGTGGTTGTAGAAAGGCAGGGTTAAAATGTTCTGTAATTTGAAAATTTTGTAACGGACAAAGCTGCGACAATGCACCAGCAACAGTTCGACGAGCTTCTTGACGACGAGGAAATCGACTTTCCAGTTGAAACATTTCTCGCAAGCATGGAGAACAATGAATACGTAGAATCAGTGAACAGCGCAACGGAAGCAATTTTCGAAGAAAGTACTGTTGAAGACTACAACGAACCTTCGACATCACCTAAAACGCCTCAAGAAGCAGGCTAGTCGTGGATTAGACCTACAAGGGACAACCACACATAAAAAAAACGTGCAATATACTCTACCTCAAGGTAATGTGGAAACGAGTATTGAATATTGAGCTATGCGTAGCAGACAAGTAAAATCAACTATATTTGAAGATTTTCAGGTATGAAAACAAATTTTGTCTTAACACAAAAATACTCCTTCATAAAGTCGCACTAAATTGAGAAATTACAAAAAATCATAATTTCGGCTGCTGCACTTTAACAAAAAAATCTATAGAATATATTTTGTAGAAAATTTAATGCTCTTTTATTTTCATAAGAATACTTTTTGCCGTATGAGGCACCCGAAGCGAGATATTTCAAAGATACTGTTTTTGTGCGCCATTTTTTCAATATGGCGGCACCCCTCCCAGCTCGAGCTGTCAACAAATTCCCAAATCAGGATTCTCCCTTAGTGTACGACATATTGTACCTACATTGTTAGGGAAACTTTTCATGACCCGAGTCATATCGAAATTTCGTGCCCAGCTCTTAGACTAAAATCAAAATTTTATTTATTTACCTCGTCTAATAATGGATTGGGTGTAGTAGAAAGGTTGGTTAATGCCAAAAATAAATTTTATGCCGCTGATTGTTGTATACACACTAAATCACAATATTATTCTTTTGCCCCCTTCAACAATGAGGTGGGAGTGGTAGAGGGGGTGGCTAATGCCAAAAATATTTTGAGGTCTTTGGTTCTTGTACACGCACTAAATCGCAATTTTATTTCTTACTCCCTTTAATAATTGTGTGGGGATGGTGATGAGGGTGAGTGTGGGGGTGGCTGATGCCAAAAACATTTTGAGCCTTTGGCCTCTCGTACTTACTCTAAATCCCAATTTTGTGGATGCTTACTTGCTTGCTTTGCCTATTTACCCTCATTTTCCCCCATTTAGCCCGCTACCCTTCAACGGCTCAAAATATAATTTAGTTCTAGACTTCGTCACAGTACATAGAAGTATCAATTCAATATTATAAACCGTTCCAGAGTACCTAATCGTGTGCACCTACAGATATATTTTTTTTGCTGAAACTAAATTATCGACGTTTCATAACATTATAATCTTATTTGAACAAAAATAAGCCGTTTTAAAATTTTTCTACGATTACAATACTTCGACTACGTGGATGTGGAAGTAAAGTGATGAGGAACAAACTCTTCGGAAAATCATTTTTGGAACATGAAGAATGGCGATCGGTACAAACTGTATCGGCTTTTTTTACGATGATACTGTTTTAGAGAATTTTATGCTCTACTAAAGAATTACGTATAGCTTTTTACCCTATTTCGTTTACTTTTCATGATATTGCCGAAAAACATAAGTTCCGTTATTTTGTTGTTGTCATTGTTAATAACTTTCATTTCACTCTACTTCATCACAAAAATAATAATAATAATAATAATAAATTGCCTTTATTTCAGTATTATACATTAATACAATACCTAGGGCGAAGTCTAGCCGAAGCTACTCTACTTAACCCATAAATATCAGGTATCTCCAATAATTCGTCATACAGGGGTCTTCAAAAATCAGTGAAAACTCATTTTTCAATGTAACTAAAGTCAGGATAGTACTCAGAAAACCCAGAAGAGTAGTGTAGACTTTGTCATAAGTTTTGCATTGCATAATCGCTAGCTAAGTAGTGAAAATTGTTCTTAAGAAATTTTTGGAGACTGAAATTTTGAGTGATCTCTGTACTCTACAAAGATAATTGCATTTGCATTTAAATAAAATAAGTATATTGTAGTTGACGACGCACTTATCATGGGTGTAAAAAATGCCGGCGTCTTTGGCGGTGCGGTAAAGATCAAAGTCGCCGACATTTTTTATACGCATAATCAGTCGGTAGTCAACTATACTTTCTATTATACTCTTCCAACACTCACGAAACTGTATCAGCGCATTCTCGCGAGAGAATGCCATGCCGTGCTAGTCGTTAGTTGTGTTTCACAGTATCCACTGCACAACGTTTTAAGGGCCCTTACGAAATGTTCCTTTGCGAAGTTTTCTGTGTACCAGAATAAAACCGCTATCAAGAGAAAGAACGGAAAACGTGTTTTTTGTGGCATTTGGCTACTAGCCACACAGCCAACACACAGCCAATGGCTACCCTAAAAATCATTTATTCTAACTAGCCTATGTCGACAAGTAAAAGAAAGAAATAAATTTTTAAGATAAGCAAAGGAGTAAAGAAGAGGTACACACGCTTCTTGCCCTGGGGAATATTTATTTTTTGTAACAAATAGAATTAGAGGACCACTATTTATAGGTTATAGGATGTAACAAAGGAAAAACAACAGAAGATACGAAGCTAATAGGCTATTGTCTATGTACAAAAAAAGAGGGTTGAAAGGAACTAAAACGTTAAAGGGTATTTATTGTTCATTATGTTCAATTGACCCCAAGATATGAAAAAACCGCGGAGTGCTACCATTTAAAGTGGTGCGTTTTTGAGATCGAAGTAAAAAGGTCCACTTTTCATATTTTTTTTTGCTCGAAAACTATGAATTTTTTCTATAAACACGTCAATAGAAAAGTGTGTAGATAATTAAATTTCCAATCGAAATGGCACCTTCAGAAGTCAAAAAATTTTTTTTTACAAAAATACGTCCAAAAAACAAAACAAAAAAAAACGAAAAAATGCAATTTTTTATTTGTTTTTTATTTTAGCCTGTAACTATTTTTCGGGTACATTTAGGCATAGACATTGCTGCATAACAAAAAAGCTGGCGTTTTACCCGTTAAAATGAGATTTTGTAAACAGTTTTACGATTAATAGTGACCGAGATATAGCGTTTCAAAGTTTGCAATTTTAACTTTTTTTGCTAATTTTTACTATTTTTTTTCAAATTTCGTCCTGTAACTTTTTTCTGAGTGAATTTAGGTGTAGACATTATTATATTAAAGTGAAAGCTGACTTTACGCCCGTTGAAATGGTGGCTAGTAAAAGTCTCTACGACAAATAGAAACCTAGATACAGCGTTTCGAAGAGTGTTACTTTTATTAACTTTCTTCCAATTTTTACGTTCCTTTTTAAATTTCGGCCTATAACTTATTTGTCAAATGCTTTAAGTACAGATATTGCTACACTGAATGACCTCGCAGCATTCTTGTTTAAATGGTCTGCAATAGAAATTTAACCCATCTTAAAGTATTGTTTTTTCTCCTTATTATCCTTATCCATTTTTCGTATTTCCGGCCTCAGAAAATCAGCTTACTGGCACATTTCAATTACTCAAAGCCATTATCAAAACCTGATAAATTTTTGACAAATGAAAATAAAAAAAAAAATTATTTCATATTTAATTCAAAAATTTGAAGAAAATAATATTGAGACTGGGCAAGCTGAAGAGGATGCAGACGTACTAATTGTAAAAACTGCAAAAGATAAGGCATCCCAATCAGAAAATGTTGTTGTAGTTGGTCAAGGTCTTCTTCTTATTATCTTATCATTATTACCAGAAGAAAATGAAAATATATATATATTTTTAAACCTAGAATAGGAAATGTAACTGCCAAATTATATAACCATAATAGTTTCAAATTTAATCATCTAGAAAAATACCTTGGCTTCGTCCATGAATTCAGTGGCTGTGACACAACCTCGTCCTTTTTTGGTATTGGTAAAGAGAAATTTTTGAATTTCATTAATGAGAATATTTTGCTTTTGGAAAAGTATTTAAATTAATTTTTGTGTGAAAATGCAAGTCCAGCAGCCATTGGTTCTGCTTCTGAATGTTTGTAACCTTACTATACGGTATGAAAATTGATGGCCAAAGCACCTGTCGCTATAAGTTATTTCAGAAGTACTCAACAGGTGCGAAATTCTCATTGTCCCGATTGGCTCCAACAACTGATGCTGCAAAACATCATGGTTTAAGAACTTACTTGCAAATGCAACATTGGAAAGGAAATATTGTAAATTCTCTCATCTGGGGTTGGAAAAGTTCAGAAAATGGACTAGTACCAATTTTGACAAATAAACCTCCCGCACCACAAGTTTTGCTGGAAAAAATAGCCTGTAAATGCACCAAAGGATGCAGAGGAAACTGTGGTTGCAGGAAATTGGGAATGAATTGCTCCATTTTTTGCAACGAATGTATGGGAATGAACTGTGAACTCGCTGATGTACCTCAAATAATGAAAGACGATGTTTACATAGATGCCGATGAAGAAATCGACTTTGATTTTGAAAATATGTTAAATCCAGCATTTGAATAATTTCATAATGTAAGTTATTAATCAAGTTATTTAAACAAAAAAAAAACACGTGATATAATAAAGTTTAGAAGTGGAAAAATGTAAAAAGTTATTTTTTAAGTACAATAATCTACTATATCTAGACTGTATCTTGGTTACTATTGATCACATAAACTTCTATTGCAGACCATTTAAACAAGAATGCTGCGAGTACATTCCATGTAGCAATATCTGTATTTGACAAATAAGTTATAGGCCGAAAGTTAAAATAGAACGTAAAAATTGGAAGAAAGTTAATAAAAGTAACACTCTTCGAAACGCTGTATCTAGGTTTCTATTTGTCGTAGAGACTTTTACCAGCCACCATTTCAACGGGCGTAAAGTCAGCTTTCACTTTAATATAATAATGTCTACACCTAAATTCACTCAAAAAAAAGTTACAGGACGAAATTTGAAAAAAAAATAATAAAAATTAGCAAAAAAAGTTCAAAGTTGCAAACTTTGAAACGCTATATCTCGGTCACTATTAATCGTAAAACTGTTTACAAAATCTCATTTTAACAGGTAAAACGCCAGCTTTTTTTGTTATGCAGCAATGTCTATGCCTAAATGTACCCGAAAAATAGTTACAGGCTAAAATAAAAAAAAAAAATAAAAAATGGCATTTTTTCGTTTTTTTTGTTTTGTTTTTTGGCCGTATTTTTGTAAAAAAAGAAATTTTTGACTTCCGAAGGTGCCATTTTGATTGGAAATTTAGTTCTCTACACACTTTTCTATTGACGCGTTTATAGAAAAAATTCATAGTTTTCGAGAAAAAAAAATCTGAAAAGTGGACCTTTTTACTTCGATCTCAAAAACGCACCACTTTAAATGGTAGCACTCTGCGGTTTTTTCATATCTTGGGGTCAATTGAACATAATAAACAATAAAAACCCTTTAACGTTTTAGTTCCTTTCTACAGTACATGGACAATAGGCTATAACCTATTGAAATATTTACTTACAAAATTCATAATAAAATTTTCGTCTCTTAAAAAAAACCGATGATGCAATCAAAAATGTGTTTATTATGTTGGCTGAGGAGAGAAAAAACATTCAAAGAAGATTGAATATTACAAAACAAGATTGTTACATAATCTGTCACTTGCTGATCGGTATTTAGAATACTGGAAAAAAAATATGACACTGGTCTCCTTTTAACATTACAACTATCACAATTCTCTGAAGGCAGAATTTGATGCAAATGTGTTGGATAACAAGCATGTCCAAATTTGAGGCGTATTATTTTTGTGATATATTTTCTTGAATATACATAATTTTCATGCCAAAACTTCAACAAGATTGAAGATCAGGATGGATATGTGAATATCCATGTAGGATTGAAACGGCAGAACTCCCGCCACAACTTCAATTATCTTTTTTTAAATTTAAATTTTAAATGTTGATTTTTTGATCTAATGGAAATATCGAGTTGATGCTATCTTTGGCCAAAGAGTGGACAATTTCATTATTTTTTATGCCATGTAGAATGCGCTTTTACCCATATAAAATGAACCTGGTTTCCCAAAGCTAAAACATTGTGTAGCAGATTCTTTATTTTTAGAATATAAGGGTTCGTTTCGGTATTAAAAGACACACTGTTTTCTAATGAAGATAGAACTGATAGAGATTTTGATACAATTATGGAGGTATCTGCATTAGATGAATTAATCAATTCGAGAGCCTCGTATATAACCATTGCTTCTGCTGTGAAAATGGAGCATTGAGACGGCAATTTGATTGTTATAAAGTTATCGGTGGAAGGTATATAGCATGCACAACCGGTACGGTACCTAAGGGAGATTTAGAAGCGTCTGAGTATATAAAATAAGGCCAATTCATGGGCTACATTAAAACAACTCTAGATCAGCAGGTATCTTAATTTATCGCACTAGATCGTTGAGAGTTGGTCTCCTGCCACATTTGTCTTTCGGCGCTGGCAGGAAAAGTCGTTATTATCCATTTTGTATGCCCGATAACATATACAACCACGTTGTGCAACCAGTTTTATCTGGTTATAATTCTGTATCAGGAACTACCAAATATAAGCGATTCTTCGAAGGAATTTTACTCCACTATTCACCTGTTCTGCAATGATCACACAAGATATGGTGATGGGGTTGTTGTATTGGTTGAGCATTAGAAATAAAGGCAAAAATTAATCATAAATAAATATAAAAATGTCCACTTATATGTGTTTGTATAACATTTCTCTTTAGGTTTTTAAATCAAGTAACATAATACCCATGAATAATCTTAAGTGCACTGGTTGACATAATGTTTGGGTAAAGTTAAAATAATTTATAAGACTTTAGCTAGTTAGTTGTATTAGGTAGATCTTTCGAAATAGGTATAAAGACATGCTTTCCGAGTGATCTTTTCAAATCTTTTCAAATTAAATATAAAATATTAACCGCGACTCTAACTTTTATTTCACACCGATTTCCAACAGGGTTCCTGCATTTAGTACAGTAACTAGACGTTTTAATTTAAAAATAATGTCATATAAATTAATTTTCATTTTTTTTCTAATTAAATGGTGAATTTATCAAATAAACGTTTCTATATTATGCTGGAGCTTGCTAATTTATAAGGGTTGAATGCCACATTTTTTGAAGGGGTGACACCCAAAGAATACTAATAGCCACTGGGACTGAAATATATTCAAATTTTGAGAGAAGGAGGTTCTATGCAATTTCCGTCAGTTATATTGGAGCCGCCATTTTGAATTTTTTTATTTTGATTTCAGATTCGTAATAAGTGACCTCACAAACATAAATGTGCTATGTATTAAACATAAATCAACAGTACTTTTTCAAACAAAATATATTTAAATTTAGGGGTGGTTTTAACCTCGTGAGGATAAGAGCAAGTGTCGGGACTATATAAAAATTGATGATACCTTTTACTACAACAATCGCCCATAAAAAATTATCATAACTTTATTTAAAATTTTGCATATTCTTTTTACCTGTAGGACATGGAGATTTTCCTGATATAGGTAAATCTATATTATAAAAATACTTTCCAAGAACGACAAAATCACTTCATGTATTTTGGTTTTCGACACAAACTAAAACAGAAAACTTACCACTTTCGTGTAATATTTATTTATTTTTACTCATTTTTATGAATACATTATTTTGCAAACTGCTTGCGAAGTTTATTTTAGTCTTAAACAATTTTTTTTGTTATTTTTTTTCTAAACAGTTGATGAGAGTTACGACAAAAACAAGTATACGTGCCTATAAAACAAAACATGAGCTCCTTATTCCTCAATTTCGTAACTGACGAGCAGCTGCAGCTACTGTTTCTGATAATGTTTATTGTCAATTTTCCGTAGACATGCATTTTACTTAGTCAGCATGATATCGCACAACAAATCATAAGTTATTTAACTGCCAGTTTAACACTTTGCTGACTGTGATATATTTCAATATTCAGTATTGTTTCGAACTACTAAATTAGAAATTTAATTCGTGCTTTATCTTATGCGAGTGTCTTCAGATGTTTCAAGACCTGGCTGCAGAGCATTATCCTTCATTAATATTGTTGTAAATTAATGGAAGGTATCCCATTTTAGTGGTTAATGGCAAAATTAATTGAATACCTTTTGTTTTGATACGACGCGACGGTGATCATGAACACTAAATTATTTGTTTATATTCAACCCGAATAGAATTCTTATTGGACTTAATCAGACTTTCCATACAACTTACTAAATTTTCTATACACAATGGACACCCATTTCACATGTATGTACAGGGTTATTCATTATATATTGCCCCTTCCCCTTTATATCTGTTTTTATTGGAAACAAAAAAAATCGTATAAAAGTTGTAGGGTTGTATATTGTTAATATTTTTTAAATTCAATTAAAAAACAATTGTTTGCATAGGTTACGTGATATAACAATGAAGGTTGTTTTTTAAATGGAAAACCTTATATGTTTTTACATATTCTTTTAGATCTTTTTTCCCTGATTTCAAATACATATGTATATAAAAAAATAAAAAGCAAAAAAGCCATGTTGCTTCATTCATCTGCCGTTTAAGCCACCGCTACCATCTCAGTAACACTTTCAAAAGGCTAGTGATCATCCGTATCCTATCTAGGATTCGAACTCAGGACACTGTGGTCGCCAGCTTTAGTTTTAAGATATCTGTATTTGACTGTTTTTAAATAAGTACGTACAGGGTCATTTTGTTTCACACAGCGTACAATATTTATATAGTCAGGAATCAGGAGCCACTAAATCGATCATAGGGTGTGAACTCGAAGATATAGTTTTTAAAAAATACATACATTATCCGAATTGACCTTGCGGATCTGAATCCAGAGGGCGCCATTCTGTCCGCGATTGCAAAAATGCGTAAAAAAATTTTTTCCGAAAATTTTTTTGTCACTAATTATTGATTAATTTTATATTCCCACCGCATTTACAGGCTTAATTTTTAACATTTCTTAATGATTTTCAAACCAACGGAAAGCTTATTCTTTCTAGATTCCGGTGCTGCTAAATACTTCTCATAATTGTTGTTAACAAATGCTACAGAAATTGTTTAAACAAAGAGAGCCCAAAGAGTGCACGGTAAATTTCAGCATCGAGATATTTTTAAAACTATTATCGATAGATGCATACTTCTATGACATGAAATCTGCAAAACATAATGGAGCAGTTTTTAGAGAAAGAATTATCTACATTGCGTTATTGTTATAAAAGATACGATTATTTTTGTACAGCACGCGTTGTGATCCGGCTCGTCTTTTGGGGTAGATATACAGTGTACATGTATGTCTGGCATTGCCTCGCTCTCTTTAGGCTTGTTGACTACCTGTTGAGGTGTAGTGTAATAACAAAAAAATCTTATGAGTAGCGTATACAGTAACTGTGTTGTTTATAAATTCATGTAAAATATATTTAAAATAATTTTTGTATTATTTATATTTCCATTATTATTGCAGAGTATCCGATGAAATTACAAAAATAATAGCGCAATTGCATTTTTCTCATCATAATCATAATGAAGCCGACACTAGAATATTTGCGATCATCCTATATTATCAAATCTGGAGTATGGTAGAATAATAATAGAAACTACAACAGATATTTTTGTCTTATCCCTGTATTTTGTGTCTAGAATAATGGTGTCGTAGATTTGATGCATTTATTTATACCGATTCATCATGCTGTGCGAGAATTAACTATATAGAAGACAATAAGTGCTCAAATGAATTTGGGTAATTTATTTTTGTGCATTTATGCTTTGACTGACTGTGATACAGTCAGTTTTCTATTTAAAAAAAGGAAGAACTAACGCTGTAAAAAATGTTTAAGACATACAGAAGATAAAGAACTACAAAGAATACTTCAATGATTTCATTACTTTTCAAAATCTGGCCCGGTATTTTTTTAAAAACCGCTGGAAGGAATTCACTACTTCCACATCCAGATTTTCCATCCATGTCTCTCAGAACGAATAATTTTTTTATGTGGAAATAATTGTTTATGGAACTTTAATAATATAATTTTTGAAATCGTCTACCCCCAAAAACCCATAAAACGATATCCCTCATCGGTAGTGGGGTGGAGGTGGTGATAGAGGGGTGGTACTGGGGGTGTATGAAGTAAAAAAATATTCTGAGGTTTTTGATTCTTGTACACACACTAAATCATAATTGTTTAATTCCCTTTAATAATGGGGTGGGGGTGGTAATGGGGGTGGCTAATGCCAAAAAAACTTTTGAGACCTTATAGCTTCTCTTGTAAATACTAAATACCAATTTTATGAACTCTTTCCTGCTTGATTTATCTATTTACTCCAGTTTACTCCCCATCCCTTCAACGGAATAAGATGAAAATATAATCTAGTTCCAGATCACCTTAAAATAAATACGCGTACGTACCAAATTTCAAGTCAATAACTTAAAACGGTTCCAGAGTAATCGTGCGCACAAAAAACATTACAGACAGACAGATCGACAAACAGAATTTTTTTTTCACTCAAACTTGAAATCTCGACGTTTTATGACATTCTAAGCCTATTTGAACAATAAAACTTTTCAAATTTTTTCTTGTCGTTACTATACTTCCACTGGATGTGGAAATAAATGTTATATGGTCGACGATAAGTCTGATATAAGGAATTTATCGCCTACCGAAGATTCTTTTTATCAACATATGTTGAGAGCTGCGTATCAAATTATTCTGTGGAAGAGTGCAACTGAAATAAACCCAGAAATTCCCGATCCAATTGATTTTGGTTGGGATTTGAAAAATAACTTACTTATTCCTAAATTAATAACTATAAATGTTCGTCCCAATATAACTTCTCAAAATGTATTTTGTAAGTGTAAATTTAAAAAATGTATCGGAAACTGCAGTCGTAGCAAAGCTGGGTTGGAATGCATAATAGATTGCTACTGAGAGGGTAAATGTATTAGCTGTTAATTTAGTTTAAGTATAATGTATGTATGTATATTATTATTTTTGTATTTCTATTTCTCAAGCACAAAAAGTAAATTTAAGTTCATTTAATTAGTTATATGGTTTTCTGTCTCTAATCAATATTTTAAGTTAAAATATAATAATTTTGGTTCTCAAGTAAACTAATCTTTAAATACCTTCGTTTTTTTTCATAATGACAAATGATAATATTTACGTATAAGTAATACGCATCGTAATTTTTTTGCAATCACAGTATATTGTCAGCAAATTACCGATCGGCCACAGCGCGCGAACGTGTCAGCCAAAACGATAGCGGAAATAACGGAGCGCTGTACAAAAATAGTCATATCTTTTACAACAATAAAACAATGCAGATAATTCTTTCACCAAAAACTGCTCCATTCTATTCCGTAAATTTCATATCATAGAAGTATGCATCTATCTATAATAGTTTTTAAAATGTCTCGATACTGAAATTTACCGTGCACTCTTCGGGCATGCTTTGTTTAAACAATTTCTGTAGCATTTGTTAACAATAATTTCGAAAATTATTTGGCAGTACCAGAATCTAGAAGGAATAAGCTTTCCATTAGTTCGAAAATCATTAAGAAATATTAAAAAATAACCCTGTAAATGAGATGGGAACATAAAATTAATCAATTTTCAGTGACAAAAATTTTCGGAAAAATTCTTTTTATGCTTTTTTGCAATCGCGGACAGAATTGCGCCCTCTGGATTCAGATGCGCAAAGTCATTCCAGATAATGTACATATTTTTTCAAAAGTATATCTTTGAGTTCACACCCTGGCATTTTAGGAGCGTCTTGTGAGAAGATTGATTCCCGACTAATATTATTTCGAGGTTACACCACGATGAGTCACGCGAAACCTCGCAACAGCCAGATGTTGCGGCAAGAGAAATATGAACCCTGAAGTTGATATTATCTTTCCAAAGTATAATCGCTTTATTTTTGTTTATGTGTATACACACTTAAATTCAATTTTATTTGTTTTTGTTTTGTTGTTATATAAGACGATCTTACAGGGAAAATCTACAAAAACTCTACTTCTGATTGTCAGTCGATAAAAATATTGTTGCACTTGCGTGTCTGGGTATTTGTCTCGGCCAGAGGTCAAGTAGGGTTGGGAGTTGTGGTGTTGAGGGGTTGGGTTTTTTCCCATCGTGTTTAATAAACATATGGGTTGGTAGCAGTTCGAATCATGCGAATAATTCGTCTTTAGGATTGGAATAACTATCGCTAGTTTCCATGTTGCAGAGAAATACTGCAGTTTAAGCACCACATTTAGAGTATAGGTAAGTTGGACGAGAGATTTTTTAGAGAGGTTTTTTAATAGGATGTTTGGGATATTGTCAGGACCAGGGGATTTAAAGTGGACATGATATTCTTGAGTTCAAAGGGGAGTTGTTATGATTTTTGTAAGTTTTCTAGCTAGTCACCATATTTATAGTATAGGTAAGTTGGATGATAGATTTTTTAAAGAGGTTTTTTAATAGGATGTTTGGGATATTGTCAAGACCAGGAGCTTTAGAGTGGACATGATATTCTTGAGTTGAAAGGGACTTGTTATGATTTTTGTAAGTTGTCTAGCTAGTTTAGTTACGTCTTCGTGTTGTGGAGTTTCGTTGGGTGTTATGATATTTACTGTCTCTAAATGTCGGACTATTATATCTGCTCTCTCTACATCCACAGTATACGTGCTGTTGTTTTGTATAAGTGTTGGGATGGTGGCGAAGCTCTTAAGGAGCTTCATCATCACCCATAAAGAATTGTTGTTTGTGGTCGCAAGCCTGACATCGTAAGTATTGCGCCACTGTGTCGGTGTTTGGTTTATTTGGACTTATTTACCCTTGGTAAGCTATATTTAAGACAGGCGCCTTGTGTTCCCGACACCATGTATATATATTGTACCGCATTCTTGTAAACTTATTTATTGTTGATTTCGCTAGAAAAAAATCATTCTTTATATAAAAAGCTGTGCTCGTCTTGAGAAGTCATAAACAGCTGTTAAACTTATTATAAACTACACAGGGTGTTCTAAAAATCAGAAAAAATGAAATTGACCTTCAGCAAAGTAACCTTTTTTACATTTTTTTGGAACCTTTATTTAATAAATAAAGTTTTCTTTTGACGAACTGACGGAAAGCTTAAATGCGGAGTTTAGTTGCAAAATAAGATAAACCACTTTTTAGTGAGAAAAGTAACATTTTATTCATTTAAAAAACAATTTATTCAACTAAGTTGAGAACTATTCAAAAGATACACATTTTCAAATTTTTTTCTAAATTCTTGATACACAGATGAGATCCTCATTAAGAAGAATGAACATATCATTAAGAAATGTTATGAATTGCGGTACCCCATCCGGAGACACATGTATATGATATTTTCTACACGTCCATATTTTAATCAAATTTCAACCACATCAGGCGATTGTATCATTCATCAGTCAATATAATAATATAATCTGAGATAAAGTAAAATAATTGGAAAATGAGTAAAGCATTCACAATGCTTTCATCTAATTTTCCAATTAGACAAGTAGTAGCCCTAGTGTCATTCAGAGACTGTAGTCGGGCCTCTTAATCAGATGTAATGATAGGCATATAGCCAACGCGGACGTTCGAGAATCAGCAATGCAATTAATGCCTATCTGCTACTAATTGCTATCAGATTCTCATCTTGCAGAAGAACAGTATGTTCAGCAGTTTTAGAAAACTACCCTATTGACTATTTAATACATCAAGCCTCAAGGGTGCTCTTGTAAAAAATGGATCAAATGTTATGTATATAAATAACGTTTAAGTAACGTTCCCATATACAAATATAAAATACGTGTCCATTTTTTAAAATATACTTCCTATCTTGGGTCTTTATTTTAAGAGTTATTTATTTAGTTTTAATGAGAAAGAGGTATAATGTAGTCATGCCAAAAATTTTCAATTAGTGTAAAAAGATCTTAAAATAAAGGGTTTAGTAGATATACAGGGTGTTTCATTAATAATTGGTCAAATGGAGAATTCTTAGCCCAAAATACGAAGATTTAACCTAAAACACTTAGATAAAATGTGCCTCCTTACTGAGATTCAGAGTGTTGAAGTTAAAAATTAAAAAAATATTTTCACATATTATTTTAAATTTACTTAATATTTCTTCACAATATTTGGTGGATAGTTTAAGCGGTCCAAGCATAATGTCAGCGAAAGAACTGGTTCCTCAGTATTGTCAGGAGTCCACGGAAGGGGGAGGGGTGAAGGGGTGAAGGAGTCTTAATTTGTACGCCACTGGTCAAATATTTGTTTTATTGGTTTTTTCTTGTTTTTCAATAATTTTTACGCAAAAAAGTACTCTTAATATATTGCTTTAGAGTGCCTATTTCTCGAGATATTTGAATTCGAAAAAGCGGCTACATGGTATTTTAAATTACAGTGTTACTTATCTCACAAATTTCTAATCACTTTGACATCTACCCTAATCCCTTATTGTTTTTATAGTGGACTGAAATAATAATGTTTTTACTTAGCAGGCTAATGATATTTAGTTTTCCTAGAACTGTCAAACGTTAGTTTTGCTGTAATGGGAGTTATTTAACAGTTCACAAAACTTATTTATTGATAATGCCACGTCATAATAATTTGTCGAATATGGAAATGCGAGACATTGTATGTATTTATGCACAAGAAAATTAGAATGCACGTGCTGCTTCACGAAGATATTTCGATATTTGGAATTATATCCCAATAAAATTCAATCGAATCACGAAACTTTTAGAAACGTTTACGAACGGTTAGGGGGAACTGGCAAATTTCGTTGAAAACGTGATGTAGGCTGCTCAAAAATAATTAGTGCCGATCAAGAGGATGACGTTTTAGTAAATGCTGAAGATCTCATCCGAGTACAAGACGTTTATCGGCAACTATTGGAAAAAGCAGTGCTTCAGTTTTAAAATACTCAAGAAAGTAAAATTACGACCATATCGTTTCACTCCTCTTCAGAATTTGTTTCCTAGGGATCTTCCTTAGAGAGTGGTCAACTTTACGAAAAATTGACAAGAGACCTTTTTTTTAAATGATCAAAGAAACCTGCAGTCTGTTAAAAAAAATAGTTTATACAAATTGAGACCAAATTTTCGTCCAGCAAACTCTTGATCCTTATTCAGTGAATATGCAAAAAATCGAATGGGAAAATTTTTTCACACGAAGGCGAGGTTTTCGCATTGTCTAAACCGCACCTGTATGTTTAATGACAAGCATCGTCTTGAAGGAACTTCTATAAATGATTTTTTGTTGCCACAGTTGGTCAAGAACTCGGTGTGCGTTGTTGTCGTTAATGTATTTTCTTGTGGCTAAATTGTACTTGTTTTTCTGTTAGCTTTTTTTTGCTGTTCACAGCATTTGGTTGTAGGTTGCAATGAAAAAAAGGATGCTAAAAACAAAAAATTAGACAATTTTATGACAAACGGTGTACATTTGATGCCATTTCTTAGCTTCAGGTTTGATCAAATAAAAAAAAAATGGTAACAATAAAGAAGTTTGCCAATCTTCAATCAAATTTAATTTGTCTCCTCTTCTTATCTACAGTCTTGGAAGATGTTTTGTGATTTACATATTACTCTAGTTGACGTCGCTTTGTTTCATACGGCACGTCCAACAACATCATGCCAACCACCGTGGTTGTTTGTTATGCTCAAGGCTATTTCAAAACGTTTTCCAATCAGTTCCTTGGTATCATGATAATATATAACCGTTTGTTTAATTACACAGGCCGACAAAAAAAATGTTGTTTTAGAGACCCTACCTATCTTTAGTAAAATCCGCTGAATCTGAAAATGATAAAAAAAATTTCTGACGTATGGATACTCTCGTACACCCTCAATTTCCGCCAAAAATTCAAAAAATCCAAACTGGCCATCCAACCCACCTATCTTTGATAAAATTTTCCTCTGAATCCGAAAATGATTAAAAAAATTCTGACTTATGGATTACCCTCCATACACCCTCAATTCCCCCCAAAAATTCAAAAAATCCAAACTGGCCATCCAACCCACTTATCTTTAGTAAAATTCGCTGAATCCGAAAATGGTAGACGCCTTGATGTGACCCCAGGGCTTCAACTCGCATTTTGATTGATTGCGGAATTAAAATGCTAAAACATTTTAATTCCGCAATCAATTGAAATGCGAGTTCAATCCCTGGAGCCACGTCAAGGCGTCTACCAACTCAAGGTAAGTTATAACTTGGATTTAGAATATACCTTCCGTATGCTACCTAGCTTAAAGTTACTTGAGAGCTTAAAATATTTTGGGAAACAATAAGCTTTCACTGAAAAATTTCATCAATGCCAGGATGCTAACTATAAATTGAAAATACTCTCTGGGGGCGAGGTTAAGTGTACGAGCAAAGGGAACTTGTAGTTCAAAAATATTTTTTAGTTTTGATATTACCGACAGATTTAATAAAATTATAACGGTTGCCACGTCTTACTTGTATTTATTTTTATTTTTGAAAGAAGCAAGTGAGAGATACGGATGAGTAGGGTCTCACGTCCAAACAATTTTTTTGCCATTTTCGGATTCAGCGAATTTTACTAAAGATAGGTGGGTTGGAGGGCCAGTTTGGATTTTTTGAATTTTTGGGGCGAATTAAGGGGGGTAATTCATAAGTCAGAATTTTTTTTTATCATTTTCGGATTCAGCGGAAAATTTTACCAAAGATAGGTGTGTTGGATGGCCAGTTTGGGTTTGTTGAATTTTTGGGGGAATTGAGGGTATATGGGGGGTAATCCATACGTCAGAAATTTTTTTTATCATTTTCGGATTCAGCGGAAAATTTTACCAAAGATAAGTAGGGTCACGCCTCTAAAACAACATTTTTTTTGTCGGCCTGTGTTATTGTTGATTTAAATTTGTGTGACACATGTATGCTATAATTCAATTGTTTTAATTGAAATGTGTTTACAATGCTTATAATTTATTATAGATAAATATTCATTGTTCTACCTTGGGAATACACGTCAATTTTCATTTATTACTCTATTTTATCAAATTGATTGAAAAAGTAGCTCTGACTTTTTAAAAGTATGAGAATAGTCTATTTTTTTTATTTTATTCACGTTTAAAATATTGAGAGTATATGGGTATACTTAACTTCGTCTTGATCGAGTAGAATAAAAGTGCATTTATCGTAGAATTTTCACCGATTTTTTGCGTAAACTAATGTGTCTGAATTTTAAAATACTTTGCCAACTAGGTTAAAATTTCTTTACCCTAATGGTGCTGCACTAGAGTTTTCTGTCAGCAACATCCGAATGCACTTTGTATTTATTAGCAGTATCGTAAGTTTTATTTGCCATGATGCCTGGGATTGTCGTGATACTCGTAATTTAAGAAAAACGTACAATTTATAGTTCAGGGGCATAACTTCTACCATTGGACTTTGAATAATGAAATTGTATGACTACTTGAAATACATTCCACATACAATCCACAATCATTCATTACCAGGGGCACTACATGAATTTGTGACAGACGGTCTGTGTTATGAATCAAAGATTGCAGCTGGTGCGGACATTACCGAGAGTAATTGATCACAACTTTTTTCACATACATTTGCACTGAACCTTATTTGTTCATAATAAAATTATGTCTAAAAATTACATAGCCCCACAAAAAAAAGTGGTCTGTCCGGCGGACCAGACCAATATATCCGTAGGTATTTGATTGATGGATTGGCTCGTTTTTCACCCCTAAACCCGAAAAACATACCCCCCAATAAAATAGTTTGTCCGACGGACTAGACCAGTTTATGCTCATGTATTTCGACCTGCTGAAACCGAATCCGATGACAGAGTTGTCAAACTGGCTCGTTTTCCACCCCCAACCCCAAAAAACACCCCCAACACAAAAACAAAGTGGTCTGTCCGGCGGACTATACCAGTAGATCCTTATGTAATTTGATCTGCTGAATCCGAATTCGAAGTCAGAATTGTCAGATTTGCTCGTATTTCACACCTAACCCTAAAAATCACCCCCAAAACAAAAAAGTGGTCTGTCCGGCGGACCATACCACTGTATCCTTATATATTTGGACCGCTGTAACCGAATCCGAAGTTATAATTGTCAGATTGACTCGTGTTCACCCCCAACCCCCCAAAAAACACCCCCCCTCCACAAAATGGTCTGCCCGGCGGACCATACCAGTGTATCCTTATTAGAGTGGCCCATCTCTATAGGGGGTGAATTTTTTTTGCGTATTTTTTAAGTCTCACCACACGAAAATATACTATTATACTAGGAATAATTTATGTCAAAGTTTCAGATAATTCGGTGAACGGTAACCCGTGCCGCATTCAGGTAGAAATTTGTAGATGAGATTTTATTACGGTAATACACTTAAATTTTACTTAAAATACAAATATCTACCTCTTTTCTCATAATGTTTTATTGGTGTAATTATTTCCTAGAAATTATTTGTTTTGGAAGTTTGGAAATATAATGCACCTACGGTAGGTTTTTATGTCAGTTTGCAATTGTGTTTTACAGTGGTGACATTATAAGTTCTAGCATACGTTCCTTTTTGAAAAAACATTTAACGATGGCTGATGTTAGATCCTTACGAAAGGATACTTTCTTTTACTTAGTTGGACACTATTCGTCACAAATCATTGGCAATAAATTGCCGTCTAATAGACAAGTATTACAAGTGCTCTTTTATAACATTCGCGAAGTGAAGCTAAGTTTACATGAAAGTGCTAAATTAACAATAAAAGAGGTGTAAGTTTTTTGGGATAAAGCTCGCATTCCGACACGTCAGGATTTTCATTGTGTTAAACAACTAGATAAACTTTATGCAGAGTGGAGGAACTTACAAAAATCGGCTAAAAGGGCCAGTGCGGGAGGTAAAGAAAAAAATTTCGTTGAAAAATTGGATGATCTTTTTGACATTTCTCATACAAATGCATTGGAGTTGATGAAAATAGATGAAGATAAGCAGTTTTTAATTAACCAAAGAAAAAAGGGACGTCCTGGATTTATGCATGGTATTGATTACCAACTTGCTTCTCAAGAAAAATCAGCTGAGGAGAAATTACAGAAATTATCCGAACGAATGCAACGAAGTCAACAAGAAAAAGCTAGATTAGAGGAAACAGTCACCTGTCCATCATCAAGTAGTAATTCAGCCGACTCCAACGAAAATGAAGATGAAATAATCGAAGCCCAAGAAGAGTTGTTACAAGACCAGCCTGGCCCGTCACAGCCAAAAAAGAGGAGATTGTATGGAACATGTAACATCATCACACCAAAAATAGCCGCTGCATTTGATGCTTGCAAAATAAGCGACAGGTATGGAGTCCATATTTTGACGGCAGTAGCAGAAGCACTAAGACATGACACCACATCTTTGTCCATCAGCATAACCACACTTCAGCGCTCTAGACAACGCATCCGCGAAGAAAGAGCTGAAATATTAAAAACTGCCTTCAGTAATTCTGAATTGCCGGCCCCAGTCATCCATTGGGATGGAAAACTTTTACCTTCTCTCACTGGAATGGGAAATATCGATAGATTTGCTATCTTAGTTACTAGTGGAGATATTGAACAACTACTTGGAATACCAGCTTTGCCCAATTCAACTGGAAGAGAACAGACTGAAGCAGTTTATGATGTGCTTTGTGAATGGAATTTGGACGAAAAGGTAATAGCTTTGTGTTGTGATACAACAGCATCAAATATGGGTTATATAAATGAGGCAGCCACATTATTGCAACAAAAATTAGAAAGAGATATTCTATATTTTCCTTGTAGACATCATATTTTTGAAGTGGTTTTGAGAAGTGTGTTTGACACAAAAATGCCTTCCTCATCTTGTCCAAATGTGCCACTATTTAAACGTTTTAGGGAATTTTGGCCTAAAATAGATCAAAATAAACTAAAAACTGGATTTCAGGTATCAAAAATTAAACACATTTTACAACCAGTTAAAGCCGAAATTGTAAAGTTTCTAAATGCAGCTTTAACTTTGCAACAGCCTCGTGATGATTATAAAGAATTTTTAATGCTTTCTAAACTTTTTGTTTGCCTTGAGATCAACACAACGAAAACAAAAACACTAATACAAAAAAGGGACAACAGAGTAGCACAAATGATCGTAGAAGATAATATCGAGTCAGTGGACCAATTTGTGTATCTGGGAGTGGAACTGAACACAATCGGTACAGAAGATGGAGAAATCCGCAGAAGAATAAGTATAGCCAATAAAGCCTACTTCGCAATGTCCCACATACTCAAATCAAAAAATGTCCACCGTAACAGTAAACTGAGAGTGTACAAGACAATAATAAGACATATCGCAAGTTATGGTAGCGAAGCATGGACCATGACGGAAAAAATAAAAAGCAGGCTCAATATCTTCGAAAGGAAGGTACTGAGAAAGATGCTGGGACCAGTTAAGGAAGATAATATCTGGAGATCCAGATATAACTACGAAATATATAATCTCTTTAAGGAACCCCCACTCTCAGAATTCATCAGACTACAACGGTTACAGTGGGCAGGGCATGAGGTCAGAATGGAGGATAAGAGGTTGCCAAAAAGAACTTTAAACAGCCGAATGCACGGAAAGAGGCCAGTGGGGAGACCCCGGAAACGATGGGAAGATGAAGTTCAAGAGGATGCACGCGAATTTCTAGAGATCCGAGTCTGGAAGAGAGCAGCAGGAGATAGACAGGCATGGAGGCAGAAGTTAGAGGAGGCCAGGGCCCGATTTGGGCTGTAGCGCCATAAGAAGAAGAAGAAACTTTTTGTTGAAGAAGAGCCCACTCACACGACATTCTATCAACCAGGGGCATTTCATCATGCACGTTGGATGGCCAAAGCCATTTACTGTCTAAAAATATTTTTTTTCCAAGGTCAGTTCCAACTAACTAAAAAAGAAAAAATAGGTATTGAAGATATATGTCTCTTTATTGTAAAGGTTTATGTAAAGGCCTCGTTTACAGCGTCATTTGCTAGTAAAGCACCGCTTCATGACTTAGACTTTTGTAAAGAACTCATTAATTATCAAAATATTGACAAAGAAATATCTCAAGCCGCAAATAGGAAAATAGTGAACCATTTGTGGTACCTTAATTCAGTAAATGTTGGCTTATCTTTCTTTGATGACGATATTTCAGTTACCACTAAAAGAGAAATGGTTAAAGCTTTGAATAGGAAAGCACCAAATCAAGAGGGTATTAAACGACTTATGATTAGTAACATTACTGACGTTGAAAACAAGGAAATTCAGGACTTCATATGCGAGAACACTAAACAGTTTTTTCAAAAATTAGGTTTGTCTATGGAATTTTTGGAAAATGATCCAACAACATGGAGGGAAAATGAAAGTTATACCCGATGTTTCAATATTGTAAACAAAATTAAAGTTGTAAATGATGCCGCTGAGAGAGGAATCAAACTTATTACTGACTATAATGACATTTTAACAAAAAATGAAGACCAAAAACAGTTTTTACTCCAAGTTGTAAATGATTATAAATCACAGTTTCCAAATGTAAAAAAAGAAACCCTGTCGCATGCTTTGGCCTAGTGCAAAAAATATTGTTTTTATTACTATATGTCTTGTAGATTTAGGATAATATTTAGTACTATGTATGAAAAAAACGTTTCATAATAAAATACACAAAGATAAAACGAGAGTTTTATTTCAAAAACTTCTAGTCTAGTTTTCTTAGACTACGAATTTACAGTAGTATGACACATGTCATAGTCACAACAGATAATGTCTTTGATATTTGTATGACTTGATTAGTCATTCTAAAGATAAATGTTGCTGATTAAAAAAAAAACAATGCATCAACCAAAGAATGTAAATAATTCCATTTACTTTTATTATTGCATAATAATGCATTCTGCGGCACCTCTTGCCTTCAATTTGCCTCAATAATATTTTGAGGGGACTGTTTTTTCTTCAAATGGAACCATTTGCAGGGGTGAGAAATAAAAAATTTCGATTTCGAAAAAGATGGGCCACCCTAATCCTTATGTATTTGGTAAGGATACACTGGTATGGTCCGCCGGACAGACCACTTTGTTTTTGTTTTGGGGGTGTTTTTTGGAATTGGTGAAAAACGAGCCAGTCTGACAATTGTGACATCGGATTCGGTTGCAGCAGGTCCAAATACATAAGAATACACTGGTCTGGTCCGTCGGACAAATCATTTTTTTGGAGGGTGTGTTTTTCGTTGTTGGGGGGTGAAAAACGAGCCAATCCATCAATTCTGACTTCGAATCAGGATTCGGCAGGTCAAAATACATAAGGATACACTGGTATAGTCCGCCGGACAGACCACTTTGTTTTTGTTTTGGGGGTGTTTTTTGAGGTTGGGGGTGAAAAACGAGCCAATCTGACAATTCTGACTACGGATTCGGTTTCAGCAGGTCCAAATACATAAAAATATACTGGTTTGGTCCGCCGAACAGATAATTTTTTTGGGGGGTGTTTTTTGGGGTTGGGGTGAAAAACGACCTGATCTGACAATTCCGACTTCGGATTCGGTTTCAGCGGGTCCAAATACATACGGATATATTGGTCTGGTCCGCCGGACAGACCACTTTTTTTTTTGTGGGGCTGTGTTATTAGAGATTTCTTGTCATGCTTTACCGTTAATCAGTTATAACCAGCTAAATTGTATACTGAACACTTTTTAGGGGTTTCAAAATCTTGTCAGGCACTGATGTTGGAAAATGTCTTTTACTAATCAAATACATCGTCCCCTTTATCACGTATGGGCGTATCTGAATTTTGCATATTTTACAGGAGAGAGCAAAAACCATAATGTGTGACATTGAAATGCCCCTATCATTTCTGTTTCGCACTATTTTAAAATGATACCTTGGGGTTAAAACCCAAAGAATATGTACTTTTCGCTCATTTAATAATAGTTAATATACCTCTATCATACTTTTATTTAAAGGACGAAATGTTCAGATACGCCTTTACGTGAAAATATATTTATTTCGTTATTTAAGATACGTCTATGACAGAAACGATAAATAACCATTAAAAAAATGGTGAAAGTGGGTGTAATTTTTTCTTTAATAGCAATTTACGCAACTAGTGTATAAAGTGATACTTTACTTTTCAGTTATTCCATTAAAATCAATGCATAACTTAAAGTATTTTATTGTTCTAACAAAAAAGAAACAAAGTTTTACAATGCTGTAAGTAAAAAAATAACATGCTGAATGTAATGTTTGCAAAGAAAAAAATAACGATGGATTCCCTGTTGTCATGAGGTAAAGATCTAAGAAATTCTTTCCACTCTGGCAGTCGAACTACGGGTGTCTCTTCTATACAGTAGGTATTTTTGGGGCATCATTATTTAAAGCATGAAGTTGCGTATTGTATACGCTACTCCCTAAACGTTTCAGAGTAATGGAGTCGTATTCTTTATCAAGATGGCTTTTTTTGAAAAACAATTTATTTGGAGATTTCTTGGTCACTATTACTTCCATGACATTATTGCCTCGATCAGTTTCTCTAATTGTCAGATTTCTAAGTTGCTTTGAAAAAGACTTGAAATCTTTGAAAATCATCGTAATTCATTGGTATAACTCTATAGGTTAATTTCCGCCATACTAATCGAATTATAGGGTGAAGCTGGGCAAGAATATAGTTGTTTCCTGCAGAATAAATTACATTGGAAATGGCACTATGAGCAGAAATAACCTCATTCTGCCCATGCGTAAACCTATGACTAATTTGTGACTTTTTTTTTACTTTTACAAGTCATATTTCTCACATCTTTGGAGGCCTGCCGTACGCCCCTTTCCCAAAAAAAAGGCTGGCATGGTCATTTCTGTGACCTACTGCCCTAAATTAACAACAATTCACACATTTTGGGAGTAAATCTATGAAACCCAATTAGTGGTCGGCGGGCTCCTGTTCGTATACAATGTTCTCAGTTTTGCAATTACAGTCTACAGCTCGTTCTTCTTTTACGCCAGAACATCGTATTAGTTTCAAATTTGATTCGGGCACACATTGGAGAATACACATAACAGGGAAATAGGTATTGTTTTTCATTCAGTGAGGTGAAGCATAACTGTGGTCTACAGGTCGTAAACTTACAATTATCAGAAACTTTTTCTAAATTGTTCATTTTGAAATTCTCTATTAATCGGTTGAGCTGAATTTTTGATTTTTAGCTATAATTTTTTATAATTTTTGTGTAAAATTTAATTTTTACAAAAAATAATGTTTTTTCAATTAAAATCAATCTACAAGTCACAAATCCATAATGATTCGCGGAATTTTAGTTTTAAATATTTCCTTTACAAATACATAATCGATCTGCCAAAGTAGATTTTTATTTCCTTTTTTTAATTCTTGACAGCTGCTAAAATCGTTATCAAATTTAAAAATTTACAAGTGTGTCTTTCGTAATTTTGAAAATAATGTGAATTTTCATTCGCAGAAAGTCTCCATGATAACAACACTTAATGTCAGATATTTTTGGAAAAATCATAGGTTTGAGCACTTATAACTCATATGTATTTAAATAATTATATATCTATGTAAATGCAAACTTATAATTAGCGGATAACTCGCCAGGGAAACTATACTAAAAATTATTAAATTTGCGATTTAAAATATTTGTTTGATATCACATTTGTATTCAGCGATCTCGAAAACATTAAGAACAATGTCTATTAATGCTTAAATAATGATTAATAAATAACTTTCGGTAATTTGACACCAATTTTGATAGCTGCCAAAATTGAAAACAATAATTTTAATATCAGTTATGAAACTACCTCGGAAACTACTGAGTTTCAAAACACTTTATATCTCTTCTTCACTGGCATATTTTTAAGTTTGACCGCAATTTTGGCAGCTACCAACATAATATTTTTTTGACATCAATTTCATATTCAGTACCTCCAAAACCCATAGAAAAATATCCGTTTAGTACCTTAATTTGCTGAAACAATTATTAAATGGCATTTTCATTAAGTTGACAAAAATTTTGACAGCTGCCAAAAATGAAAACTTTATTATAATATCAATTATGAAACTACAAAGTTTTAAAGTACTTTATATACCTTCTTCTATGAAAACACATTATTTTCAAAATTAAGAAAGCACTTGTAAATTTTTAAATTTGACAACAATTTTGGCAGCTGTCAAGAATAAAAAAAAAATGAAAAATCTACTTTGACAGATCGATTATGTACTTGTAAAGTAGATATTTAAAGGTAAAATTTTGCGAATCTTTACATATTTGTGACCTGTAGACTGATTTTAATTGAATAAAAATTCAATTTTAAATCAAAATTATAAAAAAACTGTAGCTAGAAATCAAAAATCCGGTTCGACAGATTAACAGAGAATTTCAAACGAATATTTAAAAAAGATCTGATAACTTTAACTTGACGACCTGTAGAGTGATTTAAGTGGCACAGTAATGCTTCTCCCCACTGTGCGCCATCCTATATCTTGATAATGTGATATAAGAATAAAAAGTGATAACTATGCTCATAAAGGAGTCAGATATTCGTTTTGGTCTGGTGTTTGGAAAATCACCCAACAAAAAAGCTCGCCAATATCTGAAATTTTCGTCCCCTGTGCGTATACATTACAAATGAATTTGTCAATGTTATAGTGTTACATTCTTCCCTTAATTTTTCAACGCATCCAAATTTTTCGAGAGCGTCAAGTATGTCCTTTCCTGTAGCCTTATACTTTTTTGCGCAAGGGAGCATGTGACATCACATCCTGACAGAGTGTTTAGGCCTAATATTCCCTTTATCTTTGCCGGTTCTATTGCGGAACATACTCTATTTAGATCAATCATTCTTCGCTTAGTTCCTACACCAGTAACAAACATACTTTGACATGTTAAAGACTTTGACCTCTACAACGCCTATAGAAATACGTCGGCGTCCGGTGAACATATATGACTGGCAATAGCCCCTTGTCATCACTACTTTGATTAAGTTTGCGTATATGTAACATAGCTCTTTCTCGAAGGTACGCTGTTAGCCTGTCCTTTGGTTGCTATAACAGAGGAGAGTCTTCATCTGTACATTTCTAATGTTGTCGTCAGTCATCTTGTACTTAATAGGTGTTACTTTACCTGCTCTTTTATTTGGCATGGTACATTCAAGCAGTAGCGGCTGGTGAAATTTCAATAATTTTTTTCTCGTCTGTGGCGCATGGGACTACGAAATATGGGAAATGACATCTAGAGAAGCGCTTCTCTAACGACCCCTAAAAAATTTTGAAAAAGCAGTTTGAGAAAAATTTTTTCAAAATTCGGTTGCTCCCCCTGGTCTAGGGGCTTCTATTTAAATTATTTTTTTTTGTCATATACATTTTACTTTTCATAAAAATACAATAGGTTTTGCAGTTTATGAAAATATTTTCATTACTAACTGAAATAAAACGAACTGAAATTTTGTAATTCGTTAAATTGTAAATTACAAAAATTTAAACAGAAGCCCCTAGACAGGGGGGGCAACCGAATTTTGAAAAAAATTTTCGCAAACAGCTTTTTCAAAATTTTTTAGGGGCCGTTAGAGAAGCGCTTCTCTAGATGTTATTTCTCATACTTGGTATGAGTCCCATGCGCCATAGACGTGAAAAAAAATATTGAAAGGAGGGAAAACTATCTTTTTGGAAAGTGTATAAGAAGGCAGGAAAAGATGTACTTGATGCTCTCGGAAAACTTGCATGCATTGACGAATTTAGTGATGAAGATAAATCTAGCACTGGAGAGTTTATTTGTTGGGAGTATAAATATATATCGGAACGAGAATTTCAAACATTGGTGAGCTTTGCTGGTGAATATCTTTCAAACATGAAACGCATAAAGAGAAAATCTGCCTCATAAAAGAGCATTCTTTTCAGATTTTATTTAGATCACATTACCAAGTTATGGAATGGCGTCGTGCTGACCAGCAACACAATAATCTACCACCACCATCTGAATTTGGATGTGAAATGAGAGATGATGCCTATTTCTGTTTATGTGCACTCTATAATGTGTACTGTCGTGAGCAAAAAAAAAATAGGACAACTATTTTTTTCTATTGTAAATCTGTCTCTATTTGCACGCTTGCAATGAATTTTGACAAATAACTGACAATGTCACAAAAATTAAAATTTTAGCAAAAATACGTTGTAAGACTTGTCCCATTTTTTTTGCCCTCGACAGTACTAGTACAGGATCCGAAGATAGGTCGTCCTTCACCCATCTGCTTACCAGATGAAACGTATTTTTTTAACAAACCTTATATATAAATGAATATGTCGCGAATGTATTGCCTATTAAAATATGTTCATGGCTATCCTTAATTAAAAAAATGGTATTTATCGTTATTTCCCATTTTTCACTCACATGCTTACCAAACGAATTCAATACAAATCAAAAGTATAACGAAAATAGTTTGGTAAACTCTAAGGTGGTGTATGTATGAGTTGGTAACACGACGTACGATTTGATATGCGATGCGCATAAAGCTATCGCAGTGACATAGAGATGAACTAGTTGCGTATGTCTTATTCTCTTAGTTCATATGATGAAGCGACCTTTGGACGCGCCAGATTAGTGTTTACACGACTATATGCAAAAGTTATATTGCCTACTTGTTTCTGTTCACTACTACCGGACAAGCAGATATAAACAGGTAAGTTGATATAGATGATGGCACTGATCTGCGTGCCTATTGAAATATACATTAAAATAAAGATAATTTTATTACAAACACGATGATATAGTATTGCCTGCAAAAAACCGTTCATGAGTTACTATTGCCAGGCTTCAAAGTTTAAAAATCGAAGCAAGCAATACTGAGACAGAAATACTGAGCGTACTATTCAGTGCAATAGAGGAGGACGTAGCATCGCAGCTGCGCTGCGACGTGCCCGTTGAATGAAAAAGAGTGCGCATGCTCATTTTACATACGATTGAGAAGGACAACATTTCTCTGTTGTCGAAAATTATTTTGGAGCTATAGATATATTAAAATATAAAAATGTTTTTAAAATATTTTATTTATAATAAATATATGATATTAAGATACAAAAATACTCGTCAAAATAATAATACGTTAATGATATACGAGGTGTAACGCAACTTACCCGAAAAATTTTAACCATACATTAGTCAGGAATCAAGCGCCACTAAATCCATCATAGGGTGTGCACTCGAAGATATAGTTTTTAAAAAATACATACATTGTCCAAAATGACCTTGCGGATCTGAATCCAGAGGGCGCCATTCTGTCCGCGATTGCAAAAAAGCGTAAAAAATTTTTTTCCGAAAATTTTTGTGTCACTAACTATTGATTAATTTTATATTCCCACCCCATTTACAGGCTTATTTTTTAACATTTTTTAATTATTTTCCAAGATTCAAGTGCTGCTAAATACTTCTCATAATTGTTGTTAACAAATGCTACAGAAATTGTTTAAACAAAGAGAGCCCAAAGAGTGCACGGTAAATTTCAGCATCGAGACATTTTTAAAACTATTATCGATAGATGCATACTTCTATGACATGAAATCTGCAAAATATAATGGAGTAGTTTTTAGAGAAAGAATTATCTACATTGCTTTATTGTTGTAAAAGATACGATTATTTTTGTACAGCACGCGTTGTGATCCGGCTCGCCTTTTGGTAGATATACAGTGTACATGTATGTCTCGCATTGCCTCGCTCTCTTTAGGCTTGTTGACTACCTGCTGAGGTGTAGTGTAATAACAAAAAATCTTATGAGTAGCGTATACAGTAACTGTGTTGTGTGTTGTTTATAAATTCATGTAAAATATATTTAAAATAATTTTTGTATTAGTTTAATAGCCTGTATATTTCCATTATTATTGCAGAGTATCCGATGAAATTACAAAAATAATGGCGCAATTGCATTTTTCTCATCATAATCATAATGAAGCCGACACTAGAATATTTGCGATCATCCTATATTTATCAAATCTGGAGTATGGTAGAATAATAATAGAAGCTACAACAGATATTTTTGTCTTATCCCTGTATTTTGTGTCTAGAATTATGGTGTCGTAGATTTGATGTATTTATACCGATTTATCATACGATGCGAGAATTAACTATAGAGAAGACAATGAGTGCTCAAATGAATTTGGGTAATTTATTTTCGTGCATTTATGCTTTGACTGACTCTGATACAGTCAGTTTTCTATTTAAAAACTAACGCTGTAAAAAAAATGTTTACGACATACAGAAGATAAAGAACTACAAAGATTACTTCATTACCCTCAAAGTGGCTTCAATGATTTCATTACTTTTCAAAATCTGGCCCGGTATTTTTTTAAAAACCGCTGCCCAAGGAATCACTACTTCCACATCCAGATTTTCCATCCAAGTCTCTCAGAACGAATGCCAAAAAAACTTTTGAGACCTTATAGCTTCTCTTGTAAATACTAAATACCAATTTTATGAACTCTTACCTGCTTGATTTATCTATTTATTCCAGTTTACCCCCCATCCCTTCAACGGAATAAGATGAAAATATAATCTAGTTCCAGATCACCTTAGAATACATACGCGTACCAAATTTCAAGTCAATAACTTAAAACGGCTCCAGAGTAATCGTGCGCACAAAAAACGTTACAGACAGACAGACAGACAGATCGACACTCAAACTTAAAATCTCGACGTTTTATGACATTCTAAGCCTATTTGAACAATAAAACTGTTCAAATTTTTTCTTGTCGTTACTATACTTCCACTAGATGTGGAAGTAAATGTTATATGGTCGACGTCTAATATAAGGAATTTATCGCCTACCGAAGATTCTTTTTATCAACATATGTTGAGAGCTGCGTATCAAATTATTCTGTGGAAGAGTGCAACTGAGATAAACCCAGAAATTCCCGATCCAATTGATTTTGGTTGGGATTTGAAAAATAACGTACTTATTCCTAAATTAATAACTATAATACTATAAATGTTTGTCCCAATATAACTTCTCAAAATGTATTTTGTAAATGTAAATTTAAAAAAATTATCGGAAACTGCAGTCGTAGCAAAGCTGGGTTGGAATGCATAATAGATTGCTACTGAGAGGGTAAATGTATTAACTGTTAGTTTAAGTATAATGTATGTATGTATATTATTATTTTTGTATTTCTATTTCTCAAGCACAAAAAGTAAATTTAAGTTCATTTAATTAGTTATATGGATTTCTGTCTCTAATCAATATTTTAAGTTAAAATATAATAATTTTGGTTCTCAAGTAAACTAATCTTTAAATACCTTCGTTTTTTTTTCATAATGACAAATGATAATATTTACGTATAAGTAATACGCATCGTAAATTTTTTGCAATCACAGTATATTGTCAGCAAGTTACCGATCGGCCACAGCGCGCGAACGTGTCAGCCAAAACGATAGCGGAAATAACGGAGCGCTGTACAAAAATAGTCATATCTTTTACAACAATAAAACAATGCAGATAATTCTTTCACCAAAAACTGATCTATTCTATTCCGCAAATTTCATATCATAGAAGTATGCATCTATCTATAATAGTTTTTAAAATGTCTCTATACTGAAATTTACCGTGCACTCTTCGGGCATGCTTTGTTTAAACAATTTCTGTAGCATTTGTTAACAATAATTTCGAAAATTATTTAGCAGTATCAGAATCTAGAAGGAATAAGCTTTCCATTAGTTAGAAAATCATTAAGAAATATTAAAAAATAACCCTGTAAATGAGATGGGAACATAAAATTAATCAATTTTCAGTGACACAAAAATTTTCGGAAAAAATTTTTTTATGCTTTTTTGCAATCGCGGACAGAATGGCGCCCTCTGGATTTAGATGCGCAAGGTCATTCCAGATAATGTACATATTTTTTAAAAAGTATATCTTTGAGTGCACACCCTGGCATTTTAGGAGCGTCTTTTGAGAAGATTGATTCCCGACTACATGCACCTTTAAATAAGAAGTCGACTTCTTAAAAAAAAAAAATTAATAAAAGTCCAACACAGAAAAAGATACACATTGTTAAAGTTACAAATTTATGGAAATGTTAAAATAACCTACTATATAAAATTAACATTTTTTATTTTATTTTTTATTATTTTTTTTTACAACAGTCCGTCAATTAAGTAGAGTTCAATAAATTACCATTTAACCATATGTTTGGTGCTGGTGGTAACTGCGTTAGTGCTGGCTGCAGAATATCATTCTTCCTAATCCAGCTCCACTGCTCAGGATCAATGTCTTTTCCCAACCAGGTTTGAACTTGATAATACTTAATTTTCATTCTGAGACATAGAAAGCAAGATAATTGCGAAATATGTGGTGCGAAAGAAGTTTGGCGCAACTAAATGCATTTTTCACTTATTCCGCGTCGTATCTCCAAAACGTTAGGCGTACGAAAAAAATGTATAGGATCTTTTAGGTAGAGAATTTACAGATGTACAACTTTTATAATAGGGTTGGAATGGTGTTGTTCCCCTTTGAGCCATAAAATCTGAGTTAATCGCGAATCCACGGTTATCCACGATAAATACCGTTTTTTTAATTAAGGATAGCCATGAACGTATTTTAATAGGCAATACATTCGCGATATATTCATTTATATATAAGGTTTAATAAAAAATACGTTTCATCTGGTAAGCAGACCTCTCTTCGGATCTTAGACTAGACCTGAATTTATTCTGAAACTAATACGGTGATCCTATGTAAAAGGAAAACGTGCTGTAAATGCAGAGCTCAAGACATTTTATGCACTGAGTCATGCGTGTGTGGCGGCGATGAATCTCTATGCGAAAATTATGACCGAGAATTAGATGAAGAGTATTAAGTTGAAGACCTCTGAACGCCCTGAATTATATTATATTACAATTAAATGTTGAAATACATAATGTATTTATTTGATTAATAAATGTTATTTTCGAACATAAGTGTCTAACATGTTTTTGAAACATAATAAACATAAAAAATATACAATATGCAGTTTAGGTGGTTGTAACTGATTGACGGTAAAACATATCGAGAAATCTTTAGTAACCTACAGAATTTTATTATTTAATAAAAAAGGTTCAGTTTCAGCAAAACTCTGGTAGGAAGTACGCGGAAGGAGTTATGATGAATTATTCTCGACAATGTCTGGACTGGCTGCCCTCTATGAGTTATGATATCACACAGATGGCCTGGCCTGCCCCAAATTCAATCAAAACACCTGGTAAGACATAACATTAGAGTGTATAGGGAATATAACATTTCAGGTAGTCCTACAGTGTCGTCATTCTAAATCTCACGGAATATTATTTAAATAAATAAGCTCCTGGACTATTAGACTCAAAGCAATTAATGCTGTCCTAAGCTATTTGATAATATGATAATACATTTCAACACGAACTCCATACCACTGTGGCCAGGCTTAACATTTACAAGAGTAAATCGAACATTCTATGGAAAATGCAATAAATTCAGAACTTTAGTGCAAAGTAAACGAAAATGAGGAAGATAGCAACAGCAAATCCAACTGTAAATAATTTGAAGAATTTTATGCTAATTTATAATATAGTAAGGCGAAAATAATGCATGTATTTCCTTTACCAAACTTTTAAGCGCGATCGCGATCTACCAGATATGAGTGTTTTTTTATGTTGAGCAGGTAAACTTAAAATAACTTGATAATATTCCAGAGAATTAAAAACTAAAAAATATACACATTTGCGTGATGATATCTTCCAAAATAAAGTAAAATGTGAATTATAATCTCATAGCGGGGCTTGCCGCTCGGATATGTACGATTATTTCACCATAGTTTTAGTTGATATGGGCCCCTCCTGTCCAGTCCCTCAATTATCTCGGCGTTGTGCGGCGTGGATGTCTGTTTGACTGGATGCAAGAAAAACCCTGTTGTACTATTTAATATAGTCCATTCTATCAAACTTTTTTATTTTTAATCTTTACAGTTGTAGCAATAACAGGTTGCCTTGCTGTAAGTATGTCAAGATGGTCGTCCTGATAATCAGTGTGCTGGGAAGTGAGAAGTATCAGTTGCTCTCGAAATTAAGACCATACCAATCCATGGAAGATTTACTTACGCCACCTAATTTTTGTATACAGGGTGTTTCACGAGGAAACGGACATGCTTTAACGGCAGATAGAGGACACGGAGGGTAATCATAATCACCCATAGAAAAAGCTAGTTGGGCTCTCGTTGCTGAAACACCCTGTGTTTTTATGTATTTTTACCATAATTTCTTTTGGTTGTTACTTTGTAAAGGAACGGAATAATACGTTCATATTTGGCATATATAATACACTAGTGATCCTGAATAAGTACTTGTATCTCATACAAAAAAAATCCAGGTCCGGACTAGAAAAAAAAACGTTTTTGTTGTTCTTCAAGAAAACAATACCCTGTATATGTTTTTTTAAAATTTCAATATTAAATTCGCAAAGTACATAAAAAACTGAGCAAAATACGTTCATTAATTTTTTTGCCACACTTTTGCCGCATTCCGAATAAATTCCACTAAATAATGCAATATGATACTTTAGAAAATATCGATGAACGTTACCCGCAAAAAATGCTTCCATTATTAAATTAGGCATTCACATTTTTTCTCAGCAATAATTATTATGTTTTTAATGACAAGTTTTACGTAGGGGGTAAAATAACAAAAATGGCGGGGCAGCATATAATGAATATCAAAGACGGTTTCTTAACAGACGACGGCCTGACCATAAAACTTTTGGGTCCATATATCAGTATTCAGAACATGGCTAGTTTCCTGCAGCTGCAGTTGCGAACGCAACATAAGGGAAGAAATATTTTTTTTTTACCCGTACCATATTCAATTAGTACAACGTCTTGCACCAGGCGATGAAGTCGATCGCCTGATTTTTTGGTGTTAGGTATCTGAAAATGGACGAGTAATTTACAGAACTTTATTCACAGAGGAGGTGCAGTTTATAATTCTAGAAATGCTCACATGTGGGCCCAGGAAAACCCACGTGCAAAACGTGAATGCCGTTCACAACATAGATTCTCTATCAACGTTTGGGTTGGACTTGTAGGCACATGTTAGGACCACATTTTTTTGAAAGTGCACTAACTGGTAACGTTTACTTAATTTTTTATACGTTATCGAATCCTTTGGAAAATGTAAATGTAAATATTCAAGGTATGTTCTTTCAACATGATGGAGCCCCACCGCATTTCCCCAACCAAATTAGGAATTATTTAAATGATACATATCCCAACAGATGGTTTGGTCGGGGAGATCCTCATGTATGGCCGGCAAGGTCTCCAGATTTCAACTCTATAGATTATTTTTTATGGGCTCATTTAAAAAGTGAGGTCTACAATGTGGACATTAATTCAAAGGATTGTTGATTACTGCAAAGAAATTAGGAACAATCCAGATGTGATAAGAAGAGATCAATTGGACATCTCGTGAACCGCACCAGAAAATGTACTAAAGCTGGGGGAACATAAAATTTAATTATGATTCTAATTTGTAAATAAGTTTTATAATAATATCTGAATATCTGAATTTTTTGTTTTTCGTATAATAATTATTCTGCTGATAGCTTGTTGGTATTTTGTTATTTACATTATTTTTACGCAATTTGGTATTTACTATTATTGATGTTGTTAATGAGTAGGTTATGTTGCTGTTTTACTAGTTTTTAACAAATGAAAGGAATGAGAAAGATTCTTCATTCGGTAGTCTCCAACATTATTTTATTTGTTTATTTTACCCCATTCATAAATAAATAGTGATTAAAACATAATAATTTTTGCTGAAAAAAAAGTAAACGCCTAATTTAATAGTGGAAGTATTTTTGCGTGTATCATTCATCGATATTTTCTAAAGTCCCATATTGCATTATCTATTAGAATTTATTTCGAATGCGGCAAAAGTGTGGTAAAAAAAATTAATGAAGCCATTTTATTCAGTTTCTTATGTACTTTTCGAATTTAATATTGAAATTTAAAGAAAACGTATACAGGGTATTGTTTTCTTGAAGAACAACAAAAACATTTTTTTTTCGAGTCCGGACCTAGATTATTTTTGTGTGTGATAGAAGCCACTTATTTAGGATAACTAGTGTATTATATGTGCCAAATATGAACTTATTATTCCATTCCTTTACAAAGTAACAACCAAAAGAAATTTTGGCAGAAATATATAAAACACCCTGTATTTCAGCAACGAGGGCCCAACTACCTTTTTCTATGGTTGATTATGATTACCCTAGGTGTCCTCTATCTGCCATTAAAGCATGTCCGTTTCCTCGTGAAATACCCTGTATACTGTCAATACCTAAAGCTAATACAGTTCATAGTTAAAATGATATATTATCGTTTCCTAATACTCACATTAAAGTGCTCTAATAACATTTCAAAAATAATGATATATTGCCTAAGCTACGTATAGTTTGTTTGGACCTGAGAGGATACACTGTACATTGGAGTTTCGATTCATATTTTTTGTGCTTAATAAAAATTTTAGTAACGTTTTTCTCTAAAATTATAACAAAACGTTGTTTATATAAAACGTGACAGTTTACACTTTACAGGCTTCTGATGAACACCCTGTATGGCGAATAGGGGCCTATTAGACCGACTGCAACATTAATTCGTTTGGTAATTACTTAATAAATTAAAAAATTATATTTAAAAACTAAAAAACACGCTTTTATGAGTAGTGCGCTAAAAAGTAAAAAATAATTATTAGCTAACTAAATTTAAATGCGAGGGGCGCACTTTTATAGAGGTCTAGGCATAATGAACAAAATCTAATGTAGTTACCTACCTACCTATATAAGTGCGCCCTACGTTTTCAAATTTAATTACCTAATAATTATTTTTAAGTTTTTAGTGCGCTACTCATAAAGGCATATTTTTTAGTTTTTTAAATTATAATTTGTTTTACTGTTTTTTAGTTTTATATTCGTTGCGTCGTCCTTACTTAAAAGTTATAACTTTTCTTTCTTCTAGAAGGTAAATTAACAGAAGGACTTTAAAAATAAAATAACTAATTAACAATAACACAATTTATTGTAAAGACAAAAAGAAATGGTAGAGCAATTGACATCAGGGGTGAGCAAATAAAAGTGCTTGGATTACGTTTACAAAAATCAAACAAAACGAAATATGTACAGAGACACAGACATATTTAAAATATACTAAAAAGTAAATAGATACGGCAACGTAAACAGATAAAAAACTTATTTGTTGGCAAAATGCCACAATACACAAAATACTACTGTAACGACTGTAAAGATAGATAACTAAATTATTAATGGAAAAGTTGGCCAACGTATTTTAGCATTAAATAAAAAAACTAAATGACATCTTACTAATAAACAAATCGTGATATTTTACATCAAACAAAACTCTAAATGTAAAAAGGTAGTACATAAAAATGAAATACATTGTAGCATTTAAGCTACGAGATACATACAAAAACAAAAGATACAAAAAGTTATTTACAACTATTAAACATGAAATGTATTAATAGTTTTTTTCGAGGTTTTTTTTAAGAGACGAAACTAAACGAACACTCGCGGAAACGAAATACCGCACAGCACACTGAGGATCGAACTAAATTGTGTTTTTGGTCTCGACGTACAGGAAAGTTAAGAAAATGTAGTCCGGAGCTCTTCGCATTTACCGTCGATACAAGACAGAAAAATAAAACGTACTTACAGAACGTCTAAGGGATTAAGGCACTGCTAGGCTTCACAGACATCAAATTTATTTATAGGTCGATACCAGCTGTAGCCCCAAGAACTGCATACACAAGTCACATTATTTGTAACTTACACTAACTTTAATGTAACTCGCTGATTTACTATACTTAAAACAGCTAGCATTATTTATTTTAACTTCTTATAACTTAGTATAATTCAACGAAGAAGTCAAATTTAATAACTAGCATCAACATACTTAAATTGGCTCAATTCTTAGCCATCTTTTTAATAACACAAACAAAAGAAATCAAGGCACAAATTCTCGCGATATTTGACTGACACACCGGACCCTTCCAGGGTCCGGTACCAAAGTGTCATGGCTAACAGCAACCTTAACTTAAGTTCTATGCATTTCCTCCGTAAGGTGATCAAGCAACACGAAGCGGTTTCGCGTGACCAATCAAATTTACTTATTTTTCACATGGCCTAATATGGGGCATGTCTCCTTCCACGGCAGAATTTATTTATCTTGCCTAGACGTAAACAAGTTCAGGTATAAGCACAGGGCTGACTTCAGACAAATTTCGGTAATCAATAAATAATAAACTGATCATAAAAGACAATTTCTGGTACAATATATGAATTTAATTAATTGTAATATACCCAGAAAAATTAGCACGTTACAAAGTCTAAAACCAATTAAGAAGTTCCCATGACTACCTCCCTTCCATCATCAGACTCTCCTTATCACCACCATATGTAACCAAAGCCACACAGCTAAAATACTGTAGTTAAAATTAAATTAATGGTACAATAGTAGCAATGCATATTTAAATTAACTTTAAGAAAATGGCGAATGCGCCGGGATAATGGTAGCAGAGTCCAAACCAGAGTTCCTCAATGACGTGCTAATATTTCAGGGTGGGATTCCTTAGATCATTTTATGAAGAAAAGTTCATACGAACATATGTCCGCAACGAGTTACATTCTTTGCTACAGGGTATTGAATTTTTTTTATCGTTATTTTTTAATATCTCAGAAAATATTTTAGATATTATTTTCAATTGTGATACGTGTTAATATGAGATAAAACCATATATTTTAGTTAGAAAAATTATTTTATCGCTCCACCAGTGGCGTTCCTGCAGACATGTCCTCTGATATTTTTTACCAAAAAAGCAGTACGCCACTAACATTTTTCCATGTGGATAGTTTCTCTGATTATCCTGATGAATTCTACATGAAAACGGTCTCTTGCGTTTTTCTCGTCAGACGCACAGTTCTTGATTAAGTTCAAATTGCTTCATTCAGCAGAATTGACTAATATTGTTGAACATATAAATCTAGTTAACCTGAAATAAATGACGTTTTTACAAACATCATTTTCAGAACAATATTTGTTGACGTAAAGTAAGTTATTTGTGTTCAAAATCATTTCATCGTATTGACCAATTTCACGTTAGAAAGTTTGGTAAAAAGTGTCATGGCGGAAACTAGCTTAGTATCATTAGAAGTCACTGCATGTTGACCAATTCGTCTAATTCTCAAACAGTGGAAAAATTAAATACCCATAATATAATAATCATTGTTTTCATTATATCTTTAATGTTGAATCTCCTTTGATTGATTAGAAATCATCTTCATTAGTTTACTCTGTAGTCTACAGTATTTTAAGAAATTCAAGTTATACAATGTTCACTTTATATAAAAGCTGTCAGTTTAGAAGTTAGGTTTTTTATTTTTACAAAGTTTTGGATATTATACAAGTTGGTCAACATGTGCAGTGACTTTTTACTACTTTTAGTGGTGCCAATCTAGTTTTCGCCATTACACATTTTACTGAACTTTCTAACGTGAAATAGGTCAATAATTTCTTCGATTTTTAGTGTCTCCTTGAATTTGTTTTATTTTTTCGCTGTTTTCATTCGAATATCTCAGTAAATATGGTGAATTATACAAATGCGGAAATGGCGACATTGCATTACGTATATGGTCTCGTGGATGGTAATGCAAAAAAAAAACAGAAGTATATATCAGGAAAGAATCGTGCCTTGCCAGATAGCTGATTCTTTTCGACTATTCATCGCCGTCTTTGTGAAACTGGTAGTTTTCAAAAAGGTACTTCGGAAGGTAGACCTCGAATTGTCATAACAGCCAAAATTGAAGAAGCAGTGCTGGGAAATTGACGAACATCCTGAAACGAATACTAGGAAGACTGCTAGAGCTCTGAATATTTGTCATCAAATTGTTTGGCGAATTCTGATTGATTTTTTTGTTGTATCAGTACCATATTCTAAGAATACAGGCATTACTTTCCAGGGATTTTCCATAGCGTGTGATCTTCTGTCAGTAGTATCTTAAGAATATCACACTAAATCCGTAGTTTGAGTTACAAATTATGTTCACACACGAAGCAAATTTTTCTGGGAATGCTATTCAACAGTTCCATAATAATCATGTGTGACCGGACGAAAACCCCCATGCCATAATCGAAACTTATTTCTAAGAGCAATTTTCGATTAATGTACGGGTAGGAATTATTGGTAATAATCTTATAGGCGCTTTCTTTTGCCAAGAAGCCTTAATGGACAATCTTACATTTCCATTTTCTCCAAGAAGAACTACCTGTGTTGCTTGAAGATGTACCAGTTGCGTTAAGGAATCAAATGTGGTACATGCACGATAGAGCACTTGTTCATTTCAGTCTAATTGTTTGCGACCATTTAAAGGTGGTTTATCGATCGGATAGGTGGCCAGCTAGTTTCCCCAATCTCAATAGTTTGGATTTATTTTATAAATAAATTATTTATTTTGCTACTTGGGTTTTTTATCAGGTACTTTTCAATATTTGTCAATTTGTGCAAGTGCCCCCCCCCTTATGGAGCTCCTGGATCCGCCCATGAACCCTGGTGTATAAAACTCCCATTAACACTTTAGAAGATTTAAGAGAGCGAATAGTTGCCTCGTGTAAACAATACAGAATACGCCGGGAATATTTGAACGCGTGCACAATTCGATGCAAAGTCAGGCGAACGCATACCTATTGAGTGAAGGTGGCCATTTCTAACAATTTTTATGAAACAAAATTAATCATTATCAATGTTAAGAATAATTTGTTTCAATTTGAAATTAATTATTTTAATCAAGAACCTACGTTTGACGAGAAAAACTCAATGTAGAATTGACTAGGCTAATCAGAAAAAACATCCACATGGAAAAATGTCAGTGACGTACCACTTTTTTGGTAAAAAAATATCAGAGAACATGTAGTGGAATTAGTATGTGGTTTTATATCGTATTAGCACATACCAAAATTGAAAATAATGTCAAGTACTTTCTGATATATTAAAAAATAACGGACATATGTTTGCCATTGCAATTTTTCTTCATAAAATGACATAAGAAATGACAAACTGAAATATTAGCAGGTTATTAAAGAACACCCTGTATAAAACATAGTTTAAAAAACTAAAACACGGTTTTTGGTTCTTACTATATTGTCACCAGAATTGCATAAGTTTTCAAAGTTTCAAATCGACGCGACGATTAGAAGTGGGTGAAAAGTGAGTTGTAAGATTTGCTTACAATGTTACAGGTCAAGTTAATAGAAGACTGTTAACATATTTAAATAATATTTAAAAATAAAATTGATATATCACGATTGATATATCTGCGTAAATTTCCTTTAAGCCTATGAAACACATTATATATTACAATTTCTATATCTTGTACATGGTGGTAGCCGGAACATTTAACTTCGTTATTTTTGGTGTTACGTAAAAAAGTTCAAGAATAAAATTTATATGAAATGACATTTTCCAAAAATCATTTCAGAAAAACAATTGAAAGTCGCATTTCGGAGATATGAACTTTATTTTCATTTTTTTTAATGGATGACCAGATATATTTTTACACCATCTGAAAGGCCATAAAAATATCTTTTTAATAATATATAAAACATAGTATTTATCTTTTAAAAAAATGTCTAATTTACTAAAAATTTACAATTTATCAAATCAGCCGAATACAAAAGTACGTAATTTAAAGTAAACAATACGTTAGTTCTGTGAAAACATTTGTGGGTAGTACAGTTTTTAAGAAAAATATTATAGTTTATACATTATTTAAAAGCATGTTTTATGGCCTTTCAGTTGATGTAAAAATATACTTGGTGTTCCATTTAAAGAAACTAAAGTAAACATCATATCTTCGAAATTCAACTGTCAATTTCTGAAATGATATTTGGAAAACACATGTGACTTCCTATAACTTTTATATTTGAACTTTTTTACGTAACTCCAAAAAAATAAATAAATGAAATCAGTTTCTAACGTTCGTGCGACCATCCTGTACATATTCATATTTTTGGGTCTTTAATCAAATGCCCTAGTAACATTTTGCTCTAAAATTCTAATAAAACTTAATTTACATCTCTGGCGACCACTTTGTATGACGAATATGGTCCAATTTAAATAAAAACTATTACACTATGCTCTTTCATATACCTATGTTCCGAGTTTCAAATAAAAATGTTGTGTCCAATCGAAGTTACCGTGTTTATAAGAAACGCACACACTCATATGCACACACTCATATGCACACACTCATACTCACACACATATACACACAGACATGCGCAAAGACAATTTTATTATTCGTGTTTTGAAGCAGATCTCTATAATTTTTTTTTCTACGATGAGTGTTAGAAATTTTTTATTATAATACACAAATCAAATAGATATAATAATGCTGAAAGATGTCAACGAAAAAATTTTCGATTTGCATCTACCTTACATTGGACATAGTTGGATGAAGCAATGAAACCATACCTTATATTTTATGAAAGAATTCATCAAAATCGCTTAAGCTAATCCAGAGTAAGAAGTAAATAAATAAAAAAGACATATAGTCGAATTGAAAACCACCTCCTTTTTTAAAATTTTTAAAATCGATTAGAAATAATTTAATTTGATAGTGTCACTTCACTTTCTTGTCACAATAAGCAATTTCAGCTCAATTAGTAACCTATAAACTGAACATTTATAATGCCTTATAATAAAGACAAATAAAAAATATCATTCTACTCAGTTCTCTTCTTAACATCAAAGCAAATACGTTTAATGTAAAAGTACAAAAAGCTTCAACCTCTGCTCTTTGAGCTATGGTAATTCTCTTTTACGCATCAAAAGTGTTAAATGTGTTCTGAAAGAAATTGCTTTGCTTTGAGTTTTTAAATGTTTGTATTTATGGCTTTGTATTTCAGACGTTTAAAGAAAAATGCATTAAATGAGGAGAGGGAAAATGTTTTGAAATAATAATAATTTTTTATTAACGGATATAATTTAACATCTGAGAGCTATTCTGAATGAATATCGATGATTATAAGAATTTATGATGATTCTAGAACAGCTTAGATTTATCGGTTATGAGTAAGGAGACTCTCGTTAAGTCTTCATTATTGACTGCTAACTTATAAGAGAGTTTACACGATGATCTTTCATTTAGTTTTGTATTTAATTTTTTTTAATGCTCCACAAAAAGACAATAAAGCCTCATATATGTAATTTTACTTATTTATATTTCTTCTAATTTACGGCTTGTTAGACGTTTTGTGGTCGATGCATTATTATAGTTGGTCTCCCTCTGCTCTATGGCATGTCTAGCAGCATTACGTCACACAGTGGGACCAATTCAATTTTTATCTGGTCAAAATTAGTTTTTACGTAATGATAACCTCTAGTGAATACATATTATTGAAATAAATAAAATCAATGTTGTTGTTGACTGGACTGTAGAGCCAAGTACATTAAATAATATCACATACTGAGTGTAGTAAAATGCCCCAAAAATAAATAAGACCAAAACTGAGTAATGTCGCTTTTATTATTAAGAATACCCTGACTGACTGACCCATCTATCAACGCACAGCTCAAACCGCTGAGCCTAGAAATTTAAAATTTTGCATATAGGTTCCTCGAATGGCATAGGCATCTACTAAGAAGGATTTTTCGAAATTCGACCTCTAAGGGGGTAAAAAAGGGGGTTGAAATTTTAGGCTTTTTCAGAAACTGTTAGATCTAAATGCGTGAAATTTGGAAGAAATATTTTTTGTTGAAATCTCTTAGATACGTGTAAGACGAAATTTCGATTTTCACTTTTTGAAGGGGTGAAAACGGGGGTTGTGGATGGTTTAAAGCGCACCCGTATTTCTGAAATCGCGTAAGTCATAAACGTGATTATTCGAGCGATGAACTCTTCTGAGAAAATAAGAAAACACGTATTCGACGGATTTTCAAAAAGAGACCCCCCGAAAGGGTAAACGGGGAGGGGATATTTTTTAAACTTTTCGGAAATGGTTAGACCTAGAAGCGTGAAATTTGGCAGAAATAATCTTTACTGGAATCTATTAGACACGAGTGAGACGAAATTTCGATTTTCACTTTTTAAAGGGGTAAGACCGGGGGTGGTAGATGGTCTAAAGGGTATCCGTATCTTTGAAATCGCGTAAGTCAGAAACGTGATATTCCAGTGACGGGCTCTTCTGAGGAAATAAGGAGACACGTATTCCACGGTTCAAAAAGAGACCCCCCCCACCCCCTACCCCGAACGGAGGACAGAGAGAGGGATGTTTTTAAGCATGAAATTTGACCATTACCCGCCCATGTGTTCTATTGTCGATTAAAATAATTATTTCTTTCGTTTAACTCGCTCGAACACAAAAATAGACAAATTGCGATGCGCAGTGATTTTCCTCGAGTACTATGGATGCGCAGTGGGTTTCCTCGAGTACTGTTAATACGAAGTGGGTTTTCCCGAGCAAAATGGATACGCACTGGGTTCCCTCGGGTACTATGGATATGCAGTGGATTTTCTCGGGCACTATGGATGCGCAGTGGGTCTTTTCGAGTACAATGTATGCACAGTAGGTTTCCTCTTGCGCAATGGATGGGAAGTGGGTTTCCCTAAATGCAATGGATGTGCAGTGGGTTAGTATCTCAATGTTCTTAATTTCACGCGGAAAGCAAAAAACGACACCGGGAGGGAATTCAGGATAAACTCAGAAAATTGATTTATTCATGTCAAAACTTAACATATATTACAAAACATAATTATTGCCTATGTATGTATCTTAAAACTAGCACAGAAAAAAGCAGAACCGATTCTGATATTAAAAACTTAATCATTAATAACATTTTTAACAAGACATACGTTAATGCTAAGCAAAACTCTTAACCATAATAAGTAATATAACAAAAATCTATCAGAAATCTACCAGCAAATTTTACCAAAACATGTTTTCTTAAACCCGGAAAAGGAAACGCCCAATCGAAGATCTACAATCCCTGGGCAATCCAGAAGTATACAGATTGTAGAGAACATATTCTATTATTACATACCGTTATTGGTTGCGATACCAATAGTGCTTTATTTCGAAAAGGACAAATAAATGCATTTATAACATTACAAGAAAGACCAGATTTACAAGGAAGCATTGGCGGCATTCAAAATAGAAAACTGTTCGAATTTGCTAATAAATAGTGGCACATTGTTTATTTTAGCTATGTACGGAGCACCAAAAAAAGAGACTTCAATTGATAATTACAGATATATTAGTTTTGCAAAATGCACTAGACAAAATAAGCCTGTGCAATTGTCGTTACTTCCACCCACAGCAGTAGCTACAACATCTATTCAGGGTATATTAACAGGCACCAGAACATCCATGTTCTCGTTGAAATGCCAGGATACACGTTTTGTGTCCCATGGATTAATCGAATTAGCTTCCCTTTATTGTAGGGATGTCTTATAGCAACACGGTACCTGTCGCGGTTATCTGCTAGGCGTACGACCTCAATAAACTCTTTTTCATTGGTCGTTTTTTAACAACAACGATTTCCTACGATATTGCCATCTGCTGTGGCTGAGGCTCGAACTCAATAGAAATAACAGCGACTAACCACGTTGTTTCACTCAATCCAGTTCCATGAACCAAGCTCATGGAAAATTAGATGGCAAATGATGAAAGAACCTTAACCGACTCAGTGGTTCAGTGCTTACGTATTAGCATTGAGACCACGGATTTCCTGGTTCGAGGGCTTCTGGCTAGAGTATAGATGTTTAGTGCCGTTCTTAGCGAGTTAACGAAACTGTAGCAATGGCCTAGACTCGATTGAGTGAAACAACGTGGTTAGTCGCTGTTATCTCTACTGAGTTTGAGCCTCAGCTGCAGCAAATGTCAATATCGCAGGGAAACGTTGTTAAAAAACGACCAATGAAAAAGAGTTTGTTGAGGTCGTACTCCTAGCAGACAACCACGACCGTGTTGCTATAAGACATCCCTACAATAAAAGTAAGCTAATTCGATTAATTTATGGGACACAGAACGTGTATCTTGGCATTTCAACGAGAATATGGATGTTCTGATGCCTGTTTATGCCAACCGAAGCTTCATTATTCATATTCAACTATTAAATGTATGAGAAAAATGCATGTTTTATAAAAATAAATTTTCTTCTAATTATGTATGTATAAAATTTCGATGTAATCAACAGTTCACGAGATACTATTGAAAATAGATGAAAATTGCGTATTTTAGTGACTTTTAATGGCCTTGTGGCACGGGTTAGCGTTATCTGATCGAGTTAAAATTTTACATACTTAATTTTTTAAATAATTGGAACCACTTTAGGGGGTGAGGCCAAAAAAATTGTAAGAAAAAAACTATCGATGAAAATTGCGTATTTCACTGACATTTAATGGCCTTGAGGCACGGGTTAGCGTTATCTAGTGATGCCGCCGAGAAGAGACATTTCCCGGACTCGTCTCGTCTCGTCTCAACTTGTCGAGACGAGGCCAAATTTTTTTCTCGTCTCGAAAAATCGAGACGAGACGAGATTTTTAAAGTCGAGATCTCGCCGAGACGAGACGGGATCGAGAATTTCTCGACTTTTTTATTGTAAAATTTTTCTACATTTGACCTTCAAATGAATAATATAAACTTGAATTAAATTGAGAATATAAATATTTACAAAAATAATACACATATCAGAAAAATTTCATTTTTTATTTCTTAAAAAGCAACTACATTACAAACATTAAGTATTCCGTATTTCTTAGAAATGGTTGTTCCAAATTTTTGTAATTGATCTTATATATTTACTTACTATAGAAACTAGTAAGAACGTATATATTTTCAATATAATACGAACTTGATTGATTTAAATTATTAAATCTTATATCTTCTTAGAGTATACGGTATAGAGGCAGAAAAAAAATCTTAAAATATTCAGAAAATTAAAATTCACAATATTTCAAATAGTTCTTTTAATTAGAGGTACGTTTAAAAATTAAACAAAAGTAAAATATTGATATAAATTGAAGTGTAACTTTATAAATTAAATAAATAGAGATTTCACTTGTGAAAAAAAAGCAAAAAATGGAAAATTTCACATTTGTCGAGTCGAGACGAGATCTCGACCTCGAGACGAGATTTTGAATAGACAAGAATAAGTTGAGACGAGACGAGAAGAACCAATTTCTCGACGAGACGAGTCTCGCGGCAACACTAGCGTTATCCGATCGAATTAAAATTTTGTATACTTCATTTTTAAAATAATTGGATAAACTTTAGGGGGTGAGACCGAAAAAAAAAATCAATTTCGCAAAATAAAGACCACCCTAATGACACACTATATCTACATTACCTATTGAGAGGGAAAATATTTCATTATTAAGGATCATATTACAGGTTCATCAAGTATTTTGTAAAAATCGTCATAATTTTTCATAATATAACTTTTTGTTTCGGTTTTAAAGTGAGGTTTATTGACTATTAATTAAATTTTTGAAGGTAAAGCCGAGGGTAAAGCATTGAAAAATTTTCGAGCAAAGTAACTAATATGCCGTTGATTATGAGTTTTTGTGGAAAAAGGAATTGTTAGTATTTCATTTGATGTTGACCTAGTTCCAAAGTTGTGGAAAATTGTTGGAAATAAATGTTTGATTTTAAGTAAATAATTTAAACAACAGTGAATATATAGTGATTTAATATTTAAAATTTCCGTATGCTTATAAAGTAGAATATCTACGTTCTTTTTTAAAAATAATAATAATCTTTAAAACAGTATTTTGGCATTTGACCCTAATTATATGCCCCGCTCCAGACAATTTATGCAGTACCGTAATCAAGACTCGACCAAAGCATTATACATAATTTTGAGTAGTTTTTTTGCTTAAAATATCCCGTATTTGATCAAATTTATAGAATAATTTACGATTTCTTTTCGTTATATAAGCACAGTGGTCAGTTCACCTTAGATGTTGATGAACTATTCGGCTGTCCCAAGTCAAAACACTGTATAAACCATTTAAAAAATTATGGAATTCAGTGTTTTAAATTAGTAACCTGATTCGGTTAGTGGATATACAGTGGATATTATTGTTTACACATGGACTTTGGACATGGAATTTTAGTTTTCCTCAATCACCGATTGGTAGATGTTGATACTGTATATCCAAAAATGTAAAAATATGATTATTGATGAAAATGGCTTATACAGTGTTTTGACTTGCCGAATTACACATAAACATTTTAATGCCTTTATTCTTGTTATTTATGTGCATGAACAAATTGTTGATTAATTTGTCAAGCAGTTATTTTGATGGATTTTTAAAGCATCTAAATCAGGTTGATCAGCAGCTGAGGTGGGGAATGTTTTTTTTACATTAAGACTCAAAAGGCTGGAGTTTAGCCATGTTTGTACTTTGCTGAGACCAATTTCCGCTTTCTTGTATACATCCGACTAGTAGCCAAGTTGACTAAAATTAATTATATTAAAAAAGACTTGATTAAAATAATGATCTGTAGAAACTTTCTCATTTAATGTAAAAAGTTACTACGACACCGTATAAGCCTAATTGTTCTCAATACTTGTCTCACTCCTTTACTTTCTTGATGTCTTTAAGAATAACAAAGTTATGGGAAACTTTAAGTAGATTTCTGGATTACAGAAGAAAATGACTAATGCGCTAGGATCACAGGGTAATTAATAAATTAATATTATTTCACACATGCTTATACAGCCATAACCATTTACGTGCACAAAAGGTTTTACTTATAAATATAGATTTTAAAATGTATCTTTCCGTCTTAAAAGAAAATTTTGAAAATTAAAATGTCAATAATATGTTGCGTAACATTATGATTCAGGAATAATTGAATGTGTGCAATAATGCTGAAAAGTTTATTACACTCTTACAGGTTTAAGTAAAATAAGTGTTCACAAACAACAATGTGCAAAGCAACCTACTACTTATTTACGAATTATTATTATAAAAGATTTGCTTACAAAATGTTTTATAAACTTATCAATTAAGCTGACTAACGTACGCCTACGTTTCAAATATATAAATTTTAGATACGTAGACACTTTTAAGTTCTGGTTCGAAAATTTCTTATTCATACTTTCTTAAAAGTTACAAGGGAAAGGTCCGTATTTCAGTGTCACATTTATCAAATTTGCAATATTTATTAGATTGGGACTTGCTTAATTGAAATGGCTATTTGCGACGCCGAAGTTCTGCCATTACAAACACCTTAAATAAATGTACGTTTTCGTGATACCTAGGTGCATTTACTTATTAGTTGCTTATAAAAAATATTATGCCTCTTTGATTTAACTAAATAGATTAATAATAATTAATAACTAGACAATTTTTTTAAATAATCATCGTAGAAAAAGAAAATTGTACAGAAATTGATTTCTTAACATGCTGAACTCAAATATAAAGAAAATAAGGTGTGTGTGTGTGTGTGTGTGTGTGTGTGTGTGTGTGTGTGTGTGTGTGTGTGTGTGTGTGTGTGTGTGTGTGTATGTGTGTGTGTGTGTATATGTGTGTGCGACTGTGCGTGTGTGTGAATGTATGTAGACCGTTTCTTGTAAATACGATAACTTTATTGAAATTACAATTTTTATATTAAATTTGGAACATGTGTAAATTATCATGATACAAAACAAGGAATGTTGAAATTGAGCCATGTGCATCATAAAGTGTGATCGCCAGAGAAGTGTTATCTGTCATATTCTATATAAACTATTTACTATTGAAATATTTTTCGAACTCCTCTATACGTTTCCATAAATATATAAGGAATAAAAAACCAGAGGGCAACCAACAGCTATTCTCCAGACTAATACCCCGCCAAGCGTTGAATTACGAATTACAAACCTGGCCGCGCTAAGTGCAACAACTATGTATTGTCACAAAACGCTAAAGTTTCGATTGCAACAGGCAACAGCCGAAAGACTCATTCCTACTCAAAAGAGCTCTCATGCCAGCCACTCCACACTACTTGCAGACTGCAGTTTCGAGCTATTGGCTTTCGTCAGTGTGAAGTAAATCTGAGATGGCTGGAACTCGGCCCTTGTTCACTCTTGGTACATGACGAGATTTATTAAAACCATGACATGCAATAAACATGGCAAGCTCCATCTAGTGGTTGATCTCCTTCACAATTGAACAGCAGTAGCCCTGACATGGGCACAGTTTTTTTTTAAACTATTTAACGTCGGCCTATTTCCGCTACCAGGGCCTATCACCGACGCCAGGAGACAAGCTACCCCCAACCTGGAAGTTTTGCCGAACCTCTTCCCTTAAGAAGAGTAGGGATCTTTTACTTGCCTAACATTTAATAGACAAGGGACCGCCTGCTTTACATCCCCTCCGAAGGATGGTATATCCACTACGTAATCCTCGTCTGAAATTACGTAACTTCCGCGTATACACTGATATACAAGCCACTAGAAGGTGGGACGAGAACGCTGTATTTCCCAAGTTAGGTGGGTCACCCATCCAAGTACTAACCGCGCTCGTCGTTGTTTCAGCGGAATATCGACTGATATTCACATTGAAGTCGCCTCTACGTTCGCCCCTATGGGCACAGTTAGTAGGTATGCTTTTATATATTTGTTATTTATTTATGTGATTTACTTCATCTCAGATATTTCAGTCATATGTGGTGATTATGAATATTTATTATAAACCTTCATAAAATGATAACTAAATAATATGTATGTATTTTAGAATTGTTAACTAAGAATAATAAACGCAGACATATTTTGCTTTTCACCCACTTGGAGAACCCCAGCACTAACCACTAATTTTGATTGAAATCGGATTACTAATAACTGAGGTATGAAATGAGGGATCTTAAAAGTGGGACACACTGTATATAAAAACATACGTAAGGGTCGAATTGAGAACCTCCTCCTTTATTAAAATTTTACAGATCATGAAAGAACTTTTCAAAATCATTCGTTTCGTATTCGTATTAAATTTTTGAAGTTATGTGAGACTTTCTACAGTATATTTCATTTTGTTTCTATGAAAATTGGGTAATAAAAGAAGGGTCAAAGAAAATACATTTTTGAGAATTGAAATAAATGCACTTTTTCGGAAATAAAAAAAAAATGTACTTAAAGTACCTACAATCGAAACAAAAAAAGAAGTGACGCACAATGCTTCCTTGACGAAAAATTAAACAAATGTATTTCGTCCGTCATCTTTGACCGTTCTATTTGACTTATGGCGTCCGGGTTTGGTGCATGATATTTGACCATAGATGAGTTTTATTTTTGACAACTTTGGTGAAATTACTCCTTCTTATCGAAAAGATATTCAATTTTGATTTTTTCACCCATTTTTGGTGTTTTATATTTTTGTCCTAAATGGCGAATTGACCTACACATATCGGACAGACATGTTTTTTAAGAACTCTATTTCAAATAGACCAGTATTTTTATATTTTCCATTCATTACTAGTATAAGATATATTAAGCAGATAAGTAGAAAATCCGCGAAAGCGCATCAAGAACTGCATATAATTTTTGACCCACCAAGAATTGCTGAGCGCAAATATTTTTTTCATATAAGAATCAACAATAACATTTCCAGTGGAATGTTGTCGCCAAAAATACTGTCCGGTCCTAAGTCGTCTCTTAAGTGTTATAAGAACTCCCTGGGAGTAGAAAGACACCATCAAACGTTACAGGAGGCACGGCTGACATCCTCAATATACAGATTTCGCTGTGTCCTTCAGACAAGCGGTGGTAAGATCTTCTGCAGTAACTGTACAAGATTTTCCAAGTAAGCGTTTCTTCCTTATTTTGTCTACCTTGTATACACAACAAAGTACAGATTAGCACCGCCATTTAACTCAAATCTCTTTAAAGTTAATCTGAAAACCGACCGGTCACAACTGATGGAGTACATTGTAAGTCCCGAAAATATTTGTGTGAATTTTTATTCGTCTACACCTACATAAACTTCGTCACACGTACAAAATGACAAATACGTAAAACTTTATTGATGCGGACGGGTTTTAAACGAAATCCAATGTGCTCCGCAAATATTTGTGTTAAATTTCAAAATAAAACACAAAACGTAAAAATCTGTTAATCTGATAGCCCAATCTGCAAAAGACAAAAAGGGACACGTAGGAATAAAAATACAGTGAATGGGTTTGAACGAATCCGTTTGTATGGTCTTTGTTTTTGCTCAAATATGAAAGTTAAAAAGTTAAAGCGTGCGCTTTTAATTTTTTAATCTCTTAAATAATCAATTGAAACATTAATGATTTAATAATAATTATATAACTCGGAAGCTAAAATAAATATAAATAAACCGTAAGAAATTTTGTAGCTTATAAGAAGACCTTTAATACTTCCTAAAAATGTATCGAGTTATATTCTAGGAAATAGCGTGCAAATTCGACGACGTCTGCCAGTCGATAATCGAAGAGACCATATAAGTACAAAATGTTTTTCTCTCTGGAACTTTCTGGTATGGTGGGGGGATAGGGAGGGGGGGACATTTATTTTTTAATGGAATGATTATCGATATCTGTCCGCCTAGGCACAGTATAGAGAAGACCAGTAGTTTCACTTGCAGCGGTCCCTTTGATATTTGTTGTACTCGATTTTATTTTTTTAAATCCACTGCACATCTACTGTTTGTATCCCACGCCCATTTCGTCGTATACTGGCGACAGTGGCGGCTATTCAGAAACGTAAACGTAAACGTAAACAAAAATAAACATCCACCCTACCCTACATCATCACTGCCGTCCACTGTCGTCGTGCCGGCCACTGCGCATCGAATAGTTTAAGCCCAGGAGCATCGCATGCGCACTTAAAATCTTATACAACTGTTCCAGCTGAGTCGGACTACTGGTCTTCTCTCTACTGTGGCATAGGTAGTTAGTGTAGGCACTTCACATACCCCAATTACGTTGGCAGACGAAACTTCCGGTCGGCGCGCGCGTTAACCGAAAATAGAAACTAAAAAAACTAAAAACGAAACTAAAAAGTTTCGTCTGCCAACGTAATTGTGGTGTGTGAAGTATATATACTAACTATCTATGTGGACAGATATCGATAATTATTCGATTAAAACATAAATGCCCCCCCCCTCCCCTTCCCCCCACCACACCAAAAAGTTCCAAACAGAAAAACATTTTGTACTTATATGGTCTCTGATTACCGATTGACAGACGGTAACCATTTGTCGTCGAATTTGCACGCTGTTTCCTAGACTATTATGATTATTTAGAGTTTATGCAAATTTCACCACTTTTTTGACGCGCGTAAGTCGCGCGCATCTTTCGTTTATATCTTAAAAATTATAAAATCAGGCATAAAATGCTTATATAACTTTATAAAGTACTTACATTTAAGTAACTTTGGTTTAAGACATAACTGTTTCATTATCTTAAAAATAACGAATTTATGATGAATTATTTATGGAAAAGTCGGGTATGTAGAGCATAATAGCTTTTCTTAATAATATTTTTGAATGCTGAAATTGCACCGATGATGTTTTTGAGTTATTAATTATAAATATGCGGTTTAAAATTTGCAAAAAAAATGATGAATAATATAAAATGGCCTCTTCCAAGCAGAAAAACAGAAATTACCTGTCAATTAACAATTTCATAATAAAAGATTTTTTTTAATTGATTTTTTTTCTCTCACACAGTTAAAAAGTTAGAACCGAAAAACTGCTTGTTACACCTGAAAATTATTAAGAAAACCATTTTCCAATAGCCTGCAACTTAATTTGCATGAAAAACTACGACAAAAAACACTACATTTAAAAATATTCTGAAGAAAATGTACAGCCAGAAACTGTAACATTGTTTTTTGTAAAAAAAGAGTTATAATTCTCTTATTTTTATAAAGGTATTTTTGCAAAGGTACATTTTTATCCCTTGATAATGATATTTTAAAAATACATAAACAAATCATTTTTTAGGAAATTTTATAAGTTTCAATTTATGTTCCATGAAATTTTGTCCTAGGATTAACTGTTTTTAAGTTACTTGAAAAAAGCGATTGAAATTGCGTTTTTTTAGAACTCATTTGAAAGGAACGCATTTTTCAATCTAAAAATTATTCATGTTACAAGGGGTAAACCGTTGGGATATTTTGGTGTACAGCTTCCAGGTATTACTAGGTATTATTGGGTATTCTTGGGTATTACTGGGTATTTTTAGATATTTCAGAGGTATTGAGAAATTATTAAGAGATTGCTCGGTATTACTGGGTATTATTCTGGTAATACCAAGTAATTTTCAGTTCTATGCAGGTATTATTAGGTAATATCATTATAAATCAAGCTGAATAAAATTACTAATTGGTATTACTGGGTATTACTAAGAAATACCCAGGTATTATTATAAAATTTAATACTGTTGTATTATTAGGTATCATTGGGTATTTTCAGGTATAATATATTGCCACATTTTGTAACCTGACTATTTTACCCAGGTATTACTATGCAAAGTGGTATTAGTGTACATATATTTTTTTTCATATTATAATCGCGATAAAAGAAATAATTTGAACATAAAGGTACTACGGTATATTAAAAAAAACTATAGTGATTTCTTGGGATTGAAATTGCGCTTTTCACAGTAGTGTGAACTATACAGTGTGTCCCCGGATGGAGTTGACAAGAGGAAAAACATCTCTATTATTGATTTTACGACGAAAAGTCATTCTTTACAAAAAATTCTGCTTATCGAAAAAATGAATTTACTATATAAAAATCTCAGATCAGATGTACCGGGTGTTAACAAATTAAGAAAACATCAAGATGCATCAAGAGAGAAGTATCTTTATTTATTATTTTGGACAAAATGTTTATAAAACAGAGTTGTTTATAATCCAAAATAAAGCCTAAATACAAATTATGAAGTCTAAATTTTGACTTTTACATTTATGTCAACTTAGATTTTTTTTTCAAACATTAACATAACATAATAACATTAACTTCAACCATTGTGGAAAAACAATTTATTCTACATAGCCTCCTCCAACCTCAACACATTTCTCCATCCTTTTAATAAATATATAACCATAGACCTTACGAATGGCTGAGGGTACATTCACTTCATTTACCGCGTCTTGTATTCGTACTTTTAGTGTTTCTCGATCATGCGGCAGGTCATCTGCATAAACTATCTGTTTTAAAACACCCCACAGAAAAAAATCCATTGGTGTAAGGTCTGGTGATCTTGCAGAAAAATTAATTGGAGCTATCTTCCCATCCATCTGGCTCCGAAGTGACCTGTCAACCACTGCCATACCAAAACTGAGGAATGAGCTAGGCAACCGTCTTGCTGCCAAAAAATGTTACGCCTTACTTCCGGTTGCAGTGTTTATAAATGGCAATACAAAGTTTTCCAAAAGGTTCAAATAAATCTTCTTCTAAGAAATATGGACCAACGATTCGATCATAAAAAATCCCACACCATACATTCACTTTTTTTTATAACGTTGTCTTCGTTTGTGAATGACATTGTTTGGATTTTCAAAAGCCCAATAACGACTGTTTTGTGATGAAACGTGGCGATTGGTACAAAATGTTGATTCGTCAGTAAAAAAAACATTCTGTGAAAACTTCTATCTACGAGGTAATTCTCACCTACCCATAAACAAAAATCCAATCGCTTCTCTTCATCTCCAGTTTTAAGTATATGTCTGAACCTTGACTTAAACGGTCGAACTTTGTTTTCCATATAAATTCTCTGTAAATGACTTACTTCCAGTCTTTGTAAGCGTTTCCGTAAAGATTATTTTGGGTTTTCTATTACTGAATTTATTGCCAAAAGTGTTGTCGCATCGTCTTCATTGTACTTTTTCTTGGGTTTTTTGACATATAATACAGATCCAATTTCATTGAATTTTTTTACAAGTTTGCGCAATGATTGGCGCGGTACCGCTGTGTTAGGGAACTTTTGGTAGAAAAGGTTAATTGCATATCGATAAGAGGCGTCTATCCCATAACATTTGATCAATTAAATTCTTTCTTGTTTGGTAAACATCTTTTAAATAATCAACAGAACATTAATAAATGCAGATGTAAGATAGTAATATTCTACACAATGCAATGTCACAATGACGTTTGTCAGTTCAATATTATCGACAGCACACTCTGTTTCTTCATTTGAATTCTTATTCATATTAATAAACTCAACGTAAAAAGACAAACACAATAAAAACATAAAAGTCAAAATTTAGACTTCATAATTTGTAGTTAGGCTTTCTTTTGAATTATAAACAACTTTGTTTTATAAACGTTTTGTCCAAAATAATAAATAAAGGTACTTCTCTCTTGAGGCATTTTGATGTTTTCTTAATTTATTAATACCCGGTACATCTGATCTAAGATTTTTATATGGTAAATTCATTTTTTCGACAAGCAGAATTTTTTATAAAGAATGACTTTTCGTCGTAAAATCAATAATAGAGATGTTTTTCCTCTTGTCAACTCCATCCGGGGACACACTGTATAAATATAAATTTACTAAATTTTTGCTTCTCGGTAATGATATTAAAATAGTAAAATAGAAAATTTCATCAACTTCAATTTATGTCCTATGAAATTTTGTTCTACAATTCATTGTTTTTAAGTAATTTGAAAAAAAAAAACTAAATAAACGTTTTTTTTTAATCTTTTTAAAAGAAACGTTTTATCGATTCTGACAACGAGCCTGACGTTAAAGCTTAAAAATCCAAAACTATGAACATGTTCCTTTACTAGGTAGAAGCTAAATAAAGAGGTCACTAAAAAGAAAGAAAAACTGAAAATTGAACATTTATCCTCCTTCAAAAAAAATCGCTAGAAATTACGAAACATTTCAGCTTCAACCTTATTACCTAATGTCGTTTGAAGTCGGTATTAGGATATCGGTATTAGATAATAAGGTTCAATTAACTGGACGACGGCCAAATTTTATTTCATAATTTTTGGCTATCTTTTTCGAAGATTAATTTTCGTATTTGAGCAAAAACAAAGACAATAAAAAAGATTTTATTAAAATCCCTTTGCTATAATTTGATTTCTACATGAAAACCTTAAATGGAAGTTTAAATAAGTATTTATATATTTGGGCACATACATACCTACTTGGCTCTCATAATTGCAACATTTATGAGGTTTAAATTTGTTGGAAGTGAATAATAAATCAAAATCGATTTGCGAAATTCAAATCTTTATCGATGATTGACAATAAAATATAGAAATCTGGGATATAAAATAACTGGTGCAGACTTTCTCGAGATTCGTCTTTTAAATCCGCTTGTATTGCCACGTCTTGGAGGCATTAATTTTAACTCAATTTCTTATTTCATACCGAGGTTATGAAGTTTTTAAATTTAAGATCATTTATTAATTTATTGGAATGATAGATTATGTTTTCTTACGTTTTTGTGTACTGAGCCACTGAGCCACAAAATGTTTAAAAAAATATGCTAGATGTAAATATTCTAATCTTCACTGTTTTTTTTTTAAATATTCAAGGTACATTTCATATCAACCGAAGCGTTCTTACACCCAAAAATAAGAGTATTGGAAAAAATGTTTCGGGGATTAAAATTTTCATTAAGTAATGTTAGTACAGTAACCAGAGATTTTAACTTCGGTATAATATGATATGAATTAGATTTCCTTCATTTTTGGCAATTAATAATATATTCATCAAAGAAAGTTTTCTATACTATGCGGGGGCCAATTTACAGGGGGTGGATGCCACCCCTTTTCGGGGGGTAGCACCTAAATAAAAACAAAAACATTGGAGCTGAAAGAGAATACAACTTTTTCCATATAAATTGATAGTCTTGAAAATTGGGATTATAGCTTGGAAAAAAAAAATATTTCAAATCTATTTTCGTTTATTAACTCGAAAAGTATTACATTAAGAGAAAATATACTAGAGAAAAATAAGAAAGCTACCAAATTGAGGAACGAACGTTTATAACACAAAGTATTTAAAATAAATGTTAAATATCTCAGAAACAAAAATGTTAATGACCAAAATGAAAGACTATTAATTGGTTGTTCAAATGATTTGTTGACTATTTCGACACCATAAAGATAAAGAAGTTATGACAGAAACAATGTGCTTCTTCACACTTTTTGTAATAAAAACGTCGCCATTTTGTTAATGGAAGTAGTCAGTAATTAAAAAAATATATTCTCATATCCTCGTCCTCGTTAAAATATAGTATGACCTAGACGCTCAATTTTTACAGCACTCGATTTAGAAAAAAAAATTATAAACTATAAAGGGATTTTCGAAAAAAACGTAGGTAAATATATATTTTCAAATATCTCAAAAAATATTAATTTTAGCGAAAAATAGCGGACATCAAAAATAAAGCTTGTAAACTGAGAATGAATTTGTTTTTTTTATATATATTTATGTCAGTTTTGGAGGTAATTAAGTTTATAGATGACGTCCTAGCACTAATAGGATGAAGTATTTAGTTTAAATGTGGAATATCTTTGAAACGACACTTGGATCAAAAATTCTAAGAAACAAAATTAAAAATAATTAATCAACCTTTAAAATCATTTTCTCTAATAAGTTATGGTCGTAACAATGTGCGCTTTCACATTTCTTTAATAAAAATGTCGTCATTTCTGTTATTGTAGTTAGCCAGTAATTATTTTTTTTTTCGAAAATAATATTTTTCGTTAATATCCATCACCTCGATGCTCAGTTTTTTGGTCCGTTTAAAATACTTGCTTTAAAATAAAATTCCATCCATCATATTGAAGCCGCCATTTTGACTTTTTCATTTTTGACTTCAGATTCGTAATCTGTGATCCCAAGAACATAAATCAGTGATGCTTTTTCAATTTATAGGTGGTTTTCACTCCTTATGGGTAAGAGAACGTGCCCTGACCATATAGAAACTGAAGACGATAACTTTTACTACAATAATAACCCAGAAATAAAAATTCAAAAATTATCATTACATATGAAATTATTCCTAAAATGTCTCACCTTTAGGTACTGTACTAAGTGGCAATTTTGAAAATTCAGTGTAGCGTCTCAATATGGCGGCTTACACAGTATATTTTGAATAATATAATTGCTTCCAAGGAATTTAATATGAAGGTTTCAATATGGCGCCAAAAACGATAATAGAGATTTAATTCGGAAAGATTGCCATAAGAATCATTTTTTTTATATATAGTTTAATAGTAAATGCATTGAAAAAACCTAATTATATGGAGTTTGTCATTTTATAGAGGGTGGTGCCATCCGTTTTCAGGAGGTGGCACCCCAAAAATAAAAATTGGAATTGATCATATTTTAAAAAAAGCTCTTTACAATTTTTCACATACAGTGTGTTCCAGGATAGATGTAACAAGAGGTGTAATGGACCAAAAATTTTGGAATTTTGGAATGGTATTTAGGGATTGAGTCCTGCTTATTGTAAAACTAAAGTATACCAAAAATGACTTGATTTGGTGTTTTACAGGATGTTTATAAGCAAAGTTGTAAAAATCACCACTAATAAAGTACCTTTATTTTTCAAAATATGAAATTCCACTAAGAAAAGTTATTTAGAATGCAATTTTATACCTCTAACCAAATTTCAGGAATATAAAATTATTTTTTTGAAACTTCCCATTTTTTCAATAAATTAGTATTTTATTTTGAACCATTCAATTAAAACTGCATAGAAATTATTTTTTGTGAATTAATATTTAAAGTTATGTAGAAGCTAAAAGTAGGCTATGAGAAAAGCAGTGGATACACATGTATCATTTATTATTGACATATTTGTCAAACGTAGTCAATATTATCCTTAATTTCTGTTTCAAATTAACGAACCAAGCATAAAAAATTAAGTCAAAATGGTACTCACAGAGTGTGAAAAAATTTATATTGTGCAATGCTACGGAATTGGCGGTGAAAACTCGCTAAGAGAAGTGGTAAGCCAATTTAATTTGAAATTTCCAAACACTGCTTTGTCACGTACTCAGGCTATGAGAATAATTAAAAAGTTTCTGGCTACTGGTAGTGTTCTTAACATGAAAAGAAAAATAAAAGCATATGATGAAGACAATGTTGGGGCTATTATACCTCATGCCTCTGTTATAGAAAATCCTAGGATGCCACTAAGAGAGAGATCAGCTCTTATTAATATTAGCAAGTCTGAACTCCAAAGAATTTACAAGGCAAAGAAAATTAGGGCATATAAAGCAAATTATAAACATACGCTTGAAGAGGGAGATGACGGCCTTAGGTTGGATTTTTGTTTGACCATTGGAGAAAAAATCATGGAAGAGAGATTTTTTCATCATTTCATAATTTTCTCAGATGAATCCACATTCACAACCAATGGCGTTGTTTCATCTCAGAATTATCGGTTTTGGGCTTCTGAAAATCCAAATTTTAGAATTCATTGTAGAAGACAATATTATAAAAAAGTGAATGTGTGGTGTGCCGTTTCTTATTACGTTGCAGTTACTGGACCTTATTTCATTCAGGGGAGGTTAAACCAGCACACTTATTTACAGCTTGTTGAAACATTTTCTGAAGAACATTTAAATATTTTAAGAGATATGCCTTTAGTTCATTTTCAACATGATGGCTGCCCTGGCCGCTCCACAGAAATGGTTAATCGGTGGTTGAATTTAAATTTTGGAGAAAACTGGATTGCCAGGAATGGACCGATCAAGTAGCCGGCGAGATCCCCAGACCTATTAATATTGGATTTCTTTTTATGGGGTCGCCTCAAGCAGTTGGTTTATACTGAACCACTTCCTAACGATGTAGCAGTATTGAAGCAGAGAATTACAAATGCCGTAAACTCCATACTGTTAGATCATATTCGAAACGGTTTTAAGAACTTCAGGCAAAGGATCGAAATGTGTGTGGATGTGGGTGGTAGCTACGTCGAATAATAAAAAAATTGTAAACATTGTTTTGTATTGGTCAATAATTAATTTGTTTGTGAATCTGTTATGTTTTTGACATCTATTACTTGTTATAATTTTTCAACCTCATTAATCTTCTGTTAGTAATTGTTTCTTGTTTTACAATTAGTTCGATTAACATTATACCTTCTTACATCTCGTATATTCAATTTTTTAATTACCAATAGCCTACTTTTTGAGATGATTAACATTTGCTCCTACACAACTTTAAATATGAATTCAACTCTTAATTCGCAAAAAATGGGAAGTTTCAAAAAAATAATTTTATATTCCTGAAATTTGGTATAGAGGTATAAAATTGTATTCTAAATAACTTTCCTTAGTGGAATTTTTTCATATTTTGAAAAATAAAGGTACTTTATTAGTGGTGATTTTTACAACTTTGCTTATAAAACACCCTGTAGAACACCAAATCAAGTCATTTTTGGTATACTTTAGTTTTACAACAAGCAGGACTCAATCTCTAAATACCATTCCAAAATTCCAAAATTTTTGGTCCATTACATCTCTTGCTACATCTATCCTGGGACACACTGTATGAAAAGTTTTTAAATTCTTATTCTTGAAAATTGCCATTTTAGTTTGAGAAAACTCGTATCTCAAAATGGTTTTCATCGTAGCTGGAAATGTATTACATTTTGCGAAAAAATACTAGAAACCAAAGAGAAAGTTTAAAAACTGTGCGTAAACATGCTTTTACAAGATTTATTATTAGTTTTAGAGATATGGAAGTTTAAGACTCTCATAAGAATGTTTATAAGACGAAATATTTTATTTTCATTGTCCATATCTCCGAAACTATTAATGCAACAGAAACTTTAAGAAATTAAATTCATCTCCAGTTTATAAAACTTCATTTTGGTCTTTGCCATTTTCTAGAACAATTTGTTTATTTAAAAAATGACGAAAATGAAAAATTACAATTTTTTTATTCACCATCAGAAAAGGCATGCGAAATTATAAAGAATCAGCAACTTTTTTATTTAAAATTAACAATTAAAATGAAATATTTCAAAAAACAGCAACAAAGTCTAACAAGTTACCGTAAGTTAAAATAAATATCACTTGATTATAATAAAATTGACTTTTTCGAGAAATAATCTAAAAGTTATTTTTTTATAAGAATTTTTAGAAATATGTAAAAAATAAAAAAGTTAAAACACTGATAGCCATCCCCTAAAACTAGACCTTAAGCAGGATAGAAGGTTTGACTGATACTATGTAAACTGGTGTGCAGAAGGGCTATATCTAAAATTAAAGTATAAACTTCATATATTAAAGCGGTCCGAAGATATTGTAGAAAAAATTATATTTATTATCCCCCTTTAAAGGGAAAAATAATTTTTTTAAAAGGATACTATAGATTTTGGACGTACTATCAGCCACAGAAATATCGGAAGAGAATGTTGGAGCACCGTGTATAACGTACATAATTTCCATTTTATTAAAAAAGTTTTTAAATTTTTAATTACATTGTTACGAATATAAGAATCAGTTTATTAAAAAACTTTGCGAAATGCATTGATTTCAAACTTCAATTCAATCTGATGTTATTTACAAATACAGGAAGTAATGGCTATAAATAAGTATTTCAATATAATACATTTATTTCTAGTTAACAACTTTTCAATATTGTTTGATATTAAAATGTAATTCTAAGTTATAAAGTCAATTATGTTCATTCACACAAATTCATTTAAGTCTTCGAGACCCACGCTAAGAAGTTCTTTAAGAAGCACATTTTCGCCAATGTCAGCAAAAATAAAACAAGCAGTATTTTGATTAATGGTTTATTAGATTTATTAAAACCACCTTACCCACATACATGCTCTATCAAGCACATACAAAGAAATCATCTTGATAAAGGTTTGAGAAGTAAAAACCGCTGCCCAAGGAATCACTACTTCCACATCCGGATTTTCTATCCAAGTCACACAACGAAAAAATTTTGTATCTGGAAATAATTGTTTATGGAACTTTAATAATATAATATTTGAAATCCTCTACCCCAAAAACCCATAAAACGATACCCCACATCGGTAGTGGGGGTGGATAAAGCAAAAAAATATTTTGAGGTTTCTGGTTCTTGTACACACACTAAATCACATTTTTTTTCATCGGCTAATGCCAAAATTTTTTTTGAGACCTTAGCTTCTCTTGTCTATACTAAATATCAATTTTATGAACTCTTATGTGCTTGATTTACCTGTTTACTCCAAATTTACCCCAATTTACCCCCCAACCCTTCGACGGAACAAGATGAAAATATAATCTATTTCTAGATCTCGTTAAAGTACATATGTGTACCAAATTTCAAGTCAATATCTCAAACGGTTCCAGAGTAAACGTGCGCACAAAAAAGTTACAGACCGACAGACAAATTTTTTTTTCGCTCAAACTTGAAATCTCGACATTTCATGACATTCTAAGCTTATTTGAACAATAAAAATTTTTTTGTCGTTACTACCACTGGATGTGGAAGTAAATACCCAAATGTGTTCAGTAATATGGATGTAAAATTTAAAATTCAGACTGACTCTATTATTTTAAATGGTCAACCCATTTTTAATCGACTTCATAAAATTTTAAAAAGGAGAAGGTTTTTAATTCATATGTAGGTATGTTTTTTTTTATATATGTTCAATCATTAATCTGGATTGGCTTACGCGATTTCTAGGAAATTGCAAAGTATGGCTCGGCGGTGGTCCCATAATAATTTAATTCAGTATAATTCAGTATATTCGCTCGTAAAGCAATCGTACTGTTAACAACCATATACAGTAGTAAGCTGAGACTCTGTTACTACCCGATACAGTGGAAATACGCCCAAGTTAAAATGATAACTAAACCTGGAAAACCGCCTAATGAACCCACGTCTATCGAACAATTAGTCTTCTACTTCTATTGTCTAAGATATTTGAAAGACTTCTTCTCATCAGAATTGAAAAAATAGTGCAATTAAATGACCTAACTCCTGAACATCAATTTGGATTTAGGCAAAACCATTCCACCATTCAACAGTGCCATCGAATAGTAAATAAAATCAAGGAAAATCTGGAAGAAAAGAAAATGTGTGCCTCCGTTTTCCTGGACGTACAACAGGCATACGGCATCAGGAACTTTTTTACAAATTAAAAATGCACATGCCAAACCAAGTGTACATTCTATTAAAATCTGACCGCTATTTCCAAGTTAAATCTGAGAATACTGTATCGGATCTACATCATATAAAAGCAGGAGTACGCAGGGCAGTGTTCTTGGGCCATTCCTTTATTTGCTCTTTACTTCAGATATCCCATTGTCAAATTCTACTACAATGGCTACATTTGCGGATGACACGGCGATGCTTTCATCAGACTTAAATCCATATAGAGCATCCGAAAATCTACAAAACCAACTTAACTCACTGCAGGATTGGCTAAAGAGATGGAAAAACAAAGTCAATAGTGAAAAGTCTACTCAAGACACCTTCACGACGAAACGGAGTACATGCTCTCAAGTCAATATAAATAACACACCGATACCTGCAAGATCTGAAGTCACTTACCTCGGACTGCACCTTGATCAAAAGCTTAATTAGAAAACACATATTAAGACCAAAAAAAACGTAACTAAACCTAAAGGTTAGGAATATGCACTGGTTAATGCGTAAAAAACACCAATCATCATCAGAAAATAAAATACTCATATATAAGCTGTATATTAAAACCTATCTGGACCTATGGCATAGAACTATGGGGTTGCAGCAAGCCATCGAACATCAAAATACTCTAAACCTCCCAGTCTAAAATGCTTCGAATCATAACAAATGCTCCATGGTATGTGTCTAACCAAACCCTCCACGAAGATCTTGGACTTTCTTCGACGATGTGATTAGCAGATATGCCACCAAATATAGAGATCGTATTAGTAACCACAACAACCAGCTGGTCAGGGAATTAGCAACACAGCCTTTAGTGAACACAAGATTAAAAAGGCAATGGCCAGCAGACCTAGCTAGGTGAAGACAGGTGGACCATCATTGGATGGTACCTAACTCATGACAAGTGACGCACACAAACCATTTACTTATTACTTTGTAGTATAGTTAGAGTAGATTGTAAATAAGCAATGAAAGTGAATAATAAAAAAAGTATAAGGTGAGCAAATATTGGAAGCAAACTTTTTTAGTCGAGAATTTAAGAAGTCGCTAGTGATAAAAAATTTAATATTGTGATAAAAAATGCGAATTTCGTCGGAATTATATAAAAATTGGTAGTTAGGTATTTTAGGAGAAGCTGCTAATGAATCACTGATGTTGTTAAAACGTTCCTTTTGCCAGCTTAAAGCGGTTATATAAGTAAAAACAGATGTCATCTCCTGTGCTTAAAACGAATATTTACTAGGGACAAGTTAAGTACTTTACAGCTCAAGTTGAATGCAACCGTTGTATGTGATAGTCTATAATGATAAAAAATTACATGTTTATGTATTGCCCAACCAACTAGAAAAGTGCATTCCCTCTTCCCTTCACCCACACAGGTTATTTCCTTTTTTTTTTTTAATTTTTCCATGTTTATCCAATAAATGAGATTGGTAACCGAAGTGGATGTACAGTTTATAAAATAATGGCAAATAAATATTATTCCGAGAAGGAACTGTGTGATATTTTGATGGGCAGTGTTTCGACTGTGCGTAGTTTACTTGTTCTTTCTATGCCCGTTTTTATCTTTAAATTTTTCATAAAATAAATAACTTAATCTAATTTCAATCTTCTTCTAATAACAGTAATTTCCTTGAGTATATTTGCAAAAAGAATGCAGTGCTTGAATATTGAAATTAAAGTTCAATTAACTGGAAAACTGTGAAATTTTATTTCGTAATTCTGTCGACCTTTCTTGAGGGCGGTTCCACTTTTTTAAAAAAACATGTAGGGAGTTTTTCTTGTTCCATTTATCCCCTTGGTTAGGTTAGGGCTGAATGAATGATAATCTTTTTGTGAAATACTTGGAATACATCAGAAATTTGGATTGAAAATAATAATAATTACTTTAATAAAAATAAGTATTCGTTAGAAGTAAGGTAGAGATGCTTATAATTCGACCTTGCAATTTATTTTGCTTTCTCAAGTTTACAGTAAAATAAGTCTACGGTTGAGAATATAGAGAAATTCATTTTCATAAAAAAATTATAATGTTACCAATTCACTCGTTAAATGGAAATAAAATATCATAATTAACAGGCACGAGACGAATAAAGGTTATATAAATCGTTCAAAATATGAATTTGGCTTGTATTTCATTCAACGCTTGTAATCATAACTCAGTAATTATATTTATTTAATAGTCTAATCTATATGTATATTTACCATAGCTTCTTGGATATGGAATTCTATATCAACTAATTCAAACTATGTTTAATTGTAAAAGTAACTAGAGGAAGCATTATTCTCTTCGCCGATTTACTGGACTTTGTATGTAATTGTTACACATTCTATAGGATACTCTTCGCAGTTTTTGTAAATGTTAGTTTTAGACATTTTTAATTTTATCATACGAACTTAGTTGGTGAAACACCCAGTATAAAATAAAGTAAAAAAAAAACTGCATTCAAAACCTACGTGGGTTTCGAACCCGGGACCTTTGGGTTCCAAGTCATATTAGCCAAATTAGCCAAATTATTATATATTCATTTTGTTTAGTTATGGTTTACATATCAGATATTAAGTCGTATTTACTTCATTTATCTTATTGTACAATTATGTTAACATTACTTTATAAATACGCGATTGAACACGCAGAGTAGCGCAACGGTCAGATAATATGTTATGGCGAAAAGACCTTCAGACATGTATTTATACATATGAAGACGATCTCCTTGTATGGACAATCGTGTTTGTTTAGCTTTTTATCTTTTAACTTCAAATAAGCTCGTTCTTGTTGTTTGCATGAAATGAGTTATATAAGTGTTTGAGCAGGGAAAAGCAAATAAAAACCCTGCTTCAGGTGTCAATGATTAAAAGCAGCTCTCGCACATAGTGCAAATTTTTGATGCGTTACAGAGAAGTTCGGCGAGGGGTCAAGGAGAGTAGAGGGGATGTTGATAGGGAGGGTGATTTGTAATGTAAAGTATTGTATTTTATATGGGAATGGGCTTTTTAAGGAGAAGTCAAAGCGTAAGAACTACACCACCACCTACCACGTAAAAAAATGTAAATTTTTACATCATAAGCGATAAGTTGAGTTTTTTTATTTACTGATCGATTTTGTTAAAAAACAATAGAGTTCTTCCTCTAGCTAACACTAACTTATTGTCTAATTTTAAATGCAATCGGATGTTTCTTTCTTAAGTTATCGTGCCTATCGTGTCTATAAGAAACGTGATGGACGGATAGACGGACATTTTGAAAGTTGTTCAGAATTCGTTCACTAAACACGATGATTTTTTTCTCTAAGGTCGGTGATACGCTGATAAGGAGTCAGTGTCTTAGCCACTGCAAAATCGTCTTACAATCCAAATCAAAGCTGTTGAACAGAGAAATATGTACAGTTAACACGTTAGCTATATACGCAATGTGTTCTATAACAATAAAGAAGCACTGTATTGATCGACGAAGCTGACCTTCATCTTCTTGAGATCACCTTGTTTATATCAGAGATTGGTGAATGTATGGTATCAAGCTGACGTAATCAGCGTTTTCGTTACAGGTTGCGATGCTAAGAGCCCACTATACTGAAGCTTAAGTTATTGTACCCCATAGTTTCTTAATACATTAGTCCCGTTCCTCTCAAGAAGACGACTATACGGTGGATGGGAGCTCTGGCTATATCTTCCGGATCATAGGTGGTGCTCCGAAGTATGAAAGCCTTCCAAACACCAAGACTGGGTATTCAGATAATATGTAGTGAGGAATTTCTTCATCATCACCACACATTATACACTCCGAATTTTCCCTCCCTCCCCTTTGTTGGTTATGTATTTGTTTAGTATGCAGTGTCATGTTAGGATACCCACAGTACATTTTACCTGTTTTCTGCTTAGTTTTAGTAGTTCGTTTGCCTTTGTTTTGGTAGGTCCACCAATAATGAATAGACATAACTCTTTCATTCCTGGCCCCTTTCCAATACAAGTTGTTTCTGACTGCATAATTCCTTTCCAATTATCTTGCTGTATTTCATGATATCTGGCAGGCTGAGTCCCATAAAGGCCATTTTTGCACCTTCCTTGACCAACTTATCTGTCCTCGCGTCAACTACAGCCGTACGCTACGCTGTTGTTGTGTTTCACTAGTTTTGCCAGGAAATCAAAGTAGTCTTTTACCATTTTGGAACTGACCCTAGTGGAACTAAAGCTGTAAGAGCTGCTTGTTTGTCAGTAATGATAGGGATTTTTCTGTCAGCATATGAGCTTGCACAAATTTCTATAGTTGTGATTTCTGCTTGGAACACCATTACGGTGCTACCCATGTTAAGACTACTTTTTGTCTCTAGTGGATTCCCCGTTACTCCTGCTCCAGTACTTTTTGATGTTTTTGATCGATCAATATGCCATGTAGTATCATTTGGATGTCTTCGCAGTTATCTTATTACTCCCTCCTTGCCAGGTATGGATACTCTAAAGATTTTTGTGAAGTTGTGGGTTGTACTGATTTATCTGATTACAAGCCCAGTATTTTCTATTTATTGAAATATCCTCTTCTTGGAATGGTCCCGTATTCGCTTTTTTCAGCCTGTATGCTATTAACAGTACCTCGGCTTCCACTATTTTTAGTGGAGGTAGACAGATTTGTACCTTTTTTAGGTTTCTTATTGCCCCTTTTTCCTGCTTTGTGCCATCAGATCAGGGAGGCATAGGTCACCATTAGTACTGCAATTTTTTGAGTTGGTTGTAGTCCTGAGTTTTTGCCTACCATTCTTCTGCAGGCCCATAAGGCCCACATAGCTGTGGTAATACTTTTGACTAGGTGTGCTTTGAAGATTAATTTGATATCTAGAATCAGCCATATATATTTTACTTCATTGCTTACCTGCAATTCTTTTTCCTGGAGATCTAATTTTCACAGGTTCATCGTTACCTTTGTGTACCATAGATCATGATTCCAACGGGAGGGCTTGTCGTACCCGGACTATTCGGTGAAAATGATCATCATCATGATTGCCGTTCTTGGAAGTATAAAGGCCATAATGCTTTTCAAACTGAAGATTTGTACCGGCCCGCAAAAATTTTGACGCCACAACTTTGAAATATGATACTAAAAAATATTGATCTCAAGAACATGGCTAAGTATGTGGAAATATGCCAGTGCTATCTATAAACATAATAAATCAAGTTGGCGTGTCTGTACATTGAAGATATTTGCACGAAACGGATCTGAGGCTAGACAGAGGGGATGTAAGATGAATAATAATATACATTAAGATAGTTTTTGAAACTTTTGTCTGTTTGTTTGAATGCGCATCACGCAGAAACTACTGAACCAATTCGAATAGGATTTTCACAGGTAAATTTATCTAATCTTGGACATTTAGTTTTTATTTAATCGAAATCGGTGGACTCTAAGCCAAGTTTTATGAAAATCTGTTTAATAGAACCGGAGACACAGCTTGATCTCTACATAAGCGTATTTGCACGACATAAATTTTCAGGATTAAACTTCTGTAATATTCCAGAAAATTCGAGACCATTCTGGAACATTCCAGAATCTCTTTGTACATGTCTCTGGTGATTCTACTTCAAATGTTATTTACAAAGAAGCCTTTTTGTTAATTTTAAAATTCCACGCGAATGTAGTTGCGGGCACAGCTAGCATACAGTAAATAACTTAATGTAAGAGTTAACACTCATTTTACGAAATATAATATAGCTATAGATTTATAAAATTTTACATTGTAATTTTGAATGCAAATTAAAATTTAGTGTTCTTACTTACACAAGAATTCATATGCAATCACTGTTTGTACTTTATTGGTTTCATATATTAACCTCCATAAAATTATCTACAGAACAGTAATTCTTTTAACAGCGTGTTTTTATTTGCTTTTTGTATTTTACTGGCAACATTTTGGCTGCTTTGGTAGTTTATTGTACAGGGCGGCTCCTTTGTAAATGCGACTCATCAAATTCCTCAACATACACTTCCCTATATGTGCGTTACCACATAACTCCTCTAGCGGATTACAGTCAGCAGATTTCTCAGAAATTTTATATCTTCGAACTAGGTGATAGTCCGCTAACAAACAACGTATTGTAGATAAGAGAGCATAATATCCGCACACGCCCCATCATACCAGGCGTTGTCAATTTTCGAGCAGCCATTTTAGGGCATCTTTTTCTGAATGGCATCTTCTATTTAAAGTAAACAGTTATTTTATGTATGTAAAATAAATTTGTTTTCACAATTAATACTACAAAAAGACACCAGTTTTAGTCATAGTGATACAATATTTTTTAGTTCGCTTTTGTGAAAGTACTTTTTATTTGTAAATAATAAATTTTGAAATGATTGTTAAAAAATATTGAGAAAATTTTCTTAAATGTAATAAAATATTTAATTATTATTAAGCTACTTCAACCCCAAGTTAAATGTTGCGAGGATAATAGCATACGAGATGTGTTTTATTACCGATCAGCTTAGTTACCCCTAGGGATAATTTTTGAATATGCAAACAAACGATAATGCATTTTTTAAGAAAAATAAATAACTTGAAATACCTATTACTCATAAAACTACATAAATAAATAATTAAGGAAGAAACTAAATTACTAATTGTTATTATTATCTATTTTTTAGTTATATATAAATTATTTAAATCGAAAACGAATTATTGATATTCATCTCCATTAAAATCACAAATTTGGGGGTCTAGCACATATCCCATTTTCTGCATGTTATTATTATGCGTAGCAAACATTCATTTGGTTCCACGCTTCCAAAGTACAATCCGGCATACCTCGATGAACATGAACTGCCATAAAAGGAATAATAAAATAACCTAACGGGAAAAGAAATTTAACGTTCTAAAGAGGCTTTGATAGAGACTTTTATCTCGCTAACGTACAAAAGAAATGTAATATTTAACTTGATTGCTACAAAATATGGTATTTACTCGGATTTATGTTCCAGATTTTCGCAATTGATTTAGTTGTTCAAACATGAAAATATATAAAAAATTTGTCTGCAGTTATATGGAAAACTGTAAAATAATAAACGCATTTGTTGACTATGTTTATACAATATTTTATTTATTTATTTATTTATTTATTTATTGAGAACACTGTTCTCAATTATAGAACAGGAGGGTAAGCAAAAGCAGCGGCAAAAAGTAATGTTCGTGAAACAATAGATAATTAATTTTTCAGATTAACGGTATGGTATTAAACATTTAATTAAAATTAAACTTAAAAACTTATATAATTTCTAGTTAAATATTTTTCTTCTTTTCAAAACTTTGTAAAAGTATTTACACAAAACTTCTCTCTCTCTCTCTCTGTGTTTGGCACTTTTCATTTACTAATTATTTTTTCTGTTGAGTGACCACCCTGTACCTATAGTTTACTTATTAAAAGTTTACCAGACTTTTTTCCAAATTCCAAATGTTATTTCCCATCATCATTTCTTTACTATTTGTTTAGAGTGACAACCCCGTATATGTACATCGGGTTTCTTCCTTGGTAATACTGTCACCTACGTTCCAAACATTATTGCAACGATAGTTTCCTAATTATTTTTGGGATGACCAACCTGTAGATTTTCATTAAAAGTATATCAGGTTTCATCCTCTTTAGCTGTGTTAATTACATGCAAAATAATATTCTCCTTCGACATACTTTTCTTCGTTAATAACTTTTTTAAAGTATCCAAACTGTATATTTTTCGCTAAAAATATATCCCATTCTTCGTTGATAATAGCATCTCCGTCAAATAGTTTTGTAGATATAGCGCCATAGACAGATACCAGACCGACAGACAGACAGAGACACTGTCGGAATTGAAACACCCTAATTTTCGTAATCTGCTTAATCTGAAACGTGAGAATTCGAAAAAATCTTGGAGAGTGATTTTCTCACGACTACAATACTTCCCTTTCTTAAACGAGATAAGTAAAATTCATATAAAAGTTACAGATTTTGCCATCTCAATGAATAAAGTTTGGTCATTGATAGTAACTACAAAACGAACTCTAAGCTATCATAGGTTCTCCTTCTCATTCACATTACTTCGTGAAAAGATAAGTGTACTAAAATAAATTGTGATATAAGCATTTTATTCATTTTTTTTAATGGCTTATTTATATTAACATCCTGGCGAAGTTTAGCTAATGCTACTCTACCACAACCAGGACGGCGAGATGAGATACGGTCACCAATCCAAGTAACGGACTCGCCCGGCGTGCTTAACTTCCCTGATCGAGATCCAGTCAAATTACCAAATTGAAATTACCAAATTAAGTACGTTTTTATTTTATTTAGCTATCGTGCACATCAAATTGTATCGCATTTATTTCATTTTACAATCATTTTGATAACATTGAGCCACAAATCGCGAGCTGGTCACGAAGAGTCGGCCAGGTGTTTCGGCAAGAGCGATATCCAGATCACGTGGGTTAATTTTTAAATGGCCCTTGGAGAGTTTGACCATATTTTATCAGAATGTATCAGACGATTTCACATTTAGTTAGTGTTTTGTTTAAGTGTGATGTGATTACTAATAAAATATGCAGGGAAAATAATTCCAAAAATCCTGCTGCAGTTTGTTAAGCAGATAAAAATACCCATTTGCTCTGAGAGCAAATTCTTGGATGGTTTATAGAGTTCAGCGAGGGGTTAAGAGGAGTAGAGGGAAAGATGATAGGGAAGGTGGTTTTGAGGGTATGTTTTTTTGTAAGAGAAGGTGGGTTTTAAGGATGTAGATCCAGTCACTGACACCGGTTCCGTACCTCACCTTCTGCCTCTGAAAATAATAACAGCTTAACACCTACACCCATGCCCAAAATATGGCCAATCTTCTAATTTCCTCGTCATTCTCTGTAACTGGACTGTATTACTGGAGATTTAAATACCGAAGTATTTATTTGGTCTTCTATATTCGCCAATTATATGAAGAAAACTTGATTGTGACACTTTAAACTGTCAAGTTTACTGCATTAATATTTGTAAAAGATTAAAACCGTAAACTTTATTATGGAAACAGCTATTTATATACTCTTGCTCTATCTCCTGAACCAATACATAATAAGCTTTACGATACAGATGATTTAATATTTTAAACAGGTATTCTACAAAAAATTAAATGACAAATGTCAATACAAGTATCTGATAATAAAGCTTAGTTTTACAGAGAAGTTATAGACTGGCAGTACATGACCAGTCAGGTGCAACGTTTTTAAAATGCATGCCAATCATATATATGAATGAAATTACCGTGAATATGCCAGAAACGCAAATTTTAGGCAGTCGTCGCGTGCAGAAGGCTGTGTAAATCGATTTTTTTTGTTTATTTTTTTGTGTTTTTTTTTTAATTTAAAGTGGATGCCAAGAGTGCCAAACAAAAAGCCTTAAAAAAAAATCCAAAATCAGAATCATCCAAAATCAAGAACCCAAAAATTTTTACGATTTAATGTGCACATCAACGTGTGTTTTGCGCGCGTAAACTGCATGCCAATGAATTTTCACTGGATTCTTTTTCACGGCTTTTCGTTTGGCACTATTGGCATTCATTTACAAAAAAAAAAACACACAAAAAAAAATAAACAAAAAAAATCGATTTGCACACCCTTCTGCACGCGACGACTGCCTAAAATTTGCGTTTCTGACATATTCACGGTAATTTCATTCGTATATATGATTGGCATGCATTTTAAAAACGTTGCACCTGACTGGTCATGTACCGCCAGTCTATTATACATGAATGTTCCACCGAACAGTTTCAGAAATATGATGTAAAATCTATAAAATGTAGAAGGTCTGAAATTTTTATATAATCATTGGATCCCTCGTAGAATTGAATAAAAATAGCTGATAAATTGAAGTAATACAATAAGGTGAATTATAATAACAAAACACAGCATTAATAATAGAATTCAAAATATTCCTGCCAGCACAATATTTCTGGGAAAATTTCTAGTTATAACTGTTTTAAACCTAAAATAAGAAATACATTTCATTCTAAATATTCCGTTACTAATTACTTAGACTCAACCTTGTTTTCATAATTCAAATAAGGGTTGAAATATGATATGTTAATGCGAAATGTGTTTCTTTTTTACTTATTTAGCAATTTAAATTTCATACGTATGCTTTTAGAATTTGTGTTGTTTTATTTGCTTGAAGCTGGTGTACCCTTTTTTATACAAATTATGTTTATGCTTTAATCTTTTTTAACTATTTGATACAATTTAATACAAATGAATCTGTTTAATCAAATTTAACAATATATAAAGTTTTATTAATTGAATGAAACATTTTATGTTTCTGTATTAAGTATATTATATAATATATACAGTTAAAAAAAACTATACTTAAGGGAATTTTTTTTTAGTATTGTAGGGGGGAGGGGAGTATCCTCATGAAGAATCTAAGTTCTTGAGCTCGAGAGGGCGCTAATTTAGCCGCCATCTTTTTAAGGGAGAGGAAAAATCATTTTGGAACAACTTGTTTTCTGTTAGCTGTACGGGAAAAGTACTTATTGTGAATGCTGTAGGTGATAAAAACTTAACGTTTTATAAACCGATAATAATACGGCCTTGGGCGCTTAGTCAATCATTAGTCTGGCCATCAACCTCCGCTAGCGGTATTATAAACATCTGCTCTCGGAGTTGGCGAATGACAACAAGATTTGCTTCACTAACATGATAAAAAAGAAATTTGAGGAATCTAATTTTACGTACGTACGTCAAGCTGTCGAATACGCCGATGTATTAATTATTCAAACAGCTATTGAAATGTCCTCGACGTATGAGTCCGTTGTCGTCATGGGTGATGATATGGATCTCTTGGTGATCTTAACAGGATTGGCCAAATTGCACAATATCTACTTCCACAAACCTGAAAAGTAAAAGTTGCTAAGAAGTTTTATTCCCTGCAAAGTCTTCGGCATGGAAAATCCAAGTTCATCATCAATATTAACAAAAACCCCACAGTTAATTACTACAATTGTAATTCAAGCAACAAAATATTTAAAATCAGAATTTGTGGACTTCGGTGTTGGTTAGAGACCACCGATGATCTAGAAACTGCCTCTAAACAATTACACACCCTCCAAATTAACTTCATACGACAAAAATCTGTCCAATGAAACAAAAGGCTATAAATAGGAACGTGTCTTAGTGAAACAGGAAGCCCAGTAAACTTAGACAGATGTCTCTTTAACAGGTCAAAGTACTGGTAAATCTAAAACAAATACCGGGAGCGGTTTCTTGTAAGGACAGATAGAATGGCTCCAGTTACCCGAGTCCAAAAAATTGTGTCAAAAGACCACTCAAATGGGATAAGACTGCTAGAAAATGTGGATGATAGCTACACAGAGAGCAGAAAAGAAAATGTAAAATTGCTTTCATGAACTCAGCTTTCAGATTTCTAATATTCTGGAAGAAGAGAAGATTGATAGCTGGGCGAAAATAGATGCACGTCGCCCTACAAACTGGAAAAAGGGTATATCGATCTTTCCGACTCGGCCTCAGCAATGAATTGATGAGATTGAAGCCCCTTACAAACGATGTTTGAAAAAAATCTAGTCTTAGGTGGTGTTTTTTTTCATCTAAGATAGGTACATCTATTTAAAATTTCAATTGTTAATAACGACTAAACTTTCCGTTGATCATCATATAATTCCAAACTATCACAATGGTATAATACCTTACAGTTTATTAAAATTAGATTTTATTTTTTTTTTGCATATTTCTGATAATTCAAAGTTATACTATTTTTCATCTGATGTTTATACTACGGGACAACGGGAGCTCACCCTAACTGTACGTGCACCTCCCTCCGATTTTTGGGGACAATGTTTTTCATAAAGATTAAAGCAAAAAGATGGAGAAAAACTTTCTGCACAAATAACAAAGTGCATACAATTTTCTTCCTATACAATACTTGGATAGGAGTTACCATTTTCCAGATAAATGATTCAGCTCTTAAAATAAAGTATAAAATTCAATATAAAATGTAAGTAATACCTTATTCGCTTTCAGATTCAGATTCGCTGTCTCCTGATACATCGAATATTTCTTCCAAGTATTCTTCCTCTATTGCTTCATTTATGATATCGTTATTATCCTCCATTTCATCTATTATGATTTTATTTAGAATCATCAGAATTTCAGTAATCGATTTTATCTGCTGAACACCAAAAAGGTTCTCCTTTTTCTTGCCATTCATTATCATTTCAAGGCTTTGGAATATTATGAATAACTTCGTCGGCTAATCGCCAAATACGCGTTTGGTAAACATTCCTTTTAATATGCTCGATAAGACACGCTCTTGATAGTGGAATCAAGAAAAATCAACTTTAGTATCATAAAGACAAATCTTTGTCACCACATTTCTGTCTAATGGCAATTAGGCCAAAGCTCGTCAACAGTAGTGCATTTCTTTGATCCATACATGGAACATGTGAACTCCTCTAATGATGCGACTAATTTATCATCAATATTCCAGCTGCTCCTCAAATCTTGAAATGTTCGGACATATTTGGTATATTTGGGAGAAAATAACATTTTTCCTTTTCCCTTAAAGGCGCTGACTGAGTCGCATCCAATAAATGAATGAAGGCCCAGTAATGCCGAATATTTTTGAGTTCCGTACTCTTCTGCTAATGCGGATATGTTAATAAGCCTTCTTTTATCGCTAAATCCGGTATCAAAGGGTAATTTACATTTAATTTTATTGGAATGAGTCAGCAGAATCCAAAAGATGTCACTATCAAAACTTTTAACCCTAATCTGTTCATAACCCATTGTTACCCTTTTCGGGATAAATGTCTGCAAATTATAATATTAGCGGAGCTGGGCAAAGTACTCATTTAAACTACTTCAAGTACTTTACTTGAAGTAGTTTCACCATATACTTTGCACACGAAACTACTTCAGTTCTGAATATTAGTATTATTATTAGTATTAATTTTTTTTAGTTTATTTTATTTTTTGTTATGTTAATAATATAAAGAGTTATATTATACGCCTTATACTAATTGTCAGTTATTTCCTCTAAATGATTTACCTTGAATTTTCATATTTTCTTAATTTTGGACTCATTTATCTGGAAAATCCTATCAAAATATTGTATAGGAACAAAATTGTAGAAAATTTTATGCCATCTTTTTCAGTTTTTCTGTTAAATGATAAAAGCAGCCAGTTTTTTTTTTGGGACATGTCTAGAATTGTTCCTTAGACTTTAATCTTCATGAAAAACATTGTCCTGAAGGATCGGGGGCAGGGTGCACGTACAGCTAGGGTGGTCTCCCCGACATTACTCATCGTAAAATTATGAAATATATTAAGTAGAAAATAATTCATCATTATATGTTCATCTCGGGGTAATATGAACTAAAATGCAAACATGAGTTGTAAAAATTATCGTCTGTTCTAGAGAACATCTGGCCCATCATCACCATTAAACTTAAAATTATGTAAATTATATATAATTGTTAATTTATACTGACAATAATTATAAAAATATCTAAATATGTCCTTTCTACTCTTTCGTAGGCCCACACCTTATTAACTGGAGAAATAGCTATAAGACCCCCCAATGTACCAATGCAGAGTAAATTCAGAGCTGAAACATTAGAAATCCATATTAATTTATAAAAGTGAGTCGTTCTCAACCACAGAAACATCAGTTGGCGGAGCGACTTGAAATGCGTGTAGGTGGACAATGGATAAGATTAACATATAGCCATCAAGCATTCCGAAGATCAATTATGTTCCCGAGGGAAACCTGAAAAACTACGGAGGCAAAGATGGTTTATAAACTTCAGTTCTATAAAAGTGGTTGGACGCTAAACTTTCACTGGTCGTCTGATCGTAAACTCGTGATGTTTCCGTGTGATTAAAGCTAATAAGTATAATTATATAAGTACAGAAGTTTGCTTACAGAATACGAGACTTTTAACTCTCAACTTTAATCCAATTTTAACTGAAGTTTTGTTTGTATAGTCCAGCCAACAAAAAGTCAATCACCACTTAAAAGAATCAATTATGTATTATTTATAATTTCGTTACAGGCATATTTCTATTATCTTGTCTTTTATGTTGTGACAAATGAGATTTGCAAAGTGAATCATTCACATCTTAAATTAAATATTTTGTGTCTAATATTTGTTCCCCTAACACGAATTTATAAAATGATGGATATGACTCAGGATGATATATTGAAGTTTATAAAAAATCGAAAACAGGATTGGACAAGACGTGACTGAAAGTTATGACAGAGTTTCGCGAGACCAATACATAACATTTTAGTATTTTTCTTCCCTTATCCAATATAATAATATGTTTTCAATACTGAGGCAAATCATCCCTAGTGCAAGGATGTATTTTCAATTTGTATTATTCATACATATTTTTTTTGTTTTAGAACAATAATAAATAATACAAATATTCACTATTCTATTTAGTATTCAAAGTTTGAATTAGAATGAATAAAACTGTGTAAATAGTATATAATCAGGCAGATTATAACAAATTTGATATTTATCTTATTTCCTGGTTAGGTAAATAACTTCATCAAACGTACGGAATCTTATAAACATCTAAATGTAAATATGATCTTTACACATTTTCCATACTGTCATAACAGAAGTAAAGCATTTCTTTGAGTACATATACATACAGTCTTATTGGCGTTTATTTACAAACTAACCTGATATATCGATTAAATATATTTCTGAAAGAGTTGAAAAATTGATGACAATAATCAAAAAGTTAACAGACTTTGTGAAAAAGGGCATAACCGGGTAAGCATGGGAAAACTGCCCTTGAAGTAATATTGCTACTTTTTTTGTATAGCGTATATAAGCATTAGATGTAATTCTGCAAAATTTTGACTTTCTAAAACTGATCGAGTAAAAAAATCAATTATAAATTTTTCTTTTTTTTTTGACAAAATATGTTTACCAAATTTTTGGTGCATTATATATAGTATACATCTACTTCAGATGGATTAGTAATAAAAAAATTAGGTTATTATTCTTCAAAGAAATATGTTTTTTTAATTTTTTTATTTTTCAAAAAATTTTTTTTGGCACTTCTGCATTAGGGACACCCACCAATTTTTTTTTAATAATTTATCATTTAGTGTTCTATAACATATATTTTTATGAAATACTTTGAATTGGTACAACATACTGAAAAATAAAAAAATCTATGCTACTCTATTTTCCACAAACACATTCGTACTAATTATTAATTACACAGGTCATCATTTAATCTGAGAAAATACACCGGACTCTACCTAGATACCCAGGGGTTTTTGGGGTCGCTAATTCCGATGCCGAGGTCGGTTAAGCTCTATCTCGTCAGGTTCAAGGTCATTTGAAGGTCAAACTAAGAAGAGGTGGTTGAAAAAATCTGAAAAAATTCACACAGGTTTTTGGGGTCGCTCGAATTCGATGTCGGTTGATCTCTATCACTTCATGTTCAAGGTCGTTTGAAGGTTAAAGTAAGAATAGGAGGTGAAAAAAATTGGAAAAAATTTATACGAATGCTCACCGGCCTGTTATTGTCTGTTTGTCTGTCTGCCTTTATATCTGCACACCCGTTTGTTTGCTTAGTAGTCTGTATTTATCGTCCGCCTGCATTTTCTCTCTGTCCATCTATCTGACCTGCCTTCCTGTCGGTAATTCTGTCTATCTTCCTGTCTAACTAAATATTTCTATCTGACAGTCCAGTCTGCCTCCTTGTCAGTTTGTCTGACTCAAAAAAACCATTAAATTACTTTGATCCTGACATGATAAGCTCCAAGTGAGTGAAGCCAACGCCAGTGATTCGCGCCGAACTTATATCCCTCTTCTGCCCCAACTCACTTGCGGTGAACATGCGCCATCTGTCGAATACTCAAGGTACTCTCTACTTGCATGTTCGCTCTGCTTCTGCAGCTATACCTAAAGGCCAGTCTTTGCGTTCCACTATTCCACAGGATGTATGTGGTGAATATAAGTTCGTCAACTTTCACAGAAAAAAATAAGTAGGTGATTCATTGAGTTAAATCTATTGAGATATTCGAAGAATCTTCATGTGCAGCTAAAGCTGGCGGACGAATTTCGGCTTGAAATGACCTCAAAATGACCTTGAAATGAACTTTGGATGCCTTTTAAGAGTAAGCGAACACCGGATTCGGACTCAGCGACCCTAAAAACTTATGTGTGAATTTTTTTAGATTTTTCAACCACCTTTTTTTATTTTGACCTTCGAATGACCTTGAAACTGACGTGGTAGAGGTCAACCGGCATCGGATGCAGACTCAGCGACCCAAAAAACCTGTATTAAAATTTTTTCAGATTTTTTGACAGCTTCCCCTCTGTTTTCTCAAATTAACCTTTAAGGGACCTCCGGATGCCCTTTAAGGGTAAGCGAACACCGGCTTCGGACTCAGTGACCCCAAAAACCTATGTGTGAATTTTTCCAGATTTTTTCAACCACCTTTTCTTAGTTTGACCTTCAAATGACCTTGAAATTGACGTGGTGGAGGTCAACCGGCATCGGATATAGACTCAGCAACCCAAAAAACCTATATAAAAATTTTTTCAGATTTTTTTACTGTTTTTCTCAAATTAACCTTGAAATGACCTCCGGATGCCTTTTAAAGGTAAGCGAACACCGGATTCGGACTCAGCGATCCCAAAAATCTATGTGTAAATTTTTTCAGATTTTTTCAACCACCTCTTCTTAGTTTGACCTTCAAAGTACCTTGAACCTGACGTAATAGAGCTTAACCGACCTCGGCATCGGAATTAGCGACCCCAAAAACCCCTGGGTATCTAGGTAGAGTCCGGTGTATTTTCTCAAAGTAAATGTTGACCTGTGTAATTAATAATTAGTACGAATGTTATTATGGAAAATAGAGTAGCATAGATTTTTTTATTTTTCAGTATGTTGTACCAATTCAAAGTATTTCATAAAAATATATGTTATAGAACACTAAATGACAAATTATTTTAAAAAAATTGGTGGGTGTCCCTAATGCAGAAGTGTCAAAAAAAATTTTTTGAATAAAAAAATTAAAAAAACATATTTTTTTGAAGAATAATAACCTAATTTTTTTATTACTAATCCATCTGAAGTAGATGTATACCATATATAAAGCACCAAAAATTTGGTAAACGTAGTTTGTCAAAAAAAAAAAATAAATAAATAAAAAATTTAGAATTAATTTTTTTACTCGAAAACTATAAGTTTAAGAAAGTCAAAATTTTGCAGAATTACATCCAATGCTTATACACACTATACAAAAAAAAAAGTAGCAATATTACTTCAAGGGCAGTTTTGCCATGCTTACCCGGTTATGCCCTTTACTAGTGAAATATTTTTGTCGAACTCCTCTATACGTTTCCCTAAATATATAAGGAATAAAAACCAGACTGCAACCAACAGCTATTCTCCGGACTAATGCCCCGCCGAGCGCTGAATTACGTACAAGCCTGGCCGCGTTAAGTGCAATAACTGTGTATTGCCACAAAACGCTAAAGTTTCGATTTTAATAGACACCAGCCGAACATAATTATTTAATTTCAGTGTCGAAGTTAGAATTTAGAATACCTAGTATGAATTTCAAAAATTGAATTTATTATTTTACTGCATGATACTATGAAATATAAGATACGCTCGGTACGAGTACCAGCTTTTGACCTGTTGTGCGCATAGCGTCATCCTCTAGTCAACTTTAAATAGAGCCCACGCCCGCGACAGTCCCGTGTCCAATATCTACCTAAAAATACATCGAAAACCGTAATATAAGACCTAGAAAGCTGATTGCAGGCAATTTTACTTTTTAATATCATAGAATTCTATGATTGCTTCTGTCAGCACTTTTCATTTTGCATAAGGCCGTTGTGGATTTAAATGTTTGTGAAAACACCCCCAAAATAATTGATGCAAGCACGTATGATCATTTGCACCGTTGATTTTTCAACGTGTAAGCTATTTATTTTGTTTTTATTTAATATTAAATTTTAATTCATTTAATTAAACACAATAAATAGTAGTAGTAAATAATGTACTACTTTAATTATGAAACAGTGCATTTATCTAACGTTATTCAGGAAAACAGACAAACAGTCAAGAATGAAAAATATTTTTTTTCTGTTATTTCGAAATAAATTTCCGAATTCTTTAATGTTTCTATTATGAAAAACATTTTGCATCTGCAAAATACTGTTTTCGCAGTATGACTTAATTCAATAGCGCAGGATATATCAATGTGTTCTCTCATGGTAATTATTACAAATATTTAATAACACTCTATTGATTAGAGAATATTATTTAGGTATTATGCAGGTATTGATTTGCTGAAAAATCTCAAGAAAATCTGAATTCGATTTCATTAAACAACATTAACGTACGTTATTTCTCACACCGCATTCTCTGCGCTGCTGTATCGTTCGCGAGGGCGTTCCGTATACTTAATTGCAATTTTTTCGAAAACTGTTAGTCCTAGAAAAAAAGGTTTCAAATAAAAAAGTTAGCTCCATCCTTTACCTTCATACGTCCTCAATATACTTGGTATCTAATTTGAAAGATAAAAAAGTTTCTCGCTTGTCATATTCGAGTCTGTAAAATTTCACAGTTTATCGACATGGTCTTAGACCTTCATATTAACACATTTTATTAACAGATATAGAGTAAGTACGTAGTAAAAATTTGAGATTAACTCGTTGGCCCGTTTCTGAGTTAGGGCAAGTTAAACGAAAGAATAATTGTATCTATTATTTTACAATTTTCTCACATTTTTGGTTCTATCTTTTGTCTTGATCTGGTTGATCAAGAATCGTAATTTCTTATTTCTTTGAAAGATAAGCTTCCAAACACTTCGGTTAAGGTAATTCTAGTTTACATCTGAAATAAAAATTGACCGCTGAACTAGTTGACTTTTATGTGACGTAACAGCGGAGACTGCGGTAAGGGGAGGTATGCGTGAGAGCGTATCTTACTTTCTTAGTATCATGATTTTACTGTATGTATTATAGATGGGAATTTATAAAAGAAAATCATAAAAAAACTTTGACACGGGCGCCACTGTTATTGAAAACAGACGTCAAAAATCAGTAACCTAGCCAATTTTCGATAAAAATTTACGAAACTTGGTAGAGTTAAGTATTTGGATATGCTAAATTCAGTTTTGCTGCAGAATTTTTTTTTTGTTTTTTTTCAATATGGCGACTTCAAAATTTGGGTCAGAAGAAGCAAACAAAGAAAAGTTCTGATCCTGGAAGTCGACCCGAGTAGTCCAATGTATTTTTCGACGCTGAATTCGAATCCGACCTCAGAAAAGCCCAAACACCTCAAACTTTTGAGCTAGAGCGAAAAAACACCTTTAGAATAGGATATCATCATATATGATGACAATAAGTACATGCAAAAAGTACTTCTAATGCACAATCATAAGGTATTTGAGGTTGATGATTTTAAATTTCAACATGCCAAAAGCCAAAAATCGAGTAAAATGGAGATGAAAGGGGAGAATCGAGTAAAATGGGTGTTCAAGGGGGGTAAAAATGAAAATTTGACAAAATACGGAATTTCCATTCCAAACTTATATTTCTAGGGGATTTTGAGGTTGGTGATTTCAAATTTCAACATGGCAGGAGCCAAAAATTGATTTTTAGGGTGAAAATCGAGTAAAATGGTCGAAAATGCGTGATTTTCATTCCAAAAGTATATTTCTAGGGGTTTTGAGGTTGCTGATTTGAAATTTTAGCATGCCAAAACTCTAGAATTTATTCTTAGGTTGAAAATAGAGTAAATTAGTGGTTGAAAGGAGTGTAGAAATGAAAAGTTGAAAAAATACGTAATTTGTATTCTGAAATTATATTTTTAGGGTTTTAGCGAATAAACAACCCTAAAATGGGGTAAATTATGCCTGATTTGTGGTAACAAAAAATACATGCAAAAAGTAGTCAACAAGCGCAAACGTATTGCATTTATATATTATAGTACAGGGAAAGATAGAAAAAAATCACTGTAACTCGAAAAAAATTTGTGCAGATTTTAAACTTTGGTTATAAGTTTAAAATAGGCCAAAGTTCACGAAACAAAAAAATTTAATAGTTTTACGGATCCGCGGGAGCCTATAGGGGGTAAGAAGTTGTATTTTTAATAAAAAAATATAGATTTTTCTTTATTTTCTCTGGAAATATGGCATTTACAAAAAAATAGTTCAAATAAAAGTTGTTTCTGTCAAAATTATCTTTAATTTGGTGTTTTTAAATTAATTTAATTTTTCGATGGCGGGATGGCGGATGGAATTTTGTTCTAAAGCAAGTGTTTTAAAGAGACGAAATAAATTGAGTATTTAGGTGATGCTATATGTTAACGAAAAACAGCATTTTTGAAAGAAAAATGAATTACTGAGCAATTACAATAACACGATGCCGACATTATATTAACAAAAAATGTGAAAACGCACATTGAATCGGTCATAACTTCTTTATTTTTTGTGATGTAGAAACAAACAAAAAATTATTTTAAAGATTGATTAATTACCTTTAATTTTGATTCTTAGAACTTTTGATGGAAGTGTCAGAGTTTCTGAGATATTCAACATTTTAAACTAAATACTTCATCCTAAAAACGGTCGGATGCCATCTATAAAAAACCGCTGCCCAAGGAATCACTACTTCCACAATCGGATTTTCTATCCAAGTCACACAACGAAAAAATTTTGTATCTGGAAATAATTGTTTATGGAACTTTAATAATATAATATTTGAAATCCTCTACCTCAAAAACCCATAAAACGATACCCCACATCGGTAGTGGGGTGGGGGTGGTGACAGGGGGTGGGAGTGGGAGGTGGATAAAGTAAAAAATATTTTGAGGTTTCTGGTTCTTGTACACACACTACATCACATTTTTTTTTCATCCCCTGTAATAATGAGGTGGGGGTGGTAATGGGGGTGGCTAATGCCAAAAATTTTTTTGAGACCTTAGCTTCTCTTGTCTATACTAAATATCAATTTTATGAACTCTTACCTGCTTGATTTACCTATTTACTCCAAATTTACCCCAATTTACCCCCCAACCCTTCGACGGAACAAGATGAAAATATAATCTAGTTCTAGATCTCGTTAAAGTACATATGTGTACCAAATTTTAAGTCAATATCTCAAACGGTTCCAGAGTAAACGTGCGCACAAAAAAAGTTACAGACCGATAGACAGACCGACAGACAGACAGAAATTTTCTTTTCGCTCAAACTTGAAATCTCGACGTTTCATGACATTCTAAGCCTATTTGAACAATAAAAATTTATAAAAAATTTTTTGTCGTTACTATACTTCCACTGGATGTGGAAGTAATTAAATATCTCCGAAAATCAACCCTACACAAATATATAAACAAAATAGATTTATTCTCTGTTTATAAGCTTCATTTTTGATGCCCACCATATTTTCTCTTAAACTAATATTTACTGAGATATTTGCAAAGAAACAAGAATGTTACGTATTTTCTAAAATCCTTTTACAGTTTAAAATGCAATTCTTTTCTAAAGCAAGCTCTGTAAAGCCGATGAAAAAATTTGAGCCTCTAAGGAACACTATATATTAACAAAAAACTGTAAATGGGAATATATTTTTTTTAATTACTGACTACTTACATTAATAAAATTGCAACGTTTTTATTTAAAAAAATGTGAAAAAATACATTGTTTCTGTCATAACCTCTTTGTTTTTTATGCTATAAAAATAGCAAATGCCTCTTTTCACCCAGCCTATAGGTTCCCGCGGATCCGTAAAGCTCCTAAACTTTTTTGTTTCGTGAACTTTTTCCTATTTTGAACCTATAACCAAACTTTAAGGTCTGCACAATTTTTTTTCGAGTTAAAGTAAAGTTTTCCTGTACTAATATAGATTTTTGGTATATGGCAAAGGATTTTCTACTTAAACAATCCATGATTCAATTTTCGATTTTGCTTTTGTTTTTCAGGCGTTGTTATCAACATACCAACATACCAAATCCACTTGTTTTAGGTATAAGTGAAACATGGATACAGGCTGAAAATATAAAATTTATATCTTTGCAAGATTATAAAATAGTAAGTTCGTTTAGTAGGCAGACTCATATACATGGAGGTACTGCAATATTTGTAAGATGTGATAAGATTAACGACTGTAAACCCTTCAAAAGTTTGAATAACTTATCTGTACAAATATCTTTTGAATGTTCTGCAATTTGTCTAAATAAAAAAAGCTGTATAGTAACATTATATCGATCACCACTAGGCATGTTTGATATCTTTAGTACACAATTCACAAAATTGCTGCAAATTGCAACAAAAAAATATGAACATATCTACATATGTGGGGACTTAAATATAGATAAACTAAAAAACAGTATTGAAAATCATATCCTACATGATCTTATATCAAGCTATGGTCTAATTTCTCTAATATCAGAGCCCACAAGAGTGGCAAGTAGTGTAAATGGGATTTCCCAAACGGCAATCGACTACCTTATAACAAACGCAGAAAATGTAAGCTACGAAATAAATGACCCAGGAATATCAGACCACTCAGCGCTAATCCTGTATTGTCCAATTGGAAAAACAAACGATGAATTAACGGTAAAAATTCAAAGTACACTTACAGAGCAATAAACGAGCACACAACACAAAATTTTAAATTCTTCTTTAGAAATGTAGCAGACGTTCTGGCAAAATCAGATATAAATGACATTGATGAGTATTTTGAATTGTTCTGGTCTGAGTTTGTGGATGCCTTTGAGAGGGCTTTTCCAAATAAACAAAAATACCCAGAAAACAAATGCGAACCAAAAATCAATTTAAATTTTCTCCAGAACTTCATAAGGAATCAGAAAACCTTAGAGAACTAAATAATTTAAGAAAAACACTGAATAATGACATTATAAATAAATAATATATCATAAAAAAGAAACAGTATAAGAGAAACGTTATCAAAGAGAGGCAAATACAAAATATTAAAAAAATTGAAATTTCTAAAAATAAAACAAAAGCGTTATAGCAAATCGTGAATTCAAATTTAAATAATACCAAAACATCCTGTAATAAAGTAATTTTAAATAAAAATAATAAAAAAATAAATAACAGTAAGGAGATAGCCGATCTATTTGGTGCTCATTTTTCAAATATGGTGAAAGATAAACTAGCAAATCATTTTACAGAAACGTCGAAGGAGTGCACGAGCCCAGAGTTGTTTTACATAAATTAAATATGCTAGGTATTAGAGACAATCTAAATAAGTGGATTGTATCATATCTCACTGAGAGGAAAATTAAAATAAAAATAGAAAACTCTCTTTCATATGAACATGAGCTAAATATTGGAACACCTCAGAGTAGTGTGCTGGGTCCTCTGATATTCCTGCTATATGTAAATGATCTACCACACTACATAAACTCTGCAAATGTTTACATGTATGCAGACGACACATCTTTTATAATTACTGCAAAAACTCCTGAACAACTAGAGAAAAATGTGAACGATCTTTTACATTTGTTCAGTGATTGGTGTTTTAGAAATAGGCTTATAATAAATTATAGTAAAACAGTTTGCATTCATTTTACTACTAAACGAAAAGGAACGGAGTATAATTTTAATATAAATTTACATAGTCATTCTGTATCGCTTCAACCAGAAATAAAGTTCCTGGGAACTATAATTGATGAGAATCTCAGCTTTACAAGTCAAGTGAAACATTTATGTAAAAAATTGGGACAATCCTGTTTCGCTATCACAAATTTAAGAAATAGTTTGGACAAAAAATCGCTCCTAAATGTCTATTATGCCTTAGTATACTCTCAAATTTCCTATAACATAATTTCATATGGAAACAGTACAGACATGCAAAGAGTATTTATAATGCAAAAAAGAGTCATAAGATTAATATTTAATTTAGGTTATATAGAATCATGTAGAGATACTTTTAAAAGAAAGAAAATATTGACTGTGGCATTTATATATCTCTATAAATTGTTAATTTACATATATATAAATAAACATAAATTAAAAACTTACAATCACTGTTATCAAACTCGCAACAAAGACGAGATATATATATATATATATATATATATATATATATATATATATATATATATATATATATATATATATATATATATATATATATATATATATATATATATATATATATATATATATATATATATATATATATATATATATATATATATATATATATATATATATATATATATATATATATATATATATATAAGTAGATATAACCTTTCTTTATATAAGAAGTCCCCATTATGTGCAGGTAGTTATTTATTCAATAAATTGCCCTCAGATATAAAAAATTGCATGCCAACAAAAAAGTTCAAACAAAAACTAAGAGCGTTTCTAGTCGATAATTGCTTTTATTCCGTGGAAGAGTTTTTGGAACTCTAAATTACTGTAGTGCTTGTTTTTATATAGTTTTACTTGAAATGTGTTGTAATGTTTTTTTTTTGTAATGTTTTTATTTGAAGTTTTAATGAATTAAATCAATTAAAGTTAGGTAATTTAAATTATATTTGTCCATATTATCTTGTTATCTTGTTTTTAAAGTTAACTCTCCATGACAATATCTATACTTATGTAAATAAGTCACAGAAATAAATATCTATCTATTTATCTATCTATCTATCTATCTATCTACCAACTTGAAATTTAGTATGACCATTTAGCTCCAAGAGAGGCATTGTTTCTTAAAATTTCGTCAAAATAGTTACATCATTGCTTAAATTATCAACAGTTGTTTAAAAATGGCTGCTCTTTATTGTTCTTATTTATTGCAACTTAACAATTTAACCAAGAAGGTTCGGGTAGATTAGTTTTCTCCGGAATTTTATTATAAACAATCTCTTTTTTTTTTTCATTGCGATACGAGCTATACAACCAGAGATTTTTAAGAAAAACTGCGAAAGAACGCAATTTCCAACATTTTTTTATTTAAAGAAATTACTTGCTCAACAATGATTTAATACAAAACCTTTTGCTACACTCTTTGTAATGCTTCCGATAAGTTTCAGCAAAAAATGCTATTTTAAAATAATGCCCTACAAAGTGATTTAAACTCTTAGTTTTACCCCGCTATACGTGCATATTTTGTCTAATTGAGGTGGACCACACTTAACTCAATTTAAGAAGACAGGAGATATCGTACATACATAATTGAAACTTAAAAATGTAAACGAACTGCAACTTTTAAAAATATCCAGATATTAAAATAAATGTTTTACGTTTACACTCCACCCTATCTGAAGGGCATCGAAACGAATTTCATTATGTGAATCACGGAAAAAATAAAATATGTTTTCCAGCTTCGACATATATTTCACTTTTTCCCAAGTGAGGAGGGCAAGTCAGTGAAATTTACTGTAGACATTCTTTTTCAGCATCGATTCTTGTATATGTGGGTAAATTCGTTTCATTTCATAAAATTTAGTGAAGATACGGGACGCAATTTTAAGAAAAATCGTCCAATATATGTCAGACGAATAAAATAATATATGTTAAACTAGGAAATAAAATAAATACAGATTCCTAACGTTCCTCACTTATTATAGAGCGAGAGCTAGGTGGCACGTCATCGTTTTATGAACTTTGAGATATTTTTATGGATTAATGGATGTTAACAGTTCATAAAATCGACTTTTGGCGGGGCACCTCATGTCACAAACACTGTCTAAAAATCTCTGACATTATGTCATCGTTACAAGGCTCATTTCTTTTGTGTGTACAAATTTTATGTTTAAAATGAATAAAATAAGACCGCCAGAAAGTATAGGCCGTCAAGTTGCGCAGCCAGAAAGGTCAAAGTTGTAAAAAAACGGAGTTATATCACGTGATCGTTACAAGCCTTTTTTAGACTGAGCCTATGTATTTAAATGTTTTGAACACAGAAAAAAATTCCCAGAAAGAAACTCCTCTCGGTAAGGCTAGCTAGAAAGAAAATGTTGCGAAAAAAATCAAATTTTCTTTAAAAAATTTCCTTTCTGGCTAGCCTTACTGACAGAAGTTTCTTTCTGGGATTTTTTTTCTGTGTTCAAAACATTTAAATAAATATGCTCAGCTAATATGCTAAAAAAAAAAAAAGATTTTAACGATCACGTGATATAACTCTGTTTTTACAACTTTGACCTTTCTGGCTGCGCCTTCTGACGGCCCACTCTTTCTGACGATCTCGTTTTATTAATTAAACACAAAAAAATAAGCCTTGTAACGATGGCATAATTTCATTGATTTTTATATCATGGACCATGGCCAACTTGATGGGCTGACATACCAGAAGTATATTTTGTCGTTATTTAAGTTCGATAGAATTATTCAACGCATAGAAAATACTTGTAACGAGTTTCCGAAAAAGCCACGTAGCTCCCGAACCATTACAAGAATGATGTACTAAACTGCATATAGAACAACGAACGATATAATTGAATTAACAAAGAATCACACCAAAATAGTATCACTTATACAAGTTTTACCGAATGGGTGGCTATCTTTATTGTGGGTTAATACTGCCGTGTGAAAGTAAATAGCAGTGACATTTTTACACAAAAGTAGATTTTAAGATTTTTACCTATAGCAAGCAGTAAATGCTGCATCTTTTGTATAGACTTTGGTGAAGCACAAGACGCTTGCCAAAACGTTGTGAACCAGAAGATGAAACGATTTCAAGACTCTAGCACTAGAGGCGACACTGCCCTTTGGTCGCAATATTACAGCAGCCGTTTTGAATATTTCATCTGAACTTTTTGGGGATCATGAGGGTAGTCCCTACGTCCGTGCCAGATTTCAAGTTCCCAGTTTGTCAGGAAGTACCCAAATAATTCCCCGGACACAAATATAGGTGAAAAATAATATATAGTTACAATTTGATTTACATCGTAGAGATACGCAACTCTCAGGAACATTTCTATTGTAGGTAAGCCAACTACTCGCCCTGGTGAAATATTTCTAGGCCAACTATTTGATGGTCATTAAGAGAAATTTAATTCATTCCCACATTACATTGTATTGCTAGGATATCTCTTTATATCTTGTATTAAATAAATTCATTAAAATAAAAGCAAATTAGTTTAGTATGAAACTAAATCAAAAAACATGTATTTCCATTAACTGTTCGCAATACATTTACATAGTTTTCAAATTATAATTTATTTAGTGAAGTTTACCAATATTACTCAGTTAAGAGAATTTTCATGTTCACGCAGCACTCAATTGTGCAGCAATGAAAGAAATAAAATAAAAGGGTATTCAATAGAAATGAACAGGGATATGCATCGTTATGCTTTAAATATGAAACAATGATAAAAATACCTAATTTAAATATTTTTTTTTATAAATGTGCATTAAGAAATAGTATTTTATATAACAAGTGGCTAAAATGGTGTTTTTTTTACAAGTGGAGCGTTTATAGTACGAGCCATTCGAAATTAGAAAACAATATGATTTTGTAAAAATAGACTTAATTCTATTGCTGTTTCCATAGAAACCAATCAGTTTTATTTCACACTGCAAAATAAAATTTCTTTATTTCACTCTTTTTTCTTTATTTTGCACTTGTCAATAATGACATTGTTTTGATTCACTGAAACAGTCAAATAAATGCCATTTTAGGATATGGCGTTACAAAATTTTAGTATATTACGTAATGAGTGTTGTAAGAAGCATGTTACGCAGGAATGGAAAAGTTACGCCCGATGCCGCGTAGGGGCGAGTGCATATATCCATGAGTGCGTAATTGCTTTACAACTCGAATTATGTACTATACTTTACCTACGATCGTATTTATTTATTTATTTAGTAAAATCTGGATTTAGTTTACTAGTTAACAATATTATTCAACAAATCCCGTGCGTTTTGTTTACCGTGCGATTTGTTTACAATGCGTTTTGTTTGCAATATGTAAAATTCAACTTACATAGATGGTGTTTTTTACTATTTACAGTACTGATCGTAGGTAATAGTATTTTATATAACAAGTGGCTAAAATGGTTTTTTTTTTACAAGTGGGACGTTTATAGTACGAGCCGAAGGCAAGTGCTACAAACCACAAAAGTAAAAAAAACACATTTTAGTCTCGAGTTATATACAAAATTTTTTGTATCGCCATTCGAAATTAGAAAACAATATAATCGTGTAAAAATAGACTAAATTCTATTGCTGTTTCCATAGAAACCAATAAGTTTTATTTCACACTGTGAGATAATAGTATATTATTCAACGAGCGGTAATGTTGGTAATAACTCACGCAGTTGAAAGTTTCATCAAGTGAGTTATTACCATTACCGCAAGTTGAATACTATACTTTATCTACGATTGTAACAATAAATATTAAATTGAGAAAATTTTGTTTAAATTACTCAGTTTGTTTATTAATAAAATTAACTGTAAAATTCACCCTTTTATATTTGTTGTGTTAAAAAATTTAGCCACCTTTAAGCGGAGGTAGAATGTGATTTTTAATCGAAATAATGCATAAACTGCTTGTAGATAAAAAATCAGCGTTGTAGATTAATATTACGCGGCGGAAAATGCAAAACTTCTCCGCGAACTGCAGTAGCCCGGAGCGCATATTCGGTCAAAAGTCTTGTTTTTATGTTACAGAAAAAATTTAAAAAGCGTCGGAAAGCTCAATCAATTCTCTTTACATAAGCTGTCTACAAATTTTTCGAAAAAAACGATAATTATCGAGATATTCGAGGAAATGTAAGAAATTACACATTTTCCTATAGAGTGTATGTAAATCTTAAAAAAATAATTTTTCTCAGAAACCTTCGTTTCGAAGGGCCAAGATTAACGGAGCGTCAAAGTAGTACATGATATTAAGTGAACATCTTATATGAGATCGATTTCAGATAATTACCGATTAATTACGGTGACAAAATGGAGAAATTTTTCCGAAGAAAAAAAAAAGTCCCAAATCCCGCCCCCTCTAATTCCTTCATTTTTGTCGGAATTCAAAAAATAAAAAAAGCAGTTTTAGAAAATTTAATTCTAGTTAAGTTAACTAGAGTAGTCTTTTGGCGAAGGAGCCAAGATAAAAAGTTGCAACTGTAGAAGCTCAAAATTTGCGATTTTTTGCTAACATTTCCGAAACGAAAAAAAAATCAAAATTCTGATAGTAGCAAAAGATTCGTAATGAAAAATACTCATTTGACCTTGTTTTTATTTCGAACTAACTCCCACCGTTTCGGAGATATCTGCGAAAAATAACAAAAAACAGCTTACATTTCGGAGTCGAAAAAATTGCAAAAACATGCAATCTTGACACGTTCATATTTTTCGAAAAACACCATTGGGACGGCCGTACGATGTCGCGACGTAAAGAGGAAGTCTTCCAGATAAACCTGATCGTAAATTGCACGGCGAATCAAAAGCGGCATTTTGTGACATTTCAGAAAATCTTTAAACATTAACGCGAATAATCTGTCACTACCTCCCTGGCTCCACCTTCGTGTGTTGCGCGTTACGTCGACTGGACAGGCTAGGCATGAAGATACAGGTGATTGGCTCTGTACCTAGTGAGTTATAATAACTCACGCATTTTAACTCAGGCTGTTTGTTTATAGATACTATTAATTGATCAAAAGCAGTTCATTAATTAGTATATAACCTAATAAGAGTAGATAAAATTTCTTTATTTCACTCTTTTTTCTTTATTTTACACTTGTCAATAATGACATTGTTTTGATTCATTGAAACTGTCAAATAAGTGTCATTTTAGGATATGGCGTTACAAAAAAAAATTATATTGTCTGGTTGATGTGGCTAAAAAATGAAATGATTCTGGTGAATACGATGCAGGATAATTAATCTGTAATAACGTATAAAGTGGTTTGATGCTTTATCTCACTTAATACGAAATAAAACCTGTTTTGGCAGAAATTCAAATTTCTATACGTTTAGAGATAAAGAAACAAGGAAAAGTGTTTCCATCTATTCCGTTATGATTAATTATCACAAGGCAATGACTTCCACCATTATATTTTACTTACTTTATAAAATGACTAATATTATTTTATATTACTCCTATATTTTTTAGGGAAACTATTTCAAAGGAGGAGGGTCCATATGGCCGGTTTTCGGCATAATTTATTTTTGAACAAAAAAAAACAGAAATATTTTTCTTATTATTTACTATCAATATCGAATCGATTCTACCCCAAACGAAACTTTCCCGCACTCACCTCCCCTATTTATAATCCCCCCTAAACTATTAAATAATCAGCATTCAGTTGATTTTTTTGCAGGTCATTGAAACATTTTAACATGATTGTTGCTGAATAAGGATATTTTTATTTTGTACGTGTATTTTTGTTGTTTCGGAAGAGGTGGGAGGAGGAAAAGTTTCGTTTGAGGTCGAATCGATTAAATATTATTAGTAGCTACCAAAAAAATGTTTTTCGAGTTTTTTCCCCAAGAAATAAATTAGGCCTTTGTCTCTTTTCACGGAAGATTATAATACCTAAAGTTACGAAATCATCGTTATATACTGTTTTCGAACAACTTCCAGAAGTCAATGTTGTAGATGGATGATACCATTTACACAAAGTTGTTTGGCATCCTATTAACTTTTTTGGGTTCATTTGTGAGAAATACATTCAACATGTACGAGATCACTACGGTTCACATGTAACGGATATCCGTTGCATGTTAAAAAAAATGCAAAGGCCGCAGAAAGACTTCGCCGACCGAAGAAGATATCCGTGGATGTTTTTTTCGATGAAACAATGCCGACTGAAGGTTCCAATGGACGATTTTTAGCCAACGAAAACAATAAAGTCCGTCTTATTTCGTTGTTGAAACTAAATTCGAACAGGCTGCTTTTACGTATAATAAGCAAGCAAAAGAGGATGCTGATGTATTGAATTGTCAATACAGCGATTTCCTTGTGCTTAACATTTGATGCTGATTTTATCATTGGCAAAGACGTCGATCTCCTTGTTCTGCTGACAGCATTAGCACCATCACAAAGCAACATCTATCTTCGAAAACCTGGGAGAGGCAAAACTGCTGAAAGACTGTATTCCGTGAATAAAGAAGCTACTGAGAATATTCTGTTTCTCCATGCGTTTAGTAGCTGCGACGCAACATCGTCACTACTTCAAAATTTCGTTCACTTGTTCATAAACAAACAAGGCTCAATGATATCATTGGCATCTTCAAATATCAGGATCCCAACCTTGAAGACATCGCAGACGCTTGTTGCTTTGTATGGGGCCAACGTGGATAAGGAAACTTTGAAAAAAGTCCGCTATCAACGTTTCATAAAATCCACAACAAAAAGCAAATTTCATCTTGCTACTTTGCCACCTACAATGGACGCTGCACGATATTATACGCACCACCACCACACCATTCAATCAAAATGTCGGCTCGCCCCTCCCTCCCAGGTCGATAACTTGTATTTTTCATTAAGGCCTCGACTTAAACAACATTTATCAAAATCTTTTCTACTCCATTGATTGGTCTATACCTATTTGATTTAATTAAATAAATATATTATCACTGGACCTATAGTATTAATAATAATTATACAAAAACATTTTTGTAGATAAATTTATATTATAGCTCGCTGAATTCAAATATCGTTTTAAAAAATGTTTGTGTGTACAGTGTACGTTTGTATGTATATATCTGTGGCTTGGTGCTAAAAGGGCCAATGTCAAAAATTTACAATTTGAGGAAATGAGGTTTAAAGTTTTTATGGAAAATTATATTATTATTATTTGTGTAAGTTATTATGATAAAACAGCCAAAGTCTACTTTGGGCTTTCTAGAAACGAAACATACCTTATTAATACAGTTTACGTTACAATTGACCTTTTATCTGTTTTACAAAAATTTTTTTTACAAATTTACATTTTCCCTAAAAACTTATAATTCTCAGTCATTTATCAGAGTTTGACATTGGCCTATTTTTCAAGATATAATCTGAACGGATGCAGTTCGTTGGTGTCAATAAGTCATTTTAAAGAAAAAGTGACATTAGCCCTTTCAGCACCAAGCCACAGATATGTATCTTGTCTATGTGTGTTTAGACTGTTTCTTGCCAACACGATAACTTATGTTAGACTTAAAATTTCGTCTAAAATTTGGTAAATTTGTAAAGCAGCATAGTAGAATATTTTCTGTCTAAATTATCCCATATTCGTCATACAGAGTGATCGCCAGAGGCTTGTAAACTGTCATACACAATGTTATTAAAGTTTTTGATTGACCACGCAACATTACGAAGATATGTAACATATCGAAACTGAGTGAGTCTCTTAAATTCTAACAAACTTTAGGTATATTAAGTGATGCAAGAATTTTGCTTCAATATTATAATAATGTATTTTTGATAAGACCATTACTAAACGAATGGAAGTCTAACTATTAAATATAATACCTTCTGTTAGACTTAAAACGGATGTAAAGTAATACGCTAGAACACTCCCCACTGAAATTGGTTACCATGTTTGTAACACAGGATGATTGCCAAATGCATATAGACTGTCATGTTTTGTATATGTTTCATTAAAATTTTAGAATAAAATGTTACTATAATTTTTTATTAATCACTTAAAAATACATAATCTTCAATATATCCAAATGTTAATCAAATGAATATTCGCAGTCGACCATGACCGGCTGCAACTTGTACTCGTTACGTTTAGTATTGAATTCTTGTTATTTCATAAAGGGATTCTTATTACTGTTGGGATATTTTGACGGTATACAAATATTTTAATGTAATATTATACGATAAAAAAACCTCATTTTACCTTATTACATTGTAAAAAAACAAATGTAATAAAATATTGGAATTCTTATCGCAAGAATAGGCAGGTACCTGAAACAACTCTTAATTGAATTTCAAGAAGTCATAAAGTGATAGTCTCTGGGGTGCTCAGGGTATAATATTAAAAAACCAAGCGTATAGACTTGCAGGGTGTTTAATGTTAGTTTATTTCAAATTAAAATACTTTTCAGACTAAAATCTATTGTGCTTCAAATTAATTTTTCAAATTAAAAGTTTCTACACCCTCCTAATGAAAATAAGGTTCCAATAAAAGCCTTTTTGAGGCATGATATATTTGATGCAAGCTTGATCTGTTGCAAATTATTGATAATTTGATATAATCTGCCAAGCAAAAGGTGGAATTTCAAATTAAATTTTTTGAGTAGAATAAATATCAAGATTCGGTTTTCAGAATATAAGAGACAATTTATTTGTGAAAATGTGAGTTTTTCTCGATTTTTTTACTTTGAGGCACGTTACTGTCTACAGAGTGTGAAAGAAAAGTACGTTATTTTACCGAACTTTATAACTACCAAGATTCCTTAAAAAGCATACATATTTTATTGATGCTTGCTTTTTAATCACTGAAAAAAATTAATTTCTGAAATCTCTCTTATAAGAAACCGATTTTTTTTTCAATAACTTATCGTTTTTTCATTTATTTGCCAATACTCCTTATTGTGTTTTGTAAGAACTGATCGTTCTAGGTTATTATAACACCTTATGATGGCTCCTTTAAAATAACAACAATAAGTAATTGTAGGCAAAAATTTTCGTAACGCGAAGGGTTAGTAATGTTAATGCACTCTCTTCGGTCTCATCAACGGCATTATTGGGGGAGGAACCCTTACCCCGTTAATAAATTCAGCCATATTATCGCCCTATTTATTATTATTATTTTAAAGGAGCCGTCATAGCTTATCATAATAACATACAACGATCGACTATTAAATAGTTGTATACGCACAAGTATATATCCTGATATTCTTAAAATCTCAAAAGTCATTCCATTACATAAAAAGAACTCATTAAACGATGTTGGAAACTTAATTTCATTTTACCTCTATTCTTAAAAATTTTAGAAACTTTGTTAAAAATGCAGTTAACTTGCTATTTTGAGTCTAATAACCTATTTAGTTCTAGTCAGTTTGGTTTTAGAACTAAATCCTCTACAATATTATAAATAAGTTGAATGAAACAATAAGTTATGGCATTGAAGCTGGTGAATATATGTATGCACAGTTTCTAGGCCTTTCTAAAGCTTTTAGGTACTGTGATTCACATCATATTTTAATTGACAAGCTAGCGTATTATAATTTACCTAGTAGCAGTATCAATTTAATTCAGTCATATCTGACGAATGGATCCCAGTTTGTTACATATCAAAATACAACTTCTGATTTACTATCTATGAAATATGGAGTGCCACAAGGTTTCGTTTTAGGACTGATATTATTCTCAATATACATCAGTGATTTGACAGACATAACTTCATCTCAATTTGTCCTATTTGGAGATGATACCACCATCATTCATTTATTTTGAGGGTGGGTCAAAGTTGGTGGTCGAGGACCGTGGTTTGGAGTCTACGCTAAACTGTAGATCCCTAGAGCAAAATGGGCCATCCCGGCCTGATTGTCTAGTAAAACAACAGTACTACTACTACTACTACTACACCAAAATATTGATACTTTACGTACAAATGTGAGGGAGACATTGTCAGAAGCTCAGAAATGGTTTACAGCAGACCAGCTTAGCTTAAAAAAGTCCAAAACTGAGACTATGGTTTTTGTCTAAGAAATGTAAATGGGGCAAAGAACACAAACAGAATTAAGTTTCTCGGAAATTGTCGTGGGAATAACCTCTATACTTTGTCTGTAATAAAATTTAGTTAACATTTACCTATTACGATTAAATGAGGTTTCCCAAGAAACATTGATTACTGCTTATCATGGTCTTATTCATTCTCAATTATCATATGCCACCCTAATATGGGGACATTCCACTCACAGCGTCAATGTTCTGTTACAAAGAAAAGCAGTATGGATTTTGTGCGGCCTAAAATACACAGACAACTGTAGACAACCTTTCAAAAACTTAAAAATATTAACGTTGCCTAGCGTGTACATTTTGCATTGTCTATTATACATTAAGGTACACAAATTAAACTATACTTCTCATAACGAAGTGCACAGATATTCAACGAGAAACAACAACAATCTATATTCTAACTTTTTAAGACTTTTTAAATCCCGTAACGGAACAAATTATTACGCCATACAGTTTTTTAATCATTTGCCTTCAGAAATCAAAGAATTTATTTATTTAAGAATACTGTCAAAGCTTTTTTAATAACCAATGCTTTTTACAATTTTGAGGAGTAGTCCTTTTTAAATTTTAATAATATGTATGGATGATCATTTTTTATCTATATATTGTATAGCCGTATATGGTATATGGTATATTTTTCCTGTTTTTAGTTTTATAACGCATTTTATAATAACACTATTGTGTTATGTAATATGTCCATTTTTTTTTACTTAAATATATTTTACATTTCTGTTTTTAACTTATATGTTTCATTTTGTTTTTATGACTTGTGTAAATACTTTTGTACGATAACACCAATAAAATTATTATTATTATTCCTCCTCCTTTTTAAAATTTTATGAAGTCGGTTAAAAAAGAGAAATTTTTCCCCATTAACCAGGCGACTAAAAAAATGCGCATCAAAAAAATATCTATTTTTATGAAACCTTGGTAGTGTGCTTCAAATTAAAAAAATCAGGCAAAATTAGGGTTTTCACAAATAAATTAATTATCTCTTAAATCCTCAAAACGCATATTGATACCTATTAACGAAGCTCAAAAAATGCCGAATAGGGGAAATAATTCGAGTAGTGGCCAATTTTTGCATCGTTGTCGGGGGGAGTGCCCTGAACTACATACTAATAGTTCTGAGCGGTGATTGGTGAGCGGTGGGGTGGGAGGGGGCGGTAGTTTAAAGGTCCTCTTTTCACGTTTTTTTAATACCTCGTAAAAAGTGTCCATATACAAAATTAAACTAGATAAAATTTCCTACAAAAAATATCTTATACATTTTTTCCCTATGATCAACACTTTACGAGATATATATGGTGGAAAAATTGCGAATTTTTAAAATTTGATGTTAAATAAAATCTATTCAGACCGGATATTAATGTCCGTACAACATCTAAGTGCAATAATGCTGGACAAAGTATGTCTGTTTAGAAGAGAATATGAAATCCATTGTAACGTTATAGATCATTGTTACGATTTGACAACTTAAAAACAGAATTGTCAGAATTGTCCTGATTCGCCGCCTGAAATGGAATATGCGCTCCAATATTTCTTCAATTTGCGATTGATACATAGCCTATGTACTCAAACATTACGGTCAAAACTGTACTGTTGTTTTTGATGGTTACGGTGATGTCAACAGTACGAAACGAGCGGAGTAGATGCAAAGAGGCTTCACAAAAACTTCAGTTGACATTAATTTTAATGAAGGCATGAATGTTACTGTTCAACAGGAGAATTTTCTTGCAAACGAAAAGAACGAAACCAGGCTTATTCAATTACTCACCCACAAAATGACGGTAAGAGGAATAAAATCAACAAGAGTTGCTGCAGGGGCGCTATTGTACTATTATAAGATGTGGGTTCGGGAAAGCTGTTGTACATCCTACTGTACAATAATAGGGGATGATGTGAACATGCTCTACTCGTTGCTTTGGCACCATCAGGTAGTAACGTGTACTTCATGAAGCCTGAAAGGGGGAAGATGGAATCAAAATTGTTTTCAAAGGACAAACTCCAAAAACTTCCTTTTGCTGAAACTATCCTCCTTCTCCATGGATTTAGTGGATACGACACCACCTCCGTCATTTACAATAGAAGCAAAGTAGGAATGGTTAAGTTATTCAGCAAGATTCACAGTCAAATGAAAGAAATGTCCGACATCTTCACCGGTTACCACCAAAGACCCAGTAGCTCCTGAAGCGATTTTGCACTCCTTCTTTTGTCGATGTTCTACTAGATGTGGGGAACGTTTTGGCTGCTAAGAAGTCGGCATTCCATGCTCCATGGTGTGTGACACTTGCTATAATACGTGTATGAACGGTGCATCATTAGACGACAACGTGGACAACGATGATGTCGATGATGATGATGATTTTGATTCAGCTGACTTTTAAAGTGTTTAGTTTTAAAGATAATATTCATGCTTTATCAGTAATATAGTTTTCTTGATAGTTTGAAATTCATTCAGAATTAAAATTTCATTTGTCATTAAAAATCGATTTTTTTTAAATTCGCGATTTTTTCACCCTCTCTCCACCCTCTGTATCTCGTAAAGTATGCTTTGCTTTAAAATTGTATAAATTCTATCGTGCAATTAAAACAGAACTATAGTTATAGCTGTAATAGGTAAATTGGTAAAATGTACGTCTAATGCATAATGGACGTCTAGGTACTAAAAAATTATAATAAACAAAATTTGTCGTATTAAAAAAAATGTTGAATGTTTCTTATGAATTCTAGCAAAACACATCTGAATGTGTGAAGTAGCCATAAAAGGGTTATTTTAAATTCCGTATCTAAATATTTATAGCCCATTTGAAAAGTAAAATATTTTAGAAATTCTCTCAGAACAGATTTAATTAATTTTATGCAGCGCGGCATGGCAGTAAAAAGAAGACTTCAAACATATTTTTTTTATAAATTATGTACAGAGAATTTCCCTCGCCATTTAGCTTCTAAAAGCTTTGCTTAATTAACGATAGGAAGGTTGACATTCTTATATTCAAAAACAACGAAGAAAAAAATACGAATGAATATTTCTTCCTGATGGGAGATGGATAGGAGAGAGAAGAAATATCGAATGGTCTGGGTTGCCTCTCCAGATTTTATTTCTGATTTCCTTTTATAGGGCCCTGTAAGAAGGCATGTTTATAAGAATTGTTTAGTAATTTAGATCATTTGAAAGCCCGTTTACAAGAAGGGACGAGGTTCGACAGAGGGTTTAGTTTATACCGGGCGGCCACGAGTCAATTTAATTCTTTGGTGGTTTTAATTTAAAAATTTCGTATTTGGTACACACAAATTAGACAAAAGTGGGCTACTTTTAGACTAACAGGAACGAAAATATCTCTTCTGGTTCAACCGAAAGTGACATCAATATTTGTTTCTTAAATAGAATAATTATAATTTTTTTATGGTTTCTTATTAAGGCATAGAATTCTAAGTACAACAGTTTTTTCCGATTTAAAATATTCCAGAAAATAAGTGAGAAACGAACAATTTTTTATTTTTTTCAGATAAACGCGACGGAAGAAAATTACTAAGTAGGTTATGGAAATTATTAGTAAAGTTGTAGACTTGTCTGTAAAGAACAAAATAGTTATTTTAGGTTTTTCTCAAAAGACAAAATTTTATTTTCATTTTCATTTCCTAGGAAAAATTTCTTAATGGGACCGTGCTTTTTTCTTTTATTAATCAGAAATAATGATTCATAAACTTTATTTTTTTTGCCATTAATCATTTCTTCACGATATCCTCCGTAATAAAAAAAGTATTTTTAAAAGAGCCAACAGATAATTTAAATAAGGTACCTATCCACATTTAAATCTAATATTGCAGATATAGCTCAGGACTTTTAGGCTTGAAGATAGAAATAATTTTATACAAGCTGTAATTTTTTTTATGAGAAGGTTAAGGCTTACTAAATAATATACTAAAAGTCCCACTGTCTCCCTTTACGGGCACTTAAAAAAAGTGGCCGCCATTTTGAAATTTTCAATTTTTCCTCAATAACTTATAAAGAAGAGCTTTTATTAAAAAAACATAAGAGTGCTTTTTTTTAGATAATATGAAAATACACATTTTTTATATAAACTTTTTTTTTATATCTTTAAAAGTGTAAAAGTTATAGCGTATTTTAAAAATTAAAGTGTAACTTAAGCTATTCGAGTACTTATTTGGCTATGAAATGACATATAATATTACAATATTTTTATTTCAGATTATTGGTTCCGAACAAACGACTATTAGAATTTTATTCCATAAAATCTTCATCATCGTCTATCTCTTCCATCTCTATCTTGGAACTGTTATTACAGCTTAGTCCGTAGCATTGTCCACACTTGGCAGAGCATGTTAATCCCAGTCTCTTGCATGAACACTTTTTTCTGCATGATGCTTTACAGTTACAAAATATAACTTTTAAAATGTCTTGAGGTGCCACATCATCTCTGGTTTTAATCGGAACTAATTGCTCTCTCTCTTTTTTCCATCCCCAGTCCACCGGATTGACTTTTCTCCCCAACCATTCTTGAACCTTAAATTGAGAAATACTAGTTAGTTTTCTTTTTTGCAAATATAAGTTAATACAATACCTGTACGTAAACTCTAAGAATATGCTCTTTAGCAGCTTTTTAAATAACAGTAACCCTAACAATTGGAAAATCCACTGTCACCACACTTACCATCTCGTAAACGAATACATTTTTTACGTTTCAGTAGTTTACAAGCATGCGCTTTGCGACGACTCAGTTTCAATTACCGCCAAAACAATAAACTAACCCGGTTTGTATGTAGAAAATTGGCAATAGTTTAAAAGTCCGCTTTTATGTTGTATTTAAGGGTCCGTGTACTATTTCCGCATATCATACAAGAGCGAATAGTTATTACTTATAATTTTAGTTTCAGACAACTAAAATCATTACCTATATTGAAGTTCTTAGCAAAAAATGAAAAAAAAAGCAAAACAAAATGAAGGCCAGTTTCCTTAGTGTTCCCGTGCTGGAATCCTAAGGAACTTTAAGTATATTGCTTATATTATAAACACCACAGGTAATACGACCCCCTTTATCCCTGAAAGCTCTGAAAGAGCCTTGTGCGGAAGAGGGCTACACATTTAGAGACAAGGGACACACATTCAATATCCGAGTATACTAGGATTAAATTCTTCCTCAGAAAAAATCTCAGTGCCACGACCGGGAATCGAACTCGGAACTCCTGGCTGAGAGTTAAGAGCGCTTGCCACTCATCCAAGCAGTCATATTAGTCATATTAGTTAGTATATATTACAACTTTTATTTGTAAATAAAATTGTTCTTCAAATATAAGCGAAATTTCACCTGTTAAGTTCCTAGGGTTATTCTTCCTATGGCCATCCTGCTAATAAAAAATTCATAAATTTTATAATTCTGGAGATACAAAAAAAAGTTCAAATGAAAAATGAGTGTTTCTTTGTTATCTAAAAAAAAGTATTTTTTACATTTTTTAATAAAAGCTCTTCTTTATAAGTTATTGAGGAAAAATTGAAATTTTCAAAATGGCGGCCACTTTTTTTAAGTTCCCGTAAAGGGAGACCGTGGGACTTTTAGTATATTATTTAGTAAGCCTTAATCTTCTCATAAAAAAAATTACAGCTTGTCTAAAATTTTTTCCTTTCTCGGCAAAATTTTAACCTATTAGCCTTGAGCTAATAGCCATAAAAATGACATTCGCAACAATTGAATTATTCTTGATATTACTCACTGATTATCTGAAGTAAGTGTATTGAATTTTTTATAAACAAGCAAGTCAATATAAAATGGCTGAAACATATTCAAGAGATGAAAAACTTGACATGTTGAAAACTTATGGCACGGCCGACTCTAGTAACAGGCCGCTAACAAGGAAAACTGGCAACAATGCATGTGGTCCTTAGTTTCACTAAATTGCCATAGCTGTTTACGGCTGCTTTTGGTCGGCTCTTGTTTTAATTGCTGGAAATTCATATTTTTATTTTGTAACAATAGTGTAAGTGACTTGCTAATTGAAGTGCATTTAGTTTAGATCGTGTGATATCAATTATAGGACGTTACGATAGTTTTAATTGAGTTTATACTCTGTTTAACAATGCGTGAACCGACCTAACCTAAAATGCCCAGACATTGTGTCGTACCAGACTGTAAGACAAATAATTATACTTCCACAGCGAAAACAGACGGTTCAAAGACCACATTTAGTTTAGTTTCGTTTCCTTATGGACGATGAATTAAGAGAAAAATGGATTACAGCTATTCCCCGAAAAGATTGGATACCATCAAAACATGCTGTTGTATGCGAAATACATTTTGATCCCGGTGAGATTATTAAATTTGATAAATATCTTTTACCAGATGGAACATTTAAAATGATTCCTTATAAACCAAAATTAAAAGAAAATACTGTCCCATCAATGTTTCCAAATTTGCCTAAATACTTATCTACAAAAAAAATCAGTCCGTCAACAAGATCCAGAAAGTAGGCGCGAAAATCAAATTCATCAACATGAAATTTTAATCCAAAACTGAGAAGTCGGATATTATTGAAAATTATGAGGAATTTATTAACGTTTTATCGAAAAAAAATATAATTGCTGGAATGTAAAAATTTTTACGTCTAAAGTTGTATTTTATACGTTAAATTCTGATGCTGATATTGTTAGTATTGAAAATCAAATTTCAATTAATACTGACCTAATATAGACGAAGCAGTTAAAATTTATATATCTGGATATACATTTCATGCATTAGCTAAAAAAATTTCTTGTAATATTTGCCTTTCACATATTGTTGAAAATAAAGGGAATTTTACTGGAAATCAATATTTTGATTATCTACAACGTGGTGGTCTATCAGTACCCACAGATAATATGACCATAATTTTATTTCACATGTACGCCATATTAGAACATATCATTAACAACAATAGTTTAGAAAAGGAGTTCCTACAAATTGAAAATCAAAAAGATTTTCTTATCAATCTAACTTTACATAGTTTAAAGTCAGATAATTCTTATTTAGATTTTTTAAACACGTGTATATGCGGGAACAATATTGACTATATTTTACGAATTATTTGTTCAATATTTGCAAATTTACTTCTAAATAATTATGTAAAAACGCAGAATAATTGGGCACTTGAGCAAAGTAGATTAAAATCTCGGTTACGAACTCCTGAAAAAAATAAAATGAAAAAACGAAAATTAGACACTTTCAAAATAGCAAAGTAGAAACCTATATGTATCAATTCAATTCCATATTCATATTTTATTCATATCATAAGTAAATATTTGTTTGTTTTTAAATTTACTTACAGCCTGTTACAGTCCTGTTATTTTTAATTTACTCATTCCCGAATCATCCTAAATTCCCTTCCCATTTTCCCTTTATTCTTCCCGTCCCGGCAAAATTACATTTCCTAATTTAATATTATGGGATATCTGTATTATTTTATTACTCCCTTTATAATATAAAAATATGATATTTCGTATTATTAAAAAAGGATTATTTAACTCTTGTCGTTGGTTTTTTTCTGTGCAAAATTAGGCATAATTCTGTACAAAATATCGTGATGCTTAATTGACCGAGCAGAGATTTAAACTTCGATTGAAGCCTCAATTGATTAAACGCACGGATGATTTATAATCTGTATCCTAGCTAAACAAATGTATCATACAGGATCATGAATCAAAACGCATTATAAATAAATAAAATACAATTAAAACACGGCCGCCTATTAAATTTAGCTGCTGTAATGCAATCAAAAATATTTTGTTTTTTGATGAATCAAGATTTACCCACCTTGGGTTATTTAATCGAAACAATGTTCGATATTGGGAAATTGAAAATCTTCATATTATGAGACAGGAACGGTTTCAGGAGTGGTTTGGCTTCAGTGTTTGGTTATGCATACTAGGTGACCAGATCACAGATCCAATATTATGTCTAACTTAACTAAGATATCAAGAATTTCTGAAAAATATAAAAAATCCACAGACTATTAAAATTCCCAATACCAATATTGACGAGGTTTACTTCCAGTAAGACGTGGTTAAACGACACGATACTATTATCGTTAGGAATTTTTTCCAGATCGTTGGATTGGGATTCAGTCAAATGGCCTCAAGGTTTCTTGACTTAATTCCAATCGATTTTTTATTTGGGCGCATTTGAAAAATAGAGTACGCGACTGCTCCAACCACAAGACAAGACCTGGAAGAGAGAGTTACATGATATTGCACAAATAACATCTCAGCAGCTACGGAATGTGAACAATTTGAACAATTTTTATGATAGCTTATTATAATTTAGGTTATAAATAAATTTGTTATTTTATTTATTTACGGTGGTTACGTTTTACTAAAATTATTTCTTGTTTAATTTTATTTACTTTTTAAAAATATTTTTATTATTACGAAGGATATCGGTAAGAAATAATTAATGGCCAAAAAATTAAAGTTTATAAATCATTATTTCGGATTAATAGAAAATAGCACGGTCTCATAAAAAATTTCCTACGGAAATGAAAATGAAAATGAAATTCCGTCTTTTGAGGAAAACCTAAAAATAGTCGTACCGTGATTCAAATGACTATGTTGTTCTTTACAGACGAGTCTACAATCTTACTAGTAATACCCATAGCCTACTTCGTAATTCTTTTACGTCGCGTTCATCTGACGGGGCAATTTTGAAAAAAATATGTTCGTATCTTACTAGTAATGCCCATAGCCTACTTCGTAATTCTTTTACGTCGCGTTCATCTGACGCGATAATTTTGAAAAAAATAAAAAAATTTTCGTATCCCATATTTAAGATGTGTAACAATATCCTCTTATAGCTAATTTAATAAACTGAAATATGTTTCGCTTAAATTCTCTATATCAGTGCGGTAGTTAATTGTGTTGTAAATCTTTTAATTTGTAGCATTTCATGTTTAGTTCTTCGGTGAAGGTTTGATTATTTTTCTAACATTTTAAAGTTAAAGCTATGATAATTATTGTCTAAGGCGTAGTTTGCGAGTGACGTCGAATTTTGGTTACATGTTTTTATAGTATTTATGCGTATATATTCTATTATGTGGGTGTTGTTTTGTTTGGCCGATATATGTGCTATTGCAGTTACTTCAATCTATTTTGTATATGGTGTTTGTTTGTTTGTTTGCAATTGTTATGAATTTTCTCTTCCGAGAATTCGGCTACATCCATTTTTTTTCTATCTTCGGCCACTTAAGCGGCAGTTTTAGGTTTTTTGCTTTGTTTTTGTAACAATATAGGATCGAACAAGACCAACTCAGATTATTAGTGCACACTCTCTTCCCTCCCCCACGCCGGATATTAAAAATTGTCATATGTTGGTGAATTAATGGGATTTTCAGATAGATTTTCAGATATGCGCTTCCGTGACTGACCTAAACATTAATAATAAATCAAAAAGAGTTTATGCTGAGTCAAAATCAAACTCTTCAGCAAATAAAGTAATTATTAAATGAATTAAATCCAGAGACACTTTTTTAGCTACTACGCTTTCACTGAATTCAATTTTAAACTTAAAAAGAACAAATAAATAACTGTAATACTAAAAATGATATCCACTTTGTCTGGTGTGTATTTTTTGCACGAGAAAGCCTTACGCTGAAATAGTCCACGTGGAGATTACATATTCATAGCAGATGTTCGCGCACAGCTTCAGCCGTTACTTCTTCTAAAATTACACAATTTAATTTAGTAAGGTCAATTCGACAAGCCGTAATCTAATATAAGAGATGTCTCTACGGTTCCAATTCTTTTGCTAGACAAAGGATAAAAAACGGAGCAGCTTTAACGAAAAGACAAAGAGACGAAAAAAATGTAAAATGTCGAGAGAGACATCGTTTCACGTACTTAATGTAGTTGTATTGGTGGACTGTATATCTTGTTTTCTTGAGTATCTCGTGTAATAATTAGACTCACTTCTAACAATAAACTTAACTTTAATTATAACTTTAACAGAGCAAAAGGCTGATACACTTAATCGTATAATGTCTTAAAGTCTTCTCTCTCGTCCCACTAGAAGGGGCTGTGTCGACTCTCATCCCTCTGGCCCGGTTGCCGGCTTGTGTAGAATGTAGCGAAATACACGTAAAATGTCACTAGGGCCGGAACATGCCCCCCGCCTTGAAAGGGCCACGCTTTCAATTATCAAGGGGAAAAGGACAGATCTTCTGAAAGCTTCTCCTCACTACACTAGAACGCGTGCGTATGGAAGCAACACGGGTGACACCATCAGCGCCACTATGCAACTCGACAATTCGTCCCAACTGCCAATCCGTGGGTAAAGTCTTGTCATCTTTAATTAAAACTAGCATGTCCTTGCACAATTGACCACTACTGGATTTCCACATTTGCCTGCGTTGCAGCTCGGTCAGGTATTCTTGTTGCCAGCGCTTCCAGAAATGCTGGCTTAACTTCTGGACTAACTGAAATCTGGTTAGGCGGCCGATCTTAACATCTGATATATCTTCGTCGGGTGTAGCTACTAAGGGTCTTCCAATAAGGAAGTGCGCCGGGGTCAAGGGACTTAGGTCATTAGGGTCGGTTGTCAAAGGACACAACGGCCGAGAGTTCAATATTGCCTCTATTTGGGCCAAGGTGGTGGAAAACTCCTCAAACGTGAGGTGTGCATTTGCGAGAACACGCCTTAGGTGATGCTTGACGCTTTTTACTCCAGCCTCCCAAAGGCCTCCCATATGAGGGGAGTATGGAGGTATGAACCGCCACTCTATATTTTGATTCGCAAACGTGGATGCAAGACTATCTTGACTGGAGTCGAAAAATCTTTTGAGTTCACGTGCGGCTCCTACGAAATTTGACCCATTATCAGAGAAAATTTTGATCGGTTTACCTCGCCTTGAAACAAATCGACGTAAGGCTTGTAAAAACAATTCCGTTGACAAACTTGATATTAGCTCAAGATGAAGAGCTTTGGTCGAAAAGCATATGAACAACCCAACATAGCACTTCTCTAATACGCAATTGCGACCTCTTTTCAAAGTTCTTCGAGTTAGAAATGGACCGGCATAATCTACGCCTGTTACGTAAAATGGAGGAGAGGGGGCAATGCGATCTCGCGGTAAATTGCCCATCATTGGTTGAGCAACTTCAGGACGGAACCTAAAGCAACGGATACATTTTCTAACAGTGGCTCGCGCTAAATTGCGACCTGCTATTGGCCAATACTCGTCTCTTATGTTGGACAATAATGCTTGAGGACCAACATGCATTAGCCGAATATGCTCGTGCGCAAAAATTAACTTGGTAAACGGGTGGTTAGAATGCAATAAAATCGGATGCCTTTTGTCCACCGAAAAATCTAAAAGTTCTAATCGCCCTCCCACTCTCATGATCTCATCCTGATCTAGGTAAGGTGCAAAACTGAATATTTTATCCTTTGGATTCAAAGGCTGCTTTGCTCGCAGTTTTGCAATTTCTTTTACAAAGGACTGCCCTTGAGAGATTTTAACTAGGCATTTTTTCGCATAATTTAACTCGCTTTTAGTAAGAGGACCCCTTTCGCGATTAGGCGCTGATTTTGAACAATTGTTTCTAAATCGAATTATATACGCTGCCACTCGTAGCAAACGCGAAAAACTAGAAAACCTCTCGAAAGGGAAACTATTGGAAATTGTTGCGATTGCGACGCTTGTCTGTGGCTTCATTTCTGGCAGGTGGTCTACTTTAAACTCTAAGGATGGCCACTCTGTTTGAGACAGCCTTAACCAATGAGGTCCTTGCCACCAAGATATCGTCTCTATTATTTGACTTGGGTACAACCCTCTCGACAAATGATCAGCTGGATTATCATGACTAGGAACATGGCGCCATTCATGATCTCTCGTAAGCGTTTGGATTTCCGCTACTCGATTAGCAATAAAAGTTTTCAAAAGATTAGGGCTGGTTTTGATCCATGCTAGAGTTATTGCGGAATCTGACCAAAACACACACCTTTCGAATTTAATGGTCAACGATTTTATTACCTTTTCCGCTAAACGTGCTAGTAGTAACGCCGCACATAGTTCTAGTCTCGGTATGCTTAATGTTTTGATGGGAGCAACCTTGGTCTTGGCACACAAAAGGTGTACGTGAATAACGCCGCCCGCATCGATACTGCGCACGTATAAACACGCGCCATAAGCTCGTTCCGACGCGTCTGCGTACCCATGTAAGTCGATCTTTATCGCCCCTTCACATACAACGTGGCGATTGACGCTTACGTCATTTAATCTTGGAAGTTCACTCGTAAACTTATTCCATCTAGAAACCAAATGAGCTGGCAACGCGTCGTCCCACGACAACTTGAACGACCACAAACTCTGCATTAAGATTTTGGCTATTACAATAACGGGACCAAGGAGCCCTAGCGGGTCGAAAATTTTAGCAGTAAGTGATAGGACCGATCTTTTCGTGCATATCTTTTCGTTGGGAATGCTTACGTTACTATAAAGTAACGTGTCGCTCTGGCAAGACCAATTCAAACCCAACGCTTTAGCATTGTCTCCTGGACCAAACTCTAGAATTGTGCAGGTCAAACCTGTTTTCTGCACATTTTGTAACACCCTTGGATCATTAGAACACCACTTCCTCAGCTCGAAACAACCGCCGTTCAAAACTTGTGAAACTTCACGGCAAATGTATCGCGCATGCTCTATAGTTTCTGCACCGGTGAGCATATCGTCAACGTAAAAGTCGTGACGAATTATCCAGGCAATCTCGGGTTTGACATCTTCGCACTCGTTAGCTAATTCAAACAAACATCGAATTGCTAGAAAACTAGCACTAGCATGCCCGTACATCACTGTATTTAAAGTATACGACTTGAGACTTTCCGTTGGGTTAGATCTCCAGATAATTTTCTGCAGATTTCGTTGCTTTGGCTCTACTAGAATTTGTCGATACATTTTTGAACAATCGGCAGAAATTACATATTTATGTTGTCTGAACCTCAGTATTATTGACAATAGATCATCTTGCAAAACTGGCCCAACACGCTGTATATCGTTCAGAGATAATCTGTTATTACTCGGAAAACTAGCATTAAACACGACACGTAGTTTCGTCGTTAAACTACCGTCACGGAGCACGCCATGGTGAGGCATGTAATAGTCAGCACCTAAAGAGTTAGACTCATCGCCGAGCAGTGACATGTGGCCTAAATCCTTGTACTCTTGCATGAAGCTGACGTAAAGCTCTCTTAAAGATTCATTCTTGTGCAACTTTCGTTCGGTGTTATAAAACATTTTCACCACACGCTCGCGGGTCTCGCCTAGACAATCAGCAGGACGCTTTAACGGCAGAGTAACTATGAACCGCCCATCGGCTTCCCTTCGCGTCGTCTCAGCGAAAACCCTTTCGCACTCGATTTCTTCGTCGGATAATGGCTTTGTGCTATTACACTCCTCAATCTCCCAAAATTTTGTTAAAATATTACATAGCTCCTGATTCGTACTAAGATTACATAACGATACGTTCCTAGAATTTTGAGCGCACGTTTCCCCTACCTGACCAGACACTAGCCACCCTAGTTCGGTTTCTTGAAGTACCGGATTGTTCTTGCCGCACGTTATCTTGTTAGGTCTCAACAAAATCCAAAATAGTTCAGCCCCAATTAGCAGGTCAATAGGCCCAGGCTTGTCAAATTCTGGATCTGCCAGGTTTAAATCTAACGGAATATCTAGCGCTCCTACATCAATGCCAAACCCTGTCGTTATACTAGTGATTTCTGGCAGAATGAAACAGATAATATTGGCGACAAAATTGCTATATGAAGAACTCATCTTAACCTCGCACTTGTTTCGAACTTTGGACATAACGTTTGATATGCCAAACACATTTAAACTGGTGCTGCTTTTTTCTAACCCTAATCGATCACACAGCTTACTGGTTATAAAACTTGATTGTGAGCCCGAGTCGAGCAACACGCGAACAATATGAGGCATTCCCCATTTGTCAAAAACTCGAACGCGAGCCGTGGACAATAATACTTGTCGTGGACCTAGCCTACCCACGCCACTGCTTAACGCGGTTATACCTTGTTCTGATTTACTGGTTTCAGATTCTCGATTTGTATTATTTTCGCTGTGGTCTTGATGTAAAAGTGTGTTGTGCCAGGACCTACACTTTGTACATGGACCCATTTTGCATCTTTTAGTTGCGTGATTATCCCGCAAACAATTTGAACACAATCTTGCCCTTCTTACGAACTCGACTCGTTTATCAACGGACAAACCTTTAAACTCCTCGCATGAGTAGATCGAATGTTCCTTTTTACAATAATAGCAGGATACGACGAACGTAACCAGAGATCTAGAGCCGTGCTTGTTTTCGCGCTTATGTTGATCATCTCTACCTGACTTAGTATTAATTCGATATTCGATCGTTTCTAGGAGGTCCGCATGATTCCTCAAAAATGTCTTGAGATTCTTTAAAGTAGGAGTTTCTATCTTGACCGAATATTTTTCCCACTCACCCAGCGTTTTTGAATCTAATTTTGAAGCTATTATGAAAATAAGTAAAGGATCCCAATTTTTTATGTCTTGTTTTAATTGTTCAATGGATCTTAAATGCTTAGACACGTCATCGATTAATTTTCGAATTTTAATGGACGATTCCTTCAAAATGTTATCTAGCGAAAATATCGATTTGATGTGATTGTGTATTAGTAACTTAGTATTATTATACCTGTCGCATAGCGTTTGCCACGCCACTGTGTATCCTGTAGCGGTGAATTCAACTGATTTAATTACTTGTGCCGCATTGCCCTCTAATGATGCTCTTAGATAATGATATCGTTGGATTGGTGTCAACGTTTCATTATGGTGAACAAGTGACTCAAAAGTTTCTCGAAATTCAAGCCAACTCTCATAGGAGCCGTCAAATTTTGGAAGTGATATTACTGGTAATTTTACCCCCCTAGGATTTGATACACTCATCGCGGACATGTTTGAATGAACTGATGACGCGTCGTCATCGTTTTTTGGTACGTGTTTTGCCAAGATAGCCTTTGCGATTGCGATTATATCAAAATAAGCCTCGTCAAAATTTGCACGCTCTGTATATTGCTCGTTTAATTTTTCTTCATCGATGACGGCCTCGATCTCGTTTTGAACTTCATTAAACTGTGCCGAAACATGTTCAATGCGAGATAATCTATCTCGCAATTGTATGACACCGGTATCACCTAAAGCCTGCTCTGTTTTCTTTGACTCGACAAATTTGGTAAAACTTGTAAGTGAGGTTTTTAAAGAACCCCTCTTTCTTATTAATTGGTCGGCCATTTTTACCCAAATATTCTAAAATATTTTTTAAGTCTAGTGTAAAAATGACAATATATTTACTCGTTAAATAAATAAACTTGAACTCTCGGTACTGGAAAGAAAGAAAGAAAGAAAAGGATACGGCTCACCTCGTTATCCAAAATGCAATTGCGTCTTTTACCCTTAGCGCCGTCCTCTGACTGGAATTCTTCGGCACTTGTCGCAGCCTACCTAGCCTGGCGCCAGCACCAATTTCAACCCTTGTGTTTCTTGGCTTTCACACGCGTGTTATGTTAATAACTCTAAATGTTTTTAATACACTGATCAACTGGACACTATGCGGCTCGAATGGAACAGCATGTACTGGTGGACTGTATATCTTGTTTTCTTGAGTATCTCGTGTAATAATTAGACTCACTTCTAACAATAAACTTAACTTTAATTATAACTTTAACAGAGCAAAAGGCTGATACACTTAATCGTATAATGTCTTAAAGTCTTCTCTCTCGTCCCACTAGAAGGGGCTGTGTCGACTCTCATCCCTCTGGCCCGGTTGCCGGCTTGTGTAGAATGTAGCGAAATACACGTAAAATGTCACTAGGGCCGGAACAGTAGTAGCTTCTGAAAAATATGCCTATACATGTATTTAACAATTCAATTCTGACAGTGTTCTTCATTTCGTTTTTAGAAGAGAATTCATGATTTAATTTACGATTTTTTAGCTAACGTTTATAACGGGTGGCTCAGCCGATAGGGACACTCTTGTAACTTTTGAATGGGCTAATGGATTTTTTTCAAATTTGGTGTAGTAATATGGGATGAAATTTACAATTATGTGATGTAAAGAAACAAAATGGCCGACTTCCCGTTTCGATACAATTGATATGAAAAACAATTTCAAATGGGACAACCTGTATATTTTTGCATATTTGGATCCTACTGGATAAAATACATATGAGCTGGCACTCAAATACTATTTTGATTTTCAATAAGTATAGATTTTTTAATCATAGAAGGCCGCGATTTTGCCAAAATTATTAAAAATCGGTCTGCAATATTATCTCTTCAAATATTAACAATCAACACAATTTATTCTTCATTAAGTCAACGATATCGGTTTTTCAACGAAAACTATTTCCTATGGGACAACTTGTTATTTAATTAGATCTTTAAATTACGAAAACAATGATATGCATAATGCCTACCTTCTCTTTGTACTAAATTTATAATTAAAAAGAAATGTTTTGATAAATCAATTTATCGATATATTTTTTGAAAATCAAAATAATATTTGAGGATCAAATCATGTGTATTTTGGCCGGCAGAATCCAAATATATAAGAATATGCATGTTGTTCCATTTAAAAATTTGATTTTCATGTCAATTGGATCGAAACAGGAAAAAAACAGGCAAAACTAAAAATCAAAAACCCATTCAATTACATGTTAATGATTGTCTCGTCGAGGAAACATATATCCTGGCTAATACTTTTGTAAACTACTTTAGCACTACTGCTAAGTTAGCCATACAAAGTCATTTTGGGAATAACATTTCTACTAAATGTACATTAACCATCTTAAATATCGATAATACATTTTTCTTCCATAGTGTAGAAAGTAACGATATTGTAAATGTAATTCTGAGGCTAAAAAATACTAATTCTATGGGCATTGACTGTATATCGACAAAAATAATTAAACACATATGTACTCAAATTGCTCTACCTCTATCTTATAAATTTATCCGTTGAGACGGGAACTTTTCCTGATAATTTGAAAATTGGTGTAATAACTCCAATATTTAAAAAAATGACCCGCTGGATATTAACAATTATAGAGGCATTACAGTTTCAACTACCTTAAGTAAAGTAGTCGAGAGGATAATATATGATAAAATGCTATCTTATCTTAATAAATACAATATAATTTCTAAATGCCAAAATGGGTTTTGTCCAAGTAAATCAACGGAAAGTGCCACCTATTATTTTATTGAGTACATATATAAAGGCCTTGATAAGGGTAAATAGGTCGGAGCAATATTCTTTAACCTCTCCAAGGCCTTTGATTGCTTGGACCTTGTTTTCATTAGAGATAAATTGTACGCTGTCGGTTTTTGAGGCAACTTCTTATCATGGTTATTGTCATATCTTCAGCACAGAAAAATTTATGTAAAATTAAATAATAATATCTCTGACGTTCAAAATACAGACCTAGGAGTTCCTCAGGGCTCAATACTTGGTCCGCTCATATTTCTTATTTTCATTAACGATCTTCCATCCCATACTTGCAGCAGTTGCGGATAGTGCTGAGGAGCTTCAAGTTCGTCTAAACACTTTATCTGCTGATTTTACCAACTGGTGTTATAAAAACGCCTTAATAGTAAATGCCGAGAAAACTGTTGCCATGCAATTTTATTCTCGAGGAAATAATACTTCCTTTCATGTTATCGTAAATAACAAAACAACTCAGTTGTCATGTTTTACTAAATTTTTAGGTACTTTTATAGATTGTGATATGAGTTGGAAGTTGGAAGAGTAATTGTGACTATGTATGCAAAAAAATTTACAGTGGCTATTATGCCTTACTGCAGTTGAAAACAGTATTTGATATTAAACAATTTCTTAATATATATTACTCTCTAATTTATTCCCACTTTTCATATAATGTTATTATTTGGGGTAACGCATGTAGTTTCAATATCAATAGAATTTTAGTTTGTCAAAAAATGGTTATCCGTCTATTATTTGAAATTGCGCCAACTAACACTTGCAAACCATATTTTATAAAACATAAAATATTGACATTTCCTTGTATTTATATATACAAATGTATACATACCGCCAAAAATATTAGTTCCTTTGAAAGCAATTCTGACACACATAATTATGACACTAGACATGGGATGGGAATCTTCTTAGAATACCACATCATAACACTAGCTTATATGAAAAATCACCCTCATATATGGGTATAAAATTTATGAACTATCTGCCTCTTGATATTAAAGAAGAAAAAACTTTAATGCCTTTAAAGTTAAAGTAAAGGAATTTTTAGTTACCAAATGTTTTTATAGCGTATCTGAATTTTATAATTTTAGTATTTAATTCACCACTTGTGAGAATTTTGTTTTATTTTATTTTATATTTATGTAAATTACTGATTATATTCGATTATGTATATTTCTAAATGTTCGTTAGTCAATTGTGTATATGTTTGTTATATAAATTTTATAACTTATCCAATATCATTGTATGATCTCTATGGACGAAATAAATTATTATTATTATTATTATTATTATCGGCTGAGCCGCCCGGTATACCAGGTGCCTATATTTCCTTTATTTTTTTTAATTTATCCATTTGAAATTTGGGGTGGATAAACTACCTCTAAAAGTGGATTTTCGGACATAAAAACGGTATGAGACCATTTCCGGTTTACCCGGAAATTACCGCAACTTTCGATTTTTAAATGGAACACCCTGTATATTTTTACATATTTGGATTCAAGACAACATTCTGAGTATACCATGAGACTTTCGCGAGTTTTTTAGTCGATGTTCAGTTTTTTTTAAGCATTTTAAGACATTCGTCTAGAGTGCTTTGGAATACCAAAATTTGTTCTACAGCAGGTAAAGTCCAAGGGAAAAATATATACGTATTTTTAAATTTCATTAATAACCATTTATGAAGCCTCCAAAATTGAACAAATCACTTTTTTATAGGTGGTGGTATATAAGGTGGTGGCTCATAGTGTTCAATAAATTATAAATTTTTTTCTGAATTCATTGATATCTATTTCAAATCTATTTTATTTAATTTATTTGGAAATAAAAAATCACTTTCAATATAGTTTTTATTGTACTTTAACGTAGTTGCCTTTGCACTACGATTTGATACAATATTATAAAACAAAAAAAAGATGACAAATGTAAACAATTTGTTAGCAAAAGATTTGTATCCCTTATTGATATTTCTTAACATGAACTACCCCAATAACGAAAAAATGAGGGCCATCCCCTCTCCCAACAATACTATCGACATAGTATTAGTAGTATTAGTATTAGAACTTTTTATTCAGGTTTAGAGACAGTGTTAAAATATGTATATCGGCAAGTTAATCACCTAAAGTCGTCTAAAATAATAATGAGTACAAGCAAAATGTTTTGTAAAATAAATCTCTTCACTCTCAAGATTCTCTCTGGTATTTTAAAAAAGCTGTTCAATAATTCTTCAAGTTTTATAGTTTACAGCTTACAAACGTCTTTCGATAAACTTTGCCCGAAAGATGTTCGTCAGATAACGCATAAACTTTTCACCAGAACTTTTTTACCACTTAGTAAGTTTTGTAGCAATATTAATAATTAATAGTCATTTATAGAAAAATTAGAAAGCATTAAGGCTGTGCATTATTCATTGTTAAACGGAAACCGACTTTAAGTACAAAATTTTATAAAAACATCTTATTGAGTAAAGTTTATATAAATATAATATCGTCACAAACTGCTTCAACGGAATTAACGATATAAAAAGAAAATCATTTTCTTAACTTAACATCAAGGAATTAATTTCGTGATTAAAATCGTTAGAACACTCACTCCCATTTACTCATAGGTAAGAGATCTAGTATTTAGATTAAAGTAAGCAAAAATCTGTCTGTCTGTCGTAACTTTTTTATGCCCATGACTACTCTAAAACAGTGTAAGACTTGAAATTTGGTACTTCTATGCATTACAATGAGGTCTGAAACTAGATTATATTTGGACCTTGTTCCGTTAGAGGATTTGCGGGTAAATGGGGATAAATAAGTAAAGCTAGCAAGTAGGAGTCCAAAAATTGGGGTTTTTAGTGTATGTGCGAGAAGTCAAAGTTTCAAAAAATTTTTGGCATCCCATTATTATAGGGGGCAAAAAAATAAAATTGTGATTGAGTGTGTACAAGAACCAAAGGCCTCAACATTTTTTTACCGACGTGGTATATCGTTTTATGGGTTTTTGGGGTAGACGATTTCAAATATTATATTATTAAAATTCTATGAACAATTATTTTCATATACTGGAGTGCAAATATAGTATCAATTTATTTTTTATTGAATAAGAAATCTGCATATGGAAGTGGTTATTCCTTAGGCAGCGTTTTTTAAATTAGAACACTGTGACAAAATTAAGTTTCAAATACCGGAGATATGTCGACGAGATAATCAGCAATTTCTTAAGAAATCCTGACGAAATTCCCTTTTAGGGCGAATATTTAATAAGAAGTACAATATTCGAAAATAAATTAATTTTGTAGCGGTTTTTGTCCTTAACTAGTGTTTATGAAGTTGGCTAGGAATTTTGATAAGATAATAGAATATTTATAATCAATCAAAAGCTTTGCAAAAGACATACGGTGTAGTTTGTTTCAGTATCTTAATGGAGCTCATCTTCAAAAAGGACTTTTATTAGTAGAATATGTAAATTTATTTTTTTTTCTCCTGTTTTTGCTCAGTAGGTAATTTCTTTAGGTACTCTTAATTGTATCATGAAAGTGACTTTTAAACTAAGTTTAACAAAGACATTCTGTATTCTGACTACTATTTAATAGAATGCATAGAAAGTTAAGGCTTATAAAATTATTCAGCAAAATATATATTTTCTTGAAAATATACATTTCTGTTAGATAGGACCCATTTTCAGTGGGATTATCTACACAAGTCATTTTCAAATTGATTCGTCAATTTCAGCAAATGCTGGAGTATATCATGAAATATTCATTGCTATATAAACAGTAAAATGTGATTTGATGCATGATGCATGCATATCAACCATCAGGAATTTAGAAATGAAAGTTTATCTGTTAAATAAATATGCGGATACGAATTGATATATATACAGTAAAATTATATTTTTCTTGCATTATTTTACTTTTATTTCCTATTGCTTATATTTTGACAGCAGGGTTGCAAACCGAACCTTCAGTACTGAAATCAGAATTGAAGGCAACTATACAAAAACAAAACTAATAAAGCAACCGCGGTCGAAAATATTACAGCCTCTGTGCTTAAGTTAGTTGGTGAAGGTGAAGTGAGAATTCGTTAGGAAATATGCCAAGAATAATCTGAGAGGAATATGACAACAATATCACGAAACGCACATTTGTTAACGCTCTAGTTTTCTCCACCTTTATCTACGCTTCTGAAACGTGGACTGTTAGGAAGGTAGTCAGATGACATGACGTATTGATAATTTCAAGATGTTGGTCTGAAGACGTTTGCAGCGAATTCCTCGGACAGCCATTGTGCCAACAGCTAGATTGTTGAAGACATAAGCCACACAACTCTCCGGATTGTATTATCCAGAATCTTTTCATTTTTTGGCCACATCAACTGGAGAGGGGGCAATGTATGTAGTTCGGTCAATAGGGTAAACCAGATGGCAAGAAGAGCCAAAGAGGCCGCCTTCCAAAACGTTGGGTTAATGCCACCAAGGAACCGAGATGGAAAAGAGATTTGGCGAAGCCATGTGACTAACAGGCAACCGAAGTAAATGACATGATCTTTCCAGACGCGTCATACAGCAAACTGATGCCAACTAGAATAATACATAAATCAGAAAACATCTAAAATTATAAATAAATCAGAAAACATCTAAAATTATAAATAAATAAGAAAACATCTGCCAAGGCATTGCGAATAAGAAGAAAAGGATATATTTTATTTCGTATCATTATATGATTTAGTAAAATGTGTTGGAGGTTATAATTTAATATAACGTTTTTCTTCCTCATTTATAAGCAATTATTTTTGAAAGGAATGTCAGAGATGATTATTAATTATTACTTTGCGAATAGGTAAATATTTGTTATTTTATGATTACGTTCATCAGAAGTAATGTAAAGACTTGTAACTTGAAAATGCCGCGATACTTTCAGTAAAAGCAAATCCTTTAATCATGCATAGATGAGTCGAAATAAGTAGATTTTCGATCAGACTCACCTCGAGAAATCATGCCTGATCCCTTGCCTCCCTGAGAGTGGCTACTTGCATCTGCATATTTTTCTTTCTCACAAACGGTGGGAGATAGAGAAATGACCTTGACGCCATTCGATAGAGCATAAAATTCTGCATATTACACTAATTTTGTTTTTTACTATTTTCTCTTATGTAAGACCCCACAGCAATAACGCAAGTTTGGCTGTAACTCTAAAATGGCCCAGTAAATTAAAATTTTTCATGATAAAAAATACAGATCATTATTTTGTTCATCGATAGCGTATGTTTGTTATTTATTTAAATAAAGTCTCCAGTGGCATAGAAAGAAGAAATTGCACATGTAATTGTGCTAGGATCTTATCTAACAATTTACTATTATTCTTACAAACTGCGAAAATATTGATTATCCCCTTTAAAAATTATTACCTTACGCCTTTGCCAGATTTATATTTGTCAGAGTTAATGTTGTCTACTTTTCCCAAAGCAAATTTTCTTCATACAGTCGGCGAATAACAAAGACCAGATTTCCAATAATACAGCCCACATTGACAAAAGCCATTCCACATTGACAAAAGCCTTACGGTAGTCTAGCCTTCTCAATAAGTATTGCAAATTCAGCATTTGTTCTCTAGTACCGATCCTTTAACAAAGCTTGTTTGCTTAGGAGGTATTTGTTAAGACAGATAGTGCTGAAGCCTAGACTGGAGAGTATATAGCTTTATTTACTGGAGTGTAATACTAATGTCAGCAATCTATAGTTATCACAGACATTGAGGTTCTCCAATCGTCCAGATTCCTGTTTCACATATTCTGTAAAGGAATCTCATTCCATCTTCACCAACTATTTTAAGCACCTCCGTCGTTCGACTCCAGCTGCTTTGTCTGGTTTTAATTTTTGTATTGCTGCCTCAACTTTCGATTTCAGTATTGAATGATCGTGTTTGTAGTCCTGCTGCGGTCATTTTCGAAAATCTTTTCGCAGTATTGGTACCAGGCCTCAACAATCTTTTCTCTGCAATTTCTTGGAGTTCCGGTAGAATACTTAATTGACCACGTTTTAGGTTTAAATTTAGATATAATCACTCTTACTCTTCGGGAATGATATTTGCTATTGTCAGTTGTGGTCAGCATGTGACTCTATTCTTTGCAGGCGTTCTGTAGGTAGGAATTCTTATCTTTTTGAAGAAGAGTCTGAATTCTCCGCTATGCCGATTCTAAACCAATGTGGACACCTGAAGCCTTCAGATTTTTCTTGGCTTGTACATTTGCTAGAGTTTCGGCAGTTATCCAAGGTTGTTCCATATTATTACGTGTTTCGCTTCGTGTTTCCATTACTACTCGTGTGATATTCTCATTTAGAGAATTCCACAGGATATTTGGATCTTCGTCATTTGATAAGTTGACTTCACTTATATATTCACCTAGTTAGCTGGACCGTCAGTTATGATGGGCAAACGTTCTTGTATTTGTCTTCAACACGTTTTCAGCTTTAACGAGAGGAGCCCATGAGCAACTTGTGGTTTGAACCACAGTCAGCAACTGGTAAAATTTTACAGACCTTTATTGAAGACCTCCGCCTAATTCCCATCATAATATAGGCAATCTGATTTTGATATCTACCGCCAGGTGACGGGCAAGTGTAACGGCGCTGTGAATGTTGTTGGAATGCAGTATTAACTATCGTATATGTGTTATTTAAGCAAACTTGAATTAATCTTTCCCCCTTTCGTTTGGTTCTTCAATACCAAATTTGCCAACATCTAGTAAGTGATCACCTTCCAGTGTGTAACTGATTTTAGCGTCGAAATCGCTCATAATAGTAATTTTTCTGTTTGAAATAGTGCAGAGTAAGATTTTTAGATCCTTTCAATTCTTCCTCCTCAGCAGCAGTTGTAGATGCAAATACTTATGTCAAATTTACTGCTGTTGGCTTGACGTTTACCCTTTAGGAGACTATCCGAGAACTGATCCTGTTATTTCATTAGAGATCCAGCATCCAACTTCGTTTATGCTGTCATCATTTCCTGTCATGGATCTAAAATATCTGGAGTCAATATAATGCATCTAAGAAAGATCTATTGTTTATTTGTTATTTATTTTAAATTATTTATTTTTTGTAGCTTTTTTGCGATAACTACAATCAACCACGTATATTTTCGTAATCTTCATTTCAGTTCGTAATGATATCAAACTCTAAGCGTTTCCAAAAAGTTTTTAAATTTGGACAATATGGCGTTCAGTGCCTTCCATTTTGCTTTTTTCTGGTATAGCCTTACACCTAGTGTCACTTCTGGGCCCTAGGCAAAACGACTGATACCAGGAACATAGAAAACTGCTGTGACTTTCATGAGGTTACAAGGGCATAAACTTACAAACAAACAAAGAAACAGAACATTATACCTAACCAAAGTATCCTTCTTTGTCGTTTGATTCTTATGTACCATGACCTACTGATTACGAAGAAAATATTTGCGCCCAAAAATTTCTGGTGCGTCAAAAGTTATACGCACTTTTTGGCACGCTTTCACGGATTTTCTACTTATCTGCTTAATGTATCTTGTACTAGTAATCGAATGGGAATTTTAAATACACTGGCTTATTTGAAATAAAATTCTTAAAAAATATAGACCTGTCCCATAAGTATAGGTCAATCTGCCATCTGGGAAAAAAACTAGAAAACACCACAAATTGCCGACAAAATCAAAATTGATTATCTTTTCGATAAGAAGGAGTCATTTCATCAAAGTGGGCAAAAATAGAACTCATCTATGGTCAAATATAACACACCAAACGCTGTAAGTCAAATAGAACGGTCAAAGATGGCGGACGAAGTAAGAATTTCTTAATTCTTCAAGTATCAAGGAAACATTGTACGTTACTTTTTTTTTCGATTGTAGGTCCTTTTAGGTTCTTTGAGGGGTTAAAGTTCAATTCTTTTTTTATTAATAAAAAGGGCATTTTTCACCATTTTCACAAATTCATCTTCTTTAACCCTTCTTTTTTTCACCCAATTTTCATCGAAACAAAATGAAATATACCATAGAAAGTTTCGTATAACTTCACAAATTTAATACAAAATGAAACTTGATTAATTTGAAAAGGAAATTTATAGTATATTTCATTTTGTTTTGATGAAAAGTGGGCGAAAAAAGGACGGTCAAAGAAAATACATTTTTGGGAATAAAAAAAAAATTTTATCCCCTCTCGATTAGCGCTAAAGTTATAGCTCGATCATTTTCTTCATTTAATATATTTCGTCGTCTCGCCTTCTTTTCATATGCAACACTTCCAGTACGTTCAAAACGTTCTTTCAAATTTTCTTATATCAGGACATCTTCTATCATAATATTCTTGACGATAAACTCTTCATGCCAATAAACAATTTCCATCACATTTATCAATAACATACACCATAGATATTAAGTCTTTTTGACAATAATTTTAATTCATATTTTTAAATATTATTTAACAATATTAATTCAGCTTAATCACGATAATCTTAAACACCTTACAGAAATGGTATAAAGTGAAAAACAAGTGCAAAACAAAAGATCAAAGCCATACTAGATTTTAATGCTAAAATAAAGAGCACCTCAATTTACACAAAAATTATTTGAAATAATCATATCTCAAAAACCGTTTGAAATAAAAATAAAGTGTATAATATCAAAATCTGGAGAATTGTATTCTTTATTGATCCATGTAAAAAATATATAGGCATTCTATTTAAAAAATTGGGAAAATTAATAATTAAATATCAAGAAATGTAAACAAATATTTTGATATTTTGGACACGCGGTATAATAATATTTTATTTCAAAAATGTTTTTCAGTAAATACATCATTATCAAATAGCATCCTACATTTTTAGAAATTTGTAAAAAACAATTAATAAACCGCAGAGTTATGGCAGTCAATAAAATGTTTATAAAAAGACAGGAAAAAAAATCACAACTTGGCAACGCTGCATTCGACTGGGAAAACGTTTTATGGTGTAATACAGGGCCCTAGGAAGCCTAACTGGCGCCAAAAAATACAGGGTGTTACATTTAAAAAATTATACTTTCTTGTGTAACTCGTTTTTGTGACACCTTGTATAACTGAAAATAATTTTACGTTGTGGTAGAGATAAAACATTGAAAGGTTAAGAAAGTTTTGTTATAAAATTAGCCGTTTTTGCATCTTCCGAAGGAACACTAACTGGACACCCTGTATATATGACGGTTTTCTTTTAATATTGAAATACTTAATATCCTTAGTACTTAAATCGCTATTTTACTAGCAGTGTATAGTGAACTCAAAATGCATATTAATTCTAGTTGAATAAAGCAGTCATCATAAAGCTAGTGGAAGTAATAATTCGCCCATTAACTCTTGACATAAGTAATACGGGCCGACTACATATAAATTATGGTGCAGTGTGTGAAATGTAGGAAATTACATTGAATTTCATATTTATTGGGGTAGTGTGACGTTAAACGTTTGTTGAAATAATGAAATTATGGTCTTTAATACACATTTATCAAATGAAATTGATGATCAATCAATGTTCTAAAAGCCTACAAATATTCATTTTCTATCTAGACATGTACAGGCAGTGATTATGTAAATTCATTAGGAAATAAGCAATTTTTACTTCCCTCGCTTACCGAAGGGAAGTACTTATTTGTAATCGTCAAAAAATCACCCTCCGAGATTTTTCCGGATTTAAACGTTTGAGGGTACGTAGATTATGAAAATTAAGGCAGTTTAATTCCGTCTGTCTGTCGGTTTGGCATCTGTTGGCGCTATGTCTACAAAATCACTTGAGGGAAAAGGATAATATTTGGTAGGAAGCTGACGCTACTGCCAACGAAGAATTGGATTACAGTTCCCTTGAAAAATATACATAAAAAATATAGTTAGGGAAAAATATGACAGAAAAGAGTAATACTTGGAATGTAATTAACACAACTGACAAGGAAGATAAATATAAAAAAAAGTACAGGGTGGTCACTCAAAAAAAATTAAACAATGTGACGAAGGACGATCATATTTCGCACGCGGTTAATGCAACTGCCAAATATTACCTGCGACTCCTGTTGCTTAACTTTTTGTATCGTGTATTAGTATGATAAAGACGGAATTGCGTTCGCCTATATACTTTTGTGATGAAAACAATTATATCAGTCAAAATAACTTTGTGTACTGATCATTTTGGGTTCTTTAAGGTAAATATAACAATATAATAATTAATAATGTATAATTTATAAAAAACAAAAAACGGTTGATCTGATTGTTATAGTATTTACCTGCCAGTTGTATTATTATTTATAATAATCATATTATCTGTATTCTCTGTATAAAAAGTTTAAAAAGTTCTGTTTGTTAATAGTAATTATAATAGTTGTCTTATATACATATACCAGGTGGACGAATAAAAACTATCACTAGTTATTTGAGTTTTGCAAGAGCCCGAAAACGGTTGGATTTTCGAAAATATTTTATATAACGAAACTTGATTGAAAATTAAATAAAGATTTTCAAAGTGCCTGTAATCGAACATTTCTTTGCAGCATCTTATCATATTAAAAAACGATTTGTATCTAAAACTGAAGCCATTTACACATTCTAGCAATTGGCTTTATAGCACTCAAATACCTATATTATTTCCCAAAATATTACTCCTGGGAGTTTTTATTGGTTCACCCTATATATCTAGTTAATATTGGGCAAACGTAATGGAAATGCTGAAGCAACAGCAAAACCTCATCCAGGTGTGATGATCCACTCACTTAAGGGTCACCTTGTGTTAGATTCGATTCGTGGGCTGCTATTTTTCTTATATTTTATATATTTGTCAACAAGGTTTACTAACAAGTACAATATTATTTATTATTCTCCATCAACATCAACAACTTTTAATATTCTTTTAATGACATCTCATCAAAAATACTTCTTTGTGTCAATCTTTTTTTAGCTTACTCTCATTTGTAATGAATCTCTCGGCCGTTACCCTGGAGATTCAATAATTATAAGTGAAGCACGTTATACAAGGCGAATAACTTTTCTTGATATAGGAAGACTCGGAGAAAATGATAGAGTTTATCATATATGTATGAATTAAAGTTGGAAGTATAGAATCTTTATGGGAAATGGCTCTGTATTAAACTCTCTGAAACTTTGGATTCTGGTAGTCCTTGATGAGCCGATCAAAAGTTTCCATGAGCACTAAGTCCTAAAGTTTTTCGATTGTTCTGCAATAGCTAAGCTTCTTTAAGTTGGTAAGTCTGCACGTATGCTATGTCCGTATTTATACATGTATGCATGACGTCTACCAAGGTTACAGGGTTTTGAACAGTGTCCTTGACCGCGACTTTCGAGGTTATTCGAAGGTTAACTTTAGAATTTCAAATAGAAACTCCTATTTTTGACACCGGAAATAGAGAGCGGAATATTTTAACTTCGGATGTAACCTTAACTTTCACCGACGGATATTGAGGGTCAATACTGGTTAATACTGGTTAATGCTTAAAGCAATATCAATAAGAGATCCAGTTGGACAAGGCAAGATTAATTACAGATCCGGCTGTTGGAGCCTACTGCGCATATCTGAACTCGTATACATGGATATATGAAGATAAAAGAAAGAGATGGCCGTCTGCATTAGCGTAACCCGATATGCACCGCTGGGAGGTTGCGAGATCGCACTTGGCACATCATGTGGCCTTGAAAAGGGCCGATTTTTACAAATTATATCACGAGAATTCATAAAGATATTTTTCATTATATCACTTCAATATTAATCTTTTCTTCAGCTTCTTCTTGTGCTCTTTTACTTGGTATCTAGCGTTTTATTTAGCAGGGTGTCATCTGAATACTTCTCGTTATTTTTATGTCGTGCATAGCCTAAAAACCATAAAACAGAGGTGACATGGGCGCATGTGCCCACAGCTCTGGCTCCAAATTGAAGAGAAATGATGAAGAGCTTCAACTTGGTGAGCATATCAATGAACAAGGTTTTCTGGGGATTAGGATACATTCTAGGTTTTGAAATGCTACGAAACATCAAACATTTATTGATTACAATAATGTTGGTGGAGACAGCATAAATGATGCTGATCATGCCAATCTCATCATCGGTTATTATTGCACATGTCAATCTGGAGCCAGAACTATGGGCAAATGCACCCATGTCGCCTCTATTTTATGGCTTTTAGGCTATGCATGACATCAAATACATACAGAGAAAGTCCTAGCGTTCGGATGTGCCCATGTGTGCCGTCGTGTAAATACTAAATTTTAAGTGGTTAAATTGCTGATAAAATTTACAAATTTTGAGTGATTGTAACCGGAAAAGTTATATGTTCTAGTGTAATAATTTCCAATGACTAATTGTTAGTGAAAAACTAGTTATGTAATTAAAATGTCTCGCTGTGGTAGTTGTAATAATTCAGTTAAAGGAAAAACGCATCCAAGTATTTCTTTTAGCGGCTCTTGTAAAAAGCAATACCACTTATCATGTATCGGAGCGTCAACATAGTGCAGCATATGAAGGATGTACCTGGCCTTAAGTGGAGAGCCTTAACATAAATGAATCTTTCTTCAACGACAGTAAACTACAATGCATATTTCAAGAGAAGGTAGATTCTTTTCTAAATGGATTTAAATCTATGCTGGATAATTTAAAAACCCAATTTATGGATATGGCGAAAAGTAAACTATCTGAGATGGCTGGTGGTTTAACTAATGTTAATAATGCTTCGATATCATCTACTATCACTAGCAGTACTGATAACAAACCATTGTATGCATCTGTTTTGCGTAACACTTCTCAACCAGCTGTTATAGTGAAACCAAAAATTACGCAGACTAATCTACAGACCAAAACTGATATTCTTATGAATTTTAAATCCAGTTAAATCCGATACTAATTTTAGCAAAGTTAAACATATAAAGGATGGCGGATTAATAGTTAGTTGCAGTAGCACAGAGGAAACATCGAAATTTAAAAAACTGGCGCAAGAAAAACTATCATCTAATTATGAAATGCGCGAAATCAGAGCAGTACTTCCAAGAATACGAGTTGTTATGTCCGAAAATTTTAACGCAGACACTCTTCCTGAATATGTTTTCAAACAAAATAGTGATCTGTTTAGTGGTAATGCTGAATGCAAAATAATAAATTTAACGCCAACTAAAAAGAACAAAAATATGTATCAAGCTACTCTGCAGCTAGATAGATCGACGTATACTAAGGTAATGCACAATGAATTTGTATTTATAGGTCTTGATGTATGTAAGGTATATGATGCTGTGAGTATTTTGCGATGATTTAAATGTAATGGTTTAAATCACTCAAAAAATACCTGCAAAAAAAGATGTAAATTGTCCGAGATGTTCTGAAAATCACAGTTTAGAAAATTGTAATGCAGATATCTTAAAATGCACTAATTGCACTTCATTAAAAGAAAACAAACTAATAGATATTTCCACGGACCATGCCGCTTGGGATTATAATAATTGTTCTGCATATTTGAAAGCGGTTTCGAAATTAAAATCAGACTTGGGTCATCAATAGCAACTAGAGTCTCCACTCTTACCTGACATCTCTACTAATAATATGTCTCGTATACCCACAAACCCCTACAGTTGTCAACATTTATCTATCTATTATCAGAATGTGCGTGGTTTGAATACAAAGCTTAGTGTCCTTTATAACAATGCATCAATCACTAATTACAGTGTATTAGCTCTTACCGAAACTAATTTACAATCAAACATACAAAATAGAAAGATACTAAATGAACAGCAGTTTAGAATTTTTAGAGCGGATCGAAATTTGTTAGAAACCCATCGTGAAGGGGGAGGTGGAGTTATGTTGGAGGTTAGCTCTGCACTAATGGTTGTTGATCTGAAATTAGGTGACACTTTGTTTAAAAATTTACACTCTATTGATATCGTTGGAGTTAAAATAGTTATAAATCACTACTCTTTTTATATATTTACTATTAATATTCCTCTCAGAACCTCTGTTGAGATGTATCATGCTCTGTTTGATGCTTTTTGCTCTCTCAACTTTATTTATAATTCTGATATTTTAATACTAAGTGATTTCAATATACCGGATTACATCTAATACACCTTCCTCATTGACTCTTCAGGTGCTAGTAAACTTTCAAAACTTTCTTAATCTAAAGCAATTTAATGGAGTAAAAAATACAAATAACCGACTACTAGACCTAGTTTTATCCAATAAAACCTGCCACCTCGAGAGGGCTATTGATATTCTCATTGCAGAGGACGACCATCATCCTGCTCTTATTTCGACATTTAGTATCATAAAAAATCACGAAAATCATAAAATTAAATCTAATTCTAATTATAAATTTAACTTGAGAGCTAACTTCCACATCCTTCATCAAACATTAGCTGAAACAGATTGGGGATTTTTAAATAATTCTGAAACTGTAGACGAAGCTAGTGATCGGTTCTATTCCAAATTAAACTCAATATTTATTAATACTGTACCTCAATCTAAAACTTCAAAAAGAATATATCCACCCTGGTTTGACTATCCGTTAATTAAATCTATCAAAGAAAAGCATAAAGCGTTAAATAAATACAGGCAAACAGGTGATGTAACTTATCAGAACGAATTTAAAAGATTAAGGCGAAGAGTAAAAATTGATTCTGATCATTCTTATAAAATGTATTGTAATCATGTTGAGGCAAATATAATTAATGATCCGTCCTCGTTTTGGCAATTTATTAATTATAAACGTAGTTCATCTGACCTACGAAACTTTCTAAATTACAATAATGAATATCTATCTGACCATCAACAGATTACTAATTCTTTTGCTAACTTTTTTCAGCAATCTTATTCTGAATCTGAAAATATCACGCATAATCCTAAAAATTTTGTTGAGAGTAGCTCATATTTAAATATAACCCGTTTTACGGAAGACGAAGTATTTACAGCATTAAAAAAAATTAAACCTAAATTAACTTCTGGGCCTGATGGAATCCCCGTATTCATATTACGTGACTGTGCTAGCCCCCTTACTACATTATTTTACTTATCACTAAAGTCGTCCAAATTTCCACTACAGTGGAAATTATCCAAAATAATTCCAGTCTTTAAGAAGGGTGATAGATCCGATATTTGTAACTGCCGTCCGATAGTAATAATAAATAATTTTGCTAAAGCATTTGAAATTATCTTACACCATTTTATTTTTAACCATGTAAGGCATCAAATATCAACAGCTCAACACGGATTTTTCAAAGGCCGTTCAATAGTTACGAATTTAATTAATATTACAGAGTTTATTTCTGACTCTATTGATAAGGGTATACAAACAGACGTTATATATACTGACTTTTCAAAGACATTTGATAGACTGAACCATGATATCCTCTCAGAAAAATTAGAAATTTTTCGATTTTCGGATAACCTTATTGCACTTTTTAAATCCTACCTAACTGATACACAATATGTTGTATATCATGGTGTTAGATCTATTGAAGTCTCAGCTACGTCGGGGGACCCCCAAGGTTCAAATTTAGGGCCACTTTTCTTTAATTTGTTTGTTAACGACATAGTAGATAATACCACTGTTAACTGCCTTATATATGCGGATGATCCAAAACTATTTTGCAATGTCGCGAGTGAATATGATTGCCTTGAATTGCAAAATAATATTGATCGTATTAATACATGGTGTATAATAAATAAATTACCTTTAAATGAAGTAAAATGTAATACTATGACATTTACAACAAAACATAATGTTATTGTTTTTGACTACCAATTGAACAATCACACACTTTCCCGTCCTGACACTTTTTGTGACTTGGGTGTGACATTTGATAGAAAAAACCGCTGCGCAAGGAATCACTACTTCCACATCCGGATTTTCTATCCAAGTCACACAACGAAAAAATGTTGTATCTGGAAATAATTGTTTATGGAACTTTAATAATATAATATTTGAAATCCTCTACCCCAAAAACCCATAAAACGATACCCCACATCGGTAGTGGGGTGGGGGTGGTAACAGGGGGTGGGAGTGGGTGGTGCATAAAGTAAAAAAATATTTTGAGGTTTCTGGTTCTTGTACACACATTAAATCACATTTTTTTTTCATCCCCTTTAATAATGGGGTGGGGGTGGTAATGGGGGTGGCTAATGCCAAATTTTTTTTGAGACCTTAGCTTCTCTTGTCTATACTTGTCTATCAATTTTATGAACTCTTACCTGCTTGATTTACCTATTTACTCCAAATTTACCCCAATTTACCCCCCAACCCTTCGACGGAACAAGATGAAAATATAATCTAGTTCTAGATCTCATTAAAGTATATATGTGTACCAAATTTCAAGTCAATATCTCAAATGGTTCCAGAGTAAACGTGCGCACAATAAAAGTTACAGACCGACAGACCGACAGACAGAAATTTTTTTCGCCTTAAACTTGAAATCTCGACGTTTCATGACATTCTAAGCCTATTTGAACAATAAAAATTTTTAAATTTTTTGTCGTTACTATACTTCCACTGGATGTGGGAGTAATTAACGTTTGTAAACCACATCGAACTTACTGTCAGTAAAAGTTATAGAACACTGGGTTTTGTCATTAGAAACTCCGCACATTTTAATAACGTAGATACATTAAAACAACTATACACTACTTTTGTTAGACCACATCTTGAGTATGCTTCAATAGTATGGTGTTCTGTTTATAACGTACACATACAAAATTTGGAAAGGCTTCAACGTCGATTTCTGAAATATGCGTCTTTTAAGACTGATGGGACCTATCCTGCTATTGGTTACCCACATCAAGAACTACTTTCTAAATTTTCCCTAGACAGTCTAGAAAACCGTAGACACCGATCACAATTAATTTTCTTATATAAAATTTTACATGGTAACATGGTAACATCGACTGTGGAGAAATTTTAAGTATGCTTAATTTCCAAATTCCTAGGGCGGCTTCTAGGCACAACAATTTGTTTTACTTGCTATTTTCAAGAACAAATGTAAAGAAATTTTCTTGTATTCAGCAAATGTGTAATATATATAATAATTTGGATACTTCTTTAGATATTTTCACCTGCAGTGCTGTAAACATACAAAACTGTCTCTAGCTTAAATATACTTTTGTTCTTTCTCGTTGACTTGCGGACTATTAGACTTAATGTAGAGTGTACATCTTACATTCACTTTGTTTTATATATGACAAATGCTTGTATTAGTTTAATTTAGTTTAGTTTAATTCAGATATATAAATAATATTTATATATCTTTTTGTTCATAATCTAGATAAGTATTGAATTATTTTGTATTTTCCTATTCTGTAATTGGGTTTCACCTGTTGAATAGTGTACCAAATAAATACAAAATAAATAAATAAATCAAAATAACGTTAAGTATGCAGATGACACTCAGCTGGATACAACGCTAGATGCAAGTATAATGTGTTCCACATGTAATTCAGCAATATAAGAAAGCTCGCAAAAAGCGTAAAGGATACCGACCGCCTTTGATTAAAGCACCGCACGCCGGTTCACGTTGACTACCGCTAGTCCACGTTGACTGCATAGTTTATTCCAACCTATCATAATTCCGGTAGAGAAAATTTCAACCAATTACATTCAGTGGGAGTGGTCTACATTCTTGTTAGGAAATATGTGACCATTCTTTTTTGTGGTGATAATAAAAGGAACCGAACACTTTTATAGCCTTTTATGTAAATAGACTGAAATTGATACCTGGTCGGTACCCTTTTCGTTTTTTTTGCGAGCTTTTTTATATCGATAATCATCGATGGACCAAACTATAACAGAGCACAACAAGAAGCTGAAGAAAATATTAATATTGAAGTAATATAATGCAAATTATCTTTCTGAATTCTCATGTTACATCGAGTAAAAATCGGTCCTTTTCATGACCACGTGATGCGCTAAGCCCAATCTCGCAACTTCCCAGCAGTACACATCGGGTTGCGCTAATGCAGACGGCCATCTCTCTTTCTTTTTTCTTCATACACCTATGTATACGAGTCTAGATATGTGCAGTAGGCTCTAACGGCCGGATATCTAATTGATCTTGCCTTATCCAACCGTATTTCTGATTGATATTGTCTTAAGCATTAACCAGTATTGCCCCCAATATCCGTCGGTCAAAGTCAAGGTTACATCCGAAGTTATAATCTTCCGCTCTTTATTTCCGGTGCCAAAAACAGGAGTTTCCATTTAAAAATCTGAGGTCATACATGCATGTATAAATACAGACAGTGACTTACGTGCAGACATACCAACTTACAGTAGATTAACACTGATCAATATTTCAGAGGACTATATCTTAAAACCATAAGGTTTTAAGACTTAATGCCGATTAAGGCTTTTGATCTGCTAATCGAGGATTACCAGAATCCAAAGTTTCAGAGAGTTTGACAGGAAGCCATTTGCCATAAGGATTCTGCGTGGTCCTTTGGCTGTCCACAGCATTACATACTTATAATCTTATACAGGTATATTTTCTAAATATAATTTAAATGTTTAAATTATTTCTTTGTCTTGATATTTGAAAGTGGTTCAATTTTTTTAAAAAATATTTTTCCACCCTTATTAGTGGTCTTCTATTTATGTTTTACACTTAGTAAAGGAAAGCATTCTTCGCTTTTGTTAAAAAAACCGCTGCCCAAGAAATCACTACTTCCACATCCGGATTTTCTATCCAAGTCACACAATGAAAAAATTTTGTATCTGGAAATAATTGTTTATGGAACTTTAATAATATAATATTTGAAATCCTCTACCCCAAAAACCCATGAAACGATACCCCACATCGGTAGTGGGGTGGGTGTGGTGACAGGGGGTGGTAGTGGGGGGTGGATACAGTAAAAAAATATTTTGAGGTTTCTGGTTCTTGTACACACACTAAATCACATTTTTTTTCATCCCCTTTAATAATGGGATGGGGGTGGTAATGGAGGTGGCTAATACCAAAATTTTTCTTGAGACCTTAGCTTCTCTTGTCTATACTAAATATCAATTTTATGAACTTTTACCTGCTTGATTTACCCATTTACTCCAAATTTACCTCAATTTACCCCCCAACCCTTCGACGGAACAAGATGAAAATATAATCTAGTTCTAGATCTCGTTAAAGTACATATGTGTACCAAATTTCAAGTCAATATCTCAAATGGTTCCAGAGTAAACGTGCGCACAAAAAAAAGTTACAGACCGACAGACAGACCGACAGACCGATAGACCGACAGACCGACAGACAGAAATTTATTTTTCGCTCAAACTTGAAATCTCGACGTTTCATGACATTCTAAGCCTATTTGAACAATAAAAATTTTTAAAAATTTTTTTGTCGTTACTATACTTCCACTGGATGTGGAAGTAATTAGACGTACCCTCATCTACATTGCACAGACTGATTCAAAATATTGTATAAGGATATCGTAAATCATTGATTTGTCACTTTGAAAATGTTCCACAGTATGTCGCCTCTATCATGTTAACAAATATCAGGATCAGGAGAAGCTTCTACGAAGACTTAGATTTTTCTTTTTTAAAAGGGGGGAGGGGTATTTTTGAGCATTTTCTCTAATAGTTTCTATTTAAATTTAATTTTTAGTTTCCTTTCTTAAAATTCCGTTATTTTATTTTTTCGAAAAAAAACCACAATTTTTTTAATTAATCGAAAGTGGCAAAATATGTAAGACATTTTTATTGTCAAATAAAACAGTGCAACAGAAGCCGCCCTAGGCTCTCTCTTATGATAACAAATTATTTCCTTGGAAAGCATTTGCAGGAAAACTAGTTTTATCGATTGACATACGTCATCTCTATAGTGCCCTGAGTGTGAGTTTTGTTAAATAACGAATATCAATAAGGTTGTATTTTGTTATTACAAGAAAATATTTTCAATTCTCAATTAAATTGGCTGGTCCAGGTGGCTTGAAAAGTAGCGCGAAAAACGCTAATTTTTACGCTAAATCCCAAATTTTACATTTCTAAAGCAAAGATCGTGAGACAGCTTCAATTATTTTAATGGACTCTTAGATCTGGCTATACAGAAGTGTGAAAGAATGTTACTTTTTCTGTTGTAGACAGCTAAGCCTATGGCAGCCAACGACATTTCCCGGCATTTCTGCCGTGATCAGCAAGTATTGAATCTTAGTTTATAAACAATATTAAAATAATGAACGAGCATTTTACCTAACGAGAAGCACTTCCTTATTGTCTGCAATATTGAGAATATGTAATCATAATTCAATAGTTCAGTGTTGTATAAATATCCTTTATATTTTTATTAATTTATCCTTACATTTCACACTTTCTATTTTGTTTGCTATTACCGTAAACATACTTACGTACAAAAAATAATGAAAAAGTACAGTATTTTAACAGTCGTAAAAAAATTAAATATAACATTTTGACAACTGTAAATATACTTATTTTATGTGCGTGCGATTCTACTGTTAATGATATTTTTCTGAGGTCTTCGCCCAATCCCCGCTGCTACTATTTTCAGGGGCTTCACTCAAAAGGTCATTTTCCAACAGAATAAGTGGATGCTTGTATAAAAAATGAATATGTGGGAGGTGCGTGGGACAATTTCGTAGATATTAATGTTGAGTATTGAAAACAGTAAAAATGCTTAGGGTAATATATTACACATACAAAATAAATATAAAAATATATAATAATTATTATATTCTATAAATACAAAATGAAGTAATACAAAATATTAGAACGAACAAATATATAGGTATAATATATAAAGTAGGTAGTAGGTATTGCTAAGTTATTTTATTTAAGAAGTATAGAATTTCTTTTCAGTATTATAATGTATTATCGAAGAATCATTTCTGTTTGAAAAGGGTAAAACGGAAAACCGACATAACCCTGTGTAGATTATAAAATATAATTAATCATCTAAGTGTTATATAATATTGAATCAGTTGACGTCGTTTATATATACGACCCATTTAAAAGCTGAACACCTCTCTAAAATTTTTATTTATTGTGCGATCTGAATCATATTTTACCCAAGTATAGAACAAATTAAGATCTAATTATGAACATTCGCGTCCTACAAATGTAAAGCCACCTGTGGTACCAAAATATGCGGGAAAAAAAACAAAAAATCATATTAGGCATTTTTTATCGGAAAATTTTGTTAAAGAAATTTGTTCAAAATTTGTAACCGTAGGGGGTGAACTACCCCCAACAAAATTAATATAGGGCGCTGAATAAACTATGTTAAAGACTTTGTTAATAAAATGCATAATACTTATGTGTATAACTGGCCACCACCGAATGATGAGTGTGATCCTTTCGTGAGTCAGTCACAGTCCATGTTTATACTTCCGAAACGTCCACCTCTGGTTCATAACCCAAACAATATTGCCCTCAACGATTATTGAATTTTAAATTTATACAAACTGTTACAAATTGTCCAAAATTTAATCAAAAAAAAATTGAAATTTTAAAAATTTTAAAAATAATTATTTTTAAAAAATCTGCAAATTACTTGCAAACTACCTGGCAGCTTGGGTTTAATTTCAAACAAAATTGTCATAGTACAGTTTTCTAAATAAAAAAACTCATTAAAATGATATTTTCGGACTTGGACATTATTTTAATGAAAATTTCAATATTTTCTTATTTTGATTAAATTTTGGACTTAAGGCCTTTGGACAATGCCGAACAAGTTAAATTAACAAAATTTTCCAATGAAAAATGCCTAATATGATTTTTTGTTTTTTCCGCATACTTTGGTACCGCAGGTGGCTTTGCATTTGTAGGAGGCGAATGTTTTTCTAGTCATGATTAGATCCTAATTTGTTCTATACTTGAGTAAAATTTGATTCAAATCGTACAATAAATAAAAATTTTAGAAATATGTTCAGCCCTGTATATACAGGATGTCCCAAAATTAAGTTCCCGGATGGAAACCTGTGATTCCTGAGTTCATTACTGGGCCCATGTAACCCAACTTACCTTTCATAAAATGCATTCCTGAGGAAGTACATCCTTTTAGAGATGGTTACGAAACAAAAAAAAAACAAGATCAAAATTTTTTCCCGAATATTATTCACCGATGAAGCAGTATTCACGAGGGATGGAATATTTAATTTATATAATGCTCATCACTGGTCATCTGTTGATGAAAATCCTCATGTTATAGAGCAAATGAAACAACAGCAGAAATTCTCAATAAATGTGGGAATAGGTATAGTTAACAATCAACTCATAGGTCCAGTTAAACTACCAAACCGTCTAAATGGACAAGAGTACTTACACTTTTTGCAAAATGGTTTACTACGTCTGCTTGATGTATCTTTGGAAATACGACATAATTTATGATTCATGCGATGGTTGTCTTACTCACTTTAACATTAATGTGCGTCAGTTTCTTGACAGAGCTTATGGAAAGCATTGAATTGGCAGAGGCGGACCCACTGCGTGGCCAGCCAGGTCGCCAGATCTGATCCTTTGCAATTTTTATATCTGTATACTCTCTTCCAATTGACAGTAGCAACTTTGGCAACGTATACACAATGCGTGCGATGAATTTAGTGGGATTTTGCGTATTTTCCAACTAATTCGCTCGTGTTGATGAAGAGAACTGATTTGTGTACTGAAACAGGTGGACGTCATGTGGAGCATTTACTATGAATGTATTTTTTTTTAAATGAATTGTACTTTTCTGTTATTACAAAATTTTATTCTGCAATTGTAAATAAATGATAAATAAAAATAGAGGAAGAAACGATAATTCCTTGTATTTTGATTGATATTGCAAACATTTAAAAGTACCTTTTTCGCAGCCCTTTCAATACTTTATAAAGATATTCAAGTATTCCGTAATTTTACAGTGTGATTAAAAAATTACAGCCAATCAAATATTGATTATTATGAAAAAAAATTGAGAAACAAAAGATATTTGGTTGTTATCAAGTTTACATAGTGTACTTATAGGGGATAGAGCTCCAATCAAAATTTGAAAACTTTGTCTTCTATATAACGGAAGTTATTCGAAAAAAAATTGTCTTTCTGTCTCACTTTAAGAGGATGTACTTCGTAAGGGATACATATTTAGACTAAGGTAAGTTGGGTTATATGGGCTCAATATGAACTCAGGAATCACAAGTTCCCGTCCAGGAACTCAATTCTGGAACACCCTGTATATACTTGTCAACATATGAAAAGAAATCTGCGCTTTGCCTTAAATAAAATTCAAATAATAAGAATAATACTATTATACAAAATCTAGTGAGATGTATGTAACACATGTACAATGTTCTGATAGGCCTGAGTAATGCGGATTTTCGGATCTGCTTGCGTTTTGAATACTACTGTCGATAGTAGATTGAAAGTTACGAACAATAAACTTTTTTCAATATTTGAAATTCAAAGGAGGATAGCTTTGAAATGATACTTCCTAGGAGAAAATTACAATTACTCTTAATGCATTTTTCACTCAAAATAAACACTCAAACACACAAAAATACTATTTATACTCTTGGAATACCATTCATAAAAAAATAATTAACGCAACTTTAGTAATATCATAAAATAACGTGTCTTTAAACACGATTTCCTGGGATTTAAACAATTCAGAAAATATACGTGGCAGCGGTTTTAGGTAAAACGAGAGAAATACTTTATATCATGATCAAGCTTATAAGGCTTATTTAAAGAAGATGGTTCTGTTAGGAATCAAGTGAAACATAAATGTAAATGAAATTATTTATCTGAATGTAAAATATCTCTATGTAAAATTCAGCAGATGAATAATGAAACAAGGTATTTGAATATGCAAAACACTGAAATAACATAAATGAGCTACAATAAATTTGTTCGAATATTCATTGTTATTTTCACGTGAGGCTCCTCGAATACGCAAATAATAGTCGAAGAGCGAGACCACTGAATTCGACACGTGCTATGCAACTCTTGAACATACAAAGACAGACAGTTAATTTTCATGTAAAAACACCTCACAAAACATATTTTTGAGATCCCGATTTAATTTTAAATTGTGAAATTAAAAAAAATTGCGCTTTTCCACTTTTTCATGAAATTTATCGGAAAGACAGTGTTTTACATTTCTGATCCCATAATTTTGTTTCTGACCATGCTTTAAAATTTAGACACATGTACTATGAAACAAATGAATCGATTGCAGTACATTATATCAAATATAAGATATTTAGTACAAACAATATACTTTCATTCGAGATCGCATGGATTTTTCAGAAGCAGCATTGAAGAAGCCTGTATCGGGAAAACTTTTTTATTATTGAAAATAAAATGCTATTATATGCAAGTGAAATGTAGTTTAAGCCTTTCAGGCACAAAAAATTATGAACAAATATAGCCTTTGCTGTACGGGATATTTTGTTCCAATTCATTTGTTTTTTCTTGTTATTGGGGATTGCTAAGCAATAAAATAGACTTTATTACATTTGTGGAAATTTATTTTTTGTTTTAATATACTTTGGCGTGGTACCATCTACATAGTATACATTACAGTGTCTACAGTGTTTACAGTCCACTATGCATGTACAATATGCGTAGTTTGTACCACCATGCATTGAACGAATCAGTTTGCATGGTTCAAACAGTGTACCACCATGCCTGAAAGTCCTAATTTTTGAAAAACAAAAAATCATTGCATATAACTTTATTTATATTATCGATACCCCAGACAAATTAGAGCAAATATCGGCGTTTGATAGAAGAAACTTATGAAGTTTTGAAACTTGGCAAAGATGTTCAATAAGGTTTACTATTAAACATACTGAAAGCCCTCAGCTCAAACTGTTGCGCTCGAGCCGCCATCTCGAAAAGATGGAGCTTTGATTAAGTTTCTTGCTTATAGCTTTCTAACCATTAGCGATATTGAAATTATGTTTATATGAAAAATGAAGCTTGTAAAATTCTCGGGTATTAATACACAAGAGGTCGATTTTTTGCCGAGTAAATGTTTTTTGGACAAAAACCTGTTTTCCCATGAAAATTATTCGAGAATTAAGGGCATCGAAAAATCGCGTCACGAAGTGGAACGATTTTTCCTATGTCCCTTAATTCGAGCATAATTTTCATGGAAAACAGGTTTGAGTCACTCAAAAAAAATTTACCCAAGTAGAAAATCAACCTCGTGTGTATTACAGAAGATTAATATATGATTAAAAAATATTATCTAAAATAATTATTAAAACAACAAAACTGTTTATTTAATTTTTTAAAAATAACGATTTATAATAAAAAATAAAAACATTTTCTAATGTTTTTTATCGGTTATTAATACACAAGAGGTCGATTTTTTACCGGGTAAATTTTTTTGGACAAAAACCTGTTTTCCCATGAAAGTTATTCGAGAATTAAGGGCATGGAAAAATCGCGACACGAAGTGGAGCGATTTTTCCTATGTCCCTTAATTCGAGCATAATTTTCATGGAAAACAGGTTTGAGTCACTCAAAAAAAATTTGCCCAAGTAGAAAATCAACCTCGTGTGTATTACAGAAGATTAATATATGACTAAAAAATATAATCTGAAATAATTATTAAAACAACAAAACTGTTTATTTAATGTTTTAAAAATAACGATTTATAATAAAAAAATAAAAATATTTTCTAATGTTTTTTATCATGTTATAACCCCAGTCAGTCAAAATATTTGCAAGTTCATCATAGTAGTCGTATCTTTTTCGAGGGAATAATGCTCTTTGCAAAAAGCTTTAAATTGTTTCCATATAAAATTTTTAGTGTTTCTCGTTTTAACTGGGACACTTTCATTCATAGCTTAGTTAATATTTTCTTGTGAAACATCACCAAATCGCTTTTTCTCATTCATTTTGTGTACAGAAATCAAAACGTGAAATGTCAGATTTTAATAATTTCAATGACTTTTTTAGTTTGACACATGGCTACTACGAAAAAAGTAACATACATTTTTCTCGATTTTTTCCACTTATCGATAGCCGTTTTTCTCACTTTAAACAAATCCTATTGGTCGATTTTTTTTAAAATGTACGTTTTGATTGGTTAATAATGTAAGAATATATTAATCATTGTTATAACCCCAGTCAAAATATTTGCAAGTTTATCATAGTAGTCGTATCTTTTTCGAGAGAATAATGCTCTTTGCAAAAAGCTTTAAATTGTTTCCATATAGAATTTTTAGTATTTCTCGTTTTAACTGGGACACTTTCATTCAAAGCTTCGCTAATATTTTCTTGTGAAACATCACCAAATTGCTTTTTCTCTTCATTTTGTGTACAGAAATCAAGATGAAAACGTGAAATGTCAGATTTTTATAATTTCAATGACTTTTTTAGTTTGACATGGCTACTACGAAAAAAGTAACATACATTTTTCTCGATTTTTTCCACTTATCGATAGCCGTTTTTCTCACTTTAAACAAATTCTGTTGGTCGATTTTTTTGAAAATGTACGTTTTGATTGGTTAATAAAATAGGAATAAATTAATCTATAAAAAATGTTATTTACATTTTGTTCATATCTATTATTATACTATTTTGAAATACGAAAGCAAAGATTATATAACCCAGACGACAGAGATCATTTTATAGTGAAATCTACAAAAACTTGCAAAATGAATAATTTTTTTTAACGAGTTCGTGAAAGTGTATAGAATAATATCCTGAAAAGTTTACATTCCACTCGGATGTCGAACATTAAAAAAAAGTGAAAAAAAAACTTTTTTCATCCATTTTTTCAAAGTTTTGAAATTAAGTCAGGGTAAGAAAAATAAAAATACGGGTGGATAGATCGCGTGTTTCTGAACAAAAAATGTCGTAATAAAATTTATCGTTAAACCCACGGTATTCCTAAAAAAAAAAAAAATAGTGAAATACCTTCGTTACTCTGCGCGACCAACTGCACAGTTAAATGCATTCTAACGAATAAAACAAAGCTTTTTTCTCTTTCTGATTACACATTTTTAACATTTTTTTATTGAATAAGAGGATAAATAGTGAGTATGGAGGGAAAATATATAATAATGAACGCATACACAGATACCACACATAACCGCTGAATCGTTCTCATGAATTTTTACGTACCTTTACTGTATTGTATTTATTACTATCCCCATTTCAGCTATATCCAATAGATTCCTTATACATTTGTTAATGTACTGGAAAAGTACCAGAATTTATATTCGAAACAATCAAAGATATTTTCATAGTTACAAGGATAAGATCGTGAAAATCGCAATTTCTTAGCATCATCTGATTGATCATATTTTCGAAAAAATGCAAACATGTAATCGAAATTTGTTTTGAACATTCAAAAAGTAGGTGTACATTTTTTTCGAAATAATGATATTTTATTTTTTCCAATGGATCAACTTCTCGACAAGTTACAACCTCCAATATATATATTTATCAAGAAAATCATCAAGCAAGGAAATTAAAATGATTTCTGAGTACTTTTTTGCGAATTCACGTTACTACAACTTAGTAAATCATAATAATCATGAAGTGTACATACTTTTTAACAGTTCTCAATGAAGAAAGAATTTTTTTGAATGGTTTCTATTTTTTTTTTATATTTTTCATTGCGACGATTTAGTTCGGGCGTGATAATATATATACGTATAATTTTCCCATCCATCATTTGCTTGTATTGTTTAAAAACATTAGAAGGCTAGACATGAACCAACACTCATATAGATTGAACAAATTCTGATTTAGTGATATTTAATTTAGTACGTCGGTGTCACAGTTATGCACAAATTTTGTTAGAACAATTTTTGTTCATAAATACGTGATCTAACCATTTGTATTTTTTATTTTTTCCTAGCTTGACTTACTTTAAAAATTTTGAAAAAATGGATGAAAGAAGTGTTTTTTTCACTTTTTTTTTATGTTCTGCATCCGAGCGAAATGTAAACTTTTCGGGATATTATTCTATACACTTTCACGAACTCATTAAAAAAAATTATTCATTTTGAAAGTTTTTTTAGGTAAATACCTAATCTACTGGGCTAATATAGCATTTCATCGACACATTTCAAAATTGTAAATATCGTTCGTAGAGAAAAAAATATCATATCATTGTGTTATCATAGAATTCTCAACAACTTTTAAAATGTTCGTCATGGGTTCGTCTTTCTGTCAGTCCGTTCGTCTGCCCGTCTGCCTCTCCATCCATCACATCTCTTTTAAGCTAAATAACTTAAAAGGGAAAAGTCAGATTTTATTAAAATTTGGAGAATAAATGAGTGTTAGCTAGAGGAAGCACACCAGCATTTTTAAAAAAAATAGATCAGTAAATAATATGAAACATTTTATGAAAATAATTCACGTAAAAAGTGTTGTAATATTTGATAAGATACCATACTTGCAATTTTAAGGATCTTCCGATGATTCGTTCTTGGCTGTCGAACCGCCGCGCCGGTCAGTATACTATGCAGTATCTTTGTATTTATAGAATCGTAGCAAGGGTGTTACACACTCTTCGCGTGTATTTCTTTCGTTAAAGCTTTAAAGGTTTCATAACTTTTTATTTAGTGATCGATTTAAAAAAAAAAACACTAGAGTTCTTCCTCTAGCTAACACTAATTTATTCTCCAAATATCAATAAAATCGGGCTTTTCTCTCTCAAGTTATTTAGCTTAAAAGGGACGTGACGGATGGAGGGGCCGTCGGACAGACGGAGAGACGAACAGACTGACAGGAAGATCGACTCATTGCGGACATTTTGAAAGTTGTTGCGAGTGCTATGACTAACACAGTGGCATAATAATTATTTTCTCTACGATCGATATTTACAATTTTTGAAATGTGTCGATTAAATGCGGTACACCCTTTACTTTCGTATTTCCAAAGAGTATAATAACAGATACGAAAAGAATGAATATACAATTTTTTGTAGAGAATTTTCTAAGCGTGGATATAATAATATATTATTCAACGAGCATATAATGATGGCTATTATTCGCGAGGGTGAAGTTTAAATCACCAGAGTGAATAGTAGCCATTATTTGCGAGTAGAATACTATACTTTGTCCACGACTATTAAATATTTTTGATTAAATTGTTTACTGAAGAAATTAATGAATTAATTGTATTATTCTTTTTGAGTAATATGTAAAATTATTGTAAATAACGTTGAAGTTTAAATTTAATTTGACAAGCCGTTCTTTTGACGCATAACGGCCTACTCAATAAAATTTAAAAACAAAATTGTATGATAAAAAAGGGTCTGTTTCTGAAACGTTAAATAAAGTTATGTATTCATAAATTTAATAATAACAGTAAAATTGTTCACGCATAACTATTAACGAATAATTCCATTTAACGTTTCAGAAACTGGCCATGATTTCTACTAAAAAGTTGCGAAATTGCACTCGAATTGAAGAAGTACCTGTTCGTGATTTCTTATAAACAACTGATTGTCCTGATTATTCACTAGTGAATAATCGTTATTCACTGCAGGGAATAATGTATTTTATGAAATTATCCTTGAGGAAATACATATATAATGAGTACATTATTTAATAGTCATGGACAAACATAATTTCGATATCGCTAACAGTTAGAGAGATATAAGTAAAAAACTTAACCAGAGCGCCATCTTCCCCAGATGGCGGCTCAAGCACAACAATTTGAGTTGTAGTCCAGTGCAGTTACGAAATCGTACATGTAAAAATGGAACAAATTGCCCTAAAGCTAAAAGTTGCGGAATTTTGCAGTAATTTGGGTACTGTTTAACATATTAAAAGTCCCCAACTTTCCAGTTGCCGGAACCCCCTTTTATAAGGGGTGCCACCCCAAAAATCGGTCATTTTTTCATATATTCGGCATTATCTTGGAAACCAAGAAAAATTTAAGAAAAAATGTAGAAACGATAATTAAAGAGAATAGAAAAATACAAATTTTTTGTGTTTACAAAAAAAATGTGGTATCAATGGTTAAAAAGTTATGAAATTATAAATATTCAGTATATAATAGAAAAAAAAAATTATGAACATCAGATTTTTGCAATCAAAATACTTGACAGTTATTTATTTAAAAGCCACAAAACAATACTTGAACATAAAAACAACACATTTTTGTAAAAATTGGACGTCTTAAAAAAGTAGAAACAACGGGCCTGTCGTTGTACATAGCACAAGAGCATTGCGAGTACATTTTCTGATTTTCTTACACAATTAGCCTTATCTTTAATAATTTTAAAGTCTTGGTCAGTTGACGACATTAATAAGTCAGCAATAGAAGAGTTACACTTACAATCAGAAAAGGATTTAAAGAACTCGCCGATTGAAGGTATTCTGAATGAAATTCGTAGAAGGTTATTAAACGAAAGTCTAAAAAGTAGAACTGCTAAATTGTGGGTTTTATATTGAGACTCGTATTGGGATTTGGTTGAACTTGCACAAATGTTTATTCGCGCAGAAAGATCAGCAGATTTTACTTTGCATCTCTATTGTGTTCAATCCATGATACCAATTTTCCAAGCAACTGGCCATCTCCTTTATGCCAAATCATCTCATATATACTTACAACAAATGAACCAACTCGCAACATCCCTGAAACCTGATGAATATAAAATGTTTATAAATTTTTTTACTGTCCGCCGTTCCAATAAGAAGTTTTGGTCTGGCGTATGGACGGACATGACCATAGAACAGGTACTTATGAGGTCATTAAAGGCAGAAGGAGGATTGACACTTGGACGAGGATTGACTGAATGTACATTGGCAAAGTGGGTGTCGTCAATGCCCGAATGTTCAAAAGTGTCTTATGCTCTAGAAACTTTTACTGGAGCGAAAGTAACATACTCTGAGCAACATGTTGAATTGCGAGAATCTAGAGAGCAACGAGATACAAATGATGTACAGAAACTTTTTTTGAATGGCTGCAAATTAATTCGCCTTTTGGTCGAGATACACCAGAGCTGTTGTCATTATCGTCAGGAATAGTTGCTACAGAACAAATAAACTGTGATTTAGCCAGAGAAAAAGGTTAGCATATTGTGAACAGTATCGTTGGGCAAAATTTTAATGACATCAAACTTAAAACGTCAAGCAAAGTACAAAATTTAGCATTTCTTAATAAAAGTGTAAAAGTGTACAACCAGATATCACCGATTAATCCAAGTCAACTTTTTAATAGAATCATATGCACCTATAACTCTGAAAAAGATTTAAAGGAATGTTTTTGCTATGAATTGGCCCCATATTCTTTAGCTTTATTTGATAATGGACTGTTTCAAAAAACAAGAAAATCTGCGTTGCTTGGATTATTGGACAAAAAATGTGCCTCATTAAATTCAACTCCTGTTGATACCGTTTTTGTAATTGACGGAGGATATTTACTCCATAAAATAATTTGGCAATTTCCATCAACTTACAGTATAATCTACGGGCAGTATATGAATTATATATTGCATAACTATGGTAAAAGAAGCATTGTTGTTTTTGATGGATATGACGCAATTCTTTCCACCAAAATGCAAGAGCAAATAAGAAGGTACGGAAAACAAACTACTGGTGACATATTATTTTCAGGAAACACTACGGCCACTGTAAATAAGCATCAATTTTTTTCAAATAAAAATAATAAAAAAAATTATATATCAACTGACTCAACATCTTAAGACAGCCGGTATCCACATCGTTCAAGCAAAAGGTGATGCAGATAGAACCATAGTAGATACGGTCCTTGACGTTAGAAAATCAGAAAATTCAGTCACGTTAGTAGGTCAAGATACCGATATAATGGTCTTATTATTGTTTAAAACAAAAACAGATAATGTTTATTTGTTACGATCTGGCAGTTCTGCAAAGCCAAATAGGATAACGGATATTAATCAACTACAGGATAAGATAGGTTTCATGAAAAACTCAATTTTATTTGCTCATGCAGTTTCTGGATGCGACACTACGTCAGCTATGTATAAAAAAGGAAAACTGTCTACCTACAGAATTCTTGAGAAACGTCAAAACCTACGTACCAAAGTAGAAATATTTTTAGATCCCAATGTTGCCTAGGAATATTTTTTACTAGCTCTTTACGGTGCACAAATATCAATAAAATCGTTAAATGACCTTCGATTCCCGAAGTTTCATAATACTACAGCGCGGCAAACTTTGAACAAAAATTTTGAATTAGCTACTTTACCACCCACGACGGATGGTGCAGCTCAACATAGCTTACGAGTTTACCATCAAATTCAAGAATGGCTGGGCAACAGTTTATCACCTATCTTGGGGTTGGAAAAAGCAAGGAGAAGTTCTTACATCTGTTACAGCAGAAAAAGCTATCGCTCCAGAATTTATTCTTAAGATGATATTTTGCAACTGCAAGACTGATTGTGGAAAGCTGTGTTCATGTAGAAAATCTGGTTTAAACTGCTCAAATTTGTGTGGACAGTGCCAAGGAAATTCAAGCAGCAACGTTTTTCAAATAACCGAAGATGACGAAAATCCAGTGGAAGAAATTTAGTTTATTTAATTAACTTGTACAATTTCTATGTTCAACCTAGTTTTTCTTTGAATGTAAGTACGATAAATACATAATTTGTTTATTATTTTAGTAACTACAGTTTACGTAAATGTTGGAATTTGTATTTGTTTTCTACCATTTTTAACTCTCACTGTACGCCACTGAATTAACCAAATTGTACTTTGTTATATATCAATTTATAAGAAATGTAATTAGCTTTCATTTTGCTTTCTTTACTTTTTTCTCTAAAATAATTGCCAGTCGAGATATATCACAAAAACTAAAAAAAGGTACCTTTAAGGGTGGTTTTAGGGATGTTCCGGCAACTGAAGGGGTGGGGACTTTTAGTATGTTAAAAAGGATGATATTTACTTTTAAAATCTGAAGCATTTAGCTCTAGGGCAATTTGTTCCGTTCTCGACCTTAAATGTACTGGACTATTGGGGACTTTTAGTATGTTTAATAGTAAACCTTAATGAATATCTCTGCCAAGTTTGGAAACTTCATTAGTTTTTTCCTCTAATTTTCCCTATTTGACTGGAATACGAATTCGATAGGTCATTTTACATAAGAATATGCGAGATGCATATTTTGCGTATTTCGGGGGTTTCGCTCTCCGACTATAATGAATATTAGGGAAAGGTACTTTCTAGAGTTTTCAAACTGTCAGTGTTTATTTGATACGAAATTCTAGAATTATTTATGTTTTCTGTCAGGATATTGAAATATTCGTCTAGATGGGCAGAGCAAGTGAAAGGTTAATGCATTTTCCTTATTCTGGCATATTTGGCTCCTAGCTATATTGTTTCTCCATTTTATATGAGAAGGAACATTTATTTTGTTCCCTAGGGTATTGAATAAATTCCGAAAACCGCCTACAAATGTTAAGGGAAATATAATAATACTATGAACTTGTTTTTACTCGTTCCTTTATGTTTAATGATCCGCTTGATATTTCATTCGTACAATGTGTAACTAACAACCAATGGAAATCGTATTTACTTTGCAGTAGGTTATTACCGAGATTTTTACAAATTTACCAGGAAAAGAAATTGATGATTATGGCTCAATTTGACAAACTTACAGATATTAAATAAATTCCAATAAATTTCCGTCTGTTTATTGAAGTTTCTATATAATTATTAATCAGAACAAGAAGTTATGAATGTAATTAATAATTTAAAAAATGAAAATTCTTGTGGCATTAATAATATCTCTACAGATCTCTACCCTTAGTGGTCATGCACTCAAAGAAAATGATAGGTGAATTCAACCAAAAAGAGCATATGAAATCGCGCCTATCTAGTTTCATAGTTAAATCAATCAGAAAAGAATAGTCATACAATAACTTTGTTTGCGTAAACAAATAGTAGTTTAATAATCATATCTTCTTGTAGAACAACAAATTAAATAGTGCAATGACATTTTTTATGTTCACTAACCATTTTCAATTTGGTCTACAATTAAATAGTACAACGACTTTGTTTTTTGTTCACCAACTAATTTTTAGGTTGATCTACACTTTAATGTATGCTGAAGTTTTTTTTGGTTGGCCAAAATCTCAGTATTGAGACATCAGACCACCCAAACCAAAGATTAGAGATCGTTTATAAGATCCATCCAAATATATCGATGATCCCTGAGAGAATTTGAACATTGCAATCGTGTTATTAATTTTCTATAAATTCATAAGAGTATAAGATAATGCATGATTGATTATTGTCAGTGATTTGTATGTGGCGTCATCTAGGAATAATTTCTGTAATAGACTACGTAGTAAGCAAGCAAATTTTATGGTAATTCCCTATTAGAACTTCTAGAAGACAACAATAATATTGATTTGTCTACAAAGTACAATAACACAGCGAACTAATACTGGGTTAAAATTACAATTCGATAACACTTAAAAATAAAGTCTACTATTTATCTAGTTTCATTTGACAAAATTCAACAAATTATTAGTAAGATGAGTAAATTATAGTCTTATGCACCTATTTTTTAAGTTAATGTTTATTTTGTTGTATGACAATCACATTTTGTTTAAAAATACTATTAAATATACTTCAATTTAACAAAATGAACAATATATATACTATTTTTTTGATTGATTTAACCCATACTATTTGCAAACAAAAGCGCTGATGCGACGTCTTAATTCATCAAAGTGGATGGCAGAACGATGTTATGTTTATGTAAACAGAACTGCGGGTTAACTCTACAATAATATTGGTTTATCTGTCAACTATAATAGTAGAGCAAACTGCTACTGGGTTTACAATTACAATTCGACAATAGTTAAAAATAAAATATACTATCATCTAGTTTAATTTGACAGAATTCAACAAAATAATAGTCAGACGAAAAAAATAATAGTCTTATTCATCTATTTTTTAAGTTAATGTTTGTTTTGTTGTACGACAACTTTTTATTAATTAAAATAACAATCCCCTTTTGTTTAAAAATACCATCAATATAATTTAGTTTAAAAAAAAATAACGATATTGTTAGTTAGCCATTTTTTTTTGTTGAATTTACCTATAAGTACTATTTCTTTGAGTGTGTTGTTTATTCACTAGTATACTAAATAAACCAGTCGTTCTGCCAGGATTGTTTTCCCGATGTTTTTAAAATTGCACGTGTTATTCCACTTTTTAAAAAAGCTTTCCAGAAAACATTAATTACAGGCAGATATCTCTATTCAGCACATTATCCAAAACAATAGAAACAGCCTTTCATATCCATCTTATTAATTTTGTAAAGGAAAATAACATATTGACGCCATCGCATCACGGTTTTAGATCAGGCAGATCAATTAAAATGGCTTCTTGTCATTTACTTAATTATGTATATTCCTGTTTAGGGAAGTATGTTGTATTAATGTTTTTTGACTTATACAAAACCTTTGATATCATTGACTGTGATATACCATTATCAAAATTGTATCATCTAGGAATTAGAAATATTGCTTTAAGCTGGATCAAATCTTATATGGAAGAAAGGTTATTAATAGTAAATTATAATCATACAAACTCAAGGACTCATAAAGTCAAACTTGGAGTTCCCCAGTGTTCGGTCCTAGGGCCTTTATTATTTACGTTATTTGTAAATGATCTTCCAGATTATGCAAGAAATGAAGGACATGTTACGATGTTTGCTGATGACAACACTATTTCAACAATGGCAACTAGTGTGGATGAAATTCAGTTACAGGCTGAGAATATTATTAATATTTTAAGAGCTTGGTGTGATCGTAATAAATTAACATTAAGTGCTGATAAAACTGTAGTAATGAATTTTCCTATAAGAAAATTACTAGCTACAAATTTTAATATCTTGGATATCGAACTGTAGGATGAAACGAAATATCTTGGTACTGTACTGAATTATAAGTTACCATGGGATAATCATATTGACACTGTATGTGAAAAATTAAACAAAGCATATTTTGGCATCCTGCAAATAAAAACACTTTGGATGAAAATGAATATTTATTATGCATTGGCCTACTCACACATCTCATTAAATATTATGAGTTGGGGATGCGGCAGAGAAATGAGTAGGGTATTTATTCTACAGAAAAGACTAATTCGTTTAATATTCAATTTAAGATCTAGTGAGTGCTGTAGAACGGTTTTCGAAGAAAAAAGAAATCTTAACTCTACCATCCGTATACATATTTAAATAGGCATACATATTTAAATGTATACTAAACAAAATTTTATTTTGTTTGTTAAAATATCAAATACCCACCCATATCACACTAGGCATGGGGAACTCTTAAGCATTTAAGCCCATAAAACTAAGTTCAAACATTCCCCATGGTATGATGGTGTCAATTTGTACAATGCATTACCAAGCACAGTGCGAAAAATCAGCAGCACTCTACTGTTTAAAAAAAAAGTTAAGACCATCTTACTGGAAGGCGATTTTCATAGTATTGATGAGTTTGGATCCGGGATATCCTAGTTATACCTTCTCAAAGATAATCCTTTTATTTATTATTGGAATAATTTTTGCTTTCATTTTACGTATTTTTATGACAACATGAAGAACAAATTGTGTACAGGGTTATTCATTATATTTAGGCCACCCTTTATTATCATTATTATTGGAGAGAGAATAAAAAGTTTTGAACGAAAGTTGTAGGAATGTAACTGAACCCCTTTAATAAGTTAATGGAAGCATAGTGGCGTGCAGAAATTGAGGAGTGCAAGAAGCAATGATATTTTTTAATGGAACGCCGTGTATATTGTTGAATTTTTGAATTGCTCTTTCTTTTCTGATTTCAAAAATATGATATATCATACTCCTATCTTTAACCGTTTTCAAGTTGTTGAACATTGAAAATCGTATTTAAACTATTTATTATATGAAGGGAAATTACAATTATTGAAGTAGACTCAAAATGACAAGTATTCTGTTATTATATGAAACGCTGACAGATTTAATAACAGAATACTTGTCATTTCCATAGACTACTTCAATAACTGTACGATAAGATTTTCAATAACTCGAAAACGAATAATTAATAATGCATTACTCTTAAAGTATGGTCATAATATAAATTTCTTAAGTAAATTTTGAAGTGAGGTTTTTTTATAATTAACCACAAAAATGATAGAAATGCAATGAAGTACTGGGAACATGTCCAAAGAAGGGACCCAACACATCTACTGAAGAAAGCTTTAGCACTGAACAGCAGCGAACTAACAATGGGGAGTCCATGTTACACGTGGAAAACAACAATTGAGAGGATCATGAACAAACTGGGAAAGTGCCAAACATACTGGGAAAAAAGCGAGGGGAAAAATAAATTCCACAAAGAAATCGCAGCAATATATACTCTACCAGAATCAGAAACGGAGGAATCAGAAGACTCAGAAGAAGAAGAAGATTTGTAGAAGCAGAAATACAAAGAGAGGAGTACAAACAGCAGAAATACAAAAAGAGGAGCATAAACATTAAATATCACGAACACAACGCGGCAACGCATTGCACAAACACCTACACTGGCCATCCCTTAATCATGTACCATGCGCCATGTGGCTCTCGTTGCTAACAACAAGCATGACCCAAATCAAGCCCAGTATCGGAAACCGAGGAATCAGAAGACTCATAAAAAGAAGATTCGAATAAACAGAAACACAAAAAGAGGAGCATAAACACTCATATCACGACACAACGCGGCAACATATTTCACAAAAAGACCCAGAAGAGGCAGAAGTCCAGAACCAAAAACACAAAAAAGATAGCTTAAACGCTCCCTCACGACATAATGAGGTAACGCATCTCACAAATACCTACACCTCTCATCTCACATTCCTTTACCATGCGCCATGTGGCTCTCGCTGCTGGCAACATGCATGACCCTAATTGAACCCAACCCAGCGTGGACGTAGCAGACCCAGCTGTATAACCTTGGAAGTGGCACCAATGCCTACCGCAATTAATCAATCAACAGAGGCATTTAAACCTAAAAATACATGGTTCCATGAGAATTTTTGTATTTTCGTATTTAGTTTTAGAAATGTACCGATTAAATTAAATGCAATATATTCTTTTCGCATTTGCGAAGAGTACACATATTCGGGTACCTATATAACTAAGTATAACTACTTTAAAAGCAGGCATAATTTTCTTTTTTGGGGATTTAATGACTGTAATTATGCAAATTATAATTTAGAGTAATTCTTTCTTACTACAGTTCTCAAAGGTAAGCAATATCTAAAAATATTGTATCTAAATGTGATTTTAATATATTACCCTAGTTCGTAAACAATCTTAATATTAAACTTACTCTTGCTGTTTCCATATTTTCATTATTATTTCATCATTCAAACCATTGAACCGTTCTATTATTGGATAAAACACATTTCACAGGATCCTTTGATTCCCTTCCAGAGTATATTTCAATATCTGAATATTGCAAACGACAAATTGCATATAAACTTTATCTTTCAAATGTATTGAATGACTTACTGAAAATACCTCTATATAAAACTTTTGCCACTATTTATATGATTCCTTACTGAATTATCTGCAACATTGTTCTTTTAAGATACGTTGTTAGGGTTTTGTAAATTTTTTTGAGAGATATATATTTGTTAGCAACCTAGTTCATTCCGTGGACGTGAAATTAAGTATCTAATGATATGAACGAGGTTTAATGTTTCACTGAAACTGTATATGGAAAAGCGGCAAAAAAGATAAGAGTTCTTTAATTGTAAGATGGCTAGCTAACGTGTGTATTTGTAGAGAAAGTTATTATTATGTTTGCGTTAATTTTACGGTTAATTTACACCGCGTTTAGTATGATATTGTATGGTTTGGTACCAATGCCTTGGTACCAATATGGGATCCATTTGAAAATATTATGTTTCACCCAATAAACCATTTTGAAGATTTTTGTTTACTCATAAATCACATAATTTAGCATTCTCGACGGAATATCGATTTTTCTAGCATTTTATGGGTTGATTGGAATAATATTATGATACAATTACACTAAAAAATAAATACTGAATTTAAAAAAGTTTTAAATTTGACCAAAACAGATTTTATTAAAACTTATGACAGTTGTTTATTCATCGGGAAATAAATTGCAGCAACTTATAGACAACGCAAAAGACAAAATTGCAACAAACGAAACGTCTGGGATTTATGAAATTAGTTGTAAAAATTGTAATTTGAAGTTATTGGGCAAACAAGACGTCCTATTTTAACAAGATTTATGAACATAAAAATATAATGTTGCCCAACATGCCTTTAATAGCAATCATAGATTAGATAAAAATAACTTAAAGTTAATTAGAAATGTAATCTAAGTAAAACAATTTTCTTCACTCCCGTTACTAAAAGTGAAATTGATTCAATTATAAAAAATTTACCAGTCCAAAAATCCTAGATGAAACAGGTACCAGTCAAGTTAATAAAATGTAGTAATGAACTAGCAGAAGTCCTCGTTGACATAATTAATTTGTCCATTTCAATGGGACAGTTTCCTAAACCTCTAAAATATGCAGCTGTTATTCTTTTATTTAAAAAAGGGGACCAGACTTATGTCGAGAATTATCGCTCCAAATCTCTGTTGAGTATATATTCCAAAATTATAATAGAATCTAGAATTTTTTAAACGAAAATAATATTTTAACGAGTTCTCAACAGGCTTTCAGGCCAGGGTATTCCACTGAAGATCTAATTCAGCACGTAAGTAATAAAATGGATGATAGTCATTATGTAGTAAGTGTTCTATTCAATCTTACGAGGGCGTTTCACACCATAGACAAAACATTTGTATGCGAAAACATTTTTAATATGGGCTTTTTTTTTCACGGAGGGGAAACCAACTCGGGCTGCCCATCCCAACTTGGAATGAGTATGTGTCAGCCTCTAACTGACTAAAACCCCTCCTCCTAGAGCTCGTCTGTAAAGAATACTCCGAGGGCACAGCAGCTTCCTGGGCTCATTGTGCTCTCCCTGTCTTACTGTCTTATTTTGCACTATCCATTTTAATATTCCTGTATCACTGACAAGGTGATACAGGTCTGAAAATGGGCGAGTTATGACGGTTTCCGGGTCTGTTTGTTTGCCCTTAGATATTATAACCCACTCTACCCATTTTTCCTGCAGTTGTATAATATGCTTTATCAGCAACGGCTTCGCTACGCGGCGTTCCTCACTGGCAACCACCCCAGTAAAGTACTCGTCGCGCGCGACGTCGCTCTAGTTCGGTGCTCTATTCGGCAACAGCCTCGCCACGCGGTGTTCCTTGTTGGCCCATAACCCCGTCAAGTCCTCACCGCTCGCGACGTTGCTTCAGTTCGCTCCCCTGCATCTCTTTAGTAAGAACCGCTGTAGCCTCCTCATTGTGATGTAGGTTTATCTGGAATGGACCTACTTTCCCATTCCTTCAGCCTTTTGAAGGTTGCTCTCCGAGCCTATGTTCTTTGTCAGCAACGGCCTCGCTACGCGGTATTCCTTGTCACCCAAGTCCTCGCCGCTTGCGACGTTACTTCACTTCGCACTCCTGCATCACTTTAGTAAGGACCGCCGTGGACTCCTTACTATGATGCAGGTTTCTCGGCACCTTCAGCTGGAATGGGCCTATTTTCCCTATCCTTCCTGAGGATTACCCTCCCCTGGCTTGGGAACCCAGACGAGAGACTCGAGCGCTTTGGAAGGTCCTTGGTGTTGACCTAGGTCACGACACCCCCTCCCCCAGCTCCTTCACCTCCTGCACTGCGCTCGTGGACTTTGTGATGGGGGGGTCTGCACAGAACATGCTGAGGAACCACGAGCAAAGTGGAAAGGATGGTCGCCACGCATGGAGCGCCTTACATACATGGAAGGAGTTTATACAACGGAGTGCGCCTGTGCCCCGAGGTTTGTCGTTAATGGTCGGGCTTCCCCCCGACCATGCGTCCCGTCGGTGCGCACAATACCTTGGAATTGGGGAAGTTTTTATGATGGTACTTAATCCTCATGGTCTCGGCGGTGAAGCCAAGACCCCCGTGCCCCCAGAGAGACCGTACCCCTGACCAGGGTCAGGGAGTCATTGCCACTCCAAGCGATTTACGGTGTGTGAGCTGGTCCGCGACGTGGTTTTAGCCGGGGTGGACTACCAGCAGTATGATCACGTGCTGATCACCTGCGGAGTCTGGCCGTTCTCCTATCCGCCACCTGGTGACTCACCTAGCAGGTGATCAACCCCCACACTCGTGAAAGGATGGTGCCAGGTAATATGGGCTTACGTGGACCTATTAATGAATGGATAAAGTCCTTTTTATCAGAACGAAAAATGATTGTAAAGGTAAAAGATGTTGAATCTGATATGTACAACATAGATATCGTATTTTCAAGGTCTACTAAGCTCCTCTATATGGGTCGAAATTTAGAGGTTGACTATTAGGTAATTTTTTATAGGCAAATTGAATAACGTATTTGATTAACGGTTGTCTCAAATACCCCATACAAAATTTTAGCTTGCGACCTCATATAGGGTGTTTGTTATTCAATAGCCAAATTTAAAATTTCTCACTTTTCGACAGGCGCTGTATAAAAGTCGGTTAGGTTTACCAAAAAAGGTAAAGTAGTCATTCGACTAAGGAACATCAGACACTAAATGAGGAAGAAAAAGAGAAAAGTTATTCTTTAAATAAATAGTGCTTATATATATTATTCGGTTGCTGTACGTAGGTGCCTTAATGAAAATTTTTCAAACAAATGTAGACGGAATAGCTTTTCTTTTTTCTTCCTTATTTAGTGACATCAACGTGAGTTACTAAATGAGGAAGAAAAAAGAAAAGCTATTCCGTCTACATTTGTTTGTAAAATTTTCATTAAAATTCCTACGTACAGCAACCGAATAATGAATAGAAGCACTGTTTATTGAAAGAATAACTTTTCTTTTTTCTTTCTCATTTAGTATGTGATGTTCCTTAAGTCGAATGACTACTTTACCTTTTTAGTAAACCTAACCGACTTTTATACAGGGCCAGTCGAAAAGTGAGAAATTTTAAATTTGGCTATTGAATAACAAACATCCTATATGAGATATCGAGCTAAAATTTTGTATACAATATTTGAGACAACCATGAATCGAATACGCTATCCAATTTGCCTATATGGAAATTGCCTAATAGTCGATCTCGAAATTTCGACCCATTTAGAGGAGCTCTTAGTAGGCCTTGAAAATATGAAATTACAAATTTTTCAAAACACTAAAATGAAGCTCATCTAGCACTATATCTCAAAAAAAAATCGACCAACGCGTTTCAGTATAACGGCGTGTTGCGGTATTAAATAGCACACACTGTATATAATCTTGTATAGCTGAAAAGATCAATAAATGTATTTATTTATTTATATTTATTCATTTAAAAACAGTATGAATATTGACAAAGGGCCTAATTCAAATAATACCATTTATTGGGTATTAGGTCAAGGTTCGTTGAATCGAGGCATGATTGGAACCTAAAAAATGTCTAGAAATCAATATAAATAAATGCAAGGTAACAACATTCTCTAAGAAGAGAAGTAATATTTTATTTGAATATTATGTGAACAGAAAAGAGCTTTTTAGAGTAGAATCTATTTGTGATATGGGCATTGCTTTAGACTCCGGACTAAGATATCACTTACATATCGAGAACTTTTTAAAGCGAGCAGCAACTGTCTATCTGGTTTTATTAAAAGACACCGTAGGAATTTCACTGACTTACATATATTATAAATATATTTATTTCACTGGGTAGATCAATATTAGAGCATTGTTGTATTATCTGGGACACTCGTTATCAATCTGACATTGACATACTTGAAAGAGCACAAAATAGAAAAAACTTCATTTTATTTAAGTTGCATATACTATTCATATGATGAAATACTTCAATTGTTAGGTATTACGACTTTTAAGGAAAGGCGTCTTAAAATTATACAAAAATTTGGCTTTAATATACACAATAATAAAATATATTCTACAGAAATTCTGCAATTACTTAATTTTTTCAGTCCTATGGACTAATAGAAGAAATAATGATTTGTTCTATGCTGATAATTTCCATTCAAATTACAGTCGTCATTGTCCTGTTGCAAAAGTCATATGGGCTATTAACAATTTATCTTGAAATATAGATGTCAAATTTTTTTTGGAGTACACCTCAGTCACAGAAATCATCCGGGAGAGAGCCAAGAATTACTTACGTATCGTAAGGAGCCGAGGAGCGTGGGAATGTAGAAGAACGCACTACCGGGCGTCAAAATGACGCGACACCAATTTATTTCTCAGGGGGCGCCAGTCGCGTATTACTCCGTTCTTCTACCTCCCTGGCGGGTTCGAGATAAGATGCACTTCGATAGCCGGATAATGGACCAAGGCTGCACTACCACAGATTGGTAATGACGCTCTCTCTGGACCTGAATAGACCTTTTCATCGTAAGCGCGCGCATGTGCTGCCACTATGTTTGTTTGCGGGAACTATGAAATGTTCGGACACTTGGTTGTCAAAATGGCTGGACCGATATCAGTTTTCCACATTAATTTAGACTAAAGTGTGATTGACGGTGCAAAATTAGTACACAACATTGTGGAAGAACACATTTGTGCTCAATTAAGGCGCTAGCTCAAGTATCCTGGCCGTAAAATGACTGGAAGCAAGAATAAAGAACTGGTTGCAAGGTTAGAATTCAACTATCAACTTATCAATTTATATACAAGTACATTAAAAGAAAACAAATGTGTTTAGTCTACAATATGCTTAATAACATTCTTCGTGCAGTAATTGATAATGCAGTAAAAATATTTTCTGTTTTTTTATGAAAATGTAGGGTCAAAAATGCAATTGAAAATGAGGTTTTTTGTCGATCTTTCTGTGGATAAAGCTGGCTCCTTTTTTCCAATATTTTCAAATACGTAAACTATACGATATGGTACTACCTATTTTCAAAAAATTGGTAACAGATTCATCGTTATTTGTTTAAAAAACGTCGAGTTCTGCCATGTTTCTTCGGACAGTTTTCGCATGTCAATATTGGATTTGACATAAACTTACGTTTTTTGCATTTTTGAACCTACATTTTCGTAAAAAAACAGAAAATATTTTTACCGCATTATCAATTACTGCACGAAGAATATTATTAAGCATATTGTAGACCAAACACATTTGTTTTCTTTTAATGCACTTGTATATAAATTGATAAGTTGATAGTTGAATTCTAACCTTGCAACCAGTTCTTTATTATTGCATTTTACGGCCAGGATACTTGAGCTAGCGCCTTAATTGAGCACAAGTGTGTTCTTCCACAATGTTGTGTTCTAATTTTGCACCGTCAATCACACTTTCGTCTAAATTAATGTGGAAAAATGATACCGGTCCAGCCATTTTGACAATCAAGTGTCCGAACATTTCATAGTTCCCGCAAACAAACATAGAGGCAGCACATGCGCGCGCTTATGATGAAAAGGTCTATTCTCTCGTTAGGGGTTTAGGCACCTCTTAATTTCCTGAATTTTTGCATACAAAAATCCCAACCGAAGAATTTCTCTGGGGAGGGATTAGTTTTGGTACGCGGAATCCACGTTTTGGGCTGCTATAACGGACTCTGTTTCTCAAAAAACGCATAAAAAAATCCCTATCAAACTTCTGTAGGGCAACCAGAAGGTCAAGTGTTAATGTGAGTTAACTCGACACATCCGGTTTTCGATACGAAAGTTCCAGGGATTATAGACCGTCAACAGGCCTCAAGATCAATTAAGAAACAATAGTTCAAAGAATCCGTTTATTTAACAGAAGCGGTTATACAAAATTCTCAAGATGCCTTCCCCAATCAAGGTAATGGCTTTCAGACCATACAAACGAGAGCGCTTACGCTAACGATCTATTAGGTAGAAAAGATTCAAGCATACATTCTCAGAATCAAAATGCGAGCTTTTTAGAGAAGTCTGAGACTATTTGTAATTCATCATTACGGCTGACTGATATTAACTTAAAAAAGTTTTCCTAAATGAATTTAGTTTCGCTAGAGATTACTTAGCTTTAAAGTTCTTGTATCGTGGAGATTCACGTACTCAAACACATTCGTGAGGACTTGTAACTGCATAAGTTTAATGGCGTTCGATCAGTCCACGATTTACTTGCTCCTATGCAGTTGTTCAATATTATCGATATGGCAGCTACCCACCTTCGAGCGACTTTTAGGCAAAATTGAATTTTTGGTTTTTTATGCACAACGCGTTTTCCTCTGTAACTTTGTCATTTGGAAAGCCCTGCTATTGACTTTCCTATCATTGCTTTGTCTGGACCACTCAACGCGCTCGATCAAATTGCGAGCCGCTGCGTCAATCCAAACTCTTTCTATGCGAGAAACCGGCCTTGAACATGTACATTGATTTTTATCAATTTTTGCTTATCGGCACTACGCCGGCTTGGTCAAAATCTTCTATTTTGCCCTTTGGATGCAGTGCATCGCTAAAACTTTATGCTCATACTTTAGAATTGGGCTTTCAATGACCGTACATCAAAGGTCAATGTCTTTGGTGGAGGAATAAGAAATAAAAAATATTTCAAAGTATATTTTCGTGGTACTTTTTAAACTGACTTTGTGGTACTTTTGAAAAATCTATTTTCAAGCCAAATTTCAACGTAGTTTTTAAATATTAATCTGTGGGTGAAAGATTGGCGTACTTTTGAAAAATCAGTTTTCAAGCCAAATTTCAACGCAGTTTTGAAAAATTAATCTGCGGGTGAAATTTTGGCGTACTTTTGATAAATCGACTCACAAGCCAAATTTCGACGCAGTTTTGAAAAATTAGTCTGCAAGTGAAATTTTGGCGTACTTTCGATAAATCGATTCTTGAGCCAAATTTCGACGCCCTTTCAAAAATATTATTTTTCAAAGTCCAATTTGTGGAACATTTGAAAAAGTATATTATTCATAAATCTTTGTCATTATATACTTTTGCTCTCATATCCTGAACCAAAAACATTTTTCCTAAGTGAAAATTCGGTGTTTCTTCGAATCTTCACCTGGTCATTTCCAACGCCTTATAGAACCCAAAACGGTTCTTATGGACTGATCTGTGCCTCTGCAGATTCTTAAAAATGTCTAAATGAAATTTTTGCCTAAGTCGAATTTTGATTCTGTCTTCAACTTAGGACGATTTTGGAGAGTTCTACAACAGGAACTCGTTGATCGGGGAGGCCACTGACTACGATCCAGCCGACGCTCCGAGGCACAAGAGGCCGAAGATGCAAATCATGGATAATGGGTGAGTATGAGAACCATACCACCGCCGATGAAGACAACCCACAGACGAGACATGACGATCACCTCAACCACCCACCCACTATCCTGCGGGTACCGGACAAACCACCGCCCAGCACCCGTAGTCACCTAGCTCGGTGCAGACCGAAAGTGCTAACAAAGCAGATCCCTACCTAACCGATGATCCGGATGGCAGGATTGACATTCTGCGTACCGGTAGTCAATCCCAGCCAAAACAGACAGATGACTATCCCCGGGGGTGACAAGCTCGTGAAGAAAGAACATCAAGACAAAACAGCGCCAGAAGATAAAGGCCTTAGGCAGTATGTCCACTATGTCTGATTCCGAGATCCGAAATGACGGACCGGAGTAGCTTCCTATGTAATCAAATTGGCTGTTTGTCCACACGACGTCCGACATCAGAGATACGTCATCTCGGACTCCGAATATTCTGCTACCTCGAATACACCGCTTGATCGGATCCGAGTTATTGACGATTCGACGCATCAAAGAGCAAAACACTGTCGTTTTTGTGTGTTGTTTGTGTTTATGAATGGTTACTAGTGGTCCGAGAACGACTGTAGTGGACAGATATCTTCCGTCACGAACTTTCGACATCACATGTAAATGTCCGTCATCCGGGTTCGGATTTCGGAATCGGATGTAGTGGACAAACCGCCTTTTAGCCAGCAAGGTCCAACAGCCAGGATCCAGGGAGGTGGGTCGAAATCATCCACACCGCTCACATTGTGAATGCGATTGACATCCGAGACATGACATCCGAGACCGTCATCACTGCCAAAGGATATTGGCGGGCGTTATGCTTTAGATTTAATCGCCTTTAGATAATACCAACATGGTTGGTGAAACTCCTGTCGGTAAAAGTATTCAAATGTGTTTGTGCAAAATAAGATCTATATATTTTTTTACATAGACTCTATAAAGTTCATGATCCTCTCGTAAAAAATGCTTTACTTTCTACAAAATATGAACTTTGATAGTGTTTTAAAACATATCTTTATATGTTATGGTAGGCTTACATGTTAACGAAATGTTTAAATGTAATTATTAAAATTGGTTTGGGGGAACATGTAGTGATTAAATATGAATTGTAGGGATATGCTGAACAAACAAGAGTTAATTACAACATTCTCCACATCAGCAACATGTCTATTGTTTAAACAGCTTAAAATTATGTGTTCACTCTTCTTATTAGTTCATCGCATATTCTTGTTTTGATTGTAATATTTTTGTCAGATATATATTTAATAATCTCAGACGGAAGTAAATCTTAAAGTGTGTATAGTTCACTGTCAGGGGGAAATAAATATCAAGTAAACGTGCTTGCTTTGCACATTATATAAGCTTACTGACCTTGAAAAGATCGTGTTGAGAAAATAAGGCAATTAAGTGGAATATAGCTAAAACCCAGAGAAGGGTTGTTTTTAAATGAGAATATTTCTTTTTCTTCAAACTTCAGAAAAGCATGACATTTCTTAACTCATTTCATGGCATTAAAGTTTGACTTTTTAGACGGCTGTGCGTTGCCATTAACAACGGGAGTAAAAGTACGCGTATTTATTTAATACGCCGGCCATGCGATATTAACACATACAATGCGTTTTTGGTGGTGAAGTTTGAGATTTTTTTTATTTTTATTTTTTATAGCTAATCGACGTTTGAAGAAAAAATAGCATGTTTTATTTGGCGTAAAAGCCACTTACTTATTGTGACTCGTCTGTAATTACAATTACCTACACACTCATCACAAAAGTATCACTTTTACTCCTAATAAAACAATTTAAGTATGTCGTTGTAAAGTTCTTTTAAAAGACCGAGCAAGACAATTTTCGGGGTGTGTTAGATGTAATTAGTTTTAGGTCTTATTTTAAAGTACAGAACAAAAGGTAAATAAATCGGTGACAAACTGAATGAAAAGGTAAAATGTATTTGTTAGGCAACACCGATTTTATTATTTATCTTTTCTCCCCTCAAAAGTCAGAAAAACAAATTCAAAATAATGCGTTAAAATGTATCTTATTATTTTGTAATAGTAATTTTGGAACGAATGAATTATGTACCACTCTGATGATTTCAGATAAAAAAGAAAGAACTTATCAATTGCTAGGTGTTTTGAATCTGGTCGATGTTAGAAGGAAATACTTTATTTATTAAGACATGCATTCGGTGAGTGAAAGGAGGATGTTAAAAAGTGCCTAATTTTGGCCGAAGCTGGACAACGGAAAATGAACGCGGTTTTTAATAGCACTTTTCCTGCAGAATACTATGACGTATTTGGTTTTACGGAAAAATGGCGGGAAAATGTGGGAAAGTTAAGAAAATATTTGAAATTTTTGTCTGAGATATTCACAAGTTAAACTTTTAAGATCTGTAATATTTCATTCTAGATTATGGTGGTTTCTTTTAGTATTTTTCTCATAGAATATGATGCTCTACTTTGCTTTGCTGAAAATGTCGGGAAAATGGGGAAAAATTAAGAGAATGCTTAATAATTCACAAATTCGAGTCTGTAATATTCAGAATTTAAACTTTCTAAGATTCAGAGCTTATTACGCGAAATTCAGGTGGTTTCTTGTAGTATTTTTCCCGTGTGATACAAAGGTCTACTCTCTTTTGTAGGAAAATACTAGGAAAATGCGAAAAAATTAAGGAAATGTTTGAAAACTCACAAAATCTAGCCTGCGTCATTCCCAAGTCAAACATATTAAGAACCAACGTTATTAAGTTGAGGTTATAGGTGGTCTTATTTTGTAGTAATTATCCAGTAACATGAGGAGGTTCACTCAGATTTACGAAAAAATCCCTGGAAAATCTGATTAAATCAAGAAAATGAATAATAAAATTAAATTACAAATTAAAAAAAAAACCGACACAAAAATATCGACTAAATAACTAATATAAAAAACTAAATTAACACAACTTTAAAAATTATGAAATAGTTTTGATTCCATATACCAACTCTTATGATTTATTTAAATCCAGTTTACATTTTCTTTATGTCCTCGAGATTTGCTTTCTTATACGCATGAATATATCGGGAGCTGCTGTTTTGAATATAACTATTTAGTAGTTCGTTTTTACAGACATATTCATGCGTATAAGAAAGCAAATCTCGAGGTTTTTTTTAAATTTGTAATTTAATTTCATTTTATACTTTTTAAACTAAACATATACATACAACTTAGCGTATTATTTTATCAGTCCCACACAGAACTTTTTAACCTTTAAGCCGACGCGGTCCAATTTTGTATTCTACCAGTTGCACACGGTCTACAAGACCGGTTCTATTGCTACTATTAGGCAAATACCAAAATTAAACTGCGATACGTATACACACAGTAGAGTTCAGCAGACACATTCATTGTTTTTAAAACCATTCAGTGAAAAAGAATTGTTAAATTTATTAACAAAAAAATTTAAAGCTAAAAAGTCGTCTGGCCCAGATGATATTCCCTGTTTTATAATAAAAAAAGTAATCCATTACATTATTAAACCATTAAGATATATTATTAATTTATCTTTTGAAACAGGAACGTTTCCGAATAGCCTAAAGACCGGAAAGGTGATACCTATTTTTAACAAAAAGGATGCCCAACTATTGGAAAATTATAGGCCTGTAACCGTGCCCTTTGGACTTTAAAAAAATTTCGAATACTGTTATTTAAATAGGCTGGTAAATTACTTAGATACTTTTAAAATGATTACAAAAAACCAACATGGTTTTTCTAGTGGCATGTCGACCGGTACGGCAATACATTCTTTTTTAAATAAAATTTTAGAATTAATTGATGCGGGAGAATGTCCTGTTGGTATATTTTGCGATCTCAGCAGGGCATTTGACTGCATCAATCATAGTCTATTAATATCTAAATTATCTGATTATGGTATACGGGGTCTGTCATTAAATTGGATCACTACATTCCTCGAAGATCGGAGGCAATATGTGAGTTTAAAACATAAAAACGATAACACCGAATGTAATGTTAATTCAGAATGTTTAAATTCAACTGTAGGTGTTCCACAGGGCTCTATTTTAGGCCCTGTGCTTTTTATTTTATTTATTAATGATATTGATTTTTTGCCATCAACCGCACATTTTACAATGTATGCTGACGACATTTCTGTGATAATATCAAATCCATCTGATAATGTTTTGGAAGAAAATTGCAATGCTATTTTAAATACCTTGAACCATTGGTTTTCCGATAACGCTCTGTATCTCAATACCGAAAAAACTCAAGTCATCAGATTTCACAGTAGGCGAAAGGAATGTGATAAGTTAAATATTAAATTAGACAATACAAATGTTTCTAATACTGAGGAAAATGTTAAGTTTTTAGGGGTATATTTGGACGAATGTCTAAATTGGAAGCATCATTGCGAAATTTTGATATCCAAAGTTTCTTCTATAGTATACCTGTTCCGAAATATTAGGGGGGTTCTATCAAGAGAACAACTTATTAATTTATATCATGCCCAAGTTGATTCACGTTTAAGGTATGGTATCTGTTTTTGGGGAAACTCCACTATGTCTTCAAATGTATTTATTGCTCAAAAGCGTATCTTACGATGTATATTTGGTATACCGAGTACTCACACGTGCAAGAATATCTTTATAGAAAATAAAATTCTTACCTTACCTAGCATATATATTTTCGAAATTTGTATATATGTTTTTAGAAATAGAAATAGTTTTATTTTAAATAGTGACTACCATAATGTCAATACAAGACAAAAAAATAAACTCCATGAACCTTGTGCGAAATTAAAAATCACAAGTGAGTCTCCAAGATTTATAGGCCCGAAACTATTTAACCGCCTACCGGATGACATAAAACATCAGGAAAGAGAGCATTTATTTAAAAAAAAATTAAAAGTGTTTCTATCAGATAAATGTTATTATTCTGAGTTTTTCTGTATTTAAAGCCCACTAATATACAGCAACTTAACATGAGCCTATATGTTCCGTTTCTTTTTTATTTTTTTCTTTACTTTGTTTTGTTTACAAAGTTTATATTGTACCATACATTTTTCAGTATACTTTGTGTTCGTCTTATACAATTGTGTGTTTTACACTATATTTGACTCTTAGTATAAGCTTTTATATTATTTAACTATTGCGTAAAATAGTGTTTCAATGTTTTAATGACTTGTCTTATATCATGTACATGATCAAAAAGGACCAATAAATATTTGAATTTGAATTTGAATTTGAATATTATAAATATATTTATGTGTTATATTTAATTTTAATAAAAACTGCATTAAAATCGGATCTCCCGTCGAAGAGATATAAAGCCACGGACAGGAAGACAGACACACAGAGAGATAGATAAACAAACATACAAACATACGAGTCAAACTTTTTTTGGGTCGGGGGTTAAAAATTGAAAATTTTTAAAAACTCCCCAATGTATCTAATCATACCAGTTTCATATGACCGAATCAAAATAAGGCCGAAATCATATTCGGCTACCATAATTGTCTGCACATTTTCAATTTTACTTCAATCGAACAATTTCTAGAGAAGTTCAACATGGCGAATTCAAGATTGCGACCAAACATCAAAATCTAATATGGCCTAAAATCTTCTCGACAAAATACTCTTTCAAATAAAAAAAGTGCATCAAAATCGGATCACCCGTTGAAGAGATATGAAGCCGCAGACAGACAGATAGACAATCTTACAAACATACTCGTCAAACTTATAACACTCTCTTTTTGGGCCGGGGGTTAAAAATTAACTAACTTCAAACTTTTGGTTATTTTTTGCTGGTGCGTTAATTTCTTGGAGAAGTGTATATTCATTGCATCGTTACTATTCGATATAAAACTTATAGTTTAAACCGAATCCTTCACCATTTCTTAGAATGGAACGTATGAGCGAATACACTATACGATCAAATTATAGTGTTAAAACTAAAAAATTTTGTCCGCCATCTTGAGACGTCCGCCATATTGAATTAAGTGTGACGTCATTTTATTTTCGTATTCTTCTCAGCAAACCCTTTCATTTGATACCCATATCATGGGGGTGCATAAAAAATAACTGGTCCGCCATCTTTGGGAGTCCACCATATTGGATTTGGAATGACGTCACTTAGTTAACCATGCATTGTTATCCAAACTAAACGTGTATGCAAAATATCAGCTCAATCGGTTGGGGATAACTATTTTAACATTCAGTTGCAAGTTTTGACCCACTTTAACAAGAACAAGGCAAGTTAAATAAAAGCTTGTAATCAATATGGCGACCAAACATCAAAATCTAATATGGCAAAAACCTTCTCGACAAAATACTCTTTCGAATAAAAAAAAGTGCATCAAAATCGGATCACCCGTTGAAGAAATATGAAGCCGCAGACAGACAGACATACAAACATACGCGTCAAACTTATAACACGGGTCGGGGGTTAAAAACTCAATATCTAGCTTGCAATACATATAAATGAGACCTATTAAGATCTAAAGTATTAAACTTGAGTTTACGGTGGTTTTTTGTAGTATTTTTCCTTTGTTTGCGAAAAAAATGTGAAAAAATCAAGAAAATGTCTCATAATTTAAAATATTTTTACGCAATATCCATAATAAAATCTATTAAGATCAATGACTTGAAATTGCGGTGTTTTCTCGCAGTATTTTTTACAAAAACTGTATACTCTTAATTTTTCCGAATTTTCTCGGTTTTCCCGCATAGCTGCGTTAACCTCTTTTCACTGAATAAGTACGAGAAACCACTATAATCTCAAGTTATTAAATTTGATTCCTAATATATTTCATTTAGGAATGACGCAGACTAGATATTTTGTCATCGGACATTTTCTTAATTTTTCTACATTTTTCCGGCCTTTTAACGCAAAATTGAGTAAGTAGACCATCGCATTCCAAAGGAAAAATACTATGAAGAACCACCTCGATCTTTAGTTTCTGCATCTTAAAAGGTTAACATTTTGATTATCTCAGGCTAAATTTTGTGAGTTTTCAAGCATATTTTTAATTTTTACGCCTTTTCATAACATTTTCCCGCAAAAAATAGTTGATCTTCGCATCTTATGGGAAAAATACTACGAGAAACCACTTGAATCTCGCATAATAATCTGTGGATCTTAAAAAGTTTAAATTTTGAATATTACAGACTCGAATTTGTACATTTTTGGGCATTATCTTAATTTTTCCCCATTATCCTGACATTTTTCGGCAAAGCGAACTAGAAAAAAATCACTAAAAGAAACCACCATAATTTAAAGTAAAATATAATGGATCTTAAAAGTTTACCTTGTGAATATCTCAGACAGGACTCAACTCTCAATAATTTTCTTAATTTTTCCACATTTTCCCGCCATTTTTTCGCATAACCGAATACATAATCGCATTCTACGGGGAAAATGCTATTAAAAGCCATGTTCATTTTCCGTTGCCCAGCTTAGGCCAAAATTAGTCACTTTTTAACATCCTCCTTTTATATCCTTTTTCATTTTGCGTTTTAATGATTCTTGGCTTTGAAATGTAACAAATGCTTATTTATGGGTAGACATAGAAAAACTTGATGAAGTGTCTTCTAATGGAGATTTCTTATTACTATACTAACATGATCAGACTTAAGTCACCAGAATATAGAAAGAATAGTTATTTTCCTGTTTTTCATATTAAATGTATGAAAGCTGTTGATAATATGCCTCGTAAGGAAGATTTCTTGTTGATATACTAACGTGATCAGACTTGAATCAGTAGTATATGGAAAGAACGAATGGTTTTTTTGAAAGTTGTCTACTGAATACCCAAAATAATGTTTTTCAATAACGAAATAAATTTTAACTTGTTGCTTCTGACGCAAAGTCAGTTGAATCTTAATTAGTATTGCCAATGGGTTAGGGCAGCATTCTCTACCCAATAGATAAATCAAGAATGATTGTTACTGATGAAAACAGTGATGCAATATGTAACCCTGTTGTATTGAAAAAGTTTTAAGGATGGGAACACTGGCATGCATGTAAGAATAATAAACAACAAATATTCACATTAAAGTAGTTTTGATAACACTCGATAGAATTCGTCATTTTGAAAATATTCTCATGGCGTCAACCAACTTAATAATTGATGAAATGCGCGTTTAGTGTAATTTTTAGTGTGTTGATTATAATTGTAAAAACTTCATTGTGAGAGTCAGATCAAAGCTTGCAATCCTTTCATTCATTATATATTTTTAAAAGGGCGTCTGTATTAAGAAATGTCTTTACGGGCCAAGAAATTTAAAAAAATCTGCACCTAACTTATTAAACATGGAAATAGTGGAGGTCAGGAAGTCAAAGAGGAGTCGACTAATTGTTGCAGCGACGAAACCTACTTACTCCCATTTTCAAGAGTGCTAAATCCAAAAAAAAAGTAGTAGGAGAAGTTTTTAACCACACCCACCCTTTAAATGGCCAAAAACCCCGTTTCGCCATTTTGCGATGGTGTGATGATTATGCGTATTTGGGAAGGAAACCATTGGTTTTTATGAAGGTATGTTGACAAAGGAAGGTCTGAGGCAGGATGAAGGACGATAGCAGCCCCTGGGGATTGTTACAACCCTTCCAAGGGTGGGAAATTGACTTAATTTTTCTTTTAGTTTTAATACTTACTCCCCGTTTTCATGGGCGCTGAACTCGAAAAGAATAGTTTATTACGTCTTCAAACCTTCCCAAACCCTCAAACGAACAAGAACCACCCTGATCGTGAGTGTATTGAAGGAAATGATTAAGTTTTTTACTAGAGTTTGGTGGGATTATGTTAGGGGAGGGCGGTAAAAAGCCTTCTTAATCGGAATATCCCACAAGAATATCCCACAATGAGTAATTTATTTTTCAAGGGTTAAAAATTTTTGTTCTTTTAATAAATAATGTAAATAGAATATTTTTGTAACAATGCAATTAAATATTTTTTATACTACAGCTAATTAATCTAACCTAGATCGTTTACAAATATAATTACATTATTGATACTCCTCAAAATGTACATCACATTCAACACCTTCGTCTTCTCATTCATCACATTAATCGCCCGTTTCTGTATCAGAATTGTACACCTTAACTTGCGGGATAAAATCTAAGTAATTATCATCATTAGCATCATCAGGTGCGTTCAATTCTGTACGTAGGTTATCATCTTCTTCCTCTGGGGTACAATTTTCACAATTTCAACCTCGACAATTCTTGCAGAAAATACTACGTGATACAATTTTACATAACCATATCGTTTTGAACATCCGTTCTTACAACTACTATTATAATCCTTAAAAAAGAAGTCTGGGATCAATTTATTTCCCGAAAGTTTTAGTTCTAGATAATTGGTTCATGCTATCCATTTCCACTCGATGGGATTCAGTTCATTTGAAAGCCAGACTTGACATTGCAAATACACACGCAGGGCGTGTTCTCTAATCGCCTCTTCAGCGAGGGGTAATGTACAAACATTAATATTGTTTGCTCTCGTCTTTTATATCGAATAGAGTTAAAATCGTTGAGAGGTGTATTTTTTTTAATATACCTTACTTACTAATTTTAATGCTAAATTACATAATGATGCACTAGAATTTAAGAACATCTCGCATGCAGTAAGCAAACTTAAGTCGTCTTTTAACGCATTTAAAAATTTAGTTTTGCCTTTGTTGAAAAACGCTGACGTTGTGTCGCAACCACTAAATGCATAGGCAAATATAATAACATTTCTTAATTGTGGTATGTTGACACTGTCGGGCCCGTAAATTACTTCTGGATTTATCTCTCTGCTCGGTTTTTTTAAATAGACATAGGAACTTTCATAGATCAATTGTGTTAGAAGTACAAGTAAATCTATATCTTCGTCAAGAATAACACTACTTCCAGAACAGCGAGTTTCATCTATAGCTGTTGTCACTATCAACACGTAAACATTTTCCTTGTCTTGTAAAACTTCAATACTAGCAATTGTAAAAGCGTTTGATATCTTCGCGATAAGAAGGGACTTGTTAATGTCACTCAAAAGAATTCGATTGAGAAGAACCAGGAACTATTTTACTTCTTGCCCGTTTGATGTAGGCGGAAGAGTTGAAAACATAATCGACTATTTTTTTCGATTTCAGCACCCTCGAAAACGGGGGTAAGTATTAAATCTAAAAGAGTAAAATAGCCAATTTCTCACCTCTTGGAAGGGTTGTAACAATCCCCAGGGGCTGCTACCGTCCTTTACCTCTCTTGTCAATAAATCTCTATAAAAGCTTCAATGGTTTTCTTCCCAAACATGCATAATTAACCCACTGCGAAAGGGGTGGTTTTTGTCCGTTGCAAAGGGTGGGTGTGATTAAAAACATCTCCGACTATTTTTTTTTTATTCAGAATCTTCGAAAACGGAGGTAAGGAGGTTTCATCGCTGCAGCAAATAGTCGACCAAAAGGGCAAAATTTGGCTTCCTGACCCCACTAAGATGACTTCAGAAAATCTCAATATATCTATTTTAATAAATATTTTGATTTTAATTAATATTTTTTTAATCATTTTATAGTGTCTCTAAAAAATATGAATGTGATATTTCACAACCATTGGCGCAACTAGGGGGGGGGGCAGGGTGGGCCACGGTCCACCCCACAGGAAAGAATAAAAATTAGCAAAAAAAATTTAAATTTATCGACTAATGTATCACTAAATTATTCGGAATCCATTCCCGACTTCTATACCAATTTGACACAACTGAGGTCAAACATTTTCACCCGTCGATTATAACGGTAATGTCGGAGAGTGCCAGCTCAGCCGTTTTGTTTTTAAACTATGCGCGTTAGCGTGCGAGTCTCGAGTCTGCGCCTGTCTGCTGGCTGACTTGACTGCTGTATCTCTTTCGTTCTATCGTTCATGCCGGAGTGAGTGTATAAGAAAATAATAGCGTATTCGGAGCGAAATATTACTATACACCAAAGGCGGCCGGCTCGCCTTTTGGCCAGCGTTGCCAGAGCACGATGACTTCTTTTGTCAAGGTCAAGGTCATTAAATGACCTTGAAATGACAAAAATAATTCGCCTGCGGCGCTTTTACCTACGGCGTTATCACTAACCACCCCGTGCACGCATATATATCTACAGAACACCTAAGTATCTTATGCACGAGCCGCCACTGAACTTTGCGTTTTAAACACAAGGCCACCCCCAGAAAAATTCTCTAGTTGCGCCAATGTTCACAACAATATTACTTCTTTTATGTTATGCAAAACCGAATACATAATACTATAATAAATTATTAAATAGATATAATTTGTATTGTTAAGACTTATATGGTTAAATTTATTTTGTGCAATCTATAAATCAGTGGCAGTAAAAATTATAATTTCGAAATGAAATTCTATCGTAAATACATGAAACAGGGTACATATATTTAGATTTTAATATTGTTTGTTTTATATGTAAATTTTAAATACATATTTAATTTAAAACAATATTAAAAACATATTGTTTGTATGTGAACTGTTAGGCTATAATGTACAGACATTGCAGACATACAAATTATTACCTTCATTTGAAAAATTAGTGAATCACAATATGTTAATTATTTCAACATTGACGTATTAGTACGGCAGAAATGTAATCCCGTGTGCTGCTTAATGTTACAAGCAAATAGTTGATTTTGTTTTATTTTCTGGTCTCCCTGGAACAGGTTGATGGACATCTGGAAATCGTGTCTGATTGAGGAAATGCCCTACTCTCATAATCACTCCAGCAGGGGAGATTATCTTATAACCGTAGTCCATAAAATCGGTATATCCAAATTATATAACATGTAATAAGAAACACGAAATGGGAAAGACTTTTGAAAGATAGATATTATTTTTTTCCCTCTTTAGGGAGAATAGAAGTACCAGTACTAATAATACTGGTAATACTATAACAATCCCACGATCCATAAATACGTCTATCATCCTTTCGAGTCATTTTGTCATTTAGTTTCTGTTTTCTTTAATTGTTTATTTTTCTGTACTTTTATGTATACTAATAGTTTTTATTTTCTAACAAAATATAAAAAATGTAGTTGTGCGATTTGATGCATTTAAATAATCTACGATCCTATTTTCGACTTGTTTTTAGGCGTTGTTATAGCATTTCGACTTGGTATGATGAGTGACCTTCACCAAAAGTGTATTTTCCTAAAGTTATTTAAAATATATGCAACATAAAAAATTATTCAAAAGATTCGCGCAGATCTAGTTTTTTTCGCAATTACTATATTCACAATCTGCTTTTTACTTATCTCGCTTACAAAAGGGAAGAATTGTAATCGTGAGAAAATCACCTTCCAATTTCTCCGGATTTTCACATTTCAGAGTATGCAGATTGCGAAATTTAAAGTTATTTTAATTCCGTCAGTCACGGAGACCTGGGCCGAAATGAAATAGCGATTCTGATTCTGGTTCTGAGTAAAATTGAAATAACGGTTCCGGTACGATTCCGGTTTTGAAACAGTCATTGATCAGAAAATATATAATAACAGATACGGTGGCCACGGTGGAAACTGGAAAGTGGAAAATTTAGAAATTAGAACCTAGCTAGGTTAGAATTAGCATAAATCGGTATTTCTATTTCGTGTTACAATACTGACAATCGCGTATTTATGTTTTATTTATATGTCCATTTTAAGTTCGTGAACTTGATGCAATTTATACATTTGGAACTAGAACAGAAACAGATACCACTTAACTGGAGAACACAGAACAGTGATAAATATTGGAGCAACAGTGCAAGAAAGTAGCAAGGCAAGGTTCACATTTCAATTGGCAGGGCGGAAGTGGTAGTAGGTTGTGCATAGTACTAGTACAGTTACAGAGCAAAGTACAAACAAATACGCCTCACCGCGGTGCTTTGAAATGGAACCAGAAAGGACCCTAAAAATCCGAAATTATTTTTAGGAGTTTCAGTTCCGGTTCCGGTACTGCGTAAAATGAAATAAGGATTCAGTTATAGTCACAGTCCTGGAAAAAAATAAAGGTTTGGGTCCGGTTCTCAAGAAATAGCGGTACGGTCCAGGTCCCTGGTCAGTCAGTCTGCCTATCTATGTATCGGTCTGGTGTCTGCCTGTCGTTGGCGTTATATCTACAAAACCACTTGACGGAAAAAAATAATATTTGGTAGGTAGTAGATGCTATTGCTGATGGAAATGGAATGTATTTTCGTTGGAAAATATACATGGTAGACCTCATAAAGAATATAATAAAGGAAAAGTTGTTGAAAAATCAACTGAGTTATTGGTTTCAGAAGATGTACATCATCCTCCTCTTATTATTAGCTTCGAAGCTCAGTTTGTCAATCCAAATGTGAAATTTCCAATAAAGTCAACTAACTCCTTTAATTTCCGCAAGGCAGATTTTCTCGTTCTGTATGAACAACTTCAGTTCTGTATGAACAACTTCAGCACATTAACTGGTCTTTTCTAAATGACTGTGGTGATGTCAATGTCTGTGTTGACTTATTTTATAATAAATTAATTGAAGTTTTTTATGAGAACATACCCATGTTCAAGTCTCCTAATAATAAAAAACAGTTTCCACCTTGGTTTAACGGCGAAATTATAAAAAATATAAAGTTAAAGCATAAGAAATTGATGTTATTTAGACGCTATGGTAATAACGAATCACTAACTGCCTTTCGAGGACTGAGATCACAAATCAAGTCGGATATTAAAATTTCATTTCAAAATTATATAAATCGAATTGAGAACAATATTACATCTGAACCAAACAAATTCTGGGCTTACATTAATGGAATAAAAGGAACAACTAGTATACCTAAAGACATGATCTATGATAATGAAACTCTTGGGACCCCCAATGATATCGTTGATGCCTTTGCTGATTTTTTCGAGAGATCTTATTTCCATGACATGTCGGACGACCCAGTAACTAAGTCTAGTAATCTCGCGTTGGACTGTTTGGACATCAAACGCTTTTCCGAGGCTGTAGTCTGTATGGCGTTAAAAAGACTTAAACCTAAACTTATTGCGGGTCCGGATGGAATCCCATCATTCCTATTAAAAGACTGTGCCAGTATTTTTGCATATCCCCTTTGCGTAATTTTTAATTTATGTCTTAAGAAATGCTACTTTCCTGATACTTGGAAATATTCTAAAGTGTGTCCTGTCTGCAAAAACGGTGAAAGAAATGATATCACTAACTATAGACCAATAACAATCAAATGTAATTTCGGTAAAGTCTTCGAGTTCCTACTGCATGATACCATTTATTCACATGTTCAACAGAAAATATCTACGCAACAACACGGTTTTATGAAAGATCGCTCCACCGTGACGAACTTAATCTGCGCCACACAGTACATTGCCGAATCAATTGACTCTCAAATACAGATTGATTCAATATACACAGACTTTTCTAAGGCGTTTGATAGACTGAACCACAGTAAGCTTCTTTGTAAACTTGACAAATTTGAAATATCTGATGGTCTAATTCAATTTCTTGAGAGTTACTTAACTAATAGAGTTCAGTTCGTTTCGTATAATGGATACAAATCCGTTGAATACCGAGCCACGTCAGGAGTACTCCAAGGTTCGGTACTTCGACCTCTCTTCTTAATATTTTTATTAACGATATTAGTGATAATTTAGATGTGTATTTTTTAATATATGCTGATGACGTCAAAATGTTGCACAAGATTAATGATTCTACCGACTGTGAACAACTTCAAAACAACTTAACTAAGTTATCGGCTTGGTGCAATGAAAACGATCTTCACTTAAACGTTGGAAAGTGCAATGTTATGAGTTATACAACCAAGAAGTCCCCAATAATATATAATTATAGTGTTAATGGTGACGTGCTAAATAGACCACCTACGTTCAAGGACCCAGGTGTAATCTTTAATAATAAATTAACGTTCACTAACCATATAGATGCTGTAACATCGCATGCATACAGAATGTTAGGTTTCATTTTATGCAACAGCCATTATTTTAATGATGCGGAAACTTTAAAGATGCTTTATTTTGCTTTCTCGCGATCTAAGCTGGAGTATGCTTCACTTGTCTGGCAATCTGGCAATAACACCCATAACGATAAATTGGAAAACGTTCAGCGTCGCTTCCTGGAATTTTTAAACTTGAAAACTGAAGGTACATATCCGCCAATTGGTAGTCTTCAAAATAAAAAAAATTGAAAAGTTTGACATCACTAGTCTTCTAGAAAGGTGAGAATCCTCTGCTTTGCATTTTTTTGATAAAATTATGCATAATAGTAGATTGTAGCGAAATATTAAATCAACTGAACTTTTAAAAGACCTGATAGACCACAGGACGAGAAGCGTGTGTCCCTGTTTTTTCTCCTTTGTTGATCTTCAATATTTATTTTCTCATTGTCGACATAGGTTAATTGGAATAAATGTTTTTTTTTTTTTTTAGGGTAGCGGTTGGCTGTATGGCTAGTGGCCAGATGCCAAAAAAAAAAAAAAAACTGAACTTTTATGTCCCATGCATTAATTCTCGTCATTCTCGTAACTAATGTGTTAAAGTTTTCCCCTCTGTTCAATATTTGTAACAGTTATGAAACTCATTGCAGTGAATTGGACATCTTTTATAGCTGCTGGAAATTTTATTTACTGTGTTATAGTCTAAATGACTTCATATTTTCTATTGTACTTCTTACTTAGGTTAAATTAGATGGTTTTGGTTAGATTTCCATCCTATAAATGGTCTTGTACTGTTGGATGCTGTATGATTAAATAAATAAATAAAATAAATAAATAAATAAATAAATAAATAAATAAATAAATAAATAAATAAATAAATAAATGAATGAATGAATGAATGAATGAATGAATGAATGAATGAATGAATGAATGAATGAATGAATGAATGAATGAATGAATGAATGAATGAATGAATGAATGAATGAATGAATGAATGAATGAATGAATGAATGAATGAATGAATGAATGAATGAATGAATGAATGAATGAATGAATGAATGAATGAATGAATGAATGAATGAATGAATGAATGAATGAATGAATGAATGAATGAATGAATGAATGAATGAATGAATGAATGAATGAATGAATGAATGAATGAATGAATGAATGAATGAATGAATGAATGAATGAATGAATGAATGAATGAATGAATGAATGAATGAATGAATGAATGAATGAATGAATGAATGAATGAATGAATGAATGAATGAATGAATGAATGAATGAATGAATGAATGAATGAATGAATGAATGAATGAATGAATGAATGAATGAATGAATAAAAAAATAAATGAAATAAATGAAATAAATGAAATAAATGAAATAAATTAAATAAATTAAATAAATTAAATAAATTAAATAAATTAAATAAATTAAATAAATTAAATAAATTAAATAAATTAAATAAACAAAATAAACAAAATAAACAAAATAAACAAAATAAACAAAATAAACAAAATAAACAAAATAAACAAAATAAACAAAATAAACAAAATAAACAAAATAAACAAAATAAACAAAATAAACAAAATAAACAAAATAAACAAAATAAACAAAATAAACAAAATAAACAAAATAAACAAAATAAACAAAATAAACAAAATAAACAAAATAAACAAAATAAACAAAATAAACAAAATAAACAAAATAAACAAAATAAACAAAATAAACAAAATAAACAAAATAAACAAAATAAATAAAATAAATAAAATAAATAAAATAAATAAAATAAATAAAATAAATAAAATAAATTAAATAAATAAATAAATTAAATAAATTAAATAAATTAAATAAATTAAATAAATTAAATAAATTAAATAAATTAAATAAATTAAATAAATTAAATAAATTAAATAAATTAAATAAATTAAATAAATTAAATAAATTAAATAAATTAAATAAATTAAATAAATTAAATAAATTAAATAAATTAAATAAATTAAATAAATTAAATAAATTAAATAAATTAAATAAATTAAATAAATTAAATAAATTAAATAAATTAAATGAATTAAATGAATTAAATAAATTAAATAAATTAAATAAATTAAATAAATTAAATAAATTAAATAAATTAAATAAATTAAATAAATTAAATAAATTAAATAAATTAAATAAATAAATTAAATAAATAAATTAAATAAATGTGACGGAGGGCAATAATATTTCGCATATAGCTAACACAACTAACTGTTAAAGAAGAAGAAATATGAAAAATATACAGGGTGGTCACTCTAGAAACATTAATGCATGCAGTTAACACAACTGCGAAGAAAGAAAAATATGAAAAATGTACAGGGTGAACACCATAAAAAAATTAATGAAAAGATAAACAAATGTGATGTTAACACACTACCATGGAAGAAGAATATGAAAAATATACAAATATAGAAAATTAAAAAAAAAACGTGATGAAGAACGATAATATTTCGCATGTAGTTAACACAACTGTCAAAGAAGAAAAATATTAAAAGTATATACAGGGTGGTCACAAAAAAAATGTGACGGAGGACGATAATATTTCGCATGCAGTTAACACAACTGTCATCGAAAAATATAAGAAAAATCTATATTTTTCTTATATTTTTCGCCACCATAAAAAATAATTATGATGGAAATAATATTTGGACTGTAGTTAGGACAATTACCGAGAATGAAACCTCACATACTTTTAGTGAAAAATATACAGTGAAAAAAATAACTAATTCAGAAACTGCAGAGGAAAATAATGTTTATAATGCAGTTGTCACTACAGAGATAACGAATAAATGAAAGGTGCTAAACAGAAAAGTTTTGCGTAAATACTTTTAACATATTCTTGTAGATTGCGTTAGGAACTGCATAATCAGGTATATTAAGGAAAGCGGCGTTAACCCCATTTTGAAAATAATGTTGTTCAAACAAATGTCATACTGAACTCAGATTTATTTCAAGATTTTTCGCTAATCGCACAAGATGCCATAATGTCTTTAACAACTGAAATGTATAGGGTCTTAGATGAAGGAAAACCAGCAATCTGCCTCTTTCTAGATCTTGCTAAGGCGTTCGATACTGTGGACCACTCACAGTTATTGGAGGCCCTGCAAGATTTGCGTTTTAGGGGAAATGTGTACAACCTTATGGCGAGTTATTTACATGACCGTAGACTAAAAATCAAAATTAACTCAAAACTGAGTAAAGAGAGAGTTGTTAAATGTGGAGTACCGCAAGGTAGGTACTGTCTTAGGTCCCCTCCTTTTTACAATATATTTAAATAATTTACTAACCAGAGACACTGCTGGGACAATTATAAGTTTTGCTGATGACACAGCGATATTTTATAAAGGAACCAATTGGGGCGATTTAAAGCATAAAATTGAAACTGACTGGAAATATAATTGACTGGTTTAATCATAAGATTCTAACAATAATCTTTGATAAAACCATGTTCTTGCCAATATCTCGTAACAAGAGTACATTACCAACGTATAATACCCTAGAGATCAACAGCCATGGTAAACTAATAGAAATATAATCTACAGTTAAGGCGAAATATTTAGGAATAACTATTGACCAACATTTAAGATGGAACGATCACATAAATAATGTAACGAATACTCTAAGAAGCCTACTATATAAATTTAAATTTTACCAAAAAGTTTTAAATATAGCTCATCTGAAAATCTTATATTATGCGCTAGTAGAGTCACGATTGAGTTATGGTATCTTAGGGTGGGGTGGAGTTTCACGTACACATCTACAAAAATTAGAAGTCTTGCAAAAATATTTTCTGAAAATCATGCTTTGTGTACCTAAAACTTACCCTTCCGATTTACTCTATAAAGAAACAAAACTTCTAGACATTAGACAAATATTTTTCCTAAAAATATGCGTTACGCACCATAAAAATAGACACTAATTAGCATATTTAGACCACACATACCTGACACGAAATAAATCTAAAGCATATCTAAAAGTTTCTTTTTCTGGAAAAACTGTGGGACAAAGGTAGCTTGCATATCTTGCACCTAAAGCATATAATTCACTCCCACCTGAAATTAAAAATTTACTCTCCTTATACATTTAAAAAATAAGTAAGGAAATATATACTAAGTAATGAACGATGTAAAATTAATAAATTAGTTGAAATGAAAAATTATTAGTATATTCCTAGAGGACCATTAATATACCTAAATCTTTAAAAATGTCTATCTGTGTTGTGTATTCCTAATATATATGTAGAAATAAGATTAAGTTACATTCAAGGCACCTTAGAAGGAAACCATTTATTTAGATTTGTATATATTATTTATTCATTGAATGAATGAAAAATAAATATATGTGTGTGTATGTGCATATGTATGTACGTATGTATGTATATTTACGCATATGTATGTATGTACGTATACATTAAGCCACTTATAAGTTTCTAGTTTTGTGGCATTTTTTTCTTTGTTTATTTACATGAATATTTTTAAAATATTTTAATCACCATCAATCTCAAATAAGGAATCAATTAGAATATACTCACCTAGTAGTACGTAATAAGTAGACAATATGTAATCTTATTTTTTATGGAAATAAACGTTATTATTATTATTATTATTTCTTGCTATAAACATACAATGTTCCAAATAGATGAATAGGTAGAAAAGGTTCAATTGAGTGGCCGGCAAGATTTCCAGACACTTGATTTCATCTTATGGGGATATCTCAAGCATAAAATTAATGTAGCAGGAAAACGTATGGAGCAACGTATCAGCCATGAAATCAGAAAAATTTCACCGAAAATTTTACACAATGTAAGGGATCGGTTTATAGCCGATAAGCTTCTTGCTAGGAAAATCAAGGTTGGTAGAGTGATTAGAAGGTTGCCTCGAAATTTGAGAGACCGATATATTTGCCTACATCACAAGAATCATCGTTGTTCTTGTGAACATACTGTTAGTTTTGTTTCAAACGAAATTCAAAGTATTCAGGCTTAATTGGAGTTTTCTGTGAACTATCGGGCAAATTCTCATGGTAAATACAAACCTGCACTTATTTCTGCTGTTTGTGAAAAGTAAAAGTTTATTTTATTTCAAATGTTAAGACCTAACCTAAATATTTTTAGTTATCTGGGAACATTTGCGCCGTTTCCTCTTGTAAAAATTATTATTATAAAAATACTTCCTCACAACATAAGTTGTCCTTATTTTCTTTCCCAAAAGACAAAAAAAAAGGTGAGATGAGTGGATCCGCAAATGTTATCGCAAAGACAAGTTTCATTTTTCAACTGCAAGAATTTTTTAGTGACCATTTCGAACCGGACGATTTTTAGAGTCTTTATGTCCAATTCGGAATTTCCCGCAAAAACAATTAAAACCAACTGGTAAGACTACTTATTATAAATTGCGACAAACAATTTACTTAAATGCACAAACTCATTTTAGCCATACCATCACTAAACATTCTAACAACAGATGATGTTATAACCACTAATCGAGTCAAAAGAGCCCAAAAATGAGTTAATAAGAAAATAGTGGAGTCATTGCTTCAATCAGCGAAGAAATTTTGATGAACGAGGTTCCATCTACCTCAAAGTCTACCCTGTTAGATCAAGAAACCAGCGAATACACTCAATGTGAAGTACTACAAAAAACGTTTGAACGGGTACTTCAAGAAAATGCCAATCTGAGCAAGGAATTAAATAGGAATGTAGCGGGAAATAACGCACTATGGAAAAAGTGTGAATTATTGGAGATGGGCTCGAAATAAACAGATCGAGATTTTGAAAAAAAAAAAAAAAAAAAAAAAAAATAAAATAAAATCAAAACGACTTTTGCTGAAATATTAATCCCTAATCAGGTAGATATTGTCTAAGAAAAGAAAACAAAGGCTCGTTGGACTACAGAAGAACTAGGAACTATAAGATATTTCAGCAATTTTGCTATATTTTTCTAGAATATCCGTTAACAACATTACTGTTGGGAGCTGCCTCCGCGTAATTTTCCAATTATATTTGTTGAGATTTGAGTAATAAAACACTGTATGAAACGGACTGTATATTTTCCTTCTTATGATCTTGCGTAGGTACATAATATTACAATACGATCGCTTGCATGTAACTGTCCTTAAATTTAAAATTGTCTAGAAAATAGTGTCGCCACCAGCAAGGGGTGGTGCAGTAAGCCGCTGTCATTATCAAACACCCGCGCACAGGCGCATCGTCAGGGGGTGAATTTGGGTTCAAACAATGGGGAACTTGCCCATTTTTTTTAATTTCTAAAATGTTGTTTATGTATAAAAACACGCCACACCAAATATCAGCTTTTAAATCGCAGTACTTACTTTGCAATAAATAAAGTTGAGAATGTTGAGATCCTTGCGAAAAGCACTGTGACGTCAGATCGAGAAACTAGTCTCGCGTGGTGTCCCACAGATGGCATACTTTAGCCGAGCGGTATACGTCTTCACCCTAATTAATAGACAGGGCGGGGGTTGGCTTTGAGAAGTCCGCATATTCGGTCATAAGTCTTTTGATTTTTATGTTAGAGGAAAAATAAAAAAAAGTGTCGAGAAGCTCAATTAATCTTCTTTACATAAACTGTCTACAAATTTTTCAAAAAAGCGATAATTATCGAGATATTCGAGGAAATGTAGGAAATTACACGTTTTCCTATAGAGTGTATGTAAATTTAAAAAAAATAATTTTTCTCAGAAACCTTTGTTTTGAAGGCCCGAGATTAATGGAGCATCAAAGTAGTACACGATATTAAGTGAACATCGTATATGAGATCGATTTTAGTTAATTACCGATTAGTTACGGTGAAAATATGGAGAAATTTTACCGAAAAAAAAGTCCCAAATTCCGCCCCCTCTAATTCCTTCATTTTTGTCGGAATTCAAAAAATAAAAAAGAATTTTAGCAACATTAGTTCTATTTAAATTAGCTAGAGTAGTCTTTTGGCGTAGGAGCCAAGATTAAAAAGTTGCCAACTGTGGAAGCTCAAAATTTGCGATATTTTGCCGTACGTGGCCGACATTTCAGTAGTTGTCTCCGAAACGAAAAAGAAATTCAAAATTCTAATGGTAGCAAAAGATTCGTAGTGGAAAATACTCGTTTGACCTTGTTTTTTATTTAGAGCCAACTCTCACCGTTTCGGAGATATTTGCGAAAAATAGCAAAAAACAGTTTACATTTCGAAGCCGAAAAAACTACAAAAACATGCAATCTTGACACTTTCATATTTTTCGAAAAACCCCATTGGGACGGCCGTATGATGGACGACGTAAAGAGGAAGTCTTCCAGATAAACCTGATCGTAAATTGCACGGCGAAATTCGAAAATTCGGCTCGGCACGAACGAATCAAAAGTAGCATTTTGTGACATTTCAAAATATTGAAGATGTTTTTCCAACGAATACGTTTAAATTTTAGGTTAGGTTGTGTCCACTGCTAGTTATTTCTGACAAATGCGCATGCGCATGCGGAATTATCAAAGCCAAAGCAGAATCGGTGTCGCTTGACGCCGTCATCCGACTTTCTCCATCTGATGTCACGTTTCAGGAGTGGGTAAAATCCGGCAGATTTTAATCGCTTATATTTCTGGAAGAGATTTTTTTAAATTTTTTGTTGTCGATGGGGTTTTTAATGATGTTAGTTTACGATTTTGAGTATTTTAAATCAACTTTATTTTTTGGACAAGTTCCCCATTACTGTATGTGTATAAGGAACCCAGTAACCCATAGCCAGGCTAGAATTATTTAGAAGAAATCCTTTGTCCACTACAGTGCAGTTATATAATACATTGTCAAACATGTTAAAAACCATAGAATCGATAGCTTCTTTCCAAGCAGCAACTCATGCCTATCTTTGGGATAAGGCTCACTATAGTGTAGACGAATTTTTTAATTTACCTGATTAACTTGTCGTGGTCAATGTTTTAATTTGTAAAGTTATGGAATTATGTTAAGATCTATATTATTATGTAATTTATTGTAAGAATTTTATCTACATATTCTAATTTTTTGTGACATATTTTCTTGTACAAAAGGCTGAATAAAGTTGTATTGTATTATATTTATTTATAAAAATGAACTCACTGTATATACATATGTAATAATTATTCCGAGAACTAGACACTGTAGAGGAATGTTTCTCTCCTGGCACGGAAATATGTCCATGCTGTTAATCTGAAAGTTGTCTACCAGCGCCACAGTGGGACAAAACTTTACTGTGTCACCCAAATCACTCTACAGGTCGTCAAGTTAAATTTATCAGAAACTTCTTTTTTTTTTATGTTCGTTTTGAAATTTTCTATCAATCTGTCGAGCTGAATTTTTTATTTTTAGCTACAATTTTTTATAATTTTGACCTAAAATTGAATTCTTACTAAAAAAATATCGTATTTTTCAATTAAAATTAGTCTACAGGTCACAAATATGTAAAAATACGCACAATTTTAATTTTAAATCTTTACTTTATAAATATTTAATCTATCTGCCAAAGTAGATTTTTCATTTCCTTTCTTTTATTGTTGATAGCTGCCAAATCGCTGTCAATTTAAAAATTTACAAGCTTGTCTCGTAATTTTGAAAATAATGTGAGTTTTCAAAGAAGAAGAGATATAAAACGTTCGCACTGAAGCTAATTTTGGGCAAAAAAAATTTCTATGGTGTCAGTTTTTCTGTACCATCCCTTCCTTTCATCCCCTGAAAAGGGCAAAAGGAAAAGTTTTCTCCTAAGATTCTCATCTAACTTATTTGAAGTATTTTGATGCGCTTAAGCCAATTTCGGACACAAAATTTTTTTCTGCCCTGTCAGTTTCCCTATACTACCCCCTTTTATACCCTATTTTTTTATGTAAAATTGATTTTAGCGCGTCGAAATACTTCGGAAAAGTTAGCTCAGAACCTTTGGACAAACAAGATTTTTTTTGCATTTCTTTAATGGATAAAATTGGCTGGTAGAAGGAAACTGACACTATAGATTTTTTTTTGTACAAAATTGGCTTCGGCCCGTCAAAATACTCAAAAGTTAGATGAGGACGTTCGGACAAAACTTTTTTTTAGGGGATAAAAGGTAGACAAATACTAACGAGATAGAACGTTATTTTTGTCCAAAATGGCTTCAGCGCCTCAAAATACATCAGCAAAGTTAGTACAAGACTTTTTTTGCAGGCCTATGTTATTAAATGGCATTTTCATTAAGTTGATAGAAATTTTGACAGCTGCCAAAAGTGAAAACTTTGTTTTAATATCAATTATGGAACTGGAAAGATTTAAAACACTTTATATCTCTTCTTCTATGAAATCTCACATTATTTTCAAAATTACGAAAGACGCTTGTAAAAAAGTTTCTGATAATTTTAACTTGATGACCTGTAGGGTGATTTGGGTGGCACAGTACAGTTTCGTCTGGTTTCTGTGCAACGGCTGCATCATAATTATGTGTACAGAACACGTACGGAAAAGGTGCTATTTTTCCAAGTAGAGGAAAATGTGCATATTCAATTTATAATAATTTACCCAACAATTATAAAGACTTAGTACCTGTTAAAGAACAATTTTCTAATCACTAAGGCATTTTATTTCATCTACAAGGTTTTAAATGGGGTCATTTCGACCTATTCCAAAAATATTATTTTCTTGAAAAACTACTTTCAAAAAGATGATCTACCAAAAATTATCAAATTCTGTCAATCCGATCATGTTAAAAAAAATTATTAAAGTCGCGCGGCACATCTAAAACCGACCGAGCCGAATGACGTCATTAGGCTTAAAGGTGTGAGGCGACTCCCGTACAATACACGGGGCGCGCGCTATATTGCTCTCATTAGGTTAGTTCAACGTTGTTAATCATCGGATAAAGACATTGTTAAACTTCGAAACTGTTTTGTTTTGTAATTTGAATAAAAATGTCATCATACCGCACCAAAAATAAATATAAATATTGTATTGTTCCTGAATGCAAAAGCACGACGCGCGACGGCGTCAACACCTGACAAATTTTTTATTCGTTTGCCGACAGACAAAAAGAAAACAGTTCTTTGGCAACAAATAATGCGTCGGGCTGTGCTCTTAAATGAAAAAACAGGAGCCTATTGCAAACGTAAATACCAATAAACATAAAATTTAGAAGAGATATATTTTTTAAATAAATAAGTAAGTATAAATTACGTCAGAAGTTTAGTAGGAATAAAAAAAGCCAAAAAAATATCAGTCGAAGTCATTTATATGCTGACTAGAGTTAGTCACCGCTGTCCAGAGCCGTACTTCAATTTTTTTTGTATTACAATGAAAATAATATGAGAGATTTAACGCTAAAATGTAATGTAAAAACCATGGAAAACACAAACTGTACACAACGTTGATACACTAGCGAAAATTCCTAATCTAAATCTAGAATAATAATACCACTACATAGCTGTCCTTCGTGTTCGAAACACTGACCGATAAATTCGAAGTTCGTCGTCCACGACTAGAAGGGGACATAAAAGCCGAAAAGGTTTCTTACCTATTTCGTCTAGGGGCGACAAGCGTCTCGCGTAACTTTACTACAAGAGTTAGAAATCTTAATTAATTATTCCAGAACATAGAGTTTACATGAGAGTAAAGACGTTTTATCTATTAAGTAATACATTATTATAATTATTATTTAGTATATTGTAGAAAAATAAAACATGCTATATTTTTCCAATAGCAAACTAAATTGGTTGGCAAGGGTTGTTCACTTCGGCGATATAACCACATTACAAAAGCTATTGCATGGTTACAACCACCATCACAAGCTGCACAATCTTCGCACTTTACCTCTACAATATTATGTTCTTTTTCATTTATGCCATATGAAACTTTATAATTTTTTGCATTTATTTTATACTCCGGGATTATTTTGGAAAATAGAAAATAGGAAAACAAAAAACAAACAAAATTTTAAAACATTTAGATAGAAAGCGTGTAAAACATAATTATAATTTATAAGAGTTCGCGTAAAAATATATTTAATTAATACAATAATTATTCTCACCAATATTCAGTAGGAATTAAGCAGGTAATAATGTTTTCCACAAAAATAATTTAGAAAAATATTTGCCCCACTCGCCCTTAAAATGGTTGTTTACTGTCCAGGTGCTTGTTGTCGGCAAACTGTTAAATAAGAATTTTTTTTGTAAAATTAAGTAGTAAATTTCATGCTAGACACATACTTATTTAGTTTTATTTTCAAAATCCTGTACAATGAAGTAATTTTTATATGTATCATTAAAATAAGATCTTATTTACCTTTGCACTTACTTCCTCTCATTTCTGCACTTAAATATTCGTGATTGGAATTAAAATATTCCGTTAGCAAGTCTACCTCCGCAAGATTGGAAGAATCTGCTTTTACAAAGCCCCTTTCGCACATTTTTTGTTTTAAAAAAGCACAAAGTATATAAAAAAAATCACCTACACGTCTCTTTATGCACATGTAAACTTTACATAAGTATATAATTACACATTACATACATGCAATTTCACTGAGAAGACGGCGCGGCGCGGACCGTCAAGCTGCTACTGCTGTCTGTTTAAGCCTAATGACGTCACGCGGGCACGAGTTTCTTTTCCCGTCCGCGGCAACTTTGAGGCTTAATATTTTGAAAACTATCATAGATAAAGACGTGAAATTTTGTATGACTAGTTTTTGTATTAAACAAATTATGATAATGTTGAAAAAGTCGCAATATAGAATTATCGGAAATGACCCCATTATAAATTTTACTTCTTAGGTTATTGTTTATTTTCATTCATATGTTTGTTCTGTTTGATAATGGAATATTACAATATAATTATAACTTTCTTTGTACATACTTGATTTGACTTGTTCTACGCCTGTTTGATTTTTTTAAATAGTAGGTATACAATTATTATTATTATTTACTAAGGTAATGGTTCTTGTGACATTTTCCCACCATTTTCTAATCCTCTACCAACCTTGACGAAAGATATAATGCTCATTTTAGACATATTCAAGTTACTGAATTTATTACAGTTAAAAGGTCTAGCCGTACTTCCATGGCGAAACTGCCCCCGATAGGAACCTATATCGTAACCTATCTTATATTGTAGAGGGCGCTAATAGTAGTTGATCGAGTAGATATTAGCTCTATATCTTAGTTGATTGAGGAGCTATTTGAAAAAAAGTGTCCGGAGACGACTTTTTTTCAAAGCGATATATCTTAGTTAATTTTAAAGCTAGGAAAATAAAACTAAATGGCAGTGTTATGGTACACTTTACAGTTTATTTTATAGCATTTCCTATGGGCCAAGCCCAAATAAAAGTATTTAAAAAATGCAAAGAAAAATTTTGTCAACCGATTTCTATCAGATCTAATTGAATTACCACTTTTAAAAAATATATATAATAATTGTCTGTGTCTTGCCTAACAGCATGCCAAGTTTCATTAAAATCCAAGAGGTGCAACATGTTGAAAAAAAATTTAAAGTAAGTGGACCGCCACCTTACGACCACTGTGTTGACGCTTTTAATTTGCATTACATTTCGATAATCATTGGAAAAGTTGCGTTTTGACAGCTCATACAAAGTATATCAGTTGGTGGTGTCAACTAGCCTATTACAATGTTTTTTTTGATCTACTTTTATAGTGACTGTAGTCGGTCTCAGTTAAGAATGCAGTTGTTTTCGTTATGAGCGGAGCACAGTTTACACATGATATGGGAATTCCCAAGTAAGTGGAATCCCCTATGGTCGACTCAAGCCAGTTGGTACTTAAAATAAAAATTAACGGTTTAAATTGGCTTTTCTTTTTCATTTGGTTCTTTTATAAATACATTGAAATTATTTAATTCATATTGTAGCATATTTTGTTTAGATTAATGAAAGCCTCTTAAAATGCCAAGTGTTATAAGAAATAGGTAAACCTACTACTTGCTTGTGCTCGATATCAGGCGAGCTATTCTTGTCTCTGCCGTTCTGAACTCTTTGATCTCTCTCGCGTAGCGTAGATTTCATCACTCTCATTTAAGAGCATGGTTCTATTTAATTCTATTGTGCGATGTACGAGAGGCGTCGATATCGCCACTCTCATTTAAAATAATGGTTTATTTAATTTCAGTGTGCGATGTGCGAAGTGCGGTGCTATGTGCGTTGTGCGGTGCACCGACGTGACGACGTGGTCATGCACTTACACGGAGGTTATGATATTTGTGTACACTCTTTAGGCAGGTATATGAGAGAGATCAAAGATACAGTTCAGAACGGCAGAGACAAGACCAGCTCGCCTGATATAGAGCACAAGCAAGTAGTAGGTTTACCCGTTTCTTATAACACTGACATTTTTGGAGGATTTACGTCTATAATGAGCTTTTATTACTCTAAATAAAATATGTTGCAATATGAATTAAATCATTTCAATGTATTTCAATTTCAATGTATAAAAGGAAAGTGCCAAATAAAAGCCAATTTAAACCGTTAATTTTTATTTTATGTACCAACTGGCTTGAGTCAGCCATGGAGGGATTCCACCTACTTGGGAATTTCAATATCCTGTGTAAATTGTGCTCCGCTCATAACGTAAACAACTGCATTCTTAACTGAGACCGACTATAGCCACTATAAAAGTAGATCCAAAAAAAACATTGTAATATTCTAGTTGACACCACCAACCGTTGATATACTTATTATAAGCTGTCAAAACGAAACTTTTCCAAATATTAATGAAATGTAATGCAAATTAGAAGCGTCAACATAGTGGTTGTTTAAGGTGGTCCACTTACTTAAAATTTTTTTTCGACATGTTGCACCTCTTGGACTTTAATGAAACTTGGCGTGTTGTTAGGCAAGACATAGACAATTATTATATATTTTTTTCAAAGTGGTAATTCAACTAGATCGGATAGAAATCGATTAACAAAATTTTTCTTTGCATTTTTAAATACTTTTATTTAGGCTTGGCCCACAGGAAATGCTATAAAATAAGCTGTAAAGTGTACCAGTGTTAGTTTTATTTCTCTAGCTTTAAAATTAACTAAGATATATCGCTTTGAAAAATAGTCGTCTCCGGACACTTTTTTTCAAATAGCTCCTCAATTAACTAAGATATAGAGCTAATATCTACTCTATCAACTACTATTAGCGCCCTCTACAATATAACATGGGTTACGATATAGGTTCCTATCGGGGGCAGTTTCGCCATGGAAGTACGGCTAGGCCATTTGCAACACTGTATAATAGGTAGGTATATCTAAAAAATTGACAACTGACAATTCATTAGAAGTTTTAGTTCGAGTTCACTAGTATGTTTTATCTATATTAAAATAATTTATATTCCAAATCGGAGCTATATTAATGACAATGTGACAGTAATTATTTCAGCTGGATACATACAACTGATATTAATTAATCAGTGCGCAAAATGTAATAAATAATTCACAACTGTCGCTTCTTTTTATTTCCACTGATCACGTCCCTAACGAGGCATACTAGTTACAATTCAGATTAATTTTCTAGGTCACGTATTGTTTCATATTGCATACGATTTTGCCGTTAGCAAATTATATCTCATAATTTCAAAATGTTTTAACGCTCCTTTAATTCATTTTGAAATGTTGTGAATACTTAAATTGTTGGCTGAAAAGTCATTTGTCAAATGTCAATTCAAAATTACTTCAGGTAACCTGAGAATATTCCCTTCATCACTGAAGAAAAGGGAAAGCAAAGCCTTGTAGATCAAATCAAATAAATAAAATATATAATATATAGTATATATCAGATGGTAAGGAAGAAATATTCCTAACTTAGAAATATTGTTTTTGTTTTTTTTTTTTGTTATTTGCATATTGCTTTTCAGTTACTCAATAATTAAAACAACATAAAAATAAAGTATTTTCAGTGTCACTAAACTCACTAGAAACATCTATATCTATATATTAAATTGTATTGAACAGCTTCTAGTACAGTAACTAGAGGTTAACTCGATATAATGTCATATGAATTAGATTTCGTTCTTCTTGGCAACTTAATAGTAATACATCAAAGAAAAGTTTATATATTGTACGTGGTTTTGACTCTAACTACCTAAAAACATATACACTGGAGCTGAAAGAGAATCAAAGAGAAGAAAAGGTTCTATGCAAATTTTCATATAAATTGTTAGTCTTCAAGTTAAGCCACTTAAAAAGTGAGACTTTAGCTTGAAAAAGAGGTATTTCAAAACGATTTTCGTCAAATAACTTGAAAGGTAATACATTGAGAGAAACAAGTAAGAAAACTACAAAATTAATGGTTTCGGAGATTTGGAGTATAAATATTACGTCCGAACGTCTATAAGGCGTAGTACTTAGTCTAAATGCTAAATATTTTAAAAGCTACGACATTAACGTTGAAAATGCTAAGAACCAAAATGAAAGACTATTAATTAGGCTTTTAAATGATTTTTTGACGGTGTGGCAGAAACAATGTACTCCACCAAATTTTTTAATAAAAATGTTGCCATATTGTTAATGTAAGTAGTCAGGAATAAAAAATATATATTTTCATATACTGTTTTTCGTTGATATATAATATGACCTAGAGGCTCAAATTTTTTCGTTCATTTACAGCGCTTGCTTTAGAAAAAAATTGCATTTTAGACTAAAAGAGGATTTTAAAAAAAAGTATTTCTGTTTCTTTGCAAATATATCATTAAATATTAGTTTGAGCAAATATCAAAAATAAAGCTTATAAGCTGATAATGAATTTTTCTTATTTTGAATATGTATATAGTTTTAATAGTTTCGGAGATATTTAAGTTTGTAGATGGCACCCGGAACGTTTACAGGATGGAGTATTTAGTTTAAACGTTGAATATTTTAGAAACTGTGACACTTGCATAAAAAAATCTGAGAAACAAAATTAAAGATAATTAATCAGTCTTTAAAATGATTTTTTGTTTGTTTCCGCATTATAAAAAATAAAGTAGTTATTGCCGAAACAATGCGCGTTTTCACATTTTTTTAAACAAAATATCGCCATTTTGTTATAGTAATTGTTGAGCAATTATTTCTTTTTCAAAAATTCTGTATTTCGTTAATACCAGATGTTTCAATTTTTTTGTCCGTTTAAAATACTTGCTTCAGAAAAAAAATTTTATCCGCCATATTGGAGCCACCATTTTGAACTTTTTAATTTTCAACTTCAGATATATATAGTCCATATAGAAACTGAAGACGATACCTTTTACTACAATAATAAATTATCATTACATATGAGACTATTCAGAGATTTTACATATTTTCAACTCTAGTTACCTACTTATATTGATATATGCACAAATTATTTAAGCAATTTTGAACAACTACAAATACAGATATGCTTATATTGCTTATCCCAAATGAAACTAAACTTATTAGTAATAATTATTATTTCAGACATATTTTGCACATTTATTAACTACGAGGTGTATTTTCGAAATATGAATTTAAAAAAATCTAAATGAGCCTGTTGCGTGTGCATACGCACAGATTAAATCAGATGCTTTGTCGCTTAAGTCACTTCTCTAAAATCGTGTGTTCTTCCTATGTTTTAATTATTTACTCCACTTTAAGCCATCGTAAGTTTAGACATAACCATACCTAATTGAGGCTAAATTTTTGACGTATATTTTTGCTAAAACATTTAGATTAAGAGTTATTTACAATAATTTAGTAAGAATACTAGAAAAATGTCACTTAATTTAAATATCGCGGTAACTGTAGAGCTTTCGACATATATTGTATGAACTTTTTTTATTTTCCTTTAAGTCACGAAAATTCCAAAAAGAATCTGATAGCTTAAAGGGTTATCGAGTTACAAACAATTGAATATTTCACCCTTCAAGTGGGTACAGGGGGTGAATGACGAGTATCTGAGTTAGCCTAGAAATTACTTAGTATTGTATAATAGACTCCCTATCAAATGAAATACGTCGCATTTTTTCTTCATTCTAAGCCCACGAAACTACACAAGCATGTCCACTAGTCGTGGGACTCGGACAATTGATCGTTGAGATCAGAATACTGTCTACTTTCAAATGATTTACTATAGAAAATGGATGTTATGCTGAAAAATAAGAAAGTTCCAAAAAGAGCGCTAAACGTCGTTCAATTTGTACCAAATCTTCTCATTTTCATGGGTGAGGAATTTAAAAAATATGTTTTTAATCTAGAGAATTTGTCAACGATATCAATAAGAACAGTGCAAAATCCATATTAATATAGAGTAGAATAGAATAAGTTTATTTAACAAATTGTTCTACTACAATGTAATTGTTAAAAATTATATATATACATACACATATACACATATACACCACACATTATATATAATATAATAATACCGAAACGACACTACAATTTTTAAAACGGTATACATTATAAAAAGAAAAACAAATATAATACATAGTACATACTTTGACAATGATATAAATTACAAGAAATAAGATACGTACATACTGCTAACTTTCAGGTGATTAAAATGATCTATCTACTGTGAATTAATTATTTTTTAAATCTATTATATCATTAATTTTTTTTCTTTCAGTTTCCATTACAAATTGTTTGGAAACTATTTTAAATTTATGAACTGATTTTACGTTCTTAATTCCTGTGGGAAAAAAATTGTATGCTTTCGGAGCAAGGAAGTTATGGCTTCTCTGGCCGATGGTTTTTAACATACTTTTACAGAGAACATCATTTTTGTATCTGGTTTGATGTTTGTGATTTGCAAGGTTCTTCTCTTCAGAGTATGTTTTAACAACTAAGGAATGAAAGTATAATTGGCGGATATCCATTATTCTGGCCTCTTTGTATAATATATCTGATGGGTGAGTTATTGTTTTTTTGTATATTATCTTTAGAATTTTTTTTTGAATTTTTTCTAGACCACTAAGGTTAGTTTTTAATAACCCTCCCCATCCTATTATGCCATATCGCAATTGAGATTCAATTAGAGCAAGATAGGTAGTTCTAAGTTGGTCAATATTTAGTAAATCTCGAAGATTATTAAAGAGGTAAAGCATACTTCTTAATTTACTAACCAATTTATTTATATGAACGTCCCACTTGAAATGGGAATCTATATAAATGCCAAGATATTTCACATGAGTGTTAGATAATATCGATATTGACTGATTTTCGTCTAAGTAGTATATTCAGTTTGTTGTAATTTGGTAATGTAGACTTGTAACAGGAAAAGGGAATAAATAATGTTTTATTAAAATTTATCGTTAAAAGTTTAGAATTAAACCAGTCAATTATTTTTTTGAAATCATTCTCTACATCAATTTTTAAAATTTCCCATGATTTGTTTTCGTAGAAAACTACTGTATCTGTCAGCAAAACTGAGAATACTACCTGACGTTTCAAAGCCTGTAGAGAAAAAAAAGCGGGGTTCCCGTGAATAATTTCAACAATAAATTTGTTTGCATAATATTTTCCACGACAATATGGTCGCCAATTCGATGTTGAAAACTTGACGATCTCAATTATCTTCTTTCCTGTTAGCTCTCTCTACCCTGTCGTCACTTTTTCCACATGGCGGCCGTAGCGGCAAAAATCATTTCAAAAATACAATTGGAAATCGCACTTCGGAGATAAGAACATTACTTTGGTTTTTTTAAATGGTACATCCCGTATATTTTTACACCATTTGAAAAGCCATAAAGCTTTTTAATGGTATATAGAACATATTATTTATCTTAAAAAAAAATTGTCTGATTTACTAGGTATAAATTTACAATTATTCGACAATTATTTAATTAGCCGCGGAAGTATGTAATTTAAAGTAAACAATACATTAGTTCTGTCAAGATATTCGTTGGTAACTAATTTCACTTTGTTTTAAATAAAATGGAAAATTTCAATTATTGATATATATTTTTCGGCTACCATGACTTAATGGTAACAAAATAAAAAATCTAATATCTAATATAGTTTTTAAGTAAAGTACTATGTACATCCTTAAAAAACTCTTTTATAGCCTTTCAGATGGTGTAAAATATACGGGGTGTTCTACAGTTTCCGCCAAAAATTTTGCACCATATGGGAAACTCTATTGTTATTGACTTTCTGACAAAATTCTATTCTTGATAAAAGTTAGTGCATATTCTCAAATGAAAAAGGGGCTGCGCAAATTTCTGTTAGTCCAGGTGCTTAGGTCGAAAAATTAATTTTTTTGAAACTGGCTCAAGAGTGAACTACCTTTATTTTTAAAGATATCGAAAAATGTTATTTATAGAAGTTACTTATAATACAATGTTATATCCAGACATAAAATTTGGTTGTTCTATTTTAATAATAAAATTTTTCACTTTTCTACGCATAATTCCTTAACTATATTTTTCAATATTTTTCCGTTATTAATAATTCTCTCTATTTAATAGTTTCAGCCTAACTAATGGATTAAAATCTACTTTGAAGAACTTCTAGCAGTACTTTTTTGATCAAATATATATTTTGGGAAAAATGCTGAATTTCTTGGTGTATAGTTGTTCTATTTTTTCCAGTCTTAACTATTTAGAATTTTTTTAATACAATTAAAAATAGTTTCATTTAGATCTATAACTAAACAACAGAAGGGAAAAATTTCACTAACTTCAGAACAAAGAAAAGAGAAGTAGGATTGGTGCCTATTATGCTTTCATTAACATAAAATTACCTTTTAAAAAATTTATTTTTGGAAAAATTTTTGCTTGTTTTGAGTTATGGATTGATTGATTTTTGTAAAACACATGTTATTTTCTATAACTTTTATTTTTATACTGTTTCACGTAATTCCAAAAATAACGAAGTTAAATAAGGTTCTAACGTTCGCGCAACCACCCTGTACAAAAAATCCTCGTATTGATTATTTACCGGTTAAACGACAGATTGACTGTACTAATACATAAACTGACTAAGTTAAGCACGATTCACCGATATCAGTTATGATAATGGCCGAATTATTTGAAATGGTGCAGAAATGAAAATAAATATATGTTCACAACTGACAATGAAAAGGAATTGATTAGTAGTATGTACAAAGAGATTTAGGTTCAAACCCGATAACCCGATGGCACGTCTAACAGCAATATGAAAAATTGTTGAACTTCTGTGTCGCAGCTAATGAAATAATATGAACTACCAAAAGTTCTTACTATTTGGTTTCAATTCAATCTGTATGCATCAGTACGAGAATGCACCGTTGCACTTTCATCAATGCTAAAAATAAGTGAATGGTTCCGGTAAATATTTATTTTCAATTATGATTCTTAAAACCGACACACGTCAGTTTTAATGATCATAATGAAAAATGGACCACGCTAATGCTATTTTAGTTAATAAACTAAGTTGATGAAAGACCCCTTCGGAAAATAATGCATCACGTATGTGATCCTTGATAATTAGCGTATCTTTAGTGTGTTTTTAGATATTTTGAACATAATTACTATTTCGAAAACTATTTAAGGGATCTACACACGATCCAGCGGCATGGAGCAGACCAACCGACCTTCTCGGTACACTTTGAAGATTGCCATGCGAACTCGTAAAAATGAGCTGGTCTACTAGATTGAAATGGTCTGCTCGATTGTCGGTACGCTTTGAAGATCTGGAATTCCAGCAGACCAGTTCACTTTTATGAGAGTTGTTATGGCAATTTTCAAAGTGTACCGAGAACGACGGTTGGCTGGTTGGCTGGATTGTGGAAATTAATTTATTTGTTATCTACTATTTTTTATTTATTTATATAAATTATTCAAATAACAATATATTTTTTTGTGACAATCTTTGAAAGAAAATGTTTTTATACAATTGTATTAAAGTAAACCGCAGATTTAGCAGGCACTCAAAAAATATCGGCATCTTTGACTTTGCGTGCGGCGTGTTTGATGGGTCAAAGGCGCCGACATTTTTTTGACTGCCTGTTAAAGGAGTCTACACACGATCCAGCGGCAGGGACCCGACATTGTCGCTACGCTTTGAAGATAATTGGAATTCCAGCGGACCAGTTCACTTTTACGAATGAGTTCAAAGCGTGCCGACATGGCTGGGTCCCTGCCGCTGGATCCTTAAATCTGGATTACTATAGATGATAGAGCATTATTCATCATAATGTTACTGTTTACTTAGGACTAAAAAAACATTCACCTCCTACAAATGCAAAGCCACCTGCGTTACCAAAATATAGGGAAAAAATGAAAAAATCATATTAGGCATTTGTGAGTGAAGAAGATGAAACTAATATGTTGGAATAGGCATATTTTTCCCCGTCTGCTTCAATTCGACAACTCAAAATAGAATGTAACGTTAGCAAGGAAAGTGCGAGAGCAATTTTAAAGAAACATAAATACCGTTCGTATATGTATAACCTACACCAGCATTTATACGAGAATGATTCAGATCGAAGATTAGTGTATTGCAATTGGTCATTACGTAAACAAGTTGACGACAATAACTTTCTTTCCAAAATTTTGTTCACAGACTTACCAATAATGGTATGTTCAACCGAAACAACATGCGGTACTGGGCTCAAAAAATTCGACATTCTTAAGACAAGGACGTTTCCAAGACAGGCTCGGTTTTAACGTTTGGACTGGGATAATTGGGAACAGAATTATTGGTCCCATATTTTCTGATGGTTCTTTAACTGGCGAAAGGTATCTTGACTTCCTCCAAAATGAAATTAACAATCTACCTCAGGATTTAAAAATAATGTACTTTCATCAAGATGGGGCACCACCACACAATGCCCATATCTTTCGCAATTACCTAAATGAAACCTATGAAGAACGGTGGATTGACACCAATGGTCCAGTTAGGTGACCACCTAGGTCACCTGGTCTGACTCCCCTCGATTTTTATTTGTGGGGATATCTTAAAAATAAAGTTTACTCCAGACAACCAACAACATTAGAAGACTTGCGTAATAGAGTAACACAAGCATTCCAAAAAATTTCGAACGATGAGTTAAGAAATGTTGTTCGGTGTATTTAAATAGGACACAACTTTGTGCTGTGGGGAACGGGAATCATTTTGAACACATAATTGGACATTGACGATGAAATTAAAAGCTATTTTACATTAGAATTTTCAGAATTCATTTTGGTAGTATTTTGATTTAGTTAAGTTTTTTAATAATAATTTTGTTTTTTCGTGTTTCGATTTTTGTGCCATGTTTTTATTCGCAAACTTGTTTATTATTTTACTTTGTAGGTAGGTAGGTAGCACAGTACATTGTTTCATTAATATGAAATAAAGGTATGCAATGAAGAATAAGGTACCTATTTTTGAATTATTTAATTTTTTAATGTTAAACAGAAATAAAACTATATTGTCGTATTCGAAACAAAATTCTCTATCTACTGTTGTGGATGGTCCATACACATTCCATTTAAAAAAATTGACTTTCTTATCAAAAACCAACACTTTAAAATTTATTGCCCCACAATACACTTAATATTAACTTACTACTAAGAATTATCATTTTTGTGGATGAAAGAGATAGATAAACAGTTACAGCCTCCTGGGTTGAAAAATGAAATTAAAAATTCTAAAATTATATTTGAAAAAAATGAAAATTTCGCAACGTGATCAGATAGAATTTGGTCCGGAGATTCCAAAAATACCAAAATATACAGGGTGTTCCGTTTAAAAAATCAAATTTGATGTTATTTCCGTCGAAACCGAAAGTTGACCATTTTAACTACACATGACACTAAATCGGAAAATAAATCTTATATACATGTTCCAAATTTCAAAACAGTTGGTTCATAAACAAAAGAGCTATACGCCTAGGCCGGTTCTCGTGGCCACCCGGTATACAGCAACAAAGGTTAGTGAATTTTTTGCAATCGGGCGTCCTTTGTAAGCAATTTACGGATTCTGTGGCTGATGTAGCACGACTGAAATATTTCATTTAATTTTTTTCTTAGTAGAGAGAGGTTTAAGGCTATGTTTAAGCCAAATCACAATAACACAAAAATCAAAACTTTGAAGATTTTATTAATATTTTAATGTTTATATTAATTTCACAGGAAAGAAAATTATTAACATTTAACGACAAACAAATGAATCTAAAGAGGTATAATCTGAAGATATTGAACTTGATCATATGTTGATGACTGCGTTCAAATTAAACTATGAAGAATTCCACTCCACACTTGCTTAAAACTTTAGGGTTTTCAAATTAGAATTAATTTTACTTGTTGATTTAAAATAACCAGAGCAAAGGGAATTTCAGGGAGTGGTAGAAATTAAGTTATATTAATATTATTGTAAATTAACCAGAAAAAATTGAAAGGACAGGTTGGCAGACGGGCAGAAGAGAGAGTAGAGGTCCTGCGGGACCATAAAAAACATTTGTTATTGACTCTATGGGATTATAAGAACTACAAAGAGGTTACACACGATCCAGCGGCAGAGAGCCAGCCTTGTCGGTACGCTTTGAAGATAATTGGAATTCCAGCGGACCAGTTCACTTTTACGAATGAGTTTAAAGCATGCCGACAAGGCTGGCTCCCTGCCGCTGGATCGTGTGTAGATCCCTTAAAACATTATGATGAATAATGCTATATCATCTATAGTAATCCAGATTTAAGGATCCAGCCGCAGGGACCCAGCCATGTCGGCACGCTTTGAACTCATTCGTAAAAGTGAACTGGTCCGCTGGAATTCCAATTATCTTCAAAGCGTAGCGACAATGTCGGGTCCCTGCTGCTGGATCCTTAAAACTGGATTACTATAGATGATATAGCATTATTCATCATAATGTTTTAAGAGGTCTACACACGATCCAGCTGCAGGGAGCCAGCCTTGTCGGCATGCTTTAAACTCATTCGTAAAAGTGAACTGGTCCGCTGGAATTCCAATTATCTTCAAAGCGTACCGACAAGGCTGGCTCTCTGCCGCTGGGTCGTGTGTAGACCTCTTTGTAGTTCTTATAATCCCATAGAGTCAATAACAAATGTTTTTTATGGTCCCGCAGGACCTCTACTCTCTCTTCTGCCCGTCTGCCAACCTGTCCTTTCAATTTTTTCTGGTTAATTTACAATAATATTAATATTAATATAACTTAATTTCTACCACTCCCTGAAATTCCCTTTGCTCTGGTTATTTTAAATCAACAAGTAAAATTAATTCTAATTTGAAAACGCTAAAGTTTTAAGCAAGTGTGGAGTGGAATTCTTCATAGTTTAATTTGAACAGAGTCATCAACATATGATCAAGTTCAATATCTTCAGATTATACCTCTTTAGATTCATTTGTTTGTCGTTAAATGTTAATAATTTTCTTTCCTGTGAAATTAATATAAACATTAAAATATTAATAAAATCTTCAAAGTTTTGATTTTTGTGTTATTGTGATTTGGCTTAAACATAACCTTAAACCTCTCTCTACTAAGAAAAAAATTAAATGAAATATTTCAGTCATGCTACATCAGCCACAGAATCCGTAAATTGCTTACAAAGGACGCCCGATTGCAAAAAATTCACTAACCTTTGTTGCTGTATACCGGGTGGCCACGAGAACCGGCCTAGGCGTATAGCTCTTTTGTTTATGAACCAACTGTTTTGAAATTTGGAACATGTATATAAGATTTATTTTCCGATTTAGTGTCATGTGCAGTTAAAATGGTCAACTTTCGGTTTCGACAGATATAACATCAAATTTGATTTTTTAAACGGAACACCCTGTATATTTTGGTACTTTTGGAATCTCCGGACTAAATTCTATCTGATCACGTTGCGAAATTTTCATTTTTTTCAAATATAATTTTAGAATTTTTAATTTCAGTTTTCAACCCAGGAGGCTGTAACTGGCCTCCTGGGTTCAGTTTATCTATCTCTTTCATCCACAAAAATGATAATTCTTAGTAGTAAGTTAATATTAAGTGTATTGTGGGGTAATAAATTTTAAAGTGTTGGTTTTTGATAAGAAAGTCAATTTTTTTAAATGGAATGTGTATGGACCATCCACAACAGTAGATAGAGAATTTTGTTTCGAATACGACAATACAGTTTTATTTCTGTTTAACATTAAAAAATTAAATAATTCAAAAATAGGTACCTTATTCTTCATTGCATACCTTTATTTCATATTAATGAAACAATGTACTGTGCTACCTACCTACCTACAAAGTAAAATAATAAACAAGTTTGCGAATAAAAACATGGCACAAAAATCGAAACACGAAAAAACAAAATTATTATTTAAAAACTTAACTAAATCAAAATACTACCAAAATGAATTCTGAAAATTCTAATGTAAAATAGCTTTTAATTTCATCGTCAATGTCCAATTATGTGTTCAAAATGATTCCCGTTCCCCACAGCACAAAGTTGTGTCCTATTTAAATACACCGAACAACATTTCTTAACTCATCGTTCGAAATTTTTTGGAATGCTTGTGTTACTCTATTACGCAAGTCTTCTAATGTTGTTGGTTGTCTGGAGTAAACTTTATTTTTAAGATATCCCCACAAATAAAAATCGTGGGGAGTCAGACCAGGTGTCCTAGGTGGTCACCTAACTGGACCATTGGTGCCAATCCACCGTTCTTCATAGGTTTCATTTAGGTAATTGCGAAAGACATGGGCATTGTGTGGTGGCGCCCCATCTTGATGAAAGTACATTATTTTTTAAATCCTGAGGTAGATTGTTAATTTCATTTTGGAGGAAGTCAAGATACCTTTCGCCAGTTAAAGGACCATCAGAAAATATGGGACCAATAATTCTGTTCCCAATTATCCCAGTCCAAACGTTAAAACCGAGCCTGTCTTGGAAACGTCCTTGTCTTAAGAATGTCGAATTTTTTGAGCCCAGTACCGCATGTTGTTTCGGTTGAACATACCATTATTGTCGTCAACTTGTTTACGTAATGACCAATTGCAATACACTAATCTTCGATCTGAATCATTCTCGTATAAATGCTGGTGTAGGTTATACTTATACGAACGGTATTTATGTTTCTTTAAAATTGCTCTCGCACTTTCCTTGCTAACGTTACATTCTATTTTGAGTTGTCGAATTGAAGCAGACGGGGAAAAATGTACATATTCCAACATATTAGTTTCATCTTCTTCACTCACAAATGCCTAATATGATTTTTTCATTTTTTCCCCATATTTTGGTAACGCAGGTGGCTTTGCATTTGTAGGAGGTGAATATTTTTTTAGTCCTAAGTAGATCCTAATTTGTTCTATACTTAAGTAAAATTTGATTCAAATCGGAAAAAATAAAAAAGTTAAAAGAGTGTTACCATTTCAAGTGAAACACACTGTATAAGAGAAGCTAAGGTCTCAAAAAATTTTTTGGCATTAGTTTCATCTTCTTCACTCACAATAAATTCATTTTCAACGTTATTTGGTTCTTTTCTTAATTTCATTTCTACTCTTCTAAAGTATGTCCTGTCTGGATGATGTCTCTCGGGAAAACGCGCAGCATACAGAGCACATGCATTTATCGAATTTTTCAGACAGTCATGTTAATAGCATATCAATTTGTACATTTCTGGTATACTTATTTTCCATTGTTGCTTAAAACACAACTTAAAGCTCACACCTTTAATAAAACGTCAAACGAAATTGTAGTTTTCTGATTGTTATGACGTTTAATATTTGTTTCCAGGCCTGCTATCTTTTTAATTCAAATAAGCAAAATGAAATAAAGGTATGCAATGAACACTAAAGTACTTATCTATTCTTGAATTATTTAATTTTCTAGTGTTAAATAGAAATAAAACTAGACATATCCCATATTGTCGTATTCGAAATAAAATTCTCTAACTACTGTTGTGGATGGTCCATACACGTTCCATTTAAAAAAAAATACTTTCTTATCAGAAACCAACACTTTAACATTTATTGGCCCACAATACATTTAATATTAACTTACTACTAAGAATTATCATTTGTGTGGATGAAAGAGTGGAGATAGACAAATTTTACAGCGTTAAAATTATTTTTGAAAAAAAATGAAAATTTCGCAACGTGATCAGATAGAATTTGGTCCGTAGATTCGAAAAATACCAAAATATACCGGGGGTTTCATTTAAAAAATCAAATTTGATGTTATTTCCGTCGAAACCGGAAGTCGGCCATTTTGACTACACATGTCACTAAATCGAAAAATAAGTGTTATATACATGTTCCAAATTTCAAAATAGTACAATAGTAAGCCTCGGCCTGTTCTCGTGGCCACCCGGTATTTTTCCATAAGACTGCATTTTTTAACATGCATGCAGTACGAAAACAACTCTTAATTAAGTGTGCGCTTGCAGCAACGCTGAATATATAAATATGTTGAATAAACAAGAGGGCAAAGCTTTGATAATATCTGTAAACATGCCTTTATTTGTAGTAGCATAACGGATTCATTTTTCCTTTGAATGTTATGTTTCATAAAAGCTGCAACACAAATTGAGTAACTCAAATAAATATTTTCGCTTAAATTAACATATCTTTAGTACACAAGAAAGTATATAAAGTTTAGTCTAATAGATATTTGATTTACTCCCTTGATTAAAACCCTGTGAGATTTAATAATAAACGATAATAGTTACGACCATAGCCCTTATGATCTTATGACCTTATGATTATAATAAAAATATTCGTAATGATATTCACACTTGAAGACTTTGAGACCTCTTATCCCTCGATAGTTGGAATAAGTTCTCGTTTCTTCATGTACCATTTCTAGGGATAACGAAATCATTATCTAAATTAGTTTTGACTTGGACAGCTTGTGATTCAAAGATATTTTTGGTAGTGAATCAAGAGTGATCCGTACTCCTAGATGTGGGACACTTAGGCATCATTTTTCCACCGAATACATTAAATCAAACGACTCTCGATAGTTCAATATTCTTAATGAGAAATGAAACCCATGAGAAATTATTTTTTCATGTACTTCACGTAATTTAATTGTTTATTATTTGTCGGCTTATTTTTGCTTAGTTGAGGTGGTTTCATCGGATAACTACTAGGCCGCTAAGGATTAAAAAACCGCTGCCCATGGAATCACTACTTCCACATCTAGATTTCCTATCCAAGTCTCTCACAACGAACAAATTTTTTATGTGGAAATAATTTTTATGGAACGTTAATAACATAATATTTGAAATCGTCTACCCCAAAAATCCATAAAACGATATCCCACTTCGGTAGTGGGGTGGGGGTGATGATAGGGGGTGCTAGTGGATGAAGTAAAAAATAGGTTTCTGGTTCTGGTACACCACTAAATCACAAATTTTTTTCATTCACTTTAATAAGAGACCTTAGCTTCTCTTGTATATACTAAATGCAATTTTATGAACTCTTAGTACGTACCGTATACCAAATTACAAGTCAATATCTTAAATGGTTTCAGAGTAATCGTGCGCACAAAAAAAGTTACAGACAGACCGACAGACGGACAGAAATTTTTTTTGCTCAAACTTAAAATCTCGACGTTTCATGACATTCTAAGTCTATTTGAACAAAATTTTTTTGTCGTCACTATACTTCCATTGGATGCAGGCCCTCACATCATATCATGGGCCCCGGTACCAAATTCACTGGCGGGCCCCCGCGCCCAATAATTGATGAGCGGAGGGGAGAAATTTGAAAAAAATGTATTTTGACAAGATCTCCCGCACTTACTGATTGATGCGCGGTTAGAAATGTAAAAAAAATTGTCCAGGTCTCATAATTAATAAGCGAGGATTGCATTTACTAGTCTGACCGAGCTCCTAAAGTGGTCGGGCCCCGGTACCACGGTACCTACTGACCCCCCCCCCCTGTTGGGGCCCTGACTGGATGTGGAAGTAAAAAAATTATTCTATGAGAAAACTGTTCGCAACTAAATACAGTTGGAGAATGAGTATATATGGATTTTCTTTGACTTGCGTATTTGATATCGTGAAGCCGAAATTTGTAGTACAAAAAATAAAAACATTAGGTATAGTAGAACCTGTAGATAAATTATAATTTTTGACAAATAGAAGTTTTTTGATAATAAAAGTGGAAAATGCCATTTCGATAAATTTGAATACAGACATTGCCCTCCCACAATGAGATAGGCAGACAATAATGCTTATTATATCTGAACAAAATGCTCCAAACTTGGAAGAAAAAACTAATAACGCAATCCAAAATTTGAACAGATATGGAGAAGATAGGCTTATCATTAACTACCGAAAAACTACATATAAGCAGTTTAGCACTAAATTAAGTACCTAGGAGTCAACGCACTTAAACAATAAGCGACTAAAATTTCGAAATCTATATTCAATTTTAGCCGATTAGATAAATACGCTAAAATTTGGCAGGAAGGTTAGTTCAATAAAACTCATAGTTTCACAAATATTCGTTAAAATTGATTGCATTATATTTCTTAAGTTATCCAAAAGGCTATTTTTAGAGGTATTTATTTTTTTATAAATTAAACAGTTATCAAAAAGTGTTTTCATTGGTCTAGTTTTATTCAAAATTTTGTTGGGAATAATTTGGCATATTTATTTTTCTGATGCGATTACTAAGACCGGAGATAATAAGAAAAATAACAGAAAATATCAATTTTGAAACACAAGGCTTTTAAATTACTTCCACATCCAGTGAAAGTATAGTAACGACAAGAAAAATTGAATATTTTTATTACTCAAATAGGCTTATAATGCCATGAAACGTCGAGATTTTAAGTTTGAGAAAAAAAATATGTCTGTCCGTCTGTCTGACTGTCTGTCTGTAACCTTTTTTGTGCGCACGATTACTCTGGAACCGTTTAAGATATTGACTTGAAACTCAATAAGCACACTAACATGAATAACACGTGAAAAATTATACCAGAAACAACGTTAAATCAACGTTCAAATGTCGCAGGTTTCAACTGTAATTTCAACGTTTCACGTTACTTAAACGTTAATTAACGTTGAAAAAACGTGCAGTTGAATTACGTTAGATACACGTTAAATACACGTGTGTGTGCTTATTGGGAATTTGGTACACGTATGTACTTTAACGGGATCTGGAAATAGATTTTATTTTCATCTTATTCCGTCGAAGGAATGGGAGGTAATTTGAGGTAAATGGGGTATAAATAGGTAAATCTAGCAGGTAAGAGTCCATAAAATTGGCATTTAGTATATACAGTGTGTTTCATTTGAAATGGTAACTGTTTTATTTTTTTTCTGATTTGAATCAAATTTTGCTTAAGGATAGAACAAATTAGGACCCTACTTATGACCAGAAAAACATTGCCTCATACAAATGCAAAGCCACCTGCGTTACCAAAATATGCCGAAAAATAAAAAAATCATATTAGGCATATTTTTATCGGAAAATTTTGTTAATGAAACTTGTTTAGAATTGTCCAAAAACTTTAACTCCAAAATTTAATCAAAACAAGAAAATATTGAAATTTTGGTTATAATAATGTCCGAAAATATCATTGTAATTGATTTTTTTGTTTAGAAAACTGTACAGATGACAATTTTGTTTTAAAGTAAACCCAAGATGCTAGATGGTTGTCAAGCAATTTAGAGTTTTTTTAAAAATAATTATTTTTCAATTTTTTAATTTTGATTAAATTTTGGACATTGGGCTCGACATAGGGTTTTTGGACAATTCTGAACAAGTTTCATTAACAAAATTTTCCGATAAAAAATGCCTAATATGATTTTTTGATTTTTCCGCATATTTTGGTTTGCATTTGTAGGAGGTGAATGTTTTTCTAGTCCTAAGTAGATCCGAATTTGTTATATACTTAAGTAAAATTTGATTCAAATCGGAAAAAAAAATAAAAAAGTTATAGGGGTATTACCATTTCAAGTGAAACACACTGTATAAGAGAAGCTAAGGTCTCAAAAATTTTTTTGGCATTAGCCACTCTCATTACCATCACCACCCCATTATTAAAGGGGATGAAAAAAAAATGTGATTTAATGTGAGTACAAGAACCAAAAATCTCAAAATATTTTTTTTACTTCCCCAATAACACAAGCCCCCAATACCCCACCACCACCACCTCACCCCACTACCAATTTGGGATATCGTTTTATGGGTTTTTGAGGTAGAGGATTTCAAATATTATATTATTAAAGTTCCATAAACAATTATTTCCACATACAAAATTTTTTCGTTGTGAGAGACTTGGATAGAAAATCTGGAAGTGGAAGTAGTGATTCCTTGGGCAGCGGTTTTTTATATGAAGCAATGAACAAATTTAATCAAAAACACCTAAAATAAATTAAAACCACAAAATTGCTGCAGAAAAACAATTCCATTCGACATTTATTTTTACCCTACCATTAGTTTAAATGTTGAATATATTAGAAACAATGACACTTGCGTCAAAGACGCTAACAACCAAAATTAAAGATGTTTAATGAAATTTTAAAATGATTTTTCATTTGTTATTGTATCATAAGAAACAAAGAAGTTATGGCCGAAACAATGTGCGTCTTCACATTTTTTTCTAACAAAAGTGTAAACCTTTTGTTAATGCATATACTCAGTAATTGAAAAAATAAATCCTGGAGAATTTAGTGCTCCAAAAGATTGAAGATAACATATTCGAGTGTACGATGAATATTTTAAGATATATTTAAAAAAATAATTTTTTGTATTTTGACAGGCTGTAGCTTATAAACTATTAATCTTATAAAATGGCATCATTTGTAGATAATTTATTGCTCTAAAGAACTGCTTTTGAACTTTTAATGTACCATTAACAGTTTACGAAAGTTCTACGAAATTGAAACTGTGAAGGAAAAGTTGTCGTTGCCGTATCATAAACGGCTCGCGGAATATTTACGATTGAATTTTTTGTATAAACGGCGGCTGCGCACCCCCCCACCCCCCAAATTCGCTAACTTGAAAAAATTATTTGAAAAGCACCCCCGAACACTGAAAAGAAATTGACTTACACTATTACAAGAAAGTATAATGAGAATGTTGTTTATGTCTGTTATATTAGGGAAGAAAATCCCAAATAAAAGAGCACACGGTTTTTTTAAGATTACCAACGAGTAGGCAGGTATCCACTATTACAATATGCTCCTTAACAATTATAATGTCCGCAGATTCAATAAAATTAATCATAAATAAACTGAGAAAAATCCTTATAAATAACACAATAATAGTATATTATTCAACGAGCGGTAATGTAGGTAATAACTCACGCAGATGAAAGTTTACCGCTCGAGCCGTAGGCGAGTGCTGTAATTCATCAAGTGAGTTATTACCATTACCACAAGTTGAATACTATACTTTATCTACTATTATATCAATAAATATTAAATTGAGAAAATTTTGTTTAAATTACTCAGTTTGTTTATTAATAAAAAAATTAACTGTAAAATTTAATTTTTGTTCACCCTTTTATATTTGTTGTCTTCAAAGATTTAGCCACCTTTAAGCGGAGGTAGAATGTGATTTTTAATCGAAATAGTGCATAAACTTCTTGTAGACAAAAAAATCAGCTTTGTAGATTAATATTACGCGGCGGAGAATGCAAAACTTCTCCGCGAACTGCAATAGCCCGGAGCGCATATTCGGTTAAAAGTCTTGTTTTTTATGTTAGAGGAAAAATTAAAAATGCGTTGGAAAGCTCAATCAATTCTCTTTACATAAGCTGTCCACAAATTTTTCGAAAAAAAAACGATAATTATCGAGATATTGGAGGAAATGTAAGAAATTACACGTTTTCCTATAGAGTGTATGTAAATCTTAAAAAAATAATTTTTCTCAGAAACCCCGTTTCGAAGGGCCAAGGTTAACGGAGCATCCAAGTAGTACATGATATTAAGTGAGCATCGTATATGAGATCGATTTCAGTTAATTACCGATTAATTACGGTGACAAAATGGAGATATTTTACCGAAAAAAAAAAAAGTCCCAAATCCCGCCTCCTCTAATTCCTTCATTTTTGTCGGAATTCAAAAAATAAAAAAAGAGTTTTAGCAAATTTAATTCTATTTCAGTTAACAATTTTGGCGTAGGAGCCAAGATTAAAAAGTTGCTAACTGTAGAAGCTCAAAATTTGCAATTGTTTGCCGTACAGGACCAACATTTCAGTAGTTATCTCCGAAACGAAAAAAAAAAGAAAATCAAAATTCTGATAACAGCAAAAGATTCGTAATGGAAAATACTCGTTTGACCTTGTTTTTTATTTCGAGCTAACTCCCACCGTTACACAGATATCTGTGAAAAATAACAAAAAACAGCTTACATTTCGGAGTCGAAAAATTGCAAAAACATGCAATCTTGACACATTCAAAGTAGCATTTTGTGACATTTCAGAAAATCTTTATAGATATTAACGCGAATAATCTGTCACTACCTCCCTGGCTCCACCTTCGTGTGTCACGCGTTACGTCGATTGGACAGGCTAGGCATGAAGATAAAGGTGATTGGCTCTGTACCTAGTGAGTTATAATAACTCACGCATTATAACTCACGCTGTTTGTTTATGGATACTATTAATTGATCAAAAGCAGTTCATTAATTAGTATGTAACCTAATAAGAGTAGATAAATATATTTTACGAATTCGAAACTGCTGTGCAAAGTAATTAGATTCATACATTTTTGGTCATGTTGCTTTGTATTAAATCCATTTATTTTGTGTATTATTCTACGTGAATTTTTCATCTAAATATACTTGTATATTATACAGGGTGTAACATAATGGAATGTCTTAAATGAGGGAGCGTATTCCTCGTACAAATTTAATAATATTTTGTCATATAAACATTTGCCATGAGAGCTTTTGTTTAAAGGATACAGGGCGTTGTAATTTTCAATAAATACAATTATTTCCCTAAATATCTTTTGAGCAAATGTAGATATTGAACTGAAATGTGTGTGTATAATATATGCGTAATATTGTATTTAATGTTAAAAAAATGAAGCCCCAGCTTTAAAAAGTGACGTAATTATGGTGTATGCAGGGTACCTTTTTGCCTGAAATTATGGCACGTCACTGGGCACGTTTTTTTTTGCATATTTTAGACGTCAATTTTAATTTTGAACAATAATAATCTCTTGACATTTTTGCGCCTATTTTACCGTTTGAAAATTAGTACAGTTTAACCGTAGTGATGTATTGTTAGATAAAATATGCGCCAATAATTGTATCTTACAAAAACAAGTGGGCATCTGTCAAGCAGTGTTTAGCTGATTAGTGTACTGTCAAATTAATTGATCTGAATTGTCGATTTACATTTAAATAATGATTTACTCTTATGTAAAATTGACAGATATGCATTTCTTTTATGGGCTTGCTTATGGTAATAATGTAGAAGCAGCTAGACTTTATGCGGATCGCAATAATTTCTTGTTTTGTTTATGTTTCCTAATTTTTATTTAAATTAAAATTAATAACTTCCGACGAGTTTGGTTTTCTTCAATTTGGCACGCTATTAGTTAGAACAAATTAGGACAATAACAACCTTAGGTGCGCAAAAATGTCAAGAGATCATTATTGTTCAAAATTGAAATTGACGTCTAAAATATGCAAAAAAAATGGTGCTCAGTGTCGTGCCATAATTTCAGGCAAAAAGGTACCCTGCATACACCATATCTTTTTTTTTCCGTGGTGGAAATCCTTTATGGACACCTGGACGGTAGTGTGGGACTCACCTCTAGGCATACCCACTAAAACCACCCCTCTTCGGTGTATGATGTATCCTGGAACCGCTATCGCTTCTCTTCAGGATACACGTCAATCGTTATTCGATGTACAGATGTTGTTTTTTTCCCGTGTCTTTGTTCCCTGTATTCCTTCTAGTTGTGCAAAGGGTATAGGTCGGGATTCCTCTCATCTTCTCCTTTATGCACGTCGATCCGTGTAATAGCTGTTTCGGCCTTTGCCCAATTGTTTTCAGATTGTAGCACGAATTCCACAAGCTCATCCGGCCCTAGACCTTTTTTGCCTCGTCTCTCCTCCATCCGTCTATTGCAGTGGAAGACTGTGTATTCTGTATCGTCTATTTCGCCACAATATGCGCACTCTCGAGAGTCCAGTTTTCCTATTCTCAACAGGAAGTCGGCAAAGCATCCGTGACCTGTCAGGGCCTGCGTGAGATGGTACCCTACTTCTCCGTGTTTCCTTTCCACCCACTGTAGAGATCATGCGGTGAGTCCATCTTCCTTTATGGGCGTTCTCCCATCTGGCATTAGCCCGCATACACCATATCTACGTAACTGGTAAACGCTGGGACTTCATTTTTTTAACATTAAATACAATATTACGCATATATTGCACTTACAAAATTTCAGTTCAATATCTATATTTCTTCAAAAGATATTTAGGGAAATAATTGTATTTATTAAAAACAACAACGCTCTGTACCTTTTAAACAAAGGCTCTCATGACAAATGTTTATATGACAAAATATTCTTATATTTGTACGAGGAATACGCTCCCTCATTTATGACATTCCATTATGTTACACTGTATATTAATATTATTTATCATATTATTTATGTTCATGAAAATAGTACCTATGACTTATATTGGAATATTGAATTTGTTCTCCAACTGACAACACTTATTCAAAATACTTCTGTAAAGAAGGGCTAGTGAAATAAATGAATAAAATTATTGAACGTGCCTTCGCATCAGAAAACCATGTAGAGTTTAACATCTCATTTGAAAGGTGGTGTATGTAGCAAAACCACACATCAAGTATACGTCCTCGGTGTCACTCGCTTTGAAAAGACTGAAAGTTTTATTTACATCATCTGCATAAAACAACTGGCAGTCCCATAATACATGAGTCCCTAAGGTATATACCTTAGAGACTCGTGCACAATTGTACATACGCTACGCTGTTCCATTACGCCAAAATTTCTAAGCAATAAACAAAGACGAACGCAGTATTATAATTCTCCCATACAGTGTTTCCTCGAAAAGAGAAAGCTTAATAATAACGTCATAAACACATCTCACGCATTAGACAGGTCCCAAATTCAAAGTCAAAGGATGTCCGGAAACGGATTACATATTTGAAAGAATTGAGACAACATCCATTATACACTGAAAATGCCAGTGTGACTAATATACCAATAGGCCAGTAGGCTTAAAATCCAAATCGGAAATAATTGCTACAAAAGGTTTTACCGTTTTAATGGCTTCATTTGTTGCCTAATATGACTATCCTAGCCCCCCCCCCCGTCGGAGTTGCGCTTAAGTGGTGGGGGGTAAAAATGTACCCCCAAAAGCGGCATTTTTGCGGTTTTACTGTTATATCTCGTAAAGTACTCACAATATCGAAAATATAGTCCTATTAAAAGTTGTAGGGCATTAAATTCTGCATTGAATGAGATAAGACGCATATTTTTTGGACCGTTCCCATACTAGTGCTCATCACAGTTGGACAAATTTTACATATTTATGAAAAATGTGTTATTTACTCTATATTAAACATAGTACTATTATATCACTCCATTGTACTAGTTTTGTACGTAGTAAATATATAAAATATTAAAATTGTAGAATATATATAAAAAGATAATATTAAAAAATGGTTTCATATAGAATATTATGAGATCCATCCAACTGATATAAAGATGGAGGCAGGATAAGATATACAATTCTTGAAATCGAAGCAAAAGACACACTACTCTGAGGTCATCTTTACCGATTTAATAGTGGTGAATGACTCAGAAGCAATTTCTTTCCAACGACAGAAATAAAGCACGTCTTATTAGCTTGTTTACTAAGAGGCTTGAAGGCAGGGCCGTCGAGAGCCAAAGTGGGCCCCAGTACAAGAGATTTTGCCGGCCCCCCATATTTAAAAGAAAAAAATTTTTTGCACAGCCAGGGGCCCCTTGATGGCGCTCGGGCCCCGGTACTTTGTACCGGCTGTCCCCCCCTCTCGACGGGCCTGCTTGAAGGTGAAAGCTTCTCAGTGAAGCAAGCTAATGAAGACGCAGACCACCTGATTGTTTCCTCGGCCCTTGAGGTATCACAGGCGCATGAGAAGGTTGTGGTAGTTGGTGAGGATACGGATCTCCTCATCTTGCTCAATGCCCTAGCCACACCATCAGCAAACATATATTTCTCAAAACAAGGAAGAGGAACGACCCCATCAAAGGTATTTGGTCCCAACAGCTTCAAACTGGCAGACAACATCAGAAGGCCACTCGTATTTCTCTTCAGGCAGGGCAAGAAGAAGATGGTCAAGCTGTTGGTCGAAAATAAATGTCTTGTCGAAGAAATCAAACTTTTCTTCGAGCATGACAAAGCTGAAGCTATTGCCGAAGCTGGCCTATGATTTTTAACAACAATTTCTGTTATTATGAAATATAATTATCACTAATTGATTTCAAGAATTGTGTATCTTATCCTGCCTCCATTTTTATATGAGTTGAATGGATCTCATAATATTCTATATGAAACCATTTCTTAATATTATCTTTTTATATATTCTACAATTTTAATATTTTATGTATTTACTACGTACAAGACTAGTACAATGGAGTGGTATAGTACTATGTTTAATATAGTGTAAATAACACATTTTTCATAAATACGTAAAATTTGTCCAACTTTGATGAGCACTAGTATGGGAACGGGTGGTCCAAAAAATATGCGTCTAGTCTCATTCAATGCAGAATTTAATGCCCTACAACTTTTAATAGGACTATGTTTTCGATATTGTGAGTCCTTTACGAGATATAACCGTAAAACCGCAAAAATACCGCTTTTGGGGGTACATTTTCACCCCCCACAACTTAAGCACAACTCCGCCGGGGGGGGGGGAAACCTAGGATAGTCATATTAGGCAACAAATGAAGCCATTAAAACAATAAAACCTTTTGTAGCAATGATTTCCGATTCGTCTAATTTTTGGTTTTACACTACTGGCCTACAAGAGCTGATGTAGTTTTTAGATCATATCGAACCTTCTTGCACTATGATATACTTGTAGTCATATCAATGACCAACACAGTGAGCCTAATCTGGGTGCCGAAATTTGAAGAAAAATGGTATGATCCCCATTTTTTAAATTAATTTTTTTTTTTATATCTTATAACTTTCTTGTTCCAAGAAGAAATAGAAATTTGCCGCAAGTAGAATTGAAGGTTTTTCTTGACAGTAGGAACTATAGCGAGAAGTTCTAAAATCGAAAAAATCTAAAAAATAACAAAACAAAAAACATATCTGATATCTAACGAAGTAATACCTGGTGTCAACGCAATCACTCTCCGACCGCCATTTGTTTTTTTTAACGAATGAAAATGAACCTGGACACGTGTCACATGTTACCAAAATGACATTTTTGAATCCATCTGCCAAGTTTCTACGACTGCCGGTTTCACCGAAAGTGACCTCTAATTTTGATTTTTAAATGGGACACTCTGTACATTTTTGCGTTTTTGGAATCTAAATGCAGAATGTATACAGAATGCATACGACTGTGTTAATTTCATGACCCTTCCCGCCATTTTGAATTTTTTGGAGTAAATTTTAATTTTCAATTTGTGACCCATCAGAACTTGATCCAGAATGTGTTGTTATACATCCTTAGATTAGTATTGAAGAATTACATTTAGCTGTAGTATGAAAGTGATATACTTTTACTTGAAAATTTTGAGAAATTTCGAAAAAATGTTGTCAACTTTCGACTACTTGTGACGTGGTTTCTTCCAGTGGCCTAGCGCATAAACAAGTGGAAGTGCCACTTTGGCGTTGAGCTTTACTTCGGTTTTACTTGAGCGCCACCTTTACAATTGTTTTACGTGGGGCAGAGGCCCCACACTAGCCTCTTAACACAGCCTGTTGCAGTATGGCTGGGATAAACTCAGTGAAGAAACAGAAATGTCAAGAGGTCAAAACGGCAGATTGGATTTTCACTCACATTCAACAGTAAAACACAATTCTTGAAATCGAAGCAAAAGACACACTACTCTGAGGTCATCATTACCGAGTTAATAGTGATTATCATGACTCAGAAGCAATTTATTTCCAACGACAGAAATAAAGCACGTCTTATTAGCTTGCTTACTAAGAGGCTTGAAAGTGAAGGCTTCTCAGTAAAGCAAGCTAATGAAGACGCAGACCACCTGATGTTGCCACGGCCCTTGAGGTATTACAGGCACATGAGAAGGTTGTGGTAGTTGGCGAGGATACGGATCTCCTCATCATGCTCAATGCCCTAACCACACCATCAGCAAACATATATTTCTCAAAACCTGGAAGAGGAACGACCTCATCAAAAGTATTTGGTCCCAACAGCTGCAAACTGGCAGACAACATCAGAAGGCCACTCATATTTCTCTACGCCATAAGTGGATGTGACACAACTTCAGCACTCTTCAGGCAGGATAAGAAGAAGATGGTCAAGCTGTTGGTTGAAAATAATTGTCTTCTCGAAGAGATCAAACCTTTCTTCGAACATGATATTCAAGCTGAAGCTATTGCCGAAGCTGGCCTACGGTTTTTAACAACGATTTTTGTTATTATGAAATATAATCATCACTAATTGATTTCAAGAATTGTGTATCTTATCCTGCCTCCATTTTTATATCAGTTGAATGGATCTCATAGTATTCTATATGAAACCATTTTTTAATACTATCTTTTTATATATTCTACAATTTTAATATTTTATGTATTTACTAAGTACAAGAATAGTACAATGGAGTGCTATAGTACTATGTTTAATATAGTGTAAACAACACACTTTTCATAAATATGTAAAATTTGTCCAACTTTGATGAGCACTAGTATGGGAAAGGGTGGTCAAAAGATATGAGTGTGGTCTCATTCAATGCAGAATTTAATGCCCTACAACTTTTAATAGGACTATGTTTTCGATATTATGGGTCCTTTACGAGATATAACCGCAAAACCGCAAAAATACCCCTTTTGGTGGTACATTTGCACCCCCCACCACTTAAGTACAACTCCGCCGGGGGAGAACCTAGGATAGTCATATTAGGCAACAAATGAAGCCATTAAAACAATAAATCCTTTTGTAGCAATTATTTCCGATTCGTCTAATTTTTTGGTTTTACACTACTGACCTACAAGAAAGAGCTGCTGTAGTTTTTCGATCATATCGAACCTTCTTGCACTATGATATACTTGTAGTCATATCAATGACCAACACAGTGAACCTAATCTGGGTGCCGAAATTTGAAACAAAATGGCATGATTCCCATTTTTTGGATTCATTTTTTTTTATATCTTATAACTTTCTTGTTCCAAGAAGAAATAAGAATTTGCCGCAAGTAGAATTGAAGGTTTGTCTTGGCAGTAGGAACTATAGCGAGAAGTTCTAAAATCGAAAAAATCCAAAAAATAGCAAAACAATATCTGATATCTAAAGAAGTAATTCCTGGTGTCATCACAATCACTTTCCGGCCGCCATTTGTTTTTTTAACCGATGAAAATGAACCTGGGCAAGTGTCACATGTTACCAAAATTACATTTTTGAATCCATCTGCCAAGTTTCTACGACTTCCGGTTTCACCTAAATTTTGATTTTTAAATGGGACACCCTGTACATTTTTACATTTTTGGAATCTAGATGCAGAATGTATACAGAATGCATACGACTGTGTTAATTCTATGATCCTTCCCGCCGTTTTGAATTTTTTGGAGTAAATTTTAATTTTCAATTTGTAACCCATCAGAACTTGATCCAGAATGTGTTGTTATACATCCTTAGATTAGTATTGAAGAATTACATTTAGCTGTAGTATGGAAGTGATATACTTTCACTTGAAAATTTTGAGAAATTTCGAAAAAAATTTTTCAACTTTCGACCACTTGTGACGTGGTTTCTTCCAGTTGCCTACCGCATAAACAAGTGGAAGCGTCACTTTGGGGTTGAGCTTTAGTTCGATTTTACTTGAGCGCCACCTTTACAATTGTTTTACGTAGGGCAAAGGTCCCACACTAGCCCCTTAACACAGCCTGCTGCAGTATGGCTGGGAGAAACTCAGTGAAGAAACGGAAATGTCAAGAGGTCAAAACGGCAGATTAGATTTTCACTCACATTCAACAGTAAAATACCAAAGTCAGTAAATAACAAGGTTTATTAAACGAGTTAAATAGATAACAACAGTAAAATGGTCAGGTACTTAAAACACTCATAAGGAGTTCATCATAAGTAAATCTTAAAATATTTCATTTTACAACATGCAAAACTATACGGATGACATTTGGTCCCTGCTCGGGCGCTATTTTGTGGCTGAACTAAACTAAACGGAGAGAAGATTTCGATGTTTAATTATTAGCAGTGGTACCATTGTGCAGAGTCGCATCTTCCCTTTTTAAAAAGGTATAATTAAAATCGATTCCTTGCAGAATTAAGGTGGGCGGCATCAGGAACATAATTCGAATAATTCGACAATTTCTCCTACATCTCTGAACCGATTCCAAAAATTGTTTGATGGGCTTTTAGAGACAACTTTGTAGAATGGTACTAGTCTATTGAAAACTAAAGACAGAAAGAAAAATTCTTGTGCAAAAATCAAAATATTTTTTTTTTGTTAACTTCAATAGTCTAGTATCATTCTATCAGGTTTTCTCTAAAAGCCTATCAAAATATTTTTTCAATCGGTTCAGGGATGTAGGAGAAATTGTCGAATTAGGAATTCCTTTTCCTAAGCACGGCACCGCCACCTTTAAGCTAGTAAAAATACTTTTATCAGCGAAACTGGATGTTGGCTTGTCAATCGAGAAGAGAGCACCACCCAACGGGGTGTACAGTTGTATCTAAAATCTAAGTTGGAGACTCATTCATAAATCATTTGTCGAAATTAATCAGCTATTCTCTACTTATGCGCGGGCAAAGATATAAACATAGTCAGAGGTGAAATTTAGAAACTTCCTTTTTTTGAGTCAATTGAAATGTAACACTGCTGGCCATAAAGAGTGAGCCACTAAAATTGTTATAGTGTAACTCTAGTATTGAATCAGCACTACATTATTTTCTGGAAATCGATTTAAAGTTTTATAGTAAAAACGTGACAATGGCCAATGTAAGCTCCAAGACATGGCTTATTTATTTGTTCGGCAGTGTGCAAAAAAGTCAGAAAACGTAGTAAACCTTTTGGCCAAATTTTGTCCTTTCTTAGTTACAAAAAAACAAATCTTTGATATTTCAACTAAACTTCTCTACGAATATTTGGTATCAGGTTTTCAATCAAACATTTGTATATTCAATTGTTTGAAATTTATCTTCATTTGTTATTTCTCAATAAATTTAATACTACAACACAGCTTGTTTGCTTTCAATAATTCCTCAATGTATTTAACATTACAAAAGCATTGATTGTTTGTAATAACATAATTTTTTAGACTTAATATAAATTGAAATGGTAAGCTGTAATTATGAACCAAATTAATGTTCGGTTTAATGAACAAAATTTTAAGTAGAAATTTCAATTACTACATTATAAGAATGGAGGTAAAGCGTCAAATGTGTTTACAAATTAAGTTAATTTAATCCATAAGCAGCAAACAGTCTCTGCACCTACAGGCTAATAAAATAACAAAATATAAGATAATTTTAACAAATATTTTAATTAACCTTTATGTACTTTATTAAATGACAAATTTTAAAATGTGCTTTTTACAAACAGAATAATTTCCTAATGCAAATTTTTAATTATGCAACTCAGGCACTTTAATGACAAAAACTGCCTCCAGGGTGTGTTTAAACAGTAAATATTTTTGTGCTACTATGTACATTGTACATGTTCATCGTTTATTACTAATATTGTGCTTTAGGGGAATAAATCCAGAAATGGTTATTAATATAGACTCGCCAGTTTTATTCTTGTTAGATTTATTACATGTATGTTCAGTGAATATTATATAATAAGATTTATTTCGTTTAAAAATCAATTTCCTGGCAATCACTTGGACGGAATTTAAGTGGTATAGTTTGATGATGGGTGATTTACGAAATATATACTCTTTAATCTCAATGACTTTTCATCTTAAGCACTATTTTATTTATTAAAATATTTAATAGTCGATAGTTACTTCCCTGGTTTACCAGAGGGAAGTATTGTAAGTAGGGTCTGTCTGTCTCTTGGCGCTTACGTACCTAAATGGGATATACTTTCAGTAAAAATATACAGGGTGGGCAGCATAAAAGAAATAATTAATGAAATAAATGTCACGGAGGACAATAATATTTGACATGTAGTTAACACAATTGACAAAAAGAAAGTCGCTATACTTTTTACGAAAGATATACAGAAAAAACACACCTAAAAATAATTCGCGAAAAAATGTAACAGGGGATAATAATAACATTTCTGTAGTTCATGCAACTATCAAGGAATAAACCTGCTATAGTTTTAGTGGAATATATAGAGGTTGACACCAAAAAAAAAAAATATATAAATATATATGAACCGATGGTGGTAAATAATATTTGGAATATCTAACCATATTCGAGGAGTAAACCTGATGACGTACTTTTAGTGAAAAGCATGCAGGGTGGTCACTGAAAAAAACAATTGGGAAAATATTATTTGAAATGTAGCTGCCGACAGAAACAATAATTAATAAATAAAAAGTGCTAAGTACAGAGGGGAAGTTTTGTGTAAATACCGTTACATATTTTTTTGAAAAACAGTAAGTAGTGTTCTTTCTCCAGCCAACATTTACTGTCCCTGTCAGTATTATCGTATTTTTTCTTCTTAAGTTGTCATGCCTAGCAAAAACAATATAATGTACATAAAAACCATTCCAGTTATTATTTTTAAACTTCGTTTTTGGTGATTTAAGGCCTTAGAACTTCAGGCAGATATAATTATACGAATTTTGTTCGTGAAATTAGCAACAAAAATTACACGGCTATTTTTTTCAAATAACGCGTGCTGATTATTCTATTTAAACACGAAATTATGATCGGTGCAGACAACGTTTGTTTAACATTGAAAAATTAGATTACGTTGTTTTTGTAATTAGAGAATATTATTTAGGTATTATGCAAATCACAACATACACACTTTTTTATTTATTATGAAAAAACCTACTTTCTGTATATTGTTGCCCTAATCTGGGCACGCTAATATACTAGTTAGGTAAATACTTTAAAACACTCATTATTGGAGAACCAATCAAAACAACTACTCTTCTAGCTAATACTGACGAAGTATTGAATTACATGATAGGATTCTTAGCATTTTAAAGACAAAAAATATATTGAAAATACTTAAAACATTTATTTACATTTTTCACACTTCTTTTTTATTTAATACGAAATTATCTACTTTCTGTATATTGGTACCTCAATCGGGTCCCGCTAACATACTACTTAGGAAAACACTTTAAAACACTCATTATTGGAAAACCAATAAAAACATCTACTCTCCTAGCTAATACTGACGAAGTATTGAATTACATGATAAGATTCCTGGCATTTTAAGGCAAAAAAATATATTGAAAAAACTTAAATCATTTATTGAAATTCAGCCATTCACAGGAATTATTGAACCTTACATTCTATTTCAACTCTAGAAAAGTTGTACAAGTTTTTTCGAACTCATTAGTTCTCATCAGTAGAGTATAGAAACATTCATTCATTATTTATAAGCCTATTCTTGATTTATTTTTTACAATTAATTATTTTTTATTTATTTGCTTTTATCATGATTAGAGAATATTATTTAGGTATTATGCAAATCACAACATACACACTTTTTTATTTATTATGAAAAAACCTACTTTCTGTATATTGTTGCCCTAATCTGAGCACGCTAATATACTAGTTAGGTAAATACTTTAAAACACTCATTATTGGAGAACCAATCAAAACAACTACTCTTCTAGCTAATACTGACGAAGTATTGAATTACATGATAGGATTCTTAGCGTTTTAAAGACAAAAAATATATTGAAAATACTTAAAACATTTATTTACATTTTTCACACTTCTTTTTTATTTAATATGAAATTATCTACTTTCTGTATATTGGTACCTCAATCGGGTCACGCTAATATACTACTTAGGAAAACACTTTAAAACACTCATTATTGGAAAACCAATCAAAACAACTACTCTCCTAGCTAATACTGACGAAGTATTGAATTACATGATAGGATTCCTGGCATTTTAAGGCAAAAAAATATATTGAAAATACTTAAATTATTTATTGAAATTCAGCCATTCACAGGAATTATTGAACCTTACATTCTATTTCAACTCTAGAAAAGTTGTACAAGTTTTTTCGAACTCGTTAGTTCTCATCAGTAGAGCATAGAAACATTCATTCATTATTTATAAGCCTATTCTTGATTTATTTGTTACAATTAATTATTTTTTATTTATTTGCTTTTATCATGATTAGAGAATATTATTTAGGTATTATGCAAATCACAACATACACACTTTTTTATTTATTATGAAAAAACCTACTTTCTGTATATTGTTGCCCTAATCTGAGTACGCTATTATACTAGTTAGGTAAATATTTTAAAACACTCATTATTGGAGAACCAATCAAAACAACTACTCTTCTAGCTAATACTGACGAAGTATTGAATTACATGATAGGATTCTTAGCGTTTTAAAGACAAAAAATATATTGAAAATACTTAAAACATTTATTTACATTTTCCACACTTTTTTATTTAATATGAAATTATCTACTTTCTGTATATTGGTACCTCAATCGGGTCACGCTAATATACTACTTAGGAAAACACTTTAAAACACTCATTACTGGAAAACCAATCAAAACAACTACTCTCCTAGCTAATACTGACGAAGTATTGAATTACATGATAGGATTCCTGGCATTTTAAGGCTAGGAGAGTAGTTGTTTTGATTGGTTTTCCAATAATGAGTGTTTTAAAGTGTTTTCCTAAGTAATATATTAGCGTGACCCGATTGAGGTACCAATATACAGAAAGTAGATAATTTCATATTAAATAAAAAAGAAGTGTGAAAAATGTAAATAAATGTTTTAAGTATTTTCAATATATTTTTTGTCTTTAAAACGCTAAGAATCCTATCATGTAATTCAATACTTCGTCAGTATTAGCTAGAAGAGTAGTTGTTTTGATTGGTTCTCCAATAATGAGTGTTTTAAAGTATTTACCTAACTAGTATATTAGCGTGCCCAGATTAGGGCAACAATATACAGAAAGTAGGTTTTTTCATAATAAATAAAAAAGTGTGTATGTTGTGATTTGCGTAATACCTAAATAATATTCTCTAATCATGATAAAAGCAAATAAATAAAAAATAATTAATTGTAAAAAATAAATCAAGAATAGGCTTATAAATAATGAATGAATGTTTCTATACTCTACTGATGAGAACTAACGAGTTCGAAAAAACTTGTACAACTTTTCTAGAGTTGAAATAGAATGTAAGGTTCAATAATTCCTGTGAATGGCTGAGTTTCAATAAATAATTTAAGTATTTTCAATATATTTTTTTGCCTTAAAATGCCAGGAATCCTATCATGTAATTCAATACTTCGTCAGTATTAGCTAGGAGAGTAGTTGTTTTGATTGGTTTTCCAATAATGAGTGTTTTAAAGTGTTTTCCTAAGTAGTCTATTAGCGTGACCCGATTGAGGTACCAACATATAGAAAGTAGATAATTTCATATTAAATAAAAAAGAAATGTGAAAAATGTAAATAAATGTTTTAAGTATTTTCAATATATTTTTTGTCTTTAAAACGCTAAGAATCCTACCATGTAATTCAATACTTCAGTATTAGCTAGAAGAGTAGTTGTTTTGATTGGTTCTCCAATAATGAGTGTTTTAAAGTATTTACCTAACTAGTATATTAACGTGCCCAGATTAGGGCAACAATATACAGAAAGTAGGTTTTTTCATAATAAATAAAAAAGTGTGTATGTTGTGATTTGCATAATACCTAAATAATATTCTCTAATCATGATAAAAGCAAATAAATAAAAAATAATTAGTTGTTTTTATATTTCCAATCTATATATGTATATATTATTTAATACATGCGATATATCGTCGTCTTTTACCACTTAATTTTTACTTCCACATCCAGTGGAAGTATAGTAACGCAAAGAAAATTATGAAAATTTTTATTGTTCAAATAGGCTTAGAATGCCACGAAATGTCGAGGTTTTAAATTAGAGCAAAAAAAATTCTATCGGTTTGTCTAACTTTTTTTGTGTGCACGTTTAATCTCGAACCGTTTAAAACCCTGCAGTGGTGGCGCCCAGTCTGTTCGACCCGAACGATATACTTTTATTGCATACAAGAATGTGGATAGCTCTAGTAACTGGAACTGCTAGGTACCTTCTTACAATGTCATTTAGTATTAGCGTACACACCAATAGGATTGTATTTCATTTTATTGAGCAGGTATTAGTGTTTTGGGTCTGCCAGACCCAGCGCTAAAATGTGCTAAAAATTTTCCAATTTATGGTTTGGAATTAGTGACATTTTTACTGAAAAGGAAAGTGTAAAGGAGGTTAAGTTGTATTATGCAATTTATCACATTTTGGTAATTTATTTACAAATACAAAAATTTTAGAAATATGAACTACAAGCAAGCACAGATCCGATTACCGCGATTGATGGAAGAGGTTGAATCAGAAAATGAAAATAATATAGCAATATGATGACGAAGAATCTGAAGATGAGGAAGATACCGTGCGTGTAGCCGCGCGCTAGGCATATAGTACGTCGGATGGCAGGCTCTAGCGTTCACTAACCCAATACCGAGGTATAACCAAACAAAACCTATTTCATTTTATTCAGCAGGTTTTTTTACATAGGAAATCACTTTTGACGACACTCTCCATTGGTCAAGACTGAAGTTACAAGAAAAAAACAAAAAAAAATGAAAATAACAAAATTCAAGTTCAACCACGAATAACTTTCAAACGAAAAAGGATAAAATTATATATTTTTTTTAGTTTTGTAGTATAAATGATTCTGTTTAATTTGATGTATAATTTATTACAAAAATAATAACTTTAACACTAGAAAATTGCCGTTAATTTAGATGTCACACAAATTGTCAATTTTTTTAAAAGCTCTGACTCGTTGTAACTCGCTTATGTATTGAGCTATTCGAATGTTTTTTTCACCAAAACTGCGAAATTTCATAGACTTCATTTTGTCTCTATTAACGCTGGGTCTAGCTCTGTAAATAACAGAGGTACAGCCTTTTAAACACAACGAAGCGCACCAGTCACAAGGCTTCCTCCTCTCGTTCCTGGTGGCATAAACCGCGCAAGGCTATAATCAGCGGCCGTAACAAAAGCTTTACAATAATCTTCCTTTATTGTAAGATGATAAAATTAATAAATCAAATTGAATAATATGATATTAATTGTAATAATCCGCTATATATGGAGTCGTACTAACATAGCAACACGGGTGGTGCATTAATAAATGGAAAATAATAGGTATCAGACAGAGATAACTGATTTTCAGATATATCATTGTTAAACTCATGCCAGCTAGTAAAGTTTCTACTTTGCTTCGTAAATTTTAATATTTTCCATAAAGTGTCAGAGGTAACCACATAACCAAAACAGTTATTTGGCATGCTTTCACTAACTCGTAGAGGATCTGAACGATTAGTTGGATTTTCGTACATCTATATTTTTGTTTTCATGTAAACTGGAAGGGTTAAAATCAGTTAAAATTTATTGTATAGATGTTCTTGTGTAAATAGGCAGATCTTTTTTAAATAATACCATTCCAAGCAGTAATGGGAGTGGGATTTTTACCATCTAGCCTGTCTTAGTTTTGATCAAAATTGTCGATGTCGATGAATGTAATTGTTTTCTTCAGAGCTTACTGGAAGAACTCCAGGTGGAATACAAATGTCGTAGTTTTTACTAATACGTGACTAGCTAAAGATGTTAAATATCCGTATTTCATCGTAGGAATAACCATAGCCAAAAGCATATCAATAAGTTTTTTTCTTCTGACGCCACGATACACATGTAATTATATGCAAAGGATTAAAAAAGTGGTCTATGCTGGTTGTTTTTTTTTCATAATTATTAATATAAATTGCGTTACTATAGAAATAACGTTTAAATCAAATTTATCTGTGCCGACATATTTAGTATCCACGACATACATGTTTATAACAAATCTGAAGCTTCTTGTTTACATTGATTATTATTCTGAATAGTAGTCGTGTTTTTTACAGTTTTAAAATGTCCATTTAAGATACTGGCAGCACTTGTGTCTGACAACAAAAATTCGTTAGTCTTTTTAGCTTTATTATCACTTGAATGAACTGTTGTATTTCCTTTGTGTTCCCAAAACACGTTGTTTGTTTAAACGCTTTCTAGTCTCTTTCTTATATTTCCGCTGCTATAATAATCTAATTCTTCTTCCGTGATTTCTTCAAATATATCATTAAGGAGTGTTTTTAGAAATGTTAAAGTTAAGGATTCTTTTTTGCAAAACAGCAAGTTCAACCTCCCTAAATAAAATGTTTAACGCTACCTTAAATTCATTTTTTCTTTCAGTGGTTTAGTTTGTACACATTTATTTTTTTTTGCTAATATATTTTGCATAACAAATTTTACGATAATTTCCGTCATCCCCAAATAAATCTGAATAAAAGTAAAACCTGCCTTTATTTCTATATCACAACGCGTCACTGCAGCTTTAATATATATTTTTTTCTACTTTCCGCACCCGTTCCTGTACAAGTTGCTTCTTAAAAATGTTTTTGATTTATTCTTATTTTTTCTGGATTTTCCACAGATCAGACAATGCTATATTATTTTAATCTGATTTTTATCTTCATTATAACCACATGAAGGCTCACTTACATTTTGAATCACTTTACTAATATCAGAGGCAATATGTCTTGTCTCTACTAATATCATTCAAAAGATGTCCGACAAGAATAATGAAATCAGTACCGAAGAGTGTGGAAATAAGTGCCACCACTTTATTTATAAGAATTTTTTCTTTCATTTGCACAATGTATAATAGACCTGATGCCAGTAACAGTTGGTTTTTTACCATTAGATTTTCTCTGCCTTCAGCAGTTTCGCAAAAGTAACATGCAGTTTTTTTCATTGATAATGTATCTACAATATACATAAACTGTATGTAATAGCCTAAATGTAAATAAAATAATATATACTTATATTAATACTTATCCAGACAATAATGAGGCCAGCAGCCGATACGTTTCTCGATGGGCCGAGAGCGTAGCGGGGGCGAGAGAGGAAGACTCGTGTCTTCGTCGTCGTAGTGTGCTTCGTTGTGTTTCAGGGGCTGTAGCGCTTTTAGTTAAAAAATTAGATCTGGCATGAATCGAGACAAAATGAAGCCTATTAAATTTGTCACTTTTTGGTGAAAGAAAAAATTGAATAGCTCGTTATATAAGCGAGTTTTGGCGAGTTAAGAATTTGAAAAATGTTGCTGATTTGTGTATCCTTTTGAATTTTGCCAGTTTTTTATGTTAATTTTTTAAATATTGCAATAAATTATACTTCAAATTAAACAGCAATGTTTACTTGTCAAAACCAGACAAAAATTATATTTTTATCTGTTTCAGTTCTAAAGTTATATTTGATTAAATATTAAATTTCTAAATTTCTTTTTTTTTTTTTTAGTTTTTTTCTTATATCTTCGGTCTCGACCAATGGAGAGTGTCGTCAATTTTGGTTTCCTATGTAAAATAACATGCTTTAATAAGTAGTGAAGGTCTCATCTGGTTATACTTCAGTATTGGGTAAGTCAAGAAAGAGAAGGCTTTTCGCGCTCTGCCCGACGGGTTAATAGGGAGTAAGAATTACAACATCGCGTGTGCCAGCTGGCTGCAAGGAAATAACTGAAAGCTGGGATGCTCCGCCCGGCGGACGAATTTACGGCTGTGTTGTCAAATCTCTCGCGCTACGTGAATGTACATGCCGAATGGGCAATTACAAGCACGGTATTATTGAGGAGCATGATACTAGTACAGACATGGAGCAGGTAGGAGACAGTGAATCTAAGAAAGGTGGTACACCAGCGAAACAACCACGGGTCCCTACTTTTGTAGGAAAAGATGATACCGTGTGGAACAAACACCATCCTCCGAAAAATGTGAGAACTCGCAGCGAGAATTTAATGTTCCTTTACCTGAAACTGTGTTGTAATATGTTTTAGTATGTTTACTTTTAAAAATGAAGTGAATTTTTTGTACAGCTTTATACCAAATATATTTTTTTCATTTTTCAGCTAAGCACTGTCTTAATTCTTCCAATTTACAGCAGTTTCGACTTCTGAATATTTTTGGGTTCTTAAAGAGTGATTAACCTATTATTATTACATCATAATTATAAAAAAGTTGCCCCAAAGCGATTACGTGCATAATTAATAATAAACCACCCCGCTAAATATTTTTTCCTTTTTTTTCTTTTTGGGTCCGTCAGACCTGGCGCCACTACTGCTGTTCTACCCAAAGGCGCCACCACTGCAGGGGATATTGACTTGAAATTTGGTACCCGTATGTATTTTAACGAGATCTGGAACTAGATTATATTTTGATCTTATTTCGTTGAAAGGTTGGGGTAAATGGGGCTAAATAGGTGAATCAAGCAATAAGAGTCTGTGAAATTGGTACTTAATATATATAAAAGAAGTTAAGATCTCAAAAAATGTTTTGGCTTAGTCCCCCCCCCCCATTAATTAAGGGTGTGAAAGAAAATAAAATTATACATTAGCGTGTATACAAGAACCTAAGGCTTCTAAGAAATGTTTACTTCATCCACGGATGTGCAGTAGGTTACCTCGAGTAGTATGGATGCGCAGTGGCTTTCCTCGAGTAAACTGAATGCGCAGTAAGTTACTTCGAGTAGTATGGATGCGCAGTAGGTTTCCTCGAGTATTTTGGATGCACAGTAGTTTACCTCAAGTACTGTGGATGCGCAATGGGTTTCCTCAAGTAGTATGGATGCGCAGTAGGTTTTCTCAAGTATTATGAATGCGCAGTGGCTTTCCTCGAGTGCCGTTGATGCGCAGTAGGTTACCACGAGTACTATGGAGGCGCCGAGACTTTTCTCGTGTACTATGGATGCGCAGTGGGTTTCTTCGAGTAAAGTAGTATGGATGCGTAGATTTTCTCGAAGAAAATGCTTGACGTAGAAGATTTACTTCTATTACGTCCACATTTAGTGGAAGTATACTAACGCAAAAAAAAAAAATTTGATAATTTTCATTGTTCAGATAGGCTTAGAATATCATGAAGCGTCAAGATTTTAAGTTAGAGCAAAAAAATTCTTTCTATCGCGTCGGTCTGTCTGTTGGTCTTGTAACTTTTTGGTGTTCATGATTACTCTGGAACCATATTTAACTGTTTTTTGAGGTTATCTTGAATATATGAGCCAATCGACCAATTCTGACCTCGGATTCGGATTCAGCTCGCGAAAATACATGGGGTTATACTAGTGTAGTGCCCAGGCCAAATTTTTTTTTGTGGCTGTGTTATTTACATATACAAACATTTTTTCATTGTGAGAGACTTCTAAGTAGAAAATATGGATGTGGAAGTAGTGACTCCTTGGGCAGCGGTTTTTACTTATTTGTTAATGAATTGTTTATTAAAATGTCATAACACAATTTAGAAGACGAACATTATATGTGCTGTAGTATTTGTCACCTATTGAGATGAAAATAAAATGGCAACTGGAAAACCAGTTTATTAATTTTTTATTCATCAAATGATTTTTTTTCATCTCTTATCTTTCGACAAGCTGGTTGAAATTTCTAGCCAACATATTTTAAAATTTGGCGAATGCGCTGCTGAAAAAACTTATTAGTCGATTTTATAATAATGATAATTTCTTTCTAACTGTAGAGCATTATTGCTCGGTAGAGACATTGTAGATTTTTCATCAAGCCACAACCAGTGCGCAGGGGACCAAACTCTCAAAACTGGACAAAATTCTAAAATCGTGTCAGAATAATTAAAATTAATATGTAGCTGATACCGAATGGGATGTCAAAAATAAGGCACATTTACATATATCTATGTAATTGCATAGTTTTCAGGATTACTGATACCGAATTTTTTGCCAACACTGAAAAATTCAGAATAGGCGGATACCAAATAGCAACAATTTTTGCAGATTTTCATGAAACTTGGTATAATATGGTGATTTCATAACTCATCTATACCGAGTCTGATGTTAAAGCTTAGAAACTCCAAATGATAATTGCAAAATGTTTGAAAGTTTGCGTGAAACTTATCTTCCCTGGTCACAAATTTTGATATGAAGTCACACTCAAATATCAAAATGACATCTATACAAAGTTTTTGTTATGTTTATTAATGGTAAATTCGTAAATTTTATATATCGTACTCTCACCTCCAATTTTTAGTAACCCTCTTTTTTAAGGGCGCAATTTTTGTTGTTAAAATTATCTAATTAACTATTTGGTAGACTAACTAATGACGTGTGACCACTTGTTTACTTTTGACCGTGGCGTGATGAAATGAAAGTTTTAATGTTTATTCGTCGGTAAATTTGTCCTAACTTTTGATTTTAGATGGATAAATATATAAATTGATTGATTTGATTGATTTACCAGCGTGCGGTAGGCATTGCTGCCACTCCCAGGTATACAGCTGGGACTGCTACGTCCGCGCTGGGTTGGACTGAGGTCATGCTTGTTGCCAACAGCGAGAGCCACATGGAGCATGGTAAAGGAATGTGGGATGGGAGGTGTAGGTATTTGTGAGATGCGTTACCGCATTGTGTCGTGAAGGAGCGTTTAAGCTCCCTTTTTTGTGTTTTTGGTTCTGGACTTCTGCCTCTTCTGAGTCTTCTTGTGAAATGTTGTCGCGTTGTGTCGTAGTATGGATTGTTTATGTTCCTCTTTTTGTGTTTCTACTTCTTCGAATTATCTGATTCCTCGGTTTCCGATTGTGGTAGAGTATATATCGTTGCACTTTGTGGTGTTCATTTTTTGATTCTGATCCTCTCAGTTGTTGTTCTCCGCTGTAGCATGGTCTCTGGGGTGCCCCTTATTTTTGAAGTTTTGATTTTTGAGAAGTGCCGGGCGGAATTTTGTTCCATTATGTTTAAAAACAATCCCCACCAATTTCCAGCTTAATGAAATATAAGTAACACGTCGCGCTCGTGGCCTAAAGTTTTCAAAAATCAAAAATTTGTTTTTTATCGATTTTATTTTATTTTTAGCCCTACATCGTTTTTTAAAATTGATTTACTTTTTGGAAATCATAAATATATGTTAATTTATTAATTTATTTATTGTTGGATTTGAGATTACAAAGTTTTAAAACTAGTCCATAATCTAAAGTTCTATATTTCGAAAGTTTTCTGCAATACTTCTTTGGTTGCCTGAGGATATTTACGGCGGTAATCTTGGACAGTCTAAAAAGAAAACCAAAGGGACAAATATATTTAGAAAATGAATCTTGTAGAGAGTTTGAAAATATCAATGAAAAAATGACCCACCTGCAATAAAAATTGTTTTTGATCCTCGGATTTTGTAACTTTTTCGTTAAAATATTGAAGTAATTTTATTCCCCGTTCGGCAGAGTCATTTACTAATTGTAATTCTCTAATGACTAGCTGTCCTTGTTTATACTCATTAGAATTTTTCCATTCGGATGGATGCAAATGTAAAAATTGTCTATTTTAAATCTGTGAAATAAATCTATTGACTTATTACTAAGTAATTTTATTGAAACTTCATCAGACAGCTTTAAAAATTCTTCTTTCCTCATTGGCAATTTCTTAAGATGATTTTCTGTTTCATCTTCACTTTCATTTTCATCTTCTACATTTACTGTTTCTTCTAAATTTTTTTGTGCCAATTTTGAATTTTTAGTAATCGAGTCTTCAAATAGGGCGAAGGCGACACATTCATCAGTCAAATAATACAAATGGTTCACAAATTTCCCAATAGCTACTTCGGCGATATTTTTATTAATTTCTTTTTACTGATCTAATTCTCGCAAGAATTTGATTTCCATTAGTGGAGCAGACATTGCTTCTGACTCATAAATAGAGCATTTTCGTAGCATTTTACAATGAAGCATGTTGTTTGGCGAAGTGATTTCTCCTTATGGAAAATGTATGACTTTTGCCAGCCACCTGGCCATATGGTAAGCACCCGGCTTTCTAAATTTTATTCCACCGGGAGGGACGCCTCCTACGAGTATTATTATGAAATTCAATAGTTCACGATAGTCTTCTCGTGGAAACTTTTTAGAAATTGCATCATTTATACTTTCTAGAATAGTTTCAGTATGATCGATAAAAATTTATTTGATTTCAGGGTTTACCACAGCTGGAACGAAACTTTGAACGTTGATTCTAGACCAATAATTTTTAAACCTTTTAAATAATGGAATATCTGATTCTGAAATAGTAAATTTGCTTTTTTCGAAAACTGCTGCCAAAATAAGTTCGAAAACATGGCGACGGCAACCAAAAAACAAGTTTTTGTTCTAACAGCTGTTCTAACAGCCTTTAATTCTACCCTTATTTGAAGGAATTGTCAAAAGTTAATGCTTATACTTTTTCTGTTAAATCCCAATTTCCCAACGTTTCATAAATCGCCGAAGCCATTTCAGCACCGGTAGCATCTGGAATATCTGCAGTATAAGTAAATCGAAGGTATCTAGGAGAAATAAAAAATCTGACAAAAAAGGGCGTCTCTTTTAGTACCGACAAAACTAGCAAGACAATAAACAAATGCTCCTTGAGGGTAAGTGGGGCAAATATTTCTTTAAATTATTTTTCACAGTGATTATTATTTGTCTAAATCTTACTGAATATAAGTGGGAATAGTTATTTTAATAAATACGTAGTCACACGAATGCATACATAATCGATGCCATTTATTAATTACTTGTTTAATTTCAACTAAGAGAATTCTGTAATCGTTTTCTCCAGTCACTCTTAGCTACTCGGGTTATGTCATTTGCCAGCTTTTATTGATAAATTTTTATATCCCTTTTATTCCTCTGATATACTACAAGATCACAGCTAATTAAAAGGGACTTCTTGGATTCTGCGATAGAAAAGCATTGCGAATACACTTGCGCATAGATTCTCACTACGTTAGACGCCAAGCGCGACGGGTTAACAGTGTTCGATCGAGCTAAAATTTGGTAGGACCTATCTTTACATCCATTGGAATAAAATTTTGCCCGGCACTCCCCAAAATGTGAGAAAAAATGTTTGGTAATATAATAATAAGGGGCACCCTAATGGTCTCCCTGTCTTTAGTTTGTTGAATGTTCGGTGCTAGCGCTTTCTTCAGTAGATTTCTGTCTTTTTTTTTTTAAATTGTCTTTCCTCCTAATAGTGTTGATGTCTTCTGTCGCTGTTTTCGTCTTGTTGTTTTTGCGAGGAGTTGGACGATGTCAATTTCTGCTCTTCTCAAAACACTTCTTCTGTTGGCTTTTGTTGTTGCCGCGTCTTTTGACTCCATATGTCATAGTTGGCCGTTTGACTGCTATGTACACATATTTGGTAAGGTCCCTAGATAGTTTAGTTTTCTCAGTGAACGGTACGATTGCCCTTGTGTCTCTGTATGCCGTTTTGATTCTCTCCTTTATCGTTTCTCTCCATTCCAGTTGGTTCGTCTGGTCTGTTCCTAGGTACTTCAGTTTGTTGGTTGTTCTTAGAGAGTATTATTCATCTATTTTGTGTTCTTCTCCGCTGCTCCAACTCTCTTTTGTTGACGGGTCTCGCTCCATTAATAGGCTTTTCTTGAGGTTTGTTTTCAGTCCATATGATTTTCCTCCTGTCCCTTTTTGGCGTTTTTCTTGTTGCAATTTTTAGTTTTGATTACCCATTTTTATCCAGTCTAATTCTTCTCCTGTCAGTTGCTTTTGAGTTTCTTCGTGGTATTTCTTCTGGGGCTCTTCATGCTGTAGTAGAGAGCCTGTGGTGGCCAATATTTTTTTATTAGCTATATCACTTAATTGTTATTATGTTAGTATATAAAAAAGATATATAGCTTTGCGGGTCTATGCAGAAATATCTCGGCCACACTTTAATAATTTACTGCCCACCACAAGTTCACGGTGATAGCGGTCGACACTTTCAAGGGCTTGAAAGTATAAACATTTCTCAGACTATCCTCTAAGAAAGCTGTTTGAGTCAGATTTTCAACACTATATTATAACATCCACAACGCAAAAAACATGCAATATCACAAAATACACTCCTATTAAAACAGACACAAAAAAAAATCAAAGATCAAAAACATTTATCTGCGATACTTCTCTTTCCTTCCATTCCATTCCCTTTTTGACTTGTTCTATTGCATTAAATCAAAACTACTGTGCCTAGCTCTGGATTATGTACGAAACCAATCACTACTCACAATATCGCCGATCGCACGTCCCGAGATATGTATTACCCTTCAAACACCCATCACTCACCTGATAACTCAAAATTATATCTTTTACACCCTGTATCCAGCCCAAGTGATGGCACATAAAAAAGCTGGTAAAAAACGGGTTATGTTTTCTCTTTCTAACTGATGGCTTAGTGTTCCATATAGACAGTTCCCATCACCGTCAATTTTTTGTACCAGTAGCTTGTGTCTTTGTTTCTACGTTCTATAGTGAATACATTATTTTTGTGTTTTCTGGAGTAATTACTTCTTGCTTACTTTCTGCTTTTTGCTTGTTACTATTACGGTCCTAAACTTTTTAATAAACTCCCTTAGCCTCACCAGAACCGTGTACCAGAGGTATAAACAGTCAGTATGTTTTTATAGCTTGCATGAGGTTTTTTCAAATTTTTTGGCACTGAAACCAAGGTAATTTCTTTTTAGCTGTTCATCCTTGTTATTTTTTCCTTTCTTGTCAGGCTCATAGGTGACCTGTCCCTTTTTAACGTTTTTCGGGCTGAAATTTTTATTTTTGCGCCCATTGACGTCCAGTCTAATTCTTCTCCTGTCAGCTTGGGGGTATTGTTTCTTTGGAAAATTATTGTTATTGTATCGTGTGTAATTATATTGATTGGCTGGAAAAAAATCGGTCTTGCCTATTGATTATTATTTGCACTGTTGACCTGTTTAGTTTGTATATTTTTGCTGAAAGAAAGTTTATTTATTATTGTGTTTGTAGTTTATTAGTTTATTACCGACCCTTTATTTATTAGTATCCGCCAGAGTTTATTTATCTAGGAACTGTCGAGTGTTCAAAGTATAGATCAGGTTTAGTTAAGTAGTAATGATATAATAATCTCTTTTTAAAGGCCTGATGCTTGTTTATGGTTTGTTTCCTGGAAGGTCTGCTTGTCTGGGGAATTCCATTTTTACTTATGCACTGATATGTTTTAATCACACGTATTAATTAGTCGCGCAATTCTTCATTTAACACATCAGCGTTATTTCGTTCTATGTGTCGACTTTTGGTAGGGTTTTTACTCGAATTTTATAGCAGCGACTTTAAAAGCGTCTGTTCTGTTTCGAGCTTAGATGGATAAATATGTAAATGAATAAAAAATACTAATAATAACCATCCACATCAGAAATTATCATATAGCAAACTTATTTATAATATATATATTTACTTTTATGAATCTTATTTATATTATATATATATATATTTCTGTTCTCATAATTCATTATTATGCATGTATTATTATTATTATTATATTTTTGATCTAATGGTTCTGACATCTGTGTATTGAAAGTAAAGCATTACTTTTGTTCTTTTCAGCTGGAACAAGATATTAAAATTTTATATAAAATATTCAATATAGTGACAACTACTTTATACATTATAATATATAACAAATACAACACTGTTTATTGTTTAGCTAATTTGGCATAACTTACATAATTTAATAGTTATAAGAGGCAGGGACTATAGGGGCAGATATAAAATAGAAAAAGTTTTATTTGAATTACCACAGAAATTAGTAACTTGAATAATTTTTAATAATCTGAATAAATTTGAGTCTCAACTCCTTAAGTGGTAGCTGTTTTAAGGTAATCATTTAAGCTGAAGAACTTATCACTATGAACGAATCGACAATAGGACAACCGTCACTTTGTGCATTTACTATATCACTCTCTACCATCGTTATATATAGAAGACACTACTGAATTATTTAATCGTCACGTTCGTTGAACCCATTTATAATAACTACAAATCGTTGGAAAATATGTTGCACTCCTCCTTGTTTGCTTAAAACAACTAAAAAGGATAGACGTCCAGAGAACATTAATAGATAGTGTGATGTCACACGCATATCTGAGATACTCCCATAAACTCGACAGTTCCTCGAAAAAATTCAAATAATTTGAATTTTATTTATTTATAAATTATTACTGAATGTCTAAATAATTTCGTAACGTTATAATACAGTTAGACATTTTCAAACATCAATAAATCAGATATATTTGGGTCTAAAGTTCACATTATTCTTGGTGGCTGCGGCTCAAATTATTTTAAATAATTTTGTGGTCAGGTCATAATATATACCATTTATTCAATTTAATTATGTGTTTTTGATATTTCAAAAACAGAATGGCCTATATTTCTACTTTTCATTATATTAATGAAGTAATTATTCGTGTCTACTTATCGCGTCTTCGTTCACTTTGTACATGTATCTTTTTCTGGCCTAACCTAGGATTTATATTTGTACCGTTTTAAAATATTTATCACCAGATCAATAGCAATAACGAATATCCAGATTACGATGAAACGCTTATTTAATGTTAGCAGATAGGACCATTTTCGTTTCACGTAGGTTTCCTTCATCACTGGAACGTGGGAAGCTATAAATCCCTTAAATTCCAAGAGTATTTTATCTGTAGGTGTTGACGAAGTAATATTTCTTGCTACATAAATAAATTTTGCACAGCTAACTCAGCCAAAACTTAAATTCTCCCAGGAATCCATGCAATATGCTGAAATTTAATTTAGAGATAGTCTAGGCGAGATTTTGAAATTTGTCTCTTTCCGGTATTAGAAGCGAATAATCATATAAGACGAATACGTATTTTACATATTAGCTTACATATTTTACCTACTTGAAGTATTTTACAGCGTGTCTCAGTTTTAATGGCCTCCCCTCCATATCTCAGTTATTAGTCATCCGATTTCAACCAAATTTTTTACCCATATCAAGGACCTTTACTATGTTCTCTGTTAATCAAATAAAACTTATTTTATGACGTGTATTTTTATTAAGATCACAAAGGTAGATTTGTCAAGAAGACATATTGAGCATTTTTTTTACTAAAAAACTAACATAATATTATTGATCAGCATACTTTAGAATATCTAAAATTTAACAAGATTTTGATTTATGGTTTTCGAATTACGGCCCCCTTAAAATTACGTCTTTCAAATGTTTAATATTGAACGATTTGGAAACGAATTGTTTTTAGTTCAAAATTGCTGGTAATTTTTCAATTAAAATTGTTGGCTTAATGAATTTGAAAATATCGATGGCATTGCGTGGCAGAAAAATGTAATTTAAGTAGAAATTAAGAAATGGCTTTTTTTCAAAAACAATTGGCTTCTAAGTTAATAAATATTGACTATTTGAAACATGTAATTTTAAGGGCGTCAAAATTCGAAAACCATAAATCAAAATATTGTTAAATTTTGGATATACGGGTTATAAAGTATGATCAGTGATCAATATTATTGTGTTAGTTCTTCAGTCAAAAAAGGCCTAATATATGACTTCTCAAAGAATCGATTCTTTTTATCTTAAAACAAATGCACAAAAAAGACATAGTAAAGGTCTTTGATACCGATCCAAATATGGTTGAAATTGAATAAAAAACTGAGATATGAAGGAATGTCATTAACAGTGGGACACGCTGCATATTACACTGTAATATACATATGCTACACTTTAATAATACAGGGTTCTGTAATTGTTAATAACAGTTTTTGTTGGGTTTTCACTAAATGAAGTGATGTACTTTTGAATTTCAAGTGACCATATTACTTCCACGTCCAGTGGAAGTATAGTAACGACAAAAAATTTTTTAAAAATTTTTATTGTCCAAATAGGCTTAAAATGTCATGAAACGTCGAGATTTTAAGTTTGAGCGAAAAAAAATTTCTGTCTGTCTGTCGGTCTGTCTGTCTGTAACTTTTTTTTGTGCGCACGTTCACTCTGGAACCGTTTAAGATATTGACTTGAAATTTGGTACACATATGTACTTTAACGAGTTCTAGAACTAGATTATATTTTCATCTTGTTCCGTCAAAGGGTTGGGGGGTAAATTGGGGTAAATTTGGGGTAAATGGGTAAATTAAGCAGGTAAGAGTCCATGAAATTGGTATATAGTATATACAAGAGAAGCTAAGGTCGCAAAAAAATTTTTGGCATTAGCCACCCCCATTACCACCCCCACCTCCTTATTAAAGGGGATGAAAAAAAAATGTGATTTAGTGTATGTACAGGAACCAGAAACCTCAAAATATTTTTTTACTTCATCCACCCCCCACTACCACCCCCCTATCACCACCATCACTCCACTACCGATGTGGGGTATCGTTTTATGGGTTTTTGGGGTAGAGGATTTCAAATATTATATTATTAAAGTTCCATAAACAATTATTTTCACATACAAAGTTTTTTCGTTGTGAGTGACTTGGATAGAGGATCTGGAATTGGGCAGCGGTTTTTTTTAGATATTACGACATGGGTCAATTTTTAAATGAACGTCACTATAATTCTTTTAATTTCCAGATAGATATCTTTTAAGAAATTACAATGATATATAGTTTGAACGGTGGTCAATTTGTGGCTGTAAAAATACCCAATAAAGTAGTCAATATCTGCCAGATAATATCTTAATCAATCAACGAAGGCTCTTAAGATATTTTGGTTAACGTGGGGGATGTTCCTTGAACAGTCATCTGGATTTAGCTTTCCAGCTCTTCTAATGATTAGAATTTACTCTTAAAGATAACTGATTTAAACTAATAATAAAAAACAATAGCCTAAAAAATTTAAACCTGGTGACTGCAGTGTCCACTAAATATGTTCCCTTCGAGCTTTCCATCTCTTTGTAAAACTTCATTTAGGTATTATCGTATATTTACTACAGCGAGACGAAATCCAACTTGTTGACGCCAGATTTGATTTGATAGTTATTCTGGGTTTTTATTAAAGCGAAAAGTCGATTCATCGGAAAACGTTGGCATAGTTAACATTCACTTCAATGGTATCCATCATTTCCTAATAAAACTGTATGACATCAATACTAACAATCATTAACAACGTAATTTTTTTACGTACAGTTAGTTCAATCATAACAAGAAAATAATGAAATTTTGATACTATCAACTCGAATTGGCAATAATAGAAATGTTTTAATACCTTGCCTCCCAAAAACTGAATGTGTTTTATTTTGCAGAAAGCATAAAGATAAGAAGGAAATAAGATATTTGTTGCAAATCTAAATACACCACTGAATAGAAGAACCCACAAGAACTTTTATTAAATTTATTTTTTTATCTCACTTTTTAGCAATATTTGCCTAATTCTTAACTAATTACATCTGTTATTTTATTAAAAATATATTAACCAAGAGGACTTGACTCGTTTATAAGTGTATTCCAATTTTTCATAACACACAAACAATTCTAAGATGCAGCAAAAACACTTAAGTTTCTTTAGAGTGTATTCTATAGAAGTGCTTTCTACCTTGCTCTTCTCTTATTTTCTAATTCCTAACGTTTCGACAGACTGCTTGTCATCAATGCATTATTCTAGTTGGGTTATCTTTATTGTATGACATCTCTGACGGCATCAAGGCCACACTAAAGCCTTTTCCCATTAGCTCCTTGGTGACTTCAGACTAACGTTTCGGAGGGCGTCTTCTACACCTCCTCAAGGACTTCATGGTATACCGTCTTGTCTTCTACCTAACAGTCACCTATCCTTAATGTATCTATGTAATTGTCATTTAATCGATCTACAATAATAATATTCGGATTATTATTTTCGTTTAAACCGAAATCAGAGCTTATTGTTTGAGTCTAGCAGATGTATTAGCTCTTCCCATTTGATGCAACTAGTATGGTGTCATCTGTATCCCAATCTCAATCTAAAGTTCCGCCTGTAGTTACTTCACCCTGCACGCTTCACATCACTTGTGCATTATAGATGTTAAAGAGCATTGGCGACAACACAGTTGCATGCATCTACAATAATATAGTCCACAATTTGTCAAATTCCACATTGTGAAAAGTTTTGTAGTCTACCTAACAAGAGTAAAGTACTCTGCCTGTCAGTAAGTTGCCATAAATTCAATATTTGTTCCCTAGTGGCGCGGCGCATGACAAAGTCTGGTTATTCAAAAGATATCTGCAAAATCAGATAATGCTGAGATCTGCACTAAGAAATAAACAGCATTATTTTACTGGCGTCTGTATTATTGCCAGCAATCTTCAGTTATCCCTGAGATCTGTCGTCCCCTTCTTATGTAGTGGGATATTGCATCGTAGTTAAAAATGAAGACAAAGGAAAACTCACCTAAATGTAAGTTAATAAATTTTTAATTTTTAATTTCATTAGGTAATTAAAGTTTTTAAACATAATAATTTTACACGAAAATTTGCTTCATTTTTACTCTCCAACATTACTTTTTTAATTTAGTATCTTCCGTTGTTATACGTAACATTTTTAGTATAAAATATCTTAATAGAAAAAGGATAAACTTTTATTATTTGGTTTGTTTAATTAATTGTTATATATTTTATTCAGTGATAAACATAGCCCGTATTTCGGATGACATTCCAGAGACGGACTCTGAATTACACGGTACTATCTAATACTTTTGTAAAGTTACAATCAGAAATATCGGTCACTAACAATAAGTAATTTAATTATCTATTGTTATTTACCTGGTATTAATCTGTAATGTAACAGTTTGATTTGATGTCTGCAATTGGATGAGCAGTTAACTACTAAAAGTGATAAGAATTTTTATGTCATGTCATCCGAAATACGGGCTCTGGTGATAAACAATCACAACGTTTTTTTAATAATAATAAGATATTGTCCTACAAATAACTACATCAATATGTTCAATTGTAGAGTCCTGAGAATGTCAATAAATTTTGACGAAACGTCGACTACTTAAAAAAATCTTTTCCTAACACCTTCTTTCTATACCCGTCAACCGTTATCAGCGTTAAAAATAAAGCTTATACGATAAATGTTAGGACCTTGTCTCTTTTTACCAAAGCCATGATTTTGGGGGATTTGAGAGGTGGTTAAGAGAATATATTAACTGAACATTTAAAATTCAGTTAGTTGTAGTTAATTGGCACTTGCTTGAAAAATAAGTGGCATTTTATGATTACAATCCTTGTTTCCTTATTCTACTATGTAAATATAGGGTGGACCATGGGTTTTGGGGTTTTCTCTAAAACTATGGCAGATAGACAAAAACCAGTATAGGTGTGCACTTTTGAGTACAATCCGCTACTGATAAGAAGAAAATTATGCATGCCTCAATTTTCGAGATATAGATATAACTTGTGTTTTTTTAAATAGAACACCCTATAAATTATTTCTTTATGCGACTACAACTTAAATTAACTATTCAACGATATATCATACGTCAATATTTATGTCTAGAAAAAGTGGTTAATTTTCGAAAAATTTAATATATTTGTGAAGAGGCCATGGAAAACTATTGACAACAGCAACACTTCTTATAGTATAAAATAATTTTGCCAAAAACAGGAAATACTAAACTACAATAAACATTCGAAGTGTCTTCCATTTACATCTAAGGTAAATGTACCAATTATCGTCATGTTAAGCAAAAGTTTAACTTTTGACTTTAATAATTCTGTAATGAAAACTCAAAATTAATATAGCTATTTAATGTTCTGATACTTGAGTTATTTTTAAATGAGGGTAATAAGATATTTTTAACAGGAAAAGAACGTTGTTTTATATTTTTAGTGCAGTAGAGAATAAGAACCGATTGTCCTAATAATCGTCACTTGACGCTCTTATATATCGTCATATGCACGTCCCAAATATCGTCACAGTCTTAGTTGATATCAGAAATTTTATTTAAAATATTTTTTAAATTATTTTAAAACTAAAGCATTTGAAATTTATAACAAATTAGAATAGTTATAAAATGAACAAGAAATAAATCAAATTATACAGGGAGATCGAGAAAGACTGAACGTGCCGCTCCCTAAAGATTGTTTTTGTGCCGCTTACATGCTGCATACATATGTACTATTTTCTGGTACTTTCAACATTTTCACGTTGGACTCAGTAACCTTAAATATAGTCAATTACGGTATTTACACAAAATGCGAGTTTCTTTATTAACTTGCCACACAAGTGACAGTGAACTGATTGCGTTGAAAAACACTGATTTATTAGTCAGAAAGGGAGATAAATGATAAATCAAACACAAGCCAATAATAATAACATTCACGAAAATGACAGGCATCAGATTGGTAACAGTGATTAGAGAACCAGTCGTTACTTCTAGCAACATAGGAAATTAGTTTTAATAATGTATGTAGAATAGAAATCAATTTTGATAATTTTAGTGACTTTTGCGTGTGACGTAACGTTCAGTCTTTCTCGATCTCTCGGTACCTATAAACGAATGGAATGTGTACTTAAAAATTTTTTTAAACAGAAATACGTGTCTTTCATTGGCATATCGAGCACTTCGTACACAAATTATTTCCTATTAATAGCCTTATTTCCAGTATCACTTTCTTCATATTCTCCAATAATTTCCTATAGACGATATTGTCAATTCATTCCACTTTATGTAATTTTCTTAACACTGTAGTCTCTACATATTAAATTTATTAATAGTTCAAGCAATCCATATTTTCATATTTGATAGCAGAATGCCCAATTTTAATATGACTGTATGACTGCATGCTTAACTCTCACCCTAAATTACGAGGTTCCGGGTTCGAATTTCAATCGCGGTACTAAGATTTTTTTATGGAAAATAAATTTGTATACTAGGCCTTCACTGGTAAAGAGGATTGTTATTTATATTGTAATTATTAATATTAACTATTATTATACTCTTCACAAATACGAAAACGAAGAGTATATTGCATTTGATCGGCACATTTCTAAAACCGTAAATATCGCTCGCAGACAAAAAATTTTCATATCATTGTGTTAGTGAACAAATTCTGAACTACTTTCAAAATGTCCGTCTGTCCGTCCTTCTGTCCGTCCTTCTGTCCGCCCGTCCGTCCGTCCGTCCGTCCGTCCGTCTGTCACGTTCTTGTAAGCACGATAACTCAAGAAAGAAAAACCCGATTGTATTGAAATTTGGATAGTAAGTTAGTGTTAGCTAGAGGAAGAACCCTATTGTTTCTGAACAAAATCGATTGGTAAATAAAAATGTTATTAATGATTTAAATTTGAAAAAAAAAATTCCATTTTTATGTTGTTGTAATTGAATAGAAATCTGGTGGAATGCTATTTCATTTTAATATCTAAATATTTACATATTTTAAAAATATACATTTCATAATGTAATCTACAACCGTGAAATTATGATTTTAGCTCGTGTCTTATAATGTAAAAATATACATTTTTTTACGTGTAAGATGGTGGTGTAGTTCTTACGCTTTTGACTCAGAATCCAAGGGTCCCGGGTTCGAAACCCAAATGGGGTTTGGTATGGTTTCTTTTATTTTTACTTTATTTTACACTGAGTCTTTTACCAACTAAGTTATAAAATTAAAAATGTCTAAAACTAACATTATGTACAAAAAACTGCGAAGAGCATCTTATAGAATGTGTAACAATTATATAAAAAATTCAATGAACATCAGGCGAAGAGTACGTTTTTAGCTTGTTTATTTTTAATTTATCTTCTTCACTTTTTTTGATACTATTTTTCTCATTTTTAAGTAAAATGACAAGAAACTTGCTTAATTTTTCGTTCAATATTTTCATTAAGTAGTGTTTTTTCCATTTGTCATATTGTCGTAATGACATGGCCCATAATATCGTCACCCTTTGAAATATTTTTTTTGTGGTCAAACTATTCAGAAAAGTGAGTGACGATAATTAGGTACCGAAAATTTTGTAGAGCTGTTAAAAAATAAAACATCTTCATAATGACAATATCAATATTTTTTTTATTGAACTGAAAATTTCATGTAATCGTCACTTATGACGATAATTGGGTAATCTCTCTCGTGGCTTTCCCTTATATCGTCACCTATTTTTTTGCTGTTAAAATTATAAAAAAATAATGTCATATAGTCGGGGAGCCCTCCCTAGCTGTACGTGCACCCCCCGCCCGATCCTTGGGGACAATGTTTTTCATAAAGATTGAAGCCTAAGGAACAATTTAAGACATATTCTAAAAAAAAAACTGGCTGTACTTTCAAAATGGCGGCCATATGTTAAAAAAAACTGTTGCCAATGTTGTTTTTGTCATTTAACACAAAAACTAAAAAAGATGAACAAAAACTTTCTTCACAAAAAACAACGTGCATAAAATTTTCTACAATTTTGTCTCTATACAATATTTTGATAGTAGTTATCATTTTCCAGATAAATGAGTCCAAAATTTAGAAAACATGGAAATTCATATATCGGTAAATCACTTAGAGGAAATAACTGTGACAATTATTGTAAGACGTATAATATAACTTTATATTATTAACATAAAAATTAAATAAAATAAACTGAAAAAAATTTATAATAATAATATTATATAATTTGCAGATATTTATCTCGAAAACGGTAACAGTGGTATCTGGAAAACTCCTATTAAATATTGCATAGGAATAAAATTGTAGAAAATTTTATGCACTTTGTTTTTTGTGCAGAAAGTTTTTCTCCATCTTTTTTAGTTTTTGTGTTAAATGACAAAAACAATATTTGCATTTTTTTTTAAACGGACGCCATTTTGAAAGTACAGCCAGCTTTTTTTTTTAGGACATGTCTTAAATTGTTCCTTAGGCTTTAATCTTTATGAAAAACATTGTCCCCAAGGATCGGGGGACAATAAGGGGGTGCACGGACAGTTAGGGTGGGCTTCCGTAGTGTTACGTTTTATATTGAATTTTATATTTTATTTTAACTCCAATGCAAATATTGTATAAGAACAAAACTGACAATTTTATGCACTTTATTTTTTGTGCAGAAAGTTTTTCTCAATCTTTTTTAGTTTTTGTGTTAAATGACAAAAACCATATTGAAAGTGCAGCCATTTTTTTTTAGTACAGTTTTAGTAAAATCAGTACGTAACCGCTACAGTTAAATTCTACAGCAAGAAATAGAGCCCTTGTAGACAATATACCTGTAAAAAATTTCAGAGATTAATTTACCAACATGATGGCGCCCCAGGTCATACGTCAAATGAAACACGAAATTATTTAAATGCTCAATTTGGGGAGGATAGTCAGGTCTAGTTTATCAATGTCTAGTTAGCTAACTAAATTAATAACAAACAATTAATTTAGCTAACTGGGCATTAATAAACAACGAATTAGTTTAGATATTGTTTAATTTTTAGGAAATATTGGTCCTAGTTTGTGGCCAGCTAGATCTCCCGATATAACCCCTGCCGACTTTTGGCTTTGGGGTTCTTTAAAAAATATTATACATAGAGAACGATCTAATAACATAGAAGAATTGGAAAACAAAACACTAACTGCGTTTCGGACAATAACTCCTGTCATGATTGGAAATGCAACAAATGCTGTATGGAGAAGGTGTCAAAACTGCATAGATGTCAATGGAAGACAATTCGAACATTTATTATAGTTTAGTTTTTCCTATTTCTGGCAAAATCATTTTATATTTTGCTAAGTGTTGTTGTTAACAGAATTTTCCATGGCCTCCTCACAAATATATTAAATTCTTGGAAAATTAACCACTTTTTCTAGAGATAAATATGACATATGATACATCGTTGGACAGCTAATTTAAGTTGTGATCGAATAACGAAATAATTTATAGGGTATTCTATTAAAAAAAAAACAAAAGGTATGTCTATATCTCGAAAACTGAGGCATCCATAATTTTCTTCCTATCAGCAATGGATTTTTTTTTAAATCTATTTATTTAACGTCGGCCTACTACCGCTACCAGGGCCCATCACCGACTCCAGGAGACGAGCTACCCCCAACCTGGAAATTTTGAAGAGTAGGGATTTATTTGCCTAACATTTAATAGACAAGGGACCGCCTGCTTTACATTCCCTCCGAAATTACGTAGCTTCCGCGTATACACTGATATACAAGCCGTTAGAAGGTGGGACGAGATCGCTGTGTTTCCCCAACCAAGTACAGTGAAGGCGCATCTATGCTCGCCCCATCAGCAACGGATGCTACTAAAAAAAAAAGTGCGTTAAGAATGTGATACTTGATTTTCGATTCGACACTTGGTAATTGAGTTATAGAGGTCATCCAAAAATGCTCTGTAGTTCGGTTGTCGAAAAAGATAGACGATCGCGGATTGCGCCATTGTTTGTTTCTCAGAAATCGAGTTTAGAACTGGTTTTTGTCTATCTGCCATAGTTTTACAGAAAACTCCAAATCCCATCTAACTTGGTCCACCCTGTACTAAGAAACCAACTTAATTTTGCTGTGATTACTAATTGTGTATCAATATAAAATATACCTCACCTTTGGTGAGCTATACAACGTGATCTACCATGACATGCGGAAAATTTAACAGTAGGTTGTCCCCACCAAAAGGAGTAAAAAAAATGAACAATTAAAAAAAATGACCACCTTATTTTTTTTGTAGAAATGAGCCGCCAACGACTTTAACTAAGGGTACGGACATGTCGAAGAAGTCACGACTCTATCCGTGCATCTCGGAGTTTTAGCCAATTAAGTGCTACGACGCTGGGTGGACATGCCGGAGAAGTTTATCAATCCGTTCCGTTTTTCGGGGGAATTGACCTGCTTTTATTGTATCTCATGTAAATCATTTCTATTTCTGCAGTGTGTCGCCGTTTGTTTGGAATCACCATCATAAAACATGTATTTTAGGTCCGATTTAGGACTTTTTTTAACGTAGATCTCTGAAAAGTGCATTCTTGTGATACATTAAATTTTATAAAACGCAAAAGGTCGACCTATTGCGTTTGTTATTGTGGGTGGAAAATTATGAAATGTAACGAAAGTTGCATGGCGTATGGCAATAATTATTATTGCAATCAGAAATTAAAATAATTAAAACTTAATACAAATTGACAATTACAGTGGATTTTCATTGGCAATTTCAGAATTTTTATTTCCTTCGGAAAAAATCCATAAATAGGTATTTTTTTCACGAAATTTGGAACAAACCCATTTAAGTGCGTATTGTTATGGCGGAAACCGGAACGAGAGGTTGGGGGGTGAAACTTTCGAATTATACAGAAATATGCCCTTCTTATGGGACATTTCAAATACAAATTATTTAAATGGGGATATGCGCAATCAGTGAATAGGTGTACTATTAGATAAATATAAAATTTAATTAGTTGGTATGATATAATATACGTGTACCTACTATCCGATTAAAAAGTACTGGCACCCCACTATCTGTCTATTCTATTTTTTGTTGAATTTTTATTGTATTTTTTAAAATACATCAGAACACTGTACATTACTGAACAAAATTAATTGATGAATTAGTTGAAATAATGAGAAATAAAATATGATCTTATGTTTCTTTACAATAATTAGCAATTATATTAGCAATCGAAAAAATTGTTATCTTTCGAAATAGATACCAAGTATATCAAAAATAAATGAAAATACAGGATGGAAGAAACTTGTTATTTGAATTTTCTTTTTTACTATTAGTAGTTTTCAAGAAAAATACATGTGAAAATGTGGAGTGTGCATTTTTTTTTATCAAATATTATTATTATTCTTATTATTAAAATTAAACACAGATTTTAGTACTTATAAAATAGCTATAAGCTATTTTTGTAGCAAAATAAGTTGCATTGTGACCGGATTAATTTTCTGACTGCTTACGAACAAAACCCTACTCCATAAATAGTTAATTCGAACATTCAAAACATGACTAAAAATTAAACCAATTATTGAAAATTACGGCTAGGGCCTAGCACCGTCGCGTGGCTCTTTCCGTCGGATAATACGAGTAGTCTGCGTCTGTTGCATTGGCATTATATAATTCTTTCTGCGTACTCGTTAATGGTGTTCACTAAAAATCATTACAGATTAAAAAAAAATCAATATAAATATTGTATTATCCCCAACTGTACCAGTATAGCACCCAGAAAAATAATGCTACGGTTTTTATACGTTTGCCGACGGATATAAAACTCAGTTTTATAGGTAACAGTCGGATACTGCTCCATTTTAAGGATAAGATTTTGCAGAGTGAGAGGGAAATATGCGTTTATTTCCACATACAAAATGTTTTCGTTGTGAGAGACTTGGATGGAAAATCTGGATGTGGAAGTAAGGATTCCTTGGGCAGCGGTTTTTCCACTCCCTATACTCAAAACATGCCGGTTGTGGTGCTGTTTATGGCGTTTGTCCCACAACGCTGGAGCATTGATTGATTCGTCCTTTTTATTCATTTTCACTTTTTCACAAAATAAAAATAAAAAGATATTCAATATATATCGTACACACATTCCTGCGTGATGGTTATACACTGTACGGCGAATCTAGACAAACGTAGTGTGTACTGGCGAAACCTCAACCCCTCACAGTTCTTCAAAATTAATCCGCATGTGTACCATGAATAGAAACACTGGGGGGAATTGTCGTTGAAATTAAAATACGGCACACGGCACGTATTCAGGTCCCGTTCGACTGGCGGGCGGACCACGGTCGGACTGCTAAAAAGCGTTCTAATCAGCGGTCTGAAGTTGGTCGACATGGTCACGTTTTATGATACGACTGTGAAAGCGTTCGACCTCGTCCACTATGGGCGTGCCCACGGTGGTCCCAGTCGAATATAGCCTCAATGCTGAAAAAGCCGTACTATATTTGTATTGCTACTTTTTCAATTTAATAGCTATATTAATTATATACCAATAATTATAGTTGCTAAATACCCCACTGTCAGGGCCGTCGACAGCTTTACCGAGCCCCGGGGCTGCTTATTATTGAGGGCCCCTTCCCTCTTTCAAGGTTTTGTCGTTTTATTTTTCTGTTTTTAATTTATTAAAAAACTACCACAGTATTTAATTGTTACAGATTTTATTGAATTGAAATATTTTTATATAATTTTTTTGAGAATCGCCAAATGTGCACAACTGAATGGCCTAGCCTATATGACGTAATATAGCCGTAGTCCCGGGCCCCCTGCCTCCCCCTGTCGACGGTCCTGCCCACTGTCCCTACTTCTGGTGTAGATATATAGCCATAGGCAAAAAAATTATTCATAGAAATATTTACTAAAATCATGTAGGTAACATATAAAATAAACATATAAAAATAATTTTAAGATACGAGCTTGTATATATATTAATTATAAAGCAATAATTAAGGTTGTTAGCTATAACTTAAAACAAATATCCATAGAAATATTTATTCAAAATATGATAAATATTCGCGACCCGCGTAGTCTACCTCTCTACCACCAAGTAAAAACAAACTATTTTGTTTCGACGTGGACATGCTAGTTGACTTCGGATATAAACAGCTCTGGTAACATCCTCGACATGTGCGGTCGCATTTAAATGTACAGGTTTGTTTTACAAATTGATGAATTCGATGCACGGAATCAAATTGTGGCCTAAACTTCTAGATGCGAGGATGCGAGGATCTGCGTACCTCACACCAAATATATAAAATTATGAATGGCCAGTGAAGTGCAATGACCGCGGTGATTCCCGTGTGAACTGCTAGGATGAACTGCTGCAAGTATCTTCTGCATGCGCTATCCCATTTAAATGTACAGGTTTGTTTTACAAATTGACGGCGGCTGTAGTAGTGAACAACTCATTTAACTATTAAGATTCTTCGACATGTTCGTACCCTAATCTAACGTAACGCGCTACAACTATATCACTTTATCAGACTTGAGATTGATAGTACTGACAGCAAAGATGGATAAGATAGAAGAGACTTTTTGATTTTAATCAAATCACACTACAAAAATAGGGAAATAAATCGAAATAAATCAAAGACATTAACCCCATGCTGAAAGGACAAGCAGGTATACGAGATATTTAGCTAAACCGGTCAATGACACGGCGCGGCGGTGTGTGTTTGTTCGACCGAGAACAAAGAACGCGGCTCTCGAAGGGTCTACACACGGCAGGTAGCCAGCCTTGTCGGCATGATTTGAACTCATTCGTAAAAGTACACTGGTCCGCTGGAATTCCAATTATCTTCAAAGCGTACCGACAATGTTGGCTCCCTGCCGCTGGATCGTGTGTAGACCTCTTTTTTTGATCTCGCCGGCCGGCTTCACTTTTTATGCTAATTAAGGAGATGTAAACAACTCGAATACGTTCTTTCACCAGTAAGTTCGTCGACCTATTCAGGATAGATCAGGACTTACTCAACATCAGTAGTGTAACTTCGCAAATTGACTAATAATTTAATATACTAAATTACCTCAAAATCCTCTAAAATTTTGCAGGGCCTTTCTCACATTGAAGACTAGTACACCATTTTTTTTTCCGCATTTCTTGGTAGATCACGTTGTAGAACTGAATGAACCTCTGAATAGTTTTCCAAAATATTATTCCTTCATACTTTGTAAAACTAGTAATGAAAAATTATAGATAATTCAGCATTCAGAGTTTAATCCCCAATACAAATAAATAGGAACATTTTACAGTAAGGCTGTGTTATAAATGCAATGATTGTGATGGAGTCTCCCATTGTTTCATATAGAAATCTGAAATATTAGTTTAAATAAATAAATTGAATACATTTCGTAACTTTTAATTTGAACAAAAAATACAGTTTGAAAGTTACAGGCAGTTGAATGCTGGTGGTTCCCTTTAGATGATGAGAAGGATAGTTTTTATGCCCGCAAATAGTTTTTGGATGCTTTCCTTAGAATTACTTTAAAAGCATTTTGTTTCAAGCTGTTTACATTAAATTAATGATCTACTGGAAACAATAGACAAGGGTGCTGTAACAAGATTGAGTTTTAACAGAAATACTAATGACATAAAATGTATTTTGTGCGTATCAAATATATTGGCTATTTGAGATGTAATAAAAACCTTGACTGTTTCCGTTCGAACTTTGTAAAATTGTATAGTAAAGAATAAAGGTATTAAACCAGCATTATGATTTTATTCTACATAGATTCGGTAAATGCAGTTTTGTATATGGGACATTCCACGTCAACCGGATCACTGCTACGGCAAAAAAATACGTATGAGAGCTCAATTTGTAGCCTGAACTCAGAACTACAAAAAGCCGTATGCGCCTTTGCAAGAATTAAGAAGGCGGCATCAATATGGCGGCCACAAACTTAAAAATTGATGATAAATGACCAAGAAGTTCAATTTTAGAGTCAAAATGAATTATCCGGTTTGAAACTACTCAAAAGTAGTAATCGGAGTTAAATGAATTATCCGGTTTGAAACTACTCAAAAGTAGTAATCGGAGTTAAATGAATTATCCGGTTTGAAACTATTCAAAAGTAGTAATCGGAGTTAATGATCAAAAATTTGGTATAATAACTTTGAAATCACAAAATGGCGGATTCAAGATTGCGGACTTTTTGCCAAAACCTGATGTAAGTGCCTTTAAAACCATCAGATTTGTTTGAAAATGGATTGGCAGAGATTCTTAAGGTCACTTATCTCAAATCTGGTATGATAGATTCCATATCACAAAATGGCGGACTCAATATGGCGGACGTATGGCCGGAACTCCCATCAATTGCCTTTAGGCACACTGAATCCCATTAAAAACGGATTTACGAAGGTTTTTAAGATCGCTCATTATAAATCTGACATTAATAATCCCAAATTAGAAAATGGCGGATTCAGGATTGCTGACTTTTTGCCAAAACCTGATGTAAATGCCATTAAAACCACCAGATTTGTTTGAAAATGGATTGGCAGGGATTCTTAAGTCACTTATCTCAAATCTGGTGCGATAGATTCCAAATCACAAAATGAAGGGCCCAAGATGGCGGACGTATGGCCGAAAGTTCCATCAAATTGCCTTTGGGAACACTGAATCCCATTGAAAACGGATTTCCGGAGGTTTTTAAGATCGCTCCTTATAAATCTTACATGAATAACCCAATTACAAAATGGCGGATCCAAAATGGCGGACGTATGGCCGAAAGTCCCATCAAATTGCCTTTGGGAACACTGAATCTCATTGAAAACGGATTTCCGGAGGTTTTTAAGATCGCTCCTTATAAATCTTACATGAATAACCCAATTACAAAATGGCGGATCCAAAATGGCGGACTTATGACACAAATCAAATTGCAGATGTTTCAACAATTTTGATTAGATATGAGAATGCTCGTTTTCGGGAGTATTTGATTGTAAATGTAGTATTACGAAATCAAAATCAAACAATGGCGAATTCACGATAGCAATTCGTTTATTTAGATTAGAAATACTTCAAACAATAAATGTTGCGCTGCGTAATTATGAGATCTATGATCTACTTTTCGGCATTACTTTTTAGATCAGTTGCATTGCGTCATCCCAATGCTTTAGGTGAAACTCAGGAACGGTCTTTTTCAAGACAGTTGTCGACACTTTTATTTGTTGCTAGGAGAGCAGCCTTGATTAATCGCCTGTCCAACGGTTCTTATGAGAATAGTTGGCGAGTTTTTCAATGGTGTCTTGCAGGAGAACGGTGATAAGTTTTCAACAGTTTTTCTCAGGATAGTTGGTGACTTTTTCTTTAATATTGGTTTTCTTCTGAAAATTCTTTATAAAATTGCTGTACATTTTTCATTCAATTACACACTAGTCAGGTCAACAAAAAAAAGTGTTCTGCTCCAAGGGCTGAACCTGTCATACCTTAAGTGTGTTTGTGTGCTGAAAACGAATTTTCAATTTAAAAAAATTTCCACCTCGTAGATTTCGAGTAAGTCTTTATCGTCAAAAAACAGGATTTTGATAATAAAAACCGGGTTTACTCGAAATCTACGCGGTGGAAAATTTTTTACATTGAAAATTTGGTTTCACCACACAAAAAATACTTAAGGTGTGATCGGTTTAGTTCTTGGAGCAGAACATTTTTTTTTTGTTGACCTGTGTAATTGAATGAAAAATGTACAGCAATGTTATAAAGAATTTTCAGAAGAAAACCAATATTGAAGAGAAAGTCCCCAACTATCCTGAGAAAGGCCGTTGGAAACTTATCACCGTTCTCCCGCAACACACTATTGAAAAACTCACCAACTATTCTGAAAAGAACCGTTTGATGAGCAACAAATGAAAGAGTCAACAACCAGAGCTGTGTACTTCAGTACAAAAATGTACCGCAAATATGTACTGCAGTAGTTTAAGTACTTTAAGTACTTTACTTTAAGTACTTTTAATATTTCTGTACTGGTATTGTAAATTTCCAGTACATGTTTGTAATGTACTTGTATTGGGTACTTATTTTCTACAATTTTTGATGAAGTATTACTTGTTACTTAAAAAATTACTGCAAAATCATAATCTACTTCAAGTACTTCACTTAAGTACTCCCAGTATTGGAAAGTACTCCCAGTATTACAAAGTATAGTTGAAGTAATCTTAATAGTGAGCCGTTATGGGGGGCGAGAGGAATGAAACAGGTGGCAACTAGATCTCCCATCTTTACTATACTTTTAGACTAAGTGAAAGAGAAGATATGGGCCATTCGATGACGTAGCCTGTGGGAGTATACATTATGAATGTGTTGTTTAATCCAGGACCGCAGTTAGACACCGCGGTCGAGCTTAAACTGTCGGGTGAAGATATAATTCAATAATTACATTATATTTCTTTATTCGGTAGTTTTTGTAAAACAATTTTAGTAAGTTTTGTTACCAATTCATAGCAGTGCTTTGGGGGATACCTATTGTAAGTGTAATATAATAAAAAGTAAACGAGTGAACAATATAGTTAAATCCGGTTCTGGGTTCTGCCTCTCAACGTCGCTCACAAATGCGATTGCTTCGACTATACTAGTGGCGGCTGGTGAAATTCAATTTTTTTTTCTCGTCTGTGGCGCATGGGACCCATGCGAAATATGGGAAATAACATCTAGAGAAGCACTTCTCTAATGGCCCCTAAAAAATTTTGAAAAAGCAGTTTGCGAAAAAATTTTTGAAAATTCGGTAGCCTCCCCTGGGTCTAGGGACTCCCGTTTATTTTTTATTTGTTTTGTCATATGCATTTGACTTTTCATAAAAATACAACAATACGTTGTGGAGTTTATGAAAATATTTTCATTACTAACTGAGATACAACGAATTGAAATATTGTAATTTGTTAAATTGTGGAGGTTGAAATTATTTTCTCCATAATATAATAACACTTGAATAAACGTTTTCTTATTAAGTCTGCCTAATGCTCAATTCTCGGATGGAACAGAATTGTAGAGGTTATCAGCTCTTAGACACATTATATGTTATACTTTTAAGCAATTGCCTTAAGCTTTTATATATTTTTTTCTTATTTCCTTTTTTGTAAATTTATATACTATAAATAAAATGAATAAAAATATATCTTTTGTGTACCTACTGTAACATTCATACATCATATGCCGTATAACACATACGATATTACATTAATAGTTATTACCATTACCAATCAATAATAATAAAAATGGACTCCAAACTTGAATTTTTTTTAATGAAAATTACACTTCCAAAAACGTCACCTCTATTATTGATATTAAAATGTTACTGTTATACTACTGTCTATTGTTGGCATTTCTAGTATACTAAAAATAATTTAATATTTATCCGATTTAGTACTGCTTTAAAAAAGTTTTACAAGTATACTGCAAGTAATTGGTTGGGTTGTCTACTATATGTGGTGTGTTTATAAAAAAAAAAAAAAAAATTAAAAGACTGTAAATCGTTGAGGTTACTATTTTTTAAAAGTACTTGCAGTACTTGAACGTACTGCAAGTATTTATGATATACTCTAAGTATTTAAAATATTGAAAATACTTGAAGAGTACTTTACTTAATACTGCTACAGCAAATGTTTTATTTTAAGTATATTACTGGACATTTCAAGTACTTCTGTGGAGTACTGGTACTTAATACTGCAAGTAAAACAAAAATTGTTTGATACTGCTTACTGGTTACTGCCAGTACTTCCATTGAGTACTGGTCACAGGTCTGTCAACAACTATCTTAAAAAAGACCGTTGCTGAGTTTCACCTAAAGCATTAGGATCACGCAATGCAACTGATCTAAAAAGCAATGTGGAAAAGCAGATCATAGATTTCATCATTACGCAATATTTATTATTTGAAGTATTTCTAATCTAAACAAATGAATTGCTATCATGAATTCGCCATTGTTTGATTTTGATTTACAATCAGATACTCCTGAAAACGAGCATTCTCAAATCTAATCAAAATTGTTGAAACATCTGCAATTTGATTTGTGTCATAAGGCCGCCATTTTGGATCCGACATTTTATAACTTGGGATTATTCATGTCAGATTTATAATGAGCGATCTTAAAAACCTCCGTAAATCCGTTTTCAACGGGATTCTAGGTTCCTAAAGGCAGCTGATGGGAGTTTTGGCCATACCTCCGGCATTTTGTGATTTGGAATCTACCACACAAGATTCAAAATAAGTGATCTTAAAAATACCTGCCAATCCATTTTCAAACAAATGTGTTTTTAAAGGCATTTACATCAGGTTTTGGCAAAAAGTCCGCAATATTGGATCCGCCATATTGTAATTTTGGATTATTCATGTCAGATTTATACCGAGCGGTTTTAAAAACCTCCGTAAATCCATTTTCAACGGGATTCAGTGTTCCTAAAGGCAATTGATGGGTGTTTCGGCCATACGTCCGCCATCTTGGGTCCGCCATTTTGTGACTTGGAATCTACCACACCAGATTTGAGATAAGAATCCCTGCCAATTAATTTTGAAACAAATCTGGTGTTTTTAAAGGCATTTACATCAGGTTTTGGCAAAAAGTCGACAATTTTGGATCCACCATTTTGCAATTTGGGATTACTCATGTCAGGTTTATAATGAGCGATCTTAAAAACCTTCGTAAATCCATTTTTAATGGAATTTAATGTTTCTAAAGGCAAATAAGGGGAGTTTCTGCCATACGTCCGCCATCATGGGTCCGCCATTTTGTCATTTGGATTCTATCACACCAGATTTGAGATAAGTGACTTTAAAAATCTCCGTCAATCCATTTTGAAACAAATCTGATGGTTTTAAAGGCATTTTCATTAGGTTTTGGCAAAAAGTCCGCAATCTTGGATCCGCCATTTTGTGATTTCAAAGTTATTGTACCAAATTTTTTATTATTAACTCCGGTTACCACTTTTAAGTAGTTTCAAACTGGATAGTTCATTTTGACAACTCTAAAATTGAACTTATTGGTCATTTATCATCGATTTTTGAGTTTATGGCCACCATATTGATGCCGCCTTCTTGATTTTTGCAAAGGCGCATACGGCTTTTCGTAGCTCTAAGTTCAAGCTCCAAATTGAGCCCTCATACGTATTTTTTCGTCGCTTCAAATTTTGGCCGCAGCAGTGATCCGGTTGACGTGGAATGTCCCATATGTTTCCTAAGATAAATGAGCGCAAGTAAGAAAACAGAGAAATTATGGAAGGAAAGACCGATCTACTCCCACTACAATACAAGCCGTTAGAGGCGATAGAGGTATCGATGCCTTGCGTTAATATACGACAAAATGATAAAAATAAGATTCTGCGAAGTGTGAAACATGCTCAGAGCCAGTATATCCGTCTTTTTTTCCTAATTTTTCTGTTTTCTTTCTTGCACTGGTTTGTCTCAGGATATATATAACTACATTTGCCGAATCTGTATATATGTCTATACGAAAACGATTATCTTTAAGGGAACAAAAGCTCTCTAAATAAGACCATTTGTTAAAATGTAATACGTAGGTACTGATATTTAAAATTGCGCTGCTCGAATTATATATCATATTTAAAATGCATTTCTAAGGCTGGTTGATGGAAATACTCATATATGAGGGGATTTAACTGTTGAATCTCATAAAATATAAGCTTTCGAGTATTAGTTATGTTGAAATAAACTTTAGACTTGTAATTCATTTCCTTCATTATATTAACTTAAAAGACCTTGGGCCCGCACCAAAAAAATTCGTTGGCAAGTCTCAAGGCTAGTATATATCGTAAAAGATTAATTTGTGCATTACTAAAATCGTGTCAAAATGGCAAGCAAAAATTCGTGCATGTCGGGCGTGGCACAGTGGGGCAAATAGCTCATTTCTTGGACAAACGATAATTCCCAAGCCTGGAATTAATGAAACTTAATTTTTTTTTAAACTATTCGTTATAAAACTGCCGTTAATTCTATCGAGCCCGAATTTTGAAATTTCAAAATTAAAGATGGCTAATCCAATATCGCGGGCATAAATTTTGAAAGTAAATTAAAATTTTATCAAAAGATTGTTTAAAATTATAAAAAATTGTTACTTGGTTTTTTTTTTTTTGGTTTCTAATCTCATTTCTGATCCCCAAATTTTGCGATTCAAAAAACCAAGATAGCGGATCCAATATGGCGGCCATAATATTTTTTTAAATGAAATGTACATGCACAAACTGTTAAACATTGTTACTTAGGACTTTTAAGGGTTTCTGATCGAGAATCTGAAATCTGAATTACGTAATATCGTAATCCGAAATGGCGAATCCAATATGGCGGCCATAATATATTTTTAATTGACATGTAAATGCGCAAATTGTTAAAAATTGTTACTTAGAGGTTTTAGAGATTGCTGATCATGAATCTGAATTCCAAATTACGTAATATCGAAATCCAAGATGGCGGATCCAATATGGTGTCCGTAAGTTAAGAAAGAATGACAAATCAAGAAGGAAACTGTTAAAGTTTGTTTTTCGCAGTTTGCTAATCTCGTTTCTGATATTAAAATTTCGATATTTTGCAAACCAGAAAATTAAACTCAATATGGCTGCCATAAATTTTTAAAAAATTATGATGTACATGCGAAAATAGTTAAAAATTGTTACTTGCAGGTTTTTGCGATTGCTGACTACGCATTCGTAATTTTTATTTCTAAGATGGCAGATTCGAATATGCCATCTTATAAAAAAATGAGATAACCAATCAAAAATGTTGACATCTTTAAACCTAATGTCACCTAATGAGTCAAATCATAAAAGAGCCGGTAGGCTATAAACCTATTATTACTTAATGTAGAAAACAAAACTTGAGTAGAAAGGAACTCTAAGCCAAACATAACATATACCAAATCCTTTAAAATAACCTAATTAGTCAAGTCACAAACGAGCAGTGATATTAATACTATAAGCTGTAAACAAAATCTAGTTGGCCAAATCTTAAACGGGCATATATAAATTTTATATCACTGCATAATTCAATTCTTTATTTATCATTCTATTTTAACTTCCGAACACCATATTGAATCCGCCATCTTGGATTTAGATATTACTTAATTTAGACTTCAAATTCATGATCAGCAGCCCCTAAAACTCCTTTATAACAATTTTTAATAATTTGCGTATGTACATTTCATTTAAAAATATATTATGGCCGCCATATTGAATCCGCCATCTTGGATTACGATATTACATAATTTAGACTTCATATTCATGGTCAGAAACCCTTAAAAGCTCTCAGTAACAATTTTGATCAATTTACGCATGTACAATGTACATCTCATTTAAAAAAATATTATGGCCGCCATATAGGATCCGACATCTTGGATTTCGATATTACTTAATTTTAAAAAAACCCTTAAAAGTACTAAGTAACAATTTTTAACAGTTTGTTCATGTATATTTCATTTAAAAAAATATTATGGCCGCCATATTGGATCCGCTATCTTGGTTTTTGAATCGCAAAATTCGGGGATCAGAAATGAGATAAGAAACCAAAAAAAAAACCCCAAGTAAAATTTTTTTATAATTGTAAACAATCTTTTGATAAAATTTTAATTTATTTTCAAAATTTATGTCAGCGATATTGCCATCTTTAATTTTGAATAGAATTAAAGGCAATTTTATAACGAATAGTTTAAAAAAAATTAAGTTTCATTAATTTCAGGCTTGGGAATTATCGTTTGTCCAAAAAATGAGCTATTTGCCCCACTGTCCGTGGGTGGGCGTGCGAACGTGCAAAATTTTAAATTTTTATAACCGGTAAGACTCATGCATGCCAATTTAACAGTATGTTAAGGAACGTATATTAAACATGTTGCCAAGTTGGCAAGCGAAAATTCGGCCACAAAAGGAGTGGCAAGCAGGGTTAAAGTTGCCCTTTTTTTGCAAAAATAAACCGGTAAGACTCATGCTTGTCGATTTAAGAGTATGTTTAAAAAAATATTTTAAACATGTTGCCAAATTGGAAAGCAGAAATTTGGTCACTGAAAGTCTGTAATTTTTTTAAATTTTTTGCAGTCCGGCAGCGCGCGCGTAATTTTTTATTTTTGCGACCGGTAAGACTCATGCTTGCCAATTCAACAGTATGTTAAGGAAAGTATATTAAACATGTTGCCGGATTGGCAAGCGAAAATTCAGTCGCGAAAGGTGTGGCAAGTAGAGTTGAAATTGCAATTTAGCAATTCAGCTGCGATCTCGTGCCTTCTATGTAGAAACAAAAACAAATTTTATTTTAATATATACATATAAAAAAATATCATTTATTGCAAAAATTTAATAAACAGAATTGTATCTTATTAATTAATTATTTAATATTCGATAAAATATAAAAATAAAACTCAACCCTCTCGGTACACTTTGAAAATTGCTCTGCTGGAGCCAACATTGTCGGTAGGCTCCAGCTGGAATTCCAACAGATCAGCTTATAGTCTAGGTGCCCGCGTACATAAATGCAATTTATACATTTCCTCGTATAACTTCTTGTACGGCATAATTACGCCTAATTTATCACTTTTTCATCTGCGAAAATTTTCGTAAACGCGGCGTTCCTCCTCGGCATGAAAAAGACGATTTCCACGCGTCGGACTGGAAAATCGGCAAATATATTTTGTCGGACAATTTGAGATTTGGATTCTACATATATATTCTATATATTTCTACAAACTGTCGGACAAAATCGGACAAAAACCATCCTAAACATAACATAACATAACTTTAAAATATTTATTGATAACGAGCTGATTTTTTCAAGATTGCTTAATAAAAGTATGTAGAATCCAATTTTCGAATTGTCGGACAAAATATATTTGCCGATTTTCCAGTCCGACGCGTGGAAATCGTCTTTTTCATGCTAAGGAGGAACGCCGCGTGTACGAAAATTTTCGCAGAGGAAAAAAGTTATAGACTATTATTCCGTACTAATTATACCGTACAAGAAGTTATACGAGGAATGTATAAATTGCATTTATGTTCGCGGGTACCTAGACTATTACTTTTATGAGTTGTCATGGCAATTTTCAAAGTGTACACAGAAGGTTGATTGGTTGGGTGGTTTGATCGTCTGTAGAAGCCCGCTTGAATGTTACCCCTTCAAAAGGCCCCCTGCGCACGTCCTTTAGAACGATGTATAGTACAGCGCTTGCCGTTTGGCAACGTGACGTTGACCATCATATTATGTTTTCTATAAAACATTTTTACTTGCTTTTTGTGACCCAATTTCTGCTTGCCAATTTGGCAACATTTTAAAATAATTTTTTAAGCTACTGTTAAATTGGCAAGCATGAGTCGTACCGGTTTATTTTTTGTAAAAAAAGTGAAACTTCAACTCTGCTTGCCACCCCTTTCGTGACCGAATTTTCGCTTGCCAATTTGGCAACATGTTTAATATACTTTCCTTAATGTACCGTTAAATTGGCAAGGATGAGTCTTACCGATTGCAAAAATCTAAAATTTTGCACGTTCGCATGCTCACCCACGCTCGACGTGCACAAATTTTCGCTTGTCATTTTGACACGATTTTATTCAATCACAAATTAATCTTCTACGATAAATACTAGCCTTGAAAGTTTTTTTTGCTGCGGGCCCAAGGTCTATAACGACACCAATAAATAATATGTGTCTGACTAGTATTTATGGAAATTGGACACAGGATGTGACCATTGTGAATGTATAAACAAACAATACGCTGTGAGTGCAGTTTAAGTGTAAATTACAGTAAAAGAAAATTATAATTGTACACCAAGCAAACAAAAACTATCAAATACGATAAAGACAGGTGACTGTAAATAAGCAAAATGGTTATCCCTTGAAACCGTTGTTTGGCAACTTGCTAGCTGAGCAAAATTGGTAGTATTACGAAATGCCTTTCAAGACGTTGTGCATCAGAAGAAGATTAATTACATACATTTTCTTCTCATTAACAGACTAGTTATATTCCATGAAATATTCTAGATGACCTCTGTTTACTGTATGGCACACCCGACAGAATCATGGGGTCTATCGCTGTTGCCTGTAAGGCGCATGGTCTCATCAAAATTCTATTCCTCCAGCTTCTGAAGACACCAGCCCAATGTTCTTCAGTGCGTTCTCTTCGTATCTTGCCATTCGATTTTCCTTGAATTATGAATGGTTCTATCTTGTCCTTTCTGCAGTTGATGTAGCAAAATACTAAGTGGATACGGGAGAATACGATGCGTGGAGGACGTACTTTTTGAAGAATCGAGCTGTTGGTGCAATGGGCTGTCCAGGCAATTCATAGAAAATGTCTTCAGGTACACATCTAAAAAATATTAACACTGTTTACTACTTCACAATCGCATATCCTTAACATGTCTGAGTGGTTTTCATTTGCTCAGTCTACAGAAATAATTTTCGTTTTATTTTAATTTATACTTGAACCATAATCAGAGCTTATTGTTTCAAAGGTTTCCAGAAAGTGTATGAGCTCACCCTCACTTGCTGCAAAGAAGGTTATATCATAAATACATATTTATCAATTGATGTGATTAAAACTGTAATGAAATTTAGATACTAAATAAATGCTGTCAAAAAATCTAATATTCTTAAGAAAATATGGACACTATTAATTACATCAAATAAATAATATATTTCTGACATGATCACATTCTTTTCAATCGACATTAATGCTTCGTTTAACTACTGTTGTATTTGATACTGGCCATTTTATTTCTAAGTAATGTTTCCCAAAGGAGGCCTTGTGAGAGTTAGCTAAACATTTATGGACAATATTTGAGTATACTGGAATTAATTCCTTCTTCCGAAAAAGTTAGCTGCTGGAGTTCGAACCCAGAACACCAAGTAAGCTTCCCTTCGGCCAAGCAGTCATGTAAACTAAGTAAAAATAATCATATCATTTTTTAATAGAACTGAAATTGAGAACTTAACGTAATCACTTTTTGACTACAGATCAATTTCAAAATGTGATTATTATGCCAGTTTGTCGCTTGTGTCTTTTGAAGCTTTTTCCGTTAAAAGGGGCTATTAATTTTATACAATGTACCTAATATATCGTTTTAATTACTGGTTATGTGGCTATTGATTTTAATTTAAAAGCCATATTATGTATTGTAATTATAAAGCAATTTCATTTTGGTTCAGTAAAGTGTGATTAAATTAATCATTTAGTTGAAAATGTGCAGCTAAAACTATAATGGGAAAGTTTCAACGTGGACAAATGCAATACATAGTTCCTCTAAAATAAATCAACAAAGCCACAGTCGAGCATAAAGAATTTAATTGAGTCCAAAATATAATTTTTCTCGTGATTCAGTAACTCTTTGGAAACATTTAAATAAGCGCAGATCAAGTATTTTTCGTTAAGGATATCTGTCTATGTCGGCCTGTCGGTAATTTGCCGATTTTCCGATACCGAACAATAAGGAGTAATTGATTACAGGAACAAATTTAATCACTACCGCGGCCAACACTCACACCCGACGAATCGCTAGGCACAGTCGTGGTGCGGCGTTCAATTGAATCGTCGAAAATGGGGCTAGAAAGATTTATTTTTAAACTATTTATTTAACGTCGGCCTATTTTCGCCACCAGCGCCTATCACCGACACCAGGAGATCAACCTGGAAATTTTGCCGAACCTTTTACCTTTAGAAGAGTAGAGTAGAAATGATCTTTTACTTCCATAACATTTACATCCCTCCAAAGGATGGTATATCCAGTATGTAATCCTCGTCTTGAAATTACATAGCTTCCGCGTATACGCTGATATACAAGCCGCTAGAGGGTGGGACGAGATTGCTGTGTTTCCCAAGATGGATTTCACCCATCCAAGTACCAATCGCGCTGAACGTTGCTTCACTGGAGTATCGAAATACAGCACAGTCAAGACGCATCGTCCCAGGCTAGAAAGAAAGGGTAATATTTATGTTGTTACCAAATCCTGATCGCTCCACTTTGCTGCGGTTTATATTCATGTAAATAACAGGAAAATGTGGTGCAATTTCTGGCTGCAGGAAAACTAACTTAAAATACCTCGCTTTGTGTGAATGTAGAAGAACCTTACACACAGAATCTAATGGATGCGACACCAGTTTATTTATTATTGGCGCCAGTCGCGTTCTACCTTGATTGTGTGTGGTTGTTTCCACTCCCAGCTGGGTCCTATATATTTAAGAGATGTTTGATAGACGAGAATGGTAAAATCTGTACTTCCCGTAGATTGCTAACGGCCTTCTTTCTCAATTTGGCTTCTCTGGTGATGCACTTTAGCTTATTTATCTAACTCTGTAATGCATCTTGTACTTAGAGATCTCATAATCACTTTTATAGAAAATCCCTCTTGAACTTTCGGGATTCAATCGGTGTATTAAATTAAAGATTTGCGGGGTCAAGAAATACCTGATATTCAATTCCGACCTAACACACAAAAGTCTTCGATGGAGGAGGAAAGAATCAGTAAAATGCAGCCGTTCAAATAATACCATTTATTGATTAGATTGAAAGGATACAATTATGTTTATGCAAAGCCTATCTAAGAAAATATATTTTATTAAATCGCCTCTCCAAGCAGGGCAAGGAAGAGAGAGAGGACGATTATATCGCAATTACCATTTAATGGAGAGCGTGCAATAGCAATCGATTAGGTAAAAAATTCACACAACTCCCTCAGAAGTTTACGAAGGCACTTTGGTTTTGGGACTGACTAAAAATAATATAAAAATATTTTACTTCAAAACATTGTGGGACACTAGTGCTTTAAGGTTCCTGTTAGTGATTATATCATTCCCAAGAACGGAGTTCAACTATATATGGATTTATTTTGATTTCCTGTCTCCTTTGCGGCGACGTACTGGCCCCCATATAGGTTCATACTGGGATATGGGTCATGACCCTTTCGAGCGACTTTTTTTCAAACGACCGTTTTGTCTTACTTATGCACAAGGTGGTTTTCTCTATAACTTTGCCTTTTCTAAAGACCTACATTTGGTTTTGCTATCATAGCTTTCTGCCGATTCCCCAACGCACTCGTCCAGCTAACGAGTCGCTGGATGAATCCAAATTTGTTTTATTCGAGAAACCTGTCTTGTCCATTTTTGCTGATTATTGTCTAATAATTGCATATAGACGATACGCTACGCGCCCTTGTCACAACTTTGGCGCACTTCTGAAAAAGTATAATATATTTTTGTCCTTGACCAAAATTATACTTCTATTTTTTGTACACTTTTTCATGACCATAATATACTTTTACTCTTACGGCCTGGACATAAACATATTTTCCTAAGTGGAAATTAGGTGCTTCTTTGAATTTTCACATGGTAATGCCTTACGTCTCTTGGAACGTATATGAGTCCTTTTTGTGTCTTCGGTGCTCATGCTTTAAAAAAGCTAGTTATGCCCTAAATTGTCTTTTAATGAATTTTTCTAGGTCGAAGTTTTTATTTATTCTTCGACTTAAGTCGATTCTGGGATGTTCTATAACATGAACACTGCAGTGTGCAAAACATGTGTCAGATACTTCAAATGATGCCTCCGATAGTGAAGAACAGGAAAATATGTCTTATTTGAACGTTTTGCTGTAGAAGCAACAGGTACTTAAACGAACCAAAATGCGAAAATTGCTGTGAAAAAATTACGATTGAGATTGACACCCGTAATGAAAAAAACATCAAATTCAGCTTGTTCTGAACTCTTCAAAAAAAATCAAGGTACGTTAATAGATCAACCCATGGACTCTATCTAAGAGGCAATGTGGAAATGAGTTCACTCATGCAATTTCACTCCACGGATAAGTGAGGATTCGATAATTCACTTTAATTTCATTATTTTAAACAAATAATACTATTTCAAGTATATTTTATTGATTGCAAAATTAATAAAGAGTATTAGTGATATCGGAGCAATGGGGCAGACATGTTTGCGAAACTTTAATTCCCAGAAAATTAGTTACAGTCACCTATAACATAAGAACATTACACCTTGGGTTTGTTAGGCATCAATTTACCCTCATCAATCTGAATGGCAAATAAATTTTGTACAGGAGTTGCTAAAATGTTGTGAGGAAATTATACAATGTTTATGTAGGTCAAAATTGATGTAATTGATGATGCAAGACACCCATATGGCGCTCATCATGCGGTATGGAATTTTCAATTTTCTTTCAAATTTAGTCATGCAGGAAATATAATGTATTGATCAAAAAGAGTCTATATTTATTACACATTTGAAAAATTGTTTCTTACCTTATCTACCTACTCTCCTATATGGCCACCCACTTGATTAATAAATATATTTGACTTAACATAAAAACAGATAATATTACCGATAATTAATGATGCGATAAAATTTTAACGCGTGCTTTTTTAGGTCTATGACTGGAATCCTGTGCACCAAGCAGGCAAAACCTTACAGGGTGATTGTCTTTTACATTTGGTCTGCCAACAATAGTCAGTGATTGATATGTTTGTAAATTTGTAAGGCAATACGCGCTTAAAATTTCCTAGTACACCGATTACAATGACGACGATAATATTGGCAGTGTAATTTCATGTCTACGGCCACGATATATTGTCCATTCTTCGCCTTTCCAAGGAGATGTTTGTCTCAGCAAGTGCTGGAAACTCGGTCGTTTATAGCACCTTGCTTTGATGATGCTTGCTAAAAAACAACAATACGCAGATTAGAGAGTATAATTCCCCCTTTAGAATAAAACACACGCTGCCATACCAGATAAACACACGCACAGATAGTAGACAACCCCCCAAATCCAAAGCCAAGGCTGTCCGGAAGGGGGTTACACATTCGGAAAAACGCAGACATACATCCACACCCACCGGTGTTGTCAATACCAGGGCTGGGGGTCGAACCCAGAGCGCGGTAGCGAGTCGATCAGCGTATTCGCCACTCAATACGCCTTAACCGATTGAGCTACCGTGCCGATGTTGCCTATATTTAGAAAACCCATTTCCTTTCTTCTCTCTCTAATCCTTCATTAACGATAACATTCATTCCTCATTTTCGTTTCTGTTCCTTTTTAGTTTATTTGTGTTATTTTTCTAAATTATTCTTCCTAATTAAAATCGTTATTCTATACCTGTCATCCACATTTGTCAACATTTTAAACTCTTAATTAAACGGTTGGCATCGGTTTCGTTCAGTAATCACCATTTTATACAGCTGGTTTTTGGTTCGGTGCTTTTCCCCGTGTGAATATATCAAAATTTAAAACGGTGCGCTTTACTTTCGTTTCATATTAAGGTAATTAAAACTAATCACCTTCACATAATACATATGATGCCAATATGGTTGGCAAAAGGTACGTCAAGTGATAGTATTCGAGTGTGAGTGTTAGTGAGAGTGAGAGTTTAAGTGTTTTGGTGCTTGTGGAATTACTTCAGAAACGGCGAAGGTTCCAGCCCCTTCCAGGATTAAGTTTTATTATCCATTCTTTGGAAATATGTTTAATATTACATTTTTAACACGCTTCTATTAGGTTGACCTGTAACGTTGTAAGCAAATTTTACAACTCACTTTTCACCCACTTTTTTTTGTGCCATTCTATTTTCTCCATTAGCCAACTACATAATATATATATTTGTTGCCTAATTAATTCCTTAAATTAACCTAACACGACAGTAGAAAAGACACACGGAATATATCACAAGGACACTCTTCTCATCCAGGCGTCTGTCAGGACATTTTTTTTAATATAACATTACACAGGTAGACCACAATAGGAAAGACAATTAAGGAATACCAAGCTAACCTAATCAAAACAACAGTTTAATAGTGTACAAAAAATTAACTAACACGTTGTATATTTGCATATTTTTAAAGCCAATAGATGAATAGCATTTGTTGGAAGAGGAACATTAATATCAACTAAGTTTTTTAACATAACATTAGTATAGATTTGATGATTCTGACAATTGAAGAAAATATGATCCAGATCGGTCGTGATACCGCATGTACTACAAATGTTAAGTACTCCAATTCTACTTAGATGTATTGGCTCGTAAAGTTATCTAAACGATAATTTCTGTATGAATTTGACCCATTATTATTGTATGTTTTATGTCTGGATGAAATTATACAATCTGATAAACATATCTTGAGTGTTCGTTTGATAAGTCAGATTATTTAGCAAGACGATCAACGCGCTCGTTATGTGGGATTTAACCCAAATAAAAATGATAAGAGTAGTATTTTTATTAAGCTCACATAGAAGAAGATTTATATGGAGAATGTATGAATTTGTGTGGATGTAATTGAATATTTCATTTTCAATGTTTGTCAAAATGCTCAAAGAGTCTGTATAGATTACTGCATACTTGACTTGATTACATTTAATATGTGTTTTCTGATTTCAAATTTGTTGGATGGGATATAAACACAATAAACAACACATCCCTCGTTTTCAGAAATTTTGGATGCATCTGTGTAGGTATGGAGATAACTTGCAAATATTGTCTCCAAATATTTAAAAAAAGTCAAGTTGATGCTGGGAATGTCCGAGAATCTCGAGATTAAAACGAGAGGTTCATAAAATAAATCTAAATATTCCAAATTCCTATATGTTTGACATTAATAGTAAGTTATTCCTAAATTTCACCCACTTCTAATTGTCGTATTGATTTGAAACTTTGCAAACGAATGCAATTCTGGTGACAATACAATAGTTTAATATCATTGACTTTGTATGATAACAGAGATGGGCGTGTCACCGGCGACTCCGCCATAAACTCGAATTATTTGAGCCAGAAAATTAATTATAGTTTAAAAAAAAACCGCTAATCACTACCCTCATCCAGATTTTCTATCCAAGTCACTCACAATGAAAAAATTTTGTATGTGGAAATAATTGTTTATGGAACTTTAATAATATAATATTTGAAATCCTCTACCCCAAAAACCCATAAAACGATACCACCCCCAGGTGGTGATAGGGGGTTGGTAGTGGGAATGGATAAAGTAAAAAAATATTTTGAGGTTTCTGGTTCTTGTACACACACTAAATCACATTTTTTTTATCCCCTTTAATAATGGAGTGGAGGTGGTAATGGGGGTGGCTAATGCCAAAATTTTTTTTGAGAGCTTCTCTTGTATATACTAAATACCAATTTTATGGACTCTTCCCTGCTTGATTTACTTATTTACCCCAAATTTACCCCAATTTACCCCCCAACCCTTCGACGGAACAAGATGAAAATATAATCTAGTTCCAGATCTCGTTAAAGTACATATGTGTACCAAATTTCAAATCTTAAACGGTTCCAGAGTAAACGTGTGCACACAAAAAAGTTACAGACAGACCGACAGACAGAAATTTTTTTTCGCTCAAACTTAAAATCTTGACGTTTCATGACATTATAAGCCTATTTGAACAATAAAAAATTTTAAAAATTTTTTTGTCGTTACTATACTTCCACTGGATGTAGAAGTAAAATAAAAAGCACGCTTTAAGAGTAGCGCACTAAAAAGTTAAAAATAATTATTAAGTAATTAAAAATGCGTGGGGAGCACTTGTATAGGTAGGTAAGTAAACTCATTACATTTTATTTGTTATTCCTAAAGCGTCTGACGCTTTTAAATCAAATTACCTAATAATTATTTGTAATGTTTTAGTGCGCTACTCATAAAAGCGTATTTTTTAGTTTTTTCTTAAACTATAATTTATTTAATTTGCCCTCTGACGAAAGGAGTTTGGGTTAACGTTTTGTTTGTTTAAGTTGAACAGGCTGCGATCCGTCCAGTTCTTAAAAAGAAAATGATAATAAAATTCTATTGAATCGGAATTGGATTAGTGTAGCTTTGATAATGAAGGAGGACTATCGATAGACCTGAATTTACGATCGAATATCAGTAATTCTAATAAATTCTCTGACAACGGACATTGTATGTGTGGCGACCTGAGGCAGCACAGTATTTGATTTTCCTCATATGTTACAGCACCAGTAATGTAGCGTTATGAAGGTGGATGCAGGCAGAAATCGCATAAATCTTCCGTACAGATAATAAATGCATCAGCGGTTCTGGGGACTCACAGCAAGTCCTGTAGTAATTGTCAACAACTTCCACATTCATCGAGCGTGTATAATAAAGCGAGGGTTTGATTACACCATCTGGACTGTCCATAATAATTCACACTGTTTCCGATTTAAATCTAGCCGGCTTTAAGACGATGATATCAGCTTTGTCGATAAACTTGTGCTTTTAAGTTATTTATTTATTTATTTCCCATAGGGACAGGTGCCTAATTACAAGTAAATTAATTATCTTTTACACACATATTACTTTAATACAAATGGAATTTAACACATCGTTAAGTACATTAATATATTAACATATACTTTAAACATATTTAGGTTCACTTGGTAATCAATAAAAAGCAACGAAAGAAAAATAAAGACAATTAGTCACATATGCGAGTTAAAGTTATTAATACCAAAGATACTTTTAACAGATTTAACAAACGAAGTGATTTGACATAAAAAATCACAGTTATTATTAAACAAATCTTGGTTAACTAGTCGACACATTATGATCAGTGGGGCATACCATGTCGTTCCTCGAGTAAGGACAAACGGATATTTCTGACAGAAGTACGAACGAAAAATAGTGACGATAAATTTGAGACATAAATAAGAAAATTAAATATTTTTTATCCAAATAATAAGAGAAATAATCCGTTTCTTATAGAGAGTCTTTATTTTAAATTATATACATAAATGTTTTTCGGACAAGACTGTAGTCAGACGGCCTGTTAGATTTTCTAAAGCACAAAAACCTCAGAAACTTTCTTTGGACTTTTCCTATATTACTTCCACATCCAGTGGCAGTATAGTAACGACAAAACAATTTTTAAAAATTTTTATTGTTCAAATAGGCCTAAAATGTCATGAAACGTCGAGATTTTAAGTTTGAGCGAAAAACAATGTCTGTCTGTCGGTCTGTCTGTCTGTCGGTCTGTCTGTAACTTTTTTGTGCGCACGTTTACTCTGGAACCGTTTAAGATATTGACTTGAAATTTGGTACACATATGTACTTTAACGAGATCTGGAACTAGATTATATTTTCATCTGGTTCCGTCGAAGGGTTGGGGGGTAAATTGGGTTAAATTTGAGGTAAATGGGTAAATCAAGCAGGTAAGAGTCCCTAAAATTGGTATTTAGTATATACAAGAGAAGCCTCAAAAAAATGTTTGGCATTAGCCCTTTACCACCCCCACCCTTTTTAAAGGGGATGAAAAAAATTGTGATTTATTGTATGTACAAGAAGCAGAAACCTCAAAATATTTTTTTACTTCATCCACCCCCACTACCACCCCTCTATCACCCCCCCCCCCACTACCGATGTGGGGTATCGTTTTATGGGTTTTTGGGGTAGAGGATTTCAAATATTATATTGTCAAAGTTCCATGAACAATTATTTCCACATACATACACATTTTCGTTGCGAGTGACTTGAATAGAGAATCTGGATATGGAAGTAGTGATTACTTGGGCAGCGGTTTTTTAGTATACATATGGGATTGTGAATGCCAACATTAATCATTTAGTCTTACCAACGTGTAGTATAGCATAATGATTGCATTAACATTATTCATTTTTTTTTTTTGAGAATTATATGCAAATGAAATTACTTTTTAAAAATGAAAGGACAATGTTAAAAATGGCTGATTTTTGGCCCCCATCGCGGAACGCATAAGATCGAGAAAAAATGGTTGGGAAAGGCTCAAAGTTAATAAAAAAAACAAGGAATCACTACTTTCACATCCAAGTCTCTTACAACAAAAATACTATATTTGCATTCCACTATGTGCAAATAATTGCTTATGGAACTTTAATACTATAATATTTGAAATCCCGTAAAGTTATATGCCACATCGGTAACGGGGGGTGGTGGTGGGGGTGAATGAAGTGAAAAAAATTCTTAATGACTTTGGCTTTTGTACACACTAGATCACACTATTTTTTTAACACCTTTAATAATGATGTGAGGGTGGTAATGGGTGTGGCTAATGCCAATTTTTTTTTGAGACTTTAGCTTCTCTTATATTTACTAAATACCAATTTCATGGACTCTTACTTGCTGGAGTTACCTATTTACCCCCATTTAGCCCAATTTACCCTTCAACTCTGCAACGGATTAAGATCAAAATATAATCTAGTTCCAGATCTCATTAAAATACTTATATGCCATATTTTATTTTCAGAGTAATCGTGAGCACCAAAAAGATACAAGACTAACAGGCAGACCTATGCGACAGACAAATTTATTTTGCTCAAACTTAAAATATTGACGTTTCATGACATTCTAAGCCTATTTAAACAATAAAAATTTCCAAATTTTTTTTTGCGTTAATATACTTCAACTGGATGTGGAAGTAATACGCAGCAAATGGCATTGCAAAGATATAAAAAATCGTTGTGTGCTGTAAACTACACGATAGGAGTAAAGCCTCTACTTCAAGCATTTTCTTCGAGGAAACCTATTACGCGTCTATACTATCCAAGATAACCCACTGTGCATCCGATTTACTCGAGGAAAGCCACTGCGCATTCATACTTCTTAAAGTAACCCACTGCGCATCCATTTTACTCAAGGAAACCCACTGCGCATCCATACTACTTGAGGTAACCCACTGCGTATCTATAGTACTCGAGAAAAGCCACTGCGCATCCATACTACTCGTGGTAACCTACTGCGCATCCATAGTACTCGAGGAAAGCCACTGCGCATCCATACTACTTGAGGTAACCTACTACGATCTGCAATACTCGAGAAAAGTCACTGTGCATCCAAAATACTCGAGGAAAGCCACTGCGCATCCATAATACTCGGGGAAGCCTACTACGAATCCATAGTAGTCGAGCAAAGCCATTGCGCATCCATACTATTCGAAATAATAATTTGAGGCCTTAGTTTCTTGTATACCTGCACGCTAAATTACAATTTTATTTTTTTCACCCCCTTTAATAATGGGGCGGGGATAGTAATGGGGGTGGCTAATGCCAAAAAAATTTTTGAGACCTTAACTCCTTTTATATATACTTAATATCAATTTTATGAACTCTTTGTTACCTGCTTGATTTACCTATTTACCCCCATTTACCCCAATTTACCCCCCAACTCCCCAACGGAATAGGATCTAGTTCCAGATCTCATTAAAATACATACGTGTACCAAATTTCAAGTCGAGTAATCGTGCGCACAAAAAAAGTTACACATACCGACAGACAGACCGACAGTCAGACAGAAATGTTTTTTTTGCTCAAACTTAAAATCTTGACTTTTCATGACATTCTAAGCCTATTAAGTAATAAAAATTTTTTTTGTCGTTACTATACTTCCACTGGATGTGGAAGTAATACGTCTTTGTGGTATCACTATTAGGTATCGATTCAATAGAAATAACAAAGGAGTGAAACTACCCCTATTCACGCCCTATTCAGAGGGTGGAACGCCATACACAGCACCTATTATTAAAAAATGAGTATCAAGGTGATTGAAAATGTACAAAATGATTTTTTTAATATTAGTTGAACCACATCTTAAACTAATCCTGACCTATTTTCAAAGACAACACCTTTAAGGGTATGATATAATATTCATAGCAAGTATTATTACAAAAAATCGCTTTAGTTAGCAACCCTGGAAACCACCAAACTACCCTATTCGGGGGTGCAATTCTATTCACAGTCTCGAATACTAAAAAAATGCCACTGCACTTAGTAATGCACCAAATTATTTTCTACTAGTAAAAGGGACAGACATCCACTTTATCTTGATGGGAGTACCCTTATTACGAAAAATTACCTCTATATGAATATGAAAAATATTTACAGCACGTAATAGATCTGTATGGTTTTAGTCAACACGTTTGTTTAATAAAGAACAAATAGCGAGTTATTTAGCAACCTCGAAAACAATCGAAAACAATCAAACTACCCTATTCAGGTGGTAGAATCGTATTCACCGCTTTAAATACTAAAAAATAGGAAACAAAATGAACTAAAATCTACTCCAGTTTAGGGATGACAGGCACTTTAGATAATGTAATATAAAAAAAAAAATATTTTCATTTTATGAAATATATAGAACCATAATAATAGTTATTTATGTATCAAGGGAATTAAGTAGATGTTTATAAGGGCGACGATCTTGCAAACCCGAGGGCCTCTAGCCCGAGGGTTTGTATTAATTCCCGCGATGCATACAAACTTTTATGTCATACTAGTTCGTTATTGCATCCATAATATTATTTAAAAAAATCCGAACATTCAATTTGATTATAACAGCATTTTCATTTTATCATATCGTTGCTAGGAAAATGCTTTATTTATTTGTTGAATAAACAAATTTTGCTAGCTGTCAAACTTAAAAAGTCAAAATGCAGGAACGTTTTCAAATTCCTGACGAAATTGCAAAAAACGCAGAAAAAGCAACACAAAACTTGCTGCCGAATAAATCGAGAGACGCCTACAACAGAGAATATGACAATATCATCGGCTCGGTGGCGCAGTGTTTAAGGTGTTAGGCTTGCGACCACGGGGTCCCGGGTTCGAATTCTGGTTAGGGTATGGATGTATAGTGGCGTTTTTCACATGTTGCCGAGACGGTAGCAGTGGGCTAGACTGCGGTTGTGTGAGAGACAACACGGTCTAGTTGCTCTCCTGAGTTCGAATTTCAGCTGCGGCAAATGGCAATGTCACAGGGAATGGGTGTTGTGATGTTGTCTATGTGTGTGTCCATCCTGGCTGAGTGGTAGAGTAGCCTACGGCTAAACTCCGACATTAATATAAATAAGACGATTAAAAAAAAATTACTAAACTGGATGGAAGAAAACTGTGTAGAACATATTGATGAAACTGTACTGCTTGCATACTTCGGCGATCTCGCTGAAATATTTTCTTCGCCTTCCTTATGGTTCAAATATTCAATGATAAAGAAGACTTTAATGGTAAATAAGAATATTAACATCGCTAATTACCATAATTTAAGCGAATATTTGAAGTAACAGTCAAAAGGATACCAGCCAAAAAAGTCTAAAGTTCTGTCTAGAAAAGATGTTTTAAAATTTATTCATGAGGCACCGAATGAGATGTTTTTAATGAACAAAATTGCATTAATATTTGGTGTATTTGGTGGATGTAGACGACAAGAACTTGTGAATATGCTAGTTACTCACGTAGGAGATAGAAAATCAGTTTTCGTGGTAAATGTACCAGAGACAAAAACCGATAAAAAGCGCGTTTTTACCATTGTTGGCGAAGACGAAATGAACAGTTTGAAGCTGATAAGAGACTACTCTTTACGACCACGTAGTTGTTCAGAAAATACTTTTCTGACCTATAGACAAGGTCGCTGTACAGTATAGACAGTTGGAAAAAACACATTTGGAAAAAACTCGTTCATCATTGCGAAATATCTGGGCTTGAGCGATCCTGATAAGTATACAGGACACTGTCTGCGTCGAACATCGGCAACTCTTCTGGCAGAGGCTGGAGCCAGTATAGCCCAGACGACAGAGATCATTTTATAGTGAAACCCACAAAAAGGTGCAAACTAAATAATTTTTTTTAATGAGTTCGTAAAGTGTATAGAATAATATCCTGAAAAGAAATTTTTTTTTTATCAATTGTTTCAAAACTTTTAAATTAAGTCAGGCTAGAAAAAAACAAAAAATACAGGTGGGTAGACCACGTGTTTCTGAACAAAAAATGTTCTAATAAAATTTGTCCCTAAAGCCACGGTTTTCCCGGAAAAAAAATAATGAAGTAGCTTTGTCACTTTGCTTGACCAAGCGCACGGTTAAATGCATACTACACAACCTCTAAAAATTCTTAGCAGTTCTAACAAGTAAAATAAAGCTTTTTCTCTTTCTGATTACACATTTTTATCATTTTTCTTAGTGACTAAGAGGATAAATAGTGAGTCTGGAGGGAAAATATATAATTATGAACGCATACACAGACAACGCACATAGCCGCTGAATCGCTCGTATGAATTTTTACGTGCATTTACTGTATTGTATTTATTATAGATACACCTATCCAAATTTCAGCTATATCCATTGAATTCCTTATACATTTGTTAATGTATTGGAAAAGTTCCAGAATTTATATTCAGAACAATCAAAGATATTTTCATAGTTATAACGATAAGATCGTGACAATCGCAATTTCTCATCATGATAGTATTAATCATACTTTCGAAAAAATGCATAAAAGTAAACGAATTTGTGTTTGAACATTCGAAAAGTATACATTTTTTCCGATGGGTCAATTTCTCGGCAAGTTACAGCCTCCAATATATACATTTATCAAGAAAATCATCAAGCAATTAAATTAAAATAATTTGAGATGTACTTTTTTTTGAATCCACGTTACTACAACTTAATAAACCATAATAATCATGAAGTGTACATACTTTTTAACAGTTGTCAATGAAGAAAGAATTTTTTTGAAGGGCTTTTATTTTTTTCTATATTTTTTATTGCGACGATTGAGTTCGGGCGTGATAATATATATAAGTATATTTTTCCCATCCATCCTTTGCTTGTTTTGTTTGAAACAAAAAAGCATCAGAAAGCTACAATTTCCATCTTTTAAATGAACCAACACTCATATAGATTGAACAAATTTTGACTTAGTGACATGTAATTCAATGCGTCTGTGTCACAGTCATGCGTATTCAAGCGCGCGCACGCATGTATCTCGCTTCGAGTTATAACGTTACACTTGACTATTTTTTTTCCGGGAAAATCGTGGCTATTTTGTTAGCACATTTTTTGTTCATAAATCTTTATTTTTTGTTTTTTCTTAGCTTGACTTAATTTCAAAATTTTGAAAAAATGGGTGAAAAAAATTTTTTTTCACTTTCTTTTATGTTCCGCATCCGAGCGAAATGTAAACTTTTCAGGATATTATTCTATATACATTTACGAATTCATTAAAAAAAAGTTTACACAGTTTGCAACTTTTTGTGGGTAAATACCTTCATCGACTGGGCTAGTATGACCACGTTGAAGCGTCATGGTGGATGGAAGAGTACGTCGCTGCTGAAGGATACTTAGAGGACAGTATATCTTAAAAAAATGCGGTTTCAAGGATGCTGGTAGGCATACCTTCTGGATCTGGCTTTTCCTTACAGAAACTTGATACCCAGACAATGAAATGTGAATCAACATTTGCTGCAGGCAATCTAACTATCACAGGATCCTTCCAGAATTGCCAGTTTAATGTGAATTCGACTAAATAAAGTTAAGTAGATTATTTACATAATCTAATAAGTTAATCAAAAAATGTTTTTTTTTGTCTTTATACCCGCTTGGGTCGTAAAATGCACTTTATGCCCCCAAGGGTATATTGTACACTATTATGCAGTTGGTAACTAAAAACACAATAATAAAATAGTATGACATAAAATATTATATCAACACTTATACTGATTACTTAATAGTATCCCTATAAAGAAAAACTGCCGTTATTTAGAGATGTTAGAACAGCATCTAGTACAAAATATTTACAAAGCAAATTAAAATAAAATGAAAGGTTTCTATTGGTTCTTATGTCTGGATTTAATTGATAGATATTAAAGATGGCTCATCACTGTAAGGGGTTGAAAATGATATTGGTTTATTCTCTGTTATATCCTTAAAAGTAAAGGTACTTCTGGGTAAGCTATAGCACCTTATTTGTTGGAGGAAAGGGTACAGTAAATATTGGATACTTGTAAATGAGGATCATTTGGCCACTTATTGTGTTTTCCAGAGTGCACCACGAGGAGGCGATCTTTTTTACATTCCGAGTTTTTTAAATCACCTTGGTATCTATGTTTTTAATATTAGGTGCTATGCATGGCGTTCCACTCCCTGAATAGGGTGTGAATAGGGGTAGTTTTTACCCTTTTGCCATGTCTATTGAATCGACACCTAATAATTATCATAAAATAAATATAATTTTCACATTCAGTATAAGCTATTATTCAAAGCAATTTTAAGGATTGCTTTTATGTTTTTATGGGGGAAATAAAAATTTCCCCAGGATTTTGATACCTCGAAGGCGAATTTTTATTAATTTTGAGCCTTTTTTTAACATTGTCCTTTGTATGAGTTTGGAAATGATTGTTTTCTCTAATTTTTTAATGTTTTCGACTCTATCCATTATTCATTATGGAGGAGTACATTATTGTCTATTCGTTGTGAATTAATATTATGGTCTGCCATTAAAATAAAGTTTATTTAATTTGCCTATACCACTTATAAACGGCTTCGGCGTCAAGTTGTAATAATTTACAATCGCTCTGCGATTTTATTTCCTTAAACAGTTTTAGATTGCCCACAAACAATAAACATCTAGAATTAGATATAGTAACCGGTGAGTAGTTAATATAATAAAGAATAAAGAAATAATGAAGGTCCCAAGGAACCTTGAGGTACACCTGGACACAATGCATCATACAGAAATTTATCAACATGATTCCTGAACAAATCTCAGTAGATAAAAAAATGTAACAAATACGAAATGAACAGAAAACTATCGCAGCGATCAGTAATATTGATAGCACTGACTTATTTTTTCCTATCCATTTCAAAGAACTATTAACCCAAATACTTTTTAATTGGTATTATTGGCCCCTACTTTGTTTTTGTTATTATTAGATGAAAATGGATACTTAATATAGCTTTATATCCACTTTGCCTCAAGTACTTGAACTAAGAAACTGCAGATCGAGTACTATGCTTGAAAATACACGTACAATGTCTCAGTGAACATTATATTTTTTTGCTCAGGACAATTCCATGTGGTGTATAATACGATAAGCACCTTTTCATTGAAGCTGAAAGCATGTCGAAGGCAAATATAAAAACATCTACCCAAATACATGGTCCAGTCTTTCAAAATAAATTTAGAGAGTATGTGGCCGAAGTTTGCCCATGGAATGACGAAGATTCAAGTGCCGTGTGGGGATTTCTATAGAAGAACATCACATGATCAGCGATGGGAATGTAGATGGGAATGTAGAGGGGCGTGATACTATTTATTTTAATAAGGGCGCCAGCCAGTTGTTTAAATTATAAGAGACGACCTAGGACCGAGAGAGAGGTATAAGTTCGTACCTACCGTGGATCGCTAACTACTCCCTCCAAAGACTCCACCTTCTTACGATGCACTGATCTAACACGGCTTATTGATCTCTAACTTCTTAAAATGATAATTGCTTTGTCTAGAGTCTAGAGCTTTTTAGCTTCTATGATTTGATTTGATACTTTGAATATCAGACGTGGGGACCCTTTAAGGGCCTCTTCAGTTGTCGTCCCAACACACAAAAACTCCCGAAATGTTAAACTTAAAGTTTAAAAAAATTCAAGAATTCAACTAATACCATTTATTGAGGTAATTCAAGTTACAGTAAATATGTGTTCAAAAACCTGTCTAATAATATGTAAGAATCTGCCTACCAAACATGGCAAGGGTGGACACGTCCTTTAGAAGACGTGTATGTTAACCACGATACAATGGAAAGTACGTAGTAGCAATCACAACTTCCTACAAGCTTACGAGTGCACTTTGATTTGGACTGACGACGGTAAAATATTCCTACCAAAAATCTTGATTTGCTCGTGGCTAGCTTTGTAATTCCAATAGAGATTATATCATTAACAAGAACTCGTCAATTGAAAATGAGTTTTATAGCAGTATCTAAGCTATATGAGGCTTTGTCGCTCCCTTGCGAAAACGTACTAACGGCATATAACCTAACAAAAGTTTAGTACTACGACTTCGATTTCGAACGACCACTATGAAGATGTCCGCATGAACTTTTTCTTTCTTTCCTTTTGCTACTTAGTATTTTGTCAACTTTCAAAATTTGTAAAAAGTCTACATTTATAGTAGTTCTGAAGACAGCTGGAACCTTCGTGTGAAGCTGCCCCTGAAGTAGTTTCCACAAACACCGAAACACTCACCAACAAGCGTTTCGTCAACCATGTTGGCAGCATCTGGAGACGAGTAAAATGAATTCATAGTTTGAATCTTCTAATTGTAAAACTAATTAATATTTTTAATCATCTCCATATGATGCTTACAAGGTTGGCAAAACGGGTATCGAGTAATAGTATTCGAGTTTTTTTTTTGTATTTTTAGAAACTACTTCAGAGAATACATTTATAGTACTTCCTAAGTCTGTGATGACATCGTGAAGCGACATGACATTTCTTCGTACTTTCGAATTTTTCATTTTTGGTGCCGCATGTCTTCGGGGACGTGAAAAAAAATCTTTTTATATAGAAAAAAAATTTTTAGTTTCTATTTCCGGTTAACGCGCGCGCCGACCGGAAGTTTCATCTGCCAACGTAATTGGGATATGTGAAGTACATATACTAACTACCTAAGCGGACAGATATCGATAATCATTCGATTAAAAAATAAATGTCCCCCCCTCCCTATCTCCCCACCATACCAAGAAGTCCCAGAGAGAAAAAAATTTTGTACTTATATGGTCACTTTGATTACCGGCTGGCAGACGGTAACCATTCGTCGTCGAATTTGCACGCTATTTCCTAGACTAATACCAAAAAACACTATTAAAAAAAATACTTTTTTGGCCCATCCGTGGTAAAGTGTGGAAGCTATCTTTTTTTTTTACTAATTTTGTAGTGCTGAAAATGAATCCGTCACCCATTTTGGCGAAAAATCTCGGGAACACAATCCTTATTTGTGGGTGACATTGAAATTGATATTAGAACTTGCCATTAGAATTAGAATTATAAGAGGTTATTTTTTTGCAGGACATTCTCTTAAAATACTAAGTTTCGATAACTAAGTAGAAAAAAAAGAAAAAACCAAATTCACCCATTCAACCCTCTTTAACCCCTTCAACCCCTTTTAACTTATCCACGCCAAAAATCATTTAAATAATTAAAGAATTTTTTAACATAAAAAACAAGTAATATTTTCTGAATAGTGATATGCACACCGTACACCCCAACCTCAAAAGTGTAAGAAATATTCAAGGATAAGAAATATTCATCTGAATTGACTAAATCACCTTATTATGAAAAAAAAACATCAAACTGGGTGATTAGGGATTTCTTTTGCAATTAAAACCGATAAAAACTCTAAAAAGATTAAATCCACCACCTTAATTGTTGGGAATGGGTGTAAGAGTATTCAGAAGTAACCACATTATAACCTGATAATAGTCATTTAACGAGGAGTTTTGGTTTTTTTTTAAATAAATAAATAACGGTATATTAGATTGAATTTAGAATTTTTACTTCTTTTTCTACTTACCTAACGAAACTGAGTATTTTGAAAGAATTTTCTGTACTAAAGAATATCAATTTCAATACCACCTCCAAATAAGGGTTGTTTTTTACGGCCTTCCAGATGTTTTTGGGCAATTCGGATGACAGATTCGTATTTAATAACCCAAAATTTGTAAAAAAAAAAGATGGTTTCCACACATTACCACGGATAGGCCAATAAAGCCCTGTTTTTAACATTTTTCTTTCGTCGCTGATGCCAAAAATTTGATCAGTTGTGCTAACGCCTTTGGAGACGAAAATTTTCTTAGTTGATATTTTGCTAGTTTTCGATTCTCTAAGGTTTTACAACACGAACACAGAGCAGCACACGTAGAATAGTGAAACAACCCTTTTCAGAAGTGCTTAAAGTTAGCACGCATGCGCTCAAGTCAAATGGTAACGATGGAGTGAAAATTCATCACAGCAGATAGGGTTTACTAACTCCCTAGTTGTCTTCAACTTCATTTATGCCTCTGAGACATAGACTTTAGGAGGACGAAGAGATGGTGTAATTGATGCTTTAGAGATGTGAGCCTGGGGATGTTTGTTACGAATGTCTTATACACCTAATCACGCAAACCCGATCCTTCAAGAAATATGACACACAAAAGGATCTCCAGCATTTTATCATTTTTTAGCCACATTTACTGGAGATAGGGCATTATAGCACGATTAATGGCTTACGGAAAACCAGATGGTAAAAGGCGAAGAGGACGCCCTTCAAAACGTTGGTCTGATGTTAACAACAAAAAACTGATTGGAAAGAGCATTTTCAGGTCGTACGCTCAACGAGCTACCGCGACAGGTGGAGTGATGCTCCTCGACGTGCCATACAGCTCGATTAGAAAAATTTATGTTATGATTATTTTAGTTTCTATTCTTGAGCCTTCAATTAGCGTCCTAATTGCAAAAGACGCAAAGAAAATGCAGTCCATAAATATACATTGAAGAGAAATTACCTACTAAATATTTATAACATTATATATCATTACAAACAAAGTTTCTAAAAACATTTTACAAAGCTTGACCGTCGTATTTTTAATAACGTCCGAATATTTTTAAGAGGATTAAATAATGGATGATGTATGAATTAAGGTAATGCCTTTTATTCCCTTCTGTTACTTTAGTTTTTTAAATGTGCATTGATATATGAATCTAACTTGGGACGTAAAAGCGCAGAATGTTGAACAGGACTTTATAAATTCCTCACGTACATTCATACACATGCTGGTTCTTGGTGTATAAATTCTGTAAAGTTTGATTAATATAAACCTTCTAATGTACTAGCTGGCATGCCATATTTATATGAGATTTATTAATTAAAGCATACATTTACAGAAATTTGTATTACATTTTGACTTTTTTTCCATTCTTTTTATTTTTTGACAATTGGTGTCCCATAATAAATGGATAATTAACTGTTACCTGTCAAACAATATTCATGGTACAGTCAAAGAATCAAAGTTCGTTTACGAACGTAAATACCGGGTGTCACAGGCTAGCGGTTCCCCCCTATATTTCCTTTATATTTTAACTTATCCATTTGAAACTGGTGAATAAACTACCTGTAAAAATGGATCTTTTGACATAAAAAACGGTACGACACCATTTCCGATTTACCCGAAACTGACCGCAACTTTCGATTTTTAAATGGAATAACCTGTATATTTTTACATATTTGGATTCAAGACAACATTCTGAGTATACCATGAGAATTTTTGAGTCGATGTTCAGTTTTTTTTAAGCATTTTAAAACATTCATCTAGGGTGCTTTGGAATACCAAAATTTGTTCTACGGCAGGTAAAGTCCAAGGGAAGAAATAATTTTTCGTTTAATTTCATTAATAACTATTTACGAAGCCTCCAAAATTAAACAAATCACTTTTTTACCGAAAACTTTTTTTTCAAATAGGAAGGTGGTGGCTCATAGTGTTCAATAAATTATAGATTTTTTCTGAATTCATTGATATCCATTTCAAATCTATGCTATCTGTTTTTCTATTTTATTAAATTCATTTAAAAAAATAAAAAATCACTTTCAAAATAATTTTTGATCCTTTTACTTTGCACTAGTACTTATACCTATTAAGAAACAAGAGAGAGAACCAAAAGGCTATTATTCACAAAAAAGTAGTTATTTACATTTCATTATTAGACATATGATTTTCGCTAAGGGAAATACGTTAAAATTCAAGAAAAATTATATTGAAAGTGATTTTTTATTTTTAAATAAATTCAGTAAAATAGAAAAACAAATAGCATATATTTGAAACGGATATCAATGAATTCGGAAAAAATCTATAATTTATCGAACACTATGAGCCACCATCTTGTCGCCTCTCAAAGGGGAGAGGAGAGAAGGAAGAGGGGTCTTACGTCAAATTAGAGGAAACGATATGGGGTCTCCTAACTTATATGTTATGGGGGTAACGTGTAAAAGGCCTTTCGCTCGTTGTACAAAAACCCCAGTGAAAATCACACTACTAATACACTTAATTACTTACATAAATATTTAAAAATTCTCAGAATACCAGGACTATTCAAAATTCCTATCAAAATTCAACGAGCATTAACAGGAGCAATGCGGCTATACCAAAAATTCGTACTAACGTAATTTACTCTAATAAACCACAAAACAAATACCAAAGGGGCAATATAACTAGGCGGTAAGTCTTATATCAATGTGACTTACTTTAATGAGACAAATGCCATAAGGGCAACACTTATGAATAAATAATCTACGTACAAAATATTGACATACACAAATGTAAATATAAAACGGCTTAAATAACTATATCACGGTGGATTATTCCCATCACATAAGCCCTAAAATAATAATGCAAAATTTAAGTCTGACAAACAATAATAAAAGCACACACAGAGGGGTAGGTCGATGGTGTCACACTACGCTCCAATTTCCGACGAGAGGACAAAGATGAACAAATACAAAGCTACTTACAGTCAGGTGCTTTCTTGGGTTGAGCTTACAGTAACACTTCGTGGGTTCCGATACTCTAGCTGAAGTGGATCGAACGATTAAGGGTCGTCGACAGGGGGGCAAAGATGCTCCAGCTCTGTCACCAGGCGTTGTTCCCAGACTGCTGTGACTCACGAAACATAGGCTCTCGAGAGGTGTCGAAAGAAGGCTCCTGAACTCCTAGGGGGAAACTACCAAGAGCTCGGAGGGTCACCTACCCTGTCCACTCACAGCTCAGCTAGGGGTACGCTACCAATGGCTCCAAAAAGAAAGTCCTTACGACATCAATGAAAAATCCCAAACGTCCAGGGCGTCCAAAACAACCAACTTTTTAAAAAACTGAACATCGACTCAAAAATTCGAGAAAATCTCATGGTATGCTCAGAATGTGGCCTTGAATCCAAATATGTAAAGATATACAGGGTGTTCCATTTAGAAATCGAAGATTGCGGTCATTTCCGGGTAAACCGGAAATGGTCTCATACCGTTTTTATGTCCAAAAATCCATTTTTATAGGTAGTGCATTCACCCCAAATTTCAAATAGATAAGTTAAAAAATAAAAGAAATATAGGGGGAGCCACTAGTCTGTGGCACCCGGTATATTTTGGTACAGTCTTCCCCAAAGACAGTTTAGTCCCTTTATTTCGAATTAAATTCATGATGAAATAATCCGTACAAGTGGAATTTTGTACTCACAGAGGTAAGGTAATATCTTCACGGAGTAAAATTAAGGTAACACTAATTTCTTTTGCTGTATGACAATTTTTATAGAAGTTTTGAAGGTTTTCTACGTCACTGCGTGTAAGTTTTTAGGAATGCTCATTTCGCGCGCTTACAAAATTGAGAGAGTCGCATAGCGTTCTACGCAAATAGAGTTAGGTATATATGCAGAAATATTGGTCAGAACGTTCTGTTTGTAAAATTTTCTTCACTTTCATTTTTGTACAAACCAGTATTTTCTTATTGGCCGATACACCTATTGTACACCATAATCAATTACCTCATCTATGCAAACTTTATTTTATTTTGTGTATCAAATTTTACTTGCATGTAAAATTTCAAAGGAACTGACTGTAATTCGAAACTATTACCCTGTTGATATGTGTCTGTAATAAAAATACTTTTGGTATATTTGACTCGAATTGTGAATTATTTAGATTACGTCAGTGAAATATTCAAATCTAACTAGTAAGTAAAAATCTCTGAAAAATGTATTCAAGTACAATTACAATTACTTCATATTTTAAAATGTACAACTACTTTCCCAAAAATGTATTTAAATACAATAACAATTATATTCCAATTTGATAACTCACATTAATCTATTTATGTACAATTACAAGTTCAACAAAAAGTAATTATATACTTTATGTAAGTACATTTCATAAGATTCTCACAGCTCTGACTGAACGATGTTTTGTCGTTCTGTTATTCGATATAAAACACTAGTGCAATTTTATTTTATAATAGGCCTTTCATTGAACTAATAGTGTCATATTTTAGTAAAAATAACACAGCCCCACAAAAAAAAAGTGGTCTGTCCGGCGGACCAGACTAATATATCCATATGTATTTGGATCCGCTGAAACCGAAACCGAAGTCGGAATTATCAGATCAGGTCGTTTTTCACCCCCAACTCCAAAAAACACCCCCCCAAAAAAATGCTCTGTCCGGCGGACCAAACCAATATATTCTTATGTATTTGGACCTGCTGAAACCGAATCCGTAGTCAGAATTGTCAGATTGGCTCGTTTTTCACCCCCAACCCCAAAAAACATCCCCAAAACAAAAACAAAGTGGTCTGTCCGGCGGACTATACCAGTGTATCCTTATGTATTTTGATCTGCTGAATCCGGATTCGAAGTCAGAATTGATGGATTGGCTCGCTTTTCATCCCTAAACCCGAAAAACACACCCCCCAATAAAATGGTTTGTCCGAAGGACTAGACCAGTGTATTCTCATGTATTTCGACCTGCTGAAACCGAGTCCGATGACAGAATTGTCAGACTGGCTCGTTTTTTACCCCCAACCCCAAAATAAAAACAAAGTGATCTGTCCGGCGGACTATACCAGTGGATCCTTATGTAATTTGATCTGCTGAATCCGAATTCAGCAGAATTGTCAGATTTGCTCGTCTTTCACACCTAACCCTAAAAAACACCCCCAAAACAAAAAAGTGGTCTGTCCGGCGGACCATACCAGTGTATCCTTATATATTTGGATCGCTGAAACCGAATCCGAAGTTATAATTGTCAGATTGACTCGTGTTCACCCCCAACCCCCAAAAAACACCCCCCCCCTCCCACAAAATCGTCTGCCCGGCAGACCATACCAGTGTATTGGTAAGGATACACTGGTATAGTCCGCCGGACAGACCACTTTTTTTTTGTTTTGGGAGTGTTTTTTGGGGTTGGGGGTGAAAAACGAGCCAGTCTGACAATTCTGACATCGGATTCGGTTTCAGCAGATCCAAATACATAAGAATACACTGGTCTGGTCCGTCGGACAAATCTTTTTTTGGGGGGTGTGTTTTTCGTTGTTAGGGGTGAAAAACGAGCCAATCCATCAATTCTGACTTCGAATCCGGATTCAGCAAGTCAAAATACTTAAGGATACGCTGGTATAGTCCGCCGGACAGACCACTTTGTTTTTGTTTTGGGGGTGTTTTTTGGGGTTGGGGGTGAAAAACGAGCCAATCTGACAATTCTGACTACGGATTCGGTTTCAGCAGATCCAAATACATAAGAATATACTGGTTTGGTCCGCCGGACAGAGCATTTTTTTGGGGGGGGGTGTTTTTTGCGGTTGGGGGTAAAAAACTACCTGATCTGACAATTCCGACTTCGGATTCGGTTTCAGCGGGTCCAAATACATAAGGATATATTGGTCTGGTTCGCCGGACAGACCACTTTTTTTTTTTTTTTGGGGCTGTGTAGTCTTTGGATAATAACATTAATAACACAGTTTAGCCATACGCACTAAAAAGTATGGAAAACCGTAGTTTTTGCTTTTAACCACCTCGCGCAATCTGAACAATTTTTAGCTCAGCGTTACATATACGATAATAACAATCTACGAAAATTTTAGGCGAGATACTAAGGATAGATTAGAAAATTGGGCGTGACTCATGGCACTAACAAATTTTACCTTGTAGTCAACTAGCCAAACCATGGGCGCCACTTTAACTTAATGTCATAAAATTTTGTGATAATTTAAAAATGTATGAAACAGTATTTACTCTGTTTTAAGTCTAATTTAATTTATTAATACTTATACAGCAATTTGACTAATAGAACTGAACCTCTTAACAAATAATAGAATATCAATAAAAATAGTGTTTATTTATTAATTATCCTCAAAGCAATACTCTGCTGCAAAAAACACAAATTCATCTCTACCGTGCCCCTGTGACTAAATAAAGTGATTATTTAATAAATGAAATGGAATTGCTCCTCTATATTCTTTAAACCCCATTGGAAATATATATCAGATATGGGCGACTTATCACCAGGCAGCAGATCACATATCGTCATTCCATAGACAGATTTACGTATACAAATTTGAATGATAAAGCATTCATTGACAATATAAGTATTCGACAATCGACGGTAAAGGGGAGTCCAATATAGACCTCCTGAGACGACACATATCTACCCATCATGTTCTTATGGTAAGACTTCTCGATATTTTCACTTCATTCTCTTACCGAAGGGAAGCACTGTAATCGTGAAAGAATGACTTCGGAACTTCTTCAGATTTTCACGTTTCAGATAGTAGATTAAGGAAATTGAGGTCTTTCAATTCCATCAGTCTGTATGCCTGTCGGTCTGTTGGCGTTATATCTACAAAACTCTTTGATGGAGAAAACAAATATTTGATAAGTGTCTTCGAAAAATGGGATACACTTTATTTTGAAAAATACACACTTAAGAAAATAATTAACGATTGAAGCTAGTGTTTTCCTTATCAGAAGGCAAGCCAGAACGCTCCTTAATTGGAACCTCAAAAAGATATAACCATAAATGAAGTAAGGGACTTTCAAATAAAAGTCACTACTTAAAAGATAACAAAATTTATTTTAAACAATGAGCAATTGAGACACCTCGGGGTGACAAACAAAAATTATACTTTCTTAAGAAAATTACAACTCAGTTTATCAAAGTAAATAAAATAATGCGATAGATAAGCATACATAAAAACTGTAATAGTATATTATATATTACAATGCGTAAGGGTGAAGTGGTAGTTGGCCAACTAACATTTATTAGCATATTTAACTCAAATTTACAAGACTGATATGCTTTTCTTACATATCATCACTACTGTGAGGTAGATAAAGAAAATTCTCACAAAAGGGTACGCAACACTCGGGAACAGGATTCCTTCTACCCTTGGTGCGAAAGTCAAGCAGCAAATTAACTTTGATCATTAAAAATCAACACGAAGTGAATCCATTAACGGAAACCGCTCTAATACATAAAATGTACGTAAAAGAAATCAACAGCTACGATAAACACGAATGAATGATGATCACATAAGCCCCATAGGCAAACATTCATAATTGGCCCCAAATTGAAGTCAAATAAATGTTCATTATTTACAATAATTAATAGGAAATATCGTTGCACTCACTGGTAAAAACCACATAATACAAACTTGGTAGTTACCAAAATTGCAATGCAGGGAGACAAATTTATACTTTTATTTAACACATTCAATGCAGCATCATAACTAACGACTGTACTGCTTGAAGTTTCACACTGCAATCCTCTAAAATTGTCTATACGAAATTTTTATAACCCCAGTCGATAGATGGGATGAATTCACGATATATTACGATAGCAGCCGCAGATTTAGACGCGATGACAATGCCCAATGCACAGGGTCGGATTTAAGAATACCTTTATGACGGAAAATATATAAAATGTAATAAAGGCATAGCAGGATAAGCATGTAAAATCTGCTCCCAAACAAAATTTTGTTTGTTATCAACTATTTGAAGGGGCTTACCCTAAATATGATTTTCCCAAAATTTCAAGCCTGCAGCCGCCATATTGGAGGAGTGGTGGGGGGGTTTTGATTTTCGTTTTTTAAAATACCGTTGTACGAAAAAATCCGAAAAAAATCACAGTTGTTACTTACATGTTGGACTATTTACCCAATTTTTTTCATAATAATTTTTAAATGCAAATTTCGTATGCATAAAAAAATTGCAAAATTTTGCATACAATTTTTTGGCACTTTAAGAAAAAAAGCCACTCTGAATTTTTCATCGTAAATTACTCATTTATCAAGGCCTATTCTCAAATTATTTTCATATTTTTAAAAAATGTGGAAGATAGTTAAAAAAACGAAAAACTGCATCACCGACCATTCTCTTATACGCGCCTCACTATCATTTGGACGCATGTCTTGTTAACAAATAAACAGGACGTTTCATTAATAATTGGACATACGCTAACTGCAGAATCCTTAGTCCAAAATATGAAGATATAACCGGAAACACTTAGATAAAATGTCCCTCCTTACTGAGATACAGGGAGTCAAAGTTTTTTTTTGCAATATCTCAACTACCTCCTGACCGATCTTCTCCCAATTTGGTAAGGAAACATTTTTTAAGCTAAGAAACAGTAGTATATACCTGATGATGAATATTTTTTCTCTCCCTTTTAATGAAACTTAGTGGCACTTTTGACTATAAAATCTCATTCAGGAGTCATTTCTACGTAAAAAAAAAGGTACACTTGATAGAACTTGATAATTCCAACCGTTTTCGAGAAAGCTGCCGCAGTGATCTCAAAAATTATTTGAAAATAAACCCAATTTGAAAAGGAAAAATTGTCTTTATTGAAAAGTGTGCTTTGGTGACGTCTTAGATCTGTCAAAATGTCAAACTAATGAAATTATACGTAAATGACAGAACTAAGACGTCATCAAAGCACACTTTTCAATAAATTCGATTTTTCCTCCTCAAATTGGGCTTGTTTTCAAAGAATTTTTTCTTTACTTCTATTATATATTCTATTTCTATTATATTTATTTCTCGAAAACGGTTGGAATTATCAAGTTCTATAAAGTGTAACTTTTTTTACGTAGTAGTGACTCCTGCATGAGATTTTCCAGTCAAAAGTGCCACTACGTTTCGTAAAAAAAAAGAGAAAAAATATTCATCATCAGATTTAGCCCATGAGGCGCCCTCTACGGGCTAGCGTGATGTAATACATAAATTAATGTTCCTTAGCTTAAAAAATGTTTCCTTACCAAATTAGGAGAAGATCAGTCAAGAGGTAGTTTTGAGATATTGTAAAAAAAAAGAAGAAAAAAAACACCCTGTATCTCAGTAAGGAGGCACATTTTATCTAAGTGTTTCAGGTTAAATCTTCATATTTTGGACTAAGGATTCTCCAGTTAGCGTATGTCTGATTATTAATGAAACATCCTGTATATTTGTTAACAAGACATGCGTCCTAATGATAGTGAGGCGCGTATAAGAGAATGGTCGGTAATGCAGTTTTTCGTTTTTTAACTATCTTCCACATTTTTTAAAAATATGAAAATAATTTGAGAATAGGCCTTGTTAAATGAGTAATTTACGATGAAAAATTCAGAGTGGCCTTCTTTCTTAAAGTGCCAAAAAACTGTATGTAAAAATTTGCAATTTTTTTTTGCATTTAAAAATTATGAAAAAATTGGGTAAATAGTACAACATGTAAGTAACAACTGTGAATTTTTTCGGATTTTTTTGTACAGCGGTATCCGAGAAAATTTAAAAAAACGAAAATCAAAAAACCCCCCACTACTCTTCCAATATGGCTGCAGACTTGAATTTTTGGGAAAATCATATTAAGGTAAGCCCCTTCAAATAGTTGATAACAAACAAAATTTTGTTTGAGGGCAGATTTTACATGCTTATCCTGCTATGCCCTTTGGTAAATTAAAATAAACATTTCAAAAGGTTAAAAATGAACCATTACACGAAGAAAATGTGATGGAGGACAATAGTAATTGGCATGTAGTTAACAAAATTTTCAAGGAAGAAATCTGCTATATTTTTAGTGAAATTATACGGGGTGGTTGTAGTGACAGAAACAAAACTTGATATAATTGTAGGCGAAAAAATATAGGAGGTCCAACAAAAATAAAATTAATAAATAAAAGATGCCAATAGAGAGAAAAGTTAGTGTAAATACCTTTACAAATTTAATAACGTTGTTTCATTTTTTTAATTTTATTTTTGACGTTGTTACTACTACTTTCGGTGCCTATACTTTGGTGAATTATCCTAGAATTTTTGTTTCAAACTTGATGAATCTTGTGCTTCTGTTCCACAGCAGTTATGGCGGCAATGCTGGACCTATCCCTCTGCATCTGCATGTGAGGAAGGAGGCAACACTTAGTGTTTTAAGGCTGCGACAGGCACTTAAATTCAGACCAGGCAACCTTTTTGGTCACTTAAAGATTTTGAAGCTAATCCAATTTGAATCCATGTCTAAACCCGCTGACTTAATGCCAATCAAGCACGACTTTTACTGCCCGTTTGATGTGCTGATTGAGCCAGTAGGGTCAAAGCACTGTGGTTGGAGAAAGAGCCACTTATAGAGCCACATATGGATCTAAGATTGCCGAAGAGGTAGGTGTGTGTGTGTAAATGGGCCTAAATGCAGGTTATCTAAAACCCTTGGCAACACCCCAACTATCTTCTAGTCAGAAATCTAAGCTATAGATCTGTGTACCCAGGAATGCTTTAACAAAAGCATTCGAAGGGCAAAGATCTATACTTTCAGATAGCTAGGCAGCACTAAAGGCTGTTAGGTCCTATACGTTTGAGTCTAAAATTGTCTGGGAATGCAGACAATCCCTGAAGCAACTGGCAAAAAATAACAATTGATATGGGTACCAGGGCACGAGGGAAGAGAAGGTAAAGAATTCGCTGGCAGCCTTGCAAGAAAAGGAGCTGAAACCTCATTTTTCGAACCTCAACTTTTTTGTGACTTATCTAAGGGATACATAACGGAGGAGGAGAAAATGAACAGAAGGAGTCCTATTGGAGGAATACTCCAGGCCAAAGACGAGCGAAAAAGTTTATAACCTATACGACAAAGAATCTCACAAGGCTTCTCAAACTCGAAAAGTTCGACCTAAGGCTGATACAGATCTTCTAACTAGTCATTTTCCCTTGAAATACCATCTTAAAAACACGGAACATGAACAAGAAGATGATAAATGCAGATACTGCTATTCTGAAACTGAGACTGCGACATAATTTGTGAATCCAAGGTGTACCTGGAATAGGCGCAATTAACTCCTGAAGACATAGGGAAATTAGCTCCCAGGAAAATCACAAGCTTTGTAAAAAGTCTTGGAATTCTGGGCAGTAATTTGTTGTAGGGTAATTCACAAAAAACCTTTTAGGTCAAGATGAAGAAAAGTCAACTCAGGGCCAAGCGATCCCTTAAAACATTCTACAATCTACAATCTATGGAAGGTTGAAAGTTCAGGGAAAACCAGATGGCAAGAGGACGCCCACCAAAACGTTCGGCTGATGTCACCAAAGAGCTAATGGGAAAGAGCTTGGATGGAGCTGGGCGCCTAAGAGGCAACCGCGACAGATGGCATGGCATGGTAAAAGGCATGGTATACAGAAAGCGGAGGCCAACTAGAATAGTTTCTATGAATCACAAAACGTCTGACAAGACGTTATGAATGAGAAGGAGTTGTTTTAAGTTCAATATACTTTATTTTACACGGATACCTATTTGCTAAAACCTAAAATTTTCAAGGAATTTTTCATAAGATCAAAAACAAATTAATACTATTACCACTCTTTATTTTAAATCTGTAATATTTTACTGTTTATTTCAACATTTATTACAATGTTCTATAATCCAGCTACTAGAATCCTTCGAATGGGTTTTTACGATACTAACAATTTGATTTTGTTGATAAAATAAATGTTTATTTGCTCTGAAATCCTAACTTATTTCTAAATGCGATTCTTTTAAACCAATGCTCACTTGAAAAGTATGTGTCTAAATTCATTTTCTAAATTATTAACATATCGACGCAATCGGATGAAATGTTTTCAAATTTTCTCATTCAGCTCGAACGGCTTTCTTAAATTACATTCGGCATCATAAAAAGTCTCAATATACCAATTTTTCAGGTAATTCAAAATTCTGATCATATTGGTCTAAAATTTATATCGGTTTAAACGAATTTGAACTTAGTCAGTCACCCTTATTTTATGCTTTAAAAATCCCTGTAAAGAGAACGAAACTCGTAAAACAAGTTTCTCTGCTGTGTATTTATTTATGGTAATCGACGATAATTTTCATTCGAAATGAGTTATGTCTGGTAACCTACAGCTCATTGGTCCTGAAGATGAAAATTTGCAGATACATTGACCTGGAAAATATAAGGTTTGTTGTTTATTTATCCAAATATATCTATGAAATATGTATTTAAATAATTCATTTCGAATACGTGTATTACATAAATACTTATGAACGAATATAATTCTTAACTTAATGCAACGCTACACCTTATACCTATTCTGTTCTAGTGCAAATGGTTTCGTTTAATTAAATTTTCATTAGGAATTTATCATATTGAATCCCTCATAAAATTCATGGATTTGCATAACAAATTCCTTACACCTGAACATCTCAGCGCAAAGCTTGAATTTAGATTTGGGTATTTTTGCCAGTTAAAGTTAAATTAGAACGAATCGGTAGAGAATTATTAAAAAAAAATTCTTCAAAATACAGTGGAGCAAAAAAGGTGTCAACTACTTTTGAGCGTTAGTAGTACACATCAAAATGATGAAAAAAGTTTATACCAACAATGGTAAAAGAACCCTACATAACTATGGGGGTATTACTTTCTTTGAGCTTTAATTCGTTATTAAGATTATCCTTTTTTTTTTTTTAATCGTCTTATTTATATTAATGTCCTGGCGGAGTTTAGCCGTAGGCTATTCTACCACTCAACCAGGACGGACACACACACATTAGACAATATCACAACATCCATTCCCTGCGACATTGCCATCTGTCGCAGCTGAGACTCGAACTCAGGAGAGGAGAGCGACTAGATTGTGTTGTCTCTCACACAACAGCAATCTAGTGCACTGCTACCATCTCTGCAACACATGAAAAACGCCACTACACATCCATACCCTAGCCAGGATTCGAACCTGGGACCCCATGGTCGCAAGCTTAACACCTTAAGCACTGCGCCACCGAGCCGGTATTCAGCGATACAATCACTGTATAGTTTCTTAATGAACAACGTTTTATAATAGAAAAGTACGTACGCATTCTTACCGTGTTGAAATAAAAAATGTTTGTTTTATTTTCATTTGACATCGTCTTGTCAATTAAATGGAAAATTACATTAATGAAGAGATGACAGACAAGCACTTGGATACACGTGAGAAAATTTTATTCATAACGATTTGCAAATCGTAGATTTCGAAATGAAGTTACAATAAATGCATCAACGGCTAAGTGGACTGGAATTTTAAACTTGCAACCCCAGACCAGTAGTCGGAGAGCCGGCCGTCAAATATCCTATGAATAAGATACATGAAAAACTTTTCGTGAGTGATTAATACTACCACAGACCTAAAGGGAGCCACCTTTTATACAACATAATTTTGCCCGCGTCATGGAATTTTGACCTCACTTCCGGTTACGATTTTTAATGTTTTCTAAGTCATCAATAGTCCCTTGAGGTAAAGTTTTTAATCCACCGGGCCGCAAGACATGTACCCCCCCCTCCGTTTTGAGGGCGGGGAACACGTGGGTGACAATATTTTCCGACCTAGCGTCCAACCGCTACCCTGAATCGATTTTTCGGTGTTACGCTTGCGAGGGCTCGCCGGATCCGGTTTTTTTGGTGTCAGTTTGAATAAAATAAGTAAATATTGACCACAGGGGACCTAACCCACCCATGGGGGTTGAAACTACCGATAATTAAATGTCACGGAAACAGCGAAAATCAGCTGGAAAACGGTATATCCCCCTTTTCGAGGGCGAGGAATACGATGGTGATAATATTTCCCGACCTACCCTTCACCCACTACCTCTAAACCTGAATACCACACCCTTTTCCGATTTTCCGGTGCTAGGCTTGCGAGGGCCTGTCGTATCGTTTCTTTTTTTTGGTCAGTTAGAATAAAATAGTTAAATATTGACAACAGGTGACCTAATCTACCTCCGGGGGTTGAATCTACCCTCACCCCCAATAACTAAATGCCCCGAAAACAACGAAAATCAGCTGAAAAGCAGTTTTCGAAGGTGGGGAATACGATGGTGATAATATTTTTCGACCTAGAGTCCAACTGCTACCGCTAAATCGAAAAAAACACTCCTTTTTCAGATTTTTCGGTGCTACGCTTGCGATGGCTTGTCTGATCCGCGGTTTTGTGGTCAATTTAAATAAAACAAGTAAATATCGACCACAGGTAATCTAACCCACCCCCAGGGGTTGAAACTACCCCCAAAATAATTGTTTATGGAACTTTAATAACCTAATATTTGATATCGTCGACGCCAACAACACATAAAACGATATGCCACATCGGTAGTGGGAGCGGGGATGGAAATTTAAAAAAATTGTTGAAGCCTTTGATTCTTGTACACACATTATATTACAATTTAATTTTTTTTTCACCCCTGTGACCAATATTTACTTATTTTATTTAAATTGACCAGAAAAACCCCGATCCGATAAGCCCTCGCAAGCATAGCACATAAAAATCAGAAAAAGTGGGTGGTTTCTTCGATTTAGGTGTAGCAGTTGGACTCTAGGTCGAAGAATATTATCACCATCGTATTCCCCACCTTCGAAAACTGAGGTATACTGCTTTCCAGCTGATTTTTGTTGTTTTCGTGGAATTTAGTTATTGGGATAGAATCAACCCCCAGGGGTGGGTTAGGTCACCTGTGGTAAATATTTAACTATTTTATTTTAGCTGACCAAAAAAAAAAAAAACGAAACGACAGGCCCTCGCAAGTCTAGCACCGGAAGATCGGAAAAGGAGATGGAATTATTCAGGTTTAGGGGAAGTGGGTGAAGGGTAGATCGGGAAATAATATCACCATCGTATTCCTCTCCCTCGAAAATGGGGATATACCGTTTTCCAGCTGATTTTCGCTGTTTTCGTGGCATTTAGTTATAGGGGTTGGGAGTAGTTTCAAGCCCTGGGATGAGTTAGGTCACCTGTGGTCAGTTTTTACTTATTTTGTTCAAACTAACCAAAAAAACCCGATCCGGCAAGCGTAACACCGGAAAATCGGAAAAAGGGATGGTTTTTTCGATTTAGGGTAGCGGTTGGACGCTAGGTCGGAAAATATTGTCACCATCGTATTCCCGCCCTCGAAAAGGGGGGGGTACATGTCTTGCGGTCCGGTGGGGTAAAAGCTTTGCCTCAAGAGACTATTGATGACTTAAGAAAACATTAAAAATCGTAACCAAAAGTGAGGTCAAAATTCCATGACGCGGGCAAAATTAGCTTGTATAAAAGGTGGCTCCCTTTAGGTCTGTGGTAGTATTAATCACTCACAAAAAGTTTTTCATGTATCTTATTCATAGGATATTTGACGGCCGGCTATCCGTCTACAGGGCAGTCTTGAGGGTACTCGGATATAGAGAGAAGTTAGTACCATCCGAACTGATGTTGCTGAAGGCGTAGACCATGTGACTATCGGTGTACTCTAAATTATGTTACTACCAAGTACAGTATGTAGGCGTACAAGAAATTGATTTTCCTCCACGTAGAGTGTTCTGTATAATACTTATACCAAAAAACGTCGAGATTCAATTTCCTCTTCTTCTTTGTTATTAGCGAATGGATGTGGATTTGTCCCAAATGAAATAAGTAGCATAACTAAAATCTATAGCAAGAGGAAAAACCACATGCTTTAATCCAATCCAGAGACAAGCTCCAATTCTCATAAACATTTGGGGTGCTATTATTGGCGATTATTAACTACATGAGAGGTATTATTTCATTAAGGATGTACAATTTTCACTGAAAATATAGCGGGTTCTTCCTGAATAAATACGCACCAAATATTATTGTCCTACGTAACATTATTTTATTTATTACTTGAAATATCACGTCTTTATTAGCAATAGCAAGAGCCCCCTACCAAATATTATTCTTCTTCAGCGAATAGTTTTGCGGATATAGCACCAACGGAAAAACAGACAATAGTGTGTGAAAATCCGAAGAAACATTTTTTCATGATTAAAATACTCTGCATTGGTAAGCGAGGGTAGTAAAAACATCTGGCACATTTAAAAATCTAAGGAAACTTTTTAATTTTCATGCAAGTGAAATGAATCTCACTGTACATACTGTACTCTACTGTACTGTACTGTACTGTACATACATGTAAACTTACTTCTTCATTTGTTATTAGTCAATTATTGGGATTTATGTTTTGCAACCTCTTGATACATCAACGAATATGTCGCAAAAAAAAGAAATCTGTACGGCATCATTTACCTGTAGTAACTCAAAACATTATTTTGAAGGTGTACGAAAAATTGATAATTGAAATATAAACAATATTAAAGCAAATATTATCAAAAGTATAAGCAAATTGACAAAATTAAATCGTTCCGCAATTAGTAGAACAGTAAATAATTATATTATACGTTATACATCGAAATTTCTCGGTTATAAATACATGAGGGGTCGATTTTTTACCGGGTAAATTTTTTTGGACGAAAACCTGTTTTCCCATGAAAATTATTCGAGAATTAAGGGCATGGAAAAATCGCGACACGAAGTGGAGCGATTTTTCCTATGTCCCTTAATTCGAGCATAATTTTCATGGAAAACAACAGGTTTGAGTCACTCAAAAAAAATTTACCCAAGTAGAAAATCAACCTCGTGTGTATTACAGAAGATTAATATATGATTAAAAAATATTGTCTAAAATAGTTATTAAAACAACAAAACTGTTTATTTAATATTTTAAAAATAACGATTTATAATAAAAAATAAAAACATTTTCTAAGGTTTTTTATCATGTTATAACCCCAGTCAGTCAAAATATTTGCAAGTTCATCATAGTAGTCGTATCTTTTTATGGGAATAATCTCTGCAAAAAGCTTTAAAGTGTTTCTATGGGTCGCGTGCGCCGACGTCACAGATTTTGAGACCTTAGGAAAAACAAACAGCTGTCATTGAATTATCCGCGTATTGAATGTTTTTCTTTAAAGTGAATTTTACTCTGTTTGTGCCATTTAAAAGTTTAATGTTGGATTATTTAACATCTGCAGCTATTCTTATTACTTTTATATGCTCAATTTTGTTCGACAGGATGACGGTTAGTTCGTATTTTGCAGAATTGTCTCATGGTGTAGAGGTTAGGTATACTGCTGTCATGGAATTAAATCTTTATATTTTGAGAAAAAAATGCTTTAGTGTAAATATTGAAGTGTTTCCAAATAGTACACATAGGGATACCGCGAATTACTTGGTTTTTGAGAGAAGTGCATAGAGAGAAGGATGAGTTCAGGGCATTCAAAAGTCTTAAAGCTGTTTATGGTTATGTGAAAGAAGTACTCTGCAAGAAATGTACAGAATAAAACCTTGTTGCAAAGGTAAGAATTGTTATCAATGATTTACCATTCTTTTCATATACACTTGCCTAATTAAATGTTGCTTTAGAAATAATTGCTAACGTACAAATTCATTTTTCAGGTTAAGTCGTGGCAACATGAACAAAAGCCATTGACTCCAGATTCAGATGGTTTCTTAGTACTTACTGTGAATGTGTTGCTAGTTTGGACAAAGCATGTCCACTACTTAGTGAGAGGAAGTATTTCTTTTTAGTTTTTTAGCAGTGAACATGGCTATGATCAAGGTATTAACCGCCGTAAATTTTGTGAAAAAGACACCATATAAATTAAGTAATGAAGACTGATGTGCTATAAACTATTTGAAGTATGTAGTAAGACGTGCATAATTTCTTCCAGTGGTTACCCCTCATCTATACAATCCATTGTAATTTCTATAAAAATTTTAGTTTTCATATATTGTTATGTAATGTCTTTTCATAATTTTATGTAATTCGTTTGTTCATTATCATTTTATTAAATATCCTCTTTTTATTATGTTTTATTTATCACTCTTACTACTATATATTGTTAGCAGTAAATTGAAATTGTCAGTTACGTTGAACTTGTAGATGTAGATAGGTACATGCTTGTAACTGAAAGTAAAACAAAATATCTTTACTAAATAAGTTATTTATTGTCCAAGGTCCATTAGTACTTCTAAGAAGAATCGACAAGAAAGTTATAAGAGAGGTTAATATTGTAACAAAAAATAAATGATTGTAATGTAACATAACATAATATATATATACTTTATAGTAATATTTATCTAAGCAATAAGTAACATTTAACTCGAAGGGCTGTTATAGCTACACAATTCAACTCTAACAAAGCCAATTCAGACTGCTTATGTGTTCGCTGACCGTAGACCACTTCAGAGTTTTAATTTTCAACTTTTTCAGTGTTCAATAGTCCAACACTGAGTTTTTAAACACCACACGATATACTATGAAAGGGCACATTGCATCATGCACTTGTTGACGGCCGCAGGTACTTTGAATTTCCTTTCTTAATTTATGTACCTACTTTATCAAATATCTTTATGAAACCTGCAAATTTTCCTCTTGAAGTGTACTTTATTTAAAACAAATTCTACCATTGCACTTTTATCTCCTTTGGCACAGCTCCACACACCTTTCGCTCAACTAAAATTTAAACAAGAAATAATTATTAAAAATACTGACAAACCAATATAAAATGTTAATTTTCTTTACCATGAATTGCTTATGTGAGCAGCAGTTATTATTATTATAAGCACTTTCAGTTTCACATATGGGTTTTAAATTGTATTTCTTTTTAAGAGAGGATGCCCAAACTGGATGTATCGTAATGGTCTTGTAATACAGCTGTTTTCCCTACAACATAAACCCACGTTAAAAATCAAATTCTTACATTAATATGCAACAACGTACCACTAATAAAATCCTTGGAAGACTCTCGTAAAATCATTCATTTTAATTGTTTGAAATCAGTTGCAGTCTTTTAACCTCTAACTTCTTCTGGTTGTAAATTGAGGTTATTTTATCAAAACTGGCATTGTTTTGAATTGTCACACTTCCACAATTAATAGTAAACCAAAAACTTGTCATTTTGTATGTATAATATACATAGAAACAATAATATTACAAAAAGTTCAATCAGTTGCCATTTGACAGTTAAAGAATTTCTGTTTGTTTTTCCTAAGGTCTCAGATTGTGATGTCAAGCGCACGCGACCCATATAGAATTTTTTTTATTGGTACCCTATTTTGCTTATTTAAAGTACTCCTCAGAGTGTTTAAATCCAAGTTTTAAAAACGCGCGTGTTTTAAAGTTACCATGGCAACATCAACGGTAAGCAAGTACAACTCGTTCATCTGTATCTGTTACCTTTTGCTTTTCCATCCATTTGATGAACTTGTCGTATTCTTTTTTATAAGCGTCTTCCGATTTTTGAGGTATTAACCGCGATTCTGCTTTTCTATTTAAGTAATCAATGTTAGAACTGGTTTTAAAGCAATATACAATCAGTGACAACTGTAGTGACAATAATTAATCCAATGTGACAGATTGCAAATTAATTTTTGTTTTCTCATTTTCATGACACTGACAGGTATCCTGATGTCACATCACGAATTCAACCATTTTACATTCTTAATTCTTATTTCCATTTTTTGTAGTAATAATACTAGTATTTATGATTTCAAAGTGTACCAATAAAAAAAAATAGCGTAAAGTATTCGTGGATAACTGGTCTTTAAAACACTTGCTCTATTTCGAGCACTCCGGCTGCGCCGTCGTGCTCGAAAAATCGCGCGTGTTTTAAAGACCTTAATATCCACTTATACTTTAATATACTATTTAGTGTTTCTCGTTTTAACTGGGACACTTTCATTCATAGCTTACTTAATATTTTCTTGTGAAACATCACCAAATCGCTTCTTCTCATTCATTTTGTGTACAGAAATCAAAACGTGAAATGTCAGATTTTAATAATTTCAATGACTTTTTTAGTTTGACACATGGCTACTACGAAAAAAGTAACATACATTTTTCTCGATTTTTTCCACTTATCGATAGCCGTTTCGATAGATCGTTTTTCTCACTTTAAACAAATCCTATTGGTCGATTTTTTTGAAAATGTACGTTTTGATTGGTTAAAAAGTAAGAATATATTAATCGACAGAAATCATGCAAAATGTTCCTGAAGTCCAGTCCTATTACACAAGATCGTAGCGGTTAAGCTCAGTCTTTTTCATCCGTTTTTTTTTGCATAATAATACAGTCGATAGGTATATTCTGATACGAATAAGTGCGGAAGTTTTAAAACTTTGGAAATTTGTGGATTTCGATGCCCTGAATGAAATCAGAAAAAATGCAAAATGTGATCTCAGCCGCCGCGCGCCGGCGCTGCCATATGAAAAAATGGCTCACAAAAACAGTCTCTTTGAAATATCTCGCTTCGAGTGCCTCATACGGCAAACAATATTCTTATGAAAATAAAAGTGCATTAAATTTTCTACAAAATATGTCCTACGCATTTTTTCGTTAAACTGAATAGTTTCGGTGCAGCAGCCGAGCGAAATCAAGCATTCTTGACAAAATTATGATTGCAATTTCTCAATATAGTGCGACTTTTATCAAGGAGTGTTTTTGTGTTCAGAGAAAAAATTTGTTTTCATACGTGAAAATCCTCAAATATGGTTGATTTTACTTGTCTGCTCCGTCTAGCTCAATGTTCAATACTCGTTTCCACACCACCTTGAAGTAGAGTATTTGGCGCGTTTTTTTTACATTGTTGTTCCCCATAGGCCAATCCACGACTAGCCTGGTTCCTGCGGCGTTTTAGGTGCTTGATGTCGAAGGTCCAGCTTCGTAGTCTTCAATAATACTTTCTTCGAAAATTGCTTCTGTTGCGGTGTTCACTGATTCTACGTATTGATTGTTCTCCATGCTTGCGAGAAATGTTTCGATTGGAGAGTCGAATTCCTCGTCGTCATGATGCTCATCGACTGTTGCTGGTGCACTGTCGCAGCTTTGTCCGTGATACAATTTGCAAATTATAGAACATTTTAACCCTGCCTTTGCAGTGCACGTTTCTTGCATTTACAGGGAAGAAATTTAAGTAGCTGTTCAGGAGGTGGATCTTTTAGCATTGTTACTGGTGTAAGCCCAGCTTTGCTCTGTTTTCATCCCCATTCTTCAATATTTTTACAAACCCCCTGCCACTCCTGGACTTGGATAATATGTCCTGAATGAATGCTGCCGTGCCGCTGCAGCTGTAGGTGACAGAGACGCGATGTTAAACTTGCTTTTGTGAGCGATCTTACGAAACATTGATAAGCTCTCAGAGAGATATTGTCTCCATATTTGGCTTCATACAGTGCCAGAAAAAGCATTCTCCAGCATCAGCGATAACGTCCGGTTCAACATTACTATCTTGAATACTGCTCTGTAAATCCTGATGTTTTTGTAGGATGCTCAGAAACTTTAGTTTGCTCTGATTAAAAGGTGCACAAGTTGTATCACACCCGCTAAAAACGTGAAGAAATAGTATATTATCAGTGATGATTTTACCGCTAGACAAACTATGGGAAGAATACAATCGCAATCGCAAGGTTTTACCCTTTCCTGGCTTCAAAAAATAAACATTTTGACAAGCAGTACCCAAAGCTGTATAGACAACTAAAAGGCCTACGCCAACAATTATCTATTTCTGTATTTACAATAAGCGTGTCACACATAAAAGTCACACTAAATTGAGAAATTGCAAAAAAACATATTTTTGTCAATAATGCCAAAACTATTCAGTTTAAAGAAAAAATATATATGGCATATTTTGTAGAAAATTTAATGCTCTTTTACTTTAATAAGAAAATTTTTTGCCGTATGAGGCACCCGAAGCGAGATATTTCAAAGAAACTGATTTTGTGCGCTATTTTTTTTTAATATGGCGGTGTCGGTGGCTGAGATCACATTTTGCATTTTTTCTTGTTTCATTCAGGGCATCGAAATCTACAAATACCCAAAGTTTCAAAACTTCCGCACTTATTCCGATTGAACCTCCTGTTTCATGTCCTCACCGCTGTATTATAAAGCTAAGAGTCAAAAATAGTTGCCGACTGATTCTTATATTTTTATATAGATTTTAAGTACACCTTATAGTACGGGTTCCAAGGCTTTTAAAAACTAGATGACCCATTCCATCAAGGTAAATAATTTTTGGGAACAAATTTTGAAAGAGTATCCTTTGGTGCATCAGAAATAGCTTGTTGGACTTTTTTTGGACCTTGCACAACTTCTCGAAAAGAGAAAAAAGATGGCGGAATTGTATTTTGAGAATTCATGTTTTTAAACGTTTACCTCTCGCTAAAAAAATAACTATTTGCAATATTGATCTCATTTTTTGTATTTATGTACTAGAATCATGAGCGCCTCCATCTGTAGTAATGGAACTTCAGAATCTCTTTCGGTTTCTTTTTTACATAAATTCTAAAATCGCAGCAACGAAATTTATGTATTGAAAATTTCGACATGCGGGCAGCTATATTAAACATCGAAATTTTTATATGCTATATGTGAACAAAATGCAGTGTAAAGATAGAAAGAGTTTTTAAAAATCAGATCAATATCTTATACAGTTTTCTAGTTACAAATTTTTAAATTGTACTATAATTGCGTCTTGTTATGATAGCGCGCGATGTGATGGGTTCACACTGTTGTTCAATGTTATACCGAGTTATTGCATAGGGCATTGGCATAAATCATCCGTCTAATATCTGGATCTGGATTGGTAAGGTATTATTTTGTTGCGGATCATTGAAAATTATTAGATAATTATTTCTGTGTTATAAATACGTGGGTTTAAACTGTGGTGTAATTACTTCCACATCCAGTGGAAGTATAGTAACGACAAAAAAGTTAAAAAAAATTTTTTTTGTTCAAATAGGCTTAGAATGTCACGAAACGTCGAGATTTTAAGTTTGAGAGAAAAAAAAAATTCTGTCTGTCGGTCTGTCGGTCTGTCGGTCTGTCGGTCTGTCGGTCTGTCGGTCTGTCTGTCTGTCTGTCTGTCTGTCTGTCGGTCTGTCTGTAACTTTTTTATGCGCACGTTTACTATGGAACCGTTTGAGATATTGACTTGAAATTTGGTACACGTATGTACTTTAATGAGATCTAGAACTAGATTATATTTTCATCTTGTTCCCTCGAAGGGTTGGGGGGTAAATTTGGGGAAAATAGGTAAATCAAGCAGGTAAGAGTCCATAAAATTGGTATTTAGTATATACAAGAGAAGCTGACGTCTCAAAAAAAATTTTGGCATTAGCCACCCCCATTACCACCCCCACCCCATTATTAAAGGGGATGAAAAAAAATTGTGAATTAGGGTGTGTACAAGAACCAGAAACCTCAAAATATTTTTTACTTCATCCACCCCCCCCACTACCACCCCCACCCTGCTACCGATGTGGGGTATCATTTTATGGGTTTTTGGGGTAGAGGATTTCAAATATTGTATTATTAATGTTCCATAAACAATTATTTCCACATACAAAATTTTTTCGTTGTGAGTGACTTAGATAAAAAATCTGGATGTGGAAGTAGTGATTCCTTGGGCAGCGGTTTTTTTTGTATGTTCTATACCTATATAAACGTGCAAATATAGTAGGAAATAGATTATAAATTATAACGAATCGAATATAATAAATAAATTTCTAAATGGCCGAAACTCTAGATTTAAAAAAATGCATTATTTGTCAATGTGCATCTTCCGAAGTTTTAAGTAAACTAAGGAGGTTCGCAACATTAATAAATGCAATTTTTATTCGAAAAGACAAAGTTTACAGACTGTTGGAAAATATTATTGACTCCAATTTTATTGCTAAAAAACCACTGTATCATCGAAAATGTTGGTCCGAATACACCCAGAAGAAATCTCTTGCAGTAATTAATATGTTGAGAAGTTGCATATTGAAAGAGCATTAATAGAAGCCACAGATACGGATATAATTTTGTTAGATATGTTTAATTTTTACGAAATAGAAAACCTACAGGAATAATGGTTACATAGCAGCAAAAAGTATTTAGCAATACACGAAATCAAAAACTTTATTGGCCTATGTATTGTTCGGATGTGATACCGTCAGTTGTCCTTTCCGAAGGGGGAAGAAACGAGCAGCTACAGTTGCCTTAAAACAAGCGGATGAACTAAATCATTTGGCAAATTTTGGAGATAACTGCGATGCAATTGATGATTGTGTAATTGAAGAGGCTCATAAGATCTTTGTAAATCAGTATGGCCATAGTGACTTCAAATCTTTTGATTTATTTAAGCAGCATTTATTTTCTATTAGCCAGGGTGACTTACATTAGCTCCCTTCTACTGAAGACGCTTTCTTACTGCATTTAGAACGCGCGTTATACCAAATTTTAGTGTTCAAGCGGTCCACTGATTCAATTCTCAATTTATCTTCTCCCAGACATTTTGGATATGTGATAAATGATGAAAAAACCACAACCGAATCTAAAAAAAATTAAAAAGTGCAGTTGTAAAGTAAAGTGTAACAGAAAATGTGCGTGCAAGTGGTGTTCTGTTGCCTGTGTGTATGCAGCATTTCCCAACAATTGTTTTAAGAGGGAGCAATGCGATAAAATCAGAGAGGAGTGGGCGGAAATGAACCAATAAAGTACAGAGAGCTGTTCTGTTGGTTGTCTGGTTTTGGCATTCGTACTTTCTTTACTATTGCTCTACCTACTTACAATCATGCCTGAAAGGTCAAAAACACATCGAGAACACGAAATGAGTGCGCATCGGTTATAAATGTAATTATTTTTCCAATCATTTTTAATTATATCGAAGTGTCTCCATCTACTAAAACAGTATTGTATTTAAAAAAAAATACAGCAAAAAGCATTTTTTACGGAACTGGCTCATGTTATTAAACTGATCAAAAGATATTCTTGTAAGTAAGTCTTGAAGAACATTTTTAGCTATAACTCGTTTATTAGCAAAAGTGAAGAGAGATCTTCCTAATAAACAAGTTTTAGCTAAAGATGTTCTTCAATAGAAGTGTAGTATTCATTTACTTACAAGAATATCTTTTTTTCAGTTTAATAACGCCAGCCGTTTGGCTAAAATCTGCTTTTTCCCAGTCAAGATTTTTAGTACATAACCTTAAATTTTAAGTTTTTCAAGTTTATTCTCATTTTTGTTTGTATATGCATTATTAGTTTGATACTGGCTCCAAGCAAATATTTAAAAAAAGTTCTATTTTATTAGGACAAAGTATTTAGAACTTCATAAACATTTCACTGAACTAGATTTTAGTTGAAAATACGGGAACCAGGCAGAAATTTTAATAACAGCTGCGTAATACTCTTAATCTTAAGAAACACATATTTTTGAGATTAGCTGTGACGTCACGTGCAGATGCCCTATAATAGCCACACTGCCTACCTTCACCCCTCTTCAGCTTTGTGCTCTTAAGGGTACAAGTAATACGGAGCAGCTTTTAACAGATAGTGATTCAGACTAACAACGCGTATAGTGCTTTGTCAATGTTATAACGTTGATTTTTTTAGTTCTGAAATAGTTCAAAACTATTGTGCTCGGATAGCAAACAGTGGAGTGATTCCAGGGTTCATTAAAAGTCAAGGAAGATATTTTCAAATTAACAAGTTTATTTTAACGTTAAAGTTTCTCAATACAATTACAAATGTTTATTTCTAACCATGAGAGTGACAATATTTAAATATTATATATTTATAATCGTTTAACACACAAAGAGATTACTGAAAACCTAACCTTTAGTAAACCCAGCAACCTTCACCATATAAAATATGAATCTACAGACAGTTCTTGAATCGAAAACGTTCAAAGCAAAGATGAATTAATTAATATGACAATGGATACGTCAACTGAAATTTCATTAACGTCTAGTTCGAAAACTCTCTCTTTGAAAGACAGTTGGTATTTGATATAATTGACATTCATCACTTTGACTTTTAACCGACGGTTGTCACTTTGAAAATTAACTGACAACTGGCGCTTCAACAATCAATGCTTATGTGTCACTTTAACGTTCAGTTGACGCAGCGTTTGTCGCTTTGAATTGAAAATAACGCGATACACAACAATTAATTAAGTTCGTGACCCCTTCCACGACAAATGCTATGGCTTAACGCAGACACCACACTAGCTTATGATAGGAGAAGTCTCACTCGAACTATGTCGGGCTCTATGCCGAGTGTAAAGACTATGCGCTATCTAGCCAGTGTCACTTCTGCGATGTCACCACAACATTCGAGGTTAAGTGTCAAGAACCTATTCGGATTCTCTCCGAGATGAGAATGAATAAAATGAGCTCCTGCGGACCTTTATATAGTAAATGGTTGCTAGGTCCAGAACATTTTTCTTAGTTACGAAATATCAAATTACTACGGATACGGGAAAAGTTCGTTCGTAAGGATGAATCTAATTTAACATCGTTAGTATGTGCTAACCGATTTGGAAAACTATCGGTTAATAACTAAAAGAAATAATTCATCGTTACAATGTTTACTTATTATATATTATTATTATTTTTATTATTTACATACTGTTTGTACGTGAATGTCCTGTGCATATGTGTGTATTTTATTTTCATATTTTAATGTTAAATGTTATGTTACCATTTTTACAAAAATACACCTAAATAATAGAATAATAATTCCATTTCTCTATCTATCTACAATACCTTTATAATTTTCATTTTACATATTGATACTTTCGCTTTTTGTAAAATTGCAAAACTGTAAATAATAAAAACATAAATCCGAAAGATTTTTTACCTGATATCTTGATGCATTACAATAGACAGATAACAGTGATCAGAAAATAGCCGAATGTTAATGGGAGTCCTCGCGAGGGTAAATTACGGTCTATTTAAAAATCTGTAACTCAAAAACTGTATACGATATCGAGCTAATTTTTTTATTAAAAACTTTTTCGATCTTTGAACCATATTTTATGCACATATAGTATATAAAAAAAAATTGACATTTAATATAGTTACCCGCATGTCGGAATTTTCAATACACAAATTTCGTTGCTGCAAATTTAAGTTTAAAAAAAAAGAAACCGTACGCGATTTTGAAATTCCATTACTATAGATAGAGGCGCTCATGATTATAGTATATAAATATAAAAAATCAGATCAATATCGCCAATAGTTAATTTTTTAGCGACAAGTGAACGTTTAAAAATACGAATTCTTGAAATAACATTCCGCCATCTTTTTTTCTTTTTGAGAAGTTGTGCAACGGCCAACAAAAGTCCAACAAGCCATTTCTGGATCCCCTTTGGACATGCGAGCACAAAAATTATTTACCTTGCTGGAATGGGTTACTTAGCGATTTTGACGGCTTTTGAAGGCGTGGACCCTCTACTCTTAAGAGAAGTACGCTGAAAATAAAGAGACCTATTGGAGGTCTGTCGTCGGTAGTGGAAAACATCTTGACAACGTAATTTCTGAAATTAAGAAAACTTCCGCACTTATTCCGATTAAACCCTCTGTTTTATATACCTGAAAAATATATTTTCAAGTAGCAATTAATATATTTCTTAATGTTTAACTTTTTTTAAGAGGCTAAATGAATCTCGATTTTTCTTTTAAATATAACAAATTACTACGGCGTTTGACCGGCTCAACGTTTGATTTCTATAAAGAAATGCAATTTGGGACCCTTCCACGAAAAATACATCCAGTGTAGATTTACAAAGAAAACTACAAGATAAAAGGGAATAGTTAGCTTAGGGCAAGAACGATTTTGTTTGGTATGTTAAACCGATTCATATTTGATTCCGGCCCCTAAAATAACGAGGATGAGATTGAGCCTGTTCAGATATTTTCAATAGGATCGTTTACCAAATACTGTTTATTAAGTTTTGATGAAAGTTTTACAGGTTCAATTTGCCATGACTTCCTGTAATTGTCTAACTTTATTTACTTAAAAGAATTGCTGAAGCGAAGAAATTGAATGTTTACCAGATTGAAATTAACTAATAATTACCGAATTAAAAAATATGTTAGTCATGAAATTTCTCAAAAATATTTACTGTTTAGGTGCAGGGTGAATGAATATCCTTTCTTGATACGAAATAAAATAGTGTTGAGTGATATCTTTGTTTGAGACATAATGAAATAACAAAAGATAGGTTTTTTAAAAATTTTCTCAAATACGCAGTAAATAGAAGCTGATAAAAAATTAAAAGAAATTTCACATGGGGTACTTATTTATTTCACAGCATTCGATTGGTCAAGCGATGACTTTGAACCCCGTGATAGATTTCCCTCACTCCCGACGTTTCATAAATTAGACCCTGATTATGTGCAAAATATCGCGTGCAGCGAATTTTGATTTTTCTTTTAAAGTTGTTAAAGATAAGTTGCGAATCACGGATCGTGAAGCAGGGTAAGCAGACACTGAAGCCTCGTGTTTGAAGTAAGCTTACATTGACATAAATATAATGGAACAAAACCTCCCTGTTGACAGTTTTGACATTGTTGATGTTGATATGATAAATACGTTGCCATGTCCTCTTTATATAGTAAGGAATGTTTTTTATAGGATTTAGTGGAGAGTCGTTAAGCGTAAAAAATGAAAAATGCCGAACGAGATCACTAGTTAAATTTTCATGCCAATTTTTGCATTGTATTGCTAAGACCCAATATTAAAATGTTTACTAGTAGACTACTACTACTAGTAAAATTTAACGATCTTTGTCTTTTTAATTAATTTAACATAAAAAAAAATTGCAGTTTAGTAAGTAAGTAAGTAAGTATTTATTGATGCATTATACAATAATGTATTTACATAAGTCGTTAACACAAGACTAAAAAAATATATATTATTGTATGCATACAGGATGCCAAGATAATATATGTGTACATAATTATGTATATACAGATACATATATATACATATACACATATACATAATAAATATAGTCATAAATAAATTTAAATATAATTGTAATATATATAATCTAAAAAATGGTTTGAATTTGAGTTTACAACAAACAAACAAACATATATTATACTTTAGTTACATAAAGTCGATATAGTTGAAAAATCAGCATTAAAAAATTCGTTTAATGAGAAGGAAGCATTGTCAATTAAAAACGATTTTACAATAGTTCTAAAACGTGTATAATTCAGTTCCCTTACATTACATGGTAGAGCGTTAAAAAACTTTATCGCATAGTATGCTGTGCCATTGCGTGTTTTTGATAAACGTATAAATTCAAAACGTAAGTTCCCGTTACTTCGGGTAGGATATGAATGTACTTATGTAATGTAACTTATCGACAAATCAAGAGAACATTACACCCACCTTCGATGTGAAGCTGCCTCTGAAGTAGCCAAACCAAAATAAGAGCATTGCAACCATTAAAAAACTAAGAGTTTGTTTTAATTGTCTTAGAAGAAATCATTCTGCAAATTATTGCAAACCAAGTTCGTGCAGAAAATGCGGCAAGAATCACCGCACATTGATTCATTTTGAGAAAATCATTAACAGAAATTCAATCCAAGACAGTCAAGACACGCAACAACAATCATCTTCGAAACAAGTTCAATCCAATAACAGTCAAGCATATTATAATTTGAGTCAACCAACTGAAATTTTATTAGCCACCGCCGTCATTCAAGAACAAGACTCATCACAACGTTGGCATTTTCGCGGAACATTACTTGGCAGTGCAAGTCAAACTAATTTGGTGTTCACATCGGTTAGGCTGAGGTTAGGCATTAAACCTCACACCAAAAATATTCCTATTAGTGGAATACGACAATGCCAAACACAGGTTGGAACATCTGTTTATTTCAACATAAAATCACGTATAGGAGCTGATAAAAGACCCTAATATTCTTAGTCTTAGATGTTATCACTAAATAATTACCAAACAAATTTATTGATTGCAAAAACTGGGATATTTCTAATAACATAACCTTGGCTGATTCACAGTTCAACATTCCAAGTTAAGTGGATATGCTACTAGGAGCTGAAATATTCTTAGGAATTTTAAAGAAGCAACAAATTAAGGTTGGACGTGAATTACCAACGCTTCAAAATACTAACTTTGGTTGGATTGTGTCAGGAAAAGCAAACATTGAAGTAAATTACACAACCTCAGCTTGTTTTCTCTCAACAGTGTTACTTGATATACAAATCAAAAGATTTTGGGAGATAGAGAAGAGGTTCAGCACGAGAAGGTTCTTTCGCAAGAGGAGCTTGAGTGCGAAATACATTTCAAAAATAATACAATAAGAGACTCAACTGGACGCTTCGTAGTCAAACTGCCTTTCAAAATCAGTGAGGAAAGTTTGAGCGATTCATACACAACTGCAATGAAGCGTTTTCAATATATGGAGAATAAATTTAAACATAACGTGGATTTAAAGACCCAATATTCTGAATTTTTGCAAGAATATTTTCTTCTGGATCACATGCAAGAAGCAGTTTCTGATGATATCAAAAGAGGTTACTACATGCCGCATCATGCTGTTAAAACCCTCAAACTTAACAACAAAAATTCGAGTTATATTTGATGCTTCAGCTTCCACGCGTACTAGTGTATCGCTAAACGATATTTTAATGGTGGACGCAACGTTCCAAGAGGATCTGTATTCAATATTACTGAGACTTCGATTACATAAATATGTATTAACAGCAGATATAGAGAAGATGTATCGACAGATACATTTGGGTGTCGAAAGGCGCGTCGAGTAGTAGTATTCAAGTGTTTTCGTGTTTGTGGAAACTAATTCTGAGGTAGTGTATTACGTGCTTATATAACTTTGCTTCGTAGACCATCGTAAAGCTATTGGTAATGTGAAATGGGGCAAACTGTGGAAGGTATAATTAAAGCTGGGAATTCCTAGATACATGGTCTTCATCATTCGCCGATTATAAGAAGAAAGCTCTGCTTTGGTGAAACTCAACTCTAACGTCGACAGATATAAATTGGTAAAGGCGTCAGACAGGTCCGTGCCTTTTCACCAATCTTCGTTAACATCCGCGGTGAATACGTGATATAATGTATGTTGGAAGACCGGCAAGTAGGTATAGGTTGAACTAATATTTATATTCTCAGATTTAATTGACACTACCTTAGTGAAGATGAGCTCATTTATCCTTTCAACAATCTTCAAACAATAAGCTGAGCACAGTTTAAATATAAATTATAACAAAACGAAAATTACGATTGTAGATTCAGCCAATGGGTTGGCATACCTTGGAGCCCTTATTAAAATACTACCGAAGTAGTTTTCACAAAAACCAAGACACTGAACGTGACTGAGCACTTGACAAAAGTTTCTTAAGTCAACATCTGGAGATGACCAATATTTATTCCAGATGATATTCGATTGGTGGATGAAACGTGAATCCTCGATTCACGGTGTTTTGTTATTCATTATTGCCAAATCAAAGTTTCCAATCCCTTTGCATTTTTTTAATGCACTTTGAGTTCATACTTGCTGACTGAGAGGTAAGGCGTCAACAATACAACGAGAATAAATGTTGAAGTTTAGTCTTGCTAATTAAAATACTAAATACTAATTTCCACGCTTCCATAAAGAACTTGTAAAATGTTGTTATATTGGTCACTGCATTACAAAGTTCAACACCTAAAATAGTTCTAAAACATTCCTTTGTCCATTTAGTTTGTAGTCATGTGGTTCCGGGAAATCTCTAGTTCTGCAGCTAATTTGAATTCCTCAACTTTATCTGTTTAGTATGCGAACAAAATTTATACTCAGCAGCTTGAGGTGACTCGAGTAGTATTTGCAAGTAACTTTAAATTTAATAGATATTTCGCAAAATTGAAGTATTTACAAATTTAATTTTGTAATTTGTATTTAATCATGTAACTTCGTTCTAGTTAATATATGGCATTAATTGAGCCAGGACCATCTTTATAAATAGGTGAAAGGGGATGTGACCTTGGGCGTGAGTGGTTGGACACAAGTGTGATAACTGTGTATAATTTAAACATTACAGCAATTTTTAAATTTCAAGCTTCTCTATTTGTAATAGTAACTCTTTTAGAAATCGCGATTGTTTAAACTGACAACATATTTGAAATTATACCAGTTCTATTGTAAGACGTATCCACCAAAATTATTTCTTGTTAGTGTTATTGGTGTTATTGGAGGGTTAATGACTTGCTAGGATTCGGCCGTGATATTATTCTGCTTCAAAATTTATTATTCACATTTAATGAACAATATGACAGATAAAGATCAATAACGAGAATATATCTTTCAAAGTAAGTTGAGAACTTAGGAGTTGTTTTTGATTATAGACTGGGATTTGAACAACATGTAAACAGCTTAGTTAAAAAAGTTTAGTTAGATTAAAAATACTTTTTGTTTTATTTTTAATTTGCGTAAACACGATCATATAATCTCAAAAAAATAAGGACTTGAAAAGGTTCAAATATCTGATGCTTGGAAACTCAACCTTTTAGTGCTTGTGCATCGCTTGTCGCTTACTTCCGAGTTTTTTAAGAATAAACTTATACCACGAAATTGAATACATGCTATTATCAATATAGGAAATATAAAAATTTATACAGAGGCTTTGCACACATTTGCTCTCTTTCAAAAAATGTTACATATAATGATGTGACATACTATAACAGTGTTGATAAATCTGCAAAAACATTTTCCATCAACAAATTTCGTAAATATATATAAAATAAATTACTATATACAATTTTTATGTATCTAATTTTCGATGTAAATATGTATTACTATTAAGAGAAAAACTTTTTTCTTGCAGAACCATAATCATCTGAGCGATATTCTATCTTGCACACTATAAGTACCTCGAATGTGATATTGTCAATTCCTATTACTTTACCAGTTTCTTGTTTTTCTTTGACTGTCTCCATTTCCAATTTTAGAATTGCATCTTAGCGTTCATAGTCCCACTGCCAGTCATCTTCTGAGTCGAAAGAACTCTCGTAAATCTTATCACAATATTGTCGCAAAACCTCAATGATCTAATCCCTGTCAGATCTCTGTTAATTCTTTTAGTACTGTTGGACTTAATTCATGACGTTTGAGTTTGAGTTTACGTCTAATGAGCCTTACTGTACGGAAAAAATCCTTACTATTATTGTCTTCATTATGTGACTTCATTTTTTCTACGGCATTATTTAGATTTACGTTCTGGCGGAGCTTAACCGTAGGCTATTTCATCACTCCACTAGGACAAGCACACACAGGCCACATCACAGTACCCGTTCCCTGCGAAATTGCCATCTGAAGACTCAAACTGAAGACAAACAATGTTATAGAATCCAGGAAAATCGATACTTGGCAAAACTTGACTCAACTCATGAGCCTTATAACAGCTTAAAGTAGATTTTTTAGAAACTTCGTGGAAAACTGACATACGATATTTTTCAACATTGCAAGACGACGTTCGACGTCCTTGGCAAAAAATTCAGAACTGCGACTGGGCAATAGTCCGCTAACCCGCAACATAACCCGAATCAGACAGCACAATGCAATCCTTTTCGATATTCGACACCCCCTACCATACCAGGCGTTGCCTATCTTCCGGCAACCTCTCTAGCCACACTTTCCTATACGATAACTTCTTATTTCCCCACTTTTAACCTTTACTAAAACCTATAATCAACTTTCTCCGTTCCCTTTACTTGTTCTATTTGTTTTTATCCTTTTTGTTTCTAAATTCTATCTTGTCCAATAAATTTTCAAAACCAAAATATTTCGTACCATATCTTTTAAATTTCCACGACATTTTCCTGGCGGCAGGAAGACCACCAGGGTGGAATTGCTTCGAACGGGTTTTTTCGTTGAGTTCTGTTTTCCCGTGCCAGCAACCAAAATTAAATAAGTGCTTCGTCTAGTGAGTGATAGTTTTATAGTATCTTTCTTTTTAATAGTTTTAGATCCTTGTGGACACATTTTTAATGTCTAATTTAGTTTTTAAGTCTGCCTGCGGCAGACAGGAGCACTAACTTACATATCGTCTATCGTTAAGCCAAACCGGACCTGCTCCGCTCAGCCTTACAATCACCACGACGCTGCGCGACATAGTTGTCTGGCTGGCTCCGGACCAGGTTCCGGCGAGGCGCATACATGTATAAAAACTATTAATAAATTGTTATTGATTTATTGATTGCTTTGCGTTGCAATCCAAAGGTCTCGTGTTCGAATCCCACACAGGTTGGATTTTTTTTTTCATTTTTTTTTATATAATTTTTTTCACAACAAAGATGGTATCACAAAATTTAGGATGTCCAAAAACTAACATTATTTACAAGAAAACTGCGAAGAGTATCCTATAGAATGTGTAACAATTATATACAGAAAGCTCAATAAATCGGCGAAGAGTACGTTTTTAGCTTGTTTCTATTGTCTTTTACGGAGAATTTAAAAAGCTAAAAATATTCTCAAAGTATTTCTTAAAAGTATATTGTTTATTTTTCCTTGACCAAAAATTATACTTTTATTTTTGGTACATTTTCCCATGACCGCAATATACTTTCACTCTCATGGCCTCGACCAAAACATATTTTCCTAAGTGAAAATTTGGTGTTTCTTCGAATTTTCACCTGGTTGTGCATTATGCTTTAACGAGCTCACATCAGTGCTTTTGTGCTAGTTTTTGGCTCTGAAGCTTTCCAAACTTGTATGTTATGATCGAAAATGTTTTTAAATGAATTTTTTACTTAAGTCAAATTTTCATTTTATCTTGGACTTAGGTCGATTCTGGGAAGTTTTATAACAATCTCACTTAAGCCACTGAGCTGGTTTATTTATAGACGTCTTTTAGGCAAGACCTCTTATCTCTTCGATGGAGTCTGAATTATTCGTTTCGTCAATCTATTATAGTTTTCCGATTCTAAAGCAGTATTGACAACTTAAGCTTTCAGATTTTTCCTAGCTTGTACTTCTCTTTCCATTACTGAACCGTAAGAATTTCAGATCGATCTATATTATGAAATATTTTGATTTACTTGAAAATAGCATTGTATCTTATATTGAATCCGATGTGAACTAAGTAATTTGCTAATTTCTGTTTAATAAGTTTTCGAAACCTTATGAAATATTCTCTGTTTTACTAATATAGGTTAAATTATTACGTGAGAGGAGTACAATGTATTAATTTGTTCGCGGATCTCCTCGGAAACACCTAGATGTAAAATGTTCCGGATGAATATGTAGGAAAACTTTACCTGCAAGCGGCAACTAAATATTAATAAAATTTTCTGCGTAATTTGTCATCATTAATTTACCGTTTAGCATTAATTACGCACAAATAATTTAGAAACTATTTACGTAACCTAATAGTTTGATAATAATGTCTGGTAATAAACATACATAAGGAAATCATTAAAGAATTCACGGGTGGAAGCTGATATTGTTTTAAGTCTCCGGCAGTTGATTTTATACATTTTAAAACAAATTTAACTTCACAATTTTATTAGCTAAATAAATGATGTCAATTGCATGATAAAAAGTTTTAAATAATAATAATAACTTTATTTCCTTTTGACCTGCTGCAATGCAGGTTTTGGACGAGTTAAATATAAATTACAACTAAGAAAAAATACATAATACAAACATAGTCAAAAAATCTAAATAAAATTAAAAAAAATAATATTACACGTCCTTAGTCAAATTTAAATTCAATAAATAGCAAACAAACAAAAATTTAAATAAACAATAATTACATTAACAACAATAATACTAAACCATCTCTCGCTCAAATATCAAGTAGTAGTAGCAGTATCAATAGTACTGAAGTTGTAAAATTCATAACTGTAAAAACATTGGTCGATCAGGAACTTCCGAACTGCACTTTTAAAACAATTGAAGCTGTTAGCCTCTTTTAATTTTTTTGGTAAAAGGTTATACATCTTGATCGATGTGATGAAAGGACCTTCATTTACTTGGCTTATTCTACATGCTGGTATATACACATTACTGCCGCTGCGAGTGGTATACGTATTTATATCGTTACATTTTGGTAGATCATTAATATTTTTTTCTCAGATAACACACTGACTGCAAGATACACATACAATAAAGAGTATTCTATGCTGCCTAAAGTAAGGTCTACATGATGTAGTGTAACCTAGGTTAAACATGCTTCTTACAATTCTCTTCTGTAGGATAAATACTTTTTGTATTCCTGAAGAATTGCCCCAGCAAAGTAAACCATATGAAAGTATAGAGTTTATACAGCCATAATAAAAAGTTTTTAGTGTATCACTAACCGAATCTCTCTTTTTAAAATTACAAAGTTTTTACTGGTCAAGTTTTTACTGGTCAAGTTTTTAATTACACCTTCAGTATGGTTTTGCCAAGATAAATGTTTGTCCAACTGAATACCTAAAAATTTTACACAATCATTTTGACAGATAGACTTGTCATTAGCTCTAACTAGTACACTTAAATCATTTTTAGTTCCAACTGGTGTACATAATAGGAGATCAGTTTTTTGTGCGTTCAGCACTATAGTCTGTTTATAAACCAGGAGGGCTGAATATAGAAGTTCCATTCACATTAGAGAAGTAACCTGAAAATACACTAGAACCTTTCTGGCGTTTTGAGCAGCCAACAATACACCACTACAGTATATTTGTGTGCATTTTATTACATTATATAATGCATCGGCCTCAATTTGACCTCCATGCATTTGATACAGCATCCATACAATTTACGTAATATAAAGGCACCAAGTAATTAGCCATTCTTACCTTCAGATTTGTACAAAAGAAATTGAAAACTGATATATAACGTGCAAAGGATAAAATAGAAATTATAACAAAATAATTTATGACATGCAATTAAAATTTATCATATTTCAAAATTTATGACTATTATTGCCCTGTGTAAAACTGGGGAAGGCGGATCCAATCACAGATGTATGATTTAGCGCGGTAAAAATAGACTCTAGTCCATTTTTATTACACCAAATTGATATTTTTTCTACACATTTCGTAGCAGTTTTACTAAATGTATCAATATTTTGAGCAGTAATAATAGCCGAAGTATCATCAACAAAAAAGGTTAAAAGCTGTTACCGTTTACATTTTCAATTATGTCATTAACAAAAATTATGAATAATAACACACCACTTGTGGTACTCCTGTCAACATATTTACATTTTCTGAAAAACATGTCATGTCATCTTGTACGATTTTTACAGTCTGTGTTCTCCCCTTCAAGTATGAATTTATCCAACTTAAAGTCATACCGCGAATACCATATATCTAAGTTTTTTTAATAATAATTTGTGATTTATACAATCAAATGCTTTTGAGAGGTCAAAATATATACCAATCGATTTTAGATTGTTATTAAAGTTGTTGAGGATTTTTTCATAAAAAGAGAGAACAGCATTCTGTGTAGATCGGTTTCTACAAAACCCATAGTGCCTCGTTACTAATACATTATACTTCTGAAGAAAACATGTTAATCTAATTTGAAATGATTTTTCAAATATTTTAGAGAAAACAGATAAAGGTGCTATCGGTCTATAATTATTTATATCATTTGGATCATGTTTTCTTTGCAAACAGGTATTACTAAAGCTAATTTTAATTGATCTGGAAAGTAGCCATGTTCAAATGATATATTAGTTGGTATGTCAGTATAGTAAGAAGATATTTTGATACATCTTTTATTATGCAGCCTGAGATTTCATCCTTACCTGATGACTTTTTTCTGCAGAGATAAGACATTATATATGAGATTTTTTTCTCCGTAACTGGGGTTAAGTATATTGTCCTGTCATTATGCTTACTTATTTGTGTTGTTGAAGTGTCAATATCAAAAGAGGAAGTAAGTCTTTTTAACAGAACTAATAAAGTGACTATTGAATCCATTTGAATATTTTGTAATGTACGTTCATTCCTTATGCCCGATGCCCGATCAGAGTTGAGCAATTTCACAAATAATATTTACTCATAATCGTATTGCAAATAAGAATATATCTACGAATAATGCCAATTTTTAATGCCAAAAGTATTCATCATATTTTGACTTAGATTAAGTCAATTATTAAAATTTCTGGTGTGAAGGTATTATTCAGAAGCATAAAAATATTAAATTAAATGATGTGTATTGGGTTAAGCACAAATAAAAAATCAAATATCATTATTATTTTATTTCAAAATTCAAAACATTTTTTTTAAACATATTCATAACATAAACACACACTACAGATAGTTTAGTTGGCTTGAGAAGATTGATCATGATGGCGTAAGAAAATATAATATATAACGAGTTACAGTCACGCGTGGCCGGCTGCGAATACCTATTTGATGCATATTTTGTACGAACACGGCACAATTCACTTTTAAAGAGTGTTACTAAAGTTAAGTACACAGTATATATGTATTTAATTTCTGTTGTCGAAATAGATATTAGAAGTCGGCAACGCCTGACTACAACTGCCATTCTTTCATAATGGACTTATTAGACACAAATAATGTATGCCTTTTAAAGTGAAATTGATACATTGATATAGGCTAAGTAAGGTTTGGTTCAAACCTAAGGGACACATTTTATGTTACAGTTCTGATATTCTACACATTTTCGTATTTTGTGTACTTAGTCAAGATATTTTACATGCCTCTGGTGATAACCCTGTATGATGTATATGGATCAATTTTGATAACGATATTCTACCATGCTATTCAAAAACGTTTTTTGTCACTTGGTCAAATAGAGATATCTATCTATCCATTCTACATATAAATGTTAATGTCAGAAGTCATATTGTTTATTAAGTATTCGGCAGCGCTCGACTGCAAATGTCATTCGTACTGGTAATAGTCGTATTAAAAATACCATAATGACATTTTAAGATAAAATTATCATCTAACATACGTAAAGTTCATTCAAGTTGTACATCTTTGTATTTTTATGTTCTTAATCAAAAACCTTAGGAACATTTTACTCTAAAATCATAATAACACAGTTTATTTATAACATGTCAGTTTCTATGGCTCTGACGATCATCCTGTATGACGGATATGATCCAACTTCACCAAAATGTGTTCTACCATGTTGTTTCATGTATGTATCAAAATTGAAACAACGATTTTAAGTTAACAGAAATTATCGTATTTAATATATATTCATAGTCGGCAACGTCCGACTCAAAAACTTTAATTCGTCTCATACTAGTTTTATTAAAAATACTTCTTTACATATTTAAAATAAACATTTTGTCGGTCATCGTGTTCATTAGGTATTCGGCAACGCCCGACTATAAATTCCCTTTGTTTCGTAACAGTCTTATTAAAAATACCTCAATAATATTTTAAGATAAGACTGAATCTGAAAGACGTACTGTATATTGCAGTTTAGATATCCTGTATATTTCTGCATTTTTTATGTTCTTAATCAAAAAAAAACCTTTGGAATATTTTGCTGTAAAATTATACCAAAATATAGTTTATATAAAGTATGAATGATTACACGCCTTCCTGGCGATCGCCCCATATGTCGGATACGATCCAATTGCAATGGGAAGTATTCTGTCATACTATTTTATATATATTCCAAATTCGAAATTATTGCATTTAATAAATATTCACAATCGGCAACGCCCAACTGCAACTTTAATATTTTCATAATTGTCTTATTAAAAATACCTTAATGATATTTGAAGGTAAAATAGTTATATTATGTAACTTACATCAAGTTGGTTCAAACCTAAAACTACCTGAATATTTAGGTATAGATATATATTATTGTAAGTAATTAGTAAGTTAATAAATTAGTGTTTAGTGTTACCCTGCTGTTATAATTTCCGAACCCACGATACAGGGTGTTTACAAAAAGGGTGTAAACACATAACAATTGATGTCAGAAGCGAAATTATAACAGAAGATTTTTGAATTGTTCGAGAAGGTTTCTACAGTGTTCTTCTCGGAAATTAGTGGTGACAGGGAGAATTGACTTACGGGACATTGCTTAAGGATTATTTTTGGACTCAAAACTGTGAAAAATGCGTTTTCGGGAAAGTGACAGAGACACTGAAAAAGACTCATTTCTGTTAGTTCGCGAAAATTTCTAGAACATTCTATTCGGAAACTAGTGGAAACAGTTAAATTCTTTCAACTGGAAAGTGATAGAGACACTGAAAAAGACTCATTTGTGTTAGTTCGTGAACATTTCTAGAACATTCTATTTGGAATCTACTGGATATAGAGGAATTTTAACAAGCGGCACAAGCACACAAACACAACACAAACAAACTCTAAATAAGACTCTTTCGTGCCATTTCGAGATTTTTCTAGAAAGTTCCATCGCAAATATCGACAAGATACCTGGATTTTCTTAACGCTATTGTGCAATAAACTTGGTTAATTTCATCGTATGCCCATAACAACAAGAAGTATGGCAGGAGAGAAACAAATGAAGGACCTATTTGCGGAGTTTACGAGGATGATGGCGTAGCAACGCCAGAAAGACAAAGAAGAGTAGGAGAAAAGACGTCAAGAGGAAAAAGAAGAACAAGAAAAGCGACGTCAAGGGGAAGAAAAGCGACGCCAAGAAGAAAAAGAAGAGCAAGAAAGAAGACGTCAAGAAGAAAGAGATGAATTAAAGAAAATAATGGAAAATCTGAAAATAAGACGCCAACAAGAAAAAGAAGAACAAGAAAGACGACATGAAAAGGAGAAAGAGGAACAAGAAAGACAGCGTCAAGAAGAAAAATAGGAACAAGAAAGACGTCAGGAAGAATTAGGGAAAATTCTGAGCAATCAAATAAAAATACAACAGGACGCAATCATTTCTGTCAAGAAAGAAGTTAAAGAAGAGATAAACAAGCTCGAAGAGAAAGTAGGTGAAGTCAAGACAGAAGTCAGTCAAGTAAAAAGGGAAGTAAGTGACATCAGAGGAAAGATGAGCGAGGTCGAAGGAGAAGTAGAGCGCCTTAAACGACAGTTGAGAGAGAAAGGGGGGCGGCTAATAGCATCATCAGGTCCTCGATTAAAACTTCCCTCCTTTGACGGCCAAAGCTCATAGACAACCTATAAGAGACAATTCGAAGCAGCTGCAATTGCGAATAACTGGGATAACGAGGAAAAGGCTATGACATTAGTTCTAGCGCTAAGGAGCCAAGCTTCAGAGTTACTTCAGACCATCCCAGTGGGAAAACAAAGGGATTTCAAAGTTTTGGAAGCTGCGTGAGATACGGCGACCAAAACCTCACCCAAGTATACCAGGCCCAGCTAAAATCACGGACACAAAAGGCTGGGGAAAGCTTACAAGAGTTCGAAGCTGCAATATAGAGACTGGCACACCTGCATATCCAAGTGCTGCCAGAGAATTCCAAGAACAATTAGTCTTGAGAGCCTTTTTAGATGGCATAAGGGACGAAGAGGTTAGGCGAGTTCTTAGGTTAACGCGACATCAAAGTATTAGAGAGGCTTTGGTGCGTGCCCTCGACGTAGAAGCTGCCTTTAAGACACCCCGCGGTCAGAAGTGCGTGCTGTGACAGTTGAAAAGGCACGTTCGGGCCAAGAGAACATGGGCACTATACTGAGGGACATTCAGAAAATGATGAGTCAATTACTGGCCAAGTCGAATTCTCCAACGAGACAGGACGAACGACAAGGTGGAGCAAAACAAAATGGTAAAGCAATTGCTGGAGAGTTCTTCTGGGAAGCAAAGCAAGCAACCAAGCAGTGGGGAGCCAAGTGGGGGTATTCGATGTTCCAGCTACGGAAAACTAGGCCATGTAAGACGAGATTGTCGACAGTGGAACTCTGAGGTTGTACATGCCACTGGAGCGGTGCTGGCTGGTGAAGGCGATGCCTCCAGAGAAATAAAGGTTTGCCAGCTTCGAAGAATCCCGAGTAGTCTACCATTACCAGGCTGTGTAAATGAAAGGAAAGAAATCCCAGAGAATTGGACAAAGGAAGCTTTACGACAAGATCAACTGAGTGATGCAGAAATTGGACCTATATTTCGGGTCCAATTTCTGCATCACTCAGTTGATCAGCCGACCAGAATGGAAGGATGTTTCGAACAAAGGAGTAGGATTGAAGCTTTATGGTCACAATGGGATTCACTGAGAGTCATAGACGGGCTGTCGAGGAGAGCATGGGAAAGCCCGGATGGGAAGCAGGTTGCCACGCGTCTAGTGATTCCCAGGTGTCGTGTACCAGAAGTACTCCAGAAAGCGCATAATGAAACGTCCGACGGACACCTCGACGTAAACAAGACGTTGGATAAAGTACGGGAACGATTCTATTGGATCAATAGTCGCCAGGATATGGAGGCTTGATGTCGCAAATGTAAGAATTGTGCTGGCAATGGGGCATTTTCCGTGAGCCACTATACGCATGAAAGTCGAAAACAACCGAAGAATGACCGAGAGCAGATTAGCTATGCCAGTGACCGAATGAAGGCTCGTTATGATCGGAATTCCAGTACAGGAGGATTCAAGGTGTGGGATCTGGTTTGGCTGTACAACCCACAGCGGAAGGAATGGAGATCCCCGAAGTTTCAACCACCTTGGGAAGGACCGTATTCAGTCATCACCCGGATCAATGACGTCGTCTATCGAATTCAAAGAAGAAAACAGTCGAAGATGAAAATTGTACACTTGGATAGACTGGCGAAGTACGCGAAAGAGACTGAATTGCCTGACCGGGGCCGTTGAGGCTTAAGGAGAGGGCAGTGTTATGTCTCCAGAGACATGTAGAAAAATCTAGAAGAATACAGACATCCTTTAGAACATTGTAGAATGTGTTGGAATGTAATGGAAAGATCTAGAACACATAACCTGGGTATATAAAGGAATAACAAGCTGTGTGTAGGGACAGTCAAGCTGTGTGTAGGGACAGTTAAGTTAGTAAAGTTCTAATGGTCAGGTGAATAAGCAGAAAGTGAGCAGAACAGATCAAGGAACTGAAGTAGTGAATTGTAGTACACAGTGAATATTAGTAAAAAGTAATTAATTGTTGCAATTAGTAAGTTAATAAATTAGTGTTTAGTGTTATCCTGCTGTTATAATTTCCGAACCCACGATACAGGGTGTTTGCAAAAAGAGTGTAAACACGTAACATTGCGATTCAGAAATCTCCATATTTTTATGTGCTTAATCGAAAACCTTAGTAAGATTTTGCTCTGAAATGAAAATAAAACCTGTCTCTAACGACCCCCCTGTATGACGTACCTATATGACTCAATTTCAACAAGTATTCTACTATGCTGTTTTATGCATGTTCCAAGGAATTAAAGATATTAAGTCTAACAGATGTTATCGTATTTACAAGAAACGGTCTACACACATACATACATACATACACACTCATACACACAGACAGACAGACATTTTTATTCGATAATTGGATTCAGTCTGTTGCCAAACGGATTTCTTTCCAAAAAAATTTTTTCTACGATGATGAAATTTTGATTAAATCAAATAGGTATAATAATATACCGGGTGTCAACGGAATCATTAGACAAGCCATAGTTTCCAGAATTTTCAAGATGTAAATCTTAAATTTGGCAGGGGTAATATAACCAAAAACGGCAAATTTTTCATAATTTTACACATTTCCATCACTTCCGGTTTCCCCGGAAAAGACCTTAACTTTGAAATTTTAAATAGAACACCCTGTATATTTTTACATTTTTTGATTTCGGAGACGATTTTAAGTACGACTGCATTGGTTCAAAAATTTTTGAGACTACTTGTATTTTAAGGCTATTTTTATTTTTACATCTAGAGTACAGTGAATGCACTCAAATCAGTCAAATGAACGAAAACAATAAGAGAAAAATGTAAACGTGAGATTTTTCGAATTTATATCTTTTAGACACCCAGTAGTTAAATACTAATTTTCACAACAAATCCATTGATGCCTTGAAATCCAAAATTGGTTTGATATTAACCCAAATACACAAGTTCTTTGGTAAATAATAATTAAAATACGCTTGTCATTTTAATGGATATTTTTTCAAGTTATTATTACTTTTACTTAACATCATCAGGCAAGGTATTAGAAGTCCTTAAAACGTTCGTTTTTTTTTCCACCCTGTAATATATCCAAAGCCTCTGCAATAGGACTTGAACAAGTTATAAGTTCTATTATGGCTTTATACAATGGCATACGATTTCCCTTAATGTAATATATTCTTTAAGGGATTGTACAAGGCGTTCCTTCGTGTAATGCCTCTTGCTTAGAGTCTGCTAAAGTAAGTCATTCGCGAATACAATTATTTTATAATATACAGTATGTCCCAGGATAGATGTAACAAGAGGAGTAATGGACCAAACATTTTGGAATTTTTTAATGGTATTTGGGGATTGAGTCGTGCTTTTTGTAAAACTAAAGTATACCAAAAATGACTTGATTTGGTGTTTTACAAGGTGTTTTATAAGCAAAGATGTAAAAATCACCACTAATAAAGTACTTTTATTTTTCAAAATATGAAAAAATTCCACTAAGAAAAGTTATTTAGAATGCAATTTTATACCTCTATACCAAATTTCAGGAATATAAAATTATTTTTTTAAAACTTCCCATTTTTTCAATAAATTAGTATTTTATTTTGAACCATTCAATTAAAACTGCATAGAAATTATTTTTTGTGGATTAATATTTAAAGTTATGTAGAAGCTAAAAGTAGGCTATGAGAAAAGCAGTGGATACACATTTATCATTTATTATTGACATATCTGTCAAACGTAGTCAATATCATCCTTAATTTCTGTTTCAAATTAACGAACCAAGCATAAAAAATTAAGTGAAAATGGTACTCAAAGTGCGTGAAAAAATTTATATTGTGCAATGCTACGGAATTGGCGGTGAAAACTCGCTAAGAGAAGTGGTAAGCCAATTTAATTTGAAATTTCCAAACACTGCTTTGTCACGTACTCAGGTTATGAGAATAATTAGAAAGTTTCTGGCTACTGGTAGTGTTCTTAACATGAAAAGAAAAATAAAAGCATATGATGAAGACAATGCTGGGGCTATTATAGCTCATGCCTCTGTTATAGAAAATCCTAGGATGACACTAAGAGAGAGATCAGCTCTTATTAATATTAGCAAGTCTGACCTCCAAAGAATTTACAAGGCAAAGAAAATTAGGGCATATAAAGCGAATTATAAACATACGCTTGAAGAGGGAGGTTGGATTTTTGTTTGACCATTGGAGAAAAAATCATGGAAGAGAGATCATTTCATAATTTTCTCAGATGAATCCACATTCATAACCAATGGTGTTGTTTCATCTCAGAATTGTCGGTTTTGGGCTTCTGCAAATCCAAATTTTAGAATTCATTGTAGAAGACACTATTATAAAAAAAAGTGAATGTGTGGTGTGCCGTTTCTTATCACGTTGGAGTTATTGGACCTTATTTCATTGAGGGAAGGTTAAACCAGCACACTTATTTACAGCATCTTGAAAGATTTTCTGAAGAACATTTAAATATTGGTTAATCGGTGGTTGAATTTAAATTTTGGAGAAAATTAGATTGCCAGGAATGGACCGATCAAGTGGCTGGCGAGATCCCCAGACCTATCAATATTGGATTTCTTTTTATGGGGTCGCCTCAAGCAGTTGGTTTACGCTGAACCACTTAGTAGCAATATTGAAGCAGAGAATTACAAATGCCGTAAACTCCATACCGTTAGATCATATCAACAGTTTTAAGGACTTCAGGCGAAGGATCGAAATGTGTGTGGATGTGGGTGGTAGCTACGTCGAATAATAAAAAAATTGTAAACATCGTTTTGTATTGGTCAATAATTAATTTGTTTGTGAATCTGTTATGTTTTTGACATTTATTACTTCTTGTAATTGTTAAATCTCATTAATCTTCTGTTAGTAATTGTTTCTTGTTTTACAATTAGTTCGATTAACATTATACCTTCTTACATCTCGTATATTCAATTTTTTATTTACCAATAGCTTACTTTTTGAGATGAATAACGTTTGCTCCTGCAGTACTTTAAATATGAATTCAACTCTTAATTCGCAAAAAATGGGAAGTTTCAAAAAAATAATTTTATATTCCTAAAATTTGGTATAGAGGTATAAAATTGCATTCAAATAACTTTTCTTAGTGGAATTTTTTCATATTTTGAAAAATAAAGGTACTTTATTAGTGGTGATTTTCACAACTTTGCTTATAAAACATCCTGTAGAACACCAAATCAAGTCATTTTTGGTATACTTTAGTTTTACAACAAGCAGGACTCAATCCCCAAATACCATTCCAAAATTCCAAAATTTTTGGTCCATTACACGTCTTGTTACATCTATCCTGGGACACACTGTATATTTGTCAAATCCCAATGATTTTCACGAATGCTCACGAAATTTCTAAATCGATGACAAGAAATAATCAAACAGTTCTAGAACGTTTCTAATTACTCTCTAAACAGTCTGAATATTCTTGATCTACTTATTATTCCGTTGACAATTGGAGGTTTTCTTCATGAGTCAACTATTGTCTAAATTCTAAAATATTTTTGAGTAGATCTGACTTGACGGTACTATTCCTATTCCTATCCCTATAGTCGGGGAGCCCTCCCTAGCTGTACGTGCACCCCCCGCCCGATCCTTGGGGACAATGTTTTTCATAAAGATTGAAGCCTAAGGAACAATTTAAGATATATTCTAAAAAAAAACTGGCTGTACTTTCAAAATGGCGGCCATATGTTAAAAGAAACAGTTGCCAATGTTGTTTTTGTCATTTAACACAAAAACTAAAAAAGATGGACAGAAACTTTCTTCACAAAAAACATCTTGCATAAAATTTTCTACAATTTTGTACCTATACAATATTTTGATAGGAGTTACCATTTTCCAGATAAATGAGTCCAAAATTAAGAAAACATGGAAATTCATATATCGGTAAATCACTTAGAGGAAATAACTGTGACAATTATTTTAAGGCGTATAATATAACTTTATATTATTAATATAAAAATTAAATAAAATAAACTGAAAAAAATTAATAATAATAATATTATAATTTGCAGACATTTATCTCGAAAACGGTAACAGTGATATCTGGAAAACGGTAACTCCTATCCAAATATTGTATAGGAACAAAATTGTAGAAAATTTTATGCACTTTGTTTTTTCTGGAGATAGTTTTTCTCCAAGTTTTTGTGTTAAATGACGAAAACAATATTTGCATTTTTTTTATAAACGGACGCCATTTTGAAAGTACAGCCAGCTTTTTTTTTTAGGACATGTCTTAAATTGTTCCTTAGGCTTTAATCTTTATGAAAAACATTGTCCCCAAGGATCGGGGGGGTGCACGCACAGTTAGAGTGGGCTTCCGTAGTGTTACGTTTTATATTGAATTTTATATTTTATTTTAAGAGATTAATCATTTATCTGGAAAATGGTAACTCCAATGCAAATATTGTATAGAAACCAAATTGTAGAAAATTTTATGCACTTTATTTTTTGTACAGAAAGTTTTTCTCCATCTTTTTTAGTTTTTGTGTTAAATGACAAAAACCATACTTAAATTGTTCCTTAGGCTTTAATCTTTATGAAAAACATTGTCCTAAAGGATCGGGGGGGGGGGGGGGGTGCACGGACACTTAGGGTGGGCTCCCGTAGTACTATCGAATAATCGCAGGTCCGTACATAAGAGCAAAATCAGCGTAAATGGATTAAAGATAGATATAGTTTGACGAATGTGACGAGATTGATTCAAATTGAGGAACACGTTATTGGAAATTAATTTCTCAATTATTTGCGGCTTTAACTGAACACGTTATTGGGGACTAATTTCCTCAATTATTTGCGATTCAAATTGTTCTTCCGAGACTACTATTCGGGTCTTGACAGAATTTAATAGCACATTAATGTAACTTACTTTTATACTTTTACTACATTAAACTATTTTTTCATACGAAGAATTAATTAACCCTCTTAATTAATACACTAAATATTGAATTTAATTCAAGTGAATTTTGAAATATTTCATGTCATGTTATTATTATAAGCGGCAAGGTATTACGAAGTAAATTACCGTCAACGTTGGCCTCCTAGTAGCGAAGAGAAATACATATTGCGAAATAACTGTGTGGGGCACAGAAGGCACTAATCGCTGACAGTATACCTTCAGCATACACATATTAACAAGCTAGAGTATACATTAGCAATCTGCCAGATGAGATTTGCGGTTTTATTTAGAACGAGAAATAATTAATTATCGTTCATCCGTGTGTTATAAATACCTACTGAAACAAGGGTTAATTATCCATTTGTTATTGTTCTCAACGTTCCTTGATGTTTGGTACCTACTGAGATTAACATAACCTAACCTAATAATATCTTAGTAAGTTCACTCATTGTCATTTACTAATAAGAATAAAATTGTCAGTAAGCATAATACTGCTTTGGAACGATTTAGAAAAATTATACAAATCTCAAATTCAAACGGTTATATCTGTCATCATTACTTCAGAAAAATGTCGTAAAATAAAATTCCATTGCCTGTAAGATCCCGTAATAAGATGATAAAGGTCCCATATCTTTCTACTTAGAATATTTTTTTTCAACAAAGTATTTAATGTTTTTATCAACTTTTAGATTCGGTATCATAATACATTGATGTTTTCGAATCATTGATGCCTACATTTGATGTACAAACATTGATGTGTAATGTCAATGTTTCATTTCGATTTTACGTCCCTAATTCGTTAACGCTAGATGTAGGGATATTCCGATACCACAAAGGTGGCAAAACTAAAATAAAAGAAAAAAATATGTATTTAGTAAACATATAATCAATAAACATAATAGCCTTGGTGTCCGCGTACATAAATGCAATTTATACGTATCTTATTTTATTCATTCTAAACATAAAATGTGTACACACAAAAAAAATTGGCTTTGTAACGATGATATAATTTCACTGATTTTTATATCTTGAACCATGGCCAACTCGACGGGCTGACATATGCCAGAAGTCTATTTTGTCGTTATTTAAGTTCGATAGAATTAATCAGCGCATAGAAAATGCTTGTAACGATGAGTGTCCGAAAAAACCACTTAGCTCCCGCACCAAAAGATCTTTCTCATCGAATAATTTTTATAAGATACTCGCAGCTCAATCCAATTATATCGAGCATTCCCGTGCATTAACATAACAAATCAATATCACTACTATTTTCTCGTGCCCAACGCAATATTACAATATAATTTGAATGTCAGTTGGTAAATAAAATACAAAGTATATAAGTATATAATATAAAATACGCGCTAATAACTATTAATTATGCTATCAGATACCAGACATCACGTTGGTCCAGAAGTTTTTGCAGGCTAATGTTGACAGGTTGGCGGATATGAGATCGCTAGTTTACAGGAATGTTGAAGTATCGGCAGTTTAGAAGGCGAAACATAGTATTTTCATATCCACATGAGAAGAAATTTGTGCCATCGAGGTAACCACCAAATTATATTTACATCCTTCAATTTACGTGCCGAGACGATTTAAGCTTCTCGGTTGAGTCGGTAATTCTTCATTGGCTCAATAGCTTCTTGTCTTTGTTCATCAGAGATAGTTTCCATTGTGAAATTATCTTCGATTTGATTGAGGCTGCCAACGGGATGACAATGGATAGGAAGCTATTGCGCGATTTAAATTTTGCGAGTAGCGCAGTTTGTCCAAACATTGGATACCATAAGTACACCAGTTGTTTCTTGTGCTCCATCTCGTTTTCCGGAGCTCGTCTTATGGAGCGATACCATTCGATAAAATGAGAACAATAGAGCTGATTGTGTGTGGGTTAGCCCACATTTGTTACCTGTAATTTTCTGCGGGAGATTATATCCGCTGGATACGTCGGCTTTCGTTTGTTCTATATGCTGTTTAAACGACAGTGTTCTTTCTGAAATAGGGTCTAGATAGGTTGGGTGTCTGGAGAATAAGATATCATGGCCACTTCAAGTGATTTTCAGCTTCACATTGGCTTTTCTGTCTCTGAGGTGGAAAATGCTGGAGAAGGTCTTGCCAAGGTTGAGTTGGAGGTAGTTCTGTTTGTAATAAATGGAAGCATATCGACTCAGTTCATCAAGGTCGAAAGAAAACGGTTGTTCTGATTAACGACCGTCAAATTATCCGAGGACAGAAATCTTGTTATGTCTGGAGTTGTTGGCTGTTCATTAGAGGTAGATATTAAAGAGTGTAGGCGCCAGCATACTGCCTTGAGGGTTGTTTTCTCCATCTGCTATTTTTATTACCCAAAGAAACATGAAAATGTTGGTTCTCCAACAGGGATCGGACAGCTATGATTAGTTTGAAATCTTCAGAGGTATTTTACAGGGTGTACCAGTGAAGTGAATTCTCAACCGAAGTGAGATGATAAGGGAAATCATTTCAAATCAAAATAATCATATACGTCAAATTGTGTTCAATGTTCAATTCTTGTATTTTTACCTGAAATCGCATAGTGCGTTCACAAAAAAGTATTAGTTATTTGGTTGTTTTTTTAGTGGATTTTACGTAGGTGCACCTTTCAAATAAAAGCATTTTTATGAATTGTGTTTTATTCTGTCAAATAAAAGACATAAAGAGAATCTATTTATTCTACGTTCTTCATTTGGGGTTGTAAAAGACAAATTTGAAATTAGTTTTTGTGAAAACGTAAAATGAAATATTTTACGTTTACACGTACTTAATTCTCGAAATGTTATAAAATGTATTTTTTAACAAACACGACTAGTAAAAAAAATTGATAAAGAAATTTGTTCTGAATAACCCTTTGTTTTATACTATGTTTGTATCTGTGTTAAATGTAATTTTTTTTAATAGTCGCTCAACTTTCTGTAGTACCTTTTTTTTATCAGCGTCGCTTAAAACTGAACGAAAATTGTTTGTAAACAAACAGTATTCACATAATTTTTTTTTTATTTGAGACAAAATGCTTTTATTAGAAAGGCACATCACGTAAAACCCACTCAAAATATAAGCACACAACTTTTTTTTTAAATAACTTTTTTAGTGAACGCACTAGGTGATTTCGGGAAAAAATACAAAAATTCAAATATCTTTTGATTCATCAATAATTGGATAACCGCATATATAGTTATTTTGATTGGAAATGGCCTACCTCTATTTTATTTTGTTCGTTCACTTTTGGGATACCCTGTACAGTTCAATCAGTACTCACCTGTGGTTGACGGTGTCATATGCTGAGAACTGAACAATGAATACAGCACCGGTTATTATCCGTCCTTCACAGCCAATTTCAATATATTGTGTGTCAAGATCTCATCAATTCAGTAATAGGTATAGGTAACAGAGTAGGTAAATTTAATGTACATGTTTAGGATTATCGAGGACAATGTCTGGTTTCAGAATGATAATGATTTTGCTTTTTCTCCAGGGTATGGTTCTTATTACAAGGCAATTATTAAGTAATTCTAGGAGCCATAATTTTAAGTCTGTTGTTGAAAATGTATTATTTGCTCGTTTGCAATTTCGTATATTGGGGTAATTCAAACAGGGTTTATTTACTCACATCAGAAAAAATCATGGAACAATGTTAAATGTTAAAAAGTAAATCATTCCTGCAGATAGTTGTTTGCATACCTACTATTCTTTGACGTTTTATCATGCGTGTACAGCATGTCGTACGGTGAATGGTTGGCTGTACATATTTCAGCCCTCTGGGTTTCTCTCAATTTTAACTTTCATAGTTCGATTATATCTTCCATTCAAAATCAGTTGATGAAAAACCAGACTAGCTCTTACTCCGGTGCTTGGGGTTCGATGTTTAGAATCATTATTGAGTTTCTTGAGTGTTTTTGATGCCTGTCTTTTGATGCCTGATGTTTTCGACAAGGTGCTGCCATTTTCTTCTTCGACTTTCACAAGATTACCTCTCACTACTATTTCTTCGGGGAAAGAGTCATTAGCTTAGCTCTTAATGCATTTCTCATATGTCTGCTTGCTTTCACTGCTTAAGCAGGGAATATATTCTTCTTGACATCTTTGAATATACCCTCTAAATATTTGTTTGAATATCTCAACAAGCTCTCCATAGTATTCTGGATCGGCTGGAAGACTTCTACAAATCTACAAGTTAAGACTTTCTAGAAATTTCCCAGTTGAGTTTTTTAAGTTAAAACAGTGCCTGAAGGGGACCGTTCCAAGTCCATTAACCGCGCCTATCAGAAGTACAATTAGCATATGTTGAGTTTTAGGAACTGGATCGAGAACTTTTAAGTTTTTGAAAACTGCAGTTTTCCCTCAGGTGATCGCTTAAAAATATAAATGATGACTATCTTCACTACGCCTCTGTTGAAGGATGGGGGACAAGTTGGCATCTAGAATGAGGACGAGTGAATGGTTTTCTGCTCAGGTTTCTGCTTTACGGCCGTCTTCATCAGTATCAAGGTAACCTCACACTGTATTGTAATAGTTAAAGTAACCGATCAGAACCCCATTAAGGGTGGTTGAGGGTTATTGGGTTGGTAAACTGGAAGTCTGTTGCTGAAAGTTTGTATATTGAGGAGACTGTAATATTCCCTATATCAGCAGTAAGTATTTCTGTATCGTTGGTATAAATAAAGTAGCTACTTTTAATAAGTAGGCATTTTTTCACAAAATAGCCCTGCCATGCTCATTATGAGGATGCAAGATGATGAGTTCAACGTTGGCGATTTGAGGTGTTGGCAGACTTCCCCTCACGTTTTTTTTTGAGACACAGTATGTCACAGTTTTTATTTTTTAGATTTTACAAATGCATGTTTGCTGGTCTAGTGCTCATGATCTCCGATAATTATTACGGGTATGTTATACATTCCTAAACATTTTTTGGGTAAGATCTGATTCACCCTGTATAGAGAATGAAAATACAAAAGAAGGCAGAGAGAGAAACTTGGGAACATTATTTTTAAGTGAAATAAATTAGAGCTACTGGAAGATTTCGTTAAATGTAAATGTAATTGTACTTTCTAAATTATTACAAAATAAGCATTTTATTTTTGTTTAATTCATCCTCCTGAAAAGTTTCCTAACGATCTCAAGTTTCAAGACATCCCTTATGTTAAATAAAGGGTTACTTAAATATTTATGTTCCATTTCAAGTTCCTCATAATTAATTTTAAAGGACTGCTTAACAGCAGTTACCCTTCTTAATATTTGCTCTTTCCATTTCGATTGTTTTTATTTCGTACAGCAAGTTGTATGATAACCAGGATTACATTTATCTGAATTTACGTAACAAATTAGTTGATTAGTTTAGTTTCTAGTATACATTTTGATGAATTACGATGCTCAAATGTTCGAAATGCAAAGTTTACCTTACTTTCTACCTAACTGATCAAGAAAAATGTAATAAAAATGTTCTCAATTCGATATGTTTATACCAATATATGTTCACTCATTATTATCATTATTATTATTATTAGCTTAATTGATTTTTATAAATAATTTTTTTTTCCAAGGGAATGGCTTTGGGGACGTAGCCCGTATAGCCACGACAAAGTATTTGTAAATAAAATGTTAAAAATAAGTTTTTACCGATGGGATCGAAAGTTGTATCGAAAAGGCCTTTTGCAAATTTCTCGTGAATGTACCTGGAAAGACTGCAGGGCGGACCCAAAACCATTTTGAGTTCAATCAAAAATTGGTTTAAAAAATCGTTTAAGATACACAATTGAGTCTAAAAGGGCAAATTTCAGGAGCTACTTCAGAAAGGGCCCAAAAACAATTTTTCATCGGATCAAAAAATGTTTAGAATTAAAATTACTTGGGATTATTTCACTCATTAACGCTATAGCCGATGAGAGCCCGTTTTTTCACAACATTGCACTAATCAAACGTCATTATTAGTGGTAAACCAACCTAGATCGACTTTTGGCGGTACCAACTGCAAAATGTATCGCTCTAATTTTTTGTGTCGCTACAGCGGCAAATATTACGATAATTTTTTGACGTTTTGGTTCGTGAAATGTTTTCGACAAATAGAAAAACTCGTGCTTTTAAATGTTATCTAAATATCTTCTCTAGCTTATTACTAATTGTTAACGTAAATTGTAAATTGTAGTATTGTATTATGTAAGTACGCAGTAATATAATAATATAAAAATAACCTAAAAACACCACACAAGTTGACAACTCCCAATTTGCAAGCCAATGCTGTATGGAACTTATATAGGTTCGGGGACAAGTTATATACAGCATATAATACCTAACGTAATTACAAAATAATTATCACAACTGAAATTAAATACAAATGCCTACGAAGCAGACAAATCAGTTATTTCATGTTAAATACAGAAATATACTTACGTATGGTAATCCATCACAAAGCAGCTAACACTTATTTGGAAAATTAAAACTCTGCAGTATCACTATATACATTATAATTCGTCGTACTTAAAGTCTCTCTACTTAAACAAGCAAACCTTAACTTAAATATTAAACTTCTTAAATTAAAAACAAGGATTAAATACATAAATATATATTAATAAACACTTTAATATAATAATTCTTGAATAATTCCCTGTTTAGTGTTTAGGCCAGTTAAGTTAAGCTAGCGTTACTAGATGGCGGTACTATCTGAGCCGGCAGCCTTAGAACGTAAAAGCGACAGATTGGTAATATGCAATTTGACTGGTTTTACCCGTAATGTGATTGGTCGAAGCGTGCCTTTGTTGTCTATAAGTTACAGTACTATGGTTTAACGTAGGTATATTGTTTTTCTTGATTGTCATTTAAACCTGCCTTGTTATTTATTAAATGAGTCGCTTTGAAAATGCATTTTTATGTGACGTAAATGATGAAATTGAAGATAAAGGTGAGTAATCTCTAAACAGTGACAAGAAAACGTCTAAAAGCAATTAATTATTGCACATAATATTGAAGATGTACTTAATGAATTATTTATTCGTGAAATATTCTCCCCAAATACCATTCGTGCTTCTAAATTTTATCTATAATTTTTTTCTCAAGCTAAGTTGCCAAAAGGTTAATATAACTCGTGCAACCGCTTTAGCGGGAGGGATTTAATCAGATAATAAACTGTCAATTTGCACTCTTTATATTACCAGGCAACAACGTTTTCGAAAAAATGTTACCGATAAAATTTCATGCACTAGTGATATACATATGATTATTTCACTCATTAACGCTATATCCAATGAGAGCCCGTTTTTCACAACATTGCACCAATCAAATGTCATTATTAGTGGTAATTCAAGCTAGATCGGCTTTTGACAGTACCAACATGCAAAATTTATCGCCCTAATTTTTTATGTCGCTGCAGCGGCAAATACTGCGGTAATTTTTTGACGTTTTGTTTCGTAAAATATTTTCCGCAAATAGGGCAACTCTCGCTTTTAAATTTTATCTATAAATATCTTCTCTAGCTTATTACTAATTGTTAACTTACCTTGTAAATTGTAATATTCTATTGTTTACTAGCAAACATAAACACATCACATATATAGTAAACAATCGTCAGTTCCAAAGAGAAGCCTGTCTGAAATATATAGGCTATAACCCTTGCCTATCTGTAGCTATTTCAATTTGCCTACTTTTCAATCAGGTAAGAATAATATACAAAGATTGTACTTAATATACGTAGCTCATAATACAGGAACAAGTCAAGCACAGCTTTCAATAGCTCAATAATGTAGTATGTAGTTACAAAGTTAAGCGAATCATTTATTATAAATGTCAAGTAAACACATTCGCTCTGGAAACAAACTAAAAATGTACCTAAGTACCTACTTGCATACGGTAATCTATCAAAAAGTAACTAGTTGAATCAAAGCTGTGCAATATTTTAATTTGTTGTATTTAAAATTCACTCTGCCTAACGAAGCAAACCTCAACATAATTTGTAAACTTCGTAAGTTAAAAATGAGGATTAAATACGTAAATATGAATCAATGAACAATTATTATGGAATATAACTCTAGTAGCGGTAGCGCTAGATGGCGCTCTCTATGTCAATCTCGGAGTGTATAGTAATAAATAGGCGAGATATCGGAAATAAAGTAATGCTCTCTCTATCGTTCCTCGTCATATTGCACCTCAGAAACGCCTGAAAGGTGTTAAGCCAGTCTATATATTATAATATCTAAGGTTTCAACTCGTTTTATTTACTAGTTGCCATAGAAATGTCACTAGATTATTTTAAAATATAGGGTATCTCCGTTGTTTCTACTGCGTTTGTTTCAGATTTGCTGTTTTGACAATATGAGTAGGTTTGGAAATATTTCTGTATATCAAATTATTGAGGAAATTGAAAATAAAGGTCAGTAAACACTAAAAAGTGACAAGAAAACGTCTGAAGGCAATTAATGAGAAAACATAATATTGAACATGTACTTAATGAATTATTTATTCGTGAAATATTCTCCTCAAATACCACTCGTGCTTTAAATTTCATCTAAAAATTTTTTCTCAAGCTAAGTTGCCCCTAGTTAATATAACTCGTGCAAATTGGCAGTTTATTATCAAAGATTAAATCCCTCCCGCTAAAGCGGTCGGGATTTAATCAGATAATAAACTACCAGGCAACAACGCTTTCGAAAAAATTTTCGATAAAATCTTAAGCACTAGTGATATTACATACGATAAAAATTGGATATTGGAAATTTTGCAAATTTTTCGACAAAGCACTAGTTCCAGTTTTTTCGACTGGACAGACAATTTTTCGTTGAATCAACACATGATTCAAATAAAAGTTGTTTAGGTTAGAAAATTGCATCTAGTAAATTATTTGCAAATATTTTATCGAAGCACAAAGTTCAATTCTGAGAAAAAAATATTTGTACACTAATACCTCTTTGCATAGTAATACCCAATAATACCTAAGTATTTTGTGATAATACCTAAGTAAAATACCCAGGTTACAATATGTAAAAATACCTAATAATACAACGGTATTAAATTTTATAGTAATACTTGGGTATTTCTTAGTAGTACTTTAGTTCATTAGTAGTACTCAATTAATAATCTTATTCAGCTAGATTTATGAGAATAATACCTAATAATACCTGCATAGTACTGAAAAATACCGTATACCCAGCAATCTTTTAATAATTCCTCAAAATAGTAATGTTTCTGAAATACCTAAAAATACCTAGAAACACGTAAGAATACCTAATAAAACCTAGTAATATCCGGAAGCTGTACACCAAAATACCCCAGCGGATTGCCACTCGGGCAATTCCAGGTAGGGCCCAAAAGATTTTTTCGTCGAATGAAAGTTTTGAAGTAAATATTGTTTGGTATGATAAGATATTTTAAAAATTTTTCATGAGTTTATACGGTGCGAAAAGTGAATATATGTATATATATTTTTAATTTTTAAATAACTAGAGCGTTTATTTATATGGAAAAATAGGCCTATGCCAAATATTGCAAAGTTAACTTTATAACACATAGTTAAAGTTATTTAAAACAAGGCAATAGGCGCGGGAATGGCTGTGACGTCACACTATGTGTCGAACGAAAACAGCAAACGAATTTCAAATACATTCTCGTAGTCTAAGCGAATCTGCGATCATAACTCAATTAAAGTTATGCGGGTCTGCGGCTGTGAAGCCATATGTCAGCGCACTTCTTGACATCACAGTTAATGGCTGCGCAAGACAAGAATACTTTAAATTATGCAGACTTTAATAGTTTAAGTATATTTAATATGAGGAATTGAAAACTGTATTTTTTGTTAACCACTGGGTTTTTATGACATAAGCTTATGTTTGTGAGTAATATTTTACAAAGTTAAGTTCTCTAATGCATTGAAGTTAAGCATTATACAAAAATAGTTTTAGAAAACTAAAAATATGTTCATAATATAGTAGTCATTCCGAGGTGCATCTGCCCCAAATTTATTTTTCTCTAATAAACAATCCTATATCTCCTCGAAAGATTAGAACTTGACGTTAAAGTAATTTTCTTAAACACCAAAACACTTGCACACTACACTAAATTCGACCCTCGTTTTGCCAATCATATTGGTATCATCTGAAGGGGGGGAAGCCAGAATGGGAGCATACAAGCTACAAAATTCTCAGAACCCGACGCCTCTCGGAGGTAACTCGGGGCACATGGGGATAATTAACATTGTAGTGGATCCTCTGTTGAGTATGAGGTCGGACTACATGGTACCAAAAATTTCATGCAACAATCCTTTCATCATCACCATTGGAGATAGGAAGGACTGGATGACAGGAGCTTTCGATGATTCACCCAAAAGCCTTGTCTGGTATATGACGGGTCCAGGATGAAAACAGGAGCTGGAGCAGGAATACATGGTGAAAGGCCACGGGCGAGTATAAACCTCTCTCTTGAATAACACTCCACTGCGTTTCAGATAGATATTCCCGGCTATACTCGAATATGTATGCGAGAATGTCAAATCAGCAGATCTCAATTGCATCAGACAGTTAGGCGGCACTAAAGGCATTAGCCTATAACAATGTGTCTTCCAGGCTGGTTTAGGACTGCAAAATTCTAGGTGAACGAAACAGATTAAGGGCAACGAAAAAGCTGAAGAACTTGCTAGACAAGGAGCAGCTAATTTCTTCCATGGTCCAGAACCCACACTGGGCAGCACAAAATGCTCAGTCAGAAGCGTGATCAAAGATTGGGTCAAGATTAAACACAACCACTATTAGAGAGATATTCCAGGAAATCGACGTGAGAAAATACTTGTCAATGGACTGTGTTCAAAACAAACTAAAGAACTGCTCACCAGCTGAGAGTACACTTTCCCATTAAGAAGTACTTGCATTTAATCGGAAAGTTTGCTGGCGACCTTAACTGCGGTAGGGTATTAGGAACTGTGTAACATATTATATACGACTGCGAGACGTGGAACACCAGAAGATATAATGTTTACGGCAAACACAAACAGATCCGAAAACCATCAAAACTTGTCCATTTTCAGACCTGTATCATCTTGTCAATGGTATAGGGTATTAAAATGGAGAGTGTAAACTAAAACAGAGAGAGCACAATAAGCCCAGTAGGCTGCAGTGTCCTCGGAGTATTTTACATACGAAACCCAGGAGGAGGGGCTTTAGTCAGTTAGAGTCTGACACTTGTGGGTTGTTGTATTACAACCGAGTGCGCGCGCCCGCGGCTGAAAAAGGGCGCGCGTTCGGTTAAAAACGTCTAACAATTAAAAATTTAAGCTATATAATGAAATAATCTGCACTTACTCTTCAGGATTTTGTTAATGGATGTTCAAAGATTATATAAGAATTTTGGTGAACTCAAAAAAATCAATTTTTTAATATTGTGTTTCAACTTTGAAAATGGCCGTTTTTGCGTTTTTTCAAACATTAAATTATTTAGTCGGAAACAGTCAACTGATACAGATTTTCGTCCGGCAAACTCTTGATCCTTATTCAGGGGCTTGTCCCGAACGTGAAAATTTTTTCATTCGAAGGCGAGGTTTTCGCCTTGTCTATATGATAATTGACCTTCGTTGCCTCAGAGTCGTCTACCGTGCGCTGTGTTTCAGTGTTTCATTAGTTTTAAAGTTTTACGACACAATGTTAAAATTACTTTCTTAGTTCTGAGAATTGTACATCCTAAAGAGACTGCAAAATAATAAAATAATTTTATTTATATATTTCTTGGAAATTAGAATTGTGCAACTAACTTTTTAGTTTATATAAGAAGTTTATTGAAGCAAGCACCCTGGAGTGTTTTCATTCAATTAAGTGCAAAACTTAAGTCTTATTCCTCGCCAGTCCTATAAAGTTTAAAAATGTAAAATGCAGTAGCCAAGCAGAAGTTCTTGCCTACACCGATATTGCGGTTTGGTGTAATGTATCTGTGTTTGATTTTATTGCTACAGTAATTTTGTATCTACAATTCCACCGTTTGATTTGAAATATATGTAAATTTTGGTTTTAGTTTCAAGATTTACACTCACTTCGTTTACATTTCCTTCTTATCACTATCGATTGCAGTTAATGACTGTTAGTCACATGCATTCTGCTGCCACGAAGAAGAATTATTTGTCTCGTTATTTGTATTTTTGGGGTAGAGGGGTTAATAAAAATAATAAGATTTTCATTATCAGATATATGCCCAATGACTCACACCATTTTATCCATTACCAAATGCTTAATATTAATTTCATGATTCACCGTCTATTAAGTGTCCCTCTCAATGAACAGCAATTTGTAAGAATATACAATGGATATTTGTACTTTTGGTTGATTTTTTCACTCATTAACATTGTAGCCAATGGAGGTAATAAAACACCTAAATCGGATTTGTTGTTGTAAAACGGGTTGCAGCCATTAATATATGTCACGTTTTATTTCGTGAAATATTTCCTGGGCTTTTAAATTTTATCTCTAATTTTTCCTCGTTATCCAAAGTTAATATAAGTCATATAAATTGTAGTAATATATAAGTATACAGTACAGTAATATATAGACTGACCTTTGCCTGTCTGCAACTATTTGAATTTCCCTACTTCTATATTTCGAATTCATATATTGTTAGCCAAGCTGTTACAATTTAATCAGACAGAAAATCCATCATGCAAAAATACAGGACAAGTTAAACACAAACTTCAGTGACTTAAAAACGTAATTATCAATGCGACATGTAAAATTAAGTGAAGATGTCTACCAATTATTATATATGCAGTAACACATGACAGAGCTACATATAGAGACAAGTTAAACTCACGCGCTCTGGGATGATAGAAGATAAATATGTACTTACGGTAATCCATAAAAAGTAACAATACGCTAATCACACACCTACAAATTTTAACTTTTATTTTGAATCATTAACCAAAACCACTTATTTGCATTGTTTTGGTCCTAGCTACGTCTAACATAGTCATAAAAAAATTGTTGGCTCTAAAAATTGTAATAACTGACCTAACTCACATATTATGGTATAATTTTAATAAAAAAAGCAATTAATTACATCATGCGAAAAAATATTTGCCATTTTGATATATATTTCAAATACATGTTATATACTATATATTTAATTAGAATATAAGCCCGTTTGTCAGAAAATTAATTATTCTTCTTGCGTTTCTTAGCCCGTCTCTTATAAGCTACTTCTGGAGCATCTCTTATACATGTCCAACAGTAGTCTGCCAACATCGCAGAAGTCCATTTGCCCTAATATCTTTTTTTCCATATTTTGAATATCCTGGTGGAATCTCTCTCCATACTCATCATTTACTGCATCACAGTTTTCTGGGAAGTAATCTAGGTGTGAATGTAGAAAGTGGACTTTTAATGACATATTGCATCCTAATTTCTGGTAGCAAGACAGAAGATTCCCAACAAGGTCTCTATAGTTTTCTGCTCTTCTGTTACCTACCAAGAAAATGTGTTGCTACCATTTTAAAGGAATTCCAAGTAGCTTTTTCATTAACTTCTAGAATGTTGTCAAATTCAGCATCTTTGAAAAGGTTCTTGATTTGAGGACCCACAAAAATTCCCTCTTTAATTTTCGCATTACTAAGTCTGGGAAATTTTTGTTTTAAATAACCTTCTTTGTCCATAGCTTTTACCAAGGTTTTCATAAGCCCCAGTTTTATGTGGAGTGGTGGCAGTATTACCTTTTGTGAATCAACTAATGGAATTTTAGCAACATTTTTTTCTCCTGGTTCAAAACCCAGTCTTGGCGGCCAAATTTTTCTTTTGTAATGTTCTAATCGCGCTCGACTATCCCACTCACAAAGAAAACAGCAATATTTGGTATACCATTGCTGCATACTAAGTAAGATATCTATCACTTTTAAGTCTGCACAAATCTGCCACTTATACTTGTTATATTCTATAGTTTGTAGCAATACATTCATGTTTCTGTAATTTTCCTTCGTGTGGACAGCATGGGCGATTGGAATTGGTGACAATTTATTTCCATTGTGTAGTAACACAGCTTTTAGACTAAGTTTTGAGGCGTCAATAAAAGTCTCCAGTCACTACGATCATGAAGAATGTGCATAGCAATCATTAAACCGTCAATGTCCTTGCAGGCAACCAAGTCATTTTCCATTTTGAAAAAAGGTTTAAGATCTTTTTGACGACTTCGATACATGGAAACTTTAACATTTTCTTATAGTAAATTCCATTGTTGTAAACGAGATGCGAAAAGCTCCGCTTTTGCCTTGGACAGATCAAGGTCTCTTATAAGCTCACTTAATTCGCGTCAAGTGGAGTATGTAAGTGTAGAATGTTGGTATTTGTTGAAACTAATCCAACATTTATTAGCTTCTTGATATCTATCCGTACAAGATAGGTCCTCCGAAACTAAGTATTTCATTGGACTATTGTTTTGTATTTTTTAATTTTATCATAAACATTTGTGGGTGGCATCCGCCCACCCTAACTCTATATTTTCTATACCTGATAGTAGTTGGTACACCGCCGAGCAGGTATTAATAAACTCAGCGGTCGGAACAAAATCCTCGCCTACGCCAAATATATGTTAGGCTAGGCACACAAGGGTTTATAGAAGGTCTCGGTTAGGAGTAAATAATAAGAAGATCAAATGTTTACAGACCACCGCTTGTGTCTGCATGTCAGACAATCGTTAATATTTATTTCTTTATTGAGAATCACTGAAATTAAAAACAATATATGCATTCATAAACGGGTTAATAACATCTACATTAATAACTGAGTATTTATGTAGAGATAAAATTTTTATTTTTTAAATATAAAATACTTAATTTCAATTAATGGGGTTAATTAACGGTTAGAAACCGGCAAATTCTGAGACATTATAAAGTTCCTATACGATGTAATTGTTTTATACCAGGTGTGGTTGTAGTAATTTTCTATGAAAGTTTGCAACAATCACAGAATTTCTAAGAAAATGTAGGATAGTAAAAGCTGTTTTGAGGGAGGTAAATAAGAACTAAAAACCGGTACAATTTTCACTAATTTTTATGTCAATTTAGTTTGGAATTGATTCCAATATATGAGTTTGATGTTATTGGCGGCGCCGCTTGAGGTTTTGCTTCAATGTATAAATTTATTTTTCATTTATTATTTATCATTTATTATTCAAACCATGAAATTTCTATGAATATAGCAACGGCATTTGAGTTAGTAAATGTATTTCATTTATATTTAAAAAAATAATATTATTCATTGTTATTTGTCAGCCAATAAAAATGTAGGTTTAACTCTGTCAAAATTGACAGTAACGATTTTAGTTCCTTTATCAAAAGTAATTAATTTATTTGTACAGAACAAACCTTTAAATGAGCCTTCGTACAAATGAGTGAAAGTAGGTTTAAAACCTTATCTGCGAACAAAAACAAAATCACAAGTTAAAATGTCAGAACTGACAAACGATTTGTGATTATCGTGGTGAATAGGAGAAATTAAAGTCAAATTATTAAAATAACTGCGTAATTGTTCAATAAAATACGGAATATCAGGACCATCATATGATTTAGTGAAAAACTCGCCAGGTAGTCGTAGAGTTTGACCAAATATGAGTTCAGCTGAAGAGAATTGCAGATCATCTTTGGGGATAGTTCTAAAAGCATCTACCCAATGTAACGTGTTAGCCCTAGCAATGAAAGTTTTAAGGGTTGGATGGAATCGTTCCACCATGCTTGCTTTGAAGATGATAAGTGGTGGTACGTATTCTATGGAAACCCAAAAATTTTGCAAATTCATTAAATAATTTTGATTCAAATGGGACGCCCTGATCAGTTGTGATATATAAAGGTGCGCCAAAACGACAAACAAAATTTTGCGTGCAACGATCTTTGCCGTGATATCAGAAAGAGGATAGGCATCCGGCCATCTGGTAAACCGTTCGATCACAGTTAGAATGTAAGAGCAACCCTTAGAAGGGGGTAATGATCCCACTAAATCTATATGTATGTGATTGAACCGGCGTTTAGGTACTTCAAAATGACCCACTGGACTTTTGTATGTATGGTAGTTGGTATGATACCAGTGACATTGAAACTTATGTACAGACACATACGGTGTATGGGGTGGAGCTGAGATACAGAACCGTATTCGAATCGAATTACAGTTGGAAAGTGACGAAAATACCTATGCTCTAGTAATGACCAAGTACCAATGAAAACGTTGCTGGTCAGGTAGTATAGAAGATTATATAAACTAAGATGAGACTGCATTTTGATAGCTGTATGATATCAATTTTTATTTTTTGTATGATTCTGTTTCAGCTTTTTAATTTGCTTTTTTTTATTGGTTCATTATGTGAATTACTGTGTTCCTGGATGCCGAAGATGAAATGAGAAAATCACGAAAATTATTAATTTAATTTTCTTTTATCTCAATTTCTTTTATTTATTTATTTATTTTTTTTAATTGAATTATATTTTATCTAACAAGCTACTTAAATGTCCAAAGTAAAAACTATAGGCGAACATATATACAATTTAAAGGCTGACGGTGTAATTTATTAATTTCAAAATTGATGACGTCATTCTAGGTCAGCATCGATTCCCGAATGACCAACAATCGTTTTCCTATTGTTATATGCATATGAAACAAAATAAAAAATACCGCAGATCTGTATCATCAGGGAGCACACATGATGACATAGGGGCTCACACTATATATGGATATGGCTGAAAGAATATTAATTAAATATATAGTTAGCTTGCAATTTAAAAAATGAAAATTTTAACTTTAAACGCTGAGTTACATTTTCGACATATTTGCTTTTCTGTAGTCCTCTGAATTAATCTGGATATAAAGTAATATATTTCATTTTCGTTGTAACGGAATATGGAAATGCGAAATCAGTAAATATGAGGAATTTCTGCACAATCGAACTTTTCTATGTAATTTGATTCATATATAAAAATAAATGAAACGTTTTTTATATATCAGCAATTTCCGTAATTTTAATTGATTTTCCCTGAGCTCGTGCTAAGTGTTATTTATTATCTCTCATTGCACACTTTTCTCCCTTGGGTTTTTTTAATAGCGGGAATATATCTCATTTATTTTTGGTGATCTATCATGTGAAAATATTTTTTTCCTCGGATTTTCTTTTCAATCGCCAAGTTTCTCTCATCAGGGGAAGTTAGTAAATTACATACTTTTTAATAAAAAAAAGTTTAATACTTAATTCCTTCGATCATATTTAATATTTTTCAAGTTGATTTGATATTATTATTGAATTAAATGAGGTGCGCGCTACTCAGGTGACAGTTTGAATGAAAACATATTGGAATATTCTAATATTCAACCTGGAGTTTACAATCTACGGAATGGAAGTGAGTTGGAAATAGATATCAGGCGGAACAGAAAATGGCAAAAATTCCATTAGTGTTAAGACGAACGATTTGACTTATTATGGATGATTACACTTTTATCAACGCGTAAAACGTGAAGGTTTTGTGCGTATGCTAGCATGTCTTGTAATGAAGGTACTGAGTTCGACCCTAGCTTCGATACTGGCAGTGTCGGTGGATAATGAATGTTGTCTGTGTTTCCCTTTTCAAATATGTAACCCTCTTCAGTGTAGCCTTGGCTTTGGATCTGGGAATTGTCTACTACTTGTGGTGTGTTATTCTACTATTATTATTAACTACATAGCCATACAAAAAAAATAGTGATCTGGCCTGCAGACCAGACCAGCGTATCCTTATGTATTTGGACCCGCTGAAACCGAATCCGAAGTCAGAATTGTCATATTGACTCGTCTTTCACCCCTAATAAAACTCAATCAGTTATTTATCAATAAGCCCAATGCAAACAAAAAGGGTTGTTTGAAGTAGGTCGAAATTGTAGCCTGTTTGTACGAGCTGAACTTGGAGACAAACATCAACCACCAAAGAAGATATCTACTATGCAACAAAACTATAGCGAGACTTACTTCAATTTAGTTATAGTTTATCATCAACTGAAGGCGCCGCGCCGTTAACCAACATATTTTAAGGTAAATAAACACCTCCAAACGTGTGCAGTATATATATACTCATTATTATGTTTCACTTCATACGATTTATCAGAATGTGGTAAATTATTGCCAAAAAATGTAAATGTGTCACTATTGGGAGGTGCCTTGCACTTTGTTTGACTTGTCACGGGCTTGATTTCAAATCTTCTAGTTGCGTGGTGGATTTAAATTCAGAATTATTATATTTTGTGTAATGAAGCAAATTCCGAGGCCCAAACAAGTACCCTATTTTTACATATTATAAATATTGTTATTTAATTTTGTATTACTTATTTAAACCCAACCGGCTACGAACAATTTATTACCGCGTAAAACTACATTTCCGCTTTAGACCCCCACCAGCACAGCGCCAAGAGGCCGTCCTAAGCACATGCTCTCTGTGGCGTCAGTCTGTCGATCCGAATCAGTAGCAGCGAGCAGAGGTGCCCACCCGTCAAGCGTAAGTGAATATTTCCGTAAATTATTTCGGACTCTGTCAATATTTCTTACAATATACCATTTTACGAAACTGTAAAAATCCATTGTAACGAGAATTTCACAAATGCCGTCTACACCGCTCATGGCCTACGCGCATTCACTTCTCCCACTACCGGGTGAGACAAGGGATACGAGCCTACTAGCTATTAAAAGCGACACCGACAGTTAAGTTCCTCACGAGCTTCCGAAGTAGGTAGACGTGCCAGTCCAGAAGTCAGTCGGTGTACCGCCCCGTATTCAACCAGACGCGCCAAGAGCAACTAGAGGATATAAGTAAGAATAATAGTAATATCGGTTTGGCTGATACTGTGAACTTTTATTTGTCTTTGTATTTATTTTACTCGTTGTGTCCTCAAGGTATCCGTAGTATTTGCTAGTGTGGGTACCCTGTGGTCATAAAGTAGAGGTTCCTGGAGTCTTCGTAGTATCTGCTAATGCGGAGAAATCAGGGCCTTCAATTCTAATTGCTGTCTGGTAACACTTGTGTGCCCAGGGTGCGTGTAATATCTGCTAGTGCACGCAAACTGTGTCTAAGGAGAGAGCGTTTTGGAGTCTTCGTAGTATCTGCTAATGCAGAGAAAGCAAGACGCTCACCCAATTTCAGGTCCAGGGTACGAGCTCACATCCAGGTGCCAACCGTCGTGCTAGTGTGGCTGACTCCGGTGTACCCAGGGTATTCGTAATATGTGCTAGTGCGCTTACCCTGTGGGCACAGAGAAAGCGTCTCCGAGGTCTTCGTAGTATCTGCTAATGCGGAGAAATCGAGACGTGGCCATATTATGATTTTTAACTGTTTTCAGGTTAGGAGCTGCAGAACGCCGTCTTGTCTTAACTAATCATACATCTCTTTTCAGCTTTAGGGTTCCTGGTATTAGCCAAGCCTGACACCATTTTTCTTATTGTTGCATTAGTTATTGTTTGCTTGCTCCTTCCTGGTATCCGACGACTGTACATAACCTAACCGCTTTTCGTCACCTGCATCGTAACCTGTGATTTTCGCGCCGTTAACCATCCATCACAGCCATTCCCTCGAATATACGTCATACCGCTGCTTCGCTCCCGTCTGCCATAAGTAACATCGCTGTAACCGCACCGTAACTGCACGATAGTCATATCATAGCCTGGATACTGTCTGGTATATATTAGTAGATTTAGACTAATTTAGAGTTGATATTATAACTTGTAGAAAATAAATAGATATTGTTTACCGAATTATGCGTTTTACTGTGTATGTGTGAAAGTCCGATACATCCCAATTGACCCACTGGAATTTACTGTTTTTCTCCGCTGTAGCTACTCCAGCCTTACTGCAACAGGCCGTGCTAAGAGGCTAGTGTGGGACCTTTGCCCCACGTAAAAAATTGTAAAGGTGGCGCCAGAGCAACCGAACCGTTGCTAAGGTGTCAAAAGTGACCGCTTTCCGGCCTCACCGGAAAGTATACATCACATTTGTTTATGACGTTCAACCTTATTTCTTCATCCTTGTCGGTTACCATAGGCTCAATTTGTCGAAAAATCGAGATGTGATTTATTGAAATTTTACCATGCAAACAGTTCATTTTGTAACAGAGATATTCAACATTCAAATTAAATACTTCATCCTTTAATCTTTCGGATGACATATATAAAGTTAAATATCTCCGAAACTATTAATCCTACATAAATATAAAAGAAAAACAAATTAATTCTTAATTTGTAAGGTTTATTATTGAAATCCACTATTTTTTCGTTTAAACTAATATTTATTGAGATATCTGCAAATAAAGAAAAATGTTACGTTTTTTTCGAAAATCCCTTTATAGTTTAAAATGCAGTTTTTCCTGGAAGCAAGTGCTGTAAATGGGCAAAAAAAATTTGAAAGTCTAGGTTATACTATATGTTAATGAAAAACAGTATATGAGAATGAATTTTTTTTAATTAATAACTACTTACATTAACAAAATGGCCATGGTTTTATTAAAAAAAATGTGAGAAAGCATATTGTTTCTCTTATAACTTCCTTGTTTTTTGTGCTATAGAAATATACAAAAATCATTTGAAAGCCTAATTAAGAGTCTCTCAATTTGGTTATTAGTATTTTTGACATAAGTGCCACAGTTTCTGAGATATTTAACATTTTAACTAAACAATTTGTCTTATAAACGTTCGGACGTCATCTTTATACTTCCATATCTCCGAAACCATTAATTTTACAGAAATTAGAAAAAAATTAAATTCATCTTCAATTTAGTAGTTTTATTATTTGCCTCTAGCATGTTTTTGCTCAATGTAATACTTTTCAAGTTATTTGATGAAAATCGTGTTGAAATACCTCTTTTTTCAAGCTAATGTCCCAATGATTAAGTCGTTACAACTTAAAGGCTGTGACCTCATCCTCACCCGTTTGGCTTTATTTTAGCTGTTAGATGATAATCCTAACTATGGGGGAGGACAAGATGTCACGGCTCGCGGCTGCTTTCAGTCTGGTTGCTGGGTCGTGAGTAAGTTGCGAAATTTCAAAAATAATTGAATCACTTTTATTGAACTATTGGTATTGAACAATTTTAGCACTAAATGCTGTCATTTTTGGGCGCCACTTAGACATAAAAAATCTAAGAATAAGTTTAAATTCCTGCTGTTAAAAATTAAAATTGTAGTATTAAAAATTGACTAGAGATAATCAGTGCTAAAGAATTACTTTGCCAGAAAAATATTTTTTAAGTTTTCCAAAAAAATCACTAAGTATCCATTTACATTAATTGTTCGTTTAATATTTCAAATAATAACGTTATTTTTGGATTACACTTATCAAAAAAAAAGACCATTTAAATACTTCCATAAAATAAGGCCTTCTACTTAAATATATTCACACTTTAAAAAAATTAATATTTATATCTGTATGGTTAATAATGCTTTCTACTTAAATACATCATACTTTAGATAAAAAATATATATCATAAATGAAGCTTTGTGCCCCTAAATATTGTGGACAAAAATCTTATTATCTTGACAAATTTTATTTTTATCTTGCAAAAACGTTTAGGTTACATAAAAAATTGGTTGGATCTGAGCTTACCTGGTGTTGGAGGCGGTAGACAAGCGATACTTCTGTCCCAAAAAAATATTCCCTGCTGCAAGCGGCGGCTGGCGAACGGTTTACCTCGTCTTTGCGAACGGTCTCGCGGCTTCCTATACTGCTAAATGTTGTCGTTCCCCAACTACTTTAACTGCATACCATTCCCAATCGAAAAACTAGACTGCTTGGCTTATAAAGAGGTGTCCCCAGAAAATTATTCTTTTATTCTCTCAATTAACGTAATTTTTAGTGTCAAAAAAAAATCAGGAAGATAAAGAGGAGGCCGACAGTTCTGAAACAGAAACAGTCCTTAGTTCCTAATATAATTAACTGAATTTTGCTTAATTTTAAGTTTCACACTAATTTAAACAATAATTATTAAGTTGAATAGTTACCTTCTTTTTAAAGAATGGCCTTTACCAAGTACTAACAAAAGGTTTCAGAAACTCGAGCAGGAGCTTGAATATTTAATTTCGACACCACAATTAAAAATGAACCTCGCGTTTCCGTGCTCGCGTCCAAGGCCCGAAGGTCTGTTTTTTTACGTGTTCTCCTTCGCGTCACCTATCGTTCCCCTGAAGTATCGCCATTATTACCACCTTAAATTTTATCTAATTGATGTCGTCGCCTGTCCTTTTCCTGAATAAAATATTGTCCTTTTTAGCACTAATTGCCTTTGCGTAATTTATTCTGTCTAGCAAATCTGCAACTTTTCAGTTCTACAGGGTGGCCGCAAAAATTGCTGTTACAAGGCTATCAATTTAAATGGAAAGTTGCATTGAGTAGCTGTCTTTTTTTGGCATCCACCTTCTATAAACTAGCAAGCCTCAGCATAATATAGGAACTTTTCTTCGATGCATTTACTATTAGGTTGACAAAAATGAACGAAATCTAATTCATATGACATTATTCCGAAGTTAAAACCTCTTGTTACTGTACTAAAATATATTTACGCTACAATACATAGGTAATAACATTAAAATATTTTTCATTATTGCTGTTACACATTTCAATTTTAGCTGCTTACCAAATTCAATTGCCGTAACATCTTTTATTGTTCTTTGGCAATACCGCTGTACTTTCCTTCCTTCGTTCTCTTAGCTTCTTCACCACAAATTAAATAAATTTTTTTAAATTATAAGAAGTATTTTTTAATAATATACAACAACTTCGCATACCGCATAGTCACCGCATTTGAGATTTGCCACCTCCATTCTGAGATGTTTTTCCCAGACATACACTTTTCTGTAATTTGCCTGTATCACAACTCCCATCACATTTCCCAAAATATTAGTCAGTAATTCATTTTTTCGCGTTACACTCACACTAATAATGATGTTTATGTTATAAATGTCTTCAGGAGACAAGTACCCTCTCACTCTATGTATTTTGGCAATTTACACAATTTTCCATCACAGACTTACACAAACGTCACTTCAACATAAACTACAGGAACAAATGTGGTTAGGACTACAACAGAAGCGCTATGTTTTTGATGTGACAATACTTGTAACAGCAAGAAAATTACGGCAGATAAGGAGCAGTATTTCAAAAGAGAAGATCATATGTACCTAACTAGTTTGGAGGAAATAACCACCGATTGTATTTTTAACACGCTTCTATTAGCTTGACTGTAACATTGTAAGCAAATCTTGCAGCTCACTTCTCACCCACTTATAATTAGAGTATCGATATGAAACTTTGCAAGCTGATGCAATTATGGTGACAATGCAATAATATGGTACCATCGACCTTGTATGATGATCGAGGTGGGAGATGGCTGGAGGGACTCCTCAATGGCGTATCACCGGCGACTCCGCCATAAATTCCGCGACAGAGAGAAAATAATATATAGTTTAAAAAACTAAAAAACACGCATTTATGAGTAGCGCACTGAAAAGTGAAAAACAAATTATAGTTTTGAGAACTAAAAAAACACGCTTACATGAGTAACGCACTAAAAAGTCAAAAATAATTATTAGGTAATGAAAACCATGGGGCGCACTTATATAGCCGTCTAGGCATAATGAACAAAATGTGATGTAGTTACGTACTTATCTATATAAGTGCGCCCCACGCTTATAAATTTAATCACCTAATAATTATTTTTAACTTTTTTGAAAGCGATTGTTTTAGTTTTTTAAACTGTAACTTTTATACATTTAAAACGTTTCTTAACTAACACATTATCCAAAACTGCTTCTGAAATACTGAAATTGTACAAATTTCGTTTTTTATATTTTTAGCATGGGACTCGTAAATTTAACTGATAAGTCGCACGAGCCTTTCCTTTTCAGTACATTATGAGCTTTCTGTTTAAAAAAAATGAACTCAAACGGTCAAGCGAATCATGAGATATAAGCCGTTTCCAAGGTGGAGAATTACGCGTTCACTGGATTAAGTGGGAACTTCAGAGTATGTGATGATGGAGAGAGCTATCCGTCGATTTTTTACTACTATTTAACGTCGGCCTATTTCCGCTACCAGGGCCTATCACCGACGCAAGGAGACGAGCTACCCCCAACCTGGAAATTTTGTCGAACCTCTTCCCTTAAGAAGAGTAGGGATCTTTTACTTGCCTAACATTTAATAGACAAGGGACCGCCTGCTTTACATCCCCTCCGAAGAATGGTATATCCACTACGTAATCTTCGTCTGAAATTACGTAACTTCCGAGTATACACTGATATACAAACCTCTAGAAGGTGGGACGAGAACGCTGTATTTCCCAAGATGGGTACCCCATCCAAGTACTAACCGCGCTCGACGTTGCTTCAACGGAATATCGACTGATATTCACATTGAAGTCGTCTCTACGCTCGCCCCATCCGTCGATTTATAAACCTTAGTTACCACAAAATTTAAGACTTTTCCCTCATTTGTCTGGTGTAAAATGGTATGAATGTAAATAACAATCATTAATCTGTTCACTGAACTACGCAGAAACCTTATGGAAATTAACTCTCAGTCAAATTGTCTGAAATTGGAATATGTTATAGTTTATGAGCTCCTGATCAAAAGTCCTCATGTGCGCAAGACTGAAAAATGGACAGTTTTTGCAATTCGCGGGATGAAAGGTCACCGCAATCGCCTTTTCTGAGGCAACTAGACATGCATGACTAAATGTCTGTGTGTTCATCTGTGGGTGTATGCTTACACCGGTCGATTTTTATTTTCAATTACGCAACTTTTGGTTCAATTTATAATTTTTAGGTTTACCTCCATCCCCAGCCACCCCAACTATTTTTTTCAAATAACACCCTACCCTTTGTGATACCTCAAAAGATAGATATTTTAATAGGCTATTCAGTGGCGTAAATGAAATCGAAATCCGTCAAGCGAATGGCCAGCTAGATGTCCTGAACTTACACCTTTGGACGTTTCTTGTGAGGTCGTTTAAAGGGTTGCGTCTATAACAACAGCTCAAATAATTTGGAGGATCTGACACTTTCAATAGCGACTTGCGCATTGCCTAGCTGTTAACGGAGCTCAGTTTGAACATCTTATTAGGTAATTTGTTAATTTTCTTTCAATAATAAACTTTACTAACCCTTTCTTTTTCCTTAAAAAAAAATTATTGCATGCGTTTGGAAGCAAATCGCGTTGACGAATTTTGATTTTTCTTACGCCTTTGAATAGCCTATTAAAATACATTCCTTTTAAGGTATCACAAAGGGTAGGTTGCTTTGAAAAAAAATGGTTGGGGTTTTGTCACAAAGTCTTCCTCTTCTTTCTTCTTTAGACTGTTCTTTTCCACTCCTGAACATAGGCCTCTTCCATGTTTTTCCACCGCTGTCTGTCCTGAACACTCAAATTCAGTTCTTGCCGGCTTTCCTCCGGACATAATCCCTCCATCTTGTTTGGGATCTCCCCACACTCCACCTAGTTTCCCTGAGCCGCCACTGCATTAAGGTCCTCGTCTACTTGATGTGATCTCTGGCGACGTGCCCTCCTCAGCGCCATTTATTGGCGGCAATACGCTCAATGACATCAACGACTCTTGTTTTCTCTATGATGATCTCGTTCCTGACTCGGTCCCTCAAGCTGATCCCCAGTATCGTACGTTCCATTCCCAGTTGACACACTCTAGGTCAATCCGCCCAGTTTTGTGTTAGAGTCATAGTTTCGAGGCCGTAGGTCATGACAGGTAAGATGCTGGCGTCGAATGCTTTCCGCTTCAGGTTGGTGGGTATGTCCAGTTTTTTTGAGGATGTGATCGAGCTTTCCAAAAGCCGCCCACGACAGGCCAATTCGCCTGGTGATTTCTGCATACTGGTTTTCCTTGTTAAGCTTGATGTTGTGGCCGAGGTACACATACTCTTCAACAACTTCAAGCGATGGTCGAGTGGTAGATGTTATCTCGACTCATGACCTTAGTCTTTAGGAGGTTCATCCTCAAATCCACGGACTGCGAAGCTTCCTTTAGCTCCCTTAGCATGAGTTCAAGCTCGTCAGCATCGCCATTCATCAAGATAATGTCGTCAGCGAAGCGTAGGTGACTCAGGAATTTCTCATCGATATTGACGCCTTTCCTCCCCCAGATCAAGTTTTTAAAAACGTCCTGCAGCGCCAGGGTAAACAGTTTTGGTGCCGGCTTTGACGTGGAGTGTGGCATGTTCGTATATATCACAAAGTGTAGGTTGCTATTTGAAAAACAAAAAGTTGCGGTGGCTGGGGATGGGAGTGTGTAAAAGTAAAATTATGAATTGCACCAAAAGTTGCGTAATTGAAAATAAAAATCGACCTGTGCAAGCACGCACCCATAGACAAACACAGACATCTATTCATGCATGTCTAGTTGACTTTTCATCCCGCGTATTGCAAAAACTGTCCGTTTTGCGGTCTTGCGCCCATAAGGACTTTTGATCAGGATCAATTTCAGACAACTTGACTGAGAGCCAATTTCCATGAGGTTTCTGAGGGATCCTCTATGCCCATATTTTCTTTCATAAATAGATTAATTAATGTCATTCGCACAGCCTCCCTAAGTTTTGTTATTGATTATTCAATTTCTAACCATATTAAATATTGAACATGAAATACTGCTGCGGAAACTTCAGTGTTACGGATTCAGAGGGCCTCATTTGCCTAGATCCAGTCCTACTTTAAAGATCGCTCCCAAATAGTAAAATCTTCAGGAAAATACTCTAATAAAGTTGCGATAAGTCGGGGAGTACCGCAAGGGTCCGTACTCGACCCAGTTCTCTTTTTGATATATATAAATAACTTGACTATCTTGACTATCGATATATGAGGAAGCTTTACGCTGTTTGCCGATGACACCACCATTTTGTGGCATAATAAAAATTTGAGAATATTACGTGAGAAAATCTACTCTGATATATCTGTAGTAATGGAATGGTGTGATTCAAATCCTCTTAAATTTAATATTGCTAAATTTCTCATTTTGCAAAACCGAGCAATAAGATTCTTATCCACGAAACGGTGTGCTTATTTAAAAAAAAAAAAAAACGAAATACTTTTGTACGTGTAGAAAATCGGCGCATTACTCGCAGAGTAATTAATATTAGTCCACCATCCATCAGTTTCACAAGAAATTCTCTAATCTCTAATTCAACTAAAATTTATAACCGCCTCCCAATAGCATTGAAAAATATCTCTTCTGATAAACGATTTACGAAGGCCATAAAAAAATTCTTAATTGATAAACCCTATTATAATTTGCAGGAGTAGGTACTATGACGATACATTTTAATTTGTTTAGTTCACTACCATATAGTTTATAGTTTATAAAATATACAACTTTGGTTGTATGTTTATGACTTTTGTATCTTTGTATATTTTTCTATTATTTGTATTGTTTGTAAACCGACTAAACAAATATTGCTTTGTGTTATGTTAACTTTTTCAATGAGAATTATTTCTTTGGACAATAAAGTATCTCTCTCTCTCTCTCTCTCTCTCTCTCTCTCTCTAACCTGAGGGTGGGGTTGTTTTAGTAAGTCTAGTAAGTCACAAAATTAGTATATTAGCATGTTCAGAGGTAGAAACGTCAATATAAATTCAAAAACCACTGCCCAAGGAATCACTACTTTCACATCCAGATTTTCCATCCAAGTCTCTCACAAAAAAAATGCTGTATCTGAAAAAAATTGTTTAAGGAACTTTAATAATATAATATTTGAAATCGTCTACTCCAAAAATCCATAAAACGATATACCACATCGGTAGCGGAGTGGGGGTGGTGATATGGGGAGTGGTAGTGGGGGTGGTAAAAAAATATTTGTAGGTTTTTGGTTCTTGTACACACACTAAGTCACACATTTTTTCACCCCCCTTTGTTAATGGGGTGGGGGTGGTAATGGGGGTGGCTAATGCCAAAAACATTTTTGAGACCTTATAGCTTCTCTTATATATACCAAATAATAATAATAATATGGACTCTTACCTGCTTGATTTATCTATTTACCTCCATTTACCTCAATTAACCCCCCGATCCTTCAACGGAATAAGATGAAAATATAATCTAGTTTCGGATCACGATAAAATACATACGTGTACCAAATTTCAAGTCAATATCTTAAACGATTCCAGAGTAATCGTGCGCACAAAAAAAAGTTACAGACAAACAGCCGGACGGACAGACAGACCGACAGACAGAATTTTTTTTTGCTCAAACTTAAAATCTTGACGTTTTATGACATTCTAAGCCTATTTGAATAATAAAAATTTTCAAATTTTTTTTTTGTCGTTATTATACTTCCACTGGATGCGGATGTAAAACTAGGTAATTTCTTATCAGTATGGAATTTTCGCTTTAGTAATACCTAAATAATGTACTGATATAAGGGTGCATACTCTTATTAACGTAAAATAAAAAGAAGTGATATCCCTCAAAAAAACATTAAAAATGTTAAATTTCGGTGTTGAGAGAATTAAATATCACAGAACAAAGAGAAATGTTATTAATCATTCAAGCTTAGTCGAAAGAACCACATGTACATAATACTGACGTGCTTGAAGGCTCCCAACAACTCCTCTGAAGCAGTTTCCACAAACATCGAAACACTTGAGCACCACACTAGAATATCATTACTCGATGCGTGTTTCACTAACCATGGTGACATCATCTAGAGACAATTAAAACTAAAATGAAACTAAGAGTGTTCCTATTTTTATATTAAACTAATGCTACGGTCGAACGAATTCTCCCCATTAAGTTGTACCTACCGAAACGAACCGTAACGAACCCTGAGCTACTAAACAATAAACGAACTATTTGGGATAGGCTTGTTGCCTTTCATATTATTTTTATAGTGATTGGTTGAATAAATATAGAAATATTCTTAATTTTACTTCCACATCCAGTGGAAGTATAGTAACGACAAAAAATTTTTAAAAATTTTTATTGTTCAAATAGGCTTAAAATGTCATGAAACGTCGAGATTTTAAGTTTGAGCGAAAAAAAATTTTCTGTCTGTCGGTCTGTCTGTCTAACTTTTTTTTTGTGAGCACGTTTACTCTGGAACCGTTTGAGATATTGACTTGAAATTTGGTAGGTACACGTATGAACTTTAACGAGAACTGGAACTAGATTAAATTTGCATGTTGTTCCGACGAAGGGTTGGGGGGTAAATTGGGGTAAATTTGGCGTAAAGGGGTAAATCAAGGAGGTAAGAGTCCATAAAATTGGTATTTAGTATATACAACAGAAACTAAGGTCTCAAAAAAATTTTTGGTATTAGCCACCCCCATTACCACCCCCACACCCTTATTAAAGGGGATGAAAAAAAATTGTGATTTAGTGTATGCACAAGAACTAAAAACCTCAAAATATTTTTTAACTTCATCCACCCCCACTACCACCCCCCTATCACCACCCCCACCCCACTACCGATTTAGGGTATCGTTTGATGGGTTTTTGGGGTAGAGGATTTCAAATATTATATTATTAAAGTTCCATAAACAATTATTTCCACATACAAAGTTTTTTCGTTGTGAGTGACTTGGATAGAGAATCTGGATGTGGAAGTAGTGATTCCTTGGGCAGCGGTTTTACTTAAGTTGTAACTACCTCCAAATGATGCCAACATAGTTGACGAAACGCACATCGAGTATAATGTTTGCGAAAACTACTTTAGAGACAGTGTCACACTGTAGGTTCTCTAGTAACATCCGATGTGGTTAAAAATATCTAGTTTTAAATTTTTGCCAATTGCTCTTGGTATAATTTAGAAGATTAATCGAATTAATCCAATTCAATGGTTGAAAGAGAATGACAATGCGAAGTGAATCAATCGTGTAAAGTTGTCACTCTGGTAATTTTTTCAGCATTCAACCCGGGATTCAACCTAATAAAAAGATATCAATACCTACTCATCCCCAGCTAAATATATCTAAAATCTTTTATACGTAGGTGTTTTTGTCCGCATTTTTATCTGTCCCACTTTCAAACTTCGATCCTTTTTGGTGAATGAAATATGTGACAGGAAAATTTAATAAACTAAATTGGTTGCCAAATTAACAGACAATTAAAATTTCGAACGGAATAAAGACAGCAGTAATTAAATTCATTCCAAAAGCCATATTATTGAAAATTTCGCTTAATTGAAGCAATATTTAGTTCCCTTAAAATTTAATTATAACGTGCTTCGAAGAACGTTATAATATTCTTATTTGGTTACTTGTTAATTCAAAATTGATTCAATTGTGGAAAGCTTACCTCATGCCAGCTCTAGGAAGTAATTAATTATAAGTTTGAACTAACAGAACTTTTGTTTGAAATTTTATTGAATTCGAACCTATTTGATATTAGACCCCAGCGTCCTTTCTTTGACAGCATGGAAACTCTAAAGCATATATCTGTACGTAGTTCAGTCGTTTATATATTTGCCTATTTTTTTTACCGTACAATACTCTTTCCCTGAAATGCCCCTCGAACTTTGACAGAAGGATAATAATTAATGTCATTAGCATAATTTTTATAAAATATTGTTTTTTTATTTACAAGGAATCTCGTAAGTAAGTGAACTTCGTACAGATTAGGTCAAAATGTGAAGATTTAATTTAACTTAGTCTGTAATTTAACAGTTTCAGGATTTAATTTTTATCAGATCTTTCAATAGAATGGAATAGAATGGAATATAATGGAATAGAATGGAATAGAATGGAATAGAGTAAAATAGACTAGCGAACGAAACGAAACGAAACGTAACGGAAAGGAGTGAAATGGAATGGAAACAGAACAGAATAGAATAGAATAAAATGAAACAGTACGGAACGGAAGGGAATGGAAAGAAGGTACGTGAATGGAAAGGAAGGGAATGGAAGGGAAACAGAAGAGAACCTGAATAATAGGAGTTAAGCAGATTAGAGTGGAGTGGGCTCGACTGAAGTAGAGTCGCCAAGAATAGAATAGAATTAGGGTAATCAATGAAAGTTTCAGTCCAGCGTTGCTGATTTCAAATACCTATTAAAAGTGAAAGCTTCTTTGTTAGACTTAACATTTTCATTTCTTTGGAAGATATGTAAAATAACATGATAAAATACTTCCTACTGTAATTGGGCCATATTCGTTTCACGGGGTGATGGTCAAAGGATTATAAACAGTCAGATTTTATGTATACTATATTTTACTATAATTTTAGAGCAAAATTTAACTAGGAAAAAAGCACTTCAAAATTCCTTGGAATTTCCACGTTTCAGACTATGTAGGTTACGAAAATTAAGGTCTGTCAGTTATATCAATCTGCCTGTCTGTCTATCTGTATGTCTGTCAGTCGGTTTGGTGTATGCCAGTCTGCTGTCGTTATATCTACAAAACTAATTGAAGAAGAAAAAGAGTATTCGATAGATTGCCAATAAGAATTTGAATAATAAATATAAAAATATTGTGTGTATACTTAATTTCAGTGGCACTACGTAAAACTGAATTAAGCCGTATTTGACCAAAATGTTAATCACATAGTTAATCACAGACGGCCACGCCCGACTGCAACTTCTACTCATTTATATAAATGCATCTTGACGTTTTTTCTTTGAACGCTTGTTTGGGTATTACAAAATGGAAATTAAACAATTGAGGATTCAGACTCATTATTATGCATGTTCTAAATTTTCTAGAAATTATTTAATTTACAGTAGAACATAATTCCTGTGTCCGATGTATACAGGGTGTCCTAGCTCTAATTAGACAAGCATTATCTCGGAAACGGTTAGACATAAAAAGAAATGTTTAATAGAAAAGTCATTTTGTTTAAAAATACACATGTATCCATTTTATTTTTAAATGTACAGGGCGCCTCAAAAAGACGGCAGGTTTTGCAAATTTACTTTTTCAAACCGAACATCCTATATATTTTTGCATTTTTCAATTTTCCTTTTATTTCCGAACAAATTTTATTAACCATGTTCTATACCTATCATTAACGGTTTACGATATATCGACGGTTTAATCTTGATACAGTCGTGTTCCATATTCTTAAACTAATAAGGCAGTAAGACGGAGCACCACCGCATAACTCGAACCTTGTAACACGTTTCCTGACTGAGAGATTTGAAGAGAACTGGATTGGTAATCAGGGACCTGTTAAATGGCCTGCACGGTCACCTGATATGAACCCCCTAGATTTCTTAGGGCCATTTAAAACAAGTTGTATACTTAAAGATTTAAAAAATAGGATAACTCATGCTTGCCAAATAACCCCAGATGTCATAAGGAGTTCTTGTACACGAGAACTTTTAAAGAGGTATGAGTTGTGTCAAATAGAATATGGGCGACAATTTGAGCATCTTTTATAATAATAATTATAATATTTACTGTTTTTTGTTTTGTAGTATTCCTTATAATTACGTTAATAAAAAAATGTTATCCCAAAAATGTACCTGCAAATATCTCAACAATGGTTAATGATAGGTGTAAGACATGGTTAATAAAATTTGTTCATATACAGGGTGTTCCGTTTGAAAAAGTAAAGTTGCATAACATGCTGTCTTTTTGAGGCACCTTGTACATTTGAAAATAAAATGGTTAAATGAATCTTTTTAAACAGAATAACTTTTCTATTAAACATTTATTTCTATTTCTAACCGTTTCCGAGATAATGCTTGTCTAAATAGAGCTGGGACACCAGGGTGCGGCAGAAAAATGGATGATTTTAAAAACGTAATAACTCATTCAAATGCTTTATTGAAGAAATTATTTATAAATATTCTTAAAATACAAAAAAATCATTTCTTGAAGATGACATATTTAAGATGACCTTCTCCTCTGCGCAGACATTTCTTTAATCTTGAGTGGCAGAGAAACGGGCATTTAGAAAAACGGCTATATCGCCAGTTCAGTGTCAACCTTAATAATCCAATGTCGTCTGATCATGTCATTAACGCATGGATTAAGAGCTATAAAGGAACTAATTCAGCATTGAAAAAGCCTCCCGGTAAAGAAGGAAGTATCGTACGCCAGAAACATAGCGACCACCGCACAGTGGCACGAATCGTGATTTTTTCGTTCAAAATTATTTAGAGCACTTGTTTCGCAACCGATTGGGATAATTTTTTCTTTGAAATAGCCGTTATTTAATTTCCAGAAAATATAAGAGTGCCGATTTTTGAATTATGCTAACCAAAATTATTGAGCTTAGCCAAAATGGCCATTTGCTATTTAAATCTTAATAAAACTTACAAATAAAAACTTTTTCTCCTATCCAATTTACATAAATCTTGTTACTCGGGGGTTTTTGAGGTCGCTGATTACGAATCTGATATCCAAATTGTCATAAACTAATCTGCAAGATGGCGGAATTAAAGTTTATAAAATGCTAAAAAATTATGAAAAATTAAATATTTTTGTTAAAGTTTATGATGAAATCGGCTCTCTTACGTTTTTTGGAAATTAAACAACGAGTATTTAAAAAAAAAAATTATCCCAATCGGTTGTTAAATAAGTGCTCTAGATAATTTTGAACGAAAAAATCACGATTCGTGCCACTGTACGCCGTCTAACAAAGTCTACGGCGTTCTGCACGACATCATATGCAGTTTTGTTATGCGTTTCGGACAGAAGTTCTTTACGCATTTTGTATAAAATCTCACATTTTCACCCATGCAATATCCAGATAATGTAAGAAATAAATGACCGTGGTCACTTTAGCTGCCCAAAATTATTGTCGTCAACTCTTGGTTCTTTTAGACAAGAATGAAGGCTTTGTTCATAATCTGTTTCTGGCTGCTGAAGTCATCATTCCGATTTTGTGAATAAATACAATTTTCGGTATGGCAGACTTTTACACTATGCCAAGGTTACAGTATGGTGTAAAATATCGTTATTCGGCATTAATGGCCCTTACTTCTTTATAGATGAAGACGAAGATGAAGATGAAAATGCGACAACCGTTACATTAGCCCGCTAGTCGACATGATCGAGACATTTGTCACACAAGGATTAAACAAGTTTCCTCTTGTTAATGAAGACAATCTAGTTTCAGCAAGATGGGCCAACTTCTCATATCGATAAACGCCGAAAAACTGTTGTTTCTCAATCATGTCATGTCCAGGAATGGGACGCTTCTTGGCCAACAAGGTCGCCTGATTAGGCGAAGTGCAATTTTTTAGAGAGGCTATTTGAAGAACAAGATCTACATTGACCTCCCACGTAATAATTGCCGAGCGTAAACCTAGAATGCAAGAAGAGTAAAATTTGAGTAAACATGTTACGCCATGGAATCAATATTAGAGAAGTTGCTCAGAGCTGGGAAGTCACCTTCAAGATGTCGTCTTTAAAAAGTAAAATACTTTTTTCGGTACTTTAAGATAATAAATAAAGGATCATTCTGAGTTGTTGAGTATTTATAATTGCCAGTTTCTCTGCCTCACCCCTGCTTATGTATAAAATACTTTAGGACTTTATGTGGTTCCGAGTAAAAATCTAGTAGCGGACCAAACACATTTAGGTGAAACAGTAACAATGCAATTAAAATATAATTTGGTAAAAGCTATTGAAAATTGCTTTGCTGAGCAAGAGGCAGTAATAATAATGGCTGCTGAAAGTGTAAATCCAGGTGCTATTATGAACGCCGTAACGGTAATTCGGTATAAAATTAGTATAGTAAAAACAAATAGTAATTATATTCCAACATAACTCATAAAATCCTGTTTAATACTTTATAACATATACGAAATGGCCTATTACTGTTTCTTAAATAATACAGCTTATCAGCGATGACAGAAATATATTTTTATTTTAAGGCTTAAAACCAAATAAAACCACTGTAATCAAAGCATACAGCTAAACGGGTAATTTTTAATGATACCACAGCATTCTATTTTGTAGTAAACCAATTTTAACACTTCTCCATTAACCTTAAATGAATCGATTATATGTATTTCTATAAAAGTTTTTATGTGGGCCATTACTTAATTACTACTTGGTTTAAGGTCGGCCAATTTTACATACCAAAATGAATTTTCGACTTCAACGAATAAGCTTGCCACCGTCTTTTTAACTACTGCATCCCTGATCATTAAGGTCATAGAGTCATGGGGGCATGCAGAGTTTTATTTTGTTAAATTTTATTTATATAATACTACTAGATAAAATATTCAGAGCAAATAAATAATAAACTGTTGGCACTAGCAATTCGTTGCCCATTCAAATTCAAATTCAAATTCAAATTCAAATTCAAATTCAAATTCAAATTCAAATTCAAATTCAAATTCAAATTCAAATTCAAATTCAAATTCAAATTCAAATTCAAATTCAAATTCAAATTCAAATTCAAATTCAAATTCAAATTCAAATTCAAATTCAAATTCAAATTCAAATTCAAATTCAAATTCAAATTCAAATTCAAATTCAAATTCAAATTCAAATTCAAATTCAAATTCAAATTCAAATTCAAATTCAAATTCAAATTCAAATTCAAATTCAAATTCAAATTCAAATTCAAATTCAAATTCAAATTCAAATTCAAATTCAAATTCAAATTCAAATTCAAATTCAAATTCAAATTCAAATTCAAATTCAAATTCAAATTCAAATTCAAATTCAAATTCAAATTCAAATTCAAATTCAAATTCAAATTCAAATTCAAATTCAAATTCAAATTCAAATTCAAATTCAAATTCAAATTCAAATTCAAATTCAAATTCAAATTCAAATTCAAATTCAAATTCAAATTCAAATTCAAATTCAAATTCAAATTCAAATTCAAATTCAAATTCAAATTCAAATTCAAATTCAAATTCAAATTCAAATTCAAATTCAAATTCAAATTCAAATTCAAATTCAAATTCAAATTCAAATTCAAATTCAAATTCAAATTCAAATTCAAATTCAAATTCAAATTCAAATTCAAATTCAAATTCAAATTCAAATTCAAATTCAAATTCAAATTCAAATTCAAATTCAAATTCAAATTCAAATTCAAATTCAAATTCAAATTCAAATTCAAATTCAAATTCAAATTCAAATTCAAATTCAAATTCAAATTCAAATTCAAATTCAAATTCAAATTCAAATTCAAATTCAAATTCAAATTCAAATTCAAATTCAAATTCAAATTCAAATTCAAATTCAAATTCAAATTCAAATTCAAATTCAAATTCAAATTCAAATTCAAATTCAAATTCAAATTCAAATTCAAATTCAAATTCAAATTCAAATTCAAATTCAAAATCAAATTCAAATTCAAATTCAAATTCAAATTCAAATTCAAATTCAAATTCAAATTCAAATTCAAATTCAAATTCAAATTCAAATTCAAATTCAAATTCAAATTCAAATTCAAATTCAAATTCAAATTCAAATTCAAATTCAAATTCAAATTCAAATTCAAATTCAAATTCAAATTCAAATTCAAATTCAAATTCAAATTCAAATTGTGTGTCAGTAATTTGCATCTTACTTAGAAACAAGTACAATTTAAATGAGCATGTATTCGAAGCATTAGCTATAATATAAAATTCCTGACGTGTCGTTTTGTCTGCTAGCCACTAATGTTGATGCTGATGATAAATTCCAACTGTGGAAAATTCAATAGTTCATGATATTATGATTACTAATAAAAATATATTTATATGGAAATATATTTGATCTAAAAAAAGTGATTCAGTTAGAACAATGATCTGAACGTCTGATGGAAAAATGTTACTTTTTAATTCTAAGCGACTTTTGGAATAAAATATTTAATGGCGACTACACTATAATACTCTAAAATTCTCTCTCTCTCTCTCTCTCTCTCTCTCTCTCTGGCCTTACAGCCCTTTGTGTACCTTAGCCTCTTCTAGGACTTCCTTTCAGCTGTCCCTGTTCAACATACGTCGTATCTACGCTCGTATCTATCTTGTTTCTATATTCTTCAGGTTAGTATCTACGTTATCCATGAATCTTACGTTGTGTCTTCCTCTTCTGCGTTGACCTCCTGGTTTGCCGAGCATTGTTCGCTCATCTCAGAGGATCAAGTTTCATTATTTTTACAATATCGAGGTGCTTAAACAGTCTATACGGCTCGAAGTTATATCTCCTCCACATCCCGTTTTCGTGTGCCACTCTGTAGATTTTCCTCGATGTATTTCGTTCAAAGCATCCCAGGATAGCTTCGTTGCTCTTAGTGAAGGTCCACGTTCCTGAGGTGTATATTAACACCTTCGTTTTACTTTGATGTTATAGAGCGGGAGCTAGGTGGCTTTTTCGGAAGCTCATCGTTTTATGAACTTTGAGATATTTTTATGGTTTAATGGATGATAACGATTCATAAAATCGACTTCTGGCCGGGCACCTCCTGTCAGGAGCGTCACGAACACTGTTTAAAAATCAGTGAAATCATGTCATCGTTACAAGGCTCATTTTTTTTGTGCGTACACATTTTATGTTTAGAATGAATAAAATATAATCACCAGAAAGTGTGGGCCGTCAGAAGGCGCAGCCAGAAAGGTAACAATGATACAAGGCACGGTACGGAGTCAAGTTAGCCAAAAGTGTTATATACCTGTATATTTAAGAGCCTATGGTACTTTTGTTGACACTAAGAACTTTACGGGGAGGCTATTCTATTGTTGAAGGAGCTTATATTTACGTTTTAAAAAGGAGCCAGAACTTGTAACGATGAGTTAGAATTCTGAGATGAAATATGCGAAAAAAAATACAATTTTCTTCAAAAATCCTAAACATTTTCTTTCTGGCTAGCCTTACTGACGGGAGTTTCTTTCTGGGAATTTTTTTTCTGCGTTCAAAACATTTAAATAAACATGCTCAACCTTAAAAAGTTTGTAACGATGATGTTATATAACTCCGTTTTTTTACCTCTTTGGTCTTTCTGGTTGCGCTCCTGATGGCCCACACCTTCTACCGATCTTATTTTATTCATTCTAAACATAAAATGTGTACACATAAAAAAATGGCTTTGTAAAGATTATATAATTTCACTGATTTTTATATCTTGAACCATGGCCAACTTGACGGGCTGACATATGCCAGAAGTCTATTTTGTCGTTATTTAAGTTCGATATAATTAATCAGCGCATAGAAAATGCTTGTAACGATGAGTGTCCGAAAAAATCACTTAGATCCCGCACCATTATATCATTTTGGTTATTGACTAGTGATTCAAGGTATGCAAACTCCTTCACAGAATATATCTCGCCGTTTTCTATATGGCAATATGGTGAGTTAATTAACGTAAGTGCACTTGCACTTTTATATGTATTACCTAAATTCTTCGTATACTTTCTGCATCCAGATAGGGGCTATATACAACAACACTAAAATTAAAATTAAATTGCGACAAAAAAAAGAGCCTCACAATGAATTGTTTTAACCTTTTTGCTAAGATAGTACCTGTTAACATAAATCATGTTCAAGTTAGCCTATGCCATGGCAATTTTGTGATTTACATGTATTTTGAATTTTACGTTTGAATCAAAGGTTAATCCCAGATTTTTCGCATTATCAACAGGCGATATTTGTTGACCTTCTACAGATAGCTGCAGTTGACTTGATACAACCGATTTATTACTAAGGCCAAAACTGATGTTTTGCTGGCATTTATATTTAAGGAATGGCTTCGTGATTTTGCCATAAGAGCTTCAATGTCCTTGTTAATAGCATCAGTTGCTTCGGCTATATCATGAGGGGAGAAGGAAAGGTATAACTGCGTATCATATCGTATCGTCATTTTAAAAATCTGAAGTTACAGGGTGAATAAAAGTGAACCTAATATCAATCCTTGAGGAACGCCACAGGACACTGAGATGCGGCGTTGTCGATTTTAACTCTTTGTAATCTATTGTTGCTACGAAAAACTCTACCGCTCTATCAGATAAACCTATATATTTTAGCACAGAAAACAAAATTTCATGATTTTTATCGTATCAAACGCTTTAGAGTAATCAAGTAGAGCACCACAACTGTAATATTTTTTTGGTCCGTTCCTCTCAAAATATCATCAGTGATGTTCAACAACACTGTTTCACAACCATGTAATGATCGAAATCCGGACTGCACCTCAGCGAGTATCCGAAACTTTCCTATATACTCACGAAATTGCGTTCTACCTCTCTCCATCTCTCCAAGACTTTTGATACCTCAGGCAAGATGCTAATCGGCCTTAAACTTTAAATACAAGTGGGTTATTTTTGTTGGGATCGGTTGTATCAAGGCCTGTCTCCAGCTATCTGGAAATATACTTTCCTGTAGGCAATGATTGATTATATGGGCTAAATATATAATATAGCAATATAAAAGCACAGTACATTAATAATAATTTAATTGTAAACCCATCATTTGATTTCATGCTAAAGTATTTTTTTTACCCTCAATTCAAATGGACCTGCATTTGGATTGATATTGTTGATATAATAATCAACAATTTTATCAGTTGGTAGATTTGGGATGCAATTTACGTAATAATTATTAAGCCCATCAACACCTTTCAAATTATTCGGTACTATATTAACCTGCTTACCAATACATTGAATCGGTTGAAAATAAGATAACCTGTATAAGGTGATCTTTAGGCCTATATTACCATACGGCTGCGTGATCTGAAACGCAGCCTCAAAGACACAACTAAAATTTATCCAGACCACGCAGACTCAAGTTGCTTCGTCTGCTGACCAGTTCCTTCCGATACGTGACCACTGATGAGCTGCAAAGGATATGTGGACTACCACGCATAAAGGATTACGTCATAGAGGGCCCAAAATTTTTTCTCGTGAAAATTTCCACCGCTGTCTTGGCCAGTGGTATCGCAGACGTCAGACACTTCGACAATACGCAACATACACACGGACTTATTCACCAAAAGCTAGCTTTTCTTACCAGAAGACAATAGCAATTATAATAACACAAGACATCCCTTGCGCCACGAGACAAAACACTTATCCCACTATGATCCTACCCTCGAATATTTCCTCCCCTGAGAAATCCAATGAGAAATAAAAACTACAATCAAATTTAATTCCATATAGATCCTTCGAAACTATTCCTTTTTACATACTTGAACAAAAAGTATTGTAAAGTAGGTTTTTTCATTTCATTTTCCTACACGTTTTAAATATAATCCTCAATCTCTTCCTCCAGCATCCTTTTTATTTTAAAATATTTTAAACTCAGGTATAAGACAAACAAAATTTGCATAATCGTCAATCACGAAGTGCAACAATCTGATCAATTCCTGCAGCTCTCTGAATTTACCTTGCCTAACACCGGCAGGTCGAAACACCTCACGTTCTCACGACGTTTGTGATGCTACGCCTTGACTACTATGATTATTAACTGATATAAATAAAAATAAATTCATATATCTTAAACCCTTGACATGTGCAAATGAAAACGTTTAATAAAATCATTTTAGTGGTTAATGGCTTACCAAAACTATTTCAAATCCTTCCATATTTTATATTAATCCCATTGGTTCTAAGTGTATGCTCGAAATATGCTTTCTTTTCATTCTTACACGCCGAGGTAATATAAATAAGTATATTTTTGTATTAAATGCCAGGGAATATCTGTGCAGAGCGCCGACACACACTAAGATGTGGCGTAGTGAGTTCGAATCCTGAAAATATCAAACTTTTTTTTATTAAATAATAATTTTTTTTATTTACTTTTTTTTTACTTTTTTACTATTATATGTTTTTGTTCTGTTTTGTTATTTACGGATTTTGAATCGTTCACGACGTTTTTGAGGAATAATAATGGAAAACGTCACAGTTACTGCGCCAAATAGCTGCCTGTTTTTGAAATATCCAAATTCTTCACCGAAGAATTTTTTTTTTCTCGCTGTATTAATATTCAAAAAATCGTAAATTTTACATTTTTATAATTTTTTTATGCTTTATCGATTTTCGTAATAAAAAAAATCATGCCACTTCCCATTATAAATCTATTTTGTAACAAAAGACAAATATTTCTCTTATGAATGCCCTGTAGAACACTCACTACTCACAGTGGCTTTGTTGCAAAAATTGCCTTTGCCGCATTCGCATTTTAATTGTAATAAAATAGATAATTCTTATATAACAGAGCATATATGCCCCGTAAAAGTTCCACAGCTGCACCTAAGGCTACTACAAGTAAGCTATAGAGCAATTCTGCTGTGCAGCAGAAGTTGTTTAGATGTTCTTAGAGTAATTAAAAAAGCTTATATAAAACAGTTTTACCATTTGGTTGTAAGAATATTCTTAAAACACAAAATTTCAGTTGTTTTGTTCCCAAAGACAAAATTGAGTTACGGGAAACCTTTATACAACCAATTTGAAATCGTAGTTTGCTAGTTAGATACATATTTTATATTTTAATTTAAATTTATATGTTTATGTAATGAGAAATCTGTAAAATTTAAATGCGCACATTATTCGATTTAAGGCCCAAAGTACTATTAGCCATAATATTCAAAATATTTTCCATTTTTATATTTTCATATAAAATGGACCTTTAAGTTTATTTAATGCATAATATGTAAAATTTTAATGTACAAATGAATGGTTGTAGTGCTCAAAGTTTTTAAAATAATGCACACTTAATTTATATCCATTTTAGATATATTTACTCTCCTCGGTCGTATACAACTGCGTTTAACAAAAGTTGTATATTATTTCAAAGGTAAGGTATATGCTATTCTAACGTAGTAACCAACGCAACGCTTTGATATACTCATGAAAAAACCATTTTGCTTTATACCCTAATACATCGAACGCAATAAATGCGTCAAATTCTAGCATCAATCACACGCGATTGAACTCTCGCTTTCTTGTTTTTGTAGCTCATATTTGGCAAGATCAATGACTATCCAGACATACTTTTTATTTCACTAATGCACGTTTATATCTGCTGTAGGCACAATGCAAATTCAAGCATTTCATAAAATGATTAGGGATTTTACAAAAAACCGACCTAATATATGCGATAAAACTTTCTTGCGTTATTATAAGATAATTGTAGGCAATTTGACAAAATCCACGCGAAACGTGAGTGGAAATATATGAATCTCATCATGCATGCTTATTATGAAGCATTTTAAATTTGCCTAACACATATAATAAAATTCAAATCCAAGTCAGAGCGAAGAAAGTTTAGAACAAAAAAAATCCTTCGTTACCCTCTATATTAAAACTGTGAAGCAGATTATATGCATTCTAAACAATTATTATTATTATTGGAGACGCTCGGAAATTTATTTGCAACGAATACCGATGAGAGATTCACGGATCTGTTTCGAACTTGTTGATACTCATCAGCGCGAAATAGACAACATTTCTACAGAAGTGGATTCCTAAATAACTTATAAAGGTTGAGCTACTTGTAGCTCAAGCAGGACCCCACAGGCATCTATTGCAAACTCTTGGAATTCCCAAATCGGGAAATATGATGAGAGATTACAAGCTCGAAACCGGCCCTCGGAAGTTTCTAAGCCAACAGAAAGTATCTTAATCGTATGAATATGCCGAAGATGCTTCGTTGCTCACGGTGGAGATCGCAGTCACACTCACTACATCAATGTCACCTATTTATAAAACAAACCTATGTATTTAAATATAACCGCACATACCGAAGATGCTAGTAATAGTGCACCCTTGAATTTACATGGAAGTCTAGTGTGATATTGAAGTCGATACAAAAAGTTTGATTTTCCATCACTGTAGAAAGAAAGGCGTAGTGCTTGCACCTGATTGCTTCACTCAGATCACGTGATACCTTTTCACTCGACTGCACTCTTCAAAAAATTCTAACACTGAAAGGACACACCTCTCTGGTCCACTTACCATTGACCTCAATCTCGACTGCGAACGCAATCGCAGTCGAGACCTCGATCGTGAATAGTGAGGCACATTCGACATGTTCGTATAGTGAGTCTCATCACTATTTCATCAGTTTATATGAGAGTTCAAATGCACCGACGTTTGATTCTTATCGAGATCATTGTAGGCGCGTCTGAAACGCCGCCTGCAAACTGCCGAAATATAGATGAGACGAGTTATACCTTAAAGTTTTCGTTAATATGGTGTGCAGAATGGCACCTTTCGTCTGAAACGCATGACAAGAACTTATATTCTGACGGCACTAGTCACATATTCTGTAACTTTTGAAAGTACATTTCTACTCTTAAGGCGATTCGTTATAAATCTCAGAAGAAATACTACTTAAACTCTGAATCCTGGAACAGATGAGAAGGATAAATCTCTACTTACTTCAAATTGCTACTCTGTGTGTATTTATTTTCCAAATATGTTTGTTCCATTGATGTCTTTTTTCTTATACGCGTCTTGATAGTATTCACTTTTAGATCGACTTCGTTAATTTCTGTGCTAGAATTGACGTGAGGAACTTTGTGAAATTGCTTACTGATTCATCCCACAGGATCGCACGAGGAGTTAAACTTAAAGATAAGCCGTCAAACTTGAATTCAATCAAAATTAGGGTGGCGCATCTTTCTCGACTTCAGAATTATTGATTTTCCACCCCTGAAAATGGTTCCACTTGTTGAAAAAATAATCCCTGCAAAATATTACTGAGGCAAGATAAAGGAAAGGGATGCCCCAGAACACATCACATTTACAATATGGGAATAAATGGAATTTTTTACATACTTTTGTTAAGAACCTGTTTAATTTATATTTATTATAACGTTTATCTTGAAGATGATTAATGCCTCATTAGGCCTTATAAATGTTGAAAGTTTTATCTACGTTATGAGTTTAAATATCTCTTATGTCATCGTACATTCGCAGTCTAGGATAGACATCTGTAATTAAAATAAAACTACTGTTTCCATTTTCTCTTATTTTATTAAAAACCGCTGCCCAAGGAATCACTACTTCCACATCCAGATTGTCTAGCCAAATCGCTCACAACGAAAAAATTTTGTATGTGGAAATAATTGTTTATGTAACTTTAATAATATAATATTTCAAATCCTCTACCCCAAAAACCCATAAAACGATACCCCACATCGGTAGTGGGGTGGGGGTGGTGATAGGGGGTGGCAGTGGGGGTGGATGAAGTAAACTCACATTAAATCACAATTTTTTTCATCCCCTTTAATAATGGGGTGGGTTGGCAATTGGGGTGGCTAATGCCAAAATTTTTTTTGAGACCATAGTTTCTCTTGTATATACTAAATAACAATTTTATGAATTCTTACCTGCTTGATTTATCTATTTACCCCAATTTACCGCCCAACCCTTCGACGGAACTAGATGAAAATATAATCTAGTTCTAGATCTCGTTAAAGTACATATGTGTACCAAATTTCAAGTCAATATCTTAAACGATTCCAGAGTAAACGTGCGCACAAAAAAGTTACAGACAGACCGACAGACAGACAGACAGACAGAAAATTTTTTTTGTTCAAATTTAAAATCTCGACGTTTCATGATATTCTAAGCCTATTTAAACAATAAAAATTAAAAAAAAAATTTTGTCGTTATTATACTTCCACTGGATGTGGAAGTAAAAATGTACACAATTTTTTATCTTATCTGGTACTAAATACTATTCTAAACAAAACAAGTACAAATAAACATATGCATACTATGATCCCGCTATATTATTATAAACTATATGTTCTTATAAATTATATTTATCAATGCTCTGTGCTATATATTGATTTGTGTAAAAGATATACTATATTAATAACACCAATACCGAGATGGTAGCAGTGGACTAGACTGCGGTTGTGTGAGGGACAACACGGTCTAGTCGCTCTCCTCTCCTGAGTTCGAGTCTCAGCTGCGGCAGATGGCAATGTCGCAGGGAATGGGTGTTGTGATGTTGTCTATGTGTGAGTGTCTGTCCTGGTAGAGTGGAAGATCAGCCTACGGCTGAACTCCGCCAGGACATTAATATAAATAAGGCTAATAAAAAAAAAATTGAATTTGAATTTAAACAAAAATAAAACAACAAATTAAAACAAAATAAAACATATGTAACAAATGTAATAACAAAAATAATACTTTTTACATTATTCTAAAGCTTGCAATAGATTTTCTTTTTAATTTGGGAGTGATTTATAATCCTTTAAAACTTGCGAGTATAAATTGTCTTTGATCTTCATGTTTCTCAGTTAAAATTTCATTGTAGTCACCACAAACTTAACACCTCTTGCAGCTGCGCTAGTTACTACTTTAAGTTTGTTTACAATATTAACACAGTGTTTATGAAACCCATTTTCACCTTAAGTTGTTGGATCGTTTTCTAAAAATTCTGTAGGCAGGCTTAATTTTTCAAAAAACTGTTTACTGTTTTAGCCTCTATCCTGAACTTTCTTATTATCAATGTCGTTAATGTCATGAATCATAAGTCGTTTAATACCTTCTTCATTTGGAGTTTTTCTATTCAAATCTTCAACCATAGCTCTCTTGGTAATAACCGAAATGTCGTCATCAAAGAAAGACAAACCAACATTCATTGGATTTAGGTCCCACAAAATGCTTGTGGCTTGAAATATTTCTCTGTCAATATTTTTATAATTAATGAATTGTTTATAAAATTATAAGTCGTAAAAAGTGGCTTTACTAACATATGGCGCTATAAACCAAACCTTTATATAAAGACTTAAAATAAAAAGTGTATATCTTGAATAAACAATAGTTTTAGACAGTAAATTGCCTTGGATATCCAATGTGCACCGGGGCTATAAAAGACCATGTTAGTGTATTATTCTTCAATTAAAAGTTTAGAAAGCATAAAAATTAGTTGATTAATTGATCACGGTTTTAACGATGCATCCACGAAATTTGCAACTTCAGCTTTAACTGACTGTAAAATGTGTTTATTTTTTTCTACCTGAAGTCCAGTTTTTACTTTATTTTGGACCAAAATTCCCTAAAGCATTTAAAAAGTAGTACGTTTGGTCCAGATGAAGAAGGCATTTTTAATGTCAAACAGTCCTCTCAAAACAAGTTAAAAATATGGTGCAAGGAAAGTACAAAATATCTCTTTCTAACAATATTGTGACTGCGGCTTTAAATATCCCATATTGGATGTTCCGGTGTCACAACCTTTCTTTTCCAAATTTAATTCGGCAAGCACCTCATAAACTGCTCCAGCCTATTCTTATCCTGCTGAATTCGGCAAAGCGGCTACGCCAAGTAGTTGTTCAATATTTCAGCTGGTAACTAAGGCAGCAAGCCTATCGTCATTTTATTTTCTAGTTAGAGAAGGTAAAATTTTTCGATCCCAATGGGCTACATCAGCCACCCAGAAACTGTCTTTAATTTTGCAGATCTTTCTTAGCGCATACGTTGTCTAGAGCGCTGAACTTGCCACCTATGTAAAATACAGTTGCAAATTGAAATAAAAACTTACCGTTGGGACTTTCATTCATTTAAGAACGTGTAATATTACAAGAAAAGTTATTACCAAATGCAACATAATAAATTTTATGGTTAAAATATTTAACACAGTAAAACAATCTGCGAAAACAGGTAGACTCGCCAAGGTAGTTATTTATAAATTTTTAGCGCGGCATGGGTTCCCGTTCTCTGATTCACCAGAAAATTGCACATACATTATTTCTAGTATGATGAAATATTTTCGTGGGGTGGGACACAAAAATTAAAAAGAAAAGTTCACCCCTATAGAGATGAACCATCTTAGTGTATATATTGATTAAATAACATTAATTTTTTATAAAAGAAAAATAATTCAGTGCATAACTAAATAAATGTGTATAAAACAAACCAGATCTGCGCAGCACTTACGCTAAGATAGGGACATATCTGCGAAGATACTTTATCTCAACTACAAGGATTCAGCGATATAAAGTTCCCAAAATATTGAAATTACCACCGGATATTCAGGAATATATTGGGACATTAGAAAAAAAGCTGTTTATTAATGTCAGTAATAAATTTTTTAAAAGTAATTCCATATTTTATTTTTAGTTTTTCCCATAGTGGCATAGTGGCAAAGTTTATGAAAAAATACAGGTAAAATTTGCCAACTTTCGGCAACTACTGAGAGCGTAATATTTTAATATTTATTAGCTGAATCTAAGATGTCTAACTGTCTAACACTTTGGTGAGGCAAACGCAGACGGCGCGGCGGCGATTTACTGTGCTCCGTGCTATGTATACTGTAAAGTAGTATGCAAGAGTACATGCAGTCGTCTCAGCGAATATTCCGAACTTTCGCGAATATTCGGGGCTCCCATCATTACAAGGACTAGAGTGATGGTAATGGTCGACTGACACAAAAAGTTTCAAATTCACCTTTCAAAGATGTGTTTAACAATTTTGATTTGAGAGTTGAAGAGACTGACGGTAATACTATTTATTTAAATTTTGGTTCGCTTATGGGTAGCTTTATAAGTCCCCATGGGCGATTTTATCTTTGCTCCACTCTCAAAATACGCCTATGGAGACGTCCGTCCATTGGTTTTATGATACTTTGTTGTACTTCATCCACATTTTCATTAAAATTAAAAAGTCCTCGTTATTGAAGGTAACCACTCTTCGTACTAATCAAAAACGTCGCATTTCGTAATTCGATTTTTATTGGCAGAGTCAGATCTCATTGCTGTATGGAAAATTTTTTTATTGGATTTAACTCGTCGGTCGATTTTGTTATTAAACCGAAACTGTCTTATCGAAGTAAGTCAGAAACAATTATTTCAATATCGGCAGCATTCTTTTTACGGATGAAATTCTCTTCGATTTATTGACACATGATGCACCGCGGAAATGAGTCATAGTTACGGCGTGACTATAAGGGCTGTACATAATTATGGACTACACACTAAGTGAAAAATCAAATCGGTGGAAGTTGTGTAATTATTTGAAGATTAAACATTCTTTGCCCTAACAATTCCGTTGGTTTTATGTGTCTACAATTAGAAATAAGTTAGCTAGATTAATTGCGCTAAAAGTAATAAATTGTTTTGATTCCGAATCCTCGGTTTAGGTGGAAATAAATGGCTTGGTTTATCTATTTTGAACTTACATTTGCACTATATCCCACTGCAATTAAGGTCCGTTAGGACAGCTATAAATGGGTCTATTCTAAGTAAATGGTGTTACCAAACAAAATGCTGAGCATTTGCTAGTTAAGAGTTAATAACATCCATTTTAAAAATATTGTATGTTTAAGTTTAATGTTTTAAACACAGTTCTTTACACAACCTGATATATTTATGTGTTTATTCTATTTATCTGTGCGTGTATTTAACTGCAAACATATATGTAACAGAGAAAAATATTTATTGCAATTTAACAATATTAATATTTCCATTACTACTGTCCTATTTTTATGAGAGTTAAACGTAAAATTATTATATTCTTGCTTCTGTTTTTTCTCAAAATGCATATCTCAAACATCAATCTCGATGAGTGGGGTTAAAATAACTGCCTCAGGGCAAGTGTATCAGGAGTCTGGATATATCAGGAGCTTGAACACAAAAACAAACTAACTTCAAAAATTCTTGTTCATTTTCACTCAAATTAAACAACTACTCTTTAGATAGCTCTGAGCTACCCAGGATTTGCTGTGGCTCTATATTTTCCTTCAATCATGTCATCGCAAACCGTCAACCGCCAACCGTCATAACCTCCAATCCAAACAACAATTTTATTTTATGTAGACCTATGACTGAAAAGAGAAAAAAACAACTTATTGAATGTGTAAATAATGTTATTTGTACATTTTATGAAATACAAAATCCTAATGAATCTGCTAACTTTTTAGTTAATGTTTTATCAGACTTTTATAACCAATGTTTTAAGGGGAAACTTATAAAAAAGCCTATATCAGAAAATAATGTCTTTATTTTTGACAATAATTTACAAGAATTAAAACGAACATTAGACGCTGTCCATATAATCGCTTGTTGTACCAAAAATGATAATGATGTTCAGATGTATATTAGTGGCTTCTATGAGTCGGACAGACATGCCTAATGAGACTATGTCTGCCCCTGTTTTTGAAGATATTGAACACGATGGCGGTGGTTTAAACTCTTTCCGAGTTAACCCCACCCCCTCAAACGGCCAAAAACCACCCCCCAAATGGGTTAAGGCGGATACGGCGTCTCATACCGACTAAACCTGCGTCACCGTTTTAGAGGATGCTGAACATGATGGCGGTGGTTTAAACTCTTTCCGAGCTAACCCCAACTCCCAAGCGGCCAAAAACCACCCCCCAAATGAGTTAACGCGGATACAACGTCTCATACCGACTAAACCTGCGTCACCCCTCGTTTTCGAAAATTCTGAACACGATGGCGGTGGTTTAAACTCTTTCCGAACGGCCAAAAACCACCCCCCAAAGGGATTAACGCGGATACGCCGTCTCATACCGACTAAACCTGCCCCCCCCCCGTTTCGAGGATGTTGAACACGATGGTGATGCTGGATCTTCTTCCAGAAGCAAACTAACCCCTCAAATGGCCAAAACCAGGTTTTATGAAGTGCACCGGATAAGAGAAAATGAATCATATGTTCACAGATCATTGAATACACAACGGATGATGATTCCAGGTTTCTTGATTGATGGTTCAACTGAAAAAATAAGTAGTTTTTGGTCGTTTGAGGGGTTAGTTTGCTTCAGGGAGAAAATCCAGCATCAAAATCGTGTTCAGCATCCTCGAAAATGGGGGTCGACGCAGGTTTAGTCGGTATGAGACGACGTATCCGCGTTTCACCCCTTTCGGGGGTTGTTTTTGGCCGTTTATGGAGTGGGGTCAACTCGAAAAAAGTTTAAACCACCGCCATCGTGTTCAACATCCTCGAAAACGGGGGGATGACGCTGGTTTTGTCGGTATGAGACGGCGTATGAGACGGGGGTTGTTTTTGGCCGTTTATGGAATGGGGTCAACTCGAAAAAAGTTTAAACCACCGCCATCGTATTCAGCATCCTCGAAAATGGGGGGCGACTCTGGTTTTGTCGGTATGAGACGACGTATCCGCGTTAACCCCTTTCGGGGGTGGTCTTTGGCTGTTTGGGGGGGGGTTAACTCGGAAAGTGTTTAAACCACCGTCATCGTGTTCAGCATCCTCGAAAACGGGGGGAAGACATAATCTCCTTAAGCTATAAATTGGTGATACTTTTCGAGGTTTTTTCCGACTCACAGAAGCCACTATAATACTCTAAAGAAAGATTATAAAAGCAAAATAAATCATGCCAAATTAGAATCAATTCTAACTTCCAATTCTAACTTCCAATAACAAACAAAAAACAGCATGGGACATTATCAACAAAAACAGAAAAAATGAAAACACGTATGTAACTTCTGACATAATGGCTGATTATTTCTCAGACTACTTTGTTGATGCTATAAATATCTTAATGACTAACTTTGATAATGTTAACAATACAAAGTTTTCGGATTTTCTAAAGAATGCACCTAGTGCAAATATATCTTTTTTTCTATTTCTAGTTTGTGATCTGGAAATTTTAACACAATTAAAAAATAGTAAATCTAAGGATATATATAATCTTAACAGTGGAATTTTAAAATTAGCTGGTGATGTTCTTGCAAAGCCTATTGCACATTTAATAAATATATGTATTGAAAGCGGAATTTATCCTGATATATTCAAAAAAATCACAAGTTACACCTACAAAAAGGTGACTTTAATAATACAGACAGTTATAGACCTATCTCCATTATACCTGTTATCGCAAAAATATTTGAGATCGTTCTTATAAATAGACTGCTAGATTACTTCGAAAAAACAATTTACTAACTGATGCCCAATTCGGCTATAGACAGAAGAGATTCACTATTGACGCAATCTGTGAAATGTACGGAAACATTATAGAAGCTTTTGAGAAATGCACTGCAAAATTTTACGACATGTCTAAAGCATTTGATACAGTTAACCATGATGTTCTAATACGAAAATTAGAATATTATGGGATCAGAGAAAAAGCCTTAAATTTTTTTTTTATTTTTTTTTATTTTAAATGCTTTATTTATATTAACGTCCTGGCGAAGCTTAGCTAATGCTACTCTACCACTTAACCAGGACGGCGAGATGAGTTACGGTAACCCATCCAAGTGATGGATTCGCCCGGATGTGCTTAACTTCGCCGATCGAGCCCAGTCACTGAAACCGGTACCGTACCTCACCTCATCTATTTATCACTTATCTTGCGGACCGTCAACAGTGTGTTAAGTTTAATGATAAAGTATCAAAACTTTCTAATGTTGATTACAGAGTGCCACAGGGGTCAGTTCTGGGTCATGTGCTGTTTATGATATACATTAATGATATATCATTCAATTGTGCTACTGAAGTGTCTCCAATAATGTATGCTAATGACATGACATCTTTGGCAAGCAACGAGCTATTTTCCAACCTATGTACTAAGGAAGAAGAAACTGATAATTTAATAAAAAACTGGGCAAGGAGTAATTATCTTGCCATAGATAACGGCAAAACAAAAACTCTAAATTTTGCAGTGAAAAAGAGGGAGATAAATAACGAACCTCTTAAACTCCTCGGTGTGCATTTGGATAATTCATTGAATTTTCAGTTCCAAATTTACAGTTTATCAAAACGGTTGTCAACTTGTATTTATATAATAAGACAACTCAGAAACAAAATTACAGCAGATTGCTTAAGAGTAGCCTTTTTTCCATTTTTCACAGCATAATGACGTACGAAGTGATAGTATGGGGGTCATCATGTCATTCGAGCAAAATCTTTAAATTACAAAAAAAGTTATAAGAATAATGACTAAAGCTAAATATGATGACCACTGTAAACCCATTTTTAAAAGTCTCCACTGCCGTCATGTTTTATATATATATATGAATGCTTGTGTCATATTAAAAAATTAAAAAGTAACAAAATCACCAAGCAGGAGGACATACATAACCATGACACTAGGACAAAAACAAATTTAAGATTGCCCAAATATAGACTAAGTAAATCTCAAAATTTCTACCTATATCTATCAATAAAATTGTTTAATGTGTTACCTAAAGATTTACATAATCTTGATATGAGTGTAAACACGTTTAAGCTAAAAATAAAAAATATCCTTTTCTACTCATATGACGAATACTTTGAATATTTTGGCCCTTGCCCAATTTATGGTCTGCCTAATTAGATTCATTTTATTTAATGTTATATTTTAGCATTTTTGCATTAACTGTTTTTTTTGTGTTTTTGACAATTTTATATTTTACTTTTTCCCTCTACTTGAGGTACTAGTTTTTATGGCTACTACTTATTTTATATTGTGTTATCGTGACTGTTTTTTTTTTGTTATAATTGTTCTATTGTATTCTATCCTATTCTATTCTATTCAAACATATGCAGTATAAAAATTATAATAATATAGTATAATATAGTATAATTTGACGTTTTTATAGATAAGTGGAAGTAATAAGAACAATCTGTTTCATGTCAAATCGACACCTTCTATTTTACCCACTAGCCCAGTAGGTAGGCGCAAAAACGAATTCTGCCTCCTAGAAAATAGCTACTTGTGCATTATTAAGAATACGAGGTGGATCATAGTTGCTCGAGAAAGTAAATTGATGTCTAAAACACATTAATGCGAGATCGACAATGACACTGCGCGCAAATTACACACATGATTTTATCTACGATCATTTTAATTCAGCCAAAGTCCAAAAAAGGCCGATTAGGGGAAATAATTCGTGTAGAGGCCAATTTTTGTACAATTATCGGGGAGGACTAAATGTCCTCACCGGTGGGTGGTGAGGGGTAGTTTAAAGGTCCCCTTTTCACGTCTTTGTTGAATAACTCGAAAAAGTGTTCTTACACAAAATTAAACTAGATAAAATTTGCTACAAATAAGTTCCTATTCATTTTTTATGTGGGATCAATATTTTACGACATATAGAGGGTGAAAAAAACGAGAATTTTTAAAAATCATGTTTTAATGGTGTAAAATGAAAATTTGATGTAATGAAGTCGGTTCAGACCGTATATTAATGTCTGTACAACATCTAAGTGCAATAGTGCTGGACAAAGTATGTTTGTTTAGAAGACCACGCATAAAAACCTGGAATAAATAATATGGAATCCGTTGTCATGATTTGACAAATTAAAAATAGAATTCTCAGAATTTTCAATTTATTTGAACATCGTTTTTTTTTTAACCTATCTTCAGTTAATTTTTAAAAATCACCCTGTATATTAAAAATAAATAACACATTTAAGCTATTTAACACATAATAGAATTAATGAGAGAATTTTACCTGGAAAAATTCGTGGTATTTCTGTTTTTAGAGCGCTGAATCAGAATTTTTAATTTCCCACCAAAAATTCCCCCCGCAACCCCCTCAAATTTAGAGAAAAGGTCCGAAAAATCGTTTTTGGTTTTTTATTGTTTTTTGCTCTCATTTTTGAGTTTTTTCTCTAAATTGGAGGGGGTTGTGGGGGGAACTTTTGGTAGGAAGCTGCAAATTTGGATTCAGCGCTCCAAAAAACGTAAAGTAAACCTATTTCCAGAACTACCATGAATTTTTCCAGGTAAGGCTTCTATATGGTCTCTAATATCTGGAGTATATATTGTTTTATTAGGAGTAAAAGTGATACTTTTGTTCGTCGGCAATTACAGTCATAATACACAGTCAAAACAAGTGGCTTTTACTTCGAATAAAACATGCTATTTTTCCTTCAAACGTCGATTAACTATAAAAAAATAAAGATAAAAATTCTCCAATTTCACCACCAAAAACGTATTTTGTTAATAAATAAACAAACAAATAATTACATGTTTAAATGGTCAAATAAGGTTGTGGTTTTTTCATTGGCCAGTATTAGCAGTGCAGTTGAAATAAATGGCGAGACAGTGACTGTGATCTGACAATTTTCCAAAGAACCGCCAAAGCAAAAAAAAAGGATGAAGATATTGCAGAGCTCATGAAATATAAATTATCTCCATTCCCATTGACTCTCTTCAATGACGGAATGAGGAAAGGAAAGAAGTATTCTCTCTACGATGCTCTTACAGAGGATAATCATGCAACTCACGATCTCACAACGAGGGGAAGATGGACCGCTAACCCCGGTTACCACCAAAGAACAGTAGCTCCGATCTTGAACTTCATCTTTTGTCGATGTTCTACTGGGTGTGGGGGACGCTGTGGTTTCCGAACAGCCGGCATTCCATGCTCAATGGTGTACGGCACTTGTCATGGTACGTGTATGAATGGTGCACCATTAGACGACAATGTGGATGACGACGATGATGATGATGATGATTTTGATTCAGCTGACTTTTAAAATGTTTAGATTTAAGATAATATTCGTGTATTATTAATAATATAGTTAGTTAGTTTTAATTCATTTAGTAGGTATTAAAATTTCATTTATGTCATTAAAACTCGATTTTTTTAAATACGTGATTTTTACACCCTCTGTATCTCATAAAGTATTGATCCTAGGAAAAAAAATTAAAAAGAACTTATTTGTAGGAAATTCCATTTAGTATAATTTTGAATATAAACACTTTTTTGCTAGAGGTTGTAGTTTTCGACTTATTCAAGAAGAACCTGAAAAGATAACCTTTAAAGTACGTAACCTTTAGTCACGTCGTCTAAAGGACGTGACTAAATTTATTTTTACTGTGGGCGCCAATTCGCACGTCTTTCAACGTAAGATGGCTTTATCTACTCTCAGTGGGGTTTGTCTAAATTTTTATGAGACCACCATGGATCGGAGTTTTATAATAGACGGAAATAGGTTAAAGTTATACCTACAGTAGATTGCTTACTGCTCTCTCCAATCTGCCTTCTAAACACTGCTTATTACTCTAATCACTTCTTGATTTCTTAATTACTTTTATAGAATTCCTCCCATTAGTTTCCGTGATGTGATCGATGTTCTGAATAACAGGCCTGTTGATCTAATGAGAATCTTATACATTCGGTTGTCGACCTGCACATGAAAAGGCCTGAGAAGTTAAACTTAAAGTTAATTATTCAGTCAGGAAAATTCAAGCGTTCAATAATACCATTTATGTCATAAAGTTTAAAATATGTACAAATAAACGTGGTAGACACACTATCTAGTTATAGTTGAAGTAATCTTAATAGTGAGCCGTTATAAGGGGCGAGAAGAACTAATAGGCGGCAACTAGATATCCCGTCTTTACTCCACTTTTACATTAAATGAGAGAGAAGATACCGGCTATTTGATGTATGTTATCCAATGTGACTTGCGGGAGTATACCTTTGAATGTGTTGTTTAATCCAGGCTCGACCGCAGTCAAGCTTATACTGTCGGGGTGAAGATATTAATAATAATAATAATTCGATAATTACTTTATATTTCTTTATTTCGTAATGTGTTTTTGAAAATAATGTTAGTAAGTTTTATTACCAATTCATAGCAGTGCTTTGGGGATTATTGTAAGTCTAATATTATAAAAAGTAAACGAGCAAACAATATAGTTAAATCCGGTTCCTTGCCTCTCAACGTCGCTCACAAATGCGATTGCTTTATCTACAATAATGTATTTCATAGGAATCTGCCAAACATGGCAAGGGCAGACGCTTTCTTACTGAGATACAGGGTGTTGAAGTCTAAAATAAAAAAATTATTTTCACATATTATTTTAAAATTACAAAAATATATTTTTACCATATTTGATGGATAGTGTCTAAATACATTGCTCTAGAGTGCCTATTTCTCGAGATATTTGAATTCGAAAAAGCGGCTACATGGTATTTTAAATTTCAGTGTTACTCATCTCACAAATCTAATATCCTTGACATCCAACTAATGCCTTATTGTTTCTGTACATAGTAGGCCGAAACAATAATGTTTTTGCTTAGTAGGCTAATGATATTTAGTTTTCCTAGAACTGTCAAATGTTGGTTTTGCCGTAATAGGTGTTGTTTAACAGTTCACAAAACTTATTCATTGATAATGCACCGTCATAATAATTTGTCGAATACGGAAATTCGAGACAATGTATGTAATTATGCACAAGAAAATTATCGAAATCAATGGAGCCCAATCTGAACATTTATTAAAATAAATTGCTACTACCTGCAAAACGTATTGTTTCATTTTCAAAGCTTTTTTAAATTCAAATATCTCGAGAAGTAGGCACTCTAAGGTAATATATAAAGAGTACCTTTTTGCGTAAAAATTATCGAAAAATAAAAGAAACCCAAGAAAAAAAATATTTGGCCAGAAATATTAAGTAAATTTAAAATAATATGTGAAAATAATTTTTTAATGTTTAACTTCAACATCCTGCATCTCAGTAAGGAGGCAAATTTTATCTAAGTATTTTTAGTCAAATCTTCATATTTTGGGCCAAGGATTCTTCACGTAGCGTATGACCAATTATCAATGAAACACCCTGTATAGGAATTAGCTCGAAAGTGAACTCTTGGTACTCTACTATGATCAATTATTAATGAAACACCCTGTATAGATATCCATATAAAGTATTTCTATGGGCTAAGGGACTGTTTCTACTGTTTTCTCTAAAATTCAAAATTCGCTTTCCGCATGAGGGTATATTTTTCTAATGGTCATCCGGTGCTCCTATCCCACGGCCAAGTCGTCGGATGGTCTTAATTTATTTTCATGTTAAAAACCGCCTGTGGCAATTTTCGCCTTCTTTATCTAAAAATTCGTTTTGGAGGTTACGCGCCTTTTGCACTTTCCTCGGTTTAGTACTTAAAATTTTGCATATAATTTTCTAAGCATATATTAAACGTTCTGTTGCGAATATAAGTTAAGTCGAACCTCGGTACAGTTCTGGATTTTTTGCCATAAAAGATAAAGTGTCATATTCATTTCAGATAAAAAATAATAATATGTAAATATTTGTATTTGAAAGAGCAAATAAAAAATAGTTAAGATATTTGGAACCTCCAAGTAAATTATTTTTTAATCATTATAAAAATATTCAAATGAATTTAATTAAAATTATACCCAAAATAATCAATAACATATTGTTCGTGAAGTGCGGTCATATAAATTTCTTTTGTTAAATAATTATTTTTTGATAATTATTAAAAATACTCAAATGAATTTAATATAAATTAAACCCGTAATAATCAAATGCATTACTCTTAAAGTATGGTCACTTTCTTAAAAAATTTTAAGCGAGGTTTTTCATAATTACTAAATGTATTCAAACGATAAAGGAGAGAATCAAAATGGCACACAGAGTCACAAGGGCAATCACTGAGTAAAATAAACTATCATGGAATCTTACCAAATGTATGTACATAGCCGTCAAACGACCAACGATGACAGAGTAAGAAAGCGCGGCAACAACAAAAGCCAACAGAAGAAGTTTTTGAGAAGAGTAGAAAGGGACATCGTCCAACTACTCGCAAAAACAACAAGACGAAAACAGCGACATAAAACATCAACACTATTAGGAGGAAAGACAATTTAAAAAAGGATAGAAATGTACGCAATGAAGTACTGGGGACATGCCCAAGGAAGGGACCCAACACATCTACTGAAGAAAGCACTAGCACCGAACATCAACAAATTAAAAATAGGGACACCATACTACAGCACAGCGGAGAACAACTACTGAGAGGATCGATATATACTCTACGACAATCGGAAACCGAGGAATCAGAAGACTGAGAAAGAGAGGATTCGAAGAAGCGGAAACACACAAAGAGGAGCATAAGCACTCCATATTAAGACACAGTGCGGCACCATATTTCATAAGATGACTCAGAAGAGGTAGAAATCAAGAACCAAAAACACAAAAAAGGGAGCTCAAACGCTCCCTCATGACACAATGCGGTAACGCATCTCACAAATACCTACACCTCCCATCCCACATTCCTTTACCATGTGCCATGTAGCTCTCGCTGCTGGCAACAGGCATGACCTTAGTCCAACCCAGCGTCGACGAAGCAGGCCCAGCTGTATAACCATGGGAGTGGCAGCAATGCCTATCGCACGCTCGTAAATCAATCAATCAATCAACGACGTTGAAACATTTATACCATGTCCAATTTCGGCGTAGTTCCGAATATTAAATTTAAAATAAAGCACTTTTATCACAGAGTAGAGACGTAATTCTTTTCAATTTAATATTCAAGAAATTAAATATATTTAAAATCTAAATACTTTTAATAAATGTCTGATTATTAATGTCATTATTTATGAATATTTAAAGTACAAATTGTGAACAACACCTCCAAATTTCCATGAAATGGAACTAATTTGCAAATTATAAGACCAGTAATTATCCCAGTTTGAAGTTTATTATGAAAGCGGGATCCAGAAAATATTCAAATAAGCTACATCAAAAAGAACCAAAATTAGTCTTTGTAGCATAAATATCCATATCCACCTTTAACATAATTCTCTAATTTGCATTTTTATTGCAGAGTGTCTCAGTGACGGTGTCCATCTTGACGCTGACATTCATATCAATCGATCGATGGTACGCCATATGTTTCCCATTAAAGTTTAAGTCAACAACAGGAAGAGCCAAGACAGCAATTCTAATTATTTGGATCGTCGCCTTAGCTTGTGGTGAGTGTTTGATTAATTCAATCATTTTTGTATTAAACGTTCGTGACTTTGTAATTTACACGTCTGCAACGGTTTTAGTAGTTTGTAATTAGGTCTCGAAGTTTCGTTATTTTCGAGTCGAGGTATTCGCCTGAAAATACCGCAATATGTTTTCAACGTACAGTAGTTCAAAGTATATGGGTTAAACATTTTTTGTAAAACATTGAATCGCCTTTAGAAAAAGTGAATAAAAAAAAACTTCACCCAGTCGCCCGGTTAATTAATTGGAACTTACTACCTAATATCAATATTGGATATAGCTAAAAATACGTTTGATTCCGTTATTTGTTCATTTTTGCAGCGACCTGAATATCTATATTAGGTAATAAGGTCTGATTACCCGGACGACTGAATAAAATTTTATTTTCATAATTTTTAGCTACCTCTTTTTGAAGGCGAATTTTTTTAGCAAAATTTGTTTTACCATTTTTTGCGGAGCTTTAGTCCAATAATTATAAAAATTTCCATCACAAAAAATGTTATCTGAGATTTTCCTTCAGTAACTGTTAGTGGAGGGGTTATACATCACAAAACCACAAAAATCAGTTCTGGAGGTGCCGAGCAACCCCCCCCCCCCCAAAAAAAAAACCATCCCTTCGGTGAAAAAGCCTTATTTTACTGATGACTCGTTAACCGTTGAAGATATAAAAAAATTGCTCATCATAAAAAAGAAAGTTTGACTAATTTCCCAAAAAAAAGTCTTATTGTAGTTTTGTTTTATATGCCATGATTTTCGAGAAAATCCAAAATTTGTATTTTTATTGCGCGCGAATTTTTGTTTATTTGAAATTTTTTGCGCGCGGCCTATAGAAAAAATTGAATTGCTGAAAATGGGTTTTAAAGAGGATATAAAATACTCTCTTGTGTTGCCATTTTTTTATGGCTATTGATATTTATTAGTATATAAAAATAACAATATAATATAGTTATCTCTTGATTTTTTGCGCTTCTAACTATTCACAGGCCCATAGAAAATAACTGACTTTAATATAAGTTATAAATGCATTATCTTTTAGTTCAAGGTAGTATTTCAATGCAAAAAAAGTTAGGAATAAAAATATTCACATTTACAAATTTACCTGCCTGTTGAAATTAGCCAAATTTTGGCCAATTTTTTATTGCTTCCTAAAGATAAAAAAAAACATCTTGAAAATTTAGCTCAAAAAATTTTTTTGAGTTTATATAGGGTGTTCGCTAATTGGTGGTAGTCCTTTTAAAGAATAGTTGTACTCATAAAATGGAGTAACTTTTCTATTTAACATTTTTGTCTACTATGCCAAATAGCCGAAATAAAAAATTAGTAAATTTTTAAGATATACGGAAAACTGGCTTTTTAAGCCGGTAACGTCGCACGTTACATTTGTCATCGATCGCTCGCAGCCAGCGCTCGATGTGGATCGATCAGTGTTTATTACTGCGCCAGGCGGCGCTTATTGGGTGATTACACTAGTTTGTTTACATACATTATCAGTAGAGCAGTGCAGATTTTCGATGGGCGAAGTCTAAAATAAAAATGGAGGGATTTACTGTGCGTGAATATCATGACATGTTAATTATTTATGGTGAAGCCAGGAGAAATAACTCTCGTGCAGAGGAATTGTACCGCGAACGGTTTCCTAACCGCCGCAGACCAGATGCAAGAACCTTTGTTAGGCTATCGCAGAGAGTATTAGACACTGGATATTTACTTCCTCGAAGACGTGATGCCGGTAGACCATGCACTCGCAGATTTTTGGACGTAGAAGAGGACTTTTACGAATTGTGGAGGAAAATCCAGACGTTAATACGCGTGTCATTGCTAGACAATTGGGACTTTCCAATTCAACAGTTCACCGAATTTTGCGTGAACAATTATTGCATCCATACCATCTTAATCGAGTACAATTTTTGTTGCCAGAAGATTTTCAGCCACGAATAAACTGATGTCAGTGGTTTATTGCACAGTGTGAACAAAATCCACAATTTGCCGGGTGTGTACTAGTGACTGATGAGGCGACGCGACGGTTACACGGGCCGGCATTTTTTAATATTCATAATGCCCATATTTGGGCCGACGCTAATCTTCATGCTATTAGACGCAAAAATTTTCAACAACGTTTCTCAATTAATTTTTGGGCTGGACTTCTGGGAGACTTTCTATTGGGTCCTATTGTACTTCCTGCTCGTTTAACAGAGAGTTTTTAGAAAATACGTTTGCTGAACTCTTGTAAGATGTGCCCTTGCAAACACGTGGTCGTATATGGTTTTTGCAGGACGGAGCCCCCCTCCCCTCCCCCACACGGTGCACTTGAAGTACGAAGAGTATTAAATAATACTTTTCCCGATCGATGGATTGGTCGTTATGGTCCTGTGTCTTGGCCACCGCGTAGCCTAGATCTTACTCCAATGGATTTTTATGTGTGGGGTGATATTAAAAGGATCGTCAATGACAATGAAGTAAATAACGAGGAACATCTGAGGCAACGCATTTTTGCAGCATTCAAAACAGTGCGGACTAACCCTGAAAATTTTCAACGTTTTCGTACGAACTGGTTACGCCGTGCGCATGTGTGTGATCAAGTAGAAGGACGACATTTCGAACCCCTGTTAGAGCGAGGTTACACATCGTTGTAGAATTATTTTACAGAATGAGTAAGCGTATTATCTAATCACCTATTTATTGTGTTTTAAGTAAAAAAGTCGAATGTTTAATCAATGCTATGTTTTAAAGAAGTATAAAGATTCATTTAGATACCTAGTACAACAGTGCTTGCTTTGACTTTTGCTATGTTGCCACATAAATTATTTTCTAATTTCAGCCCTCGTTTTCAAATGCCTTTTTAAGAAAAATGCCATATAGAAAAGTTATTCCATTAAGTAAATACTATCCACCATTCTAAGGACTACCAACAATTAGCGAACACCCTGTATATCATATAACTATTGTTTTTAATCATTTAATAGTTAAAGAATTGCATAAAAAAATATTATGAAAAAGTTGAATATGCAGCCTTTTTTGGATTTTGTTTTTAATTAATCTAGCCCTTTTATTTTAATATTTTTGAACGTACCCGGTCTAAAAATAAAAGTAAGACTTCATATTAATTGATCATACCATTTAAAATTATACTATATTTCTCAGGAAAAAAAATGCTATTGAAAAGGAGAAAATTTTAGCGCACAGTGACGCTCCGTTTAGAATGGATGGAAAAGGGACGCGCATTCCTGTGAATTGTATAATATACTTCAACCTACAACAAACAACTCAAATACAACAGTTGTAAAGAAATATTCTTTTACAGCCACGTGTTTTTTCGAAATATTGTTCTAATAAATTTAATTAAATTAAATTAACTATTAAACAAACAAAATTAGTGAAATTTCAAGTGAAAAATAACTGGATTTACAATAATTTTGTTTAATCATACAAATTTAAATACGTATTTCTGTCTGTCTGTCTGTCGGTCGGTCTGTAACTTTTTTTGCGCACGTTTTCTCAGCAATGGTTTGAGATATTGATTTGAAATTTGGTACACATATGTACCATGACGAGATATGGAACTAGATTATATTTTGCACCAATTCCGGTGAAGGGTTGGGGCTTAAATGGGGGTAAATATGAAAAAATAAGTAAAGCAGGCTGATAAGAGTGCAGTAACTTGGGATTTGGTGTATATACTAGAAGCCAAGACCTTATTTTTTTTTTATAATATTTTTCAACGCCCCTACCACCTCGACTCCATTCTTAAAAGGGTTGGTAAAATATAATTGAGATATTCGCTTGAAATTCAGTTCCTTAGAATTTTTACATACATATTATATACATAGTTTCAGGTCGACCTAATAATATAATAATAATATAATATATAATAATATAAAAGCATGTTAAAAAAAACTTTAATATTGTAAAATATATATATTTTTTTAAATTTGTAAATAAACTCAGATCAAAACTCATTACTAAAGTGTTTCATTTTGTTACTTTTGACATAATCTCAAAATTAGTAAAAATATAGTGACTTTTATAATTTTTTATGATATAAAGTTATTAAATCTTTCAATTGGTTCTTTCTCCATAACATGTCAACAATTAGCAAGGATCTATTTAAAAAAATTGAAAAAAAAAAAACAAAATTTCTACTTACACAATCTCCAAATTACAAAACATATAGGGACTTTTATTGTTTTTTATGGTTACAAAATAGAGTTATTAAATCAATGTATTTTATATCTGATTCTATTTTTTATAATATGTTAACAATTGGCAAATATTTATTCAAAAAAATCTGGAAAAAATCAATTTTTACTAACACGACCTAGAAATCTAGTTACTTTTATAATTTTCTATGGTGAAAAATTTAAGTTGATTTTTGTGGTTTTGTCCTTCAGTAACTAACAGTTGCTGAAGGAAAATCTCAGATAACATTTTTTGCGAGCTTCTGGTGTATTTTTTACTTTACCGACTGGCCTATCCTATATATTTTATAATAAAGAATAATGCAAAATTAATCCTATTTTTATAATTATTTATAATTAATATAACAAGGATGCACAAGTTAAGCTAAGTCAAAACGTACCTCTTCTCAAGTTACGTTGTAAACTTCATGAATATTTGCATATGCATACGAAAAAAAAAAGTGTCCGTGTGTACCGTGGGTGGCGTAATTGTTAAAAAAATGGGATTCTAGCTAAAATCTCAAAAAATATAAAATCGTAAAATAGTTTATGATGAAAGAAAATGAAAAAGAAAGAAATTCTACACAAAAAAAGTTGTTACGTTCTTTTTTCATGAGCGTAATTTTTTTAGTAAAACGCAATCAAATCTAGTTGTTCCTATCGATATTTGACACGAAACTGATAAAAGCCATGGCAGGTTAAGATAAGTGTCCGTGCTTTTGCAATATTTTTGCGTGTGGTTCCTTCCAGTGATGTATCTTTGCGTAAGATCCTACCACAAAAAATTTTGACCTCAAAAACTTCATAATATCTGGGAAATCTTTTTTTTCGAAAATCCGAAAAAAAATTTTTTTCTTAGTGAAATTTGTTTGTATTTCATATATATTGTAAATCTACTCGTGACAATTTATTAATGATATTTTCTTTTCATGAAGAAAAAAAAACTGATACTCTTGAATTCTTTGAAAAATTCAAATACGTACTTACAAGTTAGAGACACCCACCATTTATTTAAATAATTATACACTATACAATAAGCTATAACATATATTTTTTACAAAACTCTATCGAAGGAGTAACGTAGTCAAATTGGAAAAGATAATGTCAGGGACATAAAATTTTAATGCCATGGGCGTATGAAGAACTTTATGAAGCTTCTAGCTTTAATTCAGTTTCTAAGTCTTTAAAAAATATTTTGATGTTTTAATTTTTTTCAATTTTCCGCTCTGAATTATTTTTTTAATATTGCACAACAAGGAATCTATCGAACTGATTAATTTCAGGTTTTGCCGGAGGCGCCGCTTGTAATAACATGTCTTCAATTTTCATATTTTGAAGTTCATGATATATTACGGGGCCATTCAAAAAATACGTTCACTTTCGAAGGGGAGGGGAAAGTGTGACAAATTGAACGATAGGAGTGTATATGAGAAATTCTCACAAAAAAATGAAAAATAACTTATATTTAGTATTTCAATTTCGTTCTCTGGTGGCAATCAATTCAACAGAATTTATTTTTTTAAGCTTAATCGGAGGGGGAAGGTTTGCAGACGAACGTTCATTTAATGAGGTATTTCACAAATGTTACAAGCGTAAGTAATATTAAGAGTAATAACGTTCCTAATTGGCCTATTTTAACATTGTTTTTAAGCTCAAAATGAAAAATCATATTGTGACCTAGGAAACCACCCTTGCAAATTCCGTGGGTTCCAAAAAATTATAACAAGAGATAACCACAACACACTTTATTTAATAACTTACTGGATAATTCACAATACTGTTAATAACTTAAATGTACTTTACTGACTAAAAATAACAATGTTTCTCGCTTTGTCTTAACCTCACTTGTCAAATCCAAACTTCTCTAATTTCTATACTTTCTGAACTACCCGCCGAAAATGCGGTCTTTTATACCTAAAAATGACAGATCTCGATTTTTTTGTGATGACGCCACCATTCCCTAGATAATTCCGGATGTGTCATCACTCTAGAACTACTGGTAGGTTCTTTCTCGAGTAGGTGCAAATACATCTGAATTAATTGAAGGGGTTACAACACATCACACTGCTCCCTCCTTAAGCCTGAACGTCCCGGTCAGGCAATTTGGAATCATCGGTGTATTTTGCCAGTCTATCCAAATGTACGATCTTCATCTTGGACTTTTTGCTTCGTTGAATCCGATAAACGACATCATTAATTCGGGTAATAACAGTTTACGGTCCATCCCAAGGAGGTTGAAGTTTCGGGGGTCTCCATTCCTTCCGCTGTGGGTTGTACAGCCAAACCAGTTCCTCCACCTTGAATCCCCCTGTACTGGCATTCTGATCATAACGAGCCTTCAATCGGTTACTAGTTTTGTTCATCTGCTCTCGGTCATTCTTCGGCTGTTCTCGACTTCCATTTCTGTAGTTGCTCATGGAAAATGGTTCCCCACGGGCAGCACAATTCTTACATTTGCGACACCAAGCCTCCACATCCTGGCGACTATTAACCCAATAGAACTGTTCCCGTGCTCTACTTAATATCTTGTTTATGCCGAAGTGTCTGCTGGACGTTTCATTATGCGCTTCCTGGAGTACTTCTGGTACACGACACCTAGGAATCACTAGACGCATGGCAACCTGCTTCCCATCTGGGCTTTCCCATGCTCTCCTCAAAAGCCCGTCTACGACCGGAAGTGAATCCCATTGTGACCATAAAGCCTTCAGCCCCACTTCTTTGTTGGAAACATCCTCCCATACTGGACGCGTTTCCCCTTCTTTTGCTCTCAACATGGGTCCGATTTCTACATCGCGCAATTGCTCTTGCCTCAGAGTTTTCTTTGACCAACTGTCTGGAAGATCGACCTTGACAGTGTTGACTTCAACCATGTTCGGCAATTTTCTCACCTGAGGGTAGCGCTTGCAATCTTCCTTGTCTGGTTTTCTGGATAATGCAGGAGTTTTGACTGCTTGCGTCATCAACAGCCTGGTTTTCTCGCATTGGTCGTTCACTTTTGACAGAATAAATCGTTCGTTCCCAATCCTTAAGACTCGCTTTCCTACGTCAACAATTAATCCATGATATCCAGTCCCAAAATGAAGTCATCTGTGATGTCAGCCACGATGACCCTGTGGTCGAACCTTAATTGTCCAATCTGCAGGTCTACTTCTCCATGAACCGTAGCCCTGTCCCCCGTAGCTGTCCGGACGATCACTTCATTTTGCCTCTTGGTAATCTTTATAACCCGATATAAATCCTGGCCGGACCATTGATGACGTAGTACCTGTGTCGATGGTAAACAAACATTTTCTTCCATTCACATAGCCTTGTAACAGTAGACTATTCGAAATTCCTCGAAGATGGGAAATCTTTATTTCTCTGGGGGCACTGCATTCCCTAGCTAGCACAACCCCCCTGGTACTGTTTTCCTGCTTCTCTTCTACATTCACAGCATTCACTCGACTCTCCGAGTTCTGCTGTCGACAGTCCCGTTTCATATGTCCTACCTTGCCGCAGTTGTAACATTTAATACCACCACTCGGCTTTCCTTTGTTTTGCTGTTTTTCCTGCTTTCCGAGGTCATTCAGTTTATCAAATAATTTGGTGAACATTTTCTGCATCTCTGTCAACATGGGGTTCTGGTTCATTTCTGGTTGCGATTCTTCGAGAGTCACAGCTCGCACTCTCGACCTTGGATTATCCCTTTAGGCAGCTTCTACTTCAAGTGCACGCACCAAAGCTTCGCTACTACTTTGGTGTCTCGTCAGCCTCAGAACTCGCCTGACCTCTTCGTCCCTTATACCATCTAAAAAGCCCCCACGGCTAATTGTTCCTGGAATTCTTTAGGTGCACTCGAATACGCCAGGTGTGCCAGTCTCTCTATCGCAGCTTCGAATTCTTGTAAACTTTCCCCAGCTTTTTGCATCCGGAATTTCAGCTGAGCCTGGTATAATTGGGCAAGGTGTTGGTCGCCATATCTCAAGTCCAGTGCAGCTTCCAAGACTTTGAAGTCCCTTTGTTTCTCCACTGGGATAGTCTGAAGTAATTCTGAGGCCTGGCCCCTTCACGCCAAAACTAATGCCATAGCCTTTTCCTCGTTATCCAAGTTATTCGCCGATGCTGCTGCCTCGAATTGTCTCTTGTAGGTTGTCCATGAGCTTTGGCCATCAAAGGAGGGAGGTTTTAATCGAGGGCCCGATGATGTTACTAGCTGGCCTCCTTTTTCTCTCAATTGTCGTTTAAGTCTCTCCATTTCTCCTTCGAACTCGCTCATTTTTCCTCTGATTTGACTAACTTCTGTCTCGACCACACCTACTTTGTCCTCGACCTTGTTTATCTCCTCTTTAACTTCTTGCTTGACAGAAATGATTGCGTCCTGTTGTATTTTTATTTGATCGCTCAGAATTTTCCTTAATTCTTCCTGGCGTCTTTCTTGTTCCTCTTTTTCTTCTTGACGCTACCTTTCTTGTTCTTCTTTTTCTTGTTGGCGTCTTATTTCCAGATTTTCCATCATTTTCTTTAATTCATCTCTTTCTTCTTGACGTCTTGTTTCTTGCTCTTCTTTTTCTTCTTGACGTCGCTTTTCTTGTTCTTCTTTCTCCTCTTGCTTTCGTATCTTCAGGTCTTCCATAATTTGTCTCAGTTCGGTTTTTTCATCTTGAGTTGTCTTTCTTGTTGTTCTTTTTCTTCCTGGCGTCTTATTTCCAGGTCTTCCATAATTTTCTTCAATTCATCCCTTTCTTCTTGACGCCTCTTTTCTTCCTCTTGGCGCCTTTTTTCTTCGTCCTCTTTTTCTTTCTGACGTCGCTTTTCTTCCTCTTGGCGTCTTTTCTCCCTCTTGACGTCTTTTCTCCTGTTCTACTTTGTCTTCCTGGAGTCTTCTTTCTTGTTCTTCTTTTTCTTCCTGACGTCGCTTTTCTTGTTCGTCTTTTTCTTCTTGACGCCGTTTTTCCTCCTCCTGGTGCTGCTGTGCCATAATCTTCGTAAATTCCGCAAGTAGGTCCTTAATTTTTTTCTCCGTAGCCATGCTTCTTGTTGTAATGGGCATACGATTATGTTAAAATAAAATAAATTTAACTGCCACGTCAATATCGGTAATGGAGCTTTCCAGAAAAATCTCGAAACACCACGAAAAAGTCTTATTCAGAGTCTTTTGTCACTATCCAGTCCAGAGAATTTAATAATCTCCACTAATGTCCAAATAGAAAAATTTTTCACGCACTAACACAAAAATGAGTCTTTTTCAGTGTCTCTATCACTTCTCAGTTCAAAGGATTTAATTATCACACTAATGTCCTAATAAAATGTTCTAAAATGTCTCAAAAATGCACTTAACACTATTTTCCTCTTCGAAAATAACCCTCGAATAATGTCCAGTAAATTAGTCCTCTGTGTTAGCACTAACCCTCGAGAATACTTCTCGAACACTTCAGCACAACTTCAGAGCTCCTCTTGCCGCTTCTGACACCAATTTGTAACGTGTTTCCACCCCTAGGAAACCGCCCTTGCAAATTCCGTGGGTTCCAAAAAATTTTAACAAGAGATAACCACTAACACACTTTATTTAATACCTTACTGGATACTTCACAATACTGTTAATAACTTAAATGTACTTTACTGACTAAAAATAACAATGTTTATCACTTTGTCTTAACCGCACTTGTCAAATTCAAACTTCTCTACTTTCGATACTTTCTGAACTACCCGCCGAGAATGCGGTCTTTTATACTTAAAAATGACAGATCTCGATTTTTCTGTGATAACGCCACCATTCTCTAGATAATTCCGGATGTCATCACTCTAGAACTACTGGTAGGTTCTTTCTCGAGTAGGTGCAAATACATCTGAATTAATTGAAGGGGTTGCAACACATCACAATATTTAACGTGCCTTTTATTTATCATAGTTTTCGTTTCTGTTCACCCATTGTAACTGTTTAACGAAAGTGGCGTTAAAGCCTATGCCATGTCATTAAAACCAATTTTACACTGTTTTTGATTAGTTTATAGTTTTTTAGTTTTTTTTTCTTAATCAAGTGAACCAATTTGTTTGTATTTCACCTATATTGTAAATTTACTCGTGACAATTTGTTAATGATATTTTCAGAAAATCTTTTCAAGAAGAAAAAAAAATTGATGCTTTTGAATTTTTTGAAAGTTGACTAGACACTTACTATTCGTGTAAAAAATGTCGGCATCTTTGTCGGTGCGGTAAAGATCAAAGGCGCCGACATTTTTTGAGTACGTAGTAAATCTGAACTATATACGTTATTTATTATAGCTATTTTTAAGTTTTTTGTGAGAACTTTTCATATACCTTTCTATCGTTAATTTTGTCACATTGTCCCCTCCCCTGTGAAAGCGAACACATTTTTTTGAATAACCCCATAAGATATCTTCAAAATGTGAAAATTAATTAATTAATTATAGTTGTTACACGCGGCGCCTCCGTCAATACCTCGAATTATCAGTTCCATAAATTCCTTTTGTGCAATATTAAAAAATTCATTCAGAGCGGGAAATTGAACAAAGTAAAACGTCAAAATATTTTTTAAGGGTTTAAAAACTGAGTTAGAGCTAAAAGCTTCATAAAGTTCTTCATACGCCCATGGCATTAAAATCCTTTTATGTTCCTGACATTATCTTTTCCAACTTGACTACGTTAGTCTTTTGATTGAGTTTTGTGAAAAATGTATGTTGTAGCTTATTGTATGTGTATAATTAATTAAAAAATGTTGGGTGTCTCCAACATGTAAGTACGTATTTAAATTTTTCAAGAAATTCAAAAGCATCCATTTCTTTCTCTTAATGAAAAGATGTCCTGAGAATATCGCTAATAAATTGTTACGAGTAGATTTACAATATATGTGAAGTACAAATTGGTTCACTTGATTAAGAAGAAATTTTGTTTTAAGGATTTTCGAAAAAAAGAATCTCAGATTATGAAGTTTTTGAAGTCAAAACTTTTTGTGGTAGTATCTTACGGAAAGATACATCACTGGAAGGAACCACACGCAAAAAGGTTGTAAAGGTATGAACACTTATCTTAACCTGCCATGGCTTTTGAAATTTTAGGCATCCTTTTGTGCATGAAAGTAGCATAACTTATGTAAGAACTACCCCATAGGAATAAACGAAAACATTTTTTTACAGCTTCTCGGCCTTTTTGTATACATATAAAGTGAATAACTGGTCTCATTACAACAGTTTTGTTTGTTCTTTTACTTTATTAATATTTTCGCTATGCAGCACATTTTTTAGGTACCTGATGAAAAGTAATCCGGATGAAAATCGGGGATCTGGTTGGCCAATCGAAATTGACCTCCTTGACCTGGACATGTATTTTGATAAGCTTCGTCCAGGTGATGCCTAAATCCATTTCATTGTACCTCATTGGCAAACCACGTTCTGCAAATGGGTCGTCTGTAATTGACAATCTACTAACAAAAAGCTAGATGGTTCAAGTTATCTAACAAATCGAAAGCTTAGACTGTCCGGAAGGGACAACCCAGACAACCATTACCTACCGATATTGCCAGTGTCGGAGCTATGGATCGAACCCAATATACGATAGACTGCTCGTCACTAATACGCTAGCTCGTTGCGCTATCGTGCCTGGTACTGTTTGTATGTGAAAGGGTTACAATCGTTCTTTTTCAAAGTCCGTCACACTCGTGATTGAGAAATACCCATCTAGGCGCTAATTTCACGGGTACTAGGATTTTCACTTATAATATTTCTAATATTTTCATCTTCCTGACAGCAACTTTTTTCTCAATTCTAGTTGATATTGAAAATTTTCCATGTTGTTTTGCGAAACGAAAAATTGACGTAAACGATTTATATTTTTGATCAGGATTACAGCGCCAAATAATATCGGCGCATATTTTCGGTAAAATGTTAAGGCATTTTTTTAGAACTAGTAGTAAACAACAATAATAATTGATAACATTAATTGGTAATAAACAACGGATTACAAAGTGTTGTAATATCATATCCAATTATTTGATTTGATCATAGATGTTAGCATCTCATCATTGAATAATACAGTGGCATGAAAAAGAAGATGAAACAATTTGCAAAACAGTTAGAAAATAGAAATATTTAGTTAATAGGAAAATCTCCTGTAAAGGTGAATTTTTCAGAGGAACCCCAGAAATAAAAATTACTTAGTTTGGTATTAAAATATCCTATTTTCGATTTGAGTCGGTGATTTCATACCTTTCATTAATCATGCATGAAATAATACGTTTTTAATAAAAAATGTTTTAAATCGAATAAGCGAAGAAAATTAAATTGTATTATTTTTTTTACAGTTCTTCGATTGACGAGAATTGAGCGTTTATTTAAAGTTAATATAAAATGTGACAAAAACCAAATACGCAGTATCATTTTCATATGTAATTTTATAATTTAGTAATGTATTTAAAAAAAAAACGCATTCAGGGTGAATTCTTTCATAGGAACCATTGATTGATTGATTAATTTACCAGCGTATGGTAGACATTACTGCCACTACAGGGAATATACCGTTGCGTTGGGCCGGCCACGTCTACGCAGAGTTGGATTAGGGTAATGCTTGTTGCCAGCAGCGAGAGCTACATGACGCATGGTATAAAAATGTGTAATGGAAAATCCAGGTTTTTTCTTTTAATTTTTTCATTTTTATTTTCCTTTTATGACAATATGATACAGTATTGTATAGGAATAATCAGACTTAATATCTAAAAGGAAGAACAAAATAAAGAAGGAGTAAATCATAGAGCACTTTACATATTAAAATATTCTTCTGGTTGGCAGAAAGTTTTACTAATTAAAAATAATTTAAATTTCTTTCTAAATAGTGAAAGTTTATTGCAATGTTTTATTCTTCAGGTAGGTGATTAAAAACTCTAGGTCCTAGACAACTGGGTGAATTTACAAGACATTTAATTTACTGAATGCACATAAAGATCATATTTTTGCCTAGTATTTACATTATGTAGATGATTGTTACAAACAAATTTACTCTTGTTTTTAAAGACGCATTAAAATAGTTCAAATGAAAATTGACAGAAGCATCAATATATTATAGTCCTTAAATGTATTTTTACAGACCTCTCTTATGGATAAGCCTACCATACATCTTATCGCACGCTTTTGGGCTAAAAATACATTATTCGATAGGGTGGAACCCTCAAACCATCCAGATCATTCATATATAATAAGAATAATATGGGACCTAATACCGATCCTTGTGGCATACCCATATTAATTGCTACAGATGCCTAATTAACAGAATCAATTATATTGCACGTAATATTGGTAACCGACACATACTGCGACATGACAAATAACTCTCAACCCAGTCTCAGGCTAGACCCCTTACTTCATACTTAGAAAGTTTGGAGATAAGTTTTTATGATTGACGCAGTCAAATGCCCTGCTTAATTTTGTAACTCTTGTATATTGTATTTTTTATGAATAGAAATAACTTTCCCAATTGTTAAAATTTCTGAAAATGCTCCAGCAGAGAATGGTAAATTTAAAATATAAAGTAAGGGTTTTATTATATCAATCATTACTCTTTTAATGAGAAGTGAAGGTACACCGGTACATCGTCATGTCCTGATGAGTGTTTATTTTTACTTCCACGTCCAGTGGAAGTATAGTAACGACAAAAAAATTTTAAAAATTTGTATTGTCCAAATAGGCTTAAAATGTCATGAAACGTCGAGATTTTAAGTTTGAGCGAAAAAAAAATTTCTGTCTGTCTGTCGGTCTGTCTGTCTGCCTGTCTGTAACTTTTTTTTTGTGCGCACGTTTACTCTGCAACCGTTTAAGATACTGACTTGAAATTTGGTACTCATATGTACTTTAACGAGATCTAGAACTAGATTTTATTTTCATCTTGTTCCGTCGAAGGGTTGGGGGGTAAATTGGGGTAAATTTGGGGTAAATAGGTCAATCAAGCAGGTAATAGTCCATAAAATTGGTATTTAGTATATACAAGAGAAGCTAATGTCTCAAAAAATTTTTGGCATTAACCACCCCCATTACCACCCCCACCTCCTTATTAAAGGGGATGAAAAAAAAAATGTGATTTAGTGTACCTATGTACAGGAACCAGAAACCTCAAAATATTTTTTTACTTCATTCACCCCCACTACCACCCCCCTATCACCACCCCCCACCCCACTACCGATGTGGGGTATCGTTTTATGGGTTTTTGGGGTAGAGGATTTCAAATATTATATTATTAAAGTTTCTTAAACAGTTATTTTCACATACAAAGTTTTTTTCGTTGTGAGTGACTTGGATAGAGAATCTGGATGTGGAAGTAGTGATTCCTTGGGCAGCGGTTTTTTATAGTAATACTTGGATATTTCTTAGTAGCACTTTAGTTCATTAGTAGTACTCAATTAATAATCTTATTCAGCTAGATTTATAAGAATAATACCTAATAATACCTGCATAGTACTGGGAAATACCGTATACCAAGCAATATTTTAATAATTTCTCAAAATACCTAGTAATACCTCTGAAATACCTAAAAATACCCAGAAACACCTAAGAATACCCAATAAAACCTAGTAACATCCGGAAGCTGTGCACCAAAATACCCCAGCGGATTACCACTCGGGCAATTCCAGGTAGGGCCTAAAAGATTTTTTCGTCGAATGAAAGTTTTGAAGCAAACATTATTTGGTATGATAAGATACTTTAAAAATTTTTCATCAGATTATGCGGTGCGAAAAGTGAATATATGTATATATATTTTTAATTTTTAAATAAATAGAGGGTTTATTTATATGGAAAAATAGGCCTATGCCAAATATTGCAAAGTTTACTTTATAACACATAATTAAAATTGTAATCGCTAACTATTTATTTAAAACAAGGCAATAGGCGTGGAAATGGCTGTCACATCACAGTGTCTGTCGATCGAAAACAGCAAACGAATTTCAAATACATTCTCGTAGTCTAAGCGGATCTGCGATCATAACTCCATTAAAGTTATGCGGGTTTCCGGCTGTGGCGCCATATGTCAGCGCACTTCTTGATGTCACAGTTAATGACGGCGTAAGACAAGAATAGTTTAAATTATACAGACTTAGTTTTAGTATATTTAATATGAGGAATTGAAAACTGTATTTTTTGTTAACCACTGGGTTTTTATGACATAAGCTTATGTTTGTGAGTAATATTTTACAAAGTTAAGTTCTCTAATGCACTGAAGTTAAGTATTATACAAAAATAATTTTAGAAAACTAAAAATATGTTCATAATATGGAGTAGTAATTCCGAGGTGCATCTGCGCCAAATTTATTTTTCTCTAATAAACAACCCTATATCTCCTCGAAGGATTCGATCTTGACGTTAAAGGAATTTTCTTAAACACCAAAACACTTGCACACTACACTCGAATACTAAATTCGACCCTCGTTTCGCCAACCATATTGGTATCATCTGAAGGGGGGGAAGCCAGAATGGGAGCATACAAGCTACAAAATTCCCAGAACTTCGACTCTTCTCGGAGGTAACTCGGGGCACATGGGGATAATTAACATTGTAGTGTATCCTCTGTTGAGTATGAGGGCGGACTACATGATACCAAAAATTTCATTCAACAATCCTTTCACCATCACCATTGGAGATAGGGACGACTGGATGTCAGGAGCTTTCGATAATCCACGCAAAAGCCTGGCCTGGTATACTGACGGGTCCAGGATGAAAACAGGAGCTGGAGCAGGAATACGTGGTGAAAGGCCACGGGCGAGTATAAACCTCTCCCTTGAATAGCACTCCACTGCGTTTCAGATAGATATTCCCGGCTATACTCGAATATGTATGCGAGAATGTCAAATCAGCAGATCATAATAGCATCAGACAGTCAGGCGGCACTAAAGGCATTAGCCTATAACAATGTGTCTTCCAGATTGGTTTAGGACTGCAAAATTCTGGGTGAACGAAACAGATTAAGGGCAACGAAAAAGCTGAAGAACTTGCTAGACAAGCAGCAGCTAATTTCTTCCATGGTCCAGAACCCACACTGGGCAGCACAAAATGCTCAGTCAGAAGCGTGATCAAAGATTGGGTCAAGATTAAACACAACCACTATTAGAGGAGACCAGGAAATCGACGTGAGAAAATACTTGTCAATGGACTGTGTTCAAAACAAACTGAAGAACTGCTCACCAGCTGAGAGTACACTTTCCCGTTAAGAAATACTTGCATTTAATCGGAAAGTTTGCGGGCGACCTTAACTGCGGTAAGGTATTAGGAACTGTGGAACATATTATATACGATTGCGAGGCGTGGAACACCAGAAGATATAATGTTTACGGCAAACACAAACAGACCCGAAAACCATCAAAACTTGTCCATTTTCAGACCTGTATCATCTTGTCAATGATATAGGAATATTAAAATGGAGAGTGTAAACTAAAACAGAGAGAGCACAATAAGCCTAGTAGGCTGCAGTGTCCTCGGAGTATTTTACAGACGAGACCCAGGAGGAGGGGCTTTAGTCAGTTAAAGTCTGACACTTGTGGGTTGTTGTATTACAACCGAGTGCGCGCGCCCGCGGCTGAAAAAGGGCGCGCGTTCGGCTAAAAACGTCTATTTAACAATTAAAAATTTAAGCTATAGAATGAAATAATCTGCACTTACTCTTCAGGATTTTGTTAATGGATGTTCAAAGATTATATAAGAATTTTGGTGAACTCAAAAAATCTATTTTTTAATATTGTGTTTCAACTTTGAAAATGGCCGTTTTTGCGTTTTTTCAAACATTAATTTGTTTATAAGTCGGAAACAGTCAACTTTACGAAAAAATGACGAAAAACCTTTTTTGTTTAAAATGACCAAAGAAATCTTAAAAAAATCATTCGAGTCAAAAAAAGCGATTTTTGCAATTTGTTTGAAAAAAATTAGTTTAAACAAATTGGGACCAGATTTTTGTCCGGCAAACTCTTGATCCTTATTGAGGGGCATGTCCCGAACGTGAAAATTTTTTCATTCGAAGGCGAGGTTTTCGCCTTGTTTATATGCTAATTGATCTTCGTTGCCTTAGAGTCGTCTACCGTGCGCTGTGTTCCAGTGTTTCATTAGTTTTAAAGTTTTACGACACAATGTTAAAATTACTTTCTTAGTTCTGAGAATTGTACATCCTAAAGAGACTGCAAAATAATAAAATAATAAAATAATTGTATTTATATATTTCTTGGAAATTAGAATTGTGCAACTACCTCTTTAGTTTATATAAGAAGTTTATTGAAGCAAGCACCCTGGAGTGTTTTCATTCAATTAAGTGCAAAACTTAAGTCTTATTCCTCGCCAGTCCTATAAAGTTTAAAAATGTAAAATGCAGTAGCCAAGCAGAAGTTCTTGCCTACACCGATATTGCGGTTTGGTGTAATGTATCTGTGTTTGATTTTATTGCTACAGTAATTTTGTATCTACAATTCCACCGTTTGATTTGAAATATATGTAAATTTTGGTTTTAGTTTCAACATTTACACTCACTTCGTTTACATTTCCTTCTTATCACTATTGATTGCAGTTAATGACTGTTAGTCACATTCATTCTGCTGCCACGAAGAAGAATTATTTGTCTCGTTATTTGTATTTTTGTAGAGGGGTTAATAAAAATAATAAATTTTCATTATCAGATATATGCCCAATGACTCACACCACTTTATCCATTACCAAATGCTTAATATTAATTTCATGATTCACCGTCTATTAAGTGTCCCTCTCAATGAACAGCAATTTGTAAAAGAGAAAACATTAATTAAGAATATACAATGGATATTTGTACTTTTGGTTGATTTTTTCACTCATTAACATTGTAGCCAATGAAGGTAATAAAACACCTAAATCGGTTTTGTTGTTGTAAAACGGGTTGCAGCCATATGTCACGTTTTATTTCGTGAAATATTTCCCACAAAAAATATCACTTGGGCTTTTAAATTTTATCTCTAATTTTTCCTCGTTATCCAAAGTTAATATAAGTCATATAAATTGTAGTAATATATAAATAAGTATACAGTACAGTAATATATAGACTGACCTTTGCCTGTCTGCAACTATTTGAATTTCCCAACTTCTATATTTCGAATTCATATATTGTTAGCCAAGCTGTTACAATTTAATCAGACAGAAGATCCTTCATACAAAAATACAGGACAAGTTAAACACAAACTTCAGTGACTTAAAAACGTAATTATCAATGCTACATGTAAAATTAAGTGAAGATGCCTACCAATTATTATACATGACAGAGCTACATATAGAGACAAGTTAAACTCACGCGCTCTGGGATGATATAAGATAAATATGTACTTACGGTAATTCATAAAAAGTAACAATACGCTAATCACACACCTGCAAATTTTAACTTTTATTTTGTTTCATTAACCAAAACCACTTATTTGCATTGTTTTGGTCCCAGCTACGTCTAACATAGACATAAAAAAAATTTGTTGGCTCTAAAAATTGTAATAACTGACCTAACTCACATATTATGGTATAATTTTAATAAAAAAAGCAATTAATTACGTCATGCGAAAAAATATTTGTCATTTTGATATATATTTCAAATACATGTTATATACTATATATTTAATTAGAATATAAGCCCCCTTATCAGAAAATTAATTATTCTTCTTGCGCTTCTTAGCCCGTCTCTTATAGGTTACTTCTGGAGCATCTCTTATACATGTACAACAGTAGTCTGCCAACATCGCAGAAGTCCATTTGCCCTAATATCTTTTTTCCATATTTTGAATATCCTGGTGGAATCTCTCTCCATACTCATCACTTACTGCACCACAGTTTTTTGGGAAGTAATCTAGGTGTGAATGTAGAAAGTGGACTTTTAATGACATATTGCATCCTAATTTCTGGTAGCAAGAAAGATTCCCAACAAAGTCTCTATAGTTTTTGCTCTTTTGTTACCTACCGAAAAAGCGTTTTGCTACGATTTTAAAGGAATTCCAAGCAGCTTTTTCATTACCTTCTAGAATGTTGTCAAATTCAGTATCTTTGAAAAGGTTCTTGATTTGAGAACCCACAAAAATTCCCTCTTTAATTTTCGCATTACTAAGTCTGGGAAATTACTTCCACATCCAGTGGAAGTATAGTAACGACAAAAAAATTTTTTAAAATTTTTATTGTTCAAATAGAATGTCATGAAACGTCGAGATTTAAAGTTTGAGCGAAAAAAAAATTTCTGTCTGTCTGTCTGTCGGTCTGTCTGTCTGTAACTTTTTTTTGTGCGCACGTTTACTCAGGAACTGTTTGAGATATTGACTTGAAATTTGGTACACATATGTACTTTAATGAGATCTAGATTATATTTTCATCTGGTTCCGTCGAAGGGTTGGGGGTAAATTGGGGTAAATTTGGGGTAAATAGATAAATCAAGCAGGTAAGAGTCCATAAAATTGGTATTTAGTATATATAAGAGAAGCTAAATTCTCAAAAAAAATTTTGACATTAGCCACCCCCACCCTATTATTAAAGGGGATGAAAAAAAATGTGATTTAGTGTGTGTACAAGAACCAGAAACCTCAAAATCTTTTTTTACTTCATCCACCCCCACTACCATCCCCTATCGCCACCCCCACTACCGATGTGGGGTATGGTTTTATGGGTTTTTGGGATAGAGGATTTCAAATATTATATTATTAAAGTTCCATAAATAATTATTTCCGCATACAAAATTTTTTCGTTGTGAGTGACTTGGATAGAAAATCTGGATGTGGAAGTAGTGATTCCTTGGGCAGCGGTTTTTAGTTTATTTCTTATGATATTACACATTTCTAGTTCTGAATATGAATCTAAAAATATTGTGCTATGCTGATAATTTATATTATTACTAAAGCAAGCATTTTATGTGGTATTTTGTTAATAATATCGAGTGGAGCGTTTTTGAAGAAAATGTTAAATGTGTTGGCAACGTCAGTTTGATTAACGACTATATCAATTTTTTTCTTTGATTATAATGTTCTTGTTTTGTTTTAATTTACTAGACAATTCAGAAATAATATTCCATGTCGATATGTGAGCTGCGTTGCTGCATTGTGCCATCAGGAAGTGTTTAAACTCATTTTGTTTTTAGTTTTAATTTTTTTTTTTTTCAGTTTTCTGTGTCCTCAGTTTCTGATTACAATAGAGTGTATATCCTTGCGATCTCTATCTCTATGGTATTCCTTTATTTCCTTGCTGTTCTTTCACAGCTGACTTGGTTCCTTCCTACTCTGTTCATCGTGTATGTTTTTATCCTATTAGAAATTGTTTTTCTTCCTACTAATGGTAACGTTTTATGTCGTTGCTTTAGTCTTAAAGGTTTTGCGAGTATTTGGACGACGTCTGTTTTAGCTCGTCTCAAACTTCATCCACTGGCTTTTGTCGTTGCCGCATGTTTAACCCCATATGTCATCGTTGGCAGTTATACCACTTCCACACACAACAGTTTCCTGAAATTTCAAACTCTCTTAATTGTTTTTCACTCAAAAACCCTTGCACTTACGAAAAAAGGATATATTTGGCGGAATTTCTCCACTTCTGTGAACCGTTTTTACGAATTTTTCGTATTTTTGTAGATTTTAGAAAAATATTTTTTCTCTACAATCACCCAACTTTTTTTTTAAGTTTTGGTTATTAGTGGAGTGCACCTTGATTTTGACTAGGAAATCTCATAAACATGTAAAAAATAGCCGACTAAAATCAGCCGGCTAAACTTTTGGAGTGGGGGGTGGGAGGTTAAAAAGTGGTTTATTACAAATATCTCCAAAAGAGCGAATTGCAGCAAATTGAAAAATTAAGGGTTCACAAAAAATGCACATTAGAAAGTTCAAAGGTGATTCAATTCCCTACAATTTGGTTCCTAATTTACTTGTGTAGTGTAAAAATTCACTGAGTTATGGCCATTTGTTGTTGAAAAATTAGGTTTTCATAAAAATATAAATTTCAAAATATATATTTATTTAAATTGCGTTCAGGCAAAAAAAATCTTTAAACTTTTTTTAAAGCTTTTGAAATAATAAATCAAATTATTTTCCTTAAAAACAATTTACAATAAAAAAAGTACATTTTTTGATTATGGGAATTTTTTAAAGTTATTTTAGTAGTTAAAACTATTAAACATACCTCTGAGATAATATTTGAACTTTAATATAAAATATTTTTTAATACCTATGAATATTGCATAATTTTGGTCTTAAATTCTGCCATTTTGGAGCCGCCATTTTAATAAATTTTTTAAACCCCAGATTTGTAGTCAGCCACCTCGAAAATCCCTTCCGGCAATCCGTTCGGGCAAAAAAATGAATTTTTTCCAGGCAGAACAGTTTCAAAATAGTTTTTCATAACAAAACGAGTTTTCTAGAAGTTGTAAAAAAATTCGCCGGCAAAAAAGTGGCGGAAATAGTTATTTTTGTTGCTAGATTGCGAAATGCCATTTTTGCATCCGAGAATGAAAGTTTTTCATTCGAGAATGAAAAAGAATTTAGCAATCGAGTGTCAAATAACATTTTTTCGAAAATTGTTTCCCACTGCTCAAAAATAACTAAAAATGTGAAGAGAAAATTTTAACATTTACAATTAATTTATTTATCAAGTATGTCATAAACAATTCTATCAAAAAAACACGAGTTCTTTTAAATATTGAGTTGGTGGTAATTACAATTAGCAATTTACAATTGATTATTAATGATTGATTGTTAAAATTTATGTCTTTGTTGATAATAATATATAAACTGGTTAACTGATTCTATCTATAATTTCATTGATTTTTGTAGGTGGATGTAAAAGTCTTCTTCATACTACTAGCTCTGTAAGTGTCATTTTTTAACGTCTGTCAGTGTTATAAAAGTGTCACTTACAGCCCATAGGTAAGAAAGCACAAAACTTTTATGCCCTAGGGCAAAAAAATTAACTAATAAGGAAGTTAAATAATAACGAAATTCTGGCACCAACGAAGCACACGCATTTTTGGCTGCCTCCTGAATGTCGATACTCATCATAATCCAAATTTTTATTGCAAAGACTCACGTAATAGTTATTTACGTAACCAGTTATGAAAAGAGTAATTTTACATGACGAATGTAATATTGCCAACTGCATGAGTCAAGTAAAATTACTGTTTTCATAACATGTTATGTACAAAATTTTATCTAATCCCGCTCTGAGTTAAAAAAGAAATGATAATTTATTTTGAATACTATTTTGCGGTTCCCATCATAGCTACGCTTGCAGCCTTACAAATAAATTCTGTTTGTCGCTTTACCTGAGCGTTAGTACGGATTGACGTTTATATAAACAAACTTTACTTGTCGATCTGCTGAATTTTTTGAAGCAAATTAAGTTGAAATTGATTGATTCAGATTCCATCTGATATACTTAAAACAATCGGCTTTAGCAGTAAATTCAATAACACCTGGTAAATAAAAAAGCAGGTATGAAGAAGTATATAAGAAATCAGAAAATTGGTGTCAACAAATAGGTTCAATAATCAGTTTGATTGATTGATTTACCAGCGTGCGGTAGGCATTGCTGCCACTCCCAAGTTATACAGCTGGGCCTGCTACGTCCACGCTGGGTTGGACTAAGGTCATGCTTGTTGCCAGCAGCGAGAGCCACATGGCGCATGGTAAAGGAATATGGGATGGGAGGTGTAGGTATTTGTGAGATGCGTTACCGCATTATGTCGTGAAGGAGCGTTTAAGCCCCCTTTTTTTGTATTTTTGGTTCTGGGCTTCTGCCTATTCTGGGTCTTCTTGTGAGATATGTTGCCGCGTTGTGTCGCTGCTATCTGTGCTCCTATTTTTGTACTTCTGTTTCTACAGGTCTTTTTCTTCTTCTGAAACTTCTGATTCCTCTGTTTCTGATTCTGGTAGAGTATATATCGCTCCGATTTCTTTGTGAAATTCATTCTTTCCCCTCGCTTTTCTTTCCCAGTATGTTTGGTCCTTTCCCAGTTTGTTCATGATCCTCCCGATTGTTGTTTTCCACGGGTAATATGGTCTCCCTATTTTTAGTTTGGTGCTGTTCAGTGTTAGCGTTTTCTTCAGTAGGTTTTCTGCTGTCCTTTTTGCTTTAACCTTCTTGATCCTTTCCCTTATCTCTCTGCTTACCAGAATATGGTCTATTTGTGTGATTGAGCTTCCATTACTCCAGGTGTTAATGCATGTTTGACTTTTACTCCATGTATTTCTTATTGTTAAGTCAAACATGTGTGCTAGGTTTTTCAGCGCGTTTCCATTTTCGTTAGACCATGTGTGGAGTATATGTGCATTAAAGTCTCCAGGTACACGATTTCACTGCACTATGTATATGCTATGATTTACTGCGTTAGAGGGAAGCACTGTGGAAAGTTTTGGTTTCTGTACCTAATTAAACACTAACTAATATTTCTTATCAAGCCGAGGTATAAATTATTTTACACATTCACTTATACAAACTTAAATATAACTTCTATACGTTGACACTTTTTATTTAACTTTTTCAAGCTTTTATGGGTATCCATTGGTGACAGAACACTATAAGTCATCTCCCTGCCTACCAGAATATGATCTATTTATTGAGTTGAGTTTCCGCTGCTCTAGGTATCAAGATTGCTCTTTTCTGTGCGTATTTTCTTGGAAACCATTTTCCTGAGAGAAACCTGTAATCACGTATACATACATTGAGGTGCCATAAGAATTTAGCCTGGACGCTACACACCGACAGTGCCCCATTGATTATTTCTGATCTAATCCAAATTAAACGTTTGAATATTTTTAGCAATTATGAGAACCTCACCTGAAAGGTATACTTTAAGAGTAGTGCGCCACTGATCATTACGTATTCAATTTTGATTACATTTTTTTTTTTTAATATTTTTAGTAATTATGAGAAAACACACTTGAAATCTGTACAATCACACTTTAATAGCGATGCATTACTAATTATTTCGGGTTATTATTATCACCATTATTATATCGTGCGCAATTCTCTTGATTGGCTGAAAGAAATTCGGTTTTGGCTATTAATTATTATTTGTATTTTTGTAATAGTTTGGTTTGTATATTTTTGCTGAAAGAAAAATATTTAGCGCCCTTATTTTAATTTATTGTCTAGGAACTATCAAGCATTTAAAGCATATAGGTATAAATTTAAGTAAAGTGGTATAGTCGAGTGTAGACTTATCTTTAGCCTTAGTGTTGATTGATTTATGGTTTCCTAGAGGCTCTCGGGTTATTCTCCACTTTTTATGCACTGAGATATTCTAATCACCCACATTAATTAAATATTAGCTATATAACTTAACTGTTGTAATGTTATTTTACATATCACTTTGCGTATTATTTATCACTTATTACATCAGCGTAATTTCGTCCTATTGTGTCGGCTTTTAATCGGGATTTAGGCCAGATTACTGGCACCGAACTTAAACGCGTCCGATGTCTTTGAAATCACTAGACGAACTCCCCAAATAGGTTCAATAATCAGTTAAGTAAAAATTTGTTTACATAACTAGTTATGTAATGACATGACAGTTATGAAAAATGTGACGTTTCGTAACGTAAAAATACATTTAAAATTTAACTTTTCATAACGGGGGTTAGATAAATAAATTGAATGGCGTAAATTATTATGAAGTTATCAATTTGACAACTTATTCACAGTAACCATAGCAGAAAGTAAACACACTCCAATTAGATATTGATAGAAGCCAACTAATAAATGAGTTCGACAAATCTTGAAATATAATAATTTTTAATGAATTTTTCTAATAATTGTAATATTGCTAGTATACGAAAAACGTCGTATGCACCTCGCCTTGTATCGTGTATTTACAGGCCTCGAACACTGTAAATCTCAGCCCTACGGGCTTCGACTTGCACTGTGTTCTCGACCTGTAAAATACACTTGCAAGCTTTGGTACATAAATAACTATTACATCCTGGATGTAAAAGACTTTTACGTTCTGTAGACAAAAATCTGTCGTTTTAACATTTAACAAATATCATGTAAAAGTCAACTTCTAATGACAATTTTCCGAAAACTTCATTTAAGGTTGCAGAAAGTCTTTAACAAGTTTTTTTTGTAGGAAAATCCATTCCTTAATTTTTCGTCTAAGTGCATTCCAAAATGTGGTAGTTTGGGCATTGTGCTGTGCTACAGTGTTTTTTATATATTATATTCTTGAATTTATGTAAAGCCCAATACGATACAAATAAGTATAAGATTATAGTTATATAAAATATGTACATGTATTTTTGTTAAAGCGAAATGTAATTGAATACATAAATTTCATATACATATTATACACATTATGTATAAATTTATGAAAATGATATAAAACAATAAATTAGGTTTTAGGGTCGTCGATATTCACTACATGGTCATTGCCTGGAGTTGCAGATGCTTGCGATACTTGCGTTGCTTGGCCTGTATTTTCTTCATCTGAAAAAAAAAAAAAAAATTAAAAATAAATGAGTCAATAGAGTTCTAAAATTACTTTAAGTTTATTTATAATTAATTTCCGAGTCTGCAAATCTACTGTAAATATTGCATAATATATTTCAATCGACCGGCACATTTCGAAAAAAAAATTAACATTATTATGTTAATGAAATTTTGAACAATTTTTAAAATGAACGCCTGTCTGTACGCGTGTTTATCAGTCATATTTTTTAACGATAACTTAAGAAAGAAAAGTCAGATTGTATTGAAATTAGGAGAATAAGTTAGTGAAGAAGAAGAATAACTTCTCTTTTAACAAAATCGATCAGTAAAATTAATCAATTTTAAAAAGTTGGCTTCTTCATTTTTATGTTTTGTAATTTTGTAATTGAATGGAAATCTTATGTATTTATAAATTTTACTAATATAGACTACAAAATAATATAATATCCGACTGTCGAAATATAATTTTCTCCAGTTGGTGAAAACTTAAAATAAACCTACTGGATAAAATTCAAAAAGAACTAAAGATTAGCGAGTTGTATGTTACGAAGCACCAATTTCACACACAAAAAAAACAAGTCCAAAGAAGAGGTTTTTTTTGATAGTAACTACTCTTTACATGAGAGAGACTAAAAAACATATAAGCATCAGGCTTAAAGAACACATCAACCTCATAAAAAAAGAAAAATCACTAAATCTCCAGTTGCTGAAAACTCAAAGGAAAGCGACTACTAGATGAAATTCAACAAGACCTAAAGGTTAGCGAGTTGTAGGTTATAATTGTTACAACAATCGTAACCTTTGTATACCTCAGCCCCACTGAATTGCATTCCACATTCCATTCTTGAAGAGTCAGTCTTAGAAATGCGAAGAAGTAAAATACAATTAGGAAGTTTCCTATTTTAGAAATATCATGTACATTCAACCTCATTTAGTAGTCTTTCAGATAACTAGTCAAACAAAAAAAAATATCTCGATATCTGAAAAACTCACGAACTTATTCAATTTCTTATTTGAATACTTCGCCTCGGCTGAAGTCCACCGTGACGTCACAATACACAACGCGCTGACTTGCCATGCCGGCGGCGCGATGTATGTTCCCTTTATTTAGTGTATGTGATCGATTTTCTGAAATGTCACAAAATGTCACTTTTGATTCGTTCGTGCCGAGCCGAATTTTCGAATGTCGCCGTGCAATTTACGATCAGGTTTATCTGGAAGACTTCCTCTTTACGTCGCGACATCATACGGCCGTCCCAATGGTGTTTTTCGAAAAATATGAACGTGCCAAAATTGCATATTTTAGCAATTTTTTCGGCTCTCACATGCAAGCTGGCTATAAACTGCCGGTGCCTGCCAGCGAGTATAAAGGTGCCCGCGCCCGCTCGCTGTTGGCGGAATCATGTATTGTGACGTAATCGAGCTCAGCCCAGATGATCGCGGTATTTTAAACTTGGAAGGACCATAACTTTTTTATTTATAGAGATAATTTTTAAAAAAATTACAGATATTTTTTAGATTTTTACGACTATTTATTACGAGAAAATGAGAAAAATGGAAACTTCCTAATTGTATAATACCACTGTATTATACGAATTTTATGTATGGTATAAAATCTTGTTATCCAACACTTTATATAGAGTGATCTTTATTGATGAGATTTTGAAGGTATAAAGTGAGATAAAGTAGTGGGATAAAGTAGTGAGCTAAAGTATACTTTAGATCACTAGTGAGGTAAAGTGATTTAGTCACAAAAGAGTAATTTTAATATAAAAAAAAAGTCCAAGCAATTTATTTATTGTCTTTATTATACGGAAAATTAACAAAACAAAGAATCCATGCACTAACACTTATTTATTTATATTTATGTTAATATTTATTGTCATCGTATTCGATTTTTCACAAAGAAAACTGCTCTCCTGTACACAATTTTTCTCTATACTAGTAACGACATCTGTATCGTCCGACTCGTTGCGCTGCTCTCCCTGTATTTTTTTTAGCAATAACAAACTTGTTTGAAACTGAATCTTCCAAATAACCCTCCGCCACGGTAGATGATTTCCACCCACCGTGGCGTTTAAGGGTGGTAATGTCACGCCCAGCATTGGCCGAAAGAGTTGCCGAGAACGGCGCATGCTATGGCCAGTATACAAACTGCATCTGGCAATTCAACGCATTGGACAGTGCACTTTCCCCTTTGAAAATTCATGAAAATTCTTTTGTAAGACACATTTTGCGGTCTTAAAGACACATATTTCCTAATCAAATCAAGTGAGTTTACCGAAAATCCTTCATTTAAAACTGTGAAACTTCTTGATTTATTCGTCTTGGTATCTGGTATGGATATATATAGATATTGTTCTTTATCTTTCGACGTTTAAGTAGGTCAGTTCACCGCAACGGCAGGCACCGCAAACTCCTAATATCAATGCAACCTAAAAAAACTCAAACAATTAAATACATAAAAGCAAGATCTTAATAAACACCTTCCTTTGACATAAGATTCTCATCGTCAGGGGCATCCATCAAATATTGTTCGATATGTGCTCTTTTCAAAATTTTGGCCTTTTTGGGATTGAAATTTCTTGATCGGCTTTTTAAGTATGCCACAAGTTTTCCATATCTTGTTATATCAAAGTTCCTGTATACTTTTAAAGTCGCCTTTATCATAGAATATTTAGTCCACATCGAAAAAGATGCAATTTTTTTACTCAAATGTAGAAAGTAAATGAGAAGCACTTCTTCGTTTACAGCACCAACTCCTCTTTTTTCATCCAATTTCCAAACTGTAGATATTCTTTAAAATAGGTTACTTTGGACTTTCCTGGAATTAAATTGACCGTAGCTTCTTTGGCTTCTTGCAAAATTCCATGTTATATCTTTCACAATTTTCAATTTTGATGCTAATTACACAATGCTTATTAAATAAACTCCTGGTTACAAACAAAATTGATAACAACCACAGCTTTCTTGGCACATCCATTCAGGATCTACTAAGCAATAAACTACTTGTATTTTATATTTTTAGAGAAACACTGTTGACTTTGACATTGACAACTGACAAAAAATTGATGACATGACATTTTAATAATTTTATTGTTTGTCACTGAAAAAGCATTTATATGAAAGTGTTGGATTGTTGTATTAGACGCGTGAGTTATTACATATAAGTCACTTAAGAAAATTTTCTTGCGTGACTTATATGTAACATAACTCACTAGCCTAATAAATAACTATAATGCCACCGGTATAAAATTATAGGTTTGTTCCAGCAACAATCACAGACTAGTTAGACGCAATACGATTGGTTAAAAACAGTTGTGATTGATCAGCTGACTACGTTAGATAAAGCTCATTGGCGGTGACTAGTTTATGACTTCTTGCTAGAACAAATCTTATTTGTCAAACCGAGGACCCACTCATTTATTTAAGGTTATATTCATATTAACACGTCTACAAAAGAGGGCAAGATAATTAATGAAAACAAATTTTTTAAGTTTTTTTTTTTATTTTAAAACTGTCAAATTTCTGATTTTGTATTGTAAAACGTAGAATAAATGTACTGTTTTTTAAATATTCCCGCCAATATTTGAATAAAATATTATTTTCTAAATAATATACAAGGTTTTAAACACCAAAAATTAAAATACGGTATTTTTACATATCTAGTCAGTCTTGCTGTTTTCCAGTTCTACTTCAATATGCAAGAATGTAAATCCAAAGATTGTCCCATTTGCAATGATTGGAGTGGTTCTAATTGCTCCTATTATTCTTAAAGAGACTAACTAACCTTTGAACTTAGTATACACGAGCGATAATTGTTCTAAGCTCTTGAGTGTCACCAAACCAAGTCCCCCTAGCAATGCGTAAAATTATAACAACATAATTGCTATGTTTTCCCAAAAGATAATTTGTTTTCGTATTCGTTGAATTATTGAACTATAGTACAAATATACTTAATTTCCTGTCCACTGCGAATATCGAGATTTGCATATTTTAATTTACCCCCAACATGATTTTGGCCTCTCGGCAGCGTGACATGCATTTTTTATTTATCTTATACGTATATTTTCCTTATCTGTCTTATTTTAATCTACTATCTTAGTATCCTCTATCGATTATATCTGAGAATTTGTTTTCCAATTACAACAAATTTAATGTAGAGAGGCAACAATGAAGTTTTGGTCAGATAATTACTAATTTACAACTTATTATAGATAAATATTACTTTGATATATTGCGATTCCATGTAAAATAAACTGATACAGGCAAAAAATTTTACAATCATCGTACTATTATTTGCAGTATACATTAGCTGCTTCATTCGTTGCGTAGTAAGGGATGGGACCTATAGGGCCTTTGGGATCACTCAAACAATACCATAAAACACTACAAGAAGAGCACGTATGAATAAGAAGTAGTAGGCACGTGTTGAGGACACATTGTCAGCCTTTATTTGCAGCCGTATTCGCCAAATCGAAAAGGAAATTAATAATAATAATAATACTAATATAATAATAATAATAACTTTATTGTCGTATCATCTTATAAAGATATTGACAACGTCATGTATAAAAGACGGAATAGCAATAATTAATAGACAGGCATAACAATAATAAACACTAAATGTAAAATCTTATGAATTAAATTATTAAAATAAATAAATAAAAATAAAACAGAGAGGTAACTAGAGAATATTACTTAGGTTATAATGCAAATCACAACTTACACACTTTTTATTTATTATGAAAATACCTACTTTCTGTATATTGTTGCCCTAATCTGGGCAGGCTAATATACTAGTCAGGTAAATACTTTAAAAGACTCATTATTGGAGAATCAATCAAAACAACTACTCTTCTAGCTAATACTGACGAAGTATTGAATTATATGATAGGATTCTTAGCATTTTAAAGAAAAAAAAATATTGAAAATACTTAAATCGTTTATTCAAATCATTCACACTTTTTTATTTAATATGAAATTATCTACTTTCTGTATATTGGTGCCTTAATCGGGTCACGCTAATATACTACTTAGGAAAACACTTTAAAACACTCATTATTGGAAAACCAATCAAAACAACTACTCTTCTAGCTAATACTGACGAAGTATTGAATTACATGATAGGATTCCTGGCATTTTAAGGCAAAAAAATATATTGAAAATAGTTAAATTATTTATTGAAATTCAGTCATTCACAACAATTATTGAACCATACATTCTATTTCAACCCTAGAAAAGTTGTACAAGTTTTTTTCGAACTCGTTAGTTCTCATCAGTAGAGTATAGAAACATTCATTCATTATTTACAAGCCTATTCTTGATTTATTTTTACTATTAATTATTTTTTATTTATTTACTTTTATCATGATTAGAGAATATTACTTAGGTATTATGCAAATCACAACTTACACACTTTTTATTTATTATGAAAATACCTACTTTCTGTATATTGTTGCCCTAATCTGGGCACGCTAATATACTAGTCAGGTAAATACTTTAAAACACTCATTATTGGAGAATCAATCAAAACAACTACTCTTCTAGCTAATACTGGCGAAGTATTGAATTGCATGATAGGATTCTTAGCATTTTAAAGAAAAAAAAAATATTGAAAATAATTAAATCATTTATTCAAATTTAATCATTCACACTTTTTTATTTAATATGAAATTATCTTCTTTCTGTATATTGGTGCCTTCGTCAGTATTAGCTACTGAATTTCAATAAACAATTTAACTATTTTAAATATATTTTTTTGCCTTAAAATGCCAGGAATCCTATCATGTAATTCAATATTTCGTCAGTATTAGCTAGAAGAGTAGTTGTTTTGATTGGTTTTCCAATAAATAGTGTTTTAAAGTGTTTTCCTAAGTAGTATATTAGCGTGACCTGATTAAGGCAATATACAGAAAGTTGATAATTTCATATTAAATAAAAAAGTGTGAATGATTAAATTTGAATAAATGATTTAAGTATTTTCAATATTTTTTTTTCTTTAAAATGCTAAGAATCCTATCATGTAATTCAATACTTCGTCAGTATTAGCTAGAAGAGTAGTTGTTTTGATTAATTCTCCAATAATGAGTTTTAAAGTATTTACCTGACTAGTATATTAGCGTGCCCAGATTAGGGCAACAATATACAGAAAGTAGGTATTTTCATAATAAATAAAAAGTGTGTAAGTTGTGATTTGCATAATACCTAAGTAATATTCTCTAATCATGATAAAAGCAAATAAATAAAAAATAATTAATTGTAGAGAGGTAACATATTCAAGGTGTGCAGCTAAAAATGTAAAAGACAATGGCAATAATGCAGTTTAAACTACTTATTGTAGTATTCTTGGATAGAGTAAAAACAGTTGTCGAGAAGGTAGCCCTTTATATATTTTTTAAATTTGCTTACCGAGTTAATGTGCTTAAAAGAGTTAGGTAGGTGATTGTATAATTGTATATATCACTACAGAAGTAATAAGGGCTTTTTTATACATAGACAAATTAATGTTTGAAACATAAATGTTACTATTTGACCTAGTGTCATGATGATGTAACGAGTTATTTTGTGGAAACTTTCCTTTGTTCATTTTTACAAAAGTTAGCGCTTGGTAAATGACTATACAAGGGAGTGGCAAAATATGATGCATTTTGAAAATGGGCTTACATGATTCAACGAACTTATATGAACACGAAGTGCTAAGCTATTGAATGTTAGACAACTTAAGATTTTGAATATTATTGATCGATTCACTATAAACCTAAATGTCACCTACAACTAACACTTTACTTAAAGTTTTCAGTTTCTTGCTGATTTAACTCTTTTGACAAATAATTTACGAGACCTTAATTAAACGTTAAAAAAGTAACCTGCTGTTGTAAAGTTAAGAATTTGGGTAAAATGTATTTCTCTGACAGCAGACAGCTTTTTATTTTTCAATAAAGTGACCTTATTTTAAATTTAAGGCATACGCATCAAACTTCAACATCCCTCTTTTTTTTGTCGGGGTTTAAAATTATTTTGCGGTGTATTACATTGGATGTGTAATAAAAAGAACTCAATGACAATAATTGTTATTCGAAACAATTATTGTATCGAATTTAGAATGGAATTTCTAAATGAAGAACCTGAAAAATATTTGTTATTGAAGGTGGTCAGCATAGATAATGTGGATCCTATTTACATGTTTTACGGCTTAGTGTAAAATAGTAGGCTCAGGACCAATGATGTCAAGTTAAAACCGACTCGACATCACAAAAAAATATAAAAATTTAAAACCAATTCAATAAAACATCTCTATAGGATTTTAGTAAGCGCTGAGACGTTTAATAATGAGCTTTCTTATAATACCCCAGTAAATAAAGATACATTTGAGGCCAAAATTGGAAAAAATTACGAGAAAGCTGATTTTTTGTGGAGACCTTCATTGAGATGCCCTTAGTATATCCTGAGAAGTTCGAGCAATTTGAGCCATGGGTTTTTTCTTTGGAGGAGGTTAAAGGGGCGATTTTCAATTTTTTTGCCATTATCTCGAAAAGTATCACTTTTTCGACAAAAATAGTAATGAGCAAAAATATTTCTTATAAAATTCTACACAAAACAGGTCATTACACTTTGTTTCGTAGGATCAATCGTTTCAAAGATATAGCTTATTTGCTGGCCACTATAATATTAAATAGTGTTTATCTACTCTTATTAGGTTATATATACTAATTAATGAACTGCTTTTGATCAATTAATAGTATCCATAAACAAACAGCGTGAGTTATAATGCGTGAGTTAATATAACTCACGCTAGGTACAGAGACCTTTATCTTCATGCCTAGCCTGTCCAATCGACGTAACGCGCGACACACGAAGGTGGAGCCAGGGAGGTAGTGACAGATTATTCGCGTTAATATCTATAAAGATTGCTACTTTTGATTCGTTCGTGCCGAGCCGAATTTTCGAATTTCGCCATGCAATTTACGATCAGGTTTATCTGGAAGACTTCCTCTTTACGTCGCGACATCGTGCGGCCGTCCCAATGGTGTTTTTAGAAAAATATGAACTTGTCAAGATTGCATGTTTTTGCAATTTTTTCGGCTCCGAAATGTAAGCTGTTTTTTGCTATTTTTCGAAGATATCTCCGAAACGGTGGAAGTTAGCTCGAAAAAAAAAATAAGGTCAAACGAGTATTTTCCACTACGAATCTTTTGCTTCCATAAGAATTTTGATTTTGTTTTTTTTTTCGTTTCGGAGATAACTACTGAAATGTTGGCCATGTACGGCAAAAAATTGCAAATTTTGAGCTTCTACAGTTGGCAACTTTTTAATCTTGGCTCCTACGCCAAAAGACTACTCTAGTTAACTTAAATAGAATTAAATTTGCTAAAACTCCTTTTTTTATTTTTTGAATTCCGATAAAAATGAAGGAATTAGAGGGGGCGGGATTTGGGACTTTTTTTTTTTCGTTAAATTTTCTCCATTTTGTCACCGTAATTAATCGGTAATTAACTGAAATCGATCTCATATACGATGTTCACTTAATATCATGTACTACTTTGATGCTCCGTTAATCTTGGCCCTTCGAAACAAAGGTTTCTGAGAAAAATTATTTTTTTAAGATTTGCATACGCTCTATACGTGTAATTTCTTACATTTCCTCGAATATCTCGATAACTATCGTATTTTTCGAAAAATTTGAAGACAGCTTATGTAAAGAGAGTTGATTGAGCTTTCCGACGATTTTTTCCGACGCTAATTTTTTCTCTAACATAAAAAAAAGACTTATGACCGAATTTGCGCTCCGGGCTATTGCAGTTTGCGGAGAAGTTTTGCATTTTCCGCAGTGTAATATTAATCTACAAAGCTGATTTTTTGTCTACAAGCAGTTTGTGCACTATTTCGATTAAAAATCACATTCTACCTCCGCTTAAAGGTGGCTAAATCTTTGAAGACAACAAAAAAGGGTGAACAAAAATTTAATTTTACAGTTAATTTTATTAATAAACAAACTCAGTAATTTAAACAAAATTTTGTCAATTTAATATTTATTGTTATAATCGTAGATAAAGTATAGTATTCAACTTGCGGTAATGGTAATAACTCACTTGATGAATTACAGCACTCGCCTACGGCTCGTGCTGTAAACTTTCATCTGCGTGAGTTATTACTTACATTACCGCTCGTTGAATAATATGCTATTCTAATTACTTGTAACAATTAAAACTAAATATCAGTGAAATGGTTTACATAAAATGTTGTGAGTCTAACTGTAAGGACAAAGGTTCACAAAGACATTCATTCCCAAATCCAAGAATTAATCGATTTAAAAAATGGTTAGAAGTCATCAAGCAGTAGAAAAAAAGTAATAAACAAATAGTAGAAGCAACAGAAAGACAAATAGTAAATACGGTTGAAGATGAATTAGTTCTAGTTTCTATTGTTTCTACTGTTGTTTGGCTTTATAAATATTCTATTTGCCTTCGTAGATAATCCCCAAACAGCAATATTATATGTTAAAAGGGGGTGGAATTTATAGAAGATATACTTTCTGCAACTAAATTTCATTCAGTCATTTAAATATTGCACGATAATAAAAAAACAATAAAAGAAATGTAAAACCTGTATTTGCCGTGGGCAGTCTTGTTTGAACGCCGCAACGGAAGAAATAGATAGTAACAACGGAGCTATAGATGAAGATATAGTTGAAGATACGATACCATTAACTGATCAGCCAATTGACGAAGCTCTTTATAAAGAGGACGATGATGTTAACACGGAATTAGATCTGCTAGAAGAGAACGAATGATTTATGCAAAGGGTTGTTTTGAGTGTCAGATGGGATTAGGCCTACTGTTTGTTACTGTTAAAGAAATACAGACATTGTATCTTTCCGCAACTTTTACTTAAAAATGATTGATCCTACGAAAAAAGTGTCTTTTGTGTAGAATTTTATAATAAATATTTTTACCTATAACTATTTTTGTCGAAAAAGTGACACTTTTCGAGATAATGGCAAAAAACTGAAAATGTCCTCTTTAACCCCCTCCCCCCAAAAAAAACCAATGGCTCAATTGCTCGAACTTCTCAGGATATATTAAGGGCACCTCAATGAAGGTCTCCACAAAAATTCAGCTTTCTCGTAATTTCTTCCAGTCGAAATGTTTTCATTTACTGGGCTATAATGTTTTTCAGCTTATTTTCATATTTATTTTATTACAAAATAATAAAAAAATAAATACAACCGTTGATGTTCTTACTTAATTTGTTTAAATTTATATTATAAACTTAAGTTAAAATAAAATTCACATTTGTTTTGTATGTTATTACTTTATTGAAAACAATGATAGATATTAATTCTTTTGTACAGCTCGGAGTTTGCAGGTGGTGACGATGGGAGCGTAAACTCTTCAACGTGCCTAACAAGTATTTTGAGTTGGGTTGAGTGGTAGAAGTTGTTACGCAATCCCAAAGGATATCCCCGGTTAAGATAGGTGAAATGTCTTAAGCTAGGATTTTTAAATGTTACTTTGACCTTAAAACTAGGGTTTCCACGGTCCATTGCTTCTCCGCGGGGGGCAAAACAGGTGTTTTTGGTTTTTATTTATTTTTTTTTCCTAACAACAGGCTCGAGTGAATAATCTGAAATTTTCCATGAAGGTGAGTTATTGGAAAACTCGTTCAGGGATTTCTTTCAAGGTCTTTTAAGGAAATTAAAGAGATTTATGGCTTTTTGAAGCATGTAGAAAATACAAAAATGTGATTTTAGTGTAGTTAATTATCATGTCCACCAAGTTTTATTTAGCCATTTTTTACAATTATAAAACACTAGTTTCATGGATTTTTCCAGAACGTTTGACGTGGTGAGCCTTACTGAAAAATTTTCTCGATTTTTCTCGTTGGTATTTTCCTAGTTTGTTCATGATCCACGTGACACCGCACAATACCGGGAATATATTCCTACTACAACACGAAGACTTCCAGCAGAAATACCAGAAATGCAAGGAATAAAGTATTGAGTACATGTCCAAAGAAGGGATCCAACACATCTACTGAAGAAAGCGCTAATACTGAATAGCAACGAACTAAAAATATAGGAAGATCGTGCTACACGTGGATCATCACGAATAGAATCGCAATATATGGCGTTTTCCATGTTAAACGTAAAAAACGCAAAAACGGAAAAACGCGAAAAATCGAGAAAACTGAATTTTTAAATATGGCTCACCACTCCACACATTCTGGAAAAATCTATGCGACTAGTGTTTCATAATTGTAAAAAAATGGCTAAATAAAATTTGGTGTTCATAATAATTAACTACACTAAAATCACATTTTTGTATTTTCTACATACTTCAAAAGCCATAAATCTCTTTAATGACCTTAAATGACCTTGAAAAAAAATTGCTGAATGAGTTTTTCAATAGCCCACCTTCATGGAAAATTTCAGATTATTCACTTGAGCCTGACGAAGAAAAAAACAAGAACACCTTTTTTTTTGCCCCCCCTATGGACCGTGGAAACCCTAGTTTTGAGATCTATCCATATATCTATCTAAATTCGAGAAGATGGCTAAGGCTGCTTGGCCATTGGTACAAAGTTTTAAGGTCAAAGTAACACTTTTACCCGGTTCATTTAAAAATCCAAGCTTAGGACATTTCACGTATCTTAACCGAGGACACCCTTTTCCAACACACCAAAAATTAAACGTCATGAACGGGCATTTTTTCTAAAGTAAGAAATGTACACTAATGCAATGCCTTCAAATTACTAAAAAATAATATATCCTCAACATGCCGATTAGACTTGCGATGGCAAGAAATCGCAATTAACAACTTTGTTTAACACATCCAAAGAACCCCGCAGTTTCTGATACTAAAATGGCTTTCGGTCGATTGCTCTGAAACTTCGGGAAAATGTTCTTTAAGTCATCTTAGTAGAGGGCAGGAGTCGACTATTTGCTGCATTGACGAAACTTAGGTCTAAGAGGAGTGGAGAGCGTCATTGAAAACGGGTAAAGTAAGTAATGAAAACAAAAAATAAAAAAAAGTCAGTTTTTATTTAAAAGGATGAAGACAAACCCCAACGCCTTCCACTTATTCTAGAACTTCCTTTGTCAATAGAACTTGATCAAAACCGCAATAGTTGCCTTCAAAACACGCATGAACAATGTCACTACGAGAAAAGCGAAGAAAACCACCCGTTTTCGCCCGTTTGAAGGGCGGGCATGGGTTGAAAAGGTATTTGACTATTTTTTCGTGATCAGCGGTATCAAGAACGTGGGAGTAAATATTGAAACCAAAAAAATTTAAAAAATCAATTTTCCACCACTTGAAAAAGTTGAAAACAACCCTCGGGGGTTGCTACGGCCCTCCACCTTTCTCAGACCTTCCTTTGTCAATAAAACTTTATAAAAACCTTCTCAAAGACGCATAATCATCCCACCATCGAAAAACGGTAAAAACTAGTGGTTTTTGGCCTTTTATAAGGATGAGTTAGGTTAAAAATTCGTTTCACTATTTTTCCGTGTATTTTATTGGGATGCTCAGCCACATGTATTTTCTTCCAAACAATGTCCGTGAAATCTACAAAATAATAGAATTGTCTATTATTTTACTGGAAAATAACCTCCACGCCTGTGACTTTGACGTCAAAGGAGCTGTTAGAGGGCGTTTTTTTTTTGACAAACAATGACTAAGAACAAAAATATAAAAATAACTTATTTGGCCGACGTTTCGGAAACCGAATCTGTTTCCTTTCCCAAAGCGTATTATAAGTGTTTGTGTGCTGTCTATATTAAATACACAGCTTTAAGAATATATTTGTTATATTCCGTATCCACAGGCGTAGAAGTTATTTTCCAGTAAAATAATAGATAATTGTATTATTTTGTAGATTTCACGGACATTGTTTAGAAGAAAATACATGTGGCAGTGCATCCCAATAAGAAACAGAAAAATTAAGAAAATGCCACAACCAACATTTAGACAATATTTGTTTCACTATTTGTTTAGAATTCAGCACCCTAGAAAACAGTTGTAAGTAGGTTTCGTCAATGCAGCAAAGAGTCGACTACTTTCCATCCTTTCAAATGTCTGTCCTCCACTGGGATGAGTTTAGATCGTCCGTAACTCAAAAATTTGAAATTTTTCGGTCTTACAGCCATTGAGACTTTTGATCAGGATGATTCAAAGAACATCTTCCCAAAGTTTCAGAGCAATCGACCGAAATCCATTTTCCTACAAAAATTTGCGGGGTTCTTTTCATTCCTACATTTTTCATTATCGACTTCCGTAAAGAAAAGAAAATACATTACATCATTTATACAATAATAAAAATGGATCAGACATTATCTTTTCAAGTTTTATCATTTATTTATTATATTGCAAATAGAAAATAATCACATTAGATGAATTAAAACGATTAACGCTGAGTATTGTTACGTCATGACAACAATAACATCAAAAATAAAAATATACTACGTAGAATATTATTAGTATTAATAACTAAGACCAAAAATCAACCAATAATATCCAAATAGTAAAATAATATGTTTAGAGAGTTTTACTTCTCCACTATGTTTCTAATATAGCTAGAGCTGAGACAAACTGTATATTTTCTCAATTCACTGCGGAGTCTCTGTGTAACGCATTAAATGAACCGTACTATTAAGCGCGGCAGGGAGTATTATAATAGGTTTGTTGGTATTTTGGTGCAATAACGAAAACAACATACCAACTTTAATTGAACGTTAAGAGTGCATTTTTCCAGATTAGACTAGAAAATTAGATTAGAGATTAGACCAGATATAACAAATAAGCCTAACAAAAGCGGAAATAAAGGCACGTTTTATTATTTTATTTTAGATTTATGATTTCAGGTTTATTATTATCATTTATTATTTTGTTATTATATACGTAAAAATAGTTAAACTTAAATCTAAACAAAATAATTGAATTAAAAATAATTAACTAATCTGAGTACCTTAGTTTTATTCTTATAATGAATATAAAATTTTAATATTTTAGTAAAATTTTATCCAATACAATTAAAACAGTAATAATCTTGTTAGAATGACCCAGGCAGCAGACTGTCGTTATATCGACGTCTCTCTTAGATAATTATTGGTCGACAACGTCCACGATAAATAAATTACAACTGTGTAATATTTTGACGTTTGTTTGTTACGTCAATTTGATATACTTATACCGTCGTTTTTTAATGTTGAGTGACTTTATGCATTACCACGTAGTTTGTTATAGAAGCTATTTCTAGATGGCCCCGTATATGTCATTAACAATAAGCAGTTACTCTTTATCTTATATTATAATAAATTTACACTAAATAATTTGAATTGCAAACGTCATTAAAATATCGAATAGTAATTTGCTTGGAACTCAAATTAAATGTCATTAGTCTGTACTTGGACCTAGATGATACAAAACATAACGTGTGGTTACTTACTACTTCATCTAACTATTTGGCAACTTATCAGCCGTTATGTACAGGAACACCAGATCCACTGACTGGATCTCTTACAGAAAGTACTTGCAAGAGAACCAGAAGGATGTATTCTGTAGACCAGGGATTCCCAACAAAATTTTTTCAAGGACCCCCTCATCGGTCGCTATACTGACAAGCGTGTGCCTCAAAAGCTTAAATTCTTCTTAAAATGAAGATTATGTAGAATCTACCACTGCAAGTCAAGTAAAATACAAAACAATTGAATATCTCAGTGACATTTCCCGGACCCCTAAGACATCGTCCGCGGACCCCTAGGGGTCCGCGGACCACCTGTTGGGAATCCCTGCTGTAGACCAAGAAACCTGCGAGAAGTGGAGACAGAAGCTTTACAGTTGCAAATTGCTATTAACTCTGCGTTTGAGAACTGTTTCTTGCAAGTAAGAAAAGCGGAAAATAGCGTCCAATGATGGAACAAGAAGCTACAGTACCAGCCGACTGGGAGACTTACAAGTCAGCCCAGTGAAGATATAGAAGCTTGATAAACATGCATAAAAGAGAAAGAGAGCTGGAGGGCCTTCTGTGAAATAATCGAAGATCTACCGGCAGTAGCTAGGCTACGCAAAGCTCTCTCAAAAACCTCATCATCGCAGCTTGATTGCGTCAGGCTGCAAGGTGGGCACTACACAAACAATGAACTTGAGACAATTAATAAGTGTATTCTTGATGTTCATTTATCAGGGTCAAATTTTGAAAACAAAGCCCTCGTCAACTAAATTCAGATCGGAGGCAACTATCACTTACTGAAAGAAGGTGTCAGAAGTGGTAACACATGAAAGACTAAGATAGGCCGAATCAACATTCGACCTGTTCAAATCGCCAGGACCTGACGGTATTTATCCAGCCTTAAAACAAAAGGGTGCTGAGGTACTATTGGGACTTTATCATCTACGTAGATCTTCCTAGCTTTAGAATAATATCAATGTCCTGAAGAGAGGTGAAAGTAGTCTTCATACCAAAGACAGGTCGTGAAAAATATGACCAGACTAAGGCATATAGACCAATAAGACTAACATCCTTTCATTTAAAAATATTACAGAGATTAATAATAGAAAGGTATATAAGGATGAGGTGCGATCACCACGGCCCTTCATCAGATCGTTGTAAGAGCTGAGAAGGCACTAGAGCAGAAAGAACTAGCCTTGGTTAGCGTCTTTGAATATAGAAGGAGCGTTCAATAATTCTACCTTCAATTTTCTCTGCCAAGCAGTTGCGGATCGCAGCGTGGACCACATCATAGTTAGGTGAATATCAATTATACTGAGGACGACATTGAAATTACGCTTCGTAACGAAACGATTAAGGGCAAACTGGGTTGGGGGAGGTCGGTAGGAGGTACTTTCCCCACTCTTGTGGAATCTTATATTTGACAGGCTACTGGTTGAATCGAACGAAGCGGGCTTCTATGAACAATAGGGTGATCCAAAAATGACTTCGAAATCTACCCTTAAATCGAAAAATGTAAATTCTTCAGGTAGTTTTCGGGGCACCGAGGAGGTATGTTAGGGGTGACAAACCCACTTGTATATACATCAAATTCTTCGTTGGATAGTCCTCTCCAAGTCCTATAAAATTTTTTAATGCAAGATTTTCCCTAACCCTGAACAATTATTCAAAAAATCCCAAAAAGTGATTTTTCCCCATGAAATTTAAATGGGAAACTTCATGTCTCCATAAGCACCATTTAAAATCAAACATTTTGAAAAACAAAAAAATACGTACTTGCTTTTTCGGATTTGGAAACAAATTGGGGGGGGGGGGATCGAAAAACTTCTATAAAAAATTAAGCCAATTTTGGACCACTCTAATGGACAAGCATATGCAGATGCTCTGACTATTATGATAAGAGGCTGATTTGAAGTGACAATTGTAGGGCTCACAAAGGACTCTCGATATGGTTCAAGAATGGTGTAACAGACATGGGTTCTCTATCAACCCTGGCAAGACAGAGCTAACGCCGTTCACTAAAAGGAGAAAAATGGCGATTTTCAGCTTCCTTCTCTTATGGGCACACGTTTGTATCTTTCCCACACAGTGAGGTATCGGGGGTAAACCTAAACTATAAATTCTCGTGAAAAAACCACATAGAAACTTAAACGAGGAAAGCATTTGCATCTCCATAGAGCGCCCCCTAACTAAGTGCCTATGTCAAGTTCAAAGACTAGCATGCCTAGATATAACAGATGCAATAAGGACAACTCCAACGATTGTGATAGAGGTCTTTTTTGGACTCACTCCCTTGCACATTGAAGTGAAGCTTGAAGCCAGGAAAGGAACAAACAGGATGTTCAAGAATGGAATGTGGAATATGCCGAATCAATCAATCAATCAACCAATAAACCAATCGAAGACTCACCCGTTGTGTTGTACACGAATGTAAACCAGGGGCTGGTATATCTGTGCCACTTGGAAGTTATTCAAGTATATTCTAAGCAGAAGTATATGCCATTCTACTGTGCGTAAGCGAAATTCTCAGAAAAGGTTTCGTAGGCAAACATATTTATATATGCAGTGACAGCCAGGCGGCTTTGAGGGCTTTTGGTCAAACAAAATAACATCTAAGCCGGTACTGAAACATTTTGACTGAGCTCAGTTAATTTCGTATGAGTGCCCGTGTAGAACAGCGGAGAAGCAGATGGTTTGGCAAAAGAAGTAGCAAAAACTCCCTTTCCTGTCCCTAAGCCAGCCGTCGCGTCGGTCTGCCAAGAAGTCTCATTCAAAACTATGAGACTGGGTCACGGCACAGTTCAACAACTATTAAGTTCAAGCCTCCGGAATGTGGCCATATAAAATATATAAAGACGCCTTTTATGGTTTTTACCGAAGTGGTTGCTTGGACTCCATGTAGAAAAAATGAGACGGATGGCAGATCTTAAAACAGGATACTGTTCTCTGCACAAGCACGTACATACAATGAGGTTGAGAGATGATCCTGTTTGTTAGATGCGTGGACTAGAGGATGAAACCATCACTCATATCCTATGCAGTTGCGCGCCACTAGGAGCGTCAAAGTTAGGCACCTCGGAAGGCAATTTTTGCAGCCCGAGGAGCTACGGAATCTACCCTGGAACAGATTGTTGTTCTTTGTGGAGAGCACCGGTTTTCTCTAGATCAAATATATCGTGAATGTACAATGGGCCGACAGGCTTGAATACTGTGAATCTTGAAATTAGCCCATGTTTTTAATAATATCAGCAGGTCATCTAGAGTCTGTGAGGATCATACGTCATTCTACACTATAGAATGAAGAATTATATTCCTTAAATATAAAGGTCATAGTCAGTTAGATGGATGATTTTGCTCCCGCACGGATCCGGCTCATTTTTTTTGCTTGGATTGTTATCAATATCATTTACAATTTTGCAAAATTTTAGCCCTTAATATTAAACCGTTTGCGTTTTCGAGCAAAATGAAATCGAAAATTTTCTAAAATAATTTTTATCTATTAACCGATTCAAATAGAGTTTTAACCAATTATAGATACTACCAGAACATAAACGTGGAATAATTTGAAAAACAATCAGACAACAACATTGGAGAAAAAATTCATGAATTTTCCTGGATTTCTTTAACCCCTATAAAGTTTCGGCATAACTAGAAAATTTTTTTGTAGAATTTTGGGTTGGTTTGTTACCACATATAATTTTTCTATACAACTTGAAATATTGCGATTCAAGTTAAGGAAAAATGGTGCAAAAATGCCATTGTGATTAGTTTATTCTTAAAATACATAAACCCAATCTCGTAGATTGTTTCTTGAGACTTTTGAAGCTTTAAGCTTTTGGTATCATAACAAACTGCAGATGAATAATAAGAGAATGATATTTTTCGCAATTTAAGAAAAAATTATGCGATACTAAGCAATTTGGACATTAAATTCGTTTTCCTCGCATCAAAATACATAGAAATATAGTAGTTTGATTTCTGATACAGCGCATTGTTTAATTATGTGAGGCTGTGTAATTAAATTTTTTTATTCTGCATCTTACATTATCGAAATTTTTGGTCACTGCAATATCATACTGGAAAACAACTTTTTTGAAAATCTCAAATTAAAATTCATAATTTAACAAAATCATGGCTACATACACTTTTACTCAATTCAGTAAGTATATAACATAATTCTGAAGTGAAATAAAGCACTTTGTTTATCCGAATAATGTAAAATTACCCCTAATTTATTTCGTGTTTCTTCATTTCCTTCCATGTCTAAACATGCGTAATGGTTATATGCTCGCCCACAAAAAACCTTTATTTATGTTGTTATATATACCCAGGCTAATTGTATATAATCCGGAGTTTGGTTGCCGGTAGCATTCAATTACAAGTGATATACTGCCCTTTTAATAAGCGTTTTTGTAAGTAAAATATGAAAGCTTTCTAGACGAATGGAATGTAATAAATGTAAAAATTCTTAGCAAGTTAAATGTCTTGTCTATCGATTTTCTGTTAAGAATCATACATTTACATTAATAAATGTTTTTCTTTCAGTACAAGCCTAAAAATATGCCACTATTGAACCATATTAAAGTCGTGAAACTGTAGAACTGTTACACGAGCTGTCTCTAAAAATATCATGACATTTATTAAAAGCAATTGATCGTACGCATTTTGTGCCAGTTCTCTCATTTCGGAAGCCATACATCTTCCACTTTCGTTAAACATTATTAGAAACCTGATTCATTAATGAAAATTTTAAACAAGACGTCAGATCCGTTTGTATGCAAAAATATCAATCATAAAACAAAAGCATACTTTAATTTGAAATTCAGGCTTCTTAATTTTTCCTGCGTATTAATAAACAAGTATCAATATTAAACTATTTACTTTATTATCAATAAAAATACCGCTGTCTAAAGAATCACTACTTTTACGTCCAGATTTCTTATCTAAGTCTCTTACAATGAAAATGTTTAGCTCAAATAGCAATCCTATTACATTCGCCAATTTCTAATCACGTATACTGAAATAGCCAATAAGAACAAAATTACACTGAAAATTTCACACCACATTTTTTAACCAATCAGAGGCTTGTTTTTTGTTAAGTTACCATGGCAACCCAAAAAATTTCCGGAAATTTTTTACATTCTGTCAAATTAATAAGTACATATAAATCTTGAAGTAAGTACTTCAGAATACTTATCAAAAATAAATGATGTTCCACCAATTTTAGTAGACCAAAGTTAATAAAAAACGTTAATATAATATGTTTTAAGTTATTTATAAAAAGTTCATGCAGTAAACTTGGAGAATGGTATATTATTTCACTAAGAAATTTCGCATTTTATTAAACATATAAATCTTGAAGTAAGTGGGAACTTGAGAATACTTATCAAAAAATAAATGATGTTCCACCAATTTTAGTAGACCAAAGTGAATAAAAAACGGAAATATAATATGTTTTAAGTTATTTATAAAAAGTTCATGTAACTAAACTTGGAGAATGGTATGTTATTTCACTAAGAAATTTCGTATTTTATTAACCACCCGTTGTTATTCCATGGCTCACTATGATGAATGAATTTTTGTCATTCGTAATAAAAATGTTCAATTTTGGCATAATATTTATAAAATAATGGTGTGAAATTTTCTTACCGAATATCCCACGAGCTTAAATTAATATCCGGAAATTTTTCCTCGTTCATGAATATTTTAAGAAAATTCATGACCTCGAAAAAATTTCCGGAAATAATTTAAGCTCTAGGGATATTATAAGTGAAAATGTTTAGAACAAATAGCAATCCTATTAAATTCGCCCATTTCTAATCACGTGTGCTGAAACAACCAATCAGAACAAAATTACACTGAAAATTTTTTGATAGTTCTAACAACCAATTAAATTTCGTGAGTTCTTGTCGTGTGACACAAATCATCCAATCATTTTAACATTACACTGATAACACCATCCAAGGAAATTTTCAATCACTATGACAATACAATTATTTAACTTTGACAACTTCATAATAATTGCCAAATAAATTTCAAAATGTCACGTTTTGGCAATGCCAATTCTCAATCTATAAACGCGCTAATCAAAGAAAAATGTTTTGTTGTGTTACGACTTTTTTATTTTATTTTTTCAAAAAATTTTCTGACCAAATATCCCTCTGACACGTTGCTTGGTAATAGCCCTCCGCCTTCGGCGTCGGGCTGTTATCAAGCAGTGCTTTCGATTGTCATAAAATTATCTCGTACATTATCAATGTCCTAGGGATATTATAGCTGATAAGATTCCTTAGGGATCTTTTCACTTACGTCATCCAGTTTGACAGTTCAATAATTTATAATCTATTTTTTTACAATGTCGATTTGGAACTGCAAATAACGATTTAATGAATATAATAATAGAAAAGAACACACCAAATAATACAAAATATATAATCTACATTTAATTTTACAAATTGCTCTTTTAACAATTGTGTTTTTAATAAACAGTTTTGAATAAATAAATAAAATAAATTGCAAAAAATTTTCTATGCGAATACCCCTCGAACGTTCATAAATAGCTCATAATTTTATCACAACTTCCTCAAGCACGTTGCTTTTAGGTAATATCCCTCCGCCTACGGCGTCGAGATATTACCAAGCAAGTGCTTTCGGAAACTGTCATAAAATTATTTCGTATTATCAACGTCCTTGGGATATTATAGCTGAAAAGATCCCCAAGGGATCTTTTCACTTATGTCATCCAGTTTGACAGTAATGACAGTTCAATAATTTAAAATTTATTTTTGATAATGTCGATTTGGAACTGCAAATAACGATTTAATGAATATAATAATGAATATAATATACACCAAATAATACATAATAATACATAATACATTTAATTTTACAAATTGCCTTTTTAATAATTATGTTTTTAATAAATAGTTTTGAACAAATAAATAAAATAAATTGCAAAAAATTTTCTATGCGAATACCCCTCGAACGTTGATAAATAGCTCATAATTTTATCACAACTTCCTCAAGTACGTTGCTTTTAGGTAATATCCCTCCGCCTACGGCGCGCCGTAGGCGGAGGGATATTACCAAGCAAGTGCTTTCGGAAACTGTGATAAAATTATTTCGTATTATCATCCTTGGGATATTATAGCTGAAAATAAATCTGATACTGTATTTGCACTCCACAATGGAAAATCATACAACTTTAATAACATAATATTTGAAATCGTCTACCCCAAAAATACAAAATTGAGGACTTTGATTCTTGTACACACACACACTAAATCACAATTTTATGGACTCCTACTTACTTGCTTTACCTATTCACCCCCAACCCTTTAAAGGAATAAGATGAAAATATAATCTAATTCCAAATCTCGTTATGATGCAAATACCAAATTTCAAGTCAATATCATGAACCGTTCCAGAGTAATTGTACTCACGGAAAGTTACAAACTGATAGACAATTTTTTTTGTTCAAACTTCACGACATTCTAAACCTAAAACTAATTCTCGCCGTTATTGTACTTCAACTCCACTTCGTGGATGTTGAAGTAATATCGGTAAATGTTAAACGAATTTCGTTATTAGGTTATTAGGCCATAATCAAAGATGTGTTCTGCAGTACTTTATCTTCGTCGATGAAAATAATGTTTCCATTTTATTATTATGTACAAGACAAACTAAAATCACAAATATCAGAAAATTTGATATAAAATTTAAAATACCTAAGTCAAATTATTTTCAGTGCGATAATGGGTTCATTACTTCACGATTGGAATCATAAAACTTTGTCTACTTTTATTAGGCTAAATACTAATTAATGAACTGCTTTTGAACAATTAATAGTACCCATAAACAAATAGCGTGAGTTATAACGAGTGAGTCATTATAAATCACTAGGTACAGAGCCAATCACCTTTATCTTCATGTCTAGCCTGTCCAATCGACGTAACGCGACACACGAAGGTGGTTCTGTCCGATGACGGTGAAATAGAACGGTCCATTATTATTGAGCGGAGGAAGGTGATTTATCATGTTTGAATAGTTTCGACGTTTTCAAATCAAGTTAAGTAATAATTTTGTCAAAAATGATGAATTCGGTTAGTGAAGATTAACTAATGTATACACCACCAGAATGAAGACAAGTAGCTAATGATACAATACATAATTTTGTTATCCGAAAAATCGCAGAACAAATATAAAAGTGTGTACAAAAATTAAATTTTACAGTTAATTTCATTTTAACTTGATGTGGGTATATCCTGGGTTATCGGTCTTTTTAATAAAATTACTCTTTCCTTACATTTCGGTTTATTCAACCATCGTCAGAGAACTACAATTAAGTGAAGTTATTTGTTTTTTGTTATAAATGCTATTTTTTATACATATGATTATAAATTACTTACATTACTTACTATTATTGTTGAATTGCACACTACAGCCAATTATATTTTAGGTCTATTGTATATAAGTGTTTAAAAGCAACTAAAAACTGAAAATTAAGTATTGCCTGTCTGCGTTGAATGTAGTGGTTTGTTTATGTTATGTAGATAAGATTTAATTTATGAGTATTAGATTTGAAGTTTTTGTTGAAGGGTGGTGTGAGATGTAGCGTGTGAGATTTTACGGTTTAAAATTACTATATTCAGCAAACTTAGTGGAAAGATGTAATAGCTATTTATGTAACCAGTTACTAAAGACGTTATTTTGTGTAACGAGTGGAATTTGCGGGACGAGTGAAGCGAGATCCCGCAAAGTAACACGAGTTACACAAGATTGTCTTTCGAAACGTGTTACATACATGATTTTTTTCTAATTTTAAAAGTCTAAAAACCCTTTAAACATAAATGAAATAGTTTTATTTAAAGATCTTGAAAATTAAGTAATCTTTTTCATAGTTACCTTTGCTGCTATCACACATTATAATTTTAGTGTCAAAATTGACAGACGTTATTTAGCCAAGTAACAATATTATTTGAAATCCTAATTAGATAACGTAAGGTAAATTATATTAATGAAAACGTTTTGTTAGCGTATCTTGAAAGAAAGAGGAATTTAGAAGCTTCCATTTTATGGACTCAGTATTTCATTTTGCATTGAATAAACATTGTTTCTTTTTCTTTTTGAGAGTTGTTTATCTTTCCTAATTGATGACATAACGAACTTTTCGTCACCAGATACGTAAAATTTTACTTTTCATAACTGGTTACATAAAGTAGGATGTTTTGACACTTAAGTCAGTTTTGAAAAGTGTCACTTTATGTGTCAAAATTAGAAAAAAATATTAAATATTTAAATTTTAAGTTATATATTCATATTATCTTTTTATATTTAATTTAATAGATTCAAATATGTTTCGCTTAAATTCTCTATATCAGTGCGGTAGTTTATCGCGTTATTATGCCTTTTAATTTGTAATATTTCATGTATTGTTTTTCGGTGAAGGTTTTTCTAAAATGTTTATATTATTAAAATTAAAGCTATGAAAATTTTCTAAAGCGTGTTTTGAGAGTGCTGTCGAATTTTGATGTGTTTTTATATTATATTTATGTGTATATATTCTTTTATGTAGATATTGTTTTGTTTGGCCGATATATGTGCTATTACAGTTATTGCAGTCTATTTTATATATGGTGTTTGTCTGATCTTTTGGTTACAATTTAGGTTTCAGTTTTGTAAAAAAAATGTTTGTCGTGATGTATGATTGATGTATGTGCTATTGTTATATTATGTTTTTTAAAAACGTTTGAAATATTTTCTGATACTTTTGGAATGTAGGGCATAGATATATATTTATCATTATTTTTTTGTGTTTCATTCCTTGTTTTATTATACATTTTGTGTATTCTCTTTTTTATTATAGGTTCATAAAAATGTTTTGGATAGGAATTTGTTTCGAGGACTGTTTTAATTTTTTCAATTTATTTGGTTTGTATTTTGGATGTGAGAGTTGAATGGCACGATCTGTTGGGCTATTGACAACGCTTTTTTTGTAGCTGTTAGGTGCATCTGAATTAAAATTTACATATCTTTGTGACCAAACTTCTTTTGTGTACCAGTTAGTATCAATAATACCAGATTCATTGTATTTAATTTCATTAATAAACAAACAGTAATTTAGACTAGATTTTCTCAATTTAATATTTATTATAATAACCGTAGATAAAGTATAGTATCCAACTTGTGGTAATGGTAATAACTCACTTGATGAATTACAAACTTCATCTGCGTGAGTTATTACCTACATTTCCGCTCGTTGAATAATATACTATTAACAATAATAAAATATTTTATTTTTTTAAATAGCTGATAACAGCGACGAAAATAATAGAATTTAAGGTGTTAGTAGTAAAAAATAGTATACGGTATGTCCCTGGATTGAGTTTACAAGAGGGAATTTTCTTTTTAGTTTTACACAAAAATACCAAGGGAATACAAATGTTTGCTTAAATATCATGAAAGAGAGGTACATCAAGGAGGTGCTCTAGGTAAATACGGGAAAAAACAATACCGCTTGCAAGAACGAAGATTGTAAAAGCCTTTAGAACGACGCACCATCAAGAAAAACGTTGCGTTAGGTATTGTATAAAAGATTATAATGGTTCTACATTACGTCAATTGTACAGCTAAACCGCAATATTTATGATAAAATATCAGGAGACCTGAGAGACAATTACTTAAATTTCATTTGCTGGCTTAATTTTAGATAATTAATTCCGCAGTTATTAAAAATGTTGATATTTCAATTTTTTTAACGTATCTGTTAAACTGTAATCAAAACAAATTTTTCATTATCCATAAATCAGTGTTCCAAAATGATGCTTAAATATTTAATATTTCTACGGATTGACTTTCTTTTTCGTGTCTACTAAAAAACTAATTACAGTTGTTGATAAATATTTTTCTATTATAATATTATTGAAAATAGAAATGTAAATAACAACAAATAACCTAACCTAGTTTTTCTAATTAAAAATTTAGATAACAATAATGATGAAAGCACTATTTATAGAAAACAAACATATACGAGCATATATTTAAATTTTAACTCAATTCAACATATCACTGTTTAGAAAAATAATGTGAAATGTTTATATGGTAGAGCTAAAATAATTTCAACTAAAGAGAAAAGTTATAAATACTGTTTTATTAAACAACCAATAGTCCGGTTACTTTTCTTGATAATCAGTTTACAGACATCGAAAGTTGAATTAAAATTCAACAATTACAACCGTAATTTAAGTTTTTACCAGCAATGACATATACAGCATGTCTCACTTATCATGGTAACTCTTTAGTAGCTCAGTTGAATCGTATCAAACACCTTCACTATATCTTTTTTAACTAAAACAAAACTTATTTCAGTCATATTAGGCACTTTTTCACTGAAAAACTAATGTAATATTATTGATCAGCATGCTTTAGTACGCCTATATCCAAAATGTAAACATTTTGATTTATGGTTTTTGAATTACGACCCCCTTAAAATTACATTTTTAAATATTAAATAATTAAGCATGCTCATCAATAATATTACATTAGTTTTTCAATAAAATAATGCCCAATATGACTTCCTAAAAAATTATTTCTTTTTTTCTTTATAAAAATGCACACATCAATAAGTTTTGCTTTTCGCAAAATAGATATACTGATAAAAGATTAAAGATTATACTATGTATACTTTAAATATTTATGATAAATCGAAAATAAACGTGTATTTCCCTCTCACTCAGCAAAATCCTGTCCTTAAGACATACTATGACACATTTTTACCTCCTTCCTCCCTTGTAAATATACCGTAGTATGAGAGTGGCCCCTAAGAAGTTATTATCATTCTTATTTTTTTGTGCTTATTTACAAAAATAAATGTTTTCATTATGAGAATAATACACATTTAAAAATAGCATAAGAAATTATCATTTTAAATTCACCTACAAAAATAATGTGTTTCATAAAAGTACGTATCTTTAAAAAAATGTAGGGAACGTCAAATTAACGCTTAGAATTCGGCCCTGAATTTTAATATAGTTAATATAAATCTTAGTTAGTACATCAGTGCAAATCCAGATAGTTTATCGAAGCAAGTATTTAGCAGAAAAAGTTTAGATTTCCACCAGAAAAAAAATGATATGCACAAATCATTTATAATACTAACTAGTTCTAAATATAAATTCATATTTCTTCTCATAAATTGGGTTATTCATTGAATACAAAATTGTTTCCCTCAAACTCATTACGTATATTTTGGTCTACTAATTGATCCTTTTCATGACGATCACATTTGACATAATGTCACCTAGGCCGCCGAAATAAGAATTTGCACGCTATATCGTACTTAATAGCTTTTTATCTACGAAACTACAGTAATAAATTATAGAAAACGTAACAAAATCTTAAGGTTTCAAGCTTAATTGTCCGCCACATGCAAGGATAAATGTTAATGCCTTATTGACCTAATGTTTTAGTGTACTGTAAGAAATCTATATTAATTCACAAGAAATAAGGCCAGCTTTTCGGAAAAAAAAGTTTGAGTAAAACTGTTAAAAGTAGATACAAGCACTACATTTCACTGATTCACTGAAAAATTAATGCATAATTACAAATCTTCAATCTATTTCAAATTCATAAAAATATATGGACAACCCTCGCCAACATGTTTATTAGGCGGTTTTGTATAGTTAAAATACACGCATGTTTTTTAACGAATTGATAAATATAACATTTTAAACACTGGAAAATTGATCTCACAACTTCAGCAGATTATAAATTCTGAGATATTTATATTTTTTTTTACTAAGATTGGCCTTAACTGAAATCACTTTGGGCCAATACATAAGTATAAATATCAGAGCACGCTGAATCAGTTTGCATGTGGCATGATTTTGTTATAACTCAAGGACTACTAGCCGATTTTCTGTCTCTGAGCGGCTGACCTATTTGTACTCTGGAGAAATTATTGGTATTCCTTTCTATCAGCGTAAACAAACAATAAATAGCTAAAGCATTAAAATAAAACATCAATACGACAAAAATATATCATAAATCGAGTCATAAATCAATTTTTGGGTATTTTTTCGGATTTATGATTTAAGATAAAATATTAAATTTTAAAATAATACAATATAATGCGAAAAATTATCAATTTTAATCCTTGTATAGATGTATAGATAAATTAATCGTGCATCTGCCAACTTTCCAAATATTAAGCTTTTTTTGTCCAGATTAAAATAAAATGATGAAAATATTAATAATTAAGCTACGTTGAAAACATAATACAGTATTTATTTAAAAAATAATAACTACCAGCATTTAGTGTGACAACTGACAATAGTTATTTATGTATCAAGGGTCGTAAGGTGCACTTTTTTGGTCGAGAATACAGTTTGCAATTCGAGGCCCGTAGGGCCGAGGTTTGCAAGTATTCGAGATCAAAAAATCGCATTGACTCATTAAACTGGAAAAAAAACTTGAGAAAAACTAATGGAAACCTATAGTTATTTGAGTAAGATTTCATATTTGTATTAGTAAAGGTAGCGATGCTTGGAATATCCATGGCAACCATCAATAAAATAAATTTAGCACGCGGCTTCTATTCAAATGACAACTAGTCTGAATATAAGCCGTATTATTATAATATCAATACAATAATATTATTATGTCGAATATAGAAGAATTAGCAAATAAGGCTTGTATGGATTTACTTCCAAGAAAGTCTCAAAAGCGATACGAAGACACATGTAAAGTATTTAAAAGTTGGTGTCGCGAGAAGGGTGTAAATACCATAACAGAAAATGCGTTGCTGGCTTATTTTGTGAACACATCTGAAAAGTTAAAGTCTCCAGGTAGTCTTTGGTCTGAGTATTCGATGCTAAAAAGCACTGTATTTATTAATGACAACGAGAACATATCACAGTATCCAAAGTTAAGGGCATTCTTGAAGCGAAAAAATGATGGTAATAAATGGTAATAAATTTTTTTTTCATCCATTTTTTCAAAATTTTGAAATTAAATCAAGCTAGAAAAAAATAAAAAATACAGATGGATATATCACGTATTTATCAACAAAAATGTGACTGTGACACCGACGCACTGAATTACATGTCACTAAATCAGAATCTGTTCAGTCTATATGAGTGTTGATTCATTTAAAAGATGGAAATTGTAGCTTTCTGATGCTTTTTTGTTTTAAACAATACAAGCAAAGGATGGATGGGAAAAATATACTTATATATATATTATCACACCCGAACTCAATCGTCGCAATTATCAATATAGAAAAAAATAAAAGCTCTTCAAAAAAATTCTTTCTTCATTGAGAACTGTTAAAAAGTATGTACACTTCATGATTATTATGGTTTATTAAGTTGTAGTAACGTGGATTCAAAAAAAATACATCTCAAATCATTTTAATTTCCTTGCTTGATAATTTTTTTTTAAAGTATATGTATTGGAGGCTGTAACTTGTCGAGAAATTGACCCATCGGAAAAAATAAAATATCGCTATTTCGGAAAAATGTATATTTTTCGAATGTTCAAACACAAAATCGTGTACTTGTATATATTTTTTCGAAAATATGATCAGTCAGATCATGATAAGAAATTGCGATTTTCACGATCTTGTCCTTATAACTATGAAAATATCTTTGATTGTTTTGAATACAAATTCTGGAACTTTTCCAATACATTAACAAATGTATAAGGAATCTATTGGATATAGCTGAAATGTGGATAGGTATACCTGTAATAAATACAATACAATAAAGGCACATAAAAATTCATGCGAGCGATTCAGCGGGTACGTGTGGTGTCTGTGTATGCATTGATAATTATATATTTTCTCTCCATACTCACTATTTATCCTCTTATTCACTAAGAAAATTTTTTAAAACGTGTAATCAGAAAGAGAAAAAAGCTTTATTTTACTCGATAGAACAGCCAAGAATTTTTAGAGGTTCCATAGTTTGCATTTAACCGTGCGTTAGCCGCGCAGAGTGACAAGGTTATTTCACTATTTTTTTTCAGGAATACCGTGGCTTTAGCGAAAAATTTTATTAGGGATATTTTTTGTTCAGAAACATGTGGTCTATCCACCTGTATTTTTTATTTTTCCTGCCCTGACTTAACTTAAATATTCTGAAAAAAATTGGTTTAAAAATTTTTTTTTCACTTTTTTTTATGTTCTGCATCCGAGCGGAATGTAAACTTTTCAGGATATTATTCTATACATTTTCACAAACTCATTAAAAAAAAAAATTCAGTTTGCAACTTTTTGTGGGTTTCACTATAAAAATGTTCTCTGTCGACTGGGCTATTTATTCTACATCATAACGTATTTCCACGCCTCATTTAATTTATAAAAAATCGAACACAAAAGAAGTCAAGTTATTGAACCTTGAAAATCCAAATTTTAACGCCGCGCCGTCATCTCTCTGCGAGATTATTAATCTTTGGAAACTGAACTTTTATTTTCCTTCTTGTATATAGACTAGTTTCGTATGTGCTTTACCTATGCACTTTTGTCATCGGACAACTAAAAATGAAATTATCAGCGAAAACGTAATATGCAGTACGTTTTTTTATTTATTTATTTTTGTATTTTTGGATCACTTTAAACCAAGTATCCTTTTCTATTGATCTTAATGAGATGAGGTAAGATCTGTTTTGTGAACAATTTAATACATTAAAAAAATGAGCACTTTTAACTTAATTCCAATGGTTGTAATATTATAAATGAGAAAAAAAATGTCATCAACAGTTAACAACTTCTGAAAATGTTCTAAATTAATTTCCTGAAGACACGTATTATATTAGTTTAACCCCAAAAATTACCGTTTTATGAAAAACACGATGTATATAACTTGGTTCCTCATTGAAATACTGAGGAAAAATTTATTATTACTAGGTATAACAAGTTGCTAACTCTTGTAATTACATTGAACAGCGAATATGGCGTGACATCAATAGTACTTTTTTGTAGAGATCTACTGAGTATAATAATGTTCCCACTAGTAATGTAATTAGTTATCCATTTCATTACCTTACTTTTGACAAGGAAACGAATTGCCCTATCAATCACTTTATTTAGGGGTGAAATACATTTAGTTTCAAAAATATTCTTTCTTGAAGCAATAAAGTTCTTAAATTTTATATAAATATGAATCTATGGGAAAGGTTTGGAAATGCAAATGTTAGTGACAAAATGCTGAAAATCAAGAAGTAATCGCCCTGAGGTTAGTAAACAAATGACTGAAACGCGGAAAATTAATTGAACAAGATTTCTTTAAAATGGAACTAACCTCAAAAAACAATTATCCAGATTAGTAGTAATATATTCCCAGAGAAAAAATATAGAAACTTGAGATCGGATGATTGAGATGATTTTGAAATTTGTACAATGCAGCGGATAGAAATTGATATTTAAAATAATTCCCACGCCAAAATAAGTCACTTATGACCATTACCATCATTAATGTAATCTTGTGTGTGGTGCATGATACCTTCGAATAGCAGAGTAACATTCTTTCAAAAATACCAAATATGATTTCAAAGTAAGGCAAAGTGAATTACCAATTACATCGTTATTATACTCTTCGCAAAAACGAAGAGTATATTGTATTTGATCGGCACATTTCTAAATCAGTAAATATCGCTTGTAGAGAAAAAATTTTCACATCATTATGCTAGTGAACGGATTCTCAACAACTTTCAAAATGTCAGTCTGTCCGTCCGTCCGTCCGTCCGTCCGTCCGTCACATTTCTTGTAAGCACGATAACTTAAGAAAGAAAAGTCCGATTGTATTGAAATTTGGAAAGTAAGTCAGCGTTAGCTAGAGGAAGAACCCTATGGTTTTTGAAAAAAATTTATCAGTAAATAAAAAAGTTATTATTCATTTAAATTAAAAAAATATATTTTCTTAATTTTACTTCCACATCCAGTGGAAGTATAGTAACGACAAAAAAATTTTAGAAAGTTTTTATTGTTCAAATAGGCTTAGAATGTCATGAAACGTCGAGATTTTAAGTTTGATCGAAAAAAAGATTTCTGTCTGTCTGTTTGTTTGTCGGTCTGTCGGTCTGTCTGTAACTTTTTTTGTTCGCACGTTTACTCTGGAACCGTTTAAGATATTGACTTGAAATTTGGTACACATATGTACTTTAACGAGATCTGGAACTAGATTATATTTTCATCTCGTTCCGTGGAAGGGTTGGGGGGTAAATTGGGGTAAATTTGAGGTAAATAGCTAAATCAAGCAGGTAAGAGTCCAGAAAATTGGTATTTAGTATATACAAGAGAAGCTAAGGTATCAAACAAATTTTTGGCATTAGCCATCCCTATTACCACCCCCACCATTATTAAAGGGGATGGAAAAAAGTTGTGATTTAGTGTGTGTACAAGAACCAGAAACCTCAAAATGTTGTTTTACTTCATCAACCCCCCACTACCATCCCCCTATCACCACTCCCACCCCACTACCGATGGGGGGTATCGTTTTATAGGTTTTTTGGGGTAGAGGATTTCAAATATTATATAATTAAAGTTCCACAAGCAATTATTTCCACATACAAAATTTTTTCGTTGTGAGTGACTTGGATAGAAAATCTGGATGTGGAAGTCGTGATTCCTTGGGCAGCGGTCTTTATCATTTGTACTTAAATAGAAATCTTGCGAAATTTTATTCTCTATAGGTATTTCTTTTTTTGTTTATATATTTTACTAATGTATATATTTTTTAATAATATATCTAATTCGTTGAAATATAATACTCAAATGACATATACTACAGACATTCAATTATCGTAGTGATAGTCGAATGGCTTAAGCTTTATCTGGCAATCCACTAAATATTACTCGCTCATCCAGTTAAACACTAAAAACTTTAAGTCTGAAATCGCCGATACGAAAACTATGGCCTACGGTTGAACTGTAAAGAGATCGTTTTATCACATAATAAATTCACACAGTCTGAAGGTCATTTGTCACAACACCCGGCCGTTACGTCACTCGCGCGCTAGGTACGCGTTCATGTGACGTAACGTAATAAAAGATTGTAAAATGAAATATATATTTACTATATAAAATGACCCCGAAATGACATGTGAAAAGATAGTTAAATAAAATAAAAATATCTGCAATCTGCAATCTGCAATCCAGAGGTCTTGTATTCAAATCCCGGACAAGGTGTTCTTTTTTCATTTTTATATATATATATATATATATATATATATATATATATATATATATATATATATATATATATATTTTTTTTTTTTCATATATTTCATTTTTACAACAAAGTTGGTTCACAAAATTTAGAGTGTCCAAAAACTAACTTTATTTAGAAGAAAACTGCGAAGAGTATCCTACAGGTTGTCCCACGACGAACTGCGGCGATCGATATCTCGAGTAGACATTGTAAAATTTTGAAAATTTGGTAGTAAACTAATGTCGATGAGGGCAACTCGGCTAAAATATTCTCAAGATGGTGGCACTTCTGGTTATACCGGAAGTAGATGCCAACTTGCTTAAAATCTCGACGATTCATGACATTTTAAGCCTATTTGAACAATACAATTTTTTTTTAATTTTTTTGTCGTTACTGTATTTCCACTGGATGTGGAAGTAAAACTAGGTATAATGCCAGTTCTCTGTTTACACACGTACACTACTTTACTTGAAATCCACAAAAATAATAGTATATTATTCAACGAGCGGTAATGTAGGTAATAACTCACGCAGATGACAGTTTACAGCAGGAGCCGTAGGCGAGTGCTGTAATTCATCAAGTGAGTTATTACCATTACCGCAAGTTGAATACTATACTTTATCTACGATTATAACAATAAATTGAGAAAATTTTGTTTAAATTACTGAGTTTGTTTCTTAATAAAATTAACTGCAAAATTTAATTTTTGTTCACCCTTTTATATTTGTTGTCTTCAAAGATTTAGCCACCTTTAAGCGGAGGTAGTATGTGATTTTTAATCGAAATAGTGCACAAACTGCTTGTAGACAAAAAATCAGCTTTGTAGATTAATATTACGCGGCGGAAAATGCAAAACTTCTCCGCGAACTGCAATAGCCCGGAGCGCATATTCGGTCCAAGGTATTGTTTTTTATGTTAGAGAAAAAATTAAAAAAGCGTCGGAAAGCTCAATCAATTCTCTTTACAGAAGCTGTCTACAAATTTTTCGAAAAAAAAACGATAGTTATCGAGATATTCGAGGAAATGTAAGAAATTACACGTTTTCCTATAGAGCGTATGAAAATCTTAAAAAAATTATTTTTCTCAGAAACCTTTGTTTCGGAGGGCCAAGTTTAACGGAGCGTCAAAGTAGTACATGATATTAAGTGGACATCGTAAATGTGATCGATTTCAGTTAATTACCGATTAATTACGGTGACAAAATGGTGAAAATTTACCGAAAAAAAAAAGTCCCAAATCCCGCCCCCTCTAATTCCTTCATTTTTGTCGCAATTCAAAAAAATAAAAAAAAAGGGTTTTAGCAAATTTAATTCTATTTAAGTTAACTAGAGTAGTCTTTTGTCGTAGGATCCAAGATTAAAAAGTTGCCAACTGTAGAAGCTCAAAATTTGCGATTTTTTGCCGTACATGGCCAACATTTCAGTAGTTATCTCCGAAACGAAAAAAAAATCAAAATTCTTATGGAAGCAAAAGATTCGTAGCGGAAAATACTCGTTTGACCTCATTTTTTATTTCGAGCTAACTCCCACCGTTTCGGAGATATCTGCGCAAAATAGCAAAAAACAGCTTATATTTCGGAGCCGAAAATATTGCAAAATCATGCAATCTTGACACGTTCATATTTTTCGAAAAACACCATTGGGACGGCCGTACGATGTCGCGACGTAAAGAGGAAGTCTTCCAGATAAACCTGATCGTAAATTGCACGGCGAAACTCGAAAATTCGGCTCGGCACGAACGAATCAAAAGTAGCATTTTGTGACATTTCAGAAAATCTTATAGATATTAACGCGAATAATCTGTCACTACCTCCCTGGCTCCACCTTCGTGTGTCGCGCGTTATGTTGATTGGACAGGCTAGGCATGAAGATAAAGGTGTTTGGCTCTGTACCTAACGTGAGTTATAATAACTCACGCATTATAACTCACGCTGTTTGTTTATGGATACTATTAATTGATCAAAATCAGTGCATTAATTAGTATATAACCTAATAAGGGCCAGTTGTATGAATTAAATTGAGCCAAGTTCAGCTTGAACCAAGATCAAAAGCCAAGGTTACGATTATTACAATAATCGTAACCGTGGCTTTTGATCTTGGTTCAAGCTGAACTTGGCTCAACTTAGTTCGTACAACTGGCACTAAGAGTAGATAAAGAATCTTTTTCGACTAATTTTGATTTTCATAATTTTGACACTAGGGCCTCTATGCAACTCATACGACCTCAGCTTAGACTAACTGAGTCAATTAAAAACACGTTAAATCTTCAACTATATAATCAAATTCCAGATGATTTAAAATCTCTTAATTTTAATTCTTTTAAATATAAGACATTTTCTAAATGATTGCTTCTATTCTGTTTAGGAATTTTATACCACCCAATTTTAGATCACTATAAAATCAGTTTCTTCTCAGTGTCTCTTACTTATTTGACACGTTCTGATTCACGTTTCATGTGATGAATACTACTCCTCTTTCCGTTTCTGTTTAATAATTGCAATTTTATATTTAGTCTCGTTGTATTCTGTTTTTGTTTATGGTCTTATACCTCGCGTTTGTTCTTTACAATTTTTTTTTATGTTTATGGCGTTTTATGCACCTATTTGTGACTTGCCAAAAACTGTTTTTGTATTCCTGGTCAAATAAATTATTCTATTCTATTCTATTCTAGTGATCTGTCTGATCTTAGTATTACTGTGTTAGTTGACCAACATGTAGAAATAGTTACTTGTGTTCAAATATACGTGATTTTAAAAGCTATGGACATGTTGCAACGTATTCGTGTCTCACTTATGCGTCAAACAGGCCTTTGTGTTGAACGCGAGGTTCATATAATAGAGATACATAACGGAAATGATATCCGTTATCAATTGTCATTATTATTCAATACAGTATCTATTTTAGCGCTGTGCAAAACGAGAGTTATCGCTTATGCTGATTATTGACGTAACCTCTGCTGACCGAGCTTAGCTAGAACTAATCTAATCTGTCAGTATTATAGATAATGGATAAAATGGGATAAAAAAACAAGGACAATCTTTTCTCATCTAGGGTAATATGCAAAGATAAATACAAATAATATGATCACGGCAAGAGAGGAACGTGTAATGATAGGACAAAACAAAGGGGGAGGCATCTATCCTATTCTAAATGGCGAGTTTGATATTTTTAAGGAATTCTAGGATTACGTCGTAGATGTTTTTCTTTATTTAGAGCGCTAATAGATAGTAGATAGGTACTATTAGGTTGGTAAACCTTTTGATCACTTAATTTACCATCGCTTTCTGTTTTGTACTGAAATAATATGGTCTAAATCTGCGTGGCATTACATGTATCGCATAAGTCTGAGTCTTCAACTTCTATTTTATTGAGAAACGCCGGGTAACACCCCCACCAAATTTTAGTCTGCTTATTGTTATTATGTCTTTTCTGAAATATCTGGAATCTTTTTACCAATAACAGGTAGGAATATCTGATTAAATACATGTGTAGCGAGTTGAATTTTTTATGCCATATTATTTCAATGAACTTGACCACGCTTCTTTACTTTTATTTTCGAGATTTGCTTATACACTCTTAGACTTGCCATAAAAGTTAAATTTGAGCTGCTATTCATTCTCAAATAATGGACCACGTTGAGTTAAATAATGTATACCGTAAATTCTTAATAACATGTGCATCGTTACGTATCAAAATAATGTAATACTAATATATACACTATTGTATTGTATATAATTATTGTCAGTATTAACAATAAACAGTGGATATATTTATTTCCCTTTTTCATTATTTTTTCCGAATTTTAGCTCTCCTCACCTTAGATTGCGTATAATTGTTGGGCATCTACAGAGTAAAACCATCGTGTAGGATAACAGCACATAATAATTAAAAGGTCGATCAACTTACCTGTGAGATTGATTGATCGAATATATTTTAGTTGTCCGGACCGATTGGTACAACCCGCCCAACCCACAAGAACCCTAGGTAGTCTAATTAACTAAACAAATGCAATGATCAAATGAGTAGCTGGAGGTGTGTTCGTAGCACGTTTTTTGTTTTGTTTGCTTTAAATATTATATTCGGCTAGTATGAATCATGATTATTTGAGGGTGTAATGTAACACGTTCCGAACAACAGCTAGAATAGTTTTGATCGAATTTTTAAACTTTTTTTTATGACACTGCAACATCAATGTCAAGTAAGTTTCTTAACATATTTGGTAATTCCTAGGGTGGTTCTGATAACTAAAGAAAATATGCTCCAGACCACCTGCAGTACCGCATGTACTACAGATGTCTGTGTCATGTTTTGGGAAGCAGACATGGCCGAACATTATTCTACAAATTGCAGTGATCAATTATCTAAGATTATAAATGCTCCTGAACTGTGGTGCCCTAATAATATGTGAGGCGGAAAGCAGAAAGGGACCCTTGTCGGCGATGTCAATTTTTCAGTACAGTTGAAATTAGTGGTTTGGGTCAAAATTATCGATTTTCGGATTTTGTCCTTTACAAGTTGTAATCGATTACAAAACCGATCTAATTGGATGAAACACTTAAAATAATCGATAAAGTAGTCAATGTTCAGCCCTGGAAAGGTACCTCTTGTCGCTTATGGAGAAATATGGAGAAATAACATGGGATCGACAAGAGGTCCCTTTTCATAAACGCACTAGTAACTTAAACAAAAAAAATCATAGAGACACGATTTTTGCACCAAATTGTTCAGAATTAGAGCTTAATTCATTTAATATAAATAACTAAAAACCGGAAATTGCCGACAAGAGGTCCCTTTTTGCTTTCCGCCTCACATATGGTTTACAACTCAGATGTACTGGCTCATAATTTCCATAAAATGTTGATCAATTGCTGTATGTTTAATATATGGCTGAATTTACAGAGATACCTTAAAATTAGAATTTACGTAAAGTAGTTTCTTTAGCAAGATAGTCAATGTGCTCATTATGTGGGATTACTATGTGGGTTTTAACCCAAACAAAATTGACAATAAGATTATCCTCATATAGCTCACATAGAAGAAGATTTATATAGAAAATATATGAATTTGTGTGGACATATTGATTATTCCACTTTTAGTGCTAGCGAAAACACTCAAAAAGAGGTCGTATAGATTACTGTTTGCTTGGCTTGATTGCATTTAATGTATTCTAATGTTTTTAGAACCCCAATATAATTTTTAACAATTACAGTTATTGCTATCTTCGCTAATTTCACGAAAATCCAAACATAAGACGGCGAATTTTTCTTTGACCAATACTCACTTAGTTAAGTTTGAATTACCTAGATGAAAAATTATGGAAATTATAGTTAACTGCTTATATTCGGCCAGTAGGGCATATTTTTTGCTAATAGATTGTTTACTATATTGCAAAGGAGGCTCCTGAGTTTCTACATGAAGGGGATTTCGATCGATCATCCTTACAGGTAAAGCAATCAATCTGTCTATGAACCTGGGAATAAACATATCGAAGGACCAGTTAGTCCAATACACTGACAGAAACTGAATGTGATAAAATGCGGATGACATAAATTTAAATAGGTACCTTGTCTATTAGGAGCATTTCCTTGGTCTTGTTGTTCTCTTCAATTGCTCGTCAGTTGCGCTCAACACTAACCGACAGTAAAACAAGGTTTACCCTGGTATCAGCAGTATGGTAGGTACCAGCGGTTTTTTGTTTTAAGAAGAACTCGTCTTTAATAACTTGGCAAGCGTTCTTATTTATTAATTTACTAGTTGGTAAGGTAATAATGAAAAATTGTTACGGAAACAAAACATTGCAAGCTATGATTTCTTACACAATCTATTAATCATTACTTGTTGGAGATCTTTATATACTACTTATAAATATACACGATCAAACATAATTCCGCACTATGCATATAGTTATCATTATGAGTATTTACCTGTTTTTTCTTCTATTACACATGCTGGAAGACTAGGACCCTCTTGAGATACATAACCGGTTGAGTCGAGAATAGTGTATGGCGGAGGCTTTTCAAATTCTGGTGGAGAGTATGGTGGAGGCATTGGTGTGAATGAACCCTCATTAGGTTCATAGCTAAAGTTGTCGCGTCTAGGTGTTGTGGTGGTTTGTGCTGCAGCCCTACTATTATTGGTGCCTGTACCTAAAAAAAGAGTATTATTTAATAGAAATTTTATGAGATATTAATTATGTTTCTAGATATGAATAAGTAGTTTTCTAATGTGATTTAAAAAAGGCAACACTATGATTTCGTTGAGAGATTTTATTGAAATTCTCGTCAGAGTTCTCTCCCAGTAGAACATTCTTTATCTCCGGTGGTCTTACAATGTATTTGACCAGTTTACTATAATATTATTCTATATAAGTAAAAAGCTGTACTTTATCACGTATTATGTTTGTCCTGCAATTATTTATTATTGAATACTAGCTATGGCTTTTTAAAATTAGCTACTGCATGCCCCGCTAGGCGTGTGGTCCATTATCGCTCAGCGCGCCAACACTCAGTTTAAGTAATCGACTTAAACTATTATTAACCTCTAAAGTCGTTATTGAAAATTGAAATACTCCTCAGTTAGTTAGTACGTATGTACGGACACACTCTATAGGTTGAAATCCGTACTATCGGAATAGAACTCTATTAGTTTTCATAATGATCCGTCAAGTAGTTTAATCATTATATATAATTATTTAACAGCGTCACGAGTTTTTGCGGACCATTTCTCCCGTTTTCTGTGTCCATTAATATATTTTTTACTCTCTCTAATAAAAAATGAACTGAACTGGAATTTTTACCGTATTATCACTACATATTTGTTAACAAGATGTATTAATATAAAAATCAAATTTTAATAAGTGTAGAAAATATGATTTTTTTCTAACACTGTATCGATACTCAGACTCAGACCTTACGTGTTAGGCTTGAGGACCGCGGGTTCGAATCCTGGCTAGGGTATGGATGTTTAGTCGCGTCTCTAATGTGTTACCAAGACGGTAGCAGTGGACTAGTTCTTTGATGGCTGAGATAACACGGCTAGTCGCTTTTATCTCTTCTGAGGTCAGGAAGCTGGCGTAAAGTTAGTACACATTGAACATAAACTTGTACTTAGTAGAATGAAAACTTTCATGGTCATTTTCCAATGAAGTGGTTTCTTCTGAGTGTTGCCGTGGTTGTCGAATTTGACTTGACGTTTCGCTAATCATATTGTGAGCTTCTTCAGAAGGATTCTAAAGACTGAAGTTGTTGTGTTCTGCTCCTCGTTATATGCTTTGCTTCAGTGCTCATTTCTTCTGCCTCATTGACCGTGACTGTTTAAACCACCGGTGCTCAGTGCAAAGCCGGTCTTCACGTGTTACTCAGTCGATACCCATCTTCTCTAATGAAGTTGTTGTTTTTCATAATTTCCAGTGGTTCTCTAATTATCCTTGGGTAATGGTGCATATTTCTATCAAATATTTTGATATTCTCGTAGTCGATTTTATGGTTTTCATTTTGATGAACATATTCTGCCACTGCCGTCTTATGTTTCTTTGGTTCCCACCACCATCCACAAGAGAAGAGGTCGTTAATCAGAACATTGTTTCACATAGCCAATATAACACGTGACGAAGAAATCAAACTAGAAGAACTCAGAAACGTCCAATAAGCTCTAGAGAAAAATGGGCACGAACAAAGGGATGTTAGGAATTATCAACAACCGGAGAGGAACGACATAAGAAAAGAAACGACCTGTTATGCTTGCCTTCCCTATGTGACTGGAGTCACAGATAGGTTGAGGAAGACATTGAAGAATAAAATAGGCGTACGATTCAGAACGGTAAATAAAATTCAACGAGTGTTTCCCTCGAACAATTCCCTAGACTACTAGCCAAGGGTGTTTACCAATTACACAGACAAGTCGGCAATGGCAGAACATGTTCATCAGAATGAGAAGCATAAAACCGACTACGAGAACATCAAAATATTACATAGAAATATGTGCTATTACCCAACGATAATAATTAGAGAACTACTGGGAATTATGAGAAACATGGACAACTTCAATAGAGAATATGGGTATCGACTTAGTAACAAATGGAGACTGGTTTTGCTAAGTACCAGTGGTTTAAATAGTCACGGTCAGCGGAGCACAAGAAATGAGCACTGAAGCGAAGCAGCATCGAGGTATATAAAGAGGTGCAGAACACAAAGACTTCATTCTTAAGAATTCTTCTGAATAAGTTTACAGCATGATCATCGTCAAACTCGACAACCTCAGCAACATCCGGAAGAAACCACTTCATTGTACTCGCTTTGTCAGCAAAACGCTACTTTCATGACAACTTATAGGTAGCAGCATTATAATTATTGTCTAATGATTTAATGTACCAGTGGATCATTCATTCATGTTTACATTTTTTTTATATATTAATGTAATAGCAGATCATTGATGATCAAATTTGTTTTACATAATAATGTATTTTGTGTCTGTTATATTAATATTAATTTGTTAAATTAGTTTTATCAAGTTTTCTATTATTGTTTAATTTTCTAACAACTTCAATCTCTAATAGCGTCACTTCTTCTTAGTAAAAATAATTTTATTTAATTTAAATTTTTTGTTCCCCAGGTTGTATTGCTTTAAATAAATATGCTGAGGAGAAATCTAAACTGTCACAGAATTCCAAGCTATTTTCAGATGGGCCAGAGAGTTGAAATGTACCATACTTATAGATCATGCATACAGAATACTGACAAGAATTCATATATATATATATATATATATATATATATAGACCCGCGAAAACCTAAGAAACAACATATATATATATATATATATAAATAATGAAGGATAGTCACGTCCGACTAGTTAAAGAACAATCTAAATTTAGTAGGGCTTCGGACAAGTTGTCCGAAGCTCTACTAAATTTAGATTGTTTTTTGTATATATATATATATATATATATATATATATATATATATATATATATATATATATATATATATATTGTTTTGCCATATAAATTATAAATTTTTGTCCAAAAAATAAAAATAAAATTTCTGAATAGGGCCACCCTTATCACCAGGGGTATAAAAAATAGCCTACGACCTATTCTCAGACCTACCAAATATACACCAAAAATTTCATAAAAATCAGTCAAGCCTTTTCGGAATAGTTCGATAACAAACACTGTGAGACGAGATTTTTATATATTAGATATATATATGGTAATGAACTTTATAGCAGAATTGAACAGACCAATATTAATCAGAATTTTGATTTTGCCTTTTTATTTTAAAAAACGCTGTTGCTTTATGCTGTTGCCGACCGTCCCGTAATTACGTAATTATTACGACCACATTTCCACTGAACGATAAAATGATGTTAAAAGATAATAGCGGGAATATCTCGTTACTTAAAACTGAACACAATTTCGCTGATATATTTTACATACCTTTATATAAATAACTCCCTATGTAATGTGATATTATTGTATATTATTTTACATATGGCAAAATAATCTCACTTTCATCCCATAGATCAGGGAGATAAAGCATACCTATAACGCGTATGGAGCATAGACATTCATTACAATGATTATTATTATTTAGTTAATCAAATGAAAGATTAAAGGGGATAGATACCTGACTGACAACTGTCTGGGGACTTAAGCGGTAATGGAATATTTCCGTAATATAATGACAATTAGTAGAAAGAAATAAACAAAATAGTGTTGGATTTTTTTTTAATGAACTTGCGTGGGAAAGAGATTTAGCCGAATGTGAACAATAATTCGAACATTAACTATTTCAACTGTTATTAATGTTATTACAATACATGACATGACAAAGAGAAAACAGTTTTATAATATGTATTTGGGATGCAGTGAGGGAAGAATAACTCTTAGGGAATGGTGTAGATAAATGTCCTATCCAACTAACCTTTATATTAGTGTGTCGGAGCATATCGGCAGGGTACGTTGAAGTCGTATTTTTATGAAATAATTAGCACTAGATTAGATTAGAAAAGATGAGCTGGCTGATTGGCCTTGGCCACCGCAACTCCCGTGGATCTATTATTGTAGCGGTCCTGTTCTAGTTTTACTTAGAGCTCTTTACCCAGCTTTGTCTTTTGTATCAGACTCCACAACCTTGACAAATGATCCTTAGTATAGCTGTATGTCCTTGATATCTTCTCACTAAGTAGTTGAAATCTCAGTATGCCAGCTAGGCCTTCACAATGTCATGATACATGTACTGAGGTTTCCTGCTCCTCTTGACAGAATCTGTCAGGCTGTCCTCTGTCCTCTGCCAGGCCCATTAGACTTATATATCTATTAAGCCCACAGTGTCCAGTTAGACACGCCCCACCATCATTATCCTAATAGCCTTTCTATTTTGGCGTAGTAGATCTTCCGTAAATTTGGCCTGTCTTTGTCGCGTGAAATTCTTTCACCAGATATATATATCTCATATATATCCATTTATTAATAGATGCTCGTATGCATTACTTAGCCGCACCGCCAAAGGGTTGCTAGACGCCCCTTCCTGGGCCAGTTCATCAGACATTTAATTTCCCTTGTGTTCTAGTACACTCGCCACGGTCACTTTGTTCTGATTTCCTAGGATCATAAGAGCATTTATACAATCAAATACTAGTCTTGTGTCGATCTGCATGGAAGCGATTGCCTTTACCGCTGCCTGGCTATCGAAAAAAATGACAATCCCCTGGTTAACAGTTCCTTGCCTTGTTCCCTTTGAACACCACTGTAAAACGGCCATTTTAGTCTAAAATACTGCAAATCCCAGCAGCTCCGACTCCTTGTTCTGTTTTGGAACCGTCCACATACCAGATTATTTGTGCTGATAGTGGAAGACCGTTTTTCCAGTCCTCATTGTGTGATATTTTAATTTGAAATTTTCTGTTGAAGTTATACTTTGGGACTATTATAGTATGTGTGGGTGTTCCTAAAATGAGATCTCTTGGTGCTCTATTCTGTTTTGTAGTCTTATGGGCATTGTGCCTTACATTAGCATGTACATCACTGAACGAGCTTCCCTTTGGATAAATATGTATCATAGTGGTAGGTCTAAAAGGGCCTCCAATGCAGCTGCGGGAGCAATTTTTTTGGCCCCCGTAGGGCACAGGCAAGCAAGCCTTTGTACGCCACTTAATAGCCTGTTGGCTCCCAGCTGCGATGTCTTGGTTCAACATACCACCGATCTAGGTTACTATAAGTCTTACGACCCTAGTATAACAGATCAGTAGCACTAGAATTCATATGTTATATGCGAATGTGAAGATGTTTCTTAGTACGCAAAAATTTTCGCAAAATTCGGTCTGAAGCATATTCGCGGTCATCTCAGAATTGTTACACCAATGCAGTTGGATTTAGAATGTTTTGAATATACGAATGACATAAAAATTGTTCTGGCAAATGACGTATGTAAACAAACTAAAAACTACCCTTTCATTTCAGTGTACTGGAAGTTTAACCCTTTCACATCGGGCGTTTTTTTAAGGTAGGGTACAGAAAGACACACCAAGTTTTTATTGAACTACTGAACCTGCACTACCTCTCTAGATAAGTATTTAGACTCCATTCACATGTATAAATTTCATCTAGAAATAACCCTATTTTTGCAATTCCGGCCATAGCAGTTTAAAAAACCTTAGGACCACTATATTATTGATTTAATTATATTTCGTCCTGATGTGTAATCCACATGGTCGCCACTTGGACTACTACTATACTTTGACCACGTGATCAGCGCGTAAAACGAATTCTATTAGCGTTTGTATATATATAGAAAGGATGTAATTCAAAATAAGTTTTACAACAGATTATCGCTATGCGCCGCTTGACCCTCTTGACAATTCAATATATCACAAGCCTCCTTGTACGATTAAAATATCGTCCAGCAAAGTCATAATAATTAGTAATTATTACGATTATCCGTATAAGAAGCATTGTTATGCGGTTAATATTAGATCGTTGGCAAATTCTCTGCATAAATTGAAACAAGATTTTAATAGATCGATAACAATTTGCATCTAATATTTATATCCATTTAAATAAGAGAGTAATTGAAACTAAGAGCTAAGTTCTTGAGAGTGGAGAGCAGCTTAGTCTCTCCCAGATACCTAGGTTATTAGCTACAGTATTGACATTAGTACTAATTCCATCTGGGACAGGCTATTTACAGATATGATTTGTTGAGTGGTCTAAGGACCATTTTTTCAGTAAACATAACATTTACTTTTGGAAAAACTACTGTAGAATTTGTTTAAAACGGAAGCATATACTCTGCATTCCCTCTTTGTGCTGGTGGCGTTGAAGATGGCTCTAAGATTACAATTTGTAAGTCAATGGTGTATAAATGACAATATTACGAGACATGATCGTATAACAGACAAAGTTGTAACATTAATACCTCTACTAGAAATCATCATCGATCATATTCCTCCTGTATATACTCTCAGAAACATTTTGAAGTAATATTGAGCATGTCAGCAAACAACAAATCTGACGTGCCAGTATATAGGGATGGTTCAAAAACTAGCTGTGGATCAGGGGCTGGTGTTTACTAGTAAAACTAGACCCACACTCGACAATACCGCTAGGTAGATACACTCGGCGGAGCTAGGAGAAATTGTACAAACAGCAACAGAAACCAGCAACGCAAACTTAGTGGATGCATATAACTTCGGAAAGTATAACAATATTGTTTGCCCTAAATAACTGAAGGGTCGACTCAGAGCTAGTTCTACAAATCATAAAGACCTTAGATATATGCGTATAAAACAACAGTATCATTGCGCAGTTAGGTCGATTACTTTTTGTCTTCCTTGCATTACAAACCTACGTTTGTAATGTTAGAAGACATAAATAGATGCAGTGCATTTTTGCATCACACTCTAGAATCAACGGCAGCTGTCTTTCCATTGAAAATTGTAGTAATTTCCTGGACTCCAAGTTTGCTCGGCAAAAGGACATGATGAGTTAACGAGAAAGCGGATGTGGTAGCCCGCAAAAGCTATATAATAGTTCCATTGAATTAATTGCGCAACTCCCTAAAAAAAAAAAAAAAACTGTACCCTCAAACGCCATACGGAGTGATCTAGGTAGTTACAGAGAGATTACAATGGCTTTAGCTACTCCCAGTCGTAAGCTAGGTAACCACTGTATCCAGATATACAGGAATAATCTACACACATTTTTATGTATTGTCCCCCAATGGGACACTGTAGATGTAACAGCTTCACATACTGCGCACTACAGACAAATAAATTGCAAAGGATGGAACCCAGAACACGAGACTGCCGAGCAGTGCCATATCAGTGTCCTTTCTGAACCCAAAAATGACCAATACAGGAGACTTCTGACCCTTAGGTGCATCACATGTGTTGGTCGCCTAGAAGAATGCTACTACCTATCCTCCTGATCTCAATGCATGTAAGCTTAGTCTCTCCCAGATACCAATCCAGAAGTTACAAGCATTGCAGGTTCGTAGGGAAATATCGATTTAAGGACAATCATCGATATTTCGTCAGTTTTTGTTTCAGAAGTGCATAATAAACCATTTTGTCTTTCTGATGAAAGAAATGGATACTATTGAGGATAGCTGTCAATATGGCATATAAACATTTTATTAGCAATTATATTGCATGTGGATGAAACAATAGTGTTTTCATTATCATCATAATCTATGAGAATCGATAAATAAAAGATATTTTCTAAAAGTTTGGGCATAGAAGAGCAGAGAGAAGTTTGGGAATTTATCTTTGAATTAAATAATGTTTCTAATAATACATGAAAATCAATTAAATTATTATCACAATTATTGTAATCTTGTAATTTATAAATAGCCCGTCAATAGATTTGTACCGAGCAACAATAGCAAACGAGCCGAGTTTTTGGATTTAAACACGACATTAATGTGTAATTGAATAAGAAGGCGCATACAGAGAGTGAGAATTATAAACAACAATAGTATATTGTGTATTTAGGTGTGAAAGCAATACATTCCCAAACGACGATCCAAATTCCAAGCATCGAAATCCAGGAATGTGCTTTCACACCGAAGTACACATACTATTTTTTCTGAAATCACAATCAATATTATTATAAATTAAGGAATTTGTATTAATTCATAACATTTCTTCATTACAATCTAACTGCTTACTAATAAATGCAATTTTAATGTGAGTTGGTTTTTCTGCGTGTATTTATTTTGTCTAAAATATACATAAAAAAATGTTACTTTCCCGGCTTAGGCCGGGAAAGTAACATTCCCGTACACTTTTGTTGATCGTTGCTTGGCAACGGATCTTTTCCGGTCTGTTTTCTGATAGTTTCTTAGCAACGGACTAAAATACTGGAATTGTGCATTTTTCGATCTGAAATCGCACCGAAAATGTAGACATTGCCGATCGATTTCAGAAAACGGTTTTTTCCAAGTATCTCTGTAAATAAGATAGAGGGATAAGAGTTGTAGCGTGTGAAATGTTACGAAAACAGGGCTTTTACATTATTTTCTTCGCCATAACCTTTAGTTTTTTGGAACTTGCAAACTTTTTATTCAATTCCACATTCAATTGGCTAAATCCAAAAATTCAGCTTGTTTGCAATTTTGTACAGGTTTAGGCTCAAATTTCTACAATGACTGGACAAAAATTTACAACTTGAATCAACTGCAATTTAACTTGGGCGATCCAAAGGTTGCCTTGTCGTCTAAACTAAGATTGTAACCGACGAACTAGAAAATTCAGAAGTTCTCAAACAAATTGAAGTGCTTTTGTAGACAAACTTGAAAAAAACTCCATAAACTAAAATATTCTTGTTTACTCCTCTGGAGAGTGTTGGCTCAATATAACAATTATAACAAAATAATTTCTGAATAAAATAATCATGAATAAATACATTCGACAGTTTGAGAATCGCTGAACTTGGCTGAAAGACACATTATTTATCTCTATTATTAGTGTATACTCTATATTTCTCTGTGATGACAATATAAAGAGAAGCTTGATAGACATACGTGTCTAGTTGTTATGCAATATTACAATAAATTCATGCGGGACTCATATCAAATCGTACGTGTATTGTTGACTCATGAAGATTTCAGGTAAAATTTCAGTTGATTCTAAGTAATAGCATGATAATTACATAATGATTATGTACCAATACATTTATTCATGTTTAAATCTGTTTTACATATTATCAAGATTCTTTATTATTATGCAATTTTCTAATAACGTTAATTTCCGATAGTACAACTCTTTCATCGTTGATAAATTGTTTATAACAAAAAGTTAATCACCAGTTGAAAAATAATAATAATTTGAAGAATGAACTAAAGTGTTACGCTTAGCACTTATTGGATAAAGCAACTTGCCTGTACTTTTGTTTTACCAACAATTTGTACACTGCCTTAGGTCAAACAGTACATTTTTAATAAAAATAAACCTTTTAAATCTAGCCACAAATTAATTTACTTAACAAAACATGGAAAATTGGATTAATACTGATTTCATTAACATCCTAATATAGGTATAGAATATATACTTTAACGTAAAAAATTACCTTTTTTACTCTTGTTTGTGCAGCACTTCCAGAAAATTATTATTAATGCAAAAGTACCCAGACACAACACGGCTAGAGCGGAAGTTTTGTAGTACGTATTGTTGTGGTATGGCGGTCGCGGTGGTGGCCGGAAATGATGAGGAGGTGGCGAGAAGTGTCGATCATCGGAAGAATTACTTTTATAGATGTCTTGGGATATATCAACAAACATTAAGGCGTTAATTTCCATGATGCAGAAGACCGGTTCCAAAGTTTTCGTAAGGCTTTAACTTGGCTAGTCTCTCATATTTACTGTTCATAACGTTATGCAGGTGCCCACACTACTTATCACACTACTTATCTTATAGCGTGGTACTCGTTAATATCGGTGAGTTATAAATCCTTAAGGATTTGTGTTTTGAGATAAAAACAATAATATATTGGTAATTTATTTGCACGCAGCTGTTTATTGTTACGTGATACTTCAATTTAGTCAGAAGCAATTATCGCATTTTAATAATGATACTGATATTAGAATGGGTTTTTCAGGCCGATCTTTTACTTAATGTCAATTTTTAACTTCAGTTTTAACTTAATGTAGATTATTTTCGTTATGCACTAACGATCAATCATGAACTATTATGTCAATCAATAACAGAATTTTTGGGCTGAATAAATTGTAGTGAGCTTGCCAAAATCTAACAGCATTTAAACCGAACCTTGTTTCTAGATGAACTTTACTCGTTTAGCTTAGTCTCAATAGCACCAAAGTTTAAACAAACATATTTAATAAGTAGCATTTATCAGTTTTGATAACAATTTTACAAATTAACAGTATATTTATGTCCGTGTTTATCTGGCTCGATGATTAGAGACCTTCTATCTTCGTATCGCTACGTAAGAATAGAGTGATGATGAGTCTATGATGTCTACAGATTGCTGCCACTAATATCACACCTCAAGTAACCAATATGCTCTATTATTGGTCTAAAACACATCTATGACATCTAATATATATCTGCGTCGACTTTCAGCTAAACAATACACGTTATAGACGTTTTTAGATCTTTATTTGTTTACCGAAAGAACCAATAGTAATATACAGCGTCTATTAGCTGTCTAATTTATGTCTACTAGGAATTAGATTAATTATAGGCATTTATATCTCGGACATTTAGACGTATATATGATATCTAAACATTTGATATAGATGAAAAATGAACGTATATTTTATGCTGTGTGTTACTTGGGACCCTAGTAAAATAATGCTGTGTATTCTTCAATTCAGACTTGAGCATTATTTGTCTTAGTAAATACCTCCTGAGCAAGCAAAAGCTGAATTTGTGACATAACAAGAATATTACGTGCTATATATCTTTGTTCTGTAGACTTCCAGAAGGCTTTCGACAATGTGGAATGCGAAAATCTGTGGACTGTATTATTGGAGATGGGGACACAAATATGTGGTCTTTATTATTCGTCGATTGTATGAAGAAACCTGCTGCGGAGATGTCGTTAAGATGTCTTAGAGACTTCTTCTTTAGTCTTAAAAACGTCTTAATTAGGTCTTATGTTAAAAAACAGACGTCTTTTCAAGGTCTATTGTTGGTTTAAAACAGACCTAAAATTGAAAAAAAGTACATTTGTATATCGGTTTCATAAGCAACTGTTACCTTTACAAAAACCAACTAAAACCTTTTTCGCAATTATTTTAACGAAAAAAGAAAAAAAACGCGAGTGAATGGGGATTGAACGGCCGATCTCTTGATTTGTAAGTCAACAACAGACAATACAAAACAGATTTTATTCTTAATTTTAATACAACTATGTGCCTTGCCGGATCCTGGCCCGGAGCCAACCAAACAACCACGGCACGTAGTAAATGTAAGGTTGGACGGTTCGGCTTAACGATTAACGGGGGCGGATCAGGTTTCCCTTTACAATTTTTTTGTTGGTTAATTCAATCTATGCGTAAGTATGCCACGTTTTTGTGAAAAATTTTGTAGACGGATGATGCTAAGTTTACAAGTAGATTTGTGAAAAACTTTCATAATTTACATGTCCTGCAACATTTCAGACTTTTAACTTGAATGTTTGGATAAGAATCATAGATGACAACCTTTGTGGCCCATATTTTTTGCCATCTCACTTAAATTCACCATTGTTGTTGAATTTCTTAGAAAATAGTTTTTTAGATATATTAGATGAAATGCCTCTTAATATAAGGCAAACATGCTGGTTCCAAGCTCCACTATGGGGTTAATGTGCGTCGGTGGTGTAACACTCACTTTCCGGGATGTTGGATAGGCCGCTTGGCCACCTAGATCCCCTGATGTCACTCTTTTAGATTTTTTTATATGGGAGTATTTGAAAGATCAGGTGTATTCTACACCAGTGAACACAAAACATGAATTACGATTAAGAATTCAAGAAGCTTACGTAATAATTATTTAATTTAAATAATGGGGATTTAAAACCACATTATTTAAGAGAAACTTAAATAATGAGGTATGACATTATTTTGTTGATACGTAAATAATTTCTATCTTCTTTATTGCCCGCGCAAATGCAAGTTTGTAGAAAATGTCAATTTGATTAAAAATCATAAATATATCGAAAAAATGGCAAAATAAGTTTTTTTGCTTTCAAGGGAACGTAGATTAACATGTTTGCATTAGATTTGATCAGCGGCGTACCAATAAAGATCTTGTGGTTTGAAGGGTAATCGATAAGAAAAAAATAATCAATCAATGTAATATTTTTGACAAAATCCATTTTAAATAATGCGCTTTCTTTAGCTATACCTGCATACCAAATTTCACTAAAATATATTAACTCGTTCTGGAGATAGTGAAAAAAAAAATTTTGACCAACTTCAACATCTTGTTTCAAAATCGATTCGGTTCTCGGTAAATATTTATATAACAATAAATCTTTATATTTAGGCGCATTATTCACTGGCGAAGTTTCTGGATTTAAATTCGGGCCACTCTGTCCATATCCGATGGATTTCAGGATTCTCTGATAACAAACCTGACGTTAAAGTTTAAAAATTTAAAATGAAAAATATGTTAGTTTATTGTGTAGAAGCTAAATAAGAAAGTCAATAAAAAGAGCGAAAGAATTAAAAAAATATTGAACGGCTTTCTTTTTATTACCTAATATCAATATTGAGGTTAGTGTAAAAATGAATAAATAACGAAATCAAACATGTTTTTAACCGACTTCAATATCAATATTAGGAATTAGAAAATTTTGAATTCACAATTTTTAGCGATCTTTTTTGAAAGCGGTTTATTTATTTATTTTTTAACGGCATATACCATGAAAATAACCCACCGAAAAAGCAATAAAAACGTTCATATTCATTTTTACTTCCACATCCAGTGGAAGTATAGTAACGACAAAACATTTTTAAAAAACTCTTATTGTTCAAATAGGCTTAAAATGTCATGAAACGTCGAGATTTTAAGTTTGAGCGAAAAAAAAAATTTCTGTCTGTCTGTCGGTCTGTCGGTCTGTCGGTCTGTCGGTCTGTCGGTCTGTCGGTCTGTCGGTCTGTCGGTCTGTCGGTCTGTCGGTCTGTCGGTCTGTCGGTCTGTCGGTCTGTCTGTAACTTTTTTGTGCGCACGTTTACTCTGGAACCGTTTAAGATATTGACTTGAAATTTAGTATACATATGTACTTTACCGAGATCTGGAACTAGATTATGTTTTCATCTTGTTCCGTCGAAGGGTTGGGGGAAAATTGGGGTAAATTTGGTGTAAATAGGTAAATCAAGCAGGTAAGAGTCCATAAAATTGGTATTTAGTATATACAAGAGAAGCTAAGGTCTCAAAAAAATTATTAAAGGGGATGAAAAAAAATTGTAATTTATTGTATGTACAAGAAGCAGAAACCTCAAAATATTTTTTTACTTCGTCCACCCCCCACCCCACTACCACCCTCTATCACCACCCCAACCCCACTACCGATGTGGGGTATCGTTTTATGGGTTTTTGGGGTAGAGGATTTCAAATATTATATTATTAAAGTTCCATAAACAATTATTTCCACATACAAAGTTTTTTCGTTGTGAGTGACTTGGATAGAGAATCTGGATGTAGAAGTAGTGATTCCTTGGGCAGCGGTTTTTTGATTGTATGCATTATAAGCGAGTTAACATAACATTTTTATGAACATAATATGCACACTCTTGGGAAATTTTGGCCATATCTTGGCTAAGCTTTCAACTTTACAGCATCTAGACCTATTGTTTTTTTAATACAATGCTAAAATAAAACGCAAAAATTTGTTTTCTTCAAGGGGATCAGAATCCGAAATCTGAATGTCGGTCAATTTTTATTAAAAATGAACACGATAGGCTCAAATTTATGTGAATTTTAAAAAACTTATTATTTTATATATTGACATTTCTCACTAAAATGCTTATTTTTCGAGATATTTACAAAAAAAACGCATGTCCCAAAAGTTTAAACTTTATATTTGAGGTTTAAATCCAATGCACTAATCGGCCATATTAGAAATTCCGCCTCCCCAATAAAAACTTTGTTCCCAACTCTGAGACTTCTTGGTTTTTTAAGAGTAAATAAATATTAACATCTAGTACAATTACATTAGTCCCATAATTCCCTTCATATTTTATATTTTTATCGAAGCAAATTTTAGTCTCCATCTGATGAATTAAAATACTTAAAAAAATCGGTATACATAAAGCCATATAAAACAAGAATTCTCGTATAGAATTATTTGATAGAAGAAGCAGTACCTCGACTAATGTGTACTAGTTGTGAGAAAATTAAGTAACTATTTTGAAATATGCATGAAATTATACTCAAACGTATTTAGTTACTTGTATTACATTTTGTGACTAATAGAGCGATAGCCACTTCTTGAACGAAATAAAATTTGTTAGATGTGAATGGAAGATTTCATCTTCTTTTTAGGCTTTAAGTACGGGGTTGAAGGTCTTACGTTTGTCAGTTTTCCTCTACCACCCCCTTTTATCTCCTAGGGGTGGCAGAGAAAAACTAACATGATATAAATTTTCTTTGCCTAAAATTGGCTTCGGCGCATCAAAATACTTTAAAAAAGTTAAATCATAGACAAACAAAACCTTTTTTTTTTGCTCCATTTAGGGGATGGTAAATAAAGAGTGACACGATAGACATTTTCTTTGTAAAAAATTGGCTTCAGCGTGTCAAAATACTTCAGGAAAGTTAGATGAGAACCTTAGACAAATCTGTATTTTATTTCGTAGATCTAGGAATCACTATTTCCACATCCAGATTTTCTATCCAAGTCACTAACAACAAAAAAATTTTTGACTATACTATACTACTATACTATATTTGCACTCCACTATGTGGAAATAATTATTTATGGAACTTTAATAATATAACATTTGAAACTGTCTACCTCAAAAACGCATAAAATGATATGCCACATCGGTAATAGGCGTGGGGGTGGTGGTAGGGGGTGGTAGTGTTGGTGGATGAAGTAGAAAACAATTTTGAGGCCTTTGGTTCTTGTACAGATGATACTAAATCACAATTTTATTTTTTTCACCACGTTTAATAATGGTGGGGGTGGTATGGGGGTGGCTAACGCTAATAAATTTTTGAATACCAATTTGACGGACTCTTACTTGTTTGATTTTCCTATTTACCCAAATTTACCCCAATTTACCCCCAACTCTTTAACGGAATTAGATCAAAATATAATCAAGATCCAGATCTCGTTAAAATATATACATGTACCAAGTTTCAAGTCATTATCTTAAATGGTTCCAGAGTAATCGTGCGTACAAAAAAATTACAGACCGACACACATAATTTTTTTCGACCAAATTTTAAATCTCAACGTTTCATGGCATCCAAGCCTGTTTGAACAATAAACAATTTTTAATTTGTTTTTTGTGTTACTATACTGCGATGGAACAATCGATCATATCGATGTATTGTGTTAAAAAAGTTACCTTTTTTGCCAGAGCCTCTACACCACCTCCAGCATACTATCACTAATATAAAAGTACCACAACACAACACGGTTAGAGCAGCATTTTTGTAATATGTTTGATTCTCTTCGTCTGTTGGAACAGTCGGGGAACCATTAGGTGGCCAATGGTGATGGTCAACGATAAAATTAACTTCATGAATATCAAGAAGTCCATCAGTGATATTGCCAAATTTTAAAACGTTATTTTCCATTTTATGGGACTGATGAGCTATCACTACTATATGGCCGATAGCCCGTGGCTTCTGTATAGTTTATCGCGTTTACTGTCCAATACACACTTTGGAAGATAACTTTTGAAAAACATCTTATCGTAATGAAGTACTTGGCACTGATCAAAACAGATTTATATTTGATAAAGAGTTTGTTCAATGTTACCAATTGTATTAGTTGGGCGATATTGACTATCAGCTATTGGGAAAATTTGGCTCACAAGTAGGTACCTGAGTCGATTTGAAACAATAGAATGAGATATGTTGATTTTGAATCTGTGACTGATAATATGAAAATAAATGGTAACTGTAGATTTGAGAGAAGAATAGATATAGTCCAGTAAAATAATAAAACATATAACATCCCCAGGGCCGTAGTAACGTCAATCACATTGGAGTGGGAGACTATTTTGGCGGATCTATTCGACTTTCTGTCTATTCCATATAAGCCAAAATTTGAAAAACAACGGGCGATTAGATCTAAGCTATCACACAACAGGTACAAAAAACCAATGGAAACTAAGAACACTCAAATTTTTCTCCCCCCTCCCCCCCCCCCTGCTCACTGCGGCCCTGAATATATCATAAGTAATACAACGGCTTTTCTTTAATCATCTTATTTATATTGTCTGGTGGAGTTTAGCCATAGACTCTTCCACCACTCAACTAGGACACACGCACACACAGACAACATCACAACACATATTCCCTGCGACATTCACATCTGCCGCAGCTGAGACTCGATCTCAGGAAAAATAACAGCGATTAGCAAACCGCAAAGAGTCTTCACTTTAAATGGTTCTTAGGCAAGCTTCAACCAATCACATTACGCGTAAAGACAGAGAGAGCACTACAGCATTTACCAATGTCCCGGCCATATCTTCTATTCTAAGTTGACGAATGAGAAATTAAATATGGTTCTAGTACCGCCATCTAGTGAAATGAACAAGAATTATGTAGAGAACAGTTAAAAAAAAATCTAAACTGATACTAGACTTATCACTTTATATGTATTTTGGTGCGCTGAAACCAAATATGCTGTTAAAGAATCTCTAAGTCATTAAAATGTTTTCCTACGGTCAATTTATCCCTCAAATATTCTATTATTTGAGGATTAAATTAACAGTAAGAAAAAATTTTGATGGCAGCTTTCTTATCCTCAGATTTGGAATCGGCGCAACAAAATAAAATGATATGTCTGGTGATCAGTTCAGAAATGTCTTTTTTTGTGTGTGTGGGCCGGTGGAATTATTATATAAAGTGTTTGTTGATATATATTTCCCTATTTAATTCTTATTTTCAATTTAAGGAGTTTAAAAATTAAGTTACGGTTGTTTAGTTCAGCAGAGGGTATGTATACTCTGCGAGTTGAGTTGGAATAATCGTTATGAATTATTGTAATGTACAGTGCATACTTTTCGATTTTGAAGCCAACGAATTCTGTGGTTAACTTAGCTCTGCATGACCTATATATTATATTATAACCTTTGCATGTAATTTTTGCTTAAAGAATGTTGTACCTAATTAAAGCTAAGAGTTTAGCTAACAATTTATTGATTAGAAATATAAGTAGGGAAATTAAAATAGTTGCAGATATAGGTAAAGGTCAGCCTATATAACACAATATACACTAGGGCGGGCCGACAAAAATTAAAATTTGAATTTGCAAATGATATAGCTTATAATTTGTTACTATGTATCTAAAACTAATTCGGTTAAATTTTTAGCCAAATCGGTCCGGCCGCCCCCCCCACGGCCTTTAAAATGAGGGAAAAGGTAAATTTTTCGACATTTTTCAAATTGAAGTTTCAAATTTGTTTATGACTCTTTATTAATGTCTAAACGTGCGTGACAAAAGTTTTCCCAATAAAATATTTTTCAGTTCCAGGGAAATTAGATATGTTGTACAAAAAAAGCTTATTTTCCTCAAATTCTACTTTTCACTGACAAATTTCTAATTTCCTTGGAACTGAAAAATATTTTATTTGGAAAGCTTTTGCCACACACGTTTAGACATTAATAAAGATAGTCCACCCGGCAGGTCATATAAAAAGGCCTTACCAGGAATTAAGTCGGGAAGTTTTGAAAGGCAGGGTTGTAGATTTAGGTATCTACAACTAAAATCCATATTTTGCACAAAGCAATTTCTGCCGCCGGCGTAGCCATATTGCCAAGATGGCCGCTAAAAACAGTTTTTTTTTAAATATCTCCTTTTCTACTTTTCCTAAAGTCGTGTCATTTATATTTTAGACAGGGATCCGGAGCCCATTTACTTTCAGTCCTATGCATCTGTTGGACATACTTTTAAAATTAAGTCAATGTTTTATAAAATTTTCTGCCGAATCTATTTCTGGAGGGCGATTTGCGATACAAGCTGGCGTTCATCCCTTACATTAATTTTTCACCCCTTTTCGGCGATACACGATATTTAACGTTTTTCAGATATATCTCGCGTTATCTCGAAAACTATAAAATCTACAAGGATCAAATTTTAGACGGAGATTAAATAATGTATGGCGATTACGATAGCTGTACTAAAATGATATTTTGATTGTTGATCTTCTAAGAAAAAAATAAAAACTGCGGGATGCTGAAATATTGTAGGGAAAATTGTAGCATTGAGGTACTTTTTCTATGTGTAGAAATATTATATCAGTTATGTGAGCAGTATAGTAGTAGAAACATCAAATTTAATTTTAGTGAAAAAATTTTTACAATCGGATCAGTCTGGCGGAAGATATAAATTATTTAATATCGGAGAACTTAGCGCGCGAAATGATCTTCCCACAAGAACGTGTGCTGTATGCGGAGACGAAATCAGTAATGAGTGGGTAGTTAATGAAATATGCTGTGGATACTTTTGCTTATGATAGGGCAGTGTTAGTTGTGTTGTAATGATACAGATATCTTTGTACTGTCATTGTACTTCGCTACAATATTTCCTATTGAATTATGGTTATTCCGATCAGATAGCTATATATTATCTAATAAAATCATTGAAGAATTATCAATACAAGCTGCAAAGTCATTGTCGTATATTGCAAGTCAGCTTTTGCAGCTTATGTACTCAGAGGTTGTGATAGTACAAGTATAAGTTATCCGTTCGAGAAGGGCACAAAAACAGTACTTAAGACTCTCTTGCGAAACATTAATGCTAATGAAATGGTTCCTTTAGCGCAATATCCTCAGAAAGCGGATGTTTTTCAATTTACGGCAGCAGCTTCTTACTTTTTCAAATGCTTGTATTGTCGTCCCAATTTTGAAGATAGTTTAGATCATTTACGAGCACATTTATTTAAAAACTACAAAATGAATTTGAGGGCGTTGCCACCTACTGAGGATGCCTTCATTCAGCATGCAAAACGAAGTGCCTATACAATATTTTTATGAAAAAATGCTAGTAATTCGTCCCCTGAATTACTGAATATTCATGAATATGGTTGGAAAAAAGAGCACAACATTTTCATTCCCATCATGATCACAAAACACCCGAAACCGGAACAAATGGATGTGACAACCTGCAAGTGTAAAAATAAGTGCTGCAGTATTACGTGTTGTTGTAAAAAACTAGGAGTTGATTGCATAATAAGCTGCATATGCATGGGAAATTGTAAATCTGACTAGAGTATTTATTGAATAAAATATTTTTAATCCATTTACATAGATATCTTCTTTCTGTACGACATTAAATAATGAGATGAATTAAATTTTAACTGTTTGGTATATACGCAAATAAACATATACCCCATAGAGAATAAATAATTGTATTTAAAATTTATGATTAATTTACTTTACATTTTTGTTAATTATCAAAAAAAAATATTGTTTAGGTGTTCAGCAAATCAAATTTTTTACAAGTCTTTATTCATTATTCATTATGAAATCTATATCGTTTCTTTTTTAATAATTTTGTCAAGAAAGTAATGGGTTTTAATAAATAATTTTACTTTTAACAAATTTTTAGAACTTGCCACTAAAATATATGTTTATATGAAGAGTTTGTTAATTGGCGCTTATATATGAGACGAAATATTCTTGATTCAAAATTAAATTTATCTTTGTACACAGACAGACTTATCCCAATGTCACAATTGTTTCCTTACTCTGCAAACTAGCATTTTGGTATACACACGTTTCTATTTACTATTTCGATCGTATTCAAATCAATGCCTTGCGATGTCGAATGATGCGAAGGGCGCGTTCTACCACAGTTTACAACACTTTATGCATGTGCGATCAAAGCGCAGGGTATCGCTCTCGATACTAAATAATTTATATCTTCCGCCAAACTGATCCGATTGTAAAAATGTTTTCACTAAAATTAAACTTGATGTTTTTACTACAATACTGCTCACATAACTGATATAATATTTCTACACGTAGAAAAAGTACCTCGATGCTACAATTTTCCCTACAATATTTCAGCATCCCCGTAGTTTTTATTTTTTTCTTAGAAGATCAATAATCAAAATATCATTTTAGTACAGCTATAGTAATCGTCATACATTATTTAATCTCTGTCTAAAGTTTGATCCTTGCAGATTTTATAGTTTCCGAGATAACACGAGATATATATGAAAAATGTTAAATATCGTGTATCGCCGAAAAGGGGTGAAAAATTAATATAGGGGATGAACGCTAGCTTGTATCGCAAATCGCCCTCCGGAAATGGATTCGGCAGAAAATTTTACATAACATAGACCTAGTTTTAAAAGTATGTCCAAAATATGCATAGCAATGAAGAAATAAGTGGAATTTAGTTTACTGGATCCCTGTCTATTTGCAAGATAAGATATCAAAGACAAAATGACTCCTGATGAGTACTATAAATTTACAACAGACGGCTTTTTTACAATCGGACGCACCAATAAGCTTTGATCTGGTACTTAGTCAGATATGACTATTGAACAAACGCTAAGGAGGACGATGAAATCTATTGGAGGGCTTACTTCGACGAGGAATCACGTGTTAACAATGTGGACATTGGGAATGGTGTATTTGCACAACGTATGCGATGAGATTGAAAGATTTTGCAACGTTTCTTTTGCATCTACAGAACATGTGGATATGAGAAGTTCACATGTTATTCAAGACAATGATGATGTGCAAAAGCGGTTGGCTTGGCTTACGCAACACCCTCCTTTCCCAGACGTAAACGAAATAATGTCTATTTTCTCAGGAGTTATTGGAGATGAAACAATAAACTGTTTTAAGGCGCAAGAAATTAGTAAAGTTGGGATAAATAATATGATTGAGAAAAACTTTGGAGATGTGATATTGAGACGCAAAGAGAAAGTACTACTTCTAGATGCAATTAATTCAAGCATCAAGATTTATGAAAATGTAGTGTCAATTGACCCATTACTTATTTTTCAGAGACTGCGTTACAAAATAAACAGACGAGGAGCTTGAACAGCATCTGCAGTATGAATTGGCTCCGTATCACTTGTCCTTGTTTTCTGAAGAATGAGGGAATGTGAAAAACTGCTAAATCTATATTGTATATATATTTTTTGCCAGTTGCAGACTGACTTTGGGACCAATAAAGTTTATATAACTGACGGTGGACACCTGCTGCATGGAGTTGTTTGGAACTGAAATGAAACATTTAGTTCAATTTGCACCAGTTATGTAGAGTATATCAAAAAACACTATCAGTCAAATGCAATAATTGTTTTCGACGGCTATCCCATCAGTGCAGCAAAAAAAGCACGAAAACCGCAGAACGACTCCGACGATCACGAAAAAATATTACAGCAGAATTTTGACCCCCACCGTTCCACAGACGAATTTCTTATTAAATGACACAAACAAAGGTCGCTTTATATTCATCTTGAAAAAAAAATTCGAAGACCCGCAGTTCACTGTTATCCAGACTACAGAAGATGCAGACACATTAATAGTAAATACAGCCATCGAAATATCATCTTCATATGAATATGCATTATTGTTGCAGAGGATGTCGATCTTCTCGTTGTTTTGACAGCATTGGGCAACTCATATGAAAATATATACTTACTGAAGCCTGGATAAGGAAAGGCAGTGCAACGTATTTATTCGACTCATAGTTTACAAGACGACGAAACAGTTAAGAACAGTATATTTTTCCTCCTTGCATTTAGTGGCTGGGATACAACTTCAGCACTATTTAATATTTTATAATTGAATGTTCATAAAAATGGAAAGCTACGCCACTGACCCAAGATGAAATTGGACAAAGGTTTTACAAAAATAGCTCTCTGCCATTCTAAAACACATGAATTTTGAAAACTCGGTCACAGAATTCGAAAACTCGGTCACAGAAAAACGCCTTTAGTCGAAACTAAACGAACCTTTTCAACTTCATTCTACTGCTGTACCTAAACCGTTGACTTTAGAGAAAACATACGTATATATTTTATACAAAATTTCCTACTCTTTAATTTTGGTTATAGGCATTTCAACTGTAGAGCGCATGGTAACGGAGATATTTGAAAAAAAACGTTTTTGGAGGCCATCTTGCCAATATGGCGGCACGAGCGGCCATTGCTTGCTTTGTGCAAAATGTGAATCTTAGTACTAGTCACCTATCTCAAGAATTATACCAAATATCAAAACTTCCCGAGTTGATTCCACCTAAAACTACCTGGCGGATGGATTAAGAGTCATAAAAAAATTTCAAACGTCAATTTGAAAAATATTAAAGATCGAAAAATTGGCCTTTTCCTTCATTTTCAAGGCCGTGGGGGGGCAGCTAGATATTAACGGATTTGGCTAAAAATTTTACTGAATTAGTTTAAGATACATAGCAACAAATTATAAGTTATATCATTTGCAAATTAAAATTTTCATTTTTTTCGGCCCGCTCTAAGATACATTATACAGTGTGTTTTAGGTATGCGGTTATTAGTTTCTAGTGGTGATTCTACATAAAAAAATATGAAAAAAAGTTCATATAAACTGGATCCGGAAATACCTCCTAAAGGCGCTGCGGGCCTCTAAAGGGGCACCCAAAATTAACATTTTATTTAATATCTCAGGAACCCTTTGAGCTACAGTGACTAGTTTTTGCACGTGACTCGATATAAATAAAGGTCATTCATTATCTGATGTTATCCACCAAGGGTAAATTCACATCAGGGGTGCACAAAATTGGAAAGGGGAAAATTACTTCTCCCCCAAATTTTTTAATGTGAATTTTCTATGATTGTCTCATCGGAACATGATTTCTTTGCTATAAATACGCAAAAAAGGTTATCTTATTCTAACGCCGGACGACTAACCGGTTTCGAGAAATTTGAACCTAAAGGAATTTTTCCAGTCTCCTTGCGTAAACAGAATTTTTTCAATGAATTCATCATTTCTCTAGGTTTAAATTTCTCGAAACCGGTTGGTCGTACGGCGTTGCAACAAGACAACTTTTTTGTGTATTTATAGCCAATTTATATTCCGATGAGACAATAAAAATAAATAAATAAAAAAATAAAACAAAATATTAATTTTTGGTGCCCCCTTCAGAGGCCCGCGGCACCCTTAGGAGGGATTTCCGGACCCATGTTTATATTGTAACGACAAATTTCCTTTTATAGTTTAATTTAATAATTTTAACAATAGGTTAGTACATACTAACGAGAGTAAACTATATTCGTCATTATGAACAGATCATTACTCGATAACTATGACAACAACGTAACTAAGAAAACGTTATAAACCTAGCAACCTTTCACTATAAAAGTCGATGCAGTAGCTCAGAAATTCATTCTCATCCCACAGAGAAACTGAATAGGTTCGTGACTCCTTAACCTCAAATATTGTTGTGACATCGCATAAATGACACTAGCCAGATAGTCTGTAGTCTTGATATTCAGAGTAGAGGTTTGCCTAATCTGAGTGACACAATACAGACGTGATCGTCCGACCCTCTTAATGCGTACAAGACTGCCTCTATCATATGCTGGAGTGGTTTCTGCGTTAAATATCAGTATTTGTTGTGAAGGCGTTAGGAACTTAATTAATTGCTTAACGTCGCGTAAATTCAATGTCAAAGTGACAAGCGTCGGGTCAACTGAATGTTAAAGTGACATGTCAAATAAATCGATTGTTGAAATGACAGCTGTTGGTTAATTGTCAAAGTGACAGATGTTAGATTAAGTAATTGTTGAGGCGCCAATCGATTATCAGACTGATACATGTCAGATTAATTAATTGCTAAGGCGATAATTGTCAACTATTTATCAAAATGACAATCGTCAAGAAATTTAATGGTTGAAGTAACAACCGTCAGTCAAAAGTCAAAATAAAGTTTCAGTTGATATACCGACTATCACATTATTTACTTTATCTTTTGCTTGAACGATTTTGATTCAAAACCCATATATAAATATTAATTTGATAAAGCGAAGATTGCTAGGTTTAATCAAAGTCAGATTCGTCATCATTCCCTTTACATGTTAATATGATTATAATTTTATAAGATTGAATATTGTTGTTCCTTATCTAAAATTAATGTTCATAAGTTTTGTATTTGTTCATTAATATTCCATCCTTCAATAAACCGTTAAATTGAAATTATTTTCTGAGACTTTTATTGAGCCCTGGAATTACTCCACTGTTTACTACTTGAGCGCAATAGTTCTAAACTATTGTAAAACTTTAACCGCAGCGTTACAGATTTTTGACGCCCGAACAGGGACTTTCAAGTCAATTAAAAAAAAAATCTTCGAGTCAGTTTAGAAAAACTTCGAGTCATTTTGAGACAATTTTTAGTCGCTTTCGAGTCAATTCAGAAACTTTCGAGTCATTTTATAGATAGGTTTCCATAATAAAAGATTTATATCTTAAAATACTATTAGTGTTTTTCAGTATCATGGATAGGTTTCTATAAGTGTTAATTTTTCTTTACGAGCATGGAAGACGACGAAATACAATTGAAAACTAAGTATTAGATTCTCGCGTTGAATGGATCAATGGATTAGATCGTAACGAACTAACCAGCAAACTAAAACACTGGAATATAGAGACAAAAGGGAAGACAGAAGATTTACGAAAAATGTTAAAAAAGTTTGTAGAAACTGTCCACGATAATCAATCGATATTTACGCGAAATCATAGAAATGGAGCGAGGTCAACTGAAAATTCGAATGAGAAGGAAATGCGTGAACTTCTTAATCAAATCCGAAAATGGCAAATATTTTATAATGGAAAGTCCAATCAAGAAGCAATATTATTCATTGAAAGGTTGATTGATTTAAAAGGACGATACGAAATTGAGGAATAAGTGTTATTACGAGCTATACCCAAATTATTAAAAGATAAAGCAAGCATATGGTACCGAGTAAATAGAGAATATTGAACGTCCTGAACAACATTCTTAACGGAATGCAAAACGTTTTATTTTCCTGAAAATTATATAGAAAACTTAGTAGACGAAATTTTTCAAAGAAAACAAAAGATTAACACGAAAGAGGAAAAGATTATGTGTTAGAAATGCAAAATATGATGAAGAAACAATAAAGAATATAATATATACAAATTTAAACCCAGATTACAAATATTATGTACGAGGACATGACTGTAGCGACTTAAAACGTTTTTAAAACTAATCGAAGATCATGAAAAAGTACAGTCAGAATTTACGAAACGACGTGTGAAATGGGACGACGCGACGGAACAATAGTGGATATTCGACAAGTAGCATGTTCAATCAAGACAGGAATTACAATTTTCAATATAGAAACAATAATAGGACGAATCAACGTAATGTACCAGAGAGAAATTTTCATTATCAAAGAAGAGATAACGAGAATAACGGTCCTGGAAATGAAATAGCACGGATTAAAAGAGACGTTGGAACGAATTTAAACAATAATAATGGAAGATCGAATACGACGAATAATTCAAGGATATATTGTTATGGATGTGGTCGTCCAGATGTAATAATAACAGATTGTAATTGTAGACGAGATTCGGGAAACGAAGAGAGGATTGGACAGAATCGAGGGTCAATCAATCCATGAATTTATCCTGGACAACGACAAACTCAAAAATTATGCATCCATTAATAAAAACTGTTTCAAGTAATGAAAAATTATTATATTATTATTACAATTTGGATACAAAATGTTTGTTAAAAAGCGATTATCGATACCGGATCGACAAAGTCATATATTGGCAATAAAATAAGGAATATTCCGACTATCAAAACTTCATGTAAAAGAAGTAAATATGTAATATTTTCGCACAACTAGCTAATGGTGTATATATTCCTGTACAAGAGGCGTACGAAATCCCTTTTAAATTACAAAAGAAAAGTTATACGGAAGTATTTTCATTTCTTCGTTAAAGTAATTCGAGTGAAGATATTCTATTAGGAATGGATTTTTTACAAAACAGAGAGGCAATTTTAGATATTCAAAATAATCGAATTACTTTTGATGATAAACATTTTATGTCAGAAATGTCAGAAAATGAAAATATGATGGCGAAAAAAAGGAACTATTGATAGACAACAATCACTTTCAAACAGAGAGCATATAAAACTTGAGACAGAAAATGAATCTACAGAAGAAGAAGTATTTAACAAATTTTTAGAAGAAGAAATTAAAAAATGTCATGGATTCAAAGGTTGTTGAACATTCAATAGGTTTAATAGACAATACACCTATTAAGCAAAGATATTATCCACAGAATCCAAAGATACAAGAAATTATCCATGACGCAGTAAACAGGATGGTAGACGAAGATATCATTGAGAAATCATCGAGTGCTTGGAGTTATCCGGTAGTCATCGTGCGAAAGAAAGATGGAAATGGATATTTGCGGATAACATATTACGAATAATAATAATAATAATAATTTCTTTATTTCCAAAAGACCATGTTACAATGGCATAGGACATATCAATGGAATAAAAGCAATAAAACAAAATCAGTATAAGACACATAAAACTTAATTATAATATACAAACAGTAGCAGTGATTATGCAAAAATAAGATAAACAAGACACATATTAATAAAAACACATAATAGACTCTTAGCATAATAAAAACAGAAGTATATAACTAGTTAGGCATCAAGATATTCCAAAACAGAATAAAATACATTTTCTAATAAATAATTAGATACCATTTTCTTAAATATTTTAATGTTGTTAATGGATTTCAATGCATCAGGTAGTTTGTTAAAACATTTTATACCCTTATATTTAGGGGAGTTTTCATATAATGTTAAATTATGTCCTGGTATGGTTAACAATTCATTATGTCTAGTTTCGTAAGTATGATAATCACTATTAGAAATGAACAGTGAAGGATTGCTTTTAACAAATATTAATATTTCTAAAATATAAATACACGGCAACGTCATTATCTTTAATGATTTGAAGTGGCCTACACGATTCACTTCTCTTACAACCAACAATATTTCGCACTGTCCTTTTTTGAACCTTAAATATTCTATGCATTTCACTAGAATTACCCCAAAATATGATGCCATATCGTAAACGTGACAATATATGTGAAAAATAAAAAGTTAGTGCTATTGACTTATTTGCAACTTGTTTCAGTCTATATAAGGCAAAACATAATGATGATAACTTATTACACAAAAAGTCGGAATGTTTTTTCCAATTGAGGGCATTGTCCATATATATTCCTAAGAATTTTGTATTATTTACTTGCTCGATGGATTTATGTTCAATTTTTAATAAATGACTATAATTTATTATGTCAATTCTCGGAGTGAAATTTATAAAAACTGTTTTTGTTGTATTCAGATATAATCTAGAATTAGTTATTTATTGCATTTTGCAGTGACTGTATTGTATTATCTATCGAGGAGCCGCACATTAAATATGTATTATCGTCTGCAAACATTGTTAATTTATTATTATTATCTAAGTATGGCAAATCGTTAACAAATATCAAAAATAACAAAGGTCCTAAAACGGAACCTTGCGGCACATCAATTTTGACACTTTGTTCATTAGATTTTACACCATCAATCTCAACTAACTGCTTTCTATCCGCAAGATACGAAAGCAGCCAATCATGTATCTTGCCTCGCAGACCATACTGGGATAATTTTTGGCTAAGTAAAGAATGACTTACTGAGTCAAACGCTTTACTAAGGTCCATGAAAAGACCAACGCATTTTTTATTAATATCTAAATTATCATACAGCTTATTAATAAATTGTATTATTGCAGTGTGCGTGTTTCTGCCTCGTCTGAAACCATGTTGAGAATTGCTTAAGATGTCATGCTGTGTTAAAAATTGAACAATTTTTTCGAATAATATTTTTTCTAAAACTAGATGTCTTAATGAGTTGGTAATACAATGTACGATTTAGTACGCGATGCGCACAGTCATTGCAATGACGCAGAGATAAACTAGTCGCGTAGGTCTAACCCTCTTAGTTTGTATGATAAAGCGACCTTTGACTCGCCAAGTTAAAGTTTACTCGACTTATATACTGGCTCAAGCCGCTGAGGAGTCTTTACTGCAAATAATTCTCACGAGCGCTTCCACCAATCACATGACAAGTAAAGACGGACACATTGATGAATGTTCCTTGCTAATAGACATGTATCCAAGATCCTGCTATCAGAAATAGATTTAAGCTTCAGTACATTAATTATACCCAAATTTTGGTCCAAAATACAGTATTTTTATGAATGATATCTTTGTTTTTTAAATAACTATTAAAAATGATAATATTTTTGAAAAGTTTTTCAGAAAACGCCCATGAATTTTTTTCTAAAAATGATTCATACCCTTTATATTTACTGATAGATTTTTTTCAAAAACACTGCTTAGCCAAATGTTAAAAAGTCAACATATCTACATAAAAAGATGTTTATTAATTGCTGTGATTATTGAAACAAATATATAAATATTTATATCTTATTTAGTTTCAAAGATGAATCTTGCACCAAAACAAGGAACATTGGTACCCTGAATAATACAGGAATATTAGATTTTTTTGGTAAAAATAGCTTTCAACGAGATATTTGACAAAAGAACTAATTTTAAGAAAAATATTCACAGGTTACGTCCCAAGAGCTCTTAATTTGATCGAATAAACTGCGGGTAGCTTTTTTTTGTAAAATTTTGCTTAGAAAATGTTCGAGACTTAATATTTTACTTATTTGTGCAAATTATTAACCCGAGAACATTTGCTTAAAAGTAAAATTTTACAAAAAATATAGCTACCCGCAATGTGTGTAATAAGATTTAGAGCTCGAGATTATTTGCCAAAGGAACAAATTCCTTACGTACTTTTTTCTTTGTTAATTTTAAAAAATTCTATCTTCCCAAAACGATTCATTTTTGATTTGGAAAACATACTTCTATATTAATTAATTGACGGCAACGCGTTTTATAAACGATTTGTGTTTCGTAACCATGGTAACGGACGCGCTAGATGCTTATTTGACATTTGTTACGCGATCGTGATTGTAAATCTGAAAATTTGTGACAATTTGATATTAAAAATATTTCTGAAAAATTGCACAAATACACCGTTGGTATACCGGGTGATTCAGTTTGGTATTCGCCCCCCTGTATCTTTTTTATTTTAACAGAAAACTAGAATAAACCATATATATTTGTAAATCGTTTGTCAAGCTCTATCGAATGACGTCCTTAAATCATCTCTTTGGTCACATATGCCAAAATAACGATAGTCAAATTTTTTTTTTTCAAATGGTATGCTATACATTTTTTTGCCGATTGTTGTCGAGCTTCTCTTTCTGCATTCAACCATGTGAAAAAGTATACACTTCCATAAGGAAAATTTCGAGAAAAATAATAAAATACGAAAAAACTTCATTTAAAGGTTTTGTTTCTGATTCAACATAGTAAGCCATGGAAACAATTGAATTTTATCATTGTTAGTAATTTCAAATTGAAAATACTGTTATTTGTGACGTTATTCGTTTTTGTTTTATGTTATACTTCTAAATAGATTTACACTATGGTATCTTACACTAACGAAGAAAAATTGGACATGATATTAATTTATGGAGAGTGTGGAAAAAACAGTAAAGCAGCCAAACGTCTATATCAAGATCTCTTTCGAAATAGGCCGGTACCATCAGACAAAATGTTTGCAAAATTGGCAAGAAATATGAGCGAAAGTGGAAGTTTTGAGAAAAAAAGAAACGTTTTTAAGTCCAGAACCGCACGAGATGAGGAACATACAGTTGCAGTTTTAGCCCGTGTTTTCGTAGCCCGTATTTCTATTCGTCAGTTAGCGCCAGAAACTGATATTTCATATTCTTCAATTCAAAGAATTCTGAGAGACAATAAACTACGACCATATAAAATACATTTACATCAGGGCTTGCTTCCAGGAGATTACGAGAGACGTCTAAATTTTGTAGCGTGGTTGGCAGTTGCTCAAGAAATGACTATATTAGATCGCATCATGTGGTCAGATGAACCGTTTCCATAATAATGGAATTGTCAAAAGACATAACTGCCATTATTGGTCGCAAGATAATCCTCACTGGCTTCGGGAAACTAATTTCCAAAATATCTGGGGAATTAATGTATGGTGTGGTATTCTCAACGGACAAATTATAGGACCAAAGTTTTACGAAGGCATGCTTACTGGAGAAAGACAGTTTTTAAGAGAAGAGTTGTTAAATTTCATAGAAGACGTTCCATTACATATTAGGCATAACGTCATATTACAACAAGATGGGGCATCGCCACATAATGCTATAATTGTAACGAATTACTTAAATGCAGCTTATTCAGGTAGATGGATCGGAAATCGTAGTGAGGGAGTCAAGTTGCCTGCCAGATCACCGGATCTCACACCGTTAGATTCTTTCCTTTGTCCATATTTAAAAGAAAGAGTATACTTTACACCTCTAAATGATGTCGAAGATCTTAAAAATAGAATACAAACTGAATGCCGCAGATTAAATGTTGATATTCTTCAACATGTATGTACCCAAGGCGTGATAAACAGAGGACGATTATGTTTAGAAGCGAACGGAGGACTCTTCGAACATATGAAGCAATAAATAATGTTTTTATTTTCTTAATTGTTAGTTAGTTTTCAAGTATTGGTAGTTTTTTGATTGGTAATTGTTATTTATTATTAGTTGTTATTTTAATATTATTGTTGAGTGATCTTATCATTAATTAACTAAAGATACGACATTAAATGTTTGTTTATACCTATAAAAATGAATTACATAATTATTTAAAAACAGAACTTTGTTTGGTCAAAACATTAAACTTTGTTTCGAAATTTTTACGCCTCATCAGTGCCGTACACAATCCTCGTACAAATCCCTCTCTTTCGAATCTGATTTGCCTAGTTGGTACTAGTTACATTACTTACAATGTCAAAATTCAATTGCTTCCTTGGCTAACTGTGCTGATTCAGAAAAAAACCTTTGAATGACGTTTTATCATGTTTTATTAATTTTCTCGAAATTTTCCTTATGTTGAAGAATTATTTTCAACTTTAATTTGCGGCATTCAATTTGTATTCTAGTTTTAAGATCTTCGATGTTATTTCTTTTAGATAGAACCAAAGGAAGAAATCTAACGGTGTTTAAAAACGTTTCTTTTTTTCTCAAAACTTCCACTTTCGCTCATATTTCTTGCTAATTTTGCAAACATTTTTTTGATGGTACCGGCCTATTTCGAAAGCGATCTTGATATAAACGTTTGGCTACTTTATGTTTTTTCCGCACTCTCCATAAATTAATATCATGTCCAATTTTTCTTCATTATTGTAAGATACCATTGTGCAAATCTATTTAGAAGTATAACATAAAACAAAAACGAATAACATAGTCACAAATAACAGAATTTTCAATTTGACATTACTAACAATGACAAAATTCAATTCAATCAGAAACAAAACCTATAAATGAAGTTTTTTAGTATTTTATTAATTTTCTCGAAATTTTCCTTATGGAAGCGTATACTTTTTTCACATGGTTGAATGCAGAAAGAGAAGCTCTACAACAATCTGTAAAAAAATGTATAGCATACCATTTCAAAAAAAAAGTTGCCTATCGTTATTTTGGCATATGTGATCAAAGAGATGATTTAAGGACGTCATTCCATAGAGCTTGACAAACGATTTGCAATATACAAGGTTTATTGTAGTTTTCTCTTAAAATAAAAAAGATACAGGGGGGCAAATACCAAACTGAATCACCCGGTATAGTAATTATAAACAAAAATAATAATTCTAGAGTTTCTAATATGTTTTATTCTGTTTTTAGTCCAACTGAGAGTAAATTAAATCAATTATGTGTGCATTTAAAAGCTGGAGGTAATTTATTCGCTGGTAATTTAAAAAAAAAGCTAGCCTGCGTTTACTCAGTGTAAAACTGTTGTCATTGGTTGAAATTTAAATATGCACGAAATTCATTCATTGGTCTATAATTTACGAGGGAAATAATAAAGTAAAAAGCAATTATTTTTCAATTCTCCACAAAAATATCTGTTGGTTTTTTTTATAAAATTCGTGGTTACTAAGATGCCTCAAAAAACAGACAAAAACTAAGACGGCGGCCATTTTTTCGAACTCCCTCGGGACTTTTGACAGGTTAAAAAGGACATTACTGTCTAAATATTTCCGCTGAGATTAGGTTGTTATTAATTTCTTCTACCTCACCCCGGTATATCTAGACAGATTTACTACGAGGCTGATAATAATGAAGTTAAGTAGATAAAAAGACCAACTTTATATCGCTTCTTGCATCGTTCAACCGCGAGATCATTTTCTCGAAAACGGTTAATCCTTTCAGAAAAAAATTCAGTTTCCTCCATTCTTTATCATTATTTCTTATCGATATACTTGGTATCTATTTAGGAAGATTAAAAAATTATCTATAAAAATTAAACTACTTAAAGAATCATTATGAAATTCAATAAGATTCTATTCTGAGATAGTAGGCGAAACTACTAAAAAAATCAATTGGATTCGTAAGGCTTGAGACCTGTAGAGTGTTTCCGTATATACAAAATATATATAAATAAGAAAATAGCAAAACTTGGTAAATTTCGAAGTTTTTCTATTTATAGAATACACTCTAATTCTTTTCCATTTTATACACCAGTACCAGTTATTAAAATTATATGGTAAGCGTCAGCGCTGGAAGGAATTCCGAATTTGCCATCCTGTGTAACAATGACAAATATTGGTGCCAAGGCTTTCGCGAATCTGGTGATCTGGCTGCTGGTTTGCGGATCTTCTTCGACGTTGACTTTATTGAATGCTTGATGTTTCGACCATCCTGTCGTGGCCCTCTTCGCTTCAGAAGAAGTCGAGAAACCAGCAGCCGAATGACAAATATTCGTTGTCGAGACCGCTTGAGCGCAAATTTAACTAAATTGCGTTTCCAATTAGATATATCGTTTTCAACTTTGATATTTAATTTTATCTTTCGAGAGTTTGATAATAGATAGCTCCAGAATAATCTTAAAATAGCAACCTCAGACTGATAGCGTGCTGATAGATGATATCGAGATAAATGATAATAATGAAGGGGAATTAGTTCACAGTACTGTCAGATGTTCATTTTCATAGAAAAAATACGGTACAATTCACTTTAATGTGGTGTCACAGTAATTAAATGTACAGCCAATATCTTTTTTAAGTTCATTGTTCAAATAGGTGTTTAGAGTTGACAACGCCCCTTTTATTTGCTTTGTAATAGCCTTATTGAAAATATTTTAAAGTAAAATTGATATATTATCTAATTTACGCAAAGTTAGTTTAAACCTCGGGACGTGTTGTATACTTCAGTTTGATATATTGCACATCTTCGTGTTTTTGTGTGCTTGGTCAAAACGCTTTAGTAGGTTGTGTGAGTCGGACAAGAACCCGACTATTGTCTGATTTAATGAGATTAATCCTTCCCCCCGTTTTCGAGGATGTTGGCAAAATATCTCGTTGGGGTGACCCACCCCCGCATACAGTCAAAAACCATCCCCAAACGGGGTCAAATGCGTATTATAATTGTTTGAGGGACTCCTACTTGGTGATCTCCCATTTTCGAGGATGCTGAACACCGTGGTTGTCACAGAATTGCGTATTAATCATGTTTCACGGAATCTAACTTATTGATCCCCCGTTTTCGAGCATGCCAATTATGGGGAGGACCTTGAGATGCATGCCTGACACCTGCTTATCCCCTCAACGGTCAATAACCACCCTCCAAAGGGGTGAGAGAGCGCTCTCATCATATCACTGGACAAAAAGGTTTCCCTCCCGTTTTTGAGTATACCGAACACGGAGAGGACCACGAATCGAGTGCTTCAATGGCAAAAAAAATGCCCCTTCGCATTTTCATAATGAGTGTAATTGCACGGGTTCAAAGAATGTAAGAAATAAATTTAAAATAAAAATAAATAAATAAATTTATTATTTTTTTTTTAATATGGTCATAGTATTTTATAATGTAAGAAAAGTCAGGGTAACAATATATGCAACAATTATTTGCGTCAATAAAAATATTTTATTTAATATATTATGATTAAATTATTTAATGTTTCAATTATTATATAAACCTATTTTTTCCAAAAAATATGTACAAAAAATATACATTCATCTTTTTTCAGCTCCACAGTAAATAAGATGACTACTTTGTTGACGAGATCGAGGTGACATCTTAATGTTTTTTCCTGTGTAGCATCCTCAAAGACGGGGATAGCTGAAAACGCACTCTCGCCCTTTTGGAGGGTTCTTATTGGCCATCCAGGGGAGGAATTCCACTATCACCACGGTATTCAGCAACCTCGAAAAAGAGGAATCACCAAGAAACAGTCCCTCAAACAGTTATAATAAATGTTTGACCCCGTTTGGTGGTGGTTTTTGGCCGTTTGCAGGGGTGACCCACCCCAACGAGAAATTCTGCCACCACCACGGTGTTTAGTATCCTCGGGTATCAGCAAGTAGGACCTCAAACCGCTGTAATACGCGTTTGATCCCGTTTGGTGGTGGTTTTTGGCCATTTGCGGGAAAACTGCCAAATTCTGCCACCACCACAGTGTTTAGCATCCTCGAAAACGGGGGCAAGAACTAATCTCATTAAATCAGACAATAGTCGGGGTTTTCGTGTTATTTTCCGACTCACACAATCCACTACTTAGTAAGATTTTTCTCCAAAAGATAATAAACAGAATTAACAAATTCAATCGAGAATTCGAGAAGATGATTGTACCTAAAGATTTAACATCTCCAGCGTGTTAAATGCGATTGGCAGGAATATCGCGCAGCCTAAAATAGATGCGTTTATTAGATATGCAAAACCAGATAAAACTCTTGAGTGGTCTTTGTAGGTAATAAGCTCGTAGTGTGTTCACTGACGTAAATAACAGTGCCACATTTATCTACAATAATAACCAATAATCCATAAAATGCGTCGCGTGAATATGAAATGTAGATAACGTCGCGCATATTTACATATGACTTCGCTACTAATTCATATAAATCAGTACTGTTAATTCCGTCTATTGCTAAATCATTTGCTACGAGGTACGTGTCAATCTACACTGATGATTCAAAAATGGACTGTAGATCAGGAGTTGGGGGTCTACTCTGTAAAAATAGCTCTACTCTCGATAATACCGCTAGGCACACGTGCCACTATATTCCAGGAGGAACTAGTAGGGATTCTGCAAGCGGTAACAGAAATCGCGAATGCAAACGTACGTGGTAAAATGGTGTGCGTTCCGTTGGGTGAAAAAATGCGATGAAATTCATTATAACCAGGAAGCAGGCGCTTTGACCTACAAGGGATCTGAGAGTGCCATGCATGACCCGGAACCAGCAATACCGCTCTCGGATTCAGTCGCAGAATACAAACTCTGGTCTGATTCTGCAAATTAGAAATACCCTAGATGTGTTTGCACAAAATAACAATGCTGGGTGAAAGGATATTATGGAATTCAGAAATTCAGGGTAACGAGGAAATGGATATTTAAGCCCGCAAGGGATCTGAGAACATTCTGTATGGTTCGGAACCTACAATAGCCCTCTCAGATTCAGTCCTCAGTTCCCTGTTAAAGAACTATATACTTAAACGTCACACGGACTATTGGAGTAGTCTAGACAGCTGTAAATATGAAAAATGGGTTTGGCCAGTTTAAGTCGCCTGGCCTTCTCCTCAAGTACACCACAAGTGTTGGTTTGCTTGAGGAATGAGAGTCTCTATGGGCATGCCCTCACCTACGAACGGGGGTAGCACAATGGACCTGCTTATGAGGCCTGAGTGCACATGAGCGCAAGATGACCCCCTCAAAAAAATCAAATATCTAGAAGATACTAAATCTCAAAAATTGAGCAAATGAGTTCACTTCTAATAAGTCACATTTTTTGTAATTTGAACGCGATATAAAAATTACACACAAACGAAACGATTTACTGATATTCCAGAGAAAAAAAATGAGATCAGCTGGCTTACTTTGTGATAGATACCGCAAATATGAAGAAAATTACACACAGCATAGTTTCTTACATAGTTTCATACTAGATAGTCGATACATCTATATATCGATAGTTTTCAGTATACGGATAATACGAATATAATTGAATTATTCGATTTATCGATATTTATTGACAGTTATCGACAGTTTTCAATACATAGATATTTACTAATACCGTGCGTGTAATTTCCCATTAGGCATGTACATTCACGTAGAGCGAGAGATCTGACAACACCGGCAGCCGTAAATTCGTCCGTCGGTGGACATCCCAGCTTTGTTATTTCATTTCAGACAGCTGGCACATGCGATGTTGTAATTCTACTCCCCATGCCTAGCCCGCGACTACACACACGGTATAAACTACTGGCCAATCAAAACGGACCAACCTGATTTTTAGGTCGACTTTAAATTCACATTTTTTGAGAAATATCAATTTGCGGTTTTTAGGATTTAAGAAACAATTTATTTGTGAAACAGCGAGTTTTGCCCGATTATTTTATTTTGAAGCACGTTACTATAGAAAGAAAGCTGTGTTTTTTTATCAAACTTTATCCACAAAAAATATTTTATTTTTTTTGATGCGCGTTTTTTTATTCATTGAATTACGTGGAAAAAAGCAATTTCTCAAATTTTTGATTATAAGATACCGATTTTTTTTTCTGAATACCTGCCATTTTTCCCATTTTTTTGAAGTTAGGCCTTTTTGAGTTTTGTTTATTATGTCTCCTTAAAATAATAATAATAAGTACATTTTTTTAACTTTCAGTTCGTGGTGACCAGTGGAGTACCCAAAATCGGTATAGGTTCACTGATTGGTGAGCCTTCTTTGGGTTCCCTACATCAAAATAAAAAACGGGACCCCAGTTATCTATGGAAGTGTTAAAGATCAAGTTTAAATTTGGCACACATGTCAAGGGCTTTACCGGTAGATACAAACAATGTTTTTTTCAAATTTTTGTTTATTTTTCACCAAAAAAAATACAAAAACCTGCGAAAAATTGTATGTATATCTTTTAATGGATAAAATGGAACTAAATAAATAATAAAAAAATATTTATTTATTTATTTTTATAAGCACTATTATTATTTACAATGTCAACTAAGAACCGAACATTTTTACTATTAATGGAGCAATAAGAATAAAATGTGTAAATGCAAGGAAAAAGATATTTATTTATCATAAACTGAAAGTACAAAAAATGTACTTATTATTTCAGAGAAGCCGCCATAAGGTATCATAATAACCTGCAATGATCTGATCCTATAAAACAAAATCAGGTCTAATGGCAATAAAATGGAAAAAATGTCAGGTTTTCAGAAAAAAATCGGTATCTTAAAAATAAGAGAGGTATCAAAAATTTGAGAAATTGCTTTTTCCCCATAAACCAAAGACTAAAAGACTCCGCATCAAAAAAATTTAAAATAATTTTTCTGGAATCTCGAAAATTATTTTGTAAAAAAAACCCAGCTTCTCTTACACCCTGTAAGAGGAGTAACATGCTTCAAAATAAAAGGATCGGGTAAAACTCGCTGTTTCACAAATAAGTTATCTCTTAAATTCTGAAAACCGCACATTGATAGCTATTCTCGTTCTCAAGAAATATGGATATAAATTCAACCTAAAAATTCAGCAATTCATTTATTTATATGTTTCTATTCGTTCAAAATATAATGTATGAATCGATACATTTGCATTTAGTTGCCGATATATCGATAAAATCGATATATTGACGATAAGTATGACGATAAATATCGATAAAATCACTATACCATAGTTATTCCCAGCCTCAGATCGGGATACTTAAGGGTGAAGGTTAGAGGAAAGGTGCGGATTGTTTAAGGAGGGTGGACCAGTTCGCATCATAAGTTCTTTATTGAGGCATTATTTAAAGCCAACGATCCTGTTTCAAATCGGCGCCAGCGTTTCTGTACTCTCGGTGGATGGCGGATAACCATAGCAAAAATTTGTCGTATGAACAGGCATTCAGGCATGATTAATCAAAAACTGCGAGCTCGGAAGTGGTTTATAACCACAGCTCAAAAAGTTTAAACTGTTCGCTCTGCTGTGATTCATCGCCCACGCTCAATCCATAAACACTCGTAGACTTTGAAACTACCCAATACGACTGTTGAAGGTTTGAGAAGAGATTCGCTGATTCGTAGATTTATTATATGACCGAAGTACTCTCTAGGCTATTTTTAAACAAACGGTGGGATAAGTTTTTTTTTTAAGTGGTGAGGCCCACTAATCTCAATGGCGCTGTGAACAAGCAAAATTGCCATTACTGGTTTCCAGTAAGTCCACAAGAGAAGCAAATGCAAATTCCGCGATATGAATTATCGGTCCAGTTTTCTTTGAAATTGCGGTATAAGTGTCATCATTAACAGTGTCCGTTGAAATCGAAAATGGAACTCCTTAGGCTGCAAGAGTATGGGGAGCTGATGCCTCATGGTGCTCGCCTGGGTCACGAGAGAATAAGAGAAACTGTGCTGGATCCCAATCTTCAGATGTCCTCAGATCGCGTGGTACTGCTTCTATAAGCCTTTCGAAATGATCTTGCTAGTTCGAAAGCGATGCTAGGAAGATACATTGCAATGTATTCACAAAGAACTGACCTGGTACTCAGACGGGTTTAGGAGGTGAAACACAAACACGATTTAATACACACACTGAAAACGAAAGAGCAAGCTAATATTGCTCTTGGAAAACATAACACCGTGTCTCAGGTGGATTTGAAAAAAAATAATTTGGGTACAAGACCACAATTTACCCCTGGGAAATGACAAAGCTGACAAACTTGCTAAGCAAGGATTAACTACAACATGACCTCAGCCTAGAATCAGCATTTGCAATATTAAAGCGCACTTCAGGAAAATGTGTAACAAATTGGGTTAAGAAAGAATTTAAATAGTCACTAGCAGAACATACAAAGCGTACCACGGCGAAACATTCATAACTAAGACGAAGGAGCTCAGCAATTGCTCATGCTAAGCAGGAATCAGGTTTTGTTTATAATTTATTATTTGTGGCATATTCATGATTTCTTAGTTTGTTGGGTATTTTGCCACTGTAAAAATATTTTAAAATTTTGATGAAATAAACCTCTGTGCCAAAAGGATCAGACAGAGGCTGGTTTTTATACTTCTATTACAAAATGTCTCACACCTAAAAATATATAAACTGAAACAAAATTGTTATTCATAAGTCGCGCCCCTGTGAAGGAATACTTCCAAAAAACTCTGTGTACTCATTAGACTGCAGGCTTTTGCGAAGAGATTCAAGAAACAGTGAACCATATATTCTACCAATGTGAGGCACTGGGCCGCAAATTGAGAATATAAAAATGAACCAGAGGACACTTGCAGTAGGTCAAAATAATTAGTTGAAGTTGTCACTTTTATAATATTGCTATAAATAATTCTTCAAGGTACCAGTAGCTTGAATTTTTCATTTTAACGGAATTGATAATAGACTACAAATGTTTGTTCCACCGTAACTCGAATACGGCCCAATACAATTTCATAAAATTTTGATCATGTGAAGACATCGTATAAAATTAGAAAATAAGCTACTTGATATAGAAGGTAGTGGAAAAGTGGAGACAGATGGAGAGAACCTGTGGAGAAAGGTAAGTGAAAATCGTGGAAAACTGAAGTAAAGTAACAAAAGGTAATAGAAGATAGTAGAAATGTGGACAAATATGTAAGAAGGCGATGGGAATGGCGGGAATGTATTTGAAAGTGAGGTAATGTGGTGTAAAGGTGGGAAAATAGTGGGATAGTGTGGAGATTATGTGATGGTGGAGCAAATATTTTAATAGTGGGATAGATGGTGAGAAGGAAGTTTGCCGCGAGCATAAGTTAGTTGATAATTAAACTTGACTGAAGTAGGTGCTGCAAGGTGCTTATTCGGGGTTAATGACACTTCATGTTTTATACCTTTCCGTCCATCCATTAAACTACAAGAGTACTATTTCAGGCTACGCAGAATAATATTTTAAATTTTTGTTGTTTTTAGGAATTTTTATGAAAACTATGAAATTTATAACAGACAAGATTTGAATTGCTGTGCTATTGAAATTTTAATATAACTTTTTCAATAAAGCATATAAAACTTTACACAAGTTATTTACATTATATCTAAAATCTGTCAATTCCAGTAAAAAAGAAATTGCAGCTTAATGAACAAATGAACAATTTTCTTAAATTTTAGAGAGATAATAAATTTTTTGGAGAGCTGTGTCTCAATGGTGGAATAGGTTCCTCCTATTTTATGCCAAATTAAAGAGGTAAGTTAAATTAAATCGTCATATAATTTATTTTTATCTGTTTATTTAACGTCGGTCTATTTCCGCTATCAAGGCCTATCACCGACGCCAGGACATGAGCTACCCTCAACCTGGAAATAGTAAGACCTGATCTAGATGTAGTTGTCCTATGCCCGCTTACTTATGGGACACCTTATATAGGACAGGTAAAAGAAATCAGCAAAAGTTTTTTATATATGAAACTTTTAAGTAAACTCTAATGCATAGGTCAATAAACATGAACAGCTCTGTCAAGGTATCGAAATAAGATACATTTTTATTTTAATAAATAAAACAAAGTTGACTCGATCTAAAATGCTTATATATTTATTGTCAGACGGATATATTTTTACCATCTTCAAGCAATTAAATTTAATGTAACTTTTTTCTAAGTGAATTGTGCAGTTAATTAATTGACAGATCGTCAAAGCCTGACTACAAACTGACTACTTCACTTAATTAGAAATGAAAAAGAAATATGTATCGTACTTACGGTTTGATCTAGGCAAACAGCTGCAAATACAGAATCTAATAATTACTGCAACTAACACACCGCAAAGACCACCACCCAGATAGTAATAAAAGATAGTTCCATCACCCGTACTATCATTGGCATCATCAGAATAATTTTCAGAGAGCAGCAAAGTATCGTTTAATACATATAAACTACCGTTTGCAAACATATTTTTAACATTAGAGTATGAATTACTCTGATTTAACTGATACAGAATAATTAAATACATGTGATGGATACAATATAGAATCAAGCCATTATCAAGATTTCATCTAATTTTTTATCAGCGTCTTAATTAAATACACTCGCTGTCTCAATTCATACATCACATTAAACTTTTATAGATAAATTATTTTAATGTTTGGTATCAATTTATTGTCAACAGGCCCATTTAGTATATTTTTTTGTCGTGAATTCTAAAAGAGCCAGTTGTGTTTCATATGTTGGAAATAGAATCATAAAGACATCTCTACAGATTGAACCGATCAGCTTTACGACCGCAAATGGGTACTTTCAAGATGGCGTTCTTTCTCCCCATCTAATGGTAATTATTCGTGGACGATCTGCTGGTCATTTCTATTCACTAGAGAAGAGCAAATTAAACATATACGGGTACCTAGTCTTCCGGGTCAGAGAAAATTCGGAAGAGGTTCTTTTTCAACACTTCAAGAACTTCCCTTAATTAGTGTTCAATATATACTAGACGCAGTGCACATCTGGTGAGAGAGAAAGCATGTTTGTCAACCTCCACAAAACGGTGATAGTACCGTTGAGCAAAAAGAGAAGCTGAAAAACTTACCCATTAGGTGAAACTATTTCATTTGCGGAGGAAGTGAAATAACTCTAAGTATTACACTCGATAAATCACTTAACTGAACTCCCGCATAAGAAAAGTAATCCACAAAGCAAGACCGTCTTTGTGGACATGCCTCTGAATTTGTGGACAAATCTGGGGCATTGGTCCTCAAGAAATATGCTGGATACACGTTAAGGTCATAACACCAATGGTAGAGTGTAGATCTATAGTTTGGTAGTTGAAAGGGCTATAAGAAACAGCCAGAACCAAACTTTTACATGGAACCAGCATTCTTGGCAATAGCTAGTGCGGTAAGTACTATACCGTCAGTTGCTCTAGAAATGTTCCTGAATCTACCCCCTCGGTCAGGTGGGTAACATACAGACTTCAACTAGTGGTTATCAATATGTTGTTGTGTAGATTCATGAAACAACAGACTGATATATAACATAGATAGTCACAACATCCAATGTTTGATCAACGCTTTAACAACTTGTTCCATAAATAAGATGAATGAAACCTAAAATGGGCATGCTTATTAGTTCGCAGACGGCTGAGGAAACTAAAGCAAGCCTACATTGTTGCAACTCAAAAGTAAAAATATTTTTGAACCTGGATAGTGCTACGTATATAAGACGCATCCAAGATAGATAAATAAGAATTATCTCAGATAGCCATGCAACTCTTGAAGCTCCTGGAACCTATCGCTTTAATTTTATATGTGTTTGGAACTGCCAGAAGGCTCTCACACGATTGGGTAGAAATAAATCGACTCCGAAATCTGGCCACTCTGACATGAAAGAAAATGAAGTAACCGACTCTTTGGCAAGAAAAAGTACGACATCGAAATTTTAGCACCAGAATCTACTCTTATAGCATATTATAGGACTTTGCCAAAAAAAACTGTATTAGCTTGGGCATGGAAAAAAATAGTCCAGAACTGACAGGAACTGGCAGACTCATTCAAGGAAGTTGTAGATTAAATCACCTACACTGATTTGACTAGCCACTGAATGCCTCCTAGCTAGAGGAAAATGAAGCGGCGGAGGATATTAATGTACATGTCCCGCTGCGGAAAGAAACCGATTATCACTATTTGACAACGGATGTCTGTTGGCAGAGAACCTGGACAGTTTCCCACCTAGCTTTATTAAAATGCTGAACGTATTGAGTGAAATGTAATTAAGTTTGAGTCACAATAGGTCATATGGTCGCAGAGGAGTGTCTGATTATTATAAGCTAACCTAACATCAAATATACATGTATTTAAACGTATATAAAATGTAAAGTCCATAAATCATAAATATGTTGTGCAGAATATTTAGAGCTCGTATTGTTGGACTAGTTTTTGGACGAGAGTTTTCAACGAACAATCATCATTTGCAATAATGTTAAAGCGACGAAGAAGAACATAATAGTTTAACTTTAGTAACGATAAGATGATTCACTCTCCACACCATTTAGAAGAAAATTATTCTTATGAATAAGCTGATCTCTACTACAGCTAACACGGAGTTTAAACCTCAGATCATTGGAAGTATATTCTTAATGAAGTTAATAAATAGTAGCTCCTCAGTATGGTTATCTGCTCTTGGTGTCTCCTCGCCAAGTAGTTGGAATCTCATTTTAGCCAGGCCTTCTGGTGGCATAGCACATGTACTGAGATTTCCTGTTCCTCTTGATAAAATCTGCATATTGCATTCTCTGCCAGGGCCATTAGACTATATGTCTACAGTGGTCAGTTGTCCAGTTAAAAGAGCTACCATAATAGCCTTTCTATTTTGGCCAATCGTTCTTTAATGAAATCTTTGACCTGTCTCTGTCACAGAAAACTTTTCTACCTTTCCAGAGATTTATTTTATTCCTATTTATTAATGGATGCATGGCTTAGCCACTACACAAAAGGGCTCGGGTCATACTAGGGCCTTAGACGGTCTTTCCCGGGCCCGTTCATCAGCAAATACTTTTATTATTATTATTATTTATTTATTGACTTATTTGGATTTTGATAATCTCTTGCGATAAGCCTCTTTACGATAATATCAGGAAGCGACAAGATAAATCATTGATAACTAACAGCAATCAGTAAAACTGGTCACTGCCAGAGCCATATGATTTTGGTTAATTTGGAAATGTTTGGATGTTTTCAATAGTTTGCATGGCGTAATGACTTTTATTGCACATTAAGATATGCTGTCAACATACTGCAAAGAAATTAAGTAATTAATTTTTACTGTGGTCAAATGACGCGTCAAATTAGAGTTAATACATTCCGTACATGACACAAACTAAACGGTCCAGTAGTAATAATATGGTCGTCTCATTCTGTTGAAGTGACGTTATATCAACCAGTATAATTTCAATCTGTAGATAAGATGTCTCCATGTCAATCGCAGTTATCAGCTTAAGCTTTATATGTAATTATTCATTAATAATAATAATATTATTGTTATTCATTATTAATAAGTTCAAGTCTATTTTGATTAATATCACAGCCCCGCAAAAAAAAATCAGACCAGCGAACCAGACCCATGTATCCCCATGTATTTTTGGTCGCTGAATCCGAATCCGAGGTCAAAAAAATCGTACACCCCCAAAATCATTAGCTAGAGCTAAAACACATCCCTGTAATGGGGTAAAAAGAAGATTAAGCTACGAGAATAGTTGTTACATCTTAATCAATCGAATTATACAAATAGCAGCGTACATACAATAGATATGAAACACGCCCCTAGGGAGGGGCGAAAACTACCCCCATATATAAAAAAATCGATCCAAAACAGCAATGACTGCTGAAAAATCTCAAAATGTCTAAGTTTTGTTAAAGTGATAAGAAACTGCATCAGATCTGACGTAATCTTCATAAACTGCCCTTAATGAATACGAGAAAAACAAAAAAACCGTAAAATCCAACAGGATTTTTCTATTTTCGTGGATGCTTGATTGGCTGAAATTGCGTAGTACTCTAAAATAGAACTAAAAACTAACGTAGCATCAACGTGCTACAGTGGGTGTGAAAACTACCCCCTATATAGGATTTAACTATAAAAAGTTACATTTACTTCTATAAAAATTCGAAACACCTGCGTTGTGCGGAAGTGAGAAGAAACTAGACCATGTTCGACGCCGTGCTTGAAAACCACCCCCACGGGGTCCGTAGGATGCTGGAAAAACAGAGAGAAATTAACCGGATTTACATTTTTATGGATGCTATCTATAATTGGCAAAAATCGTGTTGTACACTTAGAGTTTGAATCTCATGTCCTACCAGTGTTATTGAGTAACATCCCCAAAAAGATGTAAACTACCACCATTCAAGATGCAACAAAAAATGTTGCTGTGACTACTGAAAAAGCTATACTATTGCTTGTTCGTTTTCCTCGTCACTGGTAAGTGGCAATGACAGTTGCACACACTACAGAGTAGCTTCCGGGAATGTTTAGATAATGGAGGATTCCAACCGAAGGAGCAACTCTCTGAGTTCATCTTTAAAATAAAAATATTTCCTTTTATGAATTGACGAGCTTTTTATCAAGGGGGGAGGTTTCAAGCACATCGTCGAACTTAGTCTAATTTGTTCTCATCCCCACAAAACGCAGATGTTTCGTGTTTTTTCAGAAGTCACTGTAATTTCTTATAGTTGTATCTTACACAGAGGGGAAGCGGAATTGAATTGAATAACAATAGTGGTACGTGACTTTCTAAGTCTAACTCTGAGTACTATTCAATTTTAACCAATCAGCATCCACAAAAATGGAAATACTTTTAGGTCAATGTTTTTTTTTGTTTTGTCTGGGTCATTTAAGATAAGGGACGATTTTTGGCAGCGGTTTTGGGGTACACTTCAGTAATTGAGCCAAAACTACTGCAGACTCTTCTCACATTTACAAACCTCCGGAGTTTCGAGCTATTTCGAGGGTCACTGCAGCTTTTTTCAAGTTGAATCTTAAATGGGGGTAGTTTTCACACCCTCTGAGGCTTGACACTCTAGGACGTTGATGGTACGTAAGTTTCTAGTTAGTTCTATTTTAGAGTACTATGCAATTACAGCCAATCATAGCATCCATGAAAATAGAAATCCTGTTAGATTTAACGTTTTTATTGTTTTTCTCGTGTCCTTTAAACTTTGTTGTTCTCAACCCTATAGGGGTAGTTTATGAAGATTACGTCGGACTTGATGCAAGTTTCTTGTCACTTTAACAAAACCGAGACATTTCGAGCTTTTTCAGCAGTCATTGCTGTTTTGGATCGATTTTGTTTTTTTGTGGGGCTGTAATATTTTTACTTGTAAATTTGAAAAGTTTGTTTGTTTTGCACAACACATTTTAAGTAATAAAACTTATGAATAATACTAAAATCAAAAAAAATTTAGTTTTATTTATCGTATAATAATTAAGATATATCTATCTACGGAGTAATGTAACCGCTCAAAAATTCTGTCTTGACATTATGATAATTTCAAACATCAATTTTAATTTACTTACTTTGCAGAAGTGGATAACAAATTTCATTAGCTTGAATGTTAATCCATTTAAATTTGCCTGAAGTGTAAACAATATAACGATGTTAGACGGAATTATGATAAAACTTCCGAAAAGCACTACTACCCCTACATATTTTACTTCCACATCCAGTGGAAGTATAGTAACGACAAAAAAATTTTTAAAAATTTTTATTGTTCAAATAGGCTTAGAATGTCATGAAACGTCGAGATTTCAAGTTTGAGCGAAAACAAAATTTCTGTCTGTCGGTCTGTAACTTTTTTTGTGCGCACGTTTACTCTGGAACCGTTTGAGATATTGACTTGAAATTTGGTACACATATGTACTTTAACGAGATCTAGAACTAGATTATATTTTCATCTTGTTCCGTCGAAGGGTTGGGGGGTAAATTGGGGTAAATTTGGAGTAAATAGGTAAATCAAGCAGGTAAGAGTTCATAAAATTGATATTTAGTATAGACAAGAAAAGCTAAGGTCTCAAAAAAAATTTGGCATTAGCCACCCCCATTACCACCCCCACCCCATTATTAAAGGGGATGAAAAAAAAATGTGATTTAGTGTGTGTACAAGAACCAGAAACCTCAAAATATTTTTTTACATTATCCACCCCCCCACTCCCATCCCCTGTCACCACCCCCACCCCACTACTGATGTGGGGTATCGTTTTATGGGTATTTGGGGTAGAGGATTTCAAATATTATATTATTAAAGTTCCATAAACAATTATTTCCAGATACAAAATTTTTTCGTTGTGTGACTTGGATAAAAAATCTGGATGTGGAAGTAGTGATTCCTTGGGCAGCGGTTTTTTATTTTCATCTTAATGCTATTTTTAGGTAACCTGCATTACTAAACTCGCACTCCAGACAATTTTGAATTAATTGACTATGAGTTTTACTAAAAATTAACTGTCGCAGACGTTATAAGATGCACTAACATCTATCTAGGTTTGTAGAAGTTAGGAATCAATGTTTGAAATTGTTCTAATTTGGTTTCAATTCTTGAATGGTTTATTAGTAAAGTATAAACCCACACTTGATAAGGTTCCTTGGCAACTGAGACTTGCTTAGATGGTAAAATTATTCCAAATAAGTATACACTTACGTTTATATTTCGGCCAGCAACAGCAGGAACAGCTTCCTAAACATATTCTAAGAACTACTATAATTATAGCACCTGCAGAACTACCACCTCCATAATAATAACCCGAATAACTTCCACCGTCGGAGTTGGCGGTGCCATCGTCATAATAGGTTGTTAGATTAGAAGTAGAATTGTAAGAAATCAGCGAAGAATTGAGTAACGTAATAAATAAACTGCCGTTTGTAACCATATTTCTAAATGTATGGTTAGAAATGTTATATGAAATACCATTAAAATAACTAATGTATATATGTTATATAAATATCATATTACATGATAACGATTACTCTTAATCGCTTATCTCTAAATCACAATCACAATTTATTTGAATACAGAATTGCACTTCTTTCGTTCTTTATCTTGCCTATAGTACGAGAGTAAATGGAAATCATGAGCTGGAAAGTCAAAAATTGGTGACGGCGCTTACCAAGTCATTCTCTGAACGTGTATAGTCGGTCATAGCAATCTAAGTTGCACCGGCGGAGGGGCAGCCATTTTTCTGATCTGGCTTAAATAATTTTTGAATGTGACGCTTTCCCATGACGTCCAATCGAAAAAAGTTTTAGACAAAAGTTTTTCAGTTTTATGGACTTTATGGGACTTAATGGGGTTTTTACGAGGTAACATGTTGTTTTTTAAATAATCAACCCCTTCTTTTTTTATAGTGGATTTCGATTTTATGCCAAAAAATATCAATCTTTTGTTCATTTTTTTTACTCCGAGCCCAATTATCGCCAGAAATTGGCCTCAAAAACTCGATTTTTTTTAGTTTCAATAATTTTTTACGGAGAAAGGATGCGCTCTGGAGAAAAACACTAAAGAGAAATTTTTTTATGTAGAATATACCTTCTCTTTTTCATATTTCTGATTCGGTTATTTTAAAAATTATTTGAGCCAGATCAGAAAAACGGCTGCCCCTGCGCCGTTGCAACCCGGATTGCTATGAGCGACTACACACGTTCAGAGAATGACTTGGTAAGGATCCCCATCAATTTTTTACTCTCAGCTTATATATTCCATTTTTGTCGGTGGACTCTCGTACTATTATGTAAACTCTGTATGTTATAAATACGACTAGACACGCTTTGTGAAGTCAGTTATTAAACTCAGTTAGAAAGCAACACGTCCAGTTTTATTATTATATTCCTTCTCCAAGAGCTAACGTTGGCTCCTTTAAATAATGAATCCTTTTTAAAAAGCCATTCATGTAAACAGTGACATAACATAATATATGCAAAATCGTGACTGTTCAGATTCAGATCAGATTCTCATAACTTTTTTATCAGTCTCCTGTCAAAATACAATCATCAACTTAAGAAAGGAAAAGTGACTAATATCGTGGCCTACATAAGTATCAGTCCATTATTTTCTAAACCATCGGTGACGTCAGGAACGAAGTCAAATTGTTTCATCAATGCGCTGAAGCTGCCGGCAGATTTTGTGCACTTACATAACAGTTAATTTTCTATTTCTTCGTCTTATTTGCTTACTGTAAAGTTGACTATGTTTAGAATAAGTCATTGTATAAAATGTGTTATTGTACATCGCGCATGAACTTTATAGATTGAAATGTCTGCGAGGTGTCAAGGGGGTTCTAAGGAATGAGGCTTAACACTTTGACACCCGCATCCAAAAACCGAGTTCTTGGTGGAACCCGATAAGGAGTTTTATAGCATGCCAGTATAGTGGTAATCGGTGTGTCAAAGGTTTTTTTTATATCATGTACCGAATACCAGTATAGTGGTACTAGGTTCTTTAGCATAAAAAAATATTTAAAATTCAAAGCTAACACAAACTAAAAAATATCTTTATTATTAAACAGTACAAATAAGTAATATGCAGGAATACAAATATATAGGTAGAAGAAATACTATAAACTATAATTACTCACCAGAATCCAACTACCACTTTATTGGCTCACGAAATTACTCAGAAACGGTATCTAATACCCGTCGTTCATTCGCGGTGCCTTAATCTGGTTCCAGTGTAAATGTATATCCGCTTAAAGTACATGTAAATTTTTGCCAGTATAGTGGTAGTTGGTATCTCACTAGAAATACCAACTACCATTATACTGGTAGTCGGTACCTCACTAGAAATACCAACTACTATTATACTGGTAGTCGGGCGTCAAGGTGTTAAGATTGGGATGGTGTGTGGTTGTGGGTTGGAGGACATTCAATTCTAACACGGTAAGCATTGCGTCACGCAGTCAGTATATGTACTTTTGTTATCCAAGACTACCGTAAATCTTTTACCGATATGAAATTAGACAAACTCTGTACCGCACTATTGGATCGTGTTCTTGTTGTAGATTCTCGGAGAATCGATCTAAATCTAAGTCGAAAAATAGCAAAAAATCTCAAAAGAGTACAGTTGTCCAAATTTTTGGCATCAGCGCCGAAATTTAGTAAAGAAAGTACTTTTCACGTTTCATACGCGACGTGTGGTACCAAACGTACGCCCGACGAAGTTTGAGCGGATAGGCAAAAACTTCGGAAGTGAGTCGAAATTTGATGTCATCGCAGAATTGAAAGGAATCATTAAAATTTTGAAAGTTAGTAAAATATTTAGTGGCACAATGAGAAAAGTGTCAAAGGCGTGTACCTCCTAAATTATATTTCAGGCAATAAAAGCAAAAATTGACAAGGCCATTTTTTCACATAAAAGGAATTTAAATTCAACCGGTGACTTGACCAAGGGAGAGAAGCACTGGAGGACAATCAAAAAAAGTTTCATGCCGCAAGGCAAATCCTAAAGTTTAGTGAAATAGTGGGAAAAGTCGATTAGCCCATAAATGTGTTCATGCGGATATCTCCATAGGTCAGTTGGAGTCGAAGTCGTGGTAATAAACCTTTATTAGGTTATATGCCATTAGTCCTTTTCGTGAAGAAGGGGAAAGCCTCACATAACTTATATATTGCCGTAAAACGCATTTTCAGTTGACTAGTTCTTATGAATGAACCAAAATTTTTAGTAGGGATATTTTGCCATCGCTCCAAGTCAAAGTGCATTCGTATCCTTCTAGGAAGTTGTGTCTTATGCCAAGTCGATTCCTACTACATACTCTCCATTGTACGTCGATTAATATACATGTCCTCTAAAAGGGGCATCTACCCTTGCCATGTTTGGTAGGTAGATTTTGCAAATTATTAGACAGGTTCTTACACACAAATTTAGTGAGACTTAAATTACTTCAATAAATGGCATCAGTTGAATTCTTGCGTTTTCTCGATTGAATGCTTAACTTTAAGTCTAACTTCTTAGGAGCTGTATTAGGCCGACATCTGAAAGAAAGTGACGAAGGGCCTACACGTCTGATATACATGACATCAATCAGATCACAGAAGTTGAAGAGAGGAACTCTAAATAAATGATTAGGATATTAAGACATGATAGATCAATAAACAGAGTTAGAGATAAGACCACGTCTTCGTAAGATGGTGGAGGCTTTGAAGGGAGCAGTTAGCAATTCATGATAGGTGCGGACTTATAACCTTTCTCGTTTATTACAGGACCCCTTATAACTTAATCGAACCCGACTGAGAGCTGAAGCGATTAGAGCTGCGGATGAAAAATAATCCAAAATTAGTCAAACATGTGTGCGTTTAGCGTTTATTCTTAACAATTCTAACGCCAGGTACCGCGTGAATACTTTGTATGGTAAAGTTACACAATTTCGCCAAAAGGGCTATTATGTTGATAATTAAAAAAATTTCATACAGATTTTCTTATAGGCAAAAAAACAAGAACGCCAGAATGCTTTCAATCAGAAAAAACTACAAATCAATATGATACCAGCAAGCTGCGACATTCGCGCATCCAGTGATAAGATCCCTGTGATCGCCGGCATGTCTCGGTCCGCAATTACAGTAGGTAATTAACTAAAGCCGTTGAAAGTCAATCAGTTACAGATTCGAAATTAACCACTCTAAGTCAACCTAAGTCAAAAGGAAGCGCGGCTGGCGCCCTTAATAAAATAATAGTGCCAAGTCCTTCAAGCGATGGTGGTGAGTTCTTCTACATTCTATCACCAATTAACATGTATAGTGTCATAATCTTAAATCTCAATTCTTGAGCAGTTTAATATTCATAAATGAATCCACATTTTACAACGTTCTTCCGCGACTGAGAATTGATTAAATGGGAAAATACTCAAAACACGTATATACTTACATTTCCGATTTAATTTGCAACACCAGGAACGGCCTTTAAAACAAATTTTGATAATTACTAGAATTATGGCACCACTACCACTAATAACAAGGTATCCTATATAACTTCCACCGTTCGTAATCATATTTTTAAATGTACGGTTGAAGTACCATTAAAATAACTGATGTATATATTCAGAATCATGATGGCTACCATATTCTCAAAACTATTTTATCAATCTCGTGTCAAAATACACTCAACTTAATATAGGAAAGGTGGATAATATCGTGGCCTACATAAGTATCAGGCCGCTGCATTCTGTTCGAAATCATCGGTGACGTCAGGAGCGAAGTTCTATAATTTCACAAATGCGCTGAAGCTGCGGGCAGATTTTGCGAGCTTTTGCGACCACAACAGGTTAATTTTTTATTTCATTCATCTTATTTGTTTACTGTGAAGGTAACTACGAGCTAGTAATAACACAGCCCCACCAAAAAAAAGTGGTCTGTCCGACGGACCAGACCAGTGTATCCGTATGTATTTGGATTCACTGAAACCGAATCCGAAATCAGAATTGTCAGATTGTCTCGTTTTTCCTAAACCCAAAAAACACCCCCCCAAAAAAATGGTCTGTCCGCAGAACCAGACCAGTGTATTCATATGTATTTGGTCCTGCTGAAACCGAATCCGAAGTCAGAATTGTCGGATTCGCTCGTTTTTCACCCCCCAACCCCAAGAAACACCCCCAAAACAAAAACAGAGTGGTCTGTCCGGTGAACTATACCAATGTATTCTTATGTATTTTGACCTGTTAAATCTGGATTCGAAGTTAGAATTGACAGCTTATCTCGTTTTTCACCTATAACCCCGAAAAACACCCCCCCCCCCCAAAGAAAATGGTCTGTCCGATGGACCAAACCAGTATATTCTTATGTATTTGGACCTGTTGAAACCTAATCCGAAGTCAGAATTGTCAGATTGGCTCGTTTTTCACCTCTAATCCCAAAACAAAAAGAAAGTGGTCTGTCTGGCGGACTATACCGCTGTATCTTTATGTACTTTGACCTGCTGAATTCGGATTCGAAGTTAGGCTCGTCTTTCACCCCCAACCCTGAAAAACGCACACCCCCAAAAAATGATCTGTCTGGCGGAACATACCAGTATATCCTTATGTATTTGAATCCGCTGAAACCGAATCCAAAGGCAGAATTGTACGATTGGCTCGTTTTTCACCCTAACCCCAAAAAACACCCCCAAAACAAAAAAAAAGGTGGTTTGCCCGGCGGATCATACCAATTCAATTTCAATTCAATAACAATTTATTTAATATTTTAGTTACATTATATGCGCCTAGCCGGATTCCGGTCCGGAGCCAGCCGCACAACCACAGCGCGTGGTGTCGTGGTTTGTGTGTGGCTGGGCGGAGCGGGTCCGGTTCGGCTAGAACAATAAATTGAAGAGGGGCGTTAGTGCTCCTGTCTTAAAAAATAGGTAAGACTTAAAACTAACAATATGACTAGATATAGGAGAAAGCTTTTAGAAACTTAAAATTAAACTTATTGGTTTTTATTTACGGTGCACTTGTTAGGGCGCACTGCACTGTTTAAAGTTTCGGTTACTGATACGGGGAAAACTCAATGAAAAAACCCGTTCGAACTAATGACATCCTTCGTCCTGGTGGTCGTACCGCCTCCAGGAAGGTAGGGTGAGGGGATGTTGTAGTTTAAAAAGTTTGGATTTTACAAGAAGTTATTGGCCGAGGGGGGATTTTGAAAAGGAGACAAAAAAGGACAAAAGAACTAATAAAAATTAAGAAAAAGGGAGGTGAATAGAGGGGATAGAAAGGGGTTTGAGGTAAAAGCTGGTGAAAAGGAAGAATTATGATATAGAAACGTGTGGCTAGGGAGGTTGCCGAAAGATAGGCAACGCCTGGTATGGTAATGGGTGTTTCAGGTTGAAAAGTATGGCATTATGCTGTCTGATTCGTGTTATATCGCGGGTTAGTGGACTATCGCCCAGTTTGAATTGGTAGAATTTTTGTGATATTTCCTGGACGAAGTCCGCTAGTGGGGTTATGTCGTGACAACGTGCGTAGAGATCTCTGAGGCAGGTGTACCTACCAGAGTTCGAAATGAGGCGCATAAATTTGTGTTCTAAGACTCTAAGTTTCCGCATTGTCGTGGCCGGGATGCTGCACCACACCGGCGCCGCGTATGTGATAGCCGGCCTGATCACCACTGTATACAGTAATTTCTTATTCGTCCTGTTTAGTCCGCTACCCCTAGCCAGGAGTGGATACAGACTCCTGGACATGGAGTAGACCTTGCGTACAGTTTCTTTTATGTGTATGTTAAACGTCAGTCGTTTGTCCAAGTTTACCCCCAAATACTTCACGCACCTTTTAATAGGAATTTGGCGGCCCTCGATCGAAATTGGTGTTAGGAGGCGGATCATACCAGTGTGTTCTAACCAAATACATAAGGATACACTGGTATGGTCCGCCGGAAAGACCATTTTGGGGGTTAGGGGTGAACACGAGCCAATTTGACAATTTTATTCTAACTTGGGATTCGGTTTCAGCGGGTCCAAATATATAAGAATACATTGGTATGGTCCGACGAACAGACCACTTTTTTTTGTTTTGGGAGTGTTTCTTGGGGTTAGGTGTGAAACACAAGCAAATCTAACAATTCTGACTTCGAATTCGGATTCAGCAGGTCAAATTACATAGGGATCTACTGGTACAGTCTGCCAGACAGACTATTTTCTTTTTGTATTGGGGTTGTTTTTTTAGGGTTAGGAGTGGAAAACGAGCCAATCTGACAATTCTAACTTGGGATTCAGTTTAAGTAGATCCGAATACATAAGATATACTGGTCTGGTCCGCCGGACAGACCATTTTTTGGGAGGTTAGAGGTGAAAAACGAGCTAATCTGTCAATTCTAACTTCGAATCCGGATTCAACAGGTCAAAATACATAGGAATACACTGGTATAGTTCGCCGGACAGACTACTCTGTTTTTGTTTTGGGAGTGTTTTTGGGGTTGGGGGGTGAAAAACGAGCCAATCTGACAATTCGGACTTCAGATTCGGTTTCAGAAGGTCCAAATATATAAGAATACACTGATCTGGTTCGGCGGACAGACCATTTTTTTTTTGGGGGGGGGAGGTTGGGGTTAGGGGCGAAAAACGAGCCAATCTGACAATTCTGACTTTTTATTTTGTGGGACTGTAATTTAAATAGATCGAAAACAATGCTATAAATAAACAGTTCATGATTACTAATTAATGGTAATAATAGTACAGGTCTGCAAAAAATAGACCTGTCCTAATGTTCTCGTTTAAATTTTCTGAAGGGGTCTGATGTTTGAAGCAAACTGTGGACACAAGAAAATTTTCTGTGGTCTCAGTTTCTACCACCCCCTTTATCTACCCAAAATAACCAATTTTGGACACAAAAAATTTTCACCATTTCCCTCTATCATCCCGTTTATCAACTAAAAAAAAACAAAAATGAGATTTTCCTTCATATATCGATAGGTTGATAGACAACTTTTCTAAAGTTGTGAGTACTGTCGTGCGCAAAAAAATGGGACAAGTCTTTATAACGTATTTTTGCTAATATCTAGTTGTGTACGTCTAACTTTAATTTTTGTGACACTGTCAGTTATTTGTCAAAATTCATATTACATATTCAAATAGAGACAGATTTACATTAGAAAAAAAATAGTTGTCCTATTTTTTTTGCTCACGACGTGCATGATGATGTCGACATTACCAAAGTTTGAATCTTCCACCCCCTCCCTATTACCTTTCAGAGTCTTCTTAGGGAGGTAAAAATTGTATTTTTCGTATCAATCGACATTTAAAGGCCAGCAAATTTATTTTATTTATATTGTAAAGTTATATGTTGATGTCTACATTACCGGAGGTTATTATTCAACACCTGCCATCCCTTACTACCCTTTCAGTGAGATAGAAATTGCATTATACTATACAAACCAAAATTTAATGACAACCAAAAATTATAAAATTAAATTTCGGTTTTTTACCTCACTGAGAGGGTAGTAAGGGGTTGAAGGGGGAAGGGATTCAAGCTTTGATATGTGAAAATACAGTTTTTACCTCCCCAAGAAAGTAGTGAGTGGCGGTAGGAATGTCGACATCATCATGTGCTCATAAATTTACAAAATAAAAAAAGGTATTTTCCATTAACTATCGATATATGAAGGAAAATCTCATTTCGTCCTTTTTAGGAGATAAATGGGAGTGGTACAGCGAAAGTCACACGATAGAAAAAATGTTTGTGTCCAAAGTCAGTTTCAGAGCATCAAAATATGCCTGAAGAATTGTTGATCAGAACCTTAGGACGAGACCTTTTTTTTGTCCCTTTTAGGTAATAAAGTGGCTGGTAGAGAGAAACTAACACAAAGAAAAAATTATTTGTGTCCAAAGTTGGTTTCAGCTTGTCAAAATACTTCAGAAAAATTAAAAGAGGGCTCTAGGATAAGATCTTTTTTTTTGTAGTCCTGTGATAATTATTGAATTTGCATCACAAATTATTACTGACTTTTTCTACTAAGAACATCATCAATGTGTCCTACATTTTGTTATTATTGGAAGACATAAGCTAGACAGTTAACATCAACATGCAAAGGAATACGTTGGAAAAAGTTTCTTTGGAAAAAATACAAATGACAGCGCTTACGTAATTGACAAATGAAGAAAATCCAATGCCACATTTAAAAAAATGACACCAGAGGACTAAGAAATCTGTGGAATATTTACTTACTCTATATTAATTGAGGCATATGGCATTTTTCAGTGTTTGATATCGGATAGATATGGAAATGGTTTTCTAAACGCATATGACAAAAATATTTATTTATTGGTTTTGCTAACGTAAATTAAAATTAAAAAATAACCATAGCAGGAAAGAGAAAAAAATAAGTGTAATGAGAAAAACTACTACTAGTAGAGTCAAATTAAGCTTCAAGAAAGGTGAACAAGAAATTGTGTCCTGCAACGATTTTATTGTTTTAAATTGTTTCAGGTGTGAGAACAAATGTAATTACAAGTTTTGTATTAAATCTGCCCATTACCTCATACAGAATTTACACAATTTATGTTGTAAAACTAACATGTTCTTCTATATTTTATAACACAAACTGTTAATCATTGTGTTTAGAGACTGTTCCTTATTTCTTTTTAGAAAACTGTTTGCGTTTTATAATATTTCATTATTCATTAAAGAAAGTAATTAATTGTTAAATATGTGGTAGCATTTTTCTTTGTTTTTGTTGCTATTATTTTGACAGAAAGGTTCGAGAAAACCATTGTAGTATGTACGGATGTACGGTGATGAGTAGGGCTCCGCCGGATGCCCTTAGTTTCACAAATGCGCTGAAGCTGCGGGCAGATTTTGCGCGCTTTTGTGAACTTAACAGGTAATTTTCTATTACTTCATCTTATCAACTTACTGTAAAGTAGCTTATGGGCTAGTAATAGTTCAGAACGATCGAAAACAATGCTAAATAAATAGTTCATGATTCCTAATTAATGATAATAATCAAACAGGCCTGCAAAAAAAAACAGGTTTGTCTATGGTTCTCATATAACTTTTCTGAAGCAGTTTCCACCCCCTTTTATCTCCTAAAAGGAGTAAGAATAAAAGTATCCTTCATATATCGACAGTTAATAGATATTTTTTTTATTTTGAAAAGTTATGAGTATATGATGATGTATACATTGCCAAAAGTTGAATTATTCAAGCGCTACCACCTCTTACTACCCTTTCAGTGGGATAAAAACTGCATTATCTTATATAACCCAAAATTTAATAATAACCGAACATTATAAAATAAAGTTTCGATTTATATAGGACAATTCACTTTTTACCTCTCTGATAGGGTAGTAAGGGGTGGTAGAGGTTAACTGATTCAACCTCCGGTAATATCGACATCATTATATACTCATAACTTTACAATATAAATAAAATAAATTTGTTGGTCATTGAATATAGATTAATATGGAAATATGCAGTTTTCACTTCCCTAAGGAGGTAGTAAAATGAACTAGGGGGTGGAAGATTCAAACTTTGGTAATGTCGGCATCTTCATGTACTGATAACTTTACAACATAAAAAAAATTGTCCATTAACTATCGATATATGAAGGAAAATCTCATTTTGTCCTTTTTATGGCATAATAGGGGTAGATAGAAGGAAATTCACACGACAAAAAACTGTATTCTGTCCAAAGTTGGTTTCACAGCGTCAAAATAAAACCTTTTTTGTCTCATTTAGGGGGTAAAGAGAGGTGGTAAAGAGAAACTAACACATTAGAAACATTTTTTGTGTCCAAAATTAGTTTCAGCTCGTCAAAATACTTAGAAAGTTAGAAGATCACCTTAAGACAAGACCTTTCTTTTTGCAGACCTGTGATAATTATTGAGTATTCATTAGAATTTATTACTGAGGTTTTATACTACGAATATTATGAATGTATCCTATATTTTGTTTTTATTGGAACGCATAAACTAGACGGTCAACATCAACATGCTAAGGAATACGTTGCAAAAAGAACTTGCGATTCAAAACGATTCTATGGAAAAAAAAATACAAATATCTGAATATAATTGACAAGAGAGGACTAAAAAACTCTATTGAATATTTACTGACTAAAAAACAACTGAGGCATCCGGCTTTTTCAGAATTTGATATCGGATACATATGAAAATGATTCCCTGAACACAAATGTCAAAAATATTTTTTTATTGCTTTTGCTACAAGATAATTACAAGCAAAATATTAGAAACCTAATATATAGAGGCTCCTGATAGTTGTGGTATGCTAAGATTGCAACTCATATTTGTTTGACCTACTTTTGAAACGTATTATTGTTGAACAATTATTCTAAAATTAAAAAATAACCATAGCAGGAAGGAAAAGAAATAAGTTCATAAGAAAAATCACTGCATGGATTTTATTATTTTAATTTGTTTTAAGTGCGATAAAAAGTGTAACAAAAATTTTTGGATTAAATCTGTCCATTGCTTTATATAATATTCAAACAATTTATTTTCTTCTATATTTTATTTAATAGTATGACACGAATTGTTAATCATTCTCTTTACAGATTACTCCTTATTTATTTTTAGAAAACTACTTGCGTTTAAGTATAGTCTATTATTCATTAAATAAAGTAATTCATTGTTAAGCATGCGTTAAACATTTTCTTTGTGTCCGTTGCAATTATTTTGTCAGAAACATTCGAGGAAATTTAAGGGTTACAGTATGTACGGTGATGTGTACGACTTCGATATACGCCATTAAAATGAATGCCGCGGGTTCACGAAATCACTTGAGAATGTCATGCATGGCTCTGGTCGATCAGTGACTTGCACCACAACAGACTGATTGCGAAATATTTACAAGATGTTCTTATTATGTTTATTACTTATAGGTAAACATTGTCATTTGTTATCATGAAAAAAAAAATAGAAAACTAATAGAAATTAACTTACCAACAAAAATTATTACGTTATAAATTATAACTTAAAATATTCATGAGATGCAGAAAACAATGTGCAACTAAAGAAACTTAAATTTACTTCTTGAACATGAAAAATACCAAAATCGAAGTCATATGTTTATATTCTGCATATACTTAAACTAAATTATCACCTTATAATTTACTCCCACAATGTCAACCTATTATACATTCCATCCCAGCTTTGTCATAACTACAGTTCCTGGTACATTTTTTTAGTTTACATTTGCAAAATACACACACCCAAATACACCCTATGAACGAATTTGGGACTCCCCGACTAGCTGCGTGAAACTCCGTAGCAGCCGATAATAAAGCAGTCTGTAGTTTGCGGTGTTTCGCGACTTTTTTAATAGTTAATTGATATTTATATTCAACTTACTTACTCATTTAAACAATTATGTAACGATATATTTAACATCTGCGGGCCGTGTAATGTGATTATTGTAGGGAAAATGACAAAAAAACTAAGTAATTGTACAAAATGTGTTATTATACATCGTGCATGAATTTGATGGTTTGAGATGTCAGCGAATGAGGCTGAAAATTAATGGGTTTTTGAACGGAGTGTTTATGTGGTTGGGGTTTGGAAGGCATTAAAGCTTAACACCGTAAGCACAACGCCACTGAGTGGCTATATGTACTTCTGTTTTCCCTGATTACCGTAAAGTTTTCCCGATATGGAATTAGTAGAATCTCGATTGAACTAAGTCGAAAAATAGCAAAGAGTCGAATATTTTCGTCTCAAATTTCTGGCATCAGCAGTACGCCGAAATTTTTCATGAAGCCCGACAGCGTTTGAGACGGTTAATAAAATAATAGTGTCGCGACATTCAAACGACGGTGGTGAGTTCTTCTACATTCTATCAACAGTCCTCTTTAACATTTATAGAGAAGGGCTGGTAGAGTGAAATACTTATAGGCGGAAGCAAGATTGCTAACTGCCAACTAACACAACGCACGGTACACTAAAATCTAGGTTCATAGAAATTAGGTATCAACGTTTGAAACTGTTCCAGCTTTAATTTGAATTCTTGAGTAGTTTATTAGTTAAAAATAAATCCACACTTGACAATGTTCCTCCATAACTGAAAACTGTTTAAATTGAAAAATAGCCAAAATAGGTATATACTTACGTTTTCGATTCGACTTGCAATACTAGGTACAGCGTTTAGAACATATTCTGACCATTGACACAATTATAATTACTGCACCAACACTATTTCCATAATAATAATAGTTATTCTTATAACTTTCATCGTCGGAGTTGGCGGTGCCATCGTCATAATGAGTTGTTACATTAGAAGTAGCATTGTAAGAATTCAGCTAAGAATTGAATAACATTATAAATAAACTGCCGTCTGTAACCATATTTCTAAATGCACGGTTCAAAATGTTATATGAAATACCATTAAAATAACTGATGTATATATTCAGAATCATGACGGTTATCAGATTAACCCCACTTTTTTTATCAGTTTCTTGTTAAAATACACTCATTAACATAAAAAAAAGAAAGGTGACTAATAATGTGGCCTACGTAAGTATCAGGTCATTTTTCAAAATCTTCGGTGACGTCAGGAGCGAAGTCCAATAGTTTCACAAACGCGCTGAAGTCGCGGGCAGAGTTTGCACGAAGTTGACCATGGGCTAATATAATTGAAAAAGATCGAAAACAATGCTATAAATAAACAGTTTTTAATTCCTAATTAATGATAATAATGACACAGGTCTACAAAAAAAAATTGATTTGTTCTAAGGTTCTCATCTATCTTTTCTGAAGTGTTTTGATGCACTGAAGCCAATTTTCGACACAAGAAAAATTTCTATTGTGCACCGACAATATATCGACAATTAATAGACATTTGTTTCATTTTGTAAAGTTATGAGTACATGGTGACGTCAACATTACCAAAGCACTCACTAAAAAACTTAATTTAACGAACAACAAATTTATTTTATTTATATTGTAAAGTTATGAGTATATATGATGAAGTTGAATCACTCAACCCCCACCACTCCTTACTACCCTTTCAGTGGGATAAAAACTGCATTATCCTCTGTAAACCAAATTTTAATGACAACCGAAAATTATAAAATAAAATTGCGGTTTAAATAGGGTAATGCAATTTTTATCTCACTGAGAGAGTAGTAAGGGGAGGTAGGGGATTGACTGATTCAACCTTCGGTAATGTCGACGTCATTAACTATCGATATTATGAAGGAAAATATCGCTTTTTTCCTTTTTATTGTATAAAAGTAGGTGATAGAGTGAAACTCACACGTTAGAATACCATTTTGTGTCCAAAGATGGTTTCAGAGCGTCAAAATATTTCAGAAAAGTTAGATCAGAACCTTAGGGCAAAACCTTTTTGCCCCTTTTAGAGAATAACGAGGGGTAGTAGAGAGAAACTGACGCAATAGAAAATTTTTTGTGTCTAATATGGGTTTCAGCTCATCAAAATACTTCAATACATTTAGAAGGCCTTTTCTTTTTTATAGACCTATGATAATTATTGAATTTTCGTCACAATTTATTATTGTCTCTTTGTACTAAGAACACTATGAATACGTCCTATATTTTGTTTTTGTTGGAAGCTAGAAGCTATACAGTCAACATCATCATGCAAAGGAATACGTTGAGATTCAAAACGATTCTATGGAAAAGCAGTAAAAAATTCTATTAAATATTTACTGACTCTATACCAACTGAGACATACGACATTTTTCAGAGTTTGATATCGGATAGACACGAAAATGATTTTCTAAACACCAATGTCAAAAATATTTATTTATTGCTTTTGCTACAAGGTAATTATGTACTCAAGAAATATTAGAAACATGATATACAAAGGCTCGTGATAGTTGTGGTAGGTACGTAAAGATTGCAACTCATATTTGTTTAACCTGCTTTTCCAACATATTATTGTGGAACAATTATTCTAAAATTAAAAAATAACCATAGCAGGAGAGAAAAGAAACAAGTTCAATAAGAAAAATTAATAGTAGTGGAGTAAAATTAGGCTTCAAGAAGAGTGAATAAGGATTTATGTTGCTGCAGCGATTTCCTTGTTTTAATTTGTTTTAAATGTGACAAAAAGTGTAACGGAAAGTTTTGGATTAAATTTGTTCATTGCTTCATATACTATTTAAACAATTTATGTTGAAAAACTAAAATTTTCTTTTATATTTTATTTAATAGTATGACACAAATTGTTAATCATTCTGTTCACAGATTGCTCCTTATTTCTTTTCAGAAAACTACTTGCATTTAAGTATAATTTATTATTCATTAAAGTAATTCATACGTTTTTTTTGTATCCGTTGCTATTATTTTGTCAGAAACATTCTAGGAAAGTTAAGGGTTGCAGTATGTATGGTGATGCGTACGACTCCAATTAACTTCACTGAAACGAATGCCGAGGGTTGATGAAATAACTTGAGTGTCACGGCTCTGGCCGATCAGTGACTTGCACCACAATAGACTGATTGCGAAGTATTTACAAGATGTTCTTATTATGCTTATTACTTATCAGTAAATAATATCATTTATCATAAAAAAGGAAACTTTAAATGGTAATTAACTTACAAAAATTATTATGTTAAAAATTATATTTTTTAATTTTACACTTGCAAAATACACACACCCAAATACACTCTATGAACGAATTTAGGACTCCTGATTCCCGGCTAACTGCGTGAAATTCCGCAGCGGCCGATGATAAGCGGGCTAGATACAAGTCTGTAGTTTGCGGTGTTTCGCGACTTTCTTAATGGTTAATTGGCATTATATTCAACTAATTACTCATTTAAACAATTATGTGTCGATTTATTTAAAATCTGACGGTCATGTAATATGATTATTAAAGGAAAAATGACAAAAAAAATGTGTTTAAACTAAGTCAATGTATAAAATATGTTATTTCACATCGTGCATGAATCTGATGGGTTGAGATGTCAGCGAATGGTCAAAGGAGGGTTTTAAGAAATGAAGTTGAAGATTTGTGGGTTTTTGGAATAGTGTGTTTGTGTGGTTGTTTGTTGGACGGCATTCAAGCTTAATACTGTAAGCATAGCGCCACTGAATCGGTATATGTACTTTTGTTTTCCTAGATTATCTTTAAAGCGTTTGTCGTCATGAAATTAAATGGGATTAAAAAATCGACTTAGAATATTTTCGTCTCAAAAGACGTTATAGAGTACAACTGTTCAAATTTCTGGCATCAGCAATACACCGAAATTTTTCACGTCGCTCGACAGCGTTTGAGACGGTTAATAAAATATTAGTATCGCGTCATTCAGGCGACGATGGTAAGTTCTTCTACATTCTACCTTCAATCTTCTTTAACATTTATTGTGAACACAAGATGCAATGTGCGCTTAGTTCTGGTAGAGCAAAATACTTATAGGCGGAAGCAAAATTACTAACTGCTAACTGATGCAACGCACAGTACACTAAAATTCCTAAAGGTTTATAGGAATTAGTTATCAACGTTTGAAACGGTTCTAATTTTAATTTCAATTCCTGAGTATTTTATTAGTTAAAAATAAATTCACACTTGACAACGTTCTTCCGTAACTGAGAATTGGTTAAATCAAAAAATAGCCAAAATAGGTATATACTTACATTTGCATTTCGACTTGCAATACGAGTTGCATCGTTTAGAACATATTCTGACCATTGACACAATTATAATTACTGCACCAACACTACTTCCATAATAATAAGTATTCTTATAACTTCCATCGTCGGAGTTGGCGGTGCCATCGTCATAATAGGTTACATTAGAAGTAGCATTGTAAGAAATCAGCGAAGAATTGAGTAACATTATAAATAAACTGCCGTTTGTAACCATATTTCTAAATGCACGGTCAAAATGTTATATGAAATACCATTAAAATAATTGATGTATATTGTAATGTGTTACAACCCTTAGAATGAATGTAGTGTATTTGCACCTACTCGAAAAAGAACCTACCAGATGATTCCAAAGTGACATCTGGAATTCTCTAGAGAATGGTACGTCATCACAGAACAATCGAGATCTGTCATTTTTAGGTATAAAAGACCGATCGCATTCTCGGCGAGTAGTTCAGAAAGTTCAGAAAATATAGAAAGTGAAGTTAAGAGTTTAATGATAAACAAAGTAATAAACATTGTGATTTTAGTCAGTAAAGTGTATTTAAATTAATAATAGTATTGTGAAGTATCCAGTAAATATTTAATAAAGTGTGTTAGTGGATATCTCTTGTTATAATCTTTGGAACCCACGGAATTTGCAAGGGGTAGTTTCCTAAGGGTGGAAACACGTGACAAATTGGTGTCAGAAAGCGGAATTTTATGACAAGAGGAGCTCTGTAGTTGTGTTGGAGTGTTTGAGAAGTATTCTCGGGAGTTAGTGCTAACACAGGACTAATTTACTGGACATTTGTGTTGTTATTTTCGAACAGGAAAATAGTGTTTAAGTGCATTTTTGAGACATTGTAGAACATTTTATTAGGACATTAGTGTGATAATTAAATCCTTTGAACTGAGAAGTGATAGAGACACTGAAAAAGACTCATTTAGTGCGTGAAAATTTCTAGAACTTTTCTATTTGGACATTAGTGGAGATTATTAAATTCTCTGAACTGGATAGTGACAAAAGACTCTGGATAAGACTTTTTCGTGCTATTTCGAGATTTGTCTAGAAAGTTCCATTACCGATATTGACGTGACAGTTAAATTTATTTTATTTTAATTTCATCGTATGCCCGTAACAACAAGAAGTATGGCATCCGATAAACAAATACAGGACTTATTCGAACAATTCCAAAAAATGATGGCGCAGCAACGGCAGGAAGACAAAGAAGAACAGGAGAAAAAACGTCAAGAAGAACGGGACGAATTAAAGAAAATTATGGAAGATCAGGAAATAAGACGTCGGAAAGAAAAAGAGGATGAAGAAACAAGACGTCAGAAAGAAAAAGAGGATGAAGAAAGAAGACGTCAAGAACAAGAAAGACAACGTCAAGAGGAAAAAGACGAACTCAGAAAAATAATGGAAGACTTGGAAGAAAGACGCCAGGAGGAATTAAGGAAAATCCTGAGCGATCAAATAAAAATACAACAGGACGCAATCATTTCTGTCAAAAGTGAAGTCAAAGAAGAGATAAGCAAGGTCGAAGATAAAGTAGGTGAAGTCAAGACCGAAGTCGGTCAAGTAAAAGGAAAAGTAAATCAGTTTGAAGAAAAGATGAGTGAGTTCGAAGAAGAAGTGAAGGGAGAAATAGACCGGCTTAAACGACAGTTGAGAGATAGAGGAAGCCAGCAGGTGGTATCATCAGGTCAGCGACTAAAACCTCCTTTTGACGGCCAAAGTTCCTGGACGACGTACAAGAGGCAGTTTGAGGCAGCAGCATGTGCGAACAACTGGGATAACGAGGAAAAGGCCATGGCATTAGTTCTGGCGTTAAGGGGCCAGGCCTCAGAGTTGCTTCAGACTATCCCAGTGGACAAACAAAGGGACTTCAAAGTCTTGGAAGCTGCATTGGACTTGAGATATGGCGACCAACATCTCGCCCAAGTATACCAGGCCCAGCTAAAATCACGAACACAAAAGGCTGGAGAGAGTTTACAGGAATTCGAAGCTGCGATAGAGAGACTGGCACACCTGGCGTATCCGAGTGCACCTAGAGAATTTCAGGAACAATTAGCCGTAGGGGCCTTTTTAGATGGTATAAGGGACGAAGAGTTCTGAGGCTGACGAGACACCAAAGTAGTAGCGAAGCTTTGGTGCGTGCACTCGAAGTAGAAGCCGCTTACAGGGATACTCCAAGGTCGAGAGTGAGAGCTGTGACTCTCGAAGAATCGCAACCAGAAATGAACCAGAACCCCTTGCTGACTGAGATGCAGAAAATATTCACCAAATTATGCGAAAAATTAGATGACCTTGGAAAGCAGGAAAAACAGAAAAACAAAGGAAAGCCGAGTGGTGGTATTAAATGTTACAACTGCGGCAAGGTAGGACACATGAAGCGAGACTGTCGACAGCAGAATTCGGAGAGTCGAGTAAATGCTGTGAATCTTGAAGAGGAGCAGGAAAACAGTACCAGGGGGGTTGTTCTGGCTAGGGAATGCAGTGCCCCCAGAGAAATTAAGATTTCCCAGCTTCGAAAAATCGCAAGCAGTCTGTTGTTGCATGGATATGTGAACGAAAGAAAATGTTTGTTTACCATCGACACAGGTACTACGTCATCAATAGTACGGCCAGGATTTATATCGGGCATAAAGATTACCAAGAGGCAAAATGAAGAAGTGATCGTCCGGACAGCTACGGGGGACAGGGCTACGGTTCATGGAGAAGTAGACCTGGGTTTGCAGATTGGGCATTTGAGGTTCGACCACAGGGTCATCGTGGCTGACATTACGGATGACTTCATTTTGGGACTGGACATTATGGAACAGTATGGATTTATTGTTGACGTAGGAAAGCGAATGTTAAGGATTGGGAACGAACAATTTATTTTGTCAAAAGTGAACGACCAATGTGAGAAAACCAGGCTGTTGACAACGCAGGCAGTCAAAACTCCTGCATTATCCAGAAAACCAGACAAGGAAGATTGCAAGCGCTACCCTCAGGTGGGAAAATTGCCGAACATGGTTGAAGTCAACATTGTCAAGGTCGATCTTTCAGACAGTTGGACAAAGAAAACTCTGAGGCAAGAGCAATTGCGCGATGTAGAAATCGGACCCATGTTGAGAGCAAAAGAAGAGGGAACGCGTCCAGCATGGAAGGATGTTTCCAACAAAGAAGTGGGGCTGAAGGCTTTATGGTCACAATGGGATTCACTTATGGTCGTAGATGGGCTTTTGAGGAGAGCATGGGAAAGCCCAGATGGGAAGCAGGTTGCCATGCGTCTAGTGATTCCCAGGTGTCGTGTACCAGAAGTACTCCAGGAAGCGCATAATGAAACGTCCAGCAGACACTTCGGCATAAACAAGACATTGAGTAGAGCACGGGAACAATTCTATTGGGTTAATAGTCGCCAGGATGTGGAGGCCTGGTGTCGCAAGTGTAAGAATTGTGCTGCCCGTGGGGAACCATTTTCCATGAGCAACTACAGAAATGGAAGTCGAGAACAGCCAAAGAATGATCGAGAGCAGATGAACAGAACTGGTAACCGCTTGAAGGCTCGTTATGATCAGAATGCCAGTACAGGGGGATTCAAGGTGGGGGATCTGGTTTGGCTGTACAACCCACAGCGGAAGGAATGGAGATCCCCGAAATTTCAACCTCCTTGGGATGGACCGTATACTGTTATTACCCGAATTAATGATGTCGTCTATCAGATTCAACGAAACAAAAAGTCCAAGATGAAGATCGTACACTTGGATAGACTGGCGAAGTACGTGAAAGAGGCTGAACTGCCTGACCGGGACGTTCAGGCTTAAGGAGAGGGCAGTGTAATGTGTTACAACCCTTAGAATGAATGTAGTGTATTTGCACCTACTCGAAAAAGAACCTACCAGAAGATTCCAAAGTGACATCTGGAATTCTCTAGAGAATGGTGACGTCATCACAGAACAATCGAGATCTGTCATTTTTAGGTATAAAAGACCGATCGCATTCTCGGCGAGTAGTTCAGAAAGTTCAAAAAATATAGAAAGTGAGGTTAAGAGTTTAATGATAAACAAAGTAATAAACATTGTGATTTTAGTCAGTAAAGTGTATTTAAATTAATAATAGTATTGTGAAGTATCCAGTAAATATTTAATAAAGTGTGTTAGTGGATATCTCTTGTTATAATCTTTGGAACCCACGGAATTTGCAAGGGGTAGTTTCCTAAGGGTGGAAACACGTGACAATATATTCAGAATCGTGATGGTTATCAGATTAACCCCACTTTTTTATCAGTTTCTTATTAAAATACACTCATCAACATAAAAAAGAAATGTGACTAATAATGTGGCCTACGTAAGTATCAGGCCATTCTTCTCAAAATCGTCGCTGACGTCAGGAGCGAAGTCCAATTGTTTCACCAATACGCTGAAGCTGCAGGCAGATTTTGCACGAATTTGACAATAGACTAATATTATTCAAAAAGATTGAAAACAATACCATAAATAAACAGCTCATGATTCCTAATTATTGATAATAATGACACAGATCAACAAAAAATTGGGTTTATTCTAAGGTTCTCATATATCTTTTCTGAAGTATTTTGATGCACCGAAGCCAATTTTTGACACAAAAAAAAATTTGTGCCAGTGTCCCTATACCACCCCCCTTTTATCGCCTAAAAAGGGGAAGAATGAGGTTTTCCTTCATATATCGACAATTAATAGACATTTTTTTCATTTTGTAAAGTTATGAGCACATGATGATGTCAAAATTACCAAAGCTCTCACTAAAAAACTTAATTTTAATGACAACCGAAAATTATAAAATAAGATTGCGGTTTATACATATAGGATAATGCCGTTTTTATTTCACTGAGAAAGTAGTAAAGGGAAGTAAGGATTGACTGATTCAACCTTCGGTAATATCGACATCATCATATACTCATAACTTTACCATATAAAGAAAAATATTGTCCATTAACTATCGACATTATGAAGGAAAATATCATTTTTCTCCTTTTTATTGTATAAAAGTAGGTGATAGAGGGAAACTCAAACGATAGATAACTATTTTGTGTCCAAAGTTGGTTCCAGAGCATCAAAATAGTTCAGAAAAGTTAGATCAGAACCTTAGGACAAAACCCTTTTTGCCCCTTTTAGGGAATAATAGGGGGTAGTAGAGAGAAACTGACGCAATAGAATTTTTTGTGTCCAATAAGGGTTTCAGCGCATCAAAATACTTCAGAAAAGTTGGAAGACCTTTTCTTTTACTTCCACATCCAGTGGAAGTATAGTAACGACAAAAAATTTTTAAAAATTTTTATTGTTCACATAGCTTAGAATGTCATGAAATGTCGAGATTTTAAGTTTGAACGAAAAAAATTCTGTCTGTCGGTCTGTCTGTCGGTCTGTCTGTAACTTTTTTTTTGCGCACTCTGGAACCGTTTGAGACATTGACTTGAAATTTGGTACATATATGTACTTTAACGAGATCTAGAACTAGATTATATTTTCATCTTGTTCCGTCGAAAGGTTGGGGGGTAAATTGGGGTAAATTTGGGGTAAATAGGTAAATCAAGTAGGTAAGAGTCCATAAAATTGGTATTTGGTATATACAAGAGGTCTAGAGGTCTAGAACTAGATTATATTTTCATCTTGTTCCGTCGAATGGTTGGGGGGTAAACTGGGGTAAATAGGTAAATCAAGCAGGTAAGAGTCCATAAAATTGGTATTTAGTATATACAAGAGAACCTACGGTCTCAAAAAAAAAATTGGCATTAGCCACCACCATTACCACCCCCACCCCATTATTAAAGGGGATGAAAAAAAATGTGATTTAGTGTGTGTCCAAAAACCGGAAACCTCAAAATATTTTTTTACTTCATTCACTCCCACTACCACCCCCTGTAAGCACCCCCCACCCCACTACCGATGTGGGGTATCGTTTTATGGGTTTTTAGGGTAGAGGATTTCAAATATTATATTATTAAAGTTCCATAAACAATTATTTCCAAAATTTTTTCGTTGTGAGTGAGTTGGATAGAAAATCTGGATGTGGAAGTAATGATTCCTTGGGCAGTGGTTTTTTATAGAACTGTGATAATTATTGAATTTTAATCAGAATTTATTATTGTCTCTTCATACTAAGAACATTATGAATGTGTCCAATATTTTCTTTTTGTTGGAAGCCAGAAGCTAGACAGTCAACAACAACATGTAAAGGAATACGTTGCGATTCAAAACGATTCTATGGAGAAGCGGTAAGAAACTACGGAATATTTACTCACTCTACACTAATTGAGGCAACGGCATTTCTCAGTGTTTGATATCGGATAGAAAACATTTATTTATTGTTTTTGCTAAAGTAATTAGTAATTACTAACAAATTATTAGAAACGTAATATATAAAGGCTCGTGATAGTTGTAGTACGCAAAGATTGCAACTCATATTTGTTTAACCAGCTTTTCCAACATATTATTGTGGAACAATTATTCCAAAATTAAAAAATAATGAATCTGATGGGTTGAGATGTCAAAAAGGAGAGTTTTAAGGAATGAGGTTGAAGATTTGTGGGTTTTTGGAATGGTGTGTTTGTGTAGTTGTGTGTTGGACAGCATTCAAGCGCCACTGAATCGGTATATGTACTTTTGTTTTCCTAGATTATCGTTGAAGCTTTTGTCGACATGGAATTAGACAAGCTGTGGAGCGTACTATTGGACCGCATTTTTGTTGTAGGACTTGGAACGATCTAAGTCGAAAAATATTAAAAAATCGACTTAGAATATTTTCGTCTCAAAAGACGTTATAGAGTACAACTGTTCAAATTTCTGGCATCAGCAGTACACCGAAATTTTTCACGTCGCCCGACAGCGTTTGAGACGGTTAATAAAATATTAGTGTCGCGTCATTCAGGCGACGATGGTAAGTTCTTCTACATTCTACCTCCAACCTTCTTTAACATTTATTGTGAACACAAGATGCAATGTGCGCTTAGTTCTGGTAGAGCAAAATACTTATAGGCGGAAGCAAAATTACTAACTGCTAACTGATGCAACGCACAGTACACTAAAATTCCTAAAGGTTTATAGGAATTAGTTATCAACGTTTGAAACGGTTCTAATTTTAATTTCAATTTCTGAGTATTTTATTAGTTAAAAATAAATCCACACTTGACAACGTTCTTCCGTAACTGAGAATTGGTTAAATCAAAAAATAGCCAAAATAGTTATATACTTACGTTTGCATTTCGACTTGCAATACGAGTTGCATCGTTTAGAACATATTCTGATCATTGACACAATTATAATTACTGCACCAACACTACTTCCATAATAATAAGTATTCCTATAACTTCCATCGTCGGAGTTGGCGGTGCCATCGTCATAATAGGTTACATTAGAAGTAGCATTGTAAGAAATCAGCGAAGAATTGAGTAACATTATAAATAAACTGCCGTTTGTAACCATATTTCTAAATGCACGGTCAAAATGTTATATGAAATACCATTAAAATAATTGATGTATATATTCAGAATCATGATGGTTATCAGATTAACCCCACTTTTTTATCAGTTTCTTATTAAAATACACTCATCAACATAAAAAAGAAATGTGACTAATAATGTGGCCTACGTAAGTATCAGGCCATTCTTCTCAAAATCGTCGCTGACGTCAGGAGCGAAGTCCAATTGTTTCACCAATACGCTGAAGCTGCAGGCAGATTTTGCACGAATTTGACAATAGACTAATATTATTCAAAAAGATTGAAAACAATACCATAAATAAACAGCTCATGATTCCTAATTATCGATAATAATGACGCAGGTCTACAAAAAATTGGGTTTATTCTAAGGTTCTCATCTATCTTTTCTGAAGTATTTTGATGCACCGAAGCCAATTTTTGACACAAAAAAAATGTTGTGCCAGTGTCCCTATACCACCCCCTTTTATCGCCTAAAAAGGGGAAGAATGAGGTTTTCCTTCATATATCGACAATTAATAGACATTTTTTTCATTTTGTAAAGTTATGAACACATGATGATGTCAAAATTACCAAAGCTCTCACTAAGAAACTTAATTTTAATGACAACCGAAAATTATAAAATAAAATTGCGGTTTATATAGGATAATGCCGTTTTTATCTTACAGAGAGAGTAGTAAAGGGAGGTAAGGATTGACTGATTCAACCTTCGGTAATATCCACATCATCATATACTCATAACTTTACAATATAAGAAAAAATATTGTCCATTAACTATCGACATTATGAAGGAAAATATCATTTTTCTCCTTTTTATTGTATAAAAGTAGGTGATAGAGGGAGACTCAAACGATAGATAACTATTTTGTGTCCAAAGTTGGTTCCAGAGCATCAAAATATTTCAGAAAAGTTAGATCAGAACCTTAGGACAAAACCCTTTTTGTCCCTTTTAGGGAATAATAGGGGGTAGTAGAGAGAAACTGACGCAATAGAATTTTTTGTGTCCAATAAGGGTTTCAGCGCATCAAAATACTTCAGAAAAGTTGGAAGACCTTTTTCTTTACTTCCACATCCAATGGAAGTATAGTAACGACAAAAAAATTTTTATTGTTCACATAGCTTAGAATATCATGAAACGTCGAGATTTTAAGTTTGAGCGAAAAAAAATTCTGTCTGTCGGTCTGTCTGTAACTTTTTTTTTGTGCACGTTTACTCTGGAACCTTTTAAGATATTGACTTGAAATTTAGAACATATATGTACTTTAACGAGATCTAGAACTAGATTATATTTTCATTTTGTTCCGTCGAAAGGTTGGGGGGTAAAGTGGGGTAAAGTGGGGTAAAGTGGGGTAAATTTGGGGTAAATAGGTAAATCAAGCAGGTAAGAGTCCATAAAATTGGTATTTAGTATATACAAGAGAACCCAAGGACTCAAAAAAAAATTTGGCATTAGCCACCTCCATTACCACCCCCACCCCATTATTAAAGGGGATGAAAAGTGTGATTGTGTGTGTACAAAAACCGGAAACCTCAAAATATTTTTTTACTTCATTCACCCCCACTACCACCCCCTGTAAGCACCCCCCCACCCCACTACCGATGTGGGGTGTCGTTTTATAGGTTTTTGGGGTAGAAGATTTCAAATATTATATTATTAAAGTTCCATAAACAATTATTTCCAAAATTTTTTCGTTGTGAGTGAGTTGGATAGAAAATCTGGATGTGGAAGTAATGATTCCTTGGGCAGTGGTTTTTTATAGAACTGTGATGATTATTGAATTTTAATCAGAATTTATTATTGTCTCTTCATACTCAGAACATTATGAATGTGTCCAATATTTTCTTTTTGTTGGAAGCCAGAAGCTAGACAGTCAACATCAACATGCAAAGGAATACGTTGCGATTCAAAACGATTCTATGGAGAAGCGGTAAGAAACTACGGAATATTTACTCACTCTACTCTACACTAATTGAGGCAACGGCATTTCTCAGTGTTTGATATCGGATAGAAAACATTTATTTATTGTTTTTGCTAAAGTAATTAGTAATTACTAACAAATTATTAGAAACGTAATATATAAAGGCTCGTGATAGTTGTGGTACGCAAAGATTGCAACTCATATTTGTTTAACCTGCTTTTCCAACATATTATTGTGGAACAATTATTCCAAAATTAAAAAATAATTAATCTGATGGGTTGAGATGTCAAAAAGGAGGGTTTTAAGGAATGAGGTTGAAGATTTGTGGGTTTTTGGAATGGTGTGTTTGTGTAGTTGTGTGTTGGACAGCATTCAAGCTTAACACTGTAAGCATAGCGCCACTGAATCGGTATATGTACTTTTGTTTTCCTAGATTATCGTTGAAGCTTTTGTCGACATGGAATTAGACAAACTGTGGAGCGAACTATTGGACCGCATTTTTGTTGTAGGACCTCGATCGATCTAAGTCGAAAAAGATTAAAAAATCGACTTAGAATATTTTCGTCTCAAAAGACGTATAGAGTACAACTGTTCAAATTTCTGGCATCAACAGTACACCGAAATTTTTCACGTCGCCCGACAGTGTTTGAGACGGTTAATAAAATATTAGTGTCGCGTCATTCAGGCGACGATGGTAAGTTCTTCTACATTCTACCACCAATATTCTTTAATATTTATTGTGAACACAAGATGCAATGTGCGCTGAGTTCTGGTAGAGCCAAATACTTATAGGCGGAAGCAAGATTACTAACTGCCAACTGACGCAACGCACAGTACACTAAAATTCCTAAAGGTTTATAGGAATTAGTTAACAACGTTTGAAACGGTTCTAATTTTAATTTCAATTCTTAAGTATTTTATTAGGTAAAAATAAATCCACACTTGGCAACGTTCTTCCGTAACTGAGAATTGGTTAAATCGAAAAATAGCCAAAATAGGTATATACTTACGTTTGCATTTCGACTTGCAATACGAGTTGCAGCGTTTAGAACATATTCTGAGAATTGACAAAATTATCATTACTGCACCAGCACTACTTCCATAATAATAAGTATTCCTATAACTTCCATCGTCGGAGTTGGCGGTGCCATCGTCATAATAAGTTACATTAGAAGTAGTATTGTAAGAAATCAGCGAAGAATTGAGTAATATTATAAATAAACTGCCGTTTGTAACCATATTTCTAAATGCACGGTTCAAAATGTTATATGAAGTACCATTAAAATAACTGATGTATATATTCAGAATCATGACCGTTATCAGATTCACCCCACTTTTTTTTATCAGTTTCGTGTTAAAATACACTCATCAACATAAAAAAGGAAATGTGACTAATATTGTGGCCTATCAGGCCACTGTTTTCAAAATCGACGGTGACGTCAAGAGCGAAGTCCAGTTGTTTCACTAATGCGCTAAAGCTGCGGGCAGATTTTGCACGAAGTTGACTATAGGCTAATATAATTCAATAATATCGAAAACAATTCCATAAATAAATAGTTCATGATACTAATAATGACACAGGTCTACGGAAGAAATAGGTTTGGTCTAAGGTTCTCATCCAACTTTTCTGGTTAACTGAAAATTATAAAATAAAATTGCGGGTTTTTTTGGATAGTGTGGTTTTTACATCACGGAGATTGTTAAATGTCGATTGATAGGGGAAAATGCAGTTTTCACCTCCCCAGTGAAGTAGTGACAAGTGGTAGGGTGAGGAAGATTCAAACACATTCATTCAGACATCTTCACGTACCCATAACTTTACAATGCAAAAAAAATATTGTCCATTACCTATAGATATATGAAGGAAAATATCATTTTTGTCCTTTTTATTGTATTAAAGTAGGTGATAGAGGGAAACTCACACAGTAGATAACCATTTTGTGTTCAAAGTTAGTTTCAGAGCGTCAACATATTTGAGAAAAGTTGGGTGAAAACCTTAGGACAAAATCTTCTTTGTCCCTTTTAGGGAATACTAGAGGGTGGTAGAGAGAAACTGACGCAATAGAAATTTCTTTTGTGTCCGGTATGGTTTCAGGGCATCAAAATACGGAAAAGTTAGAAGAACTTTTCTTTTTTCTAGACCTGTGGTAATTATTGAATTTTCATCACAATTTATTGTCTCCTTATCTACATTATGAATGTGTCCTATATTTTGTTTTATTGGAAGGCAGAAGTTAGACAGTCACCATCAACATGCAAAGGAATACGTTACGATTCAAAACGATTTTATGGAAAGGCACTAAAAAACTATTGAATATTTACTGACTATATACTAACTGAGGCATACGGCATTTTTCAGAGTTTGATATCGAATAGATATGAAAATGATATTCTAAACACAAATATCAAAAATATTTATTTATTGCTTTTGGTACAAGGTAATTACTAACGAAATATGAGAAACGTAATACTCAAAGTGATAGTTGTGGTATCCAAAGATTGCAACTCATATTTGTTTGACCTACATTTCCAACATATTATTGTGGAACAATTATTCTAAAATGAGAAAATAACTATAGCAGAAAAATCAAGAAATAAGTTTAATGAGAAAAATTACTGGTAGTGGAGTCAAATTAAGCTTCGAGAAGGATGAACAAGGAATTATGTTGCTGTAGCGATTTTATGATTTTAATTTGTTTTAGGTGTGTATTGAATGAGAAGTTTTGGATTAAATCTGTCCATATATTGTTTATATACAATTTAAACAATTTATGTTGTAAAACTAAATATTTTTCTATATTTTGTTTAATAGTATAACACAAACTGTTAATCATTCTATAGATCGTTCCTTACTTCTTTTTAAAAAACTACTTGCGTTTTGATATATTTTATTATTCGTTAAATAAAGTAATTCACTGTTAAACATGCGTTAAAGTTTTTTATTTATTTGTAAAAATGTGTTTGACAATGTGTTTTAACATCCTTCTATGTCACCTCAATAGGCCTCTTAAGCATAAGAGATCTAGATTTGTCTGAATAAAGAAGACGGGGCCCTACAGTTTATAGTGGAAACCGAACCACTTCTTGGGCAAAATTTATTATGAAAATTGTGGGGCTTAAACTCACTGACTGACCCATTTGTTGATATAATTTGGTCAGAAACTTTCGAGAAAAATTAAGGGTTGCTGCAGTATGTACGTAAGACGGACACCATTAAGAACGAATGTCGCGGCCTGAAATCACCTAAGTAAGCCACGGCTCTGGCCGATCAGTTACTTGCACCACAATAGATCGTGATTGCAGAATATTCACACGGTATTTTTATTATGCTTATTACTTATACGTAATCATTATCATTTATCATGAAAAAAGCAAAAATTGTAATTGTAATTAACTCGCGAAAAAATATTATTACGTTATAAATTAATTATAATTTAAAAGATTCATGAGATGCAGAAAACAATGTGCAACTAAATAAATTAAAATTTACTTGTACATGAAAAATACCAATATCCAAGTTATATATTTATATTTTGCATACTTAAACTAAATTATCACCTTATAATTTACTCTCACAATATCAGTCTATTATATATTTCATCCCAGCTTTGCCATAATTACAGTTCCTGATACTTTTATTAAGTTTACACTTGCATATCTCAACCAATTATAGATATATATTCATCAAAAATTTTCACCCTTTCCAATTACTTATTAGTTAACTAACTCTCTACCACATGATTTTGTGTTTTTCAGTTTGCATCAGTATCTATTCTATAATTGTTGTTATTTGTTAAATAATTGTGTAGGTATATTGCATATAATGGATTAGTATATCAGGGATTTTAGATGTAATCAAATAAAGACCGAAAAAACCGACACAATCGTGGAAGCATTAATATAAATTCAAGTTTTTCAAATTTTTAAGATTATGCATTGTAACATACAAAGCATTCAAAAAAAATCTGGATAAATTGAAAATAGAGCTAAGCCAACTTAACAAACATTCCATTGCATTATACTAACAGAAACACACATAATTACTAATCTAGGTCTTCATCAAATAAATGGCTACAAAATGGTGTATAATAATGGTTCCCTAAATCTAACGATGGCATGGTTGTGTATACAGTTTGGAAAAGATTGGGACAACGCTTAGCCGTAGATTCTTGACATCAAAACAAGTCGATTTAACTAAAAAAGTAGTGGTCTAACTCTTTTCGTTTTCAAGGTACAAGGTGGCAAAGTAAAAAAAATGTATTCGTAATTTGTCTCTATCTTAGAGACTATTATGCGTATCTACTTCAAAGTTGGTAACGACATGTTTTTCAGGTCCCTAATGTTTTTCAGGTCCCTAATTACAATGGTGCTATTACCGATGCCATATTTTATAGATGGAGCTAGTTACAGGAGTTTTACGTGACACTTTAAGCCATAACTTTTTTGAGGTTAGGTTTTATACATCGTCGTCTACTAAATCGAAGCGCAATTTAGTTTCCTAAAGAAAAGGTGTACTTGTTTAAACGCGATAAAATGCACCCTTTCAGAGAAATACGCGATTTACTACTTTATCACACACCAGTTCGAGGAAATTCAATTATACCTAAAAGCGGTTTTCTTATCTAATAGGTGTACGTCAAGAATGATGTCTTGAAGTCGTCAATAGTGCTTGTTGTAGATACGTATAATATTCTCCAAAATAGAGACAAAATATGAAAACAATTTTTTTACTATACAACTCTGTATCTTGAAAGCGAAGAGAGTTAGACCGCTACTTGTTTTAATGTCAAGAGTCTACGCTAAGCGTTGTCTCAATCTTTTCAAAACACCCGGGGTGTCGAATTTCTTCGAACTGGTGTGTGACAAAGTTGTAAATCGCGTATTTCTCTGAAAGGGTGCATTTTATCGCGTTTAAACAAGTACACCTTTTCTTTAGGAAAATTATAGTAGAAGACAATTTCCATCACCATTGTAATTAGCGACCTGAAAAACATGTAGTTACCAACTTTGAAGTAGATACGTATAATAGTCTCCAAGATAGAGACAAATTACGAATACAATTTTTTTACCTTGCCACCCTGTAGCTTGAAAACGGAAAGAGTTAGACCACTACTTTTCGAGTTAAATCGACTTCTTTTGATGTCAAGTGTCTACGGCTAAGCGTTGTCCCAATTTTTTGAAACACCCATGTATAAGAGAACAAATAGAATGCAACTTTGATATTATAATGTTCCATGATATATCATTAATAGAACTACAATTAATATTTAATGGCAAAAAAATATATATTCTAGCATTATATAGATCACCATCTTTGGTTCCCACTCAATTTAACATAGATTTATATAATCATTTACAACAAAGTACTAAAAGCTTTGACTATGGGTTGATAATCGGCGACATAAATATTGATACCGTGCGTGTAATTTCCCATTAGGCATGTACATTCACGTAGCGCGAGAGATATGACAACACCGGCAGCCGTAAATTCGTCCGTCGCTGGAGCATCCCAGCTCTGTTATTTCATTTCAGCCAGCTGGCACACGCGATGTTGTAATTCTTACTCCCCATGCCTAGGCCGCGACTACACACACGGTATCTTGAAAAACACAGAACATGCGAGTCAATACTTAGACATTTTATCGGAGTTTGGATTTTCCTCAACAATAAATGAGTATACAAGAGTACAACAAAATTTTAAATCTTGTATTGACCACATATTTTTAAAAACTAACCATGACATTGAATTATCATTACCATTATTAATTCAGACTGATATAACTGATCATTATATGATAGCACTACAATTAATAATGGAAAATAAACAAGTAAATGAGATTAAACAAAAAATAAAGTTTCAAAACTTTATAGACTATAAAAAATTACAAAATATACTAATGAATCAAAACTGGAATGAAATATATATTTGCAATTACTCAGAGATGGCGCTAAATACATTTCTCAAAATACTTACTGATCACATAGCTTCTTGTACAACAACCTATAAAAAAATCAAACACAAACTGATAAGAAGAAAAGAATGGATAGATAATGACAGCTTAGTGAGACCAGTTAACAGAAAGCGAGAATTATATTTACATGAAATAAAATTAAAATATAATAATTACAAGAAACATTCAGATAAAATTGTAATAAAGACGAAAAAAGATTATTCTCAACGACAAAAAATTGAAAATAACAAACATAATAAATTGTATTGGTGGAACACAGTGAATTCAATAGAAAATTGTAATAATACAAGATGCGCTCTATAGAAAATCATATTCTAATGTAATAAAAATGATGCAATCGACTTATTCTCTGACTCAGTTTTGATACTGCGCATAGACAAGCGAGTATTGCCAACGGTCAAAAACAAACTGTGGAAAAGCGTTTCAAACTTGACGTCATCGCAGAAATAGAAAGTACCATTAAAATTTTGAAAGTTGGCAAAATATTAAGTGGCTAAACGAGAAAAGTAGCAAAGATGTATCCTCTAATTGATGTTTCGGACAAGAAAGGCACAAATTGACAAGGCTGGTTTTTTGCATAAAAATAAAATTAATCTATCCGGCGACTTGACAGGAGCACCAGAAACTATGAGAAAAAGATGATTTCATGCCAGATAGTAAATCCTGAAGTTTAGCGAAATAGTGAAAAAAGCTGATTAGCCCATACACGTATTCATAGGGATACCTTCATAGAGGTTGCTCGGGAGTCTTTGTACTTACCTTCATTAGGCTATCCCGTTAGTACGTTTTTGCGAGGAAGCTGGAAAGCTTCAAATAACTTATACACTGTCGTAAAACACATTTTCAGTTGACAAGTTCTTGTGAATTATATATTCACTATAGGAACTATAAAAGTAGCCACGAACGAACCAAAATTATTATATTCTACGGTCAGTCCAAGTCAAAATGCATTCGTATTCTTCTAGGAAGTTGTGTATCAAGTGGATTGCTACTATACAGGATGATTTACCACAACATTCGGAAAATTTATCAGCAGGTTGTCCCCACCGAAAGGAGTTAAAAAAATGAGAAATTAAAAAAATATGATAAAAAAAATTATCTTATTTTTTTGTAGGAAAGCGTCGCATATGACTTTTACTAATTTGACGTAACGCGGTCCAACCATATCATATCCCCTCCCCTTTTATCAGACCTGGGACTGACAGCAAAGCTGGAGAAGGTAGAAGTGAATTTTTGGTTTTAATGGTACTACGAAAATAGCAAAATTAGTCGGAGAGACATTGACCCAATGCCAGTGAACTCTACAATAACAAGTAGATATAAAAGACATTTACTTAAACCCATCGATAATATAAAACACCAAACTTCCGTGGTACTTTTGTACCTGCCGCGGTGTCCCTTGTTCGACCGAAAGCAAAAAACGCGGCACTTTGACCGCACACGTCAGTTTAACTTTTTATGCCAATTAAGGAAAAGTAAACATCTCCGATATGTTCCTTCACTGCCCTATTACTGACCCAAGACAAATAATAGTAGCAAATAAGCGCAAGTTTTAATGTAACAAAAATAATTAATTTACCTCGGATCACTCTAAAATTTTGCAGAAACTTTCCCACATAGAAGACTAGTACACCATTTTATTTTCCGCATGTTGTGGTAAATTATCCTGTATACTTTCCATTGTTTGGAGGTTGAGATACACGTCCTCTAAAAGAGGCTTCCACCCTTGTCATGTTTAGTAGACTGATTCTTACATATTATTAGATAGCTAGAATCTATATTTACTATATCTTGAATTATATTAATAAATGGTATTAGTTGAATTCTTGTATTTTCTTGAAGTTTAACCTCTTGAGAGCTTTTGTGAGCTTTTGTGTATTAGGTTGACACCTAAAAGAAAGTGACTCTCAAAGGGCCCACACGTCGGATTTAAAAAATCGATCAGATCACAGAAGCTGAAGAGAGTAATTCTAAAAAAATTATTAAAAATTATTAGGATATTAAGAAATGATAGATCGATGACCAGTGTCAGAGACAAGATCAGTGCATCGTGAGAAGGCAGAGACTTTTGAAGGAGCAATAGGCAATCCGCGGTAGGCACGAACTTATACTTTTCTTGTATATTACAGGAGCTTGGTTCTAGATCGCTTCTTACAACTTAACCAAACCCTACTGATAGTTGAAGCGATTTGAGCTGAAGGTTCCCAAACGGCTTGAAAACAATTTGAAATTAGCCCAATATATGTGCGTTTATTCTTCGGACTGAACAATACTAATACAAGGTGCCTCGATAGTACTTTGTATGACAAAGTTACACAATTTCACCAAAAGGGCTATAATATGAAAAATTAGAATAATTTTATGAACAGATTTTCTTATAGGTAATCAGACAAGAACGCCAGAATGTTTTCAGAAAAAAATACAAATCAATTTAAATCTATATGATACTAAGAGCGGCCTCTCTTTGCCAAGGTATAAGATTCGCGGATCCATCGCGATCGCCGCTCGCCGGCGTGTCTTAGTCCGTAATAACCACAGGTAATCAATCAACTAAGACAACTGAAAGACAATATGTTACAGAGTAGAAATAAATCACTCTAAGACAAAGACAGCGGAAGAAAGATTTCTAACCGTAAACTGACGCAACGGACGTACAGTGCTCTAACATCTAGGTTTGCAGGAATTAGGTACTGACGTTTGAAATTCTTATAATTTTAATTTCAGTTCTTGAGTAGTTTATTAGAAAGAAATCAATTCACACTTCGTAACGATCCCACGCAACTGAGAATTGTTAAAATCGAAAAATAGTCAAAACAGATATACACTTACATTTTCGAATCTTCTTGTAACACTGACAACAGCCATAATAACATATTCTGAGAATTACTAGAACTATACCAAATTCAGCAACATAAGTTCCATGATAATAAGTCCTATAACTTTCACCGGTGGCAGTGCCATCGTCATAATAGGTTATATTAGAAGTAGCATTGTAAGAAGCCAGCGAAGAATTGAGTAACATTATAAACAAGCTACCGTTTGTAGTCATATTTCTAAATGTACGGTTAAAAATGTTATGAAATACCATTCAAATAACTGATGTATATATTCAGAATCATGACGGTTATCAGATTCTCACAACTTTTTTATCAGGTATTTTTTATCAAGTACACTCATAAACATAATGAGGAATAGGTGACTAATATCATGGCCTACGTAAGTATCAACTAATATCGTTTCACAAATGCACTGCATCTTATTTGCTTACTGTGAAGTTGACTATGGGCTAGTAATAATTCAAAAAGTTTGAAAACAATGCTATAAATAAACAGTTCATGACTCCTAAATAATAGTAATAATAATTATTGAATTTTCATCAGGAATTATTACTGTCTTTTTATACTATGAACATTATGAATGTGTCCTATATTTTATTTATATTGGAGGGTATAAGCTAGACAGTCAACATGCAAAGAAATTAGTTGTAAAAAGAACTTGCGATTCAAAACGATTCTGTGGATAAATACAAATATCTTGATACAATTGACAGGGGAAGACCAAACACCCTACGGAATGTTCACTAACTATATACTAACTAAGTGAGGCATACGGCATTTTTCAGAGTTTCATACCGCATATATATGAAAAAGTATGAAAAAATTGCACCTCATATCTGTTTAACCTACTTTTCCAACGTGTTATTATTTAACATAAAAAAGGAATAAACAACAAAATAAGTTCATTATTATTATTATTTTTTTTTTATTAGCCTTATTTATATTAATGTCCTGACGGAGTTCAGCCGCAGGCTGATCTTCCACTCTACCAGGACAGACACTCACACATAGACAACATCACAACACCCATTCCCTGCGACATTGCCATCTGCCGCAGCTGAGACTCGAACTCAGGAGAGGAGAGCGACTAGACCGTGTTGTCTCTCACACAACCGCAGTCTAGCCCACTGCTACCATCTCGGTAACACGTGAAAAACAACTACACATCCATACCCTAGCCAGGATTCGAACCCGGGACTCTGTGGTCGCAAACCTAGCATCCTAAGCACTGCGCCACCGAGCCGGTGGCATTAAGAAAAATTACCAGTAGTGGAGTCAAATTAACCATAAAAAATTCTATATAATTACAGCATTGCAATTATAGTAGTATAATGTACCTAGTACTTATATCACAAACAATACAAAACATTTTACAGAACATTTTAAACTAACATAAAACAAGTACAATCATTCCTACAAAAGTAAATACTGCATAATATGTATCACACCGTTGCACTAAAGTTTTTGTTTAAATACTCATTTACCGACTAGAATGGATTTATGGTGAAGAAGTTTTTTAACTTTGTTTTGCTCTATTTTGTACTTTCGTTTTTTTTATGGTGTTAGGAAGACTTACAAATATACATACATACTTTGGGGATCTTTTGTACAAGGGTGTATTATATGGTGGTATATTTAATCCATTCTCATTTCTAGTTCTAATTCCCGTATTTATTTGATTATTGGTTTGAAACTCGTGAACATTCTGTAAAACATACCATGATAGTTGGTACATATATAGAGCATAAATGGTCATAATTCCAAATCTGACAAATATTGGTGCATAATCTAATATATAAAAATCTCGTGTCACAGTGTTTGTTATCGAACTCCTCCGAAACGACTTGACCGATTTTTATGAAATTTTTGGTGTATATTTGGTAGGTCTGAGAATAGGTCGTAGGCTATTTTTTATACCCCTAGGTGATAAGGGTGGCCCTATCCAGAAATTTTCTTTTTATTTTTGGACAAAAATTTATAATTTATATGGCAAAACAACGTTTATTGGGTCAGCTAGTCTAATATATAAAAATTTCGTGTCACAGTGTTTGTCATCGAACTCCTCCGAAACAGCTTGACCGATTTTTATGAAATTTTTGGTGTATATTTGGTAGGTCTGAGAATAGGTCGTAGGCTATTTTTTATACCCCTAGGTGATAAGGGTGGCCCTATCCAGAAATTTTCTTTTTATTTTTGGACAAAAATTTATAATTTATATGGCAAAACAACGTTTATTGGGTCAGCTAGTCTAATATATAAAAATTTCGTGTCACAGTGTTTGTCATCGAACTCCTCCGAAACAGCTTGACCGATTTTTATGAAATTTTTGGTGTATATTTGGTAGGTCTGAGAATAGGTCGTAGGCTATTTTTTATACCCCTAGGTGGTGAGGGTGGCCCTATCCAAAAATTTTCTTTTTATATTTTGGACAAAAATTTATAATTTATATGGCAAAACGACGTTTGCTGGTATTCTGTATATTATACATTACTTATTATTCTTATTATTTTTTTTGTGTGCTCTTTCTAACTAACCACCCCATATCGATGTTAGTCTACGTTATACAAAGGCAGAATAATAGAATAATAGCGTATGTGTGTCTACCTATTGTGCTAGGGTTAATATGACATTATGTGTTTATTTTAAGTTTGCATCAATCACCACACCTAGAACTTTTGCAGATGACTACTCTAATTGATTCTTTATCTGATTTCACCTAATATACTTTTATTTTCGTGTTGATGTGTATGTTTTTTAATTCTATTTGGTAGATCTAGATGGATTAAGTATCAGAATATTATTTTAACACCAGTTTTTTATATCATTTACTGCCTGATATCAATTTTCCACTAGTTGTTTTTCAGTTTTTCCTTTTATTCTCATAGAGAAGTCATCTGCAAATTTTCAGAAGCTTGCATTTAAATTTATCACATTAGCATAGCTATCAGTACAAACAGTAAACAATAAATACGAATGGAGACAATATATCTCTCTGTAGATTTTTTAATTTTTTTACTTAAATGGGATATTTGCTATACTATACTTCAGTTGTATAAATTATTTTCTATTTTCTAAGTACGATTTTATTCACATTCTTGCTGTACCTATTATACCATAAGCCACCAGCTTACTAAGCAAGAGACTAGGATGTATTACATCAAATGTTTTTGTTAAGTTATAATACGATGCCGCTGTTTTGTTCCCTGTATCTAAAACCTCGGATTTCTCATTAATTTGACTGATAAGAAGTGCATTTAGAGATTTTCTACTAAAAAAGTCATGTTTCGTGTCACTTAAAAGGTTACGGTTTGAGAAATATGTAACAAGACGATTGTCTTGGCAAATATAAATAGGTTTGAAACCGGTCTGTAGTTTTCTTTATTAGTCTTACTACCTGTGTTATGACAAGGTATTACTTTAGCAATTTTTAATTTATCAGGATATTTTCCATTTTTAAATGATTTATTTATTAAATATTATGTGAGTGGTACTGTTAATATATCTGCTACATATTTTATTAGATATCACGGTATACCATCTGAATCTTCCGAATGTTTTTTGCTAAGACTTATAAATGTGTTTTTTATTTCGTTCTCATTTACTGGATATAGAAGGAAACTGATTTGTGATTGGTGTGATAATGTTTCGATAATAATTTTGATTTATTAGTAGTTTGTTCGTTACATGAAAAAAATAATGATTGTAGATATTTACCATTTTATTTAAATCCTCTTTTATATCATATTTTCTTTATTTTTAGGCTATTTGGTACTTTCTTTAATAATAGTCCAAGCTGTTTTACTTATATTATTCTATTCTGTAATTCTATTTTGATTTTGTTCTTTTTTTAAATTAATTTAATTTAGTTCTATATTGCTTTTTAATTTCTGTGTATTCTTTTTTCACTGGTTCGTTCGTTCTTTGTTTGATTATCTAAATCTTTTTTAAATTTCTGTAAGCTCATGGCTTTGTACTTTATTAGTACTTTTATATTTGATTTCTATAATTTTACTAGGAAATGCTATCTCATAGTTAAATAACGTAGTAATTATAAAATTGTCAAACTTTTTGTTTAGATTTTCATTATTGTTAAATATGTCATCTCAACTTTCCCTATGTAGTAAATTGCTAAACATAGTTTTATTATCGTCAGAGTAATGTCTCTTTTTAATGTATTTTGGACTATTTACATTTATTTCGTTCCCTTCTCTATTACAATGGCCAAACGATCGGAAAAATGATTTAATTTTAACTGTGATCTGATTCTTTATTTACATTTGTGAAAATATTATCTAGTAGTGTTGACTTATTTTCTCCTAATCTGGTTGCTTACGAAACTGCAGATCACAGGTAGTAACTTTCAAGTAGTTATGGTGAAGGTTTTTGTTTTTGATTTTCTGAGAGCAAATTTATATTAAAAGCACCCCTCAAAAATGTATATGTATATTTACTAGATTTTTTTCAATAGTCTTTTTAAACAATTAAAAAAATTAGTTGAATCTGCATCAGGTGTTCTATATACACTTATGAATATGCATTTGACGTTATCAGAATCAAAAATACAAGATGTATACTCAAGAATTGCATTCTATTGGTTGTGTGTTTAATACGATTGTTTTTACATTTATATTATTTGAGTAAAAAATGGCTACATTTTGATTAGTTCTACAGTATTTACTTACCAATCTATAATCATTTAGTACATAACTATCTATTGTAGTATATTTTAAACAATGTTCACATATACTAATTAGTTTAGGTTCATCTTTGGGCTATAAATGCATTTATTTGTAAATGTTTGTTTTTTAATCTCCTAGCATTCAGTTGTAGGATTTTGAATGAGCGCCTACATGTAACTCCTTCCATTATTATCATGTGTGACAACAAGTGTAGTGGAAAGTTTTGGATTAAATCTGCACATTGGTTCATATAAAATTTAATTAATTTATGAAATCAATGTGGTTGTCTGTTTGTGATATTCCATTATAACAAATAACGAACACAGCATTTTTTTGCTACATATCACTATATTTTTCTGTTTGCGACTGCAGTTTCATAGTATCTATCTATCATCTTTTCAAGCAAAGTGACTATACAAACTAATTATTGGGTATAATACATTGCAAAGGAATATGGTGAAGACTATGTGAAGACCGCAATAGTTGTCAAATAGGGTGTTTAATATAAGATACACTGAACATTTAAAATCATTTTAAAAAATCGGCAGCTACTGGAAGCGGCTGGAACCTCCCCACCCGGTGAATCTTTGAAACCGAAAAGAGCACTAAACAATATGAACGATCTCATTTAATTATATTTATTAAGTTGAAATATTTTTTTCGCATTAAATCAGAAAAAAGTCTTGCGTTCGGTGGGATTTGGACCTAAGTGTTACTACTACTTGAGTGTTAAATTTGAAGTCTGCACAACATTAATGTTTTATTCAATGTTTTTAATACAAATATATGTTTCATCGGATCCTAGCCCGGGGCCAGCCAGACAACCACGGTGAACACCGCCGTGGCGAGTGTGAGACTGGACGGGGTAAGTCCGGTTTGGCTTGGAGAAAAATAGAAAAGTAGCTCCTGTCTTCTGTAGGCAGGCTCAAAGACTAGGTTAAAATTATAATGTGTCCACATGGACCTAAAATTAATATAAAAATAAACGCAATTCTATAAAAACGTTCGTAGGCAAGAGCACTTAATAATTTTGGTTATTGATACGGGAAACAACTAAACGAAAAAACCTGTTCATTGGTAATGGGATGGATGGCAGGGATGGCCATGTTTGGAAAAAAACATATAACTCTTGGGGGACAGCTTCCCTGCCATATGTAGCCAGGGTAGTGTTCATGGTGGATCGTTTAAGTTTGAGTTGGTATATTTTGTTTTATCTTTTGGCCTCGACCAATTTTTCACTAAATCGGTCGGGGAAGTGATGTCAAATTTTTGGTTCCAATGTTTGTCTGGGGAATTTGGTTTTTGAAAAATGTTTAGGTTGGTACCAATGTCTTAAATTGTTTTTAGGTTATGTAGTACTATTTTTAGGTTATGTTGCCGGAAGAATTTCCGGCGGGATGCCGGAAGTAGCGGAAATAGTTTTTAAAATATAATGTCACTGTCACTTTTAAAGTTTTATTGGAAAAAACTCACCGAAAGCGTTCCGGTGGGGTTGCTTACACTTGTAGGGCTTGTAAGCGGTTCAGGATGGCCTTTCACACCATCCGTGGGCTTTATAAACGTCGAAAAAACTTGTAATCTCTCGATGCACCTGACACGTCAAAAATACTCAGCATACAGTCTGCACGCTTTAACACACTAGCAGAGAACTTATACCACAAATGGACCCGTAGTATTTTTTGCGAATTTTCCTTTGAGTCCATTTAATAAAATTTGACATTTTTCTGAAAATTTGACATTTTTCTGAAAAGTGATATTTTTCCGAAAATTTGACATTTTTTGAAATGATATTTCTCCGAAATTTTGAAATTTTTTCGAAAATTTGACATTTTTCTGAAGTTACATTACTCCGAAAATTTGACAATTTTCAAACATTTGACATTTTTCTGAAAGGTGACATTTTTCTGAAAGGTGACATTTCTTCGAAAATTTGACGTTTTTTCGAAAATTTCACATTTTCCTGAATTTTTAACATTTCTCTGAAAATTTGACATTTTTCCGAAAATTTGACATTTTTCTGAAGTGAAATTACTCTAACAATTTTCAAACATTTGGCATTTTTCTGAAAGGTAACATTTCTTCGAAAATTTGACGTTTTTTCGAAAATTTGACATTTTTCTGAAAATTTGACATATTTCTGAAAAGTGACATTTCCCTGAAAATTTAACATTTTTCGGAAATTTGACATTTTTCTGAAAAGTGACATTTCTCCGAAAATTTGACGTTTTCCTGAAAATTTGACGTTTTCCTGAAATTTACTTACAGCCTGACAATTTTCAATCATTTGACATTTGTCTGAAAAGTGACATTTCTTCGAAAATTTGACATTTTTTCGAAAATTTGACATTTTCCTGAATTTTTGACATTTTTCTGAAAAGTGACATTTCTCTGAAAATTTGACATTTTTTTGAAAATTTGACATTTTTCTGAAGTGACATTACTCCGAAAATTTGACAATTTTCAAACATTTTGCATTTTTCTGAAAGGTGACATTTCTTCGAAAATTTGACGTTTTTTCGAAAATTTGACATTTTTCTGAAAAGTGACATTTTTCTGAAAATTTCGACATATTTCTGAAAAGTGACATTTTCCTGAAAATTTAACATTTTTTCGAAAATTTGACATTTTTCTGAAAAGTGACATTTCTCCGGAAATTTGATGTTTTCCTGAAAATTTGACGTTTTCCTGAAAATTTGACATTTTTTAAAAATCTGACATTTTTCTGAAAATTTGATATATCTTGGAAATTAAAAAAAAAAAAATTTCGTGACTCGTCTTGTAGAAATATTTTTTTGATATCATCATTAGTTCGCCTGTTATAAGAATTTTATGCTTTTACGACGTCATCAGAACGTAGGTGTATTTTTAATTCACTCGTAATCCGCCCGTCTACAATATTTATACCTACGTTTCAAATTTCAGTTCGATATCTTCAACCGTTCCCGAGTTATCAGCCGAAATCACTCTACACCTCTGTCATTATTAGAATATCACCCTGTACATTGCACTGCTTTGAGGACAAAACAAGTGAAATTTTTGTTTTTAATTTTTTTCACGGAAACCAAATCGAAAAAGTGCAAGTGTGATATATCGTTGAAATCGGAATTTTTACTGCTTTTCAATGGTTCAATTACAAATTGTAAGTAATCATGAAATAAACAACTTGTTGTGCCAAAACGGCACTAAACGTAATCCGATCTCAACCAAAACCTTTTCAGATCTTCTGGAGCACTAAAGAAACCCTCATGCAAAGTTTCATCCAAATCCGTTTAGTAGCTTCGCCGCTATCGTGCCAACATACATACACACACACACACACGCACACACACACATACACACACACAGACATTTTTCAAAAACAACTTTTTTGGGTTCCTGGGACCTCAAAACGTAAAGATTTGATGTTATCTCAATTTTCGATTTTGGACTAATTGTAGTAACCTCCCACAATTTTATTGTGGGGAGGTTAAAAAGTAAAAGTAATTAAAATTTTGCAAACCAGTTTCAATAAACCAATCATATTATTCCGTCAATAAATGAGCTGAAAACTTTACATTACTCAACGAAATCTAGAAAATTAAGTATATTAGAAGCAATTGAAATTTACAAACATAGAAATAACCAGTTAGATAAAGGAAATCCTACTTTGTTTACCACCCTATTGTAAAAATGGACCCACCTGCACTGTTTAATCGTAGCTAATTTACCAGAATCTTTTGCAATGTATAAATACCCAACAATTTAATTTATGTATTCACTGTGCTTAAAAATGTAGACTAGATACTAGGAGATTGCAGTCCCAAACAGAAGAATATAGTGATATTTAACAAAGAAACTTTGTGTTCGTTATTTTTTTAAACAATTTATGTTGCGAAACCAAACTTTTCTGCTATATTTTATTTACTAGTACGACACAAACACAGATAAATTACAGATTGTTTCCTTTTTTAATTTCAGAAAATTACTTTCGTTTTAGTATATTTTAATACTCATTGAAAAAGTAATTTATTACTAAGCATACGTTAACATTTTTTTTTGTATTCGTTGTTGTGATTTTATCAGAAACGTTCGAGGCAGGTTAAGGATTCCAGTATGTATGGTGATGCGTAGGATTCCATTAAAAACAAATGCGGGGGCCTGGTGAAATCACTTACGTAGGCCACGCTAATATACCTTAAATTTTGTAATTTTTGTTACTATAGCGTTTTCTAATACGTCGATATGACTAAAATTGTTTTTCACTGAAGACAATAAAATATAAGTAATTAATTTAGCCCCGTCTATTCGAAACTGCGAGAAGATTTCCGAAAATGACCGTTTTGAGTCTGAAAAAACCTGACAGCAGGACTACGAATACGATTTTACAGTGCTAAAATGATAATAATAAACGCTTTTATTTTATACTCGCCAAAGTTGGGGTTGCCCTGTTCTATTTAATCGAGTGTTAATATGCGTAATAAATGTACAGTTGTTACACATGGTGGTCCGTAAGTGGTATATAGAGCAATAGTGGATTTCTGACAATAAAATATTGTCATTTAGCTAAACTCACCGTAGCCCAAAAGTATGTATTATATTTTCAATTGTCTCACATAACTTTTGAAATTTCTCAAATATTGGTATGAAAATTGGCTAATTGGCAATGGCAAATTAAAATCAGCTCCCATTTTTAGCGTAGATCCTAGAGGGCGCCATGTATGCAATATATATGATGTAAAAGTAGGCTTAACTTTTTTACCCGTAATGTTATTGCTTTTTTTATTAAAAAAATCCTAAACGTACCTCATTTTGACAGAAGAAAAGTGTACTTGTTATTACAATACTTTTGACAATTAAGTATTCTAATTTTGACCCTCCAACATACAATTTAAACACATATTATCGTACGTAACATCACTAGTGCTTAAAATTTTATAGGTAAAATTTTTGAGAAAGCTGTGTTGCCTGGTAATATAAGGAGTGTAAATTGACAGTTTATTTCTGATTAAATCCCGAGCGCTTTAGCACAAGGGATTTAATCTTTGATAATAAACTGCCAATTTACACGAATTATATTACCTTTTGGCAACTTAGCTTGAGCAAAAACTTATAAATAAAATTTAAAAGTACGAGTGGTATTTGGGGAGAATATTTCACGAATAAATAATTCATTAAGTACATCTTCAATATTATGTTTTGTAATTAATTGCTTGCGGGCGTTGTCTTGTCATTTTTTAGAGTTTCCTGATCTTTATTTCCAATATCATCATTTACGTCACATAAAAATGCATATCCAAAGCGACTCATCTAATAAAAACCAAATAGTAGGTATAATTGATGTAATGACAATAGCAATCAAGAAAAACAATATACATTAAACCATAGGTATTTTAACTTGTAGACTGGTCTTCACTGTAAAGAGTTCTCGGACAATATTGCATTATCTCTCTCTTTTACGTTCTAAGGTTGCCGACATCAGATGAAATGGTACCACCATCTAGTAATGCTAGGTTAATTTAACATTGTATACAGTATATTTTTCAAGAACTATTATATTAAAGTGTTTATTAATATATATTTATGTATTTAATCCTCATTTTAATTTAAGAAGTTTAATAATTAAGTTAAGGTTTGGTTGCTTAAGTAGAGAGAACTTTAACTACAACGAATTATACTGTATAGGGCAAATGTAGAATTTTGATTTTCCGAATAAAGTATTGATACCTACTTTGTGATGGATTACCATACGTGTGTTTAACATGAAATAATTTATTTGTCTGCTTTGTAGGCATTTATATTTAATTTTAGTTGTGAAAATTATTTTGTAATTAGGTTAGGTATTATAAGCTATTGAGAGCTGTTTATAACTTGTCCTGAACCTATATAAGTTGCACACAGCCTTTTCTTTGAAATTGGGAGTTGCCAACTTATGTAGTGTTTTTAGGTTATTTTTATATTATTATATTACTACGTATATAATACAATACTACAATTTACAATTTACGTTAACAATTACAAAAGGTTAGAGAAGATATTTATAGATAAAATTTAAAAGCACGAGTTGTCCTTATTTGCCGAACACATTTCACGAAACAAAACGTCAAAAAATTACCGCAATTTGTCGACGCGCCAACACAAAAAATTAGAGCGATAATTTTTTCGTGTTGGTACTGTCAAAAGTCGATCTACGTTGGATTACCACTAATAATGACATTTTATTGATGCAATGTTGTGAAAAAACGGGCTCTCATTAGCTATCGCATTAATGAGTGAAATAATCAATTTAATAAATTTGATTTGAGAAAGTTTAATTAAACAAAATTAAGATTAAACGAGGGTTCAACAAACAAAGAACAGAATATGTAGCGAAATTCAAAAAAAGAAATATTATTTCATAGTCAATGTACATGTACAACTTGTAATCGGTATATGGCGCCCCATATACCGAAATCCAAGTGCTTAAAATTTGGACTACGTGATGGCCAAGGAAACAGGCTACCACGACGAATCCAGCATTCATGGAAATACTCTGGTTCAAATTCAGTGGTAATTTTTTTTTAATGTAAATAATTGTTACCATTTAAAGGACCCCGCACCTTTCTTATGTAAAAGTGGTTTTTGTTAAATTGGCTAAATTTTTATATGTTGTGTATTTCGGGGCCCTGATTAAATGTCTCAATGGGCACAAAGTACCAAACCTTCAGGATTTCGAGATAAGGCTTGTTAAATTAGAATTTTCAGGTATTTGAAGTAGTAAGCCTGAGGCTTCTGTAGCATTTGTTAACAGTAATATTCGGCCAGCACCTGAATGAAATAAGCTTTCCTTTGGTTTAAAAATCATTAAGAAATGTTAAAAAATTAGCCTGTAAATGAGGTGGGAACATAAAATTAATAAATTTTCAGGTAATACAAACATTTTCAGAAAAAAAATATTTTACGCCTTTTTGGACTAGCGGCCAGAATGGCGCCTCACGTTTAGATCTGCAAGGTCATTTCAGATAGTCTGAGTATTTTTTTCAAAACTATACCTCGAGTGCGCACTCTATGGTCGAATTTGACACTCCTTGTTCCCGGCTGTATAACAATCATAGAATGGATATCAATAACTTAAGGTTAATTAGAAATTTAACAAAAAATAGGAAACTGGATGCTTGTGAAAGCTTAGAGATTGCAAAATGTAAAAATATGAATAGTTATCCCAAATAGTCCCAAATGTCCTTTAGTTTTAATCATCTTCAGATGATGCCAGCATGGTTGCCGAAACCAGCGTTGAGTGGTAGATTTAAGTGTTTTGCTCTTTGTAGAATCTAATTTACATTGACATTTAGAAAATAAGTATTTTTAAAATGTAACTGAATTTTGTTCTATGATTTGCTACAAATAGTCCAGTCAATGAATGGTTTCTAGGGGGAAATGCTGAGATCACAATTTTTTATTAGTGGGCTGTGTTTGGACTATTTAGAAGGTAAACATACCAAAAGTCCCCGAACGTAGGAGGTGGGGGGGATGCAGGGGGGCACGAAGAAAGTCTTGGTTTTTGGTTTTTCGCTCATATCTCGAAAACGGTTAGCCCTAATCAAAAAGTGGCTATATGCAAAATTAAAGCTGACTAAATTTTCTACAATAATGTTTCTATTAATTTTTTTCGTTTCTGCTATGGTTCAGTAATGAATTGTATATCTTTTGACTGTATTCTAACTTTATTATAAATTTGTTATAAATTGAAAATAAATTTTAATAACCATCGTAGAAAAAAATTTCTTGTACAGATATCCGTTTCACAGCAGACTGAACTGCAATATCGAATAAAAAATGTATTTGCATCTGTAAGTGTGCGTGTGCGTGTATATCTGTATGTGCGTGTATACCGCTTCTTGTAAACACGATAACTTCTGTTAGACTTAAAATATTTGATTACAATTTGGAACATATGTAAAACAGCATATTATAATAATCCCTATTGAAATTGGGCCATATCTGTAATACATGGTGATAACCAGAGGTCTATAATTCTCACTTCATAATAATGTTATTAAAAATACCATGTTCCATATTTTAGGATAACACTGATATATCATCTAATTTAAATAAAGTTGGTTTGCTTAACATACACCCGGTATATTGCGGTTTAGAAATCTTATACATCTTCTTATTTTTGTATGCTTAGTAATATTTTGCTCTGAAATTAAAATAAAACGTATTTTACGTATGGAAGTTCGTAGGCTTCTGGTTATCATCATGTATTACAGATATGGCCCAATTTCAATAGGAATTATGGCAATATGCTGTTTTACATATGGTCCAAATTGAAATCAAATATTTTAAGTCTAACAGAAGTTATCTTTGTTACAAGAAACGGTATACACGCACACAGATATATATACGCACACACACACTTACAGATGCAAAGACATTTTTTATTCGATATTTCAGTTCAGTCTGCTGTGAAACGGATATCTGTACAAGAAATTTTTTTCTACGATGATTATTAAAATTTATTTTCAATTTATAATAAAGTTAGAATACAGTCAAAAGATATACAATTCATTACTGAACCATAACAGATAAGAAAAAAATTAATAGAAACATTATTGTAGAAAATTTAATCAGTTTTAATTTTGCATATAGCCACTTTAGATAGTCTAACTGTTTTCGAGATATGAGCTAAAAACCAAAAACCGGGACCTTCTTCGTGCCCCCCTGCATCCCCCCCACTTCCTACGTTCGGGGACTTTTGGTATGTTTACCTCCTAAATAGTCCAAACTCAGAAGTCAAAAATTGTGATCTCGGCATTTTCCTCTAGACCCACTTATTGAACGTTCATTGACTGGGCTAAAACATTTTATATGTAATAGAGATAAATAAATGTCTATCTGTCTATCTACTTTAGAGACAGCGTCACAATGAAGGTTCTAGCCCCTCGGGGACACACTATTATTATTGTTTACATTGTTAAGTAAATGTACAAGTACATCGTAATGTATTATGTAAGTTAATTCATATAAGTAAATGTTGAATGTTTTTATAAAAAAAATGATACAAATATTAAGATATTGCTAACAAATATGATCAGGACGTGGTGTGATTAGACAGAACATTTTGATTTGTGCCCCATTTTTTTTGCTCACTTGCCATCAATTTTGTATTGGCAATTAGAATCATAATCTACAGGACATATGTAGGACTGGCCACCACACGTCTTAGTCTAAGAGTGTCCACGTGGTCAAAAACTAAGCGAATTCTCTTGGCGCACGGCGCAAGTACTCTATCTACTAAGTGAAATACTAACTAATAAAATATTCATACGTTCAACTATATGTCAAACAGTAATAAACTGAAATAAATATAATAATACTTGGTACTTACGTTTTGATTTTCGAATTGAGCAACACAAATATATTCTAAGAATTAATATAGCTGTAGCTCCCGCAGCAGCACCTGCTCCATAATATTTAGAATAACTTCCGTGGTCAGTACTGTCATTATAAGTTCTTATATTAGAAGTAGCGTTGTAATAAAGCAGCGAAGAGTTGGGTGATGTATATAAACTACCGTTTATAATCATATTTATAAATTTACAGAGAGAACTGTTGTATGAAACATTTAAAATAAATGATATAAAGGTAAGTGTATATATAGAACCATTATGATTATCAGATTCTCCACAAACTTTTTATCAGTTTTTTAACAATGTACACTCGCCAGAGTGATATGTGTTTATCGACTTTACTTTTCTATTCATACAGCTTTTTATATAATATTAGTTATCGTCCATGCAGCGCATTCTGCCAATTTACTTCAACGTTACGAAGAAGTGTCAGTCAATGCAGAATTTTATACGGAATTTAAATAAGTAATCAGAATTTAGTGATGCATTTCTATTTAAAGACTGTAAACTAAGCTATACTTTTCGTTTTTTGTTTATTCCACGTAATTCTTACCTCGGGCTACAAAAGATATGTCAATAGACGCTAAATTTTCTGAGAAACCTAAGTATGTAATCATATTTCAAGAATCTGTTATCATTTAAAATTTACCATTTTTTTTTACAACTAGTTATTACTGGTTCTTTCGCCATAATGTATACAATATATTGTATTCATTACAGAACTCGCGCAGACACCCAGTCTTTTACATTATTAGTCCTGGGTGTACTTCTGTAGGGAAGTTGATGTAGCCTATTTTTTCTTTGTAGGAAGTTAGAAGTGGTTCTTCTTCTTATGACTTTATAACCCCATGTGGATTTTCGCCTGTTCGACAATTATTTTCCTTTCTGCCCTCTTAGAAATGGTCCTTCTCCATCCTTTCTCTCCCAATATTCTAATATCTTACTCCACCATCTTCAATCGATCTTTTACGTGGCCTACCGCCTACCTCTATGTCTCTTCCCTACCGGCTTTCATCGCATTATTATTTTTGTTGTTCTTTCGTCACCCACTCTTTGCACATGCCTTTTATGAATCTAACAATATCGGCTCCTTTGATCAGGTGGTCAAGTTCATTCTTATTCTCCAGGAGCCGTCTTCCTCCTGGATGGGGTCATATATTTTTCGTAGAATTTTTTCAAAGACTCTCAACTGGTTCACATCTGCACTAGATAATGTTCAAGCTTCGCACCCATATGTAACTATGGATCGTATCAAGGATTTATACAGTATCGGAAAGTGTTTGTTTTGGTACGGCAATAACAGCAAGCGAGAGTGAAGCTAGTTGCTTCACTCTTGCTATTCTTTTTTATCGTATAACACGTCCTATTCGTACCACCTGCTTTCCCCACCACATGTGCGTAGGCAGCTTTGTCGGCGAAACATTGCTTTCAAGTTCTTTAAGTTAGAGAGGTGGTTATAACTACTAATTTCCAATCGGGTGATGAACCGTCATGTGGTACGTTTTCCTACAATGACGTCAGCAGCTATGGTGGCTGGTCGTTTCTTATTGTACAAGATGTTCGGAAATACCGGTTACAAACTTCTCGTGAATAATCTACATGCAAAACTATGAAAAAAAGTTCATATAAATTTATGTCCGCAAATGCTTCTTATTAAGAGAGCTACGGCTCTTGGAAGGTGAAGCCCTACCCACTCTTCGCACATGCCTTTTATGAATCTAACAATATCGGCTCCTAGAGTAGGTTTTTATTTAATAGTGCAGGAACTCCTTACGTTATTATGTATCTTTAAAGGCTGTTATTTCACGGAATTTGCCGAATTGGAATTTGTTCAGGAGCGTAGTGAAGGGAGGGCGCTTTCCCTTATAATCCAAAATTTTTCTGTTCCATATTTGTTTTTTAAATTTTGATACCGAAATATGATTCCCTGTTCAAATTTACAAAAAAGAAGCTCGTCTTTGCTGAAAGTATTTTTTTTAATTTAAAAAGGCCCTTATGCACGTTTTTTTATATGTACAATCAATAGGATTACTGTAGATTGGCTCAAGCGATTTCAATAAAATCTTTCTAAAATTCAAGGTCCCATAATAATTTAATGAAGCTCCATCTAGTGTAAGGTGAGCAAAAATTGGAAACAAGATTTTTTTAGTTACAAGTTTGGCGAAGGTGTTAGTGGAAGATTTTGTCGGAAATGCATTAAAATTGATTAGGAGTAGCTGATTCCGAGTCTGATATCAAAACTTAAGAATCTAATATGGGTGCCATAGTTGCAATATTTTTACAGATTTACATGAAATTTGATGCACGAAAAAAATATCTGCCTTCAAAAAAGGTCGCTTTAAATTATGAAATAAAATTTTAACGTCGCTCAATTGATTAAATCTTACGACATAATATTGATATTGAGGTCGGTGTAAAGTAAACAAATAATAATATTAATAAATGCCTTTATTTCCAGTAGTATTGTACATAATAGTAAAATAACAAATATAAAATAAATTTCTGGAAATCTCAAGGGGAAGTTCACAACAAGTGTGCTCTACCACTTAACCCTTGCAATACATTGAAAATAAAAAGAATGCACTTAAGTAAGAGTACAAAAACTGTAAGGTACTTAGTATGGAATATTAAGACAGTATATGCAGAAATAATACATAAATAAAGAAGTAGGTAAACGAACAAATAAATAAATAAACAAACAAACAAATAGGCACATATAACTATTCTGTCTGTCCTAACAGGACAGCTTTGAGATATCTTTTAAATTTCGCAGCACTAAATGATTTGGCACCAAATGAGACCTTATTATATAATTTATAAATGCAGTCAGTATCTGAAACCTCTCTCATAGAACGAAGTTCTATGCATAGGTGAACTAAGTAAACCTTTAGACCTAACACTGAGATTATGAACATCACTGCGAAAAGTTATTTTATTACAGAGATAAGATGGCGCCTTCGTTGTGATAATCTTGTGAAAGATACAAGTTGAATAAAAGTTTCTCCGGTCTTGCATATTTAGCCAATGCAGTTCTTTCAACTTATGTGACACGTGTTCAAACTTACGTATACCATAGATAAATCGAATACATGAATGTTGCACACGTTTTATACGATTGCTACAATCCCTGTCCAAACAGGGACCATACACTGGGGCACAATATGTGAACTGCGACAACACTAACGTTTCACAAAGGGTCTTTTTAGTCTTTATACTTAAATAACTTCGGTGAGGATAGAGAAGTCTTAGGGCGGAGTAAGCTTTTTGTATAAATTTACGAACCTGTTTTCTAAATCTCAGAGTTGTATCTACGATTAGACCCAAATTTCTGGCATGTTGCAACAATTCCAAACGACATCCGTTTAATTCGATGTTAATTAAATTTTGCAAATTGGCACAATCGTGTTTCTTACCAAATAAAAGCATTGCTGATTTTGATGGATTTAAAATGAGCGAATGTTGTGTGGATATATCTGATAAACTTTTTAGGTCAGTGTTGATTTGTTGCACAGCAGCCTCATAATCCTTAGCATAAAAAGAATAATAAATTTGGGTGTCATTCGCGTACATATGAACCGAACAGGATTTAACGAAATTTACAAATTGTGAAGTATAAATTGTGAACAACAGGGTCCTAAAATGGAACCTTGTGGAACACCTTTATTGATCGCCCTTGATTGAGAAAGTTTATTGGATATTCTTACAATCTGTGAACGCCCTTCAAGATATGATTGGAACAGTTTACAGCCTCTATCATCAATACCACATGATTTTAAAATTGTTAGGAGTAGTTTATGATCTATAGTGTCAAAGGAATTACTAAAATCTAGTAGTATTAAAACAGTACATTTACCTTGATCAGTGGCTTCAACAATATCATCAATTATATGCATTAAGGCTGTAGAACAACTATAACCAGCTCAAAAATCTGATTGGGTAGTTGGTAGTATGTTCAAAAAGTCTACGTGTTCCCTAAGCTGAATCTCAATTATTTTTTCTGCTAACTTAGATAATCCTGTGAGACTACTAATCGGTCTCAAGTTTTTTTCGGAACAGGAGTCACTAGAGCAACTTTCCAAGTAGTAGGGAACCGACATTCAATAAACATACTATTAATAAAATGAACCAAGAAATTTAGTAAGTGCGGACAACATAATTTAATAAAATAAATACTTAACGAATCAGATCCGGATGTAGAATTTTTTAAGTTACAAAGAACTCTTTGAATAAGTTGAAGGGAAACTAAGCTGAAATTGAAAGTTGAATTAGTGATTTTATTTAAGTCATAATAGTTTACTACATCTGTAATATCGTTATTATTTTGTGGGATGCTGCCTATAAAATAATTATTAATAGAATCAGGATCTAATAAATTCGTGGGTATTTGTGGTTTGTTATTAGACGTAATATTTAATGACCTAAGTTCGCCCCAGAGCTTTTTAGAATTTTTATTTCTAGAGATATGATTAAAATAAGCACGTTTTTCAGCAGTTTGGGCATGGTTTGTAGCATTTCGTATCTGTTTATAATAGTTCCATTTTGCGAGTGAAGGATTTTTCTTGTATTCAGACTTAGCTTTATCTCTTTGCCTCATTATCTGTCAACCAAGGAGCCTTATTTCTACTTATACGGACTGTTCTCAAAGGGACGTGCTTATTGAAAATATTTAGTAAAAGTGTTGTTAAATGATTTACTTTAGTATCAATACTATTCATATAAAACATGTCTTGTAGGGGGAGCCCTTGCAAGTCAGTATAAAATACTTGTTCATCAAAATACTTAAAGTCTCTATAAGTTATATAAATTGGTTTAAATTTAGAGCTATTCGTTATTATTTTACATTGGACCAGTTCATGATCAGATATGTTCAGGTCTCCCACTTTTAGAGACGAGACAGATTTCAGATCATTGCATAATACAATATCAAGTAGTGATAAATTATTAGAAGTTATATGAGTGGCTTCATCGACAATTTGTTGAAAATCAAGTGATTCAAACATTGATGTAAAATATTGAGTTGCACTTAGGTCTATGTTTAGTAAATTAATATTAATGTCTCCAAAACAAAAAATTTTATCTCCGTACTGCATAGAGACTGATATTGCTTCTTCTGATTGATCTGTAAAATATTTAAAATTCATGTGACTATATTATATCTATATTAGGTAATGAGATTCGACATAGCCATCTGGGTATTGTTTTTTATGTTTTAATTACCTTGTTTATTTTAACGTCCTGGCGAAGTTTAGCTAATGCTACTCCACCACTTAACCGGGACCGCGAGATGAGATACCGTCACCCATCTAAGTGCCGGACTCGCCCGGCGTGCCCTAACTTCACCGATCGAGGTCTCGCCATAATCAATCAATCAATAACAATTTACTAATAGTTTTTATACACTTATACGCCTCGCCGGAACCTGGCTCGGAACCAGCCAGACAACTACGGCGCGCTGCGTCGTGATGATTGTAGGGCTGGGCGGAGCAGGTCCGGTTTGGCTTCATGACAGATAAGCTATAGGTTAATGCTCCTGTCTGCCACAGGCAGAGTGAAAAACTAAATTAGAAATTAAACATGTGGTCAAAAGGACCTAAAACTAATTAAATAAAACACTGTAATCCTATTACTCACTAGACGAAGCACTTATTTGATTTTGGTTGCTGGTACGGTACGGCAATTCGACCCTGGTGGTCTTCCTGCCGCCAGGAAAATGTCGTTGAAATTTAAAAGTTATGGTACGAAATATTTTGGTTTTGAGAATTTATTGGTCAAGATAGAATTTAGAAACAAAAAAGACAGAAGAATAAAAAGGATAAAAACAAATAGAACGTATAAAGGAAATAGAGAAAGCTGATTATAGGGTTTAGTAAATATTAAAAGTGGGGAAATAAGAAGTTGTCGTATAGGAAAGTGTAGCTAGAGAGGTTGCCGGAAGATAGGCAACGCCTGGTATGATAGGGGAGGTCTCGCCACTTAAACCGGTACCGTACCTCACTTCTCATTCAATATTTTCTTGCGGAAGTAGCATATTACTGATTCTCTCGAAACCAAATTCATGAGAACCAACTGGGTAAGATCCTCGTCGATACAATGCCACTGCAAATACTGCAAATAGGTATAATAGTAGAAAAAATATCCTCTAATATATTTACTTGTTAGCGGTAAATCATCAACGTCCATATTTTTTCCTTGTCGAAATAACCAAAACCTAAATCTTTGAACATCTTGCAGGGGAGCATTTTTTCATTACACTTTTATTTAATATTCTTCTGCAAGATTGAAACTGTCTTCAGCATCAGTTGGGAGTGTAGAAACTCCAAAGCGGCTTAGATAGTCTAATGATATATAATAGGTAAAGGACCACCCACAAACCTCATGGAAATTGGCTCTTAGTCGAATTTTCTGGAATTTGGATATGTTGTAGTTTTTGCTTTTCTGAGCAAAAGTTCTCATGGACGCAAGTCTCGGCTATGACTGATTTTCAAGTTATGAGGGCAATAATCATAAAAATTTGGCGAAGTGAAGATAGCAATCTTTTTAGCAATCCTCCCTGTTTTTCTTTCTTTTACATCGTATAAATTATTTTCAGTGGAAAAATAGCTTTATACATATATTTCAAGAAAACAGAATAGAATCCGATATAGATAGGGGCTGACGGGGTACAAAAAGTAAAATATTCTTTTGGTAACTTTTTTAATATCGTTTATGCATTAACCATTTTCGGCGGAATAATAGCTATATAGATATAGTAGTAACTAGTAACATTGAAACAAAAAAAAAAACAAACAATGTTACTAGTTATTATTCATCAAACAACATACATTTATCAAAAATCACATATTGAAATATTTCCTGCATACCATAACCACGAATTTGAGCAATTTGCATAACACAGTGGGCAACGTCTTTTCTTTTCTTCTTTAGAAACTGTATCTTTTTGTTGTTTACTATCAAAATTGGGCTTGAAAACTTTTTAATTAGAATATTTAATAATACCCATTTATGCGACTTACATGCAATGTATGCAAAACAGAGCGGCACTCTCTAGATAAAAATTCGTATTTTATTTTTATTTGCAAAGTTTTAAACGACTGTCCCCGCCGCCCCAACAATCTGGCTACGTCACTGTTAAAATTTGATAACACACCCTGAATTCAGAAATTCTGAACCGTCGTCCACCTTGTATGTTTATAAAAAAAATGCCCTGAAAGACCCCTGGGCGAGAAGCGTGTCCTCATCGTCTAATCCCCTATTACCAAACCTGAGTGAGCTAAACGCACATTTGATCATATATTAATAATTTTTATATGAGCATATGTAGAAAACAGTATACAACCATCATAAATATATTATTTTATGTGCTGTACATCATTCAGTGCGAACGTTAAATACAAAATGCATAATTATTACTGAGCGTTAATGGTGTTGTGTAATTAGGTATAATGAAACCCCTTGCTTCTTTGTCAAAATAAAAGTTTAAAATAGTATAGGAAGGTATCAAAGAAATATGATATATTTGTCACGTACATGCACAATTGTAATGTGATATTTTATTGGTTATGACTGTATATCAGGCATAATAATCACAGCCACACAAAATAAAAAAAAACTTATTTTGGTGCGCTGAATCCGAATCCGACGTCCAAATTAACTTCTACCTTGCCATTTTTTTGGTAAATCTCGTGTTTTTTTCGCATTCTATTTGTGATGGTACCGAAAAATGGCTCAAATTGACAAGATATCGAAACATTTTATTAAGAAAAAGTGCTTAGAATCCAACGAGGACAACATATGTTTGGAACAAGATATGAGAAAAATAAAGATAATAAAAAGATACGTAATGGTCGGGGTAAAAATTTGCATTTTAATTTTTTCTCAGATTTGGTTCAGAATTGAAATATGGGGTGGTCCTCGTTGGATTCTAAACACTTTTTTTATAAAAATTTTCGATATCTTTTCAATTTTACCCATTTTTCGGTACCACCCCAGAAAATTACGAAAAATGACGCAATTTACAAAAAAAATTACAAGGTAGTTAATTTGGACCTCAAATTCGGATTCAGCGCGCCAAAATACGTGGTGGTTTGATGGTCTCTTTTCTGGTACAACATACTTTTCTTTTTTTTGTGGGGCTGCGTAATTATACTGAACTAATTTGGCATTCGTTGGTATGTATGTTCGATAAGAAAATAAAAATGAGGTTATTTTCACTTGTCGACGTTTCGAATAATATTTTATTCTTCCTCAGGGCTACAAGAAAATACAAATATTATAACTCACAATATTACAAACATGGAATAAATAAAAAGACTAAAATTACGTATAGTACACATTAAAAAATATAACAATATTAACTCAAACGCAATAAAAATTTGAAATTTCCGTTATAGAAAACACGAATTAACTTTTTATATAATTGTTAGACATTCTGTAGAGCACTCTTCACAGTTTTTTTGTAAAGAATGTTAGTTTTAGATATTTTTAATTTTATAGCACGAACTTAGTTGGTGAAAGAAAAAAAAACATACCAAAACCTATGTGGGTTTCGAACCCGGGATCCGTGGATACCAAATCATTAACCATTAACCATTAAAGTCTATTCAATTTTATGTATATATTTTGAGTTGTATTTTATATATGTCATTTATAGTGTGTAATAATACAATAAATATATAATATATGGGATGTAACAAACGCGCGATAAAGCGTAAGAACTACACCACCACCTACCACGTATAAAAATGTAAATTAGACATTCTGTAGGACACTCTTCACAGTTTTCTTGTAAAGAATGTTAGTTTTAGACATTTTTAATTTTATAGTACGAACTTAGTTGGTGAAAGAAAAAAAAACATACCAAAACCTATGTGGGTTTCGAACCCGGGACCCGTGGATTCCAAATCATTAACCATTAACCATTAAAGTCTCTTTATTCAATTTTATGTATATATTTTGATTTGTATTTTATATATCATTTATAGTGTGTAATAATACAATAAATATACAATATATGGGATGTAACGAACGCGCGATAAAGCATAAGAACTACACCACCACCTACCACGTATACAAATGTAAATTTTCAGATTAGAAGAAACGAGCTAAAATCATGTTTCCAGGGTTGGATATTACATTCTGAAATGTATATTAGTAAAATATGTAAATATTTAGATACTAAAATGAAATATTTCACCAGATTTCTATTCAATTACAAAAACATAAAAAGGACCCTCACAAACCTTATGGAAATTGGCTCTCAGTGGAATTTTCTGAAAGAAGGAGGGTCTCTAAGGCCGGTCTCGGCCTAATTTATTTCTTGAGGAAAAAACTCGAAAAACATTTTTTTAGTGTTTACTAACAATATTTAATCGATTCCACTCCAAACGAAAACTTTCCCCCACCATCCCAATTTACCCCCTGTCACCCCCTCCTACCTTTTCCGAAACAACGAAAATACACAACTGAATGCTGATTATTTAATAGTTTAGGGGGGTATAAATAGGGAAGGTGAGTGCGGAAAGTTTCGTTTTGGGGTGGAATCGATTCGATATTGATAGTAGATGATAATAAAAAAAAATCAGTGTTTTTTATTCAAAAATAAATTAGGCCGAAAACCGACCCTCCTACTTTATTGGATATGTGTAGCCTTTGCTTTTCTGAGCAAAAGTTCCCATGGGCACATGTCTCGGCTATGACTGCTTTTCAAGTTATGAGAGCTTGAACGTCACAATAAGCACAATAATTTGGCGGAGTGAAGATAGCAATCTTTTTAGCAATCCGCCATATTTTTCTTTCTTTTACATTGTATAAATTATTTTCAGTGGAAAAATAACTTTATACTATATTTCAATAAAACAGAACAAAATCCGATATAGATAGGGGCTGACGAGGTAGCAATCCACACAAATTAAAATATTCCTTTTGTAACTTTTTTACTTTCGTTTGTGCATTAACCATTTTCGATGCAATAATAGCCTATATACATATATTTCAAGAAAATACAACAAAATCCGATATAGATGGCGGCTGTGAACAAATTGTCCAGGATGAAATCAGAAGTCTTAATTAAGTATTTAAACATTCGACGCCGATGTTAACCTTTCAGTAGTCGCACATTATTTTGGTGTACGAGCAGTCGCACCGGACTGAGAGTCCGCACTTATAAAAAAAAATGTTCCCTAACACTGACGTTTCAGTTGTGCGTAGGTGTAATATTTTTTTTTTATTTATTTAATATATGAAAAAAAAATATTTCATATATTATAATAATCTGTCATAATAATAACTTCATCTATTATCGCAACATTTGTCAATTACATTTTACCAAAAATATCATATATTAGTTTTTTAATATGTTCGTGGTCAACACACCTAGCGAGCTTGTAAGGCCATATGCAGAGAGAAAAAAAATGAATTCAGAAAAATATTCAATGATTGAATATTGCCGATTGTCTTTTCTTTCGTCCTCCATGTTTAGTTTTGTGATTTGTAATGTTATATTTTGCAACTTTTGACGTGCTTTTTCCTTAATAATATTTAAAAATTTTTGATTTATCTGACTGTGCATTAATTCTTCAATAATTTGTCTCAAATGTTAAAGCTATGGTGAATTTAACTTAGAACTTTAGTTTTAATTTTATTTTTAATAAGTATTTACTTAATACTTAATATTTTAATGAAAATATATTTTCTCAATAGTAAACTAACCTAGGTATAACAATTAATTGAGGAGTTATGACCGGGTTTTCTTCCACATCGATTGTAATTTTAATTATGCGTTATAAAGATTAAATGTTCAAAATAAAATATAAATCAAATAAATTATTATTAAGTTAGCAACTTTTGACCGCATCTTAAAGTTTGTTAAACCGAAATTAAATCAATAATAAGTAGATACTCACCTCTGTGTGTTACGCAGTTGTTGCAACTGCCGAGGCATATTCTAAGAAAAATTATAATTATAGTTCCTGCAACACCACCACCTGCAGCATAAGCAGCACTTCCACCGTCGGTATTATCGGCAACATTGTCACTATAGATCGGTAGATCAGAAGTAGCATTATAAGAAAGTAGCGTAGAATTGACTGACATATATAAACTACCGTTTACAATCATATTTCTTTTACAGCTACAGCTGTTGAATGAAATATTGCAAATAAATGACTTATTTGTATAAATAGAATCACGATCATTATCGGATTCTCACTATTTTTTTATCAATTTATTGACGAAATGTACTTATCAGTAAAATATGGTGTGTCTGTTCCTTTCTATCATTGTTAGTACCGATGTTTCAATGCCTTGTTGTGGGTTCAAATGCTTTTTATTTACGTCAAAAATGTATAAAGTGAAATTTATCAAATATTTCAAAACTATATTTCTGATATAGGCAATATTTTAACTTTTTTGAAATTGTTCTCCAACAGCTCTTAAAATAAACGATACAAATATACGTTAAAAGCGAATTTTTTATACATAATTTGGAACTGTAAATTACCTAAAGAATATCTAATATTTCGAGGATAAATTCAAGAAAAAACTTTTATTTCATCGTTTTTACTAACATCAAGCTACTACTAGCAGTGCATTATTTATTTACTACAAATTATAATTCAAATATTAATTAAAAGTCTAATTGCCCAAAAGGCATAGATTTTTGAATGGGCTATAGGAAATAAAACTTTTTAATATATTTACCTAATATGTAGCGACGAGCCAAGACAGATTTTAGCAGATAAAGTCACTTTTTCCTGAAGCAGGTAGAAGTTTGTTGCTTCACGTTTGCTTTATTGTCTTACTCGGCAGTCGTTCCAAAAACTCTTAGCTATTTGAAGAAGTGTGTAATTTGTTAATCAAGTTTAAAACTATGGCAAACGCGGCTACTCGTATGTAATTATTTTAAATAAATAATAGATGTTTTTTTAAGTTTTGTCCAACATTGAAGGCAAGAAGAGGTAAAGGCTGCAGTGAACTTTTAACAATAATTTAGACTGTTTAGAGTAGTCATTTCGGAGTATTTTTATGTATAAATTATAGTCTGCGCACCATAAATGGAATTTAACATGCTTGCGTATTTGGCATACCCATCTTATATCTTTTTTGCCTTTTGGGAGGCGATGAACCACCAAGGTGCATGGTTCTTTTTTTAATGGCATGAGGCATAATCTATTAGCGAGATGCATATATTAGGTGCATGGCTTACGTTGAAGTATTTACTGTTAAGCACATTACATAGGATTGCTGAGACTATACACAACACGATAGATCTTGAACGTGCTAAATAACCTAAAGGAATGTCTAAAAAGTACGACAGGGCAAATACTAAAGTTCTTCAATATCTTACAAACGTTGATTTGTTTTACAAATTGTGAAGTCATTTGTATGCACTTGTACCCAGAGAAGGCACCTACGTATACACTTCTTTTTATGTATATATATTAAGAAGAGGGCCAATGATCTTAGCAATCGACGCCCTATGAAAAAATATAGCCTACTTTAACCAACTTATTTTTGGATAAAAATTTCCGCGTTGGAGGACGGCACTCTGCTAAAATTTAATACGGAGGAATGAAACATAACTAGGAATTATATTTTCCGCCTCTTCCTCAAGATCACTGTGCAGTTTACTCTTCTTCCGCCAGGTGGCGCCAGGTAGTTCAAAACTAGACTAAAAAACTCCCGCCCCACACAAGCCCGTGCAATGACAAGTTCATTATTCTATTGCGTGTCGGTGTGAACGCTACGGTACAGACGCGATGCATCGAAATAAGTGCAATAAAAGAAGAAAACAATTAAAGCTGTTCAGTGATAAAGTGAACCATTTAAAGGGTAGGAAGAAGCAGAAAATCAGACAAAGAGAAGAGTCATCGGAAGCCGAAACTGCTGAGAGCACAGGAAATGCCAGCCAAACAGAGCCCATAGTTTTGGACCAGTTAGAAAAGTATTTTCCAAATGAACAACTTAGTATGGAATTTTTAACTCAAAGTTATCTACTTTTTAATGACGCTTGTAACAGCGCACAGAGTACACATTTTCTCTAATAGAAGTGGAAAATATAAATATTTTAAATTAGAAATAAAAAGTCCGGCAAGAATTAAAACCACGGCTCCAAATTCAGTTCAGCCAATATTACTGTTACCATTCTTTCACACAAAAAAAAGAAAAACAGTGCTGCTAGTATACTTTGCTGTTATTAAAATAGAACCAAAGAGGTGAGGCAATCAAAGAAACTTTACAAACTATTACCTACAAGAAGGCCTAGAGTGCAGAAAAACCTCAGTCTATTAGTCGTTGGACTCGTTTAGTTTTACAAAAAAATGGAATTGACACATCAATATTCACAGCCCATAGTACTAGACATGCTGTTATAACAGCGGCAACTAGAAAAGGTGCGAATATTGATACAATAAGAAATACAACATGAATGGACTGCTTCCTGTAGCAAATCTTGAAAGCTTTGGAGACATTATTTTGGAATAAATTATTCTTTGCCACTTACTTATTTTTCTTTTTAAGTAAGTTTTAAAAAAAGATATATATTAAGAATTAACTTTTTATATTAAGAATAAAATCCTTGTTTGTCTTTATTTTTATAAGAATTGTACTCCACATTTTGGTACTAACTTGTCTTATTACTTAATGTTTTCATATGTTAGTCGTTGGTTTTTTTCCCTGAACTGTTGCAAATTTCTGCTACTTTGAACATCTACACAGTGATCTTGAGGAAAAGGCGGGAAATGTAATTAAAAGATTAAACCAACTTACCTTAAGTAAAGTTTGATCCTAATTATATGACCGCCTCTTCTGAATAGATCACTTCCTCCCCCCCATTGCCCGTGATCTAAGCTAATTGCAACAGTTTTCTTGCTTTGAAAATATTGAACTTGTCATTGCACGGGCTTGTGTGGGGCGGGGTTTTTTTTTAGTCTACCTTTGAACTGCGTGGCGCCACCTAGCGGAAGAAGAGTAAACTACATACCTAGTGATCTATTCGGAAGAGGCGGTCATATAATTGAGATCAAACATCTCTTAAGGTAAGTTCGTTTAATCTTCTACTTTTAGTTGAAACGATACAGTAATCACATGTGCTATTAGTTTCTCTTAGATCTGATTATTAGCAAGTCAATAAAAGCGACAAAAAAAGTAAACGAATATTATCCGACATTATAGGCCTTCTCGTATCAGACCCAAATGATGATCAAAAGAACATATAAAAGATGATAGTGATGATGATTAGATCTTATTATTGTTTATTTTGTTTAAAATAAATAAATTGCATTTTTAAATTATCTATGATAAAGTATTTTATTTATCTAAATTAATGTTTTTTATTTATTTTTTTTCCTTATGTATTGGGCAGAGAGAGTGCGTATGGAAGAAATTATACTAAAAGGACACCGCACGTTTTGTAGGTAAATTGGTGGCCTGTCAAATTTGATGAATTTCTGATATGTTGTAGTTCAACTGATTCTGAATAAGTTCCTTTGGCAAAACTTATGGACAGTTTCTCCGATAGATGGCTCCAAATACTTTATCAATGATTTCTCAAAACTTACTGCAGGTATTGAAATGATAACTGCTGGAAATGAATAACCAGACAATTTACCATTATTATATTCTTCGCAAAAACGAAGAGTATATTGCATTTGATCGGCACATTTCTAAAACCGGAAATGTCGCCCATAGAGAAAAAAATTTCATACCATTGTGTTAGTGAACGAATTCTGAACAAATTTCAAAATGTCCGTCTGTCCATCTGTCTGTTCGTCTGTCTGTCCGTCCGTCACGTTTCTTGTAAGCACGATAACTTAAGAAAGAAAAGTCCGATTATATTGAAATCTGGAAGGTAAATTAGTGTTAGCTAGAGGAAGCACTCTAGGAAAATCAATCAGTAAATAAGAAAGTTATTAATCATTTAATTTAAAAAATATGTTTTCTTAATTTTTGTCGCTTGCACTTAAATAGAAATCTTGCGAAATGTTACCTCTATAATGTACATTTTTTGGTTTATGCATTTTACTAATATATATTTTATAATAACATGTGTAATGCGTTGAAATATGATTCTCGAAAGATATATATTACAGACATTCAATTTTTGTAGTAATCTCTGGTGGTCCAGTGGCTAAATTTTTTCTTTGCAATCTAAAGGTCCTGTGTTCGAATCCTAGTCAGGTTGGATGTTTCTTTTTGTTTTTTTTCATAGATTTTTTTCACAACAAAGTTGGTGTCACAAAATTTAGGATGTCCAAAAACTAACATTATTTACAAAAAAACTGCGAAGAGTATCTTATAGAATGTGTAACAATTATATAAAAAGCTCGGTAAATTGGCGAAGAGTACCTACGTTTTTAGGTTGTTTAGTCTTTGATTGATGTGCATGAACAATTTTGCCGGAAGTGACGTCAAATTACGCTTCTCGAATGCACAACTCCCATTTACTTAAATTTAATACATCGTATACATAAGCAGCTTTATTATAAAAACGTGCATTGATTCATAGAACATTGATGCATTGGTACAAAACAAAGTTGACTTTATGATGTACCCGGTATCAAGCTAGCATCAATGTTCTATCAATCAATGCACGTACTTACTTATTTACTAAGATAGTGAATTTTAATAAAGCTATTTATACAGGGTGTTTCACGAAGAAACGGACATGCTTTAATGGCAGATTGTTACGGTCGATTTTCACATTTAATAATGGCCAAAAATTTATGTACGAATTTTCGTTATTTTCCCAAATTTTATTGGGTATTTGAGCCTATTGATACTGTCTCTCGCCAATAGATATTAATAGAGTATAACTGGTTGCATAATAGCAATGATGGTTCACGTCGGTCATTAAATATACTTTGATACAGGTAGTATGGGTGAGTGCGTTCAGATATTCATTGAGAGAGTGCATTGCAAAACGTCCTTTTAAAGCTTCTACAAAGGCCAGTATTGTTGATTAAACCTTCTTTTGGTGGGTAGATTTATGAAGGGACGGCTTTCAGAGTATATTATGATAATATTTGTGGAAATAAACGAAGTTAGGAAAATCTATTCTAGCCGTGAAAAGGTACGCCGTGAAGGGGAAATTCTGAACGTACTGAGACGGAAGACGAGAATTTGACATTTTGATATAGGACATTTTTCTTGGTAATTTTTCCTTTTGCTGCTAGAAGATTGAGTCGTCTGGATACCAGTTTTAGCAATATTGTAAGTTTTGCTCCATTTATGGGATTTAGTATTCATCACGACAAGATTAGTTGTATTTTCATTTGGTTTTGAGTATCGTTTTGGAGAAATGCAGCTACGGATTTCCGGATAAAGTCAATTTTCAAAGCACGTGGCGTCGTCTGAATGCAAGATTTTGGAGTGCCATTTTGACGGCAAAGGACCTCTTTCAGCCCACATCACATCTCAGGTCTGTTTGTTTGTTTGTTTGTTTGTTTATTTGTTTGTTCGTTAGTTGTTTCTTTGTTGAGTATGTTACAAGTATTGGGATCTATTTATTAGTTTATGGCTATTTGGATTGATACCTTATGATTTTACTTGGATCTGTTACTCGTATTCTACTTGAGCTTTAATGTCACATTCTACACTTTACGAGGGACTTCCAGTCTGACTCTGGTTTCAACTTCTAGTCCAGATTTTGGTGTCTAGATGGTGGATTATTGACTGACACCTTGTGTATGTATGGTACTGCTGATCTCGGTACGTTACCTTAGACTCCACGTAGATGGTCTACCACTTGCGGCTGTTATTACCTGAATTACGCTACCCTGGTAGGACGGGAAAAGGTATTCAGACACTACCAAAGGTAAGCGGAATCATATTCTCTTAACGAGGGATCCGGTACATCAACTCAACGTCCACGGGACAGTAAAATAAATTTTCAAGGAATATTGGTAATATTTTGCTCGTAATGTAAATCTCAGTAACATTTTAGATTTCAGTAATATTTGGCATATTTTGTGTATCGTTGCTTCACTAACTGAATAGTTTTGCCTTATTTTACAAATATATGTCAATAATTTTAAGTAATTTTATGTTTTACCGTACCTTGGGTCACTTGTAGTTTTTTTTGTCACGTTTCTGGCATATGACCTTTTGTACATTTATCAAGGAGTTATTATTTTGAGGATATTTTGTGTATATTAGATTAAGCGTGTGGGCCCCACTTACTAGTGCACTCTTTAAGGTATATTGAGATACATTGTTCTTCGTACCGAGTTATCGGTGACAATTGTGAAATATTTTGTACTACGTACCCTTATATTTTATTAAATGTTTAATTAGAACGACATTGTCTTTTATATCTGACCACCTACACCACCCCAATTATCGAAGCCACCCCCAAGGACCTGACTGGTCGGCCGTGCGAGACTCCCTCCTCACTAGTGTATTGCAGAGGGGGTACTGCACGTAAAATATTAAAACTTTGTTCAAGGCACAGGGTGACTACCCTACCCCTGCGTTCGAGGTTTAGCAGCCTTTGGGGCCCCCTTTTATAAGTGGGTCTAGGCCCTGTAACAAGATAGAGGACACCTAGGGTCAGCATAATCACCCATAGTAAAAGCTAGTTGGGCCCTCGTTGCTGAAATACAGGGTGTTTATGTATTTTTGGCCAAAATTTCTTTTGGTTGTTACTATGTAAAGGAATGGAATAATAAGTTCATATTTGGCATATATAATACACTGGTTATATTGAATAAGTGCTTGTATCGCACACAAAAAAAATTCAGGTCCGGACTCGAAAAAAAATATTTTCGTTGGTCTTCAAGAAAACAATACCCTGTATATGTTTTTTTAAAATTTCAATATTAAATTCCAAAAGTACATACAAAATTAAACAAAACGGCTTCATTAATTTTTTTGTCACACTTTTTTCGCATTCGAAATAAATTCCACTAAATAAGGCAATACGAGACTTTAGAAAATACAGATAAATGTTACGCGCAAAAACTGCTTCCACTATTAAATTAGGTATTTACTTTTTTTCAGGAATAATTATTATGTTATTATTGCCAATTTTTACGGAGGGGGTAAAATAAATAATAATAAATCAAGAATCCATTTTATTCCTCATTTATTAAGAACTAAAACAGTATCATAACATATCTGTTAACAATAAGAAGAACGGTAGCAACAATGTTGCATGTCAATAATGCACATTGTAAACAAACTATCAGCAGAATAATTGTACGAAAAACAAAAAATGCAGATATCGTCATAAAGCGCATTTATCATTAGGGACAACTAACAGATTTAATATTTAGTCATTGTTTAAAATTGTTACTATTGATCATAGTAGCGTCATATTATTTGTTTATAAGTTTTTTAATAGTTTTCGTTATTTAATACAATTATTCCAAAAATGCGGTACCAATTTTCAAACGAAGCATATGCTGACATAATTTTGATCTACTGATATTGTAGCGAAAATGGCGGGGTAGCAAAGAGGGAATATCAAAGACAGTTTCCTAACAGACGACGTCCTGTCCATAATACTTTTGGGTCCGTATATCAGTATTCCAGAGAACATGACAAGTTTCTTACAGCTGCAGTTACGGAATGCAACATAAGGCAAAAAGTAAATTTAGAAAATAATATTTAATCAATATTCAAGTCTAGCTACTCGAAAAATTAGTTCTGTGATTGGTGTTCGTTACACTAGGATATGGAGGATATTGTAAAAATAAGATTTTTCCCCTACCATATTCAATTAGCACAACGACTTGCACCAGGTGATGAAGTCAATCGCCTGACTTTTTGTCGTTAGGTATCTGAAAATCGACGAATTATTTACAGAACTTCATTCGCAGACGAGGCGCAGTTTACAAGGGATGGTATCAATAATTCTAGAAATGCTCAATGCGGGCCCAGGAAAACCCACATGCAAAACGTGAATGCCTTTCACAACATAGATTTTCTATCAACATTTGAGATGGACTTGTAGGGGGTCACTTGTTAGCACCACATTTTTTTAAGATACACTAACTGGTAACGTTTATCTTAATTTTTTACAACATACATTACCGAATATTTTAGAAAATGTAAATATCCGACGTATAGCTCTTTCAACATGACCGCATTTCTCCAACCAAATTATAAATCATTTAAATGATACATATCCAAACAAATGGATTGTTCGGGGAGGTCCTTATGTATAGCCGGCAAGGTCTCGGGATTGCTATATTTTAAAAAATGTGAATATTACCCACATGAACCATCAACAACCATGGAAAAAAAATAGAAATTATGTCAGCAGAGAAAGCTAAATATCTTGGAGTAACCTTCGACAAACATCTACGATGGGATTATCATATCGAGCGTGTAACTCAAACCCTATTTTATATAAGTTTAAATATTTCAAATCATTTTTAGATATACCACATTTAAAAATATTATATTTTGCGTTAGTGGAATCACGCATATCTTATGGAATTCTTGGATGGGGCGGCGCTGCAAATACTTACTTAAAAAAATTAGAAATTTTACAGAAAAAGTTTTTAAAAACAATTTTAAAAAAAAACAATACTTACCCTTCCAATTTACTATGTCATGAGGCAAAAATTTTGGACTTGCGACAAATATTTTTTTTAAAGCCGTTACTCACCAGTGGAAATACAATTAGTTTTAATTGACCGCACGTATGAAACTAGGAATAAAATGAAGGGCCAAGCGAAAACGCCTGCTGCTGAAAAATCGGTGGGTCAAAGAAGCTTAGCTTTTTTCGCCCCTAGATTATATAATGAACTGCCAAGTGAGGTAAGGGATGTACGTTTCTTAAGTCAATTTAAAACTAGGGCTAAGCAATTTGTACTCAATATGAGTAGCGACGAGGTATTCAAATTATTAAATGTAAATAGGGATTAAAATATATATTTAGTATTATTTATAGTACTGTTAAGATTAGATAGACAAGGTCAGTGTTTACTTAGGTGTTTTTGTGTGCATGTGTGTATGTATGTATAGTGTTGATAAGTACATGGAATATATATTGTTTGGAGTGCTGATGAACTGAGAAATTATTGCCACTTGCAAGTGTTACTTTTGTGGTACTTTCTTTTGTTTATTTACTTACAACTTTATGTCGTACATGAACTTTTTAATATATGCTATAATGTAGAGAGTTATTATGTAATGTGTATTAATCTATGTAATTTATGTAAATAAACAAATTATTATATTATTATTAATGACAGGGATCAGTTAATTCAAAAGGTTGATTACTGCAACGAAATTAGAAGCATCCAGATGTGATAAGATCAATCGGAGATCTCACCAATTGCCGAGGGGGCATTTTGAACATAAAATTTAATCATGATTCTAATTTGTAAATGCATTTTTTAACAATATCTGAATATCTGAATTTTTTGTTTCTCGTATAATAATTATTCTGCTGATAGCTTTTGGTATTGTGCTATTTACATTATTTATTTACATTATTTTTATGCAATCTAGTAGTTACCATTATTGTTGTTGTTAATAAGTAGGTTATGTTATTGTTTTACTAGTTTTTAATAAATGAAAGGAATGAAATAGATTCTTAGTTCGGTGGCCTCTAACATTATTTATTTTGTTCATTTTACCCCAAAAAAAACATATACAGGGTATTGTTTTCTTGAAGACTAACGAAAACATTTTTTTTTCGAGTCCGGACCTGGATTTTTTTCTGTGCGATACGAGCACTTATTCAGGATCACTAGTGTATTATATATGCCAAATATGAACTTATTATTCCATTCCTTTACATAGTAACAACCAAAAGAAATGTTGGCAAAAATATATAAAACACCCTGTATTTCAGCAACTAGGGCCCAACTAGCTTTTTCTATGGATGATTATGATTACCCTAGATGTCTTCTATCTGCCATTGAAGCATGTCCGTTTCCTCGTGAAACACCCTGTATATCGGGTGTAAACGAATAGTAGGCCACCCCTGTAACTTCCTTGTTTTTAAAGATATCGGGATAAAATTTTATATGGTGAAATTAGGTAAGATTTCCAACTTTTTGAGACCTATCCGCTATATTTATCACTTCTGGTTTCACCGGAAATGGCCCCAATATTCTTTTCTAAATGGACCACCCTGTATGTTTTTACATTTTTGAAATAAAGATCACATTTTGGATAAATTTAAACTATTTTAAACAATTTATACAGAGTTGCACGAAAAATAATTCGAATTTTAGTTATCAATCTAGATGGCTGCGAATATGTTAAAATTAATTTTGTTCCAATGTAATTCATATAAAAAATACGAAAACGTCAATATGTCTAATAATACATCATACAGGGTGCTGTAAACTCATTAAAATCACATTTTTCAAAATGACTCATTTGTTTTAAACATTATGATATGGGCCACCCGGATATTCAGAAAGCTCTATTTAGTAGGGGTTAAACGGTACCAAAAGTTCCGTAATGTGTAATCGTTACCAGCGGAAATGACAATTTTTCTTAAGAAATTTATGATTTATATCTAACTTCATTTAAATTTTGATCAACTCTGTATATTTGTGTTAGTATTTTATGATATGCCACCCTCCGTAGGAGACAGAATGAGCCTCTGGCTCATTCTTGTTGCATCATAAAATATTAATACAAATATACAGGGTTGATAAAAATTTAATTAAAGTTAGATTTAAATCATAAATTTCTTAAGAAAAATTGTCATTCCTGCCGGTAACGATTACACATTACGGAACTTTTGGTACCGTTTAACCCCTACTAAATAGAGCTTTCTGAATATCCGGGTGGCCCATATCATAATATTTAAAACAAATGAGTCATTTTGAAAAAAAAAATAGGTGATTTTAATGAGTTTAGAGCACCCTGTATAATGTATTATTGGACATATTGACATTTTGGTATTTTCTATATGAATTACATTGGAACAAAATTAATTTTAATATATTCGCAGCCATCTAGATTGATAACTAAAATTCGAATTATTTTTCGTGCAACACTGTATAAATTGTTCAAAATAGTATAAATGTATCCGAAATGTGATCTTCATTTCAAGAATGTAAAAACATACAGGGTGGTCCATTTAGAAAAGACTATTGGGGCCATTTCCGGTGAAACCGGAAGTGATAAATATGGCGGATATGCTCTAAAAGTTGGAAATCTTATCTAATTTCACCATACAAAATTTCAACCCGATATCTTCAAAAACAAGGAAGTTACTATTCGGTTACACCCAAACGTGATTTGACGTCACTTCCGGCAAAACCGGAAGTTCAGGCATATCAATCTAAGACCAAATAATGGTAAATAGTCTGGTTATTCATTTTCAGCAGTTATCATTTCAATACCTATAGTACGTTTTGAGAAATCGTTGATAGAGTATCGGGGGTATGTCCAGTCTTTGGAGCCATCTATCGGAGAAACTGTCCATAATTAGAAATTCTGTCAAAGTTACTTATTGTTCAGAATGAATTGAACTACAACATATCATAGATTCATCAAATTTGACAGGCCAACAATTTACCTATAAAACGTGCGGTGTCCTTTGAATTTATTTACTATATTAGCAAGGAAAATAATTTTATCCAGCCAGATTAGTCATTCGTTCTTGCCACTTTTAATATGCCTGTCATTTCTGATACTCATTGGCGCAACTAGAGAGGGGGGGGGTGGTCCGGTGTCGTAGAATGATATACTAAATATTTAAAGTTATCATTGAAAATGGCTTGTTTGAAAAAATACGTTTTGTGTAAGTTTTATTAAGTGCTGTGATGAATTCGAGGATATTAAAAAATCACACTAAATTAACGTATCTTCCTCATTTAATTCACGAGTGTAATATCCTTGTTGAAGAAAAAAATTATTAAAGACAATTCAAGACAACCTGTTCAGGATTTCTACAAAATTTTCCAAAATTTCCAAGGAAAAATTCAACAAATATAACTTCACCTTTAAAGAAGGGAGACTTTTTTGAGTCAATGCCAGCAGTATTTAGATTCGCAACCACTTTGGTTATTTTAGGCGAGGAGTTAAAAGATGCAATGTGGGTGCAAGCGAGGAAGAATATTGAAATGTATCCTTCTCTGTCTAACGTTTTAACTTTAGATACTCTACCAGGCAAAAAAAGTTAGGAAATTCTTTTGAATTCCATGGAAAGAATCACAGATGAAAGCTTTAAATGTAAAATATAGACGTAAAATATTCTATTATTTTTCAAGATGTTTGCAAATAACGCATTTCTCCGCTCTCACCTTTCCACAAAAAAAATTACCGTCAATTCTGACAGTAGACTCATTGGTTTTCTAGAAAATGTAAGTAGAAATAGCAAAATGCTTATACATGTATAGCTCATAGAACATTGGGATGAAATGGAGAATGCCATCATAATTCCTGGGCTTTCTATTTTAATCACTTTAAACTTAGTTGGGTAAAAATAAAACTAATTAAGAGTATATGCGTCAAAAATGACTTACATTTTTGTTTCTTCGTTAAACCACAATCTAAAAATGGTTAATGCTAAGAATCCCGCAGGTTCACAGCCTCCATAATAATAAGTATTGAGAGTGTAACTTACATAAATTGTGTCATCACCGTTATAGCCGTCGAAGGTCCTGATATTAGAAGTATCACTTTGTGAAGTGTTATATGATGCATTATGTAAACATTTTTTTACATTTATTTATAGAACTAATCTACATTGAACTAACTCGTTTAATTGGAGTAAACGTAATGTTATATATAAAAATACAAACCATTATCAGAATTGCATCAGAATCAGTGTCAACAAAATACGCTGAACGATGTAAGTCTGTGTTAAATCAGGCCAGTAGCCAGAACGAAATTATAGGTAGTGCAGCGTATGGACTTTCAGAGGAGACCAATCCACTTTTTAGATCACAAACTCAAGTATATCCTTTAATATAGCCAGTGGCGTAGCGTGGTCTGAAGCGTGAAGGGAGCAGCATTTTTTCAAAGAAAGATCATTGTGAAATCAGAAATAATTTTAAAAAACTGAATACCTGCCAACAGGTAACATGAGTCTATATATCTTCCAAATTAAACCCCGTATTCTATGTGACATGAGAAAGAAAACAGTTTTAGTGAGTTGCACGAGCAAGTGCATGTATATAATATTTACTGATTTATTTTTAAAATAAGGTAGGAATTTTTTGCTTTTCTTATTGTTTAAAAACGTTTAAATTCAAGAAGAGGATATTTCAATAATATTTCATAATAATTGGATAGGAAGGGCTGCCAAGTTCATATGGGGGATGGAACGAGTGCCCGCCCTAACCCACTGACGATTTGCCTCTAAATATAATCTAAGTACAATGCATTTAGATGAAAAAGGTGCATTATTACGAAAATACTTAAAGGATTTGAATAAAACCTTTTGCAATGTACTCTAAAAATCATAATTTTGGAAGCTTATCCATTAAAAGTATGCAAATAAAATTTTTTTTAGTAAACTCAAAAAGGTACTATTTTTATCAAAAAATATTTTGAAATCGTGATAACTCAAACAATGGGGAACTTGCCCATTTTTTAAATTTCATTAAAGTGTGTGTTTATGTAAAAAAACACGTCACGAATATCAGCTTTTAAATCGCAGTACTTGCTTTGCAATAAATAATTAAAGTTGAGAATGTTGAGATCCTCGAGGAAAGCACTGTGACCTCAGATCGGGAAACTAGTCTCGCGTGGTGTCCCACAGATGGCGTACTTTAGCTGAGCGTCTTCACCCTAATTCATAGACTAGGCGGCGATTGGCTTTGGGACGTTCGCATATTCGGTCATAAGTCTTTTGTTTTTTATGTTAGAGAAAAAATAAAAAAAGTGTCGGAAAGCTCAATCAATCCTCGTCTACAAATTTTTTGAAAAAAACGATAATTATCGAGATATTCGAGGAAATGTAGGAAATTAAACGTTTTCTTACAGTGTATGTAAATCTTAAAAAAATAATTTTTCATAGAAACCTTTGTTTCGAAGAGCCGAGATTAACGGAGCGTCAAAGTAGTACATGATATTAAGTGAACATCGTATATGAGATCGATTTTAGTTAATTACCGATTAATTACAGTGACAATATGGAGAAATTTTACCGAAAAAAAAAAAAATCCCGCCCTCTCTAATTCCTTCATTTTTGTCGGAATTAAAAAATTAAAAAATGCAGTTTTAGCAAATTTAATTCTATTTAAATTAGCTAGAGTAGTCTTTTGGCGTAGGAGTCAAGATTAAAAAGTTGCCAACTGTAGAAGCTCAAAATTTGCGATTTTTTTGCCGTACATGGCCGACATTTCAGTAGTCATCTCCGAACCGAAAAAAAGTTTCAAAATTCTGATGGTGGAAAAAAATTCGCAGTGGAAAATACTCTTTGACCTTATTTTTTATTTCGAGCCAACTCCCACCGTTTCGTTTGATATCTGCGAAAAATAGCAAAAAACAGCTTACATTTCGGCGCCGAAAAATTGCAAAAACATGCAATCTTAACACGTTCATATTTTTTGAAAAACATCATTGGGACGGCCGTACGATGTCGCGACGTAAAGAGGAAGTCTTCCAGATAAACCTGATCGTAAACTGCACGGCGAAATTCGAAAATTCGGCTCGGCACGAACGAATCAAAAATAGCATTTTGTGACATTTCAGAATATTGAAGATGTTTTTCCAACGAATGCGTTTAAATTTTAGGCTAGGTTGTGTTCACTGCTAGTTGTTTCTGACAAATGCGTATGCGCAAGCGGAATTATCAAAGCCAAAGCCGAATCGGTGTCGCTTGACGCCATCATCCGACTTTCTCCATCTGACGTCACGTTTCAGGAGTGGGTAAAATCCGGCAGATTTTAATCGCTTATATTTCTGGAAGAGATTTTTTTTTTATTATTTATTTTTTGTTATGTATGGGGTTTTCAATGATGTTAGTTTACGGTTTTGAGTATTTTAAATCAATAAAGGATTTCGAGATTACTACTTATGGTTTTGATATTATAACTTCAACATTCAAGATGACGGATTCAGAAGAACTTGCAACTCACGCAAGAGCCGTAAGAAATAAATAAAAATGTTATAACTAAGGGGTTTTCGAGATTTCTGATCATACATTTTACGTTATAAATTTATAATTAAAAATGGCGAATTCAAATTGGCTGACCTAGACTTAAAAATTATGCAAAACCATAAAAAATACATGAAAATATATTATTTTGTTTTAAGGTCGGTGTTTACGCTTTTCAATACACAAAATGAATGTTGCAACATTAGTTACATTACGAATCATCACTATTACTATCTTAATCGTATTCATATATCTCTTCAGGAGAGCAATTTAAGCAGCTCTAACAGTTGCAGCCAAGGCAATCTGACGAGAAATATATGTCAGCCTTTCGTCACTCGCTTGCTACTCTACTCCTTTTTTTTACATCCGCAAAATATCTTCTTAGTGTAATTTGCTGAGACAGCTGCTGGTTCATCATATTTGGTGTCAAATTATCTTGGTTTGTCCAGTCCCAGAATCCTTGTGATATACAGTTATCTACCCAGAGCTGAATCTGAAGGCATACTTTCTTCAAATGTTCCGTATTCATATATCTCTTCAGAAGAGCAATTTAAGCAGCTCTAACAGTTGCAGCCAAGGCAATCTGGCAAGAAATATACGTGAGCCTTTCGTCACTCGCTTGCTACTCTACTCCTCTTTTTTACATCCGCAAAATATCTTCTTAGTGCAATTTGCTAAGACAGCTGATGGTTCATCATATTTGGTGTCAAATTACCTTGGTTTGTCCAGTCCCAGAATCCTTGTGATATACAGTTATCTACCCAGAGCTGAATCTGAAGGCATACTTTCTTCAAATGTTCCGTGGCTACATCCTATGTTGGAGACAGCGAGGCTAAATTTACTTAATTGGTTTTCCCCACAGCTTCAACAAAACGTTTTTATCTGAATACATTTAAATTTAATAAGGCGCACTATTTAATGTCAAGATGTACCTCAATCCAGTTTCCATTAACTTCCCAGAATCAATACTCTTTACTTTAAACTTTTGAGTAGCTTCTTGAAGATATTTTCTATATTATACTTTTAAAAGATCATTAAGGAGTTGTGTCGCAGCCAATAAGAAAGAGTGTGGAGGAATAGAATATAAGTAAGTAAGTAGGAAACTTTCATTCAAGTTTTTGAAGATTATTCCGCGTAGTGTTTCCCTCGTTTTTTCCTTATCCTAATATTATAAAATAAACTTTAATGCTGTCAAGATTTTAGTAGATACATCAGTATCTAATGATACTATTACAGTACTTTTGCAAGACGCTTTTATTGCTGTTTTTACGATTGACAAATCAGCATCGTTAGTAGATTTTTTGTTAGTTTTTTCGTTAGTATTTTTATGAGTCTATTATTAATATTTTCGAGAAAATCCTGTTGTCCAATCTTCATGTTCATTATTTTCCCGAATAAAATATCTACCGATCTGTGATTTGATGATCGGTGATTCTTTTCTGCAGACTTTGTGCAGTTCTTGCTGTAGCCACCGAAGATGATACTCATATTCAGCATTTCTTTTTAAGTACTTGTAATCATTACAAATAGATTCAAATGTCTCGTTAACTCGCAATGGGACTATGTAAAACCACCTATCCGGCACTTATAAGCTGTATCGAGTTATATCCCACTTAAAGAAAAAAATTTTAAAAATAGTAATAAACATAAGCTTCGAAAGAAGACACCTTCAGCTACAATATTATGGATTCAAGATTTTTTTTTGTAAAACTTATATATATTGAAGAAGTGATATATTTAGATGATTATTGACTCTAATTTTTTCTCGAATTTCGTGAAAACAATAAATAAATTCTTATTTTTACTTAAAAAAAAAAAATGATAAATCTTAAAGTACATCATTCAGACTTTTTCCAGAATGCTGATATCTTATTTATTAACATCATTTCCGAAGAGGTGCATTGCGTTCGCTTTTTTGTGTGATGTGTCTTGTTAGTGGACTGTCGTCAAGTTTGAGTTGATAGCGAGCATAGAATACAGTGTATTCATATGAGTAAAAATAAAAACTATTTAAGGGTATATGATAAAAATTACTTACGTGTTGGTTTGTTCCTTAAATGTCTTCGGCACCAAAATCTTAACATGATTACCAATAGAAGTCCTAGAGCACCACCACCTCCATAATAATAAGAATGGGAAGAGTAACTCACATAAACTGCGCCATTATTGCCATACCCATAGGTTTTTATATTAGAAGTATCATTTTGTGACAGTACAGAGGTATTATACGATGTATGTAAATTATCGTTTATAATCATATTTTTGTACTTATCAATGAACCTAATCTATATTGAACTAACTCGTTTAATAGGAATATACGTGATATATATAGAAATACAAACCATTATCAGAATGGCATTTCTAATCAGTGTCTGAACAGAATACACTCAACGCGCAACGCCATAGAGAATCTGTAGAGCCAAAAAAACGGAGGGTACCCGAGAATAATTCCTACAAGAAATTTTTTATTTGTATAATGTTGGGGGGGGGGTAACCCTAATCAATAATTAATGTTTTCCACAAAAATATCTTGTCCGCTGCGGCCGCCATGTTGAAAAAATGACAGTCAAAACAGGTTTTTCTCAATTATCTCCTTTCCTGTTAGTTCTACCCTAAAATAGAGAGTGAAAAAATCTGCAACTTTTATTTAAACTATTTTTCTCTGTTGTTAAAATTTTGCGATTTACAGCTGTCAAAATGGCGAAAATTTGTGCTTCGCTGCACGTTTTTGCAATTATCTCGTCCTCGTGCTTCAAATCAAATCAAATCAAATCAAATATGCTTTATTGTCTAAAAAATACAAAAAATTTTTGTTGACAAAGCCAGTTCCTTAATCTATGTATAAAAACAAAACATCCTAGTATAAAATACAAACATAATGACACAAAAACCTTTATTTTTGTATAAAACAGGGACTTAGTCTAAAGAAACAAACAATAAAATCAAATATATAAAGTCAATCAAATGTGTCCTGAAAGAATTCATCGACTGAATAGTAAGCTTTACTAAGTAACGATTTCTTTAATTCTTTTCTAAATTTAATTTCGTTGATAATTCGCCTCAAATTTATAGGAAGATGATTGAATATTTTTTTGCTGTTATGTAAGATAGAATTCTTTGTCTGAGCTGATGATGGAATGGGGAGAAGGATGTTATGATTTCGACGTGTGTAGTGAACTGGGTTAGCGTTTATCTCATGTCTAAATTTTTTATGCATGAGGCATGCAGTCTCAAAAATAAAAATACATGTAAGTGTCATAATTCCATGTTTCAAAAACAGAGGTTTACACCGGTCCCTTACATTAGCCTTACTCACATATTTTATAGCCCTTTTTTGCAGAACAAAGATTTTATTAAATAAATATTGTGAACAACAACCCCAGAAACAAATGCCATAACGCAAATGAGAATCTATAAGTGCGAAATATGCATTTCTGGCTGAGTCTAATTTTAATTCATTTGATACCACTCTAATTGCATAACAATTCGCAGCTAATTTTTTACTTAATATTGAGACATGGTTTTCGAATTTTAATTTGTTGTCAATATGCAAGCCCAGAAATCTACTTTCAGTTTGATTTTTAACAATTTGGTCTTCCAAGTATACCTCATTTAGGTTACACTTAAATGTAATAATGTTAGTTTTAGGCACATTAAAGCATAACAAATTAGCATCGCACCATTCTTTAATCATTTCTAAATCAGTGCTTACAATCTCATGGAGTTCATCAATGAATTTGTCATGCCAGAGTATCGTGGTGTCGTCAGCAAAAAAAGTGAAATTTCCTTTAATTTTAACAGATACCAGATCATTGGAATATATTAGAAATAGTAGTGGCCCAAGGACGGAACCTTGTGGCACACCAGTATTCACTTCCATTTGCTTTGAAACATTACCATTAAAAATAACTTTTTGATTACGCCCAGATAAATATGACTGGAACCAATCCAGCGTTTTACCTCTAAACCCGTATGTTTCTAGTTTCCTCAACAGTATTCCGTGGTTCACGCAATCAAATGCCTTAGTCAAATCACAGAACACTGCTGCGGCCACCTCTCCATCATTAAGCTGAAGATATAGTTTCTCTAAAAAAGCAAATATAGCATCATTTGTGTTTCTTGCAGCATGAAAACCAAACTGTTCTGCACAAAGTATCTTATTTCGATGCAAGAAATCTAAAATTCGTTTCTTGACCAATTTTTCTACTATTTTTGCTAACGTAGGGAGCAATGATACTGGCCTATAATTAGAGGGCGATTCACGATCTCCACTTTTAAATAAAGGAACAACATTTGCAATTTTTAAACATGATGGAAAAGTTCCTGTTTCAAAAGATGTATTAATAGCCTCCACTAAGATCTGCAAAACATTTTCTGGAAGTTTTAGGAAAATTTTTAATGAGATACAATCCCAACCACTAGTATTCTTGTTCTTAATATCATTGAGTATTTCTCTAATTTCTTGAGTATCGGTAGGTGACAGAAAAAAAGATTCAAGTACAGAAACATTTTTTAAGTACTTTAGGGGATCATGCTTTAGGGTAATTTTATTGCATAATTCTTTTGCTACAGAACAATAAAAATTGTTCATTTCATCAGCGCTCAGAGTACTATTCACAGTGGTATTAATATTTTTCCCCCTAAGATCATTCACAATTCTCCAAGTTTCTTTTTGCTTGTTAGATGACTGTGAAATTCTATCCCTATAATAGAGATTTTTGGCGGCTAACATAGTCTTCCTGTAAACTTTTCGGTACCTATTAAAATAAGCAATAAAGTGAAAATTATCTACTGCATATTTTCTGATTAAATGCAGGCAACGCATGTTATTAGATGAGACTTTCAGACCTCTTGTAAACCAAGGTTTTTTATTATTTTTTTGTCTAATGGTTCCGATTGGAAATGCCGTATTAAATAGATGTGTGAGTTCTGTGTGAAATATTTCTAAAGAGTTATCAGAACCGTTAACCTTACTCCAGTCTGCTTCCGAACATAACTTTGAGAACTTATAATAATTGGCCTTAGTGAAAAGCCTGCCCTGTCGCTTTTTCGCTTTGGGGTTCTTTATATCTAGCGATACTTTACATAGAACAGCCTCATGATCAGACAGGCCTGCATCTATATTTGAACATACTACCACATCCTTGTCAATATTAGTACATATATAATCCAAGAGGAGTAGTACGTGTTGCTCCCTCAACATGCATATCTAGATTAAAAGAAGGCAATAAATTCGTTAACATTTCAGTGCCCACCGAAGAGCTGTCCGAAAAATCTATGTTATTATTAATATGGCATTTTGTGGAAGGTGGTTTAAAGGTGACTCTAACCTGTAAAGAAAAGTAGTTACATCACTACTTGGAGGTCTATAGATGCCTAATATATAAAGATGAAATTTGGGGCAGTTTATGATTGAAAACTCAAATTCTTTTTCTACCAGTAGAGAATCATATTTATCTATATTAATAAAATGATACAATTTTTGAACACTATTCTTAACAAGTATTAGTGTGCCTCCATGTATAGACTCTTGCCGGCAAAAATTGGACACTAAAATATAATTAGGTACAAACAAAGGCTCATTATATTTCAGCCAATGTTCTGTTAATATTACTATGTTTGGATAATTCATACTGTTCAGAAAAATGGTAAATTCATCAACTTTCCTCCGGACCGATTGAATGTTTAACAGCATTAGGGAGAAAATCGTATTATCGTTTCCCCTAAAAAAGAAATATTATTACTTTCCTCGTCCCCGACATCTGAACCTTCATTCCTATGCCCTTCATTTAAAGTAGCATCATAATATACTTTAACAAAACTATCATTTACAGCTAAGTCGTCCCTAGTCCAGTCCACATCTGCAAGGGGTGCTGATTTTATCACAACGTTAGATCCTACGTTATTTACTCAGTGATTTACAGCTATAACTAAATTTATGATTTACACGTACATTTTTTATTATCTTTATTGAAAGATTTTTGTTTCTTCTAAAAGTCTGAAGATATCTATCTAATCTCTTAAAATTGTTATGGCTTCTAGATTTAAAGCAAATAATGAGGTTAGTAAATTTGCCAATTGCTACAATCTCCTTTAAAGCTAAATAACTAATACTAGAAGTGAAGCTAATATCCAAAAAAACGATAACATAATCATTTTGACTGTAACCCAATATTTCGTTAAATATACTTTTTGAAATTTCTCCCATATCCGCTCCTGGCTTCACAATTCCTTCTATCCTATATACCTTGTCTTCCAAAAAACTTTTTAGGTTCAGCGAGTAATTTTTTGCACTACCATCTCCATATAACAAGACTTTACTTTTTGGCACTTCACTACTTTTTTTCTTTGGACTATGTTTATCTATATAATTATATTGATTCTGCAAATTCATATTTCCATAATTTCTGTCCATATTTCGAGTTGGCAAAAAGTTTTCTTTTTCCAATCCCTCGTTATTGTTATGCCTCCTTGTATCTTCACTATCATTCTGTTTTCGATTTATCTGTGTTACTTTGTCTTTTTTCATGTTACTATTCAACTTCAAGTAGGTTACTTCCTTATAGTTAACTATATCCGTTTGTAACGCTTTTATTTGGTTTTTATATGATACATTTTCTGCTTCTAATGTTCTGATGGAAGTTATCATATTATCGCTTAATCCATATAGTAATTAGTTATCATCAATATTGTGTAGATTATAACATTTTTATTTAAGAAACTTTCTTCCTAGGTGAACTGTTTCCAAATTATAGCTGCTCAAAATTTAAAAAATCATGAAATTTTCGAGCTGCTGTAGCTTGTAAACAATTGAGAGTGCAAGAAAATCGTTGAACCAAAAATTTTGGGAAATTTTATAATCTACAATATTAACAAACTAATTACTACGTATTAGCGATGGGAACAGAGATAATTGCAACAATATGTAGTGAACATTACATTTTCACATTTTTGCGTGAGTGTAAATCGTAAAGTATTGGCAATAAGAAAAATTCTTGTGTTGACAGATTAGTGAAAACGCGAAAAATTCGAATAAAACTCATTCCTTTAAAGAAATAACACTATTGTAAGTCAGTTTTATTAATTATAGAAAATTAATAACAAGTATGAATAACATCGAAACAACGGAGCAGACATTTTTCCGAAATTCAAAAGTCTTTTTCAAACTTCAAGCTGCTATAATTTTTTAACAATTGATCGTGAAATTGCGAAACTTACATTTTCACCATTCTGGCGGCTGCAAATCGTAAAATTTTTACAATAGAGAAAATTAGTTGTAATACAAGTTGTAGCTTTTCTCATTACCTACAACATTGATAATACCTAATTTTAGGAAAGCAAATCATGGAAGAAAACCTATTTTGACTGTCATTTTTCAACATGGCGTGGTCGTAATCGGACACGAATATTTTTGTGGAAAACTTTAATAAATTATTGGGGTCACCACCTCTATAGTATAAGAAAAATATTTTGAGGGAATTCGTGGGTCAAATGACAGATTGACTGTACCATAAAGGGCCATTCAAAAAATACGTTCGCTCTTAACGGGGGTCGAAAAAAGTAAACCTTCTGAAAAATAAAATATTGATTGGGAAATAGCCATAGCCTCTCGTGGCAAAATAATCAATACAATATTTTTTCAAAAAGGGTAGGGGGGGGGGGGGGGGGGTTTGGAAACGAACGTTAATTTTTACGACCGTAATTTTTGAATGTCCCATATATAGTCCAATTATAACGGGTCCGGCAGAATGAAGTATCCATTTTAAATTGAGTTTCTTTTTATTAATGGCTAAATTTTTATTCAAATATTAAGCACAAGGTTCTTGAAGAAACAGGGAAGTTTAATTTTTTAAATATTACTCAGTCAAATGACCTCCTCTTCGCTGCTGACACTCTTGAGGGTTTTTAGCAAATAACCCTTCGAAACGTTCGCAAAAATCAACACGTGTTCCAAGACAGAAGTTTTTGTACGACTTGAATTTTGTAGGGATGGAAATGTAAGTCTTTCAGAATGCGGCGATAACTACGGTTAAAAATATTGAGTGATAATGCTTGTCGTATTGGAGATCGTTTAGGACTTCGTAACACAGCTGCTCTTACCCTTTCAGCATTTTCAAGTGTGCGGACAGAACGAGTTCTTCCTTTTGATTTTCCTCTGACACATGAAGCAGTACTTGCGTACCCACTTTTTAATTGCTATTCGACTAGGAAGTGGATCTAGTGGATTTAAATGAAAGTCACGATGAAATAAACGCAGTTAAACTGACATTTCTCGCCAACGCTTTGACAACTGTCTTAAATTTCCATTTATCGCGGAAGCATGGCGACTTGATTTGAATTTATATCTCATTATATTATGTCATGAATTAACTTTGAAAATGGATACTTCATTCTGCTGGACCCGTTATTAAGATAAAACTAGTGGAAGCATTATACTCTTCGCCAATTTATTGAACTTTTTATATAATTGTTACACATTCTATAGGATACTCTTCGATTTTTCTTGTCTTTTAAACATTTTAACGTTTATATCAACTTTGCTGTGAAAAAAAATATATGAAAAAAAATATATGAAAAAAAAAAACAACTACCATGTCAGGGATTCGAACACGGACACGAATATATTGCAAGCTTTGGCCATTGGTCCATCACATATTACTGTAAAAAATGAATGTCTGTAATATATATCATTCAAGAATTATATTTCAACGGATTAGATATATTCTGAAATATATATACAGTGTGTCTCACTTTTCATCACTACACCTCAATATCTCGGCCATTTGTTGATCGATTTAGATCAAATTTGGTATACTACTTTCGCTTCAGATTGTGATTAAAAAGTTATTTTAAATTTTTCGAAATTAAATACGCCTACTATGATCAAAAGAAATTGGCTAAAATTAGAAATTTATATTAGCGATTGAGATAGGGTTTTTGTTTTTACAGAATCTTGTTCGGCATGACCTAAAACCCCTGTATACCAAATTTCGTTAAAAAATATTCATTCCTCTACAAAAAAATCATATCTAAGATTTCAATAATAATCACCCTACTATCAGGGCCGGATTATCCATAAGGCTAAATAGGCTATAGCCTAGAGGCGCCGAAGCGCTAGGGGGCGCTTCGGCAAGTTAAAACTAACTAATTTTATCTCCCGACGGCCGACGGATGACATTTACTGTTTACCATTGACCTTTGGAAAATAAAATGTATTGTAGCGTCATATAATGCATAATAGACGTGTGGTAATGACCAGTCAGGTGCAACGTTTTTAAAATGCATGCCAAACATATATATATGAATGAAATTACCATGAATATGTCAGATGTCAGAAACGCAAATTTTAGGCAGTCGTCGCGTGCAGAAGGGTGTGCAAATCGGTTTTTTTTGTTTTTTTTGTTTTTTTTTTAATTTTAAAATGGATGCCAATAGTGCCAAACGAAAAGCCTTGAAAAAAAATCCAAAATCAAAATCATCCAAAATCAAGAACACCAAAAAATTTTACGATTTAATGTGCACATCAAAAGTTGTTTTGCGCGCGGAAACTGCATGCCAATAAATTTCCGCTGGATTCTTTTTCACGACTTTTCGTTTGGCACTATTGGCATCCATTATTACGATCTCAAAACCCCAAATAAATAAAGTGGTCCCAGGTATGACAAATCCTTTTAGTGAGAGATAGAGAGAGCAATAAAAGAACAAAATAAAAGAATTTCAGTTTATTCCTTGTTCAATTTTGAGTAACAATCAAGAAAATTTTCATACAATTTAGAAGATATAGATATAACACAGTCTTACAATAGTACCTAATAATCGTTATACTGAAGCTAGGGGAAAAATAGTTTAACTTTTAATTATATCAGAGAACAAAATGTTTATGATTACATATAAAATATAGTACAACTTATCTTTAAAAAAACACCCGAAATCTAGCAGCAGTTGACCACAAGAGGGCTCCGATTACTGGTAGGTTAAGACCATTGCCTGGAATCTCCTGCGTTGAATGCAATATAAAAACTTCCAAATAATCTCCAACTCTCCAAATTTACAGAATACCAAAATTTCCAAAATCACCAAAATTACAGTTCCTGGTCGTAGGTAACTCTCCGTTACAGTTATGTTGTATCGCAAGGTATTATTTCATAAATTTAACTCGTAACTAATAGTCCTTCATATGATCCAAGTCCAAAAATATCATCCAAAATTACACAAAATTACCCAAAAAGGTATATGATAAGGCTGATGGTTGTTCTACTCCGTATCCCATAAAACGTCTACAATAAATTACCAAAAATTATTCTCAAATTCTAATCTAATTTCGAGCACGTGTTTTGCTCGTAGATCAAGGAAATTTAAAACTTACCCAGAAAATTCTGGACGTAACTTGCCAAACAAAATCCGATTTAAATATCGAAACCCAATTAAATACACCAAAATTTAATTGAACAATGTGTTGAAAATTAGCCTAGATCCGTTAATCTATAACGAGTAGCCACGTGTGCCGTTTGACTAATTAACACTTAGCAAGGTTTTAATCTCAATTCTTGATCGAAAAGGGCGAGTATTACTACTTGCCTGGCATTTATAGAATTTGCCTTTCACAAAAAAATAATTACGGAAGAACGACCATCATTTCCCTTTTCTTGACAGTTCACCGTGAAACTTCACCGTTGCCAACCTCTGGATTATAAAAACTAAATCTATATTATGGGCTTTTGATCATATTTCATTATATATAAATATAATAATTATTAACAATCATTACGCATAAATATTGTTGCCCAAAATAATTATACTTGTCATATTGTAAAATGAAATTAAGCAAAAATTAAATAATTAGAATTTGTTGTAGTCTTCGCCATCTATTGGTGAATAGCATAACTCGACGGCCTGGTGAAAATACTAGAATTATTGAAATGTGTTGAGTTACAGAATTCTCATTTTTGCGTCGTAACACCATTTTAAAATAAAAAAAAAACAAACAAAAAAACAAAAAAAATCGATTTGCACACCCTTCTGCACGCGGCGACTGCCTAAAATTTGCGTTTCTGACATATTCATGGTAATTTCATCCATATATATGATTGGCATGCATTTTAAAAACGTTGCACCTGACTGGTCATGTACCGCCAGTCTATAAGGGCTGGCGAAAAGAACAGCCACAAAATCGAGTTGGGATAATGAGCGTAAAAAATTGTTTGTTTAAGGAAAGACAAGCATAAAAAGCCGTACCTGCCCCCTTATCTTGGCCGAAATTAATAATTATATCCATATTAAGAATTATAAATTCCAAAATACCTAACTATTCATTTAGTTATATTTAATTTTCGGAGGTATCAGGTCAGGATTTGAAAGAGAAGTAAATAATAAGAAATAGAAAATGCTATATAATTTTAAGTATAGTCCTGCTTATACGTTCAAAGTAATTATCGATATCGTTTTTATTGCCGTAATCCTTCCGGGTATAGATTTATTTGTTGTTTGATTGGTTTATCTTGATAAAATTGTCGAATTTATTACCTCTGTATTATTGTATAGTTCAGCAAAGAGGATGGTTACCCGTGGATACAAAGAAACACCCGACGTGCGCTGCACTTTATATAGGAGTCTACAGACGATCCAACCGACCAACCGACCTTCTCGCTACACACTGAATATTGTCATGAGAACTCGTAAAATTGAGCTGGTCAGCTGGAGCCAACATTGTCGGTAAGATTTGAAGACGCTAGAATTCCAGCAGACCAGCTCACTTTTACGAATTATCATGGCAATTTTCAAAGTGTACCGAGAAAGTTGGTTGGTTGGGTGGTTGGATCGTGTCTGTACACCTTTTTAAACCTTCCGCGCCGGCGTCGTTGTTCATCCGAAACCGCGAAAGCAAGAAAAGCTGCAATTTAACCGGCATGCGCCAGCTCAACTTTTTGTGCCAGTTAAGGAAATGTATACATATCTCTTATACAGTATCGGAAAGTCCTGGCTTAGGCGTTGCATAGTTTCAAAGACTTAACCGACCACCCACAATAAAGGCGTCTACCAGTGCTCCAGCAGAGGGGTAAATAGTGACATGAATCATCAAGCATCAAGGCGGAAACAAATTGAAATTCCGCAGACAGAGCTGCCCACGCACATATGGGGGGGGGGGGAAGCAGGTTGCGCGATTGTAGGATGTATTATACGATAAAAAAGAATACAATAGTTGCTTCGCTCTCGCTTGCTCTTATTGCCCGTACCAAAGCGAATATTTTCCGATAGTGTATATTCCTTTCCAACTATATCAACATTTTACAGGATTATTTATAGGAAAATAGGAACGGAAAGAAATAGACATTATTTCTTGCCGCCCCTATAGTAATGCCAGTGCCCTTTATTGTAGCCGCTGGCACGCAGGGCTGGATTATCCATAAGGCTAACTAGGCTCCCAGGAACGACAATGCGTGAAGGGGCGCGCGCTAGTTTGGTTTAAATTTTTTTTAGCCACAAGCCTCCCCTCCCCGCCCGCTCATCAATTTTGAAACCCGGACGAAAAAATATTTTTTTTATATTTCTCCCCTCCCCAGCTCGTAAATTTTGAATTTGAACTGAAAAATGTTTTTTCCAGATTTCTCCCCTCCGCTCATCATTTTTTTCATATTTCTACCCCCACCTCGTCAATTTTGAAACTGGGACAACCCTCCCGCTTATCAATTTTTTTTCCATTATGAATAAGAGGGCGCAAATACCTGAGTAGCCTAGGGGCGCGCCAATCCTTAATCCGGCCCTGCCTACTATTCGAGTTATTTATTGTCGGATATTTCCATAACTTGGTAGTCGTGTAATAATGACGCTAATTAAGCATTAGGACACATTTTTTTATCCAAAACACTATTATGAAATGAATATTTGAAAAATGGTGGCTATTTTTTAGAATACTTAGAACTCGGCATACCAATATCTTTGCTAACATGGAGTGCTTTGGAATGGATTTGACAATTCTTATTATTTCAATGATGCAACCATGTTTAAGTTTAATTTGACATTCGATACAATTGTCAAATCTATTCCAAAGCACTCCATGTTAACAAAGCTATTGGTATGCCGAGTTCTAAGTATTTTAAAAAATAGCTACCATTTTTCAAATATTCATTTCATAATAGTTTTGGATAAAAAATGTGTCCTAATGCTTAATTAGCGTCTTTATTACATGACTACCAAGTTATGGAAATATCCGACAATAAATAACTCGAATAGTAAGGTGATTATTATTGAAATCTTAGATATGATTTTTTTGTAGAGGAATAAATATTTTTTAACGAAATTTGATATACAGGTCATGCCGAACAAGATTCTGTAAAAACAAAAACGCTATCTCAATCGCTAATATAAATTCCTATTTTTTGCCAATTTCTCTTGATCATAGTAGGCGTATTTAATATCGAAAAAAAAAAATTTAAATAACTTTTTAATCACAATCTGAAGCAAAAGTAGTATACCAAATTTGATCTAAATCGATCAACAAATGGCCGAGATATTGGGGTGTAGTGGTGAAAAGTGAGACACACTGTATATATTAGTAAAATGTATAAACAAAAAAAAACTATAGAGAATAACATTTCGCAAAATTTCTATGTATGTACAAGTGACAAAAATTAAGAAAACTTTTCTTCTTAATTTAAATGATTAATAACTTTTTTATTTACTGATTGATTGAAAACAATAGGGTTATTCCTCTAGCTAACGTTGACTTACTTTTCATATTTCAATAAAATCGGATTTTTTTTACTTAAGTTATCGTGCTTACAAGAAACGTGACGGACGGACAGACGGACATTTTGAAAATTGTCCAGAATTCGTTCACTAACATAATGATATGAACATTTTTTCTCTACGAGTGATATTTACGATTTTAGAAATGTGCCGATCAAATACAATATACTCTTCGTTTTTGCGAAGAGTATAATAAGCTGGAAATAGTTCCCGAGGCGAGAAACATATGCATAGTATTAGTGTCCAGTAATAACATACCAAAAATCAACATTCGTGCTACGGTCGCAATATTGGAAAATGGCGGTAATTTTTTTAGTTCTTTAGGCCTAACTCATTATCGGATGGGCATTTCAGAAAATATGTTAGATAAAATTTGAAGGGCATTAAGGAATACACATTTTTGGCAAGAATATTTTTTCTCGTATATGCAAAGGTTACCAAAGGATAGGGCAGACAAAATATAAAAAAAATAATTTTTTTGAATATTGGTTTAATGAATTGATGAATATGTCATTACATTTTCTCTAGTTCGGTTTGCATCTCATGTAGTTATAGTTTATTCCATATATACAATACACATAAAAAAACTTACAACTGCCGAACGAGTTAATATAAGGGGGGACCGGAGTATGCTTCATTTTTCTATACCATATTAAATAATAAATATAATGTATTGTATACTGTATTAATGTATTGGTAGATAAAACAGCATTATTCTTATGTAAAGTATGTTCTGCAATGATTAAAATAAGAAATAAACGGAAACTCACCTCTTTTAATTAAGATTTCTAACTCTTGTAATATAGTTACGCAAATCATCCCCAACTAGAACGGCACGTGGCTTTATTATCCCGTCTATCGCGTTAAACCTAGAGTAAGTGTCGAACTTGGAATTTATTTGTCAATGTCGCAAAGGATAGGCAATTTGTCTACCAATGTATAAGATATTTCTATCTTGACCAAGCAAAACAAAGTAAGATTTTTTATTCACCAGAAAGGGCATTAAGTTTCTATTTATCGAAAATACTATTTTTAAATCTCGGGTATCATTGAGCTCATTGTAATACGCAAAAAGTTGAAGTACAGCTGTGTAGTACTCTTTCAGAATGAAATAGCGCCGACTTTGATATATTTATGGGCAGTTTTCGCAGCCTATTTTATGTGCACTATAGATATGGATCCTCGTTTTTAAATGGGTGAAGAGCATCTTTCTCTTTTACAAATATCTGTCCTGATATATCAGAGCAACACAAAGACTTTAAGAACAGATGTTGCACAAAAAGAGACATTTAGAAATTGAAAAATGTAACTAAAGAACACATTGATAAAGTAGGCGAGGAGTTCATCATGCTATGCGTGGAAAATCTGAAAATGCGACATTAGATAAGCTATGTTTGCCATTAAGTGTGTTTATGTTTACAATCAATACATAGCGAAACAAAAACTACAGGTACAATTTGATTTATTCTCACTTCCCCAAACCACAACAACAGCTGCTCGATATCCCTACAGGGTTTATTAACAAGTACAGCAGTAGCTGCGCAATGATCTAGATCAATGTCAGTGGAGTTGGAACTTTGTGGGTTAAGATAATTTACTGCAACATTAGTTGGTGATATTGATCAACAACTTTTCCCCCTGCGCCAGAAGAACGGCTTTCATATAAATCTAAAAAAGACTTCTTGTGATTCATGCGAGTGTAAACAAGGTCTTCTGTGTTCAGAAATGTGCAGTAAGTGGGAAGGTCGGTCATATGACAACTCGTCTAATTCTGTCACCGAACTTGATGATAATGATGATGACGAGATGGACGAGTATTTATTAGGTGTTTTTTAGTGCAAGTTAATATTACGACCCCAATTGTATGTATGTATTTTAATTGTACTATTTCTGTATACTTTGTTTTTATTAAAATTAAAGTTTGAATACAATAAATGTTGATTTTTTGGGTAACTTGTTAAGGTTTCACCTGTGAATCATTCCATTAAACGGTATATTTCGCAAATACATAGTATTAGTTAACAGAGCTACTGTCACCATCCTGGGCATTGACAGTCGATATATATTAAATTTTTCACCCATAAAAAAATAATTACGTGAGAGTTAAACTGAACTTAATAAAGCGTCTTGATATATTCATCACTTCAATAAATCTTCAGTCAAAATAATTTCTTTGTATTTTTGTCTACTCTACAACTACCATTACAGATACGAGAAAGATTATTATTCTTATCAGAAATGTGTACTCCCTAATGCTCTTCAATTTTTTTTTTATCTATTAAATATTTTCTGATATTTCCATTCGTCTAAAGCACTAAAAAACATCCGCCATTTCCCAAGGTATCACAGCATCCACGAGCTATATGTTATTGCTGGACACTAGCATTATGCATATGCGAAATCTCCTGTTTAGAGGAATTATTTCCAGGTAAAATCCTAATCTGATTGGACTAATACTAACCCAGAGCTAAACTATTCTTTTTTGATGTTGTATTGCTATTACAACCAATCTTTTCAAATTTGACATTAAATGTTATTTCAATGTTAGAAACATGATTGTTACTAGGCCAGCGGATCACCTGTTGAATATGGCACGTTCATCGCTTTGATGCTTATGGAAACAACTCTAGGCTCTTCTTATCAATAACGTCTTGCCAGACGTTTTGTAATTCTTGTATTATTCTAGTTGGCCTCTCTTTGATACATGGTCTAACAGCACCACGTTAGTTGCTTGGCACCATCAATCTAACACTTGGAAGAGCGCCCGCTTCGGCACTTACCATCTAATTTTCACTGATTCATTAACCAATCCATATTGACCTTTTTTCGGTTGACGCGGCCAAAATATGATGGAATGCCAGAAAGTATGAAGCTGGAGAGTAGGTTTGCGGGCGTATTTCTTCAAAGGACCTGGGAACCTATTTTCCCACTGCATGCCAGTTCGCATACTGCTTTTGTAGCAAGGATTTTTCGGTGAACCTTCCATGTCCCATTAACCACTTGCTAATCAAATATGTATAGGCCAGTCGGAATAGATGGAAAAAAATCATTTTACGAAATGTCGTTTACCCGCAATTTTTTCTTAAAATATAGTTTTGGATATCCACAAACATATGCCAATTATCCGCACGCGTGACAGGTGGGGCAACACACTTTGAAATTAAAAAATCGTCAATTTTTTGTAATTTTTCGCTTTATTTGAAATATAACTCGTAAATGAAGCATTGTTCGAAAATATATCAAGAGATAGAAAAGTTGAGAAAATTGATTTTGAATATTTTATTATTCTTAACATTTTCCCAGAAAATTTTTCGTTTAAGAGCTATAGACGATATAACAACGCTTCTTTTCTATTTTTTGATTTTTTTTTAAGCGAATATAATAAATATTAATACGAAATATATCTTGGGTATAATGTAAATTATGTTTAAATATCCAATTTACACTTGAAATAAAATACATTTACAGACTTGTATACAGCGTGTCGCACTTTTCATGGAGCCACCCTCATATCTCACTCATCTGATATCCGAATATTTTGAAATTTTGGTGGTGAATATATACCTATAAAATGAGTCTCTAGACGTAACTACTTTTGATTTTAGTCAGAGGCGTTCGATTCTAGAGCGGAAACAGTGGGTCGAGTTTCGAAAAAATATATTAGCGATTTTTTCAGTAAGAAACTAGTGAGATGTTCTTAATCAGCACCTTTAGAAACCCCTTTGTACAAGATTACACCATAGTAGGTTCAAAAGTGTTTGAGACAGGGGCCGTCAAAAAAATAATGTTTTCAACTAAAAATAATTTTTACCTGTAAAACGGATTCTCAAATGAAAATATGTGTTCTTAATTTTTTGTTCAGAATAATGTATTGTACTAGTCTGAATTGATTTTACAATACAATAGTTATTTATTTAATAAGGCCAGAATTCTAATTCGTACATGCTTACCAATTGTCTAACGAATAATCTTCAATAAAGACCTAAGTAAGCCATGAAATCCAAAGTTATTGCGAGTGTCAATTGGTTTTATTTATTTATTTATTTATTTATTTTAGTTTCATTTATTTTTTTTGAATTTTTGCCTTATATAAATAAATAATTAATTTGTTGTAAAATCAATTCAAACTAGTACAATACATTATTTTGAATAGAAAATGAAGAATAATTTTTTTTCATTTGAGAATCTGTTTTGCAGATAAAAATTATTTTTAGGTCAAAAAATTGCTTTTTTTGACGGCCCCTATATCAAACACCTTTGGACCCACATACGATGTAATCTTGTACAAATGGGTTTCTAAAGGTGCTGATTAAGAATATCTTACCAGTTTTTTTCTAAAAAAATCGCTAATACTTTTTTTTGAAAATCGACCACCTTTCTACATCCTATCATCGAACGCCTCTGACTAAAATCAAACGTCTAAAGAGTCACTTTATAGATATATATTCACCACCAAAATTTCAAAAAATTCGGATATCAGATAAGCTAGATATGAGGCGTGGCTCCATGAAAAGTGCGACACGAATAATTTGCATGATAAACAGAAAAAAAATAATAAAACTTTTCAGGTATTGAGGTATTAAAATTATAGGAAAATAAATAAAAATATATATATTTTCACAAGCAGACTATTTATTGCACAGTGTACTGTGCATGCGTTTCATGTATAACTTAATAGAATAGAATCGAATAGAATAGAATAGAATAGAATAAGTTTATTTAACAGAATGTTCTACTACAATGTAATTGTTAAAAACTGAAACATTATGATAAATGAACTAAGCCCCACATTAAGTGCTATTTAGGGCACTTGAGCGTGCATTGAGCACAAAAAAATATATATAATATATATGTATTCATCTAAATAGCACTTGTGGGGGCTTAGTTCATTTATCGTAATGTTTCAGTTTTTAATAATTACATTGTAGTAGAACAATTTGTTAAATAAACTTATTCTATTCTATTCTATTATATTCTATTCTATTCTATTCTATTCTATTCTATTCTATTCTATTCTATTCTATTCTATTCTATTCTATTCTATTCTATTCTATTCTATTCTATTCTATTCTATTCTATTCTATTCTATTCTATTCTATTCTATTCTATTCTATTCTATTCTATTCTATTCTATTCTATTCTATTCTATTCTATTCTATTCTATTCTATTCTATTCTATTCTATTCTATTCTATTCTATTCTATTCTATTCTATTCTATTCTATTCTATTCTATTCTATTCTATTCTATTCTATTCTATTCTATTCTATTCTATTCTATTCTATTCTATTCTATTCTATTCTATTCTATTCTATTCTATTCTATTCTATTCTATTTTATTTTATTCTATTCTATTCTATTCTATTAAGTTATACATGAAACGCATGTACATTGTACTATGCATAAAATAAGAAGTCTGTTTGTGAAAATATAGATTTTTTTATTTATTTTACCAGCATTTTAGTACCTCAATACCTGAAAGTTTTATTTTTTTTTTCTGTTTACCATGCAAATTATATATAGGTCTGTAAATATATTTTATTTCAACTGTAAATTGGACATTTAAACATAACTTACATTATACCGATGATATATTTCGTATTAATAATATTTGTTATATTCACTTTAAAAAAAATCAAAAGAATGGAAAAATAGCATTGTTCTTTCGTCTGTAGCTCTGAAACAAAAAATTTTCTGGGAAAATGCAAGAATAATAAAATGTTCAAAATCAATTTTCTCAACTTTTCCATCTCTTGATATATTTTCGAACAATGCTTCTTTTACGAGTTATATTGCAAATAAAGCGAAAAATGGCAAGAAATGGACGATTTTTTTGTGTGTTGCCCCACCTGTCACGCGGGTGGATAGTTGGCATATGTTTGTGGACATCCGAAACTATACTTTAAGAAAAAAAATGCGTGTAAACGACATTTCGCACAAAAAACCTAGTCCGACTATTCTAGTATGGCAGATCATAGACAGACGATCAGTGCCACCAATGGACCTTCTACACTTACGACAAGAGATCAAACACTTGAGACACAATAAATATGTCGACCACCTAATGCGAAGCATACCTAGTGGAATTGGAAAATCTATAATATTACGTGAAACAACTATCAACATTTTTAATTTGAAGGTAGAAGTTAATCATATTTTCTATATCTGATAATCTACCACAAATACAGTTTTACAAATAATAATAATAAATATAATAGTTACGTAAATCAATAGAGAATGAAAATAGTATTTCTCAGATATTTCAAAAATCATACCCTATCTTATATAGTACCATCGTTTCCGGGAACATCACACATATTGATTTTTTATTTGTAAAAATAATGTTATAAAGTAGTAAACTTCCACTCGATTTTCAATGTCAATATAGATTTCCTATAATTTTTTAATAGAAATAAATGCCTATAGATTAATCATTTGCAGCTTGTATTGAATTTAGATAAGCTGTAAAAAAAGATAATCAGTGGTTTTAGATTTTTAAGTCATTTTATATTAATTTGATAATACAATATTAATGTATCATGTATTAAGAAGAAAATACTACAGATTCTTTTAAACACGATAACTTAGATTTTTATTTCGGGTTGATAAAATGTATCTATCAATACCATTCAGTCTCCTGAAAACTGTATTAACATTACACGACTAATTAGGATTTTTTATTGAACTCACAATACCTATGATATGAAAAATTTTAATGAGATTTCAACATTGACTGTTACAAAGTAATACAATTCGCTGTGTACCCAATATGGTCCAGTAGAAGGCTGCACAATGTAGAGATAAAAGAGAAACACATTCAGTATTCGAATAGTATTCGAATATACTGGAATTAATGTATGATTTCAGAAAATGCCACTATCGAATATCAAACTCGGAGACCAGTGCAAGGATGTATCTCATGCAAGTCTTACGACCAAATACTTCTACTTCTATTTTTATTTAAAATGGGCACATCCGTCTTCGTCGCTTCGTCCTATGCGCACTGCACAATTAGGTTGACGTATTAAAATCCTCAATTATAAACATTTATTTAAGTCTATCACTTCAGTCATTCAGTCTGTGTGCTGGCTCTATAGCTAAAAATATTTGACAGAAAAATAATACTTGGCAGGTACTTGAGGCTTATTTCCATGATCAAAATCTGGTATAATTTGATTAAAAAATTGTAGAGGCTGAACCCCAAAAAAATAATTAAGGAAAAAATGTTATGAAAAACTATAATATTTGCCATGTTGTTAACATAATTGCTAAGGAAGAAATCTGTTTTAGTTTTAGTGAAAAAGATGTGGTGGTCACTAAAAAAATAAAATAATTATGTAGGCTAAACCCGTCAAGATTCGAGTAGATTTGAAATTTTCAGTAACGTAAGGTACTCTTTTGTTTTTATGAACTTCTCTAGGGAAACGTGAGACCATTACATTGAAACAGGGCCGCGAATGTCTTGAAAATGTGAGTGCTGGTGGTAAGTTCTGGAGAATATATTTTTAAACATCTCCTCTCCGTCAAATCTCGACGGGGTTAGTCCAGTTTGAATTAATAGGCCAGCTGTCAGATATCTAAATAAGGTGTTGCGTTGCCCTAATTAACATCTCATATATATCTGACAAATATCAGGCGAAGTTTCTACTGCCATATTAGAGAAATTACGTCCAAAATCAAACTTTCTCCTCTAACTGTCTTACTGCAAATCTGACACTAAAACTACCTATTACAATACCAACTGAGCAAAGGAGTTGTCGGTTAGGCCGAGCGAGCGGATGTGCATTTGAAATGCTCCCATGTTAAACGAGAAAGTATCGGATAAAGCTTCGTTGAATTTGATGAGGCTTAAGTGAATTGTACCTGAAAAAATTTCGCGGAAATTGGTGTGTCATAACAAGAGAACAAAGTTGAAATGGAGTTAATATTTGTAAATAACTACTAAGTTATTTAATAGCAACGCTCAGCTATTAGCAAGTGTATCCATAAAATAGGATCGACCAGCACAATTCAACCCTCGACACTCAAGTGGGTCCAGCATGAGGCAGTTAACAAATTTCATATACAAGAAATTTTTAGGTAATAGTGAGGACATCGTATACCTGCAGAAATCCGAGCAAGATAAGTCCTTATATTCTTACCTTGTATTAAAAAACACACAATTTCTTATAGGTTAATAATTTCTTAATAATTTTCAGTTTTTACTTTACTTTATCTACTGGCTGGTTGTTAACATCGAATCTGAATTGAGCCCGAACAAGCCAGTGATGTACTATTAGTTTACAAGTATACCGCGCAAATACTAAATTTCTTGCAGGGCCTCAAAAGTGATACAATTTTCTTTCAAACGAAAAAGATAAAAGATAAAAGCATCATTGGAAAAACTTTACTCCACACGTGATCTAACAAAAATGGAAACGCGCTGAAAAACCTAGCACACAGGTTTGACTTAACAATAAGAAACACGTGGAGCAAAAGTCAAACCTGTCTTGACACTTGAAGTAATGAAAGCTAAATTTCATCAATAGATCGTATCCTGGTAGGCAGATAGGTAAGAAAAGGATCAAGAACATTAAATCATGAAGGACAGCAGAAGTCAATACAGACCACAAAATCCTATACAGAAAAGAAAAGAAGAGAAAAGACGTAGAGGGAACAACAAAGTACCACACAGTAACTGAAATAGCTCTCTACTATAGCACGAAGACTTCCAGAAAAAATACTGCGAAGAAATAGAAAAATAACTAACAGGAGGAGAATTAGAGTGGACAATGGGTTAAAAAATAAAGACAGTTACAAGAAAAACTTTAAAAAGGGAGCTGAGCCCAACAAAAAGGAAAAAACAAGTACGAACTGCTAAAAAAGATGAAGGCTACAGAGAAACAACAACGGACGTGGAACATAAATGAAAAACTAATAGAAGCATAGAAAGAAAAAAGAGAGGTGGAGAGAAACCACAACGAGGAAAAATGTAGAGCGTTTAATGAAAACAGAAACAACAGGACAACGAGTAAATCAAACTTTCAGATGTCTGAAAAAATATAGAAGAGACAATACTCACAAGAGGAGATACGTACCCACTGCAACATTAGACCAAGAAGCTAGAGGAAGAAGAGAATGCAACGAAAGAACGAACAGAACTAATAAAGAAACAGATCACTGGCCCTTGGACAAGCCACCGTCAAAAGACCAACTACTAGAAATAATAGCCGAAGCTAGAAGAAACACCGCACCTGGAGTAAAGAGAATAAACAACGAGCTAATTAGTGGAACGGATAGAACGTCGTAGCTCATTAAAAAATATTTTCGGAGTAGAAAGATATGGGATAAAAACCATCTTGTTCAGAAATGATTAACGCATCAGAATCTCTTTTTACGAAAATTTTGGGTGGTACTGAAAAAAAATATGAGCGATTGAATCTTGAAAATGTCTAAGTTCGTACGGGCCTCCTCCGCAAACTGATGTTTTTTTTTCTCCATAGCCAAGTAACATAAATTACTAATTTTTTGTTTCACTGATGTACTATTGGGTATGGAACGAGTATATAATTTTTAATGTAGAAAACACCTTCAATTTTAGTTGTAGTTATTTTTTTTCCCAGCGGAACACGGCAGAATTGAGAAAGTTACGACTTCAGTAGTGCTTAACTTTTTTTTTCACGATATGGATTTCAATTTTTTTACCATGTCTGGCTGAATTGAACCAATACCAACATATGCTCTTGCGTAACATATGGTCGAGTTTCAAAAATAAAGTTTTTAGAGCCATTTTTATAACGCCGTGTCTGGCGAGCTGTTCTCCTCACTGGGAGTGCGAGAGAGAGCGAATTATCGACTACGGACGCGCATTGGAAAAGGAGCGCACTATATTATCTACTGCGGTTTTTATATATTTCAAATTGACATATTCGCAACCAGTACAAGTGCAGTGTCTTGACTTGATCAGTTAGTTTGCGACTTGTATTTGCCTTGCGACGGACGTGCAACTATACATGAATTTAGATTTGAGATTGATTGTGTGTTCAATTAATTAGGTAAGTAAAGTTATCTATGCGGAAAGGGGTTAATATTGTTATCGTGAAGTTTAAATTCTTTGAACGAAAAGTTATGAAACTATTATTTATTTATTTTTAAGAAAACAATGGACAAAGAGACTTGTCTGATATGCGAGAATAGACTCGATGATCAATCACTTGGACCAATAATTAAAAGACCTCGATCTATTGGCATTCGTTCTCTGTTAAATTCTGCGGAAGCCAGAAGAGATGATGTATATTTTAGATTAATATGTCATAGAACGGTAGCAACAAAGTTGCATATCAATATTGCACGTTATAACCAAACTATCAACAGAATAACTGTATGAAAAGTTTTGAGGTGTATCACTAGAATGGTTTAGGAGTTACTTACATGGTAGAAAACATTATGTGCAAATAGAGCACATCAAATCTAATCAAATGGAACTTACAGTAGGTGTGCCACAAGGGTCTGTCCTGGGACCACTACTGTACATAATTTACGTTAACAATTTTTGTAGTACAAATTCCATTCTTTTTGCTGATGATACTTCTTTACTTATCACCGCCCAAAGACCTGCTGATTTAATCTCAAAAGCAAACGAACAATTAGGCAGTGCTCACGATTGGATTACCGAAAACAGCCTCATATTAAATATTAATAAATCCATATTTATTCGCTTTAATACAAGTAAAATTAATGTTAACCAGAGCCTCTTAATAAAGTCTAATGAAGGATCCATTCGACAAGTTCCACACACGAAATTTTTAGAGTTGCACATTAGTGAGAACTGTCTTGGTCTGTACATATAAACGAAATCTGTAAAAAAGTAGCTCCAATATGTTATTGTATAAGTCAATTACGGTGGATAATTAGTGAATCAGTATTAATTACGTACTATTACGCATATTTCGAGTCAATTATTAGTTACGCCGTAATTGCTTTGGGTTCTTCACCTGATATGTTGAGAGTTTTTAGATTGCAGAAGAGAGCTGTGCGTTTAATAGCGGGAGAAACTAGGCGTGCCAGTTGTAGAGATATTTACAAAAAATATGAAATACTTACGCTACCATGTTTATTCCTCCTTAGTCTCTTGATATATGCCAGATCACAATTAAACAATAATACTGTTAATGTAAATCATTCATATAATACTCGAAATATTCACACCCTACAAATTTCGTATCACAGGCTAACATTATACGAACATAGCCCAAAATATCTAGCAATTAAAGTGTACAATAAACTACCGAATTCGTACAAGTCTACTGACGAGAAACATTTTAAAATAAGAATTAAGCATTTATTGAAAATCAAAGCATACTATTCAATTAATGAGTACCTTAATGATACTTTGTAATCCTTAAATTTTTTACATTTAATTTTAATTTGTATCTATGTGCTGTATATTTTAATCTTTTTTATTGCTTTATTTGTTTGTTTATATATTATCACTGTATATATTTAATCTGATACTTCAGATATTATTTTAACTTGTCCTATATCATGTATATGATCGATTGGATAAATAAATTATTATTATTATTATTACTATTACCATACCTAATTGTACAAATATTAATAGATAATATATATAATATATATATATATAATAAATAACATTTTGAGTTCTCAAATTTCCTCTTGACATTGTGTTCAGTTGAGAATCAAAAAGTTATTTTAGTGTACATTTGCGGTTATAATAATTATTGCACAGGAAGTTTCAATTATTTCTACCCCAAAAACATTTCATTTTAAAAGTAACCCGGCGATGAGTTCCACAATATTTATATTTATAATCGCACTCGCACTCCCAGTGAGGAGAACAGCTCGCCAGACACGGCGTTATAAAAATGGCTCTAAAAATTTTATTTTTGAAACGCGACCATATGTTATGCGAGGGCATATGTTGGTATTGGTTCAATTCAGCCAAACATGGTAAAAATATTGAAATCCATATCGTGAAAAAAAAAGTTAAGCACTACTGAAGTCGTAACTTTCTCAATTCTGCCGTGTTCTGCTGGGAAAAAAAATAACTACAACTAAAATTGAAGGTGCTTTCTACATTAAAAATTATATACTCGTTCCATACCCAATAGTACATCAGTGAAACAAAAAATTAGTAATTTACGTTACTTGGCTATGGAGAAAAAAAACATCAGTTTGCGGAGAAGGCCCGTACGAACTTAGACATTTTCAAGATTCAATCGCTCATATTTTTTTTCAGTACCACCCAAAATTTTCGTAAAAAGAGATTCTGATGCGTTAAACATTTCTGAACAAGATAGTTTTTATCCCATATCATTCTACTCCGAAAAATGTATCTCCTTAAATATGCGAATTTCAGAGCTCTATCCGTTCCACTAAATACACTACGGACCGGAAAGACAAAAGGAGCAAACCCTAGAAATCACCTCCAGAGTATGGACAGAAACCACCTCTATCTGCGGAATGGAACACGATCATACAAATACCCTCTCCCCAAAAAGAATTATAGAAACAGAAACACAACTCCATATCACGACGAGGAAGAATGTGGCAACTCATTTCACAAACACCGACACTGCCCACCCCGTGCTCCTGTACTATGCGTCATGTAGCCCTTGCTGCTGACAACAAGCATGACCTAAATCCAACCCAGCGTGGACGTAGCCGGCAAAGGGATCTATCCTGGGAGCGGCAGCAATACCTACCGCACGCTGGTAAATCAATGAATCAATCAAATTATACCAATTGAGCAAATTTGACGTGACAGAAATATCACAAGACTCACAAAGATCTAATCCTTGCTATATTACATCCATAAAAGGAGGCGAGTGATGAATTGAACTGTCAATAGTAACAAGCTATACATCAGGGCGACGCGCGACGTCGTTGCAAAACATATTTTGATTTATTTGTTTCTGGCGTGTGCAATTATTATTATCCTCCCTTTCCAGCTTCCACGTTTTCTCCACATTTCTCTACGACATGAACTGTTAGGGAGTCAGGCAGACGGTGCATATTGATGCTTTCGGAATATGGATCTGGTGACATTTCCTACGAATTTTCTGGATAGCGATTCTCTCTTATTCTCCCAAATCCTTTCATTTGTTTGGCCACATCAATCGGAGAGAGGACAATACAAGACGGTTGATAGTTCAGGTAAAACCAGAAGACAAGAGGCGAAGGGGGAGCCCTCCAAATTGTTGGGCTGATGTTACTAAGGAGCTGATGTTAAAGAGCTTTGGTGAGGCAGTATATATAATAGGTAACCGCGACAGGTGGCATGATACTACCAGAAGTGCCATAGAGTGGGGGAAGGTCAACAAAAGTCTTCCAAAACATTATAAATATTTTTATTATTGACGTCTTGGCAGACATTTTGTGATCCATGCATTATTCTAGTTACGAACAATCCTGCTTAAATTGTAGCCAAGAGGACTTAAACGAGGAAGATAAAAAAGAATTCCATAAGTTTCTTTCAATTCCCGACGAGGAAAGAAGCAAAAATCTGGGAAGAACGAATATGGACATTCAAATTTGAAGTATTATGTGATTTGGGAGAAGCCTTAATGTCTACCGTACAAATATTTAGTTGTAAAACTGATAGATGCTCGCCATTTTCATTGATGATTCATTTTTGATTACTTTCTAATCAGCTATATCTTTATATGTTAATAAAAATTACTTAAAACAATAGAATTCTTATAAGAGGTTTGTCACAGTATATTTATAGATCAGATACCGAGAACTGTCTATTTATAGTGAACTTATTACGAACAGATAATATAATATATACATAGAATACCTTTACTGCGCCGGCCTCCATTGAAATATATATCTCCGTAAAACTAGCCCATAGTTGTGCAACTCTGAATAAAAAATAAATTTCAACGTCTTCCGTATACAACAGAATCATCACTGCTTTGAAGTAATCTTGTTGTTTCTTGTTAGCTCTTTTATTGTTTGCAAATATTCCCAGCCAATGGTTTACTCGAAATCCATCTAAATGAGCGACCATCTTCCCAGTTGTAGTCCACCAAGGATAACAGTTAGAGATCACCACCTCAAAGATCCATTCAAAGTCATACCAACCAGTGTGGAGTATGTGGATTTGGTCATTGACTCTGACTGAACTTCATTTAGAACACTCAGATGACCATCCTGTTTTCTTGATTTAAAGGACATAGCAGGGTAAGCATGTGTTAGCTGTCCCCGCTCCAATCTGGTCGAGATTTTGAGTACAAGTTGATAGTAGTGTTGGATGAAATTTTCCAAAATATTATTTTTGGAAAATGGTTTACGAGAGTAATGGGAGTAAAAAGAAAAATGGAAAAAAAAATTTCTCAAGAAGGGATAAAACGATTTTCGTGAAAAAAATATGTGTTATGGCTTTTGATGGCACAAACGTAGAAAACAATATTGAGTCCATTTGTCGGAAAGAAGTGATGAAAAATTTTTTTCAAAATAAAAAACAATTAGGGGAGGTTCTCGTTTCCTTTCAAATAAATGTTTATATGCTCCTTTAAAACATATCCAATTTTCAAAACGATCGGAAGGGTAGAACGCATTCAAAATTGATAATCAGGGGCATGCTGCGGGCGGGCGGGCGGGCGCGGGCAGCGCGGTTCATTACTACTTCTTACTACGGCCACTGGCGGCCGTTCAAATCAGTATCAAACTTCAAGAAGAGTGGTACAGATATTTTCATATTCACTGGCATCAACTGTTGGGTCAAACAAATTCTAGTTCGAAAATCTGAACATTTTGCAATGATGACGTCTGTAGTCAGCCTACGAAAGAACTGTAGTTTTCCACTACGAAGAGATGTGCCATTACAATGCCTTTCACTAGTCAGGGTGCCTGTTTCTTTATCGTCAGTTCCCTTGCCTCTTACTAGTTGGGACGCTTGTTTATTGTGAGTCCCCTTCTCAAAATTCAGGGTGACTTTTTACGTGAATCCCCTTGACTCTCACGAATCAAGTTACTTTATATTGATCAGACTTCTCTTAGTCTTCATTGCTATCGTCCTTAATTATACAAATAATCAATGTCGCTGAGAATTTCAGCTAGCTTCAGAACTTTCGACAAATACCTTGCGTGGGACAGATAGTATATAATTGCAGCAACGTGCGAGCAGCAGCCAACAGCTCTCTTTCCGTTGGCGCAATTGTATACTGTATGTCCCATACTTGTCGAAAGTTCTGAAGCAGCTGAATTTCTCAGCGATATTTTTACTCAGAATAATATTATTCCCGTAATTAAGGACGATAGCAATGAAGACTAAGAAAAATCTCATCAATATAGAGTAACAAACACTCCATAATAAGTGGTCCAAAATCGTACTACGTGGTGGACCTTGGAAACTACAGTTCTTTGGTAGGCTGACTACAAACGTCATCACTAAATTTTGATTGACTCAAGAGTTGACGTCGGAGAATTTCAAAATATCTACACCACACTTTTTGAAGTTTGATGCTGCTCTGAACAGTAGGCCGCCAGTATCCGAAGTAAGTTTTAGTAAAAATATCGCTGAGAATTTCAGCTGGCTTCAGAATTTTCGACAAATACCTTGCATGGGACAGACAGTATACAATTGTGCTAACGGATACAGAGCTGTTGGCTGCTGCTCGCACGTTGCTGCAATTGTATACTATCTGTCCCACGTAAGGTATTTGTCGAAAGTTCTGAAGCCAACTGAAATTCTCAGCGCCATTTCGAGTCAGAATAATATTATTCCTGTAATTAAGGACGATAGCAATGAAGACTAATAGAAGTCTCATCAATATAGAGTAATCTGATTCGTGAGAGGCAAGAGGACTCACGCAAAAATGTAAACCCGAATTGTGAGAGGCAAGAAGACTCAAAATAAACAAGCGTCCCGACTAGTGAGAGGCACTGTAACCTCCTCGTAGTGGACTTTGAAAACTACAGTTCTTTCGTATGCTGACTGCAGACGTCATCTTTGCAAAATGTTCAGATTTTCAAACTAGATTTTGTTTGGCCCAACAGTTGATGTCAGTGAATTTGAACATATTTTCACCACACTTCTTGAAGTTTGATAATCATTTGAACGGTAGGGGTATAATGGCCGCTAGTGACCATGGTAAGATGTAGTACCGCACCGCCCGCAGTGCGCCCGTGATTATCAATTTTGAACACGTTCTACCTTTCCGATCTCTTTGAAAATTGGATATCTTTTAAAGGGGCATATAAATATTTATTTGAAAGGAAATGATGGGTATGCCTCGAGAACATCCCCTAATTTTTTTTTTATTTTGAAAAAATTGTTTCACCACTTTTTTCCGACAAATGGACTCAATATTTTTTTCTACATTTGTGCCATCAAAATCTATAACATATTCTGTTCATGAAAATCGGTTTTTTCCTTCTTGAAAAAAATTTTTTTTTCATTTTTCTTCCGTACTAACTCCCGTAAAAATGGTTTTCCAAAAATAATGTTTTGGGAAATTTCATCTAACACTACTATTAGCTTGTGCTCAGAATCTCGGCCTGATTGGTGCGGGGCAGCTAATACATGCTTATTGCTTATTCTGCTATGCCCTTTCTTACTAAAGTACAATCTGATAGTGCTGACCAGCGCATCGCGCCTATGATGCTAATTGTTGCAGTCTTAGCAAATTGTTTTGTACGACCTTTTCTTCTGCTTTTTTCCTCCATACCAATGATGCTTAGATCAAAATTAAATCCAAGTAATATGAATGGCACAGACTGTTTTGCTTGGATGGACTTTCAAGCCTTCCTCCAATCTCCAAATTTTAATAAGGCTGAAAACAATTTGCATTTGGCTTAATATCATTCTATCATTCTTGCCTTTTATTATAACTATAAAATCATCGGCATAAGCTTGGATATCAGATTCGTAGTTATTTAGGTTCGTGAGAAAATTCGTCTTGGGCAGTTAGCGTCACCAAATCACGTCCTATCGTTAGCTTTTGATTTATCTAGTATGGAATGAATACATCGTATGTTGAATATCGAGTTATCAGTTATTTTCTGTTCTGTTTATTCGCTCAAGAGATATTATCAAAAGCATATCTACAGTGTGTCCCAGGATAGATGTAACAAGAGGTGTAATGGATACAAAATTTTGGAATTTTGGAATGGTATTTGGGAATTGAGTCCTGCTTGTTGTAAAACTAAAGTATACCAAAAATGACTTGATTTGGTGTTCTACAGGGTGTTTTATAGGCAAAGTTGTAAAAATCACCACTAATAAAGCACGTTTATTTTTCAAAATATGAAAAAATTCCACTAAGAGAAGTTATTTAGAATACAACTTTATACCTCTATACCAAATTTCAGGAATATAAAATTATTTTTTTGAAACTTCCTATTTTTTCAATAAATTAGTATTTTATTTTGAACCATTCAATTAAAACTGCATAGAAATTATTTTTTGTGAATTAATATTTAAAGTTATGTAGAAGCTAAAAGTAGGCTATGAGAAAACCAGTGGATACACATTTATCATTTATTATTGACATATCTGTCAAACGTAGTCAATATTATCCTTAATTTCTGTTTCAAATTAATGAACCAAGTTTAAAAAATTAAGTGAAAATGGTACTCACAGTGCGTGAAAAAATGCTACGGAATTGGCGGTGAAAACTCGCTAAGAGAAGTGGTAAGCCAATTTAATTTGAAATTTCCAAACACTGCTTTGTCACGTACTCAGGCACGACCGGCTTTAATGTGAACAGGCCGGAGTGTACGATGTGGCAACGCTGCAATCTTAAACTCTGTCAGTCCTATTAATAATCTATGTAATGAAGGAAAAAATAGTGTAAATATTTCGTGCAAAGACGAGATTACCTTCGCCCCCCGTTTTCGAGGGTACTGAACAGGATGGAAGTGGTAGAAGAAGTTTTCGACGCAACCCCTGAAGCGGCCAAAAACCATCCGTTTTAACCCTTTATGTTTTCATATATAAACTGGTCTGGGGAGTAATTTATCGACGGGTTATACTTGAAATTACATGAAGGAGGGTTATTCAAAGAATTACATGAAAATATTTTTATGACAAAATAAATTATTTGCTTACAATTAATTTAAAAAACCTAGGTCGTTAACAAACAGCATAACAATCCTCATATTCCTCAAAATGCACATCGCACACGATCTCTTCTCCTTCATCAACGACCCAGCGATAACTGGTGGATGAGGGTAAGTTTCCGTTACACGGGGCACTGCACCAGACACTAACATAAACTTTTCCATTTCTCTCCTTCCACACACCATAAGCATCTTTGTATCGTTCAGATTTGGATATTGCACTGTCATAAAAATGTTTTATGCACACCACTTAATATTTTGTAGGCTGCCAATTTTTCCTAGAAATACTCTTTAGCCACTGTTTCCTCAGTTCTGTCTGGTTCTTTGGGAAATCTAAAGGCTCGGACATAACCTTCAGATGAAGAACTGTAATTGCTTGTACAGCCAGGTACACAACATTTATCCGGCATGTTGTTATTGTTTTCAGACCCCAGACCTAGAATTAATTAAAATTATTTTATTGGTTTTGGTGGTAAAAGTGAATTGAATTAAAAATATAACTTGCATAAAAAGTAAGGTTATAACGTAATTTGACGCACAAAAAGTGATTTCAGGTGCAAGCGGTGCGATAGATACCTATATAATTAATTAAAATGATAACTACTTACTTTATAAAACACAATTTGTGAAATTACACAAACAGAGAGGCACTTTTTATGTATTATAATGCCAATTTATTCGTGACAGATTACTGCACAACAATTTAGTTTTGCCAAGAACGGGGACTGAAGCACACGTTGCCACATTTCCATATACTGGCCTGTTCACATTAAAGCCGGTCGTGACTCAGGCTATGAGAATAATTAAAAGGTTTCGGGCTACTGGTAGTGTTCTTAACATGAAAAGAAAAATAAAAGCATATGATGAAAACAATGTTGGGGCTATTATAGCTCATGCCTCTGTTATAAAAAATCCTAGGATGCCACTAAGAGAGAGATCAGCTCTTATTAATATTAGCAAGTCTGAACTCCAAAGAATTTACAAGGCAAAGAAAATTAGGGCATATAAAGCGAATTATAAACATACTCTTGAAGAGGGAGATGACGGCCGTAGGTTGGATTTTTGTTTGACCATTGGAGGAAAAATCATGGAAGAGAAATTTTTTCATCATTTCATAATTTTCTCAGATGAATCCACATTCACAACCAATGGTGTTGTTTCATCTCAGAATTGTCGGTTTTGGGCTTCTGAAAATCCAAATTTTAGAATTCATTGTAGAAGACAATATTATAAAAAAGTGAATGTGTGGTGTGCCGTTTCTTATCACGTTGGAGTTATTGGACCTTATTTCATTGAGGAAAGGTTAAACCAGTACACTTATTTACAGCTTCTTGAAAGATTTTCTGAAGAACATTTAAATGTTTCAAGAGATATGCCTTTAATTCATTTTCAACATGATGGTTGCTCTGGCCACTCCACAGAAATGGTTAATCGGTGGTTGAATTTAAATTTTGGAGAAAATTGGATTGCCAGGAATGGACCGATCAAGTGGCCGGCGAGATCTCCAGACCTATCAATATTGGATTTCTGCCTCAAGCAGTTGGTTTACGCTGAACCACTTCCTAACGATGTAGCAGTATTGAAGCAGAGAATTACAAATGTCGTAAACTCCATACCATTAGATCATATTCGAAACAATTTTAAGGACTTCAGGCGAAGGATCGAAATATGTGTGGATGTGGGTGGTAGCTACGTCGAATAATAAAAAAATTGTAAACATTGTTTTGTATTGGTCAATAATTAATTTGTTTGTGAATCTGTTATATTTTTGACATTTATTACTTGTTATAATTTTTAAACCTCATTAATCTTCTGTTAGTAATTGTTTCTTGTTTTACAATTAGTTCGGTTAACATTATACCTTATTACATCTCGTATATTCAATTTTTTATTTACCAATAGCCTACTTTTTGAGATGATTAACATTTGCTCCTACACAACTTTAAATATGAATTCAACTCTTAATTCGCAAAAAATGGGAAGTTTCAAAAAAATAATTTTATGTTCCTGAAATTTAGTACAGAAGTATAAAATTGCATCTTAAATAACTTTTCTTAGTGGAATTTTTTCATATTTTGAAAAATAAAGGTACTTTATTAGTGGTGATTTTTACAACTTTGCTTATAAAACACCCTGTAGAACACCAAATCAAGTCATTTTTGGTATACTTTAGTTTTACAACAAGCAGGACTCAATCACCAAATACCATTCCAAAATTCCAAAATTTTTGGTCCATTACACCTCTCGTTATATCTATCCTGGGGCACACTGTATGTCTATGAATGTGCAAAAAGCTATATACAGGGTGGACCATCAATAATAGGCCGTAATTCAAGGGTAGATTCTTTAGACCAAAATATGAGGATATAACCAAACATGCTTCAGTAAATTGTTGCTGTGGAAAAAGATACACGGTGTCAAAATTGTAATTTTTTTTGCAGTACCTCAACTACCTCTTGACCGATCTTCTCCAAAGGTAAGGAAACATTTTTTAAGCCAGGAAATAATAATGTATCACATCACGTTAGCCCATGGAGGGCGCCTCAAGAGCTATACACCTGATGATGAATATTTTTTCTCTTTTCGTTTCACGAAACGTAGTGGAACTTTTGACTGAAAAATCTCATGCAGGAGTCATTTCTATGTAAAAAAGGTACACTTGATAGACCTTGATAATTTCAACCGTTTTCGAGAAAACTGACGCAAAGATCTCAAGAATTCTTTGAAAACAGACTCGATTTGAAAAGGAAAAATTGTATTGAAAAGTGTGCTTTGGTGACGTCTTAGTTTTGTCATTTACGTACAATTTCATTAGTTTGACATTTTGACAGAACTAAGATGTCATCACAGCACACTTTTCAATTAATACAATTTGTCCTTTTCAAATTGAGTTTGTTTTCAAAGAAATCTTGAGATCTTTGCTGCAGTTTTCTCGAAAATGGTTGGAATTATCAAGGTCTATCAAGTGTACCTTTTTTTACGTAGAAATAACTCCTGCATGAGATTTTCCAGTCAAAAGTGTCACTACATTTCGTAAAAAGAAAAGAGAAAAAATATTCATTCATCATCAGGTATAGCTCATGAGGCGCCCTCCACGGGCTAGCGTGATGTAATACATACATTATTTTTTCTTAGCTTAAAAAATGTTTCCTTGCCCAGTAAGAGGTAGTTGAGATATTGCAAAAAAAAAGAAAAAGATACAGTTTTGACACCCTGTATCTTTTTCCACAAGAACTTACTAAAGCATGTTTGGTTATATCCTCATATTTTGATCCAAAGAATCTACCCTTGAAGTATGGCCTATTATTAATGGTCTACCCTGTATATAATTAAACAGAGCTTTTTCCATAATATATACTAATTACAAAGACGTAGGTTTGTTTGTATGTTTACGAAAATCTACCTACCCTACCCCACTACCGATGTGGGATATCGTTTTATGGGTTTTTAGGGTAGACGATTTCCAATATTATATTATTAACACTAACGAGTGTTTAACTAAGTAAGTTGGTATCACATAATTTAGAATGTCCAAACCCTAAAATTATTTACAAGAAAACTGCGAGGACTATTCTATAGAATATGTAACTATTTATAAAAAAAGGCGAAGAGTATAATATTTACTTCAGTTTTATGTTGCCTTTATCTAACATAAATAACAGCGTGCAGTATTTAGGACAATGATACATAAAAAAGTAGGTAATTTTTTACATCAAAATGTCAAAGGCTTGAATACACTTGATATCCAATCAACCATAATAAACTTATCTGTTAATCAGAAATCGAGTGCAAAATATTTTGATAATTAAATTTATTTCATCATGTACCTCTGCAGGACACTTATAGCCATACTGTACTTATATTAATATTTATTTTTAAAGTTAATCTCTAACAAATCATGCTGATAAAATGATAAAATATAACATATAGTACATCCCTACTCCTTATATTTAACCAAAATTGCTCTCTTATTGGCATTGGCAGCGTATAGTCGAGAGTAGAAATATGGTCCACTTACGAAAACGCTGAGATAGTAATAGGGGGGATGGTGGGAATGGACGAAGTAAAAGAAAATATTTTGAGTCCTTTGGCTCTTGTACTCACACCAAATCAATTTTTTTTCACCCCTTTTATAATGGGGTGGGGGTAGTAATGGGGGTGGCTAATGCTATTTTTTTTTGAGACATTAGCTTCTCTTGTATACACTAAATACCAATTTTATGGACTCTTGCCTTCTTGATTTACCTATTTACTTCCATTTACCCCAATTTACTTCCCAACCCTTCAACGGAATAAGATGAAAATCTAGTTCCAGATCTCGTCAAATACATACGTGTACCAAATTTCGAGTCAATATCTCAAACAGTTCCAAAGTAATCGTGCGCATAAAAAAAAGACAGACAGACAGATTTTTTTTTTAAATCTCGACGTTTCATGACATTCTATGCCTATTTGAACAATAAAAATTAAAAAAAGGTTTTTTGTCGTTACTATACTTCCAATGGAGGTGGAAGTAAAACCAGCACGAAGTTACTATTGGGCATGATTTTTCGCAAAATAAGGGATGTTTCATCCACCGCTTAGGTGAAAATTCTTCGGATCTTTATTCCTGCCCCTGTGGAGAATCCGTATCCAAAACAATTTATAAATTATTTCTCTAAAAAATTCTACTTTACGTAGAATGCTTGTGCAGTGCTAAATCTGCAGACCCGTGCTTACTGCCTGTAAATATTTTACCAATTGTTATGAAACTAGTTCACCTTCAAGAACAGTAAAGAAAACCGCTGCCCAAGGAATCACTACTTCCACATCCAGATTTTCTATCCAAGTCTCTTACAACGAAAAAAAAAAGTGTATATATAAAAAACATAGCACGCAAAAAATGGCCTGGGTACTACACTAGTATATTCGATTAGCTCATATATTCAAGATAACCTCAAAAAATGGATAAACACGGTTCCAGAGTAATCGTGAACACCAAAAAGTGACAAGACCAACTGACAGACCGACACGACAGACAGAATTTTTTTTGCTCAAACTTAAACATTTTTTCATGACATTCTAAGCCTATTTGAACAATGAAAATTTTCAAAATTTTTTTTGCGTTAGTTTACCTCCACTGGGTGGTAATAAGCCGAAAATGGCATGACAAAGACATAAAGAATCATTGCGTGCCGTGGACTACACGATAGAAGTAAAGCTTCTACTTCAAGCATTTTCTTCGAGGAAACCTACTACGCATCCATACTACTCGAGGTAACCCACTGTGCATCCAAATTACTCGAGGAAAGCCACTGAGCAACCATAATTCTCGAAGAAACCCACTGCGCATTCATATTACTTGAAGTAATCTACTGCGCATCCATTTTACTCGAGGAAACCCACTGCGCATCTATACTACTTGAGGTAACATACTGCGCATTCATAGCATTCGAAAAAAGCCACTGCACATCCAAAATACCCGGTGAAACCTACTGCGCATCCATATTACTCATGGTAACCTACTGTGCATCAATGGTACTCGAGGAAAGCCACTGCACATCCATAATACTCGATGAAACCTACTGCACATCCATTTGACTCGAGGAAACCCACTGCACATCTATAGTACTTGAGAAATGCCTCTGCGCATCAAAAATACTCGAGGAAACCTACTACACGTCCATACTACTCGAGTTAACCCACTGCGCATCGATGGTACTCGAGGAAAGCCACTGCGTATCTAGTTTACTCTAGGAAACCCACTGCGTATCCGTACTACTTGAGGTAACCTACTGTGCATCCATGGTACTCGCGAAAAGCTACTGCTCATCTAAAATACTCGAGGCAACCTACTGCGCATTAATTGTACTCGGAAAAAGCCACTGCGCATCCATACTACTTGAGGTAACCTACTGCGCATCCATACTACTCGAGGAAACCTACTGCGCATCCATGCTACTCGGGGAAACCTACTGCGCGTCGATGGTACTCGAAGAAAGTCACTGCGTATCCATAATACTCGGGAAAACCTACTACACATTCATAGTACTCGAGGAAACTCACTGCGCAGTGTACTACTGCAGGTAACCCACTTATTATAGAATCAAAAAAATAATAGAAGATCTATAAACACCATACAGGTTGCATGGTATTTGAAGTCGTAGAAGGTAGACACACGCGATGACGCGTCTGTGACGCTATCTCCTCGTCTATCTTTGTAACATTGGTGTCAATTTAGCAACCTGCTAAAATAATCTTGAAAGGCAGGCAGTGATGTTCGTTTGTTCATAGGACTTGAATTACAATGCAACCTGTAGGTGTTTATAAATCTTAAAATTCCACACCTAGATTTTCGATCCAAGTCTCTCACAACGAAAAAAGTTTTGATACTATATTTGCACTTCACTATGTAGAAATTATTGTTTATGGAACTTTAATAACATAATATTTGAGTCTACCACAAAAACCTATAAAGCGATATGCCACATTGTTGGTGGAGAGGTGGTAGTGGGGATGAATAAAGTAAAAAAAAAAAATTTGAGGCATTATGTTCTTGTATACACGCTTATTTAAAATTTTAGTTTTTTCTCCCGTTTATTAATAGGGTGGGGGTAGTAATGGGGCTAAGCCAAAAAAATTTTTGAGACCTTAATTTCTTCTGTATATACTAAATACCAATTTTACTATCCCCCAACCCTTAACGAAATAAGATCAAAATATAATCTAGTTCCAGATCTCGTTAAAATACCGTTATGTGTTGCAACCCCCAGAATGTAGGCAACACAGAATTCAGTTAGTTCGGATGTTATCTGAATGTAGAGATTTGCACCTACTAGAGAAAGAACCTACTAGAAGCTCTAGAGTGATGACATATACAGGGTGATTCTTTTAAGGCGGCCATTAGAATAATTCCCACTTGCAGATGAGATGGAGATTTGAGATTTGGTACCCTACCATAGTCGACCATTGCGGGTCCGAAAATAATAATTTCAAGATGGCGGCACTTCCGGAAATACCGGAAGTCGATACCAACTTGCTTATTTTAAATGGAACATCCTATATATTTTCAACTTTTCGAAATGATCATAAAATTCTGAGTCAAAAGATGTAGCACACCCTATACCTAAGCCGAGCAGTTTCGGAGATATATGACATTTTATAAAAAATTTGACAGGTGCAACGGTTTGCAAGAACCATTATAACTTTCTTCGTGTAGGAGATCCTTATTTGCTCTTTGGTACGTAGAAAGAACACAAGATGAGCTACTCTTTACAAAAAAAAATAGATTCCAAAATAGTATACCAAGTGTTTTATTTTCTCGTTATATTTTGTCAAATTCAAACCACAAAAACTCTTTTATTTCAAATGGAACACCCTGTATTTTTTTACATCAAATTATGTTAAATTGAATTTCCTTTTTTCTAGTATAAGCATTGTAGGGGTTAAAGTTACAACTTTTCGAAATATTGGAGATTTTCTTAAATGTCCAAGAATGTTTAGTAAAAATTACCATCAACTTACCCATGATTAGAAACAATCATTAATATCAGTCATTCTCTTTTGTTAAAAAATGCCAGCACGTTTCAATTACACCCACGAAGACTTTTAGATTTGTTTATTATTTATGGAAAATGTGATAAAGTAATAATACCAAGAACATGTAACACATTTACTAATCGATACGCACTTTATTGTTTCAATTGTGTCATAGTCTTCTACGTTTTTTTGGATAAATTATAATTTTCAACAAAAACTTGCGAAAAAATCAAAGTACATGTGTTAGATATAGGACATGCTGATATAAGTCCACCTCAAATTTAATTCTACATCGATTGCCATAAAAATATTTAGCACGTGCCATTTGACAGAGCCAAATATTCTAAAATTGTCCAATATGCGGTTTACAGTGGACGGTGGACGGTTTCTGTTCTTGTGGGTATCGAGTAGCAAATGTGTTACATGTTCTTGGTATTTCTTTATCATATTTTCCATAAATAATAAACAAACCTAAAAGTCTTCGTGGGTGTAATTTAAACGTGCTGGCATTTTTTAACAAAAGAGAATGACTGACATTAATGATTGTTTCTAATCATGGGTAAGTTGATGGCAATTTTTACTAAAAATTCTTGGACATTTAAGAAAATCGCCAATATTTCGAAAAGTTGTAACTTTAACCCCTACAGTGCTTATACCAGAAAAAAGGGAATTTAATTTAACATAATTTGATGTAAAAAAAATATGAAATATTGAAATAAAAAAGTTTTTGAGGTTTGAATTTGACAAAATGTAACGAGAAAAATAAAACACTTGGTATACTATTTTGGAATCTATCTTTTTTGTAAAGAGTAGCTCATCTTGTGTTCTTTCTACATACCAAAGAGCAAATAAGGATCTCCTACACGAAGAAAGTTATAACGGTTCTTGCAAACCGTTGCACCTGTCAATTATTTTTATAAAATGTCATATATCTCCGAAACTACTCGATTTAGGTATAAGGTGTGCATGTTTTGACTCAGAATTTTATGGTCATTTCGAAAAGTCGAAAATATATAGGGTGCTCCATTTAAAATAAGCAAGTTGGTATCGACTTCCGGTATTTCCGGAAGTGCCGCCACCTTGAAATTATTATTTTCGGACCCGCAATGGTCGACTATGGTAGGGTACCAAATCTCAAATCTCTATCTCATCTGCAAGTGGGAAATATTCTAATGGCCGCCTTAAAAGAATCACTTCGTATTCTGGAACTATCTAGAGAATGGTGACGTCATACATGAAATTCGGGATCCCTCATCTTTAGGTATATAAGGCATGGAGTAAACCAGAGTGGACAAGTTAGCAGAGTTCTAATGGTCGGTTGAGATGGTCAGAGAGTAAGGAGTAAACATAGTGATAAAGCGACTGAATAATTGAATTGTAGTACACAGTGTATTATTGGTCAAATAATTAATTGTTGTTGTAATTAGTAAGTTAATAAATTAGCGTTTAGTGTTACCTGGTGCTATAATTTCCGAACCCACGATACAGGGTGTTTACAAAAAGGGTGTAAGCACGTCACAATACATATGTGTACCAAATTTCAAGTCAATATCTTAAACGGTTCCAGAGTAAATGTACGCACAAAAAAAGTTAGACAGACCAACAGACAGAATTTTTTTTTACTCAAACTTAAAATCTCGACGTTCAGGACATTCTAAGCCTATTTGAACAATAAAAATTTTCAATTTTTTTGCGTTACTATACTTCCACCGAGACTTCCACTGTGAAAATAATTTTGTATGCGGAAATAATTTTTTATGGAACTTTAATAATATAATATTTGAAATCGTCTACCCCAAAAATCCATAAAATGATATCCCACGTCGGTAATGGGGTGGGGGTGATCAGGGGGTGGTAGTAGGAGTGGATGAAGTAAAAAAAATGTTTTAAGGTTTTTGATTCTTGTACGCGCACTAATCAAATTTCTTTTCATCCCCTTTAATAATGGGGTGGGAGTGTTAACAGTGGTGGCTAATGTCAAAAAGTTTTTGAGACCTTAGCTTCTCTTGTATATAGTAAATGCCAATTTTCTGGACTCTTACCTGCTTAATTTACCTATTTACCCCATCCCTTCGATGAAAGAAAATGAAAATATAATCTAGTTCCAGATCCCGTTAAAGTATACGTGTAACTTTCAAGTCAATATCTTAAACGGTTCCAGAGTAATCGTACGCACAAAAAAAGTTACAAACAGACAGACAGAATTTTTTTTTCGTTCAACCATAAAATCTCGACGTTTCTTGACATTCTAAGCCCATTTGAACAAAAAAAAATTTTCAATTTTTTTTTTGTCGTTACTATACTTGCACTGGATGTGAAAGTGGTTAAATTGTAAGTTGGGTCCTAGAGTTTATAAAATTACAGCACTTTCATTAAAACAATATCGGATACACGACACATTGATTACTGGAAAATCAACACTCTTCATGCTGAAACTGAAGTGTTTGCTAGAAACCTCAAGAAAAAGTGGAAAACCAATTAAATAAAAACCACTTACCGACGTTTGAGTTGCGAGATATTTGATATTTATTTTTCCTTTTATTTCACAGTATGCCATTGATTAATTTTTATATATAGCTTAAACAAAGTGGTTCGTCATATTTTCACATGACAAAAAAGGTTAATTAAAGTGCCTCAAAAACAATGTTTGTCTAGAAACTCATTTCAGGACCTTCTGACTCGGAAAAAAATAATGTTGGTAGGTATTTGTATTTACAGCAAAAGAGAGGCCATAATAATACATGGATCACAAACCGTCTGCCAAAGCGTTGTGAATGAGAATATCTGTATTTACTTAAGTCTGACCACCGCTCCTTTAAGCGTGATAACTGTGTTCGAATTAAAATTAATTTTTAAACTATGTTATTTTTGTTTTATGTATACAGTATGTCCCCGGATGGAGTTGACAAGAGGAAAAACATCTCTATTATTGAAGAAAACATCAAAATGTCTCAAGAGAAAAGTACCTTTATTTATTATTTTGGACAAAATGTTTATAAAACAAAGTTGTTTATAATCCAAAATAAAGCCTAAATACAAATTATGAAGTCTACATTTTGACTTTTACATTTATGTCAACTTACATTTTTTTTTCAAACATTAACATAACATAATAACATTAACTTCAACGATTGTGGAAAAACAATTTATTCTACATAGCCTCCTCCAACCTCAACACATTTCTCCATCCTTTTAATAAATTTACCAAGACCTTACGAATGGTTTGGGGGTACATTCACTTCATTCACCGCGTCTTGTATTCTCGATCATGCGGCAGGTCATCTAAACTTTCTGTTTTAAAACACACCACAGAAAAAAATCCATTGGTGTAAAGTCTGGTGATATTGCAGAAAAATTAAATGGAGCATATCTTCCCATCCATCTGGCCCCGAAGTGCCGTACCAAAACTGAGGAATAAACTGGGCAACCGTCTTGCTACCAAAAAATGTTACGCCTTACTTCCGGTTGCAGAGTGTTTATAAATTGCAATACAAAGTTTTCCAAAACGTCCAAATAAACATGCTGATTTAAATTTTCTTCTAAGAAATATGGACCAACGATTCGATCTGTTACACTTAAAAATTGCACGAAGCCTGAAATAAAATAAAATATATTTCGATTGTTCTTTTTCTAGAAATTAGTCCTTTATTAGAATTTAATTACAATTCAAAGTTAATATTTCATTATTTATAATTTAATGCTCCGTCATGTGCGCGTGATATGGTTCCTTGTATTTTCCTTCACATCGTATGCAGTTAACCTCGCTTATTGCTTACGTGCAGAAATCTAAAACAAAATTAATTTTGTAGAATATCACACAATAATTTGTTTTATTGAATCATAAGTTACACGGGGCAAGTGTATAAATATCGTTATTTTTAGGTAATTCTTTACTAGATAATTAATATTTACTTACCACTATTTGTAGGTATTTTTCCAGATTTTAGGTCACTCAAATAATTTCTTGCGAATAAAGTAATTCTAGTTCACGTTGCCTGCCAGATATCTCATCCTCGGGTCGTAATAATTTGCAATCCTAATTGTACATAGAGTAATTATAAACCGTGTAATGATGGCACCTAAAATTAAATAAAGTTATTTAGTAAACTAGTTATAACCTATATGGAAGAAAATAAACAAAAAAAACATCTCGTTTTTCTGCGCAACATAAAGAGTATAATTAGAGACTTACCGTGATATACTTTATGATCCGGTATCTATTTACTTTTGTTAATAATCAATCCATAAAAATTCTGCTTAGTCTTTACAGAAGTTGTGTTGTTGTCTCGCTGTCAAAACTCAAATTACGCGTTACGCACCGCATAGGCTGTTGTAGACTTGCGTCGTTCTAACGCGAAAACGCAAGAGAACGCAAGCCAGTAAGTCGATGTAACAGGCCCGTATTAACTTACAGTTGCCTTATTGCGCGCTAAATATAATATATTTCGTATTTGGTTCATCGGAAAATTACGTAACTTATTGCTTACGCATCCTGGTTGTACAATTGTTGTAATGTAGAGAAAAATATTAATTGTTAGGTTATTAGAAATTAGTAGGCTCGTGTCGTTTGGGAGCTACGGCCCTGTGTTTCTCTAGCCATGACCCTGACACCTTTCTAACCCTGACACCTTTCTAATGTCATGGACTTAAGATGTTAACCTGATTTATGCGGTTTGGATAATTTTTCTCTATAGTTTAAATTTTTCTCCAGGAAACAATATTTCGTTTATTAGGTCTTATAGTATAGGAGAAAAACTATATTTTCCTTATGCTGTGGCACTATTTTCATGTAGTAAAATTCATCTAAGTTGTATTTTTCATAGTTTGGATGGTCAACAATTTAGGCGGTGTGTCGTTCATTTCCTCGATTTTGGTAGTTTTTCTTAAATGTTGGTTTTTATAATTTTTCCGGAAGAGCCATTATTAACTGAGTAGTCATTGCAACCATACGTCTTTTAGAGATATTTGCTAACTTTAAATTGTTGGGATTTATTGTGGTTGCAGTGCAGTTTTGTGACTATTTCTGTGTTCGTTCGTTGATGGTCACTATTTTCAATTTGGATTAGTCTGTTAATTTTGGGGTAAGTCATATCTTTTCTTCCTGGTGCACGTGCACCTTATTAACCAAGATGAAATTATTACAGAACTGAGAAATCCCTCCAGTGTCTTGCTGTTTGGAGGCCACATTTAAGCCACACCACATCCACGTGAGTCTTATTGTTTTTTTTCCTATTTTATTTCGTATTCGGCAACGTTTTGCTTCGTTATAGGGCTTCTTGTTTCTTGTTTCCTGTTGCTGTTTCCTGTTTTATTCTATGTTGTCCTGTTACCTGTGCCCCTGGGATTTTCCTTATGGTACGAGGGTCTATTTTCCTACCTGGTTTAAGCTGCATTGTTTGATTCCTGGAGGATAGGGACTTACCTAAGCTGTTCAGCCCACACCCAGTTAAGTACCCTAGTATCTACTTACATTGATAAACGCATTTTTTTAGCCTGTATATACTGAAAATGGGCACATATATAGCCTATTTGTGCGTACAATGATATAAATAGTTATATTGTTTGATTTACTCACCTTTGCGTGTATTGTTTTTTTTTATATCTAGGAATATAGGAGCAAACCCTCCATTTTATAAATTGTATTTGTTATTTCCTTTTTTTTTGTGTAATATATATATATATATATTTTTTTATAAAATCTAGCAGTTGCTTATTTATTGTTTGTGTGTTTACCACCTAGCTGTCTTACCCGCTCCCCCCCGATGAGCTAGCAAGTGTGTGGTTCCTACTTTTTTTTTTTTTTTTGAACTGCACACTATAATAAATATTTGCTACATTACTGGAAAGGCATTCATCGAAGCCTCTCGAACATCACATTTTATTAAGATTTATTTTATCGAATTAATATAAATTAATATAGGCCTATTTGGCCATCAAACCCCTTTTACATGTAGCAGATCATAAAAAATCCCACACCATACATTCACTTTTTTATAACGTTGACTTCGTTTGTTAATGACATTGTTTGGATTTTCAAAAGCCCAATAACGACTGTTTTGTGATGAAACGTGGCCATTGGTACAAAATGTTACTTCGTCTGTAAAAAAGAAACATTCTGTGAGAACTTCTATCTACGAGGTAATTCTCACCGATCTATAAACAAAAATCCAGTCGCTTCTCTTCATCTCCATTTTCAAATGTATGTCTGAACCTTGGCTTAAATGGTCGAACTTTGTTTCCCATTTAAATTATCTGTAAATGACTTTTATTTCCAGTCTTTGTGATAATCTCGGGTTTTCTGTTACTGAATTTATTGCCAAAAGTGTTGCCGCATCGTCTTCATTGTACTTTTTCTTGGGTTTTTTGACATCCAATACAGATCCAGTTTCATTGAATTCTTTTACAAGTTTGCGCAATGATTGGTGCGATACCGCTGTGTTAGGGAACTTTTGGTGGAAAAGTTTAATTGCATATCGATAAGAGACGTCCCCAATCCCATAATATTTGATCAAATAAATTCTTTCTTGTTTGGTAAACATTTTTTAAATAATCAACAGAACACTAATAAATGAGATGAAAGATAATAATATTCTACACAATGTCACAATGACGTTTGTCAGTTCAATATTATCGACAGCACACTCTGTTTCTTAATTTGAATTCTTATTCATATTAATAAATTCAACGTAAAAAGATAAACACAATAAAAACATAAAAGTCAAAATACAGATTTCATACTTTGTATTTAGGCTTTAGTTTGGATTATAAATCACTTTGTTTTATAAACATTTTGTCCAAAATAAGAAATGAAGGTACTTCTCTCTTGAGGCATTCTGATGTTTTCTTAATTTATTAACACCCGGTACATCTAATCTAAGATTTTAATATGGTAACTTTATTTTTGCGACAAGCAGAATTTTTAAAAAGAATGACTTTTCGTCGTAAAATCAATAATAGAGATGTTTTTCCTCTTGTCAACTCCATCCGGCGACACACTGTACAGTACGGGTAGCGTATGACCAAATCCATGTCTAGTGATATAAAAACCTTCAGGTGAATATGTTATACTCTAATATGAACAAAATACTAGTTTGTTTCATTTATAACCATGATACTATGAACTATAGAGATACGCTCGGTACGAGTACCAGCTTTTGACCTGGGCAGATATTTTACTTTTTAATATCATAAAATTCAAAAACTCCATTTATCAGCATTTCTTCACTTAAATGTTGGTGAAACACCTCCAAAATAATTGATGCAAGCACGTATGATCTTTCGCGCCGTTGCGTTGGTTTGTCAACGGGTTAAAAGCTATTAGTATATTAGTTGCTATTTAATTCGTTTTGATTTAGTATCAAATTTTAATTCATTTTAATTCATAATAAATAGTAGTAGTAAATAATATACCACCACCACCACCACCAATAAATTTTATTATGAAACAGTGCATTATTTGTCTAACGTTATTCAGGAAAATAGACAAGCAGTCAAGAAAGAAAAATATTAATTGATATAAATAATAGAATACTATTATTTAGTAATTTTAACAATTCTTCTTAGAGATAAATTGCCGGATTCTTTAATGTTTCTGTTAAGAAAAATACATTTTGCATTTGTAAAATAGCGTTTTTGCTTCAATAGCGTCGGACATATCAATGTATTATCTCTCATGTAATTATTACAAATATTTAATGACTCTCCATTGATTTGCCCAAAAATCTCATTCATTTGTTAAATTCTAAATTCAACTTCATTAAACAACACTCTAACGCACACCATTATCTGCGCCACCCCATTGCTATTTTACAGGAGAGGTTTTTTAAGGGTCAAAAACGCATATAACTCTTCAGGGATTGAATATTTTTTGTAAAACTTTTTGTGGTTGGTGGAAAAACTTGGTAGCTTTCATTTGCACTGAACCTCGTGTCAAAAAAGTCATTAATAAACAAATTAGAGCCTCTAATGCAATATTACTTATATTTCCGGTTCCGGTTATCCGATCAAGTTCTTTCTGGTCTCAATATTTTCCTTTTTCCACGCACTTTCATATGCACAAAACCCCATTTCGATACGCTTACCCAGAACCGAGATATTCCATTTGTTAATTTGCAAAATTAATTTAAACTTTAAATAAACAAAAGCAAAAGGTTGCATTCGTGCAGACTTCTATGGGGGCTATTTGATAATTAAGAAATTTATTTTGGCTATAACAAATGAACGGGTTGACAAAATGAGTTGTGTCTGGCGCCAAACGACGCGTATTGAAAATATCTTTCGATAGAATCAAAATTTTTTCGGATCCGTCAAACCGTTTTCATTTTATTAAATAAAAACGAAAAAAAAATTGTTTTAACAATTATTTGACCATGAAGCTCGCAGTTTAGGAAAGTTTTTCATAAGAAAATCTTGTTCAGCGGAATTTTTCCTATAAGAATCCGTTGCTAACTCAAATGGTATACAAAATTTGTAAAACCACCTCTTTTTTACCCCAGGCAGACTCGCCTATCATTCCCGTCTGTAGATTACTTTTCACTAGAGTTGGGCGATTCGACTCTTTTTAAGGATTCGTACCAAACGAATCCGTATCAAGAAAAAATTCGTACTGAAATATTCTTTCAAGAATCCGAACTGTCTTGATTGTACAAACGGATACGGTTACAACATCGATAGGAAATATACGAATCTTTTGCTTTTGTGGGATTTGTACCATTCGAATCACTGCCAGGATTCGATTCAATAATACGAATCATACGAGTTACTACCCAACTCTACTTTTCACGACAGCCAAAATGCAAAAGCCAGCTCTGCTAGGCTCGCTCATTGTTATGAAGTTGCATTAAATATGATTCACCGTCGCGCACTGGGGTCAAATCCTGAAATTCTGACAAGAATTCGTAACATTCATTACGTACACTAAAGCTAATATCTGTAAGTTTTTGTACTCGCCGATATTAGAATTTGCAGAAACAAGATGGTGGCTTCAATATGGCGGACTGCAACCTTAAAAATTTTTCTAAAAAATCTAGAAGGAAATGATTCAATGTTCTTTTTAGTTAAGAATTTGATATTATAATTTTACTTCCACATCCAGTGGAAGTATACTGACAAAAAATTTTTAAAAAATTTTTATTGTTCAAATAGGCTTAGAATGTCATGAAACGTCGAGATTTTAAGTTTGAGCGAAAAAAAATTCTGTCTGTCTGTATGTAACTTTTTTTTGTGCGCACGTTTACTCTGGAACCGTTTGAGATATTGACTTGAAAGGTACACATATGTACTTTAACGAGATCTGAACTGGATTATATTTTCATCTTGTTCCGTCGAAGGGTTGGGGGGTAAATTGGGGTAGATTTTGGGTAAATAGGTAAATCAAGCAGGTAAGAGTTCATAAAATTGGTATTTAGTATATACAACAGAAGCTAAGGTCTCAAAAAAATTTTGGTGTTGGCCACCCCTCCTAGGCAACACGGTCACGTCATTTTGATGTTAAATATGACGTGAAAATGACGTGAAATATGACGGCAAAATGTCACAGCCCATTGACGTCATTTAAGTGACGTCAACAGACATCCCATAAATGACGTCGATGGGCTTACATATGTAATGTTGATTAATTAATAAATGTACATATGAGAAATATAATAAATAAGCCAATTTGGTGCAATATGGCATGTAAATCTTGAAGGCTCTAGAATTTTTCCATTTTCCGATGTATGATATGTATTACAGGATAAGCTGCCATGTACGGTGTAGATGAAAGAACAATTAATAGGTGAAGCACTCACTGGTTTTTATGCTATCTCGGCCCAGCCACATAATAATGGTCTTTAACCTGACCATTATAGGATCCATCCAAATCAATCAAGGTTTCCTGAATGTATTTGAACACTGCAATTTATATTTTTATTTATTTTCTATAAATTCATTAGAGTATAACGTATAAAGAAGGACTGATTATTTTCAGTGGTTTGTATGTGGCGCCATCTAGAAATAATTTATGCAACAAACAACATGGTAATCCATAGTTTGCATGTGGCGCCAACTAGAAATAATTTCTGCAATGAAAAAATTACGTCACCAAACGTCGCATCGACGTCTCAACATGACGTCATAATTTAGTCACAATATGATGTTACTGAGACGTTATTTTTTCGTCACGTGACGGCTAATGGCTATTGGCCAATGAACCCTAGATCGAAAAAAATCCTATACTGTTGATGATATTAATATACAGCCAAAAAAATATAATTGTAATTATTCCGACTTAATAAGACGTTTATTATTACCATGTAATTAATGCTAAAAATCCACTTATTTTTATTGTATTTTTAAAGATTCTGTAAATAATTATTGGGGTGGCAATTTTGTAAAACTAATGTTTTTTGTCTGGTGTTTAATATCACTAAATAAAAACGTAATAATAACGAATTTAATCTACGTCATAATACCGTACAAATGCAGACGTCTTTAAGACGTCACTGGTGTTTGAAATCACTAAATAAAAACGTAATAATGACGAATTTAATGTACCGCATTATGACGTACAAATGCAGACGTCACTGGTGTTTAAAATCACTAAAAAAAACGTAATAATGGCGAATTTAATGTACGGAGTTATGACGTACAAATGCAGACGTCTTTAAGACGTCACTGGTGTTTAAAATCACTAAATAAAAACGTAATAATGACGAATTTAATGTACGGCATTATGACGTACAAATGCAGACGTCATTAAGACGTCACTTTTTGGTAACATGACGTCGCCAACGAATAGTTACCAAAAATGATGTCAATATGACGTGACCGTGTTGCCTGGGCTATTACCACCCATTATTAAAGGGGATGAAAAAAAAATGTGATTTAGTGTGTGTACAAGAACCAGAAACCTCAAAATATTTTTTACTTTATCCACCCCCCACTACCACCCCCTATCACCACCCCCACCCCACTACCGATGTGGGGTATCGTTTTTTGGGTTTTTGGGGTAGAGGATTTCAAATATTATATTATTAAAGTTCTATAAACAATTATTTCCACATAAAACTTTTTTTCGTCGTGAGTGACTTGGATAGAAAATCTGGATGTGGAAGTAGTGATTCCTTGGGCAGCAGTTTTTTAAATATAAAATGGTTACTTTAATATTGTGGACTGTTTAACAATTTTAAAAAACAAGCTTCAGTCCGCCATATTGAATCTGCTATTTTAAATTTTATAATTATAATATCAGATTCTTAACTAAAGACCTGAGGCGCATTGAGTTATTTTTTTTATATTGAATCTACTATCTTGTTTCTTCACATTATAATATCAGATTCATAATCAGCGTGTTCAAAAACTTACAGATTTTAATTTTAGTGTACGTACTAAATGTCACTAATTTTGGTCAACTTTTTGAGATTTAGCCCCACTGTGCGTTGCATAATAGCCCCAAAGTGCCTTTTTTTAAATTCGTCTGCAGGTCTTAATACTTAAGCAATCGGAAAGTTTTTTTTTTAATTTTAGTCTTCTAATTACCTGTTGATCTGTATAGATTTATTCTTAGTTGGTTGACTGACTGTTAGTACCTTATCTACTTGATCTGGTGTTATTTTTAGGTCTAAATTAGCTTGAATTTCTAAACAAAATGCTTTAGCATCGTATTTAAATTCTGTATAAGAAATATATTCACCTTCTGCTGCTGTGAGAGATAAGTCGTCTAAACCAGTCTATTTGACCATCGTAATAACTATTTTCTTGACCCCACGACCTAAAGGCTCCCGTACTATTCCAGTTGGCCGTACGCACATTATCTCGTTACATTTCCGTTACGTTACATTCCAGAAAAATTGAAACATCGATTTTTTGAGGAGAGTGTAGCAGAGAGAAAATAGCGCCCCACGTTGGGCGCCATTTTCTTTTTTCCAAAGAAGTTTGGATTTTCATAAAAATGTTTGGAAAGTCATGGACAAAAATCGAAAATCTGGCTTGACAGATCGATAGGAAATTAAAAACCGAAGATTTTAAAAAATAAAACTTTCCAATTGCTTAAGTATTAAGATCTGCAGACTGATGACAAAGTAACTTTTTTTTCAAATCAGTTTACAGGTCTTAATAGGTACTTAAACAATCGGAAAGTTTTTTTTAATCCTCGTTTTTTGATTGCCTATTGACCTGGCAAGCCAGATTTTCGATTTTTGTTCCTAATTTTTTAAAATTCTTGATGAAAATTCAAACTTCTTTGGAAATTTTTGAAAAATCAGGGACAAAAATAGAAAATCTGACAGATGGATAGGCATTTAAAAAACGACGATATAAAAAAAAGAATATCCGAAGACTGAAGAAAAAGTCACTTGGGGGTTACTGTGCGTCACAGTCGCTCAGTTAATTGAACCTTATTACCTAATATCGATAATGAAGTCGGTTAAAAGTACGTTTGCATTCGTTATTTGCTAATTTACACCAACCTCAATATCGATATTAGGTAATAAGACTCAATTAACTGGGCGACGTTGAAATTTCATTTCATAATTTTTAGCTAAATTTTTTGAAGTCGGTTCAATTTTTTTTTTCAAAAATTATTTTCACCCTTGTGTTTATTTAGTTTCTACACATTAAATCATCCGTCGTTATGAGTTTTTAAGTTTTAACATTAGGCTCGTTATCAGAGAATCCTGAAATCACTGTGTCAAGTTTCATGTAAATCTGCAAAAATAGTGCAATTAACACAACCAAATTAGGTTCTTGAATTCTTAACTTTTGACATTAGATTCGTAATTGCAGCTACTTCTAAAACATCTGACTACTAATTTTGATGCAATTCGGAATTCGCTTTTTTTTATCACAAAATTAAATTATGACTAGCGACTTCGCCATATTCTCGAATATTCTCTACTAAAAAAAATATTGTTTCGAATTTACTCACCTTGTACTAGACATAGCTTGACGAAATTAATATGGGACCGCCGCCGAGCCATACCTTACAATTTGAGAAGATTTCATAGAAAGCGCTTAAGCGAATCTATAAGTGATGATTGAACAAACATAAATAAAACATACGCATGGCTCGAATTGAGTGAGAACCTTCTCTTTTTTAAATTTTATGAATTCGGTAGATCTTTCTCTTTACAGTCGCTAATTATAGTAATCGTAAAGATAATGTTAATTTTTCTTTCGTTCAAATGAGCTTAAAATGTCATGAAACGTCGAGTTTTAAGTTTGAGTAAAAACATATTTCTGTCTGTCGGTCTATCTGTCTGCCTGTAACATTTTGTGCGAACAATTACCCTGGAATAGCTTATGAGATTGACTTGAATGTACAGTAGGTACACGTATGAGTTATAACAAGATCTGGAACTAGATTGTATTTTGGCCTTATTGACTTGAAGAGTTGTGGGGTAAATCGGTAAGGTAAGCAAGAGTCCATACAAATTGAGGTTTAATATTATGCACAAGAACCAAAGGCCTCAAGAATTTTTTTGGCATCAGTATTAAAGGGGCTGAAAAAATAAAATTATGATTCAGTGTCTCTATAAGAACCAAAGGCCTCAAAATTTGTTTCGATATCAGCCACTTCCATTATCACCCTCATTACCGAAGGGGTTAAAAAAATAATTTGCGATTTACTGTGTGTACAAGAACCAAAGGCTTTAACATTTTTTGGACCCCCACTTCGTTATTAAAAGCGGTAAAAAAATAAAATTGTAACTTAGGTGTCATTTTTTTTTTATAATCAGCCACCCCACTACCACCCCCACCGTAAATTTGGATGTGGAAGTATCGATTTCTTAGGCAGCGGTATTTTATTAATTGTATTCCATACATTTTTGTTATTTCTTTCATTTTTAACCGACTTCATAAAATTTAAAAAATGAGGAGGTTCTCAGTTCGACGCGTATGTATATTTTTTAAATGATTTTGGATTTAAAGTAATTGGTTTTAGTTGATTATATTAATCCATTTAGTTTATTACATTTATCCACGACCACTATATTAGGAAGGTATAATACGTCTATTTTCCGTCGATTAAAGGCCCTTTAATACGCTAGTGGATTAGAATTCATAATACCACGCTTCGATTTTATAGAATTTTATTTAGAATTATTATTAATATTAACATTAACATTATATCTTCTTGTCATTTTGACCGGTATTAAACAAATTAACTCGATAGGATTTTTTTGAATAAGAATTGCCGACTTCGCCGACATTGGTAACCGTGCTAGTCGATATACACGGTAGGACCTGGATTCTTTCAGCGATTGCCATCTTGTTGGACAGTGATTCTTTTATATAACTTTCCGCTACCGTAGTCGATTTCCAACCACGGCACCGTGACGCTTGACAGTGGTAATATCGCCCTCAGCATTGGCCCACAATGTTGCCGAACAACGCCTCATTCCATGTCCGGTAAAACTTTCTGGATCTTTATCTATAATGTTACTATTATAAATTCAATGTTGGTTGAACTCCTCCATAATAAGTACAGAATTTGTTTACGTATTGGCAAAATATACAATTTGTTCAACATCGAATAATGTTCCTGGATAAAAAAAATGTGATTTTCTCCGATGCTTTTCATTTGCACCGTATTGCAATGCAAAGAATGGGATCATGGATAATAGCTGTAAATACGTATATTATATTAGTATTGTTAAAAGCACCGAAAAAGTAATCCTGCCTCAGGTCGCACAAATCCACACACCGCACTGTATGGGAAGTAAAAACTAAAGGAAAAACAGAGGTCTTACATAATTCATTATTGTATACGACATTCTTTGTTTATCCACTTTTGTGTATTTGCTGATATTCTCAAATCAAATGTTTGACTTTTCCTGTGGAAGGATGAGCAATCAGCGGGATTTTTTATTGGTTTTGTGTAGAAAACGGGGGCCTCTTCTACAATTCCATTTTACGCCGTTATTTTAGCAACCATTCTTTATCAACGTTATTTCTCTAGCTATGGATATAAAATACATATCTTCACTGAAATATAATTTGGAAAATCAATTTTTTTGCCGTTAGTATACGTCCATTCCACTACCTTGACTTGGAAGTAACAATATATTGTTTTGCTCTTATTTCATAAAATTTAGATCATTTTGGGTATCTTTCATATCTTTTTTATTTGCCTAATTAACTGAGTCAATAAAACGGAAATATTATAAAATCTCCCAAAACAGATCCGATTTTGATGGTTTCTTTTTTAATATTTGTTATATTCGATAATTTTTTGAATCCCAAGTTTAAAATTTGTTGAAAATTTTTTAAAATTTAAAGTTTTTATATATTAAGTCGAATAAAAAAATGCTTATTTATGTTTTTGGTATCGGTGATTGCGAATCTGAAGTCAAATATATATATATATATTTGGTATTCAGTAGAATTAGATCATCTAGATAAGCTGTTAAAATTTCAGCTTCATAAGTATATCCAATACTTAGATATTCAATGTTAAAGATTGGGTTTCAAGTACAAAGCGCTTTGCTGATTCGTAACGTCATTTTGCATAAACATAAATTGAAAAAATACATTGTTTTTTATGCTACAGAAATAGAGAAAAAACCATTTGAAAGCCTAATTAATAGTCTTTCATTTTTGTTCTTACCACTTTTGACGTAAGTGCCATAGTTTCTGAGATATTTAACATTCAATCGAAATACTTCGTCTTATAGACGTTCGGACGCCACCTGTATACTTCCAGATCTCCGAAACCATTAACTCTACAGAAATTAGAAAAAAAAATAATCCTCAATTTAGTAGCTTTCTTATTTGTCTCTAGCATGTTTCCGCTCAATGTAATACTTTTCGAGTTATTTGACGAATATTGTTTTGAAATACCTTTTTTTTAAGCTAAAATCGTTATAAATTAAAGACTCAATTTTTAAGAAAAGTTGCATACAACCTTTTCTTCTTAAAATTGTATTTATTTCACCTCCAATGTTTTTAATTATTAAATTTCGACTGTGGCCTGATCAGCATCTACAAAGAACTTTGGTAATTTATTTAAGGGCTTAAACGTTCGAATAAAAGCCTAAAAATTGTTCTCCTTTCAATTTCTAAAATAAAAAGAAAATGCTGAACGGGCCTATTACAATAACAAAATGGTGACATTTTGTAAACAAAAATGTGAAAACGCACATTGCTTCGGCCATAACTTCTTTATTTTTTATGATACAGAAAATCATTTAATCACTGATTGGTAAAGTGGTAAAGATAATTATTATCTTTAATTCTCGTTCCTAGAAATGTAATTGCAGTTTTATAGTTTCTGAGATATTGAACATTTAAACTAAATACTTGATCCTATAGTTCTTCGGATGTCATCTATAAACTTAATTATCTCCGAAACTATTAATCCCAAGTAAATATTAAAATAAACAAATTCGTTCATTTATAAGATTTATTTTTATATTTATTGAGATATTTGCTTTTTTTCGAAAATGCGTTTATAGTTTAAAAAGCAATTATTTTCTGAAGCAAGCAGAAGAAAAATTTTCAGCGTCTAGGTTATACCATACGTTAACGAAAAACAGTATACGAGAATATATTTTTTAAAAATGTGAGGAAGCACATGTTTCTATCATAACAAAAAATCATTTGAAAGCCTAATTAATAGTCTTTCATTCAGCATTTTTGACGTAAGTTCCATAGTTTCTGAGATATTTAACATTTTAACTAAATACTTCGTCTTTTAAACGTTCGGACGCCATCTTTACACTTCCATATCCTTGAGATCATTAATTTTACAGAAATTAGAAAAATGCGAGATTCATCTTCGATTTAGTAGCTTTCTTATTTGTCTCTAGCATGTTTTTGCGCAATGTAATACTTTTCGTGTTATTTGACAAAAATCGTGTTGAAATATATCCTTTTTCAAGCTACTGTCCCAATTTTCAAGTCGTTATAACTTATAGACTATCAATTTAAATAAAAGTAGTAGGTTCCACTCCATATAATTTAGCCCAATCTGGAATGTTTCTGATTTTGAATAATTAAATATAACATACATTTACAAAAAAATTATCAAAATAGGTTCTGTTTTCGAGGGTTTAGAAGTAAAAACCTTCATTGACTCGGCTAACTCTAAGTTCACTAAATTATTTCCAAATATTTTTGAGCTTCTGGATAAACGAAATTATCATTTTATTCCTGCGAAGTCATCGTCATATTACCCTCTGAAACACAAGCCACCAATGAAAGCAAATGCCAGAATGATAACAGATTGACATCTCTAATTTGTGTATTTTAGTTAAATGTTTACTTGCGATCTGATTCTCGAACACTCGAACACGAAAGCAAGAAATTTGTAAAAGCCGTAGGCTTGTTAAGGATATTAGTATGTGCCAGCTGAGTGAGATTACATATCGCTTAATTTAAGGATCAAATAAGACTTTTTATATAGCCCTGTGAGAGTCGATCGGATTCTATGAATATTTTACAACAACCTGGTGTATTATTTGATATTGCTGATCTAGAATGCTTTAATCGTAAAACACTTCTTTTGCGTAGAATTTTAAAAAGATTGAATAAACTGTTCAAATTAAATGTCTTTACGTGACAAATGGCAATTACTTTTTCTAAGAGAACGTTGTTCATTTAAACGCTCGGGTGGAATACCAATTTCTATAAATTTAAATTTGACTGGTGCATTCACAAAGCTAGCAAGACTGGTAAATAATCTGATTTTTTTTTTCAAAATAAACAGGCAAAAACACTCTGAGCTGTCAGCCATTTGATGATTTTCTAATGTAAATATTTTGTTTTATAATATACTCCTGATGTTATAAGCACATGAATACTTTAGGTGCGGCCGCGTGGCGTTTGGTTGCGGCGGAGTGTTAATGTAGAAAAAAAAAAAGGCGAACTTATCGTGCCAGGTTTTCTTTTAATAACACCTAATTAAGTTAACTATAAGTTAAAGATATTAACAGACACCTAGCTGTTGACTGCGGATGTCTTTACTCAGTCTTGAGTCATGATAAATAATTCCCACATTTTTTTAAATCGCCTTATATTAATAATAATAATAATAATAATAATAATAATAATAATAATAATAATAATAATAATAATAGTAATAATAAAATGTCTTTATTTAAAGAATAAATTGCACTTTACATACAATTAATTCATTTAAACAGGCGGAGTCTAGCACATAGCTACTCAACTCAACCTTAACAGTTAAAAATTAATAATTTAAAAATTAAAACTATAAAATTACATCATCAATTACATACAAGTGATACCTATGTGAGATACAAAAATAGTGAAATATAATATATTTAAATAGCCTTAAGGAAAAATAAAAACAGAAATAGTACATAATATGATATACCAGAAATTAATAAATTAACGATCCATTGTTGTAGACACTAGTTGTGATGATAAAAAATAAGATTTAGTTTTTTTATTGGAAGAGATTTGAATGCCTACTTAAATTATTGTGTATATTAGTTGCATTATAAGTAAACGACCTCGTGAATAAAGTAGTGTGAAATTTTGGCAAAGATACTAAATCCATATGTCTTAGGTTAGCGTTATGTACGTTATAACGAAATTTTAATTTATCATGTAGCTAAGGGAGGTAAGAAGTAGATTGTGGACAAAGACAGATAAGTGATAATTATATAAATTGTCTGTAACCAACCAAGTTTGTTTATCTTGTGGGAAATATGATGAAACTTTTTTAATCTAAAAACAAATCGACAACTAACTGTTTATTACTTTTTGTAACCGATGTTTAGTAACGTTATCCAGACAAGAGAAGTAGACTAAATTGCAGTACCTTATTATTGGACAAGAGACTCACAAAGTTTTTATGTATGGTCGTAGGATCTTAAATTAATATCAAACAAAAGACCTTTTGCTTTTTCTGCAACATTTAGGCGCTGACCATTAATTTCTAGATTCAAATTGTCTGATATAGATTGCCTCTTACTTTTAGAACAACAAAAAATTACAGCACATTTATTAGGGTTGAGTTTCAAATTGTTGTTTGAAGCATTTTTTACATCGTTTGGATTAAAAGAGTAGAATAGCTGAGTATCGTCTGCGTAAGCTAAAATTTTTGTAAATTTTGTGCACTCAAAAATATCTGTGGCCCGAGAACTGACCCCTGAGGGACTTCCGATGTAATTATTCCTAAATTTGAGGACTGATCATCAATAATCATTTTTTGACAGCGGTCGCATAAGTATGAGGTGAAAAATTTTACTGAAATGTCGTCAAACCCATAAAATCTTAATTTGGCACATAATAATAAGGAACGTTCAAAGGTATCAAATGCTTTAGAGAAATCTAATAAGACTAAAGCACTCGCATTCCGATCGTCTAAGGATTCTAGAATACTATCGGAAGTATTTAAGAGGACTGTTGTCGTGCTATGCCCTCTTCTAAAGCCAGATTGAACTGGCTTTACTATATTGTTATCAACCACATGATTATACATTTGGGAGTACATACATTTTTCTAAAACTTTCGATAGTGCTGATGTTATAGGTCTTAAATCAGAAAAAGATTGAGGATCAGTGACTTTTGGAAGAGGTTTAACTATGGACAATTTCCATTTATCGGAAAAATATCCGCTTTCGAGGCAACAATTTACAGTATGAGTGATATGCTTATATATAGCTGGTAGACAAAGCTGTAACATTTTAGTACAAATATCATCACTTCCATAAGCATTCGATTTAAGATTTAATACAATACGTTTGATGTCTTCATATGTAGTTAACTTAAACTTAAATACAATGTTTTCATTAAAGTTATTGGAAAGGAAATAGTCTTCGGTTTGCACACAATTTTTTAGTGGACTAAATACCGATAAAAAATACTTATTAATTTCATTAGGATTTTTCAGCTCGGTTGGAATATCTGAAACGTGCTTTCATTTGCTTTATAGAATTAGTAAGCCACGGAGCATATGGCTTAGTAACGCGTGACACAGTTATGGGTGCATGTTTATTAAATAAGAACAAAATTTGTTCACTTAAAAATTTCACTGTATGAACGATTTAGGATTATAAAATATGTCATCCCATGAAATAGAGAATGGGAGAATTCTACTGACGAAAAATTTCTAAAATTTCTATAAATAATCAATTTCGGTTTTTGGCATTTCTGATACAAATATAATTCGCAAAAAATAACCCTATGATCTGAAACAAGGTCAGCATTTAGAGTTCCGGATTTTTAATGTCCTGGCGGAGTTTAGCTGTAGGCTATTCTACCACTCAACCAGGACGGACGCACACACATATACAACATCACAACACCCATTGCCTACGACATTGCTATCTGCCGCAGCTGAGACTCGAACTCAGGAGAGGAGAGCGACTAGAGCGTGTTGTCTCTCACACAACCGCAACCTAGCCCACTGCTACCGTCTCGTCAACACGTGAAAAACGCCACTACACATCCATACCCTAGCCAGGATTCGAACCCGGGACCCCGTGGTCGCAAGCTTAACACATTAAGCACTGCACACCGAGCCGGTTTGAAACATAAATTTCTTGCAAGTATATCAAGAACTATTGATTCTGCAAAAAATATATGCAGGGCATTCATAAATGATCATAAGTCACGTGACCATAAAATGTACGCAACCAACTATATACACCATTGATACTTTCGAATAATAACATCCCGTAACACATTTCAGTGTTATTCTAGTTAAAAGTTAAATGTTAAATGAATTTAGGTAATGTTAATAGTATTAGCATATTGTTATTAATTTATTCATATAATTTTTAAAAAGGCAGTAGAATATTCAGTTATTGATAATAAAAACAAACTTAAATGGAAGAGGCCCTTTAGGGATTTATTTGCGTAGATTTCTGTGAGCTTTTAAATTTTGAAAGTTGATTTTTAAAATTATGATTTTTAGTATTCTATTGTTAATTTATGCATTCAATTTAGAAAAGGGGAATAGAAAGATAAGTTCTAGACACGAAAAAGAAAGTTGAAAGGGAGAGGTCTTTTACATCATTAACAAAATCTGCAAAAGTATTTACGCAAAACTTCCCACTCCATTTAGCAACTTTCATTTATTCATTACCTTTTCTGTATGAGGACTGACCTGTATATTTTTTTAACCGAAAGTATATCAAGTGTTCTTCCTAGCAATAGTGACAACTATATTCCAAATATTATTTTACTCTATATTCTTCATATTTTCTTTCCTGGCAGTTTTGTTTACTTAATGCGAAATATTATCACGTCACATCTTTTCATTAATTTGTTTAGGTGACCACCCTGTATAATTTTTTTATGTTTTTCTGTGACAGTTGTGTTAACTACATACAAATATTATTATCCTCCGTCACATTTTCTTCATACTCTAGAGTGACTACCCTGTATATTTTTCATATACTTCTTCCTTGGCATCAGTTGTGTTAACTTCTTGCGAAATATTGTCGTTCTCTGTCACATTTTTTAATTTCTTTTAGGGTGGTCACACTAGAAGAAATATGTATATTTTTTCATCATTATCGCCGTCCACCACATTTTTATAAGTTTTCTTTAGGGAGACCGCCCTGTATATTTTTCATATTTTTCTTCCTTAACAGTATGCGAAATATTATTGTCCGCCGTCAAATTTTTTTCATTGATTCACCCTGTATATATTTTTTTTCGTATTTTTCTTTAACAGTTGTGTTCACTGCTTGCGAGATATTACTGCACTCTGTCAGATTTTTTCATTATTTTTTGGTGACCACCCTGTGTATTCTTCATATATTTCTTTCTTGACAATCTTGTTAACTTGCCAGATATTACTGTCTTCCGTCAAATTTTCTCGTATACCCCAGTTCGTCGTTGGCAGTAGTATCAACTATCTACCAAATGTTAATCTTCTCCGTCAAGTGATTTTGTAGATATAGCGCCAACAGACAGACAGACTGGCGGCTTTATTTTTCGTAATCTACATACTCTAAAATGAGAAAATCCGGAAAAATCTGGGAGGGTGGTTTTTCACGATTATAATGCTTCCCTTCGCTAAGCAAGGGACGTAAAAGAAAGAGAATGAAAGTCTTGTGTCTCACAACTCTTTTCATATACAACTATATTAGAAACCTGACGTAGTTTCATCTTTAGGCCAAGTGTGTGTGAGTTTGGTCTAATTCCACTGGTTTAAACCAAATAGTCAGCCTCTTCTTTAGACCATGCCTGAACAACATATTAATATAAGCTATATCATTAAAATTGGATTATATCCGTCACACCGAGTGATTGAATGTTGCTAATGTATTTTTATAAGACAAACACCAAACGAATGCAAGTTTGTAGTTGCGAGTTGCCAATCGCGAATACCTATTAAACACGATAGCTTCTGTTAAACTTAGTTTTTTTATTTCAAATTTGGAATATAGTTAAATTAGCTTGGTAGACTGCTCTCTGTTGAAGTTAAGCGACATCCGTCATACGTGGTGATTACTAAAGGCGTGTATTTTGTTTTATACAAATTATGTATTATTATAATTTTTGGAACAAGATGTAACCAAAGTTTTTGATTAAGCACAGAGAATACGAAGAGGTATCTGAAGGATATCGAAACTGCAATATACAGTGCATCTTTTAGGTCTGAATGAACTTGATACATATTAGGTGATATATCAATTTTACATTGAAATATTTAAAATGTTTGTTTAATACTATGAAACGAATAAAAATCACAATCGGTGGTGTGACGTGCTTTTCTTCCAGGGGTCTTGTGCACTAGACGTCTGGAAGCGTCACTTTAGCGCCGGTTAATTGTTGTGGTTTTATTTTTCAGTCAGACTCGGGCGCCACCTTTACAATTTATTTACGTGGGGCAAAGGATCCCACACCAGCCTCCTAGCGCAGCCTGTTTCAGTAGGGCTAGGATAGCTACAAACAGTGAAGAACGGTGATTCCAGAGGTCGTTAGGACAGATTAGACAAACACACACACAGCAGTAAAACACGTGTTTAAAAAAAATTACAGTCTTTATTCAAGAGTGTAAATAAATAAACAAAATCAGGTACTTGTAACCATTACGAATTATAATGTGCCCCAGGCAGGCAAATCTACGAATTCGAAAAGTATGCGACAGCGGCGAGTCGGGTGCGAATACCGGACACCGGAAGAAACTTTTAAATTATTAAAATTATCAGACAACACTCAAGGTATAAGGCGTAGGAAAAGACCTGGCAAAATATAATTCTGGCTGTTAACTTAGGTCGCAGTCAACACCTGGCTCGGAGCGGAGCTAGCAATGTGTCTGATATAAATCAGATGCGGGGTACAGACTTATGTCTCTGACTATTCGTCGGCCATAACGAGGAATGTTCAAAAAGAATCGGAACAGGGTTAGCAATATATCTGATAAATACCAGATGCGGGGTACGGACTTGTGTCCCTGACTATTCGTCGGCCATAACGAGGAACGGTCAAAGAGACTCGGAGCAGGGCTAGCAAGCACAGGGGCCTGTGTTGAACTAACGTAAGTCGCCGGATAGTAAATGATGAATTATATTTCACAAGTCCCTCGTAAACCCTATATTTGAGTTAAAAATATAATAACTTACTGCTGGATCTCTCAATGCACACGGTATAACAGGTAAAGTCTTTTATTGCAGAGAGATAAGTGTTTATAAAACAAGTACAGGCATGGAGGAATCTCACCTAGAGACAGACAGACGGAACAGGTCTTAACACCGTAATCGTGGAATTGTATCTGGTAATTTTGGCGCCAATATTCTTGGCTAAAGTCAGTCGGATGACTGGGTCCGGGTAGGACTATTGCCCTTTACCCCAATACATCGCTGTGACCGGGGACCAGCCTCGTGCAGGGCGGACGAACTTGCTTTACGTCGACCCCACTCACAACTGTGAGCGGTGCAGGCGATTTCGGCCCACCTCCCTGGGTCCTGGCTCGTTGGACCTTGCTGGCTAAGGCCTCTTCTGGCGTTCTTCTGTCTTGATCTTCTTTTCATCGCCAGCTTGTCCCCCCCCGGGGGTAGTTATCGGTCAGTTGGGTGTTTTGGGTTTTTGGCTGGAGTGACTGCCGGTACACAGAATGCCAATTGACATCCTGTCATCCGGATCATCGGTAGGGTAAGGATGAGCTGTGTAGCTCGAGGAAGGGCAGACCTAACTGCATTGGTACCATTTTCGGTCTGCCCAGAGCTAGAGGGACTACAGGTACTGGACGGTTGTTTGTCCGGTACCCGCAGGGTCTTGGGTGGGTGGTTGGGTGATCGTCCTATCTCTTCCGTGGGGTGTCTTCATCGGGCGGTGGTATGTTTTATACTCATCCGTATTCCAGTATCTGCACCTTCGGCCGCTTGTGCCTTGGAGCATCTGCTGGGTCGTAGTCAGTAGCCTCCCTGACCAGTGGGTTCCCATGCTCCTCAGCAAGGGCGTACATCTTCCTGGCTCTCTCCTTGATGATTTCAGTGACCGGGGTGTACTCCAGGTCCCTGAAGATGTCCTCGTTGCGCACGAACCAGGGTGCGTTGACTGCTGTCCAGAGGGCGACGTTCTCTACTCTCTGGATCTGTTGAAGGTAGGTAATTTGGTCGCGGGTTCGCGGCTTTTATACGATTCGCGACGTTAGTGGGGTCGTGTGCAAAATTTACCCATTGAGTGCCTCTAACACATCGCCTCGCCTGCGAACATGCATTGTTCTTATCTACATTTTTAAATTTGAAAACGGATTCAACACTTTCTTATACATAGATTCACATTTTATGATTGGAAAATTATTTTTCAGTTTTATTCCCAAACATTAGTTTTCAAGTTAACAAAATTATTCGAAATAAACTTTTTAATATAGCCAGCCCAAATTAAATTGGAAAATATATTAAAACTAAAATAAAATAGTTAATATAGACGGGCCAAATTGAATTGTAAAATATGGAAACTAAAATAATACAGACGGGCCAAATAGAATTGAGGATTATAAAATACAGTAGCAGACGGCTTATTTTGCTATCAGTAAAATATCTAACGAGGGCAAGGTAAAAATAGATTACAAATTACTATCATTTATTTTATAGGAGAAATGCACAACGAAGTCTGTATTTGAAAAGAACTAAAATTATGTAAAAATTAACACAGAAAATCGCTTTGTTACAGTGGTTTCCGACTGGAAATATTTTCTGAACAATAGAAATAGAAAATATATAAACTCTATGCTTAATCTCAATGGCATGACTCAAAAAAGTGAATTGTTCCTTGTTCGAGTAAAATGTTAATCAAATAGGTATTCGTTGCTCGACTGCAACTTCTACTAATTATTTCCAGGGACTGGCGCTGACTGATAGTGAAAGATATATTAAAATAAGTCATAATTTGTCCTTACTATTGGTTGAATTTAGTAATTTTGTCGCACTTTGCAATCGCAGATACCTACTTCTCCTCTATTGAAGTTAAAATTTGGGTAATTTTTTTAGAACGAGAGCCCATACCATGAGAAAAGTGTACAATCGTATTCATCTGAAAAACCACATAGGTTTGCTATTTAAATGTCAAAGCCAAGAAAATTCAGCTGCCATACTTGTACAGTGAATGGAGACCACAGAACCGACCTCTGAAATTGCTGATAAATACAAAATTTACCGGAAACTAGGTCCCATACTATTACAGTAGATGGAAATAGCTGCCACACAGAATCAGACATGTAATTTTCAAAGTGTCATAGCATCATAGCGCTCAGGCTGGATTTTTGTATATTAATTATTTTTACCGCTAAGCATATGTATAACTGCTATACTGCTCAGGTCAATGGAGGAGTTAATCATACCAACGCAAATGTGTCGGAAGTCGAGGCGTCAATGTATAACATCAAACAGTCAGTAGTGCAAATTTTAAAGCATAATTTATACTGTATTTAATTGTATATATCATACCAAAAACGTGGATGAAAAACTATACTAGGATATATAGTAGAAGCGCATAGGCTTTTTCGTGGGAAATAAAAGATTAAAGCTGGCAGGATATTTTTTATATTCAATTATATCACACTAAATAACAAAATGTTTCTTGCCACCCTGAGATACGCGTCGTTCAGCGCCCACCCTCCCTTAAGCATAAACAATTTAAAATTGCTGTATATCGGAAAGGAATAAAGATACAAATTTCATTTTTGTGTGACAATCTTTATCTTCTAGCATACAATACAATAGTTCATTATGGCTTCCTCGAAATTTTGAATATTTCTAGAGTTAGGTATAACGAAATTATTAACTTTTTTCTAGATTATTTTCAATTGTTTCAAACATAGTGCCTAAACTCCAGCTTTTAGAAAGTAAATGTTTGATTGTCATATGCCATTTAATTTACTATAAACAAAACACAAGGAATTCGCATCATTTGCACAGTTGTGCAAATTTCTTGTAGCCCTGTACTCATAGGAAACCAAGTTTCCCACTTCACTAGAGCTGCGGTTGCATGATGACGACGCCCGCGGTTCCGCTTTCCCAACCTGACCGGCCGCCGATACCGCATCGTAAACTCTTTCTCTACTTTTGCCATGACGGCATTTTTTTACCTAGGAACTTAGCCGAAATAAATCATTGCCCGCCGTCACTACGTGGAGGTGTCCTAGGCGCAAAAATAGAAAAAGAAACAAATGGCATATGACAATCAAACAGAATAAAGAAAACTATACAATTCTAAACAGATCTAAGAAAAAAAAGTAAAAAATCATCAAGGGAGAGGTGTAGGTAAGTGTTAAGTCCAGACGATATTCATCTCTCAACAGGGCAAACTTTGTGCGAAAAAGTTTTCCTAAAAATGTCACTGTTCAGTAATATTTTCCTTTAGATACTTGAAAATTTAAAAGATACCCGTCTCCGCTTACTAGGGTTGATGAGAATATATGCTGAAATGATATTTCTCTATGATGTTTGCAGATTGCGCTTTAATTCTGACTACGGTAATGTGTTTAGCTCGTGAAAATACGCCGGAAATTATATGTTCAGATATTATGTAGAGCAATGTTAATTTAGGGCTATGATTCAGTCATTTTTGGGTACGTTTTCATCCTAAATATAGATTCTACAAGATATTCTATCGTCGCGCATACATTCTGACCTTCAATTCGGTTTCAGTGCCCCAAATTACGTACAGATATAGTGATTAGTTCATGTAAGCTTTTTCTTTCCTTGTTTGGGATTTTTTGGGCATTTTCTAGGTGTTCTTTGAGATTATGTCAAAATTCCTAACTGATCGGCTAATTCTGACCTTATATTCAGTTTCAGCTTCCCAAATCACGTATAGATATTGTGATCAGCTCATTTAAGCTTTTTATTTACTTGTTTGGGATTTTTCGGGCATTTTTTAGGTGTTTTTTGAGGTTATGTGAAAATTCCTAACTGATCGGCCATTTCTGACCTCAGATTCGGTCTCAGCGCCCCAAAATACGTATATAAATTGTGGTCAGCTCATTTGAGCTTTTTATTTACTTGTTTGAGATTTCTTGGGCAGTGTGTGTTTTTTGGGGTTAGGAAAAATGCAAGAGTCAATCCGGCAAAACGGACATCGGATTCGTGTTCAGCGGATCGAAATGCATGGGAATACATAGGTCTGCCTTCTAGCACTCGACATTTTTTTGTGTGTGCCTGTGTTATTTTATTGCTTGATGGAAATCGGCCATATTGGATCAGCCATTTTTAATTACCTTTCTTTCTTTGACATCATAATCTGTTTCAGCGACCTCGAAAACCCTCTTATATGTCAATTTGAATTAAATGCTTTAAAAGGACCACGCAATAATCTTATGGAAATTGGGTTTCGGTCAAATCGTCTGAACTTTGGATATGTTTTAGGTTTCGTCATCCCAAACAAAAGTCTTAATGGGCACAAAGCTCGAAAATCAATACTTTGGGTGCTGGGGAGCTTGAGAGCTCCAAAGCTCCACCACAGATTTATTTATTCGTGCAGTCTTTATAGATTTTTAAATAACTTATTTTTTCGATTTTAATGTCTAGGTTTATGTTTTTGAGGTTGCTGAATTCAAATCCGATGTCAAATTGTCCAAATTGACACTTGACAGCTGTCAATTAGCTGTCAAAGTGCCTTAACAAAGTGCAAACCTTATTTTTATGTTATGAGTTTATGCTGTTTAGGTTCATGTATGATGTGAATACAATAATTCGACAATTGGCAGCTATCAACAGGCTGTCAAAGTGCAATAACAAAGTGCAAATCTTATTTTTTTATTATGACTTTATGCTTTTTAGGTAACTCAGTTCATACATGATGTGAATACAATAATTCGACAATTGGCAGCATAAAGTCATAACAAAAAAATAAGATTTGCACTTTGTTATTGCACTTTGACAGCTAGCTAACAGCCTGTTGACAGCTGCCAATTGTCGAATTATTGTATTCACATCATACATGAACTGAGCATAAACAGCATAAACTCATAACATAAAAATAAGATTTGCACTTTGTTAAGGCACTTTGACAGCTAATTGACAGCTGTCAAGTGTCAATTTGGACAATTTGACATCGGATTTGAATTCAGCAACCTCAAAAACATAAACCTAGACATTAAAATCGAAAAAGTAAGTTATTTAAAAATCTATGAAGACTGCATGAATAAATAAATCTGTGGTGGAGCTTTGGAGATTTCAAGCTCCGTAGCAGCCAAAGTATTGATTTTCGAGCTTTGTGCCCATTGAGACTTTTGCTTGGGATGACGAAACCAAAAACATATTCAAAGTTCAGACGATTTGACCGAAACCCAATTTCCATAAGATTATTGCGGGGTCCTTTTTCAACTTATAATAATTTCGTTACAAAAAAAAATTCCTTTTGTTTAAATAATTAATAAACGATTTTCTCACGATTATATGTTTATAACTTTCTATTTTAAGCTATGTAAAAGTGATATCAAGAGGTTTTAGGAAAATCGAAGCCTCCCGTAATTATGCCGAAATAATACATATTTTCATTTCGCGCGGACGACGACTTTCGACCAATATAGTGAAATTTAAAGTACGCGAGTATTTAATCGAGTGTGAGTTTTATTAGAAAAAGGCGATTTAAAATGCCATGGTGTTTACAAAAAAGCATTTTTTTTTAAATAACTTTGTTAGGAATAAGAAATGGACAAGAGTGCTAATAACCTTTTTTGTTCCTTAGTAAAAACAAGACAATCTAGCAAAAAAACGAACATTTTATCTTTAATGGTTTAAGAGATATAATTCATTAACCATTTTATCCCTTAAGAGGCGTCAGGGGTGAGGGTCGCGTGATTGGCGGTGGAAAGAAAGGTTTTGTTGTTGACAAATGTACATACTAACATATAATATAGGTGCCGTGCTTTAACAATTTAATCATCAATTTCCCACGAACCCCCTATTTGTCGCCCTATGCGGTTCCACTAATATGGAAGCCTGTATAAAAAATACCGTTTAGCAACGTTTGGCGCGACCTGACGCATAGTTTTCAATGTATTTGCATAATAGTAAACTTATTATATAACGAAAGTTTTAAGTGGAGGAAGGGGGGTGAGCGTATCAACAATCAAAATTTTGAAGGGCGTCCGTCTACGATTTCAGTGCTCTCAGTGTTGTGTTTATTTTTAAATTATTTTATTAGGTCCATGTGGCCACAATTTTATCTTATCCGAGTTTTTAATTTTGCCTACGGCAGACAGGAGCTACTAGCCCACATCTCTATTTTTCTCAAAGCCAAGCCGGACCTATCCCGTCCAGCCTCACACTCACCTCGGCGGTGTTCGCCGTGGTTGTCTGGCTGGCTCCGGGTAAGGATCCAAGGAGGCCTATATCTGTACCAAAAATATTGAATAAAATATTGTTGAGTTGAGTTGAGTGCTGTATTTCGATACTCCAGTGAAGCAACTGTCAGCGCGGTTAGTACTTGGATGGATGAAATCTATCTTGGGAAACTCAGCGATCGCGTCCCACCTTCTAGCGGCTTGCATATCAGCGTATACGCGGAAGCTATGTAATTTCATGACGAGAATTGCGTAGTGGATATACCATCCTTCGGAGGGGATGTGAAGCAGGCGGTCCCATTTCTATTAAATGTTAGTCAAGTAAAAGATCCCTGCTCTTCTCAAGAGAAGGGGTTCGGCAAAATTTCTAGGTTGAGGGGTCGGTGATAGGTCCTGGTAGAGGAAATAGGCAGACGTTAAATAAATAATTAGAAAAAAAAAGTGGAGGAAGTTACACAAAAGCCACGTTGCGTCGAACGTGTAACTCCAAATGTGCGTAATTGCACACAACTCGAGTTGTGTATCATACTTTTACTACGACCACACTTATTTCCATTAATTAAAATAAAAATGGTGTTAAGGATTTGATGAAATATATGGAAAAGTACCAAGGGGGTGATTTTTGAGTAGGTTGAAAAATGGATTTCATTTTAAAATTTTGTTACTTTTTATATATGATTATATTGTAACTGTGAAAATACTAAAAATAGTAATCAATTGTAAGTATCAAGGAGATGGTTCTTAATGGAAAATTACGTATTGTTTAAAAACTATGTAGCTTTGCGAATATTTTTCATAAACCTCCGAAGGTTTCCGAATTATTTTTATTACTTTTCTTAAATTTACATAACCTCTTGCATAACATAAAAAAATTAAACTTGTACTACTTGGTAATCATAAATAGAATTTATTATGAATTTTAATTGATAATATCAATTTTCGTATATTACATTTTTCCAGTCAAATTTTAACTGATTGTTATTAATTAAATTTATTTAATGTCCCAACAGTTTTTTTTTTAATTCAGTTCGCTTCGCACATCGAAACACAGGACTTTAAAATGTTGGAATTGAAACAAGAATACTGGAAAAATCCTATAGAAACTTTTTTTCTAAAAATTACTGCATTCAAGTGCGCAAACTCTGCGACTCTTGTAAGCGGAAATATTTGGCAACTGACATTCAAGTTCACGAATGAACAATATGTTTTATTGTGTATACGCAGAGCATTTTTTTCTCATGTATTGTCCTCCATGTGAATATATTCCAATTTATTGGTTTATTTCCATTCATTTACAAACAATTATTGTTAAATCATCTTTATAACCCAATGAGTATAAGAAACCATATTTCACAATCAAATAAATGTATTGTAACGGAACTATTACTAATCTATTGAAAACAACATTTTGGCAGTAAAATCGGCAATAAAAGTATCCTTTAGAAATAAGTATTAAATGAACTGTGAAATCTAGAGCATCCCTAATACCATTCACCAAGAGTAAACAAATAAAACAAAGTTCAATGTCAAGTCACAAAAACTTACATGAAATATCTAACTCAAAATTTATTTGACCAGTAAAGATGTTAAATGCATGATATTGCTTATATCATGCTTTTAACGTCTCCTAACATATTCTTGCTGTGACGAATACAGAATTTAGAAGTTTTGGAAAAATGTAACCTTATTTTTAATGAGTATAGTGCAATATTTTTATAAATTTGCAAAACTTTTCCGTAGTAGTTATTACCGGCACGGAAGTTCAGTCAATTAAGGCGCATTATGTGGCGACTGTCCATTGCGTTCTGGGTTCGAGTCCCACCTCCGGTACTCTGACAATGCCGGTTTTGAAAAATGTAATTTTAAGGGCGCCGCACAGTGTGGCCAAACGGTCAAAAATCGTTCTCTTTTGAGCTATCTATATATTTTTTTAAATACTTGCAAAGTAGTCTGAAATATTGAGTTACTGCCGCTTTGACGAATTTTATTTTTTTTACCTCATTTAATAATAGTGTGTGGGTTTACCTAATATGACTTCTCGAAAAATCGACCATTTTTTTCTTAATAAAAATGTATGCCCTCCACCCATACAAACGGGGAGGTTACAGCAATTGATCCAAAATCTAAAATCGCGATAATACCAGATCTTTACATTTTAAAGTTCCAGAAATACGAAAAAGTGATTTTCTTAAAATAGCTGTGCGTATGTAGGTGTGTATGTATGTACGTATATGGACATGATAGCCCCGAAACTAGCGATGATTTTTAGGACATTTGGCTTTAAGCACATAAGATGTCAAGTTTTTGGTGCACATGAATAATTTACAAGAAACAGTGTAGAGACATATACGCACCAGTAAACGCGCTGGCACACATACACTAACACGCACGTGCAGATGTGCCAAATACTAAAATTTGATGAGCTATAAGTCACGGCTAATTGTTAATAGTAATTTTTGAGCTATAATGTCACCACAAGAAGTAACCATCGCTCTGAATTTAATATTTGTATTTTCTTCGATCATGCATACATTTAAAACTTCAGCGTACACGTAAATTATTAAACTAGTTTAATACTTGTCAGGCTGCGGATGGCCCACATTGTAACATTCTCTTACAATCTTGTAAATTATGGTTAAATATATGTATAATTGATTTTATTTTAAAAACTGCAGACAGTTAGAGTCTATCATAGCACGACTTGTATAAATGGTTGACTAAACCATCAGTCCATCAAATTTGTTTTACCTTTCGTGATTCTCCAGCTAAAAATTTTGTATATATAATTAAAAAACAAAATTAAATAAAAATAGAAATATGTATAACATTGGTTGTACTGATAAATTGATTAAATGAATTACGCATGTTAGACACCTTGATCATTACCTTCCAAAATGATGTGATGGTACGTTTGACACTTCATCTTAAATTTCATAAATTTATGTTAGATTTCAACAACGATATCTTGATAATTTCTAGGCCAAATTTTCTTAAAAGAAGTATATCACTTGAGTGAAAATAAACGTGTTGAATTTTATTGAGAGGGAGTCAAGTGACTTTTTGAGTTAATTTGCATCTGCATATATCTACGATAATTTTTTATGTTCTGCACGAACAACACACGTGGTGAAACGAAGCCATCTTAGCGTCCCTTCTGGTGTGAGATTTCAGCGAAGTAAGACTTCTTTCTAATGTAGTTTTTATGTATAAGCATAAGCTTATATGCTTAATTAAGAAACTGAAACGCCATAGTGACGTAGGTCATGGTAAATAGTTCATTAAATTTAAATTATTGTATTATCTCATATTATCTTCTTAGGAATATTTTCAACTCTTAGGAATGCAAATTTCTCTCACATGTGGCATTCATTCTTTTGGTTGTTCCACCTAATGGAAAATAAATAATTTTACGGAGATAGTGAGCAGAGCAGAGTTTTCAAATATTATCCAAGTATTTAACTACTCCCTCGTAAGAGGCACCACATATTCTTTTGATTCTTCCACCTCATGGAGAATAACTAATCTATTGGAATCTGTACGGAGATGGATGAGTGAAGACAAAAGCACATTTGTCTTTTTCTGAGGATAAGCAGTTTCCCGGGATAAAAGTTTACTAAGCAACGTAAGGTCCAGGATCCTACAGGTTGACTGACTTAGCGACAGCAATTAAGTAAATTACATCATTGTGAATTTTTGTATAGTCGAAGCAATGGATCTTTGAACTGACGTCACTAATGCAGGTAGCAATCAAAGACTATCGTTTGTATGTTGGCATCTCACTACTTGCAATAGAACTTCTTGGAATGGATATAAGGATGTATGTCTTCCACACGCCCGTCCTGCGCATTTAATTTGAGGGTATTGTAACGCATACGTCTAGACTACATAGAAGCGCATCGGTCTCGTGATTAAATTGTCAATGGCACACATATTATTTGTTCTTCTTAACGCAATTCATAATACCTGAATTCGCAAGCTAGTAATTTGGATTTTTGTCCTAATCGAGTCTACTGCCAATTCCAATCTGATTCTTTATGTCTAGTCTAATCCGATTTATTATTATTAATCATTATTAATAATAATATTAATTACTATTTTAATAATAAATTTGCCCCGTCTATGGCATGAAATCATTTTCATCCTTTAACAACTTAGTGCAGACAAAATAGGGCGATGACGTCAGTTCAAAGATCCATTGGTCCGATTATAAGGAAATATCACCAGGTATACTATGATTTAACCTTGAGCTAAAATCATTATAGTATTTTATATATAAAATTTCAATTAAAATTCTTCAAAATTTCATTGCCATATGACATATATACATTGTATGATTAAAAGTACAAATGTCAACATCTCAGTTAAAAATTTGTATGATACCCAAATATGAAGTTATATTAATTCATAATACCTACTTGATTCATAAAATTTTGTATCAACTTGTGGGAGGTACCAAATAAAGCTGTTAACTTATTAGTATGTTGTTTTATTTTAAATCATAAAGATATACAACAAACTTACAAAACGAGTACGATCGAAGCAACGCGTGACGCGTGGCAACAAAGTAAACAAAGTTGCTGCGTAGTACCAACTTAAAAGTTCTGTATATGAAAATGGCATTAGCGCGTTGATTAAATTTTTTGTTGATACTTTATGATGTCAGAATATTTGCAATGATGACGTCCAACGCTTGATAAATTGGAGCACTATACCTGCATATCATAGCGCATTATACTGTCTAATTTTAAAAAATGTATAATGTACATATTCTCTTTTGTCAAGTTAAATTGAAAATTGTATCGCTTGCATGAAGTTCGACACTAGATCAAATATTTGATTTGTTTATTGCATTTTTACAAACAGAATTTAAATATTCAAGTTTGCGCTCCACTTGTATCGTGATATAACGAGGCTTAGACTATGCAGTGGCGACAGGAAATTAAACTGCCAGTAGAATTTATCTACGAAGAGTAGTGATTTTTATTTATGGAAATTCTAAATTTCCGGCACATTGTTATTAGTTCAATAAAAAATGTACGTGCACTTTTCGCCTTCAAATTAATTTTCCACTATGAAAAATGAAAGATACTCTTGAATATTTGCGTAACTTCTATTTCACACAATGCTCGGAAATGATCGAAGGAATAATTCATATCGAAGTTTATTTCAGGATGTTGGGTGACTAATATACTATATAACTAATAGTGATGTTCAATCGACATCTATTTCTGAAATAGTGCTTATTAGAATCTGTACCTCTACTTTTTCTCTCGTCTCTCAAAAAGTCTAATTCTACTTATAATATGTTGGTCCTGTGAGGTCAAAGATCGAATCAAATAAGAGTTGTTTAGTAACTGAGGTTTCCCTATATTTTTGGGTGTATACCTCCTTCGGAGATTTGTACGTCCGTTGTACTAGTAGATTAGCCAGTTATTTTTAGATGGTGAAGTAGGTAATAAAGCAAACTAAGGTACAGTATATCTTTTTACCTGTTTCCATTTACAAGAGAGAAGGTTAATCCGCTTGTATCACATCACGCCTAAGTTAGCAACGAGTAACTGATGCGCAATCCTGGCAAAACAGAGCTAATGCTGTTCACTAAAAGGAGAAAAATAAGCGGCTTCCAGGTTCCCTCTCTTATGGGCACACATTTGCGTCTTTCCCGCATAGTGAGGTATCTAAGGGTAAGCCTAAACTCCAAAGTGTCGTGGAAGGACCACGTTTAAGCTCAAACGAGAAAAGCCTGTGCATCTCTATGGATGTGCAAACGCATCTTTGTTTCTAAGTGGGGTATAAAACTATCCTCTGGGTATAACAGGTATAGGTATAACAGGAATCAGGACCACTCCAACAATTGCAATGGAAGCCGTTCTTGGACTCACTGCCTTGCACGTTGAAGTGGAGTTCGAAGACAGGAAAACAGCAAACATACTGTTAAAGAATGGAATATGGAATATGACGGGCCAAGGGCTAGGGCACACTCTTGCTCTACTGGCAGGACACCAGGTTATCACTCAGTCAGGGGATTATCGATGTCTCCCCGTCTATACGTGCACTGTTAAAGACTGGAATATGGAATATGACGGGGCAAGGACTAGGGTACACTCTTGCTCTACTGGCAGGACACCAGGTTATCGCTGAGTCAGGGGATCACCGATGTCTCCCCGTCTATACGTGCACAGTTCCATATAATCCCTAGTCGAAGCGATTGGGAATGCGATAAAATGCATCTTCTAAGACCTGGTGATCTACAGATGGATCGAAGATTCAGATGGAAACGGGCGCAGGCATACATGCATGCAAACCAAGGGCTCATATATCGGTGCCGGTTAGTATTTATCCTAGTGTATTCCAAACGGAATTATATGCCATACTATTGTGCGTAACCGAAAATCTCAGAGGAGGCTTCGCAGATAAACATATTTATATACACAGAGAGAGAGAGAGAGAGCCAGGAGGCTTTGAGGGCTCTTGCATCAAACATGCATCTAGACTGGTGCTGAACTGTCAAAATATTTTGACGGAGCTCTGCGAACGCAAACCAGTTAAACTCATATGGGTGCACGGACACAGTGGTGTGGAGGGCAACGAAGAAGCAGATCGTCTGGCGGGAGAGGGAGCGAATACTCCCTTTTCTAGCTCTGAGCCAGCTTTCGGTCTGCCAAGGAGTCTGATTCATTCAGAACTAGGCCATGGCACAGTTTAACAACTACTGGTCTCAAGCCTCCGGAATGAAGCAGTCAAGACTCCATACTGCTTTTACAGTAAAATGGTTGCTTGGGCTCGATAGGAAAAAAAAGAAACGGGTGGTAGGTCTAATAAGAGGACACTGTTCTCTGAACAAGCGCCTACATATAATGAGTTTGAGAGATGCAGTTGCGCTTCATGAGAACATCAAGGTATAGGTATCTCGAGAGGCAATTTTTGCAGTCAGAGGAGCTACTGGATCTACCTTGGAACAGACTGCTCTCTTTCGTGGAACGCACTGACCTTTTCTGGGAAATCTTATATATCGCGAATGTGCAATGGACTGACAGGCCTGAGTACTGCGGTCTCGGAATCCGCTCGCGTTCTTAATAATAATAATAAAAACGGATGCTTATGTGTTGAAATGAATCAGGATATATTTCCTGTACTATTTATCCTTTAACAAGCAAGATTACATATATAAGAGAGCATAATGCACCTTTCGGATGAAACACAAATTACCTTACCAAAAGCTGCCCATCTTTCGGCAACGCCTATACCATAATCTTTATCGAAACATGAGCTATTTACTATACGTTTTTCCAGTCAACCTTTTCCTTTGTTCCATTTTGTCATTTTTTGTCTCACCTTTTTATTTTTTAATTACTAATTACTAATCAAATTTAAAAAACATTTATTAGAACCATTTAATGACCCAAATTAGAATTTTTTTTATAAATTCAGCACATCAGCATAACTGCTCTCTCTCTCTCTCTCTCTCTCTCTCTCTCTCTCTCTCATTATATGTAGCAGTTTTTTCCAGTGATTTTTTTCTATCTCAGCTAATAAACTATGCAAGTGTCTTATTAATAATTTTTTTTTTATTATTTTTAAGTTTTGTTAAGTCCCCTGGATATTTTAATACCTAAAAAATCTGGAATAATACCATATTTTAATTGTTTTAAACTCAGTCTTGCCACTTTCCAGTAAGCCTACTTTGTTACGACTTATTTCACTTTGGAATGAAAGCGACGGGCAATATGTGCAGCCTCCAGCCTTTCAATTGCCACGGCGCCCCGTGACCGTGGATGCTCGGCTGGATCAGGGTGCGAGTATCCGAGTATCTTAATTGTACAAAAACTGCAAATAAATTTAATTCAAATTGAGTTTATTTTGACGTAAATAAAGTATACCTAGTTTTGCAGAAATCAATTCCAGATGGATAGCAACTAAAAATGGCAGTATTTCTCATTTTCTTCACCGTTTGTGGTATAACTCGAAACGAATGTAATATTTCTTAAAAAGTGTACAATATATTTCTTTTATTGTATGATGACAAAAATAAATATTTTTGTAATATATCGTAATTTTGTCGGTTTTTGGCAAAAAAATGGGAGATTACCGGCAAAGCAAAAAAATTACAATTTTATACCCTCTTCAAGTCCTCATATCTATGGCACATCCGACTTCAATTGAAGACTTCTATATGGGCTCATTTTTTTTTTGTTATATGACGTAGTTTAAGGGACATGTAGGTGAACATTTTTGCGTATGATTATAATGAATTTAGTTCATGATTTATTTCGTTATATTTGATATATCAAACAATAAAATGGGTCTCAGACAGGGGTAGTTTCAACGTCCTTGTCAAAGAAAAACAAGGAAAAAGTTATAGGAACAAACTTTTGGCATATTTAAATCTTTAATGTAGAATTCCCTTAAAACAAAACAAATTTCGACGTGTTAATGTTAAAATTCTCCTAACTTAACAAATATATGGCTTATTTTAATCAATAATATAGGACTCCCTTAACACACAAAATATGATTGAGAGACATTTTGAACAACACCGCAGGGTCTAGATGTGTCTGAAATTATATATAATTACGATTGTAAAATTGGCGTGGAATATTTTTATTTTTAAGAAAATTTGTCCTGCCGATTAAATAAAATGGTCTACAACATAGAACATTTTACTCTAGATAAAGTCCATTTAGTTTTTTTTGTAGATTATCATAAATAATTTCTTCTTTACATCAATGCAAATACACTTAGTGAAGATCACATGGACTTGATAATGCTATAATAAAATCGTAATAACACATTTGGAATTTAAAATAACCGCCGCCAAGAGGAATCCGAGAACTTCAAAATAGCCTCAAAATAGGCTCATTTAACAATTTTTTGTTATTACATATTCTGAAAGAGCTTGGTGGGTATAGGTAGGATTTACTGACGCCGCCTTCATGTATAAAAAAATTATTAAAGTCGGCGCGCTTAAAAACGCTCGGGATAACCATGTAGTCGAGTTGTGACGTCAGATGGCTGAACCGCCCAGTGAACACGTGTGAATGCAAGTGTCTAACTCGTTCTGTAGAGCAGCGATTTAGTAAGTCTGTCGTCTCGTTTTTTTTTTTTTTTTGGCATAGAACCAGGTCAAACATGTTAGGTTCCTTTGAGTATGTCACCGGGCATATGAAATCATATTTTACGACATTTTTTTGTGGTCTGGAACTTTTTAAATCAATAAAAAGTGAAAAAAATGTATTTTTAAAGAAAATTGTTTTTTTGTTTGTTTCCACCGCCATATCTTTAAAACTATTAAAGGTATCGAAATTTGTTTTGTGTCAAATTAAAGCACACACTGTAGAGCTTTTACCAATATAAACGGTTTGGGCACAATTCGCACTTTCATTTCTCTAAAAATCAGATAAACTAAAAATATATATTTTATGTATTGAAATCTTCACCAATCGATAAACTTTTTTATTTTTGAAAATATTTACATACATGCAACGAAGAAAATAAAGCCTAACAATCACAAAAGTTTTCGAAACAATATATTTTTTCCTAAAATGTACGGTTTGGCAACAGCGATTTTTTTTATCAGCGCCAAATGCAACATTGGGACGCAATTAATACATCTGGCATCCAGGGTTGGTCAGATTAGTCGCGTAGAAGTGGCGGTTGTCGAAAATCATTAAGTATTCATTGTTCGGATAAAAATTGTGTTAATCGAGAATGTGCTTGTTTTAAGGAAGGCCTAAAATGTTGCAACGAGTGCAAATGTCGTTCCTGTAACAACATTATTAAAGATTTCGAGGCAGATATGAACGAATTAGAATGCTATTAATGTAGGGCCTACATAAACTACATACTACATATTTATCTATCCAAATAGAAAATTTATTTCAACCATAAAACTCATTAGAGAATATTATTAAGGTATTGTGCAAATCACAACTTACACACTTTTTATACTCTTCGCAAAAACGAAGAGTATATTGTATTTGATCGGCACATTTCTAAAATCGTAAATATCGCTCGCAGACAAAAAATTTTCATATCATTGTGTTAGTGAACGAATGTCCGTCTGTCCGTCCGTCCGTCACGTTTCTTGTAAGCACGATAACTTAAGAAAGAAAAATCCGATTGTATTGAAATTTACAAAGTAAGTTAGTGTTAGCTAGTGGAAGAATCCTGTTTTTGAAGAAAATCGATCAGTAAATAAAAATGTTTTTTTTTTTTTTTTTTTTTTATGAATTTTACTAATAGATATTTCATAAAGTGAAATGTGTATGTATGAATGTCGAAAGATATATATCACAGACAATCAATTTTTCAGCAATAGGTGGTGGCGCAGCGGCTAAAGCTTTGCGTTCCTCGTTAAGCTTTTCCCGTATCAGCAATCCAACCTTTTGAAACAGTGCGCGTGTGCGTCAGTGCGCGTGTGCTGAACAAAAACTCATTTCTCTAGCTTTAAGTAGTTTATAAGTGTTTTAAAACTATTCTCTAGTTGTGAATTAAAAAATTGTTAGGTTTAAGTCTTATTTGTTTTTAGACAGGAGTCCTAACTCCACATTCGATGTATTGTCCTAACTTGAATTGAACCCGCTCCATCCGACCGTACATTCACCACGGCGCTACGCGACGTGGTTATGCGGTCGGCTCTGTACCGGGATACGATTCAGGTACATGTTTGTATGCTAAACATCTAATAAATATTTTTGAATTGAATTGAATTGCTTTGCGTTCCAATCCAAAGGTCCCGTGTTCGAATCCCACACAGGTCGGACATTTTTTTTTTCATATAATTTTTTCACAACAATATCAACAACAACAATATCACAAAATTTAGGATGTCCAAAAACTAACATTATTTACAAGAAAACTGCGAAGAATATCCTATAGAGTGTGTAACAATTATATATAAGAAGCTCAGTAAATTGGCGAAGAGTACGTTTTTAGCTTGTTTATTTATTATGAAAATACCTACTTTCTGTATATTGTTGCCCTAATCTGGGCACGCTAATATACTAGTTAGGTAAATACTTTAAAACACCCATTATTGGAGAACCAATCAAAACAACTACTCTTCTAGCTAATACTGACGATTAGGGCAACAATATACAGAAGTTGTGATTTGCATAATACCTAAATAATATTCTCTTATCATAATGAAAGCAAATAAATAAAAAATAATTAATTGTAAAAATAAAACTCATTTTATGCGTACGTTTTTACTTTCATTCATTTAAAAATGTCTAATAAACTTACTAATTAGGTGGGTAGTTAGTAACACTGATTGATATTTATAGATTAAGTATTTATATCTACCTACCTGTCTTTTTATTATTAAAAGGAGACTATTTTATATTTATTGTACAATTTCTTAATATTAACAACATATGATCAATACTACTGTACAATATATGAAATATTGAACAATAATGTTGATCCCTAGATGCTTTTGATCACTACTGGTTTTGTATCTATTGATATAAGTTAACTACTACATACACCCCGACCGGGACCGTCAGATCGTTGCAGTCGGCAGGCTTGCTACAGCCGAGCGCACAAGAATATGACTTTGGCCCGCTGACTCAATACTATGAACGGGACATGAAAAATTTTTATCCTAAAAACTTTTTTCAACTATTGGCTTCAATTTGTACGCAGCAAATTGAAGCATATACAAATTTTCATAAATAAATTTTTTTCCCGATTGTCTAAAATTACGCTACTGAAAATTCCTGAGTTCCCTATTATTTTTCCAACTTAAAAAAAAATGAATCTGGTTCACGTGGGACGTTGTTCGAGGCACTATTGTATGTACTTCAATCTAAAAAAAAAATAGCTTGATAGCACAAATGTTTTCAGAGATATAGCGGTAGAGACGTTAAAAAACATATTTCATTAAAAATCTATTTTTTTGAGTTTTTCCGAAATAAAAAAGTTCTCGACCACCAAAAAATGTAAAAAATGATTGCGTGTACACGATTATCTTACCAAAGAATCCCACTAAGTCTGGTTTGGTTCTACGTCGTTTTTTTTTCTCGAGAACTAAGCGACTTTACTTCCAGATTAATATAGGTATAGGCGCACGCCAAGTCACGTCACTCTGCGGACTGTTGGCCGGCCGAGCGTGTTTCTATTCAAATGCGAATATCTCTGTGGCTATTGGTTTGTTATACTTTAAAATGTGGAAGAAAAAGTAGGAAACTGCCATATCACTAAATGACCCTAAATTTTCGTCCCATACTAATTTTCATATAGTTCCAGTGCTGCCGCGACGTACATTCATTTCATACCAACCTTTAGTTAAAATTAGTTATCGATAAAAACACTCTACAAACCTTGTACCCAAAAGATGTCAAATTGAAAACCAAATTATATGGACTGTAATTAGAATTTCTGAAAAATTATGTAGGTCAAGAGAAATGAAGTATTTAAATAAAATAGATACTTTATTAAAATAACATTTAAATTTTGTTAAATAACAGCAAAACAATAGAACAATAAAAATTAAATCATTTTTATAACATCATTTTCTTCAGATCTTTTTATTTGGTGCCTTAGGAATCTAGAAGTAATTATTTGTAAAGTAATATTACAGTAATATTAATAAATATAACATTTTAACCTTTCTATTTCATATATTAATCGCAATTGCCATTTAAAAAAGGTTAAGTGAATTTTTTTCCATTTCGTGTGCTTCGTCTCGACGAAAATATTTTTTATTGTGGAAATTAATAGGTTGCCTGTTCCACCCTCATCACATAAAGAACTACACGTTCAGATAAACTCTTATTTTTCTCAAATAAACAAATGTTTCAACACGGCAAAAAAACTGTTTTATTAAAATAAGGTTTTATAGATAGCTTTTTCTTTCTAACGGTTTCAGGTCTCATCAAAATATTTGTCAAGAGTGTATTAAGAGACCAGTTTTTCTAGTTTTAAAAATAACTTGAAATGTATTTATTGCATATACAGTGTGATACACGTAAGATGAAGATACCCATGTATTCAATTTATTTTTAATAGAGACCTGAATTTTGGTACAGAGGTAGAACTTTATGAGCTGCATTTCTTAGAGTACTCAACTCAAATGTCAGGTGTAAATAACCCCAGCGTACTGCGACCTCGTATAGGACAGGTTCTCAATATTTTGCGTCACGTTAGGGACATCGAAAAAAGTTACTGGAAAAAGTTGTTCAGAACCTTATTACAAGCTTTTACTTAACTTGCCTTGTTAGTATAGGTCAAATCTTGCAACTGAATTTTAAAACAGTTATCCCAACCGATTGAGCTGAAATTTTGCATACACGTTTAGTTTGGATGACAATGCATGGTTAGCTAAGTGATGTCATTCTAAATCCAATATGACGGACTCTCAAAGATGGCGGACCAGTTATTTTTTAAAAGCTTGTTTTTAAAAAGTTTTTTTAACCTCCCCACAATAAAATTGTGGGAGGTTACTACAATTAGTCCAAAATCTAAAATTGAAATAACATCAAATCTTTACGTTTTGAGGTCCCAGGAGCCCAAAAAAATGTGGTTTTTGAAAAATGTCTGTGTGTGCGTGTGTGTGTGTGTGTGTGTGTATGTTAACACGATAGCGTCGAAGCTACTAAACGGATTTGGATGAAACTTTACATAAGGGTTTCTTTAGTGCTCCAGAAGATCTGAGAAAGTTTTGGTTGAGATCAGATTACGTTTAGTGCCGTTTTGGCACAACAAGTTATTTATTTTATCATTACTTACAATTTGTAATCGATCCATTGATAAGCAGTAAAAATTCCAATTTCAACGATATATCATACTTACCCTTTCAATTTGGTTTCCGTTAAAAAAATTAAAAAGAATTCGTTATATGTGCACACATGACAGCATCCAAAAAATATTATTGGTATTATTGTTAGGGGAAAATGTATTTTGATATCTGTCAAAATATTTGGGTTGGTAACCTTTGTAAATGTTGATTTATAGGTTATGTTACGTAACGACACAGCTAACCTCAAAAATATATATTCCTTAGGATTAAGAATATTACGTAGCTACTATGAAAATTTCTGCCTGGTTCTCGTACTTTCAACTAAAATCTAGTACAGTGTAATATTTATGAAGTTCTAAATACTTTGTCCTAATAAAAATAGGACTCTTTTTGTAGGTTGGAAATCTAACTTGTAATTAGCAGTCTATTTCTATTAATCAACAATGTAGAAAAATTATTTGGATGAATTTTTAAACATTTGTTTGGAGCCATTGTGGCTCCAAGCTAAAAATGCGTATACAAACATTAAAAATGAGAATATACTTGAAAAACTTAAACATGTCAACAATATCAAAACTTATTTTAGTTGGTTTTTCTTAAGGTAATAATTGTTTATAGCCGTGTTCGGATATTACGTCTGATTGATGGGACGTGTCACAATCGTTCATTTAATGCAAATCGAGCTAACTGAGCTAAATCTTAAACGCTATATTACACAATAAAGGCCTCAGATGAAGCTCGACTTGCTCGGACCTTTTTGATCGAGCAGGAAGATTTTAATTTGACGCATGCATAGTCAGCTTGAACTATCCATAATGTTATTGACTCGTTGAGGTTAGAGTGTCAATAGTGTCATTTGGGCTAAATTCTGTGTTATTATTTTTTTTCGCTATCCAATGTTCTACAAAATCTTCGAAACGTTATCTGTTAATACCCTTATAATAACCGGCAATTGATTAACATGCAACATAAACAAACCTGAGAGGTTATGGTTTAACAGATTGCTTGTTGTCCACTTCAGTTCGTTCGATATTTGTTCATGAAATAAATTTCTCCAAAGTCAAGTGTAATTTATCTGTTTACTCAGTGCTCTGATTTCGGATGTAATATCCAAATACAGCTGATAAGGATCCACCGTGAGGGGAGGTTCCAGCCGCTTCCAGTAGCTGCCAATTTTTTTAATTATAATTTATTTTAATCTTGGATCCCGAGTTTCGAGACAAAATTCGAATTTTGAAATTTTCTGTCATTTTCACTAGAACTTTTTATCAGTTTTCACTAACAGGTCATGGAAACAATTTTAAATTGTCAATATTAAAAAAAAGCCACGATAAATTATTATTTATTCAACAAAATTCGAACAGGAATTCAAACAAAAAAAAAGTTATCGCAAGTAGTTTCCTTCAACTAGCCCATCTTCAAGTATGCATTTCTCAAGATTTTTGCGGTTATTGTGGCAACTCTACTGAGTTCTGATAGATTTATTTCACGGCCGTCTGCCTTATTCTCTCACAAAGTTCTTCTGGATTTAGATGCCTTGATTTGTAGACCTTAATCTCGATATAGTACCCCAAAAATAAAAATTGAAAGGTGTGATGTCAGTGGAGCGAGGAGGCCACAGTTCAAATGGAGTATTTCTGCCTATTCAACGTAATGGAATGTTGATTTAACCATTCTCGGATCAGTCGAGAATTATGTATGAATGCACCACCTAATTGGATGTATATTTCTTGTCGCACGTTGATAGGTAAATTTTCAATATTATCTCAAAACTCATTGTTAAAGAAATTAAGCAATCATTTAGCATTTAAGGTGTTGTAGAAGAAAAACGGACCGAATATTGTATCACCTAAAATGCCGCACCGTACTTTAAATTTGAGTATTGGTCTTTTCAGTTGATAACCCTGTGAGAATTTTCTGTAGACCAGTATCTGCAATTTTGAAAAAATATCACTCCATTGGTAGTAAACGTAGTATCATCAGTAAACACGACTTTCCTTAAAAAAATTCTATCGTTCAGAAAACTTCCTTAGACCCAAAGGCAACAATCTAATCATTTAATATCGTACTTTCTCTCAAGGTGAGCAAGAGTTTTGGCTTGAATTGCCTTATTTTGTGACGAACAAGGAAGGCACTTTCTAATTTTTTCTCTACTGACATTCAATTCTACAGCCCTTTGACGTGAACTCATTTAGGGATCTTCACGAGTTGAAGCATATGGGCTCATTCACGACCGTCTTTAATGTGAACAGGCCGGAGTGTACGATGTGGCAACGTTGCAATCTTAAACTCTGCCAGTCCTACTAATAGTCTATGTAATGAAGGAAAAAATAGCGTAAACATTTCGTGCAAAGACGAGATTACCTTCCCCCCCATTTTCGAGGGTGCTGAACACGATGGCAGTGGTGGGAGAAGTTTTTGACAGCCCCAACTCCCTAAAGCGGCCAAAAAACATCCCTTTTAACCACCCCTTTTATGTATCCCTTTATGTTTTCATATATAAACTGATCTGGGAAGTGATTTATCGACGGATTATACTTGAAATTATATGGAAGAGGGTTATAGGGTAAGTGGAATCCAGCATGAAAATATTTTTATGACAAAATAAATTATTTGCTTACAATTAATTTAATAAACTTAGGTCGTTAACAAACAGCATAACAATCCTCATATTCTTCAGAATGCACATCGCACGCGATCTCTTCTACATCATCATCGCCCCAGCGATAACTGGTGGATGAGGGTAAGTTTCCGTTACCCGGGACGCTACACCAGACACTAACATAAACTTTTTCATTTCTCTCTCCTTCCACACACCATAAGCATCTTTGTATCGTTCAGATTTGGATATTGCACCGTCATAAAAATGTTTTATGCACACCACTGAACATTTTGTAGGCTGCCAATTTTTCCTAGAAATTCTCTTTAGCCAGTTTCCTCAGTTCTGGTTCTTTGGGAAATCTAAAGGCTCGGACATAACCTTTAGATGAAGAAGTGTAATTGGTTGTACAGCCAGGTACACAATATTTATCTGGCATGTTATTGTTTTCAGACCCCAGACCTAGAATTAATTAAAATTATTTTATTGGTTTTAGTAGTAAAAGTCATTTGAATTAAAAATATGGCTTGCATAAAAAGTAAGGTTATAACGTAATTTGACGCACAAAAAGTGATTTCAGGTGCGATAGATACCCATATAATTAATTAAAATAATAACTACTTACTTTATAAAACACAATTTGTGAAATTACACCAACAGAGAGTTACTTTTTATGTATTATAATGCCAATTTATTCGTTACAGATTACTGCACAACTGTTTTGTTTTGTCAAGAAAGGACTGAACCACATGTTGCCACATTTCCGTATTCCGGCCTGTTTACATTAAAGCCGGTCGTGGCTCATTTACCATTTTTTTTAAAATTCATATTTCGAAAGTACTCCTTGTAGTTAGTAAATGTGCAAAATATTAGATTTTTTTTTCAACTCCTTCTCCCTCAAAATAAATAATGAAAATAGAGCGCGCGAAAACACAGTGTGATGTCAAGCCACCCACACTCCAGCCAGCGGTCGACCGTACTAGCCTGCACTCACATAGTTTCATATGGCAAGCATAACAGACCGAATAACTTGTAAACAGCGTTGCCAGTGGATAAAAAATTAACGTACTGGTATCGAAACAAAAAAAGTAATGGTCTTATGAAAAAAGTACAGATGTTAATTAAATCGTTTATACTATATCTAGGAATTTTAATGAATCTAAAAAAATACTTCGCCACTCAGATAGATTTTATTTGTTTTGTGTATAAAAAATATGTTCGCAATATTCACTCGAACTGTTACTACAAAAAGAGCAATGCATATTCTATGCGAAATACTTTCAGTGTCCTGTAAAAAACATGTTAAATTTTTATTAGTGTATGCTATTGCATACACTAATAAAAATTGCCTTAAAAATTCAATACTTATTAGTATTGAATTTTTAAATGTCCCTCAGTGCACTATAACTTCTCAAGGACCACAAATATTTGTACAATTCCTATAGACTGTAAATACTTAACTTCCTTGCGGATAACCCAGGTTGGTCCCTATTGCCATGCATCCATTAAGACATTTTTTAAATACAAAGATATCACCTTATTCAAGCGAGATACAGAGAAACAGAATTTTGGAAAGTGATGGAAAATCCGGAACTAACTTGAGAACAAAAACATGGTGTTCTTTTGATCCTGCCGTATTTCATTTCATGGATCATGATAAATTATTTAAAAAAATAAGTAAATAGGACGTCGTACAAAAAAATGTAGCGATAGAATGAAAGTAGCACTGACGTACTCTAAAAGTATTGATTTCGGTACAAATGTACTGACACTGGCAACGCTGCTCATAAAGCCAGTCGAGCGGGTGCCGTGACATCATCCGCGCGCTATCGGGCGTTTCAAATATGTTACGAATTGAAAATCAAATATTATAGTTAATATTAACTCTAGGGGCCTAATTTTTTCACTATATACATAAAGGTTTAAATACTTACAGAAAATGCAAAAATAAATTGTAAATTAAATATCACTAAATGAGCCCCTATATCCTGGATTTCGAACTGGACGGCCGATTGGGGGACTTTTCAATACACTTCAAAGTCAATTAAAATGTGCATCTATGGCTGCTGCAGTTCCATGTTGAACAGGATTTTTTTGCGAATATGTTACATTCAATTCTTCCGCAACTTCTCTGCTTGTTTGAGCACCATCACCAAATTATTTATTTATTTCATTTTTTTCTCTTGAATTAATACGTACAAGTGGCATTTCATTCGTATACTAACACAATTAACTTCAAACTGACATTAGTAGAAATTAGGTCTTTTCACTGTATGCAAATTTGGTTTTTTGATATTATTAAAATGAAGTTCTCCATACATTAAAACACTTACCAATATTTAAACACCATTCTTTCATCTATCAACTTAAAATTTCAACAAATAAATAACAAAACTGAATAACTGAACGGGTATTATACAAAACAAGATGTGACGTCGTCATCGGTTGCATCAACATAACCTAAAATTTTAGATTTTTTATGTTCATTGTCATTTTTAATGATTATATCCGCACGTTTCATTTGAAACCAAACATTTAAAAATTAATGCGTATGATGTCTCAATATTATTGATTACTAAAAATGGGCGGCTAATTATAGGTTGGATTTCCAACCTACAAAAATCGCCTCATTTTATTGGGAGAAGATGTTTATAACTTTATGAACATTACATTGAACAAGATTTTAGTTGAAAATACGAGAAACAAGCGGAAATTTTCATAATAGTGACATATTACTCGGAAATTTTTAATTTTTAAGGTTGGGTGTTTATGACCGATGACGTCAACAATATAGCTTAGTATTTTGGGCGGTAAAATTTTAATTCAAATTTAAAAACACTTTTTCTTGGATATTACTCAACTGATTGTGGAAATTCAAATGTTTTTAGTTATAATTAAGTGTTACCTTCACAGTCAATGAGACTTTAAAATTTGTGAAAACACCGAATTGCTCATGTCTTCCCATGGCTTGCTAGTGAAAAGCGATAAAAAATTCGAACTACCTACTGAAAATGACAAAAAAATGTCAACATTCGAATATTGTCTCGAAACTCGGGATCCAAGGTTAGGTTAGGTTAGGTTATAATAAGATTCAGAACAACTTTTTCTAGTAACTTTTTTCGATATGTTCAACTCGACTCAAGATATTGAGAATCTGAGTTATTCACGAAGTCACAGCGAGCTAGGGCAGCAGGTAAAGTTCTGTACCAAAATTCTAATCTCTACTTCTAAAAATAAATTTAACACGGAGGTGTCTTCATCTTAAGTGTGTCACACTGTAGGTTAAAACCATGAGTAATAATTTAAAGCCTTTCTAATCTGAAAGAATTTAAGAAACTAATAAAACCATTTGGCTGTATGAAAAGTTTTATAGGTATGATAAATTCATTACAAACACAAATAACATTGGCCGATAAAAAAAGGAGGGTTTTTTTTTTATCAGAACCGTCTTATCCTATGTTTTCCGATCTGCTGAAACTGATTCTGATATTAAAATCTACCTCATCACTTTTGTCTTTCATTCCCTAAAAAGTGCAAAAGAATGTCTTAAGATCCTGTTGTAAATTTTCTGAAGTATTTTGACTTGCTGAAACCAATTTCGGACAAAAAAATATACAAATACCGCCTTTTTTAAATCTTAAAAGGGGGAAAAAAAGGTCTTGTCCCAAGGTTCTGATCTAACTTTCCTGAACGCTGAAGCTAATTTTGGGCAAAACAAAATGCTAACACCTGACTTGACCTGGTCCTACAAGTTGCAAGCATGTCCTAAGGTTCTAATCTAACTTTTCTGATGTATTTTGATGCGCTAAAGTTTCCCTCTGCCACCTCTAAGAGAGAAAAGGAAGTTGTAGAGATAAACTGACACGATAGAATTTTTTTTGTCCAAAATTGGCTTCAGCACGTCAAAATACTTCAGAAAAGTTTGATCAAAACCTTAGAACAAGACCTATTTTCTTTCTTTTTAGGGGATAAAAGGGATGGTAGACAAAAATTAATGCGGCAGACTTTTTTCTTAGTATCAGAATCGGTTTCAGCATATCTAAAAACGTAGGATAAAATGGTTCTGATCACAAGAACATCCCCTTTTTTTGTCGGCTTGTGCAATCCTAGCAGCGAATTAGCTATATAATTAGGCTTATAGAACGCCTTGAAACTTACCTTATATGAGCTAGTATACTTGAAGCCCAAAATATCTTAATTACAACATCAATAAAAGAGAAGACTATTTTATAACCCTGACAAAACTTTTTTTGAAGTCCAAACGACTTTTAAATTGATCCTTGGGTACGGCGCGACGGCGCCTGGTGAAAGCAGACTTACATATTAATAGTACTAAAATATGTAAAAAATAATTTCTGGCTTCCATAACTAAAGTTGTATTCTAACATCCGAATAATTTATTATGATGATATAATTTATTGCATCCCTAATCCAATATAACTGTCGTATTATTTCTATATGTGTATATACTTTTGGTTTAAAATTATGATTAATCAGGAATGTGAATAGCTATTAAAATAACAAATGTATGTTTTATGACATTAACTAATTCCTAACAATTAACTGTGTAAATATTACACGAATTTATTTCATTACAGATCCAACCAAAATAAATTTTATTATAGGCTGCCCTTGTGAAATCACTGACATTTTCTAGGTTATTTAATCCATTAAAATGATGTGTACGGACATTTTTTATGGAGCATAGAATTTTCTATAAGAAAGTCCGGGAGAGCATGTTTTTATCTTACAGTACGAGAGGCGGCTACACTCGTTTTTGTATGATCTGCTTAAAATATTTTTTTATTTTTTGAGTTATATTTAGGTGTTTAATGTTTTCACAAAAGCGGGCCAGCACCCGACAGGACTTTTTTTGCACCTCCCTCAGAGACCTCTACGCACGTTGCCACGACATAACCCCACTAGCGGACTTCGTCCGGGAAACATCCCAAAAATTCTACCAATTCAAATTGGGCGACAGTCCGCTAACTCGAGACATAATACGAATCAGACAGCATAATGCCATACTTTTCGATATAAGACACCCATTACCATACTAGGCGTTGCCTATCTTTCGGCAACCTCCCTAGCCAAATCTTTCCTATACCAAAATTTCCATCTCACCACCTTTTACTCCCAAACCCCTTCTCTATTCTCTCTATTAGTCTTATTTTTGTTCTTTTGTTTCTTTTTGTTCTTTTTAAAATCCCCTCTCAACCAATAATTTCTTACGAATCAAAACCTTTTAAATCATAACTTCCCCTTCACCCTACCTTTCCGAAGGCAGGTAGACCATCGGATGAAGGTTGTCATTTGTTCGAACGGGTTTTCCCGTACTAGTAACCCGACCTCTTAAAACAGTGCGCGTGTGCGCCAGTGAGCGTGTGCGCCAGTGCGCGTGTGCACGCTTAAACAAAATTCGTCATTTTCTATTTATTTCTAAGTAGTTCTAAGTATTTTAAAATCGTTCATGATTATTTTTCAATAAATTTTTAGGTTTAAGTTTTATTTCTTATTAAAATAGGAGCCCTAACCTCCACCTATTTTACTTACCGTTCTAGCCGAGGTTGGACCTGCCCCACCCGGCCACCCATCTACCACGGCGTTGCGCGCCGTGGTGGTGTGGCCGGCTCTGAACCGGGTTCCAACTCAGGCGCATTTTTTTTAACTGAAATGTTAATTTCATTTTCTGCGGTCTCGATCTGCTTGACGTAAAATGGATTTTTACCAAATTTCAGTTAAAATGGGATCCAACTCGCGGAGTTAATCTAAGAAGAAAATAAAAGAAAATAAATCATTGTAGGTAAATTGGTCTTTCTGTTAATTTTACGGAAAAATTCTATTTGGATAAAATATTTGGCACTGAAAGTTAGAGCCATATGTCAACTTTCATTGCGTTTGAACAAAAAAAAAATACTACTTAAAGTAAATAGCTTTTTATTTTTTAACAAAATTAACAATTAACAATTTCAACGAATTCTAGTTGAAACCTATTCAAATAGTACCCCACCTAAATTGCTACATAATACCACCCTTCTTTTAATTCTTTGTAACTTCTTCTAATCTCTTCAGGAGATATTATTACTATTATTTTTTTTGTTCAAATGCAATGAAAGTTGACATATGGCTCTAACTTTCAATGCCAAATATTTTGCCCAAATAGAATTTTTCCGTAAAATTAACAGAAAGACCAGTTTACCTACAATGATTTATTTTCTTTTTAGATTAACTCCGCGAGTTGGATCCCATTTTAACTGAAATTTGGTAAAAATCCATTTTACGTCAAGCAGACCGATACTGCAGCAAATGAAAGCCGTACTAATTTTTTTTTGGTATTTTACACCTATCGCAAACACAATCCGGGAACACAATGTAGAAACAATCATTCATTATTTACAAGCCTATTATTCTTGATTTATTTTTACAATTAATTAATTTTTTATTTATTTGTTTTCATCATGATTAGAAAATATTATTTAGGTATTAAGCAAATCACAACTTACTGTAATGAAGCATTCATAAATCCATGTTCCATTATTAAGTTTCCAGATTTACACACTATACCAATGTGCACACGGCACGACAATTACCAAGCTCCCGTCTAGAGGCACGGATTTGCACGTGACACCAATCTATACGCATCTCTACGTCACCAGTAAGCGAGGATTCTCCAGCCCCAAATCAGTTTGAGTGTGGACACTTCTGACAATTTGTCTTCAGCGAGGTGATCTGGACAGATTACAGTTTTGTGCATGTCACGACGCAAACACGACGGACCGAATGCGATCTGACCTAGAGTACTCCTTCAGCGAGGTGAGCTGGGACCACTTGAGTCGTTCGTCATTCCCCGACGTCGTTTCGCCGTCAAAACTAGAGCGAATGAGCCTGACCTCCTCCAGCGAGCTGAGCTGGAAACCCCTCGAGTCGACGATACCTACTCGCCGGTCGCCCGATGCCATCCCATTAGCAGCTAATCACCGCATCGTTACATTACACTCTCGTCTCCTCTCTCTCTCATTTATGTGATGCTAACCGTAAAAGATATGGACCTGTAAATCCAATAACCTGTACCGAGACGTATGTTATGAAATACTGTTGAATTTTATCTGAAGAAAATACATTGTTAATTTTTATTGGGCTGTCTTATTAACTAAAATGGACCCTGTATTAATCTCCAAACCAGCTACCTGAGCAAGAAACCGTTACATTACACATTTTTTTTATTTAATATGAAATTACCTACTTTCTGTATATTGGTGCCCTAATCTGGGTGCGCTAATATACTAGTTAGGTAAATACTTCAAAGTACTCATTATTGTAGAACCAATCAAAGCAACTACTCTTTTAGCTAATGTTGACGAAGTATTGAATTACATGATAGGAATCCTAGCATTTTAAAGCAAAAAAATATATTGAAAATATTTAAATCATTTGTTTTATTTCACTTGTTTTTATTCAATACGAAATTATCTAGTTTCTGTATATTGATACCTTAATCTGGTCACGCTAATGTACTACTTAAGCAAACACTTTAAAACACTCATTATTGGAGAACCAATCAAACCAACTACTCGCCTAACTAATATTGACGAAATATTGGATGACATGATGGGGTTCCTAACATTTTAAATCAAAAAAGTTATATTAAAAAATACTTAAATCGTTTGTTGAAATTCAGTCATTCACAACAATTCTACATTCTAGACACCAGTATTAAAGAGAATCGATTCAGCTTCCCGACATGTTTTTCATTTTTTTTTATAGCATAGATAATATTTTTTGACGCTATCATAATGACGGCTCCAACGGCTGGCGTCATTGATGCCAAGAAACCGTTTCCAGTCACGTGGTTGTGTTTAAAAATTATGGCATAATCTAAATATTTATTTTACGGAAAATAAATTTTATTTTGAATTTCTTTTGCTATAATCGTTTTCTGCGTAATAAAAATTACGAGCAAATCACTTCTTCAAGCATTTTAAAATTTAATGCATCTCCCCCATTGCAAAAGGGCGAAAAAAAATTTTCGGAAATTTTGTGTTACTGAAATTTTATTAATTTTAGTTTCCCATCACATTTACAGGCTCATTTCTTAATATTTCTTAATGGTTTTCAAACCAATGGAAAGCTTATTCTTTCGAAATTCGGATGCTGCCGATTATTCTCGAAATTGCTGACGACAAATGCTACATAAATTGTTTAAACAAAGCGTACCCGAAATATGCAGTGTGAACTTCAATTTCAAGGCATATTTAAAACTATTATATCGCAGCATGAGAGCATAATAAGAACGTTTTGTAAATGTTTAGTATATTGTGGTGCAAGCCACTGAGCGAACGAACCGCTATACAAAAATAGTAACATCAATTGCAACAATAAAGCAGTGCAGATAACTCTTTCACTAAGAATTGCTCCATTCTTTTCTGCAATTTCATGTCGTAGAAGTATGCAATAGTTTTAAAAATGAATCGATCCTGAAAATTAAACTGCACTTTTTGGGTACGCTTTGCTTAAACAACTTCTGTAGAATTCGTTAGCAATAATTTCGAGATTAATCAATTTTCAGTACTACAAAAATTTCCAGACAAATTCTTTTACATCTCTGCAATTGCGGTCAGCGCCCTCCATATTCAGATCCGTCAGTACTATGCAGGTATTATTAGGTATTATTCTTATAAATCTAACTGAATACGATTATTAATTGGTATTACTGGATACTACTAAGAAATTTAATACCGTTTTATCATTAGGTATTTTTAGGTATTATTATATATTGTTACATTTTGTAACCTGGATATTTTACTCAGGTATTATTAAGTATTGCCACAAAATGCCCAGGTATTATTGGGTATTACTACGCAAAGTGGTATTAGTGTATAGATATTTTTCGGTTGTGTTTTATTTGCGGACGTCCTATTTGCGTACATAGTAAAAAATAGTATCATTTGGAGGTGTCGTTGACGGGACGTTTGTACCTGCTTATGAGTCTCAGTTGCGTAGACCCTCAGATGAAAGTGAACGGAATGTAACCTAACGTGAGTGACGACCTGACGTAACATACCAAAAATAGTGTGTTGTTAAGATTAGATGAAATATTTCAAATATTGTCATAATATCAATCAAATCAATAACAAGGAAAGAAAAATTCCTAACCTAACCTAACGTACCCTACACAACCAAAGGTGTGTTGTTAAGATTAGATGAAATTTTTCAAATATTGTCACATCAATCAAATCAATAAAAAGAAAAGAAAAAACCTTAACCTAACGTACCATACCCAACCAAAGGTGTGTTGTTAAGATTAGATGAAATTTTTCAAATATTTTCATAGTATCAATCAAATCAATACTAAGAAAAGAAACAACCCTAACTAGAAACTTATAAACTAACATAACCTAATATATGCTATACAACCAAAGTTTTGTTATTTCCCAAGTAAATATTTCTAACGAAAATATCCGGAAAAGCCTGAAGACGTTCAATCTTGCCAAGTACATTTTTAATATGAACACCGCTCGGGACCCTTGGAAATATTTTCCTTATTCACAAATAACGCAACTGAGACTCATAAGCAGGTAAAAATGACAGCGCCCCGCCTCCGATCTCCAATCCCGTGGAGAGCCGGTACGGGCCCAGGAGTAAAATCAAATTAGTAGGTCCCCGTCATCTGGGACAAATCGAAAAACCAATCTTCAATACACATATAATATTTAATTTGAAATACAATCAATACAAAAATGTATTTAACAGTGATGGTGTCGGGCCTTTTTGGGCCCGGGTCCCGGGGCTGCAGCCCCCCGTCCTCCCCCCTATCGTCAGCCTTGCCGATCCCCATGATCGCATCATTTGTATGCGAATGATACTAGTTTTACTATGTACGCAAATAAGACGTCCACAACTAAGACGACACCAATTTTTCTGAGGTGTAACCCCTCGGTCATTTCAGATAATGTACGTATTTTTTGAAAACTATATCTTAAAATCCACACCCTGATATTTAAGAGCCCATCTCTCGAGAAGCTAGATTCCTGACTGCTAAAATTTCTCACACTCACCTCTAGATTAGCGACAAAACCCATAAAAACACAAAATTATCTTATAGATACGTGACGAGTAAATTCAATATGTATTTTTTTCTTTTTCAGAAATTCCCGAACCAATATTCCTAACAGCAATGCCATATAACGAATCTTTCATTTACTTTACTCAGTGCAGCCCAACGTGGTCAACAGAAACGGATACGGTGTTTATGATTGTAAAGATGGTGTTTTTCTACTTATTTCCTCTGCTATTTATGTCCGTCGCTTATATTCAGATAATACGAGTATTGTGGAAGTCTGGAAATGCTCCGCATCAAGCTATGGGTGAGTACCGTTTTTATATGTTAATTCATATAGGGTGTTCCATGAGTAACTGTACATCACTTAATAAGAGACATTTACTTGCACTTCATTAATAAAATACAAAGATTTTTTTTATTTTTGACAAATTTATTCCTTACCATATTATTTTAATTGTTTTTGTTTTTGTTTTTGGAAATGTCATTTCCTAAATTCATCAAAAATATCCCTATATAACATGATACATTTTTATTTTTAATACAAAACCTATATATATTAATAACAAAAAATATGTAATAAAATTTTTTGGCACAATCATATTCTTATAACAATATTTTCTTCGTGGCAAATACCAAAATATTGAACAAAATTAAAGAATCGTTCTATGTTTTAGTTTTTTTAAACTAATAAAGACGAGTCAAGATTTAAATTAACACAATTATTAGTAAAGTGCCTTTCTGTTCTCATTATTAGAGTGAGATAAAAATATGATGTTTTAATCTAACTAGACTTTCATCATAGTGGAGCGAAATAGACCATAAAAGTCGCTCCGTTCTCGAGAAAAAAAAATCAGCGTAGAACCAGATCGAACCTTAAAGGTTTTATAAAGTGAACAATTCTACATGAGAAATGGCTATTTACGACCTTTAATTATGGTATAGATATTTTTTATTTCGAAAAAACTTCAGAAATTTATTGCTTAGAAGATCCGTGTTTTTTAACATTTACACCGCCAGATCTTCAAATCTAATTGAGCTATCGATCTGATTTTTTTTTTAAATTAAAGTACACACCGAAGCGCTTCCAATGATGTTTTTATTTCTATCGCTTATTGTTTATTATTTTCCTTAAATAACAATGAACTTATTACTTCGCCGACAATGCACTCATATTTTCCCTAAGCGACAAACTTTTTTATTTTTGCAAATTTTTATATACATGCAGCGAAGCAATTGAAGCCAAGATACGGGAGAAATTTTTGAAAAAAAAAATTTTCATCTAGGACTAGGAGTTTTTTATTTATGAATATTTTTCTGACGCAGTAGCCTATGTACACCCAGCAAGCGCGTGACTACAGGTACCGAGTACCGCTAAATACGATACGGTTGTGCTGTCGTAATAATAATAATAATACAATGTGAATTCGTGTACATCGTAAATGGTGTCGTGTGTAATACAGGTTTCTGAAGTTTTTTTTAAGATTTATTATTTATTAATAATGGAATGTATTATATTTAAAAAAACACACTGCGTAGTGACAAATCTGTAGTAGATAGACCCAGAATAATATAATTTTACATGTAGTATGTGAGTCTAAGTCTTCTCAATAAATAATATTGGTTAAATCAGTGATACTGACGTCCTGATTTTGCATATTCACTTTTATTCTTCTCTTCATAATTGAAGTACAATTATATTATATGCATTCGGACATAGTACAAACAAGAGATTCATATTGATAAATAAAATAATTCAAAATTTGGTAATAACAATTTGTTCATGTCTTCTATCAATTCATGTTTGACAGGACGCATTTTATAAAATTGAAAAAGGACTGTATTTGAGGTTCTGAGGAAGAACGTTGATTGCCTCGAGAAAATGTCGAAACTGCCTCTACTGCCTAAGCAAGAAGCATTGAAAATAGCTGCAAAGTGTGTTCTCTTGTTATACAAAAATAAGGATATCAATATTCGAACTCTTAATGATTTACGTCTACGAATGGCCATCAAATCTAATAAACCATTTTCCGAACTTCCACCAACTGATTATGCTTTTACCAACATTTCTTGAGGTTAGTGATATAAATTCTTTAGAAGGAACTTTAACAATATATACTAAAATTGCAGATGTATACATCAGTTAAAGATATGGTACTCCAGTAATGATACAAATCCACTGCTGGAAGATACAGAAGGTTGGGGGGTGAACTTTAATAAATTATTGTTGGAATTCAATTTTTTCAATTCAAAAACCAATTCCAGATATTGTACGGCAACGTTTAAGCCTTTATTGTTCCGATAAAATTGCAATAACAAAAAATGTAACTGTGTGAAGGAAGGTTTAAAATGTTGTGTGCAGTGTAAATGTGTCGTGTGCAATAATTGTCTAGAATGTATGGATGAATTTGAGGATTATGAGGAATTTTTTTAATTATCGTTAAAATTTAAAAATTTATAAAATAATAAACATGTATGTTAAGATGGCTTTGATTGTTACTTTCCACTTGTTTCCAAATTTTTGTTATAGTCGTGATATTTCGTCTTGCAGTGACAATCGCGCGCCTGCCGAGTGTATGAGCCATTTGCTAGTGCGTCACAAAAATATTCATAAATAAAAAACTATAAGTCCTAGATGAACTTTTTTTTCAAAAACTTCTTCCATATTTTGGCTACAATTGCTTCGCTGCATGTATATGAAAATTTGCAAAAATAAAGTTTGTCGCTTAGTGAAAATATGAATGCATTGTCAGCAAAGTAATAATTTCATTGTTATTTAAGGAAAATAATAAACAATAATCGATAGAAATAAAAACACCATTGGAAGCGCTTGGGTGTGTATTTGAATTTAAAAAAAAATTACATCGATAGCTCAATTAGATTTGAAGATATGGCGGTGTAAATGTTATGCCTGCAGTACACTCTCGTCGAGACCGCTCGGCGAATGTCTCGGCGAGACATTTACCAAGAGGTGAGAAAGCACGAGGGCGATGTGTACACTCTCGCCAAGACCGCTCGGCGAATGTCTCTGTTTTTAGTAATGTGAATGAAAGACATGGATATTTTTACAATTAATTAATTTTATTTATTTGCTTTTATCATGATTGGAAAATATTATTTAGGTATTAAGCAAATCACAACTTACAAACTTTTTTATTTATTACGAAATTACCTACTTTCTGTATATTGTTGCCCTAATCTGGGCACGCTAATATACTAATTAGGTAAATACTTAAAAACACTCATTATTGAAGAATCAATCAAAACAACTACTCTTCTAGCTAATACTGACGAAGTATTGAATTACATGACATGATTCCTAGCATTTTAAAGAAAAAAATTATGTTGAAAATAATATTTTCTAATAATGACATGGACGTTGGAAACCAAGAAGATGGTGGATGAAAACAATTCATCAAAATAGAAAAAGGTGAGTGTTGAAAATTTAAATGTGATTTTAATTATTATTATTTACCTCACTGTATAATAATGAAACATGCCTGAATTAATAAAGGATGTAGCCGGTTAAGCATATGAAAAATGCCCATAAAGGAAATTACATGAAATGGACATCAAAATATTCCCTTGACTGTAAAAAAATATTTGTTACAATATTATTCCAGAAATCCAAAGTCGATAAAATTCTCAGAATATGTTAGTTATGAGGTAATCTTTGCAGAACGACAATCAACCCCCTCATCTGTAGCCTAATAACCCAGCCAGACAATATTTTTAAAGAAAATTAATAAATTAATAAGCAAATTAGCCTTATAAATGATTCTAAATGTATTATGTATGATGTTTTAGAGCACCAGATTTTAGGTTTCACAGGTTAAGTTTACTTAATTTTTCTCCAAGAAGTATGGTTTCCAAACGTTTTTTTGTGTAATGTAGTACAAAAATTAAGTTAACAATGCATCATCGGAATGACACAGAATTACTCTCATCAGAATGACCTAATTACTAACAGTATAATAAACTTTCGAATTGATATGAAAATAAACAAATGAAAACAAAATAGAACAAAATTATAATATTTAACACCTATTTAAAAAAATGAAATAAAACAAGAAGTTACAAAATCTACTACGTACTACTTATTAAATATTTCGTTAAAAAGTGTGTCAATTTCATCGTTATTTAAAACTTTAAAATATTTTGATGAAATTGGAACCGGTGCATCTTTTAATTTGCTCAAAATTCCAGTGCACTCCAGCTCCTGCCTATCTTCCTTATTGGGCCAAAAGAAAGTTTTATTGTTTCGGGCCATGAACGAAACAAGAATCTTGGTACCAATTTCTGTCTGTCTTTAATTAATTCGTGTACAGAAGACACTGCACTATCACCCACTTTTTGTTCCGTGAATTTTGAACACCCTGTATATGAGTTAAGTTTGAAATAAAAGTCACTTTTCAAGAGAGAAAATAAAATAAGTTTTTATTTTTATTCACGTTCTCACAATACTTGATTTTTGTTGAATAGAACTTAATTAGAGCGATTAGTTAATTAGTACGATTAATTAGAACGACTGGATAAGCACTAGAGTAAAAATTTGCTTTTGATTAAGTAAGTTGCAACAAATTTTTAATTAACAATTGCCCTTTTTGCAAAAATTCAGCTCCCCCAGACGAGAGCAAGTGAGAATATACTAGGTGCCCTCGGCCTCGCGGCTTGTGTTCCCTTTGAGTTGTTGCCAAAAAAACCGACACAAATCGGAGCGTTAACGAGGCGAGACGAGGCGAAGCGAGGGCGCACGGGGCGATGCGAGCGTAGCAAGTACACTCTCGCCGAGGCGTTGCGAGGCGTTGCGAGGGCAGGCGAGTGCATTAACGAGACAAGGCGAGGGCGCACGGGGCGATGCGAGAGCAGCAAGTACACTCTCGCGCTCGCCTGCCCTCGCAACGCCTCGGCGAGAGTGTACTGCAGGCATTAAAAAACACGAATCTTCTAAACAGTCAATTTCTGAAGTTTTTTCTAAATAAAAAATATTTGTACCACAGAAAAATATCGTAAATGCCCATTACAGGTCCCAAAAAACCTACTTTACAAAATCTACAGGGTCTCATCTGGTTCTACGCTAAAAAAAAATAAACGAGACATTTATAGGTCGATTACGCTCCACGTACTACAGAGTACAATATAGTAATTCAAGCATAGATGACTAACATGCGGGTCGCACCGTTTAAATAAAAATGAATATCTCAAAAACTGTGCCATTTAGGAGAGATATGATTTTTTTAAAAACTTTTTCAAAGTATTAACTACATTTTGTTCACTGAAAATACACAAAAAATTCTGAAATAAATTTTTTTGTCAATTACTGAAAATTTCACTACAAGAAACATAAGCAGACACATTCTGATTTATCCTACAAACAAATTTATAAACTTTGGGTTAGTAAAAAGATGTCAATAGAAGCGCTTAGGCGTTAGCTTTATAATAAAAAAAAATCAAGTCGATACCTCCAGTAGTTTTGGAAATATTGAGTGTTATACAAAAAAAAACAGTTTTCCTAGATTTTAAAATTTTCGAATTTTTTATCAATACAAAAGTTTGGTACCGACCAAAAAAGTCATAAATAGCCATTTTGCATAGCTAATGACATACACAACAAGAATATATCGGTGTCACCTGGTTCTACGCCGATAAAAAAAAACGGACCGAAATTTACTCCACTATCAAGAATTATGTCAAATATATAATAGAGTCGCGGCACAATCTGTTTGGACCTAGACATTTTAGGTACCCAGCTGGATTTTTCAGAATATGTAGCCTACGATACGTACAATAACATACTGAAAGTCCCGAAGAATCCGAATTGAGCGTTAGCCGCCATGTTGAAAAAATGGCACGCGCGCGTAAACGAAGAAAACATTTTTTCCTTGCCTTATTTATTAGCCGATTTTAATATTCTAAACAGATAATTATAGCCAAAGAATGTGGCTTTAACATATATTTTATACATTTTACTAAACTTTGTCTGTGTGGTAAAAAACTGACTTAAACTGAGAATTAAAATTTTGGAAAATTCTATTTATATGATTAAAAAGAAAATTGTAGGGTTTATGAAAATATGTTTTAAGTAAAAGTTGTAGGCCATGAATAAACAAACAGAATCTCTTTTATAGCTTTAAGAATAACGGAGATAGAACATTTTAGTTATTATAAAACCGTATATGTTACTAGAATTAAAATCAAAATTGAAAAATTAAAATGTGCAATTTTAGTCACAGCAAAATTAACCACGAACAAAAATGATTACCAAGCTCAGTTTTCAGAATTAGATGGTATATAATAATAATAATGATAATAAATAATAATAATAATAATAAGGAGATAAAGTGAAAAAATTAATAATTCATTTTCATCTTCAATATCGCTATCGGTTATAATTAGAGTGTTTGAATTGACACAACTTATGCCACGGCAATTACTGCACAGATCAGAACACTTTGTGCAATTGCAAGGACAATTTTTATTGCAGCAATTTTTACAGTTGCAATATAGAAGTTTTAATATACTGTCGGGTACAATTAACAAAGATGTTGGTACGGGTTTGGTTATATCGTTTTTCAATTCCCAGCCCCACTCAGATGAATTAATTTCCTTATTAAGCCATGTTTGCACCTGAAAATATACCCTATAAACATGCTGTTCAATAGCTTTGGAAGTGGGTGGTGAAACTGCTAAATCAAAATTTTTATTTAAATTTTGTCTACTTATAATTTTTTTAAATAGGAAAAATCTCTCGATATCTTAGTACAGAAAGTGAACAAACGATGTAATGAATTTCCAAATTTTTTTCTTCAACATGCTTCATAAAGTATGTATATAAGAATCTATATTGTCGTTTTTCCTACTTTTTGGTTAGAGGTGGTTCCCACCCCACAAATAATTTTTTTATGAATATCGTCATTAAGTTGCATGCTTTTTGAAATTATCGTGTCTAATCCTATTTTCACGACTACCATTTGTCCCGTGGATAATGGAATTTGACAAAAAATCGGCAGTCGATGGGTATATGAACATTTCTGTAAACTTATTTACAGCTTTCACTCTCTTTGCGCGTGTCCCTACTTATTACAAATCTCATATCTCAGCTATTTTTTAAGCTAGAGAAAAATTTCAAAAAAAGTATTGTTTGTTCTTTAACGGCATATAACATTTATTTAAAAAATATTTTCATAGGATGAGCGAGTATTTTTTTAAATGAAAAAATACAAATCTTCAAAAAGTAATTTTTACTATCAACTATAATTGTTACACTACTAATAAACAATTTATTATAGTTTCTTAAATTCGTATCAAAGACATATTCTTTGGCTTTAATTTGTTTTTTAAAATTTTAAAATCGATTAAGAGATAAGGCAAAAAAAAATGTTTTCTTCAGCGGCGCGCGCAAGCCATTTTTTCAATATGGTGGCTAACACTCAACTCGGATTCTTCGGGACTTTTAGTATGTTATTATACGTATCAAAATCTACATATTCTGAAAAATTCAGCTCGGTATCTAAAATGTCTAGGTTAGGCCTATTTTTTACAGATTGTGCCGCCACTATATAGGGTACCATTAATAATAGGTCATAGATTCTTTGAATCAAAATATGAGGATATAACCAAACAGCTTTAGTAAATTGTTGCTGCGGAAAAAGATACAGGGTGTCAAAATTTCATTTTTATTTTCTTCTTTTTGCAACGTCTCAACTATCTGTTGACCAATCTTCTCCCAGTTTGATAAGGAAACATTTTTGAAGCTAAGAAACAATAATTTATGTATCACATCACGCTAGCCCATGGAGGGCGCCTCATTAGCTATACTTGATGATGAATATTTTTTCTCTTTTTTTTACGAAACGTAGTGGCACTTTTGACTAGAAAATCTCATGCAGGAATCATTTATACGTAAAAAAGGTACACTTGATAGAACTTGATAATTCCAACCGTTTTTGAGAAAACTGCCGCAAAGCTTTCAAGAATTCTAATTCTTTGGAAACAAACTCAATTTGAAAAGGACAAATTGTATTTAAACACTTGGTATTTTGTTTCACTGGTTTTTATTCAGATTTTTCTGACATATGTTTCGGTCTCACGACCATTATCAAAGAGTCTTAAAACCAGTGAAACAAAATACCAAGTGTTTAAATTTTCTTAATTTTATTTAATATGTTTCATCAAGAACCTACCGCAGACTCAATTCAATTAAATTGTATTTATTGAAAAGTGTGCTTTGGTTACGTCTTAGTTCTGTCATTTACGTACAATTTCATTAGTTTGATATTTTGACAGAACTAAGACGGCACCAAAGCACACTTTTCAATAAATACAATTATTTGTTCTTTTCAAATTCAGTGTTTTGAAAGAATCCTTGAAATCTTCGCGGAAGTTTCTCGAAAATGGTTGGAATTATCAAGTTTTATCAAGTGTACGTTTTTTACGTAGAAATGACTCCTGCATATTTTCTAGTCAAAAGTGTCACAACGTTTCTTAAAGAAAAAGGAAAAAAAATATTCATCGTCATGAGGCGTCCTCCGTGGGCTAGCGTGATGTGATACATAAATTATTGTTTCTTAGCTTAAAAAATGTTTTTCTACCAAATTGGGAGAAGATTGGTCAATAGGTAGTTGAGATATTGCAAAAGAAGGAAAATCAAATACCATTTTGACACCCTGTATCTTTTTCCTCAGCAACAATTTACTAAAGCATGTTTGATTATATCCTCATATTTTGATCCAAAAAATCTACCCTTGACCTATGGCCTATTATTAATAGTCCATCCTGTATATATTATTATTTCCTCATTCGCAAGTGGAAGCATAGGAAATCTGGATGTGGAAGTAGTGATTCCTTACGCAACGGTTTTTTTTTTAATTTAAAATTAAACAGCAGTACATTCAAATTGCACTATTGCATATTGTAGTAATTTATTGTTATTAATTACTTACTTCCATTATTCTAATTATCGTTCTATTTGTATTTAATTAAAAATTCATTATTTTAAAATTTTGTTCGTATTAAATAAATGTGTTTTTTTTTAAGTTTTGGTGTTGTAAATAATAACATTACTTTTTTTCAAATACAAACAACGCAATTTTTCAAGCCGTTTTAAATAGATAATGTGCAAAATCAGAAAATTAATTTCAGATAGTTATATTCTCCGTAAATACGAAAACGAAGAGTATTTGATCGAGTCATTTCTAAATCCGTAAATATCGCTCATATCATTGTGTTGCTGATCGAATTCTGAACCACTTTAAAAATGTCCTTCTGTAAGTGCGTCCGTCCGTCCATCACGTTCCTTGTAGGTTCGATAAATGAATAACTAAAAATTCAACAGTTTTAAAATTTGGACAGAACGTTAGTGTTAGCCTCGGTGTTAGCTGAAGGAAGAACTATTACTTTTTAACAAAATCGATCACTAAATAAAAAAGTTATTAATCATTTAATTTTTTTTAAATCGTCTTCTTACTTTTCATGTTTTGTAATTAAATATAAATCTCCTGAAATATTATTTCCTATCACTATTTGTTTATATTTTTTACAAGTTTTACATTTCATAATAACACAGTATTCAACCGTCGATATATGGTCTTCAACTAGACACATTATATTATGACATTGACGCTTACGAAGCTGAGGGATAATGTTCTAGTGATAACGCTGCCAATATTCCCGTTGTAGTAGATTTCAAAAATGCATCTAGATCTTCTTCCCGCATCAGTAATCTAGTACTTTATTAGTCTTAAGTTTTAATTTACTTTATTTTCTTTTGGAAGCTTTAAATTGCATTGCTTTTTTAATTTGCCCTTGGAGCTAAAGAAGTTAGGGTTGTTTTTATTCATACATTTTGTTAGATTGTAGATTGTTTAAGGGGTTGCTTGGCCCTGGGTTGGCCTTTCTTCACGTCGACCTAAAAGATCTTTTGTGAATTACCCTGCAACTAGTTGTTGTCCAGGATTCCAAGACTTTTTGCAAAGCCTGCGATTTTCCTGGGAGCTAATTTCCCTATGTCTTCAGGCGTTAATTCCGCCTGTTTAGGTACTTTGGCCTAATGCGGATTAGTACCTTGCATTCTCAAAATATATGTTCCGCAGTTTCAGTTGCAGCTTCACAGTATCTGCATTTGTCACTTCTGCTATGCCCATGTTCTTGAGATGGTATCTCAAGGGGCAATGGCCATTAGAAGGCCTGTAATTAGCCTTAGGTCTGACTTTTCAAGTTCGAGAAGCCTTGTGGCATTTTTTGTCGAATACGTTATAAACATTTTCGCTTGTCTTTGGCCTGGAGTACTCCTCCAGTAGGACTTATTTTGTTCCTTTTCCCATTAGGACGTCCTTCATTATGTGTCCCTTAGATAAGCCACAGAATGATTCGGGTCCAAAAAATGGGGCTTCAGCCCGTTTTCTTGCGAGGCAATCAGCTAATTCGTTGCCTTCTATTCTCTCATGCCCTGGCACCCACATCAAGGTAGTCTTCTTGTTTTTTGCCAGTTGCTTGAAGGATTGTCTGCATTCCCAGGCAATTTTTGACTCGAAGGTATAGGACCTGAGAGCCTTTAATGCTGCCTGGCTATCTGAAAGTATATAGAACTTTGCCCTTCGAGTGCTTCTATTTAGGAATTCCTGGGCGCATTGATCTATAGCATAAATTTCTGCCTGGAAGATGATTGGGGTGTTATCAAGGGATTTAGATAGCCTACATTTAGTTCCTGCTACGCCCACACCAACCCCTTCGTCCCCATCTTGGATCCTTCTGTGTGCCAGATGTGTGACTCTTTCTCCAACCGCAGTACTTCGACCCTGCTCGCCCGACGGCTTTGAATCAGCACATCAAACGGGCAGTCAAAGTCATGCTTGATTGGCATTCAGTCAGTGGGTTTGGTCATGGATTCGAATTGGATTACCTCCAGAATCCTTAAGTGACCAACTAGGTCGCTTGGTCTGCATTTAAGTGCCTGATGCAGCCTCAGGGCACTAAGTGCTACCTCATTCCTTACATGAAAATGCAGAGGAAGTAAGTCCAGCATTGCCTCCATAGCTGCTGTGAGACACGACCACGTTGCTCCTGTCCTTGGACAGGCAAATACATATACATTTTGTTAAGTTCGATCCCTACCCGTTCGGTCCTTCAATTGCAACAGCGCTGCTTGCTGTGGATATCCGGCTGGGTCCAGGTTGTCTTCGGGCCGAGTGTCAGTTACACAACGTAATTACTAAAATAGAAATAAATATGTTTTCATTTGTTTGGTTGGTGGCTTGATTTGTCGCAGCTATTAAACCAATTCGAAAAATCTCACGTTTACATTTTTCTCTTATTGTTTTGATCCATTTGATTGATTTGAGTGCATTCACTGTACTCTAGATGCAAACATTAAAATAGCCCAAAAAAAATCAAATAGTCTCAAAAAATTTTTAAAACTACGCAGCCATACTTAAAATCGTTTCCGGAATCCAAAAATGTAAAAATATACAGGGTATTCCATTTAAAATTTCAAAGTTGAGGTCATTTCCGGGCAAACCGGAAGTGGTGGAAAGGTGTCAAATTATGAAAAATTTGCCATTTTCGGTATATATTACCGCTGCCAAATTTAGGGCTTATATCTTGAAAGCTCTGGAACCTATGGCTTGTCTAATGATTCTATTGACACCCGGTATAATACTATGATTTTATTTTCAATTCTTATCTGTATTCTAAAGAAAACATGTCAAGAGAATTTATATATAGGTAATATATACGAAACATTAGTCATTCTTCAGAACTTTAGAGTTCTGAAAGAGTAGTAAATAACCGTGAATATTTCTGTGGCCTATGTTCTATTTATAAAAAGATCAAAGCTTAAATATTTTACATTTAAATTAACATACCTTTGTTCCTACGTTTTATATTAATTTCCATATTTAGTATCCGTGAATTTATGTAACACTACTCAACAAAAATACATAAAGCCGTATAACGAGATAATTCATATTCACAAAACTAACTGAAAGCCTAGTAAGACAATAAGGAAGTGAAAGACGTTATCTTCTTATTTCTCTTCGCCACGGTCCTCCATACAGGGTAGAGCAACTACTGATTTTATTGATACATAACTATAATATGGATGTTAAGAGTATCACATGCCCTATACCGTTTTCTGATGGAGCTAAAACCTTTTAAATTTGAAATAAAAATATTTTTTCTTATATTTCAGGTAGATTTTGAATTCAGTATTTGCTTTGTGCGAACATTAATGTGGGCGGTTCGGTGAACATAATTCGACAATTTTAGCCCGGTTGCCAAAACTAGTACCATAAAATTTTTTAGTTTTTTTTACTGCTGAATAAGTACAAGGACATATTAAGCTTCAATAAAATAGATGATGACATTCTGTCTTGGGCAATTCGATATATTCAATATGGCGGCTATAAATTACCTTAATTTGAAAATGATCTTTTCATGCAAGTATGGTATGTCAAACTACATGTTTCTTAAGATGCAGAGTTCAAAAGCACCATTGAAATTGTATTAGTATACAAAAAAAATTCATTTCTCAAGCATAATCAATGTAATTTGTGTAATATTGACGACAATTATAATATGGTAATTTCTCTTGGTATAAAAATTAAACATTCATGAATCAAGACTAACAAAATGTTATCTAGACAGAGATCAGCCCTTTTTTTAAGATATGGAATCAGGTGTAGTCTCTTCAAGATCACCATCAATTAAGTCTTCATCCCGTTCCACTTCTACTTCAGCAAACCGTGTGAAATAATTGGAACAGAAAGTATTTGTGCATGAACAAAACATGATGCATGGTAGGCTGGCACTCCTGCAACTACATCGATTGTTCTTGCATGGCAATAGACTTTCACAAGAGCACTTAACCAATTTCAGAATTTCCGGCGGTGCAACTTTAATATTCCATTGAGTTTTTTCAAATGCGGGTTTGTAAGTGAGCTCGCTTAAGATTTTCTTCAAACGCTGAATTTGTTGGTGGCCGTGAGCACAGTTTCGGTAGTTGTGATTTCGCACTTCCAACTTTGTCCTCCCACAGTTTGACACGAGCCTCTGAAGTTGTGTTACACTTACTTGCTTCGTAACATGCAGCCATAAACTTCGATGCTTGCCACTTCATGTCAGACAGATCAGCATGTAGATCTCCAACCAATGACAAGGTGTCCTCTTTTCAAAACATTAATGGCTTTATTCTTCCCAATACCATAACACATGGCAGTGGTATCACATCCAGTGATAGCATGAAGTGATAGCATGAAGTGCTAGCACATCAGGTATTATTTTCTCGTGTTTAATAGCAGATGCTCTAATGTCAATTAGCGTACGATCCTGGACAGGTGATTCCATCAGAGGTTGTAGAAGTACAAAAGAAGCAGAAAAACATGTGCCATCTGATATGACGACAACCTGCTTGTCTGCATCATCAGCTTGCTGTACAAGAATCGTATCTGCTTCTTCGTGAATATCTCTTAGATCGTGTCTTTGTTTTATTTCTGCACGATAAATTCGTAAGGTTCCTCTTGTGGACCCGTCAAAATTATCCTGTATTTACTAGTCTTGTTTTTTTTTAAACGATTCGTCACCAACAATGCTACTGCAAATCAGTTCAATCAATTGCTTCTTGTTTTCATTTAAACTCAAAATATCTCTCCGTGAACTCTGGTTACTCCTGTAGATCTACCCGATCTTGTGCATTCTTTAGTACTATACTCCTTGTACCGATCAAAAACAAGGTGCACATTTCCATGTTGCAAATGTATGCTTATAGATGTTTTGAGTGCCTATATGAAGTCCCCTACAGTCCCCTTTTCTGGCCACTGTACATACTATAACAGTGCATCAATAACGATAGATGTGTTCTCAACACCTTTATTTCTTGTTGAGCAAGAAACCTGGAGAAGTTTTTTTAAGCTGGATTTAGATTTGCAGATCCTCATTTCTCCAGAGTCTGTAAACATTGACGTTAGTATAGGTGAAAGTTCATGGGAGAGAACTTTACTGACATTATGTTTTTAAACTCCGCATCCTAAAAACATATAGTTTGACATACCAAACTTGCATGAAAAAATCGTTTTCAAATTAAGGTAATTTATAGCCGCCATATTGAATATATCGAGTTGCCCAAGGGTGACAGAATGTCATCATCAATTTTCTTGCAGCTCAATATATCCTTGTACTAATTCAGAAATAAAAAAAAACTTAATACAATAATTTTGAGTTTATATAAAATATACAGTTTGGCAACCGGACTATTTCTCCTACATCCTTGAACAGATTTAAAAAAATTTTTGGTGAGCTTTTAGAGACAACTTTATAGGCTGGTACTAGGCTATTGAAAACTAAAGAAGGAAAAGCAAATTTTTGTCGATTGAGGATTAATGCCAGGTGATGAAGTATTTCGGTTAACTTTTTACCGCTGCTGGGTTCTATCCCAAGACCGAACTATGTTAAGAGTATTGTTTACCGATGAATCTCAATTTACCCGTGATGGTATAAATAATAATCGAAATTTTGATATTTGGAATCACGAAAATACCCGTGCAATAATCCAAAATAATTCTCAACATAGGTTTTCTGTAAATGTGTAGTGTGGGATGTTCAATAATAATCTCATGTTCTTGAGGGTCGTTTAAATGGTGAAAATTATTTAGGTTTTTTATAAAATATTCAACCAAATTTATTAAATAATGTAAACACAAGAGGAATGTAGTTTGAACATGATGGAGATAGATTTTTCGGTAGGAGTCAGAAACTATCTGAATGAACAATATCCAAATAGGCGGATTGGTCGGGGTGGTCCCGCTGCATGGCCCCCGAGATCACCAGATCTCACGACCAATTTTGTAGGGTTATTTAAAAATTGAAGTATACAAAAAAGAAATAAACACCAGAGAGAAGCTGACTGCAAGAATTAAGCACTTTTGCGATAAAGTTCAAAACAATTTAGGGATTGTTAGAAAAAGTATAAATCCAATGACAAATCGATCAAGAAAATTTATTGAAAATAGACTGTGATTCAAAAAATTTAGTTGGATTTAGTAAAGCTGACTGATTTCTTACGTTGTAGTTAAATTGCTCATTTTTATTATTTGATATTTTGTTAAGTTTATTAATTACACATTCATCACAAAATGTTTTTATTATTTTATTAGGTATTTGTGTTATGAATAAGAGGTAAAGCAAATAGAGGACAAAAAGAAAATGTTACTAATACCTGGAGTGACTTTTTTCTCTCAATTTCTCATTAAAAAAAATTGAATCCTCAACAATTTAATTTTTTTATTTAAACAATGGAATGGTGCCAAAGTATTTTTTATGGAATTTTGTATCTTTTCAGGTGTTAATTAATATTTTAATATCAAAAATCTTATAAAGAGTGTATAGAGTGTTATTTTCTAGGAATAATTTAAAAATATTTTTATTCTGGGTCCGGCCCTGATATTTTATTAAGAGCCCAGGCATTTAATTCCGTTTACGCACTATAGATATATGGCGAAAAGAAAATTTTTCCAAATAATATGAAACGCCCTGTATTGCGCTTTAGCCATTACTGTACGAGAATTTAAGATTACCTCAATGTTCTCTATCTTTTGGTAAAGTACGACCGTCTCCCAACGAATCACGAATGTTGTTTGTTTTTGAAAACAAACCAACAGAATTCAGATTTGATTTAATTATTAAAACTAGTTAACTTAAGTCTAGTATGTATCACATTTCATATTTGAATACCAAATGAAATTAAGTTTCCAAAGTTTTCTTCTTTGGATTATTAAACGCGAACGTATCACTCAATCGTCCGTAATTCATCATTCATTATTTTTATTTTGTTTAGTGGAACTCAGTTATTTACAAAAAATATAATATACATACTAGAATAAACATATTTAATGTGAAAAGAAGTAAAAAATCTGCATAATATTTGCTCCTATAGAAAATTAAACCTTTAGGAGAATTTGCTGAACTATGCTAATATCATGACGTTTTACTAGAAGTAGGGTAGAAGTTGCGTTACCGATGAAAAATGGTAAAAACAGTATCGGACTTTCGTGTCTAGTGTTTGAAATGGCGTTTAAAAAAATTTTCACTGATTTAATTATCCATATTGATGTTAAGACATGATCTTGTTATTAAAAATATAACTGAATAACTGTTTCACTCGCTATCTGGTAGGGTATATTATTGTACCAATTTTAACAGCATACAGTTTATACAGCTGTGTACACGCACAGCTTAGCCAAATCTAGTAGTCAGAAGAGTGGTTTCTATTTTACCGGCAAGACAACGTAATTACATTAGTTCCTTATTTTTATTTAACAATTTACTGTCGTGTGCAAACGCACTTTTTAAGTATAATAACTTAACTTTATGAACATTTGTTTAGTTTTCCGGCAATAACTTGACAACTTTTGGTAATTGAGGAATAAGCAAAGAACCAAGTTGTAGGGAATTAAATATGCCATATTTTTTTTTCTCGAATAAAACATGAAATCGCGCGTGAACGTTGAATTATTTAAAATATATAAAACAAGTAGATTTAAAAAATCTATTTGGGTCAATTGTACAATTAAGACGAAGTTGATCTCAAATTAGAGACAATTTAATAAGCTTAAAATTTTCTCTCTTTGATATTTTTGCTACAATCTGCAGTCTTCGACATTTTTGCAAAAAATCGTTTTTTACCTATTTCACCCCCAATTTGCAATTTTTTTCCGACTACTTGGGTGTTAAATGAAAGGCCTAAAATAAGCCCCATTTCTAGCTTATGTTTTTAAATAAAACCTTACTCCCGAGCTATTCTCCATTCTTTACAAAAAAGGCTAACTTTACTGGGTGTTATATTATTTGTCAAAAAACACCCTAACCGTTCTCTGTAACTGTTCCTTTGAAGTTTCAGGCATAAAGGTTACTTTTCACAATATAGTGAACATTCGTATTATTTTGCAGATTTTTTGGACGTTATTTTTAGGAGAATAACATATATAGTAGACAATCAGGGAAAACGGAAACTTTCGAAAAATACCACAACTAATATTTGGACTAGATTTTACACTTAATATGAAATTTTTTGCTACAAAAGGTTCTACAATATTTTTGAAATTTCAAAATTTGCTTTTCATATTTATTAACTGTTTTGACATAATTGTAAAATTACAAAATTTATCAAATTAAAGTCATCAATATAACTAAGAGAGGTTTTCACTATCACAGATTGGTAGACTGAGAGACAAATGTTAAAAAACTTAAACAGTAAGGTTTAAAATGTTATGTTTCGTTACTTACTCCATTTTTTTAATATTTTCTTCACGAAAATACTAACAAGTTGAAACGGCCGGACTGAAATAATAAAACTTTCAACTTCACTCAACTTTAATACACTTACTATAAATAAAAGAAAATAAAATCAAATAAAGATTACTATTAAAACAAAAGAACTAAGCAATTTAATTTTATTTCCGTAGTAAGAAACCTGAGCAGACTTTGAAAACTTTCGCCTTAAACACAATTTAGAGAAAATCAATTGTTTCATAAGGCGACAGACCATTTCGTGTGATGATAAAATGCACGAGCATTTTTTTAAATTACTACTAACCAAACTAATTTAACGTATAACTGAAGAACTAAAAGATAGTAATTAAAACATTAAGACTATGAGAGGGTAGTCTAAGGCCTGTGTACCAGTCATTTGAATATGTTACAGAATGAGGTTGGATAGGATGAGCCAAAAGGCAGCTATGGCTCCCAAGACCTCGAGTTATTATTTAAAATATTATCTATTGTCTGTATGTCATATTCAATTTACTATTTCATATCAGTGTGAGCGCCTGTGTCATCTCTTGTTCTCCTCACAGAAACAAGTATGAGATATTTTATTTTTTATTTTATGGTATACAGCAATACTAAAATGATTGTTGTACATTTAGTCTATGTAATGAAGCATTATAATACGACTTTTTTGTAAATATTTCGTGCAAAGGCAAGTTTACCTTCCTCACCCGTTTTCGAGTGCTGAACATGACGCAATTGGTGGGAGAAGTTTTTGACCGCCGCAACTCCCTGAAACAGCCAGAAACCACCCCTTTAATGGATCCCTTTATGTTCTCAAAAAGGAGAGTCTACTGTCGATGGGAGCTTTTTCGGGGTCACAAAGTATGTGGTGGAGAGTTTCCCCCTCCTCACCACACATCCTGAACTCTGAATTGTCATTCACCCTTGTATTGCTTCGGTGTTTATTTAGTGTACAATATCCTGCTAGTATGTCTACTGCACATCTCATCCCAGCTTTAGCAATTTATTGGTATTTGTCTTGAATGGTCTGTCAGAAATGAACATACGTGATTGTCTCATTCCTGGCGCCCCAGTTCAAGACAAATGCTTCTAACTTAATAGTTTCTTTACCAGTCTTTTTGTGGCATTATATATGATATCAGGTTGAGTCAGCCTCGTCAAAGCTGTTTGCGCACCTTCTCTGGCCAGTTTATCTGCCTTCTCATCACCTTCATTGCTCTAATGTTCTCGCGTCCACTTCAGGTATACGATGTTGTGTTCCGCCAGTTTTGCCAAGGAGTCAAGGCAGTCTTTTACCGTTTAGGAACTTATCTCTATGGTATCCAAAGCTTTGAGAGCTTAGCAGTGCCTTACTTCAGCCTCACTATTAGTTTTGATAATACATATCTCTATCTTTATTTTTTACTGTGGGCATTTAAGTAGCTTCTCATGTAGAATTGAATTTAACTTTCTATTTTTTTTTGCAAAAAGCGAATAACGAAAAAAAAATGCATGAAATAAAACAAAATTAAATGGCTATTTTTCATAATATTCTCACTTAATCTTTGATTTTCAAGAACACAACACAAAAGATAATCATAAAGAAGAAAACACTAATTCATGTAATGAACACATAGAAAACCTAAAACAAAAATATATAAATCAAAATCACAGAAATCACAGAAAAATTTCTGTAGTTCTGTTTTCAAATTTCAAAATTATTATCTTAGTCAATATAATCTTCTACTACTTCATAATCGACAATATTCTAGCTTTCTCATAGTTTCCTTGGCACTTAAAAATTTCAATGCAGTATCAGTATTATATTATATATATATATATATTATATTTTATTGTTCTTACGATTTTCATATTAATATTATAGGCATTTTTACTGTTTGTTTTTTTTATTTGAAATTTTATTGTAGCTAACTTCCCTAAATTGAAATTTAGTGCTAGTAGGAATTAGAAATTTGGTTGTATCTAAAAATCTATCATAATTTGTTTTACTTTGTGGTAGATTTTCTATTATCTCATTTCCGATATTCACAAAATAATCATTGAACTTATTGGGATCAGTCATGTTAGGTTTTTTATTATTTATCAATTTCTACATAGCCTTTTGCGGGTTGTTAGAGCTGTTAATAAAATTATCGTGCGCATGCCTTTAAGCCTTATCCAAATCATTTTTCTTTTTTTTTTTTTTCAGTTAGTGCAACATAATTAGATCTCTCCGTCATAAAATAGGCAGTTTTTATCGAAAGAAAAAAAAACAGGAAGAAATTGTATTGAAGTTATTTTGATAATCTACAAAAAGTAAAGAGTAATATTTTTTGATAAGGAGAGTATTTTTCGAGTTATTTTTAAATAACTACAACTTATTTCTAAAATAATAAAATTAAAAACTATCATGCGTATATTCATATAACTTTATTTCCTTCAATTTTTGTAGTAGAAAGACAAATAAAAATACAAAAACCGCTGCGCAAGGAATCACTACTTCCACATCCAGATTCTCTACCCAAGTCTACTAAATATCTAAGACAACATCATCAATTTTGAATATCATAATAATAATAAATTGTACTATCTGCCTTTTCTTTCCTTACGGGTTGAAGTGCCACCACCCCGCTGTACTGAACCTTAAGCCTACTTCACCCCGCAGTTTCGTTATGCTATTGGTCCCGTTCCTCTCAAAAAGGAGAGTCTACTGTCGATGAGAGCCTTTTCGGGGTCACAAAGTATGTGGTGGGGAGTTTCCCCATCCTCACCACACATCCTGAATTGTCATTCACACCTGTATTGATTCGGTGTTTATTTATTGTACAGTATCCTGCCAGTATGTCTATGCACATCTCAGTTATCTTTTGCTCAGCTTTAGCAATTTATTGGTATTTGTCTTGAATGGTCTGTCAGCGATACATGATTGTCTCATTCCTGGCGCCCCAGTCCAAGACAAATACTCCTAACTTAATAGTATCTTTACCAGTCTTCTTGTGGCATTATATGATATCCCGCAGGTTGACTCAGTCCCATCAAAGCAGTTTGTGCACCTTCTCTCGCCAGTTTATCTGTCTTCTCATCACCTTCATTGCCCTGGTGTCCTCGCGTCCACTTCAGGTATACGATGTTGTGTTTCGCCAGTTTCGCCAAGGAGGAGGAGGTCAAGGCAGTTTTTTACCGTTTAGGAACTTATCTCTATTGTATCCAAAGCTTTGAGAGCTTAGCAGTGCCTTACTATCAGCCTCACTATTAGTTTTGATAATACATATATCTATCTTTATTTTTTACTGTGGGCATTTAAGTAGCTTCTTATGTGGAATTTAATGTAACTTTCCAATTTTTTTGCAAAAAGCGAATAACGAAAAAAAAATTCAAATGAAATATAACAAAATTAAATGGCTATTTTTCATAATATTCTCATTTAATCTTTGGTTTTCAAGAACACAACACAAAAGATAATCATAAAGAAGAAAACACTAATTCATGTAATGAACACATAGAAAACCTAAAACAAAAATATATGAATCAAAATCACAGAAATCACAGAAAATTTTCTATAGTGCTGTTTTCAAATTTCAAAATTATTATCTTAGACAATATAATCTTCTACTACTACCTAATCGGCAATATTCTTGCTTTCTCATAGTTTCCTTGGCACTTAAATATTTCAATGCAATATTAGTATTGTGACGTGTTTCCACCCTTAGGAAACTACCCCTTGCAAAATCCGTGGGTTCCAAAAATTATAACAAGAGATTGTCCACTAACACACTTTATTAAATATTTACTGGATACTTCACAATACTATTATTAATTTAAATACACTTTACTGACTAAAATCACAATATGTATTACTTTGTTTATCTTTGAAGTCTTAACCTCACTTTCTATACTTTCTGAACTACTCGCCGAGAATGCGGTCGGTCTTTTATACCCAAAAATGACAGATCTCGATTGTTCTGTGATGACGCCACCATTCTCTAGATAATTCCAGATGTCACTTTGGAATCTTCTGGTAGGTTCTTTTTCGAGTAGGTGCAAATACATCATTCTAGGGGTTGTAACACATTACACTGCCCCCTCCTTAAGCCTGAACGTCCCGGTCAGGCAGTTCAGCCTCTTTCACGTACTTCGCCAGTCTATCCAAGTGTACGATCTTCATCTTGGACTTTTTGTTTCGTTGAATCCGATAGACGACATCATTAATTCGGGTAATAACAGTATAAGGTCCTTCCCAAGGAGGTTGAAGTTTCGGTGACTTCCCTTTCTTTCGCTGTGGGTTATACAGCCAAACCAGATCTCCTGCCTTGAACCCTTCTGAACTACCCTTACGGTCGTATCGAGCCTTCATTCGGTCACTGGCTATGGTGATTTGGTCTCTAAGCAGCTCATGAACATTTCTTAGCCGTTCACTCATTTCATCCACATAACTGTTCACAGGAAGCTGTTCTCCGCCTGGTGTTCCGAAAATCAAATCACACGGCAGTCTGATCTCATGTCCAAATACTACACGGGCTGGTGTTTGTTTCGTAGACTCGTGGATAGCAGCTCTGTATGCCATGAGGAGGAACGGTATGTGGAGATCCCAATCACGTTGATTCTTATGAACCACTTTAGAGAGATGTTCTTTCATGGTCTTGTTATGTCGTTCCACCATTCCATCTGATTGCGGGTGAAGGGCTGTTGTCCGTGTTTTGTGTATCCCCAATAACTTGCAGAATTGCTGAAACACCCTTGACTCAAAGTTCCTCCCTTGATCTGAGTGCAGCTCCAGGGGTACACCAAACCGACATATCAAATTATCTACCAAGACTTTGGCAACAGTGACTGCTTCTTGGTTTGGAATTGCATAGGCCTCTGGCCACTTACTAAAATAGTCCATGGCAACCAGTATATACTTGTTACCGTCCTTGGTTACTGGGAATGGGCCGGCTATATCGATCGCAATCCTCTCGAAAGGAGCTCCGACGTTATATTGTTTCATTGCACCCCTACTTCTAGTCTGCGGTCCCTTACTTGCTGCACAAATTTTGCAATTGCGACACCAAGCTTCCACATCCTGACGACTATTTACCCAATAAAATCGTTCTCGTACTTTATTCAGGGTCTTATTAACGCCGAAGTGTCCACCGGATGCTCCATTATGCACTTCCTGAAGTACTTTCGGTACTCGACACCTGGGAATCACTAGACGCATAACAACTTCCTTGCCATCCGGGCTTTCCCAAGCTCTCTTTAGCAGCCCGTTCATAACTTTGAGTGAATCCCATTGGGCCCACAAAGCCTTCAATCCAACTGCCTTGTCCGAAACATCCTTCCATGCTGGTCGAATTCCTTTCTCCTTTGCTTTCAATATAGCCCCAATCTCTGTGTCATTCAGTTGTTCTTGTCTCAGAGCTTCAGTTGTCCAATCATCCGGAACCTCTATTTTAATAGTGTTGACGGCCACCGTACCCTGAAATTTCTCAACGTGGCGGCAGTGCTTGCAATCTTCCTTGCACGGTCTTCTAGATAAAGCGTCTGCGTTCTTATGAGATCTTCCAGGTCGATGTTCGATTTTGAAATCATACTGTTGCAACCGTTCTATCCAACGAGCCAGTTGACCTTCAGGGGTTTTCAACTGCAACAGCCATTTTAATGCAGCATGGTCGGTGCGAATCTTAAAATGTCTTCCATAAAGATATTTATGAAAATGGTCCACTGATTTAACGATGGCCAGTAACTCTTTCCGGGTTACACAATAATTTCTTTCCGGTTTGGACAGCACCTTGCTGAAATATTCGATCACTCTTTCCTGCCCATCCTGGATTTGGGACAGTACACAACCGACCGAAGAATTACTGGCATCCGTGTCTAAAATAAAAAGTCCTTCCCGTTGTGGGTACGCTAGCACAGGACCAGTGCATAGAGCTGCCTTCAATTTTCTCCATGCCGTTTCACATTCCGGTGTCCATTGGTACTGCACTTTCTCTTCTGTCAGCCGGTGTAATGGCTTCGCAATTTCGGCAAACCCTTCCACAAAGCGCCTATAATAAGTGCAGAGGCCAAGGAAGCTCCGTACTTCATGAACGTTAGATGGTCTTGGCCAATCTCGTACAGCAGAAATTTTATCGGGGTCTGTTTGTATTCCATCCGAAGACACCACGTGACCAAGAAATTTGACTTCTTTCTGGAATAGCAGGCACTTCTTCGGGTTCAACTTCAGATGGGCATTCCTGACTCGCCCAAATTCTTCTTGAAGATTTTTCAAATGTTCTGTAAAGTCTTGTACCATAACAAGCACGTCGTCAAGGCAAACCAGGCACGTCCTCCAGGTTAGCCCTCGCAGTACGAATTCCATCAATCTTTCAAAGGTAGCTGGCGCATTGCAAAATCCAAAAGGCATCACGGTAAATTGATAAAGACCACTGCCTGCTGAAAACGCTGTCTTTTCCTTATCATCCGGATGAAGCCCCACTTGCCAGTATCCACTCCTAAGGTCTAACGTAGAAAACCATCGTGAGCCTGCCAACGTGCTTAACGTGTCGTCAATTCGTGGTAATGGGTAACTGTCTTTCTTCGTGACATCATTTAATTTTCGATAATCGACACAAAATCTTAATGTTCCGTCCTTCTTGGCAACCAAAACTACTGGCGATGACCATGGACTTGTTGACTCCTCAATGACTCCATCTTGTAGCATCTTGTCTATCATTGCCGAGGCATCCTCTTGTTTCGCTAATGGAAGCCTCCTAGGTGGTTGTCGAATAGCGGGTGAGTCGCCAGTATTTATCCGATGCTGGACTATGTCTGTTTTTGTAAGGGCCTCTGTATTCTTGGCAAATACTGAACTTTTCTTTTTCAGGAACTTGATTGCCTCCCTTCGTTCATCCTCAGATAAATGCTCCAACTGGGTACTCAGCAAGATCAAAACTTCCTGGTCTATTTTCGTAGATGAACTTCCCTCTGTTTGTTCCTCGCACCTTGCTACCCATGAGACCGGTTCATAGGAGCCAATCGGTTTGCCTTCCTTAATTGTCACCGAGTGGGAATTTAAATTAACGACTCTAATTGGGATTTTGTCTTTAGTCCGGGTTAAAGTTCTCGCCACAATAATATTGGGTAGGGACTTAATCGATTCGCCATCTTCAACTAGGCCAACACGGTACCCTCCAGGATTTCCTTCTAAAGCAACATCAATCATTTGTTCTGAATGAGCAGGAATCTTGATTGTTTGTGTTGTTAACAACCTTGCTTTATGGAATTGGTCATCTGCGGTTGCCAGAATAAATTCCTCATTTCCAATTTTTAAGACTCGCTCCCCTACGTCAACAATAAATCCCTGCTCTCCCATGATGTCCAGACCCAAAATGAAATCATCCATAATGTCAGCCACAATGACCTTGTAATTGAACCTCAACCGTCCAACCTGCAGTTCCAAGTTGATTTCTCTATGGACCGCAGCCCTGTCCCCCGTGGCTGTCCGAATGATTACTCCATTTTGCTTCTTATCAATCTGCAAGCCCGATATAAACCCTGGCCGCACTATTGATGACGTAGCACCGGTGCCAATAGTAAACACGCATTTTCGTCCATTCACATATCCTTGCAACAACAGACTGCTTGGAATTCTTTGGAGCTGGGAAATCTTTATTTCTCTGGGGGCACCGCATTCCCTAGCCAGCACAGCCCCCTTGGTGCTGGCTATCTTTAGTTTTCCTGCTTCTCTTCAACATTCACAGCATTTACTCGACTCTCCGAGTTCTGCTGTCGACAGTCTCGTTTCATATGTCCCACCTTGCCGCAGTTGAAACATTTAATACCTCTGCTCGGCTTTCCTTTATTTTGTTGTTTCTCCTGCTTTCCTGGTATAATTGGGCAAGGTGTTGATCGCCATACCTCAAGTCTAATGCAGCTTCCAAGACTTTGAAGTCCCTTTGTTTATCCACTGGGATAGTTTGAAGCAACTCTGAGGCCTGGCCCCTTAACGCCAGAACTAATGCCATGGCCTTTTCCTCATTATCCCAGTTGTTCGCACACGCTGCTGCCTCAAACTGCCTCTTGTACGTCGTCCAGGAACTTTGACCATCAAAAGAAGGAGGTTTTAGTCGCTGACCTGATGATACCACCTGCTGGCTTCCTCTATCTCTCAACTGTCGTTTAAGCCGGTCTATTTCTCCTTTAACTTCTTCTTCGAACTTGTTTACTTTCTCTTTAACTTGACTGACTTCTGTCTCGACTTCGCCTACTTTTTCTTTTAGCTTGTTTATCTCTTCTTTGACTTCACTCTTTAATCCTTCGTTGGCAGAAATGATAGCGTCCTGCTGTATTTTCATTTGTTCATTCAGAATTTTCCTTAATTCTTCTTGGCGTCTTTCTTGTTCCTCTTTTTCTTCTTGACGCTGTCTTTCTTGTTCTTCTTTTTCTTGTTGGTGTCTTATTTCCAGATTTTCCATCATTTTCTTTAATTCATCTCTTTCTTCTTGACGTCTTGTTTCTTGCTCTTCTTTTTCTTCTTGACGTCGCTTTTCTTGTTCTTCTTTTTCTTTCTGACATCGCTTTTCTTGGTCTTCTATAATTTTTCGGAGTTCGGTTTTTTCTTCTTGGCGTCGTCTTTCTTGTTCCTCTTTCTCTTCTTGACGTCGTCTTTCTTGCTGTTCTTTTTCTTCCTGACGTCGTTTTTCCTCCTCTTGACGTCTTCTTTCTTCCTGTTCTTTTTCTTCCTGACGTCGTTTTTCCTCCTCTTGACGTTTTCTCTCCTGTTCTTCTTTGTCTTCCTGCCGTTGCTGCGCCATCATTTTTTTGAATTGTTCGAATAAGTCCTGTATTTGTTTATCGGATGCCATACTTCTTGTTGTTACGGGCATACGATGAAATTAAAATAAAATAAATTTAACTGTCACGTCAATATCGGCAATGGAACTTTCCAGACAAATCTCGAAACAGCACGAAAAAGTCTTATCCAGAGTCTTTTGTCACTATCCAGTTCAGAGAATTTACTAATCTCCACTAATGTCCAAATAGAAAAGTTCTAGTAATTTTCGCGCACTAACACAAATGAGTTTTTTTTTTCAGTGTCTCTATCACTTCTCAGTTTATCACACTAATGTCCTAATAAAATGTTCTACAACGTCTCAAAAATGCACTTAACACTATTTTTCTGTCCGAAAATAACCCTCGAACAATGTCCAGTAAATTAGTCCAATGCGTTAGCACTAAACCTCGAGAATACTTCTCGAATACTCCAACACAACTTCAGAGCTCCCCTTGTCATAAAATTCCGCTTCTGACACCAATTTGTGACGTGTTTCCACCCTTAGGAAACTACCCCTTGCAAAATCCGTGGGTTCCAAAAATTATAACAAGAGATTGTCCACTAACACACTTTATTAACTATTTACTGGATACTTCACAATACTATTATTAATTTAAATACACTTTACTGACTAAAATCACAATGTTTATTACTTTGTTTATCTTTGAAGTCTTAACCTCACTTTCTATACTTTCTGAACTACTCGCCGAGAATGCGGTCGGTCTTTTATACCCAAAAATGACAGATCTCGATTGTTCTGTGATGACGCCACCATTCTCTAGATAATTCCAGATGTCACTTTGGAATCTTCTGGTAGGTTCTTTTTCGAGTAGGTGCAAATACATCATTCTAGGGGTTGTAACACATTACAGTATTATATATTTTATTGTTCTTAAGATTTCCATATTAATATTATAGGCATCTTTTTGTTTGTTTTTTAACCTCCCCACAATAAAATTGTGGGAGGTTACTACAATTAGTCCAAAATCGAAAATTGAGATAACATCAAATCTTTACGTTTTGAGGTCCCAGGAACCCAAAAAAGTTGTTTTTGAAAAATGTCTGTGTGTGTGTGTGTGTGTGTGTATGTATGTTAGCACGATAGCGGCGAAGCTACTAAACGGATTTGGATGAAACTTTGCATGAGGGTTTCTTTAGTGCTCCAGAAGATCTGAAAAGGTTTTGGTTGAGATCGGATTACGTTTAGTGCCGTTTTGGCACAACAAGTTGTTTATTTTATGATTACTTACAATTTGTAATTGAACCATTGAAAAGCAGTAAAAATTCCGATTTCAACGATATATCACACTTGCACTTTCTCGATTTGGTTTCCGCGAAAAAAATTAAAAAACCAAAATTTCACTTGTTTTGTCCTCAAAGCAGTGCAATTTACAGGGTGATATTCTAATAATGACAGAGGTGTTCAGTGATTTCGGCTGATAACTCGGGAACGGTTGAAGATATCGAACTGAAATTTGAAATGTAGGTATAAATATTGTAGACGGACGGATTACGAGTGAATTAATAATACACCTACGTCACATGACGTCACAAATAAGAACAATTCTTAGAAACTGGTGCAGATATCGACTTAACTATTGGAAACATCCAATTAAGGTTTGAAACGTAGATGGAAATATTGTATATGGATGGAATACGAGTGAATTAAAAATACACCTACGTTCTGATGACGTCGTAAAAGCATAAAATTCTTATAACAGGCGAACTGATGATGATATCAAAAAAATATTTCTACAAGACGGGTCACGAAATTTTTTTTTTTTTAATTTCCAAGAAATATCAAATTCTCGGAGAAATGTCACTTTTCAGAAAAATGTCAGATTTTTAAAAAATGTCAAATTTTTAGGAAAACGTCAAATTTTTGGAGAAATGTCACTTCAGAAAAATGTCAAATTTTCGAAAAAATGTTAAATTTTCAGGGAAATGTCACTTTTCAGAAATATGTCAAATTTTCAGAAAAATGTCACTTTTCAGAAAAATGTCAAATTTTCAGAGAAATGTCCCTTTTCAGAAAAATGTCAAAAATTCAGGAAAATGTCAAATTTTCGAAAAAACGTCAAATTTTCGATGAAATGTCACCTTTCAGAAAAATGTCAAATGTTTGAAAATTGTCAAATTTTCGGAGAAATGTCACTTCAAAAAATGTCAAATTTTCGGAAAAATATCACTTTTCAGAAAAATGTCAAATTTTATTAAACGGACTCAAAGGAAAATTCCCAAAAAATACTACGGGTCCATTTGTGGTATAGGTTCTCTGCTAGTGTGTCAGGTGCATCGAGAGATTACAAGTTTTTTCGACATTTATAAAGCCCAGGGATGGTGTGAGAGGCCATCCTGAACCGCTTACAAGCCCTACAAGTGTAAGCAACCCCACCGGAACGCTTTCGGTGAGTTTTTTCCAATAAAACTTTAAAAGTGACAGTGACATTATATTTTAAAAACTATTTCCGCTATTTCCGGCATCCCGCCGGAAATTCTTCCGGCAACGTAACCTAAAAATAGTACTACATAACCTAAAAACAATTTAAGACATTGGTACCAACCTCAACATTTTTCAAAAACCAAATTCCCCAGAGAAACATTGGAACCAAAAATTTGACAGCTATCACTTCCCCGACCGATTTAGTGAAAAATTGGTCGAGGCCAAAAGATAAAACAAAATATACCAACTCAAACTTAAACGATCCACCATGAACACTACCCTGGCTACATCTGGCAGGGAAGCTGTCCACCAAAAGTTATATGGTTTTTTCCAAAGATGGCCATCCCTGCCATCCATCCCATTACCAACGAACAGGTTTTTTCGTTTAGTTGTTTCCCGTATCAATAATCAAAATTATTAAGTGCTCTTGCCTACGAACGTTTTTATAGAATTGTGTTTATTTTAATATTAATTTTAGGTCCATGTGGACACATTATAATTTTAACCTAGTCTTTAAGCCTGCCTACAGAAGACAGGAGCTACTTTTCTATTTTTCTCCAAGCCAAACCGGACCTACCCCATCCAGCGTCACACCCACCACGACGGTGTTCACCGTGGTTGTCCGGCTGGCCCCGGGCTAGGATCCGATGAAGCATATATTTGTATTAAAAACATTGAATAAAATATTAATGTTGTGCAGACTATAAATTTAACACTCAAGTTCTTAGGTCCAAATCCCACCGAACGCAAGACTTTTTTTCTGATTTAATACGAAAAAAATATTTCAACTTAATAAATATAATTAAATGAGATCGTTCATATTGTTTAGTGCTCTTTTCGGCTTCAAAGATTCACCGGGTGGGGAGGTTCCAGCCGCTTCCAGTAGCTGCCGATTTTTTTTATTTGAAATTTGATTGTAGCTAACTTCCCTAAATTGAAATTTAGTTCTAGTAGGAATTTGAAATTTTGGTGTATCTAAAAATCTATCATAATTTGTTTTACTTTGTGGTAGATTTTCTATTATCTCGTTTCCGATATTCACAAAATAATCATTGAACTTATCGGGATCAAAGTCATGTTAGGTTTTTTTTATAATTTATCAATTTCCACATAGCCTTTTGGGGGTTGTTAGAACTGTTAATAAAATTATCGTGCGCATGTCTTTTAGCCTTATCCAAATAATTTTTTTTTTTTTTAGTTAGTACACAACATAATTAGATCTCTCCGTCATAAAATAGGCAGTTTTTATCGAAAAACAAAACAAACAAACAAAACAGAAAGAAATTGTATTGAAGTTATTTTGATAATCTACAAAAAGTAAAGAGTAATATTTTTTGATAAGGAGAGTATTTTTCGAGTTATTTTTACTTCCACATCCAGTGGAAGTATAGTAACGACAAAAAATTTTTTAAAAATTTTTATTGTTCAAATAGACTTAGAATGTCACGAAACGTCGAAGATTTTAAGTTTGAGCGAAAAATAAATTTCTGTCTGTCGGTCTGTCTGTAGCTTTTTTTGTGCACACGATTACTCTGGAACCGTTTGAGATATTGACTTGAAATTAGGTACACATATGTACTTTAACGAGATCTAGAACTAGATTATATTTTCATCTTGTTCCGTCGAAGGGTTGAGGGGTAAATTGGGGTATATTTGGGGAAAATAGGTAAATCAAGCAGGTAACAGTCCATAAAATTGGTATTTAGTATATACAAGAGAATCTGAGGTCTCAAAAAAAATTTGGCATTAGCCACCCCCATTACCACACCCACCCCATTATTAAAGGGAATGAAAAAAATTGTGATTTAGGGTGTGTACAAGAACCAGAAACCTCGAAATGTTTTTTTACTTCATCCGCCCCCACTTCCACCCCCTATCACCACCCTCACCCCGCTACCGATGTGGGGTATCATTTTATGGGTTTTTGAGGTAGAGGATTTCAAATATTATATTATTAGTGTTCCATAAACAATTATTTCCACATACAAAATTTTTTCGTAGTGAGTGACTTAGATAAAAAATCTGGATGTGGAAGTAGTGATTCCTTGGGCAGCGGTTTTTTTAAATAACTACAACTTATTTCTAAAATAATAAAATTAAAAAATATCACGTATAACTTTATCTCCTTCAATTTTTGTAGTAGAAAGACAAATAAAAATACAAAAACCGCTGCCCAAGGAATCACTACTTCCACATCCAGATTCTCTATCCAAGTCACTCGCAGCGAAAAAATTTTGTATGTGTAAATAATTGTTTACGGAACTTTAATAATATAATATTTGAAATCCTCTACCCCAGAAACCCATAAAACGTTAGTGGGGTGAGGGTGATGATAAGGGGGGTGGTAGTGGGGGTGGATGAAGTAAAAAAATATTTTGAGATTTCTGGTTCTTGTACATACACTAAATCACATTTTTTTCGTCCCCTTTAATAATGGGGTGGGGGTGGTAACGGGGTGGCTAATGCCAAAAATTTTTTTGAGGCCTTAGCTTCTCATGTATATACTAAATACCAATTTTATGGACTCTTACCTGCTTAATTTACCCATTTACCCCAATGTACATATGTGTACCAAATTTCAAGTCAATATCTTAAACGGTTCCAGAGTAAACGTGCGCACAAAAAAAGTTACAGACAGACCGACATACCGACAGACAGACAGACAGACGACAGACAGATAGACAGAAATTTTAAAATTTCGACGTTTCATGACATTTTAAGCCTATTTGAACAATACAAATTTTTTTAATTTCTTTGTCGTTACTATACTTCCACTGGATGTAAAAGTAATTAAAGATAATTTTATTACCTACAAAAAAGTACTTTTTACATTTTTTGTTAAAAATAATATTTAGAGAGATATTTAATAAAATGCGCGCAAAAGCGCACCGCCACCCCCATTTTTTTCCACCCCCTACGTCCGGCAGATGGGTGATCACTCAAATATTTTTTTTTTTTCGTCAAGTATACGTAATTACCTGTGCGACTGCAAAGTTTGAACCAGCCATGTGTTTTTATGTAAATGAAAATTATTTTTCATGCACTTTAATGCTAAATATAAATATTGTAATTTGGTTCCTTGTGACAAGTTATACAAATTATTACAACTGATTTAAATGTTTGCGATGTACTTCACGCAATATCTACACAATAACTAACTTCACTTGCAGATAACAAGAGGCGTCAAATAACAACAACTTTCCACAAGTTAGAATTTGCAAATCTGGGTATTTGTACTTGTGAAGGTATTTGTACTTGTAAAAGTACTTGTATTTGTGTAAGTACTTGTATTTGTATAAGTATTTGTACTTATAAAAGTACTTTTACTTGTAGGAGAACAAAAAAATCACAAGTACACAGTACAAGTACCTTCACTAAATTTGCTAAAGTACAAGTACCAAGCACTTCAATTAATATTGTATTTACTTGTGCTAGAAAGTACAATTTGTACTTGTACCTGCACACTGCACAGCTCTGATTTCCAATAGTTAACATTCCAATACCTGTGATTCGTTTTGAGAAATCGAGGAGTAGAATCAGGCTTTGGAGCCATCTACCGGCGAAACTTGGTTTTTCTACACCTCCATATTTTTGCTACTTGTACGACACTTTTTAGATACTCCTGGTAGCTTAATAAAACTAACACTAAAATTTGATGTTTTGACCTAAAATTTTTGAGATATTTAAAAAAAAAATCAACTTCATTGGATAATCTTAACGCCCTGTATATTATCCCGGAAGCAAAGTATTTTGGGTCACATTTTTTTATGGACTGCTTTCTATAAAATGAGCCAAGTAGTCACCTGATCCATTTTCGAAATGTACAGAGGAAATTCTTTCACTTTTTATTACACTTTGTTCAGTTTTCACTTCTCGTTTTCTTTTATCGAATAATGAAAGTTGAAAATCTGATGGCGCTTATGAAAGCTACATTACCTCCATCATGAAGTAATGTTCGAAGTTTTCTTCGAGGGCAATGTTGACTAAAAAGTTCTTTCCTCGTCTCATACGCGTCATTACACTTGACAATAACATTGCAATAATATATTAGTTCTCATCTTGCAAGCGTAGAATCATTTTTAATTTCTGCATATGTATATGTATGCCTCAATTTTAAAACTAAATATCTAATTCCAAATACAATCCTTTTGAATAGTAAGGAGCATTCTCTTTAAGCATTATCGATTCGTTTTTGAAATAAATAGTCATAGTCCAGTCGATAAAGTAAAAACCGCTGCCCAAAGAATCACTACTTCCACATCCAGATTTTCTATCCAATTATTTCCACATAGAAAATGTTTTCGTTGTGAGTGACTTACTCACAACGAAAAAATTTTCTATGTGGAAATAATTGTTTATGGAACTTTAATAATATAATATTTGAAATCCTCTACCCCAAAAACCCATAAAACGATACCCCACATCGCTAGTGGCGTAGGGGTGGTGATAGGGGGTGGTAGTGGGGGTGGATAAAGTAAAAAAATATTTTGAGTTTGAGTTTCTGGTTCTTGTACATACACTAAATCACAAATTTTTTTCATCCTCTTTAATAATGGGGTAATGGGGGTGGCTAATTCCAAAGTTTTTTTTTGAGACCTTAGCTTCTCTTGAATGTACTAAATAACAATTTTATGAACTCTTACCTGCTTGATTTACCTATTTACCCCAATTTACTCCAATTTACCCCCCAAACTCTTCGAGGGAACAAGATGAAAATATAATCTAGTTCTAGATCTCGTTAAAGTGTACCAAATTTCAAGTCAATATCTCAAACGGTTCCAGAGTAAACGTGCGCACAAAAAAAAGTTACAGACCGACAGACAGACAGAAATTTTGTTTCGCTCAAACTTAAAATCTCGACATTTTATGACATTTTAAGCCTATTTGAACAATAAAAATGTTAAAAAAAATTTTTGTCGTTACTATATTTCCACTGGATGTGGAAGTAAAAATACACCAGAAGTTCGCAAAAAATGTTATCTGAGATTTTCCTTCAGTAACTGTTAGTGGAGGGGTTATACATCACAAAACCACAAAAATCCGCAACCTCCCCAAAAAAACTATCCCTGCGGTGAAAAAAGCCTTATTTTACTGAAAACTCGTTAACCGTTGAAGATATAAAAAAATTGCTCACCATAAATTCCTAGAAAAAAGTCCTATTGTAATTTTGTTGGATATGCCATGGTTTTCAAGAAAATCGATATTGAAAAAAATTCCAAAATTTGCGTTAATGCGCGCGAATTTTCGTTTATTTGAAATTTTTTGCGCACGGCCTATAGAAAAAATTGAATGGCTCGATAACCATACAAGCTAGGAAGAAAAATCAAAATGGGTTTTAAAGGGGACATAAAATACTCTCTTTTGTTGCCATTTTTGATGGCTATTGATATTTATTAGTATATAAAAACAAGCTAAAAACGTAGGTACTCTTCACCAATTTACTGAGCTTTTTATATAATTGTTACACATTCTATAGGATACTCATCGCAGTTTTTTTGTAAATAATGTTAGTTTTTGGACATCCTAAATTTTGTAATACCAACTTTGTTGTGAAAAAAATATATATGAAAAAAAATTGAAAAAAAAAACATCCGACCTGACTAGGATTCGAACACGTGATTGCAAAGCTGAAGCTTTAGCCACTAGACCATCAGAGATCTGTATAAAAACTGAATGTAATATATATCTTTCGAGAATCATACTTCAACGCATTAGACATATTATTATGAAATATATATTACTAAAATGCATAAACCAAAATATATATTATAGAGATAACATTTCGCAAGATTTCTATTCAAGTGCAAGCGACAAAAATTAAGAAAATATATTTTTTATAATTTAAATGATCTTATTTACTGATTGATTTTCTTCAAAAACAATAGGGTTCTTCCTCTAGCTAATACTAACTTACTCTCCAAATTTCAATACAATCGGACTTTTCTTTCTTAAGTTATCGTGCTTACAAGAAACGTGACGGACGGACAGACGGACAGACAGACGGACGGACGGACGGACGAACAGACAGACGGACATTTTGAAAGTTGTTCAGAATTCGTTCACTAACACAATGATATGAAATTTTTTTCTCTACGAGCGATATTTACTGATTTAGAAATGTGCCGATCAAATACAATATACTCTTCGTTTTTGCGAAGAGTATAATAACAATATAATATAGTTATCTCTTAATTTTTTGCGTCTCTAACTATTCGCAGGCCCATAAAAACTAACTGACTTTAATATAAGTTAGAAATGCATTATCTTTTAGTTCAAAGTAGTACTTCAATGCGGAAAAGTTAGGAATAAAAATATTCACATTTACAAATTCACCAGCATGTTGAAGTTAGCCAAATTTTGGCCAATTCAAATGCCCCTGAGACATGGGCAGTTATAGAAAAATATGATTGTATTATGCATTGTTGGAAAGTAAATTTTGTCTGCTATAAGAAAGTATTTTTTTGTTAAATAACACAGCCGACAAAAAAAAAATGTTGTTTTGGAGACCCTACCTATCTTTAGTAACATTTTCTGCTGAATCCAAAAATGATAAAAAAATAATTTCTGACGTATGGATTACCCCCATACACTCTCAATTTCCCCAAAAAAATCAGAAAATCCAAACTGGAAAACTGGCAATTTGAAAATGATAAAAAAAAATCTGACGTACCCCTATTCACCCTCAATCCCCCCAAAAATTCCAAACTGGCTATCTTTAGTAAAATTCGCCGAATACGAAAATGGCAAAAAATTGTTTGGACGTGAGGGATCCCCCCTACTCATCCGTATTTCTCACTTGCTTCTGTCAAAGATAAAAATAAATAAAATCAGACGTGGCAACCGTTATAACTTTTATAAAATCTGTCGGTAACACCAAAACTAAAAAATATTTTTGAACTACAAGTTGCCTTTGCTCGTACACTTAACCTGGCCTCCAGATAGCAGTTGCAAATTACGGTTAGCATCCTAGCATTCATGAAATTATTCAGTGAAAGCTTATTGTTTTCCAAAATGATTTAAGCTCTTAAGTAACTTTAAGCTAGGTAGCACACGGAAGGTATTTTCTAAATCCAGGTTATAACTTACCCTCGGTTAGTAGACGCCTTGACGTGGCCCCAGGGCTTCAACTCGCATTTGATTGATTGATTATGGAATTAAAATATTTTAGGTTGAATGGCCAGTTTGCAATTTTTGAATTTTTTGGGGGAATTGAGGGTGTATGGGGAGAATCCATAATATCAGATGATTTTTTTTATCATTTTCTGATTCAGCGGAAAATTTTACCAAAGACAGGTGGGTTGGATGGCCAGTTTGGATTTTTTGAAGGAATTGGGAGTGTATGGGGGAATCCATACGTCAGAATTTTTTTTTATCATTTTCGGATTCAGTAGCAGGACTTTTACCTTTCAAATGTTTTGTTCTAATCGTAGATTGACTGACTATGTAGAACGTGGTGGTTTTCTAAAACGTGTTCCAAAATAACGTTGGACACCAGTTGCAGAGTTCGTGTTGACAAACTCAGATGCCCAATATTATTTCTCAGCAGTGTTTGCAGTCATCTTATCTATTCTGCTTACGCAGTACTACCGACTGTCTAATCGAAACTTCTACAATTCTTCAGCCTAACGGCGCAAAATACATGTCGATATTACAGATAATTTTTGTTTTATAAAACATTAAAAGTGTCTACTTCTTTTGTAGAAACCCTGTATTTGCAAAGTTTTATTTGGGGTTGAAAAGATTAGTAGTAATAATAAAAAAGTTTGGTTCGCTTGGACTTAGCTTTATGAGTCCCCATGGACGACTGCATAATTCGTCAGGACTAACAACTTTGATAATGCATTTTAAACATAAAAGTTATATGGGTTTTCCAACTTTTTGAGAGCTTACCTTACTAAAGGCATATAACCTGGTAAGGGGTTATATGACTTAGACTCGCTTTAAATCGAACGCTTATGAAGAAGACCGCATCCTCATTTTTGAGACTGCTACACTTCACAAAATTTTCATACCAAATAAAAATTCACCCTTTGGAATGAATTGGCTAATAGACTGAAAGCTGGCTACAGAGGGGAGCCTGTGACTCAATGTTGTCGACATTTTATCGATTACAGGTTCGATTGTTACCGACATAATGAGAGCCCGGTCGCCAGAAGGCAGTCTGGAAGGGTAATGGGTGGGTGGGCGGTCAAGCATGTAATTTTTTCGTGTAAAAAAAATTGATAAGCTTGAAAATTGATAAACTGAAAATTTGTAGAATGACTGAATAGAGTATAAGTAAGTAGGAAATAAATCGCCAGGAGGGTGGGTGTAAGGTAAAGGGCCGCCAGAAGGCTCCAAAGATGCAAAAAATTTCACAACGTTTACATGATAAAGTGCACTTCTGTCAGTTTGCGTACTTATTTTCTAAATCATCGTCGAAGTCTGGATCTTCATCGCTGTCCTAAATGATGTTATCATCTTCAGCTGAAAGTAGAAATTAATAGTTTAATAAAGTTAATAAATTAGATACACAATCATCAAAATCGCATTTAAAATTACCTTCCGAATTGTCACTATCCTGAATTTTCTGCTTCGAGTTCCAATGGATCGTATAAGGAAGTATTCCTCCATACGTGTTCAATATAATGAGCTCTTTCTGTCTGCTGACTCAGTTCGAAATAGCAAGGTGATAAGCAGGAAGCATCGAAGTTTTTCAAATATTTTTTTGGAAAGGTTCGTTAATATTTTTTATCGTGTAATTCCGAAGGAACATTTCGAATCTCAGCTTATTTACTTTGTTGAAGGATGGGATACCGTACATATTACAAATGAATGATTCAATAATCGAGAAAGCATTTTCTTTATCTACAGATAGGTTTTGACGTCACATGAGTTCAAGTAAAAATTCTTTAGGCAACAGATATTCATTTTCTCAATTTTAGTAGCGACCAAAACCAAATACAAATTAAAAAGAGGTGCCCGGGAGGGATTTAGATCCAGACCGACACTGACAACATGCATAAAGTTGTGCTGAGAGAATTTATATTACCTGAGACACTCGTAAATGATGTCAATGCTTTTGAATTTTTTTCAGATTTTTTTCAGTTGGTCGTATTTCTCTACGTTTTTTTTTTGAGACTGCCAAGAAAGTTCTTACAGCAAATGGAATTATATCCATGAACCTCAGTAACATGTTCGGGAAGAACAACGTCGTTGTATTTTATTTGAAATGCTACACGAATACACAGTTTCTCGTGGCACTGTCGCAATTTTTCTTCACTGAAGGGTCATATTTTGTCGGGCACATCTTCACATTTGAACACGCTAAATAAATTCATTTTTTGTTGATCAGAAACGAAAATACAAAATGAAAAATACACGCGGACGATTTTTACGTTTCCAAATCTCAAGCCAGACTACCGTTCGCATTCCTTGGAATGCGTCACTCTCCCTTCCAACGAAAACTTCCATACATACTCTATTGTAGATGTAAAGAAGAATATAGTTGTCTTCAGACCTGGCTGCTGGTTTCCGGGTCTTCTTCCGCGTAGACTTGGTTGAGTGCTTGACGTTTCGACCATCTTGTCGTGGTCTTCTTCTGAAGCGAAGTGAGCTCTGCTGGACTGAGCTCCTCTATTTATACAGGTTATCAGGAGGCGTGTTGCGGATCATTGCTCATGCGGAACATTGACTTCCACGTTATTGGTAGTTGTAGTCCGTTGTCACGGTTATAGTTATTCGGATGTTTATTTATTTCAATGGCTTCTCTGTATCTTCTTGGCCAATAGTTCTTGGTGTTGGCTAATTTCTTTGTTTTGTCGAATTTTATCAAATGGCCGGTTTCTTCTGAATGTTCGGCAACTGCTGATTTTGTAGAATTTCCCTTCTTTGTACTTCTAATGTGTTCCCTGAGTCTGGTGTTTATACGTCGTTTGGTCTCTCCGATGTAGACTTGTCCGCAGGAACATGGGATACTATATACTCCTGGTGTTTCTAGTTCTTCTGGACCTTGGTATTTGGGAAAATGTTGTGCCACCTTCTGTTTTGCATTATATATTACTTTGACGTTCTTTTTCTCCAAAACTCTTCCGATTCTGTCCGTACATCCTTGTATATACGGTAGGTAAGCTGTTGCCGTGTATTTCTTTTCTTCTTTTTCTTCTTCTGTTCTGGTTGTATCTTGTCTCTTTATTGCGTTGTCTATGTCCTTCGGTTTGTATCCATTTTTCTGTAGTGATGTTTTTAAGGTCCGATATTCTTCTTGTAGATGTTCTGACTCGCAAATTTGCTTTGCTCTATGTACTAGTGTGTTGACGACGGCCTGTTTTTGTGCTGGGTGGTGGTGAGAATTGGCGTGCAGGTATCTGTCGGTGTGCGTCGGTTTTCTGTATACCTTGTGTCCTAATCCTCCATTATCCTTCTTGAACACGAGGACGTCTAAAAATGGAAGTTGGTTCTCTGTTTCTATTTCCATGGTAAATTTAATCTTATTATGTAGGCTGTTTAGGTAGTCTTTGAAATTCTCCAGTTCCTTACGGCCATGTTGCCATATAATGAAAGTGTCGTCCACATATCTAAACCAACATTTTGGTTTTAATTGGTAGTTGTCCAAAGCATATATTTCGAAGGCTTCCATGAATAAGTTAGCGAGTACTGGTGATAAAGGTGAACCCATTGCTGCTCCATCTTTTTGTTTAAATAGACTTCCATTGAAGTTGAAATAGGTACTCGCTAACTTATTCATGGAAGCCTTCGAAATATATGCTTTGGACAACTACCAATTAAAACCAAAATGTTGGTTTAGATATGTGGACGACACTTTCATTATATGGCAACATGGCCGTAAGGAACTGGAGAATTTCAAAGACTACCTAAACAGCCTACATAATAAGATTAAATTTACCATGGAAATAGAAACAGAGAACCAACTTCCATTTTTAGACGTCCTCGTGTTCAAGAAGGATAATGGAGGATTAGGACACAAGGTATACAGAAAACCGACGCACACCGACAGATACCTGCACGCCAATTCTCACCACCACCCAGCACAAAAACAGGCCGTCGTCAACACACTAGTACATAGAGCAAAGCAAATTTGCGAGTCAGAACATCTACAAGAAGAATATCGGACCTTAAAAACATCACTACAGAAAAATGGATACAAACCGAAGGACATAGACAACGCAATAAAGAGACAAGATACAACCAGAACAGAAGAAGAAAAAGAAGAAAAGAAATACACGGCAACAGCTTACCTACCGTATATACAAGGATGTACGGACAGAATCGGAAGAGTTTTGGAGAAAAAGAACGTCAAAGTAATATATAATGCAAAACAGAAGGTGGCACAACATTTTCCCAAATACCAAGGTCCAGAAGAACTAGAAACACCAGGAGTATATAGTATCCCATGTTCCTGCGGACAAGTCTACATCGGAGAGACCAAACGACGTATAAACACCAGACTCAGGGAACACATTAGAAGTACAAAGAAGGGAAATTCTACAAAATCAGCAGTTGCCGAACATTCAGAAGAAACCGGCCATTTGATAAAATTCGACAAAACAAAGAAATTAGCCAACACCAAGAACTATTGGCCAAGAAGATACAGAGAAGCCATTGAAATAAATAAACATCCGAATAACTATAACCGTGACAACGGACTACAACTACCAATAACGTGGAAGTCAATGTTCCGCATGAGCAATGATCCGCAACACGCCTCCTGATAACCTGTATAAATAGAGGAGCTCAGTCCAGCAGAGCTCACTTCGCTTCAGAAGAAGACCACGACAAGATGGTCGAAACGTCAAGCACTCAACCAAGTCTACGCGGAAGAAGACCCGGAAACCAGCAGCCAGATCACCAGCTCCGCGAAAGCCTTAGCACTAAGGTCTTCAGACCTACTAAGCACTCAAAATATATCGGCGCATTTGGCCATCAAACACTCCGCACTACACCGCTAAATATGCCGACATTTTTTTACACGCTAAAAAGTGTGTAGCCAACTTTAAGAATATAAGATAGAGTATGGGAGGGAAAAAAAAAGAGAGAAAACAATAGCGCAGATGTTCAGAAGAGACCGTATACCTGGATTTGTGGCAGTTAACCGAAAGATTTTCAAACACAACTGAAAAAAATTTCGTTCAACAGAAGGAAGTACTGGAAGTTCGGACATGAAAGTGTTTTTCTAAAAATATTAAGAATTTTTAATATAATTTTAATAAAAATAAAATAAGTCGTCTTAGCCTTTCATTAATAAAACTAATAACTTATGTATATCTTCCTAATTGACTTCTGGCAGTTGATCAAATTATGTCGAGAAACCGTCAGAAGTACACTGTAGTAAAATGTGAAAATATAGAGAAAAGTGATCGATCGGTTAAGGCGCTGACGCTCTTAGCATCGATATTTTCTGTTTTTCTTCCACTTAGCCTTCTGGCGTTTTACACGTAATTTGATTTTGAAACAAACAATAAGTACGCAAATTGTCAGAAGTGCACTTGATCATGTAAATTTTTTGTAATTTTGGAGCCTTCTGGCGGCCCTTTACCTTCCACCCACCTTTCTGGCGATTTCTTTCCTACTTACTCATACTGTCTTCAGTCATTCTACAAATTTCCAGTACTGCACCTTATCAATTTTTTTACTCGAAAAAATTACACGTTTGACCGCCCACCCACCCTTTATCCTTCCAGACTGCCTTCTGGCGACCGGGCTCTCACTATGTTGGTAACAATCGAACCTGTACTCGATAAAATGTCGACTACATTGTGTCACATGCCCCCCTCTGTAGCCAGCTCTTAGGCTATAAGTACACTTTCCAATTATTTATGTCGACGGACGGACGGACGGATTTCGCCGCACTTCTGAAAAGTTGTTTTTCGTTGTGATTTCCGAATGTTTACGAATGGCTTTTTGAATCTTTTACCCTGTCGTACTTTCAGAATTCCTTCCCAGAGGAGCTTTTTTAGCGCCGAGATATTTGTGGTACGTTAATTCTGTTCATGTCTGATTATGCAGGTGTTATGTTTTTTACAACAATATCACGAAATGCACAAATTGGACTTACCAGCGACTAGTTTTTTGCATCTTTATTTAGGTGTCTCATGCATGGGCTATTAAGAAGACATAAAGATGGCACATTGATGCTTTTGAAATGTTGATTTGGAGCTGATTACTACCTATTCCTTGGGTAGCTCAACGCTCCAATAGCTCGATTCTCGAGGAAATACATCACTCAAAACGATTCTATGGCATTGTATTCTCCCCCATTTCAATGTTTTTTGGCCATATCAAACAAGGTGAAATCAATATAGAACGGATACTGCTTCAGGGAAAACCAGACGGTAATCCGCGAGAGGATGCCCTCCTATACTTTGGGCTGATAAAAAAGAGATTTGGATATACGCCTAACAGGCAACAGTGACAGTTGGTATGGTGCTGTAAGACGTCCCATACAGCAATGGAAAATCAACTAAAATAATTTACAGGTCATAAAATGTATGTCAAGACGTTGTGAATAAGAGGACGGGAAAACGCACGCTTTTCCATTTCCTATAAGCTGTGTCCATAACAATTTTTCTCTGTTTACACTGAAACAAAATAAATAATGACATTAAAAAAGTGGAACTTTGTAAATTAAATTTGGACGCGATAAATTAAATTTGTTGAAAACTTTAACCGTTCCGCCACGTGCTGCATGAGCTATATGGTTTAAACTAAAAGTTTTAATGGCTCTGTGAAAAATATAATTATATTTTATTATAGTATACTTTTTAATTAACTTAGTCTTTGCTATTTTGGTGTATTACTTTATTGTCTGAACATACTGAAAAATATAAACCATAAAACAAGTTGCAATATTTCTCGGTGTCTAATAGGTCTAAATTATTTTCGTGAGTAATAGTAGAACGGCAACCCAAAAAGAAACGACTGCTAGTGAAACAATCTTGTAATTTGGTATTCAGATTTCTGTCATTAAAACGACTATTTTTTCGAGCAGCGTCAAATCAAAATGGCTTCCGGTTTCAAGATGGCGGCCGATTTAGAAAATTTAAAAGAATGAGTTTTCTATCTAAACTATTGATGTTACAAAAAAAGTTGTTAAGAAAAATTGTTTCAAATTAAATTCTGAATAAAAAAGTTTAATACGGCTTTTTACCCAAAGCGGTATGTAGAAAAATATTAAAAAGTTACTTTTTATTTATAATTTAAAAGCTTTTCAACTAAATCATTACTGTTACAGAAAATAATTGTTAAGAAAAATATTCTACGTTAAAATTCGAATAAAAAACTTTATACTATCTTTATTATATTTACCTAACACTAAAAATAAAACCTTTACATGGAGAAATACTAGAAAATGCTTTTATGTATATTTTACAATCTAAAGCAATAATTATAATGTTTTATTGAGTATTCCTTTACAAGAAACTGAAGACACATTATTTTTCAACCTAAACATAATTTAATAAAAATAGGTAAAGATTTTTTAGTTAGACTTTTAAGTTAGTTGTATTCTCCTTTACAATTTGTACAAAGTAACGACATAGCAAGCCAGCTTTTTTACAGCCACATTTGGTTTCAATGCATCGTTTTTTGCAACTACATTGAATTAATTGTCTAAGGGCTTTAGATATCTCCGGAAGTGTTGACCATTTTGGCACCTAAATATTTTCGGACAAGCACCATCCCCGTTTTTCAAGATTAGGCAAAATTAAATAATTGATGTCAGAGACTGTGCCCAAATGTGCCGGTATTTGAGAGTGAATAGACGCTCTTTACAAACGGCCAGTAAGTCGTGGAAAAAGCGGTAATAAGCTGGCCTAAATAGGTCAAAATTACCCTAGTTATTTAGTAAAAAATTCTACATACGGTGGTGGTGTCAACATAACAACAATTAAGTGATAAGTGCCAATAATTAATAAATACGTGATTAAATTATTCAGTGTTGTGCCGTGAAGAAAGCTGACAGATCGAGTATTCGACGAAGGGACGGACCATAAAGGGAGCCATAAATCAAAGTGTCCAATTACCACTTATAAACCAGTCACATTTTGTAGACAACTTAAAGAATTTCATAAACAGGTCGGGCAATAAATTAGATAAGTCAATAAACAATTTCTCTTTCAGCTACACATAAACCCCAGGGGCGTACCATCAGAGTAACAGTATATCGCGCCTAATTGAATTAATTCAAAAATAACAAAAATTTTGGACAAAATTGTTCCCCATTCTTGGTTTCAGAGCTATTAAAATCTAGAAAATTTTCATGCATGCTTTAAATACATACTGACTGTTTACTCTCCACGTCTGGTACGGCTCTGGTAAGGCTAGGGAATTTTATTTTATTAAAAAGTTTAGGTCAAGAATAAGCAAAAGTAAGCAAGTAATGACAACTCTCCAGAAAACACAAAAACAATGTATCCACTACAGTACGTAAGAACGAAGACAAATCAATTACTGGTACAAAAAATTGACGGCAACGGAAACTGTCTATATGAAGCAATAAACCATCAGTTAGAAGGAGAAAACATAACAACTCCGGCACACACCAACGCCATGAAAAATCTACGGAAACAAGTAGCGGACTATATACAAAACAACATAGATTATTTCACCCCGATCATGCTAGCATCCATCAACGAACTAGAACCCCGTTACAATCAACACAGCACCAACACAGAAAAGATAGAGGCGTTTATCGGAGACCTGAGAAAAGATGGTTTCTGGGGTGGGGTGGGCAGGAGACGATAGCAGCAACAGCAAACTTGAAGAGGAGGACAATAATAATACACCAAGAGGAGGGCGAAATCATATCTTTTCACCTCAACAACCAACAAGAAGGCGACAACATGCCATTTGAGATCGTGTACAGGAAGCAGGGGAACAACAGAAATCACTACGACAGCGTAATCTCTACGCAGAAAAGAAACGAACTAGAACGGTTTTAGAAAAAACAAACCCCCCAAGCATAGCTATAACCCCCCGCCCAGAATGGGAGGAAACGACGAATATCAACAGGTACCAAATATCGCAAAGAACGGAAGAGGGACACAGTCAGGAAGCACCAGATGATTGGATAACTCTGGCAACATGGAACGTCAGAGGATGCATACAAGAGACCTTGCAAGCAGAAAACATCGACGTTGCATGTATACAAGAAACACACATGATAGACGGAACAGCAATCACACAAAATTACAAATGGCAACTAAGCGGGGGGGGGCAAGAAAAGACCAGCAGAGGAGTTGCATGGGTAACCAGACGGGAGAGGCCCATCGAAATAAGGACGGAAAATATAAACGAAAACATAGTCACGGCAATCATACAAAATAGAAAGGAGAGCATCTGCATGATAGGAGTCCACGTACTCTCAGACAAGAGAGCAGGAAGGGTATTCAGGCAGCTAACTCAAGAAACCAAAAGAAACGATAGAAACGAAAAGAAAAATGCCCATCATAATATTAGGAGACTTCAACATATAGGAAAAGACAATCAGACGGAGGAGGATAAAAGCATCATAGGAAAAACATTACTCCACACATGGTCAAATGAAAACGGAAACGCGCTGAAAAATCTAGCACACATGTTTGACCTAACAATAAGAAACACATGGGCCAAAAGCCAAACCTGCATTGACACCTGGAGCAATGGAAGATCAACCTCACAAGTAGATCATATCCTGGTAAGCAGAGAGATAAGAGAAAGGATCAAGAAAGTTAAAGCAAAAAGGGCAGCAGAAATCAATACAGACCACAAAATTCTGTACGGAAAATTGGAAATGCAAGAAGGAAAAACAAGTCAAGGAAACAACAAGACACTACACAGTACCTGGAATATTTCTCTACTATAACACGAAGACTTTCGGAAGAAATACGGTGAAGAAATAGAAAACCAACTGACAGGAGAAGAATTAGACTGGACATCAATGGGCGCAAAAATAAAAATTGCAGCAAGAAAAACGTTAAAAAGGGACAGATCACCTATGAGCCCGACAAGAAAGGAAAAAAAAATAACAAGTACGAACAGCTAAAAGAGATGAAGGCCACAGGCGAACAACAGCCAACGGGGAATATAAACGAAAAACTAAAAGAAGCTATGAGGGAAAAAAGAGAGGCGGAGAGAAACCACAACGAGGAAAAATGCAAATCATTCTTCGAAAACATAGAAGCATTTCCAACAGGACAACGACTAAACCAAACCTTCAGACATCTGAAAAAATATAGAAGAAACAACAGTACCCACATGGGAAGATACATACAAATACAACATTGGACCAAGAAGCTGGAGGAAGAAGAGAAAGCAACTAAAGAACGAACAAAACTAATAAAAGAAACAGACCACTGGCCCTTGGACAAGCCACCATCAAAAGACCAACTGCTAGAAATAATAGCCAGAGCTAGAAGAAGCCTCAGAAGAAGAAGAAGAAGAAGACTTGTAGAAACAGAAGTACAAAAATAGGAGCACAGATAGCAGCGACACAACGCGGCAACATATCTCACAAGAAGACCCAGAATAGGCAGAAGCCCAGAACCAAAAATACAAAAGAAGGGGCTTAAACGCTCCCTCACGACACAATGCGGTAACGCATCTTACAAATACCTACACCTCCCATCCCACATTCCTTTACCATGCGCCATAGTCCAACCCAGCGTGGACGTAGCAGGCCCAGCTGTATAACTTGGGAGTGACAGCAATGCCTACCGCACGCTGGTAAATCAATCAATCAATCAATCAGAGACTGGCCCAAATGTGCCCACTTTGGAAGCTAGCCCGTAAAATGTGTCCAAAGCATCCCTTGAAGGGGAATGTTACACGTTATCCTGTATCCTTTCGTGCCTGATTTACTTCAGTGCAGGCAAAAGTATTGCAGTACATTAAAACAATAAACCGTTGGAATAAGTTTAAAAATTTATCAGGAATATTTTCTTGAGGTTTCGAAATGAACGTGAAAGCTTCTGTTAGTAAGATTGTCCCGCATGCATATTTTGTCTACGCGATCCGCTTTCAGGACCGAAATTTAAAATATGCCTCCTAGCCTTTTAATTTATTCTACAATTCAACTCTGATTGTTACTTTTTGGTCAGAGGATAATTATTATGACAAGTATAGAACATTACTTTGCGTATTTTGTAAAATATCAGAAGAAACTGACTTTGTGATATTTTACCCCGCTGAGCCTTAATTTTAAGTTTTAGAAAAAATCTTATAAGAACTTTCTTCAAAATTTAATGAGGAACAATTTTTTTTCATAACTTTTTTTTTGTAAAATCAATAGTTTAGCTAGAATCGTCGATCTTTACATTTTTATAAAACAGCCGTCACCTTGAAACCGGACGCCTTTTTGATTTGGCGCTGCTCGGAAAAATAGTCGTTTTAATGACAGAAACCAGAAATTTACCGTGTTTGCCGCCTTACTATAATAAAACTGCACTATACATAGGTACAGTATTTTTTCTAATGTCAGTTAGGACAGTCGCAATCTTTATGAAACGTTGCGGTCAAGGTATTTGATCACAAAACGATGGAAAATATGGAAATCGTACTTGAATATTACGAACTGACACGTAAAGAGATCACAGCCGGTTCTATTGTTAACTTCTAGCATCATGGTGAACTTTTAACGATAATAACTAATTCTTGCATTGATTTACACATAAAGGTGGAATTGGGTCATTTAGTCAAATTTCACATGGCACTTTTTATTACAATTGTGCGAAGTAATCATCAAATAACACAGACTCACAAAAAAAAAGTGGTCTGTCCGGCGGACCAGACCAGTGTGTTCTTATGTACTTGGACCCGCTGAAACCGAATCCGAAGTCAGAATTGTCAGATTGGCTCGTTTTTCACCCCTAACCCCAAAAAACACCTCCAAAAAAATAGTCTGTCCGGCGGACCAGACCAGTGTATTTGGACCCGTTTGGACCATTTTTTTTGTATTGGGGGCGTTTTTTTAGGGTTAGGGGTAAAAAATGAGCCAATCTGACTTCGGATTCGAATCCAGCATGTCAAAATACATAAGGATACACTGGTATGGTCTGCCGGACAGACCAGTCTTTTTTTGTTCTGGGGGAGTCTTATGGGGTTGGGGGTGAAAACGAGCCAATCAGGGCGTTGTTTTTCTGAGGTTAAGGGTGAAAAACGAACAAATTTAACAATTCTGACTTCGGATTCAGATTCAGCATGTCAAAATACGTAAGGATACACTGGTATGGTCTGCCGGACAGACCACTCTTTTTTTGTTTTCGGGGTGTCTTTTGGAATTGGGGTGAAAAACGAGCTAATCTTACAATTATAACTTAGGATTCGGTTTCAAGAAGTCCAAATACATAAAGATCCACTGGTATGGCCCGCCGGACAGACCATTTTTGGGAGGGGGGGTGTTTTTCTGGGATTAGGGGGTGAAAAATGAACCAATCTGACAATTCTGACTTCGGATTCGGATTCAGCGTGTCAAAATACATAAGGACACACTGGTATGGTCTGCCGGACAGACCACTCTTTTTTTGTCTTGGGGGGTGTTTTTTGGGGTTGGGGGTGAAAAACGTGCCAATCTTACAATTCTGACTTCGGATTCAGTTTCAGCGAGTCCAAGTACATAAGGATACATTGGTTTGGTCCGCCGGACAGACCATTTTTTGTGGGAGTGTTTTTTTGGGGTTAGAGGTGAAAAACGAGCCAATCTGACAATTCTTACTTCGGATCCTGTTTCAGAGGGTCCAAAAACACAAGGATACAATGATCTAGTCCGCCGGACAGACCACTTTTTTTTTGTGGGGCTGTGTAATTATTACACCGAAAATTTGAAGTCGATCCAATATGTAGTTCCAGAAATATACTGCTATAAAATCTAATTCTTTATAAACTGAGGCGGTCGAATCGCTGACATAAATCTCTCCCCAGTCCTACCTCGCTTACTTAATAACCTTGCGCACCGCAATCAAATGTCAGTGTTAGTATTATCAGTAAGAAGACGCGGTATCTATCTTTTAAGTTAGACATCAAGGCAAGCGGTTCAGCTACGTCTACGTCTCCTGATGCGATAGAGAGATTGACGTCATAACACGAAAACGCCACGCGTTTTGAAGCCTATAGAGATCCTAGAAAATTATTTTTCTTTTTTTTTCATTTCGCTCTAGAACTAATAGATCTTTCAGAAAATGTAATAACAAAAATACGAAATGAGCCCATTCGTGTAAGTAGTTATACAGTACCAATACTGGACCAATTCAAGGTCAAGCTGGAGCTGCGGCTGTAGCTGTGACGTCAGCACGCCTGCAGCCCCGCGGGGGGTGCGCAGGTGATAGATGATAGATCCTATGATCTAGGTTCTAGTGTGAGGTGAGATAATGCTAGATGATAGATCCTATTATCTAGGTTGTAGTGTGAGGTGGGATCTTCTTAGATGATAGGTGATAGGACCTAATGGGAGGGGGGAGATCCAATCCCCGAGCTTAGATATTAGATTATAGCTAAAGATAAGAGATTATATCTAAGAGGGCGTGGCTAAGAGTATATAGGATGTATCTAGTAATAAAAGAAGTATACAGGGTGTATTTAGTAATAAAAAATAAGTATATAAGGTGTACTAGTGATATGGTGTATCTAGTAATAAAAATAAGATGGCTACCGTTTATTGTTTATAGTTATTGACGAATAGTATTGCATGTTTACGTTAGAGGGCGTTAGAGGTTAAGAAAATGGCTACAGACGTCCATCATTGAGTTTAAATAGACAAGTCTTATATATGAAATAAATATTCATCTACTTCAATACGTAAATTTTATATTTGAATGTTAAAACTGTGACCAAATGCAGAGACGTTATCGGATTCCAGGAAATTGTTAATGTAAATAAATGCGGCTGTCTACAGCTATATGTATATTTAAAACGTGATTAATTGTCTTTAGATAACAGCATCCGGCGGTTATAATACAATGACTAATAAGTCACGTGATCCATTATAAGGAGCGTCTCAGGGTTTGGAGAGAAATAATGTAAACAATGAAATCATCATATTTTTTCTCATATTTTTCTGCTTACACGATACGAAAAGTGGGGGTGGAATACAGCATAAAAGTAAAGACCTGAGATCGCTGCATTCATTCACAATCTTAAAGTCGATATATATATATATATATATATATATATATATATATATATATATATATATATATATATATATATATATATATATATATACAAGCAGCAGCAGCAATGTCTTTCGCAAAAATTAATGTTGAAGCTCATGTCACGCCGTTCATGAAAATCTATGAGCTGGAAGTCGATAGAAAATATAAAGTGCTAGATATATATAAAGCACTTTCACTGTATGGTATCCAGGTCCAAGTAATCCTCGAAAATTGTAAAGTGAGTCTACCAGCCAGATACTCACGCATTATTTCTGATGATGATATGGTAACGCTACAACAAACCATTATACTAAAAGAAGTGTACTTGGTATATAGAGGGCTAGCAGGCACGACCACTAACATTGAATTCATCGAGTCCTAAAGATGGATCCCGAAACATATAAGAAGAGGTTACAGCACTTTATAAACAATTTAAAATTACTCGGAGAAGACGTTAAGTACGTTGAAGTTTTACGTACATTTCAACATGTCAGTATCCAGCCGAAGAAGTCCAAGAACAGTTCAGTTCAGCGAGGACGTTAAAATTCATCACATTTACCATTGGAGCTATGCCCATAGAACTGCTAGATGTGGTAACTGGATGCAAGACGCCCGCGATCGAGATCGTTTTCAAATTAAAATATTACGATACGCTCAAATAATTAATCCAGTACTTGAACATAAATATTCTGTTATTATATCACAAAACATGTAACCTCTTTCTTATATGTATTAATAAATTAATTTAAAAAATGGTTGACTATTATTACCCATTTCCTAATTAAATGAAGAATTCAGATTTTTTTTCAAGTTTATTGTAACGAAAATGTTCATGCTACATTTTATGTCTTTTTTAATGTCGAATTTAAATATGTAATCAAAAAAATTAAATCTTAAAAAATAAAGCCAGCCCAGGCAAAAAATGAAAAAATTCATATTTTTCAAGTTTATTGTAACGAAAATGTTCATGCTACATTTTATGTGTTTTTTAATGCTGAATTCAAATATGCAATCAAAAAAATTAAATCTTAAAAAATAAAGCCACCCCAGACGAAAAATAAAAAAATAATTTAATTTTTATAATATATTTTATTTATCTGAACGCATAATACAGTAATAAAGCTTATATATGTACATGGAATACATAACCTATAAAAATAATAGCAATAATAATAATAATAATAATAATAATAATAATAATAATTAATATAAGTGCATAAAAATTAAACAATGCTACTTTTTTCAATCCAACTGTTATGGGAACTGTCAAATCCAAGCCATTTAACGAAAACCTTATTTCCTTTCTTCCTTAAAACTTTTTCAACGAGATACATGTCTGAATGTTTAACCTTCTGCAGTTCTTCAGTATAGAAGCATCCTTCTATTGGCTGTTTCTGTGCATCAGTCAGTAAGTATGTTATGGGGCTGGTATAATTAATTTTTGAAATAGTAAATATTTCATTAGACCAATTAGGAGTATAACCTTTATCGAACACGCCTCTGTACTTGCTTATTCTCACATGATCGTTAATTTTAAATTTAGGTAATTGTGAGTATGTAATTGTAGGATAATTGTAAACAGATTTCAAGAGTATTTTTTCATTCTTTTTATTTACATCTACAGGTTTCATGCCGATGGTACGATGCCTAGTATTATTATATTTCTTAATAATATCAGCAAGTAAATTATACCACCGAAAAGAACCATTTATACTAAATTCTTTATACATCATAGATTTTATAGTCCTATTTACGCGTTCGACTACTGAACATTTTTTAGTGCTATACGAAGAATAATGATTAATTTTATATTTTTTCATTAATTTTTGAAAATTAATATTATAAAATTCGGTTCCATTATCAGTCTGTAAATTGACGGGGATTCGTTTATCTGCGACTAATATTTTTTCCATAGCTCGAGTAACATTTACGCCAGATTTACATTTAACTGGTTCAGCCCATACGTACTTTGAAAAAACATCAATTACAATGAGAATATATTTATAATTTTTATTGTAATTAGCATATGGAATCATTTCGACTAAGTCAGCCTGAAGCAATTCATTTAAACCTCTAACTACGACTTTTCGTCTCTTAAAGTTAATTCTAGCCGGCTTATGTATTTCATTAACAATATCTCTTTTTATAGCAGACATGTTTACAGTTCAACAATAATTTACGTACTGTTAAATTAATCCAGCGGTTCGATTATTTTACTTTCTAATAGTTCCTCTAAAATTCTATTTATTTCGTTCGTATGACTTGAATTGCCTGCCTCCTGTGAAGCTATCAAAAGCCTAAGACGATCGACGAGTTCATTAGGATCATCCCAATATACGTAATCAATAGCATTATCGGTGACTTGCATCATTAATTCACCGCCTTTTACTTTACCAGGAGCACGTTGTCGAGGTTCGCGAGCGTAAAGCATCGGTTTAATAATATGCAGGTACTTCCAGCTCTTACTACCGGACTTTTGCTTTTCAGAATCATAATTTCTCTTATGTGCGCTAGTCCTTTTTACAATATCAATGTACTGTTTCTTATCATCATAGTTATAGTGATGCGAACGTTTTTTAAATAGTAATTCATAAAGACCGCGAGTGCCCTGATACTCTTTATTATTTATTATTAAATTGTCACCGTCAAACTGAATGGCAGAATTTCCAATATAATATTTATCTTCTTCGGGATTATATCGTACACCATATCGAAAATCATGTGTATTTTCAGTATCATGCATCATCTCAGATATATACGTTTTAGGCAGATCGCTAAATTTCTCAAGATACTTCTCATCTGACTGGTCGCCTTCTTCAGAGTCGACAATCGACGGTGACGGTGTAATATTAATATTTTTTTCATCCTCTGAGGGTTCAGACTTTTTCTTAATGTTTAAATTCTCGTCCGTCTCAAGCTTGATATGTTTAGCTATCGAATGTAAAGGTGCGGTGATTGGGGCAAAAGACTTTTCGATTTGCAGATCGTGCATTTTGAGTGCCTCTAATTTGCGCTTTACGGCTTTCCGAGCTTCGATAATTTTATTAGTAATGTCCATGTCGACAGGTGCGTCAGATAACATGTGTAATTATCAACTGATTGAGATAGTAAAATCACAGGTATATATACTCGTCAAACCCCTTTCTGTATCGGCCATGTTTAATATCGCTATCTTTATCTATCACTAGGAATCCGTATTTATCTTTCCAGCATAACGAGCACATATGTTTGAAATCCTCAAAGCTCATATCGGTATTAACGTGATCGGAATATACATGTCTAAGATTCATGTCATCCTGCTTGAATAATATCAGTAAATTTGCATTGTCTCTTATCAGATGTTTCGGAATGCGGGTATAGGTCTGACAGAGATAGAAGCTGTCTATCTGTTTATGCCGTCCCATGCTAAAGTAGTCACGCATCACACTTTGATTGTCGCAAGCTACGTCATCAAATATAAAAATGGAATTAATTTTAGCTTGCGCAGGCGTCATTATTACATCGCTATCCTTGAATTCATGATATCCCACGATCGAGCCGAGTACTTTTCTAAGATATTCATATTTAGGCTGGTAGAGAGATTTCGAGTAGACGTAAACATTCTTGAAACGCAAGCCGTGTGGATGAGTCAGCAGGCTTATCACGATGTTTGTTTTCCCACAATTTGAAGGTCCGCATATGATACACCTGATGCTGTCGGGTAACAGAGGACCATGTCTACTATCTTTTTTCACATGACTGTCGAAATCGAGATTATCGATTTTCAGACTGTTACCTGTCTTGATGAAACGCATGATTGACACTGAGGTATTTCCACCAGGAGTTTAAGTATAAATAGCTTTCGGTCACCTGTAACACCTCAGTCTACTATTACATGTGATAGAGGTAACATGGCTGTAAACACTCTCATAAATAAATTACCTTTCGAAGCCCATATCCCTGGCTATCGTTTCTGCGGCCCGGGTACTAAATTAGAAAAAAGACTGGCGCGAGGAGATCGCGGAATTAATGGTCTAGATGAGGCATGTCGTGACCACGACATACAATATTCTAAAGTCAATGATGTGAAAGGACGGCATATTGCCGATAAAGAATTGGCAAAACGTGCTCTGAAGCGAGTATTTGCTAGGGATTCGTCCATCGGAGAAAGAGCGGCAGCAGCCGGTGTAGCAGGCATCATGAGTGCTCAAGTTAAATTAGGCTTGGGATGTAAAAAAAGAAAATGTGGCGGTACGATGACGTTTAAAAAAATATCCAATAAAATTCGTAAACTAGTACGTGGAGCTCCCTCTGTCGGGGATGCTATTAAAAAGGCCTCTCGTGCAGTACAGCGTATTAAAAAAGATAAAAAAATATCACCGATGGCTGCTCGCGTTATTCCTATACCGAAGACGGGCGGCGTTCTACCGCTAATACCAATATTTGCTGGACTTAGTGCTCTGGGAGCGCTAGCCGGTGGATCTGCAGGTATAGCGAAAGCTGTAAGAGATTCTCAGGCGGCATCCTCCCAGCTTAAAGAATCTAAGCGCCACAATCAGGCTATGGAGAGTATCGCCCTCGGTAAGGGACTCTATCTTCGTCCCTATCGAACAGGACTTGGACTATACATGAATAAAAACACCAACAGCAAGTGACTAGTAAAATTACCAAATCGGGCGCTCACCGACGTGGATCTGAAAAAATATGTTAAGATGTTAAATATACCTAATTTTCGAGGAATATTTATGCGAGACCGACTACCTAAACGCGTACATAAAATTGAGACGGGCATTGTGAACTTAGATAGTGATAGCGGTAATGGTACTCATTGGACTGCATACTTTAAGAACGGTTCGAAAGCCGTTTATTATGATAGTTTTGGTAATTTACAGCCTCCTCTCGAATTAATAAAATATTTAAATTGTTCTATTGAATACAATCACAAGCAGTATCAGTCTTATGACACAGTAAATTGTGGACATCTGTGTTTACAACTTCTATATAATGCGTCATGCTTTTAAGTCACGTTCATTCTCAGAGCTAACCTTGAAGCCGCAACATGTCTTGTACGTTTACATTATCAGGCAAATCATCTAATTTAACCGCGCACTTTTCCCCACCCATAGACCTTGAAGACGGCGCTGAATATTCGCTTGCTTTAATAAATTTCGAGGCGTATAACTCCATACCGAACATAGACGCTACAAATAATCATATATATTATGACACAGACGATAAGTTTATAAAAATTCCGGAGGGCTCGTATGAAATAGAAGATATAAATAATTACGTAAGAAAGCATTTTATTCTGAATCATGGTAACGATGGTCATATTTCTATAGTATCCAATAAAAATACGTTAAAAGTGGAAATAAAATCCAATAAGATGATAAATTTTGAAAAGGCCGGCGGTATTGGCAGTTTGTTAGGATTTACATCTCGTCGTCTAAAACCGCTCGAGAAACATATATCTGATTTCCCGGCAAAAATTCAAAAAGTAAACGCTATATGCGTGGAGTGTAATCTCATCACGGGCAGTTACATGAATGATAGATCTGTACACATTATTCATGAATTTTTTCCTAGCGTGCCTCCCGGCTATAAAATAATAGAGTGCCCCGCTAATGCAATTTACCTGCCGATTAATAAGAGGCATATAGATAGCATATCAATTAAGATAGTCGATCAAGACGGTGATCTTGTTAATTTCCGTGGCGAGGTCATCACGGTAAGACTGCACTTGAAGAAGAATGGGTCTTAGTTTCCGAAATAGTTTAAAAGGAACACCTGCTCGCGCTCGAAACAGTTCACCTGCAACCTTCAAGGTGTTAACATCTAAAAATAGACGTTTTCTTTACTCTCTCGGTTACAAAGTGCTAATATGAATCCGAATATTTTAAACGTGTTTGAGAAGCCTACGTTTGAAACCGCGATAACTAATTTTGAAAATCATAGTCATGGACCATATTCAATCAGAAATTTAAATAATAACGACGAAATTCGTATACCTATTCAGCAGCAAGATGTGTATACTGCGCCGTATGCTAGTTCGCTGTATATGCGGGGCCGGTTACTTAAAGAGGATGGTACGGTTTCGAACACAGCGGTCTTTGATAAAATGGGGTTATTGTATCTGTTTGACGAGATACGATACGAAGTGAGCGGTAAAATTGTGGACAGCAGTAGAAATCCAGGCCTCGCGACTGTTATGAAGGGATATGCATCATTCACTCCGAATGACGCGAATCACTTAGAAAATGCTGGGTGGACTGATGTGGATGATAATTTTGCAGACGAGAACGGTTACTTTGACGCATGTATACCTTTAAAAATATGTCTGGGGTTCGCAGAGACCTTTGAAAGAATTATTTTAAATGTCCGTCAAGAGCTGGTACTCGTTCGCAGTAGTATTGATACAAACGCAATCATAAATCTTGTAGCCGATGAAAAGATTAAAGTAGAATTGGAAATCGTTCAATGGCGTGTACCACATGTGACTGTATCTGACGTTGAGCGATTAAAATTAATGAAATATCTAGAGAGGAATATCGATTTGCCTGTACCGTTTAGAAGCTGGGAATTACATGAATACCCCATGCTGATGGAATCGCAGACGCATACTTGGAATATTAAAACTTCGTCTCAGTTAGAGACACCGCGATATATTATTTTCGGCCTTCAAACGGGTCGTAAAAATGCAGTCGCTAAACGTATGAGTGAATTTGATCACTGCGAGTTGACTAATTTTAAACTTTTTTTAAATTCGGAATCATATCCCTATGATAACTTGAATATTAATTTTGAGAAGAATTTCTGTGCTACTCTGTATGAAATGTTCTGTCAATTTCAGAAATCTTATTATGAAAAAGAAAATGAACCTCTGCTTACTAAATATAAATTTAAAACTAAAGCTCCTCTGGTAGTTATCGACTGTTCGTGTCAGAATGAGGTTGTAAAGTCGAGTGCAGTGGACATTAGGCTGGAATTTAGCACTAATAAAAATATTCCGAAAGACACTGCTGCATATTGTCTTATAATTCATGATAGATTGATTCATTACAATCCTTTAACCAGTATAGTTCGTCCATACTAATATGTATATAATAGACGTGCAGGGCTTCCAGCATAAAAAGGAGTTAGCTTTTACATGTAAAGAAATTTCAATTTTTAATATTACCGATGTCTCGTGTGTACATCGGATAATTAAACCGACTGTTAGTTACGGGCTTCTTACACACAATATTCAGAAGCAAATTAATTGGATAACTGATCATGTGCACGGTCTCCAATGGTCCACGCCTTATGATAATCTCCGGTACGGTGACCTGCAGGACTTCATCGACAGCCACGTACTTGAGAGAGAAGCAAAAGTTTATGTCAAGGGACTGGAAAAGAAGCGATGGCTTCAGCATTATCTGTCTAATAATAATAATATTATAGACTTATATAATTGTAATAATATGAATAGTTTAATGTTAAATAATTTAGAATATCATTGTCATAAACATATTAATAATCATTTACGCTGCTCTAGGCAGAATGTCTACTCGATATATCAGTGGTATATTGTAAATAAAGATAAGGATTTTGAATAAACAAATTTATGCTAACCATACTGGCTTTTATTTCTGTATACATGTGTGCGTGTATGAATGACGAGTCGGGTGGGGGGGCAGAGAGAGAGAGAGAGAAGTGGGGGGAGAGCTCTCGCCTCGAGTCAGAGCGCGGTGATCAGTTAGACGTTGCAAAGATGCACAATCAAACGGGGCTTAGAGAGCTGATAGCGGGCAATATTTGCCAATGTTCAATGTGCCAAGTCCCACCGGAGGGCTGGAGGTACCTGGGGCTGCCTCAGCCCCAGGGTCTCGTAACGCAACCGCCACCACCACCACCACCACAGGAGATGCCCCGGCTGATGCTCTTAGCCGACATCATGAAAGGTATTTAAAATATTTTTTCTGTTTCGTATAACTCAATATTTATAGATATTTTTTTAAATTGTTACAGACTTCATTGAACTCAGAATTTCTTCGGAGATTTGGAGAAGTCGATCTGTCAGCCGGCGAGACCAATAAATTTCTTTTTTTAATTAACATACGATCTGCCCTCCCGCCGGATAGCCAGACCAGTGTTTTTATTATTTTATTAATTCTACACAATTTTAATTATATTTTTTTATATTAATAAAAAATGTTATTAATAATCTTTTTTTATTTCAATGAGTTGATAGCATCTCATACTTATTAAGTGTCTGAACAGCTCGAACAGCTCCAACAGCTCCAACAGGTGTAACAGGTACCGTACCTGTTACACCTGTTGGAGCTGTTGGAGCTGTTGGAGCTGTTCGAGCTGTTGGAACTGACCATATATAATACACGTATATGTATATGTATATGGGCTGCTTGAACAGCTCCAACAGCTCCAACAGCTCCAACAGCTCCAACAGGTGTAACAGGTACCGTACCTGTTACACCTGTTCGAGCTGTTGGAGCTGTTGGAGCTGTTCGAGCTGTTGAAACTGACCCTATATAATACACGTATATGTATATGTATATGGGCTGCTTGAACAGCTCCAACAGCTCCAACAGCTCCAACAGCTCCAACAGGTGTAACAGGTACCGTACCTGTTACACCTGTTCGAGCTGTTGGAGCTGTTGGAGCTGTTCGAGCTGTTGAAACTGACCCTATATAATACACGTATATGTATATGTATATGGGCTGCTTGAACAGCTCCAACAGCTCCAACAGGTGTAACAGGTACGGTACCTGTTACACCTGTTCGAGCTGTTGGAGCTGTTGGAGCTGTTCGAGCTGTTGAAACTGACCCTATATAATACATGTATATGTATATGTATATGGGCTGCTTGAACAGCTCCAACAGCTCGAACAGGTGTAACAGGTACGGTACCTGTTACACCTGTTGGAGCTGTTGGAGCTGTTCGAGCTGTTCAAACAGCCCATATATAATACACGTATATGTATATGTATATGGCCTGCTTGAACAGCTCCAACAGCTCCAACAGCTCGAACAGCTCCAACAGGTGTAACAGGTACGGTACCTGTTACACCTGTTGGAGCTGTTCGAGCTGTTGGAGCTGTTCAAGCTGTCTCACCTGCCTCTCTCATGATCATCATGTCAGGATAGGTATTAGGAAATAAAAACACACATTTTATAAATAATTTAATTTATTAAATGTAAAAATATTTATATTACAATACTTTAATACTAATTACAAAAAATGTAGGCGAACTATGTCAAGCGTCTTAACATAATCTTCTAAGGTAGTCGATGGCCAGTGCCCGCTGTCTGGACCAGAGCTCCAACCAATCGGCTGCCCAGAGCGACCTTTGGATATATTATCCTCCAGCCATTTTATTAACTGCTTATGCTCTTCATTGAAATTAATATCTAATTTGAAATGTATATTATTCCTACCAATTACTCGAAACAAAATTTCAAGAAATTCGTATTGTGTAAAGTAAGCTGCCTCGCAAAATGCTTTATTAATCGACCAATCAATACTTTTATAATTATCAGAAATATTTTTAGCCGGGTACGATTTCGAATAAAAATCAATTGACATATAATCATCATTACACGTTAATAATTCTTCTAAAAAAATTCTAAAATAACTATTATTCGCGGCGGGATAATGTCTGTTAATTACTTCTCGTAATCGATACACGGTAAGGTGAGTAATACATTCTCTTTGGAAAATATATTCCAACTGTTGAATAAAAATATCGTTTTGAAGTTTTTTCGTAAATATTTTTTTCATTAAATCGAAATTAGAACTATCTCTTAAAGCCATCCAGTATAAAGCTTTGTCTGGTATAACAATCTTTTCTAAAATTTTATGAACTAATTGATAATTACCCCGATTCAATGCATTTTGAATGTACCTCTCATATACGTCGCGAGTGATAAGTACAAGCTTGTACTGCAATTCTTTTTCTAACCCGTCCATCGCGATCAAAGTCTCTAAAGTAAATGAATCCGAACGGCTACTGCCAAGCGCTTCACTGCGTCGATGACGTCATCTGACGAGCTGAGACTTGTTGGAAATTATATCCCCAAGGTTTCGTATCGGTATTTATATAATTTATAATTCTTTTATCATCATACGGACTGAGTGCCACCTTATTCTGTTTGATAGTATATATTTCATGTTTCTTTGATCGAATTAATCGCTGCTCTTTGGTCAAAATTTCTTTATTAAATAGACAATTCGTAAAGTCTTCAAATGTAATTTTTCTGATTACCGAACGCGAGAGACCCTTGATTTTTTTATTTACTGACACACCCTCCACTTTATAACTATACATTTTTGCACGGAGTCCTACGAATTCTGTCATTACGCGCCCTTGACATTCGTCTTTCATTACGCCTAGTACCTTCTTATTAGCATGAGGTATTCCGTAGACATTGTCTACAGGATAATCCGATGTGTCGAACTGATGGATGTCTTTTTTAATGTACTTGTATATATCAACGTCGCTAAATTCGTAAATTAAACTGTCTGTGTCAGTGTAAAGTAGTTTGGCTTGCTCACCGAATTCTTTTTTAATATAATCATAATGAAAATCGTAAAGAATAATTTTTGAAAGATCTAAAATGGCGAACCCCACATATATTGGCTTATCGAATTTAATTTTTAGTCGATTCATTTCAATAATAATCATATCCTCGCCGAAGACAGTCGAACTGTGAAAGTTCGGTTTCGCGATCAGAGACTTGGCACCATATCTCCCCTCCCATTTAGTTACCAATTTAACATCTTTGTGCTTGCGGATATTCTCCATTGTCTTTCCGAACACCGCATTGTTCATTAGCTTATAGAAATTTTTCTGAAACTCGTTACTTGCCTGTTTTCGTAAATCCGTATTTAAATCAATGTATTTCTTTAGCCACCGTGACTGTTTAAATTTTAAAATTCTATGTACCGTCTTGAGTTTTAATCCGCGTTCTAAACATTTTTTTAAAGTCCTATAATGCATTACATATCGCGTTTTATCTAACAGAGTGGTCATTAATTTTGAATGTTTTGAACCGGGCGGCACCATATGTTCTGGACACATCGGGAGATCCTTATGTAGCTCATGTAATTCAAGCGGATACTCGATATCTACTTCCAAAATATAACCGATGTCTGACTCGTCCGATAAATTTGGAATATCTAAGGCATAAAATTGTTCGATGGGTACCCACTCGAAAGCACCTGTAGGTAGCAGAACAGACATCCCGGCTCCATACATGTTATTGATGTCAAAGTACATGATGTGAGTCTCTCTTTCGTCGGGATTAAACGCATCCCCCATGTACTTGTTGTTAGCTTTCGAATATCTGTTAGATACCTGCGCTACACCGCCTCTCACGCCTTTTTCAATCATCAGTATCATATCAATGTCTGTGAGAAGCTCTAAATTTTCTTTAGTTATTTTTAACATCGCGTCGAATGCCAGTCCCGGAGCAGTATAATAATTTAAAGCATCAAGTCCGTACGTCTGTATGCATGTCTCGCGGAAATTTTCAAATATATCAGCTAGCAGTAATACATCTGTTTTTAAATATATATCGGAATATTCTCCTAATGTCTTAATATCGAATTTATTCCAGATATTCATAGCGTGGTTATAATCGTCCTCTGTTATGTTTTCGTCAGTCAGTTTACTGTAAAATTCTTCTTTAGCCGGTAGAGATGTCTCGTCTAATTTTTCCCAAGAATTTAAATAATCATAAGGAAAAACACCTTTCCGCGTTAATAATTGAAATTGTTCATCATTATTACAATACGATTTAGTGATTCGTTTCTGGTCATCGTCGAGATAGGAAGCTAGTTTTTCGATTTTGTCTGCCATAAACCTAAACGAATCAATAAATCTTAGTTTAATTTTCGTATCTTTAACTCGTTTAGTGAAAGAAATGTATTTTTCCTTATTAATCGGTAATAATGAAATTTGTCCGTCAAATGCCGTTGCTAGCTGTTTGATTATCAGGTGGCCGTCGTAACCTGATAAACAATGAAATATAACCGGAATCACGTGACTATCTTGATAATTAATGTTACATCTCATATGCGCCGGTCCCCTATAGTACCCAGTTAAATGATTGTGATCGGCTACTTTAATGTCCGTCTCTTTGAAGGGCCTCTCACAGATATGACAGACCTGCGCGAGATCGAATTCATTTTTTTGTGTCTCGTTTAACGATTCCATAGGTTTTATGTCGGACATGATTACATTAACTCGGTCTGAAATTTTTTCAAGTTCTTTAACAAACCAGTACTGACAGTCGGCGCCTCGGTACATTTTAAATTGTGATAGACTGTCATCATAGGAACATTTTAAGTAATACGCGACGCTAAAAGCCGTATGTTTCTGGTAATTTTGCGTATTTTGATTCGTGTTAGCATCACAGTCCTCTAAGATACATTCGAAATCAGCATAAATAGCGAACGGTACCCTTTCTTTATATCGGTAATTTTTAAATTTTAAAAACTTTTCATCCTCGTCGGGTAATTCAATTTTGCATGTATTAGTTTTCGAATTGCAATCATTTGAATGCCGGTCTAGAAGTTCTTGAGTTGTAAAATGATTAAGACATCGGTTGCAAATAAATACTCGATGTCCGTCTGAAGATAGTTGTTTATTTAATATTCGAGACATATTCTTTATCCAAGCAAAATGATATTGCGCAGCATCAGTAAAATTATCGGCAGAATTCGTAGGAATCATTAATAAATTTACGACGCGTTCATAACTGTATTTACTTAAACATACCGGTAACACTTCCCTTTTAACTACGGTGTATACGTTTATCGAAATATCATTTAAGCGTTCGAATTTTTTAATATTTCTTAATTCCATCGGAAACTCGATGCCGTCATATTTCAAAACGTCTTCAAAATGAGGATATGAAATAATTCTATCAACATGATTTTTAGCGGGGTATAATGCCGAAACTACTGACCATAAGAAGCAATATTCGTCATTATTTTTAACGTTAATAACGCACTTTTTTTCTTTTATAAAGTTTGGCATTTCAGCGTATGTTGATAATCCCACTGTTATAGGACAATATTTATTAACATTTACTCTTAGCCCGATAATTTCCGATAAGGCCCAGCCTGAATCTTTTCCTTGAAAGTCTTCAAGATGTTTCAATAACCGTTCGGATACATTTTCTTTATACCATTCCTTTAAATCCGTATTTAAGTCTATCACAGCGTTCCTTGTAGCAAAAGTTTTTAATTCCACTGTACCATTAGTAGGCTGTACGAAGTTACATTCAAAAATAACATTTACTTTAATTAGTCCATCTTTCAAACATTTTTTAATTTGAATAGAGAAGCTCCTAAACGCTTTTTTAAAAAATAATACCGGTTCTTTAATTTGTACGTTAGTTATTATACCGGACTTAACACGATTTTTAAAACAAGATTCTACCTCTTGATATACTAAATATTTTCGTGCTGGCGGCTTTAAGGAACCGCCTAATATTTTATTTTTTAATTTTAATTTTTTCAATTGCTCTCGGTAGTATTTTAAAAGCGCTAAATTATTTTCCAATTTAAATATATTTTCACCTTTATTATCGATATGAATTTTGATTTTAATTGCCTTGGCTACTAGTTTAATATTGCTATTAATTATCGAAATATGTTGATCGATTTCATCATCGGTCTTTAAGAGCAGCAATGATTTTTTAGTTAAATTAATTATATCAGTACTGAGTTTAGATACGGTCTCGGTAGACGACATACTGTTTCAATTAGACAACCGTTCAACGCGAGAGATAAACAGCTAATGATCGAGGTGGGGAGATGACGCTGCTTTTATACTCGGCGGTCGAGGGTCACGTGACTTTGCAGTGAACGATTTCTAAAAGGCCCCCGAATTTTCATAATCTGTTCGTCTTTTACATATAAAACAATGTTAAATTGCTATATCGCTGCGGGGTGGCTACATATTCCCATAAGAAACCATGTATTGTAAGACACAAAATTCTTCGCATGAATCTTTACCGTATACCTATCTTATGTTAGTAGGCTATCAGAAATGATTTCATTTGTTTACATTAACAATTTCCAGGAATCCGATAACGGCTCTGCATTATATTCTTATTACATTGAAATCTAAACGTAGAGAAGCGAACGAATATTTATCTTATATAAAACTCAGGCTAAAGAGACTTGTCTGAAAAGCGTTTATATTGGCTCTCGATATTTCCTTTGATCTAGCCGCTGTAGTTATCTAAAGGTAATTAATCACGTTTTAAATATACATATAGCCGTAGGCAGTCGCATTTATTTACATTAACAATTTCCTGGAATCTGATAACGCCTCTGCATTTGGTCACAGTTTTACATTGAAATCTTAACATATAGAAGTAAATGAATATTTATCTCATAATTATAAGACTTGTCTATTTAATCTCAATGATGGACGTCAGTAGCCATTTTCTTAACGCCCACTAACGTAAACATACAATACTATTAGTCAATAAACGACAGCCATCTTATTTTAGACACACCCTGTATACTCTCAGCCACGTCCTTTTAGATATAATCTCTTATCTAAGCTCGGGGATTGGATCTCCCATCTCCCCCCTCCCATTAGGTCCTATCACCTATCATCTAAGAAGATCCCACCTCACACTACAACCTAGATAATAGGATCTATCATCTAGCATTAACTCACCTCACACTAGAACCTAGATCATAGGATCTATCATCTATCACCTGCGCACCCCCCGCGGGGCTGCAGGCGTGCTGACGTCACAGCTACAGCCGCAGCTCCAGCTTGACCTTGAATTGGTCCAGTATTGGTACTGTATAACTACTCGTGTATAAAATTTGGAGCTCTGAAGTCAGTGATTCTAGTAATATTTGCTTTAATAACTATTTTAATTCAAAACTAAAAAATAATTTTAAAATTTTTGGTCAACGCCCATGACATGGATATGATTAATGAATTATTCTTCGCATCTTCGTCCTTCTATAATAATATTGGTAGGTTCCATTAAAGAATGTGTAGTATAAACAAAAACAACCGCGGCCCATCTCAGACCTAGGCCACAATAGTCACAGTCGGCCACACCCGACTGTTAATTCTGCACTCGTTCTATAATATAAAATAATCTATTTAAGTCCCAAGCAAAAACATTCCGAATACAAGAAAAAGATTTCATAAAGCTTGTTAGGTGGCTATCTTTATTTTATTTGACCCATACCCATAAAATAAATGAGAAAGCAATATTCTGTCTACTGTTCATTTATTATCCCAATGATAGAACACTTACGATATATCCCTTTCATTTCAAAGAAACGCAAAACGGGGAGCTTGTATTAAATTTCAAATTTACTATGGACTGACTTGTATTTGTAAAACTTCCAAAAGGGGGAAGAGGTCTGCAATGGTGTCACTAAAAATGAAAAGTGGAAATTGGGTGTCTGATCCTATATGACGTCACTATAAAAGTATTCAAGATATTTTAGAATTTTATTTTTAAATTCTAAGATTATTTATTTAATGTCTTCCTTTTTTTTAACCTCCCCACAATAAAATTGTGGGAGGTTACTACAATTAGTCCAAAATCGAAAATTGAGATAACATCAAATCTTTACGTTTTGAGGTCCCAGGAACCCAAAAAAGTTGTTTTTGAAAAATGTCTGTGTGTGTGTATGTGTATGTGTGTGTGTGTGTGTGTGTGTGTGTGTGTGTGTGTGTGTGTATGTTAGCACGATAGCGGCGAAGCTACTAAACGGATTTGGATGAAACTTTGCATGAGGGTTTCTTTAGTGCTCCAGAAGATCTGAAAAGGTTTTGGTTGAGATCGGATTACGTTTAGTGCCGTTTTGGCACAACAAGTTGTTTATTTTATGATTACTTACAATTTGTAATCGAACCATTGAAAAGCAGTAAAAATTCCGATTTCAACGATATATCACACTTGCACTTTTTCGATTTGGTTTCCGCGAAAAAAATTAAAAAACCAAAATTTCACTTGTTTTGTCCTCAAAGCAGTGCAATTTACAGGGTGATATTCTAATAATGACAGAGGTGTTCAGTGATTTCGGCTGATAACTCGGGAACGGTTGAAGATATCGAACTGAAATTTGAAACGTAGGTATAAATATTGTAGACGGACGGATTACGAGTGAATTAATAATACACCTACGTCACATGACGTCACAAATAAGAAAAATTCTTAGAAACTGGTGCAGATATCGACTTAACTATTGGAAACATCCAATTAAGGTTTGAAACGTAGATGGAAATATTGTATATGGATGGAATACGAGTGAATTAAAAATACACCTACGTTCTGATGACGTCGTAAAAGCATAAAATTCTTATAACAGGCGAACTGATGATGATATCAAAAAAATATTTCTACAAGACGGGTCACGAAATTTTTTTTTTTAATTTCCAAGAAATATCAAATTCTCGGAGAAATGTCACTTTTCAGAAAAATGTCAGATTTTTAAAAAATGTCAAATTTTCAGGAAAACGTCAAATTTTTGGAGAAATGTCACTTTTCAGAAAAATGTCAAATTTTCGAAAAAATGTTAAATTTTCAGGGAAATGTCACTTTTCAGAAATATGTCAAATTTTCAGAAAAATGTCACTTTTCAGAAAAATGTCAAATTTTCAGAGAAATGTCCCTTTTCAGAAAAATGTCAAAAATTCAGGAAAATGTCAAATTTTCGAAAAAAACGTCAAATTTTCGAAGAAATGTCACCTTTCAGAAAAATGTCAAATGTTTGAAAATTGTCAAATTTTCGGAGAAATGTCACTTCAAAAAATGTCAAATTTTCGGAAAAATATCACTTTTCAGAAAAATGTCAAATTTTATTAAATGGACTCAAAGGAAAATTCCCAAAAAATACTACGGGTCCATTTGTGGTATAAGTTCTCTGCTAGTGTGTCAAGTGCATCGAGAGATTACAAGTTTTTTCGACATTTATAAAGCCTACGGATGGTGTGAGAGGCCATCCTGAACCGCTTACAAGCCCTACAAGTGTAAGCAACCCCACCGGAACGCTTTCGGTGAGTTTTTTCCAATAAAACTTTAAAAGTGACAGTGACATTATATTTTAAAAACTATTTCCGCTATTTCCGGCATCCCGCCGGAAATTCTTCCGGCATCCCGCCGGAAATTCTTCCGGCAACGTAACCTAAAAATAGTACTATATAACCTAAAAACAATTTAAGACATTGGTACCAACCTCAACATTTTTCAAAAACCAAATTCCCCAGAGAAACATTGGAACCAAAAATTTGACAGCTATCACTTCCCCGACCGATTTAGTGAAAAATTGGTCGAGGCCAAAAGATAAAACAAAATATACCAACTCAAACTTAAACGATCCACCATGAACACTACCCTGGCTACATCTGGCAGGGAAGCTGTCCACCAAAAGTTATATGGTTTTTTCCAAAGATGGCCATCCCTGCCATCCATCCCATTAGCAACGAACAGGTTTTTTCGTTTAGTTGTTTCCCGTATCAATAATCAAAATTATTAAGTGCTCTTGCCTACGAACGTTTTTATAGAATTGTGTTTATTTTAATATTAATTTTAGGTCCATGTGGACACATTATAATTTTAACCTAGTCTTTAAGCCTGCCTACAGAAGACAGGAGCTACTTTTCTATTTTTCTCCAAGCCAAACCGGACCTACCCCATCCAGCGTCACACCCACCACGACGGTGTTCACCGTGGTTGTCCGGCTGGCCCCGGGCTAGGATCCGATGAAGCATATATTTGTATTAAAAACATTGAATAAAATATTAATGTTGTGCAGACTATAAATTTAACACTCAAGTTCTTAGGTCCAAATCCCACCGAACGCAAGACTTTTTTTCTGATTTAATACGAAAAAAATATTTCAACTTAATAAATATAATTAAATGAGATCGTTCATATTGTTTAGTGCTCTTTTCGGCTTCAAAGATTCACCGGGTGGGGAGGTTCCAGCCGCTTCCAGTAGCTGCCGATTTTTTGTTTATACTTTTTTTCTTTATCCGCACACTAATATCTATACTCGTCTCCTTAGAAAATGGATAGAATTTAAAATAGATAAATTACACATTTCCAATTAAGAAAATTTTTGAAATGAAATAACCGCCTTCAAAAAATGTCGCTAAAAATTACGAAATAAAATATCACGAACTGACACGTGTAAGGACTACAGCCGGTTAGATAGTTAAATTCTAGCGTACGATAATAAGTAATTCTCAGTAAATTTTATTTCATAATTTTAGCGACCTTTTTTTAAAGGTGGTTCAATTTTTTTTTTTCAAAAAAATTTTTTCACCCCTTTTAGTGGCCTGTTTATTTAGCTTCTACACAGTGAAATCTTCGTCTTTGTGACTTTTTCAGTTTAAACATTATCCTCGTTCTCACAGAATTGTGAAATCACTAAACGTATCAAATTTCTTGTAAATCTGCAAAAATATTGCAAGTATAGCAGCCATATTGTTTTCGTCATTTTGAATTCTCAACTTTTGGCATCAGATTCGTTATCAGCCAGTTCTAAAATACCTATCTACCATTTTTAATGCAATTCCGACGGAACTTGATTTTTTTATCACAAAATTAAATTTTACGAAATTAAATTATCACTGGCAAGGCGACTTCGCCATATTCTCGAATATTCTCGGCTAAAATAATCTTGTTTTCAAGTTTTGCTCACCTTATACTAGACCCAGCTTTATGAAATTAAAATGGAACCACCGCACAGTGGTCCCAGATTGAGTTTCTTGGTTCAAAAATGGCTAGAGAACGCAAATCTTGTTGGAAATAAACAATTTTTTTTAAATTAAAGCTTATCGAAAGTGCAATAAATCCTCCGAGCCCGAATTTTGAAAAAAAAAATTCCTTTTTTATTATATTAAGTTAAAGACAAAAAATGATTAGAGTGCGCAAATCTTGTCGGAAATGAACTTTTTTTAAATTGAAAGCTTACCGAAATTCCAACAAATCCTCGGAGCCCGAATAAGTTTTGAATGCGAAAAATGTCGTTTTAGTTAGGGGTGCTACTAATTATTCTGTAAAATTACCAGGTAAATTTATTATCTGCTTATAAAAAGTAATTTGAGAAATTACCTGGTAAACCTAAAAATTACATGGCAAAGCTCGCAATATTTCGACAAAAATTGCTAGATAAATTTACACCATTTATGTAATTTTCACTTGTATTAATCAGTTACATTTGATGTAAATTAATAAAGTAATACTCAGTAATAATATGCTAATTTTACACATATATATAACTTTTGTAAAATAACACAGGATACTGAATATTCAAGTCCCAATGGTTGGTAATAAAACTGAAAACTGTACCTGAAATAGTATATTGTGTATTTAGGTGTGAAAACAATACGTTCCCGAACGACGATGCAATATGCTTTCACTCCGAAGTACACGTACTATTTTTTCAGAAATCACAATCAATATTATTATTTAACGAATTTGTATTAATGCATAACATTTCTTCCTTACAATCTAACTGCTTACTAATAAATGCAATTTTAATGTGAGTTGGTTTGTCTGCGTGTACTTATTTACTGTCTAAAATATGCATAAAAAATAGTATGGGAATGTTGTAACATTCCGGTACGGTTTTGTTGATCGTTGTTTGGCAACGGATCTTTTCCGGTCTGTTTTCTGTTTCTTAGCAATGGACTAAAATACTGGAATTGTGCATTTTTCGATCTGAAATCGCGCCGAAAATATAAACATTGCCGATCGATTTCAGAAAATAATGATTTACGTTACAAGACCGGAAAGGGGTCGACCCAAGCAGATTCCAGGGCGAGCCGCAGCTGAGTCCTGGAAGCTTGGGGAGACCTGCAAAACACTGTTTTTCGGTGGGTAACGTACAATATTTTTTTTTTCGGCCGGCACTGTCACAGAAAAGCAATTTTGTATTATTTTTTTTAATAAATTTTCTAGCAAATACAACGACAAACAATAAAAGCTAATTAAGTAAAATATTTTTACGACCGATACTATTATACAACTTCAATTTCTGCTTGTAATTCAAAATCTGAATCCATATTTTCCACAACTGAATTGACTTTTAAAATCTCTTAAAAGTTAAGTGTATTTTCTATTTGACACTTATCTCAATAATCAACACAAATTCGTTTCCATAGCAACGAAAATACCAGGGATCGGAAAAGCTTTTGCCGATCTCTAATGTCACTTTCCGGTCTAGCCCGGGAAAACGTTAATTTTTGGCGGATAATTTCTCCAGAAAGAGTGTACTTTCTGGTCGGCCGAAAAAATAGTATATTGTGTATTTAGGTGTGAAAGCAATACATTCCCAGATGACGATGCAAATTGTTGGCCGAGGCGCTAGCCGAGGCCAACAAGCATCGAAGTCCGGGAATGTGCTTTCACACCGAAATATACATACTATTTTTTCTGAAATCACATTCAATAGTATTATAAATTAAGGAATTTGTATTAATACATAACATTTCTTCATTACAATCTAACTGTATTCTAATAAATGCAATTTTAATGTGAGTTGGTTTATCTGCGTGTATTTATTTACTGTCTAAAATATACATAAAAAACCGTACGGGAATGTTACTTTCCCGGCCTAGGCCGGGAAAGTAACATCGTTGCTTGGCAACGGATCTTTTCCGGTCTGTTTTCTGATAGTTTCTTAGCAACGGACTAAAACACTGGAATTGTGCATTTTTCGATCTGAAATCGCGCCGAAAATGTAGACATTGCCGATCGATTTCAGAAAATAGTATATTGTGTATTTAGGTGTGAAAGCAATACATTCCCGGACGACGATGCAAATTGTTGGCCGAGGCGCTAGCCGAGGCCAACAAGCATCGAAGTACGGGAATGTGCTTTCACACCGAAGTACACATACTATTTTTTCTGAAATCACAATCAATATTATTATAAATTAAGGAATTTGTATTAATGCATAACATTTCTTCATCATAATTTAACTGCTTACTAATTAATGCAATTTTAATGTGAGTTGGTTTGTCTGCGTGTATTTATTTACTGTCTAAAATATACATAAGAAACTGTACGAGAATGTTACTTTCCCGGCCTAGGCCGGGAAAGTAACATTCCCGTACGGTTTTGTTGATCGTTGCTTGGCAGCGGATCTTTTCCGGTCTGTTTTCTGATAGTTGCTTAGCAACGGACCAAAATACTGGAATTGTGCATTTTTCGATCTGAAATCGCGCCGAGAATGTAGACATTGCCGATCGATTTCAGAAAAAAGATGTTACAGCGTATCTGTCCAGAACTTCTCAACTTGGTAAGCATCACCTCATTTTTCTAAATCTCGGCCATTTACTCCATACGAAACTTGCAAAAAAAGTGTAATACCCCAAAAGTGCAAGGGTAGCGACGAAACATGACTACTCCTCCTAGCCGGAGAGCCGGCCGTCGAATATCCTATGAACAAGATACATGAAAAACTTTTTGTGAGTGATTAGTACTACCACAGACCTAAAGGGAGCCACCTTTTATACGAGCTAATTTTGCCCGCGTCATGGATTTTTGACTTCACTTCCGGTTACGATTTTTAATGTTTTTTTAAGTCATCAATAGTCCCTTGGCGTAAAGCTTTTACCCCCATCGGACCGCAAGACATGTACCCCCCCCGTTTTCGAGGACGCGGAACACGATGGTGACAATATTTTCCGACCTAGCGTCCAAATCGAAAAAACCACTCCTTTTTACAATTTTCCGGTGCTACGCTTGCGAGGGCTTGCCAGGTCAGGTTTTTCTTGGTCAAATAAAATAAAATAAGTAAATATTGATCACAAGTGACCTAATCCACCCCCGGGGGTTGAATGTACCCCCACCCCCAATAACTTAATGCCACTAAAACAGCGAAAATCAGCTGGAAAATGGTATACTCCCGTTTTTGAGGGCGAGGAATACGATGGTGATAATATTTCCCAACCTACCCTTTACCCACTACCCCTGAACCTGAATACCACCCCCTTTTCAAATTTTCCGGTGCTAAGCCTGCGAGGGCCTATCGTATCGTTTTTTTTTTTTTTGGACATTTAGAATAAAGTAACTATTTTTTTTAAATATTTACGACAAGTGACCTAACCCACCCCCGGGGGTTGAATCTACCCTCACCCACAATAACTAAATGCCACGAAAACAATGAAAATCAGCTGGAAAGCAGTATACCCCCGTTTTCGAAGGCGGGGAATACGATGATGACAATATCTTTTGACCTAAAATCCAACTGCTACCCCCAAATCCAAAAAAACCTGTTTCCGATTTTTCGGTGCTACGCTTGCGAGGGCTTGTCGGATCGGATTTTTTTTGGTCAATTTGAATAAAATAAATAAATATTGATCACAGGGGTGAAAAAAAATTGAATTGTGATTTAGTGTGTGTACAAGAACCAAAATCGCAAAAGGGCCTATGGGTTTTTTCGATTTGGGGGTAGTGGGTGAAGGGTGGGTCGGGAAATATTGTCACCATCGTATTCCCCGCCTTCAAAAACGGGGGTATATTGCTTTCCAGCTGATTTTCGGTGTTTTCGTGGCATTTAATTAATGGGTGTGAGGGTAGTTTGAACCTCCGTGGGGTGGGTTAGGTCACCTGTGGTCAATATTTACTTATTTTATTCAAACTGAGCAAAAAAACCCGATCTGGCAAGCCCTTGCAAGAGTAGCACCGGAAAATCGGAAAGGGGATGGTATTTAGGTTTAGGGGTAGTAGGTGAAGGGTAGGTCGGGAAATATTATCACCATCGTTTTCCTCGCCCTCGAAAACGGGGGTATACCGTTTTCCAGCTGATTTTTGCTGTTTTCGTAGCATTTAGTTATTGGGGGTGAGGGTAGTTTCAACCCCCGGGGGTGGGTTAGGCCACCTGTGGTCAATATTTACTTATTTTATTCAATCTGACCAAGAAAAACCAGATCTGGCAAGCCTTCCCAAGCGTAGCACCGGAAAATCGGAAATGGGGGTGGTTTTTTCGATTTGGGGGTAGCGGTTGGACGCTAGTTCGGAAAATATTGCCACCATCGTGTTCCGCGCCCTCGAAAACGGGGGGTACATGTCTTGCGGTCCGGTGGGGTAAAAGTTTTACCCCAAGGGACTATTGATGATTTAAGATAACATTAAAAATCGTAACCGGAAGTGAGGTCAAAAATCCATGACGCGGGCAAAATTAGCTCGTATAAAAGGTGGCTCCCTTTAGGACTGTGGTAGTACTAATCACTCACAAAAAGTTTTTCATGTATCTTATTCATAGGATTTTCGACGGCCGATGGTGATAGTCACGCGGTCCCTACCCCCACTCGAACTACTCCGCAAAAAAACACCCCTTTTTTCCATTTCTCATTTTCAAGCATGCGAGGACTTGTTGGACCGGATTTTTTTTAAAAAACTCAATTTTCGCAACCTAACATCCTAATGACCCACGGGGGTTGAAACCACCCCCTCCCTTAATACCAAAACATACAAAAAACATCCAAACTGCTGAAAATTGTTTTCTATACGTTTTCAAGGTCAGGGAATACGATGCTGATATTATTCAGCCTCCCTCCCCTAATCAATTCTGCCCTGCTAAGCAAGAAGGTCGTAACTGACATTTTGTTGCTTTTGAGATAATCGCATTTTTCGGTTATTTACAATGCCATCCACATTTTCAATGGGAAATTCTTAATTTTTTGAGTGAGAGCTTTTTTTATTGGAACAATTTTTATTGTGTAAGTTTCTATATGAAATATTAAACGTTTTTCAAAAAAATGCAGATACATTTTAAAAAAAAAATTGAGAAAATACAATAAATAAAAAGTCGTAAGTGAATAAAAAAGTAGATTTCTGAAAAATATTACAACAAAAATTGCTCTGATTAAGTTAAAAGAATGTTATTTATTAAAGAGTCGTTAAGGAGTTCGTTAATTAAAATAAAATACACTTTTTTCAGGACCACACTGAATCGTCAGATGTAAACAATCCCACATAACTGTACATTTTTATTTTGTATTGCCAAGCTAATTTGTCGTATCTACCGTATAGATACGACATTTATGCTTGGTAACATCAGATAGGACAATTTCGCTTAGTAAAATCAGTATACTTTGCAGATATGACAAATTTTAAATTGAATTTGTATCGTTTATTATGAAGATATGACCTTGAAAATATACCAGAAGTTGCTTGGGTGGCTATAGATGCGATAAATGTCAATAACTCAATTTTCATGAAAATGTCAGTTACGAACTTCTTGCTTAGCACGGCAGAATTGCAATCTAAAGGCATAAGAATAAAAATCATGTACATAATGTGAAAATAAATATATAATAAAAAAGTCGACTACGCTCTTACACGACTATATACATGCGCATAACCCGTCCTATCAAACTCCTTAAGCTGCAATGGAAAGAATTATCTCCCTAGGAAACCTGATCTAATGAGCGCTCGTGATCTCACTATAAGAAAAACCGATGGTTGGGCATGCAAGGGTAGTTTTTGAGGACGAAGAGAGAAACTGATGCCACTATCATGTTCTCCACCCTTGAAAACGGGGGATACCTTCTTTAAAACCTTCTCTCTGAGGGACACTTCAGGATTGAGGGAGGGGTGGTTAGGATGTCTGGTTGCTAAAATTTATAGAACATATTAAGTTTCCTCAAAAAAGAACCCGATCCAACAAGTCCTCGCATGCCTGATAACAAAAAATGAGGATAGTTGGTTGGAGGTGGGAGGATAAATAATATCAGAATCGTGTTCCCCGCCTTTGAAAACGTGTAGAAAACAATTTTCAGGACGTATGGATGTTTGTTGCATGTTTCGGTATTAAGGGAGGGGGTGTTTTCAACCCCCGTGGGTTGTTAGGATGTCTGGTTGCGAAATTTTACAGGACATATTTAGTTTCCTCCAAAAAAACCCGATCCAACAAATCTTCGCATGCCTGACAGCGAAAAATGGAAAAAATGGGTGGTTTTTTGCGTTTACGGGTAGTTCGAGGAGGGTAGGGACCGCGCAATTATCACCATCGTGTTGGCCGCCCTCGAAAACGGGGGGGTGTCATGTTTCATCGTTACCCTTGCACTTTTGGGGTTTTTGCAACTTTGGCATGGATTAATTGGCGTGAGGTGGATGGCCCCTTACTTTGAAAATATATTAATAATTTCTTTCAAAATTCCTATAATAGTTAATGTTGCTAAGGGCATACAACCTTAAGTGTTCTATATTTAGAACACAGCTTTCTTGTAAATAAGTGTTGCACAATTCATAAATATATTCATAACATTTATTATGTGTCCCTACTCGACAATAAATATATATGTTTAGTAACGTCGGTAATTACCCTTTTTGTATACATTTTTATGATTTAGAAGGGTTTTATGACAACGAGTTTAATAAATTCCTGTATAATCCACGTAGCTATGCCACATGTGTGCATACTCAGAAACACACAAGCATACCAAAATTAAATTCGCTTGAACAAAGGATACAAGCATGTTCAGTCGTTAAAACAGTATCATTGACAATATCTGGGAGATAAACGAAGAAAAGTAAAACGTGGTAATATCTGAGAGCAGCTATTTGAAAAATAAAAGTAAATATTTGGTTGCTGGTTATAACAAAAAAATGTTATAATATAAATTTTAATATTAATAAAATGATGTTCTTTCTTTTTTCTTCTAATATCAATTTTGCTTTTTAATCTGGTTGAAATGCATTTGGCATAAAATATTGAGTTTGAAACAGCGTAATTTTACATATGCGGTAAAACAGATTTGACATTACGAATAATACGAATGGTAGACATGTAGTGACGTCAAACAATTTGCTTACTTTTGACAACAGCGTGACAAAATAAGTGTTTTCGGTGTTTATTCGTTTTTTAATTACTGACTACTTACATTAAGAAAATTGCAACATTGTTTCTGTCATAACTTCTTTGTTTTTTATGTTATAAAAATAAGAAATAAATCATTTGAAAGCCTAATTAATAGTTTTTCATTTTGGTTATTAGCGTTTTTGACTTAAATGCGATAGTTTCTGAGATATTTAACATTTAAACTAAATACTTCGTCTGATAAACGTTCGGACGCCACCTTTAGACTTCCAGATTTCCGAAACCATTAATCCTACGAAAATTAGAAAAAACAAAATGCATCCTTAATTTAGTAGCTTTCTCACTTATTCCTAGCATGTTTTTGCTCAATATAATACCTTTCGAGTTATTTGACGAAAACTTATTTGAAATACCACTTTTTCAAGCTAAAATCTCAAATTTTCTAGTAGAAAATAGAGAAAAATCGATTTTTTAATTAAAAATACGGTTCCCGCGGATCCGTAAAACTCCTAAACTTTTTTGTACCGAGAACTTTGAACCTATAACCAAAGTTTAAGATCTGCACAATTTTTTTTCGAGTTAAAGTTTTCCTGTACTAATAAGGCAGTTCGACTAGACATTTTCAAATACGAACACATTTGGGTATAAAACTGACACTCACGTATATTCTTTTCTGCTACAAATAGCAGAATAGGGTACACATTTAGAAAGTAATTATATTACAGTTAATTTAAGTCCAATGAGAGCTACTTCAACAGAGTGTAAAATAGTTACGAAGTAAACTTGCAAAAAAATATTTATAATAAAAAAATATTGTCTTAATTATATTGGATAATCTTATTTCAAAGTTCAAGGGTGTGTTGACGCCTACTTCGTTAACATGTTTTTAATTATTTCTGGAAATTATTATTTACATTTTACCTCAATAAGCTAATTTACTGATGAAATAAGTTCATAAATACTTCTTTTAGCTCTTGGAACACGTTTCATTTTTCAGCAATGTAATGCTCTAAGTAATCTGTGCATAGAAGCGTTGAATTATTTGTACGATGAAAAAGTCAAATAGTGATTAAACCGAATTTCGGAGATAGTGAGAATTACTTTGGTTTTAAATAGAACGCACCATACATTTTTACACCATTTGAAAGGCAATAAAAAAGCGTTTCAATGATACAAAAAACATATAGTATTTATCTTTAAAAAAAAATTCCTAATTTACTATAAATTTATATTTATCAGATTAGCCGTGGAAAACAAAAAGTATGTAATTTAAAGTAAGCAATACGTTAGTTCTGTCAAGATATCTGTTGGTAACTAATTTCACCTTGTTTTAAATGGTATGGAGAATTTCAATGATTGATACATAATTTTCGGACTACCATGACTTAAGAGGAGACAACGCCAATCACAAAGTTTCATCGATAAAGCTAAAGCTGAAGTGGGGCGAAGGGTAGGCAGTGTGGCTATTATAGGGCATCTGCACGCGACGTCACAGCTAACCTCAAAAATATATGTTTCTTAAGATTTAAAAGTATTACGCAGCTATTATTAAAATTTCTGCATGGTTCCCGTATTTTCAACTAAAATCTAGTTCAGTGTAATGTTTATGAAGTTCTAAATACTTTGTCCTAATAAAATAGGACTCTTTTTGTAGGGGAAATTTAACCTGTAATTAGCAGTCTATTTTTATTTAATCAACAATATTAAAAAATTATTTACGTGAATTTTTAAATATTTGCTTGGAGTCAGTACGGTTCCAAGATAAAAATGCGTATACAAACATTAAAAATGAGAATAAACTTGAAAAACGTAAAATTTAGGGTTATGTGACTTTCACGCTGGTGTCTGAAGGGCACACAAAACCTCATCCAATAATAGGCAATGCAAATGAAAACAATTAGAGAAGAGTTGCTATTTAACAAAACCTATTATTTTATAACTGTTATTTGTAAACAGCATTAACAGACTGTTATTTCTGTTCGAAAATAACAGATAGCAGTAGCCAAGATACCAAGATACTATTTTCGGTTGACGTCACGATGTCGTCGGCGCCATTTTGCGTGGAGGGCAGACAACTCATTGTTTTCATTTGCAATAGTTACGAGAATGCCTTTGCTCTGTTCAGTAGTGAATTGTGGTAATAGAGAAGAAAGAGACAATGTTAGTTTCTTTAGAATTCCTGCTATTTTAAAGGACCGTGGAGAAAATAACAACAAGCGAGACATTATTGTCAAAATAAACACTTTACTTGAAACACTAAGGTAAACTCGAAACACACTCTGAAAACCTTGTACACACAATAATAAACAAACAGTAAATGAGGTTTTGCATGCCCTTTAGACAGCTGCGTCAAATTGCGTCAAACTGCGCACTGCGATATGCGAATGCCAGTACTTCTCAGCGATCTGTTATTTTTAAACTAATATTTCAAAATAGCAGAAGCAGTTTAAACCTGTTATTAAAAAATGGTAGCTTGTACTCATCTCTAGAAAACAAAATAATGAGTTGTGTGCCCTCCACGCCGACAGCGTGACGTTATCCTAAAATGGTCTATTGTAGTGCTGTAGGTGGCACCATCTATTAAAAAGCACTGTACTAGAAATTTTGACTGGGAAAAAGCATTTTTTAGCGAACTGAATCATGTTATTAAACTGAAAAAAGATATTCTTGTAAATAAATGAAGAAAGTTTTTAGCTAAAATTTGTTTATTACGAAGGTCTCTCTTCACATTAGCTCATTGCCGCCTGCTCCCCTCTGATTTGATCGCCTTGCTCCCTCTTAAGGATAGTAAAATATAAAATTTAATCTCTAGCATATTTAAAAAAACATACTATGTTTCGTATATCATTAAAAAGCTTTTTTATGGCCTTTCAGATGGAGCAAAAATATACGGGGTGTCTCGTTAAAAAAAACAAAGTAATGCTCATATCTCCGAAATTCGACTTTCAATTGTTTTTCTGAAATGATTTTTGACAAATGGTCCTATAACTCTTATTTTTTGAACTTCTTTACGTAACTCCAAAAATAACGGCGTTAAATGAGTTTCTAACGTTAGCGCGACCACTCTGTACAAGGGTGCTTTGAAAATCTGTCCGATTTTCAATTTGATGTAAAAGTAAATATAAAGTTGTGAATATAAAAGGGCGTTACCAATATCGCGGCCATAGTTTACAGAATTCTCACATATTTTAGTAAAAATTGGCAAGTAGAGGTTTCCGACGTCGCTGATTTAGAATTAGTGTCAAATTTTAAAATTCAAAATAGTGGATGTATGACCATAATACAATTTTTTTGCAGATTTTTCTCGAAGTCTATGATTTCGAATTTCAAGGAAAATCAAAAACAATAATTTTTTTTTTTTAACCGTTTAACGTCGGCCTATTTCCGCTACCAGGGCCTATCACCGACGCCAGGAGACGAGCTACCCCCAACCTGGAAATTTTGCCGAACCTCTTCCCTTAAGAAGAGTAGGGATCTTTTACTAGCCTAACATTTAATAGACAAGGGACCGCCTGCTTTACATCTCCTCCGAAGGATGGTATATCCACTACTTAATCCTCGTCTGAAATTACGTAACTTCCGAGTATACACTGATATACAAGCCTCTAGAAGGTGGGACGAGAACGCTGTATTTCCCAAGATGGGAGCCCATCCAAGTACTAACCGCGCTCGACGTTGCTTCAACGGAATATCGACTGATATTCACATTGAAGTCGCCTCTACGCTCGCCCCAACAATAATTTTAAATTTTGTATAAAATCTATATTTTTTTATTGCACATTGAAAACTTAAGCCTGCCGACCGAGCTAATATAATGGGAGACCGGGGAATGCTTTATTTTCCGACATTATATGAAATAATAAATATAATGTATTACTTAATAGATAAAACATCATTAGTCTTATGTAAAGTATGTTCTGGCACTATTAAGATAAGAAACAGGCCTCTTTCAATTAAAATTTCAAACTCTTGTGATATAGCTACGCTAACTAGAACGATGCGGAGTTTATTGTACGCATTAATACCAGAATAACAGAGCCGTACTTTGAATTTATCTGTCAATGCCGCGAAAGACGGGCAATGCGTCCACCAGTGCATAAGATATTCCTATCTTGACGCAAAACAGAGCAAGATTTTTTAATTTACTAACGCCATTAAGTTTCTACCGAAAACATGATTATTAAATCTCCAGTATGATTTGTTCATTCTAATACAGAAAAATTTGAAGTACGGCCCTGAAGTACTCTTGTCAACATCTGACCCCCGAGCCAGCCAAGGTTAAGGTTTATAGATTTAGGTTCTTTCAATAAAAAGTTCAAAATGCCATATATTTAGTTCAAATGTGCACCCGCGCCTGGTCAACATGTAATAGCACCGACTTTGATATTTCTATGGCCGATTTTTATGGCCTTTTTTATTCGCCCTAAAAATTTGTAGACGACTATAACACTGAAAAACAAGTGAAAAGCAGTACTGAACACATCACGGCAATCTGATATTTTCATAAATAATGACCCCGCACTAATCTTATGGAAAAGTGGTCCAGGTCAAATTAGCTGGATTTTTATTATGTTGTAGATTTCGACTTTCTGATCAGAAGCTCTCATGGGCTCAACTCGATCCTATGTCTAATTTCCGAGATACTATCACTACAACTGAAATGGAATAAACACAATAACATTACCTTCATGTCAAAGCCTTAATATGCCATTCAAAAGTTTCTGATTTTGCTGGATTTTCTTTAAAAATTAATTCCTCGGCAATTTTGAATCGATTTTAAATAACTAAACATCGACGGACAGTTTAAGAACACGGCTTTCAAAATACTCGAAAATATATAAGTGTTCCATTTAGAACATTATGACAACGGCGATTTCAAAATACGCCATATTGTTTTATATATTTCCACTGTGGATAAAATTTACAGTATTCAGGAAAAAACTTTTGATCATTTAAAACAGCTAGTGAAAACCGGACATTTCTATCTCAATCCGCATTAACATAGGAGAAATTATAATGGGACACGCGGTATGTGAAAGTTACGTTTAACATGCCATATATTTCTGCCATCTCCCACTTAATATAAAGAAAAGTAAACTTGCTTCGAGAGAAAAGTTTATCCTGTATAAGGATTAAGATTCACATATTCAAGTACAACTTATTATACTAATTTGTCATCCCCACAGATTGTATAAATAATAAATTGGTGTGAGATGTAAGAGAATATTACAAGTGTAGGTTAATTAGGGACTTCCTGCTGACTGAAATCTGCATTTCTTTGAATTTAATTACAGATCTAACAGGGAGCAGGTCAGGTCAAGTCAACACGTTTGCCATGAATATGAACGCCAGCACCGAAGGTCAACTGCGTTCCAGAAGGAAGGCCGCGAAAATGCTAGTCGCTGTTGTTGTCATGTTTGCTTTCTGCTTTCTACCCGTTCATCTTCTCTCAGTGCTTAGGTAAGTAATACACATTTACCTCGCCTTTTAAATCAAGTGCCAACAGCAGAAAATCTCGTAATAAAATTGTGTTACTGGAGTTAATGTGGGTAATTTTATTAAAGCTTCGAGTGAAATTAAGTATATTTCCCAGAGTCTTTTTGTCTAAAGCTGATTATTTCTGAGCTTTATAAAAATTTGTTAGTATGATTATATTCAGAAGTATAAAGTACAAAAAATATAGGTAAATAATATTTAAAAAATTTAATGCGAATAGTAATAAATAAGACACCACTACTGATATATGACTATTTTTAAATAATAGATGGAGCTATGGGGCGTTTTTTTGTTGTAGTTGAACAATAAAAATAAATATTTCCTGTTAGTTTCTGCATAAATAGTATATTGTTTTATTGGGAGTAAAAGTGATACTTCTGTGACGAATCTGTAGGTTCGTTCGTCCGGAAATTACAGACGAGTCACTACAGGTGGCTTTTACTCCGAATAAAATATGCTATTTTCTCTCCAAAGGTCGATTAGCTTTAAAAAAAATAAAGATAAAAAATCCAGAATTCCACCACCAAAAACGCATTGCGTTAATATTGCATGGCCGGCGCACAGTGGGAAAAATATGCCCTTTTTTGGAAAAAAAATCTGCCGACAGCAGAGATTTCAATCAAATTAAATAAAAAAATGGCAAATAAATGACAAAGACATTGTACTTTAGAACAGTACTGCGGCAAAGTGGCTTTGGATTAACCTAACCTAAAAATCGCAGATATTACTTCCACATCCAGTGGAAGATAAAAACGACAAAATTTTTTTAAAAATTTTTATTGTTCAAATAGGCTTAGAATGTCATGAAACGTCGAGATTTTAGGTTTAAGCAAAAAAAATGTCTGTCGATCTGTCTGTAACTTTTTTGTGCGCACGATTACTCTGGAACTAGGTTATATTTTCATCTTATTCCGTTGAATGGTCGTGGGGTAAATTGGGGGTAAATAATTAAATCAAGCAGGTAAGAGTCCATAAAATTGGTATTTAGTATATACAGGAGAAGCTCATGTCTCAAAAAAAAATTTAGCGTTAGCCACCCCCAATACTACCCCCACCCCATTATAAAAGGGGGTGAAAAAAATTATTTCATCGTAGATGGCCATTCGAAAGCTTATTTTAAAGAGGAAGATTAAATGATGTATTTATTAGAAGTAAATTGAACATTTTTTTGAATCCTATACACCTCAAAATTTGCCAAAAAAGTAATTTTTTAAGTAACCTAAAATATTTCAAAATCCTGACATGATGGAACAATTCTCAGGCCAGATTCGGATTCAGCGCGAAATTGGATAATGTTAGGGTTACAACTGAATAAAGTAAAAAAAAATTAAGGCCTTTGGTTCTTGTACACATACTAAATCACATTTTTCTTTCACCCCCTTTTATAATGGAGTAGTGTTGGTAGAAATGGAGGTGGCTAATGCCAAACATTTTTTTGAGACATTAGCTTCTCTTATATATACTAAATATTCTAGAACCGTTTAAGATATCGACTTGAAATTTAGTACGCATAAGTATTTTAACGAGATCTGGAACTAGATTATATTTTCATATTATTCTGTTGCAGGGTTGGGGAATAAATTGCGGTAAATGTGGGTAAATAGGTAAATCAAGCACGTAAAAATCCATATAATTGGTATTTAGTATATATAAGAGAAGCTCTCACAAAAAATTTTGGCATTAGCCACCTCCATTACTACCCCCACCCCATTATAAAAGGGGGTGAAAAAAAATGTGATTTAGTATGTGTACAAGAACCAAAGGCCTCAATTTTTTTTAACCTTAACATTATCCAATTTCCAATTTATTTCTAATAAATACATCATTTAACCTTCCTCTTTAAAATAAGCTTTCGAATGGTCATCTACGATGAAATAATTTTTTTCACCCCCTTTTGTAAAGGGGTGGGGGTAGTATTGAGGGTGGCTAATGCTAAATTTTTTTTGAGACATTAGCTTCTCTTGTATATACTAAATACCAATTTTATGGACTCTTACCTGTTGATTTACCTATTTACCCCCATTTACCCCAATTTACCCCACAACCATTCAACGGAATAAGATAAAAATAACCTAGTTCCAGATCTCGTTAAAATACACATGTGTACCAAATTTCAAGTCGATATCTTAAACGGTTCCAGAGTAATCGTGCGCACAAAAAAGTTACAGACAGCCTATTTGAACAATAAAATTTTTTTTTAATTTTTTGTCGTTTTTATACTTTCACTGGGTGTGGAAGTAATATCTGCGATTTTTAGGTTAGATTAATCCAAAGCCACTTTGCCGCAGCACTACTCTAAAGTACAAGGTCTTAAGGGTATTTGCCATTTTTTTATTTAATTTGATTGAAATCTCTGCTGTCGGCAGATTTTTGTCCAAAAAAGGGCATATTTTTCCCACTGTCCGTCGTATTGAATAAAATACGCGTTGCTATGGATATTACTCTTTCTACCGCTTACAGCGTCAGAAATATTTATGTACCAAGGCTTGGTAAGTGCATTTTACAAGTCGAGAACACAGTTTGCACACCGAAGCCCGTAGGGCTGAGGTTTTCAAGTGTTCGAGACCTCTAAATACACGATACAAGCCGAGGTGCATACGACGTTTTTCGTACTACTAGTAAAATTAAAATTTTGAAGAAAATTCATTCAAAATTGAAAGTTTATATTTCAAGGTTTCGAACTCGTTTATTAGTTGGCTTAGACTCTAATTGTTGTGTTTACTATGAACGCTTTCTAGTTGCTATGGTTAATGTCAATAAGTCGTCAAATTCATAACTTCATAATAATTTCTATCGTTTAAGTTATTTGCAATAAAAGCATTATTATGATGAAAGTATCGACATTCAGGAAACAGCCAAAAAAGCGTGTCCTTCGTTGGTGCCAGAATTTCATTATTTGACTTTCTTATTACTTTACTTTTTTGTCCCGGGACAAAAAAGAACTTTTTTATCCAAGGGAATAAAAGTAAATTTTGTTTTGCCAGGGACAGCAAGCGACACTTTCATAATACTGACAGACATCAAAAAATGACATTTACAAAGCTAGTAGTACAAAAAAGTACAACCCCGTTGTTAATGGCAACGCACAGCCATCTAAAAAGTCAAACTTTAATGTCATAAAATAAGTTAAGAAATGTTATGTTTTTCTGACGTTTGAAGAAAACTTTATTTTGTTGACGGTTGCCATGAATATTTCAAGCACCGCTACCTTTACTATTTGCTTAGCAAATATTAAATCTTACTCAAATAATGGGCCTTTCCCACGTTTATTATCTATTGAATATTTGAGAAGCTCTCTATAAAACAGCTCACCAGTATTTTTTCTTTTTTTGCGAAGTTTGCTTCTTTCCTACAAAAATAGTATATTATTCAACGAGCATATAATGATGGCTATTATTCACGAGGGTGAAGTATAAGACATGAGCCGTAGGCGAGTGTCGTCAATCACCAGAGTGAATAGTAGCCATTATATGTGAGTAGAATACTACTCGTTGTCCATGACTATTAAATATTTTTGATTAAATTGTTTACTGAAGAAATTAATTAATTAATTAATTATATTATTCTTGAGTATAAAATAAAAGTGTTTTAAATAACGTTAACCTTTAAATTTAATTTGACAAACCATTCTTTTGAGACATAACGGCCTACTCAATCAAATTTAAAAGCGAGACTGTATGATAAAAAAGGGTCTGTTTCTGAAACGTCAAATAAATTTATCTATTCATAAATTTGATAATAACAGTAAAATTGTTCACACGATTGTAGCTATGACTTTAAAAGAATAATTCCATTAACATTTCAGAAACTGGCCATAAATTCTACTAAAAATTTGCGAGATTGCACTCGAATTGAATAAGTACCTGCCCGTGACTTATTATAAACAACTGACTGTCCTCATTATTCACTGCAGGGAATAATGGATAGCATTATCCTTGAGGAAACACATACATAATGAGTACATTATTTAATAGTCGTGGACAAAAATTATTATGTTACATGAATTTAAAATTGGCGGCATTATTTCTCCACTAATGACGCATTCGGCGGACGGACCAATCAGTACACTCTAGCGCCCTTGGTAGAGGCTACATATGAGCAGATTTTACGTGTAAGTGTGTCTCTTTCTAGCTTTATCGATTGACAGACATGACAACAAGCCTTTTAGTTCTAGTGACGCGTGACCAACGTGTGACACATTCACGATTCATTCGATAAAAACATAACCTCATCAAATCAGTTCGTTTTATGTAGTTTTGTTTTCTAAAGTGTTTCGTGTTTTTATTTGTGATTGTGAATCTTATTTGGACTACATATAAAAATGGTTGTAAGGCATCGTATTGTACCATCTTGTAAAAATACAAGTGTAAATGCTGGTTCTAAGTTATTTATTTCAATACTCAAAAACTTGCTGCCTTCTCAAAACCTTTCTCCATTTTAATGTCTACACAGCACACACACACACACTTTTAAATAATTAATAAGAAACAAAGTTATAAAGTCAAAATACGAGGTACGTATGATCACAACGTAAATGAGAGAACATAACCTATCTCTATTAATTATTATTTAATACCCATTTTATTTCCATCAGTGTTGCCAAGTGTCAGTTATTTGTTGAGAGCCGACATATAAAGTGTGTTTCTTCTGTTAATTATTATCATTTTTATTATAGTAGGTGGTACTATTCAATGGAAATTCATTATTTTCAAAAGCGGAGATAAAAAGTAGACATTCTTTAGTGAAATAATAAACATTCATATACATTAGGCAACATGGAAATAGTCTCATCGGCAGGTTTCCAGACGAGATGTAAAATTCAGAAATGTCAGCAGGTTAATGTTCGTATGAAGCCGGAAATTGTTTACTTTTGATTGGAGGGTCCGACCATGACGTAATTTGAGTGCGTTTACTTGTTTGAAATATGGAGTGAAGTAGACAATATTTTTATTTTAAAATATCCATTTAAAATTAAAATATTATACGATATTTATTAGGTGTTAATAAATGATTTATGACATAATAAAATCAAGTTCAATTACGTGGGAAAGGCCCATTATAGTTTTCCACTAGTTTCTCTTAAGTTTTTTTCTAGTTTAGTGATTCATAGGTACGATGAAAAATATAATATATACCGCTGGTCGTACAGTGCGATTTTTGATTTTGAATAATTGTTAAACCTCGGCCCTACGGGCCTCAGGTTGCAAACTGTATTCTCGACCAAAAAAAGTGCCTTGGTACATAAATAACTATTTTTAGTTATTTCGGTTTATGTAAAATTAAAAATTGTCTTAGTTTTTATTTTTTTACAAAAAAAAACAGAAAGGCAGATAGGATTTGGATCTATGCAGCTTTATTGATAGATTATTTACAAACATTTTGATTTTATGTTTGGTCTGATCCGATGAACAGAACCCAGATATTAAAAGTAAACAGGACAAAAACAAGTTTGTCAAAATTAAAACTTAATTTCCAAGAAACGCTCACCTCCCAGATTGGATAAAAATGTGTTATAATTTATACCATACCGATTGCATTTCCAGAAAATAATTGCTCTCCAAACAATTGTTGAAATCGTATTTTTAATGCTTAATTTTATTCAGTTATTAAGACCGGTAAAAAATTAACTTTGTTTTAACGTTTTTGTCCATTTTCAATTTTAGTTACAATGTTGATTAATTTTGAGAACTAAAATGTATACAACATTTTAATAGAATTAGCCTCCAACACTAATTAACTACCTTTCGGTAACTACAACATACAGATAAAAAAAGAATGCATTAAACTATAATTGTTCTCGTTCTGCCTCCTATATAACAAGTCACCACTAAAATAATTTTGTAATAAATTCTATATTTTGGGCTGGAAATAATTATGTAAATAGTACTAGTCTAGGTGCCCGCGTACATAAATACAATTTATACATATCCTCGTATAACTTCTTGTACGGCATAATTGAGCTAGGCTATCACTTTTTCCTCCTCGGCATGAAAAAGACGATTTCCACACGTCGGACTGGAAAATCGGCAAATATATTTTGTCCGACAATTCGAAAATTGGTTTCTACATATTTTTATTAAGCAATCTTGAAGAAATCAGTCAATAAATATTTTAAAGTTATGTTATGTTATGTTTAGGGTTGTAGACACCCTTAAAGTTCCAAAATTTTTGTCGGACAGTTTGTAGAAATATATAGAATATATATGTAGAATCCAATTCTCAAATGGTCCGACAAAATATATTTGCCGATTTTCCAGTCCGACGCGTGGAAATCGTCTTTTTCATGCCGAGGAAGAAAATTTTCACAAAGCAAACAAATTATAGACTAGGCGCAATTTTGCCGTACAAGAAGTTATACGAGGATATGTATAAATTGCATGTATGTACGCGGGCATGATGTAAGGAGGTAAGGTGTGCTTATGCGCAGCTTTTGGGACCAGCCCATAGCGTAACCCTTCCCGATCGCGTCCATGTTGAATTTCTGACGAAAGAGAAAGAGGCATTAAATAGCGGCAAAATTAAAATGCAATTATATTTTTAGTCTTGTCACATGACTATGTCATTTTAGTTAGTTTAGTTCCATAAAGTTGGCAATGGCCAGAGATAAATTGTTTAATTAAGTTAATAGATTATAAAAAGCAAAGTGTTATTAATATGATTATTAATGTACCTAATAAGCATCACACAGGTCTAATAAAATATTTATGAAACATTAATGAATATAGGAATTCCGTGGTATAATGAAAGTTTATATTTGTGCTCTGTACTTTGCATACAAGTAGGTCGATGTTTGCATAGCAGTTTTTGCCGAGTGATGAGCAAATGGGCAATATACCGGACATTTTTAAGAATCTATATGGTATACGTCCGGAATTTCGCTGGAGAGTCCAGCATTTTGGAGTACTATCCGTGATCAAAAAAAATTTTCCTCTCGGTCATCGAAAAATGTTGGGATCAAGAAATGATTTTTCGGATTTCTACTCCCCCGCTCATCAATTTTTTTCCCAGCAAAAGTGTCCAGCACAAAAATCTGGTCACCCTAGTATATGGAAGTATCAATAATTTCGCGAAATCATATACGTATAATAGGTTCATATGACTGGCAAACCTATAAATAAATGGTTTACCCAGGAATTACATGTAATGCGTAACCATTTATGCATGTTATCTGAACTGAACCAAAATTTTCCTGACTCACAATTTAATCAACAGTTGAAAGCTTTTAGAAAGGTTTATAAGAGACAAATTAAGATAGCAAAAGGCAACTATTATTCTGAATATATTAACAATAAAGGGAATTACCCAAAAACATATTGGAATATCATAAATAATCATAGACCTAATAAAAAAGAAAATGTTGACATAGAAATTGATCTTGATGTAATGAATTACTTTTTTGTAAATACTGCTGATAGAATAACTCAAACTCTCCCCATAACAAATGGTATAGTCATAAACAATCCATTGCAATCAAATCCAACGTTTCATTTCAGAACCATCAGCTTTAATGATCTCCGATCGGTAATAAATAATTTAGAAAATAAAAATAGTCTGGATCCTTATGATATAGGGGTAAAAATCATAAAAAAGATGAAAAATATCATTTTAATACCTCTTACTAAATTAATAAACCACGCAATATCCAGTGGAATATATCCTGATGTACTAAAAATTTCCAAAGTTATCCCCATCCACAAAGGTGGGTCGCTGACGGACTTAAACAACTTCAGACCAATTTCTCTAGTACCAGTTATTTCTAAATTGCTGGAAACTGTGTTAAAAATTCAAATAGTAACCCATCTTGAAGAAAACAACTTATTTTATTGTAACCAATATGGATTTCGTACCAAAAAAAGTACGAATGATGCAATCATGCATCTACTTCGCAAAATTATTGAAGGTCAGGAAAATGGTGACTATGTAGGGGTTACGTTTTGTGACCTACAGAAAGCCTTTGACTGTGTGTCACATTCGGTTCTTTTGGAGAAGCTTAACGCCTTAAATTTCGATCGTGTTAGTTGCAATATAATCAAATCATATTTATTAAACAGACAACAGTTTATTCAAGTTAAAAATAAAAGTTCGCAGCTAAGCGAAATAAACTCCGGAGTACCACAAGGCTCTGTGTTAGGTCCTGTTCTGTTCTTGATTTACGTAAATGATCTTAGTGTGGCGGTACACAGGGCCGAACTCGTGTTATTCGCAGATGATACCACACTTATCAATTCTAATAAAGACATAAAGCGAATCCTACAATCTATGAATGATTCTTGCGCCCAAGCTACCGACTGGTTTTCAACAAACAGGCTATCACTTAATCGTACAAAAACAGTCAATATGATTTTCACTCATAGACCGGTACAAGATTTTACAAACCCTGATGTGGTAAAGTTTTTAGGTGTCTACATGGACCCAAAATTGAATTGGTGCCACCATGTTCAACATGTAGCTAAAAAAATTTCCAAAAACACATTTGTCATTAGGAAGCTAGTTACGTTAGTGCCTACTAATATATTATTAACGGCCTATTATTCACTGATATTATCACATATGTCTTATGCTTTGATAAACTGGGGTCATGCACCTAGTGCAAAAAGGATTTTTGGGTTACAACGGAGGGTAATAAGAATAATTACTAATTTGGGCTATAGAGATGATGTCAGACACAAGTTTATTGAACTCAACGTATTAACTTTTCCGTCATTATACATATTTACCTGCTTAAAATATACACACGAAAATATTCATTTATTTAATACTCATGAAAGCTTACACTCGCATGACACTAGAGATAATTATAATTTAAGAACCGATTTTATCAGACTAAGCTCGAGTAGGAATGGATTCAATTTTTTCGGACCAAAATTCTTTAATAAATTACCTGTACACGTCAGAAGTCTCCCAAAGAACACTTTCAATAATACAATAAGAACTTTCCTATCAAAGAAAGCTTTTTATGATGCGAACGAATATTTAAATTGCAACCTTGACAATGAACTTTTCTAGCCAAATTGTGGATGTATAAATGTTTTTAAAATATCTAAATATAGACGCATCGCAATGTGTTATGTGATATTTCATGTACTGTGTTTCTTATTTTAATGTTTATTTATTTTTTGCATATTATTGTCTTGCCAAATTTTTATAAACTATATGTTTTTATAAATTATATTTATCCAAAGCTCTGTGCTATGTATTGACCTGTGTAAAACATGTATTATGTTAATGACACCAATAAATAATTTGAATTTGAATTTGAATTTGAATTTGAATTTGAATTTGAATTTGAATATGAAAGAAGTAACTATATGCATCAAGATAGATTAGTAGATGTTAAATTCCTAAAATTGGTCCCCTATTTTCGAAATTTAAACATTTTTGAATGTAAATAGTTCGCTCATAATTGCTTGTGAGTTCCTCTCGTTTGCTCATTATTGCTTACATAGAGATTTGAAATGGATAGCTCCCTGCTTCTATTGATTAAAAAAATAAATGACAAAACAGCAAATTGGGCAATTTGTTTGTTTTTTTGCTCGTCATTATTTATAATGATATTCAAAATTGGGTGAATTTTTTAAGCAGCAATATCGAAAATGGCAGGCCAACTTCACAGGAATTGATATTGTTCATTAGCTAATATAAGGAATGCTGTACAATAAATAAAACAATCAATATTAGTTTACAGAGAAAACATATTCATAGTAAAATAGCATTTTCCATTATTATATTATATTTAATATTTATATTAAACTGTTACGCTGTTAAGTAGTTTTATATAATAATATTATAATGCACTCATTTTTTTTTCTTAAAAATCTGTAACCTTGGGTGATACGCTCCGTAGTGGTTATTGCAGAAGTAATGTCTTCAAACGACCACTTCATACACTTTTTATTAAGCCGTCGAATTCGTCCAATTATGAAATGTGTGAATTTCAAAATTTCATATACACTTGTGCTTCTTTCGCCATCTTTTCAGTTGCTTTTTTCAATGGAACTTTCATCCTTTAGATCTGAAATTTCAACGTGTACTTCAAGATCTTCAGCTCGTAATTTAGTATTCTCAATTTCTACTTTGTTAAGGCTAAAACTATCTTTCCTGAAAAAATATTTACGAATTATTTTCTAATTTCATCAGACTGTATTTCATTTTAACTTACCGTCGTTGAAGTTAACTACGTCGCGGTCACAAAAATTAATCCACATTTTTACCATATTTTCATCCTTTAGGAATCAAAAGTAACTAATATTACTATTTTTGGTGTTCATGTTACAATTTTTGCAACTTTGTACTAAACAACCTGACATTTCAACTGCTTTCTCAACATAAATAAATGACAGACATATTAAACATGGCGGCGTTTGGGAAGGCGCAGTAGAGGACGAAAATGAGACCTTCATTTGCACACACCGTATCTCCTTACATCATGTACGCGGGCACCTAGACTATACATGGTTAACTTCAATTTTCCCTTGTATTTTGTCCGGCATTTAAAGTTATGGAGGAGGTGCCGGTGTGATGAGAATATCTAATACTTTTATTATAATTCGTCCGTTAACTGGGCGAAGGACGAGACAAAATTCCAAACATTTTTAAATTAATATTTTCAGCGTTTTGTATGCAACGTACTTATGGCCGATAAGTTATTTCAAAATAGTTTAGGGGATGGAAATCTGTGGATTATGTGTATTGCACGTGAACATGTTAAAAATGCCTACCCTATGACACCCGTGATTCAAAGTGAAGATTTTAGGGCCGATTTTATTATAGGTCTCGTTTGTTTGATCGTTAACTTTTAGTTTTGTCGAAAGGTACGTTTTATACCCATCAGTAACTGCCAATCTTATGTTTAAACGCCAAACGGTGGGCGGGGTACCGCTTAAGCTGCAAAGTTTACACGTGCTTACGTTGAACTAGGAGTTTTCACTACTAGTATAGCGGCAAACACTGTGAAAACCCTTAGAAAACGGCTATTAGCGAAACAACTTTGTAATTTGGTATACTGATTTCTGTCATTAAAACGACTATTTTTCCGAGCAGCGCCAAATCAAAATGGCTTCTGGTTTCAAGATGGCAGGTGTTTTAGAAAATTTATATATTTTAAATCTCGGTCCTGTAAGCGAATCGCATAGACAAAATATACGAAATATACCATTATTAACTGAAAATGAGACAAATATTACAACGGAAAGTAACTACGGCTCCCTAATTTACGATGGGCCCGCTTTAGTCCATCTACTTTTGCCTAAAGGAGTTTCGAAATTTGAATAATATTCAGAAAAAGTTTTTCAGGCACATATTAAATATAATATGTCAGATTAAAAGCTAAACGTGTCGACATAGTATGGGATGTGTACCAAAAAGGACAGTTTGAAAAGTCATACGAGAGAAACTAGAGGAGTCGGAATAAGAAGGTAACGATATACTACCAAAGAATTTGTCAGAATTTCTAAAAAACACTGAAAATAAAACAGAATTATTTTCTTTATTGGCAAATAATATAAAAACATTTAATAACTTTAATTCTGCCGAAACTGTATTGACGAAGAAATTGCGAAAAATAGTTATTGCAGTACTGCTCTAAAATCCTGCAACAAAAAAGAAACAAATACTAGACTAATATCTAATGATTGTGTTCAACAAGGTTAAAAGGACATTTGCATTAGAACTGTTGACACTGACGTAATAGTACTGGCGGTTTCATTTTTTTACTGTTTGTATAAAGAAGGGCTAAATAATTTAAAAATACAGCTTAGGGTTAATAAATATTTTAGAGTATTAAAGATGCATGAGATAGCAGAAAACTAGGAGGAAACAAGTGTGATGCATTACGAGGTTTCCACTCTTTAACGGGATGTGATACCGTTTCCTTTTTTTATGGAAAAAGAAAAGTGACTGCTTGGAAGACATGGACGATACATCCAGAAATAACAGAAGCTTTCATGTTCATTTTGAAACCCTAAGAAAATATTTCTGATAAAATTTTAAACTTATTCCAATGGTTTGTTGTTTTAATGTACTGCAATACTTCTGCCTGTACTGAAATAAATCAGGCACGAAAGGAACTTTTTTACTTCCAAGAACAGGACAACGTGTAACATCCCCCCTTCAAAGGATGCTTTAGAGCAACACATTTTACGGACTAGCTTCCAAAGTGAGCACATTTGGGGACAGTCTCTGACATCAAATTTGATTTTGCCTAAATCTTGAAAAATGGGTATGGTGCCTCTCTGAAAATGTTTGGGTGCCAAAATGGTCAACACTTCCGAAGGTATCTAAAGCCCTTAGATAATTAAATCAATGTAGTTACAAAAAAAGATGCTTCGAAACCACTTGTAGTTGTAAAAAAGCCGGCTTGTAATGCACGTTACTTTGCACAAATTGTAAAAGGGAATGCAACTATCTTAAAAAAGTTATGTAAATTTAACTAAAAAAAAATCTATACCAATTTTTATTAAATTATTTTTAGGTTGACAAATAATGTGTCATTAGTTTCTCGTAAAGGAATACTCAACAAGAACATAATAATTATTGGTTTAGACGTAAAATATACATAAAATCATTTTCTGGTATTTCTCCGTGTAGCGGCTTTATTTTTAGTGTTAGGTAATCATATTTTTGCAACGCCATATCCCAAAATGACTTTTATTTGACAGTTTCGATAAATCAAAACAATGTCATTATTGACAAGTGTAAAATAAAGAAAAAAAGAGTGAAATAAAGAAATTTTATTTCATAGTATGAATAAAACTTATTTGTTTCTATGGAAACAGCAATAGAATTTAGTATATTTTTACCAAATTATATTGTTTTCTAATTTGGCGACACAAAAAATATTTGTATATAACTCGAGACTAAAATGTGTTTTTTTTACTCGTGTGATCTATAGCACTCGCCTTCGGCTCGTACTATAATCGCCCCACTTGTAAAAAAAAACACCATTTTAGCCACTTGTTATATAATAGTTATTTATGATACAAGTGTTGAAAGTGACATTTTATTTTGCGAGTGGGGAATATTGCGGAACGAGCGTAGCGAATGGAGCAACCCCACGAACAAAATAAAATCACTTTTAACATATGTATCATACAATATTTTTTGTAAAAGTATTATTAAATCAAAACGCCGTCTGTGGGGTTGAACTCCCGATCTATCGCTTATCGGACGCGTTGGCATTGAGCCACCCGTTCGTTTCAATTATATGTGACAATAAAGTGTAAATATCAAGTCAGGTACTGGATAAAGGGTAACTAAGTAAAACAATTGTAACTTGTTTAGTGTTTATTAGTAACTACAATAGGCCAGTCCAACACGCTGTCACTTTGCTTTGTTTGTACTACAGCAGCCATCTTTTGTTGGTAAGTTAGGGTTTTTGTCAGCCCTAAAGGGCACCATACACGTTCAGCAATAATGTCATTCCAGCAGATCATTACAGAAACATCATTACTAAAAATTTCCCCATCATTCCCTGTCATTATTTTTCACACCTTACATGTCCATTATTTAAGAAAAAAGCATATCTAGCTATAATTATTGAATTAAGTATGATTGAAAAAACGCGAAAATTCAGGTAATGAGATTACTGAACGTGTATGGTGCCCTTTAGGCCTGTCGAAAACCCTAACTTACCAACAAAAGATGGCTGCTGTAGTACAAACAAAGCAAAGTGACAGCGTGTTGGACTGGCCTATTGAAACTGTCTTTAAATATCGTAAATTTTGTGGCTAAAAAAATGGATTTTGAAGAAAATACGGGAAATTAAAGTAATCTCATTATTCCACCAGATGTTAAAGAAGCCGCAACTTTAGCTCTGTTGCCCCAGAAATCGCGGCAACAATATGGTATAGCATATAAAAGACTTATTGAACGAAGTAAAATGAAGAAAGTAGTAGACAAGTTCACTGAAAATATACTTTTGGCTTACTTCGAAGAAAAATCTAAGTTATGAAAGGCGTCAACACTGTGGTCTAATTTCTCTATGATAAAAGCTAGTTTGCAAATCAAGAACAACTTGGATGTACAGGTCTCGCAACGTAGCTTGATACCCAAAATGCGCAGTAGAGGACATGAGATGGAGAGCGCTGTGTTCCGAAGAAGTACACTCGGTGCTGTCGCTATCTCACCTAAAGTCTACTGCGCATTCATCTTTCAAGTATCAAGCTACGTTGCGAGACCTGTAAGCAAGTAATACAAGCTAATAGCGTTTTTAAAACGAAAAAGTGTATCGGCCAAAAAAATCGAAAATATTTACTAGCGAACAAATTAATAGGTACATTTTTGAATGAAGACTCCAGACACCAAATATCTAAATAAATAATTTATAACTGTTCGAATAAATATGTATTGTTTCTAAGTAATATATTTCTTCTAATTTTATCAATACAGCTTTCTATTATCTTGAGAAGAATGCATATTTACTATATGGTATATAGATAGCATTTTATTTTTAACACTAGTGTTAAAAGTGTTTTCGACACTAGTGTTAAAAGTATTTTTAACACGTAATATTATAAGAGTCGATTTTTAGTTCACCTATGAAGGAATTAAAAATGTCATTTTTAATGACAGTTTTACAAAAAATACTATTTAGTTTTTTTATTAAAATTTTAATGTAAAATATTTTTCTTCACATTTTTTTCTGTAACAGTAATTATTTAATTAAACTTGTAAAATTTTAAATTATAAATAAAAAGTAACTTTTTTATATTTTTCTATGCACCGCCTTTATTTTTAGCTTTAGGTAAAAAGCTGTATTAAACTTTATTATTCAGAATTTAATTTGAAAAAATTTCTCTTAACAACTTTTTTTCGTTACATCAATAGTTTAGACAGAAAACTCGTTTTTTTTTATTTTCTAAATTGGCCGCCATCTTGAAACCGAAAGCCATTTTGATTTGGCGCTGCTCGGAAGAATAGTCATATTAATGACAGATATCAGTATGTCAAATTACAAGATTGTTTCACTAATAGCCGTTTCTTTCTGGGTTGCCGTTCTACATTTGCAAATTTGCTACTTTGACATTAAAATGAAGTACTTTATACATAAAAACAGTTCCGCATATTTAAACAGCATTCTGTTATATATCACTTTCAAATTTCAGCAAATAAATAATAAAATTTAAATAGTTGAACGGGTATATAAAACTGTGTGTGATTAGCGGTGACAATATTGGTCACATTAATATAATTAATATAACCTAAAATTTTAAGTTGTTTAAGTTTATTCTCATTTTTAATGCTTATATCCTCAATGGGCCACATTTAAAAATTCAAGCAAATGATGTCTCAATATTGTAGATTAATAAAAATGGACTGTTAACTATAGGTTGGATTTCCAATCTACAAAAAGCGTCTTATTTTATTCGGAAAAGGCATACAAAACTTCATAAACATTACATTGAAAGTACGGGAACCAAGCGGAAATTTTAATAAATAGCGATATAGTATTCGAAAATTTTAAAAAATATGTATTTTTGAGGAGTTCTTTATCATCAATGCGACCGATGATGTCATCAGTGCTCGTTAGTGTGGTGTAGTGTTGCGTAGTGTTGCGTAGTGTTTTTGACGGTAAAATTGTAATTCAAATTTAAAAGTACTTTTTTTTTAAATTACTCAACTGCTTGTGTAAACTCAAGTGTTCTTAATCGTGATTAAGTATTAATTACCTCCATAGTCAAAGAGATTTTAAAATTTATGAATACACCGAATTAGCAATATTTCGAAGGATGTTGCAACGCAAACTTCAACTTGGTTCAACATAACCTCTTATAATCGGCAAAGTAAAAGTTGTAATAAATGTACAGTATCCATATTTATGAGGACATTTTATCAAACGATGAAGAAGGTGTTATCAGTATAATAGAAGCACCTCGTTGTGCGCCAAAATTCAGCGAAAGACCAGAGGTGCTAGTCTCCAATTTATTTGTATACGGAACTAGGCAACATCCGTACAGTTTTAACATTATGTGCTCATTCTTGAACAATCGGATTTTATTTGTATACGAATTTTTCCGTGTGGATTACATTGCATGGTAATGGGTAGTCGGATAATGGGTAATCGTATTTGATTTCCGTGTACGAAATGACTTTTCGATATTAATATAACCTCACAAACTATCCATCGTTTTTATTAAACAATATTTTTGGTAAGAGGTGATTTAGTAAACAGTGATTATGGTTACAGATGAAATAGTTTATTTTGGTAGGCTTGCACCTTTGGAGGCAGAGATATGACACAAGATTTCATGTTTATGGTGATTCATTTGAATATTTGTTATTTTAATCCAAAGCGTCTGCGTCTGAACGTTTCTAAACATAATTTTGGAGCAAAACTTTACATTTCTCAAGCATGGATGTACTTCTACGAATTCCACTATTGCTCTCTTCTGCTCTATAATTACATTGCCCAAACGTTTATTACTCTGCACAATTTTGTTAATTACAATTTGTGTAAATTTGAATTAATGCCAAATATGGCGTATGTTTATATTGAGGTTTATAAATAGGGCTTTTACTCACGTTAATATATTCATACTGTTTAATAGCAACATGATGCCCCATCTTTTATGTTAACATTAACATCGTACGAAATGTCATTCCGAATGGTTTCGAGAATTCGTTGTTTTATTCGCACGCGGAAAATATTTGTGTGTGATCTACCGTGGGAGTGCTATTCTCAAATTTAGTCGAATAAATTCGTGCACGGTAGTTCACACACAAAATGTTTTAGTGAAAAACATGAATGTTGATTTTGATGTATTTTGTTTTAGGTAAATACTATTCAGCCACATTAGGCCAGTCAATAGAGACGTGAAAACCATAAAATATAACATTAATTCTAACATTTTTGAAACTTTGTCGTGTGATGAAGTGCCAATCGAAACGAAACTATAAAATTTTGCAACTCGATTCAAGGTCAGCAACATTGTTAAAATCGCGAAAATTTAAATTAAGCGATATCTCTACGAAAAATAATGTAACATCGCTGCAAATTTGACAAAATTTGTATTACAATATTCAAAATATGATGTTAAAATTGCAGCAACTTGTGATGGCATAATAATCAATTGTCATTAATTAACATTTTTTCATCTAATTTTACAAGAAAAATATTAACATGCTTGCAAATCGACAGTGTACTTGCTAAAGTCGCCTTACATGAATTTGTAAATTTGCAACTCTATCCGATGACTGCACGGTGCATTTTTTATAGTTTACAAATAAGCCAATTATTATTTACCTAAAAAAGATTCGAAAAAATAGTAACATGTGTAAAATTGGATTGCAAATGTCCGCATTCGTAATTAAAATACGCTCTTCGTTTTGCAGCAACCTCCGACGTCGGCACCTTGATAAAGTTTGCAATTTTTTACTATCAAAATAAAATTAACATCGCTGCAAATTTTACATCACACTCTGTAGACGTTGCAGACGGTTCATTACAATTTGCAACTCTTTATGTGAGTGGCATATTGTTGTAAACATTCTTTCATCATAATGTTATCCTAACTTTGACTTGGGGAGGGGACAATAGAAAAGAATGCGGCTCGTCGATTTTCTTCATCTTGTCTAAATGATCTGGCATTATTATCTTCGATTAAGCGAATCGATTCCACTTCTTCTCACTTAGGCCGCTTTTATACGAGGCAACTAGTGGCGGCAATCAGTGGCCGCCACTAGTGGCTCTTTGGTGGCGAAACGGTCAACTTGCAGGCAACTAGTAGCCCCCCCTCTCTTTTACGACTTATTTCTTCGCCAAGGATACAAGAAAATATACTTGGACAATTGAATAGACGGTCTCCAATTCTTATTTTGCTAATCAAGAAGAAAAAGGGAAGGCAAAGACAAATGCAAGTGCATCCTATACTATCAACAAGAGTGGATAAAGGTCTATATTTTACTTTATTTAACGATTTGTGTTTGGTAAGTCCTCTGTATTCACTTTTGCGTCAACCAACTTAGAAAATGATTATTTTACAGTCATTGTAAAAAATCATGAAACGACGTCTATTCACCATGTCTTGCAAAACAGTATTGATAATATTTTGATTTTAATAATATAAAATTTACTAAATGTGGAAGCAACAAGATGAAACGTGTGAACGCTTGCATTTAAAACAATACCCAAACTACGGTGGCGGCCACTGTAATCATCAGCCACCAGTTGCGGGAGTGAGCAACTATCCGCCACTGATATCAGTTGTCGCCACTGCAGTTGCCACGTGTGAAAGCGCTCACTTACGACCATGCTTTACTAGAAGTGGCGGCCACTGGTTGCTGCCACTAGTTGCCTCGTATGAAAGCGGCCTTAGATAAACGCCTAACCATATTTATTATAGAGAAATTTACACTTGACTTATTATCTAACATTAAATCAGCATTCACATGAATTTTTAACTGAATAACTTATTTACGTTCAACAGTAGATTGACACTTGCAGTAACTTTTATTTTCCTTCGCTTGTCCTCGGTATAATTACAAATACATATACACCCTGTAGTTTCCGTCTGACTCACTTACCAGCACGAACGTTCAAAGAAAGAAAAACTTATCACACTGGGCTGGCCTTATCGCAGCAGGTCTCCATTCCGTTTTTTGTGCTCATCGAGTGAACGTTAATTTATTGTTCGGTTTTACTTATTTAAAGTGAATAGTTTTAAGTAAAATATTTAGTGGGTGAAAGGTAATAATGCCAAAAAGGAAAAGTGTATCGCCTAATTCAAGAAAAGTGTATCGCCTAATTCAGGAAAAAACCGTAAATACATACAGCGCAGTGGTAAAAAGTCGCCCGATTCCAGTAGTTCAGGTAAGAAATATTCAATATACGTTTTATTTCAAAATAAAAATTCTCAGTATTGGATCAGATATATATTGACCTAGACAACATGCATTGCTCTTTATTTTGATAGGTACCTGAAATATATAACACGCGTTATAATATAAATAGTTCCAAGACAACACTCGTTGCTCGTTAGAATTTAAAATAGTGCTTAGACAACATGCATTGCTATTTATTTTGATAGGTACCTGAACTATATAACACGCGTTATAATATAAATAGTTCCAAGACAACACTCGTTGCTCTTTATTTTCATAAGCACCTGAACTATGTAACACGCGTTACAAAAATAGTTCTGGACAACATGCGTTGCTCCCGCCTAGCTTGGTACTTTTTCATATAAAAACGATTCTCTATCCTGATTTTCATGCATACGCACTAGAAATACGTAACAGGCGTTCCAACATAAAGTAGTCTGAGCAACATGCGATGCTCTTAAAGTAATAAAATCTCTCTACAAAATATAAATCTGATAACAATTTGCAGATTATTTTGTTTTCTTACTGGAATTATCTGCCATATGTATTTTTTTATAGAAACATTGTCCGTAAAATCTACAAAATAATACAATAATTATCCAGTATTTTACTGGAAAACAGTCTCTACGCCTGTGACTTTTACGTCAAAGGAACAGGCGTTTTCTGACAAATGATGAATAAGAACAGAAATAATAAAGATAATGTATTTTGCTGACGTTAGGAAACCGAATTAGTTTATTTTCACAAAGATTCTTACAAAATCTTTAATGTGCCGTGTACATTAAATACAGCTTTAACTCAAGGCCAAGCGACCTCTTAAACAGTCTATAATCTGCACATAACTCTTGATATAATTGATACTTTTATTTTACCATTACTACAGGCGGCAGAAGAAGATGCAATATCACCGCAACCAAAGGTTCCAACATCCCAGGTAACGAATTATGCAGGCTCTCTAGCTAAACTCATTACAACTAGAGAAATGTTACCAAGAACCAAGTGGACATTTGCTGGGTAAAACGAATTAAAATATCATTTCATAGTAAACTTCTTCAATCAGGGGACCCTAAAGTTTAGATCTCTGATAACAATTTAAAAATTACAAAAACGCCATCCCGGAACTCTCTTAGAGATAGGTGCTATAAGCAAATGTCAGCCAGTCAAAGATGAGGTCTTGTCGACTTCCCTTTTAGTGATAAAAACTGGATTCTAAAAGACTATTTTCTTGTTCCTATTAGAAAAAAATCTCAGATTTTGATCTAATGATACATTATTTCAGTGTAGTAACCCATTTGGGTTAAATTATATGGCACCATTTCTCTTTACTACATTGCTTAAGCAAAAAAAACCTCAGAGTGATTGAAATTATTTGTGTATTCTAGTTAAACGACTTTTCAATCATAGCACATACTAAATTGGAATGCTAAACGAATACAGACATATGCAAAGTTACTTAGAACCTCAACCTCGGACAAGCTCGGAAAATCCTTACAGGTAAGTCGATTAATCCCTAAATTTTCATGGCTTACTTAAGTCTTTATTGAAGATTATTTGTTAGAAAAATGGTAGGTATGTAAGAATAAAAAAATGTTTACAACAATAGTAATTTTGCAAGCATGTTAATATTTTTGTTGCAAAATTAGATAGTGGTAATTACTGATAAATAATTATTATGCCTACGTCATAAGTTGCTGCAAATTTAGCTTCATATTTTGAATATTGTAATACAAATTATGTCAAATTTGCAGCGATGTTACATTATTTTCCGTCGAGATATCGCTTAATTTAAATTTTCGCGATGTTGCCAACCTTGAATCGCAAAATTTTACAGTTTTGTTTTGGTTGGTACTTCATCACACGACAAAGTTTCAAAAATGTTAGAATTAATGTTAATCAATTTTCTCTATTGATTGAGCTACATTGTTACAATTTATAGTACTAGTCAACCATCCTAAGTTGGCAAGTAGCCGCGCAGAGAAAGAAGAAAATCGTAACTGTTGGACAGAGACAAACAAGCTTTTTAAGCTTCTTAAGCTAGCTAACTTAAAAAGCTTGTTTATCTCTGTCCAACAGTGACGATATTTCTTCTCTCTCTGCGCGGCTACTTGCCATCTTAAGATGGTTGATTAGTACATGCTCTTATTTTGATCGAAGATCCTCCCAAGAATCATCGCTAACGTAAATGAGTGTTTCATCGACATAAGCAAAGATACTCATACCACCTGTACCAGTATTTATAAATAAATCCCCATAAACTGTGAAAGTACTGGGCCAATGGTGGGTGCGGTACACAACAAATACTTACAAAATGTGGCATTTTGTGATACAAATTTTTCCTTTAGTGGTTTGGTCCGTAGGACACTCGAGATTTTTTATTCGTTCACCTTCTAGGGGGCATTTTTTCAAAACTACCCTAAATTTTCCAAAGATGTATTTATTGTGCAACAAAATTGATCTTGGAATCGATTCTGTATGATTTCGATATGCAAGACCGAATCCAATGTCCAGTGGCGTAGCCAAAAACTAAACCTGGGGGGGGGAGGGGGTTAACCCTGATCTGACTGACCTAATTTTTATTTTTTACTTGACCTGTTACGTCATTTTACTAACTCATTGAGCTGCTGAGCGTAAATTATTCAATTAATTAAAAGTCATTAACGAAATATAAATCCTCTTATAGAATGGAAAAGAAACAAAACGTATTATACAGGATGATTTACCATGACATGCGGAAAATTTATCAGTAGGTTGTCCCCACCGAAAGGAGTTTAAAAAATGAAAAATAAAAAAAATGTGACCAAAAAAATGACTTTAATTTTTTATAGAAATGCGCCGCCAATGACTTTAACTAATCTAACGTAACACGGTACAACCATATCACTTCCCCTCTCCCTTTATCAGACTTGGGATTGACACTACTCACAGCAAAGCTGGAGAGGGTACAAGTTACTTTTTGGTTTTCATCAAATCACACTACAAAAATAGCGAAATAAATCGAAAAAGCATTGATCCTATGCTAGAGAATTCTGCAACAATAAGTAGATATAAGAGATATTTACTTAAACCCGTCAATAACACAAAAACACCAAACTTCGGCGGTGCATTGTATCTGCCGATGTCCTGATTGTTAGACCGAAAGCAAAAAAACGCGGCACTTTGACCGCGCCCACCAGCTTAACTTCTTATACCAATTAAGGAAATGTAAACATCTTCGATATGTTCCTTCACAAGTAAGTTCAACGCCCTATTACTGACAACAGACAAGTAACAGTAGCGTATCTTTGCAAGTTCTAATGCAACAAAAATTACTAAATTACCTCGGATCACTCTAAAAGTTTGCAGGGACTTTCCCACACCATTTACACCATTTTATTTTCCGCATGTCACGGTAAATCACCCTACACAAATAAAATATTTGTTTAGTCTTCTTTTTACTTTTGGGAGCTCCTGACACACTTCATATCACTTCAAGTTACAGAAAATTAACTATAAATTAATAATTAATTATCAGAGAGACATAGATCGCTGAACGTCTTAAACAGTTTTTGGGCAGTTTTTCTCAATTTCAGATACTTTGTGTTGTTCTTGTTTTTGCGTTACTGCGTTTAGTGCTTTCTTTCTTTGGGCAGGCGGACATGGCGAAGAGAGGTAAAGGTGTACGGATGGCGGTCCCTGTTCCCCTTGAAACTGTACCCGTCAATATTAATTGGTCAAAGTGTGTCATATGTCAGTCCGGTAATACGACTGACCTTAAATGCCCTGCAATGGAGAAATTTGGGCTATGAAACATAAGACGCAAGAGTGATCTCCACGAGGGGAGTTTTATATTTACCTTAATTAGGCCTGTTTATTCTCCAAGAATTAATTTTTTATTTTTGCCTGTTGGCTGCTCAGTGCTTTCGGTGGGTAGTGGGTAAGTCGTGATGTAAAATTAAATTGATAAATATTGCACAAATGATTTGTTATTAACAAAATGGAATTTATCAATTAAATCATTAACTCAGTTGATTAGCTGTCTAGCAAGATGACTGTAGGTAAAAGATACTTTAAGCAATAAAACAATTTATTTATAGGTAACCACAATTAATGCGAGTGCCAGCTGGTAATAAGTATATTAAATACTCATTAACCGAAATTAACAAAGGCCCTCAATACCTCATTAACAACACATTTATATGCATCAATTGATAAGATAAAAATGCGCAGAAAATTCTAATTTTTAGAAACCTTGGCTTTTTGGCTTTGGAAATGTCTGACCTGAGAAATAAAAACAACAAATTCCAAACAAGAATATATTACAAAAAATAATTAACAAGAAAATATGAATTGTAAACAATATTTAATTAAATAAAATTACCTGATATCACAGATTTTTAAAAACATTAGAATTAAAGTGCCTGAAGGGCGAAAAAATTATGTTAAGTAAAATCTAGTAAAATTATTAAAAAAATTGAGGTTAGGTAAGCCAGAAGGGCAATAAAAAAATGTAGCAAAATTCACTTAAGGTGATTTTCACGAGTACAAATATTTATTATCTTCCCGAAAATAACCAGTAAATAAAACCTAACATTTACATATAACTGCAAAAGAAAACTGGTATTCGGTGACGTAGTACGATAAGACCTGGTGAGTAGCTGGTTGAATTAAGAAAATCAGAGCTGGTACAATTACCTCAGTTCCTTAAAGTGTCTGTAATTACCATCCCTGGACTATCTAGATGAAGGCTAAGATTTCTGCCTCTGGACAATAATCAGTAAATTCTCGTGGTCCTTGATATCCTTCGGGTTAGGTTACAATAGACTGGAACTTATGACACAGCTTCGTTGTCCGTTACGTAACGTTCTCTGGTTAACTCACCAAGGGACTCTCTTCTTGGTCTCGTTCATAAAAGAAATATACCAGTGTTTTAGAAAATACAATAATGAAAATTGTTATTTAAGGCTTAGCTTACCAGCCGGGAAAACAATAAATTTAACAATGAGAGTTCAATGAAAGAAAAAACTCTACTAAGAGAAAATGATCTGAGCAAAAAATATACTCTAGAAATTATTATGATTACTGTTTAAAAAACAATTATCAAATACAAGTTAACATATGTAAGTTAATAAGAAATTATTAAAATGCAATGACTGAGTGTCATAAATCTTATGAACAAAAAGGAAAATCCCACAAGATTCATTTAATATTTTTTTAAATAATTATTACGGAAAGTAATATAGGTAATGGCATTCAAAAATTTATTACGGAGAGTAATATAGGTAATGGCATTCAATTTTAATGAGATAATACGCAGAAGGCAAAAGTTATGTTTCAATTAAGCAATCTTTGACATGGTTCGAGTTTATTAACTTAAGAAAACTATGAACAAATTATTACGGTAAATTTATGATTTACGTTAAATCGAGAATAAAAATAATAAAGAAAATAAGGACTCATGCCTACTTTATATGCTGAATTTTAAATTAAGCAACAGTAATTCTGCCAAAGATATAGAAAGATAATAAAAAGGAAAATAATTTCTTATCACTAGGATTAATAAATTTCCCCAAACAAAATTAATTAATTAATTATTTCAATTTTGAAATAACAATCTTTCACCCACAGAAAGAAACAATTATTATCCCCCGATATATTTACTTCACTGAAAACTTCCCGAGTCAATGAAAAATTAGGTAATAAGGTTCTCTTATATTTTTTTATTTAGGTAGGACAAGATATAGATAGATAAATGATTAGGTATGCTCTCGTGCCGTAACCACACTATGGCCAAAATATGAGAATTTCTCGTTTGACAACTTGCTTTGTCAACTAGGCATAGGTAATATATCAAGCAAAAAATTGAGATCCTAATCTGTTATCGAGCACCTGGCGTGCATAACAGGAGTCAATTTCGATTTTCGGTACACTAGAGGTTGAAAGATAAAAGATAAAGTACGATAAGTGCGATTAATCTCAAAGGTAAACTTGTAAAGCAAAAGGCAACGTGTGAAATGAAAAATTAATACCAGAAAACGACAGGCACCGCTAGGGAATTTTAAAGCTACAGGTTGCACAATATAGCTCCTTGCCGGCAGGTCTATGCCTTAAAATCTAACGAAATAATCGCGTAACAAAAATCAAGACTTGTTAAATAATTATCGGGCAATCCTATCGATATTAGTAATATTAACTCGTCATCTCACACCACAAATGTTGAAAACGCCTCAGCTAAAAAGGAAGTTTAGATATCGCTCTCACCTCTAGTGCACTCTGAACCCCGGAACCGACTAACTTTCCATGAGGAGCGAACGTCGATCTATACTTTCGTCAATGAGCAAAATGCATAAATTTTTTTGACATCACCGAATAATAGATCACTAAAAAGCGTTATTTTCTATGCATTTTTTATTTTTTTTTTATCGGAATTAAAGGATAAAAAAATAATTTAGTTTCGCTGAGAATTTAGACACGTTCAAACGAAGCAAGTTTCCCGCCATTTGCGTGTGACGTCATCCGGCATTTAGCATTGGCAATGTTTATTAGTATTATTTTCAACAGATATTTAATCTACGTACTTAGTGGTGGCAAACTATTTAATATAAAAAAGTTATATAATCTGAGACGAAAAACAATAGTTAATGTTGATAAAAATATTAAAATAATGCATTATGTTTACATATTCTGAGGTTAGGTATCTAAATCTAACTGCAGTAAAAGGATACAAGTGAGCGTAAACAAATTTATTGTTACGAACAATGAATGATGCATCCTTGTCGCTTTTCCACCTCCAATTTCTGCACTGATATAATCGGTATTATTACCAAAAAATTGCTCATCATAAACACGTCGATTTTCGGCAAATTGTCACTTTGAGCTTGCACAAAGTCGCTGTTCGTCATTTTTACCACTTAGATAAATTAATACACTAATAATTTTTACAAAAATAAACAAATCGATATTTAAAGGTCAGCAGACTAAAATTTAACATTTAATTAACACACAATTTAATATTTCAGCACTAGCAGATGTAAACTGTCAAAGCTATCAAACTTGTCACTTGTCTCCGTACTTTTCTAAATTTACCGCTGGGAGGATAAAATACGAAGCTGATTGGCTGTGTTTTTCAAATTAGCCAATCATATAATGTTATTTCTTACTGATGCGCTCCACCGGTGAATTTAGAAATCTGCGGTCTATGGATGAAACTAAAACGTTATGCCAGATGACATCAGTACCGTTTATAGTCACGTGGTTTTGTTCCGATAAAATTTGAATTTTAAAATGATTTTTTTTACAAAATAACTTTTTTTATAGTTTCCTTTTATTATATACTCGGCTTATATAATATGTATAATGAAAAAATAATAAATTAATGCATTTTTAAAATTCATGCATCTTGCTCATTGATCCGCGCATGCTTCCCAAGATACGATAGTTTCGTTTTAACTCTGACGTCGTGGCAATAACTGTGAAAATTATTGTTACAAACACTTGCTGAAAGTCTTAAAACCTACCAACCATAGGTTGCCTTCTGGTTAACTTGTTCCGCACCTGGACGTCTGGAGTGGCATTTATGAAACATGAAAGAGTTAAAAGGCTAAGTTCCATAAGGTATGTGCAAATCCATGCACCATGCCTTTCCGATTTATGAAACTAATTGAAGATGAAAATAAAACTGTTAACAGTTCCCAAGCTACGAGTTCATCAACGGAAGTTGAGTCTTCAGCCATCAGTGTTTCTGACCCACGCTTAACGAGATGCAGGGTCCCAAAAGTAAATTTGAAAGATGACTTATGTTACCTGTGCAACGAACATAGACACTGCGCCACATACGAACATTTAAAGCATGTCAAACACACTTAACTATGGATGATGATGCATTGGCGTTTCATCATTTTATACTGAAGTTAAGAAAAACTATGTCAGCTACAAGAGTAGCTTTCACCGAGTCGTTTCAAAATGACTGTGAAAAGAGCCGTATCCCCCCTTCTCTTCTTGCTGCGGTAAACGCAATCCGTTACGAAAAGGTTGTTCCTGAAGAATCCAGAGCAACCAATTAACTATGAAACTTTTGTTTGACTGCATTTTTGACATCGGTTTACTCGGGTATGACACCCCCAGATGACCTACTTGTGTTCAAAAACGTTCAACTTCTAAGATTAGTGTTTAAGAACTGGTTCAAAAATATTTCAAAACTGTTCAAAATGACGATCAAACTATTTTTTGACACTGAATTCGTTATTAGCATGCCAAAATCATACGGAAACGACTTCAAGATCAATTTTGTGGCACAAAGAATAAATGTTTAGAAAATTTTTCGTAGTTCTGAAAAAATGGCCTCTAGGGAGTGAATGAATCCAAAATCTTGAGTGCCCTGTGGACCAAATCATTTAGTTGGGTCTCTCGAGCAATTGCGCCGAAGAAAAAATTTGTATCAAAAAACGCCACGTTTTTTCACGTACCGCACCCAATACAAGAACTGTGCCTCGTGGTACGCCCTACGTTACTGTGGAGTATTTACTATTTCATTATTTTTTACAAATTATTGTTGCATATTACTAAGTTAGTCTTTTTATTAGGTTATAGGAACAGCTTTAGGCCCCGTATATTTCTAATTTTTCCACAAAATTTACATGGTTGTTAGTGTCAAATGCCTTAACTAGATTTAAAAAAATAACGGCTGTCGGTATACTTTTATTTACATCACTACATATTTTTGTTGTCAAGGCCGTAATTACATGCTGGGTACTTTCATTTTTTTGCACATCTGAATTGATAATTTGAAAGGATGCTCTATTTTTCAAAATATATATATAATCTATCTATTTATACTCGAAACATATGGATGTGGCTGCCATTTGCACAACACACAAAAATTTTTCCTATATTTGCTTTTTGCCTTCATATTTTTACAAGTTCTTCTTCAATTCTGCTGCAAAATTATTTTAATATTCATTATACCATAATTTCTCCATTCCATTTGTATCCATCAATTATTATTATCAACTATAGACTACATACCATTTTAAGTATTATTTGTATTGCTTCTGCCTGTTCTCTTTTCCTTGCCAGCGCCATAAAAGGTACATAAAAATCAGAATATATTCAGTCTTTATATGACCATTTGTCTGTTTACTATGTGAGGAATCTTCTATTGCATCAAATTTATTTCTGTGTCGTTATCGGCTTGGATCCTATTAAAATTTATCTTACATATATAATATTATATGACGTTGTTATTCTTATGAAATCCGCTCCAGGAAAACGATCAAATAATTTAATTGCTTTTCAACTCAGAGGATATTTATGATGGACAATGATTTTAATAAATATATATAGTTTTACAGTTGGTTATTTGCACGTGTCAAGTAACGACTTGCTATACGGATAATAAATATAAAAAAAATGGTTTCAAATTATTAATTTAAGAACTTTCTCCCCAGCACACGCCGTTTATCAAAGGTAGACTTATACGACTTGTAATGTAAGTTGCGATAGATACATAAAATCCATACGCCAAACTATACAGGGGGCCCCAGAGTAATGGTAAACAAACTAAAGGGTGTATATATATTTGTAAAAACAAGAAAAGTAATACAGTTGTTAAAGTTCTTAAAACGACTAGTTCTGGCCAGCTGAAAATTGCAACCTTAGGTGGTTTTCACCGGCATAGCGTTGGTGATATTATTTAAGTACTTCTTCTTAAGTGGACATTTTTAACGAGGTAGCTGTTATTTTCAATTCTATTTTTTCATTTCGCATGTTTTAACTTTTTTTTACCGAAAGACTGTAGCCGGGTAAGCGTTGACCTTTGCATTTTTTCAAAGGTCCCTTTTTAAGTAACGTTAAATTTAATCAATTATTAGCTTCGAAGTGTTAGTGTTTTCTTCAATCGTTCCTCATATGTGCCCAATTAATATACAGTGTGTCCACAATTAGAATAAGAGGGTAAACTTTTTTATTTCTCATTTTACGCGGAAAATTTATTATTCATAAAAAATTTTGGTTTTGTTAAAAATATGATTGCCATGGAGTAAGTTAATATGTCATGTACAGGGTGTTCAGAAAATTAAAGAATCTGAAAATTATGTAATAGTAAACTACGTTCAATTTTAACGATATGAAAAACTGCCACTAAGAAAAGTTGTTTAGAATTAAAATGTTATGTTAGAATACATTGTAGGAGACAATACTTTAAAAAGGTAAATATTTGCTGCAAACTTTTTTCAGTGGAGAATTAGACAATTTACCGTTGGATAATCTCGATTCATTTTATTTTCAACAAGATGGTTGTCCGGCTCATTCTGCGGCAATTGTTAGAACCTGGATACGGAATAAGTTTGTTGACCGATGGATTGGTCGATATCCATGGCCTTCGAGGTCCCCCAATTTAACAAATATTGGTTTTTACTTGTGAGGCCGATTGAAACAAATTGTATACAGTAGGCTTTTAGATAATAATACTGATCTGTGGAAAGACCGCATTAGGGAAGCTGTTCAGACAATATTCTTACAAAAGGTTAGAAATAGTTACAAAGAGCTTTACACTCACCTTCAAATATGAGTGGAGCACGGTGGAGACGTGTTTGAATAATATTTTATAAAAAAAATTGTTTTAGTTCTCCTAATAAATTTTTTCAATGCTGTTAAAGTAAAAGTAGTTTAATATAATTACGAGTTTATTACTGTCTTATTAGATATCAGATCTAAACACTTTCCTTTTGCTGTGTTCACGATATTGCCTAAAATGTTTATTGTGTACTTCAACTTCCACAACTTCTGCTCCTTGAACCAGAATTGTATGTATTATTACTGGGATGTAAAACAAGCTTTACTGTTTTGATGCTTATTTAGCTTTGTAACCAATACTTTCTCAATAGAATCGTAAATGCATTTATTTTGGTGTAAATATCAATAGTTTTTAATTCCATAGAATACGCATATTCATTCAATTCGGCTTTGGAAATTATATGTTATATTATGTATTATCAACCAGTATCGACTTTCAGTACTCCGAGGTTGAATAGGCTTAATAGGGTCTTAAGAACTTCAAACAATTATCTGCGCGCAATGGTGATACGCCTCTTTAAAACAAGTTTTAAAAATGTTTTACCACCCGCTACCACTTAAAATGTAAATTTTCTTAAAGTACATTGAATATGCTTTTCAACATAGTAGTTACTAATTCTAGATGTTACCTTTTAGTATAAGTTTAAGTAAACTTCATGATATTTGTATTTTTATGAACTCAATTTCAGTTAAAAAAATTAGTTTAATTTATATAAACTTACAATCTTATGCATGTTATATAAACTTATAATCTTACGCATTATGTACATTATGTACAATGATGATACATACCTTGAGTAATAGTACTTTACAGAACCTATCTAATTAAGTCGACATAATTATCTCCTCGTAGTAAACACCAACTTGTGACTAATTTTAATCCCTGTTGCGCGTGCCGTTGAAACGTACTAGTCCATACCAAAGTTGCAAAAAAAGAGTTAAACCCCAAAAGTGCAAGGGTAGCGACCGTTTTCAAGGGCCACCAACACGATGATGACAGTCGCGCTGTCCCTATCCCCCTTGAATCACCTCTGAACGCTGTCAGGCATGCGAGGACTTGTTGGATCAGTTTTTTTTTTGAGGAAACTCAATATGTCTTGTAAATTTTTGCAATCAGACATCCTAGCGACCCCCGGGGGTTGAAGCCACCCCCTCCCTCAATACCGAAACATGCAAAAAACATTCAAACGTGCTGAAAATTATTTTCTACACATTTTCAAGAGCAGGGAACACGATGCTGATATTATTTAGCCCCTAACCAACTAAATGCATAAAAGCTTTTTCTATTCTGTAAACATTGTAGAGGTAATGATTGCGATAATAGCGAGCACGCTGCAAATCCAGATCTAATAGAAGGTAAGAATGGCACTATTGATGATATTCAAAAGCTGATGCGAGATGTTTTAATACAAAATGATAATGTTAGTGACGATGATGCTAAGATAGTGACGATGATGATGAATGTACCCAGATGGAAGCAAGTCTCATTGAAGAGTGCAATGTGCATTGACTAAAACAATGTGATCTAATTTGTGAAAGCTGAAGAATAAATTAACATTTAATAATGATCATGTATGAAGCATGCCTAGCTTAAGAATAAAAATCATGTACATAATGTAAAAATAAATATATAATAAAAAGGTCGACTATGCACATACACGACTACATATACATGCGCATAACCCGTCCAATCAAGCTCATCTTAAGCTGCAATAAAAAAATTCTCTCCTTAGAAAACCTGATCCAATGAGCGCTTGTGATCTTGTTATAGAACCTCCCAGAATCGACCTAAGTCGAAACCGAAATGAAGTTTCGACTTAGGCAAAAATTTCATTTAAGGACATTTTCAAGAGTCTGAGAGACTTCAGAGCCGCAAACTAGTCCAAAAGAACCATTATGAGTTCAATAATCTATTAGAAATAACCAGGTGAAAATTCGAAGAAACACCGAATTTTTACTTAGGAAAATATATTTTGGCCCAGGATATGAGAGTGAAAGTATATAGTGGTCATGGAAAGATGAATCACATACTTTTTAAAAGGTACTTTGAAAATATTCAAAATATTTTCAATCTTAATTCCTCCGCCGAAGACATTGACCATGGAGCTACAGTCTTTATATACCCTGTCTTTAAGACTGACAATACAATTTTAACAAGGCAATGAATCAAAAAGGCAAAATCGACAAATTTGGCAAAGTGGCGTAGCGCCTATAAGCAAAAATTGACAAAAAATCAATGAAAGTGGACAAGGCCGATTTCTCGCATAAAACGAGTTTGGATTCACCCAGCAGCGCCTCGCAATTTGGTCAAGTGCGTTGGGTGGTCAAAACAAAGCGATGGTACAAAATCCAACTGCAGGGCTTTCCGAATAATAAAGTTATAGAGAAAACCGCCTTGTACACAAAGGACTCAAAAGTCCATTTTGCCCAAAAGTCGTTCGGAGGCGACTCGCTGTAATTTTTCCTAATTTGAACCCCTACGTAAAGACAAGTAAGTCTTGCACTGACCGAACGTTATCAAACTTACGTAGTAAGTAAGTCCTCTTGAACGTTGTTTTAGTACGTGAACTCTCACGTTACGAGAACTTTAAAGTTGGGTAGTCTTTAGTGAAACTAATTTTTTTTTAGTAAAACATTTTGATGTTATTTTCAGTCAGCCGTAATTATCGTATTACAAAGTCATATAAATTTTTAAAAAGGCTTATATTTGATTCTGGGAAGGTTGCGTGACTCTTTTCTACCAAATCGATTGTTAGCGTACGCTCTTACTTGTATGGTTAAAAAGTCATTTGCCTTTGTTGGGGAGGCGTGATTCTTTCACAAATATCTTTTGCTGAAAATCGCTGTATTATTTGATATATATTAAATAAATGGTATTCTTTGAACTAATTGCATTTTATTGATATAAGGACTTGTTGCTAGTCTTAATCCCTGGAGTTTTCGTTTGGAAGGCCTAAACAACTGAGTAATCGGAATCTCATGGTTCCTTAAGTTTGATACTCAGTGTTCTGGTCACCTTACGGGAGCTTGGTAGGGATTTTTTATGCGATTTCTCCAGAAATCTTTAAGCGCCAAGACCATTATTAGTAGGTAAATACATACAGGTCACATCAAATTCCAATCCCGTTGGAGAGAAATCTTCGACAGGGATTTTTTTAATGCAAAAATCGCAATAATATAAAGACGTATGTCAGTGAAAAATTGAAATCACGTCTTGAGAGAGCGTCGTTGATGATCTGAGGTAATGCAGCCTTGATCCATTACTCGTCTATCAAAGTGCATCTTATCTCGCACACGACTGGGAGTGGAAGAACAGGGCAGAACGCGGCTGGCGCCCCTTAATAAATAAATTGGTGTCGCGTCAATTTGACGCCCGGTAGTATGTTCTTCTACAATCTCACTATAAGAAAAACCGATGGTTTTAGGCATGCAAGGGTAGCTTTTAAGGACTAAGAGAGAACATGATGCCACGATAGTGTTGTCCACCTTTGAAAACGGGGATGCCTTGTTTAAAACTTCCTCTTTGAGGGAGGATTGATGAAGGGGGTGCTTTCAACACCCAGAGCTCGTTAGGATGTCTGGTTGCTAAATTTTAGGAGACACATTGAGTTTCCTCAAAAAACCCCGATGCAACAAGTTCTCGCATGCCTGATAACGAAAAATGGGGAAAAGGAGTGGTTTTATGTTGCATGTTTCAGTATTGAGAGGGGATAGTTTCAACCCACGGTGTTCGTTAGGACGTCTGATTGTGAAATTTTCCAGGACATATTGAGTTTCATCAAAAAAAAACAACGATCCAACAAATCCTCGCATGCCTGACAACGAAGAATTGGGAAAAGGGTGTTTTTTTGCATTTAGGGGTAGTTTGAGAGGGGTAGGGATCGCACGACTATCACCATCGTATCGTGTTGGCCGCCATCGAAAACGGGGGGTAGCAATGTTTGGTCGCTACCCTTGCACTTTTGGGGTTTTTGCAACTTTGGCATGGACTATACTGTTTAGAGAGGTTCAGCAACGAATACGATACTTTTTTGGAAAAATAACTATACATGATTTTACTTTAGTTATCGGTAAACCCATCAACACTATTGGCCTTGTGTTTGGCGATTAATTACATATAACATGGCGCCCGATATTGTGTCGTCTGTAAACACAGAGTTGTTGAAACTAAAAAAAGAAGTATTAATTGATATAATTTTAAGTGGAAGTGTATCAGGTGATATTTCTAAAACTGTGAACATTGCTCTAATTAAAAAATATTTAACAGACAAACAGTGTAATCGCTGTAAGGATAAAGAATGTGATGTATTTTCGGATGCACACGACGATATCAACAAGGTGGACTCAAAAGAAAAAAACGAATTAACACATGAACTGGATCTATCTAAAAGTCAAAATGAACATTTAAATAGACTTCTGTTTCATCTGGAAAAAAGAGTAAGTGAACAAGAGCAACTTATATTTTTATTAAATAACAAAAATGGTCATAGTGATTCAGTAAACAATCAAAGTCTCAAACCAGAAATATCTACACGAAATGATTCTAGTAGTAACAGCAAGAATTCTTCTCAAATAAATTCTCATTCACAGCAGAAAACTATAAGCTACGCTGCAGCGACATCTAACACTCAAGTAAGTCGTTCATTTCAAAATCATAATAAACCCAACAAAGCAAATATAGGAACCATTCCCAAACATTGTCCACAAAAACATACAATAACCAGTGAACAAGTCAAGATAGCTATAAACGAAGCAAAAAAGTCAGCAGTTTTTGTTACTGGATCGAATAAATCAAGTCAGAAAATAAAAACCGTACCGAAACAAGGCTACCTAAGTGTTTATCGCCTACATCCCGACACCACCGCAGAAGATTTGGATACGTGCTTGTAGGAAAGCGCACCAGAAATTCCTTTCCGCTGCACTCTACTGAAGCGCAACGTGTATCAATCTTGCTTTAAAATCTCCTTTCCAGAAGAATATGAGGACTATGTATACAATCCTGAAATCTGGCCTGAGGGTGCCGCAGTACGCACCTTCACGTTCAATAATAAAAATTTTCAGAAACGAAGCCCGAATTATCAAGTAAATCGTTAACAAAAAAATCTTTAGATGACAGGGACAAATTTTCAATATTTCACCTGAACATTCAGTCTATTAAAAATAAATTAAATGAAATTGAATTTTATTTACTTGACATGTATAATTCTTCATAAAGTAGTTATAATGTCCTTTGTTTTAGCGAGCATTGGCTCACACCTAACGAGATTGAATTTTTTCAAATTCAAGGATATGTTTTAGCATCCTCCTTCAGCAGAATTCAAAGGTCACATGGGGGTGTCATGATTCTTATTAAATATAATATACAGTTTCAGCCTCTTGATGATGTAGTGCGGCTGTCGCAGGAAATGGTATGTGAACTTTGTGCCGTAAGGATTATTCATTACGACATTATAATCATTGCTCTGTACAGATCTCCAAACGGGGATTTTCGTCTTTTTTTAGACACATTACATGAAGTCTTTGAAGTAATCAGAGTGCTAAATAAAAAGGTGATAATAATCGGCGATTTTAACGTGCATTTTAATTCAGAAACAATAAAAAAAATTCAGTTTATAGATTTTATAAATTCTTTTGGATTTGACTGCTTAGTTAATGAAGCAACAAGAAATAAAAATTGTTTAGATAATTTCCTTTTAAACTTTGATTATTCTCATGATGCGTCTTATGTAGTCGATACTAATTTATCAGATCACAAAGCCATTGTCTTAGAGCTAGATATTACTAAACAAATACCAAGGTCAAAGAAAATAAGATACAGGCCTATAACGGAGGCGGGTCTTAATACTTTTTATAATAATCTAAGCAAAACAGATTGGTACTTTATTAATAACACAAAAATGACTTGTGACGAAAAATTTAACATTTTCCTAAACATTATTATCGAACAAATAAACCTTGCTTTACCTATAAAAATAAAAAGTGTAACATCTGAACAGCCCAAGGTAGAATGGTATAATGATGATCTACGAGAAATGCGCGATAAACTAAATATTTTACATTATTTAAAAAAACAATACCAAACTGGTCAGGTATAGGTGACAGAGTTAAAGAATATAGAAAGATCTATAGAATGAAAATTGATTTCTACAAAAAAAGTGCTAACGAGTCTTACATTTCTCGCAGCTCAAACCTGTCAAAAGCATCATGGGATCTAATTAACTCAAAGCGAAATAAAGGCAAGAAAAGTTCAAGGAACTATAACTCTAATTTAAATTCAAACGACTTCAATAACTTTTTTGCAAATATAGCATTTGAAATTACAAAAAACGTAGCAAGTCCTATTGATCCCATCAGCCTGGTTACCACAAATCCTATGATAAACAATTCATTTAGTTTTTCAGAGATCTCTTACATTCAAATGAGAGATATCTTTAATAATTTCAAAAATAATCCAAGCAAAGACGTATATGACATGAATATTAATATCATAAAATGCGTACAGGACAGTATCATTATACCTTTCACCAAATTGGTTAATCTATGCATAAAAAGCAGTACTTTTCCGAAATGTCTTAAAACTTCCAAAGTGATTCCGCTATTCAAGAAAGGTGACTTCAATGATATGAACAACTATCGTCCTATATATATCATACCTACTTTGGGGAAAATAATAGAAAAAGCCCTGTTTCAACAACTTGAACTTTTGAACAAAATAATATTTTATCAGACTGTCAATATGGTTTCCGTTCTGGTAAATCTACAGCGATGGCAATTAACAAAATGGTTGAAAGTATAATAGACGTTTTTGAGAACAAACGCTTTGCTGGAAGTATTTTCTGTGACTTCTCAAAAGCCTTCGACTGTGTGCAACATGATATTCTTGCTTCTAAACTTTGTAGATATGGTCTTCAACCTACAGCACTCAATCTTTTAAAATCGTACCTGAGTGACAGGGATCAAATAACTTTACACAACGGAATGGCGTCATCATCAGTAAAAGTAAGATTTGGAGTTCCACAGGGTTCCGTATTAGGACCACTATTATTCTTAATTTACGTAAATGATTTGCCTAACTACGTTAAGGACACTTCGGTTGTACTATTTGCTGATGATACGACTATGATAAACATCAATCAAAATTTTAATGATCTACAACATGATATGCAGCGCTCACAGTTGCAGGCTTCTGATTGGTTCAGAGCAAACAAATTGAATTTAAATGAATTGAAAACACAAAGTATGATTTTCTCAACTCGGAGATTAGATCATTTTGATAATCCCGATAATATCAAGTTTTTAGGAGTAATTATGGATGCTAAGCTGTGCTGGGATCAACATGTAGACTATCTGGTTAGTAAATTGTCGAAGGTAATTTATCTGGTTATTAGTCTAAGAACTGAGTTGCCTCTGAGTGTGATGAAAACGGTTTATTTCTCGCTATTTCAAAGTGTTTTTTCCTATGCAATAATAACTTGGGGATACTCAGCTCATCTGAACAGAATATTTTTACTTCAAAGACGTGTTGTGAGAGTAATGTTGGGTTTACCTTTTAGAGAAGACGTCAAACAAAAATTTATCGAGTTGAATATCTTGACTGCCCCTAGTTGTTTCATTCTCGCAGCTCTTATGCATGTTAAAAAAAATTTAAATGACTATGTTTCACATGGTGAAATTCATAAACACGATACTAGGCAGAGAAATGAGGTTCGTTTAGATTTTACTAGGTTAGAAAAAAGTCGAAATGCAACAAATTATTATGGCCCAAAATTCTTTAACAAGTTGCCACTCAATATCAGGATGTTGCCGGAAAATAAATTCCATTATAATATTAAACAAATTCTGCTGAAGGGAGCATACTATTCTTTTGATGAGTATTTATGTGATGTTACTACGTGTTAAATTATTTTCAATGTTTGTTTACCATTGTATGTTGTAATATACAATATTTGTACTTCTGTGTGATGTTATATACAATATTTGTAATTTTGACTTATGTAAAACCATTGGTTCTGAACATGAATAAATTATTTATTTATTTATTTATTTAATTAAAAATCTATTTATATGCTCCTCAATAAGTAACCTGGCCCACTGTGCAACATCTCGAAAACATCAATACATCATCTGTCTGCCTTCCTAGAGGTCCCAGAGGCGTGAAGAAATGTGAAAAAAACTAGAGCATTAGCAAGTCTCATCTTCCTTCAGTGCCAAATTTTGCTCAACAGGCAAGTTACCTAGTTTGTAGATTGTAGATTGTTTAAGGTGGCCCTGGGTTAGCCTTTCTTCACCTCGACCTAAAAGGTCTTTTGGGAATTACCCTACATCTAGTTGTTGCCCAGGATTCCAAGACTTTTTGCAAAACTTGCGATTTTCCTGGAAGCTAATTTCCCTATGTCTTCAGGCGTTAATTCCGCCTGTTCTAGGTACTTTAGCCTAATGCGTATTAGCACCTTGCATTCACAAAGATATGTTCCGCAGTTTCAGTTGCAGCTTCACAGTATCTGCATTTGTCATCTTCTGCTATGCCCATGTTCTTGAGATGATATCTCAAAGGGCAATGGCCAGTTAGATGACCTGTGATCAGCCTTAAGTTGGACTTTTCAATTTCGAGAAGCCTTGTGGCATTCTTTGTTGAATGGGTTATAATAAACCTTTTCGCTTGTCTTTGGCCTGGAGTGTTCCTCCAGTAGGACTTCTTTTGTTCCTTTTCCCATTTTAGGACCTCCGTTATGTGTCCCTTGGATAAGCCACAGAACTGTTCGGGTCCAAAAAACGGGGCTTCAGCCCCTTTTCTTGCGAGGCTATCAGCCAATTCGTTGCCTTCTCTTCCCTCATGCCCTGACACCCACATCAAGGTAACCTTGTTGTTTTTTGCCAGTTGATTCAGGGATTGTCTGCATTCCCAGGCAATTTTTGACTCGAAGGTATAGGACCTGAGACCCTTTAATGCTGCCTGGCTATCTGAAAGTATATAGATCTTTGCCCGTCGAGTGCCTCTATTTAGGCATTCCTGGGCACATTAATCTATGGCATAGGTTTCTGCCTGGAATATGGCTGGGTTGTTATCAATGGCTTTAGATAGCCTGCTAAATGAAGGGCCTAAATGGCCCTGCTACGCCCACACCAACCTCTTCATCCATCTTGGATCCATCTGTGTACCAGATGTGTGACTCTTTCTCCAACCGCAGTGCTTCGACCCTGCCCACCTGACGGCTTTCAATCAGCACATTAAACGGGCAGTAAAAGTCATGCTTGATTGGCATTAAGTCAGTGGGTTTGGTCATGGATTCGAATTGGATTAACTTCAGAATCCTTAAGGGACCAACCAGGTCGACTGATCTGAATTTAAATGCCTGATGCAACCTTAACGCACTAACTGCTGCCTCCTTCCTTACATGCAAAATGCAGAGGAAGTAAGTCCAGCATTGCCTCCATAGCTGCTATGGAACACGAGCGCATTGCTCCTGTAGTCCCTAGACAAGCAAAGCGTTGCAATTTCTGCAACTTTCCTTGTGCTATTTTTTCTTCTGTTTTTGGCCACCATACACATAAGGCAAGTTACCTATCTTGCCATCTGTATTCTTCGTCGAATCTCGTATTCACAGTAGTTGCCGATAATACCTATACTGCATTTAAGATACGTTATCTTGTTTACTATGACACAATCACCTATCCTCAGAGAGTCTGGGTTTTCACTTGCTCGGATACAATCACAATTTTCGTTTTGTTGTCATTTACGCTTATTGTTTGCAGGTTGCCCTGCAGGTGTATGATCTTAACTTCGCTTACTCCAACTGGGGTTATAAATCTGAGTTCTACTCCAGCATATGTCGCTCACATATTCACTATAGATGTTAAAGAAGATTAATGACAAAATACAGCCTTGTCTGCCGCCTTTGTTAATTTTACATATGTGTTGTGTTGTGTTGTCGACTCTCACAAAGCAGAGTGTTGTTTACGCAGACCTAATAATTAATTCTAATTAGTACCACAAAGGTTATAATTAGTTACATTAAACTCTCGTAGGATACAATGTTATACATTATATTAGTTGTATTAGTCTCATCCGGCTATAATAGAAGTCGCATAATTGTGAAATAACTGAGGTTTTTCTTGGCTTCATTACAAAACTAAATATACTACATCTAAACATTGATAAATATATAGTTTTATTATTCACTAATAGAAGAAATAGTTTTAATTATTATACATTTATTACACCCAGGTACAGACACTAAACATCTAATCATAATTTTTGATCACCAATTTTTATTGTACGTATTAACTCACTAACATCAGAAGCTCTGAAAGAAATTGTGAGAATTTTAATAATATACAAGCATTAAATCTTTTATATTATTCATTTGTGATTTTCAAACTTGAATGTCGTTCCATGTTACAATGGTCAGAAAGATGCCCTTGATAAAATTAAACGATTTTTTTTTTAATTCATTTTTTTAAAATTAATAGTACGAGAAATCAGGTAGAATGGCTTGCTAAATCAATTTTATTTTCGCAGTTTAAAACTAACGGGCAACTGTTCAACTGTATACCCTTCGAAAATACGAAAACGAAGAGTATATTGCATTTGATCGGCACATTTCTAAAACCGTAAATATCGCTCGTAGACAAAACAAATGTTCATATCATTGTGTTAGTGAACGAATTCTGAATAACTTTCAAAATGTCCGTCTGCCCGTCCGTCTGGCCGCCTGTCCGTCTTCCGTCTGTCCGTCTGTCCGTCTTCCGTCTGTCCGTCCGTCCGTTACGTTTCTTGTAAGCACGATAACTCAAAAAGAAAAATCCGATTGTATTGAAATTTGGACAGTAAGTTAGTGTTAGCTAGAGGAAGAACCCTATTATTTTTTAACAAAATCGATCGGTAAATAAAAATGTTATTAATGATTTAATTTGAATTTTTTTTTTGATTTTTATGTTTTTGCAATTGAATAGAAATCTGGTGGAATGATATTTTATTTTAATATCTGAATATTTATATATTTTACAAATATACATTTCATAAAGTAATATACAACCGTGAAAATATGATTTTAGTTCGTGTCTTATAATGTAAAAATTTACATTTTCTAAGTGTAAGGTGGTGGTGTAGTTTTTACGCTTTTGACTCGGAATTCAAAGGTCCCGGGTTCGAAACCCAAATGGGGTTTGGTACGGTTTTTTTTAATTTGTACTTTATTTTACACCGAGTCTCTTACCAACTAGGTACGTACTATAAAATTAAAAATGTCTAAAACTAACATTATGTACAAATAACTGTGAAGAGTATCCTACAGAATGTGTAACAATTATATAAAAAATTAAGTGAACAGGCGAAGAGTACGTTTTCAGCTTGTTTTTTATATACATTATTAAGAAATGAGAATTTCCCGATATTGCTACTCAAATAAATTTCTTGGTGCCTAGACTAGGAACCAGACAACTCATGAACTAATGTGTTGAATAATTGAAGTCACCCATTATAAATAAGTGGTGTCACAACGTTAAAAGAATAACTATCTTCTGTGATATTAATATATGTACCAAAGAACAACTATTAGATATGGTTGTGAGTCACTTGTAATGTAAGCTTAATAAAATGTTATAGTTTTTATAATCCAAGTATTGTCTATTTACCTAATATTTTTACACTCAGCCCTTTATGATTAGTGTTATTTTGTCTTGTAATTTAATTTATCCTATTGGGCAAGTAAAGATTATTATTATTACAGACTTAGCAAGCGATACAGTTTCTCAACCGTAACTGGAAACTTTTCAACGACCCCTCGCGCGCGTTTGTAATTCGGCTCTATTGGAGCCGGTTCCAGGATTTTGTGTCCTTTAGGCGACGTTGGTGATGTCTTCTCCAATAGCTCCAGATCTTAGCAAGAGTCATAGATACTCCTTCTTTAAGAGTTTACCTAAGGCTGTTTCCAGTAGTGCGATTATCTGCGCTTATTGTGCGCTTGGTTAATCAAGCAGTTAGACTTCTGCCAATGCCCTTCTTAACAGTTCCGAGGACTTCTACAATTACTGGCATGACTGCGGTCTTTGTATTTCATATTCTGCTAACTTCTGTTTGGAGGTCTTTGTACTGTCGTGGGCAAAAAAAATAGGACAACTATTTTTGTTTAATGTTCATCTGTTTCTATTTGCACACTTGCGATGAATTTTGACAAATAAGAAAATGTCACAAAAATTAGAGTTAGATGTACACAACTAGATTTTAGCAAAAATACGTTATAAGACTTGTCCCATTTTTTTTGCGCACGACAGTACTTGCTCAACTTCTCAGGCTCCTTCAGAATCACGTTGGTGTCATCCACGTGTGGTGTTTGGTGCTTAATCCTGTGCCGCTAGTATTAAATTATTATACATTTCGTTTACTCCTTCAGGCGTACTGCTCAACCATTTCATAGACGTCGATATGTCAACTGATAGTTGGTTGAGATCGCGAAAGAGTTGTCCATGCATCAGCTTGGCGCAAATTTCTTCTATTATCTATTCTGTTTTAGATTCTGATTTTAATTTTCTTCTTGTCGTCCTTGTCAATAGTTTCGTTTCCCGGATATTCTTCCTGAATCTGGCGTGTTTTCTTCTGGAAACAGTGCAAGTGTTATCGTTATCATGTTCATTAACTAGTGAATTTGTCCTTCCCCTGTCAGATATATGCGACAATAGAGTAAGCAGATTCAGCTCCATTAATCCACGACCACCGTCCTTCCCCTTAACGTGTAACCTGTTCACATCTGCTTTCAGATTATGAATTCCGCTCATTGTTACGATTTTTCTCGTCTTTCGTGATGTCGCTTCGATGACAATCGACAATTCCAAAACTGTAGGTAACAACGGGGACCGGGGCGCCGGGGATAAGACAGTTACGTATTTTCATCACTGGCGGGCCATCCAAGACAAAGATTAACGAATTGCTAAAGGTGAGCAGAAAACAGCTGAGATGTGCAGTGGGAATCCTAACAGGACACTGCACACTGCACCCTGAATAGACACCTAACCAACATGGGTGTGAAGAATAATCCAGGATGCAGGATGTGTGGTGAGTATGAGGAAACTCCTCACCACATACTATGTAAATGCCCAACCATGGTGGCTGGGATGTTTTCATACTTCGGAGGACCAACCGTGACCCCGGAAGAAATAGCCCATTGACCGTATACTCTCCTTTTGGAGAGGAACGGGATTAATGGGATAACGAGACGGTGGGGTACAATAAGCTTAAGCTTCAGTACGGCGGGGTTTCTGGCACCGCAACCCATAAGGAAAAAAAACCACGGGGACAAAATTGTGTTTATTGCTGCGATTTTGTTCCGATCTTAAGAGCTTGCCTAATGCAACGGTAATATTCTCTCGCAACCTACTCTTCATCTCGTCGTTGTCGATTCCGGCGCAATCCTCAACACCCAGGTACTAATAAGTTTCCCCCAGATCCATACCGCGTATTTCAGATTGATCACTCACTACGATGTTCTGACTTTTTACATATTTACCTCCTCCTCGTTGGAGGACCACTGGCACCGTAACGCATTTGTATAAGCCAAACTCCATCTTGAACGATTTGACGTTCCAGCTCTTGCTTTATACCCCAGTCAAATTAAAACAAATTTCGACGTCTGACGGAGAAAACTGATGAAGCTTGAAACTTGGCATTAACGCTTACTATTAAACATACTAAAAGTCCCCGCTCAAATTGTTGCGCTCGAGCCGCCATCTTGGACAGATGGTGCTCCGATTCAGTTTTTTGCTTATATCTCTCGAACCATTAACGATATCGTAATTATATTATATAGTATAAAAAATGAAGCTTATTATTATTATGAGGCTTAAAATTCTGTACAAAAAAATATTATATTGACTGGAGTATTAGTTGAGCTTCATTCTTAGTAAATAACTTCGTCGTCCATGAAGAAGAGGTGGTTTTACTGTATTATTGCCACTGATTTCGAAGCCAAATTTCTGTTTGTTTAATTGGCTTGAATGGGACACGAGCGCCAGGCAAAACAGTAACGGAGAAAGAAAATCTCCACGGAAAATTCCTCTTTTAATCTGCATTGTTCCTGTTCTTATGTAAGCTTTCTAGTTGTAGAGCTACATTTCCGTTTTCCATCCCTTTGTTGTGATTTCCACGAAGGTTGTTGTTTTTATTATTTTTATTTCGTTTTCGTTCATTTTTAATAGATTTAATTAAACAAAATTAGAACTGAATATGTAACACAAATAAGGCTTTTTAGATTTAAGAATTTCTACGTAGCTCTTAACCAGAATAGCGCGATTTAAGTTTACAGCTGAGACATTTAACTCGTATGTAAGATAAACTAATACAAGAAATTAAGGAGTTCACGTTGTACAATTTTGTTTTAATTAGTTTTCAAAACTAATTGTAGTAGTTGGTGTGTTGCTTAAACCTTCTACTAAACAAATAGTTAGATTAGAATTTTCGGTGCAAAGTGCAATGTGTAGTTTGGTTATTAAATTTCGTAATTAAGGCAAAGACGAATATTTGGCGAAGTGCCAAACCGACTTATTATTCGATGCTTAGCAATTTTAGCATATGTACATTCGAATAATAACAATGTTCCTTATTCTGAATTGCTTGGCCACTTATTCGCGATACATAAACATTATGCTTGCAAGGAGTATCAAACAGTATAAGTTTATGTATGTACAAATTTACATACAATTAAATACATGACTTTATCGGATTTATACATTTGAATGTTTAAATAGTCTATTTTCAACCATATGTGTCATTGTCTGCCAGTACAGATGAGTAGTGGACGCAAGGCTGCTGGGTGACAAGACATTATGCATCTCAAGACCAAATTGAGTCAACACAGTGCAGTGACCCAATGCTTACGCGTTAGGCCAAGGGGTCATGGGTTAGAATCTTAGCTGGCGTACTGAGATGGTAGCAATGGGATAGACTGCAGTTCAGGCGAGACAACACGATTAGCCGCTGTTACATCTCCTGAGTTCGAGTCTCAGCCATGGCAGATGGCAGCAAAGCTAAACGTATGTTAATATAAAAGCGTTAAAAAAATTAGCACCCATATGAAAACGAAAAAATATGCAATTTTATGTGAAATGAAGGTTACCTCGGAGATTAAAGATCGTTTGATGTTTCATTTGCTGCCTTAATATAAGTCTCCTTAATAAAAAAATAGTTTTGTCAGAACAATATAACTGTTAAACAAATTTTCACACGTAAAAAAAGTTGCAGATTCTTGCATTTTGAAGCGAATTTAATGCAATTTAAATGTTTTGTTTATATCCTAAAGTCTGAGTATCATTGCCTTCTAAAGTTAACCTAGTTAAATAAAGTTATGTAGGTTATTTTTTTTATTGCGTCCCATAAGTCCTTTTCAGAAGGACAATTCCTTCACACAATTCATTTTCTCGCCAGTGCGGTGTTATAATAATTTCTTTTGTCGTAATATTATCACTCTTGTCTTTTATTATTATAATCAGACATGGGACTCTTGGGCGTCATGACGTAATTAACAGAGGTGGACGGGAATGGGAAATATTTTTTCTTTTATAATGAAATAATAAACTTTTTTGTGATTTATTAGAAAAAAGTTGGGGATACAATATGTATGGATGAATTTTACAAAGCAACCGTGCGCGCTCAGAAGCTCTATGAAACATTTTATTTACATTGAAAATCAGTATGTGTGATTACGCTCCCTAACTGTTTCTGTCACTACTTATAAGGCTTGTGCTGGGCAAGTTACATGAAAAAAGTTGTATATTCCTTATGGGATTGACATAATATACGCTACGACGCACTATGGGGCAAATTCCCGAAAAGCTGGCCAAAATTCATAACATTCAGTACGTACACTAAAATTAATAGCTGTAAGTTTTTAGGCTCGCTGATTACGAGTCCGATGTTGGAATTTACAGAAAGAAGATGGCAGATTTAATAACAATAAAATCTTAAACAAAAAATGATTCAATGCTCTTTCTTCATCTCTTTAACTTAGACTCTGATATTATAATTTTTTAATGAAAAAATTCTACATAGAGTGGTATATATTAGCATAACACTCGTAATAATAATCATATGCATTACTCATAATATTTTCTTAGGTAAATTATCAAGTGAGGTTATTCAGGTCAAAATTGGGCTCGTTGTTAAGTAAAACATTCTATATTAAATTCTACACTAAAAATAGGACAGGTTACACGTGGAAAATAACAACCCAGACGATCATGAACAAATTGGGAAAGGACCAAACATATTGGGAAAGAAAAGCGAGGGGAAAAATTAATTCCACAAAGAAATGGCAGCGATATATACTCTACCAGAACCAGAAACCGAGGAATCAGAAGACTTAGAAGAAGAAGAAGATTTGTAGAAGTAGAAATACAAAAAGAGGAGCACAAACACTCCACATCATGACACAATGCGGCCACTCATTTCACAAATACCTACAAATATATACTTTACCAGAACCAGAAACGGAGGAATCAGAAGACTCAGAAGGAGAAGAAGAAAATCTGTAGAAGTAGAAACATAAAATAGAGAAGCACAAATATTAAATATCACGAACACAATGCGGCAATGCATTTCACAAACACCTACACTGCCCATCCCCCACTCCTGTACCATGCGTCATGTGGCTCTCGCTGCTGACAACCCAAATCGAACCCAGCCTCGAAAACCTAGGAATCAGAAGACTCGGAAAAAGAAGTCTCGAAGTAGCAGAAACACAAAGAGAGGAGCATAAACACTCCATATCACGACATAACGCGGCAACATATTTCACAAGAAGACTCAGAAAAGGCAGAAGTCCAGAGCCAAAAACACAAAAAAGGGATCTTAATCAGAAGACTCAGAAAAAGAAGACTCGAAAAAGCAGAAACACAAAAAGAGGAGCATAAACACTCCATATCACGACACAACGTGGCAACACATTTCACAAGAAGACTCAGAAGAGGCAGAAGTCCAGAACCAAAAACACAAAAAAGGGAGTTTAAACGCTCCCTCACGACACAATCACGCAACGCATCTCACAAATACCTACACCTCCCATCCCACATTCCTTTACCATGCGCCATATGGCTCTCGCTGCTGGCAACAAGCATGACCCTAATACAACCCAGCATGGATATAGCAGGCCCAGCTGTATACCAGGGAGTGGCAGCAACGCTGGTAAATCAATCAATCAATCAATCAATCAATAAAATGGGTACTTACATATTGTGGACTGTATAACAATTTAAGAAGTAAGCTTCAGAGCAACATACTAACTAACGCTGTTATTTTAAATTTTAAAATTATATCAGATTCTTAATTAAAAAAATTCAGCTCATTGATTTTTTAGAGAATTTTCTAGGTTTGCCATTTTGAATCCACCATCTTTATTCCTGCAAATTCTAACATCGAATTCGTAATCCGCGAGTCCAAAAGCTAACGGATGTAAATTGTAGTGTTATGAATTTTGGCCAGCTGTTCGGGATTTGGCCTCACAGTGCGGCATCCACAATAAATAATAAACATTTGTTATAATTTTCCAACTGTTTCTAGTTGTCTCCCTTAATTAACGTTTGGTGTTTTCTCGATGACAGATACTTTGCCGCAGTGTATTTACGCATATATGACAGTCTACCGTCGTACATTTTACATAATAGTTTCACACGATTAAAAAACATGTCAAAACAATCACTAATCGACGATGTCACTGTTTTTGAAGACGCGAATGGCTGCGCCAATTTTTACGTCCATAATTTTGGTCCATTTTTGAGGGGGCGGAAAACCGCCCCTATTGACCCTCCTCTTTTGCTTAGTAATTGAACGTTCACAATTATCAAAGACTATAATATATTTTTCAAGATGCAGGGCATATAAATAATAAATCACAGGCCCGCAAAAACAAAGTCTTGTAGTTGAAAGATGAGGTACCATATCGTATGTTTTTTGATGTGCTGAAAACGAATACGGAGTCAGAATTGACCCATCACCCACTATTTTTGTTTAAGTCGCGAAAATAACCTAAAAAAAACTCATAATTTAGGTTATTTTCGGGATTTACTAAAAATTGGTGGGTGATGGAGCTAAACAGACAGCTGATTCGTATTCAGCAAATGTATGCCTGTGTAATATTGAATATCACTGGATCCTCCGCCATTTCCTAGAAAATAACCTAAATTACGAGTTTTTTTCAGGTTATTGGGGCGGATGGGTCAATTCTGACTCCGGATTCGTTTTCAGCACACCAAAAAACATACGCTATGGTACCTCACCTTTCAACTACAAGACTTCTTTTGTGGGCCTGTGTATTGTGTAATCAGTGCAGGATACACACGTCACACGCCACATAAATGATCAAGTGTCGTAGTTGTTTGAGAATGTTAAATGTAGGCTAGTGTAAGTTTAGTGAACAAAAAGGCTTGAAAAGGCCTAGTTACTGATAAACTTGTGCGTTTAACCTTATAACCTTTCAACTTTTTACTTAAAAGATGAGATGTAGTGGTTTTTGTCAAAGGTCGCTCGTTATAACCCACGGTTCTCAAAGGGAAAGATAAATAAATCCGCCGAAAGAAAATCAGGCGACACCTGATTATATCATTTAATTATAAGGGAAACACAAATATTTAACTTAATTTGAGCAATATTTTGACGTAAACATGTTTGGGTGAATAAGCCAGTAAGTAAATTATGAGTGAAAAAATTATTTCTTTTGTAATGTTAATATTTTTTTAGCTGAAAATCTAATTCTAAAGAAGGAGAAGAAGAGAATGAGAGATAACTTATGGTCCAGAACAATAATTCTCATTGACAAAGTTTAATTAACACAACGCAAAAAATAATTTATTAGCCAATTATAGAAATCAAAAGATCACAATAATAATAGTAATAATAATAATTTTATTTACCTCTGGTTGCCACAATAAAGTGGATAAGGCAAGTCAAAAATTCACATAAAATTTGTAAAATACAAACAGATAAAAAGAGACAATACATATGATATATAATACTACAGAATGTAAACAAAAAAAAAATCCTCTCGAGATATATTTTTAGATTTTAGAATCTTAATTTATTTATTTTTTTTTTTTTTTAATTTGTTGATTTACTTATCGACGTTCTAATAAAAATGGATTAAGCAAAAATTAATTTTTTGTATATATTGAGCGTTCAGCTATTATTGAGGAAGTTTTCAAACTCTGTTAAATTATAGAAACAGTTTTCTATGAGGAACTTCTTTATTTTAATTTTAAATCTTATGATCGTTAAATGTTTGTAGTTTTCTGGTAATAAGTTGTAGTATGTGCACCCAATATACATGGGTGATTTTTTTAAGTAGCTGTGGTTAAAGCGATTGATATGTATGTGATTTCTAGTCCTAGTGAGGTGTATATGTATGTTATTATTAGTTACAAATTGATTTTTATGTTGGTGCATGTAACATAATAGCTTTAACAAGTAAATTCCAGTTACTGTTAATATCTTTTTGTTTTTGAAGCTATGTCTGCACGATTCTTTATAAGTCAAATTAAACATAAGTCTAATTATTCTTTTTTGAATTATGAAGACGCGATCGATCTCAGTTGCTTGTCCCCATGATATTATATTGTAGGCGATAGCAGAGTGTACATTAGCATAATAGACACTTAAAAGTGCCTCTTCGTTTAATGTTTGTTTTAATGTGGCAATGGAAAAATACGACTTACTTAACTTAGTGCAAACATTATGTATCTGATTGTTTCAACTAATCCTGTAGTCTAAACAAGTACCAAGAAATTTGGTATTGAATGATATTTGAAGAGCTGTGCTGTTTAGGTTAAATCTCCACTCTTTATTAGGATATTTATATTTTCCTGTAAATTCCACACATACCGTTTTGCTCATGTTAATAATTAAATGATTTGAAACACACCAGTTAAGAAACTGTTCCATCACTCTGTTCACAGTGGAATTTAAAGTTTCATTACATTTATCTGAAATGATTATTGTTGTATCATCCGCATACATAAGAACTTTTGCATCTTGTATGTAATTTGGCAAATCATTTATATACAACAAAAAGAGTAGAGGCCCTAGTACACTACCTTGTGGAGTACCTAGCTCTACTTCAATTTCTTCCGAAAACATATTTTCAATATTTACGACTAGTTGACGGTTAGTAATGAATGAAATGATCCACTGGTTTACATTTCCCCTAATGCCTAGTTTCTCTAACTTTTTAGATAGGAAGCTCGAATCAAGAGTATCAAATGCCCTTGATAAATCAAAAAATACTCCAACAACATAATCGCCCTTGTCTAATTTGTCAGTAATGTATTAGGTAATTTCTGTTGTTGCTGTTTCTGTAGAGTACCCTTCCCGGAAACCGTGTTGACTGTTCGTTATTAAGTTATTTTGATTTAAAAAAGAAATTAGTCTATTATAAACAGCCTTTTCTATTATTTTAGATATAGGGCTTAGGATGACAATTGCTCGATAATTTTCAATCAGGGTTGGGTTTCCCTTTTTTAATATGGGGTAGTCTTCGAGATTTTTAATTGCTTCGGAAAGTTTCCCTCTATTACAGATGTGTTAATAATTATTGCTAAATAGTGGCTTATTTCTATATAACACTCTTTGATAAGCCTAACAGGAATTTCATCTAATCCAACAGATTTTTTTATTTTTTAGTTGTAGAATTATATTTTGCACCTCGATTTCTGTGTACGGCATAAAAAACATTGTGACAGGTGTAGACTCCGATACACTACAAGTTCTATTGCTATGACAGAATAATAAATCTGCTTGTTGTTTTAAAGAGCATGCGAAATATTCTGCAAAAGCATTTGAAATCACGTATGGGTCAGTTTCCATCTTGTTGTTAATAAATAATGATTCTGTTTTAGAGGATATTTTTTATGTCCTAATTTGTTGTTAATATACGACAAAAGTACTTATACATATTTTAGAAACAAAATATAATAACAAACCCTTATAGTCGGGGAGCCCTCCCTAGCTGTACGTGACCGAACCTTAGGGACAATGTTTTTCATAAAGATTAAAGTCTAAGGAACAATTTAAGACGTCCCCAAAAAAAAAATGGCTGTACTTTCAAAATGGCGGCCATATGTTAAAAAACTGTTGCCAAAATTAAAAAAGATGGACAAAAACTTTTTTTACAAAAAACAACGTGCGTAAAAATTTTGTACAATTTTGTTCCTATACAATATTTTGATAGAAGTTACCACTTTCCAGATAAATGAGTCCAAAATTAAGAAAACATGGAAATTCATATAGAGGAAATAACTGACAATTATTGTAAGGCGTATAATATAACTTTATATTATTAACATAACAAAAAATAAAATAAACTGAAAAAATTAATAATAATAATAATAATAATATTATAATTTGCGGACATTTATCACGAAAACGGCAACAATGGTATCTGGAAAATGGTAACTCCTATCAAAATATTGTATAGAAACAAAATTGTAGAAAATTTTATGCACTTTGTTTTTTGTGCAGAAAGTTTTTTTCCATCTTTTTTAGTTTTTGTGTTAAATGACAAAAACAATATTTGCAATTTTTTTTACGGACGCCATTTTGAAAGTGTAGCAATTTTTTTTTTTGGGGGGGACATGTCCAAAATTGTTCCTTAGGCTTTAATCTTTATGAAAAACATTGTCCCCAAGGATCGGGGGGAGGTAGGTGCACGAGCACTTGGAGCGGGCTCCCGTAGTATTAAGACATTCAAATGTATCGTTATAGTATTCGTGTAAATTGTAATGACTTATCAATTAAGAATTTTTTTACAGCCTCTTTAATTTATTTTACAGAAGAGTTGTCTTTATAAGCTATTGGCAGATGGTTATACATTTTTCTGCTATTATAAATTTAAAAATTTCTTGCAAAATTGAAAGATGGTACATTTTTTCTTTAGCGAGTATTATTTTCTCATTTACAAATAGGAAAACTATGAGAATTAACGGTGTGCAAAAGTCCGTTTGGAAGCCGGAAAATGGCAAGTATATTCAAATCGACATATCCTGTGTAGCCGTCAATCAATACGTACTTTTTTCTTACAAGAATAGCGTAAGTCAGTTTTTCTTTGAAGGTTTATTTAGAGGTTTATTCTGAGTATTTTGTCACGTTGGCGGGATCGGCGGTGTTTATGAAAAATCAAATACAAGTGTCTCGCGACCATTGATGTTACGACAAAAATGGTAAGCACCTATTTTGTTCAGCACTAAATTCTCTATAAATTCCTTGATCGGGTTATTTTTGTAGAGCTAACCGTTTACGCGTCAAATTTTCAAAACGTAGTTTTTGTGGATTATTTCGTAAATACTCCAGTCAACAAATGAGTTGTAGAGGGGGGTAGAATTTTCTTCTGCAGCGATGTGTTGGAGGTAAACATACTAAAAGTCCTCGTCCCTAGCCCTGCCGCTTCAGGGGAGGGGGGTGGAAAGGTCCCCCTTTTCGATTATTTGCTTATAACTCGGAAACGAAAAATTTGCCTACGCAAAATTAAATTATATTAAATTTCCCACAAGAATGTCTATATTAATTCCCTTTCTATAGTTATAGTTTCCGAGATATTCGCCAGCGAAAATCGATAATTAATAAATTAATTAATTATGTATCTGAAATATTTCTATCAAAACTGTTTACCGTGGTCTAATAATAAATCACGGTCACAAAACAATCTTTATTTTACAACACTCGACATATTTACTAACGTAATATTTTGCCGACATCACACATTTTCTTAAATACACAGTGTGACTCACTTAAAATGAAGACACCCTTATAACTTTTTTATTTTGTTTCCGATTTGAATCAAATTTTACTCAGATATAGAACAAATTAATATCTGCTTATGACCAGAAAAACATTCGCCTGCTAGAAACGCAGTCACCTGATGTAAAGTTTTATAAAAACAAGTTTACTCTTCCGGAATGTTGCGGATGTTGAATAGCAGCCAATAAAAGCATGAAGGAACAGAATTTCTTTCATTCCTAGTTGCTGCATTTAGTGGGTGGTTTTAACTTTTCCTCTGCCAGGTTTTATGAATAAAATATTGCAGTAAACATCACTTGGATAAGAAAATACCTAATATAATTTTTTATTTTTTTCTGCATATTTTCGTACCGCAGGTGGCTTTGCATTTGTAGCAGGCGAATGTTTTTCTGGTCATAAGTAGATCCTGATTTGTTCTATACTTGAGTAAAATTTTTTAGTATGTTTACCTTCTAACTATCCCCAACACATTCCTGAAGATGAAAATTCTGTCCCCATCCATGTCCTTTATACTCATTCGTTGACTGGGCTAAAATTATTGTTCGTTCGCTAAAATGCCAAATAGCAATCATATAAAGCATTAAATTCTCTACACTTTAAGCAGATAACAGATGCAATTTTGTAAGACTAATGTTTTACGGACTACAGCCCGTAAATAGTTATAAAAAATAGTTTTTTGAAAATATCTCTCAAACTATCAATCGTACATTCAAATATCAATTTTGTAGGCCACTGAGTTCTCTACAATCTAGTACTCTACAAGTTTGCAATTACATATTTTTATACTCTGTCAATAGTTGACGAGATGTGTGTAAAAGATATTTTTTATAACTTTTGCAAAAAAGTTTTAAATAAAAATTGCAGAGTACTTAATGCTCTACATGTTTGTAGTTACATATTTTTATATCCTAGTTATAATAGTTAACGAAATATTTTGAATAAAATAATTTTTTCAAAACTTTTCACAAGCTGTAGCTCGTGAACTATTAGTACTATAAAATTGTATCTCTGACAGAAATTGCACAGAAATTAGTGTTCTTGAAGATTTTCATTTCACATTTTGATGTACGCTGAATAGTTTACGAAATAATCCATAAAAACTACTTTTTGAAAACTTTGACGTTTTAAAACTTGTAATAATAAGTTTGTTAAGGATTTTATAAAGAATTGAGTGCTGAACAATAAAAGTGCTTACCATTTTTGCCGTAGCATCAATACAAACACTTTAAAAAAGAAAACCGCTGCCCAAGGAATCACTACTTCCACATCCAGATTCTCTATCCAAGTCACTCACAACGAAAAAACTTTGTATGTGAAAATAATTGTTTATGGAACTTTAATAATATAATATGTGAAATCCTCTACCCCAAAAACCCATAAAACGATACCCCACATCGGTAGTGGGGTGGGGGTGGTGATAGGGGGGTGGTAGTGGGGGGTGGATGAAGTAAAAAAATATTTTGAGGTCTCTGGTTCCTGTACATGCACTAAATCGCATTTTTTTTCATCCCCTTTAATAAGGAGGTGGGGGTGGTAATGGGGGTGGCTAATGCCTAAAATTTTTTTGAGACCTCAGCTCTCTTGTATATACTAAATACCAATTTCATGGACTCTTACCTGCTTGATTTACCCATTTACCCTAAATTTACCCCAATTTACCCCCCAACCCTTTGACGGAACAAGATAAAAATATAATCTAGTTCTAGATCTCGTTAAAGTACATATGTGTACCAAATTTCAAGTCAATATCTTAAACGGTTCCAGAGTAAACGTGCGCACAAAAAAAAGTTACAGACAGACAGACAGACCGACAGACAGACCGACAGACAGACCGACAGACAGACCGACAGACAGACCGACAGACAGACCGACAGACAGACCGACAGACAGACAGAAATTTTCTTTTTCTCAAACTTAAAATCTCGACGTTTCCTGACATTTTAAGTCTATTTGGACAATAAAATTTTTTTTTAATTTTTTTAAAATTTTTTTGTCGTTACTATACTTCCACTGGACGTGGAAGTAAAACTGACTTACGCTATTTTTGCATTAAGAACACATCTTTTTTACCTATTGATTGGACTAAATATACTGAAAAACATGCGTGGCGTTAATCTAGTTCAAAATGTTGGATAAAATTTAAACTCGTTTAGTTAATCCTAATTTTGACTCGATACTGAAAAAGCAACTGTAAGGCAAATAAAAAAGGTTATAGATTTTGAGGTACTACTAAAAATTGTTAATTTCTCACTTTTTCAGTCAGATCTCACTGATGGCCTAATTTTATAGGGTAACTCGAGCTACTCTATAAATATTGTTAAGCTGCAAAAACAAACTATAAAGATAACATCGGATGCGGGATGTTAGAGACCATGGTCAACCTTCATTTTAAAAAGCCCAGGCATTCAACCACGCGCCTACTCTGCAGCTTTTATCATATCTTAGAAATTCATAATGTACACTTGAATACCTTATATCTTTTAAACGGATTGAGATAAGAATGTGAGGCTTTCACCAGACTGTTTTAAAAGATCATATGTTTTTTCCTGCCTACTTCGATTTTTCGCAGTTCTGGCAATCTCTAAAACAAAATGGCGCCTATTCAAATTGCTTTTTGTCAAGATTGTTTAATGGAGCAATCTGTATATTTTCTAGTTTTTTGAGAGCTATGTTCTTAAGTTACCCAACGACGTTCAGTTTTTTTTTATCGGTTAAATACTTACTCAGGAATTAAATTTTAAACAGAAAACTCAGCAGTATTATAAATTCAACAAGCTTTTAACAAACAATTTTCTAACTTTTAAACAACAATTTTAAGAAAGTTGCCATAGTCAGTTTATTAAATGTTGGTTTATTAAATGTCTTCCGTGTTCAAATATGCATTTGTTCATGCGCATTAACAAATTCATAAATGCCTTGGTCAATATATTGGGAGTAATGCTTTCAAATGCTCGATGAATGTTGTTTTTCAGCTCGTCCAAATTCTTCGGCACAGGATTATAAACCAGGAACTTCACGTACCATATAAAAAAATCAGTTACTGTAAAGTCAGGCGAATGTGGAACCCACTCGATCGGTACTTCGAGCATCTGCCAATCAAATTATTACCAAATTTTTTGGAAACGGATTATCTAGCAACTTTCGAAAAATGAATTTCGATTCTATTACCACTGTATGTCCTAGTCTAACTGGGGACAAAAAAAATATGTAAACATATCAGTATAACTGTGGTACTAATTGTTCTCTCAGCGAAGAAGATTGGTCCAGAAATGTTGTTTCTTTTAATAGCACACTAAACATTTAATGGGAATCACTTCCATGTTCGTAAAATTGGTGTGGATTCTTTGCTGCACAAATTTTGCCTTTGTTCTTATTGACAGCCTCGTTCAAATGAAAAATTGCTGCACCCGATTATTAACTTAACGTCAGGAGTATTTCTTACCAGATCCAATAATGTCTCACACATATTAACACGTTTTTGGTAATCTCTCTCGTAGAAGCTTTAGTGGACATGAATTTCACGTTTTAAGTTTCAAAACTTGCAAATTCTGAGTACCTTACACCCACGGTCCCTGAGACCGTGCCTTAGACCTCTTCATGTGGAAGCTATTTTTTTACTCGATGATCCTGAAGATGCCGTAACAAGCTCATACATAGCTATAATGTCGTTAAGAAAATTATTGTTACTTGTGCTTCTTTTTTGTGTGTGTTATTGTTCTATTATATTTTTTTTAAATTACTGAACCATGTTCTTACAGATTTTGCTGTTGGCGGTAATTTGTTAAAATAAGTATAACTGGAACAATATAAACACGATAACTTTGACGTTTATGTCAAAGCCTGCTTAATATCGCTAATGTGTCATTCAAAAATTCATTAGTTTGCTGGGTTTTCTTTAAAATTAATTTCCCACTCAGTTTTTAACCGATTTAAAAAACTAAACGTCGTTGGATAGCTTAAGAACATAGCTTTCAAATAACATGAAAATATGTTTCATTTAAAAAGTCTTGACAAAAGCAATTTGAAAAGGGCGTCATTTTGTTTTAAAGATTTCAGAACTGCGAAAGAAATTGAACGTAGGCACGAAAAATAATATAATAATAATTTTTTATTCTCAATGAATTGTACAAAGAAAAAAATAATACAGGTAATTGTAGAGAGCGTCAGGTCAAGAACAAACAATACATACCCAACGATTATTGTATATAACATCATTGCACAATATATATGTGTATAATGCACATAAAAACAAAACAAGTGCAATAACAGGTAACTTAGATTTAACGTTAATTAAAGACAAATTCTTCAAGAGAAACAGTTTTTATCAATAAGTAAGGTTTTGAGTCTTTTTTGAATATAGTGATGTTTTGAGAACTTTTTATCTCAGTTGGCAAAGCATTGAATATTCTGCATCCGTTAAAATACATACTTTTTTGATAACGTGCTGTCGAATGTTGATTAGGTATAAGATTATTTTTAAATTTTGTGGAGTCACTGTGGCCAGTCAGATATTTTTGAAATGTGTGCAAATTTTTATAAACAAACAGCCTAGTTCATAAATATATGTGCCATTAGTGTTAAAGTTTTTAATTCTTTGAATGCTGTTTTGCAGGATTCTCTTGTTAACACCTTAGTTAATAGTCACGGTGCATATTTTTGTGGAGTAAAGACGCATTGAGACTACTTATTCCCCAATTAATGATACCATATCGCATCAGAGAGGGAAAGTTTGCATAATAAAGACTAATTACAAAATTTTGACTACAGTGGTTTACCAGTGATCGTAACGCATACCAATAAGTGTGTAGTTTATTACACAATACATCAATGTGAATATCCCATTTTAAGCCAGAGTCAAAAGTGACTCCTAAAATTTTACCTCAGTTATTAATTTTCAACAGGTCAGAATACTGGGTATTTAAATTAGCTTGCGAAATTTGTTGCTTAAAGAGTATCGGGATGGTTTATTGTTTATTTAAATTGATTAGGTTTTTTCAGACCAGAGAGTGCATTTTTTTGTATATATTTTTTGCCGAATTTATTGATTCCGTGCCGTTGCTTTCGATGATTAGAACATTTGTATCGTCAGCATAACATACTATTTGTAAATTCTCAATTGGCTTTAAAAAATAAACTAGATCATTAACAAAAATAATGTATAATAGAGGGCCCAAGATGGAGCCCTGTGGGACACCCTGGTTTACCTTCCTGGGTTCAATTTTGACATAATTGATTTGAACAACTTGATTCCTATGTTTAGATGTGATTTTAGGCCTTCTAATTCCATACCTGCATAGTTTTTCTAAAAGCAATTGATGGTCTACGCAATCAAAAGCCCGGGAAAAGACCAAGCGGGTACATTTTTTTGTCAAATCCATTTACAATTTCTATATGAAAACTACTTAAGGCCGTATCCACACCATTTTTTACAAAACCATGTTGTTCTGGTGAGATTATATTATTACGTATGCAAAAAGGTTGCCAGTTAACTATTTACGGCTGACTCGTATATCTTGGAGAAGCTTGATAGTAATGTAATACCCCGATAATTTTCTTGTGGTCGGTTAAAACAGTCTATTGAAAACTGCACCTTCTTATTTCAGTCTGTTTGTAATATGTAAGGTATTACAATAGGGGAAAATATAATGGGATAACCGGTATTTGAAGTGATAACCTCGTCAAACCTGTGAAGTATAGATTGGCTAAGTCAGCTAATGTAGATTGAATAGATACTAATTTTTATAATACTTTACCAAGAAATGTTAAACTAAATTTTAACCGTTTGGAGAAATTAACTAAACATTTTTACTTTTCCACTATTTTTACTCTACTGTGGAGTATATACACACTCCTCCACAGTTCGCATTATATCAGATCTGTAAAGTGGTCAGACATTTTACGTTCTTTTTCGACTGTCGTTACGTCTGTCACATAAACTCTAAAATTTTCTATCTTTAATTTTCTTTCCTCTTTGCTTTAATTGCATAATATTTTATGCTTTGTAAAAACATGTACCAGGGTATGTATTTCAACGTATTCAAATAATTTATAATACATGTATTTGTTTTGTGTCAAGTAAATACTGTATTACATTGTATTATATTATATAACTTACCAACGACTTAAGATATAACAGCACAGTACGTATTAACGGATCTCAGTGAAGCTTTAAAATGGTTCGTGGAAGTATGGAAGCACGACACAAGTATGTGTAGTGTATTATTTAATTATAGTTTTGTTCTTAATTTATTCCATTTCTGAACACTGTTCTTCAGTTTATGCTGCGCTTATGAGAAATAATAATTACGAAACAGCATTCTCTACAGCTGTACTTTTGTTTTCTTGATTGAAATACACGACATCAATTCTTGTGGATTTGATATATCTATCCCAACCAACACTCACTTTGTAAAAATAATTTAAATTAATGAAGTAAAAATATACAATACTAGTAAGTTGCTGCAGATTACTTTAAAAATATTCTACAACAGCCACAGTTTTATTCCAAGTACTCTTATTTTAAGCTACTGTGGTTTAATATACTTTATAAAACATCATTCAGCAATCAAAGAGAAGTCTTCTAAATGTGTTATTTTATTATATGCTTTTAGAAGTGCCTTTTCAGCAGTTTGATCTTTTTAATAGCTCTCATTTTACAACGGTCTGGAATTATTATTTTTCTGTCATTGCGCCATTTATGGTTCGCATTTAATCGGCGCTCGGAGTCTTTTGTGACTGGGCAACTTTGATTTATTTATACAACATATAATTTGTACGTAACGAACAACTAAAAAATAACCCCTCATATGATCAGTGACGGTTTGTCAATGGAGGCAACGAAGGCTAAGCCTTCTCGAGATACCTTAACATATTCAATATATCAAATTTTATATTTCATATATTGTTAATAATATCGTCAATAATTGACTAACAAATCATGGATAAAGAACGTGTAAATTATTTAATGACGTTCTAGCGCTAATATATCCCACACTTGTTTAAATTAATTTTAAATATGCGCGTTATAGGCTAACGCCAATATGTCAGCAGAACACAAATAACAATTCAAACAAAAAACGCTGTACTGGAATAGAAACGTGAGGCTAAAGGCGCGTTCGCACGACTAATGTTTTCCGGTCCGGAAAACTATTTTTTAAAAACAATTAGAAATTTTCACAAGCAAAGAACAAAAATACAAAAAGTAGCACTTTATTATGACGATGTGTACAATATAAAGTAAAGTGACAAAAAGCCTGAATTAACATCATCCGAGAGAATAAGTAACTTTAGCTTATCTCTTGTTGTGACGTTGGGATGCTGATCTCAGCTGGAAGTCAAGGGGTACTGGCATCTATAACTCACGCATCCACTAATTTAGTCGAGTCGTTTAGTAATTTAGTACTCGATCAATGCGGACAGCGTCCGTCCTTAGTCGAGTAATTTAGTGGGAAGCAATGGAAAGCAATTACTAAATTAACTCGACCGTCTCTCTACTCGACTAAATTACTGGATGCGTGCAAATGCGCCTTAATTCATATTTGCCTCAAGCGTCCGCCGTCGTCAGCACTGCAATTTTGTCATAGTAGAAAGAAAATAGAAATCTTAAGGTCGTTTAGAATAAGCCAGTAGACAGGCCAGCCGAGGTCTCCAGTAACTGTCTGCCAGTAATTATCCCGTTATAAATACTTTATTCCAGTAACTGGACAGGCCAGCAGTCTCATCACTGGCATATCAGCGATTTCAAAATATTTTGATTTTACAAGGCCACTGGCGTTGCTCCCACCACACCACAGACCAGCAACTGGATAGATGTAAACACTATTGCGGCCAGATGACAAAATGTCTAGGTGGAGTGAGGAACAAACGCTGCAATTTGTAAATTTGTACAAAAACAATGAAAATTTGTGGAATGTATTTAGCAGTACATACAAAAATCGAGATGCACGAAAAGCTTCGTTGGAGCACATTGCACGAGAAATGGAGATGCCTGATATAAAGGAAGGGTGTAAAAAAATTAAGTTTACGCTATCTTATGAATTCCTTTAAACTCTCAGAGATTGCATCACAATCTTCTGGAATTATATTTGCCTTAGTTATGCGAAACCAAATTGATAACATTCTAAAATTTGTTCCCGATGCAAGAAAGGCTAACGTTATCTCTAACTTTACTCTCGCTGGTATAGCTTCACAAAAGAACGTATTCGAGCGCTGAATTTTCGTCTCAACCAAGGATAGTATTTGCTTGTGTGTAGTTATTCTCATCATTGGCATTGGTTTGTATTCTTGTCGATCTTGGGTATATAGCTCCCTTAAAATTGTTGATGAAGTTCCCCTTGACCTATCATGCATCCAATCTCTTATCCAAACTCTCCTTTTTATTGTAATTTCTTCTTCTATCATATCGACAAGCTCTTTATATAATATCAATGATAACGATCTTAGTGTACGACGCCATATACGCCATTCGTCCATTTTTCGTCATACTAGACTACAAACACCGGCGTTTCGTATAAACAGTGTGGCCATTTGAACTGCCTTTCCAATAGCTGATAGGACAGTCTACAAGCCAGCTACTGGCCAACTGGCAGGGCAGTTACTGGCTTAATCTAAACGCACCTTTAAAGACACTTGACTTGGACTGTACCTGGCCACTGCTTAGCAAATATGGACGTAGTTATGCAAAATGGAACCAACCCACAATTTTCTGAAAACTGGTTTATTGCACCAAACGGTACGTAAATACCTAACTTAAATTCTGCAAAAAGGGTCCAGCTAGCTGGAGATATAATTTCTATTATAATAATGCAAAGAACCAAACCGAAACGATAGAAAGAGAAAAGCAGTTATACAAAAAAGATCCAGGCGTCTTGGTTCCTTTTTGCAATTTATTGTTCGACCGTTACAGTGGGTTGGTCCTTTTCTGAGAATTTTAATACCCTAACGGCAGAAACAGCAGAACTCAATATCACGAATAGAAAGAAGAGTGTCAGAGGAGAAGACGCAAGTTGGCTTTTAAAGTTAGGGAAATAGTACTGAAAAAAGAAAAGCCTTTTTCTTTATTTATGAAGACAGATTTCAAAACTGATACAGAGTTTTAACTTAACATTGCTAAAATTATTCCCAAAGCCACGAACAGTTGTCATGCTGCCAAAGGTCGTTGTCCACCCAAAGCCACAAGGGATCATTCTGCTTATTGTTGTTCTAAATCCACTATGGCCCCAGGGCAAACCAATAACATTGGTGAAACTGAATGGCCTTAAATCCATATGGCATTTATTACCAAAGGATTGTATTCCTTTCTAAACAAAACTTTATGCTAGTGATGATGTAGAGGATGAAGCGCAGTAGCTTCCAGTATTTCGTAATAACATATATTTTAGCGTTAAATGTTAGTATTTGCATAAAAAGACCGCTGCCCAAGGAATCACTACTTCCACATCCAGATTTTCTACCCAAGTCTCTCACAACGAAAAAAATTTGTATGTGGAAATAATTGTTTATGGAACTTTAATAATATATTTGAAATCGTCTACCCCAAAAACCCATAAAACGATATCCCACATCAGTAGTGGAGTGGAAGTGGGGATGGATGAAGTAAAAAAATATTTTGAGGCCTTTGGTTCTTGTACACACACTAAAACACAATTTTCTTTTCATCTTCTTTTATAATGGGTGGGGGTAGTAATGGGGGTGGCCAATGCCAAAATATTTTTGAGACTTTAGCTTCTCTTGTATATACTATATTATATACCAATTTTATGAACTCTTACCTGCTTGATTTACCTATTTTCCCCCATTTACCCCAATTTACCCTTCAACGGAATAAAATCAAAATAAAATCTAGTTGCAGATCTCGTTAAAATACAAACGTGTACCAAATTTCAAGTCAATATCTTAAACGGTTCCAAAGTAATCGTGCGCACAAAAAAAACTTTCAGAGAGACAGAAATTTGTTTTTGCTCAAACTTAAAATCTCGACATTTCATGACATTCTAAGCCTATTTGAACAATAAAAAATAAAAAAAAAATTTTTGTCGTTATACTTCCACTGGATGTGGAAGAAACAAGCGTTATTGATTTTTGTATTAAAGAAATATGATTAGTGCAACATTTTGAGATTTTACTTTAACGAAAATACTAAAACGCAAAAAGGAACCAAGCCATGTTTTACTCAAAAAAAGGTCATAAAATAAAAAAAAATGCCAAAAATATAAAGAACTAAAATCTGCAATGGGTTATTTATCGTATATGAGCAGATAAAAATCATTAATTAAAAAATTCCCGTTATAGGTATTGCATAACTTTAAACCGCTTTTTCTCAAGAAATGCAAATTGTGGATTGGTTCCATTTTGCATAACTACGTCTATATATCATGTGACGGAATCTAGCCTCATCGTCGGCTGATTGGTCAATGATATTCTGGAGCGTTAAATGACCGACTCATTCTACGCAAGCGCACTCTCGGTTATAGAAGTTGAATCTGCGAAATAACATCGCCCTTTTATCATTGCAGGCAGGTTGTCAAAGCAGGAGCAACAAATGACGGGTGTTATATGTTAGGTCTAACTACGTATTAAAAATTAATGTTATATAATACATGTACTTACACTACAAAAAGAACGGAAAATAATAATTACAGTGAATGTGAATTAATATTTTGTGCTGACAAAGTGGATTTTTTATTAAAAGTTCCTTTCAGTACATTAAATTACTATAACAAATTGTTTGTAGAAAGTTTAGATAAACCGCTGCCAAGTTTAACGTCCCTAATATGTTATTCTGTAAAGCAAAATCGGGTATTCAACTTAAGCTGGTATAACAAAATGTTCTTAGTTGACAGGAAGCCAGGAAAGAAATAAATCATTTTGCTTTACTTTTTTCTGGAGAAAATTTGATGTGGATGTAGCATTACAGGAATTTTGATTACTAGAAAAATACGAAGACCTTAAAATTTCAGAAAAATTGCCGACAATAGAGATTTCAATCAAATTAAATAAAAAAAATGGCAAATACTCTTAAGACATTGTACTTTAGAGTAGTGCTGCAGCAAAGTGGCTTTGGACTAACCCGAGGACTAACCTAACCTAAAAATCGCAGATATTACTTCCACATCCAGTGGGAGTATAGAAACGACAAAAAATTTTTTTGAAATTTTATTTTTCAAATAGGCTTAAAATGTCATGAAATGTCGAGATTTTAGGTTTGAGTTTAGGTCTGTCGGTCTGTCTGTAACTTTTTTGTGCGCACGATTACTCTGGAACCGTTTAAGATATCGACTTGAAATTTGGTACACATATATGTATTTTAACGAGATCTGGAACTGGGTTTTCATCTTATTCCGTTGAATGGTTGTGGGGTAAATTGGGGTAAATGGGGGTAAATAGGTAAATCAAGCAGGTAAGAGTCCATAAAATTGGTGTTTAGTATATACAAGAAAAGCTAATTTCTCAAAAAAATTTTAGCATTAGCCACCAGGGGGTAAAAAAAATTATTTCATCGTAGATGATCATTCAAAAGCTTATTTTAAAGAGGAAGATTAAATTATGTATTTATTAGAAATAAATTAAACATTTTTTTGAATCCTATACATAACCTCAAAATTTGCCAAAAAAGTCATTTTTTAAGCCTATTTGAACAATAAAATATTTCAAAATCCTGACATGATAGGCCAATTCTGAGGCCAGATTCGGATTTAGCGCAAAAAATTACTTCGGAAATTGGATAATGTTGGGGTTAAAACTGAATGAAGTAAAAAAAAATTGATGGCTTTGGTTCTTGTACTAAATCACATTTTTTTTCACCCCCTTTTATAATGGGGTGGGGGTAGTAATGGAGGTAGCTAATGCCAAAAATTTTTTTGAGACATTAGCTTCTCTTATATATACTAAATACCAATTATGTGGATTCTTACCTGCTTGATTTACCTATTTACCCACATTTACCACAATTTATCCCCCAACCGTTCAACAGAATAATATGAAAATATAATCTAGTTCCAGATCTCCTTAAAATACGTATGTGTATCAAATTTTTAGTCGATATCTTAGACGGTTTCAGAGTATTTAGTAAAAAAAAAATAAATAAAAAAGTAAAAAAATGTGATTTAGTATGTGTACAGTAACCAAAGGCCTCATTTTTTTTTTACTTCATTCAGTTTTAACCCTAACATTATCCAATTTCCGAAGTAATTTTTCGCGCTAAATCCGAATCTGGCCTCAGAATTGGCCCATCATGTCAGGATTTTGGAATGTTTTAAGTTACTTTTTTGGCAAATTTTGAGGTTATGTATAGGATTCAAAAAAAATTTCAATTTATTTCTAATAAATACATCATTTAATCTTCCTCTTTAAAATAAGCTTTCGAATGGTCATCTACGATGAAATAATTTTTTTTCACCCCCTTTTATAATGGGGTGGGGGGGGTAGTATTGGGGGTGGCTAATGCTAAAATTTTTTTTGAGACATTAGCTTCTCTTGTATATACTAAATACCAATTTTATGGACTCTTACCTGCTTGATTTACCTATTTACCTCCATTTACCCCAATTTACCCCACAACCATTCAACAGAATAAGATGAAAATATAACCTAGTTCCAGATCTCGTTAAAATACATATGTGTACCAAACAAGTCGATATCTTAAACGGTTCCAGAGTAATCGTGCGCAGAAAAAAGTTACAGACAGACCGACAGACCGACAGCCCGACACACATTTTTTTTTCTCAAACCTAAAATCTCAACGTTTCATGACATTCTAAGCCTATTTGAACAATAAAATTTTTTTTAAATGTTTTGTCGTTTCTATACTTCCACTGGATGTGGAAGTAATATCTGCGATTTTTAGGTTAGGTTAATCCAAAGCCACTTTGCCGCAGCACTACTCTAAAGTACAATGTCTTAAGAGTATTTGCCATTTTTTTTATTTAATTTGATTGAAATCTCTACTGTCGGCAGATTTTTGTCCAAAAAAGGACATATTTTTCCCACTGTGCGGCGCTTTATAAACCGCTCCCTCCCTCCTGTTTACTTACAACGGTTACCTCTTCATTTCAGAATATCACGAAACGACACTGAATATGATATCATTTAAAACAGATGGGGATTAAAAGGGTCATTCATTAAAAATATCGGTGACTATTTTTACTGGGTTTGTATTTTGCCACAGAATTTCGGATAATTATTATAGACGTAGAGATTATGACATGATAAATGATAAAGACTAGTTTAGGACAAAAATAAGAATAGAAAGATAAAAATATTTTTTAAAATAGAAACTGTTACAAGAACCAAAAGAAGTTTCGTCAATTATTAAGAAATAAATTATACATAAAAAACTATAATTAATTACAAAAAAATATGCAAATAACGGACATAAAGAATTATACATAAAATATGAAATACTACACAGGGTGTTTCTTAATGACGTACTAATATTTCAGGGCGTGGTTTTTTAGGTAATTTTATAAAGAACAGTACATATGAACATATGTCAGCAGCCGTTTAAATTTTTTGCTACAGGGTGTTGAATTTTTTTTAATCGTTATTTTTTATTGTCTCAGAAATTACTTATTATTTTCAATTTTGGTATGTGTAAAAAGGTTTACTTAGTTATAAAAGTTATTTTATCGCTCCACCAGTGGCGTCCCTGCAAACATGTCTTCTGATATTTTTTACCAAAAAAGTGATACGCCACTGACATTTTTCCATGTGGATAATGTTTTGATTAGTCTGATCAATTCTACATGAAAACAGTTTCTTGCGTTTTTCTCGTCGACGCATAGTCCTTGATTAAAACAATTAAACTCAAATTGAAACTAATTATTATTATACATTATATTAATGATAAATTTTGTTTTATAAAAATTGTTGGAAATGGCCAACTTCACTTAATAGCATGCTTCCGCCCGTTTTCGCATCAGACAACGTACTCGTTCAAATATTCCCGAAGTATTCCGTATTGTTTCACATGAGCCAACTAATCGCTCTCTTAAATTTTCTAAAGTGAAATCCAAACTATTGAGATCGGGGGACTTGCTCGTCATTGCTGAGGTCCTCCGCGACCTATCGAACGATTAGGATAAACCTCATGTAAATGGTCGCGAACAATTACACTGAACTGAACAGGAGCTCCATCGTGCATGTACCACATTGGATTCCATAACGCAATCGGTACACCTTCAAGCAACACAAGTAATTTTTCTTGGAGGTAAGATTGTCCATTAAGGCGTCTTGGCAGAAACAAAGGGCCTGTAAGATTATTACAGTAATTCCTACCCATCCATACATTAACCGAAAATTGCTCTTGGAAATGAGTTACAGTTATGGCATGGGGGTTTTCGTCCGCCCACACATGATTATCACACATTTTGAATAGCATTCCTAGAAAAATTTTCTTCGTTTATGAACATAATTTGTGACTGAAACTGCGGATTTAGTGTAACATTCTGAAGGTACCACTAACAGAAGTTTACAAGCTATGGAAAATCCCTGGGAAGTAGTGCCTGTACTCTTAGAATATGGTACGGATACAACAAAAAATCATCCAAAATTCGCCAAACAATTTGATGACAAATATTCAGAGCTCTAGCAATCTTCCTCGTACTCGTCTCAGAATGTTCGTTGATTTCCTGCAGCACCGCTTCCTCAATTTCGGGTGTTCTGACAGTTCGAGTCTACCTTCTGCAGTATCTTTTTGGAAACTACCAGTTTTACAAAGACGGCGATGAATAGTCGAAAAGAATCGACTATCTATGGTAAGACACGATTAGAATATCTTTCCTGGTAAATACTTCTGGCTTTTGTTGCATTTCCATCTGCGAGATCATATACGTAATGCATTGTCGTTATTACCGCATTCGTATAATTCACCAGATTTACTGATATATTTGAATAAAAACAGCGAAAACATAAAATAGATTCAATGAAACACTAACAATTTAAGAAATAGTATGATGAGATGGTTTTGAACACTAACTACTTACTTTATGTCAACAAATATTGTTTTTATAATGATGTTTATATGTGGAATTATATCCTATTAACGCATACCAAAATTGAAAATCAAACCTAAGGTATTTTCTGATACATTAAAAAAATAACGATTAAAAAAAAAGTTCAACACCCTGTAGCAAAAAATTTAAGCCGTTGCGGATATATGTTCATAATATGAACTTTTCTTCATAAAATGACCAAAGGAATCACATTCTGAAATATTGGCATACCAATAAGGAATACCTTGTATGTATGCACAATACGCGTATACATACATAATGAAGTAAAGCCTAATATAAGGACTAGTTATGAAAATTCTATTGTTTTTCTAATTTGTTGGCTTTGGGATAAGCCTATTCAGCCACGATTAATTTATTGTTGTATTCTAACCTAACACAAGACCAAAGAAGCAGACAGTACTTGCAATAAACAAAGGAGAGTAGACGGAGACACACTTCACACCAAGGTACCGTTCAAGGCGACTTCTTTTTTTTTTTCTTCAAAACAAGGTAAGCAAAGGTAAATGGCACAAAGGAAATATATGGAAACTACAGATAAACTGAAATTACCTCATTATATTTTATCTTAAACGATCATTCCTGACGATAAGGTAGCAAGATACAGCATGCATTGTGGCAACGGAATATTATTATTTATTAGTTCTTGCTTTAATAAGGTGATTGTGAATTGTAGTGGCACTGAAATATCCAGTGATTTATATCATCAAAATTTCAATTCTATCCACTTCGCTGTTAGTGCTTTAGACCGGGGTTAAGTGAAACATAATGGCTAGTCGCTGTTATCACGACGGAATGCTAATCTTAACTGAGGCAGATGGCAATGTCGCAAGAAATGGTTGTTGTCTATTTGTGCCAGACTCGGACCGGACCGGCGATTTACCGACTAAAACTCCGTGGGCCGATCAACATTGGGGCCGGCGCACGATTTTTTGTGATTTTCTCCCCCCTTCCCCCCGCTCATAAATTTTTATTTCTGAAGAGTGAAAAAATTTGTTTTCTATTTTTCCGCCCGTTCTTCAATTTCTATTTTCGAGGGAAATTTTTTTTGGGAGCGCAAAAATTTCCCCATTTGCCTTGAGTGAGCAACGCCAACGCTAAGTTTCCAATTCAGCTACGTAGCTCCCGGATTATAAGTACTGATAGTGTAAACTTTAAGGCTAAAAATTATAGTTCTCTTATTAGTTAATGTGTATGTCTTATTACTAGTCCAATGCAATTAGGTTTATACCTCGGAACCCAGCTATAGTGAATGGATTTTTTGTTGAATTTCTTATGCCATAAACTAAAAAGTTTACCCATTGAAAATTATCGCAATTTCGAAAATCCGTGAATTAAAAAAGATTAAAATTTTTATAAATTTCAACAGAAAATACAATTATCGAAATTTTTAAATATTTCTTTTAAGAAAATAATGATTGTTATAGTTTTCGAGGTTGTTTATAAAGAATTTGTAAAAGAAATGAAACTTTAATCTATAATTTTTAAAATCTATATTGTCGCATTTCCAGCTTTTTATTTTTAAGGGTTTAAACCAACCCTAAAAACTGAAAAATTAATTACTCTTCTAATTTTAAGATTAAATTAACGAAAATCCACAGACTTATATTTTTGAGGTCGCTGAATATGACTATGAGATCAAAGCTTATGAGACGAAAATATCAAGCGTTGAAATCACCCTTAAATACTGAAAAATTAATAATTCTAGAATGTTGCAAATAAATTCACGAAAATCCATATACTTATGATTTTTAGGTCGCTGAATATGATTTTGAGGTCTATATTTATAAAAAAAAATGATGAGTTAAAAATGGTCACAAGAGTATAGTAATATGTCTAGTTTTATTAAAAACAGATTGTTATAAATAAATCAAATTAATACAATTAAGTAAACTAATTAAATAACATTTTTAATCTGCACTCTAAACATGCTTTTTCTGCGTATTCTTCGAAAAATAGACGGCCATTGCTCGTTTCTCTACCTACTATAGACATTTAAAATGCGCGTACAAACTGAAAAGTTTCAACATTATTTCAAAATGTCATATCTCAGTTTGTCGTAGGAAAGAAAAATGAAAACCCAAACTCTTCATTTCATTCTTACATCATGTTTTTATCAATCTTATAGTTTTTGAGATATTTCAATTTTAAATAGATAATTTTCTTGCGTACGCGCTCATCTTTAAACCTTTATATCTCTGGAACAGTTTGTCATAGGAAAGTAAAAAAAAACAAACTATTCGTTTCCTTATAAGCTTCATTTTTGTATCCTTACTATTTTTTATAAAAAAAATATTTTCTGAACAATTTCCAAAAACCCGAATTTTTTCAGAAAATTATGAGAATTATAATTATTGAAGATGGATACAGAATGAAAAATAATTGTTTTAAAAATTCTAAAAAAATTGAGCATGTTAGTAATAATATGCATTAACAATATGTAGAAGGATTTAAAAAAAAATTGAATTAATAAGAAATTAGAGCAATAAGACTAAAAAAAATGGCGCCTAAATTGTTAAATGCGCCACTTTTTTATTTGTAACTTTTTTAGTTTTCATTATAAAAGGTCGTCATACGCCTCAATCGAAGGAAAATTTTTAATTTTTACAAGAATAACAATTTTTCTCAGTTATGTGTAGTTTTGAGTAATTTTAGATTTTAACTTCGTATATTTTTTCTGAACGTTTCGGAGCCGTTTTGAAAATGCCATTATTTCCAAAATTAAACATCGGAGAAAAAAAAAGAAAAAATCATTCGATTTGTTTTCGTAAAATCTTTTTAATTTTGTATCCTTACATTTTTTTGAAAGTCCACATTTTTCGTCTAATTTAAAAAAAAACGTCTAAGAATACTGATTTTAGGTGGTGAATACTGCAATTTTCAGTTCGCAATATCTCGAAAAATATGCACTTTAGCAAAAAAGTGTATAAGATCTTTCTTTCTTATAATTTGATACTCTATCAGATTATGTATATTTTTTGTTTTTTTTTGCGGCAACCCCTAAGAAGAGGTGGGAACCACCCCTAACCAAAAAGCAGGAAAAATGACAATACAGATTCTTATGTATACTTTATGAAACACGTTGGAGAAAAAAATTTTGAAATTCATTACATCGTTTTCCGGCCAAGATTTAAAAGCTTCACTTACTGTACTAGTCATTTATTTCGATTTTTGGAGCTTCTGCCATCTTCAAATTAATTTTAGAAAGTTTCATTTTTTTACAAATTCTTTATAAACAACCTCGAAAACTATACTAATCATTATTTTCTTAAAAGAAATATTAAAAAATTCCGACAATTGTATTTTTTTGTCGAATTTTAATTTACGGATTTTCGAAATTGAGGTAATTTTCAGTCATTTTTCATTTATAATGACTAATTGCACTGGACTATACAATACATATTCCTAAACTGATATTAATTACATTTAGTGTATTTATTCAAATTGATTCAATAAAAATTAAATTATCGATGTTGTCAATCCCAATCGAGTTCTCCAGAAAATAACATTTATTCGTCTCGACTTTTAGAAACGAGACAGATAAATCGAGTAATTTATACTCTGGAAAATACCAGTATTAAATGTTGGTCAAACATTCACGCATTTTTTTTATCACGAAAACGGCGGCAACTCATATTCGAGCGACTTTGAAAACACACTGGCGTTGTCTAGAACATACTATGCCTACAAATTTCTAATTAAGTAAGAATTTCGTCTGCTTGTCTGTGATATCTAATTTCCTTGAGCTAAGTTATTTTGCAAATAAAACTCCAGTAGAGTTTAATAACATACGTCATCATATGTGGTAAGAAACTTCAAAGGTTCAGTTTAATATTGGCTAACACTCTAACCCGAGGCAGACGAAATGTCTTGACAAATGGTGACACTTATAGGGTAATATATTCAAATTATGTACAAAATCTTTCGCCACCTTAAACACGAGACTCATAAGGGGAGTTTTTTCTTCGTTAACGGGTGTAACAAGGGAATACTATATCATAAGTATAAAATGTCGTTATTTCTTTATCATGTTTCTCGTTGTAAAACATGAAAATAAATAAAAATAAATTTATTCAGGCATGAAATTAATATTGCCAGAACTAATTCGTAATAAGCCGAAAAAGGTTGGATAACATTCCTAACACCTTTGTAAATAACAAACTGAAAGTAGTAAAGGGAGCTGAAATCTACGGTGTGACGTTGCTCCTGAAGTAGTTTCCACAAAACCCAAACACTTGAACACTACACTCAAATAATATCACTCGACTGGCGTTTCAAGAACCATGTTGACATCATCTGGATATTATTAAAATTCAATCATCTCTAGATGATTGACGATTACTTCAGAAGCAGCGTCACACCGATGCATAATGGGGCTTTTCGTAGTTAGTAATCCCAAAAACGCCTAGAGCCTATCAAAGTTGACCAACACAAATAATTCTTTTTTTTAAATGTTCCTTAGATAATTTCTAAATGATTCCTCACGAGCTTTTTTGAAAAAAAGTTACTCTGCATTAATAGCAGTTTGGTTTACATTTTGATTATTGATGTAAGAAATTGCTTTTTTTCTGAAACCTCTAGTCCAGTCAATGAAAGAGTTGTAGAGAACATTTTGGAGGGGAGAATTTTTTTCCTCAGGAATGTGTTGGGGGTAGTCAGGAGGTAAACATACTAAAAGTCCCCGCCCCTAGCCCCTCCGCTTCAGTAGGAGAGGGGGTGGAAAGGTTCCTTTTTTCGATTCTTCGCTTATAACTCAGAAACGATGCATCGTACGAAAAAAGGTAATCTATGCAAAATTAAACGTAATTAAATTTCCCACAAGAATGTTTATATTCATTTTCTTCCCATGTGTTATATTCTACGAGATATTCGCCAGCAAAAATCGATAATTAAAAAAAAATCAATTGTGTACCTTGAATATTTCTATCAAAGCGGTTTACCGTGGTCTGCTAATAAATCACAGTCACAAAACAATCTTTATTTTACAACACTCGACGTATTTACTAACGTAATATTTTGTCGAAGTCTAGACATTTCCTTAAATATACAGTGTGACTCACTTAAACTTATAACTTTTTCATTTTGTTTCCGATTTGAATCAAATTTTATTCAAGTATAGAACAAATTAGGATCTACTTATGACCAGAAAATCATTCACCTCTTATAAAGGTAAAGCTACCTGCGGTACCAAAATATGAGGAAAAAGATTAAGAATCATACTGATTTTTAATCTTACGAACGATGAATTTTACGTAGCCACCACAAATTGCGGAAACTGAGGACCCCATTTGCCAGATGAGCTTATGTATGAGATATCCCTCATCAATAACCAAATCAAATTTTGGTGTATGTACGCTTGTGGCGCCGCGCCGATTGGATGCATTTTTTAGAACTTCTAACATTCAAAATGTTTTATTTTTTACAGCATATTTGCCTTTTGGGCATTCATTGATTGGACTACTCAGTGAAATCAATATTATTGAGCGGGAGCTAGGCGGCTTTTTCGGCAGCTCATCGTTTTATGAACTTTGAAATATTTTTATGGTTTAATGGATAACGATTCATAAAATCGACTTCTGGCGGGGCACCTTCTGTCAGGAGCGTCACGAACACTGTTTAAAAATCAGTGAAATCATGTCATCGTTACAAGGCTTATTTTTTTTTGTGTGTACACATTTTATATTTAGAATGAATAAAATATGATCGCCAGAAAGTGTGAGCCGTCAGGAGGCGCAGCCAGAAAGGTAATAATGATACAATACATCTGAGGCACGGTACGGAGTCAAGTTAGCCGAAAGTGTTAAATTCCTGTATATTTAAGAGCCTATTGTACTTTTGTTAACACTAAGAACTTTACGGGGAGGCTATTCTATTGTTGAAGGAGCTTATATTTACGTTTTAAAAAGAAGCCAGAACTTGTAACGATGAGTTTAGAGTTCTGAGATGAAATATGCAAAGAAAAATCCAATTTTCTTCAAAAATCCTAAACATTTTCTTTCTGGCTAGCCTTACTGACGGGAGTTTCTTTCTGGGAATTTTTTTCTGTGTTCAAAACATTTAAATAAACATGCTCAACCTTAAAAAAGTTTGTAACGATGATGTTATATAACTCCGTTTTTTTACCTCTTTGACCTTTCTGGTTGCGCCCCTGATGGCCCACACTTTCTGACGATCTTATTTTATTCATTCTAAACATAAAATGCGTACACACAAAAAAAATTGGCGTTGTAACGATGATATAATTTCACTGATTTTTATATCTTGAACCATGGCCAACTCGACGAGCTGACATATGCCAGAAGTCTATTTTGTCGTTATTTAAGTTCGATGGAATTAATCAGCGCATAGAAAATGCTTGTAACGGTGAGTGTCCGAAAAAGCCACTTAGCTGCCGCACCATTATAAGCAATAAGAAATCAAAATAAAGCTATAAAAAATTCATTTACATATAAAATTTACACTAATCTTTTAATTTAAAATGAAATTATTTGTATTGGTTAACTTTGATAGGCTCTAGACGTTTTTGGGACACACATGCTGATGAAAAATTTGGTTTATGTAACTTAAAAAAATATAAAAGAATCTCTTACAAAATAATCTTGCTAACTGCTCATCCATCTGGAAGAATCAAAAGAAAATTTGGGCTCTTTTATGGAAGAATCTTGCTAACTTTCTCATCCATTCGAAGAAACATAAAAAGAAAATTGAACCCCTTGCAAGGAAAACTTGCAATCCTAATAGCCCGGGAGGCAGCGACTTTTTGGAGCTAGTCATTTTATTAAGGCTGATTTTCACATATGTTGTAGTTTATTGCGTGTACATCCGCGGTGGAGAAAGCTACGAGAACGCCACCCACGCGTAAAAAATTTATTAAAATAAAAAAATTACCATCAAAGTTGAAATTTTGTATGTTGTCTAATAATGTTAAAAAGTGATAAAAAAGCATAATCAGCTGTTAAAATGACGGTAGATAATACGTCCGCTGCTCATACAGTGTGTCCCAATTAAGGACTAGCCACCCCCGTAATATTTTTATTTATAAAATGATTTTTATGTTTTTTTTTAATATCTATATCTCGCAAAAAGGCATTAGAAACATGTTATATTAACTCCAGAACTCAAAGCCACGGCCAGCTACGACCATTGTTTAAATGCGAAATATTGAGAAGTACTGTTAGGGATTTTCTTTTTAGAATAGTGGAACGGATTCTAATTTAGAACTATCTATATACCTATTGTACCAATTTTTGCCGCGATAGTAATACAGAGTGGCTCAAAACAATAAGTTTTTAAAATAACACATTACTTTTGTATTATTTAAATTATTTATTGATAAAATTATCATTATTATTACTTACATTTTTATTTATTTTGAAACTTTATAAACAATTACCATAAACCTGTAAAAAAATTTAGATTTTAGATTTATAAGAACCTGAGCGGTTTGTGTTATTAAAACTTAGCGTGGAAAACAAAAAATATTAGTTGAAAAATGGCTGTCTCTGACACTGTTTGACTATCATCTTAGTTCTTTGATAAACGACTAAAACAACTTAGTGATTACGTATTTTATAATAATGGCTCAGTATTCTTTACAAGAGAAAGTGGAAATTGTGCGATTAGTTAATTAATTAATTAATTAATTGTGCTAAGTTTTAATGACACAAACCACTCGTCCTTACAAATCTAAAAATTTAAATTTTTTTACAGGTTTATGGTAACTGTTGATAAAGTTTCGAAATAAATAACAATTTAAATAATAATAATGACAATTTTATCAATAAATAATTTAAATAATACAAAAGTAATGTGTTTTTTTACTTCAAATTTCGTTATTTTAAAAACTTATTTTTATTGTTTTTGGGTCACTCTGTATTACTATCACGACAAAAATTGGTATAATAGGTATATAATAGGTGATGCTAAATTAGAATCCATTCCAATATTCTAAAAAAAATCCCTAACAGTACTTCTCAATATTTCACACTTAAACAATGGTCGTATTTGGCCATGGCTTTGAGTTCCGGTATTAATATAACATGTTTCTAATGCCTTTTTGCGAGATCTACATATTAAAAAAACATAAAATTCGGTTAATAAATAAAAATTTTACGGGGGGGTGGCTAGTCCTTAAGTGGGACACACTGTATATAATATGAGCAGCGGACGTATATCCACCATCATTTTAACAGCTTACAACGATTTTTTATCACTTTTTAACATTATTAAACAATGTACAAAATTTCAACTTTGAAGGTAAATTTTTTATTTAAATAAATTTTGGGTGGCATTCTCGTAGCTTCCCCCACCGCGGGTGCGCCAGCTGACCACCGTTTCTTGTATGTACACGCAATAAACTACTACATAATTATGTGAAAATCAGCCTTAATGGTATGAGTCCCAAAATATGTCGCTGTCTCCCGGTCTATAAGGTTATGAAAATAATCGTTAGAAATGTTAGAATATCATATATGAAAACAAAATAATAATTTTAGATTTAATATAACATACACCAAGGGGCTTATGGGAGTACGATCAGTTTCGATAAAGCTTATGGCATGATGCCTTAATGCATAATGCAGCAATAATCATATAAAAAAAAACTATAGGAATAAGATACACTTGTTTTTGCGAATCACCAAAAAAACAACACAGACATACGCAGTTGCTTTTGAAATTCATTTAGGGACTTCAAACTCACGCCGTTGTTTTGGTTAAATCCCAGACGTAGAAGAATTATCAAATCACAGTATAATCTTCCCAGGAAACATTTATAGTCAGAATTACCTCAATTCGACCTACTATTAAGTCAGAATATTTAGATTACCAATTTAGCGATGAGCAAATTTACCTCAAATTGTCTACAGATTTACCAATGTGGGGGAGAATAGGCGAGCAAAGGCATTTTGTTCAATGAAATGTTACGTAGCCCTATTAGGGTCGGTTTTATAGGTTCAGATTAAACTAGAATTTAACTAGAAGTTTCACCTAGAGGTTTAAATTGGAGATTTTAGTGTTTTGTAAGCGTTTGTCAAGATCGTCAGTGTTATTGTTATAGAACCTCCCAGAATCGACCTAAGTCGAAGAATAAATAAAAACTTCGACTTAGGAAAAACTGTATCAAAAGACAACTAATTCAGAGCATAACATATTTAAGGGATCAGCGCCGAAGATTGGCACAAAAGAACCCATACACGCTCACAGCAAAATAAGACACAACAAGGCGCACAATTCAAAAGTACGCCAAAAATTTCACATAGTAATTATTTTCTTTGTGGACAAGGAAAAAAAATATTTACTAAGTGAAATTAGACACAATCAATAATGTCAGTCATTCTCATATCAAAAAATGCCAGCACTTTTGAATTACTCCCACGAAGGCTTTTCAGATTTGTTTATTAAGTTATGTAAAATTAAATTATCTTTTACAACTTTTTGAGATATTCGCGATTTTCTTAAATGTTCTAGAATTTTTAGTAAAAATTATCAACGTAGCCATGATTAGAAACAATCATCCATGTCAGTCATTCTATTATGTCAACGTGCTGGCAATTTATATACATATAAGGACATAATTGTTTTAATTTGTCTTCAATACCGAGCATTTGAAAAAATTCTTCACTGTGGTCAGTTTTTTTGATGAGACCAGTCATGGCTCAACGTGTGCCGTGTTTACTGTCAGCAATTTATTAGAAGTAAATATTTCTTTACAGCTGTCTCTGCGTTTTTTTTTTTAAATATTTCTTAAGCAACGTTTTTGCAAGATAAGAATCCGCTGTATTTCTGCAGAGTTTCCCCAAAAAATTATGCCATATTTCATTTTTGAGTGTACATATGCATGATAAGCTATTAATGCTTCTTTTTGTCCAACGTTATCCGAAATTATTTTTATTGCAAAGCAGTATCTGGCCATACTCTGTGCAAGTGCCTCAATATGAACTCCCCAGTCAAGCCTATGATCAATGTGTACACCTAGGAAGGAAACACTATTTTTAGTTTCTATTTTATTTGTTTCAAAATATATGTTAAAAGTATCACTAGGTCGATAGCTAAAGTTTACAATTTGTGTTTTTTCAATATTTAGTAATAAATTATTGGCCGAAAACCAGGCATCCATTAAGCACATTGCATTGCTTACACTTTGTTGGCTAGTAACTATATCTGGCTCGCTAAAGATCAGTGACGTATCGTCTGCATACATTACCAACGACTGCTCAACAGTCCTTGGTATTTCATTTGTATATAGAATATAAAGCAGCGGCCCCAAAATGGATCCCTGTGGAACACCTTTCTTTATTGTTATAACATTCGATTTTAATAATTCATTATGTTTATCCATTTCGACAACACACTGCTTCCTATTACTTATATACGATCGCATTAGACCCAACGCCACCCCTCTAATGCCATACAACTCCAACTTTTTACATAGAATCCCATGATCAACACTGTCAAAAGCCTTCGTTAGATCAATGTTAAAGTTTTTTTGTTGTCATTTAATGATTCAATTATTTTTAACATAGCCTGGTATATGGCCCTTATTGTTGATTTTCCTTTTCTAAATCCATTTTGATATTCGGATAGTACATGATTTTTCTCCAGAAAGCTCATGACTCTATCATATATAATTCCCTCGAAGACTTTACTGATGTTCGATAGAAGAGAGATGGGCCTATAATTTTTTAGGTCATCTTTTTTACCTTTTTTATATATGGCTTTAACATATGCAGTCTTGAGTCTTTCTGGGAAAGTACCATTGTTGAAGGCTAAATTTATTATATGGGCAAGAGGGGCCGCTATTAAGTCACATACTTCTTTTAGCAAAACTACTGGTATCTCGTCCTCGCCTACGGACTTTTTATTTTTTAGTTGCTTTATACTTTGGGAAACCTCGCAAGGATCAACATGATAAAGAAAAATACTAGTTGCACAACTTTTAATAATATTATAGTCAACATTATTTTTTGCATTTGTGTCTTGACATGAATTTACAAAATACCTATTTGCCTCATTTAGTACCTCCAGCGAGCTGGAATCTGTGTTTCTGAAGTGATTCAGAATTGTATCTTTAGTCGTTTTAGAGTTTTCCGCTGTTATGTTTTCTATTAAAGACCATGTGGCTTTAGTCTTATTTTGCGCCTTTGAAATATATTCTTTATTTGATAACCTCTTTGCATGTTTAATAACTTTTCTTAAAATGTATGCATATTGATTATAGGTTTCTTTGTTTATCTGACCTAACGTTAACCGTTCATATAGTAGACGCTTGTTTTTACACGAGACCCTTATTCCACTTGTTATCCATTTTTTTGTACATTGGTTATTGCTATTTACTCGACATTTTTTTATAGGAAAAACTCTATTCATTACGGTTGTAAGTTTATTTATAAATAGGTCATATGCATTATTTGTATCATTTGAGCTGAGGACAGATTCCCATTGCACATACTGCAGCTCATGGCGGTATTGTCTGAGCTTATTCATTGAAAAAATCCTTTTTTTAATAAAATCCCTTTCTATATTTTCCTGCATTTTGTTATGAATAGTTATCAATTGTGAATAATGGTCTGATAGTGCTGAATTTAAAACTACAGAGTTTTCAAAGTTATTAAAGTTTACAAAAATATTGTCCAAGAGTGTTGCTGACTTTTTTGTTACTCTTGTGGGCTGAAAAATGGTTTGCGTCATGTTATATGCATTTAGCAAATCTAAAAATGCCTTAGTTTGACAATTATTTTCAAGCAGGTTTATATTGAAGTCTCCAACAAGAATTACCTTATATGTTTTATATTTTAGTTGTATTTTATCTAAGATATCACTCATCTTCTCTATAAAGACATCAAAATCCCCTAAATTTGTTCTATAAATAGATAATACAATGATTTTCTTTTCCTTACTTTCTACACATGCACATTCTATCTGTCCTTCAACACTGATTTCTTTTATGGCTGTCACTTCCACAAAATCACTATCAGTTGAGAAGATACAGGCCCCCCCCATGAGACATGTTCTTTCTTGAGAAAGACGAAATCATATTGTATCCCTCTAGCTTAATAAACTTTTCTTCCTCTATGTTTAACCAATGCTCAGTTAAACATACCAAGTTGGGCTTTTTTTCAAATGTATTGAGATATAGGTCCATTTCTAATATTTTGTTTCTTATACATTGGATGTTTTGATGCATGATACTCAATTTTAGATCAACATCACTATAATTTTTATTACTATTTTTCTTAGGTGACGAGTATTGAAGTTTGCTACCTTTTAGTGAGGAACCATCTGTACTTCTACCTGCGATAGCATCCTCCTCTTCGTGAAAAACTGCGACACTAGGGCTCCATTCGGCCACATCTCTCTTCTCCAAGCTTTTTTGAAATTTTCCTGCATTATTGAAACCTTCATAGAGGCATATAATTCAGGACGTTTAGAAGGGTGATTTTCACAAATTGCCTCTGGAAAATTCTCCCTAAGCATTTCCTTCATGTCTTCTGGCTTTGTATTAGGTTTTAATCTAGTTATATGTAGCGAGATATATTTTGGTACTGTTTGAATTTCCAGGTTTTTATCATTATTGCCTCCTACAACAAATTTCCGATTGCGTCGATGTTTGACTTTTTCCCATTGATTTTTCATCTCAGTATTGTCACTAACTTCTGCTTGATTCAAGTTCTGAATTTCACGCATTTTATTTGCAGTTTGGGCCTGAATTATTGCCGCTGCTACTTCATTTGGATGAATAACTCTTGCACCCTCATTTTGAATATTGCTGCTGGCAGTGCTGGCCGTCATTATATTTGATTGAACATTGACATTTGAGTTGGGCTTTTTGATATTTTTATTGGCACTACTGACCGCGGTATTATTTGAATGCTTCGATTCATGAGCAGACTGGATTGTTTCATTACGATTACCAAGGGGAGGCCATGTCTGACCTTGGGCATGGTTTTGTTTTGTATTTTGTATTTGTATTCCTTCTTGAGCATTGTTGATGTTAAAACTTTTTTTATTCGTCTTTTCATGTTCTTTTTTATTTAGATTTTTAACATCTTCTAGTTTTTCTTGCAGAAAACCAATTTTATCTCTGAGGAGATCACAGTTTTCTTGTAGAATAATGCATTTGGAGTCCATTTCTTTAACTAATTGCTTCAGCAGAATATTTTCCGCCTCAAACGGATTTAAGATGGCGTTTTCTTTAACTTGACCTTCACTTGCTTTATTTTTCACTTCATGCCGGCACGTTCCGCTTTTCAATTGCGCTGACTGTACTAAACATGCTGGGTGGAAAAGTTCTTCACATTTTTCACATTGTACGTAATTTATAACTGTTTTTTTGCAGTATTTACATTCACTTTTACTTCCTGCATTTGCATACGACACATCGCCTGCCGCCATATTGTACTATAAATGGTCTATATAGAAGGATCCACTGAGTCTCAGATTGAGGGTTTTCAAACAAAGATCCGCTGATAGATGTATGGTTTGCAATCGCTTATACAATAATTTGCAACGACTTAGTATTGAAGCTCGGGTTGAGATTTACTTGGGCACGAGTATCTATATTCCTTATAGATCTCGAGTATGCTTCCAACACATCGATGCTGCAGGATTTTTTTTTAAATGTTTTACGCCGGTTTTCAAACCATAAATCGCCCTATAATCCAGGATTGAAGAGAAGTCCGTAGATTTTTCACATCTTTAGGAGAATCGGCTGTCAGATATCGCGAAAGTTCTCTCGATCCTGGTACCTTAAATGACGAGAATTTCGTTTATCTGACGTCCTTAACGAAAGTTCAATTCAACGATTTATACGGTTGTTTGTGCCAGTTCCTGAAGCTAACGGTTTTCGTCACGTATCCATGAAAGCCATATTTATATTTCCATGTAAGATGCGTCATGGAGTTTCTAATGCGCTTCTGAAGATTTTATTTTCCGATTAAAGAACTTATATCTAGATACATAACAGGCTATCTTTTCACTATATACCTTGTTTGCTCCTAACATAGTCACATTATATGTCCATTAAAAAGAATAGATGAACATCACATCCCATAGGCAAGTGGCGTTGTGTGTGTAGAAAATGTGTAGAATGGTAAATATTTTCATTAAAATGAATTATTGTAATTCCTGCATTACCGGCTCTTTATATAACGTGATGTAGGCATACTATATTACAGTAAGATAAAACAGTAAGATAAATATGTATTGAAAGGATATTAAAATTTAATTGCTATTTACTTTATAACTGTAAACTGAACTTCATCATGTTACGACTATGGAACGATCGATTTTCTTCTTTTCTAAACTGCTTTCTGCAAGCGGCACAGCACTTCACTATTTATTTGCACTAATTATATTGTCACTAAACTGTGTAAATATGAATAGAGAATATTATTTAGGTATTGAGCAAATCACAACTTAAAATAAAAAGACTTCTTCACCACATTTTGATCGAAAAACACGATAATCAAACTGAACCGATGGTGCCCGAATCGGTCGCGAACAGATCGACTAGCCAATCAAGAACTTATGGGAAGAAGTGCCTTAGATTGTGAATCTTTCGGGATTACACAAAGTAATGCCATTATGTATCTAGATATAAGTTCTTTAATCGGAGATTTTATTTAATTTCTCCAGCAGACAAGCGATAAGTATGGTGATTAGTACTGTGAGAAGATCCTTGATGATAAGATTCGTACCGACAAACGTTGGCCTTGGCGCGATAACTCGTCAAGAATTCATTGCGAGACATGTGACTCCATTCGCAAACGAACTCTATAATGACAACCCAGACGAACCGAAAGCTATTGTGACAGTTGATGGAACATACAGCTATATTGAAAAATCTGGAAATTACCGGAGTTTGCGGCAGTCTTATTCGGTTCACAAAGGGCGTCATTTAGTGAAACCGGTTGTGATGGTTGCACCCGATGGCTACATTCTTGATATTCACGGACCACACTTTGCAGATGCGAGGAACAACGATGCATCGATATTAATAGATCAGTTCGCGAAAGATATAAACAACATTAATGATTGGTTTCAAGATGGAGATGTTTTTCTTGTTGATCGTGGCTATCGGGACGCAGGTGCAGTTCAGTTTACAGAAGATGCATGGTGCACTGTCAAAATGCTACCTAATATGGAAGCTAATCAACGCCAATTTCTACTGAGATGTCTAACCCTGCAGGGCGGAAGCTCGAAATGGCCACGAGAAAATAATTTATAAGTTTTTGAATGGAACTATACCAAAGGCTCACGTCTTACATTTGGGAGATTTCTTCTTGATAACTGGAAGCTTGATAAATAAATATAGAGCGCCTTTACATATGGTAGGTAAAACTGCAGCCTTAGCTCGAGAGATTAGATTGATGATGTGAACGTGGTACAGGTGAGAGTTGAAGCTGAAAATCTCGCCAGAAGAAATGCAATCTGGGAACGTTTGGATCAGGGTACACGTTCCAGAGTTTCCTCGATTTGATCTCCCATATGTGCGTCTATTGACTCTTGGCCCATACCAAGTAGAATTAGCTCCTGCATATATCCATGATAACTTGGACCAGACCAATGACGAGGTATTTGAACTTGATAGGCTCAGAGATGAACCAGGTTTTTTTAGGTTCAGGATCTGTTCTCGACACAGAAATGCTACTCATTATCAGCTATGGATATCTTTCCGAATTGGCGAAGAAAAAAATGATAGAGAAGATGATGCAGTGGGGAATTGAGAAGACGATCCTATCTTAGGGTATTATTTCAAGGCTATAGCGAGGACTTTGGACTGTTGTGCACATGCAGCAAGTGTCCTATGGTTCCTAGGATGGGCACGACATCAACAATTTATAAAATACCCAAGTCGAGCTCTCCTCCATTTCATCCTGGATGCCGGCAATAGGAACGTTGATAGCAGGGGAGCAGCAATAGGAGGATTGATAGTGGATGTCGAAGAGTAGACATTAATAAAATGAAGAATAAAAGTTGTAAAAGTGCTTATGCTAGAGAAAAGAAAATTTAATTTTACATAACAAGATGTAAAAAATACAGGGTGTTCCATTTAAATTTAGAAAGTTTTTAGAAAGTCCTGTAAATTTGATAAAATGTAACGTGAAAAATGGAACACTTGGTATATTATTATGGAATTTATTTTCAATGTAGAGTGTATCTCGCCTTGTGTTCTTTCTACGTGCCAAAGAGCAAATAAGGATCTTCTACACGAAGAAAGTTATAACGGTTCTTGCAAACCGATACACTTGCCAATTTTTTTATAAAATATCAAATATATTAAAACCCTGGTAGTTTGGGACCTCCGACGTGTTGACATATTTGATCAAAGGCGCAAAATATAGAACAAAAATTCAGCCAATTTAACGGAAGTCACTTTTATATAAGGATTTGTGCGGGGTCCTTTAGTTGCAAACAAAAATTTTCTGTAAATATACCTTATTCACTTCTAAAAATTCGTGTTTTCGTGAAATAATACAAATAAACAAAAATACTTAAAAATATTATTTTTTTCAAGTGTAAAATAATCTAACAGCTTAATATGTCTAGCTGGATTCATAAAAGTAATTTTTCTACGACTGTTAAAAAACTGCTTTTTTTTTCATAATTTTAGTGCGTAAACATATATTTATGGTAATAAGTAAGAAGCGTTAAAAAACGTAAAAAGCGTTAAAAAAAGTAACATTATTTCAGTCTCTTTTATAGCCGGAGCCATGAGGGCATTAAAAACAATTGAAGTTTTGTCTCACAATCTTCGCTTTAGAAACGTCAAATTATGAATTTGTTTTGACGTTTAAGTTAATTTTGAAATGTATTTATATAAATATGGAAATTGAGCAGTCGTAGAAGAAATATTGAATGAAACACATGCATAAAGTCCTTTTTTTCACTCATGGGATTGCCGCACTTCTAGTGTTCGTGCGTCAAACTTCCCATTCGTGAAAAAGTACAACTTTATGCACTTACTTTATAAATTGCTATTATATTAAGTTTCTTAAAAGTATATTTTGTAAAACAATTTATTTGATCTTTAATGGTGCGGGAGCTAAGTGGCTTTTCCGGACACTCATCGTTACAAGCATTTTCTATGCGCTGATTAATTCTACCGAACTTAAATAACGACAAAATAGACTTCTGGCATATGTCAGCCCGTCAAGTTGGCCATGGTTCAAGATATAAAAATCAGTGAAATTATATCATCGTTACAAAGCCAATTTTTTTGTGTGTACACATTTTATGTTTAAAATGAATAAAATAAGATCGCCAGCAAGTGTGGGCCATCAGGGGCGCAACCAGAAAGGTCAAAAAGGTAAAAAAACGGAGTTATATAACATGATCGTTACAAACTTTTTTAAGGTTGAGCATGTTTATTTAAATGTTTTGAACACAGAAAAAAATTCCCAGAAAGAAACTCCCGTCAGTAAGGCTAGCCAGAAAGAAAATGTTTAGGATTTTTGAAGAAAATTGGATTTTTTTTCGCATATTTCTTCTCAGAACTCTAAACTCATCGTTACAAGTTCTGGCTCCTTTTTAAAACGTAAATATAAGCTGCTTGAATAATAGAATAGCCTCCCCGTAAAGTTCTTAGTGTCAACAAAAGTACTATAGGCTCTTAAATATACAGGAATTTAACACTTTCGGCTAACTTGACTCCGTACCGTGTCTCAGATGTATTGTATCATTATTACCTTTCTGGCTGCGCCTTGACGGCCCACACTTTCTGGCGATCTTATTTTATTCGTTCTAAACATAAAATGTGTATATACAAAAAAAATGAGCCTTGTAACGATGACATGATTTCACTGATTTTTAAACAGTGTTCGTGACGCTCCTGTCAGGAGGTGCCCCGCCAGAAGTCGATTTTATGAATAGTTATCATCCATTAAACCATAAAAATATCTCAAAGTTCATAAAACGATGAGCTGCCGAAAAAGCCACCTAGCTCCCGCTCTATAATCTTAATAATGGCGGAATAAATTGTAACATTAAATATGGAGTCTGTTACAAATGAGACTTAAAAGTCTGATAGATAGTTTTTGATAGTTTTCAATTTTGAACCTATGAGTGATGGGGACGAGCGTAGAGGCGACTTCAATGTGTCGATATTCCATTGAAGCAACGTCGAGCGCGGTTAGTACTTGGATGGGTGACCCATCTTGGGAAGTACAGCGTTTTCGTCCCTCCTTCTAGCAGCTTGTATATCAGTGTATATGCGGAAGCTACGTAATTTCAGACGAGGATTACGTAGTGGATATACCATCCTTCGGAGGGGATGTAAAGCAGGCGGTCTATTAAATGTTAGGCAAATAAAAGATCCCTACTCTTCTTAAGGGAAGAGGTACGGCAAAATTTCCAGATTGGGGGTAGCTCGTCTCCTGGCGTCGGTGATAGGCCCTGGTAGCGGAAATAGGCCGACGTTAAATAGTTAAAAAAAAAAAAACTATGAGTGAAGGAGGCTTCGGCGAGGCTCTGTGGGGGCCACATCGGAGCCTTATGGGGCCCTATTTTAGGGGCGGAGCACCTGCCCGAAGTCGCCCATTACCTACTAGTTACCTACCATGATTTATAGGCCATCAATTGCTATGTATCCTCACTGATGATCTCTCACTTTCATCCCTTCGCAGCGTTGTAAGATTGATTGGCCCCTTTTCCAGTGCATTAACCCATTTCTCTCCTACAGCCGCTGAGACATCCCTAGCGTCATCTAGTAACCAATCCTCAAACTCTGGATAATTATAAACACCTAATATAGAATGTAAATTAATCATGTACAATATTTATATTTTTCCGCAATTGTTAATAAAGTTTCTAACAAAAAAAATCCGGAGTGTAGGGATCGACCGCCGATCTCTTGACTTGTAAGCTATGATCTGTCACTTTGATCCCTTCGCAGCGCTGTAAAATCCATTCCTTCAGATTTAAGAAAGTTAAAAAAAAGTATAAATGAGATTTATTCGTTATGTTATTTATTCGTTATGTCTACAAAAAACATGTCATGCATTTTTTTGAAAAAAAGTTAAAGCTTTAAAAAGCTTTGTGATAAATTTTTATCTTCTAATGGTTATAACTTTTTATTTATTCAATTTCATGGAACTAGTTTTTTTCTCATAACATTTTACCTAACAGAAAAGAGATGTTATTTACATGATTTGTTCGATTAATGTTTTATAATAAATCGCCGTCATTGTAACAGAAATAAAAAAAGTCGAAAAAACTTTCGTTTTATTTTTTGTTGCGTCTTTGGATCATTGGGTATTTTTTGATATTTTACTTTTATTAATGCATTGTTGAAGAGTTATCTAAGTACGAAAATTAAAATCAGTGCCATTGAATTAGTGGTAATTTTTAAATTTAATTTTGAATATGCATATTTGGGGGTTTTCAATAAAAAATGAAAAATAGAAATCGAAAACTAAAATTCTTGCATATAAGTTAAAATAATTGCAAATTAGGTCCTTTAACACCTCTTAACAGGAATACAGCTAATTACCAGTAACCCTGTATTCAGACCAAAATTATCTTCAAAAGTAAATTAATATTAAACTGGTAACATTTAGGCGTTACAAGTTAACCAAATATACGTTGCACTCGGCACCGCTCGACAGTAACTTCTATTGTTATTATTTTGAGAGGGAATCTCAGACAGGCCAAGCCAATTACGGCATTCTTTGCTAATAATATTTCTTCCTTACGTCTTCCCTAATATGTGACGTGATTTGTAAGTAATTTCCAACATAATGTAATTACATACTTTGTTTCAGGCTGACTGTGAAACTGACAAACAGCGAAGTGAACCGTGCGTTCTCCCTCATATCTCACTGGCTCTGCTATGCGAACAGCGCTGTTAATCCCATTATATATAACTTTATGAGCGGTAAGTGTCTTCTTTTATTTCAGATTTAATAAATGCTTATGTTTTTTCTAATGTATCCAGGGCCGGTTAAACAAATTGGTGTAATTAATTTAACTTTATTGCAGATATTTCGTTATACTTAAAATATATATATTACAGTGTTTACTTTGAATTATAACAACTGCCTACAACATGAAGTAAAGCGCGTTAAAAGTGGAGCAAGAAATGAGCGACATTTTTATCAAACAAATGGCAGATATATTTATTGAAGTGGCACCGTTGTTGACTATATTCTACCACAGATCTTTATTTAAGATTTTTACGATTACCGCTTTAAAAAAATGAATAATTCCTTGTATTAATCCTATAGTCGACCAAATGTGACGAATGTATGAAGTTATCGCTTTGATATCTTATCATATGTTGAACTGCTGTGCAATAAAATTTAATAGCCGGTAGCCAGGCTGCCGGTATGATACAAAGGTGCTCTCTATATTACGTATACGACCTTTCATTGCTTATATACAAAAAGTAAAAACGAGCGGTGCTCACATACATGTATAAAATATTAACAGAAGTCTACAAAGAAAAAGGTCTTGTCCTAAAGTTCTGATCTAACTTTTCTGAATTATTTTGACAAGCTGAAGCCAATATTAACACAAAAAGTTTTTCTATCTTGTCAGTTTCCCTTTAGCACCCCCTTTTATCCTCTAAAAAGTTAAAAAATAATATTTTCCTTCATATAATGTGGGCCATTTTATTGAAGAATGTGTATTCCTACTCGTATCCTTTAATAATTTTATGGCCATTTCTCAATTTAGTCTATGGTCGTATAGCAGCTGCTCGAACTATTATCATTTAGTCTAGATAGCTGAAACTCATTCCCGATAATAAATTTTGAGTTATAAGGCGATAAAACTCCATATGGACGTTCTATTTAACTGCAATTTATTCCCTATTTGATAATTATGAAGGCATCTCAGTATCGTTTTATCTCTGTGCTTGCATAAAAATATCGAATTATTTTCTAGTAACTTTACGAATAGTTTTCGAACACTGTGAACTGTTCAATAGTATTGTTATTGAAATTATTGCGAGACATTATGAAATAATCAAAATATTGTTTTATTTTTACTATCGCTCATTTCTTGAAAAGGGTTGTGATGATAATAACCTTATAATTCTGATTTTGATTTCTATTTGAAAATGCCTCGCACTCAAAATCATCAGTCTTTTCTCTTGTTCTATAGTCAAGTCAATAATTAAAATCGCTTTATCCACGTTCTTAGACATTTTGATGATTAGGAATACACAATTTGTTAATAAAAGTAGGGTTGAGATCTACATTACATCGAAAAAATTTTCAACGTTAAAATAGAGATATAAAATGAAAGTTAAAACTTTCGGGCGGTAATAGCCTGCTAAATTAATTTCAAATAATTCCACCAATAGAAAAACTTTCGGATCATTGTATCATCGGATATCGGATGCATGAAAATCACCTAAAGATGTGAAAGAAGTTATTACGATATCCTCGTAAACTTAAGTTAACATAGAAAATAACAGCTCGTGGAAGTAGTATAGCCTAGTCTCCAGGAGTATTGAACTGGGATGCTTATGTGAAATTTTGCCCAATCCCAAAAATTGGCGTTTTAGAAATAGCTCTTAAAATACGCAAAATACGAAAAAATCGTAGAGGTAAAAATTAAAGAACACAATATTTTACACAACAAATGTCATTACAAAAAATTTTGTACATGCAACCGTTTTTGCGTAAAATAAGAATAAAAGAAAGCGAGCCAACGCGCAAACGTCAAAATTAACTTTTTTCCGTGAGATACACCATAAAAACTTTAATTACCTTTAAAGAAATGATCGGATCGTAATAAGAAATAATTATTTTTAAATCGGAACTAAATAACCTCAAAATCAATCATTAAATCATACTTTTAATACTTAGTTTCATTCGACTACATGAATATTATGTAGTAAACGAGTTGATAGATATTTGAAATTATCCTTATGTCTAGCATATCCTAGAAACCATAGAACTCTAGCTACATGTCTACAGGTGCCCATGGTTCTAGATCCTGCTTTGTATATGCAATAATAGTTAAGTATGGTAGGATCATTTGCATTGTCGTCTTTCGTCAATCATCATTTCGTTTCGATAAGCAATCCATAACTGATGTCTGAGTCTTCTTGTGAAATATGTGTTGTGTCGTGATATGGAGTGTTTATGTTCCTCTTTTTGTATTTCTGCTTATTGAAATCTTCTTCTTCTTCTTCTGATTCCTCCGTTTCTGATTCTAGTAGAGCATATATCGCTGAGATTTTCTTGCGGAATTCATTTTTCCCTCGCTTTTCTTTCCCGTTGCCTCTGCCCCCCCCCCCCCCCCCGCGCTTTAAAGTCCTGTCCCGCTTCCCCGCTTCCCCGCTTCCCCGCTTCTCTGCCAACTAGGATGTGATCTGATCTTTCGTTCCTAGATACAGTATTCGGTCCATTTTACTTCCACGTCCAGTGGAAGTATAGTAACGACCAAAAAATTTTAAAAAACTTTTATTGTCCAAATAGGCTTAAAATGTCATGAAACGTCGAGATTTTAAGTTTGAGCGGAAAAAAAATTTCTGTCTGTCTGTCTGTCTGTCGGTCTGTCTGTCGGTCTGTCTGTCTGTCTGTAACTTGTTTTTGTGCGCACGTTTACTCTGGAACCGTTTAAGATATTGACTTGAAATTTGGTACATACATGTACTTTGACGAGATCTAGAACTAGATTATATTTTCATCTTCTTCCGTCGAAGGGTTTGGGGGTAAATTTGGGGTAAATAGGTCAATCAAGCAGGTAATAGTCCATAAAATTGGTATTTAGTATATACAAGAGAAGCTAAGGTCTCAAAAAATTTTTGGCATTAGCCACCCCCATTACCACCCCCACCCCCTTATCAAAGGGGATGAAAAAAAATTGTGATTTAGTGTACCTATGTACAGGAACCAGAAACCTCAAAATATTTTTTTACTTCATCTACCCCCACTACCACCCCCCACCCCACTACCAATGTGGGGTATCGTTTTATGGGTTTTTGGGGTAGAGAATTTCAAATATTATATTATTAAAGTTCCATAAACAGTTATTTTCACAGACAAAGTTGTTTTCGTTGTGAGTGACTTGGATAATCTGGATGTGGAAGTAGTGATTCCTTGGGCAGCGGTTTTTCTTGTGTGTAGATACCATTTCCTTGGGAAACACCATATGAACGTTTCCAGTCTTGCTCTGGAGTTTATCCTTTTGGCTTCACAGTGCATTAATTCATTGTTTATTTTGCCTGTTCCAGGTACAGTATTTCTTCTTGCTCTGCCGTGATTTCTAGCAGTTATTCCTTGGATAGTGGCTTATTGAAGGGCCTTTTTGTATTAATTTGATTCATTCATTTTTTGCTTTCTCTTCTTTCTTCAGTTTCTTTCCACTGTTGCCATGGTATGCCTCTTCTCGTGTATGTGTTATCATTTATTCTGTATCCCCCCCCCTCTCTTTAACGCCGCTGACTCGTTCCTCCGTTTCTGTGCCTACCAGGATGTGATCTTTTGATCCATCATTCTTGTGTATAGATACCATTTCCTAGTAAAATATGTGCATTGCCATTGAACCGCAAGAGATTTAGCCCCCGGCGTATTATACCAATAGTACGCCACTGATCAGGTTGTCCATTTATCGCCCAAGTCAACGCTTGTTTATCTAAGAAACTCTGTTTTTCTTAAGGAATAACACACTTCAACCATCCATTATTTCCTTGCCATAATGATGTGCAAAGTCTGTTCGCGCAACTTCCCCGTGGTGCACATCGGACAATGCTAATGCCGACGGCAACATTTGACATATATCATACACCCACACACACACACACGTACGTACATACATATATGTAGTTAGATTTATATGCTTAAAGAGTGGACATATCTGGTGACCTTCCCTGTCTCGTGCAAGTTGGAGATTTTAGAGCCCATGACAACTTTTGATCAAACAACCTTTTCACAAAGTTTCAGCCAAAAAACGCCGAGATCCAATTTCCATAAGGATTTGGCGGTATCCTTTAAAAAATAAATAACAAAGTAATTTACCAACTTTTTTCAACAGAAATAAAAATACTGTATTAGAGATAGAGACACCGAGTTCCAACAAACTGTGATATGAACATCAGTACCTGTTGCAAGAATGTTAGTTTGGATAAAGAGTAAGTGCTACCTCAAGTACAAGTTGTGATATGATGAGTATTGTGATTTCAAACTATAGAACGGATAATAAAACTGATAAGGATAATATAAGTTACAATTTATCTAGTCAGCATTTAGTAATACTATATAAATTGATGAAACAGAAATTGAAGAATCAACAAGAAAGTGATACATATCTTGAAGAATCAGAAATTGAGTGACAGGTGAACAGTGAGACATTTTGAGTTATTGCTTCTTTTAACATTTACTGTTTTGTTTAATTTTATCATTTAATGATAAACGATATAGAAACAGAAATATTAATTTTAATTTTTTAATTATTGTAAGGTATGATTTCTTTATGTCCTGAAAACTATTAATCTTTTCTTGGGTGAAGGAGTCAGGTATCGGGTCCAAATTACAACTGTTGTCTACGGGGTCAAATGGAGCCAGTCCATCTCTGATGGCTTGTCCTACCACATTTTCAGAAGCCTTACAGTAATATATAAAACAAAAATACATCAGCACGTAATGTCTAGCGTTCTCGATAACTTTTCGCGTATTCAGCATTTGCCCTCTAGTACCACGTCCTTTAACGTGTATAACATGTATAATATTGAATATTATAGCTTATTGGCGGTAAATCAATTGTTTATCTGATATAGTTACATTTACTAAATTCCACTGTTTTCAAAGCATAAATTATCGCGAATAAAGCCAAAATTAGCTCTATTAAAGAGACAGGATCATAATTTTGTGACCAAAGCTAATTATTGCCAACGACATAGGGGAACAGTATTCACATACAGATCCAATGATTTTAGATAATTTACTGCTGAAAATACCAATTTGCATCAATCCTTTCATGCATTCAGCGTGGTGTGTTTATATTAGAGGGTACCCCAATCTTCTCTACACAGGCCCCAATCAAACGGGGCAAAGCGGTTGATAAATCAAAAATTTGTGTGCTGGGGTGACGGGCTGTGTTGAAGGAAACAGGATTTGGAAAGCAATCTATCAGATTCTATTAAAAAGTGTTTTACAGAAACTTCCGTGTATGAATGCTGTAATATAACATATTTCTACTTAAATAATGGCATTGAATAAAAAACGTCCCAAGTTCTCATTAGGAAATTTTACAATTAGAAACCTAAATATGGTGATATCATATTAATGAAAACTAAATACCATTTGACTTTGACCAAATATATACAAGGCAATAGTGTGTTATTTTTACCGATCCCATAAATTCATCTGTTTCTATAAATAGACGCGTCGATAAAATGGGTTAAACACGGTAGACAGTTTTATCCCCTGAAATGGTAATAGCGCCGATTAACTTTTTCCAAAATTTCACGCCAGTAGTTTACAACCAATCACACGCATTGATTTGATTTAAATCGGAATCATATGTGTTTTCATCGTATAAAAGAAAATATCAATTCACATAGATCCGAAATTTATTATCCGATAATCGTATATTTTAGTGACATTTAAGTAGGTATAGTTTTCGAACATCGTAAACTGTTCAACAAATATTCAAAAGTTAATTGAAATTATTAAAATAATTGAAATATGTTTTTATTATTACTGTGGCTCATATCTTGAAGAGGTTATAATTTGCTGTTTAAAAATACTGACCCAAAATCATCTTGGTCTTTTTCTCTTTTTTAAATAAAATTAGACTAATAATTTTGATTAAATTCATTTTAGACACTTTTTTATATACTTTGACAACTGGAAACACACAAGTTGTCAATAATATTAAGGTTAAGATCTATATGACATCGATAGTCCAGTGTTTGACGGTTTTTCGCTCAGAATTCTCTCGGATAAAACCGATTGATTTAAAATTTGGACAGTAATTAGGGAATGGCTCAAGGAACAATAGTTATATAGTGGCGATGGGTGCTTTCACCCTGGGGGTGGAAATTATTACATTCATAATAACCGCAGAAATCGATAGAGGAATAAATTCCAAACATAAAATGTTCTGCGAAGTTTTTTTCAATGAGTCAATACTTTTTAAGTTATTCGTGATTGAAAATGATTTTTCATCTAAAAAATGCACGATTTAGACCGATTTTTCACGAATAATTCTAAAACCTTACGTGTTATCAAAAAAATTGTTATAAGCAAAAATGATGTTTAAAGAATAACAAATCGACTGCTTTTTTTTTTATTTCTGTAGATGCAATACGAATCGAGCTATGGCTATGGCTCGTGGAAGGCGACTCTTTCTTCGCCAAAAACTGAATTCGAATCATTCAACGTTAAATAACGGAAAAAGGAAAAATTTTTCGAGGAAAGCATATAAGACATTTTTAAAAGTACTTAAAAAGGCCTTTATAATGAGCTTTGGTAAAAGTCGTTAGCATAAAACTAACGGAGTTATTATGAAAATAAAATGGTTGTCTCGTTTTCTTCAGAGAAAAAAATCAGCAATGAAACCAATGGCTTCACCTCAAGAATTGAAATTGAACGTAATCCATTTATAATTTACTTTACTTAAGTATTAGTAATATGTTCTAGAAATTTGACCGGTTTGAGATGCCTAGATTTGAAAAAAAGTTTAATTCAAATTTAAAATGATTTTTGAAATTTCTTAAAAAATTTTTCACAATAATTCAAAAACTAAAGAAAATACGTAAAGAATGCTAGATTACAAGAATTTAGATTTTTTTTATTGAAAGTTTTCTTTTTTTTTAATTTCGTTAGGATAAAAATTAATTGAGATATCATTGTTAAAAGTTTGCATTTGAATGCGAAGACCACCTTCCCCGAGCCCTTTAAACTCAAAAAAACTCAAAAACGAAAGATTCAAGGAAGTTCAACTTTACACGCCTTGTATGCAAATACATACGTCTGTGTTTGAACGTCCGCGTTCTACAATAAAGGCAAAAAAAAATGTCGGTCTTATAGAAATGAGGTGGAGATGTTTTATGATAGTTTAGTTGAAGCAATCTAATAGTGATCGGGGTTATGACGTCATGCGGGGAGATGAATAAATAGGCCGCCATAGTTCGGCAAGTAGATCTTCCGTCTTTACTCCACTTTTACATTAAGTGAGATTCTCTCTCACTACAGATACCCGCCATTCATCTGACGTGGCCTGTAGGCGTAAACTTATGAGTGTCTTGTTTATCCAGGGTCGCAATTAGACCGGACACCGCAGTCGAGCTTATACTGTCGGGGTGAAGATGTACCTAATTCGATAATTACTTTATATTTCTTTATTTGGTAATGTGTTTTTGAAAATAATTTTAGTAAGTTTTGTTACCAATTCATAGCAGTGCTTTGGGGGATATTGAAAGTGTAATATTAAATAAATGAGCGAACAATATATTTAAATCCGGCTCTGCGTTCTGCACTCCTTGCCTCTCAACAACACCGCCTGCATAGGCGGTACGTTTATCACTATTTCGATTGAGGCGACTATACTTCAGAGCTGGAAAAAATTTTAGAAACCGATAGGTACTGCGCAATATTACTGTACGGAGCTGCTAAAGAGATACAGTTAAAAAAATTGAGCCGTGTCGAAGACTTATCATCGTTTTTCGAGCAAATGCGCTATGAGTCCTTTATTAAGGCTACCACTAAAAACAGTGCTGTGAAATTATCATCCCTCGTTCCGACAGTAAGCACATTAAGAGGGGATTATTTACAAGCCCAGATGTGGCTTGGGAACAAAAATATTCGTCCAACTGATTGAGAATGGATTAATAATGAGGATCTTTACTACCAATCAAAATGGTGAATATGCCTGCACCGGAAGAACTCCTCAAAATGATATTTTGTAATTGCAAAAAAGGATGCGGCGCAGCTTGAAGCTGCCAAAAAGTTGGACTTTTTTTGTAACGCAACATGCGGAACATGCTCCGGTAACAACTGTCAAAATTGTCCTTCAATTACAGACTAAGAGGAGGAGGCCGATAGTGATGATGGTTCTTCTGATGATCCATAGATTTTCAATAATAAAACATGCTATTATAATGTACATAAGATTTTCATTTTTCTCCTTTAAACTCATTTAATAATTTCAGTTTTTAATTTTACATGGTAGTTAATTTTATCACGAGGGTGGTTTGTAAGGGATAGAACGTTGCAATAAATCATAAATTATATTACAAACAGTGACGGGATTTTAATTCATTATAAATATACCATTAAAACATTTCAAGCTGTTGAAAACTATTTTTTTTAATTTCGTCATAAGAGGCGGTTTTAAAGGGTTGAAATGTTGTAACACATCATAAATGTTATTCCAGAACATGAAATAATGTTTATTTTACATATTTAAACATGATTTCAATCTATGTAACGCTTAAATATTCTTACATTTTTTGTCAGAAGGGCTAGTTTTCACCCCTAAAAAACAAAAAGCACACATCAGGAACATATAACTTTTGAAGAGGATGGTAAGAAAAATTTTCATCAAAATCGATGTTATCCGGAAGAATTCTGAGGTAATACCCTATTTTTACCGTCAAACACTGGACTACGAAGTTTATAGTCAGATTTATACGACGTCAGATAAAAGTTAAAACTTTCGGATAGTGACATCCCACTTAATTAAAATAAAAAAATTCCACCAATAGGAAAACTCTTGGACCATCGTGTTATCCAATATCGGATGCATGAAAACTCACCTTTACTCAAAAGTTTAAGAAAACACAATTTACTGACTTTAGTTGTAGAAAATAATAAAAATTATGAAAGTTGCTCATTTTGTAGTTTTTGAATAAGTTTATTTTACTGAAAGTGGTGGAAAAGTTATTTTTTTAACAGATATCTTCGAACAACCTCAAGCGCAGAATAAAAGGCGACTAATTAACATCTAATAAAGTTAGAAACTTACCAATTTTAGTTACGCAAAATAATAAAATGTAGATCAAGAATAGTTTTATAAATATTTAAATACATTGATTGTACTAAAGGTACTGGAATTTTTTCTTTTAATAAATATTAACTAAATTCCAAGCATGGACGATTAATCAAATTCAGTTACATTATTGTTTATTAAGATAATTTGGTTATACAAAGTAATAAAGGTTATGTTAGGAATAATCCAATTAATGTTTGTTAAATTTGTAAAAGGTGGTGAAACACAAAAACACGACCAAAATGCTAAGTCTATCCAAAGACTACAAGTACTCTAAATATAACAAACTATTTATTTAACATACACACAGCCTACTTTGCAGTTTGGTTTTTTTTTTTTTTTATTATAATTATTTAACGTCGGCCTATTTCCGCTACCAGGGCCTATCACCGACGCCAGGAGACGAGCTACCCCCAACCTGGAAATTTTGCCGAACCTCTTCCCTTAAGAAGAGTAGGGATCTTTTACTTGCCTAACATTTAATAGACAAGGGACCGCCTGCTTTACATCCCCTCCGAAGGATGGTATATCCACTACGTAATCCTAGTCTGAAATTACGTAACTTCCGAGTATACACTGATATACAAGCCTCTAGAAGGTGGGACGAGAACGCTGTATTTCCCAAGATAGGTGGGTCACCCATCCAAGTACTAACCGCGCCCGACGTTGCTTCAACGGAATATCGACTGATATTCACATATTTATTCATGTTAGATTATGATTGATATTCAATAATTTTATTAGATATGGTGTGGAATTTTCTTACTGAATATCACGTGTACTTAAATTATTACAATTTAAACACTTGTGATATTATAAGTGAAAATTTGTATTTTTTAAATCCAAAATTTCTGCTTTGTGAATTTTTACTTTATAATACCGTACGTTTCAAAAACAAATGAACAGTACCCACTCAAACATTAAATATTTCAATTTAATGGTGATTCCCATGCCTTGGGGTAAGAGTAAGTGTCGTTGCCATAAATCGAAGAGGATACATTTTACCACAAAAATTACTCATAAAAAATTATCAGTACATAGTTAATTTTCTATTTTTATTACATTAAAAACACCTTTAAACAACTACACCCTAGCCAGGATACGAATCCGAGACCCCTTGATCCCAAGCCTAACAATTCCAATTCCAATTAAAAATCTTTATTCAGTTTTATATGTTTACATTTCATAAAGTATTTCATTTATTTTATTAAAGTGTGTAAGAAATTACAATTTATAATTTGCAGACGCTGACAGTCTCAAGGACATGATGCGCCCACAAACGGGCTGATGGTGACCCCAGAATAAATGCACAACTTTTTAGAATTGAGTAGTTATGGCGTATTTTCCAGGTTAATACGCATTTATTTAATTATGCCACGGCTTAAGAAATAATATGTAAAGTAGATTATAAAGTGAACGATGTTTTATCTATCATGCAGGAAAACAAAATATAAAAACCTGCTTTAAAATTAGTCAGACAAATAAAATGATAAAAACTAGTCAGGCAATGGGTATATGTGGAATTATTAGCTGTGAATAAATTAGTAAACTTTATCGAATACCTCTTACACTTTATGTGTTCCTAGTGCAGGATTCCCCAGAGAGTGGTAGTTTTAGGAGTAGGATGTTAGGGGGAAGGGATGTTTGAGGGGCAAGCCTAACACGTAAGCATTGAGCCATTGAATCCAACGCATATGACACTGTTTCTAAGTTCTGCATATTTTTCGTCTCTAGGAGCTATATTATAATACCTGTGCTATTAATTTTACCTAACCATTCATTGCATGAAAATTCCGTATAGCCAGCGCTCGGGAATTTTATCTCGGCACCAGAGACGGCTCTCATATAGACATAATATTATATTACAAACATCTACTGAAACACTCAGAAAAACGACGAAATGGTGAAATATTCATCATTGCCAGCTAAAATGTGTTTTTGGTAATAAATTTAACCTAAAAACGGTAATGGTTCTTACAAAAACATAAAATACATATCTAGCAAATAAAAACACAACAATTTTGAATCAAACACATGGAATATTTAATGTGTGGCGTGTTCGTTATGTTTATTTTCATAATAATTAAATATAAAAACCCAATAAGCTGATGGCAATATAAAATATTTTTTCCTAATAAACTAAACCATTTTTATATAATATTAAATTATATTTAATAAATAAAGTTAAGGATTAATGGCATAAAACTGCCATATACCGTGTGCAACACAAATATACACAACGTGATAAAGTCAATGCATTTTAAAATGTTAATACATAACCTGCTTTTATCGGAAGTTTGCATTTGTTAAACGCACTAACAATTACTTAAAGACGTTGTTGATTCGGTTACAATTGCAGTGTTAAAGGCATTCGACCCTGACCGAGTGTCAACATTAGATTCCGGCGTACTTTTATATGTTTTTTACTAATGCGGTTTTATTATCTCCTTTAATTAGGCGACACGCAGCCGAAATGTGAAATTTTAATTACGGAATTCCTTAAAAAAGTACAATAGAATAGCGAAAAAGAGGTAAAATTGTGTCGTTTTTTTTATCAGCTTAGAACAAGATCAGACACAGTGGGTATTACTGACAATATCATTTTACACATAAAAACACGAAATACGACATTTTTTAGTGGTCACAGATATTCTTATTTAAAAAAAAGAGTAAAATTTAATTTTTTTTTAAATCATGTGTTTTTTGAACATCTATTGCCATATCTCAAAAATGAATTGAGCTATCGATGTGAACTTTTTTTTGTTATAAAACACACACTTAAGCGCTTCTTTCTATACATAGGATTGCTAATAAAAAAAAAGTGAACATGCCAAAAACGTAGATGACCCTGAAAGTTTAGAGAATACGCCATCAAATTTTCACTAAGCGAGGAACTTTTTGTTTTTGAAAATTTTGTGTAACATGCTATGAAGAAAATGAAGTCAATAGACTAAAAAAGTTTTTAGAAAAAAAAAATTTCATTATTAGCAATAGTTTGCCAGTTACGAATTTTTTAGTATGGAGGAATTGTCGAAGCGTATACGCGCGGCACTTAAGTATAATAATGATTATGTATTGTGTGTAACGGAACTTTTCATTATTATTTTTTTATGATTAGGACTGTTTTATCACGTTTTAGGATCTGAAAGGATAACTTATTTTTTCCAGTGGCGCATTAAGGACTAAGGTTGAAGGCAAAAAGGAATTAAAAATCTTAAATAGAGTATCTGGAATAAAAATGCATTGCATTGGTATCTCGGAAACGGTAAAAAATAATATTATAGTAAATGGAAAAAAAATTGCGCAACTAGGGGACTAATAAAATTCCATAAACAGAAGTTTAGGAAAAGTAATAATTTTGTTTTGATAAAAAGTAAACTATCAAGTTTTCCTTTTTTTTTGCGTTATTATTGGAGCTAAATAGAAAAAACAGTTTCTTAAAGCACTTTTTTTTGAACGTGGCAATCTTAATATTTGTATCCGACATTTCCTGTGTCAGAGTCCCTATCCGAAACTCCCATGCATTGCATTTTTACCCTAGATCCACACAATAATTGAGTAAACGTATTATTTTCGCCTAAATTAGGTAACAAAAAAGAAAAAATATCCTAAATTAAGTCTCTTTTAATTTCCGTAGCCCTGATTATAGAAACCCTGTTTCCATGGTTTGTGCACAAGTTTATCGTTCTCCTCTATTACTACGCCACATAAAATCCACTCCATTTTACAATGAAACTTAGATTTTTTATTTTAAATATTTTTTTAGCAGATAATCCACGCACAATTCGCACAATGGCCATACGTTCTACAATATAATACAAGTGGTAATAAGGGAAAGAATATCGTTTCACATTTTACTTGTACATCCAGTGTATCGACAAAAATATTTTTGAAAATTTTTATTGTTCAAATAGGCTTAGAATGTCATGAAACGTCGAGATTTTAAGTTTGAGCAAAAAAAAAATCTGTCTGTCGGTCTGTCTGTAACTTTCTTGTGCGCATGATTACTCCGTTTAAGATATTGACTTGCAATTTGGTACACGTACCTATGTATATTAACGAGATCTGGAACTAGATTATTCCGTTAAAGGGTTGGGGGGTAAATGGGGGTAAATAGGCAAATCAAGCAAGTAAGAGTCCATAAAATTGGTATTTAGTATATATAAGAGAAGCTAAGGTCTCAAAATTTTTTTGGCATTAACCACCCCCATTACCAACTCCCAACCTATTATTCAAGGGGGAGGAAAAAATAAAATTGTCATTTAATGTGTGTACAAGAACCAAAGGCCTCAAATTTTTTTATCCACCACTACTACCACCCCCCTCCCACCACCCTCAGCCCCACTACCGATGTGGCACATCGTTTTATAGGTTTTTGGGGTAGACGATTTCATATATTTTATTATTAAAGTTCCATAAATAATTATTTCCACATTCAATTTTTTTTCGTTTTGGGAGACTTGGATAGAAGATCTGGATGTGGAAGTAGTGATTCCTTGGGTAGCGGTTTTATAATTTGACCATCGACGAAAACGAATAACGTTGATCATACACCGCCCTGAGACTAGTTAGTTTTAGTGGACGCGTCCGTATTAATTCTCAATTTCTGCAATTCGCGCGCTTCAAAACTATCAAAGACACCAAAAGAATTATGGTATCAAAAACTTTTTCGGTCTTTTGGTTTTATTTTCTTCGCAGCATGTTATACAAAATTTCCAAAAACAAAAAAGTTTGTAGCTTAGTGAAAATTTGACTGCATATTTTCTGAACTTTCAAGGTTATCTAAGTTTTTAACATGCTTAAAAATATTTTAACTAACAATACTATACACAGATAGAAGCGCTTAAGTGCGTGTTTTATAACAAAAAAAGTTCATGTGGATATCTCCATTCGTTTTTGAGATATGGCATTAGATTTCAAAAAAAAACATGATTAAAAAAAACAAAATTTCATACCTTTTTAAAAATAACAATGTCCGTGACCACTAAAAAATGTCGTATTTCATGATTTCTAATAAACATCGACCTACTTAACGAAATGGTATATATCTCAGTTTGTTGTAAGATTAAAAAAAAACTCGAGAAGGAAGCGACTTTTCCCCTGTTTTTTACTCCACTACAAGGTAAGATATATTGTGTCATACTTGCGTACAAATCTTTCCGCGCTGATCTAGAGCCAACCCTGATTTTGACGTTACAGAGATAAAATTCCGGAGCTCTGCCTATGGCTCTACCAATATATGTATTTTGAAGGCTCTTTGAGGTCTATAGGCAACGTGCTGGAAACTCAGATTCCCTCAAATGAGAATAAGATGCGTAAATTAGAAAAAAATCGCAGGAAATTAGGGATTTATCTGAGGTTATAAATAAGTACGTGAGATGTACAAAAAATATTATATAGACCTTTCACGCTTTCACACCATTTGAACACGAAATGTGATTTTCTTACGCTACTTCTCTGGTTATCTTCATGCCTAAGTAGACAGAAATGTTATAGATAAAGACTAAAATGGAAAATCTTTGTTTTTATGTTATCAAGCCATTAGGAGAAGTAAATTATTAGTGAGCATTAACTTTACCCGCCTTGTTCTACTTTATACGACTACACGATGGAGGTTCAACACTACCTTTCCCTATAATAACCAACTTTATATTCTTTGGGTTTAGTGCTATAACATTTAATTGAGTCTATATGAGAAAATCTTATTTTCCTATAAACTTATTTTATTCTGTCATAATTGGTGGTATAAATCTTTTCAGTAGAGTACAAAACTTGAAAATTCCTTTCATAAATTTATGTTTAATGGCCATGAATCCGCCTTTCCGCATCTTTAATTACATATATCAACATTAAATTTAATCTTCATAAACGGGATTACATCTTATAACGTAACTACCTCCTAATATTTATGTTAATAAAGTTAATTGTGCATTTACTGAGCTTTACACCTTCAGTGAAAACACATTACTGGCTAAATTATTATACAGGGTTGGGCAAATATGTGGAACAGCTGATTTTTGGTTAAAAAATATACTTAACAAAAGTTTTTGAAGTATTTTTATTCTATTCAGTGACGTACTTTGATTACCAACAGCTACCCTGTTTTTGAGAGATGACGTCATCGGCAGTGTTTTTAAATGGATGACCCTGTATATTTTTACATTTCTAGATAGACACCGTTTCATCAACATAATTGTCGGGTTTGGTCGATGTGCGACTTGTGGTTTTTTAAATATTAAATAAAATAATAAAATAAAGAGTAATAAATATTTATTACATAATGAAAATTAAATTTATTACAAAATATCGAGCACATTATTAGTGAGAAAGAAAGAAAATACTTATAATAAATGTTAAAACTGGAGACCTTCAGAAGCCTGACAATATCCCAGTCGATCAACGAAGGCTCTTAAGGAGTTTTGAATAGCATGCTGTGATATCTTTTGAAGAGTCATCCTAATTTGATCTTTCAACTTTTCTAACGACTCAGGTTTGGTCTTATAGACAACGGATTTTAAATGACCCCCAAAGAAAATAGTGTAAAGAATTTAAATCTGGCGAGCGAGGTGGCCATTAAATATGTCCTCTTCGACCTACCGTACCCATCTCTGTGGAAATATCTCAACCATCATTATCACGTTCAGTTAGTTCACCCATAATTAAAAAACAATGTTAATATTTCATACGGAAATTATCTGACAGTATTGAATGCAGCTGACAGTAATACGAATGATTTGAGTTATGTTAAAAAAGTTTGCAAAAACCATGGCAACAAAAAAACGATATTTTTATCAGATAGCCATGACAATTAAAATGTAAACATCCGTGTCTTTATTTTATTGCTTTATTTAATATTCAAAAAAACCACAAGTCGCACACCCGCCAAACCCTATACCATTATAATCGATGAAAAAGTGTATACCGGGTGTAAACGAATAGTGGGCCACCCCTGTAACTTCCTTGTTTTTAAAGATATCGGAATGAAATTTTGTATGGTGAAATTAGGTAAGATTTTCAACTTTTTGAGACCTATCCGCCATATTTATCATTTCCGGTTTCACCGGAAATGGCCCCAGTAGTCTTTTCTAAATGGACCACATTGTATGATTTTACATTTTTGAAATAAAAATCACATTTTGAATAAATTTATACTATTTTGAACAATTTATACAGTGTTGCACGAAAAATAGTTATCAATCTAGATAGCTGCGAATATGTTAAAATTAATTTTGTTCCAATGTAATTCGTATAAAAAATATGAAAACGTCAATATGTCCAGTAATACATCATACAGGGTGCTGTAAACTCATTAAAATCACATTTTTCAAAATGACTCATTTATTTTAAACATTATGATATGGGCCACCCGGATATTCAGAAAGCTCTATTTAGTAGGGGTTAAACGGTACCAAAAGTAATGCGTAATCGTTACCAGCAGGAATGACAATTTTTCTTAAGAAATTTATGATTTATATCTAACTTCATTTAAATATTGATCAACCCTAGTATATTTGTGTTAATATTTTATGATATGCCACCCTCCGCAGGACACAGAATGGGCCTCTGGCTCATTCTTGTTGCATATCATAAAATATTAACACAAATATACAGGGTTGATAAAAATTTAATTGAAGTTAGATATAAATCATAAATTTCTTAAGAAAAATTGTCATTCCTGCCGGTAACGATTCTTCTTCTTCTTCTTCTTTTAGCGGGGCGACGAAGGGTCGCCGCACTCAGGCCTTGTGGCCCATTGTGCTGCCGCTACGAATTTATTGGAATCCCCCATTTAGGCCGGATTCTAACCCAAAGGCCAAAATCCGTCCTACAGGGGCATTCCTTATTTCCTCCAGCACCGGAAAACCAATGCCGAAGTGCTTGTGCCTCAAGTTCATAAGACTAGGGCAGGAAGTAAGGACGTGGATGGAAGTCTCCTCCTCGTCCCCGCAGAACCTGCAGTCGGGGTTGTCGGCCACCCCTATAGTGTGCAGGTGTTTTTTGAAAGAGCCGTGTCCAGTCAAAAGACTTACCACGGTTCTGACCTGTTTCCTGCTTAGTCGCAGGATTTGTTCTGATCTCTTCGGCAAGGGCCCTAAGATTAAGAGCTTCGCTTGCCGGAGTCCTGGGTGTGAGGCCCAGAAGTCACGGAACTGGGACCGTGTCCAGCTCTCTACTGACTTCTTGGCACTTGATCTAGGGTAGCCGAGAGCAGGCTCCGGACCCAGTAGAGGTCTCTGAGAGCCCCCTCTGGCCAGAGCGTCTGCCCGTTCGTTACCCCCAATGTTGCTGTGTCCTGGCACCCAGAGAAGCTTGACCCAGTTGGATGAGCCAAGTTCACAGAGTGCCTGTTTACAGTTTTGAACCAACATTGACTTGGTCCGTACAGATGCAAGAGCCTTGAGGGCCGCCTAACTATCGCTACATATATATATGTGCTTGTTGGAATATCTCCTTCGGATATTATCCTGTGCGCAGACCAAAATAGCGAAGATCTCGGTCTGGAATACCGTGGCGAATTTGCCCAGGGCATAAGAAAGTTCAGCTCTGGGATTTTCACCGTATATCCCTGCTCCAGCACTTTCCTCAAACCTCGATCCGTCTGTAAACCAGACGATATCGGCAGGCCTGAGTATGTCCTCGAGTGGGTTCCAGTCTTCCCTTTTGGGGATGACAACCTCAAATGGTTCCGAGAAGGAGAAGGAAGGCACCATGTCATCACTCCTGGCCTCCAGAAGTGAGTGAGTCCCTATCACGTCGGAAAGGACCCTCGTGTGCCCTAATTGTTCTCCTCCGGTTTTCCACTGACCACCACACCTCAGCCTGTAGGCCGCTTTCCGAGCCTCGGCCTCAATCACCAAGTGAAGGGGCACGAGATCCAGAAGGAGCTCCAGAGCTGCTGTGGGGGTCGTGCGTATTGCTCCTGTGACTCCCAAACAGGCGAGTCTTTGGAGTTGTGTTAGTTTCTGTTGAATGTATAGCCTGGTTACGGCAGGCCACCATACAACAGAAGCATACGTGATCATTGGTCTAACTATCACAGTATAGTACCACATTGTTACCCTGGGGTTTAACCCCCATGTTTTACCAAAGGTCCTTCTACAGGCCCAAAGGGTTGCAGTGGCCCTTTGTATTTGTCTGTCTATGTGATCTTTCCAGGTCAGCTTAGAGTCCAGGATGACACCCAGATACTTCACTGACCTGGAGATCCTTAGAGTCGTGTCATAGAGTACAGGTTCGATGAAACCGTCTAGCCTGCGCCTCCTAGTGAAGATTACCAGTTCTGCCTTAGATGGGTTGACTCTAAGGCCCTGGTCGTTACACCATCTCTGTACGATCTGCAGGGCCCTTTGCAGGAGTCCGCTAACCGTATTTGGGAATTTTCCCGAGATTATAATTGCCAGGTCATCTGCATAACCTTGAGCAAAGAGATCCTCGTTCTCGAGTTCCTGGAGTAGACCATCGAGAACGAGATTCCATAGCAGAGGGGAGAGGACGCCTCCTTGTGGGCATCCTCTCCTTACTGAGACTTTTACTGTCGTTTCCTCATTGGCAGCTATAATTTGCCTTCCCGCCAACATGGCCCTCAACCATCTAATGATGGTGTCATTGATACCATGATAGGCAGCCGCGGCGCAGATCGAGTCGAAGGAGGTTGTTATCAAATGCTCCTTCGATGTCAAGAAAAGCACCGGCCGCAAGTTCTTTGTGGTGCAGCACCTTCTCGATCCTGGAAACGATCGGGTGAAGGGCCGTCTCCACTGACTTCCCGGCCTGGTAAGCGTGTTGCGACGGATGCAGAGGCGCTGAGGTCAGTGCCCCGTCTTTAACAAACCTTTCAACCAACCTCTCTAATGTTTTGAGCAGGAAGGATGTAAGGCTGATCGCTCTGTACGATTTGGCAGTGTCGTACGATATACGTCCTGCTTTTGGTATGAAAACCACTTTGACGGCTCTCCAGGGTACGGGAATATACCCCGTGGCCAGACAGGTTCTCAGCAGGTGATAAACAGGACGTATGAGGGTCTCCGATCCTTCTTGAAGAAGTGCCGGAAACACCCCATCCGGTCCTGGACTTTTGTATGGATCAAAAGTGGAAATAGCCCACTTGACTCTTTCCACTGTCACCACCCTTGAAGCCGTCCTCCAATCCGCTGCCGTAACAGCAGCACGGGGAGACCGATGGGCTGACATTTCCTCCGTCTCCACTACGGATTCGGGGAAATGAGTTGCTAGTAGATGCTTGAGGCACTCCTCAGTGGTAGTCGTTAGTCCACCAGAGGGAAGCCTCAAGTTCACTAGTCGTGACGGACTGTCTTTTTTGAGGGCTTTGCAGAGCCTTGCGGCTTCTGGAAGATCTTCTATACTTTCGCAGAAATCCCTCCAGGCTGCCCTCTTGTTGCTACGAATATGGCTTTTGTAGAGGCGTTGGGACCGTTTATAGCTGTCCCAGTCCTCTGGTAGCTGAGTACGCATTGCCCTATTGAAGAGCCTGCGTGTCTCTTTACGTAGATTGTGAAGCTCCCTGTTCCACCAGGGAACTTTTTTCCCTACCTTGCTTCTTTTAAGAGGACAGCTACTCTCATATGAGGCAGTGATCGCTCCATTAAGAAGCTTAGCAGAGGATTCTATTTCCTCTGTATTCCTGGGTATAATAACCCTTGTTAATTTGCTCGAGAGGGCCCGCCTATAGGCGTCCCAGTCGGTGTCTTTGGGATTCCTGTACCAGCTCACCTCTGGGGAGGGAGCTACGTCCAGTTTGAATCTGATATGACGGTGGTCCGACAGAGAAGGTTCCGTCGAAACCTTCCAGTTTTGAATCAGTGGGATCGCGAGTCTGGATCCCAACGTGATATCAATGACCTCTTGCCTCCGTTGAGTAACGAAGGTGGGTGTATTTCCACGATTTACTATTTCTAAATCGGTGGTGTACAAGTACTGTAGTAAACTACTGCCTCTAGGATTAACCCCCGTGCTGCCCCAGCAAGTGTGGTGCGCATTAGCGTCACATCCTATGATGAGAGGCAGCCGCTTACTCGTACAAAATTGAACCAACTCCTCAAGCTCAGCAGAGGGTGGTGGAGTTGGTGAGTCATAAGGAAGATAGACAGAGCCAAAAACAATCTCTACTCTGTCATTTCCAGTCTTGAGGCTCACCTTGATTGCAACAAGATCCCTGGAACAAAGTTCCGGAATTGACGTTGCCTGTATTTCCTTAGAGACATAGATACATGCTCTTGGGATGTTATGTGTAGAGGAGTAGATGTTCCCGTACCTTTTGTCCAGGCCCTGAATGGAGCCTCGGCGGACCCAAGGCTCCTGAATCAGTGCTATTTGTGTCTGTTTCACAGCGGCCTGCCTACTGACAATTGCAGAAGGCGGCTCACTATGTTGCAGATTAATTTGGAGTATTTCCATTTTTTTTTTTTTTTTTGACTTACTCTACTCGGGACCAGGCAGCCCCTGCGTGGCTGGTGCCGCCGTGTCCGACTCTGTTTCGTCGTTGCCCGCTCTCGAGCCGCCGACTGCAGTATCCCGGGATTGTTGTTTGGGGTCCCGGAAGGCCACCTTAATGATCCCGGCCTGTGCGCGGTACCCTAAGCTCTTTAGTTTTGCCGCAGAGGCCTCGTCGACGCCCAGGATTAGTCTAAGCCCCTTGGCTTCAACCATCTGAGCGTCGCGGACCTTCCACAGCTCCGTTCGGAGCTCGGGGTTATGCCGCTTGAGTCTTTTTAGAATGGTGGCCTGGTCCGCAGGTTTGCCCGGGACCATTGCCACCATCTTCTTGTATCTAGGAAGGGTTTCCCCTTCCAGGAGTTGGAGTGGCACACCGTCTATGGAGGAGATGTCCCCCATGGCTGTTCTGAGCCACGCCAGGGACATGTCATCCCCACAGAACAGTTGTACCACTCCTTGTTCTGTTAGGTGGAAGCCGTCGAACTCTGGGAGGGGCCCCTCTTCAGGGAGCCCATCCATGTGAGTATCTAGGGCTTCTTGTATTTTGGCCGTCAGGTCGTCAGTAAGACGCACGGCGGGAAAACCCGCCGCCGCTACCGCCACCTTAATGCCTTTAATGCCAGCTGCCTGACTGTAGGTAAGATCAGGTCTGGCTCTCTTTTTTGGTCTGGAAACACCAAGAGGGGTCTCTCCCTCAGAGTGGCCCCGTTTGGAGCCGATCTCTTGAGGTGTACCCCCCCCCTAGCGATGTCCATTTCGCGCGCCTTCCTGGCCCTTTTTCGGGCCGCGCCACAACGATTCCGTCGCTTATGGGGCACGTCCGAAGATGTGCGCCCTTCTGCGCCGGCTGAAAAAGAAGGGGCCCCAAGAGCGGAGCGCCCCCCTGAAGTGGGAGTTGGGATAGGAAAGGCTCCTTGTGAGGAGCCTTCCTCGGTTGAAAGGGAGATGGGTTCCCCATTTGTGGGGCACTCCATACGTAGGAGTGGGGAGGTCCCTGTTGAGGAACACTCCCCGGAAAAAGAGGAGGAGGAGGCCCTGTTATCAGAGCACTCCTTAGAGAGGGGGGGTATTTTAAATTGATTTTTAGGGTCCATATAGTTCCCACGAGTAATCAGGAAAAGTGGTCGACCCCCGCAGAGCCTGTTACGGGGGCAAGGCTAAATACTATGGGATTTCGCCCGGTTTCCCATAGGCATCGTTTACGGTACCAAATCCCTGGTACCATTCAGCCATCGGCACGATAACTTACACCTTAGCTTGGGGAATGTTTATTGACCTCCCGGTCTAGATCCGCCGCCTTTTGTTTAAGCAGTGCCACCTCGTGCAGGTTGTGATTCATCATCACGGGCGGACGATCTTGAAAGGTGAGAGGCTAGGGGCTAAGCCACGTAACACAGCCCGCACTCAGCGTGCACCCGCACACATTGAGGACAAACAGTTTGCACTCAGTATGCACGAGCGCTCACCCTGCGCAGACCGCACCACGTGGAAAGCACTGACATCGCATCAACCGTTCCTGGCGCGTTCCGACCCACCGGTGTCAAGGCATGTGATGTCCCATTCGGCCTCTTAATTGAGATCACCGGGCCGGTAACGATTACACATTACGGAACTTTTGGTACTGTTTAACCCGTACTGAATAGAGCTTTCTGAATATCCGGGTGGCCCATATCATAATATTTAAAACAAATGAGTCATTTTGAAAAATGTGATTTTAATGAGTTTACAGCAGCCTGTATGATGTTTTATTGAACATATCGACGTTTTCGTATTTTTTATATGAATTACATTGGAACAAAATTAATTTTAACATATTCGTAGCCATCTAGATTGATAACTAAAATTCGAATTATTTTTCGTGCAACACTATATAAATTGTTCAAAATAGAATAAATGCATCCAAAATGCGATCTTTATTTCAAAAATGTAAAAACATACAGGGTGGTCCATTTAGAAAAGACTATTGGGGCCATTTCCGGTGAAACCGGAAATGATAAATATGGCGGATAGGTCTCAAAAAGTTGAAAATCTTACCTAATTTCACCATACAAAATTTCATTCCGATAACTTTAAAAACAAGGAAGTTACAGGGTGGCCCACTATTCGTTTACACCCGGTATATTATATGCAAATGTAAAAATACACATCCATTTAAAAAAACTGCCGATGACGTAATATTTCGAAAAATGGGGTAGCTGTTGGAAATTAAGTAATTACTGAATACGTTAATAGGTGAAGAATGCTACAAAAACTTTTATTAAGGGGAGGATTTTGCAGAGTGAGAGGGAAATATGCGTTTATCTTCGATTTATTATAAATATTTAAAAAACCAAACATAGTACAATCTTTAAAACTGTTTTAGGTACTTGCTATTGTTCTAACGATTACAATTTTTTTTTGTATTGTAAATTTCTGTTGTACTTGAATATCGTAGTTTCTCAATGAAAATAGTTCCGAATTTCATTATTAAGTATGGCATACACAAAATTTATTATAAAAACTATACATATATTCCTTAGAGCAATGGGAAGTACCTGAAATTATTGTAATGGTTTTACCATTTGTGATTTTTTAAAATAATTATAATAAATCGAAAATAAATGCATATTTCCCTCTCAGTCTGCAAAATCCTATTCTTAAGGATATTTTTTAATCGAACATATAGTTTAGACAGAAATAAGGTGTTTCCACATATTTGTCCAACCCTGTATATAGTGAAGTTTTTAACAATACATTATAGTAAGAGCGCATATGGCATCCCATGTGCTCCTTGATGAAACAAGCTTGCGGTACTTTTTACTTTACTTTATGGGTATATAACAATAAAAAAAACGATTATTGATCGTTTGACATTCGATGCTCTGACTACCTAAGATGACGCCATCAGTTTTGAAATTAGCAAATTTTCCTATCAGACTTTAAATCGTATATATTCAGTATTCATTTATATTTTTTGCTATCGGCATTCAAGTAGCTTGTCATGAAAAACATAATTTAATTTTCTAAATTAAAAAAGAATTAGATGAAACAAGAAGTTACTGAGATCATGAAAAGAAAATGAAATCGCGAATTTTCATGATTTTCTCATTTCGTCTTTGGCATTCAAGAACAAAACAAAAATGAAAATCACCAATAAGGAAATAGTAATTCATGTAATGAACAAATAAAATGAAAATATAGAAATAAAAATCGCAGAAAAAAAAAATCGGCAGCTACTGGAAGCGGCTGGAACCTCCCCACCCGGTGAATCTTTGAAGTCGAAAAGAGCACTAAACAATATGAACGATCTCATTTAATTATATTTATTAAGTTGAAATATTTTTTTCGTATTAAATCAGAAAAAAGTCTTGCATTCGGTGGGATTTGGACCTAAGAACTTGAGTGTTAAATTTATAGTCTGCACAACATTAATGTTTTATTCAATGTTTTTAATACAAATATATGCTTCATCGGATCCTAGCCCGGGGCCAGCCAGACAACCACGGTCAACACCGCCGTGGCGAGTGTGAGGCTGGACGGGGTAGGTCCGGTTTGGCTTGGAGAAAAATAGAAAAGTAGCTCCTGTCTTCTGTAGGCAGGCTTAAAGACTAGGTTAAAATTATAATGTGTCCACATGGACCTAAAATTAATATAAAAATAAACGCAATTCTATAAAAACGTTCGTAGGCAAGAGCACTTAATAATTTTGATTATTGATACGGCAAACAACTAAACGAAAAAACCTGTTCGTTGGTAATGGGATGGATGGCAGGGATGGCCATCTTTGGAAAAAACCATATAACTCTTGGTGCACAGCTTCCCTGCCAGATGTAGCCAGGGTAGTGTTCATGGTGGATCGTTTAAGTTTGAGTTGGTATATTTTGTTTTATCTTTTGGTCTCGACCAATTTTTCACTAAATCGGTCGAGGAAGTGATAGCTGTCAAATTTTTGATTCCAATGTTTCTCTGGGGAATTTGGTTTTTGAAAAATGTTTAGGTTGGTACCAATGTCTTAAATTGTTTTTAGGTTATGTAGTACTATTTTTAGGTTATGTTGCCGGAAGAATTTCCGGCGGGATGCCGGAAGTAGCGGAAATAGTTTTTAAAATATAATGTCACTGTCACTTTTAAAGTTTTATTGGAAAAGCTCACCGAAAGCGTTCCGGTGGGGTTGCTTGCACTTGTAGAGCTTGTAAGCGGTTCAGGATGGCCTCTCACACCATCCGTGGGCTTTATAAACGTCGAAAAAACTTGTAATCTCTCGATGCACTTGACACGTCAAAAATACTCAGCATACAGTCTGCACGCTTTAACACACTAGCAGAGAACTTATACCACAAATGGACCCGTAGTATTTTTTGGGAATTTTCCTTTGAGTCCATTTAATAAAATTTGACATTTTTCTGAAAATTTGACATTTTTCTGAAAAGTGATATTTTTCCGAAAATTTGACATTTTTCTGAAGTGACATTTCTTCGAAACTTTGACATTTTTTCGAAAATTTGACATTTTTCTGAAGTGACTACTCCGAAAATTTTACAATTTTCAAACATTTGATATTTTTCTGAAAGGTGACATTTCTTCGAAAATTGGACGTTTTCTCGAAAATTTGACATTTTTCTGAAAAGTGACATTTTTCCGAAAATTTGACACTTTCCTGCATTTTTGACATTTTTCTGAAAAGTGACATTTCTCTGAAAATATGACATTTTTTCGAAATTATGACATTTTTTCGAAAATTTGACATTTTTCTGAAGTGACATTACTCCGAAAATTTGACAATTTTCAAACATTTGGCATTTTTCTGAAAGGTGATATTTCTTCGAAAATTTGTCATTTTTTTTGAAAATTTGACATTTTTCTGAAAAGCGACATTTTTCTGAAAATTTGACATTTCTGAAAAGTGACCTTTCCCTGAAAATTTAACATTTTTTCGAAAATTTGACATTTTTCTGAAGTGACATTACTCCGACAATTTTCAAACATTTGACATTTTTCTGAAAGGTGACATTTCTTCGAAAATTTGACGTTTTTTCGAAAATTTGACATTTTTCTGAAAAGTGACATTTTTCCGAGCATTTTTCCGAAAATTTGACATTTTCCTGAATTTTTGACATTTTTCTGAAAAGTGACGTTTCTCTGAAAATTTGACATTTTTTCGAAAATTTGACATTTTTCTGAAGTGACATTACTCCGAAAATTTGACAATTTTCAAACATTTGGCATTTTTCTGAAAGGTGACATTTCTTCGAAAATTTGTCGTTTTTTCGAAAATTTGACATTTTTCTGAAAAGTGACATTTCCCTGAAAATTTAACATTTTTTCGAAAATTTGACATTTTTCTGAAAAGTCACATTTCTCCGAAAATTTGACGTTTTCCTGAAAATTTGACATTTTTTAAAAATCTGACATTTTTCTGAAAAGTGACATTTCTCCGAAAATTTGATATTTCTTGGAAATTAAAAAAAAAAAATTTCGTGACTCGTCTTGTAGAAATATTTTTTTGATATCATCAGTTTGCCTGTTATAAGAATTCTATGCTTTTACGACGTCTTCAGAACGTAGGTGTATTTTGAATTCACTCGTATTCCATCCATCTACAATATTTCCACCTACGTTTAAAACTTTAATTGGATGTTTCCAATAGTTAAGTCGATATCTGCACCAGTTTCTAAGAATTTTTCTTATTTGTGACGTCATGTGACGTAGGTGTGTTATTAATTCACTCGTAATCCGTCCGTCTACAAGATTTATACCTACGTTTCAAATTTCAGTTCGATATCTTCAACCGTTCCCGAGTTATCAGCCGAAATCACTGAACACTTCTGTCATTATTAGAATATCACCCTGTACATTGCACTGCTTTGAGGACAAAACAAGTGAAATTTTTGTTTTTTAATTTTTTTCACGGAAACAAAATCGAAAAAGTGCAAGTGTGATATATCGTTGAAATCGGAATTTTTACTGCTTTTCAATGGTTCAATTACAAATTGTAAGTAATCATAAAATAAACAACTTGTTGTGCCAAAACGGCACTAAACGTAATCCGATCTCAGCCAAAACCTTTTCAGATCTTCTGGAGCACTAAAGAAACCCTCATGCAAAGTTTCATCCAAATCCGTTTAGTAGCTTCGCCGCTATCGTGCTAACATACATACACACACAGACACACACACACACACACACACACACACATACACACACACACACACATATACGTACATAGGGTACAAAACGAGGACATCAGAACTTTATGTGCGTTATGGGAACTTAGCTTCTGCCAGTGATTTTCTTAAATACATATATGGAACTCATTTCAGGTTCATTGCTACTATAGCTCAGTATATTTGTTAGTTTGAAAATATTTCATCTAAAAATTTGTACACATCTCTTTCGTATTTAAGGTACACTATAAGGACCCCAAACTTTACATGCCATCTGAGGACTTACGCTTTGAGGACACGATTTTCCCGCCTTTTAATGTCCTCGCAGAGACGGCCTGATAAAATAAAATGTTAGTGACGACCAAAGTGTATACACCATTTGAATGAGGACGGATATTTAAGGAACAGTTTTGCTGTTTCTGTTAAAGAAATATTACATGAAAATAGTTTCGGACTTCTATTGCATGGAATTTTTTGGCAATTATTTGATTTATATTTTCAAAATAACTCAATGAAACAAAAATATTGTACTTACAAGTTGGGTTGGTTTTATGGAATCTGTTTTATCGTACAAAATATCCAACACCCAAGAAGATTAATCACAAAACAAACATAATTGATGTACATTTTTGAGCAAAATTCTGTTGGCGAAATTTTAATAGATAAATATCAACTTATTTTTTATAATATGGCATAAGATTGGCCACTCCAATTATTTTCACTAGGCAAAATGAGAATAGCTTAGTTAATATAATATAACTAGGATGTTTAATATTTGAGCTATATTGATTGCAATTAGGTGATTGCTTATAATTTCAGGTTTTCTGAACAAAATCATAATGAGTGTTTTTTTCAGTGTTTTGAAGAATTTTCCGCAGAATATTCATAACAATAAAAGAAGTTGATATATTAAATAAATAAATATTTTTTAATGGAATGCAAGAAACGTATTTCGTGCAAGCAAAAAAAAACAAAACCTTGGCACAGCGCTTTTGACTTACCGAGTCATCATCAGTAACATTCGTCGAAAAAGTAAAAAATGTACATAATTAAGTAATAATTTATTCAAGTCTAAATAATGTCATAAGAGCAATTAATTTTTCATGGAATTACAGTGACAATTTGCACTAGTGCGATTTTTACACAGTTACTTCCACAGCCAGTGGAAGTGTAGTACCGGCAAAAAAAAAAAAAAATTTTATTGTTCAAATAGGCTTAGAATGTCATGAAATGTCGAGATTTTACGTTTGAGCAAAAAAATTTCTCTCTGTCGGTCTCTGTAACTTTTTGTGCTCACAATTACTCTGGAACCGTTTAAGATCTGGAACTAGATTATATTTTCATCTCATTCCGCTTGGGCGGGTAAATTAGGGTAAATGGGGGGGTCAATAGGTAAATCAAGCAAATAAGAGTCAATGAAATTAGTATTTAGTAAATATAAGGGAGCTAAGGTCTCAAAAAAATTTTGGCAGTAGCCACCCCTATCCCACCATTATTAAAGGTGGGTGAAAAAATATTGTGATTTAGTGTATGTACAAGAACCAAAGTCATCAAGATTTTTTTTCACTTCATTCACCCCTACGACCACCACTACTAATGTGGCATATCATTTTATGGGTTTTTAGAATACACGATTTTAAATATTGTAACGAGTAATCACCGTAATCACCCCCTTGGGGATAGGCAGCACTAAATACATGTACAAAATACATGTTGTATGTTATTCCATCTGTGAGACAGTAGAAACAGTAGAAACGTTCTGGAACATTAGAGAAAAGAGACTTCTAGATAACGCCGCGACGTTTCTAGAATAATTCAGGAAGCAATCGCTAGGGGTATATAAGGCCGTATTCTCGGCCGGACGAAAAGAGTAGTTTTTGAAGTTTGATTGACAAGTGAGGTTAAGACTACAAAGTGAAAATAAAGTGATAAACATTGTTATTTTTATTCAGTAAAGTACATTTAAGTTAATATCAGTATTGTGAAGTATACAGTAAATTATTTAATAAAGTGTGTTAGTGGTTATATCTTGTTATAATTTTTGGAACCCACGGAATTTGCAAGGGTGGTTTCCTAGGGGTAGAAATACGTTACAAATTTGTGTCAGAAAGCGGAATTTTATGACAAGAGGAGCTCTGAAGTTGTGCTGAAGTGTTCGAGAAGTATTCTCGAGGGTTAGTGCTAACACAGAGGATTCATTTACTGGACATTGTTCGAGCGTTATTTTCGAACAGGAAAATAGTGTTGAGTGCATTTTTTTTTAGACATTGTAGAACATTTTATTAGGACATTAGTGTGATAATTAAATCCTTTAAACTGAGAAGTGATAGAGACACTGAAAAAGACTCATTTGTGTTAGCGCGTGAAAATTACTAGAACTTTTCTATTTGGACATTAGTGGAGATTTAAATTCTCTGAACTGGATAGTGACAAAAGACTCTGAATAAGACTTTTTCGTGTTGGTTCGAGATTTTTCTGGAAAGTTCCATTACCGATATTGACGTGACAGTTACATTTATTTTAACATAATCTTATGCCCATAGAAACAAGAAGCATGGCAGCAGAGAAACAAATACAGGGCCTGCTTGCGGAGTTTACAAGGATGATGACGCAGCAACGAGAAGAAAAAGATGAGCAAGAAAGAAGACGTCAAGAGGAGGAAAAACGGCGTCAAGAAGAAAGAGACGAATTAAAGAAAATCATAGAAGAACAGGAAATAAGACGCCAAAAAGAAAAAGAAGAACAAGAAAGAAGACGTCCAGAAGAGAAGGAAGAACAAGAAAAGATACGTCAAGAAGAAAAAGAAGAGCAAGAAAGAAGACGTCAAGAAGAGAGATACGAATTGAAGAAAATCATGGAAGGCCTGGAAATAAGACGCCAAGAAGAAAAACCGAACTGAGAGAAATGATGGATGACCTGAAAATACGACAGCAAGAGGAGAAAGAAGACCAAGAAAGACGCCAGGAAGAATTACGGAAAATTCTGAATGAACAAATAAAAATACAACAGGACAGAATCATTTCTGTCAAGGAAGAAGTTAAAGAGGAGATAAACAAGGTCGAAGACAAAGTAGGTGTGGTCGAGACAGAAGTTAGTCAAGTCAAAGGAAAAATGAGTGAGGTCGAAGGAGAGGTAGAGCGCCTTAAACGTCAGTTGAGAGAAAAAGGAGGCCAGCTAGTAACATCATCGGGTCCTCGGTTAAAACCTCCCTCTTTTGACGGCCAAAGCTCATGGACGACGTACAAGGGACAATTCGAGGCAGCTGCGTCTGCGAATAACTGGGATAATGAGGAAAAGGCCATGGCATTAGTTTTAGCACTGAGGGGCCAAACATCGGAGTTACTTCAGACTATCCCAGTAGAGAAACAACGGGACTTTGAAGTTTTGGAAGCTGCCTTGGACTTGAGATATGGCGACCAACACCTTGCCCAAGTGTACCAGGCTCAGCTGAAATCCCGGACACAAAAGGCTGGGAAAAGTTTACAAGAATTCGAAGCTGCAATAGAGAGACTGGCACACCTGGCGTATTCGAGTGCACCTAGATAATTTCAGGAACAATTAACCGTGGGGGCCTTTTTAGATGGCATAAGGGACGAAAAGGTTAGGCGAGTTCTGAGGCTGACGACACACCAAAGTAGTAGCGAAGCTTTGGTGCGTGCACTTGAAGTAGAAGCCGCATATAGAGATACTCCAAGGTCGAGAGTGCGAGCTGTGACTCTCGAAGAATCACAACCAGAAACGAACCAGAACCCCATGTTGACCGAGATGCAGAAAATGTTTACCAAATTATTCGATAAACTGGATGACCTCGGAAAGCAGGAAAAACAGCAAAAACAGCAAAACAAAGGAAAGCCTAGTGGTGGTATTAAATGTTACAACTGCGGCAAGGTGGGACATATGAAACGAGACTATCGACAGCAGAACTCAGAGAGTCGAGTAAATGCTGTGAATGTTGAAGAGAAGCAGGAAAACTAGAGATAGCCAGCACCAAGGGGGCTGTGCTGGCTAGGGAATGCGGTGGCCCCAGAGAATTCCAAGCAGTCTGTTGTTGCAAGGATATGTGAATGGAAGAAAATGCGTGTTTACTATTGACACCGGTGCTACGCCATCAATAGTGCGGCCAGGGCTTATATCAGGCTTGCAAATTGACAAGAAGCAAAACGGAGTAATCATTCGAACAGCCACGGGGGACAGGGTTGCGGTCCATGGAGAGGTCAAATTGGAACTGCAGGTTGAACGGTTGAGGTTCAGTTACAAGGTCATTGTGGCTGACATTACGGATGATTTCATTTTGGGTCTGGACATCATGGGAGAGCAGGGATTTATTGTTGACGTAGGGGAGCGAGTCTTAAAAATTGGAAATGAGGAATTTATTCTAGCAACCGCAGACGACCAATTCCATAAAGCGAGGTTGTTAACAACACAGACGATCAAGATTCCTGCTCATTCAGAACAAATGATCGATGCTGCCTTAGAAGGAAATCCTGGAGGGTACCGTGTTGGCCTGTTTGAAAGTGACGAATCGATTAAGTCCCTACCCAATATTATTGTGGCGAGAACTTTAACCCGAAGACAAAATCTTAATGAGTCGTTAATTTAAATTCCCACTAAGTGACAATCAAGGAAGGCAAACCGATTGGCTCCTATGAACCGGTCACATGGGTAACAAGGTGTGAGAAACTAACAGAGGGAAGTTCATCTACGAAAATAGACCAGGAAGTTTTGACCTTGATGAGTACCCAGTTGGAGCATTTATCTGAGGATGAACGAAGGGAGGCAATCAAGTTCCTGGAAAAGGAAAGTTCAGTATTTGCCAAGAATACAGAAGCCCTTACAAAAACAGACATATTCCAGCATCGGTTAAATACTGGCGACTCACCCGCTATTCGACGACCACCTAGGAGGCTTCCATTAGCGAAACAAGAAGATGCCTCGGCAATGATAGACAAGATGCTACTATATGGAGTGATTGAGGAGTCAACGAGTCCCTGGTCATCGCTAGTAGTTTTGGTTGCTAAGAAGGACGGAACATTAAGATTTTGTGTCGATTATCGAAAATTAAACGATGTCACGAAGAAAGACAGTTACCCATTACCACGAATTGACCACACGTTAAGCACGTTGGCAGGCTCACGATGGTTTTCTACGTTAGGCCTTAGGAGTGGATACTGGCAAGTGGGGCTTCATCCTGATGATAAGGAAAAGACAGCGTTTTCAGCAGGCAGTGGTCTTTATCAATTTACCGTGATGCCTTTTGGACTTTGCAATGCGCCAGCTATCTTTGAAAAATTGATGGAATTCGCACTGCGAGGACTAACCTGAAGGACGTGCCTGGTTTACCTTGACGACGTGCTTGTTATGGGGCAGGACCTTACAGAACATTTAAAAAATCTTCAAGAAGTATTTGGGCGAGTCAGGAATGCCCATCTGAAGTTGAACCCGAAGAAGTACCTGCTATTCTAGAAAGAAGTCAAATTTCTTGGTCACGTTGTGTCTTCGGATGAAATACAAACAGATCCCGACAAAATTTCTGCCGTACGAGATTGGCAAAGACCATCCAACGTTCATGAAGTACGAAGCTTCCTTGGCCTCTGCACTTATTATAGATACTTTGAGGAAGGGTTTGCAGAAATTGCGAAGCCATTACACCAGCTGACAGAAGACAAAGTACAGTACCAGTGGACACCGGAGTGTGAAACGGCATGGAGAAAATTGAAGGCAGCTCTATGCACTGGTCCTGTGCTAGCGTACCCACAACGGGAAGGACATTTTATTTGAGACACGGATGCCAGCAATTCTTCGATCGGTTGTGTACTGTCCCAAATCCAGAATGGGCAAGAAAGAGTGATCGAATACGCACGTTACAATATTATATTATTAAAGTTCCATAAACAATTATTTCCTCATAGTGGAGTGCAAATATAGTATTTTTGTTGTAAGAGACTTGGATAGGGATATGGATGTGGAAGTAATGATTCCTTAGGCAGCGGTTTTTTCAGAGATTTTCGTTCACAAAACTATACTTACATAAATGTACACACAGAATGTTTCAACTTTAGAAAAATAAATACCTATATACTTGATTTGGGTAGTGTCAATTTTAATAAGAAAATATATTTATCAAGGCAAACTTTATTTAATAATCATACAAAATAAAAGTTATTGTTCCCAATGTGGGATATTGTTTTATGGGTTTTTGGGAAAGACGATTTCAAATATTATATTATTAAAGTTCCGTAAACAGTTATTTCCACATACAAAATTTTTTCGTTATTGGAGCAAATCTGGATGTGGAAGTAGTACTTGGGTAGCGGTTTTTTTAACGGATCGAGATGATATTAGGCATGTGACCAATATGACATTTTTTTATCCATCTGTTAAGTTTCTACGACTTCCGGTTTCACCGGAAATGACCCTCACTTTGGGTTTATAAATGGAACACAATGTATATTTTTATGCTAATTCTGTGATTCCCTAAGTTTTTATCTACTTTACTAGACGCATTTATGCAAAATTTAGTAAATATTATAACAGCTATGCATCTAGTTATTAACGTCGTAGATTAAATACTGCCAATCTTCGATTTTCCAGAAAATGACATTAACTTTGTTTTTTAAATTCCGCTTTAAGTGCAAAATGGAGGACTGGCAATATGCCAATGTTTTTTCTGTACACCCGTGGATTTCAAAAATATATTATAAACCGCATGTTTTGTTTTAAAACCAGTTAATGATATTTCAACCAAACCAGATTCTGGTCATGTTGGATCTACCTTTTAGTACATACCAATATATGTTTAATTTATTTAAGTAGAGTAAGAATTGTTTTTAATTAGAAAAGATATAAGTTTCCCCTCTATGTCATCCAGTATAACTAAATGTAAAATTATGGTCATTTAACGGAACAAGACTGAAAATTTCAATGTAACATTTTTGGTTTGACAATTTTATAGTTCTCATATAAATATAGAAACCAGTTATAACTATAGGTACCATAGGATATGAAATGTAGTATACCTATTATATTTTAGTTTACATACTTTATTCTGCTTAGATACAAATTTACCTATGTAATTTCTTACTTAAATGAAATCAATAGCTCTAATAGGAAGCGAAATACAAAAGTCTGTGCCACTAACACATTTACATTATGAGGACAGAGACCTGTTAATCTCTCTCCTCATATAAACGAGGAACTCGGCTCACTTCATACACAAGAACTAGAACTTTGGATATGCATTTCTCGGATGGTCTCACAAAGTTAGTAAGGTCCGACCGTTATACACTGGATCAGCAGTCCACCCCCTTCTTTAAATACGTCAGAAACAGTGAACTAAGCATCAGTTGGCTACGGATGTTATGAGGACAAATTAGTTTTTCGTCATATAGGTACACATTGAATTGCTCATGTAGATTGTCGGTATAAGGACAAAACGTTTAGTGGACATAAAATATTACTCATCGAATGAAAAAATGTCCTCGCATCGCCGCTGATGTACCGGTGTGTGTCCTTGCTTTGTATGTTAAGTTCATTACTACTATAGCTTAATACATTTCTCACTTTGAAAAATTCCATTTAAAAATTTATACACATCACTTGGACATTTATAGTACACTATAAGGACCCCAAACCATATACACCATTCGAGAATTTACGTTTTAGGACACGATTTTTGCACCATTTGATGAGCTCGCAGAGACGGTCTATACGTAAATAAATTATACCATTTGTGTACATTGTAGTCCTCAATTTACGAACGAATTACTTTAGTATAATTTATTCACATATGGGCTGCAACATATCCACGTAGTGGGGTGGAAATATAGTAACGGTAAAAAAAAATGAAAATTTTAATACAGGTCACAATCTTTAACGGATCGATTTGATTGTTTTTTTAAAGGCTTCCTCCACTATCAGAATAGAACCTGTTGAATTTCATAATGATCTATCAATAAGTTTAATTATAATAAATAATTATTTAACATCGTCACAAGTTTTTGCGGCCTATTTATCTTGCTTTCGATATTTCGATATCGCAATTAGTTGCTACCATTATACCATTCCGCCACTGTTAGTAAATTGTTTGTAACAACAAATTAACCAAAAATTTAACAAAAAAATAAAGTAAACATCATTACACTTCACCCTTAGGCCGATTTATTGAACTTTTGATGAAGTTGTTGCACATTCTATGGGATACTCCGCAGTTTTTTTTGTAAATAAATAACATTTAAAATATTTAAACTGCAATATATAGTGCATCTTTTAGTTTTGATATATCAATTTTGTCTTAAAATATTATTAAGGTATTTTTAATAAGATTGTTACAATAATACGTACTTGAATTCTGCTAAATACTTTATTAAGCTTAGATAAAAATTTACCTCATTATTTCGTACTTAAATGAAATCAATAGCTATAATATAAGGCGAGATACAGTATGTACCACCAACATATTTACATCATGAGCACGGAGACCGGTTAGTCTGTGTCCTCATATAAGCGAGGAACTCCACTCATTCCACACACAACACCTAAAAGTTTGGAAATTCAAATTTTGTATACACACTTTTCGGATGATCTCACAAAGTTGGTAAGGTCCGACCGTTATACACTGGATCAGCGCCCTCTTCGTAAAACACGACAAAAACGGTGAACTAAGCATCCGTTGGCTACGGGCGTTGTGAGGACAAACTAGTTTTTCGCTATATAGGTACCCATCTATTGGATTTCTCATGTAGATTCTCGTAATGAGGACAGAACGTTTAGAGGACCCAAAAAAGGTCCTCGCATGAAAAAGCGTCCTCACAGCTCCGGTCTGGTACCGGTGTGTGTCCTCGCTTTGTACCCTATGTCCACACACACACACACACACACACACACACACACACACACACACACACACACACACACACACACACACACACACACACAGACATTTTTCAAAAACAACTTTTTTGGGTTCCTGGGACCTCAAAACGTAAAGATTTGATGTTGTCTCAATTTCCGATTTTGGACTAATTGTAGTAACCTCCCACAATTTTATTGTGGGGAGGTTAATAAAAATTGATTATAACAAAAATTCAAAATTACTCTCATAGTATGCATAATCTTCTGCTTCTACTACCTGATCCTCAAAGTTTTCTCGCATTTACACATTTCTATGTAAAGTTTGTTCACTGATAGAGTCCCGATGTGACGTCAGAACGTCTGAACTAACTTTGACATTTTTTCGAAAATTTGACATTTTTCTGAAGTGACTACTCCGAAAATTTTACAATTTTCAAACATTTGATATTTTTCTGAAAGGTGACATTTCTTCGAAAATTGGACGTTTTTTCGAAAATTTGACATTTTTCTGAAAAGTGACATTTTTCCGAAAATTTGACACTTTCCTGCATTTTTGACATTTTTCTGAAAAGTGACATTTCTCTGAAAATATGACATTTTTTCGAAATTATGACATTTTTTCGAAAATTTGACATTTTTCTGAAGTGACATTACTCCGAAAATTTGACAATTTTCAAACATTTGGCATTTTTCTGAAAGGTGATATTTCTTCGAAAATTTGTCATTTTTTTGAAAATTTGACATTTTTCTGAAAAGCGACATTTTTCTGAAAATTTGACATTTCTGAAAAGTGACCTTTCCCTGAAAATTTAACATTTTTTCGAAAATTTGACATTTTTCTGAAGTGACATTACTCCGAAAATTTGACAATTTTCAAACATTTGACATTTTTCTGAAAGGTGACATTTCTTCGAAAATTTGACGTTTTTTCGAAAATTTGACATTTTTCTGAAAAGTGACATTTTTCCGAGCATTTTTCCGAAAATTTGACATTTTCCTGAATTTTTGACATTTTTCTGAAAAGTGACGTTTCTCTGAAAATTTGACATTTTTTCGAAAATTTGACATTTTTCTGAAGTGACATTATTCCGAAAATTTGACAATTTTCAAACATTTGGCATTTTTCTGAAAGGTGACATTTCTTCGAAAATTTGTCGTTTTTTCGAAAATTTGACATTTTTCTGAAAAGTGACATTTCCCTGAAAATTCAACATTTTTTCGAAAATTTGACATTTTTCTGAAAAGTCACATTTCTCCGAAAATTTGACGTTTTCCTGAAAATTTGACATTTTTTAAAAATCTGACATTTTTCTGAAAAGTGACATTTCTCCGAAAATTTGATATTTCTTGGAAATTAAAAAAAAAAAATTTCGTGACTCGTCTTGTAGAAATATTTTTTTGATAACATCAGTTCGCCTGTTATAAGAATTCTATGCTTTTACGACGTCTTCAGAACGTAGGTGTATTTTGAATTCACTCGTATTCCATCCATCTACAATATTTCCACCTACGTTTCAAACTTTAATTGGATGTTTCCAATAGTTAAGTCGATATCTGCACCAGTTTCTAAGAATTTTTCTTATTTGTGACGTCATGTGACGTAGGTGTGTTATTAATTCACTCGTAATCCGTCCGTCTACAAGATTTATACCTACGTTTCAAATTTCAGTTCGATATCTTCAACCGTTCCCGAGTTATCAGCCGAAATCACTGAACACTTCTGTCATTATTAGAATATCACCCTGTACATTGCACTGCTTTGAGGACAAAACAAGTGAAATTTTTGTTTTTTAATTTTTTTCACGGAAACAAAATCGAAAAAGTGCAAGTGTGATATATCGTTGAAATCGGAATTTTTACTGCTTTTCAATGGTTCAATTACAAATTGTAAGTAATCATAAAATAAACAACTTGTTGTGCCAAAACGGCACTAAACGTAATCCGATCTCAGCCAAAACCTTTTCAGATCTTCTGGAGCACTAAAGAAACCCTCATGCAAAGTTTCATCCAAATCCGTTTAGTAGCTTCGCCGCTATCGTGCTAACATACACACACACACACACACACACACACACACACACACACACACACACACACACACACACACACACACACACACACACACATACACACACACACACACACACACACACACACACACACACACACACACACACACACACACACACACACACACACACACACACACACACACACACACACACACACACACACACACATTTTTCAAAAACAACTTTTTTGGGTTCCTGGGACCTCAAAACGTAAAGATTTGATGTCTCAATTTCCGATTTTGGACTAATTGTAGTAACCTCCCACAATTTTATTGTGGGGAGGTTAATAAAAATTGATTATAACAAAAATTCAAAATTACTCTCATAGTATGCATAATCTTCTGCTTCTGCTACCTGATCCTCAAAGTTTTCTCGCATTTACACATTTCTATGTAAAGTTTGTTCACTGATAGAGTCCCGATGTGACGTCAGAACGTCTGAACTAACTTTGACATTTTTTCGAAAATTTGACATTTTTCTGAAGTGACTACTCCGAAAATTTTACAATTTTCAAACATTTGATATTTTTCTGAAAGGGAAAATTGGACGTTTTTTCGAAAATTTGACATTTTTCTGAAAAGTGACATTTTTCCGAAAATTTGACACTTTCCTGCATTTTTGACATTTTTCTGAAAAGTGACATTTCTCTGAAAATATGACATTTTTTCGAAATTATGACATTTTTTCGAAAATTTGACATTTTTCTGAAGTGACATTACTCCGAAAATTTGACAATTTTCAAACATTTGGCATTTTTCTGAAAGGTGATATTTCTTCGAAAATTTGTCATTTTTTTTGAAAATTTGACATTTTTCTGAAAAGCGACATTTTTCTGAAAATTTGACATTTCTGAAAAGTGACCTTTCCCTGAAAATTTAACATTTTTTCGAAAATTTGACATTTTTCTGAAGTGACATTACTCCGAAAATTTGACAATTTTCAAACATTTGACATTTTTTCTGAAAGGTGACATTTCTTCGAAAATTTGACGTTTTTTCGAAAATTTGACATTTTTCTGAAAAGTGACATTTTTCCGAGCATTTTTCCGAAAATTTGACATTTTCCTGAATTTTTGACATTTTTCTGAAAAGTGACGTTTCTCTGAAAATTTGACATTTTTTCGAAAATTTGACATTTTTCTGAAGTGACATTATTCCGAAAATTTGACAATTTTCAAACATTTGGCATTTTTCTGAAAGGTGACATTTCTTCGAAAATTTGTCGTTTTTTCGAAAATTTGACATTTTTCTGAAAAGTGACATTTCCCTGAAAATTCAACATTTTTTCGAAAATTTGACATTTTTCTGAAAATTTGACATTTTTCTGAAAAGTCACATTTCTCCGAAAATTTGACGTTTTCCTGAAAATTTGACATTTTTTAAAAATCTGACATTTTTCTGAAAAGTGACATTTCTCCGAAAATTTGATATTTCTTGGAAATTAAAAAAAAAAAATTTCGTGACTCGTCTTGTAGAAATATTTTTTTGATAACATCAGTTCGCCTGTTATAAGAATTCTATGCTTTTACGACGTCTTCAGAACGTAGGTGTATTTTGAATTCACTCGTATTCCATCCATCTACAATATTTCCACCTACGTTTCAAACTTTAATTGGATGTTTCCAATAGTTAAGTCGATATCTGCACCAGTTTCTAAGAATTTTTCTTATTTGTGACGTCATGTGACGTAGGTGTGTTATTAATTCACTCGTAATCCGTCCGTCTACAAGATTTATACCTACGTTTCAAATTTCAGTTCGATATCTTCAACCGTTCCCGAGTTATCAGCCGAAATCACTGAACACTTCTGTCATTATTAGAATATCACCCTGTACATTACACTGCTTTGAGGACAAAACAAGTGAAATTTTTGTTTTTTAATTTTTTTCACGGAAACAAAATCGAAAAAGTGCAAGTGTGATATATCGTTGAAATCGGAATTTTTACTGCTTTTCAATGGTTCAATTACAAATTGTAAGTAATCATAAAATAAACAACTTGTTGTGCCAAAACGGCACTAAACGTAATCCGATCTCAGCCAAAACCTTTTCAGATCTTCTGGAGCACTAAAGAAACCCTCATGCAAAGTTTCATCCAAATCCGTTTAGTAGCTTCGCCGCTATCGTGCTAACATACACACACACACACACACACACACACACACACACACACACACGCACGCACGCACGCACGCACGCACGCACGCACGCACGCACGCACGCACGCACGCACGCACGCACGCACGCACGCACGCACGCACGCACGCACGCACGCACGCACGCACGCACGCACGCACGCACGCACGCACGCACGCACGCACGCACGCACGCACGCACGCACGCACGCACGCACGCACGCACGCACGCACGCACGCACGCACGCACGCACGCACGCACGCACGCACGCACGCACGCACGCACGCACGCACGCACGCACGCACGCACGCACGCACGCACGCACGCACGCACGCACGCACGCACGCACGCACGCACGCACGCACGCACGCACGCACGCACGCACGCACGCACGCACGCACGCACGCACGCACGCACGCACGCACGCACGCACGCACGCACGCACGCACGCACGCACGCACGCACGCACGCACGCACGCACGCACGCACGCACGCACGCACGCACGCACGCACGCACGCACGCACGCACGCACGCACGCACGCACGCACGCACGCACGCACGCACGCACGCACGCACGCACGCACGCACGCACGCACGCACGCACGCACGCACGCACGCACGCACGCACGCACGCACGCACGCACGCACTCACACACACACACACACACACACACACACACACACACACACACACACACACACACACACACACACACACACACACACACACACACACACACACACACACACACACACACACACAGACATTTTTCAAAAACAACTTTTTTGGGTTCCTGGGACCTCAAAACGTAAAGATTTGATGTTGTCTCAATTTCCGATTTTGGACTAATTGTAGTAACCTCCCACAATTTTATTGTGGGGAGGTTAATAAAAATTGATTATAACAAAAATTCAAAATTACTCTCATAGTATGCATAATCTTCTGCTTCTACTACCTGATCCTCAAAGTTTTCTCGCATTTACACATTTCTATGTAAAGTTTGTTCACTGATAGAGTTCCGATGTGACGTCAGAACGTCTGAACTAAGATGCCTTAGGTTCGTTGGTGTTTTCGAATGCACAGTAGCGTCGCTTTGTTTTATATTTTATTTGATGTATTTACTTAGATTTATTTAAAAGAAATTAAATTATAAGCATATATAATACATCTATTGTAAATTTATAGTAATTTAAGTTAAATAAATAAATTATAATATTGGATTGTTTGATTTCGGTAGAAAATATGTGCAAACATACAAAATAAATACAGTTAAACAGTTGCAGCTAAATCTTTTTAATTCATTAATAGAATTTTGTCAAATAAGTATATTTAATCTTAAAATAAAAATATATACTTAATACTAATTATGCCAACCCTATACAAATCAAATATGGCAATAACATACAAATACCTAGTATAAGATAAATAAATAAATTTAGTTTTCTTCGTCAATGTCTAATTCTTCCCAGTCCTCATCGTCGCTTTCATTTTTAATACTTATAATGAGTGGTATAACTTTTTCAGTATGAACCTCTTGATCATAAGGCTCTAAAATCAATTTATTTGTGTGATTTACACACTAGGACCAAATTGAGCTCGACACTTGAGATAAAGCCTCATTCCACATAGCAGGAACGGCTTCATCGCTAAAACCATCTTTCCCGATGTGTTTGTCGTAATGCTTCTTACAAATTCCCCAAACAAGTTCTATTGGGTTGAACTGACAATGATATGGTGGAAGCCGCAGTACTTCATGTCCATGTTCTCTAATGAAATTGTCGACAACATAGTGTTGCTCTGTTCTGTTAGCTCCAGCTATTTGGAGCAATTCGGCTTTAAATGCGGTACCACTAAAATCTATGTTTTTGGTCTTTAACCAGGTTCGTATTTTTTCTTTCGTCCAAGATCGGGTTGATTGTTCTTCTTCAACCCGAGAGTGGTACTTAGCATTATCTAAAATAATAATGCTTGGATTTTGTAACCCCGGCAAGTCTCTCTGTCAACCAATTTGAGTTCATGTTGCATGGTAATCTGCTGACTTATTCTTGGTGGAGAAAACTAAACTCGCATCTTCAGCAAAGCCATGAATAAATCCTGCATGTACAACTATAAATCTTTTACCTTCTGTAGCTGTACGACGCCTTTTCGATTTGGAATCATCTTGCCAAGAATGTTTTAATTCTCCTCTGCCAAAGATCTAAGTTTCGTCTAAGAACACTACATCTTTGGAGTCATTACTTTTCAAATTTTTTACGTATTTGCGTAAAAACTCCAGCCGTTTTAGATAAATTTGTGGTCTTTCACACAGGACTTTTCTATTGTCATATTTTTTAAAGGAAAAGCCTAATTTTTTATACACGTTATATAAGCTGGTACGGTAAATATCAACTATTGCTCTAGATTTTAGCTCTTCTAAAATGATAGCCAAGGAAATATGTTTATGATCAGACACCATGTAGTCGGAGAGCAACCTATCTGTAGGAAGCATTTTAAAAGTAGTCTATACAACTCGCGAACACCCACCTAAAAAACAGATGATATTATGTAAAATGACCTTCTAGATTTGATTTTTGAGTTCGCCTGTTAATTTGAGATTGCCAAATCGGTCAATTCACAAATTTTTTGAAAAATTTTAAAATTATGTGTTAATTTTTGTTTTGCACATAACACATCATATCTTTTTTATTTTAATTCCGATTTAGACCAATATTTTACACATTATCTCTCCAATATTCTTGGGCAGGCTGACGGCAAAGAATATAGTGTAATTAATAATATAGTGCCTAAAAAAATATAATTACCCTCTATTGTCGCGGTTTTTTAAAATTTGCATTGAAAAATACCCGATCGAGGTAACTTTTTTATTTTTAAAGAGAGAGTGATAGTATAAACGAGAAAAATGTTCCATATACTTTAAACAAACTTTTTTAAAAAGAGATTTTTTGAAATTCGGCTCATGTAACGAGATTACGCTGTTGAATGCGGCCGCGCAACTCGTCCGCATTAATTTAAAGCATAACTTCTGTTAACGTCGCCCATCGGTGGTGTCGTTTAAGCGATCAAGTGAGTCTACGGATTATTTAGTTTCTATTTGCAATTAAATGTTATAAAATTATGTAGATAATCTTGAAACATACACATTAAAAAATATGTTTTCATTAATTATAATAGCAAGTGGGTACTAAGGATTATATTTTCCTTCGCATAAACAACTTATGTTACATTGCACGTTGGCTTTGCTACACTTGCAGCTTGTAGTACAGTTATATAATTTACATTTACAAAATGGAGTTAACTCAATAAAATTGGGTTTTGGGCTTTTTGAAATCATCTTTGGAAATAAGATTTCCCCCTTTAGGTACCATCCAAAATCTAAAACATTTGGAATTCAGGGCTTAATTTGGTAGGCTGTCTTGTAAATAGCACATTGCAGAAATGCCCTTTTTACTTGTATTCTCTGTACTAGGATTTACAATTTCTGATTTTCTTTTATAAGCAGTTCGGGTATACGATCTTCTACATTGTACATGGTAAACTGGATTTAGTGATAAAAATAAATTTTTCTGTTCTAAACATTGTTTTAGAGCCACAGAAATGTCATCGGATTTTGCCTTTGATCGGTACATTTCTAAAACCGTAAATATCGCTCGCAGACAAAAAATTTTCATACCATTGTGTTAGTGAACGAATTTGGAACAACTTTCAAAATGTCCGTCTGTCTGTCCGTCCGTCACGTTTCTTGTAAGCACGATAACCCAAGAAAGAAAATTCCGATTGTACTGAAATTTGGACAGTAAATTAGTGTTAGCTATTTGAAAAAAATCGATCGGTAAATAAAAAATCGGCAGCTACTGGAAGCGGCTGGAACCTCCCCACCCGGTGAATCTTTGAAGCCGAAAAGAGCACTAAACAATATGAACGATCTCACTTAATTATATTTATTAAGTTGAAATATTTTTTTCGTATTAAATCAGAAAAAAGTCTTGCATTCGGTGGGATTTGGACCTAAGAACTTGAGTGTTAAATTTATAGTCTGCACAACATTAATATTTTATTCAATGTTTTTAATACAAATATATGCTTCATCGGATCCTAGCCCGGGGCCAGCCAGACAACCACGGTCAACACCGCCGTGGCGAGTGTGAGGCTGGACGGGGTAGGTCCGGTTTGGCTTGGAGAAAAATAGAAAAGTAGCTCCTGTCTTCTGTAGGCAGGCTTAAAGACTAGGTTAAAATTATAATGTGTCCACATGGACCTAAAATTAATATAAAAATAAACGCAATTCTATAAAAACGTTCGTAGGCAAGAGCACTTAATAATTTTGATTATTGATACGGCAAACAACTAAACGAAAAAACCTGTTCGTTGGTAATGGGATGGATGGCAGGGATGGCCATCTTTGGAAAAAACCATATAACTCTTGGTGCACAGCTTCCCTGCCAGATGTAGCCAGGGTAGTGTTCATGGTGGATCGTTTAAGTTTGAGTTGGTATATTTTGTTTTATCTTTTGGTCTCGACCAATTTTTCACTAAATCGGTCGAGGAAGTGATAGCTGTCAAATTTTTGATTCCAATGTTTCTCTGGGGAATTTGGTTTTTGAAAAATGTTTAGGTTGGTACCAATGTCTTAAATTGTTTTTAGGTTATGTAGTACTATTTTTAGGTTATGTTGCCGGAAGAATTTCCGGCGGGATGCCGGAAGTAGCGGAAATAGTTTTTAAAATATAATGTCACTGTCACTTTTAAAGTTTTATTGGAAAAACTCACCGAAAGCGTTCCGGTGGGGTTGCTTGCACTTGTAGAGCTTGTAAGCGGTTCAGGATGGCCTCTCACACCATCCGTGGGCTTTATAAACGTCGAAAAAACTTGTAATCTCTCGATGCACTTGACACGTCAAAAATACTCAGCATACAGTCTGCACGCTTTAACACACTAGCAGAGAACTTATACCACAAATGGACCCGTAGTATTTTTTGGGAATTTTCCTTTGAGTCCATTTAATAAAATTTGACATTTTTCTGAAAATTTGACATTTTTCTGAAAAGTGATATTTTTCCGAAAATTTGACATTTTTCTGAAGTGACATTTCTTCGAAACTTTGACATTTTTTCGAAAATTTGACATTTTTCTGAAGTGACTACTCCGAAAATTTTACAATTTTCAAACATTTGATATTTTTCTGAAAGGTGACATTTCTTCGAAAATTGGACGTTTTTTCGAAAATTTGACATTTTTCTGAAAAGTGACATTTTTCCGAAAATTTGACACTTTCCTGCATTTTTGACATTTTTCTGAAAAGTGACATTTCTCTGAAAATATGACATTTTTTCGAAATTATGACATTTTTTCGAAAATTTGACATTTTTCTGAAGTGACATTACTCCGAAAATTTGACAATTTTCAAACATTTGGCATTTTTCTGAAAGGTGATATTTCTTCGAAAATTTGTCATTTTTTTTGAAAATTTGACATTTTTCTGAAAAGCGACATTTTTCTGAAAATTTGACATTTCTGAAAAGTGACATTTCCCTGAAAATTTAACATTTTTTTCGAAAATTTGACATTTTTCTGAAGTGACATTACTCCGAAAATTTGACAATTTTCAAACATTTGACATTTTTCTGAAAGGTGACATTTCTTCGAAAATTTGACGTTTTTTCGAAAATTTGACATTTTTCTGAAAAGTGACATTTTTCCGAGCATTTTTCCGAAAATTTGACATTTTCCTGAATTTTTGACATTTTTCTGAAAAGTTACGTTTCTCTGAAAATTTGACATTTTTTCGAAAATTTGACATTTTTCTGAAGTGACATTACTCCGAAAATTTGACAATTTTCAAACATTTGGCATTTTTCTGAAAGGTGACATTTCTTCGAAAATTTGTCGTTTTTTCGAAAATTTGACATTTTTCTGAAAAGTGACATTTCCCTGAAAATTTAACATTTTTTCGAAAATTTGACATTTTTCTGAAAAGTCACATTTCTCCGAAAATTTGACGTTTTCCTGAAAATTTGACATTTTTTAAAAATCTGACATTTTTCTGAAAAGTGACATTTCTCCGAAAATTTGATATTTCTTGGAAATTAAAAAAAAAAAAAATTTCGTGACTCGTCTTGTAGAAATATTTTTTTGATATCATCAGTTCGCCTGTTATAAGAATTCTATGCTTTTACGACGTCTTCAGAACGTAGGTGTATTTTGAATTCACTCGTATTCCATCCATCTACAATATTTCCACCTACGTTTCAAACTTTAATTGGATGTTTCCAATAGTTAAGTCGATATCTGCACCAGTTTCTAAGAATTTTTCTTATTTGTGACGTCACGTGACGTAGGTGTGTTATTAATTCACTCGTAATCCGTCCGTCTACAAGATTTCACTGAACACTTCTGTCATTATTAGAATATCACCCTGTACATTGCACTGCTTTGAGGACAAAACAAGTGAAATTTTTGTTTTTTAATTTTTTTCACGGAAACAAAATCGAAAAAGTGCAAGTGTGATATATCGTTGAAATCGGAATTTTTACTGCTTTTCAATGGTTCAATTATAAATTGTAAGTAATCATAAAATAAACAACTTGTTGTGCCAAAACGGCACTAAACGTAATCCGATCTCAGCCAAAACCTTTTCAGATCTTCTGGAGCACTAAAGAAACCCTCATGCAAAGTTTCATCCAAATCCGTTTAGTAGCTTCGCCGCTATCGTGCTAACATACATACACACACACACACACACACACACACACACACACACACACACACACACACACACACATACACACACACAGACATTTTTCAAAAACAACTTTTTTGGGTTCCTGGGACCTCAAAACGTAAAGATTTGATGTTGTCTCAATTTCCGATTTTGGACTAATTGTAGTAACCTCCCACAATTTTATTGTGGGGAGGTTAAAATGTTATTAATGATTTAAATTTGAAAAAAAAATTTTTTAGTTTTTATGTTTTTGTAATTGAATAGAAATCTGGTGAAATGATATTTCATTTTAATATCTAAATATTTATATATTTTACAAATATACATTTCATAATGTAATATGAAAATATGATTTTAGCTCGTGTCTTATAATGTAAAAATTTACATTCTTTTACGTGTAAGGTGGTGGTGTAGTTCTTTTGCCTCGGAATCCAAGGGTCCCGGGTTCGAAACCCAAATGGGGTTTGGTATAGTTTTCTTACCAAGTCTTTTACCAACTAAGATCGTACTATAAAATTAAAAATGTCTAAAAGTAACATTATTTACAAAAAACTGCGAAAAGTATCCTATTGAACGTATAACAATTAAATAAAAATCCAGTGAACAGGCGAAGAGTACGTTTTTAGCTTGTTTTCTTTGATTTCCTATCCGAGTAATTATAATTTATTATGCCAAACTATGCGTTTATAACGCACTAAATATAAGGACTGAGGCAAAAAGCACTTTCAACTTAACATAAATGGACACTGGAAAATAATAATCACCCGGCACGTGCCTGCGTTTAGCTCTAGATGCGATTGCGGCCGATTCATAGTAGCGCGCATTCGTTCGGACGCTGAAACAATCAATGAATATTTCGATAAGGGAACAAAATTTCAAAAAAAAACTTCTTATAAAAGATTTTATTTAGTTCATTCGGAACATTTTCTTCGGTTATAGTAGGCACCTAACTTTAAAAGTAAAAAAGACACATCGATCGGACATTTTACTCTGCAAATTTTAAAGATTTTGCGTCAAAGAAAAGTTGTTATTTTTTTTTTGCCAACTAGTTATTTTTTAGGTAAAGTTTTTTACTTTCAACATATCAAAGAATAGTTAGAGAATATTATGTAAAAAAATTAAAAAATTCTGAAGTAAAATAAAAAATATATGACGTGTTATATGAAAAACAAAAAATAACACATAATTTTTATTTTTTTTTAGAAAATTGCCAATTTGGCCATTCTGGCAATCTCAAATCAATGGGCGAATTCAAAAATCAAGTTTACCAGGATATTTTACATTAGATTGCCTATTTTTTAGGTTGGTGTTCGCGAGTTGTATAGAGGGTGTCGAATTCAGAGGGTCTGGTCTTCCACTAATATCGTAATTAACATTTTTTGTTTCATATTTATAGCATCGTGCAACTCTCGATTTTTAAAGCCTCACCCACTCGCCTTTGAACAGCTTTTATTAACAATAAAGGTGCACGATTTTCATTTTCCGTTTGAAAATATTCCAACAAATTCAAAACTAACTGCTGTGATTGCAGATTTAAAAATTCACCAGGATGCATGTTTACTATTTTAACAATAGAACAAGATTAAAATTGCTCTCTTAGGCACTAATTGAAATAAGTGAACTATACCTGCTATACCCGAGTATATCAACTCGCCTCTGGAATCGCCTCCGGACGACATTCCTTACACTATACGACTGGGATTCTATCAGCGAACAGACTATAATATAAACTATTCGTAAAAATATTTACAAGGCGCCAGAGATTTGCTTTGGGTGGGTAAATCCTGATTTATTTGGAGTATGGTAATAATCACATCATTAGAACAAATAATTTCGTCACTTTCCCAGCTGTAATTTACTTATTTATTTATTTAACAATACAATGCATGTGTATTGTTAAAGAGCATTCCAATTGCAGGGCAGGAACTAATAAGTATACTTACTTATAAGAGGGAAACATAAAAATTTGAAACAAACAAACAAAAACAATGATAAAGAAACAAAACAGAAATTATATATATATGCAGTTAATCTCTTTATAGTAGCTACATAATTCGAAGTACGTGGATCTACAGCATACATTGCAAATGGGCCCTGATAAGCAGACCAGGTTTCAAAACTTCTCTATTGGGATGTAGTTGATGTAAATAGTATTAGAAGTGTACAACTTACAAGCATACTGGAGTTCAATTCTTCAGATTGTGTATGTTTGTTTTTGTCTGAAACCCCATTAACGTGTTCTCATCAGCTTCTCAAAAATTTTCTAAGAGGAAGTTTGCCGTCTCTTCAGAAACTTCCTATTGTATCTGCGGCAGAAAGTGCTGTTTTCTTATGGACATCGATTTTCGGTAAAACTGGCTGAACTTTTACTGCTGTAGATTTTAACTTTCTGATAGGTCTAGCTAGATCATATGTCTAGTTTCTAAGATAAAGCGAATAATGTTATAGACCATCAAGTTAAAAAAATTAAGATTTTATGAATTATTTAATTTTTTTTATGCTACTTATAATAGTGTTTTAGAATATTTTGAATGAATAAGATTTTTCGCTCTCATAACAGAAAAGAACAAAATTAGAATTTGAAAAGTTTTGACGGAGGCGACAGAAAATTCGCCCTAAAAATAACAACTAAAAAAAAAAATGGTCAAATTAGTTAAAACATTTTTTTACATAACTTTTTTGTATTCCTGATCAAGAACTCTTATTAAAAACTTTCGGAAATGGCTCTTTCTGCCTCTAATATTATATACTATGTATAGTATAATAATGACCATATTGATTTTTTAATACTTTAGTGTGGTGGTTTCCTCGTTTTGAATCTTTAACTTTTGACAACAGATTAAGTATCAGCTACAACAGAAATACCTACCTACCAATTTTAATGCAATTTCCATAAAATTTGAATTTTGACACTAATTGCTTCGCCTTTGCGATTAGAAACTACTTGTTTCCAATTTTTGCTCACCTTATACATATAACAGTAACAGTTAAACGCTGGTAAATGTTTATCAAATTATTCCATAGAGTTTTGTAGCGACAGTATTTCTTACAAAATAATATAATGCCCCTTGCAAAAAATATAATTTTAATATTTTTAGAATCCTTACTTGATATAAAATACATTATTATTCAACGAGCGGTAGTGTAGGCAGAGATGGGTCAAGGAAACTTTCTATTGGAAAGTTTACAGGAAATTTTCGGAAGTTTCCGGAACGGACTTTTGATAAAAATGAAAGTTTTCTTTAAAATATTTGAATATTCTGAAAGTTTCCAAAATTCCGGGAAAGTTTCCAAAACTCCGGTAAACTTTCAAAATTTTTCAGGAATATTTACAGTTGTAATCATAAATTTGAAATTGCCGCCACGATGATCTAACATAACCTCAAACGCCAGAAATCCAGTTTTAATTTGTTGATTTTCTTTCGAAATTATCAAAAATTAATCGGATGTTTGATGACGTGGGGTTCCATATGGTCACCGCTCGGATTATTACTATTGGCATTGGCACAGAATTTCTCTAATTTCGTGTTATTGGCTATGATCAAGGATGAGTTGACAGACATATGATAAGTTACGTTTATTTGTTTACCCGCACTATCGCTTCTTGATGAATAATATCTAACATTTTTTTCTATTAAAAACGAAAATGATTAAAAAGAAATATACTTTCATTTTTTTTACAAATTATAAGATATTTAATAGTTTTAGTGTTATTTTAATAAAATTATGAGAAATGTTATAGTGGATGGTTTAATTTATTTTGATATTATTTTCTTGGTATTATTTTTTTAAGTGTTAAAATTCAAAATTAAACATTGTACTCTTCGCCGGTTGACTGAGCTTTTCATATAATTGTTACACATTCTATAGGATATTCTTCGCAATTTTCTTGTAAATAATGTTAGTTTTTGGACATTCTAAATTTTTTGATACCAACTTTGTTGTGAAAAAAAAATATATGAAAAAAAAATGAAAAAAAAACACCCTGTCAGGGATTCGAACACGAGACCTTTGGATTGGCAGACAACAACAACGATATTTTATTCAATACTTTTAGTACATACATATGCCTCCTCGGATCCTAACCCGGAGCCAGCCAGACAACCACGGCAAGGATTGGGAGACAAAGCTTTCGCCATTGGACCATCATCATTGCAATAATTAAATATCTGTAGTATATATCATTCGAATATTATATTTCAAGGAATTGGTTATATTATTATGAAATATATATATTAGTAAAATATATAAACAAAAAAAAACTATAGAGAATAAAATTTCGCAAAATTTCTATTTAAGTACAAATGACAAAAATTAAGAAAACATATTTTTTTTCATTTAAATTATTAATAACTTTTTTATTTATTGATTGATTTTTTTCAAAAACAATCTTCCTCTAGCTAACGCTAACTTACTTTCCAAATTTCAATACAATCGGACTTTTCTTTCTTAAGTTATCGTGCTTACAAGAAACGTGACGGACGGACAGACGGACAGACGGACAGACGGACAGACGGACAGACGGACAGACGGACAGACGGACAGACGGACATATTGAAAGTTGTTCAGAATTCGTACACTAACATAATGATATGAACATTTTTTCTCTACGAGCGTTATTTACTGATTTAGAAATGTGCCGATCAAATACAATATACTCTTTGTTTTTAGAAGAGTATAATAAACATTTATTTATTATTTTATTTATTTGTTTTACACTTTTAATTCAATATAACTATAATATGAGATTTAGATGTTATTATACTCTTCGCAAAAACGAAGAGTATATTGTATTTGATCGGCACATTTCTAAATCAGTAAATATCGTTCGTAGAGAAAAAATTTTTACATCGTTATGTTAGTGAACGAATTCTGAACAACTTTCAAAATGTCCGTCTGTCCGTCCGTCTGTCCGCCCGTCACGTTTCTTGTAAGCACGATAATTCAAGAAAGAAAAATCTGATTGTATTGAAATTTGGAGAGTAACTTAGTGTTAGCTAGAGGAAGAACCCTATTGTTTTTTAACAAAATAGATTGGTAAATAAAAAAGTTATTAGTAATTTAAAATTTAAAAAAATATTTTTTACATTTTTTTATGGTTTGTAATAAATAGAAACCTTGCGAAATGTTATTTCCTATCACTATTTTTTTTTTTAATACATTTTACTAATGTGTGCTTCCTAATAATCACAATAAATTTTCTAATGGTATATTCTCATTAACAATTTTAGTAATAAGAAATGGTGGTGTAGCGGCAAGAGTTTCGTCTCGCGGCGCCGGTGTGGTGCAGCATCCCGGCCACGACAATGCGGAAGTTGAGAGTATTAGAACACAAATTTATGCGCCTCATTTCAGACTCTGGTAGGTACACCTCCCTCAGAAATCTCTATGCACGTTGCCACGACATAACCCCACTAGCGGACTACGTCCGAGAATCATCGCAAAAATTCTATCAGTTTAAGCTGGACGGTAGTCCGCTAACCCGCAACATTACTCGAATCAGACAGCATAACGCAATACTTTTCGATATAAGACACCCCCTACCATACCAGGTGTTGCCTATCTTCCGGCAACTTCCTTAGCCACACTTCCCTCTACGAAAACCTAACCCTACTCTATTATTTATCTTTCCTCAACTTTAACTTTCCAACCCCTTCTTTATGTTTGTACAATTTTGTTCTTTTCACCTTTTTGTCCCCTTTTTGTCTTTCTAAATTCCCTCTAGGCCGATAACATCCTGTAAATCCAAACTTTTTAAATTCAACCCTTTTAACTACCCTACCTTCCTTGACGGCGACCAGACCACAAGGACGTCATTTGCTCGAACGGGTTTTTTCGTTTAATTCTGTTTTCCCGAATCAGCAACCAAAAATTTTGTAAGTTCAGTGCAAGTGTTAGTTTTAAGTTTTTTATTCATTAGTTTTAGGCTCGTGCGAGCACATTCCCTAATTTTAACCTAGTTTTAAGTCTGCCTAAGGCGCACAGGTGTCCTAGCTGCAACAAGCATTATCGTTAAACCAAATCGGACCCGCCTCGTCCAACCACACATTTTCCACGACGCTACGCGCCGTGGTTGTCTGGTCGGTTCCGGGCCGGGATCCGATGAGGTGCATTCTTGTAACAAGAAATGTCAAATAAATTTGTTTTCTCTCTCTCTCTCTCGCAATCCAAGGGTCCTGGGTACGATCCCTCACATCGTGATTTTTTTTTTTTCATATATTTTTTTTTCACAACAAAGTTGGTATCACAAAATTTAGAATGTCCAAAAATTAACATTATTTACAAGAAAAATGCGAAGAGTATCCTATAGAATGTGTAACAATTATATAAAAATCTCAGTAAATCGGCGAAGAGTATAATGCTTCCACTAGTTTCTGTCGTGCCTTCTACATTTCCGTTTCTGCACAAAACAGGAGTTACGACTTACATATGACATTTACATAAATTTTTAATTTTATAATCCACATATTTATCACATTCTATAAATTATTTTATTTATATTTAATTATTTAATAATTCAAACAAAACAAATTACTGGGTAACCACCCAATTGCTCCATATTCTTCATATAGCACAGGGCACATATAGCGGGTGTCATATAATATCAGTTATTTGGTAAAAGTCTGTAAAAGTAATATAAATAATATATTTATATGCACTTATTTGGTATCAAAATGAAGCTTAGATCATTACGAATCAGATTTCACCATAAAATAGACTCTGAATATTCCCAATGGAAAGTTTCCAAAAAAGCTTCCTGGAAACTTTCGGAGTAATCAAAACTCCGGGAGTTTACCCATCTCTGAATGTAGGTAATAACTCACGCCGATGAAGTTTACAGCACGAGCCGCAGGCGAGTGCTGTAATTCACCAAGTGAGTTGTTACCATTATCGCAAGTTAAGTACTATCTACCATTATAACAATAAATATTAAATTCAGAAAATTTTGTTTAAATTACATTTATTAATAATTAACTGCAAAATTTAATTTTTGTATACACTTTTATATTTGTTCTGCGATTTTTCGGGTAATAGATTTTGTATTGTATCATTAGCTACTTGCCTTAGTTCTGGCGGTGTGCATAATAGATCATCTTCACTATTCGAATCCATCATTTTTGGCACAATTATTACTTAACTTGATTTGAAAACGTCGAAACTATTTAAACATGTTAAATCACCTTCCTCCCCTCAATAATAATGGACCGTTCTATTTCACCGTATCGTAAAAGAATTTCTCTCGGACAAAGCCACCTTCGCGTTACATCGATTGGACAGACTAGGCATGAAGGCAAAGGAGATTAGCAATGTACTTAGTGATTTATAATAACTCACAAGTGAATTATTATAATTGACGATATTTGTTTATGGATACTATTAATTGTTCAAAAGCAGTTCGTTAATTAGAGTAGATAAAGGCTTTTTTCTTATTTTTTCTTTTACAAACGATATTCAACATTAAAGTTTGAATAAATCTGTTAGGCGCGCAAACAACGCGTGACGTCCACGTAACAGGAGACGTCACATCGCTGGCGTACATTTTCGGTGGGGATGTAAATCTATTATCTATTAAATGTTGGACAAGTAAAGGATCTCTACTCTTTAACAGAGAAGAGGTTCGGTAAAATTTCCAGGTTGGAAGTAGCTCGTTTCCTGACGAAGGCGATATGCCTGGTAGCGAGAATAGGCCAAAAAAATATACGCTGATATCTCAACAAGGAATTGTGGTCAAAATGGTGAGGAATTCAAAGGATCCTGCCCGTGTCCGATGTAACAAAGCGAACGGTGAATGAAACAGCAAAAAATGATACCACTAGTTAAAAACCTCAAATTTGATTGAAATCAACTATCTCGGTTTTGTTCTAGAATTTTTCGTATTATTACGTGACAAGTCAATGAATGTCTGCATATATGAATGGCAGTATCATTAGCAAATAAACATACTAACACAGAATTTCTAGTCTCTTTCCCTTAATATATCATTCCATTCATACTATTGTTAAAAACCGCCTTTGGTGAACCATTCAGTGACAATTATACACATGAATATGGAACTGTAAAATTTTCAACATGTAAGCGAATATAGATCCACTGGTATGCTTTCACGTACCTTGTCAACCATGTCTTTAACTCTATATCTTTATTATGCCATCCTACAATTTTATTAAGTTACATTCATAATTTAATAAGTTATGTTCATAGTAGATAATATCTGAGAGACTAATAACGTAAGCGCAGCAGGTTCAGTTCGCTGGGAACATAATACGCCGTTATTGGGGTTGTTTCCTTTTGAGTATTATGTAATTGACTATTATTTATGTTAATATATCCTGAATATACATTTCTAAGACTCTTCTGAGCATGTTGGAAACGTTGGAAGAAAAATAACAAGCCTTTTTTCGATCATATTGTTCGGGGTTGAGTGGACTGTATAGGGGTTGAACCATTTTGAGAACAATTAAGACACCTAGAGAGATATTTCCTTTTCACAGTACTTTATTTACTAACTAGTACGCCGAAACGAGCGAAATAGAAAGTCTCTCCGTTCTTGAGAAAAAAAAAATCAGTGTAGAACCAGATCAGACCTTATAGTTTTTATAAGGTGAACAACTCTACATGCGAATTGGCTATTTAAGATATTATTTTGTGGTACAGATATTCTTTATTTCGAAAAAACTTGAGAAATTGATTGATTATAAATATCGTATTTTTTAACATTTACACCGTCATATCTTCAAATTTAATCGAGTTATCGATCTGTTTCTTTTTTAAATGCAAGTAAGTACACAAAAAAGCGCTTCCAATGGTCTTTTTGTTTCGATCGATTATTGTTTATTATTTTCTTTAAATAACCATGAACTTATTCGCTCAGAATGTACTCATATTTTGATTAAGCGACAAACTTTTTTATTTGTGCAAATTTTCATATAGATGCAGCGAAGCAAATTGAAGCCAAGACACAGGAAAAGTTTTTGAAAAATTTTTCATCTAGGACTTACAGTTTTTTATTTATGAATATTTTTGTGACGCAGTAGCATATGGTATACACCCGGCAGCCGTACGGCGTAAATTATCTGATTGACCTTTGAAATAACCTTTTCGAGTAATGTTTAAAACAATTTAAATCCTTTTAAATATGGTACACTTAAATACACACTATAATTTAATATCACAGACTGAATACAACTAAATAATTTTAGGAAATAACCACAAACTGCATGAATTATATGTCCGAATCATCGCATTTGCAGAGATATAATGTTAGATGACGTCACGTCCAATGTGTTCTCAGACACGCCCCTCCTCCCGGATATTAATCGATGATTTAAATATTTTCCAGTTAGAAATTATGATTTGATAATTGCTAATGTTTAGTAACACTGTATTAATATATATAAATTAATTTAAAATATATAACACATGCAAGGGGCCTATTCTCTTGTTTCAGTAAAATTTGTAGTAGAGATAATATCATTAAAACATAACAGGTACTAAGAAAACATTCTTAAGTAATATAGAATGATATCTAATAATAATAAAGATTTTTTTAAATCAAGTTTTATATAGATAACTCAATATAGTTTGCAACACATCTGTTCGAACACCTTATATTGATAAATAACTCATTTAAACAACCAATTGGATCTAGAGCAGATCGACGATGCCACTAAATTATTGAATTGGTTCTTAATATCTTAAATGGTAAGTATGTAGGAGCAATGGCATTGAGGCATTGTCTAGAGTGCTCCCACAAGTTGCTCTTACTCTGTTGACATTCCTACGTTAGCATGTTGTGAGGTGTACATATTTCCTCTTATTAACTTATGCTTGGCTTAACTGTCAAGTTGTGTTTAATTCAGTTATCATGCTCAACTTTTGTCGGAACAACGTATTTATTGTTTAATTTTAAAGATATGTCTTTTATACACAGTAATCTAAGTAAAGTGAATACTACAATTGCATTCATGAACAATGACTCACCATATTTACTCTCGAAATAAAAAGGATTTTCTTTACTTCCCTCGCTTACCGAAGGAAAACATTGTAATCGTGAAAAAATCACCCTCCGAGATTTTTTCGAATTTTCACGTTTCAGAGTACGTAGATTATGAAAATTAAAGCCATTTAGTTCCGTTTAGTTCATTTAAGGACATTTTTAAGAGTCTGCAGAGGCACAGATCAGTCCATAAGAACCGTTTTGGGCTCTATAAGGTGTTAAAAATGACCGGGTGAAAATTCGAAGAAACACCGAATTTTCACATAGGAAAATATGTTTTTGGTTCAGGATATAAGAGCAAAAGTATACAATGACAAAGATTTATGAATAATATACTTTTTCAAAGGTACCACAAATTGGAAAAATAATATTTAAAAAAAAGTGTGTCGAAATTAGTTTATCAAAAGTACGCCGAAATTTCACTTGCAGATAATTTTTCAAAACTGCGTCGAAATGTGGCTTGAAAATTAATTTATCAAAAGTACGCTGAAATGTCACTTGCAGATAATTTTTCAAAACTGCGTCGAAATTTGGCCTGAAAATTGATTTTTCAAAAGTACCCCAAAGCCAGTTTAAAAAGTACCACGAAAATGTACTTTAAAAAATATTGAATTATTTTTCCTTTTAATTCCTCCGCCAAAGACATTAACCTTTGAGGTCATTCAATGCCCCGTTCTAATGTATGAGCATAAAATTTTAGCGATGCATTGCATCCAAAAGGCAATTTTGACAAAGCCGGCGTAGTACCGATAAGCAAAAATTGATAAAAATCAATGCACACGCACAAGGCCGGTTTCTCGCATAGAAAGAGTTTGGATTAACTCAGCGGCTCGCAATTTGGTCGAGCGCGTTGAGTGGTCCCGACAAAGTGATGGTAGGAAAGCCAATGGCGGGGCTTTCCAAATGACAAAGTTATAGAGGAAAACGCCTTGTGCATAAAAAATCAAAAATTCAATTTTGCCTAAAAGTCGCTCGAAGGTGGGTTGCTGCCATATCGATAATATTGAACAACTGCATAGGAGCAAGTAAATTGTGGACTGATTGAACGCTATCAAACTTATGCAGAATGTGTTTGAGTACGTGAACCGCCACGATACAAGAACTTTAAAGCTAAGTAGTCTCTAGCGAAACTAAATCCATTTAGTAAAACTTTTTTAATTTAAAATCAGTCAGCCGTAATTATGAATTACAAATAGTCTCAGACTTCTCTAAAAAGCTCGCATTTTGATTCTGAGAAGGTATGCATGAATCTTTTCTACCTAATCGATCGTTAGCGTAAGCGCTCTCGCTTGTATGGTCTGAAAGCCATTACCTTGATTGGGGAAGGCACGATTCTTATCTTGAGAATTTGGTGTAACCATTTCTGTTAAATAAACGGATTCTTTCAAATATTGCTTCTTAATTGATCTTGAGGCCTGTTGACGGTCTATAATCCCTGGAACTTTCGTATCGGAAAGCGGATGTGTCGAGTTAACTCACATTAACACTCGACCTTCTGGTTGCCTTACGGAGGTTCGATAGGGATTTTTTTATGCGTTTTTTGAGAAATCCCCGAGGTGTAGAGTCCGTTATTAACATATAAAATCGTAGATACCACGTACAAAAATGAATCCCTCCGCAGGTTGGGATTTTTTTATGCAAAAATTTAGAATTTCAAATGGTACCTAAACCCCTAACAGAGGGAATTCATGTCCAGAGAGAGCGTCGTTACCGATCTGTGGTAGTGCAGTCTTGGTTCATTATTCGGCTATCAAAGTGCATCTTATCTCGAACCCACCTGGGAGGTAGAAGAACGGGGTAACATGCGACTGGCGCCCCCTGAGAAATAAATTGGTGTCGCGTCATTTTGACGCCCGGTAGTGCGTTCTTCTACAAGGCCACCCTAAAAAGATAATGATAAGTGGTGACGGAGAACGATAATATTTGGCATATAGTTAACACAACTACTGTCAAAGAAAAATATGAAAACCAAAATATGCAGGGTAGTCGCTCAAAGAGAAAACCAAATATATGTGACGGAGGACGATAATATTTTGCATGCAATTAACACCACTGTCAAATAAGAAACATATGAAAAATATACAAGGTGGTCACCTTAAAAAAAATAAAGAAACGATGAGACGGATATCAATAATATTTCGGATACAGTTAAGACAACTGTCAAGGAAGAAAAGTATAAAAAATAACCTAAAAAAATAATGAATGATGTGTGGTAAACAGAGAGGGAAGTTTTGGGTAAATACCTTTACTAACTTTTTTGAACCTTATCTTCAACTGCTAATGTTAATTCGTTAGTCGAAAAATCTAAATTTGCATCGGTCATAGCCAACCCATCACAATTCAGTATTATATTTTCATTCAGTTTTGAAACCACTAAAAATGTCATGTCCTCGATTTCACTTATTTTTAAAGATAACAAAACTTGTTTTTTTACCTTGTGCAATTTCGCTCCTACTGCTAAAGAAATGGCAATATTATTAACAGGCAAAATATGAATTTTCAAAGCAAACTCTCCAAAAGTTTTTCTGATATTCCTGTAATTTAACTTCCAGAATCTATTGAAACATCGACAGTTAAAATTGGGGATAAAGTTTGATGATTATTATCCATTCCTGCAGTGTCGGTTAACAAACCATTCTCCGTATGCCACGCGATTAACGTCCTGATCTTATTAGCCCGAATTGTTTTCTTTTTGTGCCGAATTATTATAATGTTGCTATCAAAATTTCTAGATTTCTTATATTCGTTAAAAGTTGCATCAACTTCTTTTACGCAATTTTCTACCCCTTCAATACTTTTAAAACAATTTATTACAAAATGTTTAGACAACAAACTAACTTTAGGACTTCTATCAGCGGTCCGGATAAATATCGAGAATGGCTTGCCAGCTTTAAAAAATAAACTGTCATACCACCTAACTTATACCGACCATATTTTATCTCTTGAAAAATTTATTCTCCAATATTGGTTTTTAAATAGTTCAATAACATGTTTAATCTTTTTAAAATAAATTTCTCTTCAAGCAGCCCAATCCGCCGTATTTTGTTCTTGAATTAGTCAGCGTACATTGGTTTGCTACATCACTTCTATTTTCAAGACCCAAGATATGATTATTTTCTCATGTCAACTACAACCCCCTGACAACACTCATCGTCAACTATCCACAAAAATCCATAATTTATCTAAACTAAAACATGACGAACTACAAGCTAACTGCAGTTACCATTCCCGATTAGAAAGGACATATTACATCGAAAACCACATTTCTTAATTAAAATAATTTATTTTTAAAAGTGGTATTAACCCGAAAGGATAATTAATAACAATAATAACCTCAGTTACGTTTAATATCATATGAATGTAATTTTGGAAGCCAATGACCATCTAAGGGTCTTATTGCCACCGGGAGTAAATGACTCGAGATGTTCATGTTGTCTAACGTACTAATAATCCTGTTTGCAGCCACATTGAGCACAGTTCTAATCATTGTCTAAGCTCATCATATAAAGACGACTATGAGGATCATATACATGTTTCACTGTCCTATAAACCCTTATTGTTATGTCACGAGAACCACTTAATATTAAAATTGTTTACATTCAAAGAGTATAATATACGAAAATTTGCGTAATTTTTTTTATACCAGTAATACCAATTTGAGGTGTATATTACGTAGTTGTAACATTTTATACAGTATTTTCGTAAATTATTACAAACCATATGGCTGCGTTTTGTATTTTGAAACTACAGTAAATTAATTTTTTCAAGTAAGAAATTTTAATTGGGTATATTCTGTATATATTTTGAACTTGAATTGGTCTTGACTTTCGTCATCCATCTACATGTCCATCTGTAATTCTTTTCACCGTTTACATTCCGTATATATTTTGAACTTCTCTGAATTCATCTTGCTTTTCTCAATGATATGAATGTATCCGTCTGCATGTCCATCCGTTCATCATGAAGTACTCACAGGCTTGACGGAGACTTCAATAGAATAAACTTTTCTAAATGGTAAGCCAAAAACTATTTTTCAGAAATGACGGTATTGTTCTTAGCTTGACACCAGTCTGATTGATTTATAAGTTAATTCGTAACGTTTCTTTGATATTTCCAGTAACAACGATAAACATGCGATACTTGCTACTTTGTCGATTCCTGAAACAATAAATTCAAGCTTTCACAAAATATCATCATCACTTGCAAATATAGAATTCAGATATAGTCGGACTGGCTATATTTCGAGGCCATCGCTGTATTCCGCTAAGAGCCTCATTTTAAACACTGAAAGAGAAACAAAAACTCAATTGTATAGTTACTTTAAAAATTATTCATATACCAAGTACCCTAAAACTAAGTTACTATTTTTTTTAATTCTGCCAGAGAACACGCTATTTCATGAATTATTTTATTCTTGTATCATCATCATCAATTGCAACGCTTCTGCATATGCGATATCTAATAAATTATCAAATCTTATCACAAAGTCTTCCTCTTTCCGTCGTTTAATTTCGGTTGACTGTTTAGAGCACTTCTGCAGTTCTCTCCTTTCATGGTAAAGATTTGCCAAGTTGATGATGCAGTTTCTTCAATTCTTATTAGAATTCTTCCCCTTTTCCCAAAAAACTAATGCCTCTTTAATCAGAAGCTTTGCACATAGGTCTAACTTCATTTGTCTGAGATTAAAAAATAACACACTTAATACTTCTTTATTAGATGGAAGTTTACTTCTAGCGATCCTATGAGCGTTATGTCCAAGAAGATAAACTCGATCATCATGACGCAATGTAACTCACGCCATATCGAAATTAAATTATTTGAAATATTCAATGTAAAATCGCTGAATTTCACAATCAGTCATCACAGTACAAGAGACTGTGAGATACTGTTAAAGCCGTAATCTCTTTCCTACAACAAGCCCTTCCAGATGATTCACTGTTACTCCCTCTAGCAACAACCATTCCGCTTTCTTGAGAAAAAGGGTCTAGTGAACTATTTTCTATCCATTGTGAGTTAACGCTTACCTATTTTTTACTTCTTAGAAAAGATCAATTTCGCAATATGGGGCATTTCAAGAAATTTAAAATCTTGGGGGTGCTTGCGGCACGTTTTCCCCTTAACCAACCGATTTGACTCAGATTTTCAAGGGATTACCATTATGGAGGGTGCCGCAAACTAAATTCAATACTTTTTCTTCGGTCAAGTATAAATAAGGGTCACACTAATATTCACATAAATTATTTTTTTCTAAAAAACAATTTATCAATTCGAACAAAAATAACCGACAATGATAGGGATTGCAATTTACCGGAAGTTTTAATAACCGGTAAATCTGTAAATAAAAATGTAAATAACCGGTTAACCGGTATTTACCGGTAATTTTTAGAATGAATGATTAGAGTGGCGAAAATGGCAACTATCTTTTTCCATGTACAAAATTATCTAAACTTGACAAAAAAATTTTTGTCCACGACTGTTAAATAATGTACTCATTATGTATGTGTTTCCTTAAGGATAATGATATCCATTATTCCCTGCAGTGAATAATTATTTCAGTATTCACTAGTGAATAATAAGGACAGTCAGTTGTTTATAAGAAGTCACGGGTAGGTATTTTTTCAATTCGAGTGCAATCTCGCAACTTTTTAGTAGAATTTATGGCTACTTTCTGAAACCTTAAATATAGTTATTCGTTAACTGTCACAGCTACAATTGTGTGAACAGTTTTGCTGTTATTATCAAATTTATGAATAGATAACTTTATATAGCGTGTCAGAAACAGACCCTCTTTTATCATACAATTTCGTTTTTTTTGATTGAGTAGGCCGTTATGTGTCAAAGAACGGCTTGTCAAATTAAATTTAAACGTCAACGTTATTTACAATAATTTTACATATTACTCAAAAAGAATAGTATAAATAATTCATTAATTAATTTCTTCAGTAAACAATTTAACAAAAATATCTAATAGTCGTTGACAAAGTATAGTATTCTACTCGCATATAATGGCTACTTTGGTGATTTACGACATTCGCCTACGGCTCGTATCTTAAACTTCACCCTCGTGAATAATAGCCATCGTTATATGCTCGTTGAATAATATACTATTATATACGTATATTTAATATAATGAACAAACCAAAGGTTTTTTATCAAAAGGAAAAATATAAATGAAATAAATTTAAATAAATAATTATTCTGTAAATAACAAAAATATCAACTTAAATAACAAAAATTATAAACATAAACTCAAATAGGGCATTTACTGAATACCTAATCTAAAAATACAATATTTTTAAAAAACGGCCTGTTAAAAGGGTTAGTTTTTCAAAGCTATATCTGTTAGTCATCTGATATTTGTGCATAGAATACCACCAGCTGAAGATGTCCTTCCTTAATCGATATTGGTGGGTCGATAAGTTAATAAGAATTGGTAATAACATACTTCTAAATGTATTCCACGGATATTTGCGGCAGTGAAATATTCAATTTCCTATCGCACGATATTGTCAATGTCTCTCTTACTTGTATTTCTTGGGGCTTGGTGTCTGAGTTTTACTTTTTATAACATTATTTATTTATTGTTAAAAGTGCTCAGTGTTGGGACAGTCATTCTGTATTTAGTGAATACTAGTCACTGACATAAATAGAAGCGTTGAATACGTGACATATCGTAAGTTTAGAATTTACCGAAATAACCGGTAAAAAATTAAAATAACCGGTAATTATCGTCATGTGTTTTTTGTCCTAATAACCGGTTAACCGGTATTGCAATCCCTAGACAATGATATAATTTGATATGATATGTCAGTATTTTTATCCAAAATAATACTAAAAAAATAGCGTAGCATATCCTAACCTAGATGAAAACTGAATAGATTATAACAGTAATAAATATACGCTACTTTGGTTCAGTCGTTTGAAATGCATTTAGCTATTGATAATTAGATGCAATTAGTGACTGTGATTAAATGTTTTACTTGTGGTTTGTGTGCTGAGCAAGCAGAGAGAGTTAATTAGAGTTTTAGCAGTTTCCCCAACACGCAAAAGGCTGTCTGTTGTTTAAGCGGCTTACATTTCTGGGTGAGAAAGTCTATTCCTAGTTCGTCGCCTGTTCTTGTTTAGCTTTATAGCATTACGGCATTTTATCAGATATATGTTTAATGGAATTACAAAAAAGTGAAACTAAAGCTGGCTCAAGCTGTTGTCCGCTGTCAGCGGAAAATAAATGTCCGAAGTTATCGCACAATAAATTACATAAACGTTCTAAACTTGAAAAGTTCATATTGAAAATAAAAGGAAGACATAACAAATATGTTACAGTGAAATGAATTCAGGCAATTTTTTAGCAGGAGTTGTGTTGTCAAATGGCCATCCAGGGAAAAAAATTGGCCACCTAGTGAAATGAGTTTGGTCAAAGCAAAAATTTAAACGATTTCACTGCCCCCATAAAAAACATGTTATAAAAACATAGGATTAAGATATTTGGGGTGAAACATTAGAGCGGTCTTAAAACGCACATGAAAAATTTGTTTTACCCAATGTTTGCGTAAAAGGTTAGATTTGCCTAAATTTTGCTATAAAAAGAGATTTTATTACATATATTTAAAATGATATAGAAGTTACTTCCATTTTTCAAACATGCGGGGTTAGGCACTATATGAATTGGACACATAGAACGATGCAAAAACCTAGTACCGTGTTTTTGCTTAGCATTCTGATGACGTTTCTTAAAGTATCTCTATAATTAATTATAGAAATTAAAACTTGATCATTGAAGTTGAACTTTTATTAAAATTAAAATTCAAAACATTTTAAAACAAATTATGGGTCCACAATTATTTCCTAAGTAACAACCTGGTATCTCAAGTTTCCTTAGAATAAACATGGATTATCACAGAAATATGCCATGTTTTGTCTATGCAATGAATAGATACGGTGTACATGTGTAGTAACATGATAAATTCGCTCCAGATACGAGGTCGACAAAATGTTAGAAAATAATGTTCCGGGTCTATTTTACAAGGTTTTTTCGATGTAATTGATGTATTTTTATCCGCAGAATTCGTTGAAACTAAAATCTCAATATACCAAGAAATACCACATACGGGGTTCTTTCTTATGGGGGCAGTACATAGGCCGACAAAAAAAATTGTTGTTTTAGAGAAGTGACCCTACCTATCTTTCGTAAAATTTTCCGCTGAATCCGAAAATGATAAAAAAAAATTCTGACGTGTGGATTCCCCCCCCCCCCATACACCCTCAATTCCTCCAAAAAAATTGTTGTTTTAGAGACGTGACCCTACCTAACTTTGTAAAATTTTCCACTCAATCCGAAAACGATAAAAAAAATTTCTGACGTATGGATTCCCCTCATACACCGTCAATTCTCCCCAAAAATCCAAACTGGCCATCCAACCTATCTTTAATAAAATTTTCCGCTGAATCCGAAACTGACAAAAATTTTTTCTGACGTATGGACATATTATTGTATTGTCATCAGAACTATATGTGTAAGCAAAATTTCAGCTCAATTGGACGTCTTTAAGTGATTCAAAATTTACTTGTAAGAGTCCGCCCAAATATACTAACTAACTAACTAACTAACTAACTAACTAACTAACTAACATACAAGGCAAGTTAAACTAGTGGAAGCATTATACTCTTCGCCGATTTACTGAGCTTTTTATATAATTGTTACACATTCTATAGGATACTCTTCGCAGTTTTCTTGTAAATAATGTAAGTTTTCGGACATTCTAAACTTTGTTGTGAAAAAAAAATATATGAAAAAAAAATGAAAACAAAACACCTTGTCAGGGATTCGAACACAAGACCTTTGGATTACCAGACAAAGCTTCAGCCATTGGACCATCACTCATCATTGCAATAATTGAATGTCTATAGTATATATCTTTCGAGTATCGTATTTCAACGATTTAGATATATTATTATGAAATATATATACATATTAGTAAAATGTATAAACAAAAAAAAATTATAGAGAATAAAATTTCGCAAGATTTATATTTAAGTACAAATGACAAAAATTAAGAAAATATATTTTTTAAATTTAAATGATTAATAACTTTTTTATTTATTGACTGATTTTTTTCAAAAACAATAAGGTTCTTCCTCTAACTCTTCTCGCTAACTTACTTTCCAAATTTCAATACAATCGGACTTTTCTTTCTTAAGTTATCGTGCTTACAAGAAACGTGACGGACGGACGGACGGACAGACGGACATTTTGAAAGTTGTTCAGAATTCGTTCGCTAACATAATGATGAAAAATTTTTCTCTACGAGTGATATTTACTGATTTAGAAATATGCCGATCAATACAATATACTCTTCGTTTTTGCGAAAAGTATAATAAAAGCTTGTAAAAGTAGCTTAAACAAAATTACAGATCTCCACTTTTTTAAATTTTATTACAAATTTACGTCCACGGTAAATTTAACATTGTGATTCTCGGTATCGTTTAACCTTTTATTTCAAAAAATCTGATACTGCAGGTCTCGAGACTTGGGTGAGGTGCGGGACAGAGTGTGGGCTTCGATTTTTTTTAAAGGAGACATGACAAAAATTTAGTTAGGTCTTTGGCTGATCTGTCAGTGTCTGTGGCTACCCAGTAAAGGTTTCCAAAAAAATGACCTGAAAATGATTATTACTTCAGAAGTTACAATCTTGAAACAATCCATACTGCTCGTATTATTTATTTCTCTTATTTCATTAAGACAGAAAAATATACAAAGTTGACAATTTACATCGTCTAATTGTACTTCCACATCCAGTGGAAGTATAGTAACACCAAAAAAAATTGAAAATTTTTATTGTTCAAAAAGTCTGAGAATGTCATGAAACGTTGAGATTTTAAGTTTGAGCAAAATTCTGTCTGTCGGTCTGTCTGTCTGTAACTTTTTTACTCACTATTACTCTGGAACCTTTTAAGATCGACTTAAAATTTGGTACACGTATGTATTTCAACATGATCTGGAACTAGATTATATTTTCATCTTATTCCGTTGAAGGGTTGGGGGGTAAATTGGGGTAAATGGGTGTAAATATATAAATCAAGCAGGTAAGAGTACAATTGGTATTTAGTATACTTGTATATATACAAGAGAAGCTATAAGGTCTCAAAAACATTTTTGGCATTAGCCACCCCCATTACCACCCTCACCCCATTATTAAAGGGGGGTGAAAAAAATTTTGATTTAGTCTGTGTACAAGAATCAAAAATCTCAGAATGTTTTTTTACTTCATCCACTCCCACTGTCACCCCCTATCACCACCCCTACCCCACCATCGTTTTATGGGTTTTTGGTGTAGACGATTTCAAATATCATATTATTAAAGTTCCATAAACAATTATTTTCACATACAATTTTTTTTCTTGTGAGAGAATTGGATGGAAAAAATCTGAATGTGGAAGTAGAGTGATTCCTTGGGCAGCGGTTTATAAACATAGAACCCAAATTTACTTTGTCATAGTAATTTTATTAAACAAATTCTTTTTATTTGTCTGCATTTTAGTTAATAATGATTTCACTCTGATTATTAATTTTATCTGTATTTTATTTATTTTGTCTAAAAAATTTTATCTTTATTTAATCTGTTATTCTTGAAAAAGTGAAATAAGGAGGAAAAAGATTTTACGACCATTGTCATACTCATTTGAACAAATTAAATATTCGTTGGGACAACTGTCACATTATGCGTGAAAACAATATTTTGTAAAAACGCATGCATATTAACTTAACCGACATCTTTGAAAATCTTTAAGCTCACGCAATACAAGTGACTTTTGATGTGTTGTTTAGAAGCACATGAAGAACACATAAAATTAAGTTTTTTTCTAACTGGTTAAGGTGAAATTCACAACTCTCCTGAGCGTGGCTCCGACAGCAAAAAATGTTTATGTTGCCGTCCAGGATACAATTTCTACTCGTTAATTTAAACTAACATTGTAAATATTTTTTTAATATTTTCAAACAGCTTGTGTGCTTTCAATACATCATTTGTTATATATTTTTCGCAGTTGAATAAAATAATTTATTAAACCCAGCGCGCGTTAAATAAATTAAATCATCATTTAGTGTCAGTATTGCGATTTGTTTATGGACAATTTAAATAATACTTTGTATTTTCAAATTCGTAAAAGTCCTACTTTATTCCTAGATTAAAAGCAAACAAATCCTAGTAACACATTTCAATCTAACACCAATGATTGCGGGTTTGAATATTCCCTGCTGCATATGAAATAGGAATTACCTATTACTTCAATGATAATAATCCCCCGTTAAATTTCAAATGGTATGTACTACATATGACCATACCGGGTGTCAACGGAATAATTAGACACGCCAGGGTTTCCACATTTTTCGAGCTATAAGATTTAAGCTTGGCTGTGGTAATACCGTGCGTGTATCGAAGCGCTAGGCATAGGGAGTAAAATTACAACATCACGCGTGCCAGCTGGCTGAAATGAAATAACAGAGCTGGGATGCTCCGCCCGACGGAGAAATTTACGGCAGCTGTGTTGTCAGATCTCTCGCGCTACGTGAATGTACATGCCTAATGGGAAATTACACGCACGGTTTATACTAATAATGTAGCGGAGCGGATCTGGTTTTGAAATGAAACTAAGTTTTTTTTTTACTTCCAAAGACAATCCCTCACATATTCAACTACTCAGTCTCAAAGTTATATTCATCCACGATTACTAGATTAAAGCTAAACCATAGCTGTTTTCCCTCTCACTTACATAGAATTGGCGTAGACAATTCTCCTCTTTGCACTTGTGATGGTGTTTCCATGGGAGACCTAAATCACATCTTTTTTTATTGCGAATATTTCAAACACCCTAGAACAATCTTTTTAAAAAAATACTTAACAATGTCCAATTACCTGCAAACATCACCCACTTATTAAGCCCGAGTTGTAAAAATATTTTCAGTATCCTTGTTGAGTTCATTAGAGCAACAAACCTAAAAATATAAACTTTAATTACACGTAAATTCTGAGGCTAAGTCCAATGCCAAGCCCGCCTCTCACCACCACCACCACCAACTTTTTTTTGACAATTCGGTTACACGCGTTCTCTTTTATCATGTTATCAAGTTAGTTCAGTTTAATCGCACGGGGTGAGGGACGAACTCGCATTTATAATCTGCAAAAACACGTTTTTCCACGATAACTTCGTTATTATTGACTTGACGAAACATAAGTTGAATTAAAAATTGAAGATCTCGCAGAAGGGCATAATCTGGTTAATTTTGTTTTTTTTTGTTTTTAGTTTTTTTTTGAAAATATGTTTTTGCCGTAAAATTAATACAAAAAGTAATTCCTTAATTTTCTCACGAAAAAAAGGAGTCAGCGGGATGAGATTTTTTGAGGTAGATTAAATGGATAAAAATTGATAGAGCCGGAGGATGGGGGTAGTGGGCTAATTAGGAGAGGGGGAGGAGGTAGGGGAAGGAAAATGTTTCAACCCCCTGTAACTTTTTTCCCTGTCGCGCGATTTGGAAAAACCAAAATGGAATTTGTTCGCTATTACCTCTAGTATTTTAATGAATAATTTGTTTTATTTATTTCAAATAAGCAAACTTATGGGAGGGGAAAAACCGTTTGCATTTTTTTTCAAATGCGTTTTTCACTTTGAAGGAAAGGGTTCAGGGGAGAATTTCTTTTACAGGTAAGTAAGGGTTTTTTATCTTTCATATAAAGAAACAGTTATCGCAATCCAAGCAACAGGAAGGGGGGAAAGGGGGCATAATGCGTTTGAGGGAATAAAGTGTTAAGGAAACGGGATAGGGACTTCGGACATTGATATTCGCCAATATAAATCTTTTTTCCATTTTAATATTTTGTCAAATTTTGTCAATCTACCCTTTATCAAATATTAAACTGCCGAAACAGCAGTTTATAAACATTGCACAAACTTTACATTCGGATGAGTACTTTAACAACTAAATTGGCGTAATAACATTAAAAATGCTTAAAACAAACATAATTAGTTTTTTAACAAAATCGATCGGTAAATAAACATGTTATTAATCATTTAAAATTTAAAAAACTGTTTTCTGTTTTTTTTTCAGATTTATAATTTAATAGAAATTTTGTTAAATGCTATTTCCTATCATGTATTTACATATTTGCTATTGCTATTTCCTATCATTTATTTTTATATTAACTCATAACAATATAATATCAAAACGTAGATATGATTTTCAAATAATGACATTATATTAGCAATATTATCGCTTTCGAAAATAAGGTATAGTGGTGTAATAGGTAGAATTTTAGCTTTCATTTCATCTAGCTCAAAAAAATCTCATCCCACTAACTCCTCTTTTTCGTGAAAAAATTAAGGAATTACTTTTGTATTAGTGTTACGGCAAAAAAATGCATATTTAAAAAAAACTAACCAAACCAAAATTAACCAGATTATGCGCTTATAATAATAATAATAATAATAATAATGCAGCGAGCCTCTTACTGTGGAGCACTTCCTTTTGGTCTGTCCTAGATACAACATTGCTCGCGGTAGAACAAAACTAAAAAACACAATGGAAGAGATATTAAATGTAAAAGAAACATATAAGTTACTTACTTACCTCAAGAATTGCAACCTGTTTTATAAAATTTAAAATGAATCATCACAATTAGTATGAAGCAAAATATCAGACCATAAAATGATCACGGCTAATGACCATAGCAGTCGATGCCGTAAAAAAAAAAAAAAAAAAAAAAAAAAAAAAATAATAATAACTTTATTGACCATTTTGGGATACAAAATTATGCATATATGGTAAGTCAGAAGTTTCAATATATATATATATATATATATATATATAAAAGAATATAAAAAATATTTAAAATAGGTACAGTGTGTACATATACACTTAAGTAAAAATTACAGTAATATAATAATTAATAAAATAAAATAGAACAAACAAAAATTAAAAAAATCATTACAAATTGTCCTCAAGATATTCTCTTAGAGAGTAATACGATTTTTCTAACAGCAAGCGTTTTATCGTTGCTTTATAACTATTTCCATTTAGCAACTTGTAACTATTGGGTAATTTGTTGTAAACAGTTATTGCTAGATATTTTGGACTCTTTTTATATATTACTAGATTATGTAAAGGTACTTCTAAGGTTAAATTATTTCTGGTTTTGTATGAGTGATTTCTATTTAAGGTATTGAAACTACTTAATTCCGACTTGGCATAGAGCAGCAGCTGATAAATTAAAATACATGGAAGAGGTAGCACTCTTAATTCTTTAAACATTTCCCGACAGCTAGTTCTTTTGCTTACTCCCTTGATGTACCTAATTGCATTTTTCTGTAGCCCGAAAACCCTTATACTTTCATGAGAAATGCCCCATGCTATTATTCCATAGGATATCACCGAGTGAAAATGCGCAAAATAATACATTAACAATATCTGTCTATCAATCACTTTTCGCAGCTGATTTATTATATAACATGCTGGTGCAACTCTTTTGTATATTTTCTCGATATGGGAACTCCAAGAACAATTGTCTGATATATGAATTCCTAGGAATTTTGTGACATTTTCTTGTTTAATAGAGCCACTGTTTGTTCTAATTAACAGGCTATGATCGAGTGTCTTTCTGGATAGGTTAAATCTTAAAACTAATGATTTCTTATTATTTAATATTAGCCTATTTTGTGTAAACCAGGTATCAGCTTCCTGAAGTTGTAAGTTGGCTTTCTTAGCCAGAGAAAACATATTTCCTTCACTAACTAGGATGGTAGTGTCATCAGCATACATGATGCAGTTTTGTACGCAGAAGTCATTTACATAGATAATATATAATAGTGGGCCTAGAATAGATCCCTGGAAGATGAATGGAAGATGGTAACATTTTGGATTTATGACTGTCTATTTCTACATAATGCCTCCTGTTTTGAAGGTAACTAGTAAACCACATTAGCGGATCTTCAATTTTTAATTACTTATTTTTTGTCAAGTCAATAATAACGAAGTTATCGTGAAGAGGCATGCTTTTGCAGATTTTAAATGCGATTTCCTACCTCACCCCGCGCGATTAAGCTGAACTAACTTGATAACATGATAAAAGAGAACGCGTGTATCCGAATTGTCAAAAAAAAATTTTAAAAAAAGTTGGTTTCAAAACTTCTCTTTTTCTCGCCAGATCCGCTCCAGTAATGGCCAATTTTTCATTATTTGATATTTTCACATCACTTCTGGTTTCCCCGGAAATGACCTCAACCTGGAAATTTTAAATGTAACACCCTGCATATTTTTACATGTTTGGATTCCAGAGAAGATAAAGTTTAAAAAAAATTGACACTACTTGATTTCTAAAATCTCTTTTATTTACTTCCACGTCCAGTGGAAGTATAGTAACGCAAAAAAAATGAAAATTTGTATTGTTCAAATAGGCTTAGAATTTCTGTTTGTCGTACTGTCTGTAACTTTTTTGTGCGCATGATTACTCTGGAACTGTTAATGAAATTTGATACGCGTATATATTTTAACGAAATCTGGAACTATATTTTCCTCTTATTCCGTTCAAGGGTTGGTGGTAAATAGTTAAATCAAGCAAGTAATGGTCCATAAAATTGATATTTAGTATTATAAGAGAGGCAAAAATTTTACATAGGAGAAAAATGCAAACGTGAAATTTTTCGAATTAGTTTAGTAGGTACCTATGACCAAAATTCTCGACATCACTAATTTGTAAAGCAAACTTTTTCAAATTCATCTTTTAGACACTCAGTAGTTAAATACTAATTTTCACGACAAATTTATTGATAACCCCAAATCGAAAATCGGTTTGGTATTAACCCAAACACACAAGTAATAGCAAAGATCGAGAAAATACCCATATCAAGTATGCCGTGGAAATGCATAAAGCTAGATTCAAAATATTCATTTTGTCAGAAGAACAATGCTGCAAATAAAAACTGTGTTGTGGAAACAAAATGAGGCTTGATAAATAATAAAACTTGTGTGTATTGTTAACTTAGTAAGTGCTTACAGTTTTCTATTGTCTTTATTGTTAAAATAAATAATTTCGGACAGAACACTTTTGTTATTTCAGTGTTGTTTTGTTATCAATGGATTTGTCGTGGAAATTACTGTTTAACTACTGGATGTCTGAAAAATAAAAAAGGTATTTTATATTTCACATTTCCTACCACCCAGTGTCCTTGATACTTTCTAATTTGGTAAGCAAAAAATTTTCATTGAAAAATTACCAAAAATATTAAATAACACAGAACCACAAAATATTTTGCGAGGTGCGCCAGACCCACTGTAGCAAACGCTTTTGGTGTCCCTGAAAGGGAAAGGCACTGTACACCAAGTCGTTAGGATCGTGAATGACGTCAAAGTACAGTACAACCGCGGGAAGAGCACCGTAATGGTGTTGCTCGATATTGAGAAAGCCTTCGATACAGTATGGATCCCGGGCTTACTCCACAAACTGAACACGCTGGACTTTCCGACGCACATCACCAAACTGATTCACTCTTTCTTGACAGGCAGATCACTGCAGGTCAGAGTGAACAACAAGCTTTCAACTCGGCGGGATATTCGTGCGGGCGTCCCTCAGGGGTCGTGCCTGTCACCAAAGTTATACAATTTATACGTTTCCGACTTCCCGGAGTTTCGAATACGAACCTTGCCAAGTACGCCGACGACACGGCCATGTACGCGCATTCGCACAACGCACAAGCAGCAAATATGCTACTGAAGGCGCACATGGCCCGCGCCACAGCATATTACGATAAGTGGAAGATTCAGATCAACGCCGAAAAGTCGGAGGCCATTCTCTTCACGCGCTGGTTCACTGAGAACCGCATCCTAACACCAATTTCGATTGAGGGCCGCCAAATTCCAAGTGAAGTATTTGGGGGTAAACTTGGACAAACGACTGACGTTTAACACACATAAACGAAACTGTACGCAAGGTCTACTCCATGTCCAGGAGTCTGTATCCACTCCTGGCCAGGGGTAGCGGACTAAACAGGACGAATAAGAAATTACTGTATACAATGGTGATCAGGCTGGCTATCACATACGCAGCGCCGGTGTGGTGCAGCATCCAGGCCACGACAAAGCGGAAACTGTCTTAGAACACAAATTTATGCGCCTCATTTCGAACTCTGGTAGGTACAGCTCCCTTAGAGATCTCTACGCACGTTGTTACGACATAACCCCACTAGCGGACTTCGTCTAGGAAATATCACAAAAATTCTACAAATTCTACACGAATCAGACAGCATAATGCCATACTTTTTCAACCTGAAACACCCATACCAGGCGTTGCCTATCTTTCGGCAACCTCCCTAGCCAAACTTTTCTATATCATAATTCTTCCTTTTCACCACCTTTTACCTCAAACCCCTTTCTATCCCCTCTATTCACCTCCTTTTTTGTCTCCTTTTCAAAATCTCCCCTCGGCCAATAACTTCTTGTAAAATCCAAACTTTTTAAACTACAACATCCCCTCACCCTACCTTCCTGGAGGCGGTACAACCACCAGGACGAAGGATGTCATTAGTTCGAACGGGTTTTTTCATTGAGTTTTCCCCTTATCAGTAATCGAATCTTTAAACAGTGCAGTGCGCTCTAACAAGTGCACCGTAAATAAAAACCAATAAGTTTAATTTTAAGTTTCTAAAAGCTTTCTCCTATACATAGTCATATTGTTAGTTTTAAGTGTTACCTATTTCTTAAGACAGGAGCACTAACGCCCCGCTTCAACTCTAGCCGAACAGGACCCGCTCCGTCCAGCCACACACAAACCACGACGCCACGCGCTGTGGTTGTGCGGCTGGCTTCGGGCCGGAATCCGGCTAGGCGCATATACATGTAACTAAAATGTTAAATAAATTGTTATTGAATTGAATTGAATTGGTGTCGCTGAAATCGAATCTGAAATTTATTTTGCTCCATCACGTCAGGATTTCTTTTAAGTTAAAAATAATTTTTTTACCGACTTATATTACGAGAATATTCGAAGATTTGGCGGAGTCGTCGGTAATATCAATTAATTCACAGACAGGGTATTATTTTTGTAGTAACATTCACATGGTGCTCAACATAAAGAGAAGCTAAAAACGTCATTCCTTATTTTCTATTTAATATCTCTTTTTCTACTGCCCACTGTCATCAATACTATCAAATTCTGCAATCCCTAATGCACGAATAATTTACAGGGCTTCTGGTTCATTAATTTTTCAATGAAAACTTTGGCCTATGGTATTTGAAAGTATGGATGACATTGAATGGTAGAAAAAGTAAATTTAAATAGAAAATGGAGTATGACTTTTTTCGAAATATAATTCGTTATTAAGTTATTAATTATTTAATACGTGAAAAATGTAATTTTAGGGGGCCGTAATTCGAAAATCAGGAATCAAAATATTGTTAAATTTTGGATATAGGGGTTTTAAAGCATATTGATCAATAATATTGTCTTAGTTTTTCAGTAACAACATTCACATGTTTCTCGAAAATCCGACCAGTTTCTCCTTAATAAAATTGTACGCCAATTACTAAAATACGTTTTGTTTAACTCAAAAAAGATATAGTAAAGGTCTTTGATACCGATCCACATTTGGCACAAATTGGCTGCTAATGACTGAGCTACGAAAGCGTTACCGTGAAAAGTGAGACATACTGTAGACATAAATACACACAATACAAATATATAAGTATAATAGATAATATTGGGTATAGTCCTAATATAATTAACTAAATATTGCATATGTAGAAGCTAAATAGGAGGGCACTAAAAAGAGGGAAACAAAGTTTGAAAAAAATTAACCGCCTTCAAACAGAACGGCAACAAAATTATGAAATTAAATTTCACCGTCATCGCCCGTCGCCCGATTGATGCAAAAATAAACAAATAACGAAACTAAACATCTTTTTAACCGACTTCAATATTTGTATTATGTAATAAGGTCTAATGACGTCAAAGTACAGTGCAGCCGCGGAAAAAGCACCGTCATGATGCTACTTGATATCGATACAGTATGGATCCCGAGCTTACTCCACAAACTAAATTCATTGGACTTTCCGACGCATGTCACCAAACTAATTCTCTCTTTCCTAACGGGCCGATCACTGCAGGTCAGAGTGAATAACAAACTCTCAACTCAGGAGTCGTGGCTATCACCCAAGCTATACAACCTGTACGTCTCCGACTTTCCGGAGTTTCCGAACACGAACCTTGCCAAGTATACCGACGACACGGCCATGTACGCGCACTCGCACAATACACAAGCGGCGGATATGCTGCTGAAAGCGCACATGGCCCGCGCCACGGCGTATTTACAACAAGTGGAAGATTCGGATCAACTCCGAAAAGTCGGAGGCCATACTCCCCACGCGCCGGTTCACTGAGAACCGCATTCTATCACCAATTTCGATCGGGGGTCGCCAAATTCCAATCAAAAGGTGCGTGAAGTATCTGGGGGTGAACTTGGATAGAAGACTGACGTTCAACACGTACGTAAACGAAAACGTACGAAAGGTCTACTCCATGTCCAGGAGTTTGTATCCGCTCCTGGAACGGGGTAGCGGACTAAACAGGGCGAATAAAAAATTGTTGTATACGATGGTGATCAGGCCGGCCATCACATACGCGGCGCCGGTGTGGTGCAGCATCCCAGCCACGACAATGCGAAAACTTAAAGTTTTAGAACATAAATTTATGTGCCTCATTTCAGACTCCGGTAGGTACACCTTCCTCAAAGATCTGTATGCACGTTGCCACGACATAACCTCATTAGTGAACTTCGTCCAGGAAATATCACAGAAATTCTATCAATTCAAGCTGGGCGATAGTCCGCTAACCCGCGATATAACACGAATCAGACAGCATAATGCCATATTTTTCGATATAAGACACCCCTTACCATACCAGGCGTTGCTTATCTTTCGGCAACTTCCCTAGCCTCACTTTCCTCTACCACAATTTCCCTTTCACCAAGTTTTACTTTTCACCACCTTTTACCCTCAAACCCCTTTCCATTCCCTCTATTCGTCTCCTTTTTGTTAATTTTTGTTCTTTTGTCCTTTTTTGTTCCCTTTCAAAATCCGCTCTCGACCAATAACCTCTTAAAAATCCAAAGTTTTTAAATTACAACTTTCCTTCCACCCTGCCTTTCCGGAGGCAGTCTGACCACCGGACGAAGGACGTTACTGGTTAGAACGGGTTTTTTCGTTGAGTTTTCTCCGTACCAGTAACCAAACTTTTTTAAACAGTGCGCGATGTGCTCGCGTAAAACGAAAACTAACAAGTGTAGCCCTTAAATATTTTAAAACTTTAGATATGTTAAAAGGAATTGTTAAATTTAAGCTTTTATTCTTAGTTAAGCAGGAGTTCTAACACAACCCAGCACCTGTCGTTCTAGCTAAATCAGACCCGCTTCACCCGACCGCACATTCATCACAACGCTGCGCGCCGTGGTTGTGCGATCGGTTCTGAACCGGAATCTGACCAAGCACATAAATGTATGTGCCAATTAGAAATAAATCTTTTTTGAACTGAATTGAATTGGGTGACGGTGAAATTTTATTTCATAACTTTTAGTGACCCATTTTTTGACCTGGTAGTAGAGACGAAACCAAAACATATTTCTGATTTCGGTTGCTACTGTTAAGTCAACAACGCATATAACAATATAACAAACTAATACCTAGCTTAAAAGCGATAAGCGGTGTACAGATACATATTTCTTTTTATCATTTTACAGTTTTCAGTTCGGTTTATACAGGGTCATTCATAAAGGAACAGACATTGCAGCGTATTCACTTACATATTAAGTATCGTCGTGGATATAAAATAATAACAAAATTATTTTTATTTATCAATCATATACAAAAATGTTAACATTATCAATTTTAAAGTAAATTTTGAACTATTAATTTTTACATTTTATTATGGTATATTGCCTTAATTTGGTTACCTCGTTTACGTGAGCAAACAATAATTTTACAACATTAATTTGTCAACATGTCCAGCTCTGAAACAAGATGCAATATCTGAAAACCGAAGTTCAATATTTTAAGATATGCTGTATGCTGAGATCCAGCAACTTCATGTCAAGGGTTCGTATTTGATAGACGGAACTTACAAGAAGGCAAGATTTTAGGATCGTTATAAACACTGAAATCATCGCTAGATCTCCCGCTGCAAACTGATAGCATGGACAGCCCTTTTGATTCCCCGCTGCAACCCATTAGATTCTTCAACCGCAAACCGATAGCTTGGACAACTCCATGTGCATTTTTATTTATTTTATGCATGTGTATGTGAGTACTCTACTTATATAACTCTCTGCATTATTAAACCATGTTATCAATGTATCAATTATTTACTATTTTATCAATTATTTGCTATTTTAACAATCAATTTTCAATTAGCGAAAGATTGCTCAATCTCGATGCTCTCAATGCTCATTGTGAACTTTCATTTTCACTTAGCAAAGAAATATTTTTTTATGGGATTGATGATTACCATTGTATTGAAATATTGTATGAATATATAAACAAAGATGAATTACTATTATAAATTATTATTATGGATTAATTATCATAATTTACCACTGACATATAGTATGCTCACGCTAAAGAAAATATTATTGCAGATATTTTATCGCACAAAATGAGTTTTCCTTATTAAACAACATGCTATCTTGTCATCTATCCATCAAATTTGACTTTTCTTTTTTAAAACTCACTTTTAACATGGATACTTTGGTAAGTTGGTTTCACTTTTGCGGGGGGGGGGGAGTATATGTAGCGTATTCACTTACATATTAAGTATCGTCATGGATATAAAATAATAACAAAAATGTTAACATTATCAATTTTAACTATTAATTTTTATATATTATTATGGTAAATTGCCACAACATACTGTTATGGTAGATAAAATACAAGCTGATCATAGCAACTAGTTTAAAAGATATGACCTTAAGATATTGGAACAAACTCATAAATAACCCTGTAGTTCAATAAAGACATATTTTCGTAACTATTCCTAATTCACCAAAGTGAACTCTATCTACCATAACAGTATGTCCCTTTCCCCATGAATCACCCTGTATATCAAGTACATTTTATCTGCTTATATAACTCCTGAAAAACCAACGGTCCCTTATTATTGTTAAATTAATTATCATAACTCTACAGAATATTACCGCATTTCTACACTATAAAATTTCCTCTACTAAAACAAATCTCCCATAGAACACATTCTGGCTCCAGAAATTTGTTTTCTGTTCTATAAATAAAGTTAATAGTGCCCTTTGTCGATTTTCCTATTTCTATTTGATTTATTTTACAGCGGTACGTATATAAGTTACGCTGACTGGTTTTATCAGAGAAATAATAGTCCAAGCAAATAAGCTATAAATAAAAACAAGGTATAGTGCAATGTTTTATGGTAGAATGTGCTGAGAATAGTGTTATCTTTTTTATACAAATGTACACAATGCGTATATTCTATGAAGGAACGAGCATTTTGAAGAAGTTACGTAGATTGTTTTTAGCGATTATGATCTCTAAACGTAACATAGGTACAGAAATTTTCACTTTTGGCAGATTTGTTATTTATTAAAGTTTTCTTAACTTGGTTTCTTTATTACATCTGTGAGACGAACATTGACCAAAAACGACAATAAAATTTTTTGCAATGTTGTGGAAGGATAAGTGACTGTGAGATAGTAAATAAGGTGATATAAAAATGTGTCTTTAACACATCGTAGGTGGTTATGAGATCAGATCGGGTTAATCTGTCCATAGCAGTATTCAAGCTGAATATGTTCAACTGAACATATTCGACCACAGAGTCACGCGTCTTCCATAAGGGTTTTTCTTATCCTCATAGGCAGGATAAGAAAACTTCTTCCACGTGTCTCTCATATGGAAGATGCGTGGCTCTACATTGAACACTTTCAATTGCAACTTTGATATGTACTGACCACGGTGATCAATTTGAAGATCCGAACTCGGGAACAGGTCTGACATAAATTTTATATAAAACACTAACAGTTTCTGATGAGAGTTTGAAGTTGTTTCTTCCTATATGAAGCATTTATCGATACTCAGAGGGATGAGTCAATTTTTACATCAAATTGAAATTTGATCTAGGTACGATTGCAGAGTAGCATGTTCCAATAATAAAATATTTAATTAGAATTTAGAATGTTCGATCCGGAAAATCTTCGGATATATTGCATTGCATGATTTCAGTGATATATTAATCACTTTCACATCCAGTGGAAGTATAGTAACGACAAAAAAATTTTTAAAAATTTTTATTGTTCAAATAGGCTTAAAATGTCATGAAACGTCGAGATTTTAAGTAAGAAAAAAAAAGTCTGTCTGTCTGTCTGTCGGTCTGTCTGTCGGTCTGTCTGTAACTTTTTTTTGTGCGCACATTTACTCTGGAACCGTTTAAGATATTGACTTGAAATTTGGTACACGTATGTACTTTAACGAGATCTGGAACTAGATTATATTTTTATATTGTTCCGACGGAGGGTTGGGGGGTAAATTGGGGTAAATTTGGGGTAAATGGGTAAAACAAACAGGTAAGAGTCGATAAAATTGGTATTTAGTATATACAAGAGAAGCTAGAGGGTCTCAAAAAATTTTTGGCAATAGCCACCCTCATTACCACCCCCACCCTCTTATTAAAGGGGATGAAGAAAAATTGTTATTTAGTGTATGTACAAGAACCAGAAACCTCAAAATATTTTTTTACTTCATCTACCCCCACTACCACCCCCCTATCACCACCCCCACCCCACTACCGATGTGGGGTATCGTTTTATGGGTTTTTGGGGTAGAGGATTTCAAATATTATATTACTAAAGTTCCGTAAACAATTATTTCCACATACAAAGTTTTTCCGTTGTGAGTGACTTGGATAGAGAATCTGGATGTGGAAGTAGTGATTCCTTGGGCAGCGGTTTTTTACATTACCTACTTAAAGTCCATAATATTAAATACGCCATTTTATATTACCTTTTAAATTTTAAATTTAAAAATTTAAAATAGGACTCGAGAAGCTCCCGAAGATCAAGTTCTTTACGAATCTAGTTTATTATGCATGAAGTCCATATTGGATCCGCCACTTTGATTATCACTTTTTGAACTTGAAGTTCAAAATGGGGTACTCAAAAAGCTTTGCTATACGTGATACCTTATTTTCATACAAGCAATGCTTATCTTTTCAAAGCCTGGTGCGATAGAACTGTTTTCATGGTTTTTAATGAACTTTCATTTGATAATTTTCAGCGACGGGGCAAATTCCATATATTTTGGAGCATATCCTTTTTGCTACGTAATTGATAGAGGATTTCAGTCGTGTTGTATAAGCCAATAATCAGACTGGTCATTTTTCTAATTATATTTAAATTATATATATAAAAAAAACAGCAAGGAAACGTCTGGTACTAGTTTTTTATAAATATCTAAATTCGGAAAACAGCATGTGTGTATCTATGACAGTTTTCTAATTATTTCGAAATAAATAAGAGAAATATACTTCAAATCTACTGATTTCTTCCTTTAACTACATCAATTTATATTTTAAAGAAATTGCAGTAAAAATATATTATGTATTTTTTAATCTATAACTTAGTTAATAGTGAATATTTTCATGATAAGTTTCATGATATTTGTGAAACAGTGCACAAAATCCGATTTTCATGACACTGTAATAAATGAAATTATTGCTTTCTGATCCCTCAGTTAATTTTTACCTCACTAGAATAATAAAAGAACGGGTTGTAGGAAATTTAATAACCTAACTTTGTTGAAATTGCGAATTGAAAACCGACATTTTACGCCACTTTTTATAGATGATGGTTCCTCCACAGGGTCTATGAATGGTACTTTTTTATCATCTATTTAGCATGTTTTTATTTACATTATTAAGGCCACCAACTCTAGAAATGTTCTCAATCTATCGAAGAGTAGATGTTTTTTACTAACTTAACCTTTAACAGACTGCTTTACATCCCTCCCGAAGGATGGTATATTCACTATGCAATACTCTCCTAATGTTGCATAGCTTTTGTGTATACAAGCTAGAAAATGATGCTGGATGCTTTTACTAACCGAAACTGCCGCGTACAATCAAGATGGATTTGTGCTCAACCATGTACTCTTGATACATTTTTGTATTAAAAGAAATATTATATTATATTCTCAGCGCTTTCCATCATAAAAGATTGAATTAATTTGTTTCCATTAATGGCTTGTTTTACCCTCGGTTTTAGCTTGTTTGACTGAACTAAAACGTAACTAAAGTAAAGCTTTAAATATAGAATGTGAGTTATTTAATCAAGCAAGCAAGTGTACCGAAGCGATTAATCCTCGAGCCCATGATTTGTTTTTTGCTGAGTATCCCTAAAACTATTTATAAATGTCCTTGATGTGTTCCCTGACTTCAGAAATATTTTATTTTATCTAAATCTAAAAGTCTGCGCGAAAATAAAAACCAAATTAATAAAGTATTTCTGTGGTTTATACACAAGATAACAAACAAATGCTAATTTATTAAATACCTACAGTGATAATTGTGAATTGTTTTTATTTCGATTCTAGTTAGGAGAATAACCTGTAAATGCAATTTATGTGTATAAGGAAAATTATTAAGTATTCAAGTTTTTATAAAAATGAGTATTTTTAATTTACTGCCAGTTATACATATACCACAACCAGGTTCAATCAAGTAGTAAAGAGGATGATTGTTTGAAGTACATGGATGAAAATAATGGTACCTACCTATCTCACACTTGTGAAAATTATTCGAAAATCTAAGGAAATATATTTTCATCTTCATTGGCATTAAATAGTTACTTAAATCTTTAAATGCAAATATTACATAATTTCGAAGATGTTACTTACTATTATTTACAACTGAGCCTTCATTTCACCAAATATTCAACGCATGGGAGTCATTTTACTGATTTTGTTTTTTAGTGTCAACATATTCCGTATTAATTTATATCGCAGCTACGCTAGCTTGAATCTATCAGCCCTGTCCCACCATGTTTCCAATATCCCACCATCTCCCCCACCTTTCTACCTCCTCCTATCTCCCACTTTCCCAGACATTCACTCACTATTACACCATCTTCTCTCATTCTTCCAACGTTCTCACCACTTTCTTCTACTTTTCCACATTACCAATATTACCTTTACCATCTTAGAATCATATTTACTCAGCTTCCTATAAGCTTTCTATTTCTCCTTATCTTCCTACTACCTTTTTTAACGTTTCAACGAACTTCCCTTACGCTCGTTCCACCTTTGTACCATAGTTATCTATCTTCCTAGCCATTTGCCTCCATCCCTGCATCCTTCCTTCAGCCTCTTCCACCTTTCTACCATCTACAAATATTCAAACACACAAATAAACAAAAATACTGGAAATATATTTTCTCACTTTGTTGTCGTTAAGCAAACAGGAAGATATCGAAAATTCTAACAAAAAATAAAATTACGAAAATACCTACCGTAACAAATTTATTTATGTGTAATCATTATGTGTTATGTATTATTGATAATAAATGAATCTTAAATAATGGTTCTAGTTTGTGACAACCTCAAATGAAATGGTATGTTAAAATAAAACATGAAAGATAAATAGTTTTCTAGTAATGTCAATGGCAAATATGCATGCACTATGCACACTTCTTATAATAAAAGCCGGCCCTGCTCTTTTCAGATGTATTATATTATATTGTAACCTATGTATCTACTAACAGCTAAAGTTTTCTAATATACCACGATTTTAATAGACTCCAAGTTTTTCTTCTGCTGCTCATAAGTTCGCATGAAATTTAAGAAAATGCTTAGGCTCATTGCAATTTGTATGATTTTTAAATGTATTGAGAAATCTCTAAACGATACTACAAATAATATTTCTGCTAACTAGAATATTATTTAACTAGACTTTTACTGGCTGCCCAATTATCTAGAAAAATTAAGTAACATATTCGTCTTTATTTGAGAAAATGTAGGTTAATTGTATTAAATGTAATTTTCTTTTTACCGTGAAAAAAATGACTTTTCGTCCCAATATTACCTCTCAACAAGAAAAAAATCTGTTTCTTTCCTAGGGAGAGACAATTTATTCCTTTTTGTACCTTGTTCCGTTTACTCAAAAAATTCTATACAAACATGATTTGTCTTTTCTTGTGGAGTTTTTATAAAATTCACTAGATCTCTTTCATTGCCACTGAAATTACTATACAAGGTGATTTACCATAACATGCGGAAAATAAAATAGTGTATATATAGTCTTCTATGTGGGAAAGTCCCTGCAAAATTTTAAAGTGATCCGAGGTAATTTAGTAATTTTTGTTGCATTAAAACTTGCATAGATACGCTACTATTACTTGTCTATGGTCAGTAATAGGGCGATGAACTTACTTGTGAAAAAACATATCGAAGATGTTTACATTTCCTTAATTGGCATAAAAAGTTAATCGGGCGGGTGCGGTCAAAGTGCCATGTTTTTTGCTTTCGGTCGAACAATTAGGACACTGGCAGGTACAAAGTGCCGCCGAAGTTTGGTGTTTTTGTGTTATTGACGGGTTTAAGTAAATATCTCTGATTTCTACTTGTTTTATCTACTAGCATGGGGTCAATGTCTTTTCGACTTGTTTCGCTATTTTTGTAGTATGATTTGACTAAAACCAAAAAGTCACTTCTACCCTCTCCAGCTTTGCTGTCAATAGTGTCAATCCCAAGTCTGATAAAGGGAGAGGGGAAGTGATATGGTTGTACCGCGTTATGTCAGATTGGTTAAAGTCATTGGCGGCTCATTTCTACAAAAAAAATAAGGTAATTTTTTTGGTCACATTTTTTTAATTTTTAATTTTTTTAACTCCTTTCGGTGGGGACAACCTATAAATTGACCGGCACGGTAGCTCAATCGGTTAAGGCGTATTGAGTGGCGAATACGCTGATCGACTCGCTACCGCGCTCTGGGTTCGACCCCCAGCCCCGTTATTGACAACACCGGGGGGTGTGGATGTATGTCTGCGTTTTTCCGAATGTGTAACCCCCTTCCGGACAGCCTTGGCTTTGGATTTGGGGGTTGTCTACTATCTGTGGTGTGTTTATGTTTATGTTTATAAATTTTCCGCATGTCATGGTAAATCACCCTGTATAACTATACACAAAAGCTACCACTAAAACAACAAAAGTAACCAACAACAACCTGCTCCCATACTAATCACTACCGCAGGCCTAGATTTTTTAATGAAATTTTTATTTTGCCCTTTAAAATTGTTATAACTGAATTCTCAAATAATTATTTTTCTTTTTTGGAATCCTACCACTAAAGGATGGTCGTAGCAAAATTTACATGTACCTACAATTTCCAAGGAAAACATTTTTTCTATCCTCGAACAATCTTCGCACTCGGAGGGAGAAAACACTCTTTTCTCCTAAAATAAACGTTAATATCTGTTTATAGTCCAGTCAATGAATGAGTTGTAGAGGACATGGAAGGGAGCAGAATTTTCCTCTTCAGGAATGTGTTGGGGGTAGTAAGGAGGTAAACATACTAAAAGTCCCTAGTCCTGCCGCTTCAGGGGGATGGAAAGCTCTCTTTTTTCGATTCTTCGCTTATAACTCGGAAACGATGCGTCGTACGCAAAAAATTTTTCTATGAAAAATTAAACTATAATAAATTTCCTACAGGAATGTTTATACCTATTCATTTTCTTCCTATGCGTTATAGTTTCCGAGACATTCGCCAGCGAAAATCGATAATTAATAAATTAATTAATTATATATCTGAAATGTGTCTCTCAAAACGGTTTACCGTGATCTACTAATAAATAAATCATAGTCACAAAACAATCTTTATTTTACAATACTCGACGTATTTACTAACGTAATATTTCTATATATACATTTCTTTAAATATACAGTGTGACTCACTTAAAATGAAGACACCCTTGTAACTTTTCTTATTTTATTTCCGATTTGAATCAAACTTTACTCAAGTATAGAACAGATTAGGCCAGACCAGAAAAAAATTCGCCTGCTACAAATGCAAAGCTACCTGCGGTACCAAAATATGCGGAGAAAAATAAAAAATTAAATTGGGCATTTTCTTATCGCAGTGATGTTTACTCCAATATTTTATTCATAAAACCTGGCAGAGGAAAAGTTCAAACCAATGTTTACTCCGCTCACCAAATGCAGCAGCTAGGGCCGAAAGAAATTTTGTTCCTGCATGCTTTTACTGGCTGCTATTTAATATCTGCAACATTCCGAAAGAGTAAACTTGGTTTTATAAAACTTTACATCAGGGGGCTTTGCATTTGTAGCAAGCGAATATTTCTCTGCTCATAAGTAGATCTTAATTTTTTCTATACTGGAGTAAGATTTGATTAAAAACGGAAACAAAATAAAAAAGTTAAAAGTCTTCATTTCACGTGAGTCACACTGCATATTTAAGGAAATGTATAGATTTCTACAAAATATTACGTTAGTAAATACGTCGAGTGTTGTAAAATAAAGATTGTTTTGTGACTGTGATTTATTAGTAGACCAAAGTAAGCCACTTTGATAGAAACATTTCAAATACATAATTTATTTATTTATTTATTATCGATTTTCGCTGGCGAATATCTCGGAAACTATAACACATAGGAACAAAATGAATATAGACATTCTTGTAGGAAATTTAATTTTGCATAGAAAAATTTTTCGCGTACGACGCATCGTTTTCGAGTTATAAGTGAAGAATCAAAGAAAAGGACCTTTCCACCTTCCCCCCCTGAACCGGCAGGGCTAGGGGCGGAGACTTTTGGTATGTTTACCTCCTAACTACCTCCAACACATTCCTGAAGAGGAAAATTCTGCCCCCCCCCCCCCCCTCCATGTCCTCTGCAATTCGTTCGTTGACTGGACTGTTAACCAAACATATCGAGTCCAGAGCAGATATTTAGAGTGCACTTATACCACTGGAGATCCTGATTCTAGTAAGGGACCGTGAGGTAAGTGGCAGACATGCTTAATGTAGCCCTCAAGGTTGAGGCTCCTAAACGGTGTACAAGAAACCAAGTGCAATATTCATACCACTCGAGATTTTGATATTGGGTGAATCGGATTTAAAAAGGTCCCAAGCACCCAATGTCAGAAATGTGGAGAGTAGCTGAAGGCTAGGCAGAAAAATTTTAGTGCACTCGTGCTTGAGAGAAATATGCCTGTATTTTCCACAAATACAAAGGAACTCGAATACTATTACTATTACTCGAGGGTTTCGCTAACCATGTTGGCAGCATCTGGAGATGACTAAATCGTCTCCAGATGATGTCAACATGGTTGGCGAAACGCAAGTCAAGTAATATTACTCAAGTGTTTTGGTGTTTGTGGAAACTACTTCAAAGGCAGATTTACACCCAAGGTTTCAGCCCCCTCCAGGACTGAAGGAAATATACTGGATTTTTTGGAATAAGCATAAGAAAAAAAGTTGCTCACCACTAAAAAATTTATAAATCTTGCTGTTTGAAATAATTTTCTAAACCAATCATTTTTTAGTTACAATAATTTGTTTATAATATTTTTGTATCAAAAACGTGCAAATTCCAGGGCGGTTTGAAGGCCAGAGCTGCACACGTAATTTCTGTGGCTAGATTTTTCCGGTCGAGAAGGATATGCTCTTTTAGAAGAACCCACTTTCTACCGGTTTGGACTGTCCTTGGCGTAACTGCCAAATTCGCTAAATCCGCTGACTCTTATTGTGCGGGCTATGATAAAGTTTGCTGATTTAAAGTCCACACTGGATCATTTTCAGTGATCACTAGGATCAAGAGAAAGGAGACAAGACAGGTCCGCGAATAAAGGCGAATGTCTGCGAATGTTTTTGGGCAGCTGAGGTCATTTCCGAAGTAATTTTTCGCGCTGAATCCGAATCTGGCCTCAGAATTGGCCCATCAAGTCAGGATTTCGAAATATTTGAAGTTAAGTACTTAAATAATGGTTGTTTTGGCAACTTTTGATAATGTTCAGCTTATTTTTAATAAATGCATCATTTAGTATCATCCTTCATCTTTAGAATGAGCTTTCAAAGGGTCATCTATGAGGTTTCCTCGCAAAGTTATAGTCATTTTAAGGTGATATGAATCTGAAACCGTGATCTCCTCTACAACCCAACATTCTTAACCAAACGACTCTAAACGAATCAAGATTTAACACAACAGAAGGGATAAGCCAACAAACGACTTTGAACGAATCAAGATTTGACACAACAAAAGGAAACACATACCGAACTCTTAACGAAACGACCCTAAATGAATCAAATTTAACACAACAATCTTAACCAACAAGTCAAAGGACAAATTGTTATATTTTCGATTACAAAATATATATCTTTGGAGCAACAACCAACGCATCCCCAAATTGTATCGAAACCAAACCTTTAGGAGGGTGAAAACTACCAATACCAAACTACCTAGCTATCACCCTAAAGGGAACCGAAGAATAATAATTTATCCAGAACTCTTAAACGCCAAGATTATAACAGAACACTTAAAAGTCTTTAAGACTAAACATGAAAAAAATTATAAACTATAAATCCAAAATCATAATAATCCAGGCGTTTTAGTTGTAAAATTAACCTCTGTGCTAAATTCGTGCCATACGAAAAATTTTTTTTATTGTGTTTATTTGGACGTCTTGAATAACACTTAGTAGTTACTCCACGATACACCTTGGAGGATTTCTTAAAAACCGTGTCGGAAGGTCGCGGAAACCACGGATTCGCGATTAACTCAGTTTTTATGGCCCAGACGGCAACAACACTTAGTATAAAAGTTATACATCTGTAAATTCTCTACCTTAAAGGTCCTATACATTTTTTTCGTACACCTAACCGTTTTGGAGATACGACGCGGACTTAGTGAAAAAAGCATTGTTCCTCCGACATCTTCAACAGCTCAACAGCATTTGTGTAGAGTGAATTATCAAGTTCAGACTTTGTTGGAAAAATACATTGATCCTGAGCAGTAGGGCTGGATTAGGAAAAATGATATTTTGCAACCAGTACCAACGCAGTTACGTCCAGCACCAGACATATTGTTAAATTCAATTTTTTACAACGGTACGAAGAGTTGTGCAGGAAAATGTAGGTGTAGGAAATTAGTACTGAATTGTTCAACAGCTTGTGGCCATTGCCACGGTCACTCCTTGCTATGAATGACGAAGTAGATGACGTAGAATCTTATCAGAATGAAGGTAATGACAACGATTTGTCACTGGACGATAACGTTTCAGATACCGAAGGAGTCGGAAATATTAACTAATTTAAGATCCGGCGATTAGGCCTTCTGGGGAACCATGTAAATAAAACCGCACCGAGCATTCTACCTCTAGAGTGGTGCGGAAACGAATGCATTTTTTGACTTTTTCACTGTAAATAAATATAAATAAAATCTATAAGATATTCTGGTAGAGAATAAAGATCACCGAGCTCTATAACAGCAATATTTAATTTTCATTCTGAGACATAGAAAGCAAGATAATTGCGAAAAATGTGGTGCGAAAGAGGTTTGGCGGGACTAAATGCATTTTTCACTTAGTCCGCGTCATATATCCAAAACGGTTAGGCGTACGAAAAAAATATATAGCACTTTTAAGGTAGAGAATTTACAGATGTACAACTTTCATAATAAGTGTTGTTCCCGTTTGAGCCTTAAAAACTGAGTTAATCGCGAATCCGCGGTTTCCGCGACCTTCCGACGCGATTTTCAAGAAATTCTCCAGGTGTATCTTGGCGTAACTACCACGTGTTATTTAAAACGTCCACATAAATACAATAAAAAACATTTTTTCGTATGGCACGAATTTAGCAGCAAAAGTCTAAATCGCCTGAAGTATAAACCAAAATTCAAGACCGTAAAACCTGAACCCGGAATCTTTGTTTTCCAAAGACCTTGTATCAGAATGCCTTTTATGATGAGCATTAGGATTATCATCTTGAAGAGACCAACAAGTCAGCTAGCATCGACGTAGACCATTTGTTGATATCATGGTTTCAAATGCATGTCACCTTAAAACGGCTATAACTTTGCGAGGAAACTTCATAGATGACCAGTCGAACGTTTATTTTAAAGAGGAGGGGATGGTACTAAATGAAGTATTTATTAGAAATAAGTTAAAAATATCTTTGAATCCCATACATAACCTCAAAAGTCGACAAGAAGACATTTTTTAAGTACTTAACCTCAAATATTTCAAAATCCTGACGTGGTGGTCAATTACTTCGCTTAACAACAAAACCTCGCAGACCTGTGTAATGCATAAGTGAAAACATATGTTAGTCAAGACGCTATAATGTCCCTCATCCATTTAAAATGCCGGAAACTCTGTTTAGTTTAGTGGTAAATCAATCACAATATTAAACGATTCTTTCTTTCATAAGATTAGTGTGTATTTTTTTCTGAAATTAGATTACAGTTATAAAAGAACGTTTCTGTTCTGTTATTAGTATCACGAATGTATTTCCAGCAGTATAAATTAAAAACCCTATTGGAGAAAAACTGGTAGAGCAGTTTTGGAGTCTATTAAAATTAGGTAATAGCTGTAAAGCATAAAGTCAACAGAGATATAAATTTTAACATATTTTTTGACAGGTAAATTCCGGAAAGAGTTTAAACGGGCCTTTGATTCCTGCTGCCAAAGAGAGCCCGATGACAGAAACTATTACAAATATGGAGGGACATTTTGCCACAAAACGGACAAAGACTCCATAGCATCCAGGTCGCAGTCCAGGACAGACTTTGAAATACACAGGCTTAATACCTACAAGGAGTTTGATCCAAAACTTACCAGGAAAGGAACTAGGACTAGTGTGTTACAAGTGGAAATTTGATTTTTATAGATGGTGAATTTGTGGTATTATTTCTTCGATAAATTGACTGTAATTTTTATAATATAATTCTCGCTGACTGTAAGGTCATTGACCTAAAAAAAAAAACTAAAAAAAAAACAATTTTCACATTGTATGATACCTGTACCAAATAACGTTCTATAAATATTAACACGCGTGTCCAAATGGGTATATTTAAGCATCTAGTGCTTTATATACTAGATGACTACGATACCAACTTATTATGGATATACACTATACAGTCTCTGTTAACGTGTTACGCTCGGATTTCTTGATAGTCTGAGAAAAATTTTCAAATGGTATTTTGATGTATGCAGTTTTATTTGAGAAATCTGTTGCTAGTCCACTCAAATCAGGAAAAAAAACGCCGTTTTAAAGACAGATTTTGAACAGCAGTATAGATAGTAAGTACTCATCTTTTAGAACAATTTTCTGCTTATACGCAGAAAAAAAAAGACATGATTTTTGAGATATATACATTTATATACGTTTTTTCGTATTTCGCTTTACATTTTCGTTACTGCTCGTGTGATGTTGCCCATAGGGCATTTAGACCTTCATCATTTAATGTGCTAACTTCACCTATATATTACCCTAATTCATTTTTAAAAACTGGACCATCACTTAAGATGAGCAAACAGTCAGTACCAGATAAAGTTTTAAACCGTAAAAAGTTGAAATAGAGTTTAGCTTTTTTGCCCGGCCATACCTTCATACTATAAAGTAACAGTGGAATGTTGATTATCACTACTTCGTCTAGAACGAGATTTTTCGATTTCCTGTTTTAGGGCATTCACATTTAGAAAATTTATACACAGTAAGACCTGAGCAATTTCTAGATTGGGCAAACGATTTAGGATATCTTAAAATAGTTTGGAAACATGTTCTGGCTCGAAGAAAATAATCATTTATAGTATAGTAATAGTATCCGTATCTAAGGGTTAATTTGGAAATTAGTCGGTGTATCGGATAAGAAAATGAACGAGGTAATTTCCACTTGTCGACGTTTCGAATAAAGTTTTATTCTTCCTTAGGACTACGATAAAAAATACACTCACTATATTACAAATATGCAATGAATAAAAATCTATATAGTACAAATATATATTTTACGTGTACTATATAGATTTTTATTCATTCATTCATTAATCATTCCATATTTGTAATATTGTGAGTTATATAATTTGTATTTATTATTGTAGACCTGAGGAAAAATAAAACGTTATTCGAAACGTCGACAAGTGGAAGTAACCTGACTCTACCCTATGCTGACCGTACTGAAAATTACGCCAAATTATTCACATCCCACATTTTATAAAATTGATCTTCGGTGGAATCTTGGCAAACAGCGGACGTCTTTCTTGTAATCAAACAGAATACGTATTGTCGAGTCACTTCACAAAAATTACAATTAGAAAATAGTTACTAATAACAGCAAGTTATAAATATTTCATAATCTGAAAAAATGTTTATTATTTCTTTAGAAATGAAGTGAAAAATTTTGAAAAAAACGAGTTGTACAAAAATGACCCCCATATTATAATTGATTTCTCCTATTTTTCCTAATATCAATGGACTATATTGCATCGTGATTCTGTACTTTTATAATACCATAAAAAATTGAACCTAGGTTTATATGGAAAATAACAGATTTATTTGTAATTTTAAATTAGAAAAACCTTTAAAAAAATTAAACTCATAAAAATAGGGAGAAATAACTAATTTGCAGTCTATATACTTAAAAAAATGGACATAATAATACATAAGCAATGACGTATCATTTGAAATGAATATCTAAAATTTTTAAAACCTACCGCGATGTATGCATTTAATAATAATATATCGCAGGTAATAAAGGAAAACAAAAACCAAACATCCAAGTAATGTCATATTGCCGAACTGAGATTTAATGGCCTATCCAAATCCGTAAAAATATTCGGGGTATAATAATTAAAATCTGACATGCTATTATTTCTGGCAAATCCGGAAATGACTTACGTCAAATACTTATTGGTGCCTTGACTAAAAAAACATTTTTCGGAGTTAGGAGATAAACTAGCAGAAGGGGGAAAGCCATTGTAACAACCTCTTGATGCAAAAGTTTGTAGAAAGTTTCTGGTAGACTCTGTCTAAAGTTAGCCATACGCTCACATTATGCCTTCATCGCGCAGTGGAAAAATGTAGATTAAGAATTCATTTCAACCTCTAGCTACTGGGCTATCTACTTACATTCACTAAAGGTGACATCAAAACTGAAAATAGTATACTTTAGTTGCCAATAATCTGTAGAGAGATAATAGACATACCCACCTCGATGCAAAATCGCCCTTTCTATCTGCCCCAATATAACATCGATGTTGAGCTTGGAATAAAAATGAACAAATAATGAAATTAAACATTTTCAATCGACTTCAATGTCGATATGAGGTAATAAGATCGTCGTCGTCGCACGACGCGCGACGGTGAAATTTTGTTTCATAATTTATTATGACCTTTTTTTAAGGTGGCTCATTTTTTTTTCAATTTCTCTTTACTAATTACTGAAGATGAAATACACAACTTGACTGAGCTATAAATAGTACTCCTATATCACTCTAGGAGTAGGAGAGGAGAGGAGTTCTACAATTCCTCTGAGTCCTGTTGTAGCAAATATGATTGTCCTTTATATGACTAATATTAGACATGAAATTTTGGTACAGGTATCATATGAGTTATTCATATAGCATAAGTAAACAGGAATAGTTAATCATATACAGACCATGTGTAATAACAGAAAGACTGAAACTGGAATAACAACTAATAATTAAACTTATCAAACGTTATGGTTGAGGATTTGAGGTAATTAGTTGCGTAACATATGAAATATAGTGATTCATTTAGAGAGGATTACTGAAAATGATATGTATTTCGAATTAACAGTATGTAAATAAGTTTAAATCAAACACATAATTGTATATATTTTGGGACAAATTGCAGCTTTGTAATTTAATACTTACAGGTCAAACAAGTAAGGAAAAATCGCAGCATAGATAGCAAAATCATATTTTAAAAATATTTCCTTATAGTTAGCGGTGCCGTACTTAAGAAAATAATTTCGTAATTCGACAATTTCTCCTATACCCCTGAACCGATTGAAAAAATTCTTTGAAAGGCTTTTAAAGAAAACTTGATACAATGATAATAGTCCAGGAGGCAGTGACGATTTTCGGTACTTATTTTCCCAGTCAGCAAACATGGATAGAATTGTTCGGTTAGTAATTCTAAGCAAAATTCATATATATTTAGGGGGTGGTTTTCCGATGGGTTGAGGCGGAAAATGCGTCAGAACATACGAATACACTGCCCTTTTTTTCCCAGTGATAAAAATAGTTCTAGTAGAAAGAGGTATACTGAAGTTAAGTAAAAAAAAATAGTCTGGCTAATCTGTGAGTATGGATAATATGTCTGGCAGGTGAAAAACTGAAAAGTTTTCATCAAAAAAATTTCCCTCATTTTTGCAGTCATGAAAATTTATCAGATGATGGCCTATATTATAATAACAGCTTGAAATACAATCTGGCGAATGTGGAACACCCCTAAAGCCTTGCCAGACTCGTCTAATGATCGTCAGGCGCGCTGAACTCGGCACGTTCAATTATACAGGTGATTAGTGTCATACGTACATGTTCTTTTTTATGACAGTATTAAATAATTGAATACAAAAAAGCAAATACACTGTATAGAGTGTAGAATTATGATGGGGCAGGTTGAAAAAATTTATTGATGAAATCGAATTTTAATGAAAGCCACAAAAAAGTCTTTATTTTACATCGGCTAATGAAAAAAATAACTATAATTGATCAAAAATAATATCAATAATTTAATGAAAAATATTATTATGATTAAATATAACCAAATGAAAAATAGCGAATGAAAAATATTATTACAATTAAATATAAATTAAATGAATTCTTCGTCTTCTTCTTGATCAATTTCGCCATCGCAGGGGTCTAGGCAGCTGCGCTCAGGTAACTCGCATTCCAGCGTCGTTACCTAAATACGCACGTGCTGCTATTCCACTCCTCGTTTAACTACCTGGCTTGTGAGTCTGGCAAGGCCTTCGTGATTGTAAATGTCAGCCAGACGTGTATTTTCTATGAAATTATAGTATAATCTATCATGTGGCAAATTTTCAAATCCGGGAAAATAAGAGCAAAAATTTTCTATTTTTCCCATTTTGAAGATGCCGCCAGACGCATTTGCCAATTTCTTAAATGAGCCAGACTTATTTTTAATTACAGTTTAGAATTGTATCAATTTATGTGCTAAATTTCAAGCCTGGCAAAATAAGGGTTACGGATCCGCAAAATTCGTCAAATTTTGAAATCCGCAAATTTTCAGCCAGACTCACTTTCCGCTATCTGAGATAAGCCAGACTGCTATTTTCATAAACTTTATGTTCCACTTTAGTAAATGTAAAATATTTATGACTGGGAAAATAAGTGGACTTGCATTGTGTTTTTATTTTTTGAATCCATCCAAAAATTTTAGCCAGACTCAAACATTCTTGTTTTTTGTCACTAAGAGAACAGATTAATTCATATACACCGACTGGGAAAATAAGTACGAAAAAATTTCACTGCCTCCTGGACTATAACAGATTAATAAAAACAAAACAAAATTTTTTTGATTTTCGCACGACAAGAACAATTTTTCCTGTTTAGTTTTCAATAGTCTGGTTCCATTCTATAAAGTTGTCTCTAAAAGCTCATCAAAAAATTTTTTGAATCGGTTCAGGGATGTAGGAGAAATTGTTGAATTACATATACTGCACCGCCCACCTTAACGTGTTTTGCTTAACGTTTCCATAAACACTATAACACTTGCATACTATTAATTGACACACGTTTCGTCAACCATGTTGGCATAATCTTATCATTTTATTATTTTAATATTTTAGGAACATTTTATACAATACTTAAAAATATTGTCATGTAGTGGAACGGATAGAACGTCGTAGCTCATTAAAAATATTTTCGGAGTAGAAAGATATGGGATAAAAACCGTCTTGTCCAGAAATGTTTAACGCATCAGAATCTCTTTTTACGAAAATTTTGGATGGTACTGAAAAAATATATGAGCGATTGAATCTTGAAAATGTCTATTTTCGTACGGGCCTCCTCCGGAAATTGATGTTTTTTTTCCTCCATAGCCAAGTAACGTAAATTACTAATTTTCGTTTCACTGATGTACTATTGGGTATGGAACGAGTATATAATTTTTAATGTAGAAAGCACCTTCAATTTTAGTTGTAGATATTTTTTTTCCGAGCGGAACACGGCAGAATTGAGAAAGTTCCGACTTCAGTAGTGCTTAACTTTTTTTTTTCACGATATGTATTTCAATTTTTTTACCATGTTTGGCTGAATTGAAGCAATACCAACATATGCCCTCGCATAACATATGGTCGCGTGTCAAAAATAAAGTTTTTAGAGCCATTTTTATAACGTCGTGTCTGGCGAGCTGTTCTCTCACTGGGAGTTCGAGAGAGAGCGAATTATCGACTACGGACGCGCATTGGAAAAGGAGCGCATTATATATTCTACTGCGGTTTCTACATGCATCTTTAAATAAGAAGTCGACTTCTTAAAAAAAATTTTAATAAAACTCCAACACAGAAAAAAATACACATTGTTAAATTTACAAATTGATGAAAATGATAATTTTTCGGGTAAGTTGCGTTACACCCTGTATAATTCAACTGACATATTATTCGCAACCAGTGCAGTGCAGTGTCTTGACTTGATCAGTACATGCTTTGACAGGTTCAGACTCAACGAATTCATTTTATAAAATTGGCAAGAAAACAGTGTTTGACACTTTAATAAAAACACCTGAAATATTCGAAAGTTTACAATTTTTTGAAGTGCTGCCAACAAACGAAGCTGTTGACGCTGCGAGAAATTTTGTACAAAAATTGTACAAGCAAAAGAGTTGCACAAACTTGGACGAGCTTCGTTATAACATGACGATGAAAACCAAGAAATCTGCAGCAGAACTTCCTCCGACTGAAGACGCGTTTTTGCAACACGTTTTAAGGCATGTACTTACTTATCAACGTGATTGCAAAAATCAATCTTACAGGTGTCTACTTCAAACCAAGATTTGGAAAAGCAGTCACATTCCTATCGCGGAGGAACTTGATATATTTTCGTATGGTTGGCAGAAGCATGAAAATGTATTGAAACCCGTGTGGACGATGCAAGCTGCCATACCAGATGAAATTAGGAAGGTACTCAATATTTACTGTAAAGATGAGACATGCTCTACTCAGAAATGTGACTGTTTCAAAGAGAGTCTTAAATGCTCTGAACTGTGGAAATGTAAAGAATGCAAAAATGCTGATATCGAGCCTCAATATGATTCAGAAGATTCAGACTTTTAGTTTTGCACTATATATTGCTTTATGCTACGTGTTATGTAAAACCTTCTTTCATCAATTTTTATTGTGTTTACCCATCGTCCGATTTGTGTTTTCTCCGTTCAGTATCATTACACAGCCCCACAAAAAAGTGGTCTGTCCGGCGGACCAGACCAGTGTATCCGTATGTATTTGGACCCGCTGAAACCGAATCCGAAGTCAGAATTTTCAGATTGGCTCGCTTTTCACCCCTGACACACCCAAAAAACACATTGTGTTCAGTTAAGAATCAAAAGGTTATTTTAGTGTACATTTGCGGTTCTAATAATTATTGCACAGGAGGTTTCAATTATTTCTACCCCAAAAACATTTCATTTTTAAAAATAACTCCATGGATACTGATTACTACATCAATCGGTTCGAATTCACATACCTAATACTTATTTTTCACTCGAGTGATCCCATCACTAGGCCGTAGTCGATAATTCGCTCTCTCTCGAACTCCCAGTGAGGAGAACAGCTCGCCAGACACGACGTTATAAAAATGGCTCTAATAACTTTATTTTTGAAACGCGACCATATGTTATGCGAGGGCATATGTTGGTATTGCTTCAATTTAGCCAAACATGGTAAAAAAATTGAAATCCATATCGTGAAAAAAAAAGTTAAGCACTACTGAAGTCGGAACTTTCTCAATTCTGCCGTGTTCCGCTCGGAAAAAAAAACTACAACTAAAATTGAAGGTGCTTTCTACATTAAAAATTATATACTCGTTCCATACCTAATAGTACATCAGTGAAACAAAAATTAGTAATTTACGTTCACATCAGTAAAACATCAGTTTGCGGAGGAGGCCTGTATGAAAATAGACATTTTCAAGATTCAATCGCTCATATTTTTTTTCAGTACCACCCAAAATTTTCGTAAAAAGAGATTCTGATGCGTTAAACATTTCTGAATAAGATGGTTTTTATCCCATATCTTTCTACTCCGAAAATATTTTTAATGAGCTACGACGTTCTATCCGTTCCACTAATAATATTAACAAAATATTATGCGGGGCAGAGTTTGACATTAACATTGTATTTCCAGAATATTTGAAAAATACATAATATATATTACTACAAAATGGTTTAAGAATTACGTAGAATGAATGAATGGAATCTTTCTATGGGTTTAATGGTGACAATGCTTGATTAAAACCAGATCTAGAGTATAGGATTCAAACTAAGTCCCATAATTCAATGATTGGACACTGAATTTTTATTACTATAGAATTTTATTTCAGCCCCAAACTGAGATGTGGCACATTTCAAGGTTATCAATCATAACTGTTCCCGAGAGTTATTGGTTGAAATTAAAAAAGAACGTTGTAATTCTAATATCTTTTATTAAATGCAATTTTTTGTATGTTATGTAGTTTTTCCGCAAATGAGGTTAGAGTATGCACTTTTTTCTGCTCCGAAAATAAAATCCAGTTCATGTAATGCTGAATATTTTTCGAGTACAAATTTAAATTTTAGTAACTCCTCTCAACACCACAGGGATTTGAGCTGAATTAAAATCAAGGTTTCTGAGAGATTGTTGACCTATTTCACGTTAGAAAGTTGTGTCGTGGCAAAAACCAGATTGACATCACTAAAAATAGTAAAAAGTCACTGCACGTGTGAATCAACTCGTCTAATATCCAAATTCGTAAAAATAAAATAGCCATAATACAATAATCATATCATTGTTTTCATTATCTTTAATGTCGAGTCTATTTTAATTAATTAGAAATCATCTTCATTAATTTGTTTTTGTCTAAAATATTTTAAAAAATTCAAATTATTAAATTTAGAACTTTATCAGAGCCGTCAGTTTAGAAGTTGGGTATTTCATTTTTATAATGTTTGGAAATTAGACGAGTTGGTCAACATGTGCAGTGATTTTTTACTATACTTTCAATGATGCCATCTAGTTTTCTCCATGACACTTTTTACCAAACCTTCTAACGTGAAATAGTTTAATTTATTCTGAAAATGAAAGCCTTTTAATAACTGACAAATTCATTTCTTGACCCTTTCCAAGAACAATAGGTTTCGAAGCAAGAAATTCATACCTAAGCTGGAAAAATGTTTTTAAAAATGTTTATTTATTGAATATTTGGTAACTCGTTTGAAGATTTGATGACAAAGGATGGGTGTAACAGGATCATGGTACACCCCTCCCCTTTCTCCTTTAGTTTTGAAGACGATTGATTGAAATTTGGGATATCCTATTACATAATAAGCGGCACTTTTTGACTTACAAGTGAATTTTTTTAGTGTCACTTCAGGCGAAACCGGAAGTGACGTTAACTTCCGATTTTTAAATGAAACACCCTGTATATTATTACATTTTTGAATTCTGCATAATTTTCTAAATCGAATGATACCAAATAAATAACATTTCAAAGGTCAATATTTTTTATAATATAATTTTTAGTTTTCCATTTAAGGTCCCGATTTATTTTAAATGACCCGTGTAAGCTAGAAAAATCGAAATCCCCTCAAAAATACTAAATTACGTGATTTATGAGCAAATAAAGTTCATCAAAATGGTTTTATACTGCAAAACTCATTTTTTTCAAATTGAACTATATTGGTACCGAGGTACCATTTATTAGTACCTACTATTAATAAGGAATTTATTCATGTGTCGTATTAAAATTTGTGATAAATACAAACAAAATTGCTGCTAAAAGAAAATAAGTAAATACAATTTTGTTCCAATTATCTTGTTATACATAAGATGGCTTTGGAATATAAAAAATGAACACAAAATATTACAATTGTTCAAAATGCTGTCCATTAACGTCAATGCACTTCTGAACTCGCATAACTGTTTCTCGAAGAACGTTCGCCAATTGCTGGGGCATTATGCGCGTCTTACTCGTAGCTCCGTGTCTTCACGGGTTGTAACAGTAGGGGTTGCGTAGACAATATTTTTTAAATAACCCAATTTGCCTTAAAGAAACAGTCTTATCAACTTCTATTCAAGCCAAAATATTAATTTCCGTTCCTTCGTCAAGATTGAAATTTTCTTCGGGATCATTGTTGGGCTCTCTTCGGAATTGATTTTCAAGACGTTTAAAATAATTTCTCGCTGGACATTGTCTATCAGGATATCGTTCGGCATAAAGATGTCTAGCTGTTATGGCGTTTTTTTCTACATTCCCCATAGATAATTAACATATCCACTTTTTCATCTCTTGTACAAATTTGCATCATTTTGAACACAATTAACAAGAATTTTAAACAGTTTTTAAAGACACAATGAAAACATGGGTAAACCAACAAATGTTTGACCACGGTCAGTAAACTATACGGTTGCATCATCCAGCAGCTTTTAGACGAAGGAGCGCGCGGGGGGTAACCGAAAATGACGTAGCCTCTAGACCCAGCCAGGGCCGGCACTAGACATTTTGCTACTCACTCAATTAATAAACACTGATATAAACGAATAGTATTCACTGGGACGACAGCAAACTAGTTTATTACACCAGACCAGACAGTGACAGTGCGACGTGCGAAAAACAATATAAAAATAAACACACTGTCGTTGTAGTATGCCAGACAAATTGAAAACACGACACCCGGCAACTAGTGCCGGCTCTGGATCTACCTAGATTTTGACCTTGATCAGAATAATTAAACAAATAAAGCGTGCAAGAGAGACATATATCCTATTACCATGCAAAAGATAGAGACAAAGATATCGGTGGCTACATGACGTAGGCGCTAGACTCAAGTCCCCCCCCCCCCGCGCTCCTTCGTCTAGAAGCTACTGGATGAGGTAACCGTTATAGTTTAATGACCGTGATGTTTGACAAGCAAAATATTTCATTGTTTTCAAAGCCACCTTAGTTACTTCTTAACATTTAATTTGAACAAAATTGTATTTTCTTATTTCTTTTTAGCTGTAATTTTGTTTGTATTTATCGCACATTTTAATACGTCATATGAATAAATTCCTTATTAATGAAAAAAATGAGTTCTGCCATTTTGATGAACTTTATTTGCTCATAAATCACGTAATTTAGTATTTTTGAGGGGATTTCGATTTTTTTAGCATTACACGGGTCATTTAGAATAAATCGGGACCTTAAATGGAAAACTAAAAATTATATTATAAAAAATATTGACGTTTGAAATGTCACGTACTTGGTATCGTTGGATTCAGAAAATTACTCAGAATCCAAAAATGAAATAATATACAGGATGTTCTATTTAAAAATCGAAAGTTAGTGTCACTTCCGGCGAAACCGGAAGTGAAAAAAAAATCACTTGTATGTGAAAAAGTGCCGCCTATTGCGTATATGGGATATCCCAAATTTAAATCAATTATCTTCAAGAGAAAGGGGGGTGTACCATGATCCTGTTACACCCGGTATACACCTATTTTTATAGGCCAATTTTTAAGAATCATGATATATTTTTCTGCAAGAATAATATACCAGATTATACTTTTTATATTAAATAATTAGGTATATAAATTATTATAAATTTTTTTAAACGTTGCCTTCATTTTATAAATAATTTTCTCTGTTTTTTTCCTATTTCTGTCGAATTATTTTTTTTAATTTCTTATTTATTTATAAAAATTGTTTTTGCTGTCATTTATTTTTCCCTATGCTGCATGTAAGTTTATGGGCAAAATAATTTGTCGTATATTGTGATATTTATAATCGTGGAAAATTAGGGAAAATATCGGTATTTTGTATATGAATTGGCTTTTTTTGAAACGGTGAATTAAAAAAATAATTAGTGAAAAGAAAAACAAAAAAATCAAACAATGTAAGCTAATATTTTTCAGCACCTCGTTAAAGAGATATAACACCACAGTCAGACACACAGACATACAAGCGTACGCGTTAAACTTATAACACTTCTCTTTTTTATGTCGGTGGTTAAGCATTCATATTTGCCGTTTTGGTTGCGATAAAACACATTCGATTCGACAGCACAATCATATTTAATAAAAAAATCACGGCAGTGTCTCATTGTTACTCTCTTGCCTCTGAGATTTTCTCTTTTGCGTCAATCATTTTACTTCGAATGTTCCGCCTCGATTGCTGCTTCTATGTCTTCTTCCGCGTCAACTCGTATAGGTCAATAATATTCGAATTGAAGGCATCCTGGATGTAACCTTTCATGTAAGGGATATTCGTTTTATTATGCATATCCACTATTCTGATGTATCTATCCCAGTCTGAAAGCAATCTCAGAATTTTACTTTGAGCGACTTATTGTAAACTTTTATATTGTGTCTGAGATTGCGTTCGAAGACTAAGTAGGATACGTTATTTTATAAAATAGGGGCATAATTTGTTTACTGTAATCTAAGTTGTGTTCATTACGCTTATGATATGTGGGGTGAAACATAAACTTTTGTCGATGGTTGCAGCCAAATACTTCTTGCAGTTTCTTTCTTGTTTTTTCTTCTTGCTAATTTGCAATTTAGTTGTTGTGGAAGTAAATTAGCGAGAAAATGTGATGGTTTCCGTTTTTCCGTTTTTATTCATTTTGACTTTCCATTATTTGTTATAGTGTTTTGTGATTTAAATGACTTTTTGAACATAGAATAAGGCATAGATGGTCAGGTGCGTAAATAGTAACGCAAATTAGAATAAAAAAGAACTAATAGGGGAAATAATATCCAAAGAGTTTATATTTCGGCAAAATCAAAGATCCAAAGGTTTTCCATATTTCTCTTATGAACCGCCCGCGTCGCGTCATTCTAATGCAAAAAAAGTATAGAAGAGAAAGTATTTGTCACTTAAATTCTACATAAAAAAACACTTTATTGGCCGTTCAGCTAATTCCCATCCAACTCTATTAAATAACGTTCAAAGTTGAGGGAAGTTTGGAGTACGAAGCCAAAAGACAGTCAAACGCGGCTTTCCACTGCGAATATCTCCATAACGGCTGGTTTTAGAGAAAAAATCGGTAAGAATGAAATTATAGAACGTGCATATATTATATTATATCGTAAAGAAACCCGCACAAAACAAATCTAAAGTGGGTCCCAGTCGATTTGTCTGACAACTCAGTATGTTATAGTTCTCGACTTTCTGAATAATAGTTCTCATGGGCTCAACTCAATCCTATGTCTAGTTCCCGAGATACAGCTCAAGAAATGTACAAGAATGATCTCTTGTACAATTAAAAAAATTTCGAATTCGTGATTTTTTTTATATACATTTTATATTGTGATACGTTCTAATAGCCCTTTATAATATATTGCACTAAAAACATTTGTTATTTTAATAAAAATAGCTTAGAAAAAAAATAAAGTTTGAAAAATGTTGGCGAAGGCGCCGGGAAATCTACATAAAAATAACAAGTGAAAAAATATTCAGTCAAATTGGCTAAAACATTTTTTACATAAAGTATGTGTCTTCCTGATTAAAAAACTTTAATTGAAAAACTTCCGAAATTGCTCCTTTGACCTCTAATACCCCATCAATAAATTAAAAGTTCGCTAAGATACAGAATTTTACAATTATTTCCATATCCAGTGGAAGTATAGTAACAAAAAAATTTTTGAAAATTTGTATTGTGCAAACAGGCTTAGAATGTCATGAAACGTGGAGATTTGTAGTTTGAGCGAAAAAAAAATTCTGTCTATCTGTCGGTCTGTCTCTCGGTCTGTCTGTAACTTTTTTTATGCGCACGATTACTCTGGAACTGTTTAAGATATTTACTTGAAATTTGGTACACGTATGTAGTATGTACCTAGACGGGATCTGGACTAGATTATATTTTCATCTCATTCCGTCGAAGGGTTGGGGCTAAGGTCCCAAAAATTTTTTTGACTCTAGCCACCACCATTACCACCCCCCACCCCATTATTAAAGGGAATGAAAAAAAATGAGATTTAGTGTGTGTACAGGAAGCAAAAACCTCAAAATATGTTTTTACTTCATCCAATGGATTGGCCAACCAACCAACCTCTTGAATGAAGAGACTCTTTGATAACACAGGTTTACAAAAAAAAAAAATGTCCGGCCAATGGGATTAGATTATCGCACAAGTACTAATGCATCCAATAAACTAGATTATGCATTTATAAATGACAATGCTCAAGAAAAATTTTTTACGTTTTGTAAGGAATTTTTGCAAAATTTAAAGGCTAAAATATAAAATTAATTTTTTCAGTTACAGAATCCTTAGGTCTTCCATAATATTAGAAAATGTCGATTGTAAAAACATGACTCAAACAGAACAAAATTCTTTTAAATATGTATGTGGCTATCTTATACAAAAATGTTTGAAGGTGCATACATGTACTCTATGTAAAAACTTTGCCGAAGAAGGTAATAACTTTGATAATACAACTTTGTTTATTCAAAAAAAAGCTTTTGGTTCAAACTCTTCACCTTCTGCAAGCCTCAAAATTCCAGGTGAAAGTTTTGCATCCTATATTTTTCATTTAGATGAAATATTTGTCAAACTAATAAATTCAAGTCTACTTCCCGGAACTCAAATATACAAGAATTTTCAACAGATCCTGCCTTTTAAATATCCCTGTTCTAGTTTTCCTAGGGATTATTTATTAAAGTTATTAGTTAGACTAAGAATTTATTATTATTTAAAAAAAACTAATCAAAGTTTTAGATAAACGAAATCTAAAAATAAAAAATTAAATATAATTCAAAATATTTAATTATCTCGTAAGTAATGTAAAAATAATTTGTTGATTTTTTTTAACATTATTTTCTACAAATAAAATGAATACTTCTTATATTTAAAATATTGTTTTATTTTTTCCAATCATTTTTGGTAATTATTTTTTAATTTACTATAAATGTAGGTTTTTAACGTGCTGAACACGATGCCGTAGTTTGTTTTGCGCCATCACGTCAGGATTTCGAGGAAACTTAACCTAAAAGTGCCAAAAATACTTTTTTCGTTCATGCGCAAATTAATTCCCTCAATATTATGGCCTGAATCTTGTCACTCGGGGGTATTTGGGGTCGCTGATCAAGAAACTGAAGTCAGAATTTAATAATTTCTAAATCCAAGATGGCGGATCCAATATGGCAGATGCTAAAATCCATAAATTTATCAAAATTTATGGATTGAAATTTTTTCACCAGTTCTGAAATTAAACGCTTCTATTGCCGAAAATGCTTAATAATTTTTAGGGGGATCACTCTCATGTAGCCGTGAAACAAAGTTTCGCAAATGAAACTATATCTATATACTTTCACGTACTTTTAACCAGTCTAAAAAATTTTTTTTTCACAGTTTCTTTCCATTTAAATTGCACTGCTCCGACTCCAACTGCATTGGGAAAGAGTGCTTAAATTCTGCAACAGAGGAAAGATTGACGGAAGATTACTCTATCAACGAATAAAACCAGACAGGATTTTAGTGGAATAGACCCACAGGGAAAATCACTTTAAAAAACTCGATAAAGCTCTTGAGTTTTTTAAAGTGGTTTTGCCTTGAGTGATGTGGAAACAAACTCAAATAACAAAATGCATATTGTATGCAAGTGAAAATTTTTGCAATACATGCACGTCATAGAGGAGATTCCGTTCGATAATTTCGTTCCAAACGATTTTTCCTGTAAAATCAGCCATTATGGAGATATTCGCTGTGAGAAACCGTGTTTGACAGTTTTTTGACTGCGTGCTCCAAACTACTGATAACTTTGAACGTTATTTTAAAGAATTGGGTGGGAGTTAGCTAAAAGAGCAATAGAAAGTTCTTTTTTATGTAGAATTTAATGACAAATAATTTCTATTACTCGTTTTCCGTCAGAATGGTGGATATTAACAAAAATGTGAAAAACCAGCATGAAGGCACCGCGGGGGCTTGTTTTTTGCAAAATAAGGGATGTTTTAATCGCCCTGCAAAAATAGTCGATGCCAAGTTGTCATATCAGAAATAAGCAAGAAGGGGTAGTTTTTGGCCGTTTCAGGGGGTGCGCATGACTAACTATATTATATAACTTTTTTCACCCTATTATTCGTGTTCAGAACCCTCGAAAACTAGGGGAGGAATAGGTTTCATAACTTTTAGTTTAATTATATATTATACACACATACACACACACACACATATATATATATATAAACAGATGAATATGTGCACAGATATAGACAAACACATTTACATATAAAAAAACATAGACAAATCTAATCAACAGTACTTCTGATGAGATATTTAAAATTGCTTGAATTAGACCGCGAATTCGTATTCAGTGACCCAAACGATATCGCAGAGCACATTTTCGAGGAAAAACGTTAATATTTAATTTTTTTCTGAAAAAATGGAATTTTTCATGGCACGTATTCCATACTGGAACATGGAATTTTTCAATTTGGACCTCGAAATCGTGATTAGCGGCCCAAAAAAATCCCTTGAGCACACTTCCGCAGCACAATATTCATATTTAAATTTCCTCCCGAAAAAGTGGAATTTTCATCAAAAAATGGCACGAATTCCATACTACAATATGGAATGATTCAATTTGGACCTCGGATTTGTGATCAGCGATTCAAAAAACCTTCTAGAGCCCATTTCCGAGGCGAAATATTAATTTTATAAATTTTTTTAAGACAGCTACTTTTTGGGGCACTTCAAACCCCCCTAACTTTCTCGTTTTCGGAGTTAATGCAATGCTGATGAATGTTCCTGGGGATCTAGGGAACACGTAAAAAAAGGAATTTTTCAAATCGGTGCTGTTCCACTACTTTTCCACATTTTAAATTTTTTTCCGGCTTATTAATTGGACTACACACCCTTTGCACGGCTACATGTGAGTATCAGCCTTTTGAAAACTCAGTTCCGCTATTACTTAAAAATCGCAGACTGCATCAAAAGCAACGTATGGCTGTGGGCGTGGCTACGAGTGCGCTACTGACGTCAATCCAATCAGATCGCGTTTTGAAGGCGGTGTTGAATATTTGAATTTCTACTGCATTTTTTCGCGTAACATTTTTTGCAGAAATTTTTTTGTATTCGTATTAAGCGGTTAGTACTCTGCCATATATTAGACCAAAATTACATGCCTTAATTTTTTTAAATCTCTCTATTGCTTGTAATATTCAAAATTTATTTTTTCGTTTATTTCTGAGCATTTTAATAAATAAACATTTTTACATATACCAAGAAGATGTAAGTATATAAATCTGAATATATGGATATATTTCAAGAACACCCTTGTTATCATAAAAACAATTTCCATATTAAAGTTTTTTGCTACGAGTAGAGGTGATTTTAACAACCCGTCTTGCCCTTAGTTATAAGGGGTTGTTGTTTTACAGGCGCTCAAAATAAGTTCGTATCATCAATTCCCCATTTCATCAAAACTACATTACAGGTTTTTCGGCATTCACGCTTTCAGTAACTGACTACGACAGTTTTTATTTATAGGCTAGTTGTATTGTGTTCAAATGTCACTCAGCAAACTTTTCTCATACAAAGTTTTCTTCTGCATTCGTTTAACTCACACTATGATTGTTACTGGAACCTGACCAAGAAAGCTGGTAGGGAAGTAGAGTAATATATTTCATTAAAATTCTAAACTGAAATATAGTACACTTTATGTTTCTCTAATGGACAACTGAGTACTTTATCTTTTTATATCACAATATTATATTTGAAAAGTGTAGCAACTTCGATAATTTGTTTTATTAATTGTCCTGGTAAAAAAGAAAGTGTAATATTCTTATAACCAAATTTTTGAAAAATGTCTTTACGGCGCTATTTCTTTGTCTGAATAAATTTTGTCTATACGATGTCGCTCTAGTAATGTGATGTAAAGTAACAAATGTTTAAAGCTAAAAGCATTGAATATAATATGAGTATGCATTAAGGATAGGATTTTGCAGAGTGCGAGGAACATATGCGTTTATTTTTGGTTTATTATAAATATTTAGAAAATCATAAATGGTATAATCTTTAAAATAGTTTCAGGTACTTCCCATTGCTTTAAGGAATACAATCGTATACAGTTTTATCATAAATTTTGTATATAGTTAAATACCATGCTCTAATAATGAAATTACGAATATTTTCATTGACAAATTACAATATTCAAGTACAACAGAAATTTACGATAAAAAAAATATATAGTTATATTCATTAGAACAATATACCAATTATCTAAAATAGTTTTAAAGATCATACTATGTTTGTTCTTTAAATATTTATAATAAATCGAAAACAAACGCATATTTCCCTCTCACTCTGGAAAATCCTACCCTTAACCAAGCACCTAATTATTCCATTTTCACTTACTAAATATTCTAATTTGCCCCAGAATAACTAGTTCACCACCAAATTACGAACACTAAGCTGTACTGACATCTGTTTATGCATTTCTGTCATCAGTAAAACTAATCAAACATCAAAAAAATCATGTTTGAAACTAAATATGTATTGTTCATCAAATATTTAACATTTTTAAGTATGATTTAGAGATAAGATATTACGGAATTGCGACTCCTATACAACTGCATGATTGCCTATTTTCTAATAGAAGAAGTCGAAGACAACAGGAAACATAAAAATATACTTTTAATTCGTAACAATTAATTATTGCAGTTCAAAACAAATGTAAAGGTGTGTCAAATGAATGATAAAGTAATCAAAATCACCCGCACGTGTTCTACTGATCAGTTAGCTTTAACCCAGCCCCTTGCAAACCATTCTCTAGTGCATATTTCATTAAATTCGTGCACCAAAACCATAAAATTACCAACTATTTTTTGATAAATAAGTAAGTTAATTGGTGCTGCTATGAATGTTAATGACAACAAAGTAAAACATAAATCCTAATCAGGCGCTGAGAATGTTTTTTTTTTGGTGATATATCAGTTATTTTGGTGCATAAATCGGTTTCGAATGGAACAAGAAGGTGCTTAATTATTTATTGAGTGCATACATTGTTGTTACTTTTAAGACAAAAGTTAGGATAGTGTTTAGTTAATTTGAAGTAAAAATATATTCTTGGTATTAAATTAGTTGTTTATGGGCTTGTGTTTGATAACAAACAAGTATTTTGGTAACAATTTAATTTATTACCATCAAATATTAGTCTTTTTCTATTTTTTTGTAAAAAAAAATTGAATAAACAATTTATTAACAAATAAAAATAAAGAATAATATTAAAAAATCGGCAGCTACTGGAAGCGGCTGGAACCTCCCCACCCGGTGAATCTTTGAAGCCGAAAAGAGCACTAAACAATATGAACGATCTCATTTAATTATATTTATTAAGTTGAAATATTTTTTTCGTATTAAATCAGAAAAAAGTCTTGCGTTCGGTGGGATTTGGACCTAAGAACTTGAGTGTTAAATTTATAGTCTGCACAACATTAATATTTTATTCAATGTTTTTAATACAAATATATGCTTCATCGGATCCTAGCCCGGAGTCAGGCAGACAACCACGGTGAACACCGCCGTGGCGAGTGTGAGGCTGGACGGGGTAGGTCCGGTTTGGCTTGGAGAAAAATAGAAAAGTAGCAGTAGGCAGGCTTAAAGACTAGGTTAAAATTATAATGTGTCCACATGGACCTAAAATTAATATAAAAATAAACACAATTCTATAAAAACGTTCGTAGGCAAGAGCACTTAATAATTTTGATTATTGATACGGGAAACAACTAAACGAAAAAACCTGTTCGTTGGTAATGGGATGAATGGCAGGGATGGTCATCTTTGGAAAAAACCATATAACTCTTGGGGGACAGCTTCCCTGCCAGATGTAGCCAGGGTAGTGTTCATGGTGAATCGTTTAAGTTTGAGTTGGTATATTTTGTTTTATCTTTTGGCCTCGACCAATTTTTCACTAAATCGGTCGGGGAAGTGATAGCTGTCAAATTTTTGGTTCCAATGTTTCTCTGGGGAAATTGGTTTTTGAAAAATGTTTAGGTTGGTACCAATGTCTTAAATTGTTTGCAGGTTATGTAGTACTATTTTTAGGTTATGTTGCCGGAAGAATTTCCGGCGGGATGAAGTAGCGGAAATAGTTTTTTAAAATATAATGTCACTGTCACTTTTAAAGTTTTATTGGAAAAAACTCACCGAAAGCGTTCCGGTGGGGTTGCTTACACTTGTAGGGCTTGTAAGCGGTTCAGGATGGCCTCTCACACCATCCGTGGGCTTTATAAACGTCGAAAAAACTTGTAATCTCTCGATTCACCTGACACGTCAAAAATACTCAGCATACAGTCTGCACGCTTTAACACACTAGCAGAGAACTTATACCACAAATGGACCCGTAGTATTTTTTGGGAATTTTCCTTTGAGTCCATTTAATAAAATTTGACATTTTTCTGAAAAGTGATATTTTTCCGAAAATTTGACATTTTTTGAAGTGACATTTCTCCGAAACTTTGACATTTTTTCGAAAATTTGACATTTTTCTGAAGTGACATTACTCCGAAAATTTGACAATTTTCAAACATTTGACATTTTTCTGAAAGGTGACATTTTTCTGAAAGGTGACATTTCTTCGAAAATTTGACGTTTTTTTGAAAATTTGACATTTTCCTGAATTTTTGACATTTTTCTGAAAAGTGACATTTTTCTGAAAATTTGACAATTTTTCGAAAATTTGACATCTTTCTGAAGTGACGTTACTCCGAAAATTTGACAATTTTCAAACATTTGGCATTTTTCTGAAAGGTGACATTTCTTCGAAAATTTGACGTTTTTTCGAAAATTTGACATTTTTCTGAAAAGTGACATTTTTCTGAAAATTTGACATATTTCTGAAAAGTGACATTTCCCTGAAAATTTAACATTTTTTCGAAAATTTGACATTTTTCTGAAAAGTGACATTTCTCCGAAAATTTGACGTTTTCCTGAAAATTTGACGTTTTCCTGAAATTTACTTAGAGCCTGACAATTTTCAAACATTTGACATTTTTCTGAAAGGTGACATTTCTTCGAAAATTTGACGTTTTTTCGAAAATTTGACATTTTCCTGAATTTTTGACATTTTTCTGAAAAGTGACATTTCTCTGAAAATTTTACATTTTTTTCGAAAATTTGACATTTTTCTGAAGTGACTACTCCGAAAATTTAACAATTTTCGAACATTTGGCATTTTTCTGAAAGGTGACATTTCTTCGAAAATTTGACGTTTTTTCGAAAATTTGACATTTTTCTGAAAAGTGACATTTTTCTGAAAATTTGACATATTTCTGAAAAGTGACATTTCCCTGAAAATTTAACATTTTTTCGAAAATTTGACATTTTCCTGGAAAGTGACATTTCTCCGAAAATTTGACGTTTTCCTGAAAATTTGACGTTATCCTGAAATTTACTTACAGCCTAACAATTTTCAAATATTTGACATTTTTCTGAAAGATGACATTTCTCCGGAAATTTGACGTTTTTTCGAAAATTTGACATTTTCCTGAATTTTTGACATTTTTCTGAAAAGTGACATTTCTCTGAAAATTTGACATTTTTCTGAAGTGACATTACTCCGAAAATTTGACAATTTTCAAACATTTGGCATTTTTCTGAAAGGTGACATTTCTTCGAAAATTTGACGTTTTTTCGAAAATTTGACATTTTTCTGAAAAGTGACATTTTTCTGAAAATTTGACATATTTCTGAAGTGACATTTCCCTGAAAATTTAACATTTTTTCGAAAATTTGACATTTTTCTGAAAAGTGACATTTCTCCGAAAATTTGTCGTTTTCCTGAAAATTTGACGTTTTCCTGAAAATTTGACATTTTTTAAAAATCTGACATTTTTCTGAAAAGTGACATTACTCCGAAAATTTGATATTTCTTGGAAATTAAAAAAAAAATTTCGTGACTCGTCTTGTAGAAATATTTTTTTGATATCATCAGTTCGCCTGTTATAAGAATTTAATGGTTTTACGACGTCATCAGAACGTAGGTGTATTTTTAATTCACACGTATTCCATCCATCTACAATATTTCCATCTACGTTTCAAACTTTAATTGTATGTTTCCAATAGTTAAGTCGATATCTGCACCAGTTTCTAAGAATTTTCTTATTTGTGACGTCATGTGACGTAGGTGTATTATTAATTCACTCGTAATCCGTCCGTCTACAATATTTATACCTACGTTTCAAATTTCAGTTCGATATCTTCAACCGTTCCCGAGTTATCAGCCGAAATCACTGAACACCTCTGTCATTATTAGAATATCACCCTGTACATTGCACTGCTTTGAGGACAAAACAAGTGAAATTTTTGTTTTTTAATTTTTTTCACGGAAACCAAATCGAAAAAGTGCAAGTATGATATATCGTTGAAATCGGAATTTTTACTGCTTTTCAATGGTTCAATTACAAATTGTAAGTAATCATAAAATAAACAACTTGTTGTGCCAAAACGGCACTAAACGTAATCCGATCTCAACCTTTTCAGATCTTCTGGAGCACTAAAGAAACCCTCATGCAAAGTTTCATCCAAATCCGTTTAGTAGCTTCGCCGCTATCGTGCTAACATACATACACACACACATACACACACACAGACATTTTTCAAAAAAAACTTTTTTGGGTTCCTGGGACCTCAAAACGTAAAAATTTGATGTTATCTCAATTTTCGATTTTGGACTAATTGTAGTAACCTCCCACAATTTTATTGTGGGGAGGTTAAAATGTATTTGATAGGTATTCGAAGTTAAATGTATTGTACATTGCTTGCCACAGAAAATGAGCCACTAAAATTTTATAATGCAACACTGGCTTTAAACTGATGCTATTTCTTAAACTAACCATCCTGTATATTTTTTAGTAACAGATAGCAGGTCTCTTCTATGACAATTTTATTAACTACATGCCAAATATTATTGTTCTCCGTCACATTTTTTTGTTACTTATTTTTTCAAGATGTACATCCTGTATATTTTTCACTAACACTCTATCTCATATTTTTATTGGAAATAGCGTCAACTACCTACCAAATAATATTTTCCTTCGTCAATAATTTTGTAGATATGAATTGAATTACTTTGAAAACCGGTAAAAAATTGACTAGACGAGTGCGTGTTTCGATGTTTTTCAGACAGTGCCCATAATTGAAAACTCTTTGTTGCCTGACTAACTCGATGAGTTAGTATCAAAGTACAAAGCTTCAAAGTACTGGTATTGAATAGACGAATTGTCAACCTAAACACAATTTTTTTGCTACTGTTTCCCTACATTGCTGATTTGATTCTTACTTCCCTTTTATCAAAAAAGGAAATATTGTAATCGTGAAAAAATTCTCCGAAATTTCTTCGAATTTTTCACGTTTCAGACTATTTAGATTACGAAAAATTAATGTCTTTCAATTGCCCCAGTTTGTCAGTTGCTCTGTCTGATGGCTATATCTACAAAATTTATGATGGAGAAAAATAATATTTATTAGATAGTTGACGCTGTTATCAACGAAGAAATGACATACACTTTTATTAAAAAATATACATGGTGGACACTCTAAAAGAAAATTTGATACAATTTTAGTTTAAGGAAAATATACAGGGTAGTCATTCAACAGAAAAAACAGTTATTAAGTGGAAGGTGCCAACTTTTCTGCAAATACCTTTATACATTTATTTTAAATTTAGTTACAACTTTAAACTTGATGAGCGATAAGCAACGTCATAAGATATATTTTGATCAATTGACTTTACCTCTTCATAAACGCCTGTGTCAGTTATGAAATCAGATATGGTTCATCTTCAATTGGAATTATTTTGCAAAAATCAACTTTTACAGTCCTAATGAAAATACGTTTCACGGCAATAATATTGGCATGAGGCATTTAAAGAAATTGAGAGATTCTGGGCGCTGTCTTTAATGGCATTGTAGTTATCTCACAAATGAACCATCTAACAATTAGCAGCGGGTGATAATTAGTTTATAGAAACAATGTCTCGGTGTGTCTATAAGGCAAAATAGTGGAAGTAAGGAGTCGGAAAGTATGCAAAATTGTGCTAAAATTATGAAATTTATTTGTTCCCCCCCCCCCCCCTAGTTTCGAGGATACTGAACACGAACAATAGGGTAAAAAAAGTTTTTGGTCATGCGCACCCCCTGAAATGGCCAAAAACCACCCCTTCTCGCTTATTTCTCATATAACAGATTGGCATCGACTATTTTTGCAGGGATTCTTTATCTTTTCATGGGGATATAACAGATGATGAAAGGTGATGTCAGGTAGTAGACCGCAACCGCACTTAGGAGTGAAATCTTCCCTGTCAGGGGGTGTAAAATTGCTTCTTTTCTTTTTTTTGTTAAAGACGTTTACTCCCCGGATGCCGATCAAGGACAATAATAAGAGTGTATTGTGACGACCTCGGAGGGTTGGTCTCACCCCCTCCCCCCCCCCCTCAGGGGGTGTTATTTTTCGTTTTCTAATTTGTATATTGAGTAGTGGTTTCAAAGTAACTAATTGTCCATTTTAATCCTCATCAAAAATGAACCTATCCTCGCAAGGATTTGAAATTCATATTCCCCAAAGCGGGATATAAGGAAAAGAATAGCTTTGTTAAATTATTGTTTTTTATAAATTACATATACAGGACATGATTTTTAGTACTTTTAGTATTATATTTGTTACAAGACATTAACATAACTTAGGGCGTTTACAAAGAGAATTACATGATTCATATTCCTCGAAATGAACATCACATTCAATGCTATTGCCTCCTTCATCCCATACATTGTCCGTTTCCGATTCATAATCGGAAATATACACTTCGGGTATAAAATTTAGGAAGTTTACAGTACTATCATAACTATTATCGGATTCGTCTGTTAATATGCTTGATTCATCATCTTCATCCTCTGACTACGGATACCTTGAGGACACATGATTTACCCAGAAAAGAGTAAAGGACTCAAAAACAAATAAAATGATAGTACGAGTCCCTAATATCTGCCAAGTGGCTACCTATTATTATTATTATCATCATCATGAAAGGAGTGGTTTCCGACAGTTTAAGGGTGAAGGGAGGGTCGAACCAGCGTATCACCATTTTTTTCTTGATCAACGTCCTTGAAAACAGGGAGTAAACGCCTTTTTACAAAAAAAAAAAGCAAATCTACCCTGACAGCATAGATTTCACCTCTAAGGGGGGATGCGGTCTACTACGGTCTACTACCTGACAATCACCTTTCACAATCTGTTATATACCCATGAAAAAATAAAGAATACCTGAAATAAGCAAGAAAGGGTGGTTTTTGGCCGTTTCAGGGGGTGCGCATGACTAAATACTTTTTTCACCCTGTTATTCGTGTTCAGTACCCTCGAAAACGGGGGGAAAATAGGTTTCATAACTTTAGCACAATTTTTCACTTTTTAGGGAAAATCCCGACTCCTTACTTTCACTAAAAGCTATATTATCTCGGGAGGATAGGAAGGAAAGGGCAATAAAACTTTTAAATGGCTTTACATAATAACCGGATCCTCCGCAATTTCCTAGAACCCAAAGTCTGTAAGGGAAGATTTTAACATTCCCATGTTAGTAGTTTTCAATTTTTTGCTACTCACCAGTTTGAAAAAAAAATAACCATCTTTAAAAAGTCTCTAGAAGTCATGAAATAAAATTTGAGTCACTGAGTTAATTGAACCTTGTTATCTAACGATGAGAATATAATAAAAAGATTTTTTAAGGGGGGGTAAAACTGTACAGCATAAGATTATAGTGGAAGACCAGACCCTCTGAATTCGACACCCTCTATACAACTCGCGAACACCCACCTAAAAAATAGGTAATCTGATGTAAAATAACCTGCTAAACTTGATTTTTGAATTCGCCCATTGATTTGAGATTGCCAAAATGACCAAATTGGCAATTTTCTAGAAAAAATAAAAATTATGTGTTATTTTTTGTTTTTTATATAACACGTCATATATTTTTTATTTTACTTCAGAATTTTTTAATTTTCTTACATAATATTCTCTAACTATTCTTTGATATGTTGAAAGTAAAAAACTTTACCTAAAAAATAATTAGTCGGCAAAAAAAAAATAACAACTTTTCTTTGACGCAAAATCTTTAAAATTTGCAGAGTAAAATGTCCGATCGAGGTATCTTTTTTATTTTTAAAGTTAGGTGCCTACTTTAACCGAAGAAAATGTTCCGAATGAACTAAATAAAATCTTTTATAAGAAGTTTTTTTTTTGAAATTTTGCTCCCTTATCGAAATATTCATTGATTGTTTCAGCGTCCGAACGAATGCGCGCTACTATGAATCAGCCGCAATCGCATCTAGAGCCAAACGCAGACACGTGCCGGGTGATTATTATTTTCCAGTATCCATTTATGTTAAGTTGAAAGTGCTTTTTGTCTCAGTCCTTATATTTAGTGCGTTATAAACACATAGTTTGACATAATAAATTATAATTACTCGGATAGGAAATCAAAGGAAACAAGCTAAAAACGTACTCTTCGCCTGTTCACTGGATTTTTATATAATTGTTATACATTCAATAGGATACTTTTCGCAGTTTTTTGTAAATAATGTTACTTTTAGACATTTTTAATTTTTTAGTACGATCTTAGTTGGTAAAAGACTTGGTAAAAAAACTATACCAAGCCCCATTTGGGTTTCTATTCCGAGTCAAAAGAAGTACACCACCACCTTACACATTATAAGACACGAGCTAAAATCATATTTTCACGATTGTATATTACATTATGAAATGTATATTTGTAAAATATATAAATATTTAGATATCAAAATGAAATATTTTACCAGATTTCTATTCAATTACAAAAACATAAAAATTAAAAAAAATATTTTTCAAATTTAAATCATTAAGTAATAATATTTTTATTTATCTATCGATTTTGTTCAAATGGGGTTCTTCCTCTAGTACAATCGGAATTTTCTTTCTTCAGTTATCGTGCTTACAAGAAACGTGACGGACGGACAAACAGACGGTCAGACGGACATTTTGAAAGTTGTTCAGAATTCGTTCACTAACACAATGGTATGAAAATTGTTTGTCTGCGAGCGATATTTACGGTTTTAGAAATGTACCGATCAAATGCAAAATCCGATGACATTTCTGCGGCTTTAAAACAATATTTAGAACAGAAAAATTTATTTGTATCACTAAATCCAGTTTACCATGCACAATGTAGAAGATCGTATACCCGAACTGCTTATAAAATTTCAAAAAGCCCAGAACCCAATTTTATTGAGTTAACTCCATTTTGTAAATGTAAATTATATAACTGTACCTACTACAAGCTGCAAGTGTAGCAAAGCAAACGTGCAATGTAATATATGTTGTTTATGCTAAGGAAAATGTAATCTTTAGTACCCACTTGCTGCTTGCTGTCATACTTAATGAAAATAAATTTTTTAATGTGTATGTTTCGAGATTATATACATAATTTTATAACATTTAATTGCAAATAGAAACTAAATAATCCGTAGACTCACTTGATCGCTTAAACGACACCACAGATGGGCGACGTTAACAGAAGTTATGCTTTAAATTAATGCGGACGTGTTGCGCGGCCGCATTCAACAGCGTCATCTCGTTACATGAGCCGAATTTCAAAAAAATCTCTTTATAAAAAAGTTTGTTTAAAGTATATGGAACATTTTTCTCGTTTATACTATAACTCTCTCTTTAAAAATAAAAAAGTTACCTCGATCGGGTAATTTTCAATGCAAATTTTAAAAAACCGCGACAATAGAGGGCAACTATATTTTTTTTAGGCACTATGTTATTAGTTACACTATATTCTTTGCCGTCAGCCTGTCCAAGAATATTGGAGAGATAATGTGTAAAATATTGGTCTAAATCGGAATTAAAATAAAAAAGATATGATGTGTTATGTGCAAAACAAAAATTAACACATAATTTTAAAATTTTTCAAAAAATTTGCGAATTAACCGATTTGGCAATCTCAAATTAACGGGCGAACTCAAAAATCAAATCCAGAAGGTCATTTTACATAATATCATCTATTTTTTAGGTGGGTGTTCGCGAGTTGTATAGACTACTTTTAAAATGCTTCCTACAGATTGGCTGCTCTCCGACTATTATCTTAACTATAAATTAGTTACATGTTGACGTTCGCATCAGCTCACAGCTTTCAAAAAATTTCAAAAGTATATTTGGGTCAAATAAAGAAATTTAAAAAAAAAACTGTAGGAATCCTAACACCTATATAAAATTTGGGGTAGTAAAGCACAAAAATATTCATGCCAGCTCTTTTTTTGGTACAGGGGCGTAGGGGAGGCCCCCAAATGTGTAAGAAATATGACTTGTAAAAGGAAAAAAATGAGCTACAAATAAGTCATAGGTTTACGCACGGAGGTTGGAAGGATTTCTTAATTTACCCCCAAAATTCATGAATCCAGACTCCCATTCATTTTGGGTGGTACAAAGAGGCGCTACGTTCGCCCAATTTTGAAAAAGTTGGGTAAAAAATTATAAGTTTATGAATGGCAATTAATTGGCGACTGGGTAAAATTTTGTTCCATAACTTTCAGCGACTATTTTTTAATATAATTTTTTTAAATGTTGAGCTAACGTTATCATTGGTCCGTCAAATCATACATTTCACCAACCGCTAAGTTATTTCCAATAAACTTATTTCTTCCTCTTTAAATTTGAAGATTTTTTAAAATTATCCTTTAGAAGGTATGTTACGTGGCCGAAATAAAAATTGGGTTTTTAAAACAATTTATTTCACGCAACAAAATAATTACAATATTTACTTTTTACATCGAAGTTCAGAACGACAACTGAACAGTATAACGTCTAAAACTACACTCAGCTTTGAAATAGCATTTCGGGGTATTTATAGTAAACTCTAAACTAGCTACATTCCAATAGTCACGTAGGCAGATTCTAGAATAAGTAATTATAAAAATAGGGGAACTTATCTAAAGAGGGTTCGCCCTTTGGACCTTAAAGTTTATCTAATCTAGCGGATGTTTACATCCTTTACATTTGAGAGCTTAAAAGTATCATTAAAACACCTATGACATATTTATGGTAAAAGCTACTTAAAACAGGAAATGGGGTTACATCTTATGAGGGGAAGATTACTTATTTTTATAACTATCGATATTTTAGGGTGTAACAGGTATGATCATACTCAACTTATTTATTTATGATCTTTCCTGGTAAGAACAGTATTTCCCACAATTACTTCTTTTCATAAGTTCTGTAAAATTAATTATCTCAGATACCTACAGCTAATAAAATTTTAATAACCTTTCTAAAGTGTATTTGTTATGCGTTGCATATTGTGTATTTTGATTTTAAAATACTATTTTAAGTACAAAATTAATTTAAACGGCATTTCCAAGGATTGGACTTCAACCTAGCTGCTTCTCACATACAGTTATATAAAGTGCTTTTCAAATAGTCATCATATAAAGACTGTTAAGGTCAAATTTAAGAGAATGCTGTAAACATGCACAGTTCATTTCAGAAATATAAGAAATCAGAAAATCCTCTATGGATACCTACCACCAATTAACAAAGGAGACGAGTGAGGAAAGATAATTTATATCCAATAAATATATTGTGTCCAAATGAATTTGAAATTCTTTTCTTGTATTTTCAAAAAACGCAAAAACAGGTCAATTAGTAAGTATATAAAAATTGTCACCATTCTATGGTATTTTTCATTTTTTCCATCATGTTTGACTGAGCCATGACATAATCGCTATATTTTTAAATAGAAGATCTAAAACTTCATTTAAAAAATTTTTAAAAAAGTGTTAGAGGATACCGGCGTTTGAGCCTGCCATCTATCTCATGCATGGATGCTGAGCATTCAAAATTAAGTCTGACAAGGTAATTAACAAACATTTTCAGCCAGACAAGTGTTAATAGTTAATGATCTCAAACTTTATTTTGACACAAAAACCAAGGAGTGTGTTTTCATGAAGTGTATTTTCATGAAAGAAATAATTTAGAGCAAAAGGTCTGCCAGATGTTAATTAACAAAAATTGCATTTTTTCAAAAATAATACATTATTTATGTTGATTGACGTATGTTTGCATTTCATTTTTTTAATTACCAAAGAGGAGAAAAGATATAAATTTTATTCCTCACTTGTACATATAATCAGTATAAGTGTAGTTTTAGGTAAGAAATCGTTATGCTTTTGTAAACTATTCTTACTGAAGTCAGTTTAAATACAAAATCAATCGAAAACAGAGTCGAATAATTACACAGCCACACAAAGAAAAAAAAGTTCTGTGCAGAGGACCAAATTATATGGATTTGGTGTATTTTTTGACGCTGAATCCGAATCCGTCGTCCAAAAAAAATGATCTATCGTGTCAGTTTTATTCTTAACCAAAACATCCCTTAAAATGGTGTAAAATCATAGAAATATTGTAATAACTCTTAATGATGTGTGAAAAATGGCAGATGTTTTGTTGTCGACAGTAGAGAACATAAATTTGAGCCACAGTAAGTTATTTCTATAAATTAAACCGAAATTCGCCGTTATGGGGGGTGAAAACTACCGCTAAAACTCAAAAGACGCAGGCGAGTGTGAATAACATGTACAAAGGCCAAATTTTTGTATCTTTTAGTGCAAAATACTCTGGTGCGACAACCAGCCATTACTCTCAAAGGGTAGAGACTCAACCCCATGGAGGGTTAAAACTACCTCCACCCCGTTCAAAACGGAAAAAAAATTCAGTCTTTTGTAGTTTTAGGCAGGGTGAACAAATATGGAGTGAATTCGTTTCAACCACCGACACATGACTAGAGTCTACCCTTGGTAAGAGCTACCCTTATGCTCAAATGATGCATATAGCTGCTATTGAAATTCGGAAAGGGTCAAATACTTATAGCTCATCGTGCCAAATACACAAATCTGGTACGACAACCACCCAATCTTAATAAGGTTGAAAATTACCCCTACTGGGGGGGCGGGGGTAAAAACTACCCTTACGGACGGACGAATTTCATTACTTCTAATATTCTGGAACAAAAATTCACGCATTTATAGTTTTAGGCACGGTAGACAAATATGGAGTAAATTCATACATTAAGCATTAACCAGTTGTGTTTTATTTATTATACCAAACCTGCTTACAATAGGTGAATATTTGAATTACTCATTAAGCAACAATTGAGATTTCTTGAATCACTAATTTTAAAGTGTTTATAGGACCCCGGAACAAAACCCATGAAAATGTTCATTCGGTGGAATCGGCTAAAATTTTGGTATTTTGTAGTTCAAGTCTTGCTGATCAAAAGTTCTTATTACATCAAGCCAATCCTATGGACAGTTTTTGAGATGCAGCTTGTCAAAGTTAGGTAATTTCCGTCATTTTAGACATTCAAGAACTTTTTACTCTTAAACTATTAACTTTAGCAAAAAATTGCAAGGGTCAAAATATTTTTGTTAAAGTCCAATAAAGCTGAAGAATTTTGTTTCAGATTTTTTTTATCAATTTTTAGGTTAGGTAAAATATATATAGGTCATATTTTGGCATGCTTCGGTGGAATTGGCTATTTTGTAATTAAAGTCATGCTGATCAAAAATTCCTATTACACTGAGTCTATCCTATGAGTGGTTTTCGCTCCAGGAGTGCTTGAAGATCTTAACAACGAGGTAACTGATAATCTATATGTACGTGTTTATGAATGGCTTCCAGCGTGTTTGTGTACGTGCGTGCGTGTGTGTGTGTGATTATTTTTATTAAAGAACCTGCTCTTATCGGCACTATGTTTCTTATGAGAGGGTTCGCATTGCCAACTATATTTTTGGTTTCACTTTATATCTGTTTATTTTTACTTTTTGTTGTTTTTTAATGCAAAATATCGACAGCCCCCCTCAATACCATCCCACTTTTTTTAAAAAATAATGTAAAAATAAGCTTGTATTATTGTTCAATATGCATATAAAGTCGCGTCCCTGTAAATCAAAAAGGTTTCTGAAATATAAAATAATAATCAGTTTTTGGGTGCCATTTTCAAAAGGCCGCAACTCAAGGTATTTGCGGACATATTTTTGCATGTAGAATCTGTAGCAGAAGTTTGTCATCAATATTTCCGTATAACCCTGTATACACACATACGTACACACAAACGCATGCACGCAGCACATAAGCGCCCTGGAAGCCATTCATAAACACATACATATTGAGTACCCGTTTCCTCGTTGTTAAGACCTTCAAGCACTCCTCGAGCAAAAACCACTCATAGGATAGACTCAGTGCAATAGGAATTTTTAATCAGCATGACTTTAACTACAGAATAGCAAAGTTTTAGCCAATCCCACCGAAGCATGCCGAAATGTGACATATATATATATATATATTTTACCTAACCTAAAAAATGATAAAAAAATTCTGAAACAAAATTCTTCAGCTTTATTGGACTTGAACAAAAATATTTTGTTCCTTGCAATTTTTTGCTAAAGTTAATAGTTTAAGAGTAAAGAGTTCTTGAATGTCTAAAATAACGCAAATTACCTAACTTTAACAAGCTGTATCTCAAAAACTGTCCATAGGATTGGCTCGATGTGATAAGAACTTTTGATCAGCATAACTTGAACTACAAAATACCAAAATTTCAGCCGATTCCACCGAATCAACATTTTCATGGGTTTTGTTCCGGGGTCCTTTGTATGTCATAAATTTTACTATTTTACTGTTTGTGAAAGTATACAACTATTTTTATTACTAGCATGTATTTCATGTATTTTTTTTAAGTTTGTAATTTGACGATACCATGTATATTCTGTATGTGTGTGTACGTATACCGTGCGTGTAATTTCCCATTAGGCATGTACATTCACGTAGCGCGAGAGATATGACAAAATCGGCAGCCGTAAATTCGTCCGTCGGTGGAGCATCCCAGCTCTGTTATTTCATTTCAGCCAGCTGGCACACGCGATGTTGTAATTCTTACTCCCCATGCCTAGCCCGTGACTACACACATGGTATGTACGTATGTATATATGACATCTATACTTTGATAAATAAAGAACTATTTTATTCTATTCTATTCAACTGTTTATCTTAACATGTATCAACTTATTTATCTTATAATCTATGTATAGCTATTCTTTTTCCTATTTATATCATACTTTCAACCATCAATCCAAATACTTTCTTTTCATACGATTTTTCTCTCGTATCTTCAAAATATCTTTTCCGTGGTTTTCTTTTCCTTTTTTTTAGTCATAGATAGAGGATACATCTCATCAGTGACCATTTTTTTTTATCTATGTAAGCTATATACCTAAATTAACTAAATTTCCGTCTATCTATTTCCGTCCGCATGTGGGGGTAGTTTTAACCCCCCCCCCCCCAGTAGGGGTGATTTTCAACCTTATTAAAAAGATTGGGTGGTTGTCGTACCAGATTTATATATTTGACACAACGAGCTACAAGTATTTGAATAGCACCCACATGTAATATTTGAGCATGGGGGTAGCTCTTACCACCCTTTAAGGGTAGTCTCTAGTCATGTATTAGTCGTTGGAACGAATTTACTCCATATTTGTTCACCCTGCCTAAAACTACAAAAGCCTGAATTTTTTTCTCGTTTTGAAACCTATGAGGGATGGGGGTAGTTTTAACCCTTCATGGGATTGAGTCTCTATCTTTTGAGAGTAATGGCTGGTTGTCGCACCAGAGTAAAATATTTTGCACTAAGAGATACAAAAATTTGGCTTTTGTACATGTTATTTATTACACTCACCTACGACTTTTGAGTTTTAGCATAAGGGCGGATTTCGGTTTAATTTACAGAAATAGCTTACTGTGGCTCGAATTTGTATTCTCTATTTTCGGCTATAAAACGTCTACCATTTTTCACACTTCATTAAGAGTTATTATATTATTTCTATGATTTTACACCATTTTGAGGGATGTTTTTGACTAAAAAACAAAACTGACACGATAGATCCTTTTTTGAACTATTGATTCGGATTCAACGTCGAAAAATACACCATATCCATATAATTTGGTCCGCTGCACAAAACTTTGTTTTTTCTTTGTGTGGCTGTGTTATCCAAAACTTGAATATTATCTGATTTGTTCATTTTTATATACCCAAATCACTTCTGACACATTTCCTCTTTGTTGCGTAACTATTCAGAATTGCCTATTCATACAAAAAATATATGTAAACAAACGGTGTAGGTGATTTATGGAATTTTTTATATTTCTCATATCTCTTTTATACTTCTCATACAACCTCTGATATGAATTGTGCTAAGTTCTGTTTTTGCTATTATTTCCTTTTACTTACAAATCTTCTTAGGTATTATAAAGTTTTTATTATACAGGATGTAATTAATTTCATGACGTTAAAAAACTGGTAGTGGGGAGCAATCAGACAAATAAAAACTTTATGTAACATGCGGTCTAAAGCCCATAATTTTGAAGATATAGAAATAAATAGAAATTTTAAAGTAAAAAGGCTGGCCTAATTATTTTGTTCTGTGGCAAGAAATGCTTTGATTTAGCTTTTTGTGTAAATTAGACAAATGCAATCTCGCATAATATGTTCCTTCACAACTATACGTCCGTTGGTCCATGGAAGACAGAGGTTATAGTGGAGTGCAATTTAATTTCGGTCTTTCAGCCCGTTGGCACTTTTAGAGAAAAATGTATGACCTTGCCAGATATGTACCTGACACCCTGTAGACTAGGAATCCACTTGTCGTAAAAAAATCGTAATGAATATAAGGGCACAAATCAAAATTTTTTAACTAACCACACCACGTGATAGAGACAATCATGAAGCATATCTTATTCAAAAATGATTAAATTCTCTGTAGAATTTCTATTTTTAAAATAAATAAAGAAACGAACTTTTACATTGGCTTATATGGCAGTAAAAAACAAAAATCCTCATTTTCTCCGTTCGACTACAGCTAAAAATTAATTATTTTTCGAACAATTTTTCTTTCCCACGACGATATCTCCCAAACTATTATATTTATTTAAAAAAATAATTCTTTACAAAATGTTTGTTATATTTTTCAGATTACAATGGTTCTTAAATCAGATTCTTTGAGTATCTAATAACCAAGATATTTAATAATGTGTAGCGTGATGTCAATTTTCGAAGCTTATCGGCGGATTGAAATTGTTTACGGCTTCGAGCCCCCAGTCATTGTTATTCTGTTTCAACAACCTCCTCTAACTCCGGGAGCACCCAAGTTCCACTTGGGACTTGAGTGAATGAATACAGGACTGTGAACTTTTCAGTTAATTTATTTTACTTTTTCATCTATAGGTAAATTGACGTGTACAAATCCAAATTTCAGATCACGACGAAATGGACTTTCTGAAATTTTTGACATGAGATGTGGGAGGTTTAAGGTAAAACGTTGTTGAATATTATTGCAATCGGTGCACCAGGGCGGCTCCAGGGAGAGCCTAAAAACAATTGTCGGATCTAGAAATATTTCAAATAAAAATTGTTTAGAATCAGAAGAATCACTTAAAAGAGTATCTTAGTGCACTCGGAAAGGAATTTATAGTCGTATGTGATGAGGAAATAATGTCCAGGTGAATCTAACCGAACCTGATTTGTACCTATCTTGCACCAATTATTAATTTATATAATGTGTTTAGTAACATAAATGTACACATATTTCAATTGATTTTCAAATTTTATTAATTTTAAAGGACAATGTTGGCAGATAACGGAATCCATATCAAAATAAAAAAGTTATGAAAAATGAAAGATAATATAACAAAATTTAAATCTCAGTTAAAGATATACACTATACACTTTCTTCATCTAATTCAAATATATTTTTATTGATATAGTTGACTACACAATTCTTATGCGTGTAAAAAATGTCGGCGTCTTTGATCTTTACCACACCGCCAGAGAAACAGACATTTTTTACACGTATAGGAATAATTGTGTAGTCAACTTTGAGTAGTTTTTTATTTCTTCTGAACAAGGAGTTCTTGCAGGACTTTTTCCCCATGCAGGAGCATAAATAGATGCATGGCATGTTCTTTTTTTTAAAAAAAACAAACTTTACTGCCTCATTCTAAAAGAATAGAATTTTTAAAACATCAAATATCTAACGACTTGTATAAGTTCCTAATACTGAATTAAGTGTGCGAGTAGCATTCTTTTATGTACCTATATGTATATTTTCCTTTCCTTTTCTCTCCTTTCCTTTCCTTTGTCAGTAAATGTATTTTTAAGTAGTCTACTGATCTGTCTCTTGGACTTACATCGGTCCAATTCTAAATACCTCTCATACTTCTCATACCATACCCTTTTTGCTTTAAAAAACCTTTCTCAAGAATTTTACATATTTTGGTAAATGATCTCTTCTGATTTTACGTTTTCCACTTTTATTTTTATTGTTAGATAGCATTTTCTATTTCGACTTAAGATACATGAAACATGATATTTAGTTTCCATAGCTATTAAATCGTTAGCACCCATTCTTTCGAAAATTATTGGATTTTATTGAGCTGTTATTAGTCTTACTTTTCTTTCTATATTCGTGGTTATTACTTGAGAGACCTTATTTACTGTTGATGACTTTTGACAAAAAATACATTTCTCTATAAAAAAAATTAGTTTTACGCAAGGGCACACCTGAAGAAGTTGATGGAGAGGCACTGGATCCATCTGAACTGTTTTCAATTTCTTTCTCTTTTACTATTTTTTTCCCTAAATGTTCTATATTGTTTTGCTAGTAAAACTAGAATAGCAATTTCGGTGTCAAACCAAACCGTCAAAACTGTTTGTTTTTCGAAATGATATAGTTCGAGAATATATCTAGTCTTCTCTTTGGTTGCTTATTTTTTATTTTTTTTTTTTTTGGAATTTTAAACAATCAATAAATGTTGCAAATGATTTCTCAGAACCTTTGATTACAGGGGCCGATTTCCTACAAAATTTCTTACTACACTAAACTTTATTTTTGTCTCTACCTCAATTTTAGAACTTGTGACTTCAGTAGTACTTTCCATTTTAATTTCTTCTGAAAAGCACATACATCATAACGTCGAAAATTTTACTGAAAAAATACACCAGCTGAAAATATCTTGCAAACAGTAAACTAAGGAGTTTCTTATAACGTGTTAATCTATTACATACAAATTTTATGTAGGTCAATATAACACTGAATTAATATAATCAACAAATACTTATATTTATTCCGTATTAATCATTTTCAAGACAAAAAATTTAAAAATATCACAAAACACAAGTTACAATGCGCGTGTCTATTTAAAGTCAGGCCTTTGCGGGAAGCAGCGCGGGTTGTTGAAACAGCTTTAAAGTAGTGGGACAGCGAATATCTCCAGCGAACGTGACGCTGCCGATATGCTTCGAAAATTGACATCACACTACATATTATTAAATATCTCGGTTATTAGATCCTCAAAAAATCTTATTTAGGTACCTTAGTAATCTGAAAAATATATCGAATATTTTATAAAGAATAATTTTTTTTGATAAATATAATAGTTTGGGAGATATCGTCGTGGGAAAGAAAAAGTTTTCGAAAAATAATTAATTTTCTGCTGTAGTCGAACGGAGAAAATTAGGATTTTTGTTTTTTACTGCCATATAAGCCAACGTAAAAAATCATTTATTTATTTATTTTAAAAATAGAAATTTTACAGAGAATTTAATGAATTTTGGATAAAATATGCTTCATGATTGGGTCTATCACGTAGTATGATTAGTTAGAAAATTTTGATTTGTGATCTTATATTCAATACGATTTTTTTACGACAAGTGGATTCCAATCTACAAGGTGTCAGCTACATATCTGGCAAGGTCATACATTTTTCTCTAAAAGTGCCAACGGGAACAAAAACTAAGCGACTTTTGTCAACGCGAGCACTCCACTATTATCAAACTCTTCGTAAGTAATTGTTCAAATTGTTGACCTCGGTCAGTATTCTTTTGTTTTGTTTTTCAAAGGGGCACCTAGAAGAAAAAGTTACACATGTTCTTTGTTTGTCTGATAATTTCCCATTACCACTTTTTTATGTGACATGAAACTTACACTCTGCAAAATGATGACATCTTACATATCCTGTTATTATTTAAGTACATCTCATTATAAATTATAATTATAAATAATTACTGTATACAAGTAGACATAAGTTTATGTAAATATATTATATAAATAAGGAATACCATAACATGCACCTAATATTAAATATTCTATTTAATAAATAAGTAAAATACAAACAATTTACATAAGTGTAACAAAGAAAATGGGGAAATAACGCTAAAAATTTTGAACTCTAAAATGTTTCTACAAATATTACCTGAATTTTTTAGCTATAACTTTTTTTAATCCGACTTGAACTATTAACATGCTAATAAAATTATAAATTTTGCAAGTTTGGTTAAAAACTTGTAGCTAAACAAATTATGTCGAAGTACTTATACATAATTTCTAAATGTGGCTGTTCTTGTATAAAAAAACATTCACTGTATAAATATTCATTGTGTAATATACTCCTGTAAAATTCATCTTGGAATAGAACACAGAAATTATATGATTTGCTGATTTGCTCCAACAAATGTTAAAAATATTGCAAGAAAATAATTGTGAGAATAAACAACTTTTAGAGCAAGCGCCACATTCCATCATTTTTCCAGTAAATACCCTAAAACTTCATGGTTTTCCTTTTTATTCAAAAATACCGCTCAGCATAACCAAGGCATTAGATTTAAATAAAATTTAACTTAAAAATCTAACTAATGCTCAAGTAACATTCAGCGCTAACGTTATAGTCCAATCAATAGGTACTTCTTTCCTGCAAAAATAACGTAAGTCAGTTTTTCTTTTTTAAATGGGATTCATTCCGAGTATTTTGTGATGTTGGCGGGGTCGGCGGTGGACCACCGTCTTTGCGAAAAGTCAAACGCAGATATCTCGCGAACCATTGATGCTACGACAAAAATAGTAAGTGCCTTTCAGCACTAAATTATCTATAAGTTACTTAACAGGCTCATTTTCGTAGAACTAACCGTTTACCGTTAAGTTTTCAAAACGTAGTTCTTGCGGATTATTTCATAAACTATTGATGGTACAATAAAATGTCAAATAGAACATGTAGAGCATGAAACTCTCCACTTTATGTAACAGATGTCATTTTGTAGGACTAATATTTTACAGGCTACAACCCGTAAATAGTTATAAAAAATAATTTTTTGTGCAGCCGTACGTGAAATGAGTATTTCGCGTTTCCAAAACAGTCCGAGAAATTCAATTTCACGGCCGTTACCCTTAGTAACGGCTGAAAAACTAAAAGTCACTTTCATATTAATTGACGTTTAAGTCACTTCAAAATTGATATTTCTAAAATATGACAAATTATCGCTCTCAAACATTTTTATGATTATTCAAGAACTGCCAAGTTTACATTCAAAATATACCGTTTCCATAGAAACGCTCTGGCGTTAAGGCCACCGCGTTTATTTAGCAAAATGTAGCATAAACGGTGGTGTCATTTTCACCATCTATACTAACTATAATTTACGGTTGCACAAAAAATAGTGTTTATACCATGGCCGCGAAATTTTTTTAGCGACCTCGGTGATAATTTTTCTCTCGGTACGTAAAAAGGAATTTCGCGGCCTTGGTATAAAAATAACTATTTTGAAACTATCTAGCAAACTATCCATCATGCATCAAATATGTTATCAATTTTATATAGCACTATATTCTCTACAATCTGGTGCTCTACAAGTTTGCAACTATAATATTCTTATATCCGACCAATAGATAGTGTCTTAGACAGAAATTGTCCAGGACTTAGTGCTCTGTCTTTAGGATTTCCATTTGACATTTTAATGTACCATCAATAGTTTACGAAATAATCAGCAAATACTACGTCTTGAAAACTTTGACGTACAATAACTCGTAAACGTTTAGTCCTACAAAAATAAGCTTGTTAAGAATTTTATAGAGAATTTAGTGCTGAACAAAAAAGGTATTTACCATTTTTATCGTAGCATCAATGGTTCGCGAGATATTCTCTTTGATTTTTCGCAAAGATGGCGGCTAACCACGGCCGACCTCGCCAACTTGACAAAATACACATAATGAACCCCTGAACACTTTAAAATGCATTAAAATCACGCTTTTTTAACTATTGCTTAGACTAATATAGCAGCTAAAGTAACGACCATTTGGCTGTCGTTGCTAGCTGCGCTGACGTTTTAGACAGGTTGTGATAACGTTGTTACAGCCAAATGGTACGACATTGTCTTGCATTTAAGATGTTATGATAGTCATTGCAAAAGAACAACAGTTAAACAGTGAAGTCAATACCGGAAAATTTTCATGGTTTAAGAAAAATTTAGGAATAGGCCAATTTTTTGTTAATATGAAAATTCCCCGATATTGACTTCACTGACACCCCCTGTATTATTGTAGACCTTTTGCAAATTTTTCTTAAATTCAACCATTATACAAGAGACCATTTACCTCTTAATTGTAAATACGGTTTGTGAACTTGCATAGATAATTCTCAACATTTCTGAAAAATTATTAAAGCAATGACAATTTTGTAATAGATAATATACAGTGTATTTGTTTTTAAAGCTGGAATAGGTGGCAAATGTAAAAATCTTGTTGCTAAATTTTAATATTTAAGCAGGCTGTTTTACTAGTTTAATTTAATTAAAGCACAATGTTTTAATCCTAACAGAGGAATGTGTTTTAAAATTGTGACAAGACCTTTACACTGTTTATGTTATAGTACAATTCAGGATTTTCTTAATAAACCATTTTATGTATCTTTTAGTTTCTCTTTGTCTCTAATCCCTTCTTAATTCTGAAGAGAGTTAGTTAAATTAGTAGGCAGAACCATCACTGATTTGTGCAGCCAAGAGAAACTGGTCTAACTAAACTTAACTAACACGAAAATGCTTCATTCAGCCACAAGAAAGACTCAAAATCGTGTGAATGTATTATTTTCAAATGAAAAACTCGGAAGCTGCTAGGTTCTTCCCCACCAAATTCAATAAATTATTTAATAACCATGCCCAGTCGCCCATTAGTGCGACAAAGTCCAATACCTCCTTTATTAGAAGAAATAGAAAAAAAAAATTCTTAACGAAAATTGTAGGTATGCTTGCCGGTCACCTTCTAAAATTATTACGAAGAATACAGGGTGTCACATAATTGCAGGACGAACCAAACATACATTTTTTTAAATGGAACACCCTGTATATTTTTAGATATTTGGAATCAGCTAGTTTTTTTCAATCTGCCAATGTAGAGTTTTGCTGGTCTATAAAAGGTATTTCAAGAGATATAGACGTTTTCATATCGAAATCGTCATGTATCTTTTTGAAGATAAGAAGTTACATTATTTTGTCATTTTGAAAAGTTGTACTATATTGTCTAATTTAGTAGCAATAAATTATTTTCTTAATTTGACATTATTTGTACACAGGGTGAGGCAAAACTCGGATCTACGAATTTCTCTATTTTTTTTTAAATGGAACACTATATTTTATACCAGCATATTAAAGGTTTTCTTATTCTTCTTTAAGTTTTATTAAGCATTCCCTACACCTAGAACTTCAATTTTCTGAGATATTATGGGTTTAGTAGGAAAAACTGCGTTTCATTAAACTTATTCCAAATTATCACTTTAGCTATGGAAAAACATAATATTTTCAATTCATATCTTCCGGTACTTTTTTATCTATATACTAGTTAAACAGACGAAAAAAATTGTGCTTTTCCATAGCTAACGTGATAATTTGGAATAAGTTTAATGAAACGCAGTTTTCCTACTATCCATAATATCTCATAAAATTGAGGTTTTAGGTACAGGGAATGCTTAATAAAACTTAAAGAAGAGTAAAAAACTTTAATAATGTTGGTATAAAATATAGGGTGTTCCATTTAAAAAAAATAAGAAATTCGTAGATCCGAGTTTTGCCTCACATTGTTTACAAATAATGTCAAATTGAGAAAATAATTTATTGCTACTAAATTAGACAATATAGTACAACTTTTCATAGTGGCAAAATAATGTAACTTCTTATCTTCAAAAAGATCCCAGGAAGACGGAGATGGTTCTCTTCACAAGAAAAAGGAAACCAGGAGCACTGAAAGCACCAGTTCTCCTGGACACAACGCTAAGTTTCGCATCAGAAGTGAAATACCTTGGGGTAACCTTCGACGCCAAACTAACATGGAATCTTCACTTAGACAGAAGACTAAAAAAGGCTTACATTTCTTATGAGCAGTGCCGCAGGACCGTGGGGAAAACCTGGGGAATGAAACCCAAAGTGGTCATGTGGATATACACTGCCATCATAAGACCAATGAGAACCTATGGAGCTGTGGTCTGGTGGCCTAAGAGTAAACAGACTACAGCGAGAGTCAAGCTCAGCCAAGTGCAGAGAGTTGCCTGCCTAAGCATAACAGGAGCTATGCGAACAACGCCAACGAGAGCAATGGAGGTAATGCTGTGTTTGCCACCACTGGATTTACATCTAGGAGAAGTGGTCTTAATAACAATGGCACGCCTCAAGTCCGTTGGCCTACAACCAAATGTAGGCTGTGGGGAGACCAGAAGTCGCCTGTGGAACGAGGCTGTCAGGAAGACGCCTCTTCTACAGGCATGCACAGATGGCATCTCTCCCCGATTTGTCTTTGATAGACCCTACACAATACAGACAAACAGTGAAAACGAGACCGCTGGTGAAGGTGTGATTAACATTTTCACAGACGGATCAAGGAAGAAGGAGAGGGCAGGATGTGGAATATATTCCAGAAGCCTGCAAATCCAATATAAATGGACTATGGATGAGCGAGCCAGCATAGTACAAACTGAACTGGCGGGCATAACCATAGCCGCAAAAGAGATTGTCCGCAGACAAACTACGGGCAAAACAATCAGGATCTACACAGACTGTAGACAATCACTACTAGCCCTGAGAAGTTACAAAATAACCACAGGAGCAGTATGGGAATGTCATCAAGCACTTGTGGGTGCCTCCAGTACGAACAACATCTCGGTATGCTGGGTGAAAGGACACGCACAGTGCAGTGGCAACAAAAAAGCCGACAAACTGACCAAGAAGGCAGCAGGCCAAGTTATTTTTGGACCAGGCCCGGTCAGTCTGTTACCGATTACGGCGATAATACAATTAATTAAGGAGAACACCCACAACGAATTTAAGAAGCTGTGGGATGAAACAAGCAGCTGTCAGCTTGCTAGGGAACTACTCACGTATCCCAACAAGAAAACAGCAATGGACTACCTGGCAATGACCAGAAGGAATCTACGTTTTATAACAGGAATCCAGACTGGACACTGTCCGCTAAGGAAACATCTATACAATATGAGATTAAGCGAAACACCTCTTTGCAGAGGTTGTGAACAAGAAGATGAGACGGTTCAACACGTACTCTGTGACTGTTCAGCCGTCTCATCAATTAGAGAATCCATCTTGGGAGAGCGTTGGCCTACCTTGGCCAATGTAAGGGAGATGCCCCTAGGCAACATCACCACCTACTTCGAAAGAATAGGTTGGCTGGAGGCCTAGGCGAGTGTCTGCCTAGAGGGAGGATGTACAAGGAGTCCAATGGGGCCTAAGTGCTGTGGTTTTTGACCACCCCCCTGCTAATTCCATACTCCATCTTCAAAAAGATACAGGGCGTTCATATCATGACGATTTCGATATAAAAAAGTCTATATCTCTTGAAATACCATGTATAGATTAGCAAAACTCTATATTGGCAGATTGCAAGAAACTAGCTGATTCCAAATATCTAAAAATATTCAGGATGTTCCATTTTAAAAATGTATGTTTGGTTCGTCCTGCAATTATGTGACACCCTGTATTCTTCGTAATAATTTTAGAAGGTGACCGGCAAGGATACCTACAATGTTCGTTAAAAAAAATTTTCTATTTCTTCTAATGAAAGAGGTATTGGACTTTGTCGCACTAATGGGCCACCCTGTCTGTACGTAATGCAGGTCTCCGTTTCGCAGGTGCTAGAACGTATATTTAATTACCGGGTGTCATCGGAACCATTAGACAAGCCATAGTTTTCAAGATGTAAGTCTTTGGCAGGGGTACTCTAGTACCGAAAACGGCAAATTTTTCATACTTTAATACTTTTCCATCATTTTCCTTTCGAATGGTGTCAAGAAAAATAGTAGGTGCCATTTAAAGAAATTGACTGTTTGACAATTTTTTATTATGATATTTGAAAATCGCGTGCGCCCATATGGTACAATACGGGACCACCGATGGGACATCGGCAGTTAGCCTGAACTTTCATCTAACTACGTCACAAATTTGAATTCATTATTTTCAGCGGTTTGCGAGTACAAAGGGAATAGCCGGAAAAGTTAGGGAAATGTGCCCCCGCACTTACTTAGTTAAAATGGCTTCCGGATGATGCAGTTTATAGAGTATATTACACGGTAAAAATTTTAACCCGCTACTACCCCTACGAAGGTGGAAAAGAAATAATATGTCTTTAATTATTATATTTTTTTTTTTTTTCGGTTTCTATGTAACCGATCGATTTGAAATTTGGCACGACTATTGCTTGCGTGGAGATAACTTACTCCAAAAAATAAGGTCATTTTATGACCATTTTAACCATCGGAAAAAAAAATAATTTTTTTTAGAGGACAAAAGGGTGGCTACCCTTCGTGGTACAATCACCATTCTATGATATATTATGTCTTGACGCTTCGTGATTATCATACTGAATTGTCAGTTTTTTTGCTGTGGTGAAACAATATGGAAAAAAATAAAATTGGGTAAAATAAAATATTTACACATGCCTCTTAGTTGTAACAGTTAATACTTATAGCCTTACAAGGTATTGTTGCATATCTACAACCGACCGCGGGTGCCAGTGCGATGTTGCCAAGTCTACTTTTTCCCCAGACGTACGGAAATTCGGCACAATCTGACAATACCACATCTGGAGGTCCCAGGGGCGAAGTATTAACTCTCTAGGACCTTGAGGAAAAGTTTAGCAACGAATGATGTTCATTGTAATTACTGCCGCATTACGACATCTAAAAAACGACGTATTGAACCAGATGAAGAAAGTGAGGGAACGATCGAAGAAGTTGATTAGACATCGCTTTTATGAAGACGATATCACACATCTGGAACCATATGCAGATTGTAGCTCGATTCCTAGATCGGATTTATGCATTCTGTTAAATTCCTTAACCCCAATAACAAATCTAAAAGGCTCTACAGACCACTGCGGTTTATCAGAGAAGCGATTATTAACATTTACAGGCTTAACGGTAGATGCCATTTACGAATTAAAGTCACTATTGGATAATTCCAGTACAAGAACTTCTTCTGTCCTTGTTTTTCTATTAAAACTGAAAACAGGTAGTAATAATGATAACAGAATGACCTATTACTAAATTGTTCGATATGGAGCCAGCGTGCAGCGCACTTGCTAGGAAACTGAACAAACTGACCATCCTCAGAATGGTATCGTTGGTATATTATTATTAAGGTTGTAATTAATAAGATAGTCTGATAAATCGCGAGTAGATAAGCAAAGAGAGTTCTGGACCGGAAGTGACTTGGATGGCATGTGTCCATCGAGATCTGACCATGAGCTGTTGGTCATTGTCGTCGGAGCTGAAGAGTTCTTGTGGTGAAGAGTGAAGAGTGCCGCATTACGTGGTATGGGGGTGTGAAGTCTGTACCTAATGCCCTTCTGGCTAAGAAATTGGTCATTGTCGTCGGAGCTGAAGAGTTCTTGTGGTGAAGAGTGAAGAGTGCTGTATTACGTGGTATGGGGGTGTGAAGTCTGTACCTAATGCCCTTCTGGCTAAGAAATATTTCAGCATGACTGTGCAGAGATTTTAAATTTAGGTAAATTGAATATAAACGACGGTTGCTGGCCCCGAGACATAGGAGAGAGGAAGTGATAAGAAAACGGATATGTGATAAGAGAGAGTGTAACATTTGTATAGAAATGCAAATTAAATGAAATTTTTATCATAACCGCCGGTTAGGGTGGGCAATATATTTATTATTATTATATTATGGTGATGTTTGAATGTGAACATAGGCGTACATAAATTAAAAAAACTGTCGAATTTAATCAAATTCAGATATAAATTAAACAAAAATTGTATTGCTATTTCATTTATTACAAAAAAACATTATAATATTATTCATTCACACTGCTGCGGAGACATGACATTTTTCCTAATAATTTTAATTATACACTTTACAATTAGGAGAGAAGAACAAACTGTAATGTAATACAGCAAACCAGACACCGCTTCCACTCCAATATCATAATTTTGTTTTTCAGAATTTGCATTGCTGATGATGGTAGGTGCAGTACAGGGGGTGGCAGCACAATAATTTTAATTATACACTTTACATAAATTAAAAAAACTGTCGAAACCAGGATTTGAACCCGGGACCTCTAGAACTTCAGTCTAATGCTCTCCCCACTGAGCTATTTCCACTTTAATCAAATTCAGATATAAATTAAACAAAAATTGTATTTCTATTTCATTTATTGTACGATACTTCCAATCTCAATAAAAGTGGCCGTTAATTAATTATATCGCAAGGAAATAAAACCAAGAAAGCGTTGATATGTTATTTCATAGGAAACAGGAAAAGATGATAAACCTGCCTACATAGCCACAAAGTGCACGTGATGACAAAGCAAGTTGAAGGAAGGAAGTTGATAAATATATTCCATTAGTTGGTTATGTGAAAATATCATTTAGTACTGATGTAGATTTCGACGAGTATAAAAGCATAAACTGAGATTGAGATCACTTACTTTCCAAGTTATAAATAATTTTGTTAGCAAGTGTTTGTGCGCATTACTGATTTAACGTAAGTTCTATTAATTTATTTTATTGCAATTTATCTCAATATAATACAAAAAAATATTTTTAGATGGACTTAAATAAACTGAATGCCGTATCACTTTTAGATACAAAGCCAACCATCAAATTAACGGACCTCCCACTAGATACACCTGTTCCAATAATTTCAGCAAAGCTAATAAAAACCAAATTTGGAACAACGGTTCTATTAGAATTCGGTGACAGCACAGCATTTTTACCAAAACGAGTGGTTCCCCATATGAAGGATAATTTGGAGAATTTCACAGCAGGAAAATACAGCCTGATCTTTAAAGGTCAAAAAGATGTTAATAAGCCTGCATTAGGAACAACATTCGAATTTATTGAAACCGAAAGTTGGACTCAAAGTGCATGTAAGTAATTTATTATGCATTTTGAAGATATTTATTAAATGCCATTTTTCTTTTAATTTTAGCTGATTCACAACAATTCTAAAAGTGGCTGTGGGCGGATCCATACACATAAAGAGCTGCAATAATTTAGGAGCTGCAATAATTTAGTATGTATAAGTGCATTATTTGTAGAAAGAAATTCAAAATTCGCTTTTTTGTTGAAAATCACGCATTTTTTTATAATAATAATAATACAATATACTCGAAAGTAGATATTTCTATTTATTTGTTATATAATGAAAATTTATTTAAACGATTGATTCATCAATTTGTGGGGTTAGATTATACACAAAACATTGAAAAAGTAAAACAATTATTTATAAATATTCAACCTAAGTTTACTGCAGCATTAGAGTTCAAACTCTCGAGCATAGAAGTTTGCAAGAAGTGTATTGTATTATTAGATAAAATTTGATAATGGATATATGTAATTTAAGTGATGAAATTGTGAAGAAGTTTCAAAATGTAACAAAAATTTTGAGTGAGTGTAAAAATGTTATAGGTCGGGAAAAATGGTTAAAATTAGTGAAAGGGCATTTAAGTTTGCTTAACCAAGCATTAAAAAATCGCAATTCTATTGGAATTCGTAGAAAAATTCATACAAATATTGGACATTTAAAAAAAGTTAAAATTTTAATAAAAAATTTAGGCTACATTGGATGGGGTTTGAGTGGTAGAGTAAATAGAAGTTCTAGAATTAAATGGGAGGATATAAATTCGGTATTTTCAGGTCGCATACGTTCAGGTTTAATAATAAATTTAATACATAAAGATATGAGACAGTTCCTTGATGATTCCTTCTTTCTATTCAAGTCACGAATAAATAATATTCTCAAATCACAGCCGACAATCAAAGTGAATGCATGTTTTTGTGGGGAATTCATTAAAAATAATAATATTAAGTCAGAAGAAATGGAATTTAAATATTTCAACACTAAAAATGCCTCAATTGATATCAGCACTGATTTAAAGTTGTGGTTTCAGGAATATATTATAGATAAAATTTTAAATAAATTAGAGGAATTCCAGGAAAAAGAGTCGGGATTTGTGCTACAAAAAATAATAAGTTTAGAAATAAATATTAATAAGGTTGAAATGGGCAACGGCTCATCTTTCATTAGACTTCCCAATCAAATAGCTAAAAAACATGCATGTGTCAATGTTAAAAATTATGATGATGAAGCATGCTTTGCCTGGTCCATAATTTCGGCTTTGTATCCCGTTGACAGTCATTCCGATAGAATATCATCGTACCCCCACTACTCCGAAATTTTGAATTTAAAAAATATTAAACTTCCAATGTCACTACTACAAATTACAAAATTTGAAAAACAAAATAACATTTCTGTTAATATTTATATGCTAAAATTGTTTGGAAATAATTTTCATTCAGTACCAGCTCGTTTAACTAAAACCAAATTAGAAAAACATGTAAACTTATTAATGATTCAAAATAACTATACAGATGAGCGTGAAAAAAGTACTGATGATGATTCCAATCTTGAAATAAAATATCATTTCTGTTGGATAAAAGACCTTTCCAGACTTGTGTCTAGTCAAATGAGTAAACGTAATGGAAAACTGTACATTTGTGATATATGTTTAAATTATTTTTCTAGTGAAGCAAAATTAAATTTACACACAGTAGACTGTAAAAATGTTAATAAATGTAAAATATCATTTCCAAAGGAAAAAATTGTAAAGTTCAAAAATTATAATTATAAAGAGCCTGTACCGTTCATATTGTACTGCGATTTCGAATCAATGCTAGAACCATTTTCCGAAATTAGTCAAACTAAAACTTTAAAATACCAAAAACATACTGCTTTCAGCGCAGGATTATATTTTAAATGTTCGTATGATGATAGCTTATCGTATTATTGCAGCAATCGTGGTTTTAACTGTATAGAGTGGTTTTCAAAACAATTAGAGAATATCGGTGAATTTCTCGAATCAAAATTAAAGACTATTGTACCAATGGACATTTCTGAACATCAGCAAAAAGAGTTCGCTGCATCAACTCACTGTCATATTTGCGAATCAATATTTAAACCTGAAGATAAGAAAGTACGTGACTACAACTATTTCACAGGTAAATACCGCGGGCCGATGCATGAAAACTGCAACTTAAATTTTAAAAAATCATTTATAGTACCGGTCGTCTTTCATAATTTATCTGGATATGACGCTCATTTTCTAATCAAAGATCTTGCAAAAACCGGTCAGATCACTTTATTGCCAATCAATAAGGAAAAATACATATCGTTCACAAGAAGTGTTGAAGGCTCGGTAATAAAATTTCGGTTTATCGATTCTTTCCGATTTATGGCCGCATCGCTGGATAAACTATCATCATATTTAACAAAAGGGGAATTAACAAATTTGCAAAAAGAATTTAGTGATTTAGATAGTGAAAAGTTTAATATGCTTACGAGAAAGGGCGTCTTCCCATATGATTTTATAGATTCTTTTAAAAAATTATCTGAAACTGAGTTGCCGGCAAAAGAACATTTTTACAATAAATTAAATGACTCTAATATAAGCGATGAAGATTACCAACATGCTCGGAATGTTTGGGAAAAATTTAATATTAAAACACTAGGTGAATATTCAGACTTATATCTAAAAACTGATGTAATTTTATTGGCAGATATTTTCGAAAATTTCAGACAAAAATGTTTAAATATTTATCAATTAGATCCGGCACATTACTATACACTACCGGGCTATACGTGGCATTGTATGTTAAAGTTTACAAAAGTAGAGTTGGAACTTTTACAGGACATCGACATGCTTTTATTTATTGAACGTGGTATTCGAGGTGGTGTAAGTCAGTGCTGTAATAGATATGCTAAGGCTAACAATAAATTTTTGTCAGAATATGATTGTTCAAAACCTAGTTCTTATCTATTATATCTTGATATAAATAACATGTATGGATGGGCCATGGAAGCCTTTTTGCCCTACAAAGGGTTTCGGTGGGTGGAGAATTTTGAAAATTTTAATGTGATAGATGTACCAGACGACTCAGAAAACGGATATATTCTCGAAGTTGATTTAGAGTACCCGGAACATCTACACGACAAACATAAAGATATGCCTCTCTGTCCGGAACATCTAGTGCCGCCGGGATCAAAATTACCAAAACTGATGACGACACTCTACCATAAAACCCGATATGTAATACACTATAGAAATTTAAAGCAAGCTTTATCCTTGGGGATTAAACTTATAAAAATTCACCGTATATTAGAGTTCAAACAATCTCCATGGCTAAGACCGTACATAGAGTTAAATACAAAACTGCGCGCAAGTTCGAAAAATGAATTTGAAAAGAATCTATTTAAGTTACTAATTAATGCAGTTTTTGGTAAGACTATGGAAAATATTCGTAAGCATCGGCTTGTAAAATTGGTGTCGAAATGGGAGGGTCGATATGGTGCTAAAAATTACATCGCTAGCCCCAATTTCCATAGTCGTGCTATATTTGACGAGAATTTAGTGGCTATTGAATTAAATAAGTCTGAAATTTTTTTCAACAAGCCTTTATACATCGGATTATGTATTTTAGATATATCGAAAACTTGTATATATGATTTTCACTATAATTTTATGTTGCAAAAATTTGAAAATAATGATGACTGTAAATTGCTGTACACCGATACGGATAGCCTTATTTATGACATAAAATGTGAAGATGTTTATGAGAAAATTATAAAAGAAAACATTGCTAAATTCGATACTAGTGACTATCCACCCAACAACCGATACAATATCCCTTTAGTTAATAAAAAAATTCCCGGGATCATGAAAGATGAGTTAAATGGTAGCATAATGACCCATTTTGTAGGTTTACGGTCAAAGATGTATGCGCTTAGAGTTGAAGGGGAAAATGTTATAAAAAAATCTAAAGGGGTAAAGACTAATATTGTAAAAAATAAAATTTCATTCGATGACTATAAGAACTGTTTGGAAACTAAAACCGAACTGTACCGAACCCAAAGAACCATCCAATCACATTTACATAAAGTCTACTCGGTTAAGCAAACTAAAGTTGCTTTGAACCCCTCCGATGATAAAAGATATTTAATCCAGGATTCAACAGATACATTACCTTGGGGTCACTACTCAATTATGATAGAATAAATTGTTTTTAGTTGAAACGTAAGGGTAAACATGGAATTACTGCCGCACCATGCCAATTTTGTCAGCGAACCATTTTTTACACATCTTCTTAGCAATGAAGTGAAAAAGATGAATCCAAAAAAAACTTAGTTTAATAGCGTATACTGCTTTATGTTGAAATCAAACTAAAATAGAATGTGCTTATTGTTAAGATTAAACTATTGTAGTAGCTATTGCAGCTCTTTTGTATTTAAAATAATATTTTATAAAACTTATTACTGTCTGCACATTATAAGCTCTTTTTATGTGTTTAAAATAATATTTTATAAAACTTATTACTGTCTGTACATTATAAGCTCTTTTTATGTGTTTAAAATAAAATTTTATAAAATTTAACTCTGATTTTTATTTCTAGGAATTAGGAAAAATCAAAAAACACTTCATTATCATACATACTTTATTTATGATATAAATATTTTCAAAAAAGATGTGATTTTTTGTCTACATATAATACATTTATCAAAATTAACTGAACAATCACTACAACATACTGTATGCTTACAGGGCATAAAAACAACAGAGAGCTCATTTTCTAAACAAATTTTACATAACAGTTTATTACAAGTTTCAACTTGATTAATTTTTACATCCTGTGCTTCTTCTGATACTAGCATTTCTTTTATCGCTAGTGATGACGTTACATTTTTTTCATTCTTGAGCTGATTATATTCACATTTAGAATTAAAGCGGGCATGCTCTTCCCACACATTATCTCCAGAACTCCAATTCATTAAACCCACACCACAGTGAAAACATATGACTTGATCACCTGTGCCGGTATAGTAGAAACCTACCTCAGCTAATTCTCTCGGTTTTTGGCTTATCTGAGGGGGCCAGTTCTCAAATGTTTTTAAGCGGCTTTCCAAAGTCATTTTATCTGAATAAAGCGGGGTCCGTCTTCTCTTAATAAATAACGAATTATCCTCACCATTTTCAAAAAACGCACAGTCGGGGCTCCATCTCAAATGATCTACTGTGGGATCATCACCCTCACACCAATTACATAATTCAATTTCACATATTGGACATTTAACTATGTCTTCTTGACCAACATAAATGAAACCAGCTAGAGCTAGAGTAGACTTTGGAAATTCTGATAACCAATTTTCAAATGTTTCTAATCTTTTCTCATACTGCACATCCATTTTATATACCAGTCAAATAACTACTGAATTGGGATAAATAATAAGATGGTATTTATTTGAAAATATTTATTCAAGCATTTAATATAAACATTTTTCTATCTAAATCATTCATAACCTTAGCTCTATTAAAATGTAAACATTCACGAATACAATGCATTTGAATGGAATGTGGTAATAAATCACATAAATATAACATTACATTATCTGAAGGCAGTTCATAATTAGATTCACATAGTATATTATTGGTGACATTCAAAAAATTATTGTAAAATCCAGCAAAATCTAAACCATTTAATACATGTATAGTTGAATTGATAAGCCTACTAATGTTAATAAATTCACGCACAGTATTTTCACATATATAAAACGTAACAAAATCGTTAGCCACTTTCAACATCTTAGCACCCATAAATGACGATGTGTTGATAATGTAATTTGAAAACTGCTTCACCGCAGCAGCCTCCTCATCCTCCCCAAATCCACTATCAGCATCGAAGTAATTATTGGAAAGTTGTTTAAGGTAAGTAATAAAATCATACCAATCTTCAGCATCGAAGGAAATGTTATGAGCTTTATTGATCTGCTCATTAGCGGCCATTAATATTTTTACAGCTGGAACATTGTTTCGTGCACTACTTAATCCAACTTTTATTCTATATGAAGAGTTTTTCATGGCGAATACACGTTCATAAATGTACTTTTCTTCATTTTGGATTGCAACTCTATACTTTTCGGTAATTCGATCAACTTCCCGCCAATGATCGAAATCTTCAGAAAACGTGGGGCTAGGTGTGTTTGATGCCATGTTTCACGACTAACTAACAGTAACAGGCTTGATATATTTCAAATAAATTAGCTGCACCAGCAATGCTTCCGGTTAATCAAAAGGCCTCTTATCGAGCTGAATTTGTGCGTGTTTTCCATAAGAACCAATGTTAAATCACATAATTCTAGTCAATTGAAACAATTCCCCATTTAAATACATGCAAATCGAAACACATCAGAGTATATTTGTGTTGTCTATCCAACTATTGTGAGATTTATCTAAACCTAACCATTTAACAAAAATTTTATTGCTACGCTTACGTAATACTTTTTCTATTAAATAAACATCCGAATATTTAGCTTTTTGAAGTTCTTCGGCATAAAATCCACCGGCGATGGGATTTCCACGCAAATCCTGAAGAAGGTAGGTGATGGGATTGGTAATCTGTACTTTAACGATTTTAAATAATTCCGTTGTCCAATTGGGAGTATATCCTTTTTCAAATACATGTTTATGCTTACTAATACGAACAAGGTTACCAACTTTAAATTTTCTCGGATCTGTCGCCATCTTAATAAAGTTATAAGAGGAATTTAAAATAATTTTTTCATTTTTCTTGTTTATTTCACATGGTTTCATACCCGTAGTTCGATGGCGTTGCGTATTGTAATTATCAGTTATTTGAGGTAGTATATCAAGCCATCTGTACGTTCCGTTCAAACTAAAGTATTTGTATAACTTTTCCTTTAACGTTCTTATAACACGTTCCACAATTGCAGCCTTTTTAATGCTGAACGTACTATAATGGTTAACGTTGTACTTTTTCATCAGGCTGTTAAAACCAGTATTATAAAATTCAGTACCTTGATCTGATTGTAAATTTTTAGGTATTCGTTTACCATCTTTGAATATTTCACCAACAGCCTGCGTTATCTCTTTTCCCGATTTAGTTTTTAAAGGTTTGGTCCAAACAAATTTCGAAAAACAATCAATCATCACTAATATATATCTAAAGTTACTATTAACATGTGCGTGATCCATTACAGCCAAGTCCATTTGCCAAAGATCATCAAAACCTTTTATGATAGTACGCCGACGCTTGAAATTTTTTCTAGCTGGTTTATGGAGTTCGTTTATCACTTGAATTTTTTCTTTTGTATGCTCCATGACTACTCACCAGCAGCAGTGTTATCAGTGAACTAACTTTTTCTTTTTAAGATTGGCCATATCTAAATAAACTTCAGACATTTGTCTTACGACGGTATCTCTAAATTCATTTAGCTCCCTTTCAATATTTTTTATAAAATTTTCCATCGATATTATTTTAGCAGATTGATTTAGCTCCCCTTCAATATTTTTTATAAAATTTTCCATCAATGTTATTTTAGCAGATAGATCTAGATCTGATATCTTATCCAAGTTTAATGTATTTACCTGTACAGCCGATTTTAAGTTAGAAATTGCATTTGACAAATCAGTAATTATTATAGTTCTGTCATTTTTGAGTATATTTATTTTATTTGAAAACTCGTTTCTTAAATTCCCAACATCTTTCTTGATGATCTCAAGCGATTCGTTGAAACTCTTGTATTTATGTTCAAATTCTCGAATAGCATCTATTGAAGACATTTCAATAATTGTATGGAGTTCCTTATCTAGAGATTTTAGGCTACCATCTACATATCTTTTATTACAAACATCATTATCATTAGTAGGTGACTTAACATTACTAAGTTTTAGGTTTTCCACATCTATATTTCCATCCTCGGTGAAGATGAAGCCATGCCTATAAGGCGAAAGTAAATAGGAACCACTACTTGGAACACTATCTTGGCCTATATTAGACCTACCGAACTTGTCTACGGGCATATTGTAAATGATGATACTTAGCAAAGTTGTAAATATTTAAGCAATAACACCTATTTCCTTCAGTTCCGATAATATACTCAAGATCTCATTATCGTGAGAATCTGTGTTTCCAGCGCTTTTTGAGGCTATTAAAAGTTTTAGTCTATCAACAAGTTCATTTACGTCATCCCAGTAAACGTATTCTATTGGTTTTTCATTGTACACAGCCATGCCAGATCCGCTTTTCGAAGGAGCATTTTGTGACTTACTCCTAATTCTTGGATCATATCGAGGTTTTACATATAGAGGTTTTATTACACTCGTATATTTATAGTGCCTATGCCCCCTTCGTTGCTCCTGCGGATTGTAATCGCGTTTGTGAGCACTGGTTAAATCTAGAATTTCTTTGTAATTTTTTAAATCAGTTTCATTGAACCCATTGGGGTTTTTCATAAATATCAATTCATATAACCCTTTAGTACCCGGGTATGGTCTATCGTCGATCACAAGGTTATTATCAGCTATTTTCAGTTCTTTATTACCCATAAATAATTTGTTTGCTAGAAAATCAAAACGAGCACCAGATGTTGTATCGTAACTATTACTATCTGTGAAAAATCCTTCAATGTAATATCTCGCTAATGGTGGAAATTGCTCCAGATATTCATCTATAACAGGTTTATTATGTTTAACTAGATTATCGTATTGTTCTTTAATTTCATCAAATGACAGTTCTGGTACTTCTTCTTCTTCTTCGAGAAAGACTTCACCGATTTCCTCATCAGGTAGAAAGTTTACTGATGGTGGTGATGGTATCCGTCGTTCGGTTAGTGGTTCAGGTGTTACCGTTGCTGCTGTCGCCGCCGCCGCCGCTACGCTTTTAGATGTGTTTATTTTAATATCATGTAATGGTTCTACAATTGGTTTGAATATACGATTGAGAGATTCGTCTTCTTCAGCCTTTCCTAGCTTTAAAGCCAAATATTTCTTTCTGATTGCCCTTGACACTTCAGTAATTTTCTTTTTAAGTAACTTCTCCTTTTCTAAATCATGTATGTGTGGTTTTACTACTTTATATTTCTCTAGAGATATTTTTTTATACTTCATTTTTTATACAGGTCTGTACAGCTTTTTCACAGGTCTGTTACAGCTTTTCACAAGTCTGTTACAACTTTTTCACAGGTCTGTGACAGCTTTTCGCAGGTCTGTATCTGTTAACGTGTAGAACAGTAATAAAGCTGTATGATGTATCATATACATATATACTGATCGAATCCTTTTCGATAGCGTCCATTGTTCAAATCAAAATCTTTAACTATTACTAATACACCATATTTGTCATTCCAACATTCAGCGCATAGTTTTTCAAATTTATCAAAAGTCATGTCTGGAGTTACGTGATCATCATAAACATGTTTAAGATTCATACGGTCCTGCTTGAATAAAATAATACAGTTACAATTATCTCGTACCAAATGTTTGCCAATATGTGTATAGGTCTGACATAGATAGAAACAGTCCACAAGTCTATGTCTACCCATACTGAAGTAGGCTCTTATTTTATCTTGTTTGTCGCAAGCCACATCATCGAAAATGAATATGGAATTGGTTCTAGCCTTAGAAGGATCGATTATACCTTCACTATCTGTATACGGGAAATAACCAACACCTTTCACTTTTTTCAATGCATCTTCCAGCAATTTATATTTCGGTTGATATAGAGATTTGGAATAGACGTATACATTTTCAAACCACAGCCCATTAGGATCGAACAATAAACTTAGTAGGAGATTCGTTTTGCCAGCGCCACTGGGCCCGCATACAATCGCTCTTAAAGCGCTAGGAAATAATGGACCATGTTTTTCGGTTGCTGGACATTGTGAGAAAATATCCAAGTTCTCCACTGGAAGTGACAACCGCTGTTTAAGAAGCCGCATCGTAGACTCACACTTTCAGTGATGTGCAGCAGCTTATATATATATATATATATATATATAAGTAGGTATGCTTTGATCTTTCTTCAAAAGTTCCCACGGTCCTCAAAAAGTTCCCACGGTCCTCAAAAAGTTCCCACGGTCCTCAAAAAGTTCCCACGGTCCTCAAAAAGTTCCCACGGTCCTCAGCGGAGTCCGGTCTCAACCGTCCCCATACCTACTATATATATATATATATATATACACTACACCTTTACATTATTACTCATTATCAGTTTAGATGTTGATGTTGAAGGAGGGTAGTGGAGTAGTAAACTCTCTGATAAATAAGTTACCATTTGAAGCGCATTTACCAGGATATCAGTACTGCGGTCCAGGCACCAAGTTGGAAAAACGGTTAAAGCGAGGTGATCCAGGCATTAACGATCTCGACCGAAGCTGTCGCGAACACGATATAGCCTATAGTAAAAGCTCAAATTTAGAAGATAGACATAAGGCTGATTACGATCTTGAGCAGCGTGCCTGGGAACGAGTCAAGTCTAAGGACGCTAATTTGAAAGAGAAGTCGGCCGCTTGGGCTGTTGTTAACGCTATGAAGGTTAAACGGAAGATGGGAATGGGGGTTCGCAGGCAAAAAGTCGGTTTTCGCAAAACTATCGATGTTGTTAAGAGATTGTTTAAAAAACCTAATAATAATAATCTAAGAAAAAATGCTAGTATGGCCTTGAAGCTAGCGAAATCAGCTATGAACGCTGTAGGTGGTCGAAAAAAGATAAAAGCACCACGCATACTACCATTACCCAAGACCGGTGGATTCTTACCGCTAATCCCTATTTTTGCCGGTCTGAGTGCTCTAGGAGCTCTATCAGGAGGGGCTGCAGGTGTGGCAAAAGCTGTCATCGACGCCAAAGCTGCAAAGAAAAAATTGGAAGAGGCTGAGCGGCATAATAAAACTATGGAGGCTATAGCTTTAGGAAAGGGGATGTATTTGAAACCTCATAAGAAGGGCTATGGGCTGTACCTGAAAAAGCAGCAAAAAAACTCCCAGTGAAGCTACCCAATAGAGCCCTTCTTGATGTAGATTTGATGAAGTATGTTAAAAAATTGAAAATTCCGCACTTCAGAGGTGTCTTTATGCGTGACTCGTTACCTCACGCTCCTAGAACATATGAAAGCGCAATTATTAATCTCGACACGCAAGAAGGGCCTGGCACGCATTGGGTAGCATATAAAAAGTGTGCTGACAATGTTATTTATTTTGATAGTTTTGGCGCGCTTAAACCACCAGTAGAATTAATACGTTACTTTGGTGATAAATGTAAAATACGATTTAATTATGATAGTTACCAAAAATTCAATACAATCAATTGCGGACATTTATGCTTAGAGTTTCTTTATAAAAACGGTAATATCCCATAAGTTTCATTCAGTATGTCTCAGATATTCACGATAAGAGGTCGAGGTGCCACTCTTTCCATAGACTTTTATAATCCAATTGAATTGGATCCTCAGTACGATTACGCATTAGCTCTAATTGGTTTTCATACCTATAATAGCATTCCTAATATCGAAGAAGGTGTAAATAACAAGCTTTACTATTGGGAGCTAGGTGATAAAAGTAAAGAAAAAGTAATTTCGATTCCGACTGGATCTTATGAAATAAGTGATATTGAAGCATATCTACAGAGTCAAATAACGTCACCGGTGAAAGGTGTTGAATACTTCTCGTTGAAACCCAACAATAATACACTCAAGTGTGAAATTAGGAGCAAGCACGAGATAAATTTTATACCTAGCGATAGTCTAGCCAGTTTACTGGGCTATTCAGCTCGCGAGTTAAAACCCAATATTTTACATCAATCTGATTTGCCTGTAGAGATAGTGAAGGTTATAACGATCCACGTAGACTGTAATATTACCACAGGAGCATTCTACAATAACAAACCATCACATACCATTTTTGAATTCGCCCCATCTGTAAATCCGGGGTATGCCATAGACATAGAACCAAAAAATCTAATATTCCTTCCAGTAAATAACAAACGGGAAATAACTAATATCACCTTGGAGATACTGGATCAAAACTCTAAACCTATTAATTTTAGAGGTGAGGAAATTATTATAAGGTTGGAATTGAAAAAATTATGGGGTTAATAATTAAACCATTAAAGTATTTAAATAAGAATTTTTCAAATCAACATCATTCATTACCAGTCAAGTGTTCAGGTAAGAAGGTAGCATCATCTTTAACGTCAGCAAATATCTTGTATTTAAAATCTCTGGGTTACCATGTTGGAAGAACTACAGTTATTCCAAGATCCACACTTTGATAATTCCTTCGACAGAGAGGAAACTCGAACGTATCACCCGTTCGTTAAGTCATTCAGAAATAATGATGAAATTGAAATTGTAATTCATCAGCAAGATGCTTTATTATTAATGCATGATGCAGCTTTATTGATTGAAGGAACGTTGAAGAAAACTAGTGGTGATGGAACTATTGAATTTACTAATAATGCCGGGGCATACATGTTTGATTCCATTAGTTATGAGTTGAATGGTAAAGAAGTGGATAAAGTGAGAGACGCAGGTACTGTGAGTCTGGTGAGAGGCTATCTGTGCTATGATAAAGATGATAACACGCTTAGCCCAGCAGGCTGGAATTTTCCTGAGGGTCAGCTGGTAACTTATGATCCAGTAAATGGAACATTTTTCCTGAGAATTCCATTAAGTCATTTGCTCGGGATATTTCAAGATTATAAGAGATTCATGTTTGGAAGACAGATTATAAGATTGGTTAGAGCTCGAACTGACGCTAACTGTTATAAAGTAGCGGCAGACAATGCTGTAGCTGAATTAACTATAACCGATATTCAACTTAAAGTTAAACATGTATTTTTAAATGATGAAAAAAAATTGGAATTGCTAGATAACATAAACAGAGATAAACCGATTTTCATTCCCTATAGAACGTGGGAGATTCATGAATTGCCTTCTTTAACGGCTGGAGCTGTGAAAGAAATTTGGTCAGTTAAAACTTGTACTAACGTAGAAAGTCCTAGATATGTTATCGTGGCATTTCAAACAAAACGAAAAGATCAGAAGAAAGTAGATATTACACACTTTGATAATATTAATGTGTCTAATATAAAACTGACTATAAACTCGGAATATTATCCATATGAAGATTTGAAATTAAATTTTACTTCACGAAACTATTCCGATGCTTATCACATGTACACTCAATTTTCCAAAATATTTGCTTCAAACAACACACCCATAAAGCCCATATTAGATTTTGTAGCGTTCAAAACACGCGCCTTATTTGTCATTGACTGTTCCAAAAGAAACGATTCGATAAAGTCAGCCACTGTCGATGTCAAATTAGAAATCGAAAGCAGGGTAGCGTTTCCAAATGATACTAGAGCATATTGTATAATTATCCACGATCGAGTTATGGAATATTTACCGCTTAGTGGAATCGTAAGGAGTGCTATATAAGATATATTCACTAAGAAGTTTTCTCAGTCTACACCACACGCCACCATGAAGATAATGATTGTTGATATTCAGGGATTCAGTTTACCTGATTTTTATCCGAAAGAAATAACATTTATTAGTGAGCGACAAACAGCTCATTATCTGTTGAAAGCTCCATTTCCAGCCAACAAGTTAGACCATAAACTACGAAAACAGATAAAATATTTAGAGCGTTTTCATCATGGTTTGAAATATGATAGTGGTTACATAGACTATACCATGTTAGATGACATATTACAGAAGCACTTATTGAATAGTAATATTGATATGGTGTATGTTAAAGGGCATCAAAAGCAACAGTTTCTCGAAAATAAGCTGTGTGAACTGGAAGAAACTTCATCAACCATTCCTAGCATTATCAACATAGAGAATATGACTGGTGTACCAAAATTTATTAGAGATATACCTTATTGTCCTAATCATTTAAATAATAAATCAATGTGTAGTTTAAGAAATTGTACTAAACTTTATAATTGGTTGCATTCTTCTTTACCAAAATAAAAAAAATATTATAAATACATTTTTTTTTCTTCCCCCACCACCCTTTTTAGATGTTAAAAGTAAACATGCAAATCAATGTGAATTAGTAAATAGTAAGATGTTGTCACGTGCATACATATTCATTTTTGTTGCACCGCTGTTGTGTCGTGGTGATTATTTCGAGTCTTCTGTACACACTAATAATGGCTCTGTAAATATTAGTCATCATGTTGATAACACATCGATACATGTACAATACAGCAATCTACATAGAAAATATCCTAGTGTAAATGTTTTACGAAGGTTGTCCAACTACAATCAACAGACTAATTTATCTATTATTTCGGCTGCTACTACTCCAAATCAAGCCCCACCAGCAAGAAATGTATCAGCTACTACTACAATTCAACCCCTACCGGCAAGAGGCTTATTAAATTTATCACACCCATATCATCAGACTCATGCAAATGATATGTATGATGAATTACAGCTATACCGAAAACTATACAGAGATCTGGAAATAAGATTATTGGATGCCAATGCTAGATTTATGAATGATTTAATATCATGTGAAAATAAATTAAAATTGAATTTGGATAGTAGTTGTGAAAGCGCTGAAAACTTAAGAATTTTACTCACTAATACAACGAATGAAATGTTAGAGCTAAGATCTGATCTCACTGCGTGTGTAGCTAACACCGAGGGATTGGAATTTGAAAGAGATAAATACATAGCCAAATATATGGAGGTCAAACGATTGCCTAAAGCCGAAAGTTTTATTTCCCTCAGCAGCAGCAGCAGCACATTACCCCCACCTACAATCTCTAACACTACTGATAGGAGTTTGTTAAATTTGCAATGGCAGTATTCTTCCTGTATGCAGGAACTGAGACGGACGGAAAGTAAACTAAATACTTGTAAAAATAATTTAGTATCCTAGCGAATCTTATAGCAGCATGTCAGAGTTAATAGTGAGGTTAGAAAGACACTGCAAACAGTTGGAAAAGTTAAAAGAGCATATAAAATTTTATGAGCATAAGCAGTGTATGTTCTCCAGTTTCAACAAATTAGATATGAAAGATGAGGAATTAATATGGGATCGAAAAGTATTTAATAATTTAACACGTTTTAATACATCATCATCATCAGAGAGAGGCCGCCAGAGTCGTCGCATTTCCCCAACGCCCATATAATACGAGACAGGATATGATTTATATCACATTATTTTTACCCACCTATATATGGATTTACTAAAAAAATTATAGTTTGTTTACTGAGAACAATGGTGATGTTAAGTTCGCATTTCATAATTTTACATGCGGTACTGCAAAATATCCTGTACATACATCAACCTTATGGTAGTCGAGAAGTCTTTGTATGTTTCGATGGAAATGAGAGGAAAAACGATAGCTGGCCATCGAACTGGATGTTGATGACTCCTACTTTTACAGCGAACATTCCAAACAATACAATTCAGTACAAATTAAGAATACGATTTCAAGATAATACAATGGGTGATACCTATTGGGAAAAATTATGTGCTGCCACCCCCTGTACTGCACCTACCATCATCAGCAATGCAAATTCTGAAAAACAAAATTATGATATTGGAGTGGAAGCGGTGTCTGGTTTGCTGTATTACATTACAGTTTGTTCTTCTCTCCTAATTGTAAAGTGTATAATTAAAATTATTAGGAAAAATGTCATGTCTCCGCAGCAGTGTGAATGAATAATATTATAATGTTTTTTTGTAATAAATGAAATAGCAATACAATTTTTGTTTAATTTATATCTGAATTTGATTAAATTCGACAGTTTTTTTAATTTATGTACGCCTATGTTCACATTCAAACATCACCATAATATAATAATAATAAATATATTGCCCACCCTAACCGGCGGTTATGATAAAAATTTCATTTAATTTGCATTTCTATACAAATGTTACACTCTCTCTTATCACATATCCGTTTTCTTATCACTTCCTCTCTCCTATGTCTCGGGGCCAGCAACCGTCGTTTATATTCAATTTACCTAAATTTAAAATCTCTGCACAGTCATGCTGAAATATTTCTTAGCCAGAAGGGCATTAGGTACAGACTTCACACCCCCATACCACGTAATACAGCACTCTTCACTCTTCACCACAAGAACTCTTCAGCTCCGACGACAATGACCAATTTCTTAGCCAGAAGGGCATTAGGTACAGACTTCACACCCCCATACCACGTAATGCGGCACTCTTCACTCTTCACCACAAGAACTCTTCAGCTCCGACGACAATGACCAACAGCTCATGGTCAGATCTCGATAGACACATGCCATCCAAGTCACTTCCGGTCCAGAACTCTCTTTGCTTATCTACTATCGCGGTAGTCTGTAGAGCCTTTTAGAGTTGTTATGTTATTGGGGCTAAGGAATTTAATAGAATGCATAAATCCGATCTAGGAATCGAGCTACAATTGGCATATGGTTCCAGATGTGCAACGTCTTCATAAAAACGATGTTTAATCAAATGAAGACACATTTCGCGCCCAGGGATCCATTAGGGCGACTTAAGTTTACACATAGACTGGACCACGGATAGTAACAAAGGCATATTAGAAATCAATATCACAAGTCAGGATAAGTATTGACAAACGACAACTAATGTTAGACATCTGTACCATACTGAGATAAAAAAATTATCCATCTGCGTAGCTGGCTGATGGAACCCATTCAAGGCCAAAAATGAGGGGGAAAAATCAAATGTATTTTACGGCAACGATTGCCTCGGGGATGTATATTTGTTTGTTTTGATAGCACTGTAGTCTCACAGTAGTGGGTATTACGGTCAGTTCTTTACGGTAGTTCCATTATTTCATCAGTCACTAATCGTAGTGCTAGAAGATGTCGAAGGCACAAAAGGCTGGTCTTCTTCGATCGTTCCCTCACTTTCTTCATCTGGTTCAGTACGTCGTTTTTCAGATGTCGTAATGCGACAGTAATTACAAAGAACATCATTGGCTGCTAAACATTTCTCCAAGCTCCTAGAGAGTTAATACTTCGCCCCTGGGGGGTGAACCCTGGAACCTCCAGAAGTGGTATTGCCAGATTGTGCCGAATTTCCGTACGTCTGGGGAAAAAGTAGACTTGGCAAAATCGCACTGGCACCCGCAGTCTGTTGTAGATATGCAACAATACCTTGTAAGGCTATAAGTATTAACTGTTACAACTAAGAGGCATGTGTAAATATTTTATTTTACCCAATTTTATTTTTTTCCATATTTTTCCACCACAGCAAAAATCTGAAAATTTAGTATGATAATCACGAAGTGTTAAGACATAATATATCATAGAATGGTGATTGTACCACGAAGGGTAGCCGCCCTTTTGTCCTCTGAAAAAATTTATATTTTTTTTCCTATGGTTAAAGTGGTCATAAATTGACCTTATTTTTTGGAGTAAGTTATCTCCATGCAAGCAATACTCGTGCCAAATTTCAAATCGATCGGTTGCATAGAAACCGAAAAAAAAATATAATAATTAAAGACATTATTTTTTTCCACCTTCGTAGGGGTAGTAGCGGGTTAAAATTTTTACCGTGTAATATACTCTATAAACTGCAACATCCGGAAGCCATTTTAACTAAGTAAGTGCGGGGGCACATTTTCCTAACTTTTCCGGCTATACCCTTTGTTCGTAAACTACTATACCAGCAATTTATTTCAAGAGAATTGGCGTGTGTCAAAAACTGTGATAGATAATTTAACATAATTTAGGTTCTTTAAATTCAGAATTGGAAGGCCAATCAAACCAGGTAAAAAAAAAATTCTATTCTCTATTTAAAATAAGAAAGTTCGTACCGACTTTTGGCACACCCTGAATAGTTGGCGCACTGAAAATATTTTTTGTGCAGCCGTACGTGAAATGAGTATTTCGCGTTCTCAAAACAGTCCGATAAATTCAATTTCACGGATATTACCCTTAGTAACGGCCGAAAAACTAAAAGTCACTTTCATAATAATTGACGTTTAAGTCACTTCAAAATTGACATTTCTAAAATATGACAAACAAAAATTGTTATATTTTATTAAACAGAATTAGTACATAATTATTTCCAAATTCACAATAAATACATAAATTTTTTAGGATAAATATTAACATTAATTGTACAATTTGTAGGAGTACAAGAAATTGAAATCTCATTATCGCTCTCAGACATTTTTACGATTATTCGAGAACTGTCATTTATACATTCAAAATATACCGTTTCCATAGAAACGCTCTGACACTAAGGTCACCAGGTTTATTTAGCAAATTATAGCATACAGTGGAGTCATTTTCACCATCTATACTAACTGTAATTTACGGTTGCACAAAAAATAGTGTTTATACCATGGTCGCGAAATTTTTTAGCGCCCTCGAGATTATCTTGCCTCGGCCGCAAGCGGCCTCGGCGATAATTTTTCTCTTGGTACGTAAAAAGAAATTTCGCGTCCTTGGTATAAAAATAACTATTACGTTTAACGGGTATGATCGATTATGGGTGCGTACAAAATTTTAAGTTTCTAATCCAACTGCAAGTTCAAAAACTTCTAATGCACGTCCCAGACTAATCACAGGTAATATTCTCAATATCTTCTGATTGACCGTGAAATGTGTATAAAGTGTTCTTTATTCTCATGTCGAGTATAGGAAAGGATTATCGTACAATAATTTTGTAGTTACCCACACATATGCCACGTTCATCAAGTATTACAGCGACTCCATCTCATTAGTAATGTTTTTGAAGACAGACATATTCTCAGGCGAATGTACTAGAAACCCAGATGTCTGCTCGAGGCTGCTGTGACGAATAACCACCATATTTCATAAGCGTTTGAAAGTAAAACTGTCGTAAAACATTCTAAATAAGGGAATAAGAAACAATGTGTCAAGACAGACTTGAAATGTAATATGAATTTTTTATATTTTTGGAATTTCCTCATATTAGCAGATATGATCCATGTGAGCCCTAGTAATAAATCGGCTTATCTAAATTTACTATAAGAAATAAAACAAATAATTCCTCAAATTAATTACACAGCCACACAAAAAAAATAAAGTGTCTTGACCCCAGAGACTGACTAGGTAGACTTTATGTTTTTCGGGTCGCTGAATCCGAATCCGGGGTCGATTTGATCCCATGTCATCAGGTTTAAGGTCATTTGAAGGTCAAATTGAGATAGGACCGTGAAAAATTCCGCAAAAAATTTATGTTTATGTTTTTGAGGTTGCTGAATCCGAATCCGGGGTTTACTTGATACCATCATGTCAGAATCAAGGTCAAATGAAAGTTAAACACATGAAATTCAATAATACAATCTTTTTTGACCCCGGATTCTGAAAAAGCAGAAAATTTTACGTCCAAATACATCCTGAACCGATTTCTTAGGTCATTTGTTGGTTATCAAGCGGTCAAATGCTTATTTTCCATTTCTTAGCTGATATATCGATTGTAAATCGAAAACTTGCGTCTATGACTAGTGACCTTCAAGTTTTTGCGGTCGCTTATCACGATCCCGGTATCCATTTGATACCATGACGTATAAACCAAGGTCAATCGAAGGTCAAACGCCATAATTCGAATGATATAAATTTTTTAACCTCGTATTCTCATAGAACAAAAAATCTTACGTCCAAATACGTCTTGATCTGAGTCGAGCCGAACTTTGAGTTTCATATGGAGGTATTAAACTATTTTGAGATGTTTTAAACTACATTTTTAAGTCCAAAGACCTAAATCCAAATCTGCAAAATTCAATAGCCTCAAAATTCAATAACCCAATAACCTAATAGCTCTAAAAACTTGATCCCGTAGCTATAAAATGGGGATTACAGACGATGAAAGCTGATGAATCCGTTTACTCGAATGACCACATTGTTCAATAATCCCATAACCGAGTAACCCCATAATTTTATTACTTAGTCACTCATAGCAAAAATTCTGTTCTTTATAATTAAAGTTGTTGAGTTTCACAACTCCAAACCATGCCACTGTAATTATGGAACTCATTTTCTCGCTCTGTAACTTATCATGAAATTTCCTTGCATGGAACAACCTTTACACCCAAATCAGCATAGCACTTGTATCTGCATCCAGGGCACCTCCTCGCGGTGACGGCGGGCAACGGAGTAAGCCCGTTATAATGTACAAAATCCGTTCACGCAACCTTCTCGTGGTGTACATCGGGTAATGCTAATGCTGACGGTTTCACAATTCAGTTGAAAGATTCAAAAGAAATCTGTATTTGACCTGCAGATGATCTTTCAGGGTCCAAAAAATGATATCATTCGAATTATAGCGTTTGACCTCAGTTTATACATCATGGTATCAAATGGATACCGGGATCGTGATAAGCGACCACAAAAACTTAAAGGTCACTAGTCATAGACGCAAGTTTTCGATTTACGATCGATATATCAGCTAAGAAATGGAAAATAAGCATTTGACCGCTTGATAACCAACAAATGACCTAAGAAATCGGTTCCATAAACCGTTCAGGATGTATTTGGACGTAAAATTTTCTGCTTTTTCAGAATCCGGGGTCAAAAAAGATTGTATTATTGAATTTCATGTGTTTGACCTTCATTTGACCTTGATTCTGACATGATGGTATCAAATAAACCCCGGATTCGGATTCAGCAACCTCAAAAACATACACATACATTTTTTACGAAATTTTTCACGGTCATATCTCAATTTGACCTTTAAATGACCTTAAAGCTGATGACATGGGCTCAAATAACCCCGGATTCGGTTTCAGCAACCTCAAAAACATAAAAGTAATTTTTTTACGGAATTTTTCACGGTCATATCTCAATTTGACCTTCAAATGACCTTACATGGGATCAAATGGACCCCGGATTCGGATTCAGCGACCCGAAAAACATAAAGTCTACCTAGTCAGTCTCTGGGGTCAAGACACTTTATTTTTTTTGTGTGGCTGTGTAATTAAATAACATGATATTCTTACTCTCGTTCAGTAGACCAATTTTCAAAAAAGAATGAGACTCTTAAATATTGTTTGTTTCTGTGTGGAAAACTATATTATTTGATGAAGAGGCTTAGAAGACTAATGTACAAGTTTTATCAACTACGAGACATCTTAAATAGCTGAATCCATACTAAGGCACTGCATTATAATCTGGGGTGGATTATATGAAAATAAATTGAAAAATTTGCAAGTAATGCAGAACACGTTGTTAAAAATTTTATTTATAAAAGACAAGCAATAGAGCATCAGAAATTCTTTACACCGAACCAAATAAATTTAATATAAGGAAATTATATACATACCACACTATGCATGGATGCACAGATCACAAGCAGACCTTGCTAATCATGACTATCAAACAAGGAATCAAGCTAAAATGTCCGTTTAGATACCACTTTCTAGAAAATGTCATACCCAAAGATTTATATTTTATTTAGGGGCCAAAGCTATATAATTTATTACCAGTAACAATAAAAAATGTTAAAAGTACATATATATTTTTAAAAAATCTAAAAAGTTTATAAATGAAAATTATGTTATCATACAAAACATATTTAAAAACTAAACATTACATTGAATTCACTTATTTATCAATCTACTATTAACACAAACCAGAAAGCAGACCTGTATAAATATACATCTCTTTCCTCCTCCTCATTTGTCCTCAATAATTTTTCAATACATTTTGCATATTTTTATTAATTTATAAATTTATAACATTTTCATATGAAGAATCCATCAATTTTCTTTTTTTACAATTAATAACCATGAATATGGTATAAGCGCACTTACAACACAAGTTACATGTGTAACTTAGGTAAGTTGCTTAAACCACTTTTTATACTTAACGGAATGTAGTTATTTTTAATTATAAACATCATTGTTATCTTCTACCTAATAAAATTGAATTGAAATTGAAAAAATAAATACTTGTTCTCGAAACTGACTTTTTATTAGTAGGTATGCTTTTAGAGGGCAGAATATTTACTAGTGAAATATTTTTGTTGAACTCCTCTATACGTTCCCTTAAATACATAAGGAATAAAAATATCAGACTGCAACCAACAGCTATTCTCCGGACTAATGCCCCACCGAGCACTGAATTACAAATTACAAGCCTGGCCGCGTTAAGTGCAATAACTGTGTATTGACTCAAAATGTTAAAGTTTCGATTGCATGAGACACCAGCTGAAAAACTTATTCCTAATCAAAGGAGCTCTCGTGCCGGCCACTCCACACCACTTGCAGACTTCAGTTCGAGATATTGGCTCTCGTCATTGCAAGGTAGGTCTAAGATGGCTGGAACGAGGCACTTATTCACTCCTAGTACATGACGAGATGGTACATGAGATGGTACATGACTAATGCCATGGTACATGATGGTACATGACTAATTCCGGACTAATGCCCCGCCGAGCGCTGAATTACAAATTACAAGCCTGGTCGCGTTAAGTGCAATAACTGTGTATGGACACAAAATGTTAAAGTTTTGATTGAATGAGACACCAGCTGAAAGACTTATTCCTAATCAAAGGAGCTCTCGTGCCAGCCACTCCACTCCACTTGCAGACTTCAGTTTCGAGCTATTGGCTCTCGTCATTGCAAGGTAGGTCTAAGATGGCTGGAACGAGGCACTTGTTCACTCTTGGTACATGACGAGATTTATAAAACCACGACATGCAACAAAAATGGCAGACTCCATCTAGCGGCTGATGTCCATTACAATCGAAACAGCAGTAGCCTTGACATGGGCACAGTTAGCAGGTATGCTTTTAGAAGGCAGAATATTTTCTAGTGAAATATTTTTGTCGAACTGCTCTATACGTTTCCTTAAATATATAAGGAATAAAAAAACCAGACTGCAACCAACAGTCTCCGGACTAATGCCCCGCTGAGCGCTGAATTACAAATTACAAGCCTGGCCGTGTTGAGTACAATAAATGTGTATTAACACAAAACGCTAAAGTTTAGATTGCATCAGAGGCACTCCTTTGATTAGGAATAAGTCTTTCAGCTGGTGTCTCATGCAATCGAAACTTCAGCGTTTTGTGTCAATACACTGTTATTGTACTTAACGCGGCCAGGCTTGTAATTTGTAAGCGCTCGGCGGGGAATTAGTCCAAAGAACAGCTGTTGGTTGCAGTCTGTTTTTTTTTATTCCTTATATATTTAAGGAAACGTATAGAGGTATAGAGGAGTTCGACAAAAATATTTTACTAGTAAATATTCTGTCCTCTAAAAGCATACCTACTAAATGTCAGAGCTACTGCTGTTTCGATTGTAATGGACATCAGCCGCTAGATGGAACCTGCCATTTTTGTTGCATGTCTTGGATTTATAAATCTCGTCATGTACCAAGAGTGAACAAATACTTCGTGCCAGCCATCTCAGACCTACCTTGCACTGACGAGAGCCAATAACTCGAAACTGCCGTCCGTAAGTGGTGTGGAGTGGCTGGCACGAGAGCTCCTTTGAATAGGAATAAGTCTTTCAGCTGGTGTCTGATGCAATCGAAACTTTAGCGTTTTGTGTCAATACACAGTTATTGCACTTAATGCGGCCAGGCTTGTAATTTACTTTTAAGAACCATCTGTCAAAAATTATAATTATACTGACATACGCAACATTGATTTTTCTATATAAAATTGACAATATATTCACAAAATTCCCCCACCTTTGCAATATTTTAAACTGCAAACAAATTCTTAACCTAAAAACGAACTGGTGTTTTCACTGTACGTCCACTTCGAGTTTTGTAAACATTATTCACCATTGGTATTGACAGTATATTTTTCCTGCACATGTTTTCTCATTTGAATTGCTTGCTGTATTTTTGTGTCGTGACATGATGAAATCTCTAATGGAAACATGCGTTGAAATGGTCGAACTCACGAGACGTTGCTTTAACTCGAACAACTCTTCATACATTGTCTCTTTCTAAAATTTTACCCATTGGCCAATTTATGTTTTTTTTTTATCTAACTCCCACCAATAACTATATCACCAGGTTTAAGTTCAGTCACTTTTATATGAGCATAGTGAACCAGCTCTGCAGGGTATTCCTTTCTAACTCAAATTTCCTTTAGAAATAAATGACCTGCCAAATCAATGCCTGTAGTCTCGAAAGGCGCAGGGTCTCGTATTCGATTTCTTGGACGTGCTGCAAAAGGTGTCTCAACACATTTTTTTATCACGTATACATGTCACACATTTTGACAGTACTCTTTTCGCAAACCTTTTGCATTTAATAGCCAGTACCATTCTCCTAGTAATGCGTGTACTCCTATATGTCCTAAAAGTCTGTGTTTTCTTTAGTCAATTTAAAAATTAGATTATGATTTTTGTCAGCAATAAAACAGGGTATTTAAAATCATTTGCATCATCTCCTAATATTATTTGAATTTTATCCTAAATAGACCACTCTCATCTTCAAAAATTTGCAGATTTCTAATTGATTTAAAATTAATTTCAAAAAAACTATCTACTTAGATTAACTATAAACGTTTACCTTCAGCTTCCTCTACTTTATCATAAGATAATTCGCCATCAACCGTACCTTTTTTATTCCTTAATTTTTTATTGAAACGTAAAATCCAACCAATCATCCTTATAATTTTTTAGTAATGCGAAAAATAACTAAATTCTTGAGATATTGAGATAACTTATTTTCAAATGTTAAGCAGGAACAACATTTTAGTTTTGCTCAATTTTAACTTCTTCAGTTGAACAAATAATTTCTGAGAATGGGCAATCTTTCCAGCGACATTCAAATTCTCTGGGCCGTAATACCAATCGCTGGGCTCAGTATATTTACAAATTTCTTTAACCCTATTTGCTCCAAGATTCTTTTGTCTTAATCCATGTCAATGCAACCATTGATTGCAAATATTAATATTGCCAATATTAAGTTTTAATGTTTCGGGTTCATCTGAATGTCTTACCATCCGACTTAATATTTCTATTACTGCTGCCAACAATTCTAGCCATGGTAATGTCATCTTTTTTAAAGGAGCAATTACTGACAGCTTGAATTAATTAAACTGAAATGATTTCATCAACTTTCGCCTTTAAGAAAACACATGCAGCGTAGGATACTTTACTGACATTACAAAATATATGCAAAGTAAATATCTACGATTTATTTAACGATAATTGACTTAATCTTCTACGTACCACGTAAAAACTCAAAATATTTATCTGTTTTAACCACTTTTCAAAACGTTTCATTTCATTTAACTTTGTATTCCAACAAATTTTTAACCTCCTGATTTCCTGGAGTAAAAGTTTTGAAATCAATGTTACTGGACATGTAAAACTAATAGAATCAAAAACTCTTTGTGCTGCTGACAGTAAACCTCCTTTCGTGGAGTAAATCTCATCTAAGCTAGTTATTGCTTTCAAATCACAACATAGCAGGTTTTGTTTGTTCGCATCCTGAGTCCCCTGTCTTTGTTGCCTAATACATAGTTTACAAGTGTGAGGGAAAGATAGAACCCTCCGCCATTGTTCGAGCTCACTCTAGTATGTATAGAGTTCACCGCCGTCGCAGTACAATGTCAACTGTCAGTGCGTGTGCACGCGTGTGTGTGTGTGTGTGTGTGTGTGTGTGTGTGTGTGTGTGTGTGTGTGCGTGCATGCGTCCGTGTGTGTGCGTGCATGCGTGCGTGTGTGTGTGTGTAGTAGTGTACTGTTTAAGGTGGTCTGTTCGTGTTGTAAACAAACATCACAACAAAGGGTCAAATGGATAATAAACAGAGAAAGAAAAGAATGAAAGGAGATGCCGAGAAAAACGTAGCTAAAATAAAACGTCGGATGATGGAAGACGGAAAAAAAATCCTAATCATTATAGTCGGGGAAGCCCTCCCTAGCTGTACGTGCACCCCCGCCCGATCCTTGGGGACAATGTTTTTCATAAAGATTAAAGCCTAAGGAACAATTTGAGAAAAAAGAAACTGGCTGTACTTTCAAAATGGCGGCCATATGTTAAAAAAAACTGTTGCCAATGTTGTTTTTGTCATTTAACACAAAAACTAAAAAAGATGGACAAAAACTTTTTTCACAAAAAAACAACGTACAGTTTTGTACCTATACAATTTTTTGATAGGAGTTACCATTTTCCAGATAAATGAGTCCAAAATTAAGAGAACATGGAAATTCATATATCGGTAAAGCACTTAGAGGAAATAACTGTGACAATTATTGTAAGGCGTATAATATAACTCTATATTATTAACATAAAAATAAAATAAAATAAACTGAAAAAAAATTAATAATAATAATAATATTATAATTTGCAGACATTTATCTCGAAAACGGTAACAGTGGTATCTGCAAAACGGTAACTCCTATTCAAATATTGTATAAGAACAAAATTGTAGAAAATTTTATCCACTTTGTTTTTTGTGCAGAAAGTTTTTCTACATCTTTTTTAGTTTTTGTGTTAAATGACAAAAACAATATTTGCATTTTTTGTTAAACGGACGCCATTTTGAAAGTACAACCAGTTTTTTCTTTTTTTAGGACATGTCTTAAATTGTTCCTTAGGCCTTAATCTTTATAAAAAACTTTGTCCGCAAGGATCGGGGGGGTGCACGGACAGTTAGGGTGGACTTTCGTAGTGTTACGTTTTGTGTTGAATTTTATATTTTATTTTAAGAGATGAATCATTTATCTGGAAAATGGTAACTCCTATGCAAATATTGTATAGGAACAAAATTGTACAAAATTTTATGCACTTTATTTTTTGTGCAGAAAATTTTTTTCCATCTTTTTTAGTTTTTGTGTTAAATGACAAAGACAATATTTGCAAATTTTTTTTTAATGGACGCCATTTTGAAAGTGCAGTCATTTTTTTTTAGGACATGACTTAAATTGTTCCTTGGGCTTTAATCTTTATGAAAAACATTGTCCTAAAGGATCGGGGGGGGGATGCACGGGCACTTAGAGTGAGCTCCCGTAGTATTAGATTTGATAACATTAATTCTGTATCAAGTCAAGGTAACTCAGAAAGTGGGAGCAGCAGTGTAGAAAAAGAAAACTTGAACTTACCAAGTACAAATAGTCTAAGTGAAACTAGTGAATCTTCGGACAGTATGTGTAAAAAAATTAGTCCTATAATAACAAATAAATGTGACTCGGAAAGTGTTAGCACTGATATTAGCAGCAATGCACAGAACTTAATAAAATTGAACTTACGTAGTACAAGTACAATGTATTTGAATTTAGTTTTATTTTGAAGTTTTAATCAGAGATTGTTTTTCAGTTTATCGATTTTCTTTAAGAACCAAACTAAGTACCTACTTATGTGCAATATATTTTTAAGTTTATTGTTATTGTAAAGTATTAGTTTTTAGTTTTTTTTACTCCCTGTTGGTTTCAATAATATATCATGTATATTTCATGATTTTTTTTATCCCATTGTCCAATTTTGTCTTCTGCAGTGCGGCCGCTTGCGCATAAATTCCCGGGCCGGTATTCCTTACCCCATCCGTTCCTGGTAAAAACTCTACCCCTCTCCTCCTGGTTTCCCTTTGACGATCAAAAGTATTATCTGCAAAGCTATTTGTGGCATATATTGGATAGTACTATTGAAGCGTCTTTCGTAACTTATACGGATATTTTTACATTCAGCCTTATATTTCCTCTAGCCCAAATACAAATTTTAATACATATTTTACCCAACTTCAATACGTATCTAACAGAGGTGAAATATCAAATTAATTGTAGCCGAGACGAAGTTAGCTTTATTCCTCTAAGGGAATGGAGTTTAAAGAACAAGGAAATAATTCGGTAAGAAAACTGAAAAACAACATTTTTTTATATTGAGATGCTCGGCGTTTTTATCGATAACTTAGCGCCGGCTATAAATTCTTAAGTTAATCTGATACAGTTCATCAATACTTTTATTGCTAACACCGTTGTCAGCTGTCCCATGACATAATACAGTGTCATAAATAATACAATTTGATTTATGCAGCGAAACATTTCTTTATTCTGGCATCAATTTGGTTTGGGTACAGCCGAATAAGCATGAGAGGATTGTAGGCCAGTCGTCAAGTAGATTAACATCGTTTTAAATCGAGCAAAAGATTTTACTGTTGGAACCAGTTCATTATAGGCTTCTTTTAGACATACTAATTTTTCTCCCTCATCCACCCTCTGGAACACCCCCAATTTTCGGTCAATATAGCTTAAAAATCTTTTTTTTTGCCAATATCTCGGTTCTGAATGTTCCTACCAAAAAAAATTGGTTATCAAATTTAAAGATAAGTAAATTCTCCATCGAAATGGTTCAGACACATTTATACGTAGTATTAATCATCTTTTTGGAGTTACAGGGGGGTGGGGGGAATCAAACATCGTATCGCATCCGCGCTGTATATCGGCTGAAGCTATTATTGCATGTAAAATAGCAGTGCACTTCGTCGTCCATTTCTCTTTGTCCCCGTGCTTGTTTTTACACATAATTGTTTGCATAAGAACATTAAGACTGTCCGGTATGTCTTTCTCAACGTTTTATAGGAAAGCATCTGATGCGGAGTAACTTTTTATTTCATATACATGGGATCTAATATCTTGTAATGTTATTGCTCCAGTCGGAATCGTTCTTCTTCCACGTTTTTTTCGCGATTCTCGTACCAATTCGCTGTTAAAATCTTAAAAATGGTATCCCGAAAACTAATGATAGGATCGTTACTATGCTTGTTAGAAATTATAATATCCAGCGCCTTATTTGCTTTCTAGTTTATTGCTGACAGTTCTGTACGGACTAATGTAATCATTATTTCGCGAAGTATGTCTTTCAAGGAAAACTGACATATAAAACTGTCGATATACGTCGCGGATGCGATACAATGCTTGATTTCCCCCGCCTATAACTCCAAGAATACTATGTAAAAATGTGTCTGAACCATTTCGATAGAGAATTTACTTATCTCTAAATCTGATAACTATCTCTTTTTTGGTAGAACCGTTCAGAACCGAGTATTGACAAAAAAATTAATTTTAAGCGGTATTGCCCAAAAATTGGGGGTGTTCTAGGGGGCGGGAGAGAGGGAAACATTAGTATGTCTAAAAGAGGCCTATTATGAACTGGTTTCAACAGTAAAATGTTTGCCCGATTTAAAACTGTATTTACGCATCCTGAACTCCCTGACGACTGGCCTATTGTCCCCACTGGAAAGCCCTCTTATTATACTCTTCGCAAATACGAAAACGAAGAGTATATTGCATTTGATCGCTAAAACCGTAAATATCGCTCGCAGACAAAAAATTTCATATCATTGTGTTGGTGAACGAATTCTGAACAACTTTCAAAATATCCGTCTGTCCGTCTGTCTGTCCGTCTGTCCGTCTGTCTGTCCGTCTGTCCGTCTGTCTGTCCGTCTGTCCGTCCGTCACGTTTCTTGTAAGCACGATAACTCAAGAAAGAAAATTCTGATTTTACTGAAATTTGTACAGTAAATTAGTATTAGCTAGAGGAAGAACTCTATTGTTTTTGATCGGTAAATAAAAATGTTATTAATGATTTAAATTTGAAAAAAAAATTTTTTGATTTTTATGTTTTTGTAATTGAATAGAAATCTGGTGATATGATATTTCATTTTAATATCTAAATATTTATATATTTTACAAATATACATTTCATAACGTAATACACGATTGTGAAAATATGATTTTAGCTCGTGCCTTATAATGTAAAAATTTACATTTTTTTACGTATAAGATGGTGGCGTAGTTCTTACGCTTTTGACTCGAAATCCAAGGGTCCCGGGTTCAAAACCCAAATGGAGTATGGTATAGTTTTTTTTATTTTTACTTTATTTTACACTGAGTGTTTACCAACTAAGTTCGTACTATAAAACTAAAAATGTCTAAAACTAACATTATTTACAAAAACTGCGAAAAGTATCCTATAGAATGTGTAACAATTATATAAAATGTTCAGTGAACAGGCGAAGAGTACGTTTTTAGCTTGTTTATTTTATTATTTTAAACAGACAGTCATTAATATAGTTATAAATGACCGTAATGATGAAGACTAACCAAACTGTGTTTTGCTTTCGAAAATAAAAATATTTTTTCAAAAATTGATGTTCATGAGTGTAATATAAATTCATTATTTTTTTTTCCAAAGTGTTATATCCCTTAGATTTTGATAAAGCTTAGATGATAATAGAGGACATCTGGAACCATTTATGGTAATTATTGGAAAATGGTCACTCAATAGGAACTCAATAAAAATAATCTTTAAATATTTTTTGTGCTTATTAGAATTATAATTCATTAGGGATGCACATAAAAAATACGTGCTATGTTCACTAGAATGTCCCATTTCATAGAGTTTTTGGTTTATAAGTGATTTAAGAAAAATACATTTTTGAAGTTTTGCTGAAATATCCCCAGAAAAAGTAAAAAATGTGCAATGAAAATTATATACAGTATGTCCCAGGATAGATGTACACTATTACACCTCTTGTAATGGACCAAAAATTTTGGAATTTTGGAATGGTATTTGGGGATTGAGTCCTGCTTGTTGTAAAACTAAAGTAAGTATACCAAAAATGACTTGATTTGGTGTTCTTCATTTCATAATTTTCTCAGATAAATCCGCATTCACAACCAATGGTGTTGTTTCATCTCAGAATTGTCGGTTTTGGGCTTCAGAAAATCCAAATTTTAGAATTCATTGCAGAAGACAATATTTTAAAAAAAGTGAATGTGTGGTGTGCCGTTTCTTATCACGTTGGAATTATTCGACCTTATTTCATTGAGGGAAGGTTAAACCAGCACACTTATTTACAGCTTCTTGAAAGATTTTCCGAAGAACATTTAAATATTTTAAGAGTTATGCTTTTAGTTCATTTTCAACATGATGGTTGCCCTGGTCACTCCACAGAAATGGTTAATCGGTGGTTGAATTTAAATTTTGGAGAAAATTGGATTGCCAAGAATGGACCGATCGAGTGGCCGGCGAGATCCCCAGACCTATCAATATTGGATTCCTTTTTATGGGGTCGCCTCAAGCTGTTGGTTTACGCTGAACCATTTCCTAACGATGTAGCAGTATTGAAGCAGAGAATTACAAATGCCGTAAACTCCATACCGCTAGATCATATTCGAAACAGTTTTAAGGACTTCAGGCGAAGGATCTAAATGTGGGTGGATGTGGGTGGTAGCTACGTCAAATAATAAAAAAATTGTAAACATTGTTTTGTATTGGTCAATAATTAATTTGTTTGTGAATCTGTTATGTTTTTGACATTTATTACTTGTTATAATTTTTAAACCTCATTAATCTTCTGTTAGTAATTATTTCTTGTTTTACAATTAGTTCGATTAACATTATACCTTCTTGCATCTCGTATATTCAATTTTTTATTTACCAATAGCCTACTTTTTGAGATGATTAACATTTGCTCCTACACAACTTTAAATGTGAATTCAACTCTTTTTTTTTTTTTTTTTTTTTTTTTTTTTTTTTTTTTTTTTTTTTTTTATGGCATTGGACATAATCCATTAGCCAGTTGCATATATTTAAAGCTAACCTAAACAACAATTCAACTCTTAATTCGCAAAAAATGGGAAGTTTCAAAAAAAAAATAATTTTATATTCCTGAAATTTGGTATAAAGGTATAAAATTGCATTCTAAATAACTTTTCTTAGTGGAATTTTTTCATATTCTGAAAAATAAAGGTACTTTATTAGTGGTGATTTTTACAACTTTGCTTATAAAACACCCTGTAGAACACCAAATCAAGTCATTTTTGGTGTATTTTAGTTTTACAACAAGCAGGACTCAATCCCCAAATACCATGCCAAAATTCCAAAATTTTTGTTACATCTATCCTGGCACACACTGTATATACTGTTTATTCATAGCCTTACCTACACGTTAATACTGGGTGCAACAGGGTTAGTCTATTAAATGTTTTAGAAAAACTACAAATAATTTAAAGCTGAAAATGTAGAGGGAGGGGTTTTCAGGGGTGCACTATTTAATGAAAATAACGTCACGTATGTGACACCTCCGCGGTTATACAGGAAGTTCACATCAACTTCCTTATTTTAAATGGCATTCTCTATATTTTATATCGGATTCGAATTCTATTCATTATTTTAATGTAACTTTCAATATCATTCCCTATTTAAAAAATCAATAGTTTTTGAGATATTTCAATTTTAATGAAATCTGATGCGAAAACCAACATTAATAACATTCGCTATGGTACATCGCAATAACCAATTTCTCTCCTATATGTCTATGAGAGATGGAGCTTATGTGGGCTCAAGCTACAAATGCCCCAAAATATACAGGGTGTCTAGAAAATATGGTGCAACTTCGACAAATTCGAACTTCATTAAATCGCTTATTTCAAATTAGGGATTGCAATACCGGTTAACCGGTTAACCGGTCATCAGGACAAAAAACACATGATGATAATTACCGGTTATTTTAAATTTTTTACCGGTTATTTCGGTAAATTCTGAACTTACAATATGTCACGTATGCAACGTTTTTATTTATGTCAGTGACTAGTATTCACTAAATACAGAGTGACTGTCCCAACACTGAGCACTTTTAACAATAAATAAATCTAATATATAAAAATCTCGTGTCACAGTGTTTGTTATCGAACTCCTCCGAAACGGCTTGACCGATTTTTATGAAATTTTTGGTGTATATTTGGTAGGTCTGAGAATAGATCGTAGGCTATTTTTTATACCCCCAGGTGATAAGGGTGGCCCTATCCAGAAATTTTATTTTTATTTTTTGGACAAAAATTTATAACTTATATGGCAAAACAACGTTTGCCGGATCAGCTAGTAATATTATAAAAAGTAAAATCCAAACACCAAGCCCTAAGAAATACAAGAGAGACATTGACAATATCTTGCCGCAAATATCCGTGAAATACATTTAGAAGTTATTACCAATTTCTTTTCTATTAACTTATCGACCCACCAATATCGATTGAGGAAGGGCATCTTTAGCTGGTGGTATTCTGTGCACAAATATTAGATGACTAACAGATATAACTTTGAAAACTAACCCTTTTAACGGGTTATTTTTAAAAATATTGTATATTTAGATTAGGTATTCAGTAAATGCCCTATTTGAGTTTATGTTTATAATTTTTGTTATTTAAGTTGATATTTTTGTTATTTACCGAATAATTATTTATTTAAAGGACCGCGCACCAAATGCATGGGTAATTTGTTGACGACGAAATCGTTGCAAATTCAAGGCATAGAATCCTTAGGTCATTCTCAATGAAAACTTTTATGGATAAAGTTCGAAAATGTCTTTATTTTAAAAATTCAGCAGCTCCAAAATTCGAAATTTTAAAAACGCGATTCTACGTATTTTTTATCGAAACGGTAAATACTTTTAATATTTAATTTGCTTTAAGAATATAATACTGATGTACAGTGTAACGTAGGAAAATACATTATTCTGATATTTATTAAACAAATAAAAGATTCTTAAGCAAATAAGAAGAATCCTATTTTTATTCCAATGGAAATCAGCAAAATAAACAAAATACAAACGAGATCGTATGATCCGTTTTCCTGATAATATATATTTATAAAAATTACTAAAAATTATAAGAGCCCTTTTTATAAGAGTATTAATAATGTTTTTTCCTGTATTGCACTGAATATCAGTAACTATTTTATTCTTAATGCACACTAAATGATAAAAGTAAAAGTAAGCTTTTGCAAACTAATAACTTTTGCGCCTATTGTATCCTACTGGTATATAAAGAAGGGTAAAAGTAATTATATATTGATTTACATAAGTATACAATTTATTATTCATGTAACTGCTTCATATAAATCAATACATAAGCCCGTTTCGATAAAAAATACATAAAATCGCGTTTTTAAAATTTTGAATTTTAGAGCTTCGACCTGCTGTATTTTTAAAATAAAGACATTTTGTAACTTTATCCATAACAGTTTTCATTGAGAATGACCTAAGGATTTTATGCCTTGAATTTGCAACGATTCTGTCGACAACAAATTACCCATGCATTTGGTGCGGGGTCCTTTATTTCATTTATATTTTTTTCTTTTAATAAAAAACCTTTTGTTTGTTCATTATATTAAATATACGTATATAAAAATATTTTTGTAAATTTAGATAATTTTGTACATGGAAAAAGACAATTGCCATTTTCGCCACCCTAATCATTCATTTGAAAAATTACCGGTAAATACCGGTTAACCGGTTATTATACTCTTCGCAAAAACGAAGAGTATATTGTATTTGATCGGCACATTTCTAAATCAGTAAATATCGCTCGTATAGAAAAAATTTTCATACCATTATGTTAGTGAACGAATTCTGAACAACTTTCAAAATGTCCGTCTGTCCGTCTGTCCGTCTGTCCGTCTGTCCGTCCGTCACGTTTCTTGTAAGCAGGATAACTCAAGAAAGAAAAATCCGATTGTACTGAAATTTGGACAGTAAGTTAGTGTTGGCTTTTGAACAAAATCGATCAGTAAATAAAAATGTTTTTAATGATTTAAATTTGAAAAAAAAATTTCTTGATTTTTATATTTTTGTAATTGAATAGAAATCTGGTGAAATGATATTTCATTTTAATAGTTAAATATTTATATATTTTACAAATATACATTTCATAATGTAATATACAACCGTGGAAATATGATTTTAGCTCCTGTTATAATGTAAAAATTTACATTTTTTTACGTGTTAGGTGGTGGTGTAGTTCTTACGCTTTTGACTCGGAATCCAAGGGTCCTGGGTTCGAAACCCAAATGGGGTATGGTATAGTTTTCTTTTTATTCTTACTTTTACCAACTAAGTTCATACTATAAAATTAATGTCTAAAACTAACATTATTTACAGAAAACTGCGAAGAGTGTCCTATAGAATGTGTAACAATTATATAAAAAGTTCAGTGAACAGGCGAAGAGTACGTTTTTAGCTTGTTTACATTTTTATTTACCGATTTACAGATTATTAAAACTTCCGGTAAATTGCAATCCCTGTTTCAAATGGAACATACTATATTTTATAAGCCTATATACTTCCCTCTTTTATTACCTTTCAACCTATATGTACATTCCCTATAGCTAAAATGTACCGTTATTGGGTTATTTAAAGTTATTTAGAGAAATGGTTAAATTAACAAAAATATCGCCAATGGTGTGCCATGAGAATACAGTAATTTACAATAATTTTGTAAAAGAGTCACAGTAGGTTCATGAAAGTCTTTCAAAGTTCGTCAGGGATCGTAAAAAGTTTTGTACTCTCTCTCTGGAATAAAAATTATGTGCAGAAAATACATGTATAATATCAAATCATTTCCTGCTGGAAGGAGATGATTCTATAATCTCGAGCTCTTGACGCATTTCATTGCAAGTTACAGGAAAATAATTAAATATAAAGTAATAATTGATAATCAGAAAGTCGTAGCTCTGGGGGGGGGGGGAGGCAATAACCCTCCTGTCTACCTCACTGAACGTCATCTTAAACAGTTTTTGGACAGTTCTTCTCAATTTCAGATAATTTGTGTTGTTCTTGTTCTTGTGTTACTGTATTTGGTGCTTTCTTTCTCTGGACAGGCGGACATGGCGAAGAGAGGTAAAGGTGTACGGATGGCGGTCCCTGTTCCCCTTGAAACTGTACCCGTCAATAATAATTAGTCAAAGTGTGTCATATGTCAGTCCGGTAATACAACTGACCTTAGATGCCCTGCAACAAAACCTGTAGTGTAACAGAGAAATTATATAAAACACTTGATGAAAATTAGAAAAGTCTTAAACCTGTCAACCATAGGTTGCCTTCTGGTTACCTTGTTCCGCACCTGGACGTCGGGAGTGGCATTTACGAAAGATTCAAGAATTCAAAGGCTAAGTTCCACAAAGTATGTGCAAATCCATACATCATGCCATCCCGATTTATGAAACTAATTGAAGATGAAAATAAAGCTTTTAACAGTCCCCAAGCTACGAGTTCATCAACGGAAGTTGAGTCTTTAGCTATTACTGTTTCTGACCCGCGCTTAACGAGATCAAGGGCCCCAAAAGTAAATTTGCAAGATGACTTATGTTACCTGTGTAACGAACATGGTGGCAGCAGCAACAAAAGTTTGAGACACTACGCCACATACGAACATTTAAAGCATGTCAAACACTGCGCTACATTATTGAGTGATACATTATTATTGAATGATACTCTTTTGTTAGCAACTTTTCAAACTATTAGCAATGGAGGCAAAGTACCATCTAATTTGTCTCGTCCGCCTGTATAACTGGTGCAGAAGAGCCGAGACGACGAAGTCCGGTGAAGAAGGTGAGAGTGCTGTCATGTGTGAAGGAATAGCATTCGTCGAACTCATGCTGTACATACAGCAGAAACTTGAGAGACTCTCGGGGTGAATGTATCACTTATGTCTTACCCAACTTCATGATGTGTCACATTCCTCCCTTACCCTTCCACACACAACTAAGTTCACTAGGTTCTCGCTCATTTCCCGCAACTAACCGCGACTTTGGAAGGTAATTTTTTCTATAAATTAGGCATTATTTTTATCGGCATTGCAACATTTTGTTTGCAGGGAGGGAGTACCATCTTGCGGCACGACAACATTCTCAGCATACTTGATTATGAACAGGACCAGGATGATGGTGTATGGGCGTTTCATCGTTTTATACAAGAGTTGCTTTCAGCGGGTCGTTTGAAAATGACTGTGAAGACAGCTGCATTCCCCCTTCTCTTCTTGCTGCGGTAAACACAATACTTTATGGAAAGGTTGTTTCTGATAAATCCGGAGCAACCAATTATCTATGAAACTTTTGTTTGACCGCATTTTTGATCTAATCAGCGACCTCCCTTTACTCGGAAATGATACCCCAGATGACCTACTTGTGTTCAAAAACGTTTGACTTCTTCTAAAATTAGTGTTTAAAAACTGTTTAAAAAATTTTAAAAACTGTTCAAAATGACGACCAAACTATTTTTTGACACTGGATTCATTATTAACATGTCAAAATCACACGGAAACGACTTCAAGATCTATTTAAGAATAAATGTTTAGAAAATTTTGGGTAGTTCTGAATGACCCATAGGGGGTGAATGAATCCAAAATCTTGAATATCTTGCGGACCAAATCAATTAGTTGGGTCTCTCGAGCCGTGCTGAAGAACAAATTTGCATCACAAAATGCCACATTTTTTCACGTACCGCACCCAGTATAACTAATAAACTTTTAATTCATATGGGCTTTATTTTATTTATTCTATTCTGAAAGTATAAGGATTCTAACATATCCAACAATTCAGTATGGTACCACCTTGGTACGCGCTGAGACTTCGAGAATAGTTGCGTACAGTTTTCCACAACCGATTGGTAGAAAACAGATTATGAGTGGTTTGCTTGTTCACTTGATGTCACTTCCCTCGATTATTTTATAGGGTTACCTAAAAAGTAAGGTTTAGAAAAACAGATCCAATGATTTAGATAATTTAATATTTTCAAATACATTTGGCATGGAGTTGATGCTAATGGTAAGAATAACATGTTTCAAGTGAAAAATATAGAGAAATAAATCCTGAAAACTAAATAATTTCATACATTTTCGTCACCTTTCAGAATTGTTTATATCCCATCAAATACATGTAATCCAGGCGTTTTAGTTGTAAAATTGACCTCTGTGCTAAATTCGTGCCCTACGAAATTTTTTTCTTAATTATGTTTATTTGGACGTCTTGAATAACACTTGGTAGTTACGCCACGAAACACCTGGAGGATTTCGTTAAAACCGCGTCGGAAGGTCGCGAAAACCGCGAATTCGCGATTAACTCAGTTTTTATGGCCCAAACGGGAACAAAACCTATTATAAAAGTTGTACATCTGTAAATTCTCTACGATAAAGGTCCTGTACATTTTTTCCGTATGCCTAACCGTTTTGGAGATACGACGCGGACTAAGTGAAAAATGCAATTAGTTCCACCAAACCTCTTTCGCACCACATATTTCGCAATTATCTTGCTTTCTAGTTTCAGAATGAAAATTAAATATTATCAGTTCAAACCTGGTTGGGAAAAGACATTGATCCTAAGCAGTGGGGCTGGATTAGGAAGAATGATATTTTGCAGCCAGTACCAATGTAGTTACCACCAGCACCAGACATATTGTTAAATTCAATTTTTCGCAACTATACGAAGGAAAATGTAGCTGTAGGATAGTAGGACTAAATTGTTCAACAGCTTTGGCCATTACCACGGTCACTTCTGCTTGAATACCGCACCTATAATTGCTATGAATGACGAAATGGGCGACGTAGAATTTTATCAGAATGAAAGTAATGACAACGATTTGTCATTGGATGATAACGTTTTAGATACGGAAGGAGTCGGAAATATTGACTAATTTAAGATCCGGCATGGATTAGGCCTCCTGGGGAACCATGTAAAAGAAAGTGCGCCAAGCATTATTCATATAGGGTGGTGCGGAAACGAATGCAGTTTTTGACTTATTCACTATAAGTAAATGTAAATAAAATCTATAAGACATTCTGGTAGAGAATAAAGATCACCGAGCTCTATAGCAGCAATATCTAATTTTCATTCTGAGACATAGAAAGCAAGATAATTGCGAAATATGTGGTGCGAAAGAGGTTTGGCGGAACTAATTACATTTTTCACTTAAAGTAAAAAAATTTTTTTCGTAGGGCATGATTTTGGCAGCAAAAGTCTAATTCGCCTGGAATAATGGTTGTCCAAGTCTAAGTAACTAACATTTTTTCTTTAAACGTGCATTGAAAAAACTTCCACATCACAAATAGCTAAGATTTTTGTAGAAATACTTAGATTCGTTTATATAAAATATAAGAAATGTATATCACTTAACTTTTGAACATGTACTTCATGTTTTCAATATTCTAAAGCATTTTTAGGTTTTGGATTTTATCGCTTGCTTACACTACTACACTTCTGAATTTTCAAATTTGAGATTCAGATTCACATATTGGCATAATATAAGTGCATTCTTTCATCTTAGGTTTTGGATTTTATCGCTTGCTTACAGTACTACACTTCTGAATTTTCAAATTTGAGATTCAGATTCACATATTGGCATAATATAAGTGCATTCTTTCATCTTCCGATCAATACATCGAGTGAGGATCCTCATTGTGCCATTTTGCCGTACCAAGCAAATATTTAATTAATTTAAATTTGAGCACAAAACTATTTTTATGTAGATTTGCAGTTGATCCGAAAAATCGAAAAAATGCAGTTAGCGCTGATTGGATCGAATAACTTTATTACCAAGCTGGGATAGAAGTTGTAAGATGATTTTGAATTTGGTGTGAAAATTTTAATACTTGAAAAAAAAAATTTAAGGCATTTCTTGTTTCTGGAATGTAAAAGCTTTTTTAAAACGTCAAAAAATAGTTTGGGAAAGGTGTAAAAAATTCGTTTATTCGATATTTCACTTAGTCCAAAAGATGAAAGCTGTTGAAAAAGAGTTAAAATCATTAAATGCCGAAAATCGAAAAAAATGCAGTTAGCCATGATTTTATCGCATAACTCCATTAACAAGGTGCGGTCGCATTTGGATGAATTTGATGTGGAAAAAAATTATGACGGCCGTTTTCAATTTTTGGAATGGAAAACAATGCTTATTTGTTTTTTGAAAACGTCAAAATATAGCTTAAAAAAGGCGTAAAAAAATATGATCCTTGCTTTTTTTCGTACCTCAATTAGTTCAAAAGATATAGGCTGTAGAACGATAAATTAATCACCCTGTATGTATGTACACTTCTGTGCATTAAAATCCCGTACACCTATCTTTCGCTATATTAAATCATTCTTTATTTATTTGTCAGTGTCAGTGTCATATTTTCGCAATCCCAAAATTAACTAAACATGAAAAAATTTTAATTCTTTCTAAAATTGAAGAGAGAGCAGTTGCTAACAATTATCAATTCAATAAAAGTAGTTAAGTAGTGTCGATTCTAATTCACTTCAAGCCAATTTCCCATAAGAGATAACATGGGGCGTGTCGCGGAAAAATCGAAATTTTCAAATGGTTCCAGCCCCCCGGGAGGCCCCGCCTCTCATCGGTTCTAGAACCTATGACCTAGGACCTAATGGGAAGGGGAGTGGGGAGATGGGATCTTCTTATATGATAGCTCCTAAGACCTAATGGGAGGGGAGAGATGCGATCTTCTTATATGATAAGTCCTAAGACCTAATGGGAGGGGAGAGATGGGAGATTGAATATCTGAGCTTATATATTAGATTATAGCTAAAGATAAGAGATTATATCTACAAGGGTGTGGCTAAGAGTATATACAGGGTGTATCTAGTAATAAAAATAAGATGGCTACCTTTTATTGTTTATAGTTATTGACGAATAGTATTGCATGTTTACGTTAGAGGGCGTGGCTAAGAGTATACAGGGTGTATCTAGTAATAAAAATAAGATGGCTACCTTTTATTGTTTATAGTTATCTGCGGATAGCTTTGTATGTTTACGTTAGAGTGTTAGAGGTTAAGAAATGGTTGCAGACGTTCATCATTGAGATTAAAATGTATATGTATGTTTTAGACAAGTCTCGACAAGTGTTTATGTTTTACATAGGATAATAATAATAATATATTCATCTACTTCAATACGGAAGTATTAGATTTGAATGTAAATACTGCAGTCAAACGTAGAGAGGTTATCAGTTTTCGGGAATTTTTTAATATAAACAACGATTGATTAATTAATAAATTGATTCTCAGCAATATATGCTGCTTAATTACCTTAGATAATTGTTAATCGAAAGGAAGAACTGTACATGATTAAATATAATAAATAGTGTAAAAATACGATTGGTATTTTTTAATTCAATATATCAAAAATAGTAAGTGACAGACACTTATATAATTTAAGTAAAGAAATCAACAAACATACGCGGCTAAGAGTATACAAGGTGTATCTAGTAATAAAAATAAGATGATCACCGTTTATTGTTTATAGTTATTGAGGAATAGTATTGCATGTTTACGTTAAAGAGTGTTATTATCCATTTCCTAATTAAATAAAGAATTCAGATTTTTTTCAAGTTTATTGTAATGAAAATGTTCATGCTACATTTTATGTGTTTCTTAATGCTGAATTCAAATATGCAATCAAAAAAATTAAATCTTAAAAAATAAAGGCACCCCAGGCAAAAAATGAAAAAAAAAATCATCAGATTTTTTAAGTTTATTGTAATAAAAATGTTCATGCTACATTTTATGTGTTTTTTAATGCAGAATTCAAATATTCAATCAAAAAAATTAAATCTTAAAAAATAAAACCACCCCAGCCAAAAAATGAAAAAAGGAATCTGATTTTTTAAGTTTATTGTAATGAAAATGTACATGCTACATTATATGTATTTTTTAATGCTGATTCTGAATATATATAAGCAAAAAAAAAAAAATTCAATCAAACAAAGCCACCTCAGACAAAAATGAAAAAAATCAGATTTTTCAAGTTTAATGTAATAAAAATTAGAGGTTAAGAAAATGGCTACTAACATCCATCATTGACTTTAAATAGACAAGTCTTATATATGGGATAAATATTCAATTACTTATGATTTGAATGTTAAAACTGCAGTCAAATACGAAGACGTTATCAGATTCCAGGAAATTGTTAATGTAAATAAATGTCGACTGTCTACGGCTATGTGCATATTTAAAACGTGCTTAATTGCCTTTAGATAACTACAGCGGCTAGATCAAAGGAAATATCGAGACCCAATATAAACGCTTTTCAGACAAGTCTAGACTCGTTATCTTGAGTTTTATATAAGATAAATATTCGTTCGGTTCTCTACGTTTAGATTTCAATGTAATAAGAATATAATGCAGAGCTGTTATCGGATTCCGGGAAATTGTTAATGTAAACAAATGAAATCATTTCTGATAGCCTACTAACATACGGTAAAGATGCATGCGAAGAATTTTGTGTCTTACAATACATGGTTTCTTATGGGAATATGTAGCCACCCCGCAGCGATATAGCAATTTAACATTGTTTTATATGTAAAAGACGAACAGATTATGAAAATTCGGGGGCCTTTTAGAAATCATTCACTGCAAAGTCACGTGACCCTCGACCGCCGAGTATAAAAGCAGCGTCATCTCCCCACCTCGATCATTAGCTGTTTATCTCTCGCGGTGAACGGTTGTCTAATTGAAACAGTATGTCGTCTACCGAGACCGTATCTAAACTCAGTACTGATATAATTAATTTAACTAAAAAATCATTGCTGCTCTTAAAGACTGATGATGAAATCAACCAACATATTTCGATAATTAATAGCAATATTAAACTAGTAGCCAAGGCAATTAAAATCAAAATTCATATCGATAATAAAGGTGAAAATATATTTAAATTGGAAAATAATTTAGCGCTTTTAAAATACTACCGAGAACAATTGAAAAAATTAAAATTAAAAAATAAAGTATTAGGCGGTTCCTTAAAGCCAGCAGCACGAAAATATTTAGTATGGCAAGAAGTAGACTCTTGTTTTAAAAATCGTGTTAAGTCCGGTATAATAACTAACGTGCAAATTAAAGAGCCGGTATTATTTTTTAGAAAAGCGTTTAGAAGCTTCTCTATTCAAATTAAAAAATGTTTGAAAGATGGACCAATTAAAGTAAATGTTATTTTTGAATGTAACTTCATACAGCCTACTAATAGCAAAGCGGAATTAAAAGCTTTTGCTACAAGGAACGCCGTGATAGACTTAAATACAGATTTAAAGGAATGGTATAGAGAAAATGTATCCGAACGATTATTGAAAATCTTGAAGATTTACAAGAAAAAGATTCAGGCTGGACCTTATCGGAAATTATCGGGCTAAAAGTAAATGTTAATAAATATTGTCCTATAACAGTGGGATTATCAACATACGCTGAAATGCCAAGCTTTATAAAGGAAAAGAAATGTGTTATTAACGTTAAAAATAATGATGAATATTGCTTCTTATGGTCAGTAGTTTCGGCATTATACCCAGCTAAAACTAATGGACACAGAGTGACTTCATATCCTCATTTTAAGGAAGTTTTAAAATATGATGATATCGAGTTTCCGATGGAATTAAGAAATATTAATAAATTCGAACGCTTAAATGATATTTCGATAAACGTATACACCTTAGTTAAAAGGGAAGTTTTACCGGTATGTTTAAGTAAATACAGTTATGAACGAGTCGTAAATTTATTAATGATTCCTACAAATTCTGCCGATAATTTTACTAATGCTACGCAATATCATTTTGCTTGGATAAAGAATATGTCTCGATTATTATCTAATCAGTTATCTTCACACGGACATCAAAATTTTATTTGCAACCGATGTCTTAATCATTTTACTACTCAGGAACTTCTAGACCGGCATTCAAATGATTGTAATTCGAAAACTAATAAGTGCAAAATTGAATTACCGGACGAGAATGAAAAGTTTTTAAAATTCAAAAATTACCGATATAAAGAAAGAGTACCGTTCGCTATTTATGCAGATTTCGAATGTATCTTAGAGGACTGTGATGCTAACATGAATCAAAATACGCAGAATTACCAGAAACATACGGCTTTTAGCGTCGCGTATTACTTAAAATGTTCGTACGATGACAGTCTATCGCAATTTAAAATATACCGAGGCGCCGACTGTCAGTACTGGTTTGTTAAAGAACTTGAAAGAATTTCAGACCAAGTTAATGTAATCATGTCTGACATAAAGCCTATGGAGCCGTTAAGCGAGACACAAAAATTTGAATTCAAGCTCGCGCAGGTCTGTCATATCTGTGAGGAGCCCTTCAAAGAGACGGACGTCAAAGTAGCCGATCACAATCATTTAACTGGGTACTATAGGGGACCGACGCATATGGGATGTAACATTAATTATCAAGATAGTCACGTGATTCCGGTTATATTTCATTGTTTATCAGGTTACGACGGCCACCTGATAATCAGACAGCTAGCAACGGCATTTGACGGGGAAATTTCATTATTACCGATTAATAAGGAAAAATACATTTCTTTCACTAAACGGGTTAGAGATACGAAAATTAAACTAAGATTTATTGATTCATTTAGGTTTATGGCAGACAAAATAGAAAAACTAGCTTCCTATCTCGACAATGACCAGAAACGAATCACTAAATCACATTGTAATAATGACGAACAATTTCAGTTATTAACGCGGAAAGGTGTTTTTCCTTATGATTATTTAAATTCTTGTGAAAAATTAGATGAGACATCTCTACCGCCTAAAGAAGAATTTTACAGTAAACTGACCGACGAAAACATAACAGAGGACGATTATAACCATGCTATAAATATCTGGAATAAATTTGGCATTAAGACATTAGGAGAATATTCCGATATATATTTAAAAACAGATGTATTACTGCTAGCTGATATATTTGAAAATTTCCGCGAGACATGCATACAGACGTACGGACTTGACGCTTTAAATTATTATACTGCTCCGGGACTGGCATTTGACGCTATGTTAAAAATAACTAAAGAAAATTTAGAGCTTCTCACAGACATTGATATGATACTGATGATTGAAAAAGGCGTGAGAGGTGGTGTAGCACAGGTATCGAACAGATATTCGAAAGCTAACAACAAGTACATGGGGGACGCGTTTAATCCCGACGAAAGAGAGACTCACATCATGTACTTTGACATCAATAACATGTATGGAGCTGGGATGTCTGTTCCGTTACCTACAGGTGCTTTCGAGTGGGTACCTGTCGAACAATTTTATGCTTTAGATATTCCAAATTTATCGAATGAGTCAGACATCGGTTATATTTTGGAAGTAGATATCGAGTATCCGTTTGAATTACACGAGCTACATAAGGATCTCCCGATGTGTCTGGAACATATGGTGCCACCCGGTTCCAAACATTCAAAATTAATGACCACTCTGCTAGATAAAACGCGATATGTAATTCATTACAGGACTTTAAAAAAATGTTTAGAACGAGGATTATAACTCAAGACGGTACATAGAATTTTAAAATTTAATCAATCACGATGGCTAAAGAAATACATTGATTTAAATACGGATTTACGAAAACAGGCAAATAACGAGTTTCAGAAAAATTTCTATAAGCTAATGAACAATGCGGTGTTCGGAAAGACAATGGAGAATGTCCGCAAGAACAAAGATGTTAAATTGGTAACTAAATGGGAGGGAAGATGGGGCGCCAAGTCTCTGATCGCGAAACCGAACTTTCACAGTTCGACTATCTTCGGTGAGGATATGATTATTATTGAAATGAATCGACTAAAAATTAAATTCAATAAGCCAATATATGTGGGGTTCGCCATTTTAGATCTTTCAAAAATTATTCTTTACGATTTTCATTACGATTATATTAAAAAAGAATTCGGTGAGCAGGCCAAACTGCTTTACACGGACACAGACAGTTTAATTTACGAATTTAGCGACGTTGATATATACAAGTACATTAAAAAAGACATCCATCTGTTCGACACATCGGATTATCCTGTAGACAATGTCTACGGAATACCTCATGCTAATAAGAAGGTACTAGGCGTAATGAAAGACGAATGTCAAGGGCGCGTAGTGACAGAATTCGTAGGACTCCGTGCAAAAATGTATAGTTATAAAGTGGAGGGTGTGTCGGTAAATAAAAAGATTAAGGGTCTCTCACGTTCGGTAATCAGAAAAATTACATTTGAAGACTTTACGAATTGTCTATTTAATAAAGAAATTTTGACCAAAGAGCAGCGATTAATTCGATCAAAGAAACATGAAATATATACTATCAAACAGAATAAGGTGGCACTCAGTCCGTATGATGATAAAAGAATTATAAATTATATAAATACCGATACGAAACCTTGGGGATATAATTTCCAACAAGTCTCAGCTCGTCAGATGACGTCATCGACGCAGTAAAGCGCTTCGCAGTAACCGTTCGGATTCATTTACTTTAGACCGTCCATCGCGACTAGATCGCGATGGACGGGTTAGAAAAAGAATTGCAGTACAAGCTTGTACTTATCACTCGCGACGTATATGAGAAGTACATTCAAAATGCATTGAATTGGGGTAATTATCAATTAGTTCATAAAATTTTAGAAAAGATTGTTATACCGGACAAAGCTTTATACTGGATGGCTTTAAGAGATAGTTCTAATTTCGATTTAATGAAAAAAATATTTACGAAAAAACTTCAAAACGATATTTTTATTCAACAGTTGGAATATATTTTCCAAAGAGAATGTATTACTCACCTCACCGTGTATCGATTACGAGAAGTAATTAACAGACATTATCCCGCCGCGAATAATAGTTATTTTAGAATTTTTTTAGAAGAATTATTAACGTGTAATGATGATTATATGTCAATTGATTTTTATTCGAAATCGTACCCGGCTAAAAATATTTCTGATAATTATAAAAGTATTGATTGGTCGATTAATAAAGCATTTTGCGAGGCAGCTTACTTTACACAATACGAATTTCTTGAAATTTTGTTTCGAGTAATTGGTAGGAATAATATACATTTCAAATTAGATATTAATTTCAATGAAGAGCATAAGCAGTTAATAAAATGGCTGGAGGATAATATATCCAAAGGTCGCTCTGGGCAGCCGATTGGTTGGAGCTCTGGTCCAGACAGCGGGCACTGGCCATCGACTACCTTAGAAGATTATGTTAAGACGCTTGACATAGTTCGTCTACATTTTTTGTAATTAGTATTAAAGTATTGTAATATAAATATTTTACATTTAATAAATTAAATTATTTATAAAATGTGTGTTTTTATTTCCTAATACCTATCCTGACATGATGATCATGAGAGAGGCAGGTGAGACAGCTTGAACAGCTCCAACAGCTCGAACAGCTCCAACAGGTGTAACAGGTACCGTACCTGTTACACCTGTTGGAGCTGTTCGAGCTGTTGGAGCTGTTGGAGCTGTTCAAGCAGCCCATATACATATACATATACATGTATTATATATGGTCAACTCCAACAGCTCGAACAGCTCCAACAGCTCCAACAGCTCCAACAGCTCGAACAGGTGTAACAGGTACGGTACCTGTTACACCTGTTGGAGCTGTTGGAGCTGTTCAAGCAGCCCATATACATATACATATACATGTAATATATAGGGTCAGTTTCAACAGCTCGAACAGCTCCAACAGCTCCAACAGGTGTAACAGGTACGGTACCTGTTACACCTGTTGGAGCTGTTGGAGCTGTTCGAGCTGTTCAAACAGCCCATATACATATACATATACATGTATTATATATGACCAGCTCCAACAGCTCCAACAGCTCCAACAGGTGTAACAGGTACCGTACCTGTTACACCTGTTGGAGCTGTTGGAGCTGTTCGAGCTGTTGAAACTGACCCTATATATTACATGTATATGTATATGTATATGGGCTGCTTGAACAGCTCCAACAGCTCCAACAGCTCCAACAGGTGTAACAGGTACCGTACCTGTTACACCTGTTCGAGCTGTTCGAGCTGTTGGAGTTGACCATATATAATACATGTATATGTATATGTATATGGGCTGCTTGAACATCTCCAACAGCTCCAACAGCTCGAACAGCTCCAACAGGTGTAACAGGTACGGTACCTGTTACACCTGTTGGAGCTGTTCGAGCTGTTGGAGCTGTTCAAGCTGTCTCATCTGCCTCTCTCATGATCATCATGTCAGGATAGGTATTAGGAAATAAAAACACACATTTTATAAATAATTTAATTTATTAAATGTAAAATATTTATATTACAATACTTTAATACTAATTACAAAAAATGTAGACGAACTATGTCAAGCGTCTTAACATAATCTTCTAAGGTAGTCGATGGCCAGTGCCCGCTGTCTGGACCAGAGCTCCAACCAATCGGCTGCCCAGAGCGACCTTTGGATATATTATCCTCCAGCCATTTTATTAACTGCTTATGCTCTTCATTGAAATTAATATCTAATTTGAAATGTATATTATTCCTACCAATTACTCGAAACAAAATTTCAAGAAATTCGTATTGTGTAAAGTAAGCTGCCTCGCAAAATGCTTTATTAATCGACCAATCAATACTTTTATAATTATCAGAAATATTTTTAGCCGGGTACGATTTCGAATAAAAATCAATTGACATATAATCATCATTACACGTTAATAATTCTTCTAAAAAAATTCTAAAATAACTATTATTCGCGGCGGGATAATGTCTGTTAATTACTTCTCGTAATCGATACACGGTGAGGTGAGTAATACATTCTCTTTGGAAAATATATTCCAACTGTTGAATAAAAATATCGTTTTGAAGTTTTTTCGTAAATATTTTTTTCATTAAATCGAAATTAGAACTATCTCTTAAAGCCATCCAGTATAAAGCTTTGTCCGGTATAACAATCTTTTCTAAAATTTTATGAACTAATTGATAATTACCCCAATTCAATGCATTTTGAATGTACTTCTCATATACGTCGCGAGTGATAAGTACAAGCTTGTACTGCAATTCTTTTTCTAACCCGTCCATCGCGATCTAGTCGCGATGGACGGTCTAAAGTAAATGAATCCGAACGGTTACTGCGAAGCGCTTTACTGCGTCGATGACGTCATCTGACGAGCTGAGACTTGTTGGAAATTATATCCCCAAGGTTTCGTATCGGTATTTATATAATTTATAATTCTTTTATCATCATACGGACTAAGTGCCACCTTATTCTGTTTGATAGTATATATTTCATGTTTCTTTGATCGAATTAATCGCTGCTCTTTGGTCAAAATTTCTTTATTAAATAGACAATTCGTAAAGTCTTCAAATGTAATTTTTCTGATTACCGAACGTGAGAGACCCTTAATCTTTTTATTTACCGACACACCCTCCACTTTATAACTATACATTTTTGCACGGAGTCCTACGAATTCTGTCACTACGCGCCCTTGACATTCGTCTTTCATTACGCCTAGTACCTTCTTATTAGCATGAGGTATTCCGTAGACATTGTCTACAGGATAATCCGATGTGTCGAACAGATGGATGTCTTTTTTAATGTACTTGTATATATCAACGTCGCTAAATTCGTAAATTAAACTGTCTGTGTCCGTGTAAAGCAGTTTGGCCTGCTCACCGAATTCTTTTTTAATATAATCGTAATGAAAATCGTAAAGAATAATTTTTGAAAGATCTAAAATGGCGAACCCCACATATATTGGCTTATTGAATTTAATTTTTAGTCGATTCATTTCAATAATAATCATATCCTCACCGAAGATAGTCGAACTGTGAAAGTTCGGTTTCGCGATCAGAGACTTGGCGCCCCATCTTCCCTCCCATTTAGTTACCAATTTAACATCTTTGTGCTTGCGGACATTCTCCATTGTCTTTCCGAACACCGCATTGTTCATTAGCTTATAGAAATTTTTCTGAAACTCGTTATTTGCCTGTTTTCGTAAATCCGTATTTAAATCAATGTATTTCTTTAGCCATCGTGATTGATTAAATTTTAAAATTCTATGTACCGTCTTGAGTTATAATCCTCGTTCTAAACATTTTTTTAAAGTCCTGTAATGAATTACATATCGCGTTTTATCTAGCAGAGTGGTCATTAATTTTGAATGTTTGGAACCGGGTGGCACCATATGTTCCAGACACATCGGGAGATCCTTATGTAGCTCGTGTAATTCAAACGGATACTCGATATCTACTTCCAAAATATAACCGATGTCTGACTCATTCGATAAATTTGGAATATCTAAAGCATAAAATTGTTCGACAGGTACCCACTCGAAAGCACCTGTAGGTAACGGAACAGACATCCCAGCTCCATACATGTTATTGATGTCAAAGTACATGATGTGAGTCTCTCTTTCGTCGGGATTAAACGCGTCCCCCATGTACTTGTTGTTAGCTTTCGAATATCTGTTCGATACCTGTGCTACACCACCTCTCACGCCTTTTTCAATCATCAGTATCATATCAATGTCTGTGAGAAGCTCTAAATTTTCTTTAGTTATTTTTAACATAGCGTCAAATGCCAGTCCCGGAGCAGTATAATAATTTAAAGCGTCAAGTCCGTACGTCTGTATGCATGTCTCGCGGAAATTTTCAAATATATCAGCTAGCAGTAATACATCTGTTTTTAAATATATATCGGAATATTCTCCTAATGTCTTAATGCCAAATTTATTCCAGATATTTATAGCATGGTTATAATCGTCCTCTGTTATGTTTTCGTCGGTCAGTTTACTGTAAAATTCTTCTTTAGGCGGTAGAGATGTCTCATCTAATTTTTCACAAGAATTTAAATAATCATAAGGAAAAACACCTTTCCGCGTTAATAACTGAAATTGTTCGTCATTATTACAATGTGATTTAGTGATTCGTTTCTGGTCATTGTCGAGATAGGAAGCTAGTTTTTCTATTTTGTCTGCCATAAACCTAAATGAATCAATAAATCTTAGTTTAATTTTCGTATCTCTAACCCGTTTAGTGAAAGAAATGTATTTTTCCTTATTAATCGGTAATAATGAAATTTCCCCGTCAAATGCCGTTGCTAGCTGTCTGATTATCAGGTGGCCGTCGTAACCTGATAAACAATGAAATATAACCGGAATCACGTGACTATCTTGATAATTAATGTTACATCCCATATGCGTCGGTCCCCTATAGTACCCAGTTAAATGATTGTGATCGGCTACTTTGACGTCCGTCTCTTTGAAGGGCTCCTCACAGATATGACAGACCTGCGCGAGCTTGAATTCAAATTTTTGTGTCTCGCTTAACGGCTCCATAGGCTTTATGTCAGACATGATTACATTAACTTGGTCTGAAATTCTTTCAAGTTCTTTAACAAACCAGTACTGACAGTCGGCGCCTCGGTATATTTTAAATTGCGATAGACTGTCATCGTACGAACATTTTAAGTAATACGCGACGCTAAAAGCCGTATGTTTCTGGTAATTCTGCGTATTTTGATTCATGTTAGCATCACAGTCCTCTAAGATACATTCGAAATCTGCATAAATAGCGAACGGTACTCTTTCTTTATATCGGTAATTTTTGAATTTTAAAAACTTTTCATTCTCGTCCGGTAATTCAATTTTGCACTTATTAGTTTTCGAATTACAATCATTTGAATGCCGGTCTAGAAGTTCCTGAGTAGTAAAATGATTAAGACATCGGTTGCAAATAAAATTTTGATGTCCGTGTGAAGATAACTGATTAGATAATAATCGAGACATATTCTTTATCCAAGCAAAATGATATTGCGTAGCATTAGTAAAATTATCGGCAGAATTTGTAGGAATCATTAATAAATTTACGACTCGTTCATAACTGTATTTACTTAAACATACCGGTAAAACTTCCCTTTTAACTAAGGTGTATACGTTTATCGAAATATCATTTAAGCGTTCGAATTTATTAATATTTCTTAATTCCATCGGAAACTCGATATCATCATATTTTAAAACTTCCTTAAAATGAGGATATGAAGTCACTCTGTGTCCATTAGTTTTAGCTGGGTATAATGCCGAAACTACTGACCATAAGAAGCAATATTCATCATTATTTTTAACGTTAATAACACATTTCTTTTCCTTTATAAAGCTTGGCATTTCAGCGTATGTTGATAATCCCACTGTTATAGGACAATATTTATTAACATTTACTTTTAGCCCGATAATTTCCGATAAGGTCCAGCCTGAATCTTTTTCTTGTAAATCTTCAAGATTTTCAATAATCGTTCGGATACATTTTCTCTATACCATTCCTTTAAATCTGTATTTAAGTCTATCACGGCGTTCCTTGTAGCAAAAGCTTTTAATTCCGCTTTGCTATTAGTAGGCTGTATGAAGTTACATTCAAAAATAACATTTACTTTAATTGGTCCATCTTTCAAACATTTTTTAATTTGAATAGAGAAGCTTCTAAACGCTTTTCTAAAAAATAATACCGGCTCTTTAATTTGCACGTTAGTTATTATACCGGACTTAACACGATTTTTAAAACAAGAGTCTACTTCTTGCCATACTAAATATTTTCGTGCTGCTGGCTTTAAGGAACCGCCTAATACTTTATTTTTTAATTTTAATTTTTTCAATTGTTCTCGGTAGTATTTTAAAAGCGCTAAATTATTTTCCAATTTAAATATATTTTCACCTTTATTATCGATATGAATTTTGATTTTAATTGCCTTGGCTACTAGTTTAATATTGCTATTAATTATCGAAATATGTTGGTTGATTTCATCATCAGTCTTTAAGAGCAGCAATGATTTTTTAGTTAAATTAATTATATCAGTACTGAGTTTAGATACGGTCTCGGTAGACGACATACTGTTTCAATTAGACAACCGTTCACCGCGAGAGATAAACAGCTAATGATCGAGGTGGGGAGATGACGCTGCTTTTATACTCGGCGGTCGAGGGTCACGTGACTTTGCAGTGAATGATTTCTAAAAGGCCCCCGAATTTTCATAATCTGTTCGTCTTTTACATATAAAACAATGTTAAATTGCTATATCGCTGCGGGGTGGCTACATATTCCCATAAGAAACCATGTATTGTAAGACACAAAATTCTTCGCATGCATCTTTACCGTATGTTAGTAGGCTATCAGAAATGATTTCATTTGTTTACATTAACAATTTCCCGGAATCCGATAACAGCTCTGCATTATATTCTTATTACATTGAAATCTAAACGTAGAGAACCGAACGAATATTTATCTTATATAAAACTCAAGATAACGAGTCTAGACTTGTCTGAAAAGCGTTTATATTGGGTCTCGATATTTCCTTTGATCTAGCCGCTGTAGTTATCTAAAGGCAATTAAGCACGTTTTAAATATGCACATAGCCGTAGACAGTCGACATTTATTTACATTAACAATTTCCTGGAATCTGATAACGTCTTCGTATTTGACTGCAGTTTTAACATTCAAATCATAAGTAATTGAATATTTATCCCATATATAAGACTTGTCTATTTAAAGTCAATGATGGATGTTAGTAGCCATTTTCTTAACCTCTAATTTTTATTACATTAAACTTGAAAAATCTGATTTTTTTCATTTTTGTCTGAGGTGGCTTTGTTTGATTGAATTTTTTTTTTTTGCTTATATATATTCAGAATCAGCATTAAAAAATACATATAATGTAGCATGTACATTTTCATTACAATAAACTTAAAAAATCAGATTCCTTTTTTCATTTTTTGGCTGGGGTGGTTTTATTTTTTAAGATTTAATTTTTTTGATTGAATATTTGAATTCTGCATTAAAAAACACATAAAATGTAGCATGAACATTTTTATTACAATAAACTTAAAAAATCTGATGATTTTTTTTTTCATTTTTTGCCTGGGGTGCCTTTATTTTTTAAGATTTAATTTTTTTGATTGCATATTTGAATTCAGCATTAAGAAACACATAAAATGTAGCATGAACATTTTCATTACAATAAACTTGAAAAAAATCTGAATTCTTTATTTAATTAGGAAATGGATAATAACACTCTTTAACGTAAACATGCAATACTATTCCTCAATAACTATAAACAATAAACGGTGATCATCTTATTTTTATTACTAGATACACCTTGTATACTCTTAGCCGCGTATGTTTGTTGATTTCTTTACTTAAATTATATAAGTGTCTGTCACTTACTATTTTTGATATATTGAATTAAAAAATACCAATCGTATTTTTACACTATTTATTATATTTAATCATGTACAGTTCTTCCTTTCGATTAACAATTATCTAAGGTAATTAAGCAGCATATATTGCTGAAAATCAATTTATTAATTAATCAATCGTTGTTTATATTAAAAAATTCCCGAAAACTGATAACCTCTCTACGTTTGACTGCAGTATTTACATTCAAATCTAATACTTCCGTATTGAAGTAGATGAATATATTATTATTATTATCCTATGTAAAACATAAACACTTGTCGAGACTTGTCTAAAACATACATATACATTTTAATCTCAATGATGAACGTCTGCAACCATTTCTTAACCTCTAACACTCTAACGTAAACATACAAAGCTATCCGCAGATAACTATAAACAATAAAAGGTAGCCATCTTATTTTTATTACTAGATACACCCTGTATACTCTTAGCCACGCCCTCTAACGTAAACATGCAATACTATTCGTCAATAACTATAAACAATAAAAGGTAGCCATCTTATTTTTATTACTAGATACACCCTGTATATACTCTTAGCCACACCCTTGTAGATATAATCTCTTATCTTTAGCTATAATCTAATATATAAGCTCAGCCCATCTCTCCCCTCCCATTAGGTCTTGGGACTTATCATATAAGAAGATCCCATCTCTCCCCTCCCATTAGGTCTTAGGAGCTATCATATAAGAAGATCCCATCTCCCCACTCCCCCTCCCATTAGGTCCTAGGTCATAGGTTCTAGAACCGATGAGAGGCGGGGCCTCCCGGGGGGCTGGAACCATTTGAAAATTTCGATTTTTCCGCGACACGCCCCATGTTATCTCTTATGGGAAATTGGCTTGAAGTGAATTAGAATCGGCACTACTTAACTACTAATAAAAGTACTATTATGAGTGTGAAGAAAAGTGGGAGGAGGAAGGTAGCGTAAAGAGAAAAGACGGTTCAAGCCGATCGAGAAGTTCAAATCTCGTTCAAGATCAAGCACTCCTTAGCTATTTGAGGAAAAATCCGTTTCAAACAGCAGGAGACGCTGTGCTCATGACAAATTTTCCAGCATCGAGGACAACAGCTATCCGAAAGATAGGAAAATCGGAAATAAAAAACTGTACAAGTGCCACGAAGACCATAGTAGCAGAAGAACAGAAGCAAGCCCGCATTATGCTTTGTTGAAATTGTGTCTATCGTCCGTTGGAGTTTTGAAACAATGTTGTGTTTACCGATGAAAAATTTTTCAGTCTTGTAATAACGGACATATGTACAAAATATTAGGTTACACTATTTACACAATAAATATAAACGCAGTTATATGCAGTCATATTTGTGAATTTTTCAACGTCAATTTTTACATTTGTAATAAATCGAAATCATTCCCATCGCATGGTGTAAAAAATTTAAAAAAAAACACAAAAATACGTATGTTTTTCTTCTGGATTAACATTATTCAAATACATTACTTTTGACGTTTCACAATAAATGTAAGTTTTTTATAACCTACATGATAATAAAAAAATCTAAATTCCAAACAGACTGATTCACGCCACTTAATATTAGTGAAAACTGGATTACTTGATTTTTCAAGTGTACGGGATTTTATTGCACAGAAGTGTATGTTGCCTCATTTTTTCTATTCATTTATTCAACGTCGGCCTATTTCCTTACTAAGACCAGGACTTGCGTAACTTTTCGTATCGAGATACGAATTTAGTCAAGACCGATCTGTACTCGCCCGTATGTGAATGCATTTTCATTGATGTACGGAGGTAATAGCTAGAAAAGGTAATAAAAAGACTATATCTTCGCGACCACAAAGTAGGCAGAAATAAACATTTTACAAGGGCTTCAAAAATCACCGGCTCCTTCGCCATTTATTAGAAATCAAAGTGTATTTACATACCGGGTGCCACAGGCTAGTGGCTCCCTCCTATATTTTCTTTATTTTTTAACTTATACATTTGAAATTTGGAGTGTACTAACTACCTGTAAAAATGAATTTTTAGACATAAAAACGGTATGAGCCCATTGCCGGTTTACCCGGAAATGACCGCAACTTTCGATTTTTAAACGGAACACCCTGTATATTTTTACATATTTGGATTCAAGACGACATTCTGAGTATGACATGAGATTTGCGCTAATTTTTGAGTCGATATTCAGTTTTTTTAAGCATTTTAAGACATTCGTCTAGAGAATTTGTTCTACGACAGGAAAAGTCCAAAGGAAAAATATAATTTTTCGTTTAATTTCATTAATAACTATTTACGAAACCTCCAAAATTGAACAAATCACCTATTTATCGAAAATTTTTTTTTCAAACGGGAAGGTGGTGGCTCCTAGTGTTCAATAAATTATAGATTTTTTTCTGAATTCATTGATTTCCATTTCAAAACTATGCTATTTGCTTTTCTATTTTATTAAATTTATTTAAAAATAAAAAACCGCTGCCCAAGGAATCACTACTTCCACATCCAGATTTTCTAAGTCACTCAACGAAAAAAATTTGTATGTGGAAATAATTGTTTATGGAACTTTAATAATATAATATTTCAAATCCTCTACCACAAAAACCCATAAAACGATACCCCACATCGGTAGTGGGGTGGGGGTGGTGATAGGGGATAGTTGGTAGTGGGGGTGGATGAAGTAAAATAGTTATTTATGATACAAGTGTTAAAAGTGACATTTTATTTTGTGAGTGGGGAATATTGCGGAACGAGCGTAGCGAGTGGAGCAACGCCACGAACAAAATAAAATCACTTTTAACAAATGTATCATACAATATTTTTTGTAAAACTGTTATTAAAAAAAATGCCGTCTGAGGGGCTGAACCGTTCGTTTCAATTATATGATATGTGACAATAAAGTGTAAATATCAAGTCAGGTACTGGATAAAGGGTAACTAAGTAAAACAATTGTAAGTTGTTTAGTGTTTATTAGTAACTACAATTGAAGGTGTCTTTAAATATCGTAAATTTTGCGGCTAAAAAAATGAATTTTGGAGAAAATACGTGAAATAAAAGTAATTTCATTATTCCACCAGATGTTAAAGGGGCCGCAAATGGGGCAACTTTAGATCTGTTATCCCAGAAATCGCAGCAACAATATGATATAGCATATAAAAGACTTATTGAATGATGTAAAATGAAGAAAGTAGTAGACAAGTTCACCGAAAATATACTTTTGGCTTACTTGGAAGAAAAATGTAAGTTATGAAAGGCGTCAACACTGTGGTCTAATTTCTCTATGATAAAAGCTAATTTGCAAATCAAGAACAACGTGGATGTAAGCAAGTATTACAAGCTAATAGCGTTTTTAAAACGAAAAAGTGTAGGATATCGGCCAAAAAAATCGAAAATATTTACTAGCGAACAAATTAATACATTTTTGAATGAAGCTCCAGACATCAAATATCTAAATAAATAATTTAAACTATTTGAATAAATATGTATTGTTTCTAAGTAATATATTTCTTCTAATTTTATCAATACAGCTTTCTATTATCTTGAGAAGAATGCATATTACTATATGGTATATAGATAACATTTCATTTTTAACACTAGTGTTAAAAGTGTTTTCGACACTAGTGTTAAAAGTATTTTTAACACGTAACATTATAAAAGTCGATTTTTAGTTCACCTATCGATGAATTAAAAATGTCATTTTTAATGACAGTTTTACAAAAAAATATTTTGAGGTTTCTGGTTCTTGTGCACACACTAAGTCACAACTTTTTTTCATCCCTTTTAATAGTGGGGTGGGGGTGGTAATGGAGGTGGCTAATGTCAAAATTTTTTTTAAGACCTTAGCTTCTCTTGTATATACTAAATACCAATTTTATGGACTATTACCTGCTTGATTATCTATTTGCCCCAAATTTACCCCAATTTACCAACCCTTCGACGGAACAATATGAAAATACAATCTAGTTCTAGATCTCGTTAAATTAAATATGTGTACCAAATTTCAAGTCAATATCTCAAACGGTTCCAGAGTAAACGTGCGCACAAGAAAAAGTTACAGAACGGCAGACCGACAGACAGACCGACAGACAGAATTTTTTTTTCGCTCAAACTTAAAATCTCGACTTTTATGACAATCTAAGCCTGGATGTGGAAGTAAAATCACTTTCAAAATAATTTTTATTAATCCTTATACTTTGCACTAGTACTTATACCTATTAAGAAACAAAAGAGAGAACCAAAAGGCTATTATTCACAAAAAGGTAGTTATTCACATTTCGTCATTAGACATACGATTTTTGCAACAAAGGCAACTACGTTAAAGTTCAAGAAAAATTATATTGAGATGATTTTGAGCGATTAGCGATTTGAAATGGATATCAATAGAAAAAAATCTATAATTTATTGAACACTAGAAGCCACTACCTTCCGATTTGAAAAAAAAAGTTTGTTCAATTTTGGAGGATTCGTAAATAGTTATTAATGAAATTAAATGAAAAATTATATTTTTCCCTTGGACTTTACCCGCCGTAGAACAAATTTTGGTATTTCAGAGTACTCTAGACGAAAGTCTTAAAATGCTTAAAAAAAACTGAATATCGACTCAAAATTTCGCGAGATTCTCTTGGTATACTCAGAATGTTATCTTGAATCCAAATATGTAAAAATATACAGGGTATTCCATTTAAAAATCAAAAGTTGCGGTCATTTCCGGGTAAACCGGAAATGGTGTCATACCGTTGTTTATGTCCAAAAATTCATTTTTACAGGTAGTTAGTGCACCTCAAATTTTAAATGGATAAGTTAAAAAATAAAGAAAATATAGGAGGGAGCCACTAGCCTGTGGCACCCGGTATGTAAATACATTTTGATTTCTAATAAATGGCGAAGGAGCCGGTGATTGTTGAAGCCCTTGTAAAATGCTTATTTCTGCCTACTTTGTGGTCGCGAAGATATAGTCTTTTTATTACCTTTTCTAGCTATTACCCCGTACATCAATGAAAATGCATTCACATACGGGCGACTACAGATCGGTCTTGACCAAATTCGTATCTCGATACGAAAAGTTACGCAAATCCTGGTCTTAGTAAGGGAAATAGGCCGACGTTGAATAAATGAATAGAAAAAAATGAGGCAACATACACTTCTGTGCAATAAAATCCCGTACACTTGAAAAATCAAGTAATCTAGTTTTCACTAATATTAAGTGGCGTGAATCAGTCTTTTTGCAATTTAGATTTAGATCATGTAGGTTAGAAAAAACTGACATTTATTGTGAAACGTCAAAAGTAATGTATTTGAATAATGTTAATCCAGAAGAAAAACATACGTATTTTTGTTTTTTTTTTTTTACTTTTTTACACCATTCGATGGGAATGATTTCGATTTATAACAAATGTAAAAATTGACGTTGAAAAATTCACAGATACGACTGCACATAACTGCGTTTATATTTATTGTGTAAATAATGTAACCTAATATTTTGTACATATGTCCGTTATTACAAGACTGAAAAACTTTTTCATCGGTAAACACAACATTGTTCCAAAACTCCAACGGGCGATAGACACAATTTCAACAAAGCATAATGCGGGCTTGCTTCTGTTCTTCTGTTAATATGGTCTCCGTGGCACTTGTACAGATTTTTATTTCCGATTTTCCTATCTTTCGGATAGCTGTTGTCCTCGATGCTGGAAAATATGTCATGAGCACAGCATCTCCTGCTGTTTGAAACGGATTTTTCCTCAAATAGCTAAGGAGCGTTTCATCTTGAACGAGATTTGAAATTATCGATCGGCCTGAACCGTTTTTTCTCTTTACGCTACCTTCCTCCTCCCACTTTTCTTCACACTCATAACAGTACTTTTATTCAATTGATAATGGTTAGCAACTGCTCTCTCTTCAATTTTAGAGAGAATTAAAAATTTTTCATGTTTAGTTAATTTTGGCATTGCGAAAATATGACACTGACCCTGACAAATAAATAAAAAATCATTTAATATAGCGAAAAATAGGTGTACTGGATTTTATTGCACAGAAGTGTACATTCATACATACATACAGGGTGATTAATCTATCGTTTTACAGCCTATATCTTTTGAACTAATTGAGGTACGAAAAAAGGCAAGAATCCTATTTTTTTACGCCTTTTTTAAGCTATGTTTGGACGTTTTCAAAAAACAAATAAGCATTGTTTTACATTCCAAAAATTGAAAATGGCCGTCATATTTTTTTTCCAAATACCACGATTTGCACATCAAATTTAAAATCGTCATCCAAATGCGACCGCACCTTGTTAATGGAGTTATGCGATAAAATAATGGCTAACTGCATTTTTTTCAATTTTTGGATTTTAATGATTTTAACTCTTTTTTAACAGCTTTTGTCTTTTGGACTAAGTGAAATATCGAAAAACGAATTTTTTACACCTTTCTCAAACTATTTTTTAACGTCTTAAAAAAACGTTCTTTTACGTTCCAGAAACTGGAAATGCCTTAAATTTTATTTTGTTTCAAATATTGAAATTTTCACACTAAATTCAAAATCATCGTACAACTTCTATCCCAGCTTGGTAATAAAGTTATCCGATTCAATCAGCGCTAACTGCATTTTTTCGATTTTTCTCATCAACTGCAAATCTACATAAAAATGCGTTTTTTATGTTCAAAAATCCATTTTTACAGGAAGTTTAATTTCAAATGGATATGTTAAATGGATAAGTTAAAAAATAAAGGAAATATAGAGGAGAGCCACTAGCCTGTTGCACCCGGTATATTACCCGACAACAAAAAATCTATTTTGTAGAAACTTTCATTAAACGAATCTTGACATTCTGGAGACCCATTTCAGGAGCTCTCAACATTTCACCGCTAAAAAATTGAATTAAACACACAAAAATTATTGAACAAAGTTTCATTCAGTCACTCGGTTAAATAGTCATTATCACTTAATAGTAATAATGATGTTGACGTAATAATAAAAATGTAACATAGCCAGACGTATTTTTTACCAACGTCAATATTAGGTAATTTGACCAGATGGCTGGGTGACATTTTATTTCATAATTTAGAGTGACCTTTTTTTCGTGACCGGATCATTTTTAATTTTCTTCCAGTATACTTTAACCTTGTCCTGTTCTTTAATTTACTCTGTGAATGAACACCGTTAGCTTGAATATTTGCTTTTTAAAAACTACATACTAAATAATTCACCAAATTTTGTACCATATTCATTACGGCTTTACAGTTATGCAAACAACTTAACATACATTAATACATAATAACTTTATTCCAAACAACTGAAAACATCAGTGTGTATTTACTTTAAAATATGTAATTACTTACTAAGGAAATAAGAAAGGAATAAAAGCATATGAACAAATATTTCTAAAGTCAATTGTAAAAACACACAACGCATGAATTTACTCATATCCATGGGCGTCGAGGAAAAAGATTTAGAATAATTTCTTAGTTTTTTGGAATAAATTAAATAGATCTTTTTATACTACTTTATATTAGTTTACAGGTACTAACAATATAAATGTTTGATTTATAAGTAATACTAGCAACTCAATAGATCCTTGCAAGTATTAGTTATTATCGTTAGTAGCTGACATAGAGTTAGAGTTAACATGTCCGGTCGACTATAATCCCCGCTCTATCATATAGCGGTATCGATCAACAATAACAAACATTATTTGTATGTTTATTTCATTACCGATGTGCTTGGTAACGAGCTTCTCTAGTAAAAACGCTTAATTCTGAAGTCATTGAATTGATTTTGGATGCATTATATCAATAACTAGCAAAGTACGTCCATGCAATTTTCTTCTTCTTCTTCTTCTTCTTCTTCTTCCAGCAGAGCGACAAAAGGTCCCTTGTATTCCCTTCTGGTTCCGTTACAAATTCAGAGGATACCCCCAATGTCGAGGTGTTTGTATCTCAAGTTCATAAGACTAGGGCATGGAAATTTCTTCCTCAGTCCTCCAGAACCTGCAGTCGGGGTTATCACCCCGATAGTGTGCAGATGCTTTCTGAAAGAGCCGTGTCCAGTCACGATTCTGACATGATCTACTCGCCTGAAATAAGGAGCTTCACATGCCGATATCCTGTTTAGGAGGCCCAGGCGTCAAAGAACTGAGAACGGGTCCAAATCTGTATTGCCCTATTAGCACTTGATCTAGGATAACTCAAAGCTGGGTCCGGGTTCAGTAGGGGCCGCTGAGAGCCCGCATCTATCAGCTCGATACCCTCAATGCTACTGTGTCCAGATACCCAGATAAGTTAAAGTGTTCTGAAAAGGAGAAGGAAGACACCAACCATATCATCACTCCTGGCCTCCAAAAGTGAGTGTGCCCCTATGGCATCGGATAATACCCTTGTGTGGCCTAACAGTTCTCCTTTACCCTTCTACTGACCACCATACCTCAACCTGTAGGTTGACAGGGATGACACCCACATACTTCACCGCCCTGGAGATCGTTATATCGATAGAATATTATACTTATTGTAGTTAAACGATCCATTATCTGAACATAGTATAGGATCCATTTAAAAACCTGCCCACTAACTAGCTCCTCTTGATTTTAAAAATAGTTTCCCCTTAAGCAACTCATAAATCCATGAATGCGTATCGTCGAATGTATAATAAATAACTATACTCATCATTATAGATTCAGACTACATTAAAAACATATTTATTAGTTAAGATAAAGTGGATACTCGATTAGTCAGAGTGCTTGCTGTGTGCTGAGCGCTTATTCCTAAATGCTAGCTACCCCCTTCGATATTTTACTTCTTTGGGAATTACTTAAATTAATAATGGTTTTAATTGAGCTGAATTGGAGCCTTGAACAGAGTATTCAAATAAACTTTATAAAAATAGTCGATATGGGTATACGTTATTTATTCAGTTTAAACTATAAGTGCAATTTTAAAGAATGAGAGAATTCTTGCAGATGTGTTCCAGAACTTCTAAAACTTTCAACCCCAGAATAATACAATACTCTACCAACAGAGCATTTTTTTGCAGTTGTATCGAACTAGTTCATTATCTATCGTGAATTTTTTAGGCTTAATTTTAGTATTTTATATCGTTGTAAAATGGTAGGTATAAATCAAAGTAAAAATAATATTCTAGAATTTAGTGATAGTGCAATACATTCTGATAATAATATTTTTTGAATATAGTTAAGAAGCAAGTGCTTATATAATAAGCTTAAAATAAATACTACATATAATATGAGAACATTAATCATGGTTCGGCAAAAAAAATCACTAAAGATTTTAGCGCATCGCGACTAACACTTTGACCGCGCATTATTTATGGAACAGTTTGATAGAGTCTATTCAAATGCTTCAGATCCATATTCCCTCTAAGACTTCACATAATATATAGCAAGAAACTTTCCTATCTAGTCGACAAAAAGAAGAAAAACAGTATAAGAAAGATACCTGCAGTTTTATTTTGAAATTTGGAAAGAATAGTAGCCTATGTATTTATCATTGTTTATGGGTTTTGCGATAATACAAGGGCTGTCGTTAGGGAATATCAACAAAAAATTTTTGGTCGACGAGTACCGTTGGGCCACACCTTCACCAGAGTTTTCCAATTCGCTCGGGAACATGGAAGATTTCCTGGAACTCACGGAAATGTAGAATGAGCAGTTAGACCGGCCGAAGAAAACATTGTGGAAATGGCAGAGCAAAATCCTTCGACAAGCACTAAGAAGAATAGCACATATGCTAGTTAATCCTCAGATCCATGTATGGAGAGCATTAAAAGCGGAACGGTTGCATCCCTACCATTTCCAAAAGGTACAGTGTCTCCAACCAAGTAATGAAGTCGCACGTCTTACGTTCTGTCGTTGGATAATGCATCGTCGAAGAACTTTGCTCAGAATTCTTTTCTCGGACGAGGCAAAATTTACTCGAAATGGAGTGTGAAATTCTAGGAATTCACCCATTTGGGACCGCAACAATATTCACGCCGTTGTCCAAAAAAACTCCCAGCACAAGTTCTCCCTTAATGTATGGTGTGGAGTGGTGAACGATACATTGATAGGACCGCATTTTTTAGAAGGGCGATTGACTGAAGAAATCTATTTGGATTTTGCCCAATTTATCATTGGCACAAAATGTCGACAGGAGAGATCTTCATTTCCAGAATAATGTGGCGTCGCCTCATTTCTCACCCCAGGTCCGGAAGCATCTCAACAATGAGTTTCCTAACCGCTGGATCCGTCGTGAAGGTCCTCAAGCTTGGCCAGTTAGGACTTAACTGTTCTCGATTACTATGTTTGGGACCACATGAAACAATCGATGTACAGGACAAAAGTCACCACTAGAGAGGAACTACGGCAGCGGGTAGTGGCAATTTCTGATGAAGAACCACAGACAAACTATTGGAAAGGCCACACGACATTTATTGGTGTAGTGCAGGAAATGCATCGGAGTTGGGGGGGAATATTTTGAGAAACTCATTCGGTTTGAATTGAAGCATTTCTTATCTAATATTATGATGTTAAGTTTGTGAAGAAATACCAATTGTTTATTAAAACGGTTATCACATTTATGTGTGCATGCTTTTTCTATGTAGATTTTACCAATAAAACTTTCAGATTTTATCATTCTAGATAGATAGATTAGATGCCATAGTTCAGAACAAATCAAAAATTTCACAAGTATTTTTCTTGCCAGGTATACTTTTTGCTATGTATTATGTGAAGTCTTAGAAGGGATATAGATCTGAAGCAATTGAATAGACTTTATCAAACTGTTCCATAAATAATGCCCGGTCAAAGTGTTAGTCGTGATGCACTAAATTGTTTTGTAATTTTTTTACAGAAACGGTTTAGGTCTGCCGTCAAAACTGAATCCCTATTCTGATAGTGTTTTTTCTGAACTTTCTGATTCCGCTATAATTTTTCCAGAAATGCGATAAAAAACATACTTTTCTGTTAAAAACGAGGAGGGCAGATTTTTTTATGAGTCCGATCCTGAATGTTTCAAAACCAAGTTGGCCATTCTGTCAAGTCTCAGCAGAGCAATATTAGTGATAAATTTCATTCAGTTACATCCAACTATTGTGGAGATATAGCTCTTTGAATTTTGAGATCAAGAAAATAAAACAGTACCCAAAAAATTTTTTCCTTGTTGATCTAGACTTACCTTGAAGTGCTCTATCTGTCATTAGGCTGTGGCATATTACTCGCGAATCACCCTGTATATGCACAAACATTTTTGTAGAAAATTTTCCACGAATCAACATTATAACAAAAAATATTTTTTAGATATTTTCGAGGATATTTCCTAAAAATGAACATCTGAGGATAACAATGTACGCAAACGCCCTACTGGGTGTTTGGCCCTTTATATTTGAAGACGACCCATTGCTACATAAGTTATACAACATATATTCAAACTGTACTTTTATTTACTATCTTTTATTTATTATATCGGCGATAATTAAGTTGGTCCTTTTAATAATCGACGAGGTTGTGATTGTAGGAGAAATAGTGGCAAACCTTTGTATTACTCTGCTGTATTCAGTCACAATTTTGAGAGTATATGCAATTAAAACAACTCGAGTAAAAACTATTATTCGTGAAATTATTGTTTTGGAGGAAAGAATCCTTAAAAGTGAGGATGAGAAAATAATTGAGATATATAATTCATATGCAATGCAGAGCCAAATTTCTAACACAATTTTTCTTGTGAATATATTCTTGGGTAAGTGTTCATTAAATACATTTCTAGAGTTATGTTGAAAATGTAGGAATTTGCACATGCTTAGTGGCATGATTATTAATTCTGGAACTGGCACGGATTAATTCATTCGTTCAAATGATAATAATGATTTTTTCACTCTTAATACAATGCTCGAAGTCCTTTATCTTTATGCTAAAACGAGATGTTTAGCACATAAGCGAGATATATCCCTTAAAATAACGTAAGTAATTTTATCCTGTGTTCCAATTTGTCCACTCTGGACTCTACTGTAGTAGATATATTCTATATGTTAAAGAATAATAAAAAAGAGTTTTTAATATTGAAACCTTCCACTAAGCATATTCTACTTTGTCTACTACAGCATAAGGAAAATAAGAAAAATGTATCTTTGAATAGCTAAATGAAACATGCCGGAAATGATAGTAAACCTCTGTTAGAATAGCGGTAAAAAAATTCCGGTAGGCTCCAACGGGCCTGGACCGGACTGAAAGCTTCTTCTTCCTCTGGCGGGGCGACGAAAGGTAGTTGTACACAGACCCTGTGGTCCATTGTGCTTCCGCTACGAACTTAGAGAATTCCACAATTCAGATCAGATTCTAACGTAAAACCAAAATACTTCCAAAATGCTTCCTATACTTCATTTTTCCCGCAGCAACGGAAAACCGATGAATATGTTCCTTTATTGTGTAATTTGTGTAGAAGCTAAATAAAGAGGTCACTAAAAAGGGTGAAAATAAATTTTAAAAAAATGTTCGACCTCCTTCAATAGAGATCAGTAAAAATTATGAAACAAAATTTCACCGTCGCGTCGCCCAGTTACCTAAAATATAGATCGCTTAAAAATACGTTTGACTTCGTAATTTGTTTGTTTTTACATAGACCTCAATCATTTTTTCTTTAAATTTTTAAAATCTTTTTCTATTAATTTATTTTATATTTATTTTAGTAACCGCTCTATATTTTGTGCATCCTCTCTACGTAGACGATTTGGTAAAATATTATCCTAGTCGTAATGAAACAGTAATAATAAAAGCTCTGCCGCTTTCGTCATGGTTTCCTTTTGATGAACAAAAGTATTATCTACAGAGCTATTTATGGCATATATTGGATGGTACTATTGGAGCATCTTTTGTGACATACACGGATATTTTTACATTCAGCCTCATAATATTTCCACTAGGCCAAATAAAAATTTTAATACATATTTTATCCAACTTCGATAAGTATGTAATAAAGGTGAAAAATCAAATTAATTGTAGCCAAGAGGAGGCCAGTTTCATTACTTTCAGGGAGTGCAGTTTGAAGCACAAGGAAATAATTCAGTAAGAAAATTATAACAATAATTTTTATATTAAGATATTTTTACACGATCCAGCTTTTTGTTTATTTAGAATATCTGTTGCCAAGACAGTAGGTTATGTTTACTGATTGCTAGGCCTAACACGTCGGTAAGTAATTTACTTACGACGTCTGAACGGTAAGTAGAATTAATATAATAATAGTTATTTATACTACAAAGGAGGTAAGTAGTTTTTGTCAGTTGAGTCCGAGACTGGTCAAATTTACTTACCTACCTCCTGCGTGGTGTATAACGTTTTATCTGCTCCCACAGCTACGATTCATGAAATAAAATATCAGATTTTACATTTGATGATTAATTTATTTTGACAGTGATACTAAGTAATTTTTTTGACATTAATGTATGTCACGTAGTCTGCTTTGATTTTATCGTTACACTTATTTACCCATGGGGGGTAAGTAGCTCACTTACCTCCCGTCGTTAATGGCAACTAGCACTTTCCCGGTAAAATCAACTTACCTGCTTGAAAACAATGTGACAATAGTCTACTTATTATAGTGGTATTAGCAGATAAATGTATTGTAACGTGTTTCCACCCTTAGGAAACTACCCCTTGCAAATTCCGTGGGTTCCAAAAATTATAAGAGATGTCCACTAACACACTTTATTAAATATTTACTGGATACTTCACAATACTATTATTAATTTAAATACACTTTACTGACTAAAAATCACAATGTTTATCACTTTGTTTATCTTTGAAGTCTTAACCTCACTTTCTATACTTTCTGAACTACTGAACTACTTGCTGAGAATGCGGTCGGTCTTTTATACCTAAAAATGACAGATCTCGATTTTTCTGTGATGACGCCACCATTCTCTAGATAATTCCAGATGTCACCAGAACTAACTTCTGGTAGGTTTCTCGAGTAGGTGCAAATACACTACATTCATTCAGACATTCGATCTGTTGAAGTCTGCCTACTTTTTAGTAACATAACCTTAAATTTTAAGGGGTGCAACATATTACAGTATGTTATTTCATATTTGAGTTAAACTTACCGCGAAATAAAAACGTCACTTTTGACTTTTCGTTTATTTAGCAGAAATTAAATTATTTTAACTGAAGTGAAATTTAATACGATTGTGCAAAAAAGCAGTAAAAACGTTGCAAATGTTAGTACCAGTCTCCGACAAAATTGAAGGCTTCGCTATCGCTTAACCTCCAAACATTGTCATCTTCATACTTTAATATACTATAAGATGTTTTATCAACTATTTAAGATTTGCAACCAATTCTTAAGTTGTTCTGATATAGTTCGATAAATATTTTTATTACGGATGGTAATGTTATCAGATATCCAAGGATAAGCAAAAGCTTGGCGAGACGAATGGCGTTTCATGACATCTACTTGTTTCATTGCAATATGGAGAATCCAATTAGATTTCACCTTCAAACAAAATTGCAACATTTTCATGTTCCACACACAATAAATTGTTCTTACACAACATATAGTACAGTAACTAGAGGTTTTAACTTCGGAATAATGTCATATTGAACGGTTTTCGTTCATTTTTGGCAGTATAATAGTAAATTCTTCACAGAAAAGTTTCTATATTGTGCGGGGGGCTTGTTAATTTATAGGGGGTGGATGCCACCCCCTCTCAGGGGGTGGCACTTAAAAAATATATATATTTATTGGAGCTGAAATAGAATCAAATTTTAAGAAGAAAAGGTTCTATGCAATTTGTGTTCACGTTTTTCCAATTATGTAAACTCCTTGGCTTTGGATTTGGGGGGTTGTCTACTATATGTGGCGTGTTTCTATTTATGCTAACTGCCATCTCATAGACTTCCATCAAATCCAGGAGAAAAGCTCATTAATACTTATACAGAGTGATTCAGTTACGCAGTCATTAATTTTTAGGGAAGATGTTATGTAAACATATTTTTAAAAATTCCTATAAACACCGTTCGGAATTCCCCACGAAGGGAACTAGGACCTTCTGAAAGGGGCATTTTTAATGACACAACAGTTAAACACAATTAAAAAAGATTAAAAGAGAGGCGATGAATTACGTAATAAAAAGCAAACTTCACAAGTCGATCAATGCACATAGAAGGTTTGGAGGAAAGAAAGGAAGACCCTCTTCCAATTTTTCGCTTCCATAATAGAATTCACTCTTGATGAATAACATAAAATAATAACCTTTATTGATATCAGATCATGTGCAAGAACTGGTCAATGTAACTAAAGGGTAAAGTAAAATCCCAATTTTGGGTGCCCTTTCAGAAAGCCCTAGGGATTTCCGGACCGATATTTATTTTAAAATATTTTTTGACACAGAGTCACCTCCGAAAATTAATGATTTCATACAAACACCTTCAAACACCCTGTAAAAACACCGGTCGTAATCTAGATGGTCGTGGGGTGGGAGGAATCTTTCAGGTGTTCACGCGGAAAATACACTGACACGGATTTACAGATGATGGCAGGATCGGGTCTGTTCATCGTCTTGGTTTGGTTGTATTTAAACCCTAGTCGTTTGTGTGTCACTGTTCATTATCTCACCAAGCCGATGATAGCTAAATTCATAAGTTCATTGCACCCTGAGGCAAAGTTTTGGGTAACTATTTGCTGATAATTAATTTAAAAATTTGTCTAATCGTATGTAACAGACAATTTTCATTACACATGCACATACAGGAAATAGGAAATCTAGCGAGTATCTATTTCACTAGTTTAATATCTTAACTGTATAAGGTAAAATTTTGTTTGTCTCTGTGTTATTCTTTACGATTATTTCTATGGTACTATAGTTTTGTTGCTGTCGTGTATCGGTATCCAGCAATCTGGAAAACCGAAACTAGTCGGGGCATTAGTAATTCTCATGAAAGAATCAAGGTAATCTCAAAACTATGCAATCGTTAGTGAATTTTTACAAAAACGAGACAGAAACACGTTTTTTAAAATTGAAACTTAATTTCCAAAAAACGCTCACTTCCCAGATTGGACGAAAATTTACTGTAACTTCCTCATATCATGTAGATTGCATTCCCACAAAAAAATGTTTACTGAAAAAGGATTGAGAAGTAATAAATCGCCTATCTCTCTTCACTTTTATCTTGTCATTCCGTTATTTTCTGACATCTGTGAAATGAGAATGGTTATTTTTATATTTAATATTGAAATCAACTATACTAGTTGCGTAAAGTTTAGACAGTGACGAATGCAAGTTGGTGCTACACGTGCCACTCTACTTTAGGAACCTCATCTCGCATTCCCCTATTTTCTACACCATACAAAAGTATAAGTACAATTTGCCTTGTGATCTTACTTCACTGTTAAAATATTTAAAAACTGATCTAGATTTCATTTAAAATAATCTTGGAATATCTGGAATAGCTGAAGAATTTGTAATCTGAAACAGTTGGGTAGCCTGTTTACAAGGATGTAATTAACATTTAATAAAAGTGAAAGTAAAAGTGCAAAATCATCTATTATTTTACTCCGTAAAAAATTATAAATAAATGGGTATTTTGTCTAATTAATCTTTTCTAATTACTCCTAAAAATAATGAAAAATATTGTTATTAGCGCTGTATTGTAATAAAACATATATTTCTTTAAATTTTCTCATCTTGTTTTAGATACATAAATGAATTTAACATAGCCATGAGAAACATAATGGTTTTAGACTTTTTGCAAAGTTCATTACAATTGGCATCAATTGTGCTTCGTCTGCTTGTGGTGGGTATAATTTTTATAGCTATAGTTATATAATCAAAACATCTGATAATAGAAAGAATATAGGTATTAATAAGTCATCTTAAATGAGACCATATAATTTGAGGGCCAACAACAGGCTTGAAGACGATTGTGGATATTTGCAATAAAGTTATATTACGGTACCATCGATTTTTTCAAAAACATGCATCTAAACGAAATATGTGGGTTACCCTTATCTGGTGATTTGGCTTATATTAAGCTAAAAGAATGCTTCCAAACCTTTCTGGCATCCCCAAATAAATCCATTTATAGGCGCGGTGTCAAACAGAAGCTTGTGAACTCCCAATGAACAAATTTCCTCACCTGAAGTAACTGACTATTTTCATAAGTGGTTTATTAAGATTGTGAGTTTTTATTTGTAGTTTATAAGATTACTAAATGGTTGCCAAGTTCTATAGGAGGTTTTTAAAATTACTAAAATATGTTAGGACCTTAGGTTTTATAAAATAACAACAGAGATATTTCCACCACAGACTTATATAACTTTTAGTAACTGTTACTATTGTTTATATAAAGAGGTTTTATAAAAGTTGCAGTACCAAATTCATAAAACTAATAGTGTTCAGTTCCTATATAGGCAATTGCTAATTGAAACTTTTATATAACTTGAGGAGAAATAGAACTTAAAAACCCTACAATAAAACATGCATTTTAATTTTGCCTGTAACTTGTAACTACAGTTGCAGGCACATTTCCATTGTTACTATTGTTTATATAAAGAGGTTTTATAAAAGTTGCAGTACCAAATTCATAAAACTAATAGTGTTCAGTTCCTATATAGGCAATTGCTAATTGAAACTTTTATATAACTTGAGGAGAAATAGAACTTAAAAACCCTACAATAAAACATGCATTTTAATTTTGCCTGTAACTTGTAACTACAGTTGCTTTTACAAAACAATTAGAAATTTTCAGAAACACTATAGGTATTACTATTTGGTACTTTGCTGCAATATGGGGTATGGCATATACATAAATATAGCTAGTGTCAAAAAATATGTGAGCTTTATTGCTTTCTGTGTAAAATGGAAAAATTAAACTGGAAAAAAGTTAAATCCAGTGGCACTTTCCGACGAAAAATCAAAAGAAATTTGCGTAAAATCTTATATTTCATGCCCCGGAACAACAGTATGAGTATAGGTAATTTATGTCCTGACTCTTGGGTTTGTTCTATTTTAAAAGACATCGTTTTAATAACTTTAAACTTTAAATGGAAACACCAGAATTTAGAATATTTACACTCCAAATGAAACGAAATTTTGAGGTTATGATTCTTCTGACATCCGCGATATAGCGCAAACTCGGGTAAATTTAAAAGTTTTATTAGTTTTGTCGTAATAACTAAACTATTTATAAGAATACCAGGAGTTACTCATCAGTTGTATAACAGCCTTTTAGTAATTTCAATTAGGACACGCCATATTTTTATGCCTTCATTAGACGCCATATTGATATAATAAGATTCTTGAGAGAACTAATGAAAAATCAGTCTAAAATTCAATATGCCCAGCAAATAATAGGTACCATTTTAAAAATAGGCAAATTTAAATATGTAATACAAATTAAAAAGTTCAATGTTTTTTACGAAGAACTAAATGTTGTCAAAAATGAAAAAAAGTATAACTATTAGTTAAAAATGTTTAATATGTGTTATTTCCGTGGCGCGTCTATTTTCTCGAGGTACAAATGTTAATTTTACAGTCCAGAGACCGTGGCAGCAAAATTTCAAGATAAATTTGTCACTACACATACATATGTTTAATTGATGTTCATATTCACTGCATATGCAAAAGAAAAGCTTCTATACTTATTAAAATAAAAAACTAAGTGACTCCATCTACCGGTCAACCTAGGACGTAGCTTTTAGTATTGAATGTATAGCAAGTTTGTTTGAAAATAGTTGTCAATAATATTAATAGGAGGAATGCATAGGTTTAGTAAAATATTTCGCCGCCAGGCGGTTACCGATCGACTTTGGGTACTCTATTCATTGTGTTCTGTGCTTTGTAGTTTTGATGTGTTGAAATAAGTTTGTTTATTTGAAACTTATGGAAAATTGATAGTTTAGTTGAACTAAAAGAAAAGCTTGGCATTTTTAAAGAAGTAGAAAACAAAGATGCACAGAAAATGAGGTTATGTTGCAGTACCCAAACGCGACTCTGGCGCCGCCTACATGCATTCGGTCTGAAATGTTTTGAACACACTAGATGGGCTTTTTTGTAATTTGAGAGCAACTATCCACTTTCTTCTAAAACTGCTGCATACTGGAAACTGGTGAAACTTTAAATTTTTATTTTTTCTATAATAGGAAGGTACACAACAATTGCTTGGCATTTTTAAAGAAGTAGTAAACAAAGATGCACAGAAAATGAGGTTATGTTGCAGTACCCAAACGCGACTCTGACGCCGCCTACATGCATTCGGTCTATTAACTGCATATTAAAATTCTGTCATTGATTTGCTTTTTTGATATCCTACTTCTGTTTTGCATATATTTGAGAAAATCTCATCAGGTTATGGGCCCGAGGACGTTCTAATACAAGTATATAAACAGTAAAGTAAAGAAACATTCAAATTCAAATTTGTAACACTGAGTAGCTTTGAAATGGCTTTAGCGAGTGACTATACCAATATGAAGATTGTGGTCGAAAAACTCAAAAGTCCTCAAGATTGGGCAGTTTGGAAATGGCACATGAGGATGGTGTTTCGAGCAAATGAATGTGAAGACATAGTATTCGGCATTCACAAAAGACCAGAACTTTCTGTCCAGCCAACTGTACCAGAAAAAGGAGCATTGAAGAAATGGAAAGTTGAAGACGCAAAAGCAGCAGCTCAAATTGCAGGTGCGTTGTCAAAACCCGTTGCGGATCTTGTGTTGACGAGTGAAACGTCAGCAGAAATTTGGGAAAAGCTTTGTTCACGTTTCGAGCGAAGCAGCACGCAGAGATTAAACATGCTTATCGTACAATTCTTCCAAGCAAAGCGCAACGAGACAGAAGACATAAGCTCACACGTAGCAAGGTTACAAACATTATTCACTGATTTAAATAATGAATTACAAAAACATAGCGAGAACAAGCTCTCGGAGAAAATGCTGAATGGCAGAATATTATCAACTCTTGGAAAAGAATACGATAACTTCAAGGACGTCTGAGATACCATCCCAGCACAGCAACAGACGCTAAATCTGTTAATTGAGAAGTTGTGTAATATTGAACTCAGAGAGACAAAATCTGTATCAAACAATAATGATCAACAATCGGCTTTTATGTCTGGCAAACATCAAAAGTCAAGGGATTTTAAGAAGACACAGGGAAATTCTACTTCAGGAGGTCCAGGAGGTGCTCAAAGAGCCAAAATGCGTTTCCCATGTAACGAATGTAAGCACCTGGGTCACTGGGCGGCGGAGTGTCCTCAAAAGAATTCCCAGATTGGAAATGACGGACAAACAGCGTTCGTTGCTCATGCCCTCGATGGACAGGGCACAATCAATGTACAGGTGTACTGCAATGGTTCATGGCATGATAGGCAACTCAGCAATGTGTGGTACGTACCAGATGCAAATGCTCATCTGTTTTCTGTAAAAGCGGCTGCACGCCAAGGATACAAAACAGAGTTAAATGATAAAGGAGTATATATTCGAAGTAAGATGACAAATAGTATTTGTGCTACTGGTTTCCTGAGTGACAATTTGTATGTGCTCAAAATAAGAGTTATAAAACCAGCATATGCCGTTGAAGTTAATATGACGATCACAAATGAAGATGCATTGCAAATGTATCATGAGAGGCTGGCACATCAAAATAAGCACCATATCAAGCAAATACTTAAGCGCTTTGACATCGATATGACTAGAGTGCCTGACAGTTTCTGTGGTGGATGCGCTGTTGGAAAAATGCACAGACTTCCCTTTCAAAGTCGACCGAATCAATCTAAATATGTGGGTGAATTGATTCAAGCAGATGTAAATGGTCCAATGTCGATATCATCAGTGGTTGGTTCAAAATATTTTGTATGTTTTAAAGACAATTTTAGTAAGTTTCGTCGAATATTCTTCATGAAGCACAAAGACGAGGTATGTGAACATCTTGAACGTTTTCTCAACGAAGCGAAAGCAAATGGACATGTAGTAAAGCAAATTCGTTGTGACAGTGGAAAAGAATTTGTTAACAAAAATGTTGCAAAATTGTTCAGTAAACATGGCATTGAGCAGTTGGTTCCTCCTCCATATACGCCACAGCAAAATGGCGCAGCTGAAAGAGAAAACCGAACTTTGGTGGAAGCAGCACGCTCAATGTTGAACGCAAGTGGACTACCCCAAAAATTGTGGCCCGAAGCATGTAATACGGCAGCGTATGCTTTGAACCACTTTGGAAAGTCTTCCGTAGAATTTCAAGCACCGTATGAACTATGGTATGAAAGAAGATTGGAGAATCTGGATCATCTAAAAATCTTCGGCACCGAGTGTTACGTACATGTTCCAAAACAGCTGAGAACAAAATTTGAGAACAAAGCAGAACTTGGTTACGTGGTTGGATACATCAATGAACGGGATGGATATCGTGTTTGGATTCCTTCTCAAAATAAGGTGGTTTGTTCTCATGATGTTCGCTTCAAACCGGAAGTTGTATGCAATCTGCGTAGAAACAGCATCGTTGAAATTGAAAATGAACATAAGAATTCATACTGTCAAACACCAGAGTGGGATGTAAATTTACAAAGCAGTTCAAATAATACACACATCTCAGATGAAAAAGAGAGCAACACATCAAATGACGAAGAAACTTCTGATTTAATATCCAATAAACGTAAAAATGTAAAACCAAGATGGATGATCAGTGGTGACTTTGTCTGTCTTACACAAGGACAAACTGTCACAACTCCAAGTTGTTACAAAGAAGCAATGGACTGTCCAGAAAGCGAAAAGTCACTCTCTGCTATGCAAGAGGAGCTTGAATCTTTAAAAGAAAACGACACATGGAAACTGGTTCAAAGGCCTCAGAATGAGAAGTACTGCAGAATCGTTGGGTACTGTGCATTAAGCAATTAAGCAATGGATGTCGATACAAAGCTCGTCTGGTAGCCAGAGGTCATGTACAAAAACAGGGTATTGACTATGAAGAAACCTTCAGCCCCGTGGCAAGATACGACACCATTCGTACACTTCTTGATATCGCAGCCCCAAAGCACATGAAACTTAAACAGTTTGATGTAAAAACTGCGTTGTTGTATGGTTCTCTTCAGGAGAAGGTTTTCATTGAGCAACCAGAAGGATTTCAAGATGGCTCGGGACGTGTGTGTCTTTTGCAACGAAGTTTATACGAGTTGAAGCAAGCCCCACGTTGTTGGAACCAGCGATTTCTTCAATTTATGAAAAAGTCAGGTCTAGAAAATAGCAGTGCTGATCCATGCCTATTCTACCGAAAGCGCGACGAAGGATCTTTGTATATAGCAATTTATGTAGACGATGGTATTGTTGTTAGTGACAGCGACCATGAAATAAAAGATTTTTTGAACAATTAAAAGAAGAATTTAAAATTACACTTGGAGATCTTGAAAATTACCTAGGAATGAAAATTCAGCATTGTTCTGATGGTGCCATCATGGTTAGCCAAGAAGCATACACACAAAATATCCTGAATAGATTTCAGATGAACGAATGTAATCTGGTGTCTACTCCTATCGGTCGTGAAGAAGCACAGTCCAATGAAGATGTATCAGATAAAGTACCATTCAGGGAAGCAGTTGGGTGTCTTATGCATCTTATGACAACAACTCGACCGGATATCGCATTTGCTGTTAGCAAAGTGGCTCGAGTTCTAGACAAACCAACTCGAAGTGACTGGAATGCCATTAAACGCATATTTAGATACCTTAGAGGAACTCTAAAGTGTGGAATCATCTATAAAGCAGAGGATTTTTTGAAAGTATATAGTGATGCTGATTTTGGTGGAGATATACACACCAGACGTTCCACAACAGGTGTTGTAGCAATGATATCAGGAGGAGCTGTATCATGGATGAGTCAATTGCAAAAATCCGTTGCATTATCCACAACGGAAGCCGAGATAATGGCAGCTAGCGAAGGAGCAAAGGAGGTTATCTGGTTAAAACGTTTGCTCCTCGAGATAATCGATGTTAAAGAAACTCCAATACTTTTCATCGATAATGCAAGTGCTGTAAAGCTAGCGAAAAACCCAGAGTACCACAAACGTTCTAAACATATAGAGATACGTCATTTTTATGTTAGAGAGCGGTATCTTGATGGGGAAATAATTATCAAGCATATAGAAGGAGAACAGCAGTTAGCTAACATCCTAACAAAACCTTTAGATAAGGTTCGTTTTGAACTTATTCGTCAAAACATTGGTGTTTCAAAGTTGGATGGTAGAGTTTTGGAGAAGGTGTTAAAATAAAAAACTACCATCTACCGATCTAAGACGTAGCTTTTAGTATTGAATGTATATCAAGTTTGTTTGAAAATAGTTGTCAATAATATTAATTAACTGCATATTAAAATTCTGTCATTGATTTGCTTTTTTGATATCCTACTTCTGTTTTGCATATATTTGAGAAAATCTCATCAATACTGTAAGAAGAGAAGATATAATAAACTCAACACCATCACTTAAAAGAAAGAAAAAGAGATTTGTGCTGAGAGCAAGCGAGAAGTTTATTATTGTAAAGATTGTTTATAATGGTTGCGAAAATATTTCCATTACTTTATGAAGGTTTTGAAAAGTACATAAGGAAGTTATATAGGAGTAATAGTTATATTTCTATAACTTTTTGTTATAGAGGTTACTAAACAACGGAACGGTAACCCTTATAGGGTGCGCCATTTAAGCTCTATAAATAATATAAAGTGGTAACTGAAAAGTGGTCATCAACAATCTACTTTACTAAAGGTTTTATAATTTGGTGATGGTAATATGGAGAATACCTTTACAAAACAAAAATTGTTCATTGGACTGAGTTGTTTGTCATACAGTTGCTATAGGGGCATTTGCCAGTAGCATATTCTTTAGATATTGTTTTCTAATTCGATAATCAAAGGTCACACTGTCATCAGTATCACTAACTTATCTTGCCAATCTTTAAAAACAACGATCTAAATAATCACGAAAACTGTATGCTAACAGGGCCCCCACAAGGGGGGGTCAGTAGGTACCGCGATACCTGGTCCCGGTCACTTCAGGGGCCCAATGAAATCAGTAAACGCAATATTCGCTTATCAATTATGAGTCCTGGACAAAAATTTATTTTACATTTCCAACCCCCTCCGCTCATCAATTTTATTAAGCGCGGGGGCCCGCCAGAGATGTTGTCAAAAATTTTTTTCACATTTCTCTCCCCCGTTCATCAATTATTAGGCGCGGGGGTCCGCCACTGAATTTGGTACCGGGGTCCATGATATGATCTGGTGGGCCTATATGCCAATATATCTATTGTGCATTATATCACAATTTCTCGAAAAAAACAGTGTTACACACTTTTTATTAAGAAATACATCGTTATCAGATATTCAGCATGATTTCAGAAAAGAAACACAGAAACACAGTAGACGCTTCTTCAGTACAATTTCTTCAGACCATGAATGATGGTTTGGGTAAAAATTATTACATAATGGGTTTATTCTTTTATTTAATTCGAGGTGACCCCAATTAGTATTCCCTTTTGTATTAAAAAAAATGTTAACTATGTTCGCTTTTGTTACGTTGATGGTAGTAACAACTGCTGATGTTGAAAACCTACAAATAATAGTCAGTATCATAGTAAGAGAGTTCTATGAAAGATGTAACAAAAATCTATTAATATTAAACTTGGTAAGAACTAAATGGTTATTATTTCCAAAAGAGAAATATTTCTGGGAAATTGTGCGGTTCATATTTCAAGCTTAAATTTAAATCCAATAAAGAAGCTAAATTTTGAGTAATTTACCAGAAGACAGTAAGTAGACAAGGTACTAGAGAGCAAATACTGAATTTGCGACAACTTATTGATGATGTGGAATGTAGACATACATTTATTCTCATTCAATAATTTTATGGCTGATTTTTTTATTTCTCTTTTTTTGCTATGTGCCTCTTTTGTTAAAAGTTTTGCCGAGTTGCACTTTATTCTATGTTCGTTCTCCCAAACGTGTTCGCAGATTTTCAATTTTTGAATTAGTCTATGCACTTAGTAACAAGAGGTGCCAAGATATTTCAGTGCCGGCTACCAGCGCCAAATTTTACACAAACCTTATACCTGTTCTGAAGACACTCTCTCGGGTATCCTGAGCGCCGCTGTTCTCAAAATAATCGTCGTGACGCGACGCCTTGATATCTGCTGTAATATCTCAATAACTGGCGGTCAGATTTTAAACTCTCATATTTTAAAGCCAATAAAGCGTTCTTTCAGAAAGCCTCTATACATTTTCAGCATAGATATGATGGTTTTCATTATATTAAGAGGACGAACAGGAAAAAAGGGGAAATTTTTTTGAGTAAACCATCTTTAACTTGTTAAAATGCCCACAATTTATTCTTTTTAGAAATAATTACAAGTCAAGACATTATTAGAATAATATAAAAGAAATATATTTTTTTTAGAGGAAATCATATCACCCATTTAACAAGTTAGTCCACGCGAATTAGACTTTTTAGGAGAAAAAATTCATATACAAATTATATTTGGGCTATATATAGTTCATGGGAGTAGAATTAAGGATCCGAAGAGTTCCCACCTTATCCGTTGATGGAAACTCCTTTTTGGGGCGAAAAACCACCCCCAGACGGGACTTAGTTACGGTTATTCTAATTTTTCTTCGGATCCGTCATTCCCAGGAACAAAAATATTCTTCATTAAATTCTACACAAAAAAAGTTCTATGGTAAATTTGCGTACTTCCCACCTTTTTCTCGCTATCGACGTTCATAGTAGGGGGTAGTTTGGAGAGCTCGGCGAAAAATCGGTGGTATGCGATTTTTCACAGCGAATATCTCCGAAACGGCTACTTTGACGACAAAAATGGTTATAATGAAACTTGTAGAGCGAATTCTCCTCTACAAGATTCATCTGTACTTTTCTTTTTTTTTATTATTTGTGTTGAATTTTCTTGCTTTTTTCGAGGATACGCACTTTGTAATATGACCTCGTTTCCACGGTCTCGGTGCGCTTTTTTTTGTAAGTGGTTTCCCCTGTAGGCCTATTCCACTGTCGTCAATGTCGGTTTCTCGGTCGTCTATAGGATTTTCTTCAATCAACTCATCTTCGGTAGGTGAATTTAAGTAGCCTTGTCCGTGACAGTTGGAGCACATGGTTGAGCAGCGCAATCCTATTTTTACACACCCGCATCGTTTCCCGCAACCCATCCTGCAGTTACAAGATATAAGTTGTAGAACGGAAGACGGAGCTGGTGCCTCAGGTGTAAAAATGGGTGAAAGAACGGTGTCAGTTTTCTTCCGATCCCATTGTGTAGAATCAAGGTTTATTCCTTTCCATAACTGTATTTGATGAAAAACCCTATAAGCATACTGATGAGAAGCAGCAGACATTGGCGGTAGTCTCGATAATAGTACAGGGTTACTTGATTTCCCAACCAATTTATTGAATGTGAGAAATCTCTGTCTATTTAAAGATTTCTCTTTCTTTGGAGCTTTATACAACGCCATCGTGAAACGCTCTCCAGCAGTTGTGACTTCTTCTCTTGTTGATTGAAGGTTGTTAAATATAGGCACAATGTCATCCAAATCTCTTCTGTTATTAAGTATAGTTACAGTTTGTGCTTTGCCTTTACCGAACAAAGCAAAAGTAGTGTCGCAACCACTAAATGCATGTGCAAACACACAGTTTCCTTACAGTTTCTCAAGACATCCGAACTAAAACGAAATACGCACCGAGTCTAACAACATTTCACAACTAAATATTCGAGCGCCGAGAATGGACAATTAATACCTGCCCCCCTTCCTCACATTCCCCAAACCGGAATCTGTTGAGCAGCTTCGACAGAATCCGAAGGTCAAATATAACAGTGCCGTGACGTTTTCAAAGAAGAAATAATAAATATTAAAATTATGATAAAAGAGAAAAAATTCAACAAGAATAATAAAAAAAAAGAAAAGTACAAGATGAATCTTGTAGAGGAGAATCCGCTCTACGAGTTTCATTATAACCATTTTTGACGTCAAAGTAGCCGTTCGGAGATATTCGCTGTGAAAAATCGCGTACCACCGATTTTTCGCCGAGCGCTCCAAACTACCCCCTACTATGAACGTCGATAGCGAAAAAATGGCGGGGACTACGAATATCGACCATAGAACTTTTTTTCTGTAGAATTTAATGACGAATATTTTTGTTCCTATACCTGTTTTTCGTGGGAATGACGGATTCGGAAGGAAAATGAGAATAATCGTAACTAACTCCTGTCTAGGGGTAGTTTTTCACCCCAAAAGAGTGTTTCCATCAACGGGTAAGGTGGAAACTTTTCGGATCCTTACTTCTACCTCTATGAACTATGCATGGCCCAAATATAATTTGTATATGATTTTTTTCTTCTATTCGCTATTTTTTCGTCTAATTTGCGTGGACTAAGTAACTATGTTTTATTAACATGCTTTTATTAGGTTCACCTGTATCTATCTATCCAAGTAAAAAAGTCTAAGGAATTGAATTTCACCCACTTCTAATTGTCGTATCATCATGAAATTTGGCAATTGTATGTAGCTCTGATGACAGTACAATATAGTATACTCAATATTATAATATGTTCAAAATGGCCGCCGCCCCAAGATAGCGGATTGTCATTTTTTTTACAACCCCCTTGATATGGGTATCAAAAGAAAGTAGTGGCTTTTGTGAGTCGGACAGACATGTCACTAATTTATAGCTTAAGGAGACCATGTCTCCCCTCCCCCGTTTTCGAGGATGCTGAACATGATGGCGGTAGTTTAAACTCTTTCCGAGTTAACCCCACCCCCCAAACGGCCAAAAACCACCTCCCAAAGGATACGCCGTCTCATACCAACAAAACCTACGTCACCAGGATGCTGAACACGATGGCGGTGGTTTAAACTCTTTCCGAGTTAACCCCACCCTAAGCGGCCAAAAAACCACCCCCCAAAGGAGTTATGCGGATTCGGCGTCTCATACCGACTAAACCTGCGTCACCCCCCGTTTTCGAGGATGCTGAACACGATAGTGATGCTGAATCTTCTCTCCGAAGGAAACTAACCCCTCAAATGGCCAAAAACTACCCCTTTGTTACCCAGTTTTATGAAGTGCACCGGATAAGAGAAAATGAATCATATGTTCACAAATCATTGACCACCAGATGATGATTCCAGGTTTCTTGATTAACTTTTCAGCTGAAAGCTGCTCAAGGAATCACTATACTTCCACATACAGATTTTCTATCCAAGTCACTCACACATGTGGAAATAATTGTTTATGGAACTTTAATAATATAATATTTAAAATCCTCTACCCCAAAAGCCCATAAAACGATATCCCACATGGGGGGTGGTGATAGGAGGTGGTAGTGGGGGTGGATGAAGTAAAAAATATTTTAAGGTTTCTGGTTCTTGTACACTAGGGTGGCCCCTATTTTTCAGTATATTTTTTTTCTTTATGACGCCCCTTATATTTGTTCTACTTGGTAAAAAATAATTTCTACCAAATTTGAAATTTTTTGGAGCATGGGATCACGTGGCACATTACAGTTAAAATTATTTATTTTTTTATAACTACCGTAAATTTATATCCTTATTTAAACAATTGAGCAAGGTCTATAGGGCGAGTGGAGCTTAGAACATATGAGTTCTGAGCTCCACCAACCCTGAAATAATAGGAGCAATAGATATTGTAGTGGGGAGATATGTAGGAGGTGCCCTTATCACCTGATATGCTCAGTTCTTTAGTTTCTTGCGCCTGTGGAAAGTAAACAAGTTCTTACTAGTCTATAACGAATTCGTTGTGCTAAAATTGTGAAATAAAGTAAAATTAATAAATAAAAATCTACAAATAAAATGGCATCAAGACAAAAAGAGAAGCTGTATCTTCTTCAACATGACGAAAGTCATATTACTGGAGCCAAATTACCATCAAATGGACAAGTTCTGAGAGTTTTATTTTATAACCTCCGCAAAGTCAAATTAAATTTACGGTCTAGTGCACATTTGGCGGTGAAAGAAGTAGAAGTATTATGGGAAAAGGCGAGAAACCCAACGAGAAAGTTTCAGCGTAGCATTGAGAAATTGAAATTATTGTATCAAGAATGGAAAACACTACAATAAACTTGTAAGTGGTTAAATTGGGTTTCCAATTCCTGTACTTGTTCATCATCTGTTGAAAATTCCAATTCAACCACTTTCTAAAATGAAAAAATGAAAAAATAGTATATTATATTACTAGGAGTAGAACGCACTCGCCCAGTTTCCGGCTTCGGCTTCGCCTCAGCCGCAAATCCTGGGCTCAACACAAAAAAAGGCGTTCTACTCCGTGTAATATATACTATTTTTTCTTCAAGCGTATTAAAATGCAAAAATTCATTTATTTATCATAAATGTACAAATATTCAAACTACAGTCTTACATGTTTTCACAATATGACAAGTGGCTAGTGGATAGCGCGCCACCGGTGGCTTTCGGTATTAACATTATGTTACTAGTAAAACAATACCCACTGCGGTGGCGCTTTTGGAACTAACATTATGTTACTAGTAAAACAATGTCCACTACGGTGGCGTTTGGTACTAACATTTTGTTACTAGTAAAACAATGTCCTACTTCTACTTTTGTTTTTGGTGACATAATTTAAACATTTTAATACGCTTGAAGAAAAAAGTAATTATCATGAGATGATTTTTACAGTTTAATTTAAAATACAGCTTGTAATACTTGATGGCTACACTGCTTTAATTCCTCTTGCTTCTTTCGAGATTCTTTTCTTTGTTCCTTTAGTAATAAAATACGATCTCCGCCGATCACTGATCCAGGTAGGCCTTTTTTTCTTTGGTTTAAAAGGAAAATTTTGTCTTCTTCAATGCTAATCATCTCCAACGCATTGGCATGAGCGATATCGAATAAGTCATCCAATTAAGAAAATCTTTCTCCTTCTTTTCCTTTAGTTGATTTTGACGTTTACAAGTTTTTTGTAGTGTTTTCCATTCTTGATACAATAATTCCAATTTCTTAATGCTACGTTGAAACTTTCTCGTTGGGATTCTCGCCTTTTCCCATACTACTTCTACTTCTTTCATCGCCAAATGTGCACTAGACCGTAAATTTAATTTGACTTTGCGGAGGTTATAAAATAAAACTCTCAGAACTTGTACATTTATGGTAATTTGGCTCCAATAATTTGACTTTCGTCATGTTGAAGAAGATACAGCTTCCCTTTTTGTCTTGTTGCCATTTTATTTGTAGATGTTTATTTATTATTTACTTTATTTCACAATTTTAGCACAACGAATTCGTTTTATAGACTAGTAAGAACTTGTTTACTTGCCGCAGGCGCAAGAAACTAAAGAACTGAGCATATCAGGTGATAAGGGCACCTCCTACATATCTCACCACTACAATATCTATTGGTCCTATTATTTCAGGGTTGATGGAACTCAGAACTTATATGTTCTAAGCTCTACTCGCCCTATATACCTTGCTCAATTGTTTAAATAAGAAGGATATAAATTTACGGTAGTTATAAAAAAGTAAATAATTTTAACTGTAATGTGCCACGTGATCCCGTGCTCCAAAAAATTTCAAATTTGGTAGAAATTATTTTTCTACCAAGTAGAACAAATATAAGGGGCGTCGTAAAGAAAAAAAATATATTGAAAAATAAGGGCCACCCTATTGTACACACATAAAATCACAATTTTTTTTCATCCCCTTTAACAATGGGGTGGGGGTGGTAATGGGGGTGGCTAATGCCAATTTTTTTTGAGATCTTAGCTTCTCATGTATATACTAAATACCAATTTTATGGACTCTTACCTACTTGATTTACCTCTTTACCCCAAATTTACCCTAATTTACCTCCCAACCCTTCGACAGAATAAGATGATAATCTGATTCTAGATCTCGTTAAAGTACATATGTGTACCAAATTTCAAGTCAATATCTCAAACGGTTCCAGAGCAAACGTGCGCACAAAAAAAAAGTTACAGACAGACCGACAGACAAACCGAGAGATAGAACTTTTTTTCGCTCAAACTTAAAATCTCGACGTTTCGTGACATTCTAAGCCTATTTGAACAATAAAAATGTTTAAAAATTTTTTTGTCGTTACTATACTTCCACTGGATGTGGAAGTAAAATAGGCGCATACTTCGTGTCTAATTTTTAGGTGGGAAAATCAGATACCTATATGGAATCACTGGTACAATTTCATTTATTTTGTTATATTAAATAATAAACCTTTTTATTAACGCATACAATTACTTATTTACTATATATACATATACGTATTTACTATATATGCTTATTTACTATATATACTTATTTACTATATATACAAGTGGAACTGTCAATCAAGAAACCTGGAATCATCATCCAGTGTGTATTCAATAAGCTGTGAACATATTATTCATTTTCTCTTATCCGGTGCACTTCATAAAACCGGGTAACAAAGGGGTAGTTTTTGGCCGTTTGCTTCGAGGAGAAGATCCAGCATCACCATCGTGTTCAGCATCCTAGAAAACGGGGGGGGGGGGGGGGGGTGACGCAGGTTTAGTCGGTATGAGACGGCGTAGCCGCGTTTCACCCCTTTCGGGGGTGGTTTTTGGCCGTTCAGGGGGTGGGGTTAACTGGGAAAGAGTTTAAACCACCGCTATCGTGTTCAGCATCCTCGAAAACGGGGGATGACTCAGGTTTTGTCGGTATGAGACGGCGTATCCATTGACCCCTGTCGGGGGTGGTTTTTGGCCCTTGGGGGGGGGGTGAGGTTAACTGGGAAAGGGTTTAGATTACCGCCACTGTGTTCAGCATCTTCGAAAAAGGGGGGGGGAAGACATAGTCTCCTTAAGCTATAAATTATTTCGAGGTTTTTCAGACTCACAGAAGCCACTAAAAGGGCAAAACAAATATGTGATCAAAACTTAAAAATTCAAAATGGAGGCGTCAACTTGGCGGATAGGTTTTATCAATTATCGTCGGATTCTCTTGATATAGGTATCAAACGAAAAGGCTTGATAAGTAGAAAACAAATATGTGATCAAAACTTGAAAATTCAAAATGGCGGCGTCAACATGGCGGATAGGTTTTATCAATTATCGTCGGATTCGACTGAAAATCGGTATCTGTGGGTTATCGAGGTTGCAGACTACAATTATCCGGTCTAAATTTAACAAATTGGGTGTTTTTTCGAAAGTAACAAAATTCTCTCCTTAAATATGAGACTAAAAAGTAAAAAAATAAATTAATAATTTAAAAACTAAGAAAACATGCTTTTATAAATACTGCAGTAAAAAGCAAAAAATACTCATCGAACCTGTTCTCTCTGTCTACCCTCGTAAGGGCCTTAGTGTAAGCCATGTTTTTAATTAAGTATATTTGAGTATAAAAGCGTGGGGCGTTTTTCATTTAATCTAATGATGTCTTCAGCGTTTTAATTATCGAACCTGTTCGAAATAACGTTCGAAAAGCGCTCCACGCTTTTGTACTCAAATATTATACGTAATTAAAAACACGACTTACACTAAGGCCCTTAGAGAGAACAGGTTCGATAATTATTTTTGCTTTTTAGTGCAGTATTTATAAAAACATGTTTTTTTAAATTTTTTAAACTAATAATTTTTGCTTTGCATCTGTTGAAGTCTATATATTTAAGGGAATTAAAAATATATGTTATGGTCCTGACAAAATTTCACACAAGAGGAAACACATTCCCTTGAACATTAACTTTCACAAGTACAAAGTAAGGTCCAACCTTAACATATCGCCACCGGCCATATTTATTTTTGCACTTACATGCTATTAATTCTTGCGGTTTCTTCATCGTCATTTCAGAGTTTGTAGACCAAACGGGCTGTTACATTTCTCCTTTTTCCCTCCACTCCCAGTCGTAAGGATTTGGATGAAGGCAATTCCTCCAAACGAAGCATTGCAGCATTGTCCTCTTAAGGTGATGGAAGAGGACATCACATGTGGATAGTAATAATGATTTTTAAGTCTAATAAAATCTTGACTTAATACAATGAAAATCGTCATATCTACGTTAAATAATATGAATACAACGTCTTTAAAATTACGTTTTATTGTCTTCAAAATGGGACTAAGAAAATTAAAATCCGACTACTGGTTATTGAGATATTACAAAAATTAAGGCGTCGCACACTGGTGCTTGTTTAGAATACAGGCGTCAAAAATCGGGAACCTAGCCAATTTTCGATAAAAATTTACGAAACTTGGAGAGTATTTGGATATGTTAAATTCAGTTTTGCTGCAGAAAATTTTTTTTTCAATATGGCGACTTCAAAATTTGGGTCAGAAGAAGCAAAAAAGATAAAAATTCAATGCCAGGTTCAAAAAAGTCCTGATCTTGGAACTCGATCCGAGTACTCGACGCTGAATTCGAATCTGACCTCAGAAAAGCCCAAACTTTTGAGCTAAAGCGAAAAAACATCATTAGAATAGGGTAAAATCGCCGCCCTTCATATATGGTGACAATAAGTACATGCAAAAAGTACAATCCAAGGGTATTTGAGGTTGCTGATTTCAAATTTCAACGTGTCAAAAGCCAAAAATTGATTCTCAGGGTGAAAATCGAGTAAAATGGGGGTTGAAAATGAAAATTTGACAAAATGCGTGATTTTCATTCTAAACTTATATTTCAAGGAGTTTTTGAGGTTGATGATTTAAAATTTTAACATGCCAGAAGCCAAAAATGTATTCTTAGGGTGAAAATCGCGTAAAGTAGGAGGTTGAAAGTGGTGAAAAATGATAATTTGACAAAATACGTAATTTTTATTCCAAAGTATATTTCTAAGGGTTTTTGAGGTTGCCGTTTTCAAATTTCAGCATGCCAAAAACCTATAATTTATTCTTAGGTCGAAAATAGAGTAGATTAATGGTTGAAGAAAGTTGAAAAAATAGGTAATTTAGATTCTGAAACTACATTTTTGTTGAGATCAAGTTCGAATTCGATCTCAGAAAAGCCCATGTGCCCTCAAAATTTTGAGCCTTTAGCGAATGAACAACCCTAAAATAGGGTAAATCATGATTTGTAGTAACAATAAATACATGCAAGAAGTAGTTAACGAGCGCAAACGTATTGTATTTACATATAGATTTTTGGTATATGGCAAAAGGATTTTCTTCTCTGAGGTGGTTAAGATAGAGGAAGACCACCCCAATATAAAAATAAAGTTCATGAGAGGAGTTAGTTTCTATTCAAAAATTTATAAATCAGAAACTTCCATATTTTCCATATTTTAATGGTAATCATGTATTTTATTTTTATATAAGGGTAGTTTTTACACTCATGTGTACTTTGATAAAAGGGGTGAACTTTAAACCATTCTAGTTCTACATAATTCCAAACTTTCAAATCTTCATTTTTTATGTCATTTTTTTAGCATTTATATACTCTATGGTGGTATGATGGTGTATATTCTTTGCAAGAACAGGGATATTTTTTAGCCTAATCTAAGAGTAGTTGTTCCTCCATCATTTACTGAGATGACTGCTAAATATAAAACATAACCCCCTGTTTTGATATTCTTTACCATTCAATTCACATCAATTTATAAATCCTGAAATGTGGGTTAGTTTTGCTTCGTTTTAGGGTGGCTTCCTTCTATTTTGGGATTTGCTTAACCACCTCAGAGCAGAAAATCCTTTGCGATATATCAAAAATCTATATTTAAATACAATATTCTTACGCTTGTTAACTACTTTTTGTATGCATTTATGGTTACCACAAATCAGGGATGATTCACCCTATTTTAGGGTTGTTTATTCGCTAAAAGCTCAAAATTTTAAGGGCACATTGGCTTTTCTGAGATCGGATTCGAACTTGAACTTAACAAGTTCAAAACCCTTAAAAATACAATTTCAGAATCTAAATTACGTATTTTTTCAACTTTTTATTTCTACACCTCTTTCAACCACTAATTTACATTATTTTCAACTTAAGAATAAATCCTATACTTTTGGCATGCTGAAATTTGAAATCAGGAACGTCAAAGACCCCTAGAAATATACTTTTGGAATGAAAATTTGGTATTTTGTCAAATTTTCATTTTTCACCCCTTTCAACCCCCATTTTACTCGATTTTCACCCTAAGAATAAATTTTTGGCTTCTGGCATGTTGAAATTAGAAATCGTCAACCTCACCTTTGTATTTTCATGTAAATAAAAAGACATTTATTGTTATTATTGTTATTATTATTATTATTTTACGACTACTGGGTCCGCGAATCATGTGCCCTGAGCAGACGTAATGAACCGAGGATGACGGCCTTCTGCATTCTGCCGGCTAAGACCTCTGCCGAATTTCGGCATGCCGGTATGATCTTAAGTTCTGAAAGCAGTGTGTGTCTCGTTCCACCGAGGGCTCCTATAATCAGTACCATTATCTTAACAGTATGGTCTGAGTAGAGTCTGCGGAGTTCGAAGAGCAAATCTCGATATTTTGTCCGTTTTTCCTCCCCCTTGAAGACAATGTTGTTCTCCGCGGGAGCCGAGAACTCCACGACAAACATTGTCTTGAGTTGGTGGTCGAGGAGGACTACGTCAGGTTTGTTGGCTTGTATTTGCCTGAATGTGGGAAAAGAGTAGTTCCAATAAATTAGACACTTCTCATTTCCCACAACGGACTCAATATCCCCCGGAGCATAAGGCAGCACTGGTGTCTCGTCTATCCCATACGAGTGCCTTAAGTGATAATAAAGCACTCGTAATGCTCCGTCGTTCCTCTGGATATAGGCCGAGACTGCATATGTCGGACAAGCCGACAACATCAAGTGCATTAAAGTCTCTGGCGCCCTGCGGCAGGCCCTGCAGCTGACATCAGGGACCTCTATACCCATGACACGACTTCGATAAACGAGAGTGTTAAATACACCATCCTGGCAAGCCATTATGAATCCCTCGGTCTCAGACTTCAGCCCGGCTGACCTTAAGAAGGCAAAGATCAGCCTTTCGGATAAGCCAAGGTCTTCTATATTTTTATAGAAGACTCCATGCAGTGGCTTATCCGTATGAAGCTGCAGAAAGATGTTGTGTTCTGCAGCTTTAATTTGGGCTTTTCGCCGAGCGAGTTCCAACTCGGTAACAGAGTCGCGATTTACCCGCTTATTATTATTATTATTATTTTTTTTTTTTTCGGGTAGCCCGCTGCCGGACAGGACTTCCGTGGCCTCCGACACCTCACGGTAGCCGCGCCGGCAAATTCCTTACAGCCACTCTCCACGACCTGTGGAGTTAGTGACTGTAAATACCTAAATCGTGTGCTCTAAGTAGACGAAGGGACCCCAAGATAACCGCCTTCTGCATCTGGCCTGCCAACCATTCTGCCGAGTTCTGACAGGCCGGTATGATCTTCAATTCTGAGAGCAGCGAAGGCTTCATCCCTCCGAGTACGCCGATAATTAGGACGACCATCTTGACCGAGTAGTCTGGGTACAGCACTTGGAGCTCATACCGGAGATCACGATATTTGGTCCGTTTTTCCCCCTCCTTCAAAGCGATGTTTGTCTCAGCAGGTGCTGAGAATTCGATTACAAACATCACTTTGTTCTGATGGTCGAGGAGGACTATGTCAGGCTTGTTGGCTTGAATTAGCCTGACGGTCGGGAACGAGTAGTTCCAATAAATTCGGCACCTCTCGTTCTCGACAACGGACTCAATATCTCCGGGGATGTAAGGCAGCACTGGTGTTTGGTCTTCTTATTATTATTATTATTATTATTATTATTATTATTATTAAAAACTCTTAGAAATATAAGTTTAGAGTGAAAATCATGCATTTTGTCAAATTTTCATTTTTACACCCCTTTCAACCCCTATCTTACTCGATTTTCTCCTTAAGAATCAATTTTTGGCTTTTAGCATGTTGACATTTGAAATCAGCAACCTCAAAAATCCTAGGATTGTACATTAGGAGTTCTTTTTACACGTACTTTTGTCACCATATTTGAGGGGCGATTTTACCCTATCCTAAGGGTGTTTCTTCGCTCTAGCTTAAAATTTTGAGGGTGTTTGTGCTTTTCTGAGGTCGGATTTGAATTCAGTGTCGAGTACTCGGGTCGAGTTCCAGGCTCAGGACTTTTTTTTGTGACTGAGATTGAATTTTTCATCTTTTTGGCTTCTTGTGACCCAAATTTTTAAACCGCCATATTGAAAAAAGAAATCTGCAGCAAAACTAAAATTAGCATATCCAAATACTTAACTCTACCAAGTTTCGTAAATTTTTATCGGTTATCGATTTTTGACGCCTGTTTTCTAAAAAACACCACTGTGCTTCGTGTCATGGCGGCTATTTTGATGACGTGTTCAGCGCCTGAGAATGTGTATCTCGCTGAATTTTCGTAACTTAGTACATGTATTTGTATAAGACATAGGTATGTAAAATTTGGAGCTGGTAGCCGTCAAACACATAGACTAAATTTCATTCTTCCTGATGTAATTCTTGGATTTACCCGATCTTCAGTGAATGACCTGGATGATTCATCCACATAATATTTGTTACACTCACATGAAATACTGTAAATGCAGTTTTTTAATTTTGCTCATGGTTTAGCGGTTCTCTTTTTATCAAAATAAATCTCAATGTGTTGCTGTGTTGCTTTGAAATACCTGAGGTCACATTTAACACCTATATGAGCTTTTCAGATGATATGTATACATAAGAGAATGTCACAGCTAGCAAAGAAATTTATTTACCAACGACAATGGGCTCATTTAGCATTTTTTAAATCCATATTTCGAAAGTACACCTTGTAGTTAGTAAATGTGCAAAATATTAGATTTTTTTTTCAACTCCTTCTCCCTCAAAATAAATAATGAAACTATAGCGCGAAAACGCAGTGTGACGTCAAACCACTCCAGCGGTCGACCATATAGTTCCATATAGAAAGCACAGCAGACGTGCTATAACCGCACTAGTCGAGCGAGTGCTGTTAATCATCCGCACCGTCGCGCGTCGGGCGTTTCAAATATGTTACGAATTGGAAAATCAAATATTATAGTTAATCTTAACGCTAGCGGCTTCATTTTTTCACTATATACTTAGAGGGTTATATACTTACGGTACCTAAACGCAAAAATAAATTGTAAATTAAGTAACACTAAAAGATATATAGGTCTATGAACTAAATTATTATTTTCTTTTCAGGACGAAATGAATTTAATTAATTTTATATATTCTGGGCAATTTGCATTTAGCATGTTTATTAGACTTCTAGTGTATTACTGGTATGGTAATGAGATAATGGTAAATGTATGTATCTATAAGACTGTATTAAAATATGTAAGTAGCGGATAAATCTTAAATAAAATGGTAATATTTCCAGAGTTCTGATATAGGAATCGCTTTATGTGCCAGTAAGTGGTATGAAGAACCTATAAAAGTAAGGAAACTTATCTTGATTATGGTGATGAGATGTAATCGAATTTTGTGTTTAGAAATTGGACCATTCAATACTATGTCATTGGCTACATTTCTGGGGGTAAGCAAGCAAAAGTTCTAGAATTACAAGTTAGGAAATTTTTTCTTGGTTAAAATGTCATTTTATTGAAGTGAATGTATTTTAAGGACTCATATCAGCCTTCAAGTCAATTATTTCCTGTATACCGGGTGCCACAAGTAAGTGGCTCACCCTTATATTTCCTTTATTTTTTAACTTATTCATTTGAAATTTGGGGTGCATAAACTACCTGTAAAAATGGATTTTTGGACATGAAAAATGGTATGAAACCATTTCCAGTTTACCCGGAAATGACCGCAACTTTCGATTTTTAAATGGAACACCCTGTATATTTTTACATATTTGGATTCAAGACAACATTCTGAGTATACCATGAGAATTTCACGAATTTTTGAGTTGATGTTCAGTTTTTTTAAGCATTTTAAGACATTCGTCTAGAGTGCTTTGGAATACCAATATTTGTTCTACGGCATGTAAAGTCCAAGGGAAAAATATAATTTTTCATTTAATTTCATTAATAACCATTTACGAAGCCTCCAAAGTTGAACATATCACTTTTTTATCGAAAACTTTTTTTTTCAAATGGGAAGGTGGTGGCTCATAGTGTTCAATAAATTATAGATTTTTTTCTGAATTCATTGATATCCATTTCAAATCTATGCTATTTGTTTTTCTATTTTATTTAATTTGTTTAAGAATAAAAAATCTACACAAAGTAGTAGCTCACCCCTATAACTTTTTTATTTTTGAACATATCCAAATGAAACTAGGGTGTCTAGGGTCATACAGAAAACTGCATTTTTTGACATATGAAGTAATTTAATACCACTTCCGGTTTCGCCGGAAATAACCCTAACTCTTGATTTTCAAATGGACACCCTGTATATTATTACATTTTTGGATTCAGATTGAATTTTTGAACATGTGTGGTGATTTGTATAAATTTATGACAAGTTGTTATTTTTTTCTTATAGCAATTATAAATTTTAATCTAGACTGTTATGAAATAAAAAAAATACGTACTTTGTCATTTTAGTTTGTACAGAAAAAAATATTTATACATAGTTACTATTATTAACCATTTTGTAGGCATTTTAATGCAAGTAATTTAGTTTTTTGAAATAACTCTTTTCTTCAAATCGGACGGTGGTGGCTCCTTATATCCATTAAATTGCCCTTTTTTACGAATCCATTGATATCACTATGCTTGGGTTTTTATTAACATTTATTTAAAAAACTGTAAAAACAGATTGTACTTGTGGTATTTTAAATCTACAGTTATTATACGGCTATCAAAAAATTTCGCATCAAGTTACCTTTGCATTTTAAAGAAAAAAAAACGTAAGTTTATTATTATTTTAAATTCTAAATCAAAATTTTTAAATAACAACAGATTGTAAGAAAACTGAATCGAAATTAAAATATTTACAATTAACAAAAATTACAAGTATTGTTCAAAATGATCTCCCCCACGAGCTATACACTCTCTTGCTCGATGTTCTGTCTCTCGAATGACGTTTTCCAATATTTCAGGTGTTATAGTATTGAATGCAGCTCTTATTCTATTTTCCAGATTTTCTAATGTCAAAACTGGTATCCCGTACACTTTATCCTTGAGATATCCCCATAAATAAAAATCCAAACAGGTTAATACCGGGGACCTGGCATGCCACCGTACTGGACCATGAGTTGCAATCACTTGTTCACCATACGTTTCAGTGAGATGATTTAAAACAATTCTGCTATTGTGCGGCACCATCTTGTTGAAAGTATAAGTTCCTAAATTGAGCTAATGGTAGCTCTGCAACTTCATTCCATATCTCATTTTGTAGAAACTCGAGGTATCTTTCACCCGATAATGTTCCTTGAAACAAAATAGGCCCTACTATGTGGTGTCCATAAATTCCAGCCCATACATTTATGCCAAAACGTTCTTGAAAATTATTGGTTCTGACTAATCGGTGATTTTCTTGAGACCAGTATCTAGTGTTGTGTCGATTAAACATTCCATTATTTGTGAATCTAGGTTCATCTGAGAATAACACATTTTCTAAAAATCTGTTATCTTGTTCACATTTATTAAGTGACCACTCACAGTATTGTCGATCATTATCAGCTTCATAAAGATGCTGGTGTAAGTTGTATTTAAAAGAATGATGTTTGTATTTTCTTAATATGCGTCTTACAGTTTCCTTATTTGAACCCAATTCCTCTGCGATTTGTCTCATAGCAGCAGTTTGATCATAGTTTACTATGGCTAGCACATTAATTTCCATTTCCTCACTTACTACGAACGTTGGGTTGCGTAACCTTGGTTCCCGCCGCATTTTCCTTTCCAACTTCTTAAAATAATGTCGGGATGGACATATTCTTTCTGGAAATCTTTCAGTATAAATTTCTTGTGCACGCTTTCCATTTTTACGACATTCCCCGTAAATAAGAAACATGTCAACTTTTTCATTATTTGTATACACCATTGTTGCAATACTTAACTAAAAGTTTCAATTAGAGAACTGTAATTTCATTTATTTTGTTTCTCTTTTAAAATGCAAGGGTAACTTGATGCGAAATTGCTACAGTTAACTAAAAGTTTCAGTTAGAGACCTGTCATTTCGTTTATTTTGTTTCTCTTTTAAAATGCAAGGGTAACTTGATGTGAAATTTCTTGATAGCCGTATAATAATAACTGTAGATTTAAAATACTACAAGTATATATATTCTGAAAAAGATAACAGCTCTGCCCATAAAATTATCTTGATAACCAGCCTCTGTTAATTTTAATAGTCATAAACGACTAAATGGACAAGGTTAGGTACCTAAACCTTCAAACACGCCTTTGCGTGAAATAGATTCCCTCTTTACATTTTTAGAGTCGTGCAAATTTCGGTAGGTCCTTTCCCAAAGTCGAATGCGACTTTTACTAATAGAGATTCGAAAATAGACCCCATATCAGCCATCTCAGCATTCGTATAATTACTACGACGAAAAATTTGAATCTTTCTAGGGAACACTTCACAAATTTTTACATATGCAGAACCATGATATTTGTCAAACTAGCAAAATAAACATGTAAAATCAAAACGACAAAAATAAAGCAACGGTGGAATAAGTTGAAAAAATTTGCCGTGAAACTATAAGATAGTGCTTATAACATAATTGAAAACTTAAAAGACGTAATCGTTTTAAATTTTCTACGGGGGTGTTCCTACCATTTTATCAAATTTATGGTAGTATAATAACCCGCCACTGGTCAATTGTAAAGCCTAATATAATTACATCTTAAGACATTTTTTTATGTATACTACGTGCCAAATTTCGTTTAAATAGCTAACAATATAAGAAAAATTTTTTTTAGAAATTTCAACACCCCAATCCAAGATTTTTTTGGCATGTATTTATATGAAGTTTTTTCTTAAAATTAGCTGAGAAATACCACTCTGAAATATTTTAACGTACTTGAGTTTACAGCCTGTATACATAGTTGTACGATATTATACTCAACTCTTACATTTTAGATCCTGAAGGCGACATATTCTTATATGATGGTAGTATACAGAAATAATTAACGGAAACATCAGTGAGCAACGTTTGCAGGCTACGTTTAGTATATAAATGAATAAATGCTTTATTTGTGGTCAAAGCCATCTACTAAATTACTAGCAATCGTATTTAGAAGAATTGTTATATTTTAACACAATGCTAATTAATACACGAGTTAACTGACATGAGTTTTATTTTATTTGTTCTAAATCAAAACGATAAATTCAATATGGCTCTAACCGGATCCTACCACGCAAAGAGAGTGCGAGGATACTTGGATGAAGTTTTCCACATCAGATGGAAGATTCTATTGAATGGCCAGTTGGAACACCTGATATTGCTTAACATTTAATAGAGTGTTTATAGACCAGGAGCCCGCCGACCACTAATTGTGTGTCATAAGTTTACACCCAAAATGTGTGAATTGTTGTTAATTTGGGGTAGTAGTGCACAAAAATATCCATGCCAGCCTTTTTTTTGTATAAGGATATGGGGCAGGCCCCCAAATGTGTAAGAAATATGACTTGTAAAAGCATAATAGGTTTGCGAATGGGGTTTGCGGGAATCGATAAATAATAAAAAATGATCTGGCTGATGCGGCTCGCCAGCTCTGAATTCTGGGACACTATCCCACTATATCTGAGACCTGCGCACCACTTTTCAAAGATGGTGAATGTATTTTCGCCCTCAGTAGATTCATACTTACCAAGTGTCTGATTGTTAGTCATAAGTTTATATTAATCGAATTACAGAGGAAATCAGTATATGCGGTAGCAAGCTCCGATACGCCATCAATTATCGTGAATGGCTAGGCTTTCGTTACACTTCTCAAAGATGGCGAATGTATTTTCGCACTCAGTAGGTTCATACTTACCAAGTTTCTGATTGCCAGTCTTAAAGGACAAGGGCAGATAAGCTATATAATTTTCGCCCACTAATTTCATAAACAAGAAAAGTTTTCCTTAAAGTCATTAAGCGTTATTTATTTATAGTTGAACATATGATCTTTATGTTTCTATATGTTTTACATTTGAAAAACAACAGTAGGTCATAGTAATATCATTTCAAAGTGGGCATGTTTGCAGTTTTTTAGTAATTTTTGACCTTTTTCCGAACTTTTAATGTATATTTCAGTTAGATGCGCTCGATGAAAGAAGATAAACTATACCTCATTTCATTGTTGAGCATTTATATAAGCTTTTAAATAATGGTTAATTTATATTGTTTCATCAAGCGCTTCAATGCATAAAAAACAAAATCGTTTCCGCGGGAGTCGTAGTAGTGTCGACGTTGCGTGCGAATTTAAACGTGTCAGCGCTCAAAACCACATATTGTGGTATGTATTGAATAAGAATATGTTTATCCACGACCATCGTATAATCATTGCATTCTATATTTAACAATTGTCAAATAATGATAGTCATATTATTTCAACCAAACGTATAATGAACATAATCTGATTCTAACACATATTTAACCAACCAGCAACTAGTTGTTTTCATTCTAACGCACCTTTGACCAATCAGGAACTAGCAATATTCATAAGGAAACGGCGAATCCATTTTTCCATGTTTTCGTGCATATTTTCGTGTTTAACGTTTAACACGTCAACGTTTTACTGTAAATGAACTTTATTTTTTCAGTTTTAAACGATTAAAACAGTTAAAATATGCGATAGTCGTGAATAAATTATAGTATTCAGTTCGCGTATAATGGCTATTACACACTCGGATGATTTACGACACGCCTTCGTCTCGTGCCGTAAACAACACCTCCGCGCGTAATAGCCATCATTATACGCTCACTGAATAATCTACTATTCCAAAGAACAGTTTTTTATTACTCGTCAAGACTAATACTACTCGGAAAATATAATGACATACAACATGGCCGATGGGCGGAAAAAGGCCCTTATCTACCCTTGTCCTTTATGATATTCATCGAATTACACGCGTAACCAATACATGCTGTAGGAAACTCCTGTAAGCTATCAATTATATCGTGAATGGCAAAGGCTGTACCACTTTTCAGAGATGTCGAATATATTTTCACACATAGTAGGTTCCTACTTACCGAGTTTCTGATTGCCATTTATAAACTTATTGTTTTTTACCTGACTTTTTTTCAAAATTGGGCGAGCGTAGCGCTTCATTGTACCACCCAAAATGAATGGGAGTCAGGATTCATAATTTTTGGGGATAGATTAAGAAATACCTCCAATGCTCATGCATAAACCTATGACTTATTTGCGGCTGTATTTTTTTTACAAAGTTTGACCTCTGTAATGGGTCAGCGTCCGAGAATTCAGAGCTGGAAAGCCGCGTCAGCCAGGTCATTTTTTATTATTTATAGATTCTCGCAAACCCCATTCCTAAACCTATTATACTTTTAAAAGTCATATTTCTCACACATTTGGGGGTTTGCCCCAAATCCCTGTACCAAAAAATTGTGGCATGAACATTTTTGTAGTCTATACTCCAAATTAAAATTAACAACAATTCACATAGTCTAGGAAATAGTGTGCAAATTCGACGACGAGTGGTTACCGTCTGCCAGTCGGTAATCGAAGAGATCATATAAATACAAAATTTTTTTCTCTCTGGAACTTTTTGGTATGGTGGGGGGATAGGGAGGGGGGAGCATTTATTTTTAAATCGAATGATAATCGATATCTGTCCGCATAGGTAGATAGTATATGTACTTCACATACCCCAATTACGCTGGCAGACGAAACTTCCGAACGGCGCGCGCGCTAACCGGAAAAAGAAAAAAAAAATTTTAGTTTATTTTTCCGGTTAACGCGCGCGCCGTTGGGAAGTTTCGTCTGCCAGCGTAATTGGGGTATGTGAAGTACATATACTAACTACTTATGCGGACAGATATCGATAATCATCCCACCATACCAAAAAGTTCCAGAGAGAAAAAATTTTGTATTTATATGATCTCTTCGATTACCGACTGGCAGACGGTAACCACTCGTCGTCGAATTTGCACGCTATTTCCTATACCAACACATTTTGGGCGTTTACTTATTGCACACAATTTAGTGTCGGCGGGCTCCTCGTCTATTAGGTCTGTTTAGGTAATAAAGATTAGCAAAACAGAATCAATTTTTTTTTATTCATTTATTTAACGTCGGCCTATTTCCACTACTAAGGCCAATCACCGACGCTAGGATACGAGCTACCCCCATCCTGGAAATTTTGCCGAACCTCTTCTTATAAGAAGATGAGGGCTTTTTTACTTGCCTGACATTTAATAGAAAAGGGACAGACTGCTTTACATCCCCTCCGAAGAATGGTATATCATTAGAGAATATTATTTAGGTATCAAGCAAATCACACTTTTTTATTTATAATGAAATTACCTACTTTCTGTATATTATTGCTCTAATCTGGGCCCGCTAATATACTAGTTAGGTAAATACTAGTATATTAGCGTGCCCAGATTAGGGTAATAATATACAGAAAGTAGGTAATTTCAAAATAAATAAAAAAGTGTTTAAGTTGTGATTTGCTTAATACCTAAATAATTTTATCTAATCACGATGAAAGCAAATAAATAAAAAATAATTAATGTAATGGTATATCCACTCTTCGCGCCTCGCCTTAAACTGGTTATTTTCTGCGTATGCGCTTATATACAAGCCGTTAGAAGGTGGGACGAGATTGCTGTTTCCTTGGACCACAGGGGGGTTATTTCGTGCCTGGGCGATCACTCATCTAAGTAATAATCATGATGGACGTTGCTTAAGACGGTGCCACGCATGCAGTATTCGTCTACGAATAATTAATATAAATCACGCAAACGTGGATACAATATTCGCTGTTCATGTATAAACAGGGGCGGATTTAGCAATAGGCATAGTAGGCACGTGCCTAGGGCGGCAGCAAGATGAGGGCGGGAAAATTCAAGTCGGGAATATAAAAAACGACGATTGCAGCAGGAGCACAGAAAAGATAAACTATACAGAAGCGAAAACTATAAAGCTCATGATCAATGATCGGAATTTTGGTTTAATTTCAGTGGCGCAGATAGGTATATAAAATTTTACATCAAGAAATTAAATGTATGTTTGATCTTTCTTACAAAATAAATCAAAATTAAATGTAATGCGAACATACCTTATGAATTTTTCATTTATTTTGGCATAATAGAATACATGTATACATATGTACAACTAAAAATGTATGCACATTTTAATAAATCCCTATAACGACGCACCTGAAAATTAAATCCAAATTCCGATCACTGTTCATGATATAGGACCGAATTTGAGGGCGCATATCCCATATCAGCCATATTGTAATCGCCCGTCAGTGATAGGACTATCGATAGTATCGATAGTTTTGGACTATCGAAACTATCGATAGTAAATTTCACTATCGGTATTTTTTATGGTTCGATTTTGTTTTTTTTTTATATTATGACCTGGCGACAATAATTTCGTTTACAAATAAAACAGAACAGTATAATATATATCAAGGGGGCGAGTCGACGGCGTTAGCCCTAGCTGTTGGTGTAACTGTAACTGTTGGTTTGGTAGCCCTGGCGAATACTATTTGGTTGTTGTTGTTAAATAATGTTATAATGTCAAACTTTGACATTACGAAATTTTTGCGTCCTCGTAAATTTTACTAGGAAAAAAAATTACATTAAGCTTGTGGCGCCCCCTGGGGTACGGCACCCTCGTACGGGGCACGGGTCCCTCAAAGGCCGGCCCTGAACACAAGCCATGTGATTATATTGTTTACATTTGCGATTGACTCTTCAGGGGCGGAAAATTTAACCATGCCTTGGGCGACACAAAACCCAAATCCGTCCCTGTGTATAAATATTGGCCATGGATCGCAAACACGAACATTGTCCGGCCTAAAGTCGGTAAATCCGCAAAGCAGGCAAATAATTGCTCAGAGCATTATTAATCGAAAAAAACCGCTGCCCAAGGAATCACTACTTCCACATCCAGATTCTCTATCCAAGTCACTCACAACGAAAAAACTTTGTATGTGAAAATAATGGAACTTTAATAATATAATATTTGAAATCCTCTGCCCCAAAAACCCATAAAACGATATCCCACATCGGTAGTGGGGTGGGGGTGGTGATAGGGTGGTGGTAGTGGGGGGGTGGATGAAGTAAAAAAATATTTTGAGGTTTCTGGTTCCTGTACATACACTAAATCACAATTTTTTTTCATCCCCTGTAATAAGGAGGTAGGGGTAGTAATGGGGGTGGCTAATGCCAAAAATTTTTTTGAGACCTTATAGCTTCTCTTGTCTATACTAAATACCAATTTCATGGACTCTTACCTGCTTGATTTACCCATTTACCCCAAATTTATCCCAATTTACCCCCCCCTCCCTTCGACGGAACAAGATGAAAATATAATCTAGTTCTAGATCTCGTTAAGGTACATATGTGTACCAAATTTCAAGTCAATATCTTAAACGGTTCCAGAGTAAACGTGCGCACAAAAAAAAGTTAGACAGACAGACCGACAGACAGACAGAATTTTTTTTTCGCTCAAACAAAATCCCGACGTTTCATGACATTTTAAGCCTATTTGGATAATACAAATTTTTAAAAATTTTTTTGTCGTTAGTATACTTCCACTGGACGTGGAAGTAATAAAGAGCATAGTGCCGGTGAGGACAGTATTTGACAAATAATTGAACACGAACATTTGGCTACGATATGACAATGTTGGTGGCGTAACTAAGGGGGGCTAGGGGCACTGTGTACGCACTCATGATGTGGCGTCCCTGCTGCAGGGTTCATAGCGACCAGTTCCCTAAAAATGTGAGGAAATTTGGAAAATATATTTAAAAATCATGGAATTTTAGAAATATTTATATATGTGAAAATTTGTAATTTCAGAAAGCGCCCCATTTTTTTTTTTCTATTTTGCGTCCTGCGACCCCCCCCCCCCCCCATCAAAAATTTGTTTCTCATTCTGCACCTCTCACGCACATCAAAAAAAAAATCCCATTCCACAATTTGTACTTAGTTTGTATAACTGTGTTATGTGGGATTTTGCGCGCCCCGCTCATAAAAAATATTATCTCACCCCCCCTGGCTCATCAATTTTCATTTTTATTTACAATTTTTTTATACCACCTTTTAAACGGACTACCCCCTCCACCACAAGAAGCTGGGTATGCCACTGGACAACACATCTTGTATCCACATTTGCGTAATTTATAGAGAACATCAAGTATTCGTGGACGAATAAAATTTTGGCGGTATTCTAATGTTTAGTGGTGCTTCATAAATAATTGTTAAAAAATGTACTACAGAAAAAATGCCCGCTATTTAAAAAAGTACCTTTCTATCAGAGCTGGGTGAGCACTGCTAAAAAGTGCTCGCGATTACTAAGCACTCTGAAGAAGTGCTTTAAATTCAGGAGCGCTAAGCACTAAGCACTTTTAAAAAATTTAAATAATGGAGTATCTATTGATTAAGGCTAGGATTTCATTGAATTTATGTGTTATTTATAAAAAAGGGCATCAAAAACAACCTAAAAAGAAATTGAAAGTTTTTTGAGAGGAAATATATTACAGGAAAATTTGTTTTCAGTGCCCATGAAAGTTCAGATATAAAATTTGACGTCGTATCTCAAAGTTGACATTTTTACCAAAATTATGATTAAAATAATTAAATTGAACCAAAGTGCATAATAACGATAACAAAACATCAATAGAAATATATATTTTATTATTTTTCATTTTTTAATTCATTTTACTTCCACATCCAGTGGAAGTATAGTAACGACAAAAAAATTTTTAAAAATTTTTATTGTTCAAATAGGCTTAAAATGTCATGAAAGGTCAAGATTTTAAGTTTGAGCGAAAAAAACTTTCTGTTTGTCGGTCTGTCTGTCGGTCTGTCTGTCGGTCTGTCTGTAACTTTTTTTGTGCGCACGTTTACTCTGGAACCGTTTAAGATATTGACTTGAAATTTAGTACACATATGTACGTTAACAAGATCTGGAACTAGATTATATTTTCATCTTGTTCCGTCGAAGGGTTGGGGGGTAAATTGGGGTAAATTTGGTGTAAATGGGTAAATCAAGCAAGAGTCCATAAAATTGGTATTTAGTATATACAAGAGAAGCTAAGGTCTCAAAAATATTTTTGGCATTAGCCACCCCCATTACCACCCCCACCCCATTATTAAAGGGGATGAAAAAAAATTGTGATTTAGTGTATGTACAAGAACCAAAAACCTCAAAATATTTTTTTACTTCGTCCACCCCCACTACCACCCCCCTATCACCACCCTCATCCCACTACCGATGTGGGGTATCGTTTTATTATATTATTAAAGTTCCATAAACAATTATTTCCACATACAAAGTTTTTTCGATGTGAGTGACTTGGATAGAGAATCTAGATGTGGAAGTAGTGATTCCTTGTGCAGCGGTTTTTTTAAATTATTTTAATCATAATTTTGGCAAAAATATCAACTTCGAGATACGACGTTTAAATTTCATATCTGACCATTTGTTGACATTAGAAACAACTTTTTCCTGTAACAATCTCCTCCCAAAATACTTATACTTTACTTTTGGCGCAAATTCACGTTTCCTTGTTTGTTAACCATACTGTACGTTATTTCGAAATTCTGACCATAGCTAATAAGGACTTTCCAGAGTAAGCAAAACATTTTATGAAGACTGACTTTTTCTCTAAAAATTCAAAATAAGACAGATTTCGAGTATCCGTCCGGGGATACGCTGTAGGTATACTATTCTGATTTTCACTTTGGTGGAGAATTATTTTTTAATGAAAGAGACAATTTATCACTATCACATTTCACATCATGCTTTTAGGTAAAAGGTAGGAGAGTACACCATTTTGTACTTCTGACTAGATTAGAATAAAAATAATAATATGAAAAATGATAAAGGCATCATTTTTACGTGAATTTGGTAAGTATGCTTATATTGTACCTGTAATGTAAAATGTAACATAATGACTGATGATGCTATGAATGAATTTCTGTACCATTTTCAAGCAAAAATGAATCATTGACTTAGCACTCACCCAATTTAGAAAAAATGATTTGAGACTATTTTGAAAAAAGTAATGCATGAAAACAATTTATTATAAAGCATTTTCTTAAGAATTATTATTATTGCACGAGATGTGACGTAAATCAAATTTTGATGTAATTAATTATATATTTTTTCTTCGTCATAAAATAAATGTTCTTTAGACCAACTTTCTTTTTAAATTGGGAGTGAATTCACATATGTGATACAGAAATAATGAACCGGAAGTGTCAATCTGCAGCGATGGTTTATAAATGGATTGTGGATAAAGAATTGGGGATCTATTCAGAAGAATTAGATCTTACACTCAACAATATCACTAAACACATATACCACTGTATTCCTAGCGGAACTAGTTGGAATTCTGCAAGCTGTAATAGAAACCAGTGAAACCACGAATACAAACGTCAGTGGTAAAACGGTGCGCATATCAACGGACAGCAGAGCGGCCCTGATTCTGCAAATTAGAAAGGCCCTAGATGTGTTTGCACAAAATAACAATACTGGGTGAAAGGACACAACGGAATTCAGGGTAACGGAGGCAGTGAATGCTCAAGCCCGCAAGAGATCTGAGAACGCTCGCATGGTCCGGAACCTAGAATAGCGCTCTCAGATTCAGTCCACAGTTCCCTGTTAAAGAACTGTACACTCAAACGCCATGTGGACTGTTGGGGTGGTCTAAGCAGCTGCACACACAACAGAATGGCTTTGGCCACACTCAATCATAAGGTAGGCAAAAACTGTCTCCAGGTGTCCAGGAGTAATCTGCGTATCTATGTAGGATTACTAAACAAACATTTTTATATACTCAGTGGCGGATTTGAGGGGGGGGGCTATATGGGCTATAGCCCAGGGCGGCAAATTTTTTGAAAAATACCAAAGGTACATAAAAACAAAAAATTATTATTATTACTATGTATTATCAGAATATTTTTAATTTATTTGAGACCGTGTTTTTTATTTTAACTAGACTAAAGTTCCTTATTATAGTCAACTGTACCTTGGTTTTTCTAAATGGAATACCCCATATATTTTTACACCATTTAAAAGGCCATAGAAAAACCTTTTCAATGATGTATGACACAGTATTTTTCTTAAAAACTATAGTAGATATTAAGTCTTACATTTTCTTACATTAAGTCATGGTAGTCCGAAAAATATATATGTATTGTGATGTGTTGCAACCCCTTCAATTAATTCAGATGTATTTGCACCTACTCGAGAAAGAATCTACCAGTAGTTCTAGAGTGATGACATCCGGAATTATCTAGAGAATGGTGGCGTCATCACAGAAAAATCGAGATCTGTCATTTTTAGGTATAAAAGACCGCATTCTCGGCGGGTAGTTCGGAAAGTATAGAAAGTTTACAAGTTTGGATTTGATAAGTGAGGTTAAGACTCCAAAGTGATAAACATTATTATTTTTAGTCAGTAAAGTTCATTTAAGTTAATAATCAGTATTGTTAAGTAAACAGTAAATTATTTAATAAAGTGTGTTAGTGGTTATCTCTTGTTATAATTTTTGGAACCCACGGAACTTGCAAGGGTTGTTTCCTAGGGGTGGAAATACGTTACAGTATCAATTATTGAAATTCTCCATTTTATTCAAAATAAAGTGAAATTTATAGTATATTAGACAATTTTTTTTAAGATAAATACCATGTATTATATATAATTAAAAAGCTTCTTTTATGACCTTCCAAAGGATGTAAATATATATGGAATGTTCCATTTAAAAAAAAACAAAGTAAAGTTCATATCTGCGACTTTCAATTGCTATTCTGAAACAATTTTTGGCAAATACATGTGATTTTATATAACCTTTATTTTTCTACTTTTTTACGTAACTCCAAAAATAACGAAGTTAAATGAGGTTCTAACGTTCTCGCGACCACCTTGTACATAGAATTTTCTCAATACCTGTTATAGAACTTAAATTAGTAGGAGTTGTTTTGCTGATTGCTGATAAGCCTATCTGGCCTATGTCTAAATGATTAACATTTTAAATTTTCAAATTTTATTTTGTTCTCGTTCTCATATGATAAAATGAACAATATTATATCGATCTAGTTTTTAGTTCATCCAAAACCACTGTTGCTAGTACTAATGATTTTGTGCTTTGTGCTATTGACAAACCTATGGAGAGAAAGCGTAAAAGGGAGTGAGCAAGGAGGCAATTGACCCTTTAAAAGGGAGGTGAGGTGTAGAGGGAATATCATTTTTTACTGCTGAGGCTAGGAGCAGAGAGTGGGAAGGGGGTGGGACGGCGCCAAGTCTCCGATAGCCCCTAGGCAGCAGAAGTATAAATCCGCCAGTGTATACACTAGAAGTTAGAGATAACTCCAAGGGTAGAGCAGGGTGTAATCTGGATGGGGAGAGTGCCGACCATATGTGCTGTATTACTGCCCTGCTCTCTCATCGAAACGAGGATCCATATTGGGGGACTTTCTGGCCTAATATAGCCAGTATAGACAGCGGCGTAGCAGGGGGGTGGCTAGGGGGCACTTGACCCCCCACCACCACCACTCCCATTATGTAGCACCATTTTGTAGTGAAAAAATCTATTTTATTATTACCTCTGTTATCGACAGCCCCCCGCCCCAAAAAGCTGGCTATGACACTGAGTCTAGGTGATGCCTCGCCGGGACCTCTCGTCAAGTACATCACAAGTGCTGGTTCCCAGGCAGCAGACTGACGTCATTTTGACGTCATTTTTTGATCACATTGGTCGACGACGTCACGTGACGAGAAAATGACGTCATATTGTGACAAAATTATGACGTCAAGTTGAGACGTCAATACGACGTTTGGCGACGTCGTTTTTTCATTACAGAAATTATTTCTAGATGGCGCCACATACAAATCACTGAAAATAATCAATCATTCTTTACCTTATACTCTAATGAATTTATAGAAAATAAATAATAATAGTATAAATTACAATGTTCCAATACATTCAGGAAATGTTGATTGATTTGGATGGATCCTATAACGGTTAGGTTAAAGATCATTATTATGTGGCTGGGCCGAGATAGCATAAAAACTAGTGAGTGCTTCACCTATTAATTGTCTATTCATCTACATCGTACATGGCAGCTTATCCTGTAACACATCATACATGGGAAAATGGAAACCTCCTAGAGCTCTTAAGATTTACATGCACGCCATATTGCACCAAATTGGCTTATTTATTATATTTCTCAAATGTACATTTATTTCAATTAATCAAAAATAACTTACATATGGTCCGTAAACGTCGTTAAATGACGTCGCTGGGTCGCTGGGCTGTGACATAATGACGTCATTGCAGAGGTCAAAATGACCTCTCAGATGACCAAGAAAAATGACTTAAAATGATGTCATTCTACTGTCTGGGTTAGCTCGAGAGGAATGAGGGGCTCGATGGATATGCCGCAACATACATGGGGGGTCGCACAATGGGTCAACCTATGAGGCTCGAGTCTCGAGTAGAAGCTCACCCTCCTTCAAACAATCCAGAATCCAGTTCTGAACCATTCTATTTCACTTCTATGAGACTGTATGCTTTGTATGAAGTATAATATTGCTACTAATCATATTGAATATCGGTATAATACCTGTAGGAAAGACATCTTTTACTCAAAAAACATGAAATAGCACTATTTAACACGTTAACTGCGATATAGAAATTTGTTGCCTCTCCAATATTGCGATACATGTCCTCAAAGATATGTAAGAAAACTGTACTAATATGCGATACATATCTCCGAGGATATGTAAACGATTTCGAGATTACTGCCTTCTAGACTAGACTAGTCTGAATTATAAAAACTTTTAATGTTGAAATCTGTTAGTTCGATAGTCAATTAATATGGTACTGCGGCCGTACATATCTCTGAGGACTAGAACCGCATATGAATGAGGAAATGAACAACTACAGTTTTAAGGTTTATTTGTGAAGAAAAATTCGTAACAAAACAAATATTTTCAACCAATGTGTGATATATATTATAATATGATATTTCAAATATGATCTGTATGAAAGCAATGAAGGCATAAATAGCCCAGTTTCTTCGTACAATCGTCACAAAAACTGATTACCCGCCGAACTTTCTTGTCCGCTTTCCGACTGGATAACGTTGCCCTCAGCTTATTATAGCACTCTCTGTAGGGTTTCCTTTTCTTTTTACCTCTGGTTTGATAAAATTATGTGTTTTTTTTGTGTGGATTAGGTGGAATATTTTCTATACTCTCAGTAAGTTGCACCTAGGGTTGCCCTAAAATTCGAAAAGCCGGACTTTACTTATAAATTTGGATGGGCATTTGGTATAAAAAGCCGAACAGCATTCGTTCGCCATAAAAAAATAACTAAAACACAAAATCAGTCTTTTATTAATACACTTATTAAACTTGCTTAATTCAAAAATAAACATTTGTTACATAGGAACAGAAAGTCATCGCAAAACAATAAAATGTATCTATAGAAAAGCAAGTAATAACGAAAAAAAAAAAATAAATAAATAAACAGAAGTTGTAGATAATTGAGAGATCTATAACTTTTATTTGAACTATTTTTTTGCATAATTCATACAAATTTATTTTGGTAAGTTCATCACATAACAAACGTTCCTTCTGTTTTATGCGTGTATTTTAACAAATTTTTATTTGAAATGATTTTTAGAGCCTTAGGCAAAAAGCCAAACAAAAACCGGACATGCCGGACAAGTTAATTTTTAGCCGGACGAAACCGTAAAAAGCCAAACATATCCGGCTAAAGCCGAACGCCTGGCAACCCTAGTTGCACCAAATCATTTGATAATTGCTTCCGAAATTTTGTATCAGACACTAGTTGGTAGAAATCCCCAAAAAAATTTTTGATGAGTGGAGAGACAAATCCGAAAAAAAATTTCATTTCCTTTTCCGAATAAATTCTTTAAATTTGGAGTTTAAAGTTACAAAGTAAGCAAGTAAAACTTCATACAAAAAATATACTGACACAATGAAAGTAGCACTGATGTACTGACACTGGTAACGCTGTACTGATGTCTGTTTTTCCGGTAGCTGATAGATACATAAGCGCAGACTCACGTATCGACTTACTAAAACCAGTGAACTCGTCGGTATAGAGTTCACTGACTAAAACCTATACATATCCTCGAGGATATGTACCGCAAGTGAACTATGTTTTTCTATTCATATGCATTACATAACCCTCGCGATATGTATTGTATTGTTTCTGATATGAATTCAGTAACTTCCGACGATTCTAAAGCTATATTTGAAGTGGTAAAATTCTAAGTATAAGTAGTTAAACTAGTTTCGCATGCTGGAAGGTTATGTCAGATTTGTGACGCGCATATCAAAATAATTCAATACATATCGTGGGGGATATGTATCGCAGCTAACGTGTTAAAAAAAATTGTTTTGCCGAATACTGGATGTAAGTATTTTAAGGCACTGCCTGTTAATGTAACCAATTTAAATAGATTGAAATGTTGAAGTTAATAAATATTTACTGATACCTATAGGGCATATTACAGAACCAATGAATTTCTGATGGATATGCGGGATATGTAATGTATTTATGACCTATGCATGTTTGCTATATCTATATTATTGATCTACATTCATTTTTTACATCTGGTGTATTTACCTGTATATAATATTAGGTATTGCTTCTGTTCAACTTTTTTAACAATCTCTTTATTTCTGTTGACACAAATTTTCATATTTTATATACGTTCTTATATTGTATTTTAGTCTTGACGACTATATATTTTTATAACAGTGCTTTTTTGAAATTAATAAAGTATTATTATTGTTATATTTAAATAATGTTTATTGTAACTAGTCAGTCATATGAGTACTTATATGAGACATCAATTAAACTAATCTTTTTTTTTTTCAGGAAAGTTTCGCAAGGAATTTCGTTCATCAATTTCACAGTGCAATCAAAATCACAGGGAATTTAATAGAACAAGAACACTTAGCACCTACATATACCGTTATACCACCAACTCCAACCGACAGAGCACTCGATCAAGAACAGAAATTATTCAGCTGCCTAATATTAAATGAATCATTTTTATAAAACATAAATACCTATTCATTTAATAAATAATTCCAAAGTTTGTGGTTCTTAAAACTTATTTCAATGCAAAAAACTTAAAAATTTTGTTGGAATTACGATGAGTCAGAAAGGCCCATTAGTATGGTATGATGTGCTTGCACAACAATGCCCTAATATAGCTTTCAACTCCTTTATAACTATTTTTTTTGGTATTATTTCGATTTAAGCTTTCCATCGACGCGTTTTAAAATCAACAAGCAAAAAAATAATTGCAAGTGGATAACAGACGATCTATTAGAGTTAAAAAAAGAGTATGCATGTTTTCTGATTTAGCCCAAAAATATCCAGTATTACGTGCTGTTTGTAGAGAAACAAATGAGGAGTATAAGTTAAAACTAAAAAAAGCTAAATGTGCATACTATGACAATAAAACAAACAAGCCAAACAACAAAATGAAAACGATGTGGAGTGTTATATACAGGGTGAACAATATACAAAGAAAATTGAAATGTTTGAAAACAACATTCAGCTGAATTACTCGGATATTGCAAATTAATTTTATATATCTATTTTACTAATAATAGCTCAAATAATAACTTAATTAAAGACATAAATTTCTTAAATTCAAATATTGCACTTTCAGATAAATCATTTTTCCTTTCTCCAGTAATCGAACACAATGTTATCTCTTTTATTAATAAACCAAAACCATCAAATGCCTGTGGATTTGATGATATTTCAAACAACTTAATAAAGAGATGTAAACTTTTATCTACATAACCTCTTACCTTTCTGATAAATCTATGTTTTGAGAAGGGAGTATTTCCAAATAACCTAAAACCTAAAACTAGCAAAGGTCCTACCTTTACATAAAAAAGGTGATGTTAACGTGTTGACTAACTACAGAGCCATCAGTTTACTTTCTGGTTTCTCAAAACTGTTAGAACTTAGTTTAAATGAACAATTAACACATTTCTTTGTTAAGAACAGAACACTAATGTCGAGCCAACATGGTTTTATGAAGACCAAGAACGTAGATACTGCTCTCTTTAATTTCCATATATATATCCTTAATGTTATCGATAAAAAAACATTCCCTTTGGACTCTTTGTAGACTTTTCTCGAGCTTTTGACTGTACATCATAAGCTCCTCTTAATAAAACTGTACCGATATGGCAACCGAGGTCATGCTTTAAATATTATTAAATCATTCATACACAACCGGTATCAAATAGTTGAAGTTATTGGTGAAAAAAGTAATAGTTATGTATTAAGCAGAGGTGTTCCACAAGGTTCGAAAGGTCCTAAACCTTTGTTATACTTAATTTTTGCAAATGATCTAGCTTTAAATATGCAAACAATACCGAATACACATCTTGTCTGTTATGCCGACGACACAAACTTTTTAATTGTAGAAAACGATACAACAGCAAGTTTAAAGACCATACAGATTGTATATGAAAATATAATACTATGGTCCGAAAAAAATTTTTTAAACTTAAACAAAGAAAAAACCGTAACAATGATGTTCTCACATAATAACTACAACAATAAAAATAATATAACAATAAATAGCACTAATTTTAATTTTAGTAACTCGGCCAAGATACTAGGCCGGTATACCCTTTGACCACAACTTACAGTGGTCTAATCATATTAACCTGATTTGTGAAAAGCTAAGGAAAAATTGTTACGCTCTTCGAGCAATAAAATATCATTGCAGCCTAAATGTTCTGCTTACTTTAAACTACGCTAACTTCCACTCAACTCTTAGATATGGAATTATATCTTGGGGTACTTGTAATAGTAATCAAATCCAGAGAGCCTTTATTTTACAAAAATATGCTGTTAGAATCTTAGAAGGGTTGGCTAGTAGAGAATCCTGCAGAGATAACTTTAAGAAGTTAAAGATTTTAACAGTCTTTAATGTATACATTTATGAAATCTGCTCTGTTTTGTTTTTAAACATAAACACATAGTTCAACATAATCAAGTAAACCATGCTTATTCAACTATAGATTCAAAAGGTACTCTGAATCCTGACCAATATTCCACAGCTCTTTATCAGAAAGGTCCTATGTATAATGGTTGCAAATTCTTTAATTTTTTACCTGACGCAATCAGTGGCACAGCCAGAAAATTCGCCTGGGGGGGGGGGGCAATAGAACCGACCTCCCCAGAGGATGAGTATAGTAGATTCCTCTACTAGATAATATTGGCATTAATTACAAAATATGTATTTCGAAGGATAATTTGGATACTGCTTTGTACTGATAGAGATTATGCTTCTTTATTTTTTGGCTCATGGAAGACTGCTTGGGAGGGGGGCCCGGGCCCCATGGCTCCCCCCCTGGCTGCGCCTATGGACGCAATAAAACAATCCGCAAATATTAACATTTTTAAGAGAAGTCTAAAAAGCTGTTAATTGAAAAAAATTGTTATTCTTTTGAGGAATTTTTTATGTGATTGGTTTTATACTTAATATGTTTTATGTATACATGTGTATATATATGTATGTATGTATGAATGTATGTTTGTTTGTTTAAGAATATGTATGTTTTATATAGGTACATATGAGATACTATCAAATGTATTAATGATTAATATGATTAATAGGTATTTATTTTATCAGTTATCCCAGTATCTATCTGGAATGTTACTATGCTTTCAAGTATTACATCTGTCATCGTTTTTCTACTACCTGTCAAATTGCTCTGTTTACTTAATTTAGAATTCATGGCAGAACTAAAAACAAGGATAATATTTGTAAATCTCTTTACCAGTTATAAATGCAGAGAAAATTGGTAATACCACTATCAAGAAATAAATTTGGAATTTTTTTCGCTAATGCATCAGATCCCCCCTACCAGGGACCACATTTTGCTGCTCTGGCAAAATGGCATTTTGCCGCTCCCACTACTGTTTAATGAAATTATAAATATTCTCTTCTTTATAAGATATATTGTGGGTCAATAACGAAGATCATGAAATATTGAAATATATATTATCTTATCTATTTTATCCATAAAACAAAAGAACCATTAGACTCCCACGGTTGATGGGCCTGCGGTTTTTCCCTGGATGTGTCCGTCCAGCGCAGAAACATTAATTTTTTTTTGCTCTAATGATTTGCAATGGGGTATTTTCCATTTTTTTTTAAATTTAGTTTTGGTGATATACAGGATGTCCCACTTAAAACTCCCGGCGCCATTTTCTCGGTAACCAAAAGTAATATTTGAATTCTGTAAAAGGTATCTACTAGAATATATAAATGATTTCAGTTTTGAATAAAAATGGTTATTTTACAAATTGAGGTATATATGATGTTGCGATGCAAAGAAATTTTTCGATCCTAGGAACGATGAAATGAGTTGCATGAGATGGAGAATTATATTCTGAGCAACTTTTATAATACAGACAATTTTCAAAAAATCACTGGTTCACGAGATATTTGAACTTCAATATAATTTTGTTGAATATAAAAATCGTCATAACATCGACATTTTTCATAGTGAATCAGGCTCATTTAGATGGTAATGAAACATTTATTTCAAAACACAAAATGATTTTTTTTTCAAGTAAAACAAAGGTGGGGCTGCAACTGCTATATGGAAATTAAAGATTTTGACATTTTTGTTTATTGTGTATTGTCTAATTTTTGCGTCATGTTTATATTGTACGTTCTACTAAATTTTACACTATAAATTGTAGGCATATGAAAAAAAAATGGGATTTTTGTTACTTGAAAAATTACATTGAAATTGTGACCAGTGATTTTTCGAAAATTGTTCATATTAAAAAATTTGCTTAGAATATAATTCTCCATTTCATGCAACTCATTTCATTTATACCTCCATGTGTAAAATAGCCACTCAAAACTGAAGTCATTTTTATATTCTAGCAGATACCTTTTACAGAATTCAAATATCGCTTTTTGTTATCGAGAAAATGGCGCCGGGAGTTTTAAGTGGGACACTCTAAGTAATGTTATTATTTTAACAATTTCTGCATAATCAATTTAAACCAAAACAATAATTTCTTAAATAAAAATAAGAAATAAGGATACGCCCGTCTAGACACAGATTTCAAATTGTTTTATGTGGCGGGAAATAATTTAACCAATCATAGACAACTTTCGCTTAGAATTATATGAATGCCAAATTATGTATTTACTTTACATTATTTTATCTATAACACTTCCATTTTTCTCAATATCTTGAATATCAATAAATAACAGGTCTGGCAGAATGAAGCATCCATTTTCAAAGTTAATTCATGTCATAATATAATGAGATATAAATTTAAATCGCCATGCTTCCGCGATAAATGGAAATTTAAGACAGTTCAAAGCGTTGGCAAGAAATATCAGTTTAACTGTGAATATGGAGTATTGGTCAAATATTCAATGTTATTTTGCGGTTGAAGCTTATTTAAAAAATAACTATTCTGTTGTAATCACCCAGCATTTATTTCATCGTCACTTTCATTTAAATCCACTAGATCCACTTCCTAGTCGAATAGCAATTAAAAAGTGGGTACACAAGTTTCGCAGTACTGCTTCATGTGCCAGAGGAAAATCAAAAGGAAGAACTCGTTCTGTACGCACACTTGAAAATGCTGAAAGGTTAAGAGCAGCTGTGTTATGAAGTCCTAAATGATCTGCAATACGACAAGCATTAGCACTCAAAATTTCGAACCGTAGTTATCACCGCATTCTGAAAGACTTACATTTCCATCCCTACAAAATTCAAGTCGTACAAAAACTTCTGTCTTGGAACACACGTTGATTTTTGCGAACGTTTCGAAGGGCTATTTGCTAAAAACCCTCAAGAGTGTCAGCAGCGAGGAGGAGGTCATTTGACTGATGTAATATTTAAAAAATTAAATTTCCGTTTCCTCAAGAACCTTGTGTTTAATATTTGAATAAAAATTTAGCCATTAATAAAAAAAACTCAATTTAAAATGGATACTTCATTCTGCCGGACCCATTATTATATACATGTATTTAGAAGGAATTAAAAGGTAATTATATTTGTTATTATGTAGAAGTTATCTTAAAAATATAAACAAAACTCACGGCGAGGATTATGTGACAACATTTCTGGCATGCCGCCAGCTGTCACTTCTTGCCACAGTACAAGTGAAAAAGATATATTGGTTAGATTTATTTGTTGTTTGTTTATGTGGAGTTTGATTTTTACTTTATCAATAAACTATTAAGATGGAGTTGAATTTCGTGAAAGGAGATTCGTCCAATTTGCCCAAAGTTGATTATGACTTGATAGATTCTTTCTATAACAAAATTTGGATTTTTGAAGGGATGGGATTAAAAATATTAGAAGCTTCTTTGAATATCAATTTTTTTGGAACAGTTACAAAATTGTTTTCCGAAGCACTTACATTTGTTTCCACAACTTTTTATAAAATACCTTTTAAATGACATTATCCACTATTTGTAAATTTCAGCAAATACCTCGATGAAAGAAACTGAAATGCTTCAAATAAACACGACAGCGACGTTAGAACGCATCTGTCATTTGACTAGCCGTTGACAATGTTGTCATGTTTTGCTAATTATGTTTTTAAAAATCTAATCGGCATTAAAAATTATTTAAAATATTTAATAATTCAGGCCTATTTAGTAGAGTTGAAATCAAGATCTTTGTTGACTTCCGTGGAACATGAAAGGTAAAAATGTGCTGATTACGTCATTATATAACACTTGACGTGTATGTGCACCCCCTAAATTCGTCTGGCGATATCGGTGTCCAAACAACCCCCAGGGGTGAAAAACCGAAAAAAGCAGAAAATTAGATATTTGCTTCATCTTTCTAGCAGTTTTTTAATTTTTGATGAATTATCCATAATAACAAAGTTATGGCTATTTATATGCAAAAGAACTGTATTGTTTAAAGCGTAAAATATTTCCTAAAACCTTGCGTGGCTCTCTTATTATGCGAATATTTATTTTGTTATTTTGGCAAATTCGTTCCACTCGTGATTGTGGACAGACCAACTAAAATTTTAAAAATTTAATAAGAATAAAAGTTGTAGCGTATACTATCAAGATTCGATTACTTTTTTCAGTTTTAAATTTCGATCATAAATAAGCGAATTATGAATTAAATAGTTAGTTGTTGTCAAAATTATGCCGCAACCCCAGTCGCATCTATCTCTACTTCAACCGTTTCCCGTCGCGTTCTAAGATGCCTGCCCACCCGTCACGTGGCCCGCGGAGCTCTATATACTCACGCGCGAATGCATATTTAATAGGTACTGGCATGTAGAAAATTGTTAATTACATCTTTTTAGTGTTTTTTTGATTAAGTATTCTTATATATTTATAGAATTATTGTAAAATATGGAGTCTTTATCTAACAATGCGGATTAAACGACAAATGTTTATAAATCAAATTGTATAATTTAATAATTTGTAACTATACTGGTAAATTATCTGAAAGTACTACTGACTAAAACTGTTTAAAAATAATAATTTTAGTAAACAATGTGGACTGTGCAAAATATTTGCCATTGAAAAGTCAAAAGTAATGTGGCATAAAACTCTCACAAGCAAAAATATATTTCTCTTTGAAATAATAGGAAGGTGGAAGGTGTTATTATATTATGTTAGAGAGACTAAAATCAGAACCAGCGGGAATAAATTACGGAATTATTGTAAACCAAACAAAAATACCGTAATTCGAGTATATTTTTTAAATAAATGTCATTTCAGCAAAGATTAGTGAATTTTCTCTAATATTTGATTTCAGGATGTGCAATAGGGGGCGGACAATTCAAATTTATAGTGAAAAGAAAGAAAATTGAGCAAAATCGGCTGAACACGTGCCTCCGAGACCATCTATTTTATTTCCATGAATGAACCTCCATAAGATCCTTTTATAGGGTTCTAGAAATGACCGTAAGGGCAAACATAGAGTATCGCGTACTTTTGATTTTTATTTTTGTTTATTTGTGATTTTTTTGTACAACCTATTACATTATATTATTAATTAGTGTTTGAGTTTTTCTTAACATTTTTAAGCATTTGAAATTGTTTAAACAATTATATTTTGATATACATTAAATTTATAGCAAAATAAAATTGTTAAATAAATTATAATTGTTTGAACAATATCATAAACATAAAAACATAGTGTATAGTGTACGTCAAAAATAATAATAATAATTTTATTTATTAAGTCCTGGCGGAGTCTAACATAGCTACTCCACCAATCAACCAAAGAATTCGCGATACTCTATTGGACTTACGGGGTTACCTTTGGGACCCTATAAAAGAGTCTTTCTTATGGGGGTTAAATTTGAAGAGGAACAGTTAATTTTCGAATATATCTGGCGGTAAGACAGAAAAAATCGAACCTATTTTTTCTCTGGTATAAATTTGAACTACCCTATTGCGCATCCTGAAATGATATTTATTTAAAAAAATTTAGTTGTATCGATTTACGGCAGTATTATCTGCTTTACAACAATTCCTTAATTTTGTCCACTGTTTCTGATTGCTGCAACGTTGCGTCGCTTTACAGAGCACCTTCCCATTATTTAAAAGATAAATATTTTTTTGCTTGTGAAAACAGAGTAAAAGGTTTTATGCACTTTACCTTTGAGTTTTTAATATCCATAATAATGTTACGCACTTCTCATTGTTTATTAGATCTGGACCTTGATCTTGGAGGGGGGGGGGTAACACTGAACCCAAAATTTTTTGAAAAGCAAGGGGCAAAAATCCAAAAAAAATTTTTCATCCTAAAAAATAAAATTTTAAAATGAAAGTTTCTTGGGGGGGGGGGTAATTGCCCTGTTAAAAAAATTTTTCTTCCCAAAATTAACAAAAATCATAACATTTTAAGACAAAAGTTGATGATTTACAGAATCTTGGGGGGGGGAGGGTAATTACCCCGTTACCCCCCTATAAATCCGCGCCTGTGTTTAATCCATATTGCTAGATGAAGATTCCATACTTTACAATAATTGTATAAATATATAAGAGTACTTAATCAAAAAAACACTAATAAGACGTAATTAACAATTTTCTACATGCCAGTACCTATTAGAAATATGCATTCGTGCGTGAGTATATAGAGCTCCGCGGGCCGCGTGGCGGGCGGGCAGGCATCTTAGAATGCGACGGGAAACGGTTGAAGTAGAGATAGATGCGACTGGGGTTATGGCGTAATTTTGACAACAACTAACTATTTAATTCCTAACTCGCTTATTTATGATCGAAATTCAAAACTGAAAAAAGTAATCGAATCTTGATAGTATACGCTACAACTTTTATTCTTATTAAATTTTAAAAATTTTAGTTGGTCTGTCCACAATCACGAGTGGAACGAATTTGCCAAAATAACAAAATAAATATTCGCATAATAAAAGAGCCACGCAAGGTTTTAGGAAATATTTTACGCTTTAAACAATACAGTTCTTTTGCATATAAATAGCCATAACTTTGTTATTATGGATAATTCATCAAAAATTAAAAAACTGCTAGAAAGATAAAGCAAAAATCTAATTTTCCGTTTTTTTCGGTTTTTCACCCCTGGGGGTTGTTTGGACACCGATATAGCCAGACGAATTTAGGGGCTGTATATACATATCAAGTACTATATAATAGCGCAATCAGTACATTTTTACCTTTCAATGTTCCACGGGACACGTTTCTAAACAACTTTTTCGAATTCTGAACCTCTACTAATTGTTATTTTTTACATGAGAAAATTAAATTTCGTGGATAAATATATTAAAATTGATTTAATAAATAAGCTTTATACTCCCGTTTTCTTCAATTATCATTACTAGAACTAGAGAAGAGATTTCAACTTGGGAACATGACACTGTTTTGTATAAAACCATTCTATCAACAAATCCATACAAACTACCTACGTCACCAATTTAAAACACCTGTTGCTCCACTTATTTTAACTTCTCTTTTCTCAAAAAATTGATAATTATTTTCGCGGAAATCTGTATTGGAAGGCTTGTTTGTACATATTCTATGATATTATTCAATAAAAAAAAAAAAATAGGAAAATACCCCATTCTCAAAATATTATGATTGCTATGCCGAAAATACTGCTGCAACAATTTTGGCGTCCTGGAGTGGTTCCATTCCTAACCCGATGGACTAAAACCAATGAACGTTCAATCTTAAGTTAGTATGCCATTACAAATTTTGTTATTGGATAAAATTCTTCAAATAACATATCTCACAAATTATTGGGATTAGAGGGCTGATATTTGGTAACTGAGGTACTCTTTATCGAGAGAACTTCAATATATTCAAGGACTTTATCAAATTGTACTGAATCAGATTACCCCAATGATATTTAATAAAATTTCTATTCCTTCTAACATTCCCATTGCATCTCTACTGCACCAAAATTTAAAATATTGCTATAATAAAAAACGTCACTTTTCAATAACAAATTTACTAGGATAAATAATTGTTTAAAGCAATAATATCTATGAAATATATTTTGCATGCTGTAAAGCCATTTTTGCGCATTTGTGCAGTTCTTTGTCCAAAGGATCTAAAAAAATAAAGATTCAGTAAAGAGCATTTCACATCGCATAATTTTTCTTACATATTTTGTGTTTACCAATAATAGGGTAAAATATAGGCAAAATTATAGGATTGGTGCAAATTAAAACAAAAGGACTATTACTTTCACCATTTGGGTACTTTTTCCGATATTCATCTTGCTCTAGACAGTCCACAACATGAACACATCCAAGAAGACAACTGGCTGGGTATTCCTTTGGAAATCTTAAGGTAGGATCTAAAGGGACAAAAAAAATGTTTTTGTACAAAATACAAAAAAAAATTCCATTACCTTTTGTTCTAAAAGACTAGCCAACCTTACCTTATCTGAGATTTTGTAGGTACATGGGGAGGTTAGTTAGATCTAAGCTTTTCACAAGAAAATGCACCAAAATTTCCTTTATAATACGAAAGTAGAAGCTCTCACAAAGAACGCAACTGCTTGGGGTGATGACTAAATACAAGATGTCTTTCATTGATAAATAATCTTTGTAACTTGGTCTTGTCAGCCAACTTTTGAACAAAAGGTAACTAGATAACTACTTCAATTTAAAGACATTCGAAGACAGAACAGATGTTATTGTCAATTATTTATGAAACCTGTGCATTAAATATTTGATAATTATTTTCATGAAATGCATATTGTAATATATACATGAAACTCAGGTGACAATTTGAATTATGCTTATTGGGCTTTGTTTATATCAGACTAGCGATCTGCCCCTGCCTCACTTGATGTGATTTTGGGCTATCTGTGAAGTTTAAACGATTCTTTTGTAGCCTACATTGTTTTTCTATGAGCTAACACAAGCAAGATTCTGTTTGAATTTAAAGCAAAATAGCATCAGAAATTTTTCTGCTGCACGTCTATGTTCCCTGCTCATCCACTTAAAGACACAGGGTAAATTATACACCTAAACCCGACGACTTTATTCTGAGGTCATTACGTAAACCTTTTTCAAAGGATAAGATGTACAATGGCGAAATACCCATGAAAATCAGTCAGTGGTTCTTGTGTTTAAACAAATAGACAGACATACATAGTGATACTTTCCTTTATACTATGTTATTATATAGTTAGTAAAACTAACATTTGGAATAATTAGTGATGGCAATATTCAATTAGATTCTATACTGCAGTTATATGGGAAAATTTAAATTTAGATTCTAATGATAAATGGTAAATCAGTTGATGTCACCAACAACTATATCTGGCTACTAAATAATCACCAAATAATCACTATATCTGTCTATTAAATAATCATGATCACAAATTTCCAAAAAAGGTGCACCACAAAGGGGTGCAAACAAACTATTACAAAAATGTATGGGCATTTTATTATTCTAAAAATGTCTCCGGCCCTTATTGAAACGTTTTTCAATTGTTCTTAAAAAAAAGCACATTTTTTTAAATTAAAAACTCTCGGCTTCAATAAATCCAAATTTTACCAATTTCTTTGTTAAAGTTTATTTTTTGCGTTTCGCAGGAAAATAAAACAGACACCATCCTAAAAAACATTGCACCATTGTTAATGCTTTTATAAAAAAGGAAAATTTTGGAGCATTCTTCAGGTCCTGAGATAGTTTGAAAAAAATTGATAATGCCTGTCCAGGACCATAAAAGAGTAGACCTCAACTTGCTACTGAAATTTTTTTCATATTCAATTTACTGCTACATTTGAAAATGTATGGTAAGCAAATTATTTTATACCTTTATAATATTCCTTATAAAAGTTTTCTAAAGCGTCAATCTCATCATCATCTGGTACTTTAGCTGCTGCAGCAATCCATAATCGCCCTCGATGTGTCGTCGGCCATGTTCTACCTTCGTGCCTTGAAGAAAAATAAATAACCAGTTAAAACTTTTTACACAGGCATAAATGAAAACCATTTACACATTTTCTTGAAATTAAAAAATTTTTATGTGTACTGATGTCCAACCTAATCTGGGCACACTAACATACAAATTCAATAAAGACAACATAAAACATCAATGAATCAATCAAGACAACTACTCCTCTAACTAATGCTAAGAAGTACTGAATTACATTACTTACGTAATTCGTAGAATTTGAAAAAACAAAATTCAAGACAACAACAAAAATGTTGTGGACTTATAAGCAACATAAATTCCATTATATCAAATAATTATAAACAGTATAAATGTAGTTTTATTTAAAAAAATTGCTAACTATTCTTAATTCAATGATGTTGACATAAAATCAATCAAAACTAGTGTCTGTTCACCAAGCTCTGAGACCACATCAAAACAAACAAATATATTTTATTGTCGTGGCCAAGACGTAACACCTCCTCATTGGTTGCATTTCACATTTGTAGGTACATTGGTTGCAGTTATAGTATAGCTGTGTTCAGTTGTATGCAATTTTCATAAGAAAGTAATTACATTTATTTTTCAACTTAAATTAATTGTTTAATTTCACTTATTAGGGATTACTAGGGAGGCAATAATTACGTAAAATAGAATAGAATTCATTCACCATAGATCTGGTTACAGAAAAAATATATTACAAATAATTTTACCCAGGAATGACTCTTATGAATTACGCGTATTTGACAGCAAGACAACAGTGACAACATATACATTTGTTTTGATGCGGTCTCAGAGCTTGGTGAACAGACTTTAGAGTAATATTATCCAAAACCCATACATCTTCCGGTTTGTTTATTTTTATTTACTCTAATCACTTCCAACACAATTCAAGTTTCTCTTCATTGTGGAACCGCTGAATGTTGCCATTTAATACAAAGTTTTTATCTAAGTATCTGATATCTATTTTATTTCCTTTTTTTACATTAGTATTAGTTACTGTAAGTCTGCAATGAACAGTACTTACTTAATATTTACTGAATAAGGTGTATATTCATATACAAAAATTCACTTCAGATGGTACATTAACAGATAATAAAACATATATATATATATGTTAGATCACGGTTCACATGAATGACTTTTTAAAAAAGGTTTATTTATTTAATGGAGCCAACGTTGGCTCTTGGAGAAGGAATTAGAATAATAAATTAGAAGTGTTGCATTCTAACTGAGTTTAATAACTGACTTTACAAAGCATGTCTAGTCGTATTTATAACATTCAGAACCTGAGTAAGCAAAATATAGAACAAAGGAAATGCAATTCGACAGTCATCATAAAATGTGAGAAACAAAGGTGAAACATAATATCTCTAAGATAAGCGATTAATAAGAGAAGTCGTTATCATGTAATATGATATACCTGTGAAGGTTTGTTATGGCTAAGTCTTGGTAATAAGTGTATAATTTTATATAACATATATAAACCTAAATGCATTTATATTAATTATATACCATCATATTTCAATAAATTTTCAATAAATAAAAACTTGAAATTCGAATAAAAATTCGAAATATTTCTGGATTTCTAAAACACCATATTATTGGTTGTGACGTACACAATGGGTGCGTTTAGGGAAAGTAACGGTTGGCAACAGTTGCAAGCAGCGGTTCCCTAAACGACAATGCTGAAAATGTACTAACTGTCAACTATTGGATGTTTTATTTAGTGACAAAATTCATGCTGAGTGTAGTCAGCGGTGAAACTTAACCTTACTTTCTTTCATCAAGCAGGTCAATTTCGTTCTTCCAAAAAGTATTTCAAAATAAATGAATTAACATAATCGCATGCACCAAACACTAATTTAGTTAAACGTTTTAATACTGGGACATTCACTAGATAACATACAGATTTTCTTTGACATAACCTTAACTGTACTGACTAACAACATCCTTTACACCGTTTAGCGAACTCACAACAATTGACTAGAATCAAAAAGTAATCAGGTTGAGTGATTATTCTCTGCAGTTGCATTCCCTAAACGTGCCCATTATTGTATTAAAAACGACATATAAAATTTACACATTGTAATGATGTGATTGGGTTTATTATTTGAAATTATTTACACTATCTAACATAAAAGTAACATTTAGCCGGCTTTTTCAACTTTTTCAAAAATTTAAGTCAAAATTACCAACAAACAATAAATAAATACACGCTGCTTTGATGTATAAGTTGCCATTAACCTTTCTGGTGGCAAATATTTAATTTGAATTTAGACCTGTTTTTTCACAAAAAAGTATTAGCTATGATATACAGTTTGTCTTTTTGTTTTCATAATTGAAAAACTTTGTTAAATATAATTTTCAATAAAAATGTAAAAAACGATTTGCTTAAAGTGGATTTCATATTTTTTAAAATACCCTGTATATTTATCTTAAGTTTGACAACTGTTTATGACTTCCTAAGACAAACAACTTTTTATAAAGAATGACCTTTTCTCGGCAAATCAAAAATAAGAAAGTTTACAAGGGATGGTACCCCTTAGGGAACACACTGTATATGTTCTAAGTACCGACTTTAAAAAAAATGTGTCTACTTGGAGATTCAGAATTATTCTGGGTGGCTATTGTGGAAATGAAAACAATGTACCTACATTGTTAATAAAATGTTGCTTCACGTCCCCTTGGGAGCTGCAAAATTGCATAGTTTCTGCATTTATGCTGATATACTTACAAACCATTAAAGGGTGGGGCAAGGTCACTGTGTTCTTCTGGAGGTCACAACTGTGACTACTGTTGCTTAACTTTTAACATCGAATAGGAGTATAGTCAATAATAATAATAATTTGCTATTAATAGTAAATTTGTTAAAATTGTACAAATGGATATAAACCGATAATTTTACACTTACATTTTAACTCCTGCTACTAGAAGACTAGCGTATGGCTGATGCATGCTCAGGCACAGGCCATGGTCCATATTTGCTATAAGATCCTCATCTAATACTCTAGTGCCATAATCAATGATGGGCATCATACTATCCTCCACTCCTAAATCTTCTTCTCCTACAGGTTTCTTATGGCGCATTTGGATAAGTAAATTTACTAAATCATCATTGACATTCTAAAACAAAGAAGTAAATTTTTCATTTCGTATATAAAACTACAAATATTGGACATAGTAATGCTAATTTTGCATAGGAAAAATTGAAAATTTTTTAATTTTACTTCCACATCCAGTGGAAGTATAGTAACGACAAAAAATTTTTTTTAAAATGTCATTGTTCAAATAGGCTTAAAATGTCATGAAACGTCGAGATTTTAAGTTTGAGCGAAAAAAATTTCTGTCTGTAACTTTTTTTGTGCGCATGTTTACTCTGGAACCGTTTAAGATATTGACTTGAAATTTGGTACACATATGTACTTTAACGAGATCTGGAACTAGATTTAAGATGTTCACGTACTTAATCAATAAGTCATTTGAGGAAGGAATCTTTCCAGAGCACTTGAAAACCTCACTTATTATACCAGTTCACAAAAAAACTGAAAAATACTTAATAGGGAACTATAGGCCAATCTCCCTACTTTCGGTCTTCTCTAAAATTTATGAAAAAGCTTTTTATTCAAGACTATTAAACTTTTTTAATAAATGCAAAATTTTAACTGAGGTCCAATTTGGTTTTCGCAGCGGTCGTTCAACGCAGGATGCTATCCTGACTTCTGTGAATTCTATAATCAGCAGTTTAGACAGTACCAAATGCGTTGCGGGTTTATACTTTGACTACTCACGTGCTTTTGACATGGTTAACCATGACATACTTAAGCACAAACTATATTATTATGGAGTAAGGGGATTGGCTTATAGTTGGCTATCTTCGTATCTCTCAGGGCGTTCACAGAGGGTTGTACTTAAGGCGGAGGGTAGGGAACACCACCCAACCGTGCAGCCGGTCATTATGGGGGTACCACAAGGGAGTATCCTTGGCCCTTTTCTCTTTTTGGTCTTCATAAATGACATAACGAACCCTTTTCAAGTTCTTACTTACAGCTCATTATCATTATTTGCGGATGATATGTCTGCAATTGTAGCAGGAAATGATTTAGATAAGTTAAGTAAAGCAGCCAGTGCTTGTGCCATGACTGCTCACAACTGTAGCGTTGCTAATAAACTCCTAAACAATTCAAAAACAGAATTAATGGTTTTCAGCACTACTGAAGCTGATTTCAGCCTTCTAGTTAGATCTGTCGATTCGAGTATTAGGCAGACTCATAATACCAAATTCTTTGGTGTTTTGGTGGATAGTAGGTTATCCTGGCACCCTCAAATTGATGCCATCCTAAAAAAGCTCTCACTTAACTGCTTCGTAATCTGGAGACTCAAATCTTACGTCAACATTAATACTTTGTTATCATATTACAATGCATATGTGAACTATGGTATAGTCAGTTGGGGCAATGCCAAGAGAATAAATGAGGTGTTGGTAGCTCAAAAAAAAATAATACGCACAATTAGGTTTAAAGAACGCAGACACTCTTGTCGTGAGTTATTTAAGAAGCTTAAAATCCTCACTGTTATCTCATTATACATTCTGCAATGTGTAATTTACATCAGGAACAACCTACACAAATTCACTACAACAGATAGTGCCGTGGCAAATTATACCCTACGTTACGGTAATAACCTGCGTCTACCACAACACAGGCTTTTGCTCTCCGCAAATAGCAGCTATATTTTGCCAATAAAAATATATAACCACCTACCTAATCACCTTAAACTTACTAACAATGTAGCCGCTTTCAAGCATAAAGTTAAAACTCTATTAATAAGATATAGTTTCTACAGCCTGGATGAATACTTTACATGTGACTTCTCTGAGTAATATCAACTTTGACTGAGATGCTTCCTGGTTCAACCGTGCCGGTTCACTGTCGGGGAATGCGGCTTCTTAAAATTTTGCTGTCCTTTGTTTATTTACCACTGGATTTGTAATTTTTTGTGTAAATCTTCTTTTAATATCTTTTATTATTGTGTCACTTATAGAGTTTAAGTTTTATAAGATTTGTATGTTTTTTAGACGAACTGATGTCATTTTGTAATGATCCTAGAGGAATAAGTAAATAAATAAATAAATAAATATTTTATCTTGTTCCGTCGAATGGTTGGGGGGTAAATTGGGGTAAATTTGGTGTAGATGGGTACATCAAGCAGGTAAGAGTCCTTAAAATTGGTATTTAGTATATACAAGAGAAGCTAAGGTCTCAAAAAAATGTATGGCATTAGACACCCCCATTACCACCCCCACCCCATTATTAAAGGAGATGAAAAAAAAAATGTGATTTAGTGTATGTACAAGAACCAGAAACCTCAAAATATTTTTTTACTTCATCCACCCCCATTACCGCCCCCCTATCACCACACCCACCCCACTACCGATGTGGAGTATCGCTTTATGGGTTCTTAGGGTAGAGGATTTCAAATATTATATTATTAAAGTTGAATAAACAATTATTTCCACATACAAAGTTTTTTCGATGTGAGTAACTTAGATAGAAAATCTGCATGTGGAAGTAGTGATTCCTTGGGCAGCGGTTTTATATATACTATTTTTGCACAGATTCCACTGTAACAGCATCCCAGTTCATATGTATTTTGTCATATTTTCCTCTTATTGGAAAACAAAGACGTGGATTTCTTATTGTTGTAATAAATAGTTGTATTGGGAGTCTATATAGGAAAACTAGAATTGTATTTGGTTAAATATACCTTATTCCTATTTTCTTTAGTCGACCGCTCCGAATGTTTCTGAATGCTCTTATACACCTTTTCAACTTTCTTCAGGTGTTCTACCGAATCCTGAAGGAGCCTTTCTCTTATTTTAGCATCTTCCTCTGTACTCTGAATAACCCTCCGAGTAGCGAAATCTAAAGCAATAATCATTTGTTTACTTTCCTTGCCACCTTTTTTCTTAGCATTCATTTTAAAATAATCATTATCATCATCGTAAACTTTGTTTTCCCGTGGCCTAAAATAAAGCAAGTTTAATAAATAATTCAAGAACAATTGAAGAATAATGCAAAAATCTCACTTCATTATTGTCTTCTGCTTCCTACTGTTGGCATCGAAAGATTCATCACCTCTCACAGTAACCTAAAATTATAAGAATAACTTAGAAAATACTTATTTCTATATAAGCCGTATTTCTACACCGAAAGTATCAATATTGTATCCTATTCATTATCCCTAGCAGCATACAGGCTGAAAACAAACGAATGTGGGACCATTCAAGAATAGGATACCATACCGAAATATTTCAACAAATAGAAAAAAATTGACTACTAACCATGCAGTCAGATAGAATCAGCACAAGCCACACCTTCACAACAATCTTCAGGATATACATACCTGACAGGGGAGGGGAGGGACTATAAGGCAACTGTGAAGACATTCAAATGGTACTATATGGTATACTGGTGAATCAAAAACATCAAGAAGTGTTGGAACAGGAGTTACGGGGATCAACCATGGATAGACATTAGTCTGAATCTGGGTAATACCGCAACAGTGTTCCAAGCAGAATGCACAGCTATAAAAATCTGTGCACGAGAAATGATATGGAGGTCATACACTGATATGATAATCTGTATCATCACTGAGAGCCAAGTAGCTCTCAAAGCTCTGGATCCAGTAGAGGTACATTCCACAATGGTAAAAGATTACCGTAATTCCCTGGCGAAACTCTCGGAACACAGCTGCATACAAATGGAGTGAACACGAGGACATCAAGGCAATGAAGGCAATGAAAAAGCAGATAGGTTGGCCAAGGAGGTGCAAAGAGAGCCTTGATGGGACCTGAACTAACCTGCGGGATATCATGTAATACCGCATAAGGATTGGTAAAGGAATTATTAAGTCAGTAACACAACTTATCCTGGACTGGGGTGCCAGAGATGAGACAGTTACGTGTTCATCACTGACAGAGCATCCAAGACAAAGACCAACGAATTGCTAAAGCTGAGCAGAAAACAGTTGAGATGTGCAGTCGGCATCCTAAGAGGGCATTGTACACTAAATAAACACGCATATTTCTCAAGACATGGCCACTCGAAAATTCCTAAAAGTGGGGGAGGGGATATGTAAAAGTTGAAAAGAAAATCTGAAAAAATTCAAGTGAATGGTATCATCGAGATACAAGACTTTTTTTTATTTGCAACTTTTCTGTAAAGTGGGTTTCACCAAGTTTTTCCGGAAAAACATGAAAAACTACCTATCCCTTTTTTTGAAATTGTAGAGCTTTAAAAATATGAGGCTATTTTTTGTCTCTTGGAAATTTTTTGTAACTTGCTAATTTTCCGAGTTACCTACAAGCAGTTTTTCATGATAAATAATGTTCTACATTTTTTTGCACATTAAAAATACATGAAAATGCGAAAAATGAGCGTGATTTATATATATTATTATAAAAAAATATGAAACCTATATAGTTATACCATTTCTAAAAGTTCAATATAATTTTTAAATTGAAAATGTGAAAAAGTTTTCCGGAAAAATTATTTTTTTTCACAATTTTTATTTGTTAATGAAAAAATTGGGAGAACTGATTCAACGGGTTGAAATAAGACTTTTTTAATCAATAACTTTTTTTCAAAAAACCATTTGTTTCGTAACAATAAGGAACTTAAAATTCGTGATGTACCTTTTCGTATGCCATTTAAGAATAGAATGCAGTAAACAAGCACTGCATAAAAGTGCGTTATTATACTCTTCACAAAAACGAAGAGTACCTATATTGAATTTGATCAGCACATTTCTAAATCAGTAAATATCACTCGAAGAGAAAAAATTTTCCTATCATTATGTCAGTGAACGAATTCTGAACAACTTTCAAAATGTCCGTCTGTCCGTCCGTCCGTCCGTCACGTTTCTTGTAAGCACGATAACTTGAGAAAGAAAAGTCCGATTGTTTTGAAATTTGGAAAGTCAGCGTTACCTATTGTTTTTGAACAAAAATCAATCAGTAAATATAAAAGTTATTAATCATTTAAATTAAAAAAATACCTATATATTTTCTTAATTTTTGTTATTTGTACTTAAATAGAAATCTTGCGAAATTTTATTCTCTATAATTTTTTTTTGTTTATACATTTTACTAATATATATATTTCATAATATATCTAATTCGTTGAAATATAATACTGGAATGATATACAGTGTGTCCCACTTTTCACGGTAACACCTTTGTAGCTCAGTTATTAGTCACCCAATTTTAACCAAGTTTGAATGTTTATCAAAGACCTTTATTATACCTTTTTTCAGTAAAACAAAACTTATTTCACTCATTGGCGTGCATTTTTATTAAGAAAAAAAGGGTCGATTTTTCGAGAAATCATATTAGGCATTTTTTTATTGAAAAACTAATGCAATATTATTGATCAGCATGCTCAGAATTTAACATTTTGATTTTTGGTTTCCGAATTACGGCCCACTTAAAATTGCCTATTTTAAACATTCGGTAATCCTTAGTGTCCGAATAATTTACAGGTCTGATGACCCAAAATTTTTCAATGAAAATTCTTCGCCTTCGAAATTTGAAAGTTTCGATGATATGGGATAGTAGAAAAAGTGAATTTAAAAAGAAAATGAAGAATGACTTTTTTTCGAAAAAAATTTCGTTACCAATTTATTGATTATTTAATGTTTAAAATAGGTATAATTTTAATCGGACCGTAATTCGAAAACCAAAAATCAAAATGTTAAATTCTGGATATAGTGGTTCTACAGCATGCTGATCAATATTTCATTAGTTTTTCAATAAAAATGCACGCCAATGACTGAAGTAAGTTTTGTTTTACTCAAAAAAGATAATTGATACCGCTCTAAACTTGGTTGAAATTGGATGACTAATAACTGAGCTACGAAGGTGTTACCGTGAAATGTGGGACACACTGTATACTACGACGTTCAACTATTGTAGTGATCTGTGATGGTCCAATGGCGAAAGCTTTGTCTGGCAATCCGAAATGCAACCTTGGGAAGAGTGTACCGTCATGGTGCTCCTCAATATTGAGAAAGCCTTCGACACCGTATGGATCCCGGGATTACTCTACAAACTAAATTCGCTGGACTTTCCGACGCACATTACCAAACTTATTTACTCTTTCCTGTTGGATAGATCGCTGCAGAGTGAATAATAAACTATCAACTCGGCGGGGCATTCGCGCGGGCGTCCCCCAGAGGTCGTGCCTGTCGCCAAAGTTGTACAACTTATATATCTCCGACTTCCCGGAGTTCCCGAATTCGAACCTTGCCAAGTACGCCGACGACACGGCTATGTACATGCACTCACACAATGTGCAAGCGGCTAATATGCTGCTGAAGGCACACTTGGCTCGTGCCACGGCTTATTACGATAAGTGGAAGGTTCGGATCAACGCCGAGAAGTCGGAATCGATTCTATTCACGCGCCGTTTCACCGAAAATCGGATTTTAACGCCACTTTCGATCGGGGGTAGAGAAATTCCAATCAAACGGAGCGTGAAATATCTGGGGGTGAACTTAGACAAATGACTGACGTTTAATACACACGTTAACGAGATGGTACGCAAGGTCTACTTCATGTCCAGGAGTCTGTATCCGCTCCTGGCAAGGGGTAGCGGACTCAACAGGACTAATAAAAAGTTGTTGTACACAATGATAATCAGGCCGGCCATCACATACGAGGCACCGGTGTGGTGCAGCATCCTGGCCACGACAACGCGGAAATTGAGAGTATTAGAATACAAATTTATGCACCTCATTTCAGACTCCGGTAGGTACACCTCCCTCAGAGATCTTTATGCATGTTGCCATGACATAACCCCACTAGCGGACTACGTCCAAGAAACCTCACAAAAGTTCTACCAGTTTAAACTGGACGGTAGCCCGCTTACCCGCAACATTACCCGAATCAGACAGCATAATGCCATACCATTCAATATAAGACACCCCCTACCATACCAGGCATTGCCTATCTTCCGGCAGCTCCCTAGCCACACTTCCTTCTACGATAACTTACCCCCACCCCCTTAATTTTACATATTTCCAATCCCTCTTTCTCCCCATTTATGTTTGTACAATTTTGTTCTTTTATCTTTTTTGTTATTTTTGTTCCTCTTTTGTCTCTCTAAATCCCCTCTAGGCCGAAAACTTACCTAAATCCTAATTTTTTAAACCACAATTTTATTTCCACCCTACCTTCCTTCTCGGCGATCAGACCACAAGGTCGGCATTTGTTCGAACGGGTTTTTTCGTTTAGTTGTGTTCCCCTTATCAACAATCAAAATTACGAAGTGTGCTCGCCTACGATTTTAGTGTTCGATTCTATCCCCCCGCCCCCCCCCCTCGAATTTACCTCAGTGATGTTCGCCGTGGTTGTTTGGCTGGCTCCGGGCTAGGATCCGGTGAGGCACATAAATGTATAAAAACTGTTAATAAATTGTTATTGATTGATTGGCAATCCGAAGGTCTTGTATTCGAATCCCCGACAGGGTGTTTTTTTCCATTTTTTTTTCACAACAAAGTTGGTACCTATCACAAAATTTAGAATGTCCCAAAACTAACATTACCTATTTACAAGAAAACTGCGAAGAGTAACCTATAGAATGTGTAACAATTATATAAAAAGTAAATCGGCAAAGAGTATAATGCTTCCACTAGTTTCATTATCTTTCAATTAGTATTAAAAAGCGTTAAATTTATAAAAAATCTATCACGTATTTTTTTCTTAAGGAATAATTATATTCATCTGATGATAAGAATTCCTGTAGATGCGAGGCACGACAAATTATGGTTACATTATTTATACTTTAAATAAAATAAGTGTTATACTTGTAACTATAAACATATAAACATTTTTTGTATAAATTTAAATTATTTTCTTATATAAATAGAAAAAATAAAATAAATAACTATATAAACTTATTCCAACTCTTTGAATCAGTTCTCCCACTTTTATCATTAACAAATAAAAATTGTGAAATAAAAAATGTTTCCGGAAAACTTTTTCACATTTTCAATTTAAAAATTATATTAAATCATTAAAAATGGTTAGGTTAGGTTAGGTTAGGTTGATATGTGAGTGGGCTAAGTAACAGACCCTCCACTGCGACCATCTGGTCTATTGTGGCTCACTCCTAATTATATTTCACCCAACAGGTTCAGCTTTTTGATAAAGTCGACTACCTTATTGGGTGAGAGGTTGTCCAGATCCTCTGGCAGCAGTTGCCCTTTGCCAAAGAGTGAGAATCTGGTTCTTTCTGCAGCAGGACAGGTACATAAAATGTGCGCTGCCGTTTCATCCTCCTCCAAGCACAGTCGGCATTCAGCGTTGTCCACTATTCCGAGTCTGTGTAGGTGGTGGTTAAGTCTGCAGTGCCCAGTGTATAGGCCAACAAGAGTTCTTAGGTGTAACCTGTTTAACTCTAATAGTTTTTTAGTTCTTGATTTCAAGGGGTATGTGATGAACTCCTTTGAATGAACTAATCCTGGTAGTTCTTGCCAGTATTGGAGGATTTTCCCCTCAGTCCAGGCCAAGATGGTTGTTTTCGCAGTGCTTGCCGATATGCTAAGCACTGGCTCCGGTCCGATAAATTTTGATACCGCACCTTCCCTGGCTAAGGAGTCGGCTACTTCGTTGCCCTCCAAGCCAGAATGGCCCGGTATCCAGACCAGAGTTAATTTGTTGTATCTGCCCACTCGGGCTAGAGCCTTTTGGCAGTTCCAGACCAATTTAGAATTGCAGCGATGTGAGTCAAGAGCTTTGAGAGCTGCTTGGCTGTCTGAAAATATTTTTATTGGTCTGCGTCTGCGTCATTAAAAATGGTATAACTATATAGGTTTCATATTTTTTTATAATAATATACAGTGTGTTTCAGTTAACATTCCCACAGCCGATATTTCGGAAACTAAGAAATATATTTTTATTCTGTAAACGGTAATAGATTTCTATGGTTAATGCCTTTTTCAGGAAGTACAATTACTATTATAACATTATCACCAGAGATGGTGCTGCAGTTTAAAAATATTTTTTGATCGAGGAAGGTTTGAAACATATGCCATTCGATTAATAATTAAATTTTAAACAAAATTGTTCTTATTCCAAAAAGTCAGATCTGCAGTAGTTTTTGAGTTATTTTAATTTAATAGTCTAATTTTTGAGTGTTATTTATTTGTTTTTAATTGCTGAAACTTTTTTAATCTTGACATTCGGATGTAGGTTCTTAGTAATTTTTTTGTCTGCTATAAGAGAATTATTTACTGGTGGGAATTTTTTTTTAATAGCACTTCTGATTTTACCGGAAATTATTACTTTAAATTGAGAAATTTAATTAAAATAATTGAATAATTTGCAATTGTTTATTTATTAACTGTCAGAAGTTTAATATGCGTTTGCGTGTATCATTTTAAGAGTAAAATTTGTCCATAATATGGCCCACACCAATGTTGACAAAGTTAATATGTTATTAATTTATGGAAAATGCAATAAAAATGCAAAAGCAGCCAAACGTATGTGTCAATCACAATTTCCAAATAGACCACTACCATATCGCAAGACTTTTTCCAATTTGTGTAACAACTTATTACAATACGGTAGTTTTAAAAAGTTGAAATGTGAAAGAATATCAACAGCAAGAACCCAGGAGAATACGGCTTTAGTTTTACAAACCGTTAACAATGATCCCCACTCATCATTGCGACAAATAAGAGCCTCCACCAATGTATCACTATCGTCATGTCAAAGAATCTTAAAAGAAAATAAGTACTTTCCATATAAACCACACTTATTACATCATTTGCTGCCTATGGACTATGATCGTCGCTTAACCTTACTTGCTGAGTTTTCTGTTCTTTATGAAGGAAATTGTAATTTCCAAGGTAATTTCCTTAAAAGTGTACTGTGGAGTGACGAAAGTAAGTTTCACAGTACAGTAGTGCCTCGGTAATCCGAACACTCTCTAACTCGGACACTCCAGTAATTCGGATCCTTCTATTCACCAGACACTTTAAAAATTTTACGTATGTAGTCCGGACAAAGACAAATATCCAAAAAAGTTGGAAAGCATTGTGGCCACCTCAGGATGAAGAAGAATCCGAGGAGGAAAATATTTCACTTGCCGAACTTCAAAGGCGTGTTTGTTTGTTAAATAACGAAGATTTGAAAACAATTGCAGATTCCTTGAGGATTGTAGATCCAGAAAATGCTTTAAGTGACAAAGAAATTGCCGAGTTAGGCGTTAGGAAAGAAAGAAGTTGTAGTGGACTTAAGGGAAGAACTGATTAATGAAGTAGTAGGAAATACAAACGAAAATAACAAGGAATCTAGTGATACGGATTATGAAATTATTGTCTAAAGTAAAACATTCCAATGCCGGAAAGTCATTTTCTTTATGTATTCAGCGGGCTGAAGAAAATGATTTCCCAACGCAAGGTGTACTGCTCTTAAAAAACTAAAAGAAAGTGCTTCCGAAGTGCTTAAAAGCAAAGTGATGCAAATAAAATTAGTTGCCTTTTTCAAGAAAGCATGAAATTAGATGTATGTACATATGTAAATGTACCTAACTAACATCTATTAAGTTTTTATTATATGAACTTATGTAATATATGTGTATATATTTCAATTTGAATAAAATCTGTTTAATTCCTGTTAGACATTTTGAGTTGTTTTTATTATTATCCCAGCAAACATTTAGGTATTATTTGACGTCAAAACTACCTAAATTATGTATAATAAATTTAGTCGCAAAATTAAAATTAACCATGTTTTGGTAAAATTTACGTTGACGCTACGTGGAATCGACATAAGTGGAGAATAAGACGACGTCGAAATTAAGTTATAACGACCAAGACAGGTAAAATTACACATAAATCGTACTTGTAGTCGCACAATATATTTGGTTAATAATACCTGTTTAGGTAAATTTGACTTAAATTCGATGTCAATTCGACATCGAGTTGACTAGCTTTAGGTAGAACTTACGTATTCAAGTATGTGAAATTGAAAAATGACACCAAGAGGAAAAAAATAAGGTTTTTATACCTATTTGGTAATTTTCTCTATAATATTGTTGTCAGTCACCTACAAATTTGAAGAGATACCTAACTCACAGTGACGATACAAGATGAATGTCGGTAACTAAGATAAATCCAATTTATAAGTGAAGTATTTGCAGTACTCGCTTGTTGAAATCAATGTGACGAAAATTTTTTTGTGTATAATAGCAGCTGTACTTCGTAAAATAACAATGCGCTTCCAAAATATTCATCTATAAGGAAATTCTTATTGCCAAGTAAAAAAATTATAGTAATAATTTGAGCCGAAAAGTATGCTATACTTGTTAAATATTAGTTTACAGGTATAATTATGTATTTTTTAGCTTTTCGTCAGTTTGTTTCCATACACACTTATTTTTAAAATTCTAATTTGGAATCATATTTCAACTGTGCTAAGAAAATATGGCGTCTCGAGCTAATTTAACCTTAAAGTTAACTGCCTTTGTAAATGCAACTACAAAAGATAATTGACTTTATGATTGAAATTAGGTAGATAAGCCAGGTAGAATTTATCTATTTTGTCGACCTAATATTACTTCAAAGGTGTATAATAACAGTGACCAAAATAGGTTGCTATTTAGGTATACATTACGTAGGATTTACAACAAAATCTACCTAGTAAGATATTCGACTATTATGAATATTTTTAGTCGCTAAAAAGGTAAATACTACCTAATTATATTACCTATTTCTACCCTATTGTAAATTTGTCCTTTGGTAGATATTTTTAGTAGTTTTTCACTCGCTGCTTTCGTTAAATTTACTTTCAAGGAAAATTGTGTATGAGGTAGATTAATTGGTATTATTTACGTAAACTGAAATCTAAAGTAAGACCAATTGGTAAATTTTCATCGGAAGTGTATTTTTCTAGTCAATTTTACATCATAATTACCTTAACAAGTAAATTCCTCTTTTACCAAGTCGAATTGGAGCTGATTTTAACAAAAATGTTTGCTGGGATACTATTCGCAAAAACGAAGAGTACAATGTATTTGATCGGCACATTTCTAAAATCATAAATATCGCTCGTAGAGAAAAAATTTTCGTATTATTGTGTTAGTGAACGAATTCTGAACAACTTTCAAAATGTCCGTCTGTCCGTCCGTCACGTTTCTTGTAAGCACGATAACTTAAGAAAGAAAAGTCCGATTGTATTGAAATTTAGAAAGTAAGTTAGTGTTAGCTAGAGGAAGAACCCTATTGTTTTTGAAGAAAATCGATCAGTAAATAAAAAAGTTATTAATTATTTAATTAAAAAAAAAAAAATTCTCTTAATTTTTGTCGCTTGTATAGGCTAGACATATTAGGATTCTCAGAGGAAAGTTTTGCTATAGTTCTTATTTTCTCACCCTTTATGTTTTTTGGGTTGCTGAACACGAATTTGAAGTTGGCAGGCAAAAGTTTGGCCCAGAACTTTGTTTTTTTGGCACTTTTTGCCCAAATTTTGGCACTTTTTGGCCTATATCTCAGAAAGGAAGCGTTTTTTCGACAAGCCCACTCCATACAAAATTAAAATAGACAAAATTTCCTGCATTTTCCATATATCACGTTTTTGTAAGACTAACCATTCCACCACTAGAGGGCGCCAAAAAAAACATATTCCCGGGCCCAGTATACCTTACATGAATAATGAATATAGGGAAAGTAATTGAAGAAATGGAGACAAACGAATGAAAGTAGTACAATATATATTCATATCATTATAATGATAAATGTTGCGAGTGATGAATATCGCTGCCGTCATAAATTGGACTGCCTTAATCATCTGGAACAAACAGGAGATGTTATTTTATGGATTTATTGATAGACGAGATGAGTAGTAATACTGTCACAACTTCTTCAGTCCGTTCATCTATTCTCCTTATTTTTTCAGGGGATGGGGGGGTCTGTAATGAACAGAAGATATGGGTCAGCTTGTATATTCATACTAACTACTTTGAACAGGTTCATTTATGCTCCAAGTGCGTGATTGTCGTTTTTGGGGAAAGAAATGTTACATACCTTCGTCCTCCTTGTCCACACTTTCTTCGATGTTCTCAACAACTGGGGAGAAGGTGAAGCCCAGATCGTCCTGTACTTCGACGTCCAATGGTCCGTCCTCAAGGGTATTTGTGAGATCTGTCTCGATTGTCACGTTGTTGCAGGACCCCTCACAGTTGATGCACAGATTGGTGTAATCAAGTCCTGCTTTTTTTTCAGCTACATTTTTCTTGCACAGTTCTTGACGCATATGCATGACACCAGACGCAGCAGTTCGGGAGGAGCAGGGGGGCTTGTAGAGAGGTGATCAGTTCCAGGCAATTTGTTGCCCAATCTTCGGTATTTTTCTCAACCCGCAGCCATTGCTGCACCTGGTGATACACCCTAAAACTGTGCTTTGTGGCTGCGGCAGCTGATGGTAATAGTGCAGCTATTTTTGATGAGTTCTTGAAAGCTGCCTTCTTATACGGCACGGTTTATCTACGATTAAGTCCTTCCTGTGTAGCCGTACACGTTGACCAGAAATCTCTCTCCTGCTGCTGCAATGCTTTCTGGAGTTGCCTCACACACTTACAACATCGGCAAGGTGGGGGTTTTTGGTGAGAGTTTTCACAAACTTCAATTTCCCTGGGTTTTTTACTATTAATTTATTTTTTAATTTTTAGTTTTTTTTTCATATTCTTCCCAGCAAACCCTTTCATTTGATACCCATATCATGATGGTAGATAAGAAAATTTTGTCCGCCATCTTGGGGCATCCGCCATATTGAATTTAGCGTGACGTCATTTTATTTTTTGTATTCTTCTCAGCAAACCCTTATAATTCATACCCATATCACAAAAAAATAACTAGTCCGCCATCTTTGGGAGTCCGCCATATTGGATTTAGAATGACGTCACTTAGCTAACCATGCATTGTCATCCAAACTAAACGTGTATGCAAAATTTCAGCTTAATCGGTTAAGTATAACTGTTTTAAAATTCAGTTGCAAGATTTACCCTAAACAAACTAACATACATACAGACATAGCAAGTTAAATAAAAGCTTGTAAAAAATCATTCGAGTGTTCCTTTCAACATTTTTAAGACTTGATCCACTGATCAGGAGTCTCACGCAAATTTTGGAAATTTAGAACTTTATATTCAGCAATCATGACAACCCATACAAAACACGAGTTCATTATAAATCATTTACGATCAACAGTTAGGTATCATAGCAAGGGCGATTTCCGCGAAAACGGTGAATTTCACTAGATATGGGAATATGGTCCTTTTTTGGAGCGCTCTAGCGGCGGAACGGTTAGTCTTCCAAAAAAGCGTTAGACATGAAAAATGTAGGAAATTTTGTCTACTTTAATTTTGTATAGAATGGGCTTGTCGAAAAAACGCTTCATTTCTGAGATTTAGGCCAAAAACTGAAAAAAGTGCCAAAATTTGGGCAAAATGTGCCAAAAAAACAAAGTTCCAGGTCATTTTTGCCTGCAAACTTCAAATTCATGTTCAGTGACCCAAAAAAACATGGAGGGTGAGAAAATCAAAACTATAGCAAAACTTTCCTCTGAACCCCCATTTTTTTCCTAATATGCCTAGCTTAGTACTAAAATGGAAATCTTACGAGATATTATTTCCATAATAAATTTTTTTTGTTTATGAAGTTTACTAATATATATTTCATAAAAGTGAAATATGTATGAATGTCGAAAGATATATATCACAGACAACCAATTTTTCTAGCAATAGGTGGTGGCGCAGCGGCGATTGCGTTGCAATCCAAAGGTCCCATGTTCGAATCCCACAGGTTGAATATTTTTTTCTTCATTTTTTTTTTTAATCAAATTTTTTTCACAATAAAGATGGTATCACAAAATTTAGGATGTCCAAAAACTAACATTATTTAGAAGAAAACTGCGAAGAGTATCCTATAGAATGTGTTACAATTATATATAAAAAGCTCAGTAAATTGGCGAAGAGTACGTTTTTAGCTTGTTCAAGCTTATTTTTTGTTGCTATTACAAGTAAAAATTGTATATGTAAAAATAATCCACCTCCATTAGTCCGGATACCTCGCTAATCCGGCAGTTGCTGGAACCATATGTGTCCGTATTAGCGAGGCTGTACTGTAACGGCATAATTACAAAACATAACTGTAGATATTGGTCGGAAAATAACCCAACATGGATGATTCGAAAAAGAAACCAAACTGTGTCCAGTGTAAATGTATGGTGTGGTTTTTTAAATGATTACATTACAGGTCCGTTTCTATAACATGAAAATTTAACCGGTGTGGGTTATTTAAGATTTTTAGAAAAAATGAGTTACCAAGACTTTTACCACAACAGAGCTGAAATTTGGTTTCAGCAAGATGGCACCCCATCCCAGAACTCTAATATTGTTGTAAATTATTTGAATTACACGTTTTCAAGGCGTTGGATTGGCACCTCAGGATCGGTTAGATGGCCCGCGCGTTCTCCGGACTTGACCTCTCTGAACTTTTTCTTGTGGGGATATTTGAAAAGTAAAGTATATCAAGAGCCAATAGAAGATATGGAAGATAAAATCTACGCTTATGCTGGTGCAATTAATAGACACACATTATTAAGGACATCGCATTGACATGTGTATTCAAGCACACGAAAGTAATTTCGAGCATCTGTTTTAAATATTGTTGTCAAGATGTACTGTTCAAAAATAAAATTACCTTGTTTGTTGTTTCTCCATTTAAATTTCTTAATTTAAAGTAATTTCCGGTAAAATTGGAAGTGCTGTTAGAAAAAAAAAATTCCCACCAGTAAATAGTTCTCTTTTAGTATGCAAAAAAATTATTAAGAACCTACATCCGTATATCAAGATTAAAAAAATTACAGCAATTAAAAAAAAAATAACACTCAAAAATTAGACAATAAAATTAAAATAACTCAAAAACTACTGCAGATCTGACTTTTTGGAATAAGAACAATTTTGTTTAAAATTTAATTCTTAATCGAATGGCATATGTTTCAGACCTTTCTTGATCGAAAAATAATTTTAAACTGCAGCTCCATCTCTGGTGATAATGTTATAATAGTAAATTGTACTTCTTGAAGAAGGCATTAACCATAGAAATCCATTACCGTTTACAGAATAAAAATATATTTATTAGTTCCCTAAATATCGGTTGTGGGAATGTTAACTGAAACACACTGTATATAAATATCACTTATTTTTCGAATTTTCATGCATTCTTTAATGTGCAAAAAATGTAGTACATTATTTATCGTAAAAAACTGCCTGTAACTCGGAAAATTAGCAATACAAAAAAATTTCAAGAGACAATAGTCAGAGAACGAGGGATCTCTACGATGCATTTTAAGGACCCTCTATAACACTCGCGAACAACCACCTAAAAAAAATTGATTCTTATGTAAATTGACCTGGCGGATCCGATTTTGGAGTTCGCCAGACAATCCGGAATTGTGAAACTGGTCAAAATCGGCAATTTCCGAAAAATCTCAAATTTGATGGAAATTTTTTAATTTTTACTTATCACCCTACCTAGATCTCCTTTAGTTTAAGTCCGATTAAATTCAAATTTTTAGGAGAGCCAATTTAGACCTTTGTTATCATGACTGACATGACAGAAATGCAAGAAAATTTACTTGTCACCAGTAATATTTTTTTTAAAAGTTGGTGACACGAAATTTGTTATAAATGCAGCAACAAATACTCGATCGAGAAAACTTTTTTGTTTTTAAGATAGATATATATAGTAAGCTACAAAGTTGTAGCCAAAGAATGAAAGAAACTTTTTTATTTTGGTGATTTTTTTGATAACTTACTTAGTTTACAAGAAAACGGTGCTGCAATATAACATTTTGACCGCCGCGTCGCGTCGCAAGATAAAAGATTGGGTTGGCTAATACTGCGGCTTTGTTTCTCATCTTTCAGAATGCCCCGCCCGATGTGAATAAAATAATGCGTAGTTGTGAATATTGGTTTTTCTAATTTTGACATATAAAGTGACAGTTTTCAAAACTGACGTAAGTGTCAAAACGTCCTACTTGATGTAACCAGTTATGAAAAGTAAAATTTTACGTAACTGGTGACGAAAAGTTCATTATGTCATCAATTAGGAAAGATAAACAACTCTCAAAAAGATAAACAATGTTTATTCAACACAAAATGGAATACTAAGTCCATAAAGTGGAAGCTTCTAAATTCTTTCCTTCCTATCTTCTTTCCTTCAAAATACGCTAACAAAACTTTTGTATTAATACGATTCACCTTATGTTATCAAATTAGGATTTTAAATAATATTGTAACTTGGCTAAGTAACGTCTGTCAATTCTGACATTAAAAGTATAATTTGTGATAGCAGCAAAGGTAACTATGAAAAAGATTACTTAATTTTTAAGATCTTTAAATACATCTATTTCATTTATTACGTTTAAATTGTTTTTAGAATTTTAAAATTAGAAAAAATCATGTATGTAACAAGTTTCGAAAGACAATCTTATGTAACTCGTGTTATTTTGCGGGATCTCGCTTCGCTCGACATGCAAATTCTACTCGTTACACAAAATAACGTCTTTTGTAACTGGTTACATAAATAGCTATTATAAAACGTTTAGTTAGTTGTTTTTAACCGATGGATGGGAGTAGTTGTCGTCTGTGTGGTTTATGACGCTTATTCTTATTGAAAATTGATGAGTTGCAGCTATAATAATTATTATTGCGTTAGGAAAGTGCTATAGAGGGTAAAGTGCATATTAAAGTAACGGAATTTCTTTTCCAGACATTTTAAACTAGTTGTAATATTTAATTTGAACAAAGAACAACTTTTAAGAAATTTTTTTAACGTCAGCAGCTTTGTGCGTGTTTTCAACTTTTTTTTTAACAATGACTTCCCAGTTAAACCCAGAGTTAAACTTTATGAAATGCATATTTTGCCAATAAAATAGTGAAGAAACTGTGCAGGGTGTTACAGAAGAAGCACTGTCGGATGATATCTCTCTTAAGTTGAAATATCACACCGAAAATGTCAAAATGTCCTGTCTATCATGCAAGATGCAGAATAAATTATACCCGAAAAGCTTATAAACAAAAAGCAGAAAGCACAGATGTGGCTAATACTGGTGACAAAAAAAGGAAGACCATTGAAAGCCCAAAACATATAATTTGCGATAAAAAAAATTTTACAAATGTGTTAACTATCTCTTAAATATTGCTGCTTAATTATACGAGTAGAAGTTAGATGTGGAAATCCAATGCCTTTATCAAAATTTAAAACTTTATTTTTTATATTTTGCTCCTTTTTCAAAATTAAAATTTACTGAATAAACTTCGAAGTAAACTCACGATTATTAAATAGGTTATTATTAGTACAATACAAATCCTGGCGCTCTCAAGCTATGCATGGCGTTACCGCTTGTGCAGTACGTGACCGGCCGCGGCCGGCATAGTTTTTTTCTATATTGCGTTATCTTAAAAACCAAGCCAGTTATCAAAAAAATCACCAAAATGAAGAAGGTTCTTTAGCTACAACTTTGTAGCTTACTATATACATCTATTTTTAAAAACAAAAAAGTTTTCTCGATCGAGTATTTGTTGCTGCATTTTTAACAAATTTCGTGTCACCAACTTTTAAAAAAAATATTACTGGTGACACGTAAATTTTTTTGCATTTCTGTCATGCCAGTCATGATAACAAAGGTCTAAATTAGCTCTCCTAAAAATTTCAATTTAACCAGACTTAAACTAAGGGAGATATAGGGTGATAAGTAAAAATTGAAATATTTCCATAAAATTTTAGATTTTTCGGAAAAAGGTAAATATATCGTTTTTTTTAAATTTTTGACATAATTCTACAAGTTACGGCACCCGTGATAACAGGTCAAGGTTTCATAAAAATTCTTTCATTAGCACCCAAATTAGAGGTGAAACTCCCCGTTGACTGGACTATAAGGGACAATCCAGAGTACACAATATGTGGTGAGGATAAGGAAACTCCTCACCGCATATTATGTGAATGCTCAACCTTGATGGCTGCAAGGCTTTCGTGCATTGAAGGACCATTCGTGACCCGGGAAGAGATAGCTAGGGCTTCCATCATCCGGCCACTCACCTTTTGGGGAAGAACGGCACTAATGGGATAACGAGACTATGGGGTACAATAAGCTTAAGCTTCAGTACGGTAGGGTTCTAGCACGGCAACACGTAAGGAACAAAAAAAAATCCCTTGGCATATTACAATCAGATAAAACCAGATAATTTTTTTTTATAATCAACGATGTTTATAGAAAATTACAAACTAAACTCAAATATCAATTTAACACAATTATTATCATATCTTCCCCAATTCCTTCAATCAAGGCTTATAAATTTTTTTCCGAGTTTTTTTCTTTTATGATGGATCTTTGCAAAAGGCAAATGCTGTGCCGGTGACTACACCCTAACCCAATGCAGTATAAGACACATACCATATTTCCACAAAACAAACAAGGTCCGGGTCCTTCTTCCATACAATGGATTCTTCCACAAACTACACAGTTGTTCATAAATTCATGTTCTTGTCCCAAGCAATCGCAAGTTGTGCGACCTAAAACATGATTATAAAGACAAGGCAGTTCTCTATATTGGCGACAATTAATTTATTAATAATATTTTGCTAACATAGCAATAGCATACGTATGGTACGACTACACAATTTTTCATGTAGTTTTTCCGCCGAGTCTCAAACCTAAAATTTGGCATATCTAGTATATAAGAATTTATTGGTATATGTCTTCCTTCCTTAACTCTATTCTAAATGAGGCCATCATGTGTTAATAATATACCATGCTTTCATTCTAAAACACTACATAGAGAAGTGTTCGGGTAAGGCTGGACGTGCAATTGCAATAGAGGGTTTGGCCGTTAAGAGAGGGCACAGTGGCAGCTCCCTGCTCTACTCCGAATGCACCAATATGACCGAAAGCTGTTCCTATGTAAAACATGAAAGCACAGTATACCCACTGTGAATAGATTTACTCACCGTCTTTTTCTTTTTTCTTGGCCTGGTAGGTATTGATATCCCTAAATTTGGTTTTTCCTTTCTTTTGCACCACAGACTGGTTTTGATTTTTACTGTAATTTGACTTTTTCGAATTGGTATTGTCGCTGCTTTTATTGTTGCTTTTGCTCCCAAAAATGATGTCTTTTATGCCTGTGTACGATCGCATATGTGCACTATTATTTTTATTAAGAATATTTTCCATGAATTCCTCATAGTCTTCTTCATGTTTTATACTGCTGATGTAGCTAAAATTATTGTGGTCCATTAACTGATATATGATTTCTATAGTGGCTTACTAACCTCACAATATCATTGGAAACATCATTTCCTAATATGACTTTCAAATAATCTACTAATGGTTGATTCTTTGCCATTACTTGGAACTGACTAGTAAAAAATAAAAACCAACACTTATTAACGCTCTAGTGATAATATCCTTTTTGTTTATGACGGAAAAGCACAAAATAATAAAATATCTAGGAACCAAAACGTCGACAAACATTACATTTGACATCTGTCAATTCTGTCATTCTGTCATTGAATTCTGGAACCTTCGAGCCTCAGATAAACAAAGAAATATGGATAAATAATCTCATTTGAAGTACACAGAAGTTGTGTGTAGGGATGATAACCTTCTAAGGGGCAGAGTGGAGAGGAATGTTTATGTTTATGGAGTCGCCTAATCAGAGGCGTAGACTATTACTTAATACTATATCTGACAATAATAGTACTACGACTCTATTGAGACAAAAAGAGTACTGTTTGGTTAGAATTTTTACAAAATGGTTCTTAAACGATAAGTTACTCTACATTTTCTGAGTAAAAAAAAATTAACTTTTGGTTAGGATATAAAAGTAACTTGATGTAGGTATATCCTGGGGTTATGCGGTCTTTATAATAAAATTATTATTTTTGTTACGTTTCGGTTTATTCTAGTATGTATGTACCAATTTTTTTAATTTTTAAACATTGTATATTATATTGACGTGTCTGATTGTGTAATTACACTGAAAAGGCAAATAAAGAATTTGAATTCAACCATCGTCAGAGAACTAGAATAAATGAAGACAAATATTTTTTTCTTCAAGCGTATTAAAATGTTTAAATTATGTCACCAAAAACAGAAGTAGAAGTAGGACATTGTTTTACTAGTAACAAAATGTTAGTACCGAACGCCACCGTAGTGGATATTGTTTACTAGTAACATAATGTTAGTTCCGAAAGCGCCACCGCAGTGGGTGTTGTTTTACTAGTAACATAATGTTAAAACTGAAAGCCACCGGTGGCGCGCTATCCACTAGCCACTTGTCATATTGTGTCAACATGTAAGACTGTAGTTTGAATATTTGTACATTTATGATAAATAAATGAATTTTTGCATTTTAATACGCTTGAAGAAAAAATAGTATATATTACACGGAGTAGAACGCCTTTTTTTGTGTTTCGCCCAGTTTTCGGCTTCGCCTCAGCCGCAAATCCTGGGCTCATCACAAAAAAAGAGTGCGTTCTACTCCTAGTAATATAATATACTATTTTAAACGCTATTTTTTATACACATGGATTTAAATTGTATGCGTATAAAAAATAGCATTTAAAAAAATATTGGTCTTCACTTAATTGAAGTCCTCTGACGATGGTTGAATAAACCGAACCGTAAGAAAAGAGTAATTTTATTATAAAGACTGATAACCCAGGATATAACTGCATCAAGTTAATTTGATATCAACGGTCAAGAAAATAAAAACATCTATATATGTTAGCATATAAATGAAACCAACTAGTATTTTTTCATATTACATAGTATAACATATTCATCTAAAAGTTTACATACTTATCACTCTACAGTACCGGCAAGCTTTGATTAGGTATGACAATAAGAGCAAGTGAGAGCGAAACAACTAGGCTATTTTTTTTATCGTATGTTTATACGATAAAAAAAATAGCCTAGTTGTGCCACTACTCGTGCCACCTGCTTTCCTCACCACATGTGCGTGGGCAGCTCTGCTTGCATGCCTAATCCAAGACTTTCCGATACTGTATGATGAATCTGGTCATACGCTACCCGTACCATATACATAAAACAAAAATAACATTATATTACTTTTAAATCTCTATATTGTAAACAAATATACTCTACATAATGGACTACCTTATAGAGCGGGAGCTAAGTGGCTTATTCCGCAGCTCATCGCTTTATGAACTTTGAGATATTTTTATGGTTTAATGGATGATAACGATTCATAAAATCGACTTCTGGCGGGGCACCTCCTGTCAGAAGCGTCACGAACACTGTTTAAAAATCAGTGAAATCATGTCATCGTTACAAGGCTCATTTTTTTTGTGTGTACACATTTTATGTTTAGAATGAATAAAATATGATCGTCAGAAAGTGTGAGCCGTCAGGAGGCGCAGCCAGAAAGGTAATAATGATACAATACATCTGAGATACGGTACGGAGTCAAGTTAGCCGAAAGTGTTAAATTCCTGTATATTTAAGAGCCTATATTGGTACTTTTGTTGACTTTGTTTATGGGGAGGCTATTCTATTGTTGAAGGAGCTTATATTTACATTTTAAAAAGGAGCCAGAACTTGTAACGATGAGTTTAGAGTTCTGAGATGAAATATGCAAAAAAAAATCCAATTTTCTTCAAAAATCCTAAACATTTTCTTTCTGGCTAGCCTTACTGACGGGAGTTTCTTTCTGGGAATTTTTTTCTGTGTTCAAAACATAAAACATGCTCAACCTTAAAAAAGTTTGTAACGATGATGTTATATAACTCCGTTTTTTTACCTCTTTGACCTTTTTGGTTGCGCCCCTGATGGCCCACACTTTCTGGCGAACTTATTTTATTCATTCTAAACATAAAATGTGTAAACACAAAAAAACTTAGCTTTGTACTTCGATGAGTGCCCGAAAAAGCCACTTAGCTTCCGCACCATTACTTCCAGTTTTTAATTTTAATATTGTTGAATATATTGAATATATTACGATACAGATTCCTTATCAAATCTGTTTTCGATACAACGCATCAAATTATTTCAATCTGATATGGCTATAAAAAAATATAATAAATTGCAGTTAATTTTCTAACTTGGTAAATTTAATTTATATCGGTATCTTGGCAGGGCCGTGGAGAGAAAATATGGACCCCCCGCACCCCTCCTCTCTCGTCGGGTCTGTAGGTATCGATTCTGAATTAATTCCAGTAAAAGCAAAGATAAAGTAGAGAGTAGCCTCGACTCGACTCTTGTTAGTATTAAAAAGCAAATTATATGAGACACCCTTGATACGATAATAGAAGTGAAATGAGTCTCTTGGTAAAACTACTAGGAAACAAACATTTTTTAAACATCTTTTTCCTGTCCGGATTACATAAAAGTCATCAAACTTGAAACGATTAAAGCATACGTAATTGTAAATGCTTCAAATTCTGGTCAGTTACCTGTAGAACATCGAGTCACTTTTTTCTAAGCGTAATATTTTCTGGGAGCCTACGAAATAACAACATAACGTAGCACATATATCAGACAACCCCCACAATTTCAAACCCTGTCAAAAAATCCTTAAAAAAACGTATAAGTTTTTATAATTTTTGATGTGTGTATTTGAAATGTGTTTTAATTGTAAATTCTCATATGGTATCTACCAGTATTGATGAGTTTTTATAGTACATGTAATTAAAAATTTCTATAGGTTTTTATAGGTTTGTATACTGTTTTGAATGTAAATTCCCCATAGAAATTCTATTACTATTGATAGGTTTTTTTACAGATTTTGGTTGTGTATTTGAAGCATATTTTTAATGCCAAATCCCATAAACTTACATAGGTAAGTAAATATTATTTACTTACTATTAATATTTCAAATATCAATAGTAATATAGTGGTAAACACAAAATACTGCAAAAGTCCTTGTTTCCTCTAGCGTTCTAGCCTAAACGCATTAGCAGTAAAAGAGAACGCTTTACTTTTAATTTAACTTCGTAGTATGTGCCTCTTTTGGCTAAGGCTTTCCATCTTCTTCTGATGCTTGCCTTGGGTTAATAAAAATGGTAGTACATAGCGGTGCTCTGGGCTGAGCTGATAAAGTTTATCTGGTGTATGTTTTAGGGTTAGTTTATTGTTAGTTGTTGTACATTTTGGTTGTTTTTTTGTAATAATTTTACAGTAATGCACACAGTGGTGTGTTTATTTTGGCTCTTTTGTATGTTTGTTTATTTATTTTATTTTTTTTTTTCTTTTTTTGTTGTTGGTTGTGGTATGGCTCTTTTCAGTTATGTTTTGTGATACTTATTTTTTCTTAAGCTGTTCTTAAGCTGTTTTAATTTAACAAGCCCACACTAGTTTCTTAGGTCACATTAGATTAGAAATGAATCAGCGACATGTACAGCTCCCTCTACTGCAGGCTAGCATATGTAACACTAAACTTTCATAAGTTTTAATTATGTGTGTGTTTGTGTGTGTTTTAAATGTACATTCCTCGTATGAAACCTATTAGTATACGTAAGTTTCTATAGTATTTGAAATACAAAGTTTTTATAAGTTCTAAATGTGGTCTGATGAGCGGCTATTTGAAATGTGTTTTTAATGTAAATTCCTTGCCTGAGGTCTATCAGCATTTGCATATATTAATAGGAAATGCGAAGTTTTTTTAATATTTGCTGCGTGCAATGGGTTTTTAATGTAAATTACCTATATGGAGTCTATCAGTAGTTATATGTATTAGTATAATTAAGTTTTTATAGTATTTGAAATACAAAGTTTTTATAAGTTCTGAATGTGGTTTGATGTGATTATTTGAGATGTGTTTTTAATGTAAATTCCTTTCCTGAGGTCTATCAGCATTTGCATATATTAATACGAAATAATACGAAGTTTTTATAAGATTTGCTGCGTACAATGGGTTTTTTATGTAAATTCCCTATATGAAGTCTATCAGTAGTTATACGTTTTCGTGGTAATTGAAATATGAAGTGATATAGATATTTTATATGTATTTGAAAAATATTTTTAACGAAAATTCTCCATACGAGGCCTATCAGTATTTGTAAGTTCTTGTATGGTTTTTGAAATACGAAGGTTTTATTGGTTCAGATGTGTCTAAGTTTTTGAAGTATTTAAAATGTATTTTGAATGTAAATTTCTTGCCTGAAGTCTATAAAATTCATCCCTGGTTTCCTGATGAAACATTATTAGTTTTACCACTATTGGAACCCCATGAACTCAAATTAATAGTTGTAAATCATTATTAATACGTTTTAATAGATGTCCCTATAAATCCTTATTAAATTCTTATATAAACTAAACTGATATGGACCTATGAAGTCTTAATAAAAATAAGTACAAATATATCCTTATAAAAATGTATAAAATGCCTACTAGGAACTCCTTGGTAAATCTTTTCAATTTCATTACTCTTCAGATTCCAGAAAAAAAAACTCATAAAAGTATTCGATAATACTTTATTTATACTTTTTAACATGCATCCTTATACGTTTCCATTAAATTCTTATATAAACTAAACTGATATGTACCCATGAAGTTTTATAAAAATAAGTACAAATATATCCTTATAAAAATGTATAAAATGTCTACTAGGAACTCCTTAGTATATCTTTTCAATTTTATTACTCTTCAGATGCCAAAGAAAGTCACAAAATTATTCGATGTAATTCCTTATTAGTACTTTTTAATACGTATCCTTATAAATCCTTATTAAATTATTATATAAACTAAAACTGATAACAATCTCTCAGATCTTACAAAAACCATATACTAATTGTTTCTTATAAAAGATTACAGACCTCGTATTTGATTTTACTGATAAAATCTTTTTAGTTTCAACACTTTTCAGATCACATGAGAACTTATCAAATTAAAAGTTGTAATGCCATATAAGAACTATTTTTAGTATAAACACTTATGGAAACATACCAATAACAACATGGGTATTCCAACTCAATTACGATTCCTTTAGATACTTATTCATCCCAATATAATTTCTATATGGCAAAATTAATGTACTGTATAAAACCTTATGAACCAGATAGGCTCTTATGATTACCCATAAAAAATGTATAATTATCTATAAGTTTGAAATAGGATTTTTTGACAGGGAAGTCCAGACTGGTACATATTTATTTACCAAATAAAAAACGATATTTAATTCATACGGCATTGTCCCGAAGTTAAAATCTCTAGTTAGGGTACTGTACTACTAGTCAAGGAGTTAAAATTTGATTGAGAATTTAGTTTTCACAATTAGGTAAAGCAAAATCGGATTATGTTGACGCGTCAAGCTATTAACAATTTTGCATTTGGATTGCAATTTTTTTGTTATAAAATTAGACCCGAAAATGACACTGACAAAAAAAAATCAGGAATTTGAAACTCTCGTTTCAATATTTATTTTCCCACAATTTTCGAATTTTCACTTCAAATTTGGAGAGAAATTCTAAAAGGAAATTCTCTAGGGAAGAAATACGTAATATTATTATATGATTTTTTGAGCAAAAAAAAAATGAATTGCAACAAAGACTTGATAGGAAATTATGTTTTTTCCGTAAAACAAGGGTTCGAAAATATCGTGATATTTATTATAAATATCAAAATATCCGATATTTACGATATATATCGGATATATATCAATGTTTGATATATATCGGATATTTTAATATTTATAAAAATATTATAAAAAAAATATTTGTGGTAGTGGGGGTGGATGAAGTAAAAGAATATTTTGAGGTTTCTGGCTCTTGTACACACTAAATCAAAATTTTTTTTCATCTCCTTTAATAATGGGGTGGGGGTGGCTAATGCCAAAAATTTTTCTGAGACTAAACTGACTGTATACTAAATACCAGTTTTATGGACTCTTACCTGCTTGATTTACCTATTTTCCCCAAATTTACCCCAATTTACCCCCAACCCTTCGACGGAACAAGATGAAAATATAATCTAGTTCCAGATTTCGCTAAAGTACATATATGTACCAAATTTCAAGTCAATATCTTAAACGGTTCCTGAGTAAATGTGCGCACAAAAAAGTTACAGACAGACTGAATTTTTTTTTTGCTCAAACTTAAAATCTCGACGTTTCATGACATTCTAAGCCTATTTGAACAATAAAAATTTTTAAAATTTTTTTTGTCGTTACTGTACTTCCACTGGATGTGGAAGTAATATAGAAGATTAATCTCAAGTAGTGAGGTTCTATTTTCAAGAACTTATTAAACAAAAGTAAACAATATCTAGATCTACTAGATTTAAAATGATGTGATGTTGATGTGACCTGGAAGGCGGTTAAAAAACATTTTCAATACACAATAAAATTCTAAATAGTATACCGTTTTTATTTAAAAAACATTCTATATGTGATCTTTCAATTGTTATTCTTTTGTTGTGCATTTAAAAAATACCTGTACCAATTTTTTTATTCAAAAATAAATCCTCAGATTGGATGAGATCGCCAAAGGAATCGCTCTCTGCATCAAGTTCTTGATATATATTACTTCCACATCCAGTGGAAAGTGGAAGTATAGTACCTAACGACGAAAAAAATTTTGAAAATTTTTATTGTTCAAATAGGCTTAGAATGTCACGAAACGTCGATATTTTAAGTTTGAGCGAAAAAAAATTCTATCTGTAACTTTTTTGGGCGCACGATTACTCCGGAACTGTTATGATATTAACTTGAAATTTGGTATACGTGTGTATTTTAACGTGATCTGGAACTAAATTATATTTTCATCTTATTCCGTTGAAGGGTAAATGGGGGTAAATAGATAAATCAAGAAGGTAAAAGTCCATAAAATTAGTATTTAGTATACCTATTGTCGCGTGTTTCCACCCTTAGGAAACCACCCTCGCAAATTCCGTGGGTTCCAAAAATTATAACAAGAGATGTCCACTAACACACTTTATTAAATATTTACTGGATACTTCACAATACTATTATTAATTTAAATACACTTTACTGACTAAAATCACAATGTTTATTACTTTGTTTATCTTTGAACTCTTAACCTCACTTTCTATACTTTCTGAACTACTCGCCGAGAATGCGGTCAGTCTTTTACTTCGACCATATATACATAGACCTATCATTTCTTTGTTCTACATAGACAACTGTTTGAAAGCAGCATTAGGGGGGTTGGGGAAAGGAGGGTAGAATCCTTTCATCAAAATCGGATATTTATAAAAAAAAACACTGTCCCAGAAATCACTGCTTCCACATTCAGATCTACTACCCAAGTTTATCACAACGAAAAAATTTTGTAAGTGGAAATAATTGTTTATGGAACTTTAATAACGGAAATTTAATAACAAAATATTTGAAATCGTCTACCACACAAACCCATAAAACGATATCCCACATCGGTAATGGGGTGGGGGTGGTAGTGGGGATGGAAGAAGTAAAAAAAATATTTTGAGGCCTTTGGCTCTTGTGCACACACTACACAATAACTACACTACACTACACAATTTTTTTTCACCCCCTTTTTTATAATGAGGTAGGGGTAGTAATGGGGGTTGCCAATGCCAAGAATTTTTTTGAGACATTAGCTTCTCTTCTATACACTAAATACTAATTTTGGACTCTTACCTGCTTGATTTACCTATTTACCCCAATTTAACCCCCAACTCTTCAATGGAATAAGATGAAAATGATTATATTTTCATCTTATATAGTTCCAGATCTCGTTAAAATACATACGTCTACCAAATTTCAAGTCAATATTTTAAGTGGTTCCAGAGTAATCGTGCGCACAAAAAACTTATAGACAGACTGACAAGACAGACAGAAATTTTTCTTTATGCTCAAACTTAAAATCTCGACGTTTCATTACATTCTAAGCCTATTTGTACAATTTTTTTTTTTAATTTTTGTCGTTATTATACGTCCACTGGATGTGGAAGTAATAAAAACGTATATATAATTCATTGAAAAATGAATTTCATAATGAGAATTGTGAATTTTTTAAACTGTTAAATGGAACTAATAAATTTACCATTAGGCTTTTACAAAATTATAGATTACTTTACAGAAATATTTGTAATAAATGTTACTATTTATGCTTTTATAAAAAAAAAAAAATATGCATGTTTGTTTCATTGCCTACATTGGTTATCAATACCTTGAAAGGATGAATGCTAAGATGGAAGACTGGTGAAGAAAATACATGTAAAAAATTTATATATTTCATGATAAAATACATAAACAATAAATGGAGTCTAAATAAGTTTTAGTAGAATACATATAGATTTCATGAAATACCTAATCATTGTAAAAAATAAACAAGTTACGTTTAATGAATGGCCTCAAGTGATTTACTGTCCCTTTTCCACGCCTATGACTTCTGTTTACGTACTTGTGAAATGAGCAACCCCAATATTTTTTGCATACAATGCATTTATTTACCATGATTAATACTAATAATTCTCAAACTAACTGAAAATTCTAATTAACAGTTCGAATATATAAGAAAAGAGCACAAATCAACAAGAATTAAATATAGCGACGACAATTAATATTTGACACTTTTGACAGTATGTGTCCAGTATTGCACAGTTGCCAACACTTAATAAAATTTGCAGATAAATAAAAAAGTGTGTAAAAAAATATCTAATTCATAGATAAGGTTATCTAAATCATTACATTTTGAAGGTAATAGGCTAGAACACATACGTGTTATTAGTAATAATTACATTAGGGTGGTTTTAAAAACGCAATATCCTATCCTAAGTATTGGGATATTTCCTTAATAACATGATTAATAGAGTGACATGGCAAACTTGCATTAAGTTCTACCCTCCTTTCCCCACCGCTATTCATGCCATCGTCATTATATGTAAACAAGCTAGGTCTATATGTATATATGGTCGAAGGTCTTTTATACCTAAAAATGACAGATCTCGATTGTTCTGTGATGACGCCACCATTCTCAAGATAATTCCAGATGTCACTTTGGAATCTTCTGGTAGGTTCTTTTTCGAGTAGGTGCAAATACATCATTCTAGGGGTTGTAACATATTACACTGCCCCCTCCTTAAGCCTGAACGTCCCGGTCAGGTAATTCAGCCTCTTTCACATACTTCGCCAGTCTATCCAAGTGTACGATCTTCATCTTGGACTTTTTGTTTCGTTGAATACGATAGACGACATCATTAATTCGGGTAATAACAGTATAAGGTCCTTCCCAAGGAGGTTGAAGTTTCGGTGACTTCCCTTTCTTCCGCTGTGGGTTGTACAGCCAAACCAGATCTCCTGCCTTGAACCCTTCTGAACTACCCTTACGGTCGTATCGAGCCTTCATTCGGTCACTGGCTATGGTGATTTGGTCTCTAACCAGCTCATGAACATTTCTTAGCCGTTCACTCATTTCATCCACATAGCTGTTCACAGGAAGCTGTTCTCCGCCTGGTGTTCCGAAAATCAAATCACACGGCAGTCTGATCTCGTGTCCAAATACTACACGGGCTGGTGTTTGTTTCGTAGACTCGTGGATAGCAGCTCTGTATGCCATGAGGAAGAACGGTATGTGGAGATCCCAATCGCGTTGATTCTTATGAACCACTTTAGAAAGATGTTCTTTCATGGTCTTGTTATGTCGTTCCACCATTCCATCTGATTGCGGGTGAAGGGCTGTTGTCCGTGTTTTGTGTATCCCCAATAACTTGCAGATTTGTTGAAACACCCCTGACTCAAAGTTCCTCCCTTGATCTGAGTGCAGCTCCAGGGGTACACCAAACCGACATATCAAATTATCTACCAAGACTTTGGCGACAGTGACTGCTTCTTGGTTTGGAATTGCATAGGCCTCTGGCCACTTACTAAAATAGTCCATGGCAACCAGTATGTACTTGTTCCCATCTGGGCTTTCCCATGCTCTCCTCAAAAGCCCATCTACGACCGTAAGTGAATCCCATTGTGACCATAAAGCCTTCAGCCCCATTTCTTTGTTGGAAACATCCTTCCATGCTGGACGCGTTCCCTCTTCTTTTGCTCTCAACATGGGTCCGATTTCTCCTCAGGGCTTCGGTCGTCCAATCGTCCGGAACCTCTATTTTAATAGTGTTGACGGCCACCGTACCCTGCAATTTCTCAACGTGGCGGCAGTGCTTGCAATCTTCCTTGCACGGTCTTCTAGATAAAGCGTCTGCGTTCTTATGAGATCTTCCAGGTCGATGTTCGATTTTGAAATCATACTGTTGCAGCCGTTCTATCCAACGAGCCAGTTGACCTTCAGGGGTTTTCAACTGCAACAGCCATTTTAATGCAGCATGGTCGGTCCGAATCTTGAAATGTCGTCCATAAAGATATTTATGAAAATGGTCCACTGATTTAACGATGGCCAATAACTCTTTCCGGGTTACACAATAGTTTCTTTCCGGTTTGGACAGCACCTTGCTGAAGTACTCGATCACTCTTTCCTGCCCATTCTGCATTTGAGACAGTACACAACCGACCGAAGAATTGCTGGCATCCGTGTCTAAAATAAAAAGTTCTTCCCGTTGTGGGTACGCTAGCACAGGACCAGTGCATAGAGCTGCCTTCAATCTTCTCCATGCCGTTTCACATTCCGGTGTCCATTGGTACTGCACTTTCTCTTCTGTCAGCCGGTGTAATGGCTTCGCAATTTCTGCAAACCCTTCTACAAAGCGCCTATAATAAGTGCAGAGGCCAAGGAAGCTCCGTACTTCATGAACGTTAGATGGTCTTGGCCAATCTCGTACAGCAGAAATTTTGTCGGGGTCTGTTTGTATTCCATCCGAAGACACCACGTGACCAAGAAATTTGACTTCTTTCTGGAATAGCAGGCACTTCTTCGGGTTCAACTTCAGATGGGCATTCCTGACTCGCCCAAATACTTCTTGAAGATTTTTCAAATGTTCTGTAAAATCCTGTCCCATAACAAGCACGTCGTCAAGGTAAACCAGGCACGTCCTCCAGGTTAGCCCTCGCAGTACGAATTCCATCAATCTTTCAAAGGTAGCTGGCGCATTGCAAAGTCCAAAAGGCATCACAGTAAATTGATAAAGACCACTGCCTGCTGAAAACGCTGTCTTCTCCTTATCATCAGGATGAAGCCCCACTTGCCAGTATCCACTCCTAAGGTCTAACGTAGAAAACCTTCGTGAGCCTGCCAACATGCTTAACGTGTCGTCAATTCGTGGTAATGGGTAACTGTCTTTCTTCGTAACATCATTTAATTTTCGAGAATCGACACAAAATCTTAATGTTCCGTCCTTCTTGGCAATCAAAACGACTGGCGATGACCAGGGACTCGTTGACTCCTCAATGACTCCATCTTGCAGCATCTTGTTTATCATTGCCGAGGCATCCTCTTGTTTCGCTAATGGAAGCCTCCTAGGTGGTTGTCGAATAGCTGGTGAGTCGCCAGTATTTATCCGATGCTGGACTATGTCTGTTTTTGTAAGGGCCTCTGTATTCTTGGCAAATACTGAACTTTCCTTTTCTAGGAACTTGATTGCCTCCCCTCGCTCATCCTCAGATAAATGCTCCAACTGGGTACTCAGCAAGGTCAAAACTTCCTGGTCTATTTTCGTAGACGAACTTCCCTCTGTTTGTTCCTCGCACCTCGCTACCCATGTGACCGGTTCATAGGAGCCAATCGGTTTGCCTTCCTTAATTGTCACCGAGTGGGAATTTAAATTAACAACTCTAATTGGGATTTTGTCTTTAGTCCGGGTTAAAGTTCTCGCCACAATAATATTGGATAGGGACTTAATCGATTCGTCATCTTCAACTAGGCCAACACGGTACCCTCCAGGATTTCCTTCTAAGGCAGCATCGATCATTTGTTCTGAATGAGCAGGAATCTTGATTGTCTGTGTTGTTAACAACCTTGCTTTATGGAATTGGTCATCTGCGGTTGCCAGAATAAATTCCTCATTTCCAATTTTTAAGACTTGCTCCCCTACGTCAACAATAAATCCCTGCTCTCCCATGATGTCTAGACCCAAAATGAAATCATCCATAATGTCAGCCACAATGACCTTGTAATTGAACCTCAACCGTCCAACCTGCAGTTCCAAGTTGACCTCTCCATGGACCGCAGCCCTGTCCCCCGTGGCTGTCCGAATGATTACTCCATTTTGCTTCTTGTCAATCTGCAAGCCTGATATAAACCCTGGCCGCACTATTGATGACGTAGCACCGGTGTCAATCGTAAACACGCATTTTCTTCCATTCACATATCCTTGCAACAACAGACTACTTGGTATTCTTTGGAGCTGGGAAATCTTTATTTCTCTGGGGGCACCGCATTCCCTAGCCAGCACAGCCCCCTTGGTGCTGGCTATCTTTAGTTTTCCTGCTTCTCTTCAACATTCACAGCATTTACTCGACTCTTCGAGTTCTGCTGTCGACAGTCTCGTTTCATATGTCCCACCTTGCCGCAGTTGAAACATTTAATACCTCCGCTCGGCTTTCCTTTATTTTGTTGTTTCTCCTGCTTTCCGAGGCCATCCAATTTATCGCATAATTTGGTGAATATTTTCTGCATTTCAGTCAGCAAGGGGTTCTGGTTCATTTCTGGTTGCGATTCTTCGAGAGTCACAGCTCGCACTCTCGACCTTGGAGTATCTCTGTAGGCGGCTTCTACTTCAAGTGCACGCACCAAAGCTTCGCTACTACTTTGGTGTCTTGTCAGCCTCAGAACTCGCCTGACCTCTTCGTCCCTTATGCCATCTAAAAAGGCCCCTACGGCTAATTGTTCCTGAAATTCTCTAGGTGCACTCGGATACGCCAGGTGTGCCAGTCTCTCCATCGCAGCTTCGAATTCCTGTAAACTCTCTCCAGCCTTTTGTGTTCGTGATTTTAGCTGGGCTTGGTATACTTGGGCGAGATGTTGGTCGCCATATCTCAAGTCCAATGCAGCTTCCAAGACTTTGAAGTCCCTTTGTTTATCCACTGGGATAGTCTGAAGCAACTCTGAGGCCTGGCCCCTTAACGCCAGAACTAATGCCATGGCCTTTTCCTCGTTATCCCAGTTGTTCGCACATGCTGCTGCCTCAAACTGCCTCTTGTACGTCGTCCAGGAACTTTGGCCGTCAAAAGAAGGAGGTTTTAGTCGCTGACCTGATGATACCACCTGCTGGCTTCCTCTATCTCTCAACTGTCGTTTAAGCCGGTCTATTTCTCCCTTGACTTCTTCTTCGAACTCACTCATCTTTTCTTCAAACTGATTTACTTTTCCTTTTACTTGACCGACTTCGGTCTTGACTTCACCTACTTTATCTTCGACCTTATCTACTTTTTCTTCTACCTTGCTTATCTCTTCTTTGACTTCACTTTTGACAGAAATGATTGCATCCTGTTGTATTTTTATTTGATCGCTCAGGATTTTCCTTAATTCCTCCTGGCGTCTTTCTTCCAAGTCTTCCATTATTTTTCTGAGTGCGTCTTTTTCCTCTTGACGTTGTCTTTCTTGCTCTTCTTTCTCCTCTTGCTGTCGTATCTTCAGGTCCTCCATCATTTCTCTCAATTCGGCTTTTTCTTCTTGGCGTCTTGTTTCTTCATCCTCTTTTTCTTTCTGGCGTCTTCTTTCTTCATCCTCTTTTTCTTTCTGACGTCTTGTTTCCTGATCTTCCATAATTTTCTTTAATTCGTCCCTTTCTTCTTGACGCCGTTTTTCTTCCTCCTGGCGTTTTCTTTCTTGCTCTTCTTTATCTACTTGACGTCGCTTTTCTTGTTCTTCTTTCTCCTCTTGACGTTTTTTCTCCTGTTCTTCTTTGTCTTCCTGCCGTTGCTGCGCCATCATTTTTTGGAATTGTTCGAATAAGTCCTGTATTTGTTTATCGGATGCCATACTTCTTGTTGTTACGGGCATATGATGAAATTAAAATAAAATAAATTTAACTGTCACGTCAATATCGGTAATGGAACTTTCTAGACAAATCTCGAAATAGCACGAAAAAGTCTTATCCAGAGTCTTTTGTCACTATCCAGTTCAGAGAATTTAATAATCTCCACTAATGTCCAAATAGAAAAGTTCTAGAAATTTTCACGCACTAAATGAGTCTTTTTCAGTGTCTCTATCACTTCTCAGTTCAAAGGATTTAATTATCACACTAATGTCCTAATAAAATGTTCTACAATGTCTCAAAAATGCACTTAACACTATTTTCCTGTTCGAAAATAACCCTCGAACAATGTCCAGTAATTTAGTCCACTGTGTTAGCACTAAACCTCGAGAATACTTCTCGAACACTCCAGCACAACTTCAGAGCCCCTCTTGTCATAAAATTCCGCTTCTGACACCAATTTGTCGCGTGTTTCCACCCTTAGGAAACCACCCTCGCAAATTCCGTGGGTTCCAAAAATTATAACAAGAGATGTCCACTAACACACTTTATTAAATATTTACTGGATACTTCACAATACTATTATTAATTTAAATACACTTTACTGACTAAAATCACAATGTTTATTACTTTGTTTATCTTTGAACTCTTAACCTCACTTTCTATACTTTCTGAACTTTCTGAACTACTCGCCGAGAATGCGGTCAGTCTTTTATACCTAAAAATGACAGATCTCGATTGTTCTGTGATGACGCCACCATTCTCAAGATAATTCCAGATGTCACTTTGGAATCTTCTGGTAGGTTCTTTTTCGAGTAGGTGCAAATACATCATTCTAGGGGTTGTAACATATTACACTATATAAGAGAAGCTATAAGGCCTCAAACATTTTTTTGGCATTAACCGTCTCCATTACCACGGGTGACAAAAAATTGTGATTTAGTGTGTGTACAAGAACCAAAAACCACAAAATATTTTTTTACTTCATCCACCCCCACTACTACCCCCTGTCACCACCCCCACCCCATTGCCGATGTAGGATATCGTTTTCTGGGTTTTTGGGGTAGACGATTTCAAACATTATATTATTAAAGTTCCATAAACAATTATTTCCACATACAACATTTTTTCGTTGCAAGAGACGGATGAAAAATCTGGATGTGGAAGTAGTGATTCCTTGGGCAGCGGTTTTTTTATATTATATTCATGCATGTATAGCAGTACTTATATAAATATACAGTGGATGTTCTCCTTGCGGACAGCTCCTCTAAGCATACAAATTTCTGAATACAACAGCTTGAAAACTAAATTTATTAGTGTACTGTCGTGCGCAAAAAAATGGGACAAGTCTTATAACGTATTTTTGCTAAAATCTAGTTGTGTACATCTAACTTTAATTTTTGTGACATTGTCAGTTATTTGTCAAAATTCATTGCAAGTGTGCAAATAGAGACAGATTTACATTAGAAAAATGTAGTTGTCCTAATTTTTTTTGCTCACACAGTACCTACATAAATTCCCATAACTGGAATAAAAAGTCGGTCCCAAAAGTGTCCCACTTATGGGAGCATTCACTGTATTATAAACACCAACAGTGATCATTGCAAATGCAATCAGGGCAGTACAGGTCGAAAATTTGTTGGCAATACATACAAATAGACACGAGATACATTATCTATGGCATGCAAAGAGGCATGAAGTCGGATATGAGGTAAAAGCTTATGTTTGACAGAAAGTTTCATTCAGGCTTTATTTATTATGAAAAGTGTAAATATTAGTAGAGTATACCGTGCGTGTAATTTCCCATTAGGCATGTACATCCACGTGGCGCGAGAGATTTGACAACACCGTCAGCCGTAAATTCGTCCGTCGATGGAGCATTCCAGCTCTGTTATTTCATTTCAGCCAGCTGGCACGCGCGATGTTGTAATTCTTCTCCCCATGCCTAGCCCGCGACTACACACACGGTATATTTTGATGCAATTAAATTTTAGAGAGTAAGTTAGAAGTCAGTCAAACAAGCGGAGGTTCCAGTGGGAAATGATGAAAAAATATTAAAAGTCCTAAGAGCAGAAAATGGCAATTTGAAAAAACTGGTTGATGATTTAAAGATTCAAAGTAAAGAGATACCAAAACTAAACATAGCATTATAGAGGAATGGGATTTCAAATGTTCAAGGTATATCTCAAAAAATTTTAATTTAATTTTCTGCAATATCTGGATAGAGTGGATATACCAGCTTGCTCGGGTGTGCTCACTCTTTTATATACGATACTATTTAAATTCAATTTCAATATTTATGTATATTTTGTCGATTTTATTAAAATGTATTTTCTATTTTTTTTTTTAGAACTTTTACATAAACTAAATTTTACGGATGGGGGGTCCTTCTACTGGTCTCTACCCTGAGGTTAGAAAACGAAATGGTCAAAATGTAAGTGTATTTGAAGAAAGAATATCCACAATAATGATTGTATTTTAGACTCACCCTGGTGAAGGTGTTTGGTTACCAAATCATATATATGACTCTATACTAGCCACTCTTACACTAAACTTACTATTAGAGCAAAGTTTGGCCGTTTCTGGTGGGGATGCAACAAAATTGCAAGAAACATATGAAACTCAATTATTTCCCTATCAAATCTAGGGAAAATTATTTGGATCCGGCAACGGGGTAAGGATAGTAGTATTAAGGGTTCAACAACCAACGGATATTAAATGCACTGTTAAACAAATAAATCTTAAATATACTATTCAGTTAAATGATTCATTATATTAACTTTGCGGGTTCTCTGTCGTCAATCTAAGACGATAACTCTCTCACATTAGTCAAAACATGTCAGCATTTTAGCAGCAGGGATACCCCAAAGCGAGTTAGTTGAGCATGTCTTTTTGAACTAAACAGTGTCTATAATATTTAATATATTTTATTAAAATTACTGCCGTATTATTATTATGGGGAGTTTCTAACAAATCAGAAGTGAGGATAGTCTCATGTGCCTACCGATAGTAGTGACAGTTTTCCGAGTAGTGCTTAGCAGTAATAGTGACAATAAATCTAGCCAAAACAAAAGTAAAAACTTTAAAGTGAAAATTAAGTAATAAGTCCAGTGTTTATCGCGGTAAAATTGACAGTGTAAACAGTGTTTAGTGGACACTTCGATTAATTGATGTACGTTACTCAGTGGTTAAATAGTATTGTCACTACAGGTGATTTATTCGATTGGGACGAAAGAGTACGTGTGTACTGTATGATTAATAAACTAAAAGGCAACGCGAAAAAACGTGGTATAATAATCAAGAAAATTTAAATCTTACTTGGAAAGAGTGGAAGGATAAATTATTATAAAGTTTCCTGGTACAGCAGTGCGTTTTCAGCAAATTAGGATCTAGTGAATATTGAGAGGAGAGCATCCCAAAGTTTAATCGGTTTCTTCTATCAGAAGTTATCCCTTGGTCAGTACTGCAAACTACAGGACAGGGTGATAGTGGACGTAATTGCAAACACCATAAACGATCCGTTTCTAAAGCCAGGTATTCAAGCTGCTAGTTGAGTAAGTACAAAGCAATTACTACAATTTTTAATTGCTCATAGTGCACAAGTTTCCAAAAATAATTATAAAGTAGACTCTACTCGTAGTTTTGAAAATAACCGACCAGTCGATCAAGATTCTAGACTTAGGAAAAGACTAAAATGTTTTTTGTGCGGTCTTGAGGGACGCAAAGAAATTAACTGTTTAAAGTATGTTTCGAGTAAAAACTGTTAATTTTGTAAACGGAAAGGTCAACGAAAATGAGTGCTGGAAAAAACAAAAATTCGGTGAAACCTCGAACCGCGAATTAAAACTAGTATCCAGTGGAAAACATGAAACGAAAAATGATAAATTTTACAAAATTGCTAGATAAACGGGGAAACTCTTTCCGCATACATTGATTTTGGTAGCATTTGTAACAAAATTAAATTAAGTGTTGTTCATAAACTAGGTCTAAAAATAGATCCGGATACCACGAATAGTGTAATCGTAGGTTATGGAGGAGCTACAGTAAAACCTCTAGGTCGAATAAACACAAAATTGAGATAGATGAAATTACTGTGACAACAGAGATCTTTGTTGTGCCGGATACTTTGCAAGCAATAGACTTATTAAGAGGCCAACCGATTGCGGAGTGCGAAAGTGTCTATATTTATATAACATCGGAATATTTAAAGTAGATAGAGCAAAACTTTATTTTACCATGGGACGCAGTAGAAGAAAATAATGTTGTCACAATAAACACACAGAAGCCTACTATTATTAAACCCGGAATAAATGTAATTGCTGTAACATCTGATGTAGATAATTGCTAGTTAAGCGTTTTTCACTCTCAACAAAACCGAAGCGGTACCACAATAATAATTCCTTCAAATAAAATACAATTCTGTTAAGGCACGCATTTTAAATCTTAGTTTACAAATATTAGAAATCGATAAAAATACGTGCTTAGCTCGAAGCTTATGGAATAATAAAAAATAATGAAAACGATAAACTAAATAAAAGTGTGCATCGACTTATTGAACAATTTCCAGAGTGTGTCGATGAAAACATTTCTCTTTTATGTAACATTGACATTGAAATGCATAATAATATTATTATTGAGCTTACATCAGCAGTTCCAGTTGTATATAAACCTTAACGCTTATCTCTATTTGAAAGAGAAAAAGTTGGCGACGCAGAAACCAGATACCATAGTTACGAGTTAGAAACATTAGCCGAATACGAAGCGGCGAAACGTTTCCGAAATTTCCTTTATGGGAGACATTTCACCATCATAACTGATTGCAATGCCACGAGGTTAATATGGACAAAGAAATAATTGTCACCGAGGATAGGACGGTGGTGGTTGGCAATGCAAGAATTTGATTTCACATTGAAGCATAGACCGGGTACTCAGATGTGCCACGTAGATAATCTAAGCAGAAATCCCGTTACATCACTGATGATTAAAGAGGGAAACTGGATCTGCGGAGTTCAATCCCAAGATGAAGATATACAGCTTATTAAGCAACACCTTTTGAACAAAGAAGCACTACAATGCTATAGTCTGCATGATAACAAAGTTTGCAAAGACGTCGATGGTACTCCTAAAATTGTAATTCCAAAAGAAGTCAGGTGGAGAGTGGTAAAAATATTTCACGATGATAATGGACATCCTGGCTGGCAACGAATCTTACAAGCAATCAAAAATACTTATTGGTTTAACAACATGAAATGCTTTGAATAAAAATTCGTTAGTAATTGTATTGCGTGTATGGTGTTAAAAGAACACACTGGTAAAAGGCATGGTAAACTACATCCGATAGACAAAGTGGCAGGACCATGTCATACTTTGCACGTGGATCATGTACGCCCGTTTTGTAAAACAGAAACGGGAAGTAAACAAGTTTTGGCAATAATAAATTTGTTTGGGTGGAAGCAGTACTCGATACTAAAAGCAAACACGTTTGTCAAAAGTTAGAACAAATTATTAAATTGGTGCATCCACCAAAAAGAGTTATTACATATAGGGGCAAAGCATTTGATTGTCGTGAATTTAAACAATTTTGTGAAAAATATTCTGTTAAACAATGTGAAAAATGATATTGCTTTACCACGCAGTAATGGACAAATAGAATGTACGAACAGAAAAATACTAGAGTCGTTAAGAGCTAGTACTGAGGGAGAACATGATAAATAGGACAAAGAGATATGGAAAGTCCAACGAGGCATCAGTTCGACAGTAAATGTGACTACAAATGTAGCTCCAAGCGAACTCCTTTATAGCTTTATACCAGAAATGGAGAGTGAGCTGAGACTGAGAACTGGAAAAAGAACAAATCTTAGACTGAACTGAAGCAAAAAGTCGTTGCGAATTAGTAGCCAAAAGAATGAAAAAGGTCCTACAACAAGCACCGAACAAAGACCAAACAATATAAAGTAGGAGATGTAGTATTAGTAGAACATAAATTATTGGTCGCGGGTTTGACGAGTGGCAAGTTGGTACCAAAATATATCGGCCCCATTCAGATAACAGCAGTATTGGGAAATGATCATTATAGAGTAGCATCATTTTCAAAACATAGAAGACGTTTTAAAGGAATAGTAGCGAGTGACTGTTTGAGATTGTTTAAACTACAATCAGACTCTGTATAAAACGTCAAAAAGTAACATATTGCAAAAAAAAAAGGAAAACAATTAATAATAGTGTAAGGAAAACTGTAATTGTAAGGATATTTTTGTGCGTATTCCTTATGTAAGTTAAAAGTGGATAGAGTGGTCCAGTGTACCAAGCCAAAATAGTCCAGTGAACTATTCCAAGGATGGTCCAGTGAACCACAGAACGGTCTAGTGTACCGAACGAAAATAGTCCAGTGAACTATTGCAAGGATGGTCCAAGTGAACCACAGAACGGTCCAGTGTATCGAGCCAAAATAGTCCAGTGAACTATTGCAAGGGTGGTCCAGTGAACCATAGAGCGGTCTAGTGTACCGAACGAAAATAGTCCAGTGAACTATTGCAAGGATGGTCCAGTGAACCACAGAACGGTCCAGTGTACCGAGCCAAAATAGTCCAGTGAACTATTGCAAGGGTGGTCCAGTGAATCACAGAGCGGTCTAGTGTACCGAGCAAAAATAGTCCAGTGAACTATTGCAAGGGTGGTCCAGTGAATCACAAAGCGGTCCAGTGTACCGAGCAGAAATAGTCCAGTGAACTATTGCAAGGGTGGTCCAGTGAATCACGGAGCGATCCAGTGTATCGAGAAAAAAAAATAGTCCAGTGAACTATTACAAGGGTGATCGGGTAAACCACAGAGAGGTCCAGTGTACCAGGAAAAATTTGCACAATGTTGGTCCAGTAAGCCACATAAAAGGTCAGTAAGTAGTAGTAGCACTAGTATCCCTGAAACCGTAGTCCAGTGTACTACAGGAGACGCAGTCGCGAGGACGCTCCACATCAGGATTGGCCGATTGTTAAATAAATAAATCTTAAATATGATATTCAGTTAAATGATTCATTATATTAACTTTGCGGGTTCTCTGTCGTCAATCTAAGACGATAACTCTCTCACATTAGTCAAAACATGTCAGAATTTTAGCGGCAGGGATACCCCAAAGCGAGTTAGTTGAGCATGTCCTTTTGAACTAAACAGTGTCTATACTATTTAATATATTTTATTAAAATTACTGCCGTATTATTATTATGGGGAGTTTCTAACAGCACATTAGTTTATTGTTCGGTTTATTTAAATAGTTTTGAAACCTAGGGCTAAATTTGTATACAGGAATTTCCTGCTACTTAAATATTATAAGAGTATTTATGGAATTAACCAAGAAGTAAGTAACAACGAGCAAACGGTGGGGCAGCCAATTTTCATTGGAAGTTTGCAGAAAATTTAATAACCTTGTTTTTAATAAAGATATCAATTTGAAACAAAAAACATATTAATCGATAAAAGCTACATTTTATGCGGAGAGAACTTTTAAGCTGGCTTTAAAGGAAATTGCATAAAAGTGATCTGTAAATATAAGTTGGTATGAGACAAAACAAAAAATTTAGAGCTAAATATTTGTGTGAAAAAACAGACATCTTTTATTTTATTTCAAAGTGGCTGAAGAAAACTAAAATGTAAAAATGAAACAATAACTGTCTTCCACTATGAATCAGGACGGCTATTTATTGAGAATTATGAAATTCCTCAACTTTTCCGGTAATTTTCCATTAGAATTCCATTATCTTTTTGTCATTCCCAAAGAAATTTTAAGTTAAAAATTAATCGGTGTCAAATAATCGGCTTATTAATATTATAATAGGTAAACAAAAACAAAAAAAACTCCACATATTAAACATAAGACTCCCAAATTCCCAGACTTTTAACTTAAATTATCAAATTCCCTAACCTTTGAATGTTTTTCAGGAAATGGTTACCCTGTTGAATATTAGGGGAAAACCCTGGCAAGAAAAAGAAATAGAATTTGTTAACAACACCCCTTGGCCGATTTCAAATGGGTTGGCCTATTTTGTATTCTTACAGATTTTTGTAGAACGTCTTGAAACTCGTACAACGAACCTTCCACATAACATCAATTTGATTATTTTTCGAGTTATGAGCCTGTGGCAAAAGCGATGTATATGGTAGAAACTTTCGTAGAAAGAAACGGTTAGTAGAAATCAGTTGCATTGTTTTCGTGTTAAAACATTTTCGGATTGTATTAAATTTATGAATTTCTTCCCACGCATGCGTATAATTTAGAAACTATTAATCTAAGCAATAATATATGCCACCCACAGAGTTGGCTGAAAAGTTCTTAAGATACCCTACCCAAATTTTTAAAAATACATTGAGCACTCTATTTAAAATAACTATGTTATATTTTCCTCTGGTAAAATCAAAAGTGGCATTATGTGCCAATGTAGTTAAAAAATGATAATTTAAAAATATAAATCGATAGGTCCGATTTCTACAAGTTCGTTTTACGCTATGCATTTGAAAGCAACTGTACAACTAATTTTGAACATTTAATATTCAATGGAATCACATGATTGTAGAAAAAGGAGGCAAGTCAAGTGATTAATTCTCGACTAACAATAATTTAACGTGAGGATTATTGCATTGTTTACTTGCCTTATTAATGGAGTGAATTTTAAATGATCAAAATAATTTATCAGGTATTTCAATAAATTCAAATATTTCAAAAAAAAATCAAATATAAAGAATGAAGTTGGAGCTGACAAGATCTTATCAAAATAAAGATTTTTAAAAACAAACTCATCAGGACTAATGTCTGCTTTTTATTCATTTAACTCTGCTTAGATTGTAAATCTTAGATGCGATATGTTCCCCAACTTTAGAAATATACATGTTATATGCTAAACAAACTGTATTAATTCATTCAAATGCATAAGTATCTTATCCAACAAGTAACTTTATATCCTTATCTCGGTACGTGATATAATTTGATATACTTTATCTAAAGCGATAACAACTTCCTTTTAAACCAAAGCTTTCTCATGTAAAACGCTAGCACAGCATGATTTCTAAGAAATGCATGTGCCTACGTTGATAACGATGTTATAAATATGATAAAGAGACACATTTGCAGTCAGTCTATATTTTATGCTCAAAGCAATTGTAACTAACCATATATAACTATATAAATATTTGTAAAAGTAAAAATAAAAAGTTTTTAAAAAGCTAAGTAAATTCTAAGTGATATAAAAGTGGCGCAGTCAGTAGGATTGGTAATAACGCTTGTAGGAAAAGCCTAACTGACGAAAACCTCCCCGAAGAATAAGCAGCACCCAAAAAAGGGCCTAACTTCAGGAAAGGATCACCGGAACAAGGAGACCTTTGACGACGGATTCCAATCCCTAAATCAAGAAAGAACCTACAAATGAAGATTTATTACGTGCAAGTACTTATTGGATCATCTCGTTTAAGTGCAAATTTAATTAGAATTAATAATCGCATCATTTCTTGCGTATTGTCCGTGGAAAGAACAGTTCTGTTGTCCTTTGCTATAAGTAAAATACGTCTAAGTAATCCAAAATTAAAATTAGTTTATGCCAGTAACTACCAGAAATATGGCTCATCAACGTCAACAAAACCAACAACAACAAGAGCCACAACCACCAATTCAACCTCAACCCCAACCTCAACCTCAACATCAACCAGACGCTATTGAACCATATAAATTGAGCGAAATATTTTCAATCATTCCCGAATATGACGGTAATCAAATAAATTTAAATACATTTTTAAATTCATGCAGAACTGCTTACAGAATGTCAATTGGTAATCAGGTGGTACTTTTAACTGTTCATATAAAAAATAAATTAAAAGGTCGTGCAGCTGAACTAGTGAACTCTAGAAATCCCACTCATTGGGAAGAAATTTAGAAAATCTTTTCGGAGATAGTAGAGACCTAACCTCCTTAATACAAGACTTGCAAAGAATGCGACAACTTCCCGGTGAATCTCCGCTCGCGTTTATTGCGCGCCTACAAACCCACGAAGCAAAAATGCATGCTTCTGTTCATAAACAGCGGTTAACGGCGGCACAAAAACAAGCTCAAACGCAATTAACTGAGGGTATGGTTTTGAACACCCTACTCACGGGACTAGAACCCAAACTCGCGCATGTTGTTACAAGCGACCCCGAGAATATGCTAAAAGCAATAACGAGAGTTCGAAAAGAACTCCAATTAAACTATTTTGAAACACAAAAAACCAATCGCAACAATAGTGCAATCACTCCCACGCGTAACCAAAACTTCCCCTTACCTGCAAGACATTGTTCATTTTGCAAACGTACGGGATACGTCGCTAATGAATGTCGTCAGAGACAACAAAGTTTTCGACCCCCAAATTTTGGTACTCCCCAAATCTATCCTAGGCCTAATTACTATAATCAAAATCCTGGAAATTCGCAAAATTTCCAACAACAAAGACCTAACTATTATAACCAAAATCCTGGAAGCTCGCAAAACTTCCAGCAACAAAGACCACCCGTCATTGCACCAAACCCAAATTTCAATAATACAAGACCACCTGCGATTCAACCTAACCCTAATTATTATAGACCAAATTCAAATAGAAAAATGCTTCATCTCAATCAAAATACTGAACCCGAAAATCTAGAGCAACAAAATCAACTGATAATAACCCCTACGCAAGTCCGAACTATTATACAGCTAATACTTCGGAATACGACAACAGCAACGAAGACTATTATACTGCTAATAGTCCCTCCGAAAATTATTACACGGACGAATCCACTTTCGATACAACACCTGTACATAATCGGGATTTTCGATCAGGCCCACATGCCCAGTCGGACCCGCCTTATCACAAAACCGGAGACTCCGAGATGACAGTATTGCAAACCCAATTTGGCAAAATGAACTTGGACAATTTCAACCCAAATCTCAACTTCCCGGAACAACAGTTCCTATAAGCCCCTTATTGTCTGTCAAATCCAAAAATTTTTATTATATCTATGACATTACTAACACGCATAAATTATTAATCGACACGGGCGCAGGACTATCCATATTCAAACCCAAAATTTGTGAAAATTATAGTAGATGTCCTGAAAACATTACGATCCAAGGCATAACTGACCAAAAAATAAATATTAACGAAGCCGTCTTTATCCCGTTTGACAACAATGAACCATTTAAAATTTATGTATGCGATCTTGACATAGAATTCGATGGACTCCTAGGGTCTGATTTCTTAGAACATTACAATTGTATAGTGGATATAAAAAAACAAAAAACTTGTAACAAATTTCAAAACAATCCCGATCCACAAAGTCACAGACCAGGGTCTGCCAAACATACAAAATTACCCAAATCCAGATAATCGTGATACCACTCGTAATATATCAAATATAATTTCAGTTGAACCACGTATAGAACAAATTACCAAACTTAAATGTCACTTGTCCAATACGGAAGCTATACTGCTAGCTACCGAAGTAGACAAGGTAAGACTCCCTAACGCGATAGTTCAGATAGACGATAAAGGTGAATTTATTACCTCTATATTAAACGTAAACGCGGTACCCAAAACCGTTAATTTTTCAAATTTAAAACTAGAGCCGATCCAAAATTTCTCACTGAATAATATAGATGAAGAAACCTCCCAAACTTGCGTAGACAGACATTATGAAATAAAAAACCAACTCCGTCTAGATCACCTAAACATGGAAGAAAATGAACTAATAACTCAACTTTGTCTAGAATACGCGGACATTTTTTATCTTGAAGGCGACCAACTAACTTTCACCAATGAAATTAAACACGCGATAGATACCAATGACGCGAAACCGGTATTCACGAAATCGTACCGATACCCTCAGATACACAAAGAAGAAGTCGAAACGCAGGTATCCAAAATGTTAGAACAAAATATTATTTGTCCCTCTAACTCCCCCTGGTCATCTCCAGTGTGGGTTGTCCCTAAGAAACTTGATGCTTCGGGTAAGCCGAAATGACGTGTGGTTGGAGACTACAGAAAACTCAATGAGTTAACTGTAGGAGATAAATACTCTCTACCCAACATCTCAGATCTCCTGGATCAATTAGGCAAGTGCCAGTACTTCACAACATTGGACTTGGCCTCTGGGTTCCACCAGATCGAGATAGACCCGAAAGACATCCCGAAAAGTGCATTTAGCGTAGACAACGGGCACTATGAATTCGTTCGTATGCCCTTCGGCCTTAAAAATGCCCCTTCCACCTTCCAAAGGGTTATGGACAACATCCTCATGGGCATTCAAAACGAGAGATGTCTGGTATATATGGATGATATTATCATATATTCCCCGACAGTTCATGAACACATTTCTCGCCTCACAGAAGTGTTCAAACGACTTCGAAATGCCAACTTAAAAATACAACCTGATAAATGCGAATTCCTTCGTAAAGAAGTCGCATACCTGGGCCATCTCATAACCAAAGACCCTGATAAGATACAGTGCATCGAAAACTTTCCCCAGCCTACTAACCAGAAGGAGATCAAATCCTTCCTCGGGTTGGCAGGTTATTATCGCAGATTTATAGGTAATTTCGCTAAACTATCTAAGCCCCTCACCAAATTGTTACAAAAGTATGTTCCTTTTGCTTTCGACTCAGAATGTAAAAAATCCTTCGATGAATTAACTTAACCTCACTTCGACCCCAGTACTTATCTACCCAAACTTCGACGAAACGTTTTTACTCACCACTGATGCAAGCGCATTCACCATCGGCGCCGTGCTCTCACAAGGCCCCATTGGCAAAGACTTACCAATAGCTTTCGCCTCAAGGACGTTCTGTAAAGCCGAAACCGAATACTCAACCATAGAGCGTGAACTTTTAGCTATAGTATGGGCCGTGAAACACTTCCATCCATACATATTTAGTCGGGAATTTAAACTAATAACCGACCATAGGCCTCTAACGTGGCTTTTCTCGATAAAAGACCCCGGCAGTCGCCTAGCACGTTGGCGACTGAAGCTTGAAGAATACGAATACGAAATCGAATATAAACCCGGCCGCATTAATAAAAATGCAGACGCTCTTTCCTGCATAAAGATAAATCACATTCAAGATTCCTCTAACTTTCAAGCAGAATCAAAACTAGTAACGTACCCCATTCAAAGTCCCTCGACTCCAATAGAACCCGAACCTGATAGTCAGGACACAACAAGCGACACGACGGAAACAAACGAACAAGAAGATGTCCTGAACGAATTCGAAACTTTCGTAAAGTTGTATAAAACAAAGTCACTTATCGATTATTCTAAAATCGAATTTTCGAACGGGCAACTCTTAGACAAAACCAACAAAAATATAGTGACATTTTTCCAACAAAACAATCTCAAAGATTTTCATTATAAAATCCTTGAAGATTTGTTCGAAGAAGAGAATTAGAATTAAATAAATTATCGAGTAAGTCGGTGCGACATAGAAATTACTTTATCGTGGCTCTACCATACGACCTCAAAACCGTAATCCAAAATCTATTTATCTCGATATACAAAGGTCGTGAAGAGTTCGACGACTCCAAAACGTATTGTATCGAAAACAATGTCGAACTCCCTATTCTCGAAATTTTGTCATTTCTTTTATCGGAAAAAGACGTGAAACTCAAAATATGTCAAAACGGTACTAGAACACCTAGTGACGACGAAATCCCAATTATTATCGACCAGCATCATACTGGCAAAGCTCATCTCCACCGCGGAATAAATGAGACTATTCGTCGTATTCGAGAGAAATACAATTGGAAAGGATTGACAAAAGACGTCGAAAATTTCATAAAAGCCTGCAAAATCTGCCAAGAAACAAAAATCTGTCGCAAAAATTTAGATAACCCTCTCGTAATTACGGAGACGCCTAAATCCCCTTTTGAACGTATAAACATAGACGTCCTAGAAGTCCCAACGAAAAATTACGCGCTTACTATACGCGACGAACTTACAAAATTCCCTCAAGCGTATCCTATCAAAGATAAATCAGCAAAATCAATCGCAAACACTCTACTCGTTTACTTCCAGCACTTCGGAACACCCCTTCGAATCCATTGCGATTATGGCCGAGAATTCGATAACGCCATCCTAAAAGATTTATGTCTCCTCTATGACATCAAAGTAACGCAGTCTAGTGTCGGACACCCCCAATCTAATGGTTCCTTAGAGAGGTTCCACGCTATCTTGTTGGAAATGATCCGAGCACACGTGGCAGGACACCCTGACGAACACCCCTTCAACATATTACCTTACTCGATAATATGCTATAATACCTCTACTAATAAAACTCACGGATTTACACCCTACGAGTTAGTCTTCGGACACACGTCCAGCAGACCACCTGAAACGCTATATAATCAGGAAGAACTAGTCACGAAATACGTCAGAGACTTAAATAATCGCCTCTCTTATTATTATAAAGTCGCGCGCGCCAGAACTGAAACACAAAAACAAAAAGCGAAAGTTCGGTTCAACGCCCACGTTTCAAAGGAAACCCCCGAATATCAGATTGGTCAAAAGGTGTATTTAAAAGAATTCCAAATCACCGATAAGTTACGTAATAAATATAACGGGCCATTTGAGATTTTCGAACTTCACAAAAATTCAGCCACCCTCCTTAATAAAAAAACAAAACAAAAAACTAAAGCTAACTTTGACAGGTTAAAACCATATATTGAAGCCTAAATTGCCTTACAGGTTCACCTTGCAGATCAGAGCAGCCATGTCCCAGTACCCAATAACACCCATCAATAACACCGTCGGAGTCTATTACCACGACGAAACGAGGATAATAATTTCCAATGATAAATGGACTCTGCTAGTCCATAAAAATCTATCAAGCCTAGAAGAAGCTTTTATCAACAACAACAAAATTTTAGAATCAATTGTCAATATATTCACCCCCGATACACGCGAAACGAAAGAATTCCTAGTCAAAGTCAAAACACACATAACACTCCTAAACCAAGTATCAAATTCCCTTAAGGTAAAATTTGAAGAAATCTTTGTTAATTAAACAAAGATCAACGTCAAATAGAAAACCTCCTGAAAAATTAAATATTCGTTACCTCTACCGTCATAAAAACCTTTAACGAAACGATCCAAAATATGCAAATTAATATAGCAACGTTTAACGAGGATATGAAAAAGATTAAAATCGGACTGCATAAAGTAAATGATACAGTTGCACTGGTTCAAGCCGAACTAAAATTTATCGAAACATGTGAAAAATTGACTGAAAGTTACTTGTACCTCCAGAGTAACCTTGATGACATTTTGAACGCGATCACATTTGCTCGTCTGAAAATAATACACTCTTCAATTATTTCACCCGAAAGTTTGATTACTGCACTTCAGGAAATCTCTCAAAACTTAGTAAAAATAATAATAATCTACCCCTACCGGTAAAATATTCAGAAATTCCCCAATACCTAGAAATTATCGAACCAGAAGCCTTTCAATCAAAATCAGATCTTGTTTTCGTTCTAAGAATACCACTAGTAGAACAGCAACTCTATACCCTGTATCATTTGTATCCTATCTCTATACTAGACAACAGAACTGGCCTTCACCATGTCTTGTCATTCTCACTAAAATTTATTGCGCGTAACGATGATTCACTAATGTACATCCCCGTCAAGGACCTGAGTACATGCAAACAACTAGATTCCCATAAGAAACTATGCTCAGACCTCTACGCCTACCCGATCGACAGCAGTGCAGCATGCGAAGCCCAGCTACTGAAAAACTTCAGAAAAATCCCAGAAAACTGTGTAAGTTCCCTCGTCTATGGACAAGGTTATAACGTTCAGAAACTACAAGGCAATGTGTGGTTAATAATTGTCTCTGAACCTATTCATATCACCATAAACTGTAATAAAATGGACACAAAAATTACCAGTGTTAATAAGAACTCTATATTAAAACTACATCCGGACTGTTACGCGTTTGTCGGTATAACAAAAGTGCAAGCAGAAAGCCGCAATACCATCAACATTACGGACAATTCACATCCAGTGGTTATACCCTATGACTGTTGTAGTGATATTCCCGAAAAACTCCAGCTACCCAAGTTGGAACCTCTCCAGTTCGATCATCTAAATGTAGAAAATCTAGATATAGCCAACCACAAACTCGAACAATACTCTAGAGATCTAGACAAACTAATAAACGAGCCATTTATAACTAAACATTTTTCCCTAAGCATGTATACGGTTATTGGTCTGTCCATCTGTCTCCTCGCCGCCTTCATCGCCTAGAAATGCAGGAAAAGATGCTGTGGTTGTAAGAAATCCAAGGACGCCACCCCTAATGAGATGCTGAAAAGAATTGGCACCCTTCTGAGAAGAAGACCTCATCTACCAACGGAAGAAGAAGAAATGGCCGATTTTCCCCAAAAAGTCGGTGAATAACACCGACTTTTCAAAAAGAAAGGGAGTTGTTATATGCTAAACAAACTGTATTAATTCATTCAAATGCATAAGTATCTTATCCAACAAGTAACTTTATATCCTTATCTCGGTACGTGATATAATTTGATATACTTTATCTAAAGCGATAACAACTTCCTTTTAAACCAAAGCTTTCTCATGTAAAACGCTAGCACAGCATGATTTCTAAGAAATGCATGTGTCTACGTTGATAACGATGTTATAAATATGACCAAGAGACACATTTGCAGTCAGTCTATATTTTATGCTCAAAGCAATTGTAACTAACCATATATAACTATATAAATATTTGTAAAAGTAAAAATAAAAAGTTTTTAAAAAGCTAAGTGAATTCTAAGTGATATAAAATACATGTTAATTAAAGCCGACCACTGCTACTTTAAATTAAGAGTTATTACATAAACATTATTTGTTCTATTTTATTTGTTTTATATAAAACTACTTTTAAGTAGGTATTGCATGTGCCATAAATGCACTGAATTTTTTTTTAATGGTAGAGGTCATCACTGTCGTCAGGTAGAGGTCATTGCAACAAGTTATAATTTACTTTAAAAAAAAACTTTTTTTTTTCTATTCTGTAATCTGACATTCTGAAGTTATTACAAGTTTTATATACTTTATATTGCTTGAATTTATTTCTAACCTAACTCTGTTATAACTTAAAAATGTATTGTCAGTGGACTAGAAGCGGCAAATGATTTTTTTGTTATAAACATTATCTTTAAAATACAGAGCATAATTTTTAGAAGCAGGTGGTTCATGCCATAAAAATATGATAAAAGTTAAAACGTGTAAATTAAACCAATGCTTCTAAAAGGAGCTACTTATAGCCCTTCAAAAATAGTAACACAATTAGTTGTATCAATAACTGTTTATTTAAATTCGCTTCGAAACTTCGAAACTTAGTACCCAGTTTTAATATATAATTGGTACATCAATAGCAGGGGCTAGTATTGCACAGTACCTATTTATCATGACTTAATTACTAAATTGAAAACATTCCTTTTTCTATTAATGTCTCCAGTTCTAGTGTGTCACATTCAAGACAATTAAGCAAGAGTAGTTAATGTTTTATGACCAGAACAATAATCGTGCAAAGTATCGGTAATGGTACAACACATATTCACAAAAGTACTTTTTAAAGGTAAGTGGAAGTTTTATTCTGATTACAAACAAAATTTATACAATCATTGCTTTCCACTGTTATATTCCACACATATATTATATACAGTGTGTCCCACTTCGTATTAAGCCAACCCCATAATTTGGTTATTTGTAATTGGATTTCATTTTTTTTACATCACATTCTACCCATAAGGGATTACCTTTGGAAGGTAGAACTGTTACTCCATGTTTAAATGATTTTTTTAAAATGGAAATTTTTAGAGCATCCAGAATGCTATGGATGTTAATCGTCATACCTACATCAATTGGAAACACTATACCCATACAGCACACCAAATAACGATTACGAAGTGTTCGCATTGTGACGATGTATCTAGATGCAGACACAAGGTTACACAATTCTACGATGTAAATGTGCTACGTTTACACATTGTAGGCAAACACGTATGCACAAAGGTTAAACGTCCGCCTCACAATGTAGCCACAGTATACCATTTACATACACACAAATAATTTGATCCACAGTGTGTTATCGGATGCACAGTGATTGACTTCCTAATGTGTCAGACGAATGACGTCTTATGCTAAACGTTAATTTTTTCAGGTTATATTTGGTAATCCCCCCACAGGTTTTTAGCAATGGGAACATATAAAACTACATACTAGTTAGTAAGTCTACTTGATAAAAATAAAGTAATTAATGCATATACGTTTTGTCCTATGAATTTATTTGTTAGCCATCCGTATATTTTATTTACATTAACTATCTAATATTGTTTACCATCACTCCAATTTCTTCTCACAAGGGTTGCCTGTAAATTATAATGTTTATTAAGTTATTAAATTCATTTTTACTTACCTTTGCCAATTGCGGTGGGTAGGGATCGAACCTACACGTTTCTGTTGTCCGTATTACAGTACTGACGCTTCTACCAACTGAGCTATCGTGGTGATTGTTATTTCGGATGCTAAAAGCAGTATTTATGATGTGTATGAAGTCTTTATTATGTGTGAAATTGAATTTCTAGCCTTATTTAAAATATATGAAAATCTTTCAAGTTCTCTTTTTTTTTCTATTTTTTACGTGTTCCCAAACCTGAATTTTTCGAGTTACTAGTATTTTTATTTATTTATAATTATTAAGAACTTATTTAATTTAATTAAACTGTCACCAGTGTCACCTGAGTTAAGAATTAAAGTTTTAAGTTGAAGTACTTATACAAACCTGGGAAACGTGTTGGAGAAAAAACGGTCAGGTATAATATATCATTTACAACATAAATAGAATATTTAATGGTCTAAAACAGACCTAAAATTGAAAAGAAGTATATTCGTACATCGGTTTTATAAGCAATTATTACCTTGAAAAAAACAACTGAAAGTTTTTTCGCAACTATTTTAACAAAAAAAAAAAAAAAGACAGAGTGAGCACGGATCGAACCGCGTACCTCTTGCCTCGCCGCCTAATGTTTAACTCACTCAACCACTGACTTCTGTTTGAATACCTGCTTAAAGACTTTATAGTAGAACACGCAACGACTAGATTTTGCTTTTTAATGCATTTTAATCTAATTTTATTATTAAAAGAACTCGATATCTTTAAAACTGCCGAATCTTTACAAACTCTTTCGAATATAAATTGTTTTGGATATTGTTAAAAAACAAAAATGCCTGCTGTATGTGTGGCTATGACCACTCTTATAGAGGAAAGAGGACACATGAGATACACATGGCTGGTATGCTCACGCTGACGCTTTGCGCGCGCGCACTGTTCCATGCTCGAATAGTCGAATGTAGACACGACAAGACACAACTGAAAAGTGTATATATAGTTATTTGTATCATGTATATATATCGCACTTTTATATGGTGTATGCAGTAGGCACAAGTATTATATAAAGCATCACACATACATATGACTTAAACCTTGTAGGCATCTTCTACGGACGTCAAATTGCAACATTCTAATGATCCTTCTTTACGTTATATAAAAATGTTTAGAATCTTGAGTGCATACAGTATACAATTATTAAACGTTGTATCACATAAATCTGTCAATATAAACATAAGTGTATCTCATATGTGTACGTCAGTACTAGTTTAACAATTAGATCTACCTTAACATATTTTGTTTCTCATGTATATATCTTGTAGAGACGTAATTACAATTGGACGTGCTGTTTGGGTACTTATCAACTTTTATGTCTAAATGTCTTTGATATTTAAATTTTTTTTTTTTTTAATTTTGCAAATTTCCACTTTTTCTGGGATTGTTAACTTTAAAGGCATTTTGATATAAAAGTTGACCAGTATGATTTTTTCAATTGATATTCATAGCAACTATTTTCCAATAAAACTTCGTATTTGAACTTATTTAATTTTTCTGATCAACTTTTTCAAATACATTTCTCCTCTAATGTTACATTTGCAAAATTTCCATTTAAAGAAATCAGTTGACCCTGGTTTAAAAATTGAGTAACAGTTCTACCTTCCAAAGGTAGTCCCTTATGGGTAGTATGTGCTGCAAAAAAAATTAAAATCCAATTACAAATAGGCCAAATTATACAGTGTCCGCCAAAAAGTCTGCACCACATGGGAGACTGTTGTTATTGACTTTCTGAAAAATTTGATTTTCGATTAAAGTTAGTGCATGTTCTCAAAAGGAAAGGGGGCTGCATAAATGTGTGTTACTCCAGCCTAGGTCGGAAAATTAGTTTTTTTTGAAATTTTCTCAAGAGTAAACTACCTTTATTTTGAAGATATCGAAAAATGTTATTTAAGGAAATTGCTTATAATGCGAAGCTGCACCCAGATATCAAATTTGGTTGTTCTATTTATAAAAAAAATCCACTTTTTTACGCATAATTCCTGAACTGTATTTTTAAACCTTTTTCTGCCATAACAAATTCTCTTTATTTAATAGTTTCAGCCTGAATAATGGATTAAAATAAACTTTGAAGAACTTTTAGCGTTACTTTTTTTACCAAATGCATATTTTGGAAAAAAAATTCTGAATTTGTTGGTGCATCTCTTTTTTTCTGTTAATTTTTTCAAAATTTTTTAATGCAAATCGCTAAGTGAAACTCTTTAAGCGATTTGCATTAAAGAAATTCGAAAAATTTAACATTGCAAAAAAGAGAATAACTGTGCACTAAGAAATTCAACATTTTTTCCCAAAATATTTATTTGGTCAAAAAAGTACTGTTAAAAGTGGAACTGAATCCATGACTTAGGCTGAAACTATTAAATAGAGAGAAATATTAATAACATAAAAATATTTAAAAATACAGTTCAGGAATTATGGGTAAAAACGTAGAAAATTTTTATTTCTAAAATAGAACAGCCAAATCATATATCTGAATATAACTTAACATTATAAGCAACTTCTTTAAATAACATTTTTCGATATCTTCAAAAATAAAGGTAGTTTACTCTTGAGACAATTTCAAAAAAATTAATTTTCCGACTTAAGTGTCAGAACTAACACACATTTGTGCAGCCCCCTTTTCGTTTGAGAATATGCACTAACTTTTATCAAAAATAAAATTTTTCAGAAAGTCAATAACAACGGAGTTTCCCATATGGTGCAGACTTTTTGGTGAACACTCTATATATATGGATGACTACTTTATCGGCACTAGATTAATTTATATTGTAGTAATTTTGAAAATGGTTCTTTTTCTTCTAATTTTATATTTTGTGTTGTTTTAAATAACTTCATAAAATATTAGGATTTTGCTACCTACCTGTAATAATTCTAATGGTCTATTGACATTGATATTATTTTACTAATAAAGGCATTATATCTTGTTTCCACATTAAATTGAGACACTTACTAGTGAGTTTTTCAATTACACTTAGTTTCTCTATACAAGAAGGCATTAAGAATGTTATTACTTATATATTTTTTAATGCATAACTTTAAAATTGATAGTACCTAGTTCATTTTACAAAATGTGATCTACAGAATCGTTGTTTTATGATATAACTAAATAAATGACTTGGTTCGCATATACATACAGTGTGTGCGATTTTACATGACAGCACCATCTTCCTTTGGAACTCGTTGACCATTAATTTTTTTCACTTGGGACAATGGATTCGATAAGCCCTCTTTGACCATGTAGAATTATTTGAAATTTTCTTCTTTCCAATGCCCCAAGTTTTTTATGTTTACAAAAAAGGTAAAATAAGTCAGATAAGTTATAATAATACTTTTTAAACGTTTGTTTCATTACTCCATTGTTGAAATACTTTTTTTTGTCTGTATCAAATATCTAAATTAATATAAATAAATAAATCTAAACCTACTGTATCGGTTAAAGCGATAAAACTTTGTACTGCTTGAATATACTGGTAGAAATTGTATGCTTCTTTTTATATAGAGCCTGGTATATAAATAAATATAGCCGTGGAAAACTGGTTATAACTATTTTTAATTGTCTGAACATCTGGTACAGACTAAAATTGGTTTTGCAGGTATAAACTGGTAGGTCCATTTATACAAAAACTGATAGAACACGTGAATTGTTTAATCAGGAATGCCTGATTTATCATGTATGTGTAATGTAATAATATAAACACTGGTTTAATATGGTACGTGGATATATGGTAAAATCGGGTATAATTTTATACCCGACATTTGTAAGAAACCTGATATATTCTGATATATTAATATTGTTTATGTAAGGGTAATACTGGTAGAAATTATATCCATAATTTTTGTATAGAACCTATATGTACATATCACCGGGGAAAACTGATTAAAACTGTATTGTCAATTTTATGTGAATACCTGGAACAGACTGTATTTAGTTTTTCAGATACAAACTGATACATCCAGTTCTGCAAAAAACTCATAGAATACATACATAATTTAAGTAGGAATTTCCTGATTTACTATAGTTTCACCAACCATATGAACGCCTGGTAGAGTATCATACATTAAAGTTGGTGAAAGTGGTGACTGTTGGTAAAGAACTATTGAATGTATATATGCATAGACCTCATAGAAGCCATGATTTACGTAATCGGGTTAACCTGGCAGATTAGCATACATTAAAGTTGGTGAAACTGGTGACTGTTGGTAAATAACTGTAGAATGTATATATACATAGCCCTCATAGACGCTATGATTTACGTAATCAGGTTAACCTGGCAGATCATCAGGAATTGCTGTTTCACTAACCGCATATATGTCAGGTAGAACCTAATATATATATTTTTTATCAGATCGTACCAGGCGTTTTCAGCAGGGATAAGAACAGAAGCAAGCCCGTATTATGATTTGTTTAAATTGTGTCTATCGCCCGTTGGAGTTTTGGAACAATGTTGTGTTTACCGATGAAAAAGTTTTTCAGTCTTGTAATAACGGACATATGTACAAAATATTAGGTTATATTATTTACACAATAAATACAAACGCAGTTATGTGCAGTCGTATCTGTAAATTTTTCAACGTCAATTTTTACATTTGTTATAAATCGAAATCATTCCCATCGAATGGTGTAAAAATGTAAAAAAAAACAAAAATACGTATGTTTTTCTTCTGGATTAACATTATTCAAATAATATTACTTTTGACGTTTCACAATCAATGTCAGTTTTTTATAACCTACATGATAATAAAAAAATCTAAATTCCAAAAAGATTCACAGCACTTAATATTAGTGAAAACTGGATTACTTGATTTTTTTCAAGTGTACGGGATTTTATTGCACAGAAGTGTATGTGTAATTTTGACACGTCAGAAGATAAAATGTTATTATTATGTTTCATATATGGTGTTATCATTTCCAATGTCTCCAATGGTTGCAAGGATTGGGAAATCTGTGAATTTTTACTTTTTTTAACGAAATGGCTAAAGAAAATCGAAGTATTAAAAGGAGTAGAAGTTGTACAACATACTTTTGTCCCAATTGTAGGTGGCGGAGCCTGTTTATTCCGTTCCTTTTCATTCTTAATGTATGACTCGCAAGAAGGTTAATAAACAAATAGTCAACTCTGTGTTAGACAATTGGAAAGAATTTTAAATTATGTCCCATAACAGTGAGGCGACAATTACTCCACATGAGCTGAGGTATCTCAGAAATCGCGTAAGTCAGGGTGACGGGATCTTCTGAGGAAATAAGGAGGCACGTATTCGACGGCTTTCAAAAAGAGACCCCCCTCCAGAACGGGTGAACAGAGGAGGGATGTTTTAAAGCATGAAACTTGACACATACCCACCCATGTGCTCTGTTGTCGATTAAAATAATTATTTTTTTCGATGGGAAGACGGCTTCCTTAAATGTAATGAATGTGCAGTGGGTTAGTAAACACATAAACATAAACACACCACAGATAGTAAACAACCCCCAAATCCAAAGCCAAGGCTGTCCGGAAGGGGGTTACACATTCGGAAAAACGCAGACATACATCCACACCCACCGGTGTTGCCAATACCGGGGCTGGGGGTCGAACCCAGAGCGCGGTAGCGAGTCGATCAGCGTATTCGCCACTCAATACGCCTTAACCGATTGAGCTACCGTGCCGGTAAGTAGTATCTCAATGTTCTTAATTTCACGCAGACGAAGTTCCATGCTGACGAAGTCGCGGGCATCAGCTAGTCCTTTAGGCTAGGATTTTGCAGAGTGAGAGGGAAATATGCGTTTATTTTCGGTACATTATAAATATTTAAAAAATCATAAATGCTATAATCTTTAAAATAATTTCAGATACTTCCCATTGGTCTAAGGAATGCAACCATATATGTTAGATCACGGTTCACATGAATGACTTTTTAAAAAGATTTATTTACTTAAATGGAGCCAACGTTGGCTCTTGGAGAAGGAATATAATAATAATTAGAAGTGTTTCATTCTAAGTGAGATTAATAACTGATTCTACAAAGTGTGTTTAGTCATATTTATAACATACAAAACCTGAGTAAGCAAAATATAGAAGAAAGGAAATGCAATTCGACAATCAGCATAAAATGTGAGAAACAAAGGTGAAACATAATATCTCTAAGATAAGCGATTAATAAGAGAAGTCGTTATCATGTAATGTGATATACCTGTGAAGGTTTGTTATGGCTAAGTCTTGGTAATAAGCGTATAATTTTATATAACAACTTCCCCCTTAATAAAAAAGTTGATGTTATGCAGCAACTTTTGAAAGTTGTTAGAAACGTTAAATGAATATAATGCAAAATAAATTGAAACCATGTTGAATGAATACAAAGCAAAATAATAAAATACATAAAAGTTAAAATTTGTAAATGATAATAATAATAAGCGAGTAGTACATTACATAAATGTGATAAGAATAAAATACAATGGTCTAAATTAATAGACAAGGGTAAAACTCCACATATGAAAGTCTATGTTAACTCGATGTCCTCTTCTTCTTGAGGTTTAATACCGGGTCGCTTTCTTGGAGGAATCAGTCTAGGAAATTTGGTAAAAACTCTGCTTCGCTCTGAAGGAGGTGAAGGAGGGTTGTCTGTTGTGGGTTGGATTCGCAATGCTCCACATCTTCTTCTTCTGCATATACAGGTTATGTAAAGTAGAACTAATAGAATGATGAGAGTGATTATGGAACATGTGAACCAAGATATGTGTTTGGTCACAATACGTTCGTTTATCCATCCAGGTCTTTGGAATATTGGTCCAATTTGTTTTTGGCAATATCTAGGTCTTCTACGTCGAAACTGTTTAATTTGAGAGGTTTTAATTTTGGAATTTCGATTTTGTCGGGCATGTGATTACAGCATTCAAAAGGAATTTGGATAGGATGTGAATTGTCCTTGATTTCGGAAAAGTCTTTGGCACTGGCTTGTATTCTAGTAATGCCTGCATAGGCGTAACATCCTGGTTGTAGTTTGATGATGGAATTTTTGTTGATTAACTCTGTTGTGGATTCTCTCTTTGGACAGTTGATGGTAATGTGAAGTGGTTCGGAATTAATTACTAGCCATGTGTTGTCTTCAAGTTCTTGGACGTTGTATCCCTGACTAATAATGAAGGAAGTTTGACAGTTCTCTGGAAGTTTTGGCAATGGTTTTAGTATTCTGGCTTCACATATGGCATTTTGGTCGATAGGATATGCAAACCGGTTCGAACATAGTTTGGTTCCAAAATAAAGAGGTTTGCATTCTTTCAAATTTTGTATAGGTATGTACATTAAAGGATCATCGTCTCTCGCGATAAACTTTTGTGAGATAGATAAAATGTGATGTAGACCAGTTCTGTTATCAAGTATCGGGATAGGGTATAGGCGATAGGTGTTAAAATTTTGGGGTTCAACAAGTGGTATTGTTAAAACAAATACTAAGTTAGAATCCATTTGAAACGCTTGCAATTCAATAATGTCCAAATACTTAGCAACTGCCGATAATTTAATGGCGAGAGGCAAATTGTTCCTTCGTATGCTCTGTGAAACTTCTTGAAGTGCTGTCGCTAAGTGATTAGGGGTTATGATTGACGTGTGAATGATTCCTAATCTGGCAAATGTTATTGAATTCAGAATGTCGTTCAAATTATCTTCGATATACAAATAGCTTGCCATTAATTGTTCGGAAATGTATAAAAATTTTAGTTTTATGTGAGCAGCCTCAATAGCTTGAGTCATTGCTTGAATTGTGCGTTCGATTTCTTCGAGATCTTTGTTAAAGGTTTCCTCGTCAATTTGTAATTTTTGTATAGTCGAGTTGAAGTTTTTAATAACAGAAGTTGTAACTGAAATTTGATTTTTGATTAAGTTTTCCAATTGATGTTCGTCATTATTTAGTTTATTTATACAATTAGTATAGTACTGGCCATCTTCAGCATCTAGATTACCAGTTATGGATTTGAATATTGTACAGATACCGTTAAATATTCCTTGTTTATATCTTTTTGTATCTTAAAAGAATTCGTAAAATTTCATTTTTATAGAGTTGGATATTTGTGTTAAAAGGTTAAAGTCTGTTTTAATTTCACTCGTAAAAATAATTGACTTATGATCACCATTATTGAGAGTGTACAAGATTTTGTCTAAGATATTTTGATTTTTGTCAAAAGCTAGTTTGAGGGATGAAATGTTTTTATGCACTAGTAGAGTCCATCTGTCATTTGTCACCACGATGTCCGTGTCTTGGTGGTAGTATACACCAACAGTATTATTGATCGGGGTAATTTTGTATTGACAGAGTGCTGATCCGAACAGCAGGAGAAACCTGAAAATAAATTTAATTTTCAGTATGTGGTTTCATTCTATCAAAATTTACTTTAGTTTCCTGTTTTGTTTCGAGATTTAGTAAGGTAGCAGAATTTTGAAAAATTTCTTTTATTTTAAAGGGACCGTTAAATTTGTTTTGTAGTTTGTTCTTAATTTGTGATTCTTCTACATAAACTAAGTCACCTATTTTGTATTCAGGTCGTTTTTGGGGAACATTTCTGTCGAAGCGAACTTTTGCTTTCTCTTTTTGAGATTGTGACTACGGGCTATTTTATAGTAGTGGGAGATTCTGTTGTTTAAATCTCTAACGTATTTGGTTATTAACTCTTTTTGGTTATATAAAGTTTCAGGTGGTCTGTTAGACGTATGACCAAAGATAAGTTCATATGGGGTGAAACCGTGTGTTTTATTTACCGAATTGTTATAACATATTACTGCATATGGTAAAATCGTGAACGGATGTTCGTTCGGGTTTTCAGTTTTATGAATTCTTATCATTTCAGCTAAGGTAGCATGAAATCTTTCTATTGATCCGTTCGATTGGGGATGTCCTACGCTTGAATAAGTTAATTTTATGTCGTAGAGGGTACAAAGATCTTTAAGCAAGCGGTTGTCAAATTCGCCACCGTAATCGCAATGGATTCTTAGCGGGGTACCGTAATGTTGAAAGTATAACAACAAGGTATTTACGACGGATTTTGCGGATTTGTCCGGGACTGCATAGGCTTGTGTGTTCTTGGGGTTTCTGTGACTACTAGAGGTTTTTTCGGCATACTTTAGTCTTTTGGCAAGTTTCGCAATTTTTTATAAAATTTTCAACGTTCTAGTTAGACCTTGCCAAGTGTATTTTTCTCTAATTCTTCGAATCGTTTCATTTATTCCGCGGTGTAGATTATTTTTACCAAAATGATTTTGCTCCAATATAATTGGAATTTCATCTTCGTCGGCAGTTCTGACGATATCTTGACAAATTACTACTTTTAAGTCTTTTTCCGCAAAAATGAATGATAGGATTTCAAGTATGGGGAGATCTAAATTATTTTCGACAAAGTATGTCTTAGAGAGATCTAGGACATCTTGATTTTTAAATAATACCAAAAATAGATGTTCAATTACAGATTCGATATCAAAAGGTAGAGGGATGATAAAATATCTCCTATGTCTGACTGTTTTGCTCGATACAATATTGATTTTATCGTTATGAAATTCGGGGTTTTCTTCGAATATGTCCTCGATAATTTTGTGATGTACGTCTTGTAAGTTATTTTGTTGGAAGAAGGTTATAATATCTTTATGTTCTCGATATAAGAGTTGTTTGTTTGAAGCTTTAATTTTTGAATAGTCTATCAAGGATGTTGTTTTATATAAGTTAGTGAAAGTTTCAAATTCTTGGGAAATTTGTTCGTTAGTCATTTCGTTGTTATCTGGGTTTTCGTCGTCGTCTGACTCTTCGTCATTCGCGGCTAGAACCTTTGAGTAAAATTTGGAACATTCGGAAAAATGATTAATTTTGATTCTGGAAAGTGCGTCCGCGTTCTTATTGATTTTGCCGGGTTTATAAATTATTTCGTAATCGTACTCTTCTAATTGGAGTCGCCAACGGGCAAGTCTACTTCCTGGGTCTTTTATAGAGAATGGTCTGTGGTCGGTTACAAGCTTGAACTTTCTACCGTACAGATAGGGTCTAAAGTGCTTTACGCTCCATACTATGGATAAAAGCTCGCGTTCAATCGTTGAATACTTAGTTTCTGCACTGCACAAGGTTCTAGAAGCATAGGCAATGGGTAAATTTTTGCCAATAGGCCCCTGGCTCAGCACTGAGCCGACGCAAATGCGCTCGCATCGGTGGTTAGAACGAAAGGTTCATCATAGTTAGGGTAGGTTAATATCGGAGTTGTTGTTAATGTTTGTTTCAAATTTTGAAAAGAATTTATACAATCATTGTCGAAGAGAAATGGTACGTCTTTTTGTAGTAGTTTTGTTAAGGGCTTGGTAATCTTGGAGAAATTAGGGATAAAGCGCCTGTAATATCCGGCTAAGCCTAGAAATGATTTAATTTCTTTTTGGTTTTTTGGTTGAGGGAAGTTTAGAATAGCGTCAACTTTCGAAGGATTAGGTTTTACGCCATCTTTTGTAATGAGATGTCCTAAATAAGCGACTTCCTTGCGGAGAAACTCGCATTTGTCGGGTTGAATTTTTAGATTGGTTTTCTGTAATCGTTTGAAAACTTCTGTTAATCGAGAGATATGCTCGTGAATAGTAGGGGAGTAAACAATAATGTCGTCCATATAGACGAGACATCGTTCATTTTGGATACCTAACAAAATGTTATCCATCACTCTTTGAAATGTTGATGGAGCATTCTTAAGTCCAAAAGGCATTCTTACGAATTCAAAATGACCATTTTCAAACTGTGAAAGCAGTTTTTGGAATATCTTTTGCATCAATCTCGATTTGGTGAAATCCGGAGGCTAAGTCCAAAGTTGTAAAATATTGATATTTGCCTAATTGATCGAGGAGGTCGGAAATATTGGGTAGCGGGTATTTATCGTCAATAGTCAGTTCGTTGAGTTTTCTGTAGTCCACTACAACTCGCCATTCTTGTTTACCGGAGGCGTCGAGTTTTTTTAGGTACAACCCAAACCGGAGAGGACCAGGGAGAAATCGAAGGTCTAATGATGCCTTGATCAAGCATTTTAGAGACTTGTGTTTTGACTTCCTCTTTATGGATATGAGGGTAGCGATATGACTTTGTGAAAACCGGTTTTGAATCGTTCGTGTCAATGGAATGCTTAATTTCGTTAGTGAAAGTTAAATTGTCTCCTTCCAAATAGAATATATCTTGAAAGTCTAAACAAAGCTGCGTTACTATTTCGGCCTTTTCTTCGTTTAGATGATCCAAGCGCAATTCGTTCCTAATTTCGAAGGATCTGTCTGTCTGTGGATGTTTGTCGGAATTTTGAGTATTTAAATTAAAAATTGATTTGAATTTTTGTACTGGTTCTAGGTTAAGGTTTGAAAAGTTTATGGTTTTTGGGATCGCGTTTGCATTTATTATTGAAGTTAAAAATTCTCCATTGTGATCGATTTTGACAATTGCATTTGGTAAGCGTACTTTCTCGTTTTCCTGGGCTAACAGTATAGCTTTGGTATTTTGCAAATTACATTTTAATTTACAGTTTTTTCCATGCGAGGTTCGATAGAAATTAAATTTTTGATGTTGCTTAAATTTGGATTTTGGTTTCTGATGTTACTAGTTGGTTGTACAGGTAAATTTACTATAGTTTCTTCCGTGACTTTAAATAATGGTACGTTTTTAAAATTCGTGACTAGTTGTTTGTTTTTAAAGTCTACTTGGCATTCGTAATGTTCTAGAAAATCCGCGCCTAGTAGTCCATCAAAATTTATATCTAGATTATAGATATAAACTTTGTGTGACTCATCTGAAAAGGGGATGAGAACAGATTCGTTGATATACATTTTTTGATCAGTAATGCCCTGTATGATTACATTTTCAGGAGATCTACGTCTATAATTTTCAGCTGTTTTAGGTTTAAAAATTGAAATTCCTGCACCTGTGTCAATCAAAATTTTAAATTTGCCGGTTGCGTCTTTGATGTAGTAAAGATTTTTTGAATTTACGGTTAATAAGGTGTGAGAAAGCGTATTTACATGAACGTCTGTTCTGGGAAATTCAGCATTGGGTCGAAACTGTCGTTCAGGTTCATAGTTTGTATTTGAGTTTCTAGTTCCGTAATTGGTTCGAATTGGTCTGTTTGTTGTATTGGAGTATCCGTGGGGTACTCCGGATCTAAGCGAAAATCCTGAGGATTAGCAGTATAATCCTCGTACTGTTCATATTGAGGATTAGCTGTATAATTCTCTTGGAAATTTTGGTTAGTTTCGAAATTATAATTTCCATAACTGTCACTTGCATTTTGATAATCGGGTGAATAGTCATTGTATTGATTATTATAATCACATTGATCTTCATGAGGTTCGCAATTTAAATGATGCGTTTTTTGTTGATTAAGACGGTTGAAATTTGGGTTTGGTTGAATAGCAGAGGGTCTTTGTGGATTGAAATTCGGGTTCGGCCTTATGGCTGAGGGCCTGTTTAGCTGTGATTGATTTGGCTGATTGTTTTGAGGGAATGTCCTCTGGACAAACTGATTATTTTGAGAGAAATTTTGGAAATTGGGACTTCCTTGGTAATTCGTTCTTTGAAAATTTTGAACAGATGAACAGAATTTTTGTTGGAAATTTGAAATGGGTCGTTTTTGTTGTAAAGTGAGATTTTTGACCGGACTATTTTTTGGAAATTTTTGTTGCTCGAAGTAGGAGAGTTGTAGCTCTCTACGGATTCTGCTAACGGCTATTAGTATACTAGGAGGATTGCTAGCACGAATGATGCGGCCTAAGTTTGGTTCTAAGCCCGTTAGTAAATTATTAAGTGTCATCGTTTCGATGAGATCTGATTGTGCAGCTCTTTGCGTTGTCGTGAGAGTTTGCTTTTGCACTGCAGCATGCATTTTCGCATTGTGCGTTTGTAAACGCGAAACAAATGTAAGGCGGATTCACCTGGCAATTGGTGAATGCGCTGCAGGTCCTGAATTAGGGCCGTTAAATCTCTGGAGTCCCCAAAGTGGGTTTCCAGTAGTGCTTTTATTTCTGGCCATGTGCCGGGATTACGTGAGTTAATTAATTCGGCAGCTTTGCCTTTTAATTTATTTTTGATGTGGACTGTTAATAAAATTTTCTGGTCGTTAATGGCCATACTTTGTGCACAATGGCATGAATTTAAAAATGTTTGTAAATTAATGGCATTGCCATCGAATTCGGGTATCAACGAAAATATCTCAGAGAGCTTGTAAGGCTCAATTTGCTCTGGTTGTGGTTGTTGTTGTTGTTGTTGTTGTTGTTGTTGTTGTTGTTGTTGTTGTTGTTGTTGTTGTTGTTGTTGTTGTTGTTGTTGTTGTTGTTGTTGTTGTTGTTGTTGTTGTTGTTGTTGTTGTTGTTGTTGTTGTTGTTGTTGTTGTTGTTGTTGTTGTTGTTGTTGTTGTTGTTGTTGTTGTTGTTGTTGTTGTTGTTGTTGTTGTTGTTGTTGTTGTTGTTGTTGTTGTTGTTGTTGTTGTTGTTGTTGTTGTTGTTGTTGTTGTTGTTGTTGTTGTTGTTGTTGTTGTTGTTGTTGTTGTTGTTGTTGTTGTTGTTGTTGTTGTTGTTGTTGTTGTTGTTGTTGTTGTTGTTGTTGTTGTTGTTGTTGTTGTTGTTGTTGTTGTTGTTGTTGTTGTTGTTGTTGTTGTTGTTGTTGTTGTTGTTGTTGTTGTTGTTGTTGTTGTTGTTGTTGTTGTTGTTGTTGTTGTTGTTGTTGTTGTTGTTGTTGTTGTTGTTGTTGTTGTTGTTGTTGTTGTTGTTGTTGTTGTTGTTGTTGTTGTTGTTGTTGTTGTTGTTGTTGTTGTTGTTGTTGTTGTTGTTGTTGTTGTTGTTGTTGTTGTTGTTGTTGTTGTTGTTGTTGTTGTTGTTGTTGTTGTTGTTGTTGTTGTTGTTGTTGTTGTTGTTGTTCGGCTGGTGCCGGTACTATTGGTTGAGCTGTCTCTGGTTGAGCTCTATCTGGCATTTTGCTTTGTGTATTTAGAAATTGTTTGAATTGCAAAGAAATTGATTGCGTATCAGCAGTATGATACGAAAATTAAATTGAATTTGATTGTTACGTTGCGTGCGTAGAGAAATTGTGCATTAACTGTATAATACACAATTGTATCGTATTAGCAGTATAATACGAAAATAAATAAACTTAAAATTAAATGAACTTGTTTCGTTGCGTTTGTAAAGGAATGGATTTCACTTTGACAATAGAACTGACTTTGTGCGCCGAGTGTATTAGCAGTATAATACACTTTTAATAAAATAAGTTGCGAAAAATAATAAAATAGTAAAATGGTACGAGATGATTCTTAAAATGACTTACGTTAATTTCATCTCCATGAGTAGGTTCTTTGTCCGTCAAGGGATTGGGATCCGCCACCACCAGTGAGGAAGGTCTCCTTGTTCTCGCAGATGTACACGCACTAGTTTGGCACCTTCTGCAGATGTTGTCCTTGTTCTTTTGCGCTTCACTACCAGTTAGGCTTCTTGTTCTGATGATGTTTACGGATCCTACCGACTGCGCCAATGTTAGATCACGGTTCACATGAATGACTTTTTAAAAAGATTTATTTACTTAAATGGAGCCAACGTTGGCTCTTGGAGAAAGAATATAATAATAATTAGAAGTGTTTCATTCTAAGTGAGTTTAAGAACTGATTCTACAAAGTGTGTTTAGTCATATTTATAACATACAGAACCTGAGTAAGCAAAATATAGAACAAAGGAAATGCAATTCGACAATCAGCATAAAATGTGAGAAACAAAGGTGAAACATAATATCTCTAAGATAAGCGATTAATAAGAGAAGTCGTTATCATGTAATATGATATACCTGTGAAGGTTTGTTATGACTAAGTCTTGGTAATAAGCGTATAATTTTATATAACATATATAGATTTTATCATTAATTTTGTATATAGGCAAATACCATACTTTAATAATGAAATTAGGCACTATTTTCATTGACAAACTACGATATTTAAATATAACAGAAACTAATAATAAAAAAAATATATAGTTGTATTCGTTAGATCAATAGCAAGTATCTAAAGCAGTTTTAAGATTATACTATGTGTAGTTTTTTAAATATTTACGATAAATCGAAAATAAACACATATTTCCCTCTCACTCTCCAAAATCCTAGCCTTAATATTTTGTAGCAATTTTTCTATTTTTCTTTTTACCTCTTGCCAGCAGTTTCCCTCGACATACAGGGCAGTGATCACAAAAATTATTGAACAGTTTCATTCAGTCAAAGTTTCATTCAGTCACTCGGTTAAATAGACATTATTAGTAAATAGTAATAATGAAGTAATAATAAAAACTTAACATAACCAAACGTATTTTTTACCAACGTCAATATTAGGTAATATGACCAGAGGTCTGGGTGACATTTTATTTCATAATTTTGAGTGACCTTTTTTTGAAGACGGATCGTTTTTAATTTTCTTCCAGTATATTTAACCTTGTCCTGTTCTTTAATTTACTCTGTGAATAAACACGTTAGATTGAATATTTGCTTTTTTTAAAAACTACATATAGGTACTAAATAATTCACCAAATTCTGTACCATATTCATTACGGCTTTACAGTTATGTAAACAACTTAACATACATTAATACATAATAACTTTATTCCAAACAACTGAAAAAATCAGTGTGTATTTACTTTAAAATATGTAATTACTTACTAAGGAAATAAGAAAGGAATAAAAGCAGATGAACAAATATTTCTAAAGTTAGTTGTAAAAACACACAACGCATGAATTTACTCATATCCATGGCGTCGACGAAAAAGATTTAGAATCATTTCTTAGTTTTTGGAATAAATTAAATACATTTTTTATACTACTTTATATTAGTTTACAGGTACTTACAATATAAATGTTTGATTTATAATAAGTAATATTAGCAACTCAATAGATCCTTGCAAGTATTAGTTATTATCGTTAGTAGCTGATCTTACCGTTAGAGTTAGCATATCCGGTCGACTATAATCCCCGCTCTGTCATATAGAGGTATCGATCAACAATAAGAAACATTATTTGTATGTTTATTTCATTACCGATGTGCTTGGTAACGAGCTTCTTTAGTAGAAACGCTTAATTCCGAAGTTATTGAATTGACTTTGGATGCATTATATCAATAACTAGCAAAGAAGGTCCATGCAATTTTCTTCTTATTCTTCTTCCAGCGAAGCGAGAATTACCTTCTAGTTCAGAGGATACCCCCCAATACGTCGGATTCTAACCCGGGCCAAATAGGCCAAAATTCTTCCTACGGGGGAATCCCTTCTTTATTCCAGCACCGGAAAACCAATGTCGAGGTGTTTGAATCTCAAATTCATAAGACAGGAAATCAGGATGTGGATGGAAGTTTCTTCCTCATTTCTGCAGTGTTTCTGCAACTTCTAATGTATTTATTATTTTTGTATCCAGTTTATATAACGACCACATCAATTAATATTAAATTAATCTACTTTAACTTTGTGACACTATAAGTATAAGTTTGCAACTATGATTAAATAAATTTTCTCAACATGCAGAACCTGCAGTCAGGGTTATCAACCACCCCGATAGTGTGCAGATGCTTTCTGAAAGAGCCGTGTCACGATTCTGACATGATCTGCTCGCCTGAAATAAGAAGCTTCACATGCAGATATCCTGATTGGGAGGCCCAGAAGTCAAAGAACTGAGAACGGGTCCAGTTCTCTATTGCCCTATTGGCACTTGATCTAAGATATCCAAAAAGCTGTGTCCGGGCCCAGTAGGAGCCGCTGAGAGCCCGCATCTGTCAGCTCGATACTCTCAATGCTACTGTGTCCAGGTACCCAGATAAGTTAAAGTGTTCCGAAAAGGAGAAGGAAGACACCATATCATCACCCCTGGCCTCCAAAAGTGAGTGTGCCCCTATGGCATCGGATAATACCCTTGTGTGGCCTAACAGTTCTCCTTTACTCTTCTCCTGACCACCATACCTCAACCTGTAAGTTGACGGGGATGACACCCAGATACTTCACCGCCCTGGAGATCGTTATATCGATAGAATATTATACTTATTGTAGTTAAACGATCCATTATCTGAACATAGTATAGGATCCATTTAAAAACCTGCCCACTAACTAGCTCGTCTTGATTTTAAAAATAGTTTCCCCTTAAGCAATTCATAAATCCATGAATGCATATCGTTGAATGTATAATAAATAACTATTCTCAACATTAAAAACACATTTATTAGTTAAAATAAAATGGGTACTTGATTAGTCGGAGTGCTTGCTTTGTGCTGAACGCTTATTCCTACCCCCTTCGATATTTTACTTCTTTGGGAATTACTTTAGTAATTCCCAAAGTTTTAATTGAGCTGGATTGGAGCCTTGAACAGAGTATTCAAATAAACTTTATAAAAATAGTCGATATGAGTATACGTTATTTATTCAGTTTAAACTATAAGTGCAATTTTAAAGAATGAGAGAATTCTTGCAGATGTGTTCTAGAACTTCTAAAACTTTCAAACCCAGAATAATAAAATACTCTACCAACAGAGCATTTTTTGCAGTTGTATCGAACTAGTTCATTATCTATCGTGAATCCTTTAAGCTTAATTTTAGTATTTTTATCGGTGTAAAATGGTAGGTATAAATCAAAGTAATAATAGTATTTTAGAATTTAGTTATAGTGCAATACATTCTGATAATAATATTTCTTGAATATAGTTAAGAAGTAATAAGCTTAAAATAAATACTACATATAATATGAAAGCATTATTCAGCAAAAAAATCACAAAACAATTTGACGCACCGCGACTAACACTTTGACCGAGCCTTCCCAAGGAACAATTTAAAAGTCATTTGGACTTGAGGAGGCTTTAAGAAAGGTTTGTCAGGGTTAGGAAATAGTCATGTGCTTTATTGATGTTGTAGTTAGGGCCTTTTAGGCTTCAAGTATACTTGCTATTAATAGTAAGTTTTAAAGCATTCTGTAAGACCTAATTATAAAGCTAATTTGCTTCTAGGATAATATGTATTTGGAATGGATTTATCATAACCTACATAAAACTCTCCATAAAGCTAATTAGTTTTATAAACGTCTTAAATTCCATTTAGATTTTAAGAGGCTTTAAATTATTCTTTATGGTTTTAACATATTTGCAATAAATGCATTTTAAATCCTTTTTAAAACTAGACATTTTCAATGCCTATTAATACTTATTAAAGGCCATTACAAAACTAGACTCTTAAAACATCCTTGATAAATGTTGTGATGAAACCGTTATGAAGAAAAAAAGGCCTCTATAAATCTAAAAGGCAAATTTTAATTCCATAAAACACTTTCCAAAACCTCAATAAAACATTTATTATAAAAATAATAAACAATATGTCTGCCTGAAGTGTCGTTGATGCATGTGTGTGTGTGTGTGTGTGTTAATTAAAAGCATTTCACGACTTACTGATGTGTAATTAAGTCTTTTTTGGAAAGGTGGAAGAAAATGAAAAAGAGTGGTCATTTTAAAAGGACTGTTAAAACATACACACACATACAAATTATTTTGAGGTTAAGTTTTAAGTTTTTTGTATCAAATGTCAACGTCCCAAACGTTTTATTACAGCTTTTATCAAGTCCATGTGATCTTCGCCAAGTGCATTTGCATTTTTGTAAGGAAGGGATTATTTGTGATAGTATACAAAAAGACTAAAAGGGCTTCATTTAGAGTAAATGTTCTAGGTCATTACCATTATTAGAATATAATCTTTAATGAGAGGACCAGTGTTGCCAGATAAAAAATTTTAAAAGTTATCAGACGAAGCTTTAAAAAGTTACTAAATCTTACTAAAATTTCACTAGATTTGAAATTAATGCTCTCATCTTTAATTTTCAAAAGTTGCAGTGTCTGTAGGACACGTAATTTTCTTGAGCTCTTTGAGCACAGCATAGCTTTGAGCGTCCTCTATCTGATTATTTCGATGCCAGACTTCGTACTCTGTATTGTATTAAATGGTTTGTAACTAGAAAGTACTGTTTGTCTACGAGACGCTAGAGGGCAACGAGCCCAGGTTATTCGATTGTAGCGATTCACGGTCAATAAACTATACGGTTACCTCAATTAGCAGGTTTTTGACGAGAGAGATGCGCGGAGCGGGGAATCGAATGAAAGATATTCTGTTAGGGTCTACAGCCTACGTCAGCTGTAGACACTACAGGCATCTTTGTCTGTGCCTTTTGCACGGAAATCAGATATGTCTGTCTCTTTCATTCGATTCCCCGCTTCGCGCGTCTCTCTCGTCTAAGAGCTGCTGATCGAGGTAAAAATATTTGCGCCCAAAAATTCCTTGTACGTCAAAAGTAAATATACTTTTTGACGCGCTTTCACGGATTTTCAACTTATCTGGTTAATATTAATATATCTTGTACTAGTAATCGGATGAGAATTTTAAAAATACTGGCTTATTTGAAATAAAATTCTTAAAAAATATAAATCTGTCCGATATGTACTGGTTAATCCGCGATTTTGGAAAAAAATAGAAAACACCAAAAATAGTCAAAAAAGTCAAAATTGAATATCTTCTCTATAAGAAGGAGTAATTTCACCAAAGTTGGCAAAAATAAAAAATTTTTAATTCTTCGTTAGTTATCAAGGAGGCATGTCACTTTTTTTTATTATGTTCATTTTTCTTAAAAAAGTGCAAGAGGATTAAGTAAAAAAATGAAAGGCCTTTGGTTTTTATACACATACTAAATTGAAATTTTATTGTTTTCACCTTCTTTAATAATGGGGTGGGGGTTGTTAATGGGGGTGGCTAATGCTAAAAAAATTTTTGAGACCTTAGCTTCTCTTCTATATACTAAATACCAATTTTATGGACTTTTACTTGCTTGATTTGCCTATTTACCCCCATTTATCTCAATTTTCCCCTCAACCCTTCAACAGAATAAAATCAAAATATAATCTGGTTCCAGATCTCGTAAAAATACATATGTGTACCAAATTTGAAGTCATAGAGTAGAGTATACTGACCGTGGTAGCGATTAACGTGAACAGTTCTGTATTAACCCAGTAAACATTAATGTAACTTTACCTCTCTGAGAGGTAAGATTAATAGAACATTTTTATATAAAATATTTTACATAATTTTACATAGCATATACGTAAAATAATATCATATTTAAGGCAACATATTAACTTAATTACTTATACACAAGTTTACATATTTGCTACATAATTTTACTTAAAAATGTTTACCTACTTCATTTTACGACATTGAAGTCATGGAAGGCGTCAGTGTCACGCTCACGCAGCACGCCGGTGTAAAATGATGTAAAATCTAATGTTTGTGTTTTTTGATCATTTTTGTGAAAAATTGTGGATGATGTCTTTTAATAACTTTGATGCAGAACTGTGAACCATAAAGCGTTGTGACTTTTTTAAATATTATTTTATTTGGACGTTTTATTAGTGTAGAGGTTAGGTGCAAACATAAACATGCCCTCTTGTTTGCGAATTTGGTGTACATACCTATGCTGGAGGTGCACCATTTTCCAGTGAATGACCCAAAAGTAAGTTGTGCCGTTTTTATAAAGATATTTATTTAAATGAAACGTAATCTTTTTATAGGTTACAATTATTTCACGGGCAATCGTTATTCTCGACAGACAATTATATCATTACATGGATTTTGTTATACAAAAGCTGTATGTTGGTGCTGTTCCCACATTATTAAGTTCAACTGAATCCAGCGTAAGAAGTTGTAATTCAAGGAAACCCAGATCTTAATAGTGACCAAAAGCTTTTGCGAAGTACTATGCATAGGTATGGTTATTGTTTACCGACATCTTATAGCACCTACTTTGTGTTCGTTATTGTATTGTACATATATTTCAAGGTTTTGTATGTGTAAAGTAGGCTAATATGTTCCAGCAAATTTTTCTTTTGTCCAAAATTGGCTTCAGCATGTCAAAATACTTCAGAAAAATTAGATCATAACCTTAGGACAAAACCCATTGCCCCTTTTTAGGGGATAAAAGAACCTTAGGACAAAACCATTGCCCCTTTTTAGGGGATAAAAGGGGTGGTAACCAAAAACTGATAAATTTTTTTTAATATCAGAATCGGTTTCAACATGTTAAAAAACAGGATTAGATGGTTCTGATCAAAAGCGCAGCCCTTTTTTTGTTGTCTTGTGATTAATGATATTGCTTGTATTATATAATAAAAAAATTAATTTGATCATTATAAAACTACGAAGAAAACTAGAATTATCTGAACCTTTATAGTTAATTTTGTTGCAATAAATTAAAACAATTAAGATTTGTCATTATGAAAAATATGCTTCTGATAGAATTAAATCATCTTGGTAAAGGACCCCGCACATTTTCTTATATCAAATGACTCTCGGTGAATGTAATAGTATAATATAATTTAATATTTATACAAAAAAAGCTTAAGAAACAGTAGCAAGTTCGAATATTGAATCGTTGATTGTTTACCTTTCAGTGGCGTTAATTAACAATTTGTTTATATGACTGTTAAAGAAACTACTTTTATCATGGGATTCTCACAAGATTGATGCACTCGTCTACAACTTATGCATGAAAGAAGTACTGCTTTACACACTTGTTGCATAAATAATTAGGTATTTTAAAATTATTTAAAACAATTTTTTGGCAATTATTTAACAAATGCATTTTTTTCACGCTTCACGGCTCCCAATTGGCGTAGAAAACCCCGTTTTATTAAATTGTTTCTTTTTTTGTGATCTATTGAAGCATTCTAATAATTTTTAATTGTTTAATTCTGAGAAAATAATTCTTTATAAAAAATTAAAAATGATTTTAAATAGTTTAAAAAAATTGTGTTAACACCACTGAAGAGTAGGAGAAAAATCTACATTCTAAAACAAATTGTTCTATGACTTGATGCACTTAAACAGTCAACGGTTCAATTTTCGACTTTGTTATTGTTTTTTTGGCATTGTTATAAACATTTCCACTTGAAATTTGGTGTGATGATTTAATGGGCTTATTTAGCATATTTTTTTATTACATTTGCAAAAAAATCTCTTAATTTTAGAGCGAAATTCAAAAAACAAGGATATTCTAAGATCTCTAGAGCTTTAACATTAATCAAGAATATAGACGCTGCGTGAAGTCATTCACTCCTAGTTGCATTTTCATTCCCCTTTTTTTCGGCAGTTATATGCTGCATACTCTTATGTTGAAATACTCCAATAGTCCCCAAATTACCATCTCTGGCAGATTAGACAAATCTGATTTTAAATAGCTGGGTTTTAACAGTGTAATCTCAACTTTGAGGCAGACTTTCGTATTGAATGACAGCATTTTGAGCACATCGATTCATGTTTAAAGCAGTATACTTCTGAAACTTATCGGATCGACGTCAAATTTTTCATTCCATTGGAAGCGTGTTTTCGTAAAGTTTTGTTAAAATATATATAATATTATTCAAGCTATCATAGATTGTTTAATAACTTAACAAATTGATCAAAATAGTTTGCATCTAGTTTTCTTCACAATTTAGTAAAGGGATACAAGCTATATAACCAGATCTACTACACTATACAGGGTGCGCCACTTAAAACTACCCAGACTTTTAACTTTTTTATTTTCGAAGCGATGACCATGTTGGGCACATCAACTTGTAGACATTTTTAAACCCTTTAAATATCCATACAGAGTGATTATTTATTATTTTTTTTAATGGTTAAGAAAGGAAACTTAATTTCTTTGAATATTTTTTTACCTCACCCTGTACATGGACTGTGTTATTGTTTTCTTATAAAGAATGAGTTTTAATTAGCTTCAATTTATGTTATTAAAATAAAAAAACTTAAAAAATAAAAAAATTGCAATTTTCTACTTAGGACATTTTACTTCCACATCCAGTGGAAGAGTATAGTAACGACAAAAAAATTTTTTTAAATTTTTATTGTTCAAATAGGCTTAGAATGTCATGAAACGTCGAGATTTCAAGTTTGAGCGAAAAAAAAATTTCTGTCTGTCGGTCTGTCTAACTTTTTTTGTGCGCACGTTTACTCTGGAACCGTTTGAGATATTAACTTGAAATTTGGTACACATATGTACTTTAACGAGATCTAGAAACAGATTATATTTTCGTCTTGTTCCGTCGAAGGGTTGGGGGGTAAATTGGGGTAAATTTGGGGTAAATAGGTAAATCAAGCAGGTAAGAGTCCATAAAATTGGTATTTAGTATATACAACAGAAGCTAAGGTCTCAAAAAAAATTTTGGCATTAGCCACCCCCATCACCGCCCCCACCCCATTATTAAAGGGGATGAAAAAAAATTGTGATTTAGAGTGTGTACAAGAACCAGAAACCTCAAAATATTTTTTTACTTCATCCACCCCCACTACCACCCCCTATCACCACCCCCACCCCACTACCGATGTGGGGTATCGTTTTATGGGTTTTTGGGGTAGAGGATTTCAAATATTATATTATTAAAGTTCCATAAACAATTATTTCCACATACAAAATTTTTTCGTTGTGAGTGACTTGAATAGAAAATCTGGATGTGGAAGTAGTGATTCCTTGGGCAGCGGTTTTAATATAACTGTTAGTTTTTAAAAATATTTTTTTTAATTTTTTCTTACTGTTTTATTAAGCTGAATATTGTTTGTGATATGTCTTTTACGGATAAAGCATACAATTATTATTTACGTTCCTTTCAAAGTAATTTAAAAAAAATAAAGCAGTTTGGAGTGTTTTTAATTCCTTTCTCTAAAACCAAAAAGAATTTCGAATATGACGTAATAATATAAATTGAAGCTAATTAAAACCTTTATAAGAAAACATTAACGCAGTTCATGTACAGACGTAAAAAAATAATCAAGGAAATTAAGATTTCTTTCTTAACAATTTTTTCAAAAAAATTTTTTTTTAAATGCTTTAAAAATATCTACAATTTGATTTGTCTTAAAAAATAAGAAAACTAGAAGCCTGGGGAGTTTTAAATGGTGCACCCCGTATATGAAATAGACTAATATTTCGATTATTTTCAAAGGTTGTGTAACTGATGTTCAAGTAGCAAATGTCAGAGTGACGAAGGCTGACCAAAGAACGAGTACAATCAGAAACGACCTGAGAAATGCTTAACACTTATTTTAGATACTTAGTTAACTTGAATATAGATTAGTTACACAAAAGACACTAGTATTAATCTCTCCTAAATCAACAGTTAATAAAATAAATTAAATGAAATTTGAGCTTTACTAGGAATGCAAGGCAAGGTAGGTAGGTAGGTGGGTACCCAGCAAACATAAATATATAGCATATACGTAAATGCTACGTAAACTAAGTTTCGCAGAAGTAACGTGCTATGTAAAATGTGACGCATAATCATATGTGCATACTCTGCGAAATGTCAGCAACATGTGCATATGATTTTTACATAGTGAAGAGGTAACACTGTGACCTCACGGTATGGAACAAATGACGTAGCGTATACGTATATTTAACCACTTGCTATGTAAAGCATACGTAACTAATTTTATCTCATCATGATGTAGCATATATGTATATTCAACCACTTGATAGTGACCTTACGCTACGTAACTTATATACTTTTTATCTCTTTATGATGTAGCATGTATATATTTTATCTACCTACCGTATGTTCAAAATAGCATATCCCAGCACTTTTTGAATATTGATACTACACAATTGGATTTTTAAAGTTAGATATATGAATAGTTATACAGAAAAATATATTTCTTTAGAAAATTACCGAAGTTGACACCAAGTTTTATTTTTAAGTCGAATACCTTATTTAGAGAGCCGAGTAGTTTTATATTTTGAATGAAATTTTTTTTGTAAAAAATGGTTATATTTAAAATATAAAACTATCTAACTTTCTAAAAATGTTCAGAGATATTCTACTTAAAAATAAAAGTTGATGTCTCCTCCAGTTATTTCCTAAAGAATATCAATTTTTCTGGACAATTCATGAGGAATTTATATTCATATATTGCACTCCAAGAATCCAGTTCTCTAGTATCAATATTTAAAAAGTACTACAGGGTGCTATTTTGAACATTATGGTGGTAGATATATAAAACAAATACATGCTACATCAAAAAGAGATAAAAAGTATATAACGCAACATATGGTTGTCTGATTTGTCAACATATATTAGCTTAGGAAAGATCCTCGAACTGAATGACAGTTTAAACTAAAAGTTAATTAGTATCAACAAAGTTTCAATTCCATCTTAATCTCTGCATATCCCAGTAGGTAAACCAGGCATTAGGCGTTGTCCTCGACGTTGTCATCTATATGTTCTTTAGAAAGCAGCTATACGATATTTTTTCTTTTCCAATGATGTATACCCACCTACCTACCTTGCCTTGCATTCCTAGTAAAGCTCAAATTTCATTTAATTTATTTTATTAACTGTTGATTTAGGAGAGATTAATACTAGTGTCTTTTGTGTAACTATTCTATATTCGAGTTAACTAAGTATCTACAATAAGTGTTAAGCATTTCTCGGGTCGTTTCTGATTGTAGTCGTTCTTTGGTCAGCCTTCGTCACTCTGACATTTGCTACTTGAACATCAGTTACACAACCTGTGAAAATAATTGAAATATTAGTCTATTTCATATACGGGGTGCACCATTTAAAACTCCCCAGGCTTGTAATTTTCTTATTCTTTAAGGCACATCAAATTGTAGATATTTTTAAAGTATTTAAAAAAAATTTTTTTTGAAAAAATTGTTAAGAAATAAATCTTAATTTCCTTGAATATTTTTTTACGTCACCCTGTACATGAACTGCGTTAATGTTTTATTATACTTAAGACATATCACAAACAATATTGTACCGTAATTTTTGGAAAAGTTAGGTAACACCGTAAACGCTAACGGTTACTCAGTTTTTACGGGAGCCTTTAGGTCGTGGATTACTTTTTTTTTTGTATTATTTTTTTTTATGTTGTTATGCTGATGTTCTTTTTTAACTATCTATACTTACTTATAGAGGGCGCCAATTAGTTGCAACCAACAGTGTTTAAAAAAATTAATTTATAGCTAACCAACCAATAAATTTAACTATAAGGTTAATAGATGGTTATATTTGTTAAAATGAGATAGACAAAAAAATATTTTTGTTTGAGACTTATATTACTAAATAGACGAACACACAAATATAGACAAAAAAGGGTATTTTCATAATATACCTAGATAGCATTAATTCCTTAGGGAAATCTAATAAGCAGGATTATAATATGTCTGATTAAACTTTAAAAATAGTATAAAAATGTATAGAAAATATTATTTTGATTAATGATATATTAATTATTTATTATAAAGTATATGATTAGCAATGGCATACGTATGTTTTTGCTTTACAGAAATTTTACTGTTTAAAAAAATTATGTAAATGAAATGTAATATCGTATGAATATTTTTCAAAATTGTTTTTATATAAATATGTAATGGTAAATTTAGCATGTAATTTTAATCAATAAAAAGTGGAATGAAATAATTGCTTAGCTGAGATATCCTTTGGTGGAATAAGAAATTTGCTCCTAGGAATGTTCTGGATTACATCTGTACATTACTCGTGGATAGTAACAATTTTCCAGGTGATGTTACCATGATCCATATATCCAACGACTATTTCATGAATTTTTACCAACAGTGAAAAGGGAAACATCCAAAAGACATATATACTATAGTTTTTTCTTAAACAGGAACAGGCACAGGAACAAAAAAATCGTAGTAACGGGACAAAAACCATATAACAAATCCTTACATATATTTTACTAGAGATGTAAAATTAAATGAATAAAAGGGGAACAAATAGAAAGGCCCAAGATGTTGTATGGGCCTTACTAAAAAAGGTTGCTCATTTGCTATTTTAAATTTGAGAATTGCACTAGACAAAAATGCCGTGGTTTTATTTGCAAATCTGATAAGATATCATAATATTTAACCACAAGTGCAAACTATTTTTGTGTGCTCTCACATTAACATTCACAGAATAGCACCTTATCACATATCAGTTCTTTCACCTAATGTTCGTTTTTCTTAATTTTAAATTCTTAGTCCTTCAAGATTATGGCAGAGGGCAGCTCAATGCAGAGACATTGGGAACGTTGAAAACACCGCGTACTATACCGTATGGACTCCGAATTCAACATGTTTTTCAAATAATTTCTTGATAATTCTGATCAATCTAGAAATTCGGTATACTCTCGATGTAATAAATAATGTGGCATTTTTAAACGCTACACCACCCCCTTCCAAAAATGAAAAATTAGGCTTACGAAGTGGGTCTAATTTTAACATAACTACTTATGTAACTACAAAACTTATAAAACAAATAAAACTAAACCTATCACAAACATTTATGCTCTGTAATTATTATCAAAATTATTAAGATGGAGGGTTTTTATTATTTCTAGACGGAAATATGTTATGTATGGGGTATCTACGTATACCAAGCGCCAAATAGAACAATTTGGAGACAAAATCGGTAAAGTCGTAAATTAGGAAATTCTCATAATCAGGTAGAGTCACATTTAGTAGTTCATTTCATAACATAAACATAACTGATAATAATTTATTACAAATATCATAAATGTTGTCCACTAACGACTAAGAACTATTTTATGCCTAATATTATTCAATACTACAATTAACTGTACAAACATTTTAGGTCGACCTTGGCTTGATTTGCTTTTATCAAGCAATATGACGTGATACTATATCACATCAAGAAAGAAAATAAACTATCAGTATTAATCACTGAATTATATTAAATCACAACTTCAATGCACTTTATTTCATTTAAGACATATGTCTTCATTATCATGAAATAGCAACAAAATAAATAATACGTATACGTCTATACGATTAACTACAACAAAAAAAATACTGTATCATATACACGTGATTATATGATAACTACAAAACCAACTCTTTTAGTTGTATAAAGCATTACTTAAAATACTAATCCATAGTAGTGTCATAAAACACTATTTAGTTACTCAGAACCAACAGATACATCGGAATTTGAACCATAATAAGGCTTCAGGTCTTTAACGTGCCATTCGCCTACATCAGATCCATCCATAGTTTTTAAACTATATATTAAACGAGAAATTTTTTTCACCACTTTGCATAATACATACTTTGGCGCTAGCTTTGCTGAAAAGTGATTTGCTGCGTCGGACAAAACTTTATTACGACGCCACACTCTATCGCCAACGCGGTATGAGACATCACGTCTTCTTAGATTATAACTTCGGGAATTTCTTTCATGTGCCTTATGAAGATTTGCACAAACTTTTTCATAAATTTCCGACATATCTTTGAGTTCATCCGAAAACAGTTTGCGATCGCCAGGTAACAAAAGTATATCTTTCGTACTTTCAATTTCACCATAATAGTTTCCACTTATCGGAACCTTTCTACCAAAAACAAGAAACCCAGGTGAAAACCCTGTGACTTCGTGAACAGCAGAATTAATTGCATAACGAATTTCAGGAATATGCTTATCCCAATCTCTATGATCTTTCACGTAACTTCGAATAGCTGTACCAACAGTTTTATTTGATCTCTCAACGAAATTACATTGGGGATGATACTTTGCATTTAGCCAGATTTTTTGCAAATGATATTTGTCCACTAATTTTTTAAAAACTTTTCCAACAAATTGGCTACCATTATCACATATTATGATCTGGGGTACACCAAAAATTAGGAAAACATCGTTTTCCATGAATTTCACGATGTTAGGAGCCGTCGCTTTTCGCAAAGGAAAGAGTAACGTATATTTTGAAAACCAATCTCCCACGACGAGCAAATGGGTAAATCCTTTAGAACTTCTAGGAAACGGACCCATGAGATCTACAGCAAGAATTTGGAAAAGGAAATTCACCTTTTTCTGTGAACCCATTAAACCCATTTTACCATCAGAAGAAATTTTCTGAGACCCGCAAATCTTACAAGATTTCACATAGTGTAAAACGTCGTAGCGCATTTTTGGCCAATAATATTTTTCCTGTATCCTGGAAAGGGTTTTATAGAAACCGAAGTGTCCGGCAGCTGGGGGATCGTGAAATTTACTCATAATTTCTGTTCTTTGAGAACTTGGTACTAAAAGCTTCCATTCATGAATATTTGACTTAACAGAAATCCGTGAAGGAATGTGTTTATAAACATAATTGTCCTTTACTAACCACTGGGGATATTTTGATGCATTTTTCAAGACGTTTTGTCTCATGCGGACGTAATAAGAATCTATATCATCTAGAGATACGTCTAACAAGACAATTTCAGGTTTAGATAAGTTACAAGAGGGAATTCTGGACAAAGCATCTGGAACTACATTCAGAGTACCTTTTCTATGTATCAAATCATAAGAAAATTGCTGCAATTTAACAGCCCAACGAGCAAGTTTGCCGGTCGGCTCCTTCATATTATTAAGCCAAAGAAGAGAATAATGATCCGTTATGATGGTAAAGTGCGTGCCTTCGATGAACGCTCTAAATTTATCTATACTAAAGACCACAGCAAGACATTCTCTTTCTGTAACTGAATAGTTACGTTCAGTTTTAGACAGTGACCTGCTAGCAAATGCTATAACAAATTCCTCATTATCAATGAACTGAATTAAAACGCTCCCTACGCCTGTATCTGACGCATCGCACTGTATAACGAAGGGCTTTGAGAAATCTGGACTTCGAAAAATAGGCGTAGAAACTAGAGCTTGTTTAAGTAGAATAAAGGATTTTTCGGCTTCTGGAGTCCACTTTATTGTTTGACCTTTTTTTGCGACCCTTAAGTAGGTCATTTAGAGGAGAAACTAAAGTAGAAAAATGGTTGATAAATCTCCTATACCACGAGGTCATACTTATAATACTTTTGACTTCAGTAGTTGTAGTGGGTCTAGGATAATTTACCATGGCCGACACCTTGTCTGGATCAGTTTTGAGTCCTTCAGAATCAACTATAAAACCTAAATATTTCAAAGATGATTTAAAAAATTCACACTTGTCGAGATTTACTGTTAAGTTGGCATCCTTCAACCTATGTAAAACTTCTAAGAGAATTTGGAGATGTTCTTCAAATGAGGAAGAAGTAATAATAATGTCATCGAGATAACAGAAGACATGAGGTTCTAGTTTTGGACCGAAGACAGCATCCATTAATCTTTGTTGACATTGTGCAGAATTAATAAGACCAAAAGGAACAACATTAAAATGATATAAGCCTCTTCCGGGAATAGAGAAGGCAGTTTTCTCTTTACTATTTTCATGTAAAGGAATTTGCCAGAAAGCTTTTCTCAAATCAATACTTGAAATGAAACGTGCATCACGAAGCATACTAAGGATACGATCTACACGAGGAAGTGGATAGGCATCAGGTTTCGTAACCGAATTCAAGCGTTTTCCATCAAAACAAAATCTATATTCACCTGATTTTTTCTTAACTAAAAGAACAGGAGAGTTCCAAGAAGAACGAGACGGTTCTACGACACCTAATTGAAGCATTTCATCTAACTCACTATTCAAAATTTTCATCATGTATGGTGATAAAGGATATTGCCTGACCTTGAAAGGTTTTGCGTCACCAGTGTCAATTTCAAGAAAAAGTTTATCGGTACGTCCCAATTTATCATTAAGACTAATCTCACTAAAAGCATTAATTACTTTCTGTACACCAAGTTTTTGTTCATTATTTAAATTGTCAATACTATTCAATGTAGGAAAAACTAAGCTATTCGTTTCCTTGGATACTTTTATGTCACAATCACTTAATTTACTGTTAACATTCCAAGAATTATCTTTAAAATTAATTTCTATTAAGAATTCCTTACAGAAATCACTTCCTAAAATAATTGAGTGTTCCAAAGATGGTACAACTAAAATCTTTAAAACATTGCAAACATTACTAGCACGAATAGGCAAGTAAACACAACCCGACACAACTTGTGCAGTACCATCAGCAGTATAAATGGCTTTTTCACAATTTTTATCTAAAGCTAATTTGAGTTTATCTAAAATGAATAAAGCTTTATTGCCAAGTACTGACTTTGTAGCACCAGAATCTAATAAACAAGTGACAGTTTGTCCAAAAATATCTATGTCTACATATGGTCTATTATCGAAAGGTTGTTTAATGAAAAGTGGTACAATTTGTGAATTATTAATTTTATTATTCTTTAAAAAGTTAGAAACATACTCTTTCCATTCTTCCCATTTATTTTCTTTTTCAAAATCAAAATTATTTTTGGAAAAGTTTACTGTACCTTTAGATTCTATTTGTTGGAACTTGTTTATGTAAAAAGATTTACGACAGGCCTTAAACTGCATTGACACACGACGGCCGTATACCCGTGTCGCATTATTTAGTTTTTTGCACAATTACATGTACGAATAGTTTCATTTTTCTTGCCACAATTATAACAAAATTTATTTCTATTGGCTGTGCAATACTGGTAGCTATGATTAGGTTCACCACAATTCCAGCAAATAACAGTTTGTTTATTATTACTAGTATTGGGATGTAAATTATTAGAAGTATTAACAGACTTTTTAAATGATTGAGTTTTCTTTGTATTAAATTTTTTATTATGATGTTCTTTCTGTGCATTGTGAGAAATAGTATTTATCGAAACATTTGAACTAGAAGTAGAAGGTTCACTTCTGCTTAAATAATTTAATTCAGGGAAAAATTTAGATGCTTTTGCAGGAGAATGATATTCATCTGCAAATGTTTGACCTTCGTCGATTTTTTTACACCAATTTAAGAGATCTTCTATCGTTTTAATAGGAGTTGTTACTACGGACAGACGTTCATTGTAATATGGTAAAATACCTTTTCTGATATATCTTAATCTAGTACCTTCATGAACTGGTTTTTGTAAAAGGTTAAAATAAGTTTGCATTACGGAAATATAAATATGAACAGGTTCTTTCTTACCCTGTGTTCTGTCACGAATATCGTCCCAGATACGATCATCAAAATTAGGAGGTAAGAAATTTTTCTTTAATAATGTAACTAAGTGATCCCAATCGTTAACAGATTGTTCTATTGACTTAAACCAAACATACGCTTTATCAGAAAATAAATCTGGAGCTGAAGCAAGAAGTTCAGGTTTTGTAACGTTCCTAGCTTTAGCAAGTTCATCAACTTTACTCAAAAATGACATTAAAGTGGTAGTATCGCCGTTAAATTTCTTAATATTCCACTTATAAACCGGAATAGATTTTTGTACTGGTTGAAAATTATTAGACATTCTGCTAGTAGATGGTTGTGCTATATTTTCAGGAATATTGGTAGCACTTAAATTTACCAAGGGTCCTGGACAATACTATCAAACAACAAAGCTTCAAGTTCAACACAAGTAGCATGGCTTTCATTTTTGAATAATTGAACTACTTTTTCATCATCATTATCAGGAATATTAATACGTTTTATACGATTAGTAATATAAATAAGTCGCGATCTAATTCTCTGAAAACCGGAGTCACTTTCTGGACCACCAAATTCATCTATAAGAGTTCTAAGTTGATTTAAAGTATCGTTAATAATTGTTTGTTCATTTGCGAAATTATATTCTGGATCAAATAATTCGATATCGCGGCCACGTTCGGTATCTAAACGCCTATTTAACATTTTTCTTTTAATAACAATGTCTTTTTTAGTAGTAAGAATTCCCCTAATTCGAAGTTCATAGTTTAATTCTTCTACACGTAAATGAATAGGTTTCATATAGTTAATTTCCATCTTTACAAAATTAATCAGACCAAATGTGAGCAATATTAGTAATTAATATTACAATATAAGTTATTTGAAAACGTAATCACAATCACTCAAGCTAGAAATTATTTTAATTAGAAATAATTTATTTTAAAAGTCCATCCAGTATAGTAAGCAGTACGTAGTTAAGATTTGGTAAGAATTAAAAAGCAAAAAAAACAATGCATAAACCATCAAAAACACTAGAGATATAAGGCGAATGTTTTTGCGATCAAAAAACTATATGCATGGTTAGAGTCCCTAAACACCAAAGGTTGTTTAATATTTTTATAAGATCGGAAACCAACAGAATTGGTAACGTCGAAAAATATCAGAATATGTCACTATTTCTTGTAATAATATATCAGTGCCATAAATTAATAATAGAACAACAAAAGTCTCAAAAAAATTTTCTCTGTCTATCACAATAATTAAGTATGTAACAATAGTTATTGATCTACAGTTATTGAAATATGAAATGTTTAAAATATTTCAGGCCCCACGATTTCGGGCGCTATTTTTTTACGTGTACCGTAATTTTTGGAAAAGTTAGGTAACACCGTAAACGCTAACGGTTACTCAGTTTTTACGGGAGCCTTTAGGTCGTGGATTACTTTTTTTTTGTATTATTTTGTTTTATGTTGTTATGCTGATGTTCTTTTTTAACTATCTATACTTACTTATAGAGGGCGCCAATTAGTTGCAACCAACAGTGTTTAAAAAAATTAATTTATAGCTAACCAACCAATAAATTTAACTATAAGGTTAATAGATGGTTATATTTGTTAAAATGAGATAGACAAAAAAATATTTTTGTTTGAGACTTATATTACTAAATAGACGAACACACAAATATAGACAAAAAAGGGTATTTTCATGATATACCTAGATAGCATTAATTCCTTAGGGAAATCTAATAAGCAGGATTATAATATGTCTGATTAAACTTTAAAAATAGTATAAAAATGTATAGAAAATATTATTTTGATTAATGATATATTAATTATTTATTATAAAGTATATGATTAGCAATGGCATACGTAGTTTTTGCTTTACAGAAATTTTACTGTTTAAAAAAATTATGTAAATGAAATGTAATATCGTATGAATATTTTTCAAAATTGTTTTTATATAAATATGTAATGGTAAATTTAGCATGTAATTTTAATCAATAAAAAGTGGAATGAAATAATTGCTTAGCTGAGATATCCTTTGGTGGAATAAGAAATTTGCTCCTAGGAATGTTCTGGATTACATCTGTACATTACTCGTGGATAGCAACAATTTTCCAGGTGATGTTACCATGATCCATATATCCAACGACTATTTCATGAATTTTTACCAACAGTGAAAAGGGAAACATCCAAAAGACATATATACTATAGTTTTTTCTTAAACAGGAACAGGCACAGGAACAAAAAAATCGTAGTAACGGGACAAAAACCATATAACAAATCCTTACATATATTTTACTAGAGATGTAAAATTAAATGAATAAAAGGGGAACAAATAGAAAGGCCCAAGATGTTGTATGGGCCTTACTAAAAAAGGTTGCTCATTTGCTATTTTAAATTTGAGAATTGCACTAGACAAAAATGCCGTGGTTTTATTTGCAAATCTGATAAGATATCATAATATTTAACCACAAGTGCAAACTATTTTTGTGTGCTCTCACATTAACATTCACAGAATAGCACCTTATCACATATCAGTTCTTTCACCTAATGTTCGTTTTTCTTAATTTTAAATTCTTAGTCCTTCAAGATTATGGCAGAGGGCAGCTCAATGCAGAGACATTGGGAACGTTGAAAACACCGCGTACTATACCGTATGGACTCCGAATTCAACATGTTTTTCAAATAATTTCTTGATAATTCTGATCAATCTAGAAATTCGGTATACTCTCGATGTAATAAATAATGTGGCATTTTTAAACGCTACAATATTCAGCGTAATAAAACAGTAACAAAAAATAAAAAAATATATTTTTAAAAACTAACTTGTATTAAAATGTACTAGTAGGAAATTGCAAATTTTTTATTTTTTAAGTTTTTTTAAAACATAAATTGGAGCTAAGTAAAACCTTTATAAGAAAACAATAACACAGTCCATGTCCAGGGTGAGGTAAAAAAATATTCAAAGAAATTAAGTTTCCTTTCTTAACCATTCAAAAAAAAAAAATAATCACTCTGTATGGATATTTAAAGGCTTTAAAAATGTCTACAAGTTGATGTGCCCAACATGGTCATCGCTACGAAAATAAAAAAGTTACAAGTCTGGGGCGTTTTAAGTGGCGCACCCTGTATAGTGTAGTAAATCTGGTTATATAGCTTGTATCCCTTTACTAAATTGTGAAGAAAACTAGATGCAAACTATTTTGATCAATTTGTTAAGTTATTAAACAATTTATGATAGTTTAAATAATAATGTATATATTTTAACAAAACTTTACGAAAACACGCTTTCAATGGAATGGAAAATTTGAGGTCAAAGTGCTGTCATTCAATCCAAAAGTCTGCCTCAAAGTTGAGTTTTCACTGTTAAAACCCAGCTATTTAAAATCAGATTTGTCTAATCTGCCAGAGATGGTGATTTGGGGACTATTGGAGTATTTCAACATAAGAGTATGCAGCATATAACTGCCGAAAAAAAGGGAATGAAAATGCAACTAGGAGTGAATGACTTCACGCAGCGTCTATATTCTTGATTAATTTTAAAGCCTCTAGAGATCTTAGAATATCCTGGTTTTTTGAATTTCGCTCTAAAATTAAGAGATTTTTTTGCAAAATGTAATAAAAAAATATGCTAAATAAGTCCATTAAATCATCACACCAAATTTCAAGTGGAAATGTTTATAACAACGCCAAAAGACACTAACAAAGTCGAAAATTGAACCGTTGACTGTTTAAGTGCAATAAGTCATAGAACAATTTGTTTTAGAATGTAGATTTTTCTCCTACTCTTCAGTGGTGTTACCACAATTTTTTTAAACTATTTAAAATCATTTTAAATGTTTTATAAAGAATTTTTTTCTCAGAATTAAACAATTAAAAATTATTAGAATGCTTCAAAAGATCACAAAAAAAGAAACAATTTTAAAAAACAGGGTTTTCTACGCCAATTGGGAGCCGTGAAGCATGAAAAAAATGCATTTGTTAAATAATTGCCAAAAAATTGTTTTAAATAATTTTAAAATACCTACTTATTTATGCAACAAGTGTGTAAAGCAGTACTTTTTTCATGCATAAATTGTAGACGAGTGCATCAATCTTATGAGAATCCCATGATAAAAGTAGTTTCTTTAACAGCCATATAAACAAATTGTTAATTAACGCCACTGAAAAGTAAACAATCAACGATTCAATTTTCGAACTTGTTACTGTTTCTTAAGCTTTTTTTGTATAAATATTAAATTATATTATACTATTACATTCACCGAGAGCCATTTGATATAAGAAAATGTGCGGGGTCCTTTACCAAGATGATTTAATTCTACCAGAAGCAGATTTTTAATAATGACAAATCTTAATTGTCTTAATTTCTTGCAACAAAATTAACCATAAAGGTTCAGACAATTCCAGTTTTCTTCGTAGTTTTATAATGATCAAATTAATTTTTTTAATGGCGATACAAGCAATACCATTAATCACAAGACACCAAAAAAAAAAAAAGGGGCTGCGCTTTTGATCAGATAACCATCTAATCCTGTTTTTTAACATGTTGAAACCGATTCTGATATTAAAAAAAAATTTATCAGTTTTTGATTACCATCCCTTTTATCCCCTAAAAAGGGGCAATGGTTTTGTCCTAAGGTTCTGATCTAATTTTTCTGAAATATTTTGACGTGCTGAAGCCAATTTTGGACAAAAGAAAAATTGCAGGAAAATATTAGTCTACTTTACACATACAAAACCTTGAAATATATGTACAATACAATAACGAACACAAAATATAGGTACTATAAGATGTCGGTAAACAATAACCATACCTATGCATAGTACTTCGCAAAAGCTTTTGGTCACTATTAAGATCTGGGTTTCCTTGAATTACAACTTCTTACGCTGGATTCAGTTGAACTTAATAATGTGGGGACAGCACCAACATACAGCTTTTGGATAACAAAATCCATGTAATGATATAATTGTCTGTCGAGAATAACGATTGCCCATGAAATAATTCTAACCTATAAAAAGATTACGTTTCATTTAAATAAATATCTTTACAAAAACGGTACCACACAAACTTACTTTTGGGTCATTCACTGGAAAATGGTGCACCTCCAAAGGTATGTACACCAAATCCGCAAACAAGAGGGCATGTTTATGTTTGCACCTAACCTCTACACTAATAAAACGTACAAATAAAGTAATATTTAAAAAAGTCACAACGCTTTATGGTTCACAGTTCTGCATCAAAGTTATTAAAAGACATCCACAATTTTTCACAAAAATGATCAAAAAACACAAAAGTTAGATTTTACATCATTTTACACTGGCGTGCTGCGTGGGCGTGTGACGCATTCCATGATTTCGATGTCGTAAAATGAAGTAGGTAAACATTTTTAAGTAAAATTATGTAGCAAATATGTAAACTTGTGTATAAGTAATTAAGATAATATGTTGACTTAAATATGATATTATTTTACGTATATGCTATGTAAAATTATGTAAAATATTTTATATAAAGATGTTCTATTAATCTTACCTCTCAGAGAGGTAAAGTTACATTAATGTTTACTGGGTATACATCATTGGAGAAGAAAAAATATCGTATAGCTGCTTTCTAAAGAACATAGATGACAACGTCGAGGACCATGCCTAATGCCTGGTTTACCTACAGAGATATGCAGAGATTAAGATGGAATTGAAACTTTGTTGATACTAATTAGTTTAAACTGTCATTCAATTCGAGAATCTTTCCTAAGCTAATATATGTTGACAAATCAGACAACCATATCTTGCATTATATACTTTTTATTTCTTTTTGATGCAGCATGTATTTGTTTTATATACCTACTATAATGTTCAAAATAGCACCCTATAGTACTTTTTAAATATTGATACTAGAGAACTGGATTCTTGGAGTTAAATATATGAATATAAATTCCTCATGAATTGTCCAGAGAAATTGATATTCTTTAGGAAATAACTGGAGGAGACATCAACTTTATTTTTAAGTTGAATACCTCTGACCATTTTTAGAAAGTTAGATAGTTTTAAAGTTTTAAATATAACCATTTTTTACAAAAAAAATTTCATTCAAAATATAAAACTACTCGGCTCTCTAAATAAGGTATCCGACTTAAAAATAAAACTTGGTGTCAACTTCGGTAATTTTCTAAAGAAATATATTTTTCTTATAAGAAACTTATAAGGAACTTTATTCATATATCTAACTTTAAAAATCCATTTGTGTAGTATCAATATTTAAAAAGTGCTGGGATATGCTATTTTGAACATACGGTAGGTAGATAAAATATATACATGCTACATTATAAAGAGATAAAAAGTATATAAGTTACGTAGCGTAAGGTCACTATCAAGTGGTTGAATATACATATATGCTACATCATAAAGAGATAAAATTAGTTACGTATGCTTTACATAGCAAGTGGTTGAATATACATATACGCTACGTCATTTGTTCCATACCGTGAGGTCACAGTGTTACCTCTTCACTATGTAAAAATCATATGCACATGTTGCTGACTTTTCGCAGAGTATGCACATATGATTATGCATCACATTTTACATAGCACGTTACTTCTGCGGAACTTAGTTTACGTAGCATTTACGTATATGCTATATATTTATGTTTGCTGGGAAATGGATCGCAACTAGAATTTAATGTTTGTCTACCTACCAGTAGAGGGCAATAAATTGGATGATTAAAAAATCATTAAAAATGGGCATTTTCATAAAAGTTTTCACTAAATCACTAGATTTTAAAAAAATCACCAGATCTAGTGAAATTTCACTAGACCTGGCAACACTGGAGAGGACTGTAAAATGACAATTAGGTTTTTAGTTGGCCGGCCATGTTTTTCTTGTTATATAAAAATATTCAAGGTCAATCTCACAATTATAATTATCAATAATTGTCACTTTTTCATTAGCAAATTAAGGTAGAATTACAAGAAATGACTGAAAATTACCGTGGGAACCGAGAAGCAGCCCACTTTTGTAAATTTGCTGATTACGTGTGTCTATGCAAATTTTGTATGGATATTAAAATCATTATTATTTCTGAAATCGGCCTTAGAGAGATTATAGCTCTACGCTTTATACATTTCAAATTCTATTTTATCTTCAATAAGTCTGATGGTAAAATGCAGGAAGCTAATAGAAAAGCTTCTGACAGCTTTAAAATTGGTTTTAAGAAAGGTTTTAAAACGGAACGAACAAGGTTTTCAAAAGCAGCACTATGATGGAATTTAAAAAGGCCTTAACAACCTTGATAAGGGTGGGCCCTTTTAGTCTACAAGTCGCTTTATGACAGTATTAAGGATATTGTTACAGCAAAATAGATTTTTCAAGGCATTTTTTAAATAGTTTTATAGCACCCTTGCATACATTTAAGAAACTAAAATTGTTCCTTGGGATACGCTAGTTAATTCTCAGATCCATCTATGGAAGGCATTAAAAGCGGAACGGTTGTATCCCTACCATATCCAAAAGGTACAGCATCTCGAACCAGGTAATGAAGTCGCACGTCTTACGTTCTGCCGTTGGATAATGCATCGTCGAAGAACTTTGCCCAGAATTCTTTTCTCGGACGAGGCACAATTTACTCGAGACGGAGTGTGAAATTCTAGGAATTCACCCATTTGGGACCGCAACAATGTTCACGCCGTTGTCCAGAAAAACTCCCAGCACAAGTTCTCCCTTAATGTATGGTGTGGAGTGGTGAACGATACATTGATAGGACCGCATTTTTTTAGAAGGCCGATTGACTGAAGAAATCTATTTGAATTTTGCTCAATTTATCATTGGCGCAAAATGTCGACAGGAGAGGTCTTCATTTCCAGAATAATGTGGCATCGCCTCATTTCTCACTCCAGGTCCGGAAGCATCTCAACAATGAGTTTCCTAACCGCTGGATCCCTCGTGAAGGTCCTCAAGCTTGGCCAGTTAGGTCTCCTGACTTAACTGTTCTCGATTACTATGTTTGGGGCCACATGAAGCAATCGGTGTACAGGACAAAAGTCACCACTAGAAAGGAACTGCGGCAGCGGGTAGTGGCAATTTGTGATGAAGAACCACAGACAAACTATTGGAAAGGCCACACGACATTTATTGGCGCGGTGTAGGAAATGCATCGGAGTGGGGGGAGGACATTTTGAGAAACTCATCCAGTTTGAATTGAAGCATTTCTTATCTAATATTATAATGTTAAGTTTATGAAGAATTACCAATTGTTTATTAAAACGGTTATCACGTTTATGTGTGCATGCTTTTTCTATGTAGATTTTACCAATAATCCTTTCAGATTTTATCATTCTAGATAGATAGATTAGATGTCATAGTTCAGAACAAATCAAAAATTTCACAAGTACGACCCTGTATTTTTCATGTCAGGTATACTTTTTGCTATTTATTATGTGAAGTCTTAGAAGGGATATGGATCTGAAGCAATTGAAGAGACTTTATCAAACTGTTCCATAAATAATGACCCGCCAAAGTGTTAGTCGTGATGCACTAAATTGTTTTGTGATTTTTTTTACCGAAACGGTTTGGGTGTGCCGTCAAAAATGAATCCCTATTCTGATAGTATTTTTTCTGAACTTTCCGATTCCGCTATAATTTTTCCAGAAATGCGATAAAAAACATACTTTTTGTTAAAAACGAGGAGGGCAGATTTTTTTACGAGTCCGGTCCTGAATGTTTCAAAACCAAGTTGACCATTCTGTCAAGTCCCAGCTGAGCAATATTAGTGATAAATTTTATTCGATTACATCCAACCGTTGCAGAGATATGGCTCTTTGAATTTTCAGACCGAAAACATAAAACAGTGGGCAAAAAATTTTTTCCTTGTTGATCTAGACTTATCTTGAAGTGCTCTATCTGTCATTAGGCTAGGGCATATTACCTGTATATAACATTTTTGTAGAAAATTTTCCACGAATCAACATTATAACAAAAAATATTTTTTAGATATTTTCGAGGATATTTCCTAAAAATGAACATCTGAGGATAACAATGTACGCAAACGCCCTACTAGGTGTTTGGCCCTTTATATTTGAAGACGACCCATTGCTACATAAGTTATACAACATATATTCAAACTGTACTTTTATTTACTATCTTTTGTTTATTATATCTGCGATAATTAAGTTGGTCCTTTTAATAACCGACGAGGTTGTGATTGTAGCAGAAATAGTGGGAAACCTTTGTATTACTCTGATATATTTAGTCACACTTTTCAGAGTATATGCAATTAAAACAACTCGAGTAAAAGCTATTATTCGTGAAATTATTGTTTTGGAGGAACGAATCCTTAAAAGTGAGGATGAGAAAATAATTAAGATATATAATTCATATGCAATGCAGAGCCAAATTTCTAACACAATTTTTCTTGTGAATATATTCTTGGGTAAGTGTTCATTAAATACATTTCTAGATTTATGTTGATGTTGTAAGAATTTGGATATACTTCGTGGCATGATTAATTCTGGGACTGACACGGATTAATTCATTCGTTCAAATGATAATAATGATTTTTTAACTCTTAATACAATGCTCGAAGTCTTTTATCTTTATGCTAGAACGAGCTGTTTAGCATCCATCGATGTCCCAAACACACAAGCGAGATATGCCCCTTAAAATAATGTAATTTTATCCTGTGTTACAATTTGTTCACTCTTGACTCTACTGTAGTAGATATATTCTATATGTTAAAGAATAAAAAAGAATTTTTAATATTGAAACCTTCTATTAAGCATATTCTACTTCAGTGTCTACTATAGCATACGAAAAGTAAGAAAAATGTATCTTTGAATAGTTAAATGAAACATGCCGGAAATGATGGTAAACCTCTTTTAGAATAGCGGTAAAAAATGCGTGAAGGCTCTAATGGGCCTGAACTGGACTAAAAGCCTCTTCTCTTGGCGGGGCGACGAAAGGTCGTGGCTTATTGTACTTCCGCTACGAACTTAGAGAATTCCGCCATTGAGGCCAGATTCTATCCTAAAAGCCAAAATCCTTCCTACGCTGGGGTATCCCTTATTTCCCCCAGCACCGGGAAATCAATGCCCAAGTGTTTGTACCTCAAGCTCTTAATTCTAGAGAAGGAAGTTAGAATGTGCATGGAAGTTACTTCCTCACAGAACCTGCAGTCAGGGGTTATTAACTGCCCCAATAATGTGCAATTGTTTTATGAAAGAACCGGCTCGTCCAATCAAAAGACGATTCTGATTGTTTCCTGCTTAGTCGCAGGATATGTTCAGCTAGCTTTGGCAAAGGCCCTATACACTTTCTAGAATTACCTTAAACAATAAATATATATATTGAATTTATTTACATATACGAAAAACTATTTGTAATTGAATTTTTGAATTTAGTTGGTAAATTAACGCTGTCCGCATGACTAAAGGGGCTACACAAGATACAATTTGCTGGAGCCAACCTAGTCCTTTGTAGATTGCAGGGACAACTCGTGAAAGTTGAGTTGGCACGACAATGTTCAAAGCATACCTTCTTTGATATAGACACCTTTCCCCAGGCATTGAGAGGGAAAAATCTGGTGCAAATAACCGTGGCTCGAGTAGCAATGATAATGGCCTGAACAATCACACATTGTAAGTGAAATTTTTGAAATAAGTAAATATATGCAATTTCAGTATATTTATAAAAGTAATCTATACTATTGCACCATGCACTATTATGTTTTACCCCTGAATATTTTTCTTTCATATTTTACAAAATACTGTTTCATTTATTTTACTTAAAGAATTAATAAATTTCTCTTCAGTTGTATTCAATGTACCACTAATTTCATGGGTACATATTTGATCTGACACTTGTTTGTAAATATAGAGCACACACGTTTATTAAGTTTTGTATTGAATATGGGTTGTACCACACAAAATAATATGTCCTGCATTTAAAACATATTCCTCTTCATACACACACTTAGAATTTTTACATTTTTAGTGCTTCCCAAATGTTCCATACATTGCAATATGCTTAACCTAAATGTCACTCATGTTTCCTGAAAAAAAAAAGTGATTTAAACTACAACTGTACATAAATTTAAAGAAATATTTAAGTTTATTAATATTTAACTAGCCAGACACCAAGGGAAAAACTAGATAACCTAAAAAATATGAATTTTGCTAAATAATGCCATTAACATCTTGCAAATCGCTTACAACAAAATCTTGCAAACCTTTAGGTCATATATTATTAATGTTGCTATTTTTAACGCCAAAAATAACAATAAACAGAAAAAAATCAATATAAGTATTCGCCACATAAACAAACGAAGGGCCTATAATTAGTTCACGAATTCTCCACTTTGGCGCTGGCATCTTAAATTCAGACGCCTATTATGGCAGTCATGTAGTTGCTCCGGATGCCGTACACGATGCTCCTGTTCAAAGACCAAGATTCCATGCACGCTACTTTGCACGAACTTCACTGGGGGTCGACAATGCAGCAATAAATACAACACAAGGTATGCGTTTAATTGATTATTTATTTTTAAATTCGTTCACAGTTTCAAGATCATAATATTGCTTTGTTGATCCAATGCCGAAATATAATAATAATATATAATTATTTTGTTCCAGGGATGAATTGGAAGATGAAGAAGATGATTGCGTGATCTAGAGTCATAAGAGCTGTATAGAAGCAGTTCATTTATATGAGTATTTCTCAGTACTTAGTCGTTTTTAGTTTGTAAAAATTTACTTCCTTAATGTAATAAATATTTTCAAAATAATTAAAATCACTGTTGATTATAAACACAAGTTTTCTTGACATATACGAAACCCATTTTTGTGGAGAAAGAAAGAGATATTGAGCACAATTACAAATTTACTTAGCAATGAAATTCGTGAGAAAAGTGAGATTTTCTGGGTTTTGAAAATTGCGTAGAACGTTTAAGATGTAAAGGTAAATGTATAAGGACAAAACAGTGTCCTCTTCGCAAGAGCTTTCAAACAAAAAAAAGGAAAATCGAAATCAGAGCTAGAGAGAGATATAAAAAAATTTAGAGCGGCTAATGACAATCGTCTTTAATGGCCGCCATTTTGATGTTCTGCACGGATTTTCAAGTGTCTCCCTATCTGAGAAGCTAATTTTTGGCATCGACTGTGACCACAGAAAGTGGCATATTCCAAACAAAATGTGCAGCTTTCTTTGGTGTACCCGACGTACTATATGGAGATTTCAGGATTCTCTGATAACGAGCCTGACGTTAAAACTTAAATATTCAAAACGATGGATCTGTTTCTTTATGTGTAGAAGCTAAATTAGGAGGCCACTAAAAAGGGTGAAAATAAATTTTAATAGAGATCGGTAAAAAATTATGATATAAAATTTCACCGTCGTCGCCCAGTTAATTGAACCTTATTACCTAAAATATCGATGGGTTAAAAGTACGTTTGACTCCCTTATTTGTTTGTTTTTACAAAGATCTCAATCATTTTTTCTTTTAATTGTTTAAATCACAAGTTTCTATTAATTTATTTTATATTTATTTTAGCAGCCGCTTTATATTTTCTACATCCTCTCTACGTAGACGATTTGGTAAAATATTATCCTAGTCGAAATGAAACAGTAATAATAAAAGCTCTGCCGCTTTCGTCGTGGTTTCCTTTTGATGAACAAAAGTACTATCTACAGAGCTATTTATGGCATATATTCGATATTACGATTGGAGCATCTTTTGTGACATACACGGATATTTTTACATTCAGCCTCATAATATTTCCACTAGGCCAAATAAAAATTTTAATACATATTTTATCCAACTTCGATAAGTATGTAATAAAGGTGAAAAATCAAATTAATTGTAGTCAAGAGGAGGCCAGTTTCATTACTTTCAGGGAGTGCAGTTTGAAGCACAAGGAAATAATTCAGTAAGAAAACTATAAAAACTTTTATATTAAGATAATTTTGCACAACCCAGCTTTTTGTTTATTTATGTTTATTTACAATATAAGTAATTTACTTACCGACGTCTGAACGGTAAGTAAAATAGATATAATAATAATTATTTACACTATAAGGGAGATAAGTAGTTTTTACGAGTCCGAGACTGGTTAAAGTTACTTACCTCCTGTGTGGTGTATAACGTTTTATTTGCTCCCACAGCTATGGTTTATGAAATAAAATATCAGATTTTACATTTCTTGATCAATTTATTTTGATAGTGATATTAAGTAATTTTTTTGACATTAAAGTATGTCACGTAAATTTTATAGTTATACTTATTTACCCAAGGGAGGTAAGTAGCTCACTTACCTCCCGTCGTCAATTAGGAAGTTTTCTATTTTAGAAATATCATGTACATTCAACCTCATTTAGTAGTCTTTCAGATAACTAGTCAAACAAAGAAAAATTATCTCGATATCTGAAAAACTCACGAACTTATTCAATTGCTTATTTGAATAATTCGCCTCGGCTGAAGTCCACCGTGATGTCACAATACACAACGCGCTGACTTGCCATGCCGGCAGCGCGCCGTATGTTCCCTTTATTTAGTGTATGTGCTCGCTCATGTTCATTTGGTGGGGTTAAAATTTCTCGATAACACTGAATGAACTAAATAGCTAGGGAGATAGCGACAGTTTTTTCGCGTAAATATACATAAAGCTAGATTTTTTTCCATGATAGCTTAGGCAGTATCAATGATGAAGGTGCAATTCTACCAATCTATAAGTACCGCAAAAATGAGTTAAAAAATCAAATAACATGTTGCAAAGATATCGATTTTCAGAAATGTCACAAAATGTCACTTTTGATTCGTTCGTGCCGAGCCGAATTTTCGAATTTCGCCGTGCAATTTACGATCAGGTTTATCTGCCCTGTCAAAAAATCCTATTTCAAACTTATAGATAATTATAAATTTTTTATGGGTAATCATAAGAGCCTATCTGGTTTATAAGGTTTTATACAGTACATTAATTTTGCCATATAGAAATTATATTGGGATGAAAAAGTATCTAAAGGAGTCTTAATGGAGTTGGAATACCCTTGTTGTTATTGGTATGTTTCTATAAGTGTTTATACTAAAAACAGTTTTTATATGGCATTACAACTTTTAATTTGATAAGTTCTCATGGGATCTGAATAGTGTTGAAACAGAAAAGGTTTCATCAGTAAAATCAAATACGAGTTCTGTAATCTTTTATAAGAAACAATTAGTATATGGTTTTGCAAGATCTGAGTTATCAGTTTTAGTTTATATAAATTTAATGAGGATTTATAAGGATACGTATTAAAAAGTATTAATAAGGAATTACATCGAATAATTTTGTGACTTTTTTGGGATCTGAAGAGTAATGAAATTGAAAAGATATACTAAGGAGTTCCTAGTAGACATTTTATACATTTTTATAAGAATATATTTGTACTTATTTTTATAAGACTTCATGAGTATATATCAGTTTAGTTTATATAAGAACTTAATGGAAACGTATAAGGAAGCATGTTAATAAGTATGAATAAGGCATTATCGAATAATTTTGTGAGTTTAGTTTATATAAGAATTTAATAAGGATTTATAGGGACATCTGTCGAAAAATAATAATGTTTGTGCGTATGTTAAAAATAAGAATTATACCTGTCGAAGAATTGTGTTGCAGCCCTAAGCACATTAGTTCGCATAGCCGCGATAGCTGATGCGCAGACGCTAACCGGTGCGAAAACAACGAAGACCGGGAGTTGATGATTATGATATTAGCACGTGGTGACAAAGAATGTAGTTTGCATTAGTTAGTGATAAAAAGGGAAATTTTATTTAATTAGTTGATTAACATTTGTAATATCCGTGAACGTGTTGTATCCAGGAAAGTCCTATCTATCCTTTCCTTCTTTCCTTACAACATTGCAGCGGTTACCAGGTAGATAACAAGATACAGTCCAAACGGTGAGTTTTTTTTTATTTTATTCTACTTTTGTTATAAAAATTTAGATTAATAACACACATTTTTGGTCCTGATTCGAGCACGGATTGTGCCATTAGAATTTGCTAATTCTCTTTGCAAACTAAATAGAGTAAATTATTTTAATACATTTGTTTCTTGGATTGTACTTACAACGATAATAGTCGGTTTTTTTTGTGAAGGAAATATCGGGTTTCAAAACAAAATTGTTCGTTGTAAGTATCCTTGAATATTTAATACTTTTGAGTGTTTTTTGGTTAGTCTAGGAATTTAAGACGGTTAAATTCAAGATTATATACCTACATTTCTTTGTCACAAGCGAGCTCGGGTGGTTCGGCAGAAAATTATAAAATTAACGTCAGCGGGTCGTTACTTAAATTTAGTATAATATTCGGTATGGTATATTATAAACCAGCGGGTTTGTGAGACGGTAAATCACAAGTGGTTTATTTAATATTACTTATATTACGTATATGTTATTTCAGATAAATGACATAGTACTGGTAATTTTACTTCTACGTCCAGTGGAAGTATAGTAACGACAAAAAAATTTTTAAAAATTTTTATTGTCCAAATAGGCTTAAAATGTCATGAAACGTCGAGATTTTAAGTTTGAGTGAAAAAAAAAATTTCTGTCTGTCTGTCGGTCTGTCTGTAACTTTTTTTTGTGCGCACGTTTACTTTGGAACCGTATAGGATATTGACTTGAAACTTGGTACACATATGTACTTTAACGAGATCTAGAACTAGATTATATTTTCATCTTGTTCCGTCGAAGGGTTGGGGGGTAAATTGGGGTGAATTTGGGGAAAATGGGTAAATCAAGCAGGTAAGAGTCCATGAAATTGGTATTTAGTATATACAAGAGAAGCTAAGGTCTCAAAAAAATTTTTGGCATTAGCCACCCCCACCTCCTTATTAAAGGGGATGAAAAAAAAATGTGATTTAGTTTATGTACAGGAACCAGAAACCTCAAAATATTTTTTTACTTCATCCACCCCCCACTACCACCCCCCCACTACCGCTGTGGGGTATCGTTTTATGGGTTTTTGGGGTAGAGGATTTCAAATATTATATTATTAAAGTTCCATAAACAATTATTTTCACATACAAAGTTTTTTCGTTGTGAGTGACTTGAATAGAGAATCTGGATGTGGAAGTAGTGATTCCTTGGGCAGCGGTTTTTGCTATGAGGTAAAGGTAAAATCCTACAAGAAACCTTTTAAGAAGTTTTTTTGTTGGATTGTTTTTGTATAGTGTTTTGATTTATCATCATTTATTAACAGTTAAATACAAACGGTGTGCGTATCAGCTATTCTGGCAGTTTATGTGGATTGCGTCGCAAAATTTGTTTGTTTACATTTTGCTTTAGGTACCTGCCCCTCAACAGAAAATTTGTTTTCAGCCTAGATAGTATAATTACTGTAGATTGACAAATCACGGCTGCATTTTAACGTTCTAGGAAAAACATATTGCAATACTTTAGCATTTTTGTTTTGTTTTGTTTTTTGAAGCATTAGGAAAAAGGTTAGCTACACGATTTGTACCTTGGTTTGAATTACTCCTTTTAATAAGTAAACATTTAGGTGCTTATTTTCAATCTGGAATTTGAATTATACAGGGTCACTTCAAAAATTAGTTGCCAAATTATTAAATAGTATTTTAGTTTTAATTTAAATTAGTCTATTAGTAAAATAGTATTTGGATTGAAGTTTACTATCGAATTTAGTGTTTTTTGTCAGATAAAATTCTAGTGTTTATAATAGTAAAGATTTATTGCAATAATGGCCACTGTAGCTGCGCGTAAAGTGAAGAGTTTAACGGCAAAAAAAGAGTCCTTATTTGGTATGTTGCAAACGCTTCTAGATTTGAGTAAAAAACCTAATGATCCTATTTGCCTAAACCAGTTCAAGACTTTATATACTACTATAGATGAAACTCGCAGGGAATTACTCAACGTTCTAGATGAAATTGTACAGTGGAGTTTTGAGGTGGACGATAATTTTGAGCCTAATTTTGCTATACTTAAAACAATAGATGAAATATGTTGTCATATACGGGTAGCGGCAGCTGGTATCCCAAAAGGGGGAACTGTCCCGGGTGCTAGTACATCAGGTGCTAGTACATCAGGTGCAACTATCAATAATAATAATAATGCGGATGCTGTGAATATGGGACGGAGTCTTCCCAGACTTCCTAAAATTGAATTACCACAATTTTTAGGGGAAATTCGCGAATGGGAAACATTCTACTCCATTTTTAAGAGTTTAATTCATGATAATGAAAGTTTAACCAATGTGGACAAGGTTCATTATTTAGTGGGACGTCTTAAAGGTCCGGCTTTAAGTATTTGTTCGGGGCTAGTGCCAACCGGTGAAAATTATGAAATTATTTGGCGAGCGTTAATCGATAAATATCAGGATAAGAGGGCTTTGACTAATAATTATTTAAATCAGATAATCGAGTTTAAGGCAATACAGGGTGAGTCATCAAAAAATTTGGGTATATTTTTAGAGAAATTTGACTTGGCGGTAAGGGCACTTAAAAAATTGGAGATAGCTGACCTTTCCGATTTTATTCTTGTTCATCAGGCTTTATCAAAGTTAGATTCGGAGACGGTTAAACAATTTGAAATGTCTAGGCGGGGTTCAGCAATACCTACCTACGAAGAAGTTATTAAGTTTGTTAAAGACCAATCAAAAATATTAAGTCTAAATCGGAAAACGGTAACTAATAAAAGTGTTTATGTCGATAATACGAAACCACGTTCACCCAAATCTTTTATAGTGAGTAATGGTTATAGGGAAGCTAAATCTGGTAATAAAAATACTTGTATTTTTTGTCAAAAGGGATGGCATTATTTAAATCGGTGTGAAAAATTCAAACGATTACCTCCAACAAAACGGTATGAAATTGTAAGAGATAGCAATTGGTGTTATAATTGTTTATCTGCTAATCACGGGGTACGTGCTTGTCCCTCAGAACGGACTTGTACGGAATGTGGTAAAAGGCATCACATATTACTTCATACTGGTAAATGGGCTACAGAAAAAGGTCCAAGGGTAACTACTGAACAAGAGAGTTTCAGTAATGAAGTAAATGTACAGGATGGTGCGTCGACTTCTAGTACGAAGGGCGAAGCTCACCAAGCTGTTAGCAATTTGTGTTCCACTTCAGTTCATAATGTTCAACATGGCAGCACGGTTTTACTATCGACAGAAGTAGTAAACGTTGTCAATAGTCCAATAAAGAATCAGACGGCGAGATTTCTTTTGGACAGCGGAAGTCAAGCTAATTTACTTACGGTTAAATGTTGTAAAAAATTAGGAATTAGAATTTCGAAATTCTATTCATCGGTACAAGGGCTTGGTAAGAGTTCACAACCTGTTAAAGGTATTGCGGATTTGATAATTGGTTCTCGTCACAATTCGGATATAAAATATTCAAATAAGGCTTTGTTGGTAGATAAAATTTCGGAGAAATTACCCAGAGTACAGATTGATACAAGTACATTTTCGCCCAGTTGGCAGATGACGCTTATTTTGAATCACAGGAAATTGATGGCATTTTGGGGGCAGAACTCTTCCCCCTTGTAATGGGTTTAGGTCGGATATCAAGGTCAGTGAAAGAACCGCTAGCGATTGAAACCACATTAGGTTATGTCGTAATGGGAAAGGCGTCAGAACTTATATCTCCGTCAGATGTTCAAACATTTGTTACATTAACGGGTGACGTAGCTGTTGAACGGCTGTTGAGCAAATTTTGGGAAATTGAGGAGGGCCGCACTCAATACCCCCAGAGCCTGAGGATTTAGAATGTGAAAAAATTTATTTAGAAACTTATAGTAGGGATGTTACAGGGAGATTTACGGTAGCATTACCTTTTAAAGGTTCTCCAAAAAATTTAGGGAATTCCAGAGCAGGTGCTCAGGGTCGGTTAATATCGCTAGAAAGAAAGTTAGCAAAATATCCCGCGTTGCGGTTAGAGTATAATAAAGTTATGCAAGATTTTATTGATCAGGGACAGTTGCGAAGGGTAATATCGGGAAACTTAGATGAATTATCATTTTATATTCCTCATCATGCGGTTCTGAAACCTGAAAGTCCCAGTACTCCAGTACGAGTAGTTTTGGATGCTAGTGCGCCTTCAGATAGCGATGTGTCCTTAAATGATTTGTTGTACGGGGGGCCTAAGCTACAAACGGATATTTGTACCTTGTTAATTAATTTCAGGTTATTTAAAGTAGCAATAACAGCTGATATTCGCCAAATGTATCGGCAAATAAATATTGTAGAGGATCATTGTAAGTTTCAGCGGATATTGTGGAGATTTAAACCGGATGATGAAATTAATATTTTCGAGTTAAATACGGTTGCGTTTGGTGTTAAATCATCTCCTTATTTAGCTTTACGTACGGTTAAGCAATTATTGCGTGAGGAAGGGGAAAAATATCCTTTAGCAGCCAAAGTGGCTGAGAGAGATTTATATGTGGATGACATTTCTCGAGTGTATCCACACTTGAAGAGGCTTATCTGTTGTATACGAAATTAATGAATTTATTTGCGGCAGGAAAGTTTGAACTAACCAAATGGTCAACAAATTTATTAGCTCTTTTGGAACAGATACCAAATGAAAAAAGGTTAGCAAAAACTGTTGTTTTCAAAACTGATAGCAAAATTTTGGGAATGCAGTGGAATCCGGCAGAAGATTTATTAAGTTTTAGTCTAGTAATTCCGGATGCTAAATGCACTAAAAGAATTATGTTGTCGGCGGTTGCAAGGTGTTACGATCCGATCGGTTTGATCGCCCCGTTTATTCTTTATTTAAAGTTACTTGTTAAAGAATTATGGCGACTCAGACTAGGATGGGACGAAGAACCACCTTTACATATTTGTCGGTTATGGTCTAAGTTACTCGACGAGTGGTCGGAACTTAGTAAAATTTTAATTCCACGTCATGTACTGGCTGAAGAAAATCAACCAGTTATGTTGTTGGCTTTTGCTGATGCAAGCATGGATGGTTACGGCGCGGTAGTCTATTTGCGAACTACCACTGCCACGGGAACAGTAGTGAGTAGTTTAGTGTGTGCGAAATCTAAAGTTTCGCCATTCAAAGTAGTTACGATTCCCAGATTAGAACTTTGCGCAGCAGTACTGTTGTCAAAGTTAGGCATGTAACAGATATTTGTGGTAAGAGAATTTTCATTTCTAAAATATTTGCCTTTTCGGACTCGACCCCCCAACCCTTCAACGGAATAAGATGAAAATCTAGTTCCAGATCACGTTAAAATACATATGTGCACCAAATTTTAAATCAATGTCTTAAACGGTTCCAGAGTAATCGTACGCACAAAAAAGTTACAGACAGACAGACCGACCAACAGACAGAAATTTCGATGTTTCATGGCATTCTAAGTCTATTTGATAAATAAAAAAAATTAAAATTTTCAAAAATTTTTTGTCGTTACTATACTTCCACTGGACGTGGAAGTAATTGTTTACTGAAAGAGGATTGAGAAATAACAAGTCGCCTATGCAAGTTGGTGCTACAACTGCCACTCTACTATAGGAGCCTCAACTCGCATTTTTCCATTTTCTACACTTTACAAAAGTATAACTTGTCTTGTGATCTCACTTCACTCCTAAAATATTCAAAAACTGATCTGGATTTCATTTAAAATAATCTTGGAATATTTGGAATAGCTGGGGATTTAGAAGGTTTTAATTAACATCTAATAAAAGTGAAAGTAAAAGTGCAAAACCATCTATTATTTTACTCCGTCAAAAAATTATAAATAAATGGGTATTTTAGATTTCCTCGTAATATTTAATTATTTTGTCCTATTAATCTTTTCTAATAACTCCTAAAAACAACGAAAAATATTACTATTAGCGTTGCATTGTAATACTCCGGGTGAATTAGTTGTAAAATTGATCTCTGTGCTAAATTCGTGCCCAACGAATTTTTTTTTATTGTGCTTATTTGGACGTCTTGAATAACACTTGGTAGTTACGCCACGATACACCTGGAGGATTTCTTGAAAATCGCGTCGGAAAGTCGCGGAAACCGCGGATTCGCGATTAACTCAGTTTTTATAGCTCAAACGGGAGCAACACCTATTATAAAACTTGTACATCTGTAAATGCATTTTTCACTTAGTCCGCGTCATATCTCCAAAACGACTAGGCGTACGAAAAAAATGTATAGGACCTTCAAGATAGAGAATTTACAGATGTACAACTTTTATAATAGGTATTGTTCCCGTTTGAGCCATAAAAACTGAGTTAATAGTGAATCCGCGGTTTCCGCGACCTTCCGACGCGATTTTCAAAAAATCCTCTAGGTGTATCTTGGCGTGTTATTCAAATAAACAAAATAAAAAAAAATCGTAGGGCACGATTTTGGCAGCAAAAGTCTAATTCGCCTGGATTATAATGAAACATTTGTTTTTAAATTTGCTCATCGTGTTTTAGATACATAAATGAATTTAACATAGCGATGAGAAACATAATGGTTTTTGACTTTCTACAAAGTTCACTACAATTGGCATCACTTGTGCTTCGTCTGCTTATGGTGGGTATAATTTTTATAATTATAGTTTTACAGGGTGTTTTTAAAAAGTGTGTCAATCATTTAATCACAGACTCAACGCCTCAAAAGAAGTTGATTGAACCTAATCTACCTCTTTCCAAAATCGCACCCCCAAGAAGATACAGCCCTCTAAATTTGGAAATAAAAAAATATGTTCTTTAAATATTTTACAAATGGCTAGAGATATTTTTTTCAATACTGGTACGCTGTAACATATGTCAATGGGTAATAGTTTAAAGTAAAAATATTTTAAAATTAAGTTTTATAAATGGCTGAGTTAGTGTTAAACAACCTTTCTCTCCTACCCCCTTTTTTAGTGGTACGCCTATGACTTTTCTGGTATATTCTATTCTATAGAAAATTTAATTCTACAACTTTTTTGCATCTTATGTTTTTTTCATTTAAGTGCTCATTTCTAAATGAAACTTAGAATACTAAAAACATTATGATCTATTTTAAAGGGTGAAATCTTAAAAACTCTAGAAAAATCATTTATTTTATCAGTCACCTCTTAATTTCAGTTTTACACGTTCCTAGTATGAGTAAAAAAAAACAAAATAAAATTAAAAAACAAGAAAAAAAAATAAAATAAAAAAAATGATTATTTTTCTCCAGTTTTCAACATTCTGCCCTTTAAAACACATGGTAATGTTTTTAATATTTTGTTTCATTTAAAAATGATCACTGAAATGAAAAAAACACAAGATGCAAAAATGTTGTATAATTAAATTTTCTATAAACTACAATATACCAAAAAAGTCATGGTGTACCACCAAAAAGAGTGGGAAGAGTTTCTTGACCCTAAATCAGCCATTTATAAAACTTTATTTTAAAAAATTTTTACTTTAAACTATTAGCCTTTGACATATGTTACATCGTACCAGTATTGAAAAAAATATCTCTAGCCACTTGTACAATATTTAAAGATGTTTTTTATTTCCAACTTTGGAGGGCTGTATATTCATGGCGGTGCGATTTTGGATAGAGGTAAATTAGGTTCAATCAACTTCTTTTGAGGTGCTGAGTCTGTGGTTAAGTGATTGACATACTTTTTAATAACACCCTGTATAATCAAAACATATGATACTAGAAAAAATATAGGTATTATTAAGTCGTCTTAAATGAGACTATTTAATTTGCGGGCCAGCAACAGACTTGAAGATAAAACAATTTCATATTGTGGATATTTGTGATAAAGTTATATTACGGTTACAATTTCTCAAAAAGACAGTGTTACAAACTTTTTATTAAGATATTCAGCATGGTTTCAGTTCAGTAGACATTTCTTCAGACCATGAATTATGATTTCGGTGAAAATTATTACCTACATAATGGGTTCATTTTTTTAATTTAATTCGAAGTGACGCCATTAGTATTCCCTTTGGTATTAAAAAAAAATGTTAACTATGTTCGCTTTTGTTACGTCGATGGTAGTAACAACTGCTGATGCTGATGGTACAAATGATGGTCAATATCATAGTAGGAGAGTTCTTCTATGAGAGATGTAACAAAAATCCATTAATATTAGAGAAATATTACCGGGAAATTGTACGGTTCATATTTCAGACTTGAAATCCAATAAAGAAGCTAAATTTTGAAGAATTACCTGGAAACAGGTGCCAAAATATTTAAGTGCCGGGCTACCAGCACCAAATTTTACACAGACCTTATACCTGTACTGAAGACTCCCTCAGGCGTCCCGAACGCCGCTGATGACGTTTTCAAAATAGTCGTCGTGACGCGACGCCTTGATTTCTGTTGTAATATCTCAATAACTGGAGGTGAGATTTTAAACTTAGTTTTTGAGAAAGTCTCTATACATTTTCAGCATAGGTATGACGGTATATTAAGAGGACGAACAGGAAAAAAATGAGAAAAATTGTAAAAGGTAATTATTTTTGAGGAAACCAACTTTAACTTGGCAAAATGCCCACAATTTATTCCTTTTAGAAATAATTACAAGTCAAGACTTTATTATATAAAAAAAGCATTATTAGTAAAATGCAATAAAAATTTTTTTTTTAGAGGAAATTATCACCTTATTGCCTTGCGTATGTATTTTTATGGGAATTAAAAATATATGTTATGGTCCTGAAAAAATGTCACACAAGAAGAAACACAAGTCTAAAACCTTCATTCCCTTGAACATTGATCTACAGAAGTACAAAGTTAGTCCAACATTCACATATCGCCACCTGCTACATTTATTTTTGCATTTACATGGCTATTAATTCTTGCAGTTTCTTCATAGTCATTTCAGAGTTTTTAGACCAAACAGGCTCGTTTTCTCCGTTTTCCCTCCACTCCCAGTCGCAAAGATTTGGAAGATTTACCTCGCGATGTAGACAATTCCTTTAAATGAAGCATTGCAGCATTGTACTCTTAAGGCGATGGAAGAGGACATCACATGTGGATGGTAAAAATGCTTTTTTAAGCCCAATAAAATTTTGACTTAATACAATGAAAATCGTCATACTGTAGCATGCCATATGAAATAACATGCACTTTTAGTTAAAACACACTAAATCCTTTGGTTTACTTGAGTTTGCTGTACAATATTTTTACCATCTTTATAGATTAATCACCCGTACTATGAATGTTTTCATCCAATATTTTATTTCATTTTAATTGTAAGCGGTGTGACACTATATCTTTCTGTTAAATATGTATTTATTTTATGTTCTAGCTCTTGCTATTATACCATAATCACTCGTGCCTCTTTACATTGTTTATATTTAAATACATTCAGATTAATTATTAGATACTGGTAGTAATTGAATAAGGTTTGAATTATTATGATATTGTAGAATATTAGGTTGCCTACATATCAATTAGCAAACGAGTTGAATGCCGCGCAGTTTTCTTTTTAGAGGGGATATTAGTCTTCCTTGTCGAGTTCGTACATTTACTAACTCATTGACCCTTTTGCAACGGTATAAATCAGTAACTCCGTTTGATAATCTATATGGGCAGATGCCCGGTGTTAATTTAAAATTATCAATCTTCATTTAGTGTCATCCATTTTGAAGGTAATTTATTTTCTTAAATGATTTTAATTAACAATATATTGCAGCCTTCGGCTATATTTTCCCAATTTGTGGAATTTATTTAGTTTTTTTATAATAACCTTATTTTTACTACCACGTGCTAACAAAGTATTTCTCTTTCTTTTTGCTTTGCCAGGAGTTCTACCGTTAATAAGCATAACTATTATAAGACGTTTATAAGCATGCTGTTTATAAGACTTTTATAAGCATGCCGATTATAAGACTTTAATAACTATTATAGACTATATAGACGTTTTATAGTCATTTTAAAGTCAATTTTGAGTCAATCTTGGACGAAGTTAGACAACTTAAGTCAACCCAAGTAAATTAAATAAATTTTACTTATTATTGCATAAATTATGTGTTTAATAGTCATTCAAACAACTGTGGAGAGTGGTCATCTTTAAAACAACCAATGTAAAGTCTGTAGCTGAGAATAAGAGAATTTATCTCATACTAAAACTTACCTTTCGGGAAAACATCGGCAAAATAGAACTTCAGGCAAACTTTAGGCATAGCAGTAGCATAGCAGTAGCATAGCAGTAGCATAGCAGTAGCATAGCAGTAGCATAGCAGTAGCATAGCAGTAGCATAGCAGTATCATAGCAGTACCTTACCATCAAATGTTAGTAAAGAGGGCAGAGAGTGGTATATTAGCAGGGACTACTAGACCTCACCTAGGACTCGTCTCTTCTGTATCCATATTCAGGTGGTGAGAAAGTTTACATTTATATAGATACTTTTATTGTGCTTCGCTCATTTCGTAATAAATTAACATAATTATTTGTACAATGGCATTAAGCCAGATTGGTTGTATCTGATTACCATTTATTAATCTTTGCTTCAATATTAATGTACATACATCATAACTTCCGAAGATTTAATAAATTGTGCATTTTATCTTAATTTTAATTTTTATTATTTATGTTGTGTCGTCCGATTATTTTCCAGGCTGTTCCACAGCAGCTGGTCTCGCTATAATAAAGAGAGTTATTCAATCCTATTCACGCTGTGGATGGCGCCTGAATCAACATCTTAATATTTTTTTTAGGCTTTCTTTATGTAGCGAGGCAATCTGTTACGGTAAAGTTCTGTGAAAATATTTAGTTTCTCCTCTGGTTCAGTTAAAACAGGACTCACGGTTCCCCGCCCCGCACCAGATCGGCTAGTCGGTGCACACCGCTCCTACTTGGACGGAAGTTGTCTTTATTTATATCAATATCAGATATATATATTGATAATTTTCGTTCAACTAGGGTTGAGTGTAACAATACGTACTTTAAATACGAATAAAACCTTTTTGAATTTATGTTTTATTGTCTTCAAAATGAAACTAAGAAAATTAAAATCCGACTACAGGTTTTTGAGATATTACAAAAATCAAAACTTCGCGTCATGACGGCTATTTTAATGACGTGATCAGCGCCTGACAATATGTATCTCGCTGAATTTTCGGAGCTTAGTACATGTATAAGGTCTGTGTAAAATTTGGAGCTGGTAGCCGACAGTGAAATATTTTGCGGCAAATACATGGACTAAATTTAATTCATGCCAATGCAATTCTTAGATTTACCAGAGCTTGTGAATGGTCTAGATGATTCATCCATAATGTTTGTTACACTCACATGGAATACTGTAAATGCAGTTTATTGAATTTTGCTCATGGTTTAGCGGTTTTGTTTTTATCAAAATAAATCTCAAAGTATTTCTCATTTGAAATACCTGAGGTCAAATTTAACACCTATATTAGCTTTTCAGATGATATGTATACATAAGAGAATGTCACAGCTAACAAAGAAATTTATTGACCATCGACAATTCAGATATATCGGTCTATGAATTCTAAATTATTATCTTCTTTTCAGGACGAAATGAATTTAATTAATTTTTTATATTCTGGGCAATTTGCATTTAGCATGTTTATTAGACTTCTAGTGTATTACTGGTATGGTAATGAAATAATGGTAAATGTATGTATCTATAAGACTGTATTAAAATATGTAAATAGCGCATAGATTTTAAATAAAATGGTACCTAATATTTCCAGAGTTCTGATATAGGAATTGCTTTATGTGCCAGCAAGTGGTATGAAGAACCTGTAAAAGTAAGGAAACTTATCTTGATTATGATGATGAGATGTAATCGAATTTTGTGTTTAGAGATTGGACCATTCAATACTATGTCATTGGCCACATTTCTGGGGGTAAGCAAGCAAAAGCTCTATAATTACAAGTTATTACATTTTTTTTTTGTTTAAAATGTAATATTATTAAAATTAATATGTTTTAAAGACTCATATCAACCTTCAAGCTAATTATTTCCTGTAAACACTTCATTGTTGTGTGTTTAAATCGTTTTATATTGAAGAAGTCGTCACATGAATCTTTCATGGGTCGTGGTATTTTAAGATTTCATATATCAGAAGATATTCAGATTTTATACTCCAGAAGTGCCGTAGTTCTTCTTTTCTGGGAATTCTTTTGCTTATTTCCTCGTACAAGTTCATGTACCTAGATTCAGATATTCTTTTGTAATTTGGAAACTCGCATGAAAGCTTTTATGATCTTATAGTAAAGTACATATATTCTGAAAAAGATAACAGCTCCGCCCATAATTATAACGATAACCAGCGTCTGTTAATTTCAATAATCGTAAACGACTAACTGGACAAAGGTTAGGTACCTAAACCTTCAAATGCGCCGTTGTGTGGAATAGATTCCCTTTTTAAGTAAAATATTAGGTGCTTTCTTCCTAACGCCAATCTTAGTTTACCTAAATTTGAGATTCTTATCTAAATTAACTTGTAAAAAGAACGATCAAAACAGACCAGAAATTTTACTCGTGCGGGTTAAGATTCAGATAGATATTTTAGCCAATCACCACCTTGAAATGAACTTATACAAATTTCTAAAGTTTAGGATGAAATCCGGTAGACTTGGCGTAGGTAAAGGGGGAGATATTTGAGTGAGTTATTCTAAGGTAAAGAGATCAAATAGAACGCCCAACTAAGTTAGACTTCTTAAGTTTAGCTCAGTTCAAAGGTAGAAAGAAACCAACTTTTAAACCCGGAAGTTCCAGTAGGCAGCGGTTAGAGCACCTTAGAAAAGTGTACTATCCTATGTTTCTTGGCATGCTGATTACAAATGTGACCTTCAATTTGTCGAAAATTGAGAGGAGAAAGATGGGGGTACCCACTAGAGCACTACACAGCCCCACAAAAAAAAGTGGTCTGTCCGGCGGACCAGACCAGTGTAACCGTATGTATTTGGACTTGCTGAAACCGAATCCGAAGTTAGAATTGTCAGATTGGCTCGTTTTTAACCCTTAACCTCAAAAAAACACTCCCCGCCCCCCAAAAAATCTGTCCGGCGGACCAGACCAGTGTATCCTTACGTATTTGAACCTGCAGAAACCGAATCCGAAGTCAGAATTGTCAGTTGGCTTGTTTTTCACCCCCAACTCCGAAAGAAAAACCCCCAAAAGAAATTGTCTGTCCGGCGCACCAAGCCAGTGTGTTCTTATGTATTTGGACCTGCTGAAACCGAATCCGCAATCAGAATTGTCAGAATGGCTTGGTTTTCACCCCCAACCCCAAAACAAACCCAAAACAACCCCAAAACAAAAGAGGTGGTCTGTCCGGTGAACTATACCAATCAATCAATCAATCAAAACAAATTTATTAGTATTAGGGATTACAATAATGCGCCTGGGTCAGATCTCGGTTCAGAGCTGACCGCACAACCACGTCGCGTAGCGTCGTGGTGAATATGCGGTCGGATGAATGGCATGCTGATTACAAATGTGACCTTCTGGTCTCGGCTATGACAACGGATCAAATGGAAGTTGGGGCTCCTGTTTAAAACATAAAAACTTAAACCTAACAATTTGTAAATATAACCATGAAAAAGTTTTACTTAAGTTAAGACTGTGTTCTTATTAGGGCGCGCACACGCGCACTGTTTTTTTTTAAGATCGGGTTGCTGATACGGGGAAAAACTCAACGAAAAAACCCGTTCGAACCAATGACGACATTCATCCGATGGTCTGTCTGCCTTCGGAAAGGTAGGGTGGAAGGGAAGTTATGATTTAAACGGTTTTAATTTGCAAGAAGTTATTGGTCGAGAGGGGATTTAGAAAAGGGACAAAAAGGACAAAAGAACAAAAATTAACAAAATTAACAAAAATGAGACGAATAGAGAGAATAGAAAGGGGTTTCAGGGTAAAAGGTGGTGAAAAGTAAAAGGTGGTGAAAGGGAAATTGTGGTATAGGAAAGTGGGGCTAAGGAAGTTGTCGAAAGATAGGCAACGCCTGGTATGGTAATGGGCGTTTCAAGTTGAAAAGTATGGCATATGCTGTCTGATTCGTGTAATGTCGCGGGTTAGTGGACTATCGCCCAGTTTGAATGGACAGAATTTTTGCGATATATTCTGGACGAAATCCGCTAGTAGGGTTATGTCGTGGCAACGTGCGTAGAGATCTCTGAGGGAGGGGATCTCTACGAGAGTCTGAAATGAGGCGCATAAATTTATGTTCTAAAACGTTTCCGCATTGTCGTGGCTGGGATGCTGCACCACACCGGCGCCGCGTATGTGATGGCCGGCCTGAGGTGAACTATACTAGTGTATTTCTATGTATGTTAACCTGCTAAATCCGAATTCGAAGTTGGAATTGACACATTGGCTCATTTTTCACTCCTAACCCCAAAAAACACCTCTCCAAAAAAATGGTCTGTCCGGCGACCACATCAGTGTATCCTTATGTATTTAGAACCTCTGAAACCAATTCCGAAGTCAGAATTGTCAGATTGGCTCGTTTTTCACCCGCAACCCAAAAAACACCCCCAAAACAAAGAAAAAGTGCTCTGTCCGGTGGACCACACTAGTGTACCCTCATGGATTCTTACCTGCTGAATCCGAATTTGAAGTCAGAATGCGGAACTTGCCCATTTTTTAAATTTCATTAAAGTGTGTATTTATGTATGAAAACACGCCACACCGAATATCAGCTCTTAAATCGCAGTACTTACTTTGCAACAAATAATTAAAGTTGAAATCCTCGCCACTCCTCACGAAAAGCACTGTGACGTCACCGGGTGAAAACTAGTCTCGCGTGGTGTCCAACACTTTAGCCGAGCGGTACGTCTTTTCCCTAATTAATGGACTGAGCGGCGGTTGGCTTTGAGACGTCCCCATATTCGGTCATAAGTCTTTTGCTTCTTATGTTAGAGAAAATGAAAAAGTGTCGGAAAGCTCAATTAATTCACTTTATATAAGCTGTCTACAAATTTTTCGAAAAAAAAACGACAATTATCGAGATATTCGAGAAAATGTGGGAAATTACACGTTTTCCTATAGAGTGTATGTAAATCTTAAAAAGACAATTTTTCTCAGAAACCTTTATTTCGAAGGGCCGAGATTAACGGAGCGTCAAAATAGTACATGATATTAAGTGAACATCGTAAAAGAGATCGATTTCAGTTAATTACCGATTAATTACGGTGAAAAAATGGAGAAAAAAAAGTCCCAAATCCCGCCCCCTCTAATTCCTTAATTTTTGTCGGAATTCAAAAAATAAAAAAAAGAGTTTTAGCAAATTTAATTATATTTAAATTAGCCAGAGTAGTGTTTTGGCGTAGGAACCAATTTTTTGCCGTACGTGGCCGACATTTCAGTAGTTATCTCCGAAACGAAAACAAAAAATCAAAAGTCTGGTGATAGCAAAGGATTCGTAGTGGAAAATACCCGTTTGACCGTATTTTTTATTTCGAGCTAACTCCCACCGTTTCGGAGATAGCTGCGAAAGATAGCAAAAAACAGCTTACATTTCGGAGCCGAAAAAATTGCAAAAACATGCAATCTTGATACGTTTATATTTTTCGAAAAACACCTTTGGGACGGCCGTACAATATCGCGACGTAAAGAGGAAGTCTTCCAGATAAACCTGATCGTAAATTGCACGGTGAAATTCGGCTCGGCACAAACGAATCAAAAGTAGCATTTTGTGACATTTCAGAATATTGAAGATGTTTTTCCAACAAATTTTAGGTTAGGTTGTGTTCACTGCTAGTTGTTTCTGACAAATGCGCAAGCGAAAGCAGAATCGGTGTCGCTTGACGTAGTCATCCGACTTTCACCATCTGACGTCACGTTTCAGAAGTGGGTAAAATCCGGCAGATTTTAATCGCTTATCTATATTTCTGGAGGATTTTTTTTTTTTTAATTTTTTGTTGTCTATAATGATGTTAGTTTACGATTTTGAGTATTTTAATTCAATTTTATTTTTTGGGCAAGTTCCCTATTGTCAGATTGGCTCGTTCTTCACCCTCAACCCCCCTAAATGTTTTGTCTGGCCGGCAGACCATACCAGTGTATCCTTTTGTATTTGGTAAGGACACACTGGTGTGACCCGCAGGACAGACCACTTTTTTTTGTCTTGGGGATGTTTCTTGGGGTTGGGGGTGAAAAACGAGCAAATCTTACAGTTTCAGCAGGTCCAAATACATAAGGATACACTGGTATGGTCCTCCGGACAGACCATTTTTGGGAGGGTGAAAAATGAACCAATTTGACAATTCTGAGTTCGGATTCGGATTCAGCATGTCAAAATACATAAAGGTACACTGGTATGGTCTGCCGGATAGACCACTCTTTTTTGTTTTGGGGGGTGTTTTTTGGGGTTAGAGATGAAAAACGAGCCAATTTTACAATTCTGACTTCAGATTTGGCTTCAGCGGGTCCAAATACATAAGGATACACTGGTATGGCCCGCCGGGCACACCATTTTTAGGAGGGGAGTGTTTCTCTGGGGTTGGGGATGAAAAACAAACCCATCTGACAATTCTGACTTCCGATTCGGATTCAGCGTATCAAAATACATAAGGATACGTTGGTATGGTCTACTGGACAGACCACTCTCTTTTTGTTTTGGGGGTGAAAAACGAGCCAATCTTACAATTCTGATTCTGATTCGGTTTAAGCGGGTCCAAATACATAATGATACACTGGTCTAGTCCGCCGGACAGACCACTTTTTTGTGGGTCTGTGTTATTAACTGATATTTAATGCCTTGACACATACATGTAACCGTCTAAGAAAAAAGCACTTTTTTGAAATACCTACTTAAAAAATTCATGATAAGTAAGGCCAAAACTGAGGTCATATTCAATTTCAGCAAGCCGAAATAAATGGAAATACAACGGTTTAGTTCGCTGAGCATGACTTTTTCAATTTGTAGGCCAGTGTAATTTGTGCACTTAAGCGGGTTCGTAAACTAATATCTTAGAAATAGCTCAATTTTGGGTATTACAGCTATTGAATTTTTTGTTTGCAAGACCAAGTACAATAAGTTCGTACACTTTACAAACTTGGGCGTACTGGGCCCAAAGTCCCATAAGACTTTGGCACCCTTCTTTGTTAATAATTGTCTAACAAATCATGGATAAATACAAATTTCAAATACACTTGACGTGGTCTGTACTTATAGTCAGTAGTCAGCAAATATATCACGTGACGGAGTCTAGCCTCATCGTCAGCTGATTGGTCAATGCTATTTTGACGCGTTAAATGACCGCAAGCATACTATATATCAGTTATAGAAGTTGAATTCGCGAAGTTACATCGCCTTTCTATAGTGGAAGACCAGACCCTCTGAATTCGACACCCTCTATACAACTCACGAACACCCACCTAAAAAATAGGTAATCTGATGTAAAATAACCCGCTAAACTTGATTTTTGAATTCGCCCATTGATTTGAGATTGCCAAAATGACCAAATTGGCAATTTTCTTAAAAAATAAAAATTATGTGTTATTTTTGTTTTTCATATAACACGTCATATATTTTTTATTTTACTTCAGAATTTTTTAATTTTTTTACATAATATTCTCTAACTATTCTTTGATATGTTGAAAGTAAAAAACTTTACCTAAAAAATAATTAGTTGGCAAAAAAAAATTAACAACTTTTATTTGACGCAAAATCTTTAAAATTTGCAGAGTAAAATGTCCGATCGAGGTATCTTTTTATTTTTAAAGTTAGGTGCCTACTATAACCGAAGAAAATGTTCCGAATGAACTAAATAAAATCTTTTATAAGAAGTTTTTTTTGAAATTTTGCTCCCTTATCGAAATATTCATTGATTTTTTCAGCGTCCGAACGAATGCGCGCTACTATGAATCGGCCGCAATCGCATCTAGAGCTAAACGCAGACACGTGCCGGGTGATTATTATTTTCCAGTATCCATTTATGTTAAGTTGAAAGTGCTTTTTGTCTCAGTCCTTATATTTAGTGCGTTATAAACACATAGTTTGGCATAATAAATTATAATTACTCGGATAGGAAATCAAAGGAAACAAGCTAAAAACGTACTATTCGCCCTGCTAACTGGATTTTTATATAATTGTTATACATTATAGGATACTTTTCGCAGTTTTTTGTAAATAATATTACCTTTAGACATTTTTAATTTTATAATACGATCTTAGTTGGTAAAAGACTTGGTAAAAAATCTATACCAAACCCCATTTGGGTTTCGATTCCGAGTCAAAAGAACTACACCACCACCTTACACGTAGAAGACACGAGCTATAAAATCATATTTTCACGGTTGTATATTACATTATGAAATGTATATTTGTAAAATATATAAATAATTAGAAATATTAAAATGAAATATTTCACCAGATTTCTATTCAATTACAAAAACATAAAAATTAAAAAAAAAAATTTTCAACAGTAAAATCACAAGAGCTTTTTTTTATCGGATAAATTTCTCTTTGTAACGAAATAATTTTGCCAATCAGTGATTTTATGAGAAAAACTGACATGAAAAAATCGCGAGACCGGAGGTCGAGCGATTTTGTCAAATGTCAGTTTTTCGAGCAAAATTACTGATTGACAAAATATTGAGTTAAAAAGAAATTTATCCATAAAAGAAAAGCTCGAGTGATTTTTGGCAAGATAAATTAACGACAGAATATGTGAACGAACAACAATTAAAAATAATTATAATTTTCTCAAAACGACTCATATCGTACAGTATAATTTCCATAAGACTTAAAAATTATAGCCGACAGTACAGATTTTAAAATGACGTGCGACTACTAGATATACTCTGCTTTTGAGGAACAGGCATTTTTATCGTGATAAGAAACGATGCACCTTTTTTATCGCTGTCAAAGTGACAAAATGTGACTGTCAAATAGACTTTTTTATATAGGAGTTTATCAAATTTATCAAATTTAAATCATTAAGTAATAACATTTTTAATTATCGATCGATTTTGTTCAAATAGGGTTCTTCTTCTAGCTAACACTAATTTACTACTTTTTAGGTGGGTGTTCGCGAGTTGTATAGACTACTTTTAAAATGCTTCCTACAGATTGGCTGCTCTCCGACTACTATCATTGCGGGCAGGTTTAACAAGGGCAACAGGTGGCGGCTCTTACGTGTTAAAAATTAACTAAACATAATATATGTACTTACACTACATATAAATGAAAGACAATAATTGCATTGAATGTCAATTAATATTTTTAACTTTCTTCTGAAGAAAATTCGATGTGGCATTAGAGCATTTTAGATTGCTAGAAAAATACGAAGACCTTGAAATTTCCGAAAAGTCACGCATTATAAAGCGCTCTCGCACCTAGTGCTTACTTGCAACGGTTGCGTCCTCATTTCAGATTCCATGAACCGCCACTGCTAGTAGGCCGTGGCCGACTGCGAACGCCTATCTGATAATCTGATTAAACATTTTGCTCAAAGACGGGACGGGACGATTAATTTTTACATTGTGCCACGGAAATTAAGGGTGCCGTGCTTAAGAAAATGATTTCGTACTTCGAGGATTTCCCTTACATCCCTGAAATGATTCAAAAATTTTTTTTATAGGCTTTTAGATACAACATTATAGAATGGTACCAGACTATTGAATTGATTTTCGTACAAGTAAAAAAATTTTTTCTTTTTTTAGTTTTAAGTAGCCTAGTACCATTTTATAAAGCTGTCTCTAAAAGAATATCAAAAAATTTTTTCAATTGGTTCAGGGATGTAGGAGAAATCGTCGAATTACGTTCACGAAACCGTCCACCTTAAGCACGTATTTTTATTGTTCATATATTCGCAGTCGTCAAGAGCCGCCCAACTAGCACACGGTGCCTATTTTGCAATTTTAGTAACTATAAAAGAATTCTTAGAGCAAAATTAGCGACGGCTACTCTTTAAAAGATTTCTTATAACGCCTATAAAGCAGTATGTGCTACTTGGGCGACTTCAACTTTAATTCATTTCATAGTGTGCGTACTAAAAATACCTGATAATATTTTAAACTAAATTGAACATATCTACGTAAAGTTCGTTCGAACGCTGTATATTATAGTTTCGGTATATGCGTTGAGTGAAAAGTTATACTTTTCAATCAACGGTATATGTTATAGACGTTGAACATCTTTGTAATTTTGTATGCTTAATCAAAAACCTTAGTAAGATTTTGGTCTAAAATTATAATAGGACATACTTCATATAAAACATGACAGTTTACATACCTTTGGCGAAAACCTAATTTCGCTCGCGATGCATTTCCGGCATCCAAGCAAGAAAACGGAAACCATCATCAGCTATCTGATCATTCGTATAATTACTACGATGAAAAATTTGTATCTTTTTAGAGAACAATAACACAACTCACAAATTTTTACATAAGCAGCATGCTATTTTCTTATATTTTTATTAATTGACGATTCTTATTGGACAAAATGTTTCCCTAAGCTGACTGGAATATTGTTATAAACAATGTTTAATTGATTATAATAATCTAGACGAAAAACGGTAATCCTACATAAAAAAAAACCTTAATAAAAAAATGAAGGTATTTTTAAAACGCCTTGTTTGAGACAAAGTACGACCTTTCATCTTGATTCGTTCATTTGTTACAAATAAATTAAGGTTCTTAATTAACATTAAATTCTATTTCGTGAAAAGTGTAGTATATTGTCTATAGAATTCACCATTTCTTTTTAATTTCGATATCTTAAATATTTAGCCATTGTTTAAACAATCAAGATAATTTGTTTATCAACAAAAAGCTCGTTCTTGATTGAATTCTTGGACATCAGGCCTCATGCAATTGATAAATATCTATACTACCTACAATTTTTATACGGTCCGGGCCAAATAAAATGAATTTCGTCACCGCAGTTATACTTGATCGACACGGCACTTTTTTAACTGCCCAAAACGTATGAAAAAAATTAATTAAATTTTGTAAAATATTTGAGTTATACTTACAGTAACTTGTCATCTTCATTTCAAATCAAAGTTTGTCTTAAAAAAGTTTTTAATAAACAAATGACAGACCAAAACGAAAAAAAAAAGAAAAATGAAGATATTTCCGGTTATCGTCGTATCGAGGTCTACTTGTGCTAAAATTTTTCCTTTTTTCTAACGAATGCCAAAAACCTCATTTCGATCCGATATTCCACCGCGGAGATATTTCATTTGTTTATAAGACTGTTTTTTTTAAACGTTTAAATAAACAAATATTTTTTTTGCTCGGACCACATGAAAATGATAGGTAGTATCAATATCTATCGATTGCATAATGTGTGATGGTCAAAAATTCAATCAAGAACGAGCTATTAGTTGATAAACAAATTATCTTGATTTTTTAAATAATGGCTAAATATTTAAGATATCGTAACAAAAAAAAAAGGTGAATTCTTGAACGATATACTACACTTTTCACGAAAAAGAATTTAAAAATAGCGTTTAATATCAGAGAAATAAACAAGGAAACAAAGATGCAATCGTTTTAATTTTCTACAGGGTGTAACTACTATTTTATCAAATTTATGGTACTATAATAACCCATACTTCCGTCACTGATCAATTGCAGAGCCCGATATAATTACATCTTAAGACATTCTTTCTAAGTATACTGCGTGCCAAATTTCGTTTAAATAGCTGCCTTAATAATGACAATATAAGAAAAATTCGACATTTTTTTAGAAATTTCAACACTCAATCGAAGATTTTTTTGGCATCTGTTTATATGAACTTTTTTCTTAAAATTAGCTAAGAAATACCACTCTGAAATATTTTAACGTATTTGAGTTTAAAGCCTGTATACATATTTGTACGATATTATATTTAACTCTCTTACATTTTAGATCCTGAAGGCGACATATTCTTATATGATGGTAGTATACAGAAATAATTAACGGAAACGTCAATGAACAACATTTGCAGGCTACGTTTAGTATATAAATGAATAAATGCAAAACGAAGATCAATTGTCGGTAGAGTTCAAGATTTGTTACAAATGTTGGGTAGAGTTCACGCTTTTTTAGTGGTTAATGCCATCTACTAGCAATAGTATTTAGAAGAATTGTTGTTATATTTTAACACAATGCTAATTAATACACGAGTTAATTGACACGAGTTTTATTTTATTTGTTCTCTACCTAAATCAAAACGATACATACAATATATCTAACCGGATCCTACCTCGCAAAGAGAGTGCGATGATATTTGGATGAAGTTTTCCACATCAGATGGAAGATTTTATTGAATGGCCATTTGGAACACTGGATCTTGCTCAACATTTAATAGAGTATTTAGGTCTTTTTGGATAATAAGTTTTAGCTGTTCTTGTAAGAAAAGGAAGGCTTTTTTACTTGTCTAACATTTAATAGAGAAGGAACAGACTGCTTTACATTCCCTCTAAAGGATGGTATACCCACTCCTCGTGCCTCGCCTTAAACTGCATATTTTCTGCATATACACTTTTATACAAGCCGCTAGAAGGTGGAACGAGATTGCCTGGACGATCACTTATCTAAGTAGTAACCAGGGGCGGCTCAAGGTACATTTTCCACCCGGGCGGGAGCACTTTTTGGCGCCCCTCCTTGAGATAATCACAGAAATTTCACGGATGTACTACATACTAAAGTGCAAGGATATTCTTTCGGACCCCGCGAACACTCTACTTTTTAACTTAACACATGGAGTAACATAACTGTGTATACACGGGGGCCCAGAATTTTCTCTGGATATTTATGTGGCTGACAGTATATCCAAAAATAAAGGTATTCTAAATAGATAATAAGGAAATTATGCCCCTTTAAAGGGGGAATATCTTCCGATCCCTTTAAAATAGTTATATGGGCATCAATTTACGTAGTTCCAGTCAAACCTCTTCTCTGCTTGAGAGGTAGTTTTTAGTGGCTATCAATATTTTTCTCTAAGTTTTTTATTTTCACATAGGTATTTATAAAAATTCTTGTAAAAAAAATATTTTCATATCACTAGAAATAAAAAGATGTTCTTATTGCATTTCGATAAACCATTCTCAAGTAATTTATATTTACACATCAATGTGCATTTATAACATATTATTAATAATATTTAATTTGTAATAAGTATAAATTTTTTGTCTACACCATCTGAAAGCTATTATAACGAGAGGACCCCCGACACAGGAAGGTTTCTTTTTATTGTTTTAATATTTCATACAAAACAAATTGCCATTTATTTATTTATAAACTGTAAATTATGTAAGATATGAAGTACATACAAGTAATGTTGGTCTAACAATTTTCTGAATATTCTAAATTTTTTCTGAACGAAAAGTGCACGTTGCCTGCCTTCAAGAATGCAAAATCTTTAATGATCAACCCTGTGCCAGTCAATAATAGGACAGAAAACTTGAGGTATGAAGAGTGATGTGTCTCATAGCTAAACAAGTATATTTGCGTTACATTTTTGAATTATTTAGACGGTTTTAATGTTATTTAACTGTTCTGCATTATTACAATTTAAACTGATATAGATTCTATTATTTGATATTATTTTTCAACGAAAACTGTTATTAAATTAAAAAAGGTATATGTATTTAAAAAAAATTAGGAATGTTTGCCCTCAGTTTGGCGCCCCTCCGAGCCGGCGCCCCGGGCAGTCGCCCGGGTTACCCGGCCCTTACGCCCCTGGTAGTAACCACGATGGACGTTGCTTAAGCCGGTGCTACACATGCAGTATTCGTGTACGAATAATTCGCGCAAATGTAGATACAATATTCGCTGTTCATGTACGAATATTTGTCATGAATCGCAAACACGAACATTGTCCGGCCTAAACTCGATAAATCAGCTGACATCAAAGCAGGCAAGGGCGGATCTAAATAATGTTTAATAATAATTTCATTTTTTGATGGAATATATAAGGTGATTTGCATATTTTATGCATGAAAATATTCTGAGAAATAAATTTATTTTTTAATTTGTTTGTTTTGACTTTCATTTATTTAGTACAGTCACTGAAGGTTTTCACCTCCGATTTCGTTGAACCTCCATCGATTTTCATGAAAATTTGTGAGTAGTTAGAGGATACCTCAAGAAACAAAAGTGACATAGTGCCAACTTGCGCTTTTACCCTGGGGGTGGATGCCACCCCTTCTCGGGGGTGGAAATTATTTTATGAAAAATAACCCCAGGAATCGATAGAGGGACCAATTCTAAGCAATATTTGTTATATAAAGTTATTAAAATAAATCAATACTTTATTAAAGATCAAAGATTTTGATTTTTCGTGAAAAAAATGCATGTTTTAAAGCGGTTTTTCATAAATAACTCAAAAACTATAAGTTTTTACAAAAAAGTTGTCATTACCAAAATTGAAGCTAATAAAAAAACGAATAAATTCCTTCTTTAAAAAACCTTTTAATATTAATTCAAAGTGAGCTATAGGTTATTGAATGTATATTTTTTTTCGGCGAGTACTCAAATCTAAGTATTCAAGCTTAAATAACGGGAAAACGATGCATTTTATAAAATATACTTACTGAACACTTTTCAAAGTACTTAGAAATACCTATCAAATGAGCTGTAGAAGAAGTTGATAGCATCAAAATTAAGCAAGTTATGATGAAATTAAGGGGACCCTTTCGAATTTTTTAGGAAAAAGTGAAAAATAAAACCTACGCCATTTCCACAAAAATTAAAATTTATAGTAATCCCTTTAAGAGTTTCTTTATTTTAGCATAAGTAATGACTTTAAAAATTTTGACCGGTTTAGAATGCATTGTTTTGAAAAAAAATATGATTTAAAAAAAATCAGAATTTTTCAAATTTTCGTAAATTTCATTTTCTTTTGATAATAACTCCAAAAATACTCGATATACGTAAAAAATAATAGAGGACGAAATTTGAGTTGTTTTTTTAACAAAGATTTTATTTTTTTTTATTTTTGTAGGATAAAAAATAACCGAGATAGAAACGTTTAAAGCCTAAATTTTACTGCGAGAACCATGTAAACGGGGGCCCTTTAACCTTATATCTTTTAAAAAATAAGGGTTTTAAAAGATTTTTTCAATGATTCTGCATTAAAGGGGTGGTTTTTAAGGGTTGAAATTTCACAGTCAACCAAAAATTATATCATAAACATTAAACAAACCGTTTGTGTAATGTTAATATGCGATTTCATATTTCAGAAATACAAAAAATGATTTTTTCATGATTTTCGATTTGAGGGGTGGTTGCTAAAAGGGTTGAAAAATTAATTAAAATCATAAATCATGCATATAAATGTTGAAAAATATTTATTATACCTAATTAAACGAGATTACTTACGCCAGAATGCTTAAATCTGCATTTTTTCCCATTTTTAACAAAAGTGGTGGATTTCACCCCTAAAATGCAAAAAGCGCAAGTCGAGCATATGTCACTTTTGAAGTTGAGGGTAAAATATACTCAATCCCAAATTTTCATGCAAATCGATGGAGGTTCACCGAAATCGGAGGTAATAGTTGATTTTTACCTTCATTCACTGTACTAATTAAATAAAAACTGTTTCCAATATTTTCCAAAAAAATATATTAATAATAATAATTATAGATGATATCGTCAATATCTTAATATCTACTTTTACTGGAAGCAAGTGATTACCCCCCTCACCCCCAAGAAATGTGGCCGGATCCGCCCTTGCTCAGAGCATTATTAGTCGAAAAATAAAGAATATAGTGCAGGTGTGGACATTATTTGACAAATAATTGCACACAAACATTTGGTTACGATACGACAACGCCAGTGGCGTAACAAAGGGGGGTCTAGGAGCACTGAGTACACATCACCGCCCTTATGATGTGGCGTCCCTGCTGCAGGGTTCATAGCGATCAGTTGCCTAAAGATGTGAGGGAACTTGGAAAATGTATTGAAAAATCAGGGAATTTTAGAAATTTTTAAAAAAGTCAAGGACTGCAAAAATTTTTTAATTTCACAAGGTGAAATTTATCCTATTCCTCCCCCCTGGTCATCATCTTTCGTTTTTATTCGCAATTTTTTTATACCACTTTTCAAACGGGCTGCCCCCTCCGCCACAAAAAGCTGGATACGCCACTGGACAACACATATTGTATCCACATTTGCGTAATTTATAGAGAACATCAAATATTCGTGGGTGAATAAAAGTTTGGGAGGGTATTCTAATGTTTCGTGGTGCTTCACAAATAATTTTTTAAAATGTACTACAGAAAAAATGCTCGCTATTTAAAAAACTACCTTACTATGTGCATAATTAAAACTGATAAATATAATGCGCCTGTGACTACTACACGGGAATGATAGTAGCAGTAATAATAAAATGTAAATTTTTCATTTGATCCCAGATAGCACAAACATAAACTTATGTTATTCTTAAAATATTCCTACAGAATATTTCATTATTCTTAGAATATCACGAAAATAATTATTATCTTTTAAGAATATTCCTAGAAGTAACCAACGGTACAACTATGTCTCTTTAGAATAATTTCAGAATAATTCGCACAATATTCTCTGGAGAATCTAGAATATTTTGAGAATATATTTTTATGGTTAATCATAGATTATGTTTTCAAGTTGTCTTTATACTAATGCCAAAATATATGTGTATTGCGTATAATATTAAATTATTCTTAGGATATTTTTATGTTTAATCATGGATCATATTTTCAGGTTATCTTTATATTAATGCAGAATAATATGTGCATGATATTAAATTATTTTTTTTTTGTTTTATTTTTGGGTTTTATTACCACATACGTCCTTATTTTCAAAATAGTCAAAATAATTTACAATTTACAAAATTATTAATTATTATTGGAAATAACTTCTACGCCTGTGACTTTACGGCAAAGGATGCAGTTAGAGATTGTTCTTTTTTGACAACTAATATATAGATATAAAAATATCAATAATAAATAATTATTCACTGAAGTTTCGGAAACTTTCTTTCTCAAAGGACTTATCTTCTCTTTGACCAAAGAAAAGATTTTATTTTTACTTTAAGAAAGGAAACGGATTTAGTTTCCGAAATGTCAGTGAATAATTTATTTTTGATATTTTTATATCTATATACCAGTTGTCAAAAAAATAACCTCTAACTGCATCTAACTGATTTTAGCTGCTTCTAGATGTCTATACCATGTTGTGGTTTTAGTTTTCTTATTAGCGTGAGACATACTTAGACAACTTATTGGGACACATACGTATGTTCGACTCTGAAAAAAAAAGAAACAATAAACCTTTTGTAAATTGATCAAGATATCTGGTGTCACAGTGACAAGTAAACGATATTTCATATTGTTCTTTAATCATACCCATTTACTTAATAGGTACATATCTACTTAGTAGGTACATAAACTTTAGAATTTTATTTTGGAGCTCTTCCAGCAGTGTGATGTTCCATTTCGAAATATTTTCTGACCAAAAGATGAAAATTTAACCTAACAAAGTTGTAAACGGTATACGTTATCTTCATAAGGGCATGACATGTAATGATGTGTAAGTAACAGGAGGAAAATAACATTTCTTTCGTTATCAGTCTGTTATATGTTATAAAACGAGTACATCATACCACTTTAATAAAAACCGCTGCCCAAGGAATCACTACTTCCACATCCAGATTCTCTATCCAAGTCACTCACAACTAAAAAACTTTGTATGTGAAAATAATTGTTTATGGAACTTTAATAATATAATATTTGAAATCCTCTACCCCAAAAACCCATAAAACGATACTCCACATCGGTAGTGGGGTGAGGGTGGTGATAGGGGGGTGGTAGTGGGGGGTGGATGAAGTAAAAAAATATTTTGAGGTTTCTGGTTCCTGTACATGCACTAAATCACATTTTTTTTTTCATCCCCTTTAATAAGGAGGTGGGGGTGGTAATGGGGGTGGCTAATGCCAAAAATTTTTTTGAGACCTCAGCTTCTCTTGTATGTAGTAAATACCAATTTCATGGACTCTTACCTGCTTGATATACCCATTTAACCCAAATTTACCCCAATTTACCCCCCAACCCTTCGACAGAACAAGATGAAAATATAATCTAGTTCTAGATCTCGTTAAAGTACATATGTGTACCAAATTTCAAGTCAATATCTCAAACGGTTCCAGCGTAAACATGCGCACAAAAAAAAGTTACAGACAGACAGACAGACAGACCGACAGACAGACAGACAGACCGACAGACAGAAATTTTTTTTTCGCTCAAACTTAAAATCTCGACGTTTCATGACATTTTAAGCCTATTTGGACAATAAAAATTTTTAAAAATTTTTTTGTCGTTACTATACTTCCACTGGACGTGGAAGTAAAACTACAGAAATAGGCCTGTTACATTTGACAAAGCACGGCTGTTAATATGAATAACGAACGTTCCATCAAGGCCTGAATAAAGTAGCTATTTTTTACTTACCTTATTTATTATAATTATAGTGATCTGGACATAGTAATTATCAAATTTTTATCACTAAATACAAACGGCGTGACACATAACCATACACCATACATAAGAACTACACCCGTCCCAAAGATCACTTTTTTAACAGAACACAAAAGAATACGAAAAGGCGATATGTAAATGATGTAACGGTCATTTTTATTCATAGGCATAAAAGCCCTTAAATTACATTATTTCGTATTTTCCGTATATAAATTACCTATATTGTTACCTCTTAAAAAATAAATTATCGCCGCTACTGTAAGGTTCTAGAAGGTAACGTAACCGTCGCCTAGTTCTAGGCTTTACTGGTAAATATTTGAAAATAATGCCTTTCCTCCAATGAGAAACCATAGTTTAAATTCGCGGGTTTAAGGAGTGAGGTATTTCGACTACTAGTGGGGGAAGAGATAAATACCGAGCCAAACGGCGACCATGACACTTCCACGGCCGCTTTAAGCGTACCCACAGTCATCACTCATCAAAAATTTGACTTGAATTACGACGAGAAGAGGGACTTTCCACGGCCGCTTTAAGCGAGCCCACAGTCAATCTTTTAACCAAATTTGAGTGAAGATATTAAAAGTTCCAGAATTTAAAGGGTTTAGTTAAACCATAAAAATTATAAATTAATTATTTATTTAGTCTCTTTCCTTCGTTTAAGCTGGTTAAGGAATTTGACAGCCAGATTATGTGTGCTTTTGCGAGCTGTACATTCGAAATAAGTATTGTTATGTGTAATATCTACCTAAAAGTGGCTAAATAATAGTGCGTTCAATCTACGTTTTCAACTTTAAATAGGATTGCAGTTTTATTGGTAATGTCCAAAGTGAACTTATGTAAGTACCGATCTGAACTTTATATTTTCCTGTTTATGCACGAGTCATCAATTTGTGGAAGATTTGAGCCAGTAGTTCATCAAGTTGATCACAGTGTAGTGCGTGTTCGTTACCTTTACGTTTTCATGAACACTTCAAGCAAGCTTAATTTGTACTTGCTAATTTTTTATCTCGACTAAACACTCAAATTTACTTTTGGAGTGCTATATGTTTAATATTAAGATTTATCTTTACGTATTTCGTTCGAGGAATTATGTAAATTTTTGTGGGTGTATAAATACTCCCATTTGTACCTTTTAGTTAAGTCTTCTAGCTTGTTTTTGCATTTAAACTTAAATAAATATTTAATTGCTCATTCTTGGATAATTTGCTCGGAAAATAATTCTGATAAGTGAATGAACAATCATTTATTTATTATTAATAGTTTTTTTCTTGCGGAATTGGCCAATCTCCCTTTATTACGTTTTACCTATTTATCTTTTGTATTTTATACCATTATGTCTGTCTCTCCGTATATCTGTGCATTTGTTTGATTATTTGTTTGTACTTCTTTATTCGTTAGCACAAATTTATTCGCCCATACCCTGTAGTGTTATTCTCATTTGCTCTACCACTTTGTTAATAAATTAGTTTATTGTTAATTTCGTATTTTTATTTATTTAGAATTCATTTTAAATAACCCCAAGAGAGACAGGGCGTTATAATTGGCGGTGCCAACGTGGAGCTAGGTCTAATTAAAAATTTTAATTAGAGAATAAAATTTGTGCTTTCGAAAAATATATTTTTTTTTCAGGTTACCTATTTGTGATTTTTGTGTATGTACCTATGTAAATTTTATATTCCGTTTTTGTGTAAAGAAATTGTATTGCTCAAAGTGAAAAAAAGCAAACATAACCTTCTCGAAAAATTCCGGTTTACAGTACCGTTTTTTATCTTTGTCTTGTGTTGAAAAATAACAAATTACCTAATGTTTTCAACAGTAAATTAATAAGTACCTTTTCAGTAAACATTACGTATATCTTTTCGGCAGAAAATTTTTTGTCTTTCCAATAAATTTGTACGTAATCCTTTCCAGTAAATTTCGTATTTATATTTTTATTGCGTTTGTAAGTTTTTTTGTCTTTACATGATGTAAAAGGAGATATCAGGATAACAGAAAAGAGGTTTCCGTCGCGTAATAAATTCTTTGTTGGTGTTTCGTTTTTTTAAAGAAATTAAATAAAATATCGTAATTTCGGTATGGTACCTACCTAAATGGTAACATTAAATTCAATTTATGTAGTATGGCTTTAAGTGGCTAGTTTAATTATTTAGTTTTTTGTTCAGTTTTTCTGGCAACTTTGTGCGTACCTAGTTAACTTTTTATATATTTTACCTTTTATATTGAGTAACTAAAGTAAATTCTGTTTGTTATTTCAGTAGAGTCAGTGCAGTAGAGTTATAATTAAATTACATTTAGTTCAGTCTCGGTTTATTGTAGGATTAAAAGAATTTGATAATTTCTATATATGGACAGAGGCGGCTCTGAATTTTTGAATTTAATTATTAATATTTTTTAACTTTGTTTATTAGTATCTTTTCTGGGTTCTTTAAAAATGTTAAGGACTTATTTGTTTTTGAGTACGTTATTTGTGAAATTTTAAATTTGCCTTAACTTTAAAATTTTTTATTCCTTTACCTACCTTTTTGTTTAGTTGCCTTACAAACTTTTAAGAATTTTCTGACTTTCGAAATTGATTTGAACGCATATGTGAGTGGCTTAATGGTTTCGCCGTTAGCTTAGGAATTTTTAGGTTTTAATGGTTAACTATTTGGTCGCTTGTAAGTATTTATTTAGTGAGTATAGGTCAATAAAATTGTACAGTTTAAATTTTCCGTTACCTTTTAGTAATTTTTAGTTCAACTTTTGCACTTACATTTTTCTGGCTTTTCGTTTGATGCTACCGTACCGATTTTATTTTTTAGTGAGTTTGGTGTCTTATATGTTTATCGATTTTGAGTATTTTTCCAGTATGTCTATTTGTCATTTTTGTTTTACGTATCCATTTTATGTCTCCCTTGCATTCTTTGGATTTCCTTATATTTTTTGTTGTTTTGCATTTCTTTGGTGTTTCTGTGATTCAGTAGTACCCTACTTTTCCGGTTTTACTTTTTTGTTTTTGTTTGAGTCTATGGTTTTTGCTATACTGACGCACATTGTTTACATTCATTATTTGAGTACAGTAGCTTACGTCTTATGTTAAAAATATTTTGGTAAAATATTTATTTTTCGTAATAAATTTGAAATGAAAATAGAACTAAATTATTAAATTCATTTCGTGCGTTATGTTCGGTTTAACGATTTCGTTTTTTGTGCTTATGCATTTTAGTAATTTTGTTGAAGATTCACTTTTTACAATTTAAATTTTGTTAGAAATTAAATTATATCTTTTGGCTATTTCAGTAAAATTAGTAGTAGAAGTTCGGTTGGATTTAACATCTTTTGAGTTTAGTCTCAGTTTATGTAAACTTTATGGAATTTGATAATTTTTATGTGGACAGAGACGGCTTTGGGATTTTTGAATCAAATCATTAATATTTTTGACTGTAGATTTTGTTTAATTTTGTTATTGTGCCGTGTTACTGTACCAATTGTGTTTAAGGATTTTGGCATAACCTTACATTTTGAATCTATTGCAATTTTAAATGTCCTTTATATTTTCTTTAGTTCCTTACATTTCTTGATACCTTTTCCATTGTCTATATTGCTTTTTTGTTTTTTGGTGTATCTGTGAATAAGCAGTGCATTTTATGTTTTACCTTTGCTTAAAGTATGAGTCTATGTTTTTGGTATCTTGTAATGTGTTTTAGTGTACATTAATTTATGTTTAGTTTCAGTGAGTAGTGTGTGACGTCATGTGACATATTTCTTTTCGTTCAGTTTATTACCTTAACCTTTTGGGGTAATTTAAACTTTGTTTCAGTCCAATTCGTACATCTTTTAGTATCTTGTTAGTTGGCAAATTGTTTGTTTCCTTTCTTCGTTCGGTTTTAGTAAGTAAAGGTTTAGTACCTACCTTACTTTGGTTTTTGCCGTACATTTATGTTGAATTAAATAAGCACATTTTGTAACTTATATACGTTTTGAATTTAAATCTGGATTTGTCCAGTGTATACATTTTTACGTATTTCGTTGTGCTTTGGTGTTTTTACCATTTTGTTGTGTTCAGTCTAGTAATTAAATTTTTACTATTTTATTACGTTTCAGTATACATATTTTGCGTTTGGCCTGGCAATACATTTTTGCTGTATTTCTGTTATATTGCGGTATGTTATGAGAATATGGATGTAAGTAACAATTTTGTTAGTGTTTGGGTCTTGTTGGCTTGGGTACTGGTTTGGATATAATTTGGTCCTCTATTAGTGCTTGAGGCCGTTTTAGATTTTTACATTTTCTTAAAGTTCGAGATTCCATATGTCATATATTTTTTTTTTGAGCATTTTTTAGTAGAGTTTCTTTTAGTAAATTTCTTGGAGTACATTTTTGAAATTAAGTCTTGAGTCTTTTACGTTACCTTTCGGTTGGTGTTTCCCCTTAAAATACCTGGCGCCCTTCATTTTCTTTTTGCATTTTACCTTTTCATTTGTTTACCTTCACATGTGTTTTTACCTTTCTAGTTTGTGTTTTTCTGCCCTTTTGTATATTTTCTATTTTGCCTTTTAAGTACATTTTACAGTTTTGGTAACCTGAAATAATTATTATGGTTTTCTTCGTTATGTTTTATGTATATACCTTTTCTGCTTAAACTTATATTAGAGCAAAGCTGTTTTTAATATTTTTGTATATAGCTTACGTTTTGTACCTTTTTGTTTAGCGTTTTTCCTGGATGGCTAAAATTAGCACAGGATGCTTTTATTTTTTTGTATAAGTATGCGTTGTACGTTTTGTCGTACATTTATCTGTATAGAGTACCTTTCCCGCTTGCTGTGTGCAAATGTGGATTTTATTTTGTTCTATCTTTTGATGTACGTTAGCTTATCGTACATTTTGTTATGTATCTTATGTTACCTTTCTGGTTTTCTGTGTGTAAGTACAGAGTGATGTTTTATATTTGTTACCTTACGTTACCTTTTCTGGCTAATCTAAGCATTAGTTCAGATTTACTTTTTTCGTACGAATTCTTCGTGCGATACGTTACCTTTACCTTTTTGCTGGCTAAGTTTTACTTAGTGCAGGTTATCTTGTCGTGCATACGATATGTGCGATTACCTTTGTCGTACGTTTTGTTTTCGTGCGTCATATTTACGTTTAACTTTACCTTTTCTTGGCTAAGATAATAATTAGCACAAGAATATACGTTTACCTTTACCTTTTCCTGGCTCAAAGAGTTGAGTGCAGAGGTCCATGTAAGTCTTGGCTGACCAAAAGGGTTAGTTGCAAGCTGGGTCTGGCTAGTTTTACACTAGTTTACGTTTCGCTTCCTTGGCTAAAATATATTAGCAGAGGATATTTCCGTTCTTTCTTGTCTAGCTAAGTCTAGTATGGGATTTTTTTAGTGATGTTATTGGCTAAGGGCTAATGTTTTAAATGCGTTTTATCTTGACTAGTCTTGCCTAGTTTGGGATAGTTATGATCTTTTAGTTAGCTAAAAGCTAACAAGTTGCTTTCTGTATATAGTGTTATTTTTCTGATTGGAAAAATTTTGTTGCTTAGCAGACTGAGTGAATTTGTCTTGGTTTATCTTTGCACCGCTTTGTTTTTGTATATTTGCTTTAATGGTCTTAGTTAAGAAATTTTTAAGGCCAAATATTTTATGTTATTACTCAGTATGATATGACTTATGTAAATAAGCTTATCTTCCCGATTTTGGAAACTTTTGTGTCTGGCAAATTAAATGAATTTGTTAAGTTTATTCTAATACCATTTTGTCCCGATTTAGTCCCTTTATTGATTTTTATCAATAAACTTTAAAGTTAAAATTTTATATTTCCTCGTGGGTTCGACTTTGTCCATTTGTTCGTTTTTGTTTTGATGTGATTCATTTTTATTCAGCTTTGTTTTTAAATTTAATACAGTTAATTACATTCTTCTTCTTACTACGTTACCTTCTACTATATTACCTTATGTTTCCCTTACCCTTCCTGTGTGAAGTATGTGTGAAATCCGAACGTCGAGTATTTCGTTGTGTTGTTCCTCTTTTTAGCTTGAGATGTATTGATGTATGTGACGCGAATGTAGTATGTTTGAAAAGCTAAAGAGATATTCCCTATTATTTTCCTATACCTCAGTTATTCCGGTCTCCATCCTTTTGGGAAGGATCCCGCTAGTAAGGAGAGGGAGAGTGTAACGGTCATTTTTATTCATAGGCATAAAAGCCCTTAAATTACATTATTTCGTATTTTCCGTACATAAATTACCTATTTTGTTACCTCTTAAAAAATAAATTATCGCCGCTACTGTAAGGTTCTAGAAGGTAACGTAACCGTCGCCTAGTTCTCGGCTTTACTGGTAAATATTTGAAAATAATGCCTTTCCTCCAATGAGAAACCATAGTTTAAATTCGCGGGTTTAAGGAGTGAGGTATTTCGACTACTAGTGGGGGAAGAGATAAATACCGAGCCGAGCAGTAGCCATGACACCTTTCCACGGCCGCTTTAAGCGAGCCCACAGTCAATCTTTTAACCAAATTTGAGTGAAGATATTAAAAGTTCCAGAATTTAAATGGTTTAGTTAAACCATAAAAATTATAAATTAATTATTTATTTAGTCTCTTTCCTTCGTTTAAGCTGGTTAAGGAATTTGACAGCCAGATTATGTGTGCTTTTGCGAGCTGTATATTCGAAATAAGTTTTGATATGTGTAATATCCACCTAAAAGTGGCTAAATAATAGTGCGTTCAATCTACGTTTTCACCTTTAAATAGGATTGCAGTTTTATTGGTAATGTCCACAATGAACTTATGTAAGTACCTATCTGAACTTTATATTTTCCTGTTTATGCACGAGTCATCAATTTGTGGAAGATTTGAGCCAGTAGTTCATCAAGTTGATCACAGTGTAGTGCGTGTTCGTTACCTTTACGTTTTCGTGAACACTTCAAGCAAGCTTAATTTGTACTTGCTAATTTTTTATCTCGACTAAACACCCAAATTTACTTTTGGAGTGCTATATGTTTAATATTAAAATTTATCTTTACGTATTTCGTTCGAGGAATTATGTAAATTTTTGTGGGTGTATAAATACTCCCATTTGTACCTTTTAGTTAAGTCTTCTAGCTTGTTTTTGCATTTAAACTTAAATAAATATTTAATTGCTCATTCTTGGATAATTTGCTCGGAAAATAATTCTGATAAGTGAATGAACAATCATTTATTTATTATTAATAGTTTTTTTCTTGCGGAATTGGCCAATCTCCCTTTATTACGTTTTACCTATTTATCTTTTGTATTTTATACCATTATGTCTGTCTCTCCGTATATCTGTGCATTTGTTTGATTATTTGTTTGTACTTCTTTATTCGTTAGCACAAATTTATTCGCCCATACCCTGTAGTGTTATTCTCATTTGCTCTACCACTTTGTTAATAAATTAGTTTATTGTTAATTTCGTATTTTTATTTATTTAGAATTCATTTTAAATAACCCCAAGAGAGACAGGGCGTTATAATGATAAAGGACAGAAGCAGCTGAAAGTTCTATATTTCTCTTAAAAAAATGTTATTATGATATTCTTAATAAAATATTTTCAAAAAAATAATCAAAAGATAATGTATGAAATTATTCTTAAAATAAATGCTTAAATATATCCTATATGTTTTCAAATATTCTAAAATTATTTATCAGATCATATTCTAAAAGTAATCATAAATTATTTGATTGTGCTAAGAATTACTTAAAGATAATTGTTATAATTAATCTAGAGATATTTTTTAAGAAGATTGTCAGATTAATGCTAGCTGGGATGGGAATCAAATAAAATTGCACAAGTCGTTTACAAAAATGAAAAAATGTTTTATTTACAGCAGATTTTCAAAATATCTACTCCCATCCCATATTCAATGCAAATTCTGCATATTCTTAAAGAAATTCTTTTTAGGCCTCGATAAGCGACGAATTGTAGAGGAGTTGTATGTTCAGCTTCTTGTATTTTTTGTCGCAATTCTCTTTCACTTTGACATTCGTTCGCATACGCATTATCTCTTTGTACAGGAACGATGAACGAAGTCAATTGGATTCAAATTGGATGAACGCGTAGCCACTCTATTGGTCCGCCACTGCCAATCTATCAGTTGGAACATATTTCAATAAAGTGCTGCCTTACCGATAGAGTGAAATGACAAGATGTTCCATTGTTTTATATACACATGCGCTACCTGAACTACGACCAAACACAGCACATCGTGATAGAATAATAAAGGCTAACACAATAACATTTCTCTGTCTCTTTCTCTCGAGAATATGAGAATATCCTTTGGAGGTACATAGCAATGCTTGTATGCAAGATAATATTTGTTTTGATTCATTTTCATATTGAGTGAAAAATTCATTTTTTGCCTTTTAGTTAGGCACATAGTAAGGTAGTTTTTAAAATTGAATTCATTTTCTCTGTAGTACGTTTTTTCAAACAGCTTGTAAAGTATCACAAAAATGTCCTCCGATTTTATTGTCATAGTAGAGTAAAATCTGCAAGTAAAGTCGCTTAGTTTTCGAGAAAAAAAAAACCGGCGTAGAACCAAACCAGACTTAGTGGGATTCTTTAGTAAGATAATCGTGTACACGAAACCATTTTTTACGACATTTTTTGGTGGTCGAGAACTTTTTTATTTAGGAAAAACTCAAAAAAATAAATTTTTAATGAAATATGTTTTTTAACGTCTCCACCGCTATATCTCTGAAAATATTTATGCTATCAAGCTATTTTTTTTTTAGATTAAAGTAGACACAATAGCGCTTCGAATAACGTCCCACGTTAACCCGATTTATTTTTTTTAAGTTGGTAAAATAATAGGAAACTCAAACTTGTTATTTTCAGTAGCGTAATTTTAGGCAATCGAGAAAAAAATTTATTTATGAAAATTTGTATATACATGCTGCGTACAAATTGAAGCCAATAGTTGAAAAAAGTTTTTAGGATAAAAATTTTTCAAGTCCCGTTGATAGTATTGAGTCAGCGATTTTTTTTTAACGGGCCAAAGTCATATTCTTGCGCGCTCGGCTGTAGCAAGCCTGCGATTTGACGGTTCCGGTCGGGGTGTATGTAGTAGTTTAACTTATATCAATAGGTACAAAACCAGTAGTGATCAAAAGATCTAGGGGATCAATATTTCATATATTGTACAGTAGTATTGATCATATGTTGTTAATATTAAGAAATTGTAAAAAAAATATTAAATAGTCTCCTTTTAATAATAAAAAGACGGGTAGGTAGATATAAATACCTAATCTATAAATATCAGTGTTACTAACTACCCATCTAATTAGTAAGTTTATTAGACATTTTTAAATGAATGAAAATAAAAACGTACGCATAAAATGAGTTTTATTGTTGAAATAAATTTTCTATTTGGATAGATAAATATGTAAGTATGTAGTTTATGTAGGCCCTACATTAATAGCATTCTAATTCGTTCATATCTGCCTCGAAATCTTTAATAATGTTGTTACAGGAACGACATTTGCACTCGTTGCAACATTTCCTTAAACTTCCTTCCTTAAAACAAGCACATTTTCGATTGTCACAATTTTTATCCGAACAATGGATACTTAATGATTTTCGACAACCGCCACTTCTACGCGACTAATCTGACCAACCCTGCATACTACAGTACCTAGAGGTAAAAAATATGCAAAACTTCGGAAAAATGTCATATTGAACGGATTTCGTTCATTTTTGGCAGTATAATAGTAAATGCTTCACAGAAAAGTTTCTATATTGTGCGGAGGCTTGCTAATTTATAGGGGGTGATGCCACTCCCTCTCAGGGTGTGGCACTTAAAAAATACATATATTTATTGGAGCTGAAGTAGAATCAAATTTTAAGAAGAAAAGGTTCTATGCAATTATTCACATAAATTGATAGTTTTCAAGTTATAACGACTTCAAAATTGCGATTTCAGCTAAAAAAAAAGGTATTTCCAAACGGCATTCGTCAAGTATCTCGAAAAGTATTACTTTATCGAAAAAATGTTGCAGACCAATTACAGAAAGTACAAACTGGGAATTAATTATATTTTTTGTTTATTGATGTAGGATTAATAATTTCGGAGATATTTAAGTTTACATTTGGCATCCAAGTGTTCATAAGATAATTATTTAGAGTGAGTTAAATATCTAATCAACTGTGACACCTACGTCAAGGGTGCTAATAGGTCGAATAATATGTTATTAATTAAGCTTTCAACTGTTTTTTAATTTGTTTCTGTAGCATAAAAAACAAAGAAGTTATGACCGAAGCAATGTGCGTCTACACATTTTTTTAATAACAACGTCGTCATTTTGTTACTGTAATTAGCCAGTAATTAAAAAAAGGAATGTCAAACACTGTTCCTCATTAATATATAGCATGACGGAGATGCTCAAATTTTGGTTTAAACTATAAAGGTATTTTCGATGAAACGTAATTTTTTTTTCCTTTTCCAAATATCTCAAAAAATATTAGTTTTATTGAAAAATGCAAAAATAAAGCTCATAAACTGATAATGAATTTCGCTTGTTAATTTATTTACATAGATTTAATAGTTTCGGAGATATGAAAGTTTACAAATGGCGACCGAACGTTTATAAGACGAAAAATGCGGTTTAAATGTTAAATATTTCAGAAATTGTGACACCTTCGTCACGCATGCTAAGAAATGAAATTAAAGACAATTAATTGCGCTTTCAAATTATTTTTTACTCGTTCCTGTAGTATAAGAAATAAAGAAGCTATGACGGAAAAATGTGCGTATTTATACTTTTTTTATATAAAAAGGTCGCCATTTTGTATCTTATTAGCCAGTAATTTAGAAAAATTATCTCAAATACAGTTTTTCATTAAGATGTAGCATTTTTTTGCTCATTTAAAGCACTTGCTTTAGAAAAAAGTGCATTTTAAACTTTAAATTTAATTTCGGAACACTACCAAATATAAACTTAAATATCTCCGAAATCATTAATCCTACATCAATAAACAAAAAATATAATTAATTCCCAGTTTGTATTTTCTGTAATTGGTCTGTAACATTTTTTCGATAAAGTAATACTTTTCGAGAAACTTGACGAAAGCCGTTTGGAAATACCTTTTTTTAAAGCTAAAATCGCAATTTTGAAGTCGTTGAAAACTTGACTTGAAAACTATCAGTTTATGTGAAAAATTGCATAGAACCTTTTCTTCTTAAAATTTGATTCTATTTCAGCTCCAATAAACATATATATTTTTTAAGTGCCACCCCCTATAAACTAGCAAGCCCCCGCACAATATAGAAACTTTTCTGTGAAGCATTTACTATTATACTGCCAAAAATGAACGAAATCCGTTCAATATGACATTATTCCGAAGTTAAAACCTCTAGTTACTGTACTAGCATGCGAGAGGTGTATTAATTGCGTCCCAATTTCGCGTTTAGCGCTGATAAAAAAAATCGCTGTTGCCAAACGGTACACTTTAGGAAAAAATATATTGTTTCAAAAACTTTTGTGATTATTAGGCTTTATTTTCTTCGGTGCATGTATGTAAATATTTTCAAAAATAAAAAAGTTTATCGATTGGTGAAGATTTCAATACATAAAATATATATTTTTAGTTTATCTGATTTTTAGAGAAATGAAAGTGCGAATTGTACCCAAACCGTTTATATTGGTAAAAGCGCTACAGTGTGACCTTTAATTTGATACAAAACAAATTTCGGTACCTTTAATAGTTTTAAAAATATGGCGGTGGAAACAAAAAAAAACAATTTTCTTTAAAAATACATTTTTTTCACTTTTTATGGATTTAAAAAGTTCGAGACCACAAAAAAATGTCGTAAAATATGATTTCATATGCCCGGTGACATACTCAAAGGAACCTAATATGTTTGACCTGGTTCTACGCCAAAAAAAAAAACGACACGATAGACTTGCGAAATCGCTGCTCTATCATGATCATCAGGTAAGTACACTATTCAGTTATCACTAATAAAAAAAATCACCTCGTTGCAGCAGTTATTTTCTTCACAGCGATGAAATTCGTAGTGTACGGTGGAGTACGCCCGAAAAGATATTTAAAAAAATTCGTAACTTTTTAACCGTCCGAAGTCGGTCAGTATTGTTGCTCTTGGCATCCTCTATAGCCTTGGAGAGTTGAAGAAACATTCGAAGTTTTTTAAAAACTACAACTCTCTAGATTTGTCCTGAAAAATGATAAAATTAAACAATAATAAATTGTCTAAATAAATGTAAATTGTATAAAGAATTTGAAAAACATTAAAATATTGACATAAACTAGAATGTGGCTAATTAATAAGTAATCACAGCTACACAAAAAAACAGTTCTTGCGTCTTGCGTCTCACCCGTCGATCTACTAATGCGACTTCGACTACTATAATTAGTAGTCTTTTTATATTTTTTAAATTTATCATTTTCTTAAATCTTTCAATTTTTTAATTTTGATGAAATATTAGATATTGGGTTTTTGGACAATTCTGAACAACTTTCGTTAATAAAATTTTCCGATGAAAAAATGCCTAGCACCGGAAGGGTAGTAGTCGGAAAATATTGTCACCATCGTGTTCCCCCCTCGAAAACGGGGGGGAGAGGGAGATGTCTTGCGGTCCAGTCGCAGAACTTTTGGGCTTTTTGCCTTTTGCTGGTTTACCTCAAAGGACTATATATAGGTAGGTACTCAAAGAAAACTCTTATCTGCGGATTAGATGATTTCTGCCAGAGGCCAAGGTTCTTCATCTCCTGAGTCGGATCCCAGCACCGAAAAATACCTCGGAATGTCATTTTTGGTGTACTCAATCATAATTTTCCTCGGAAAAGCCTATTTATTACGTATCCTTCCTATCCAAGTTTTTCGCACATAAAAAAAATTGACACGGTCAAGCGTCCTGGGGTTTCAAAATTTGGATTCGGCGAAACGAAATACATCGAATCCATACCCTGGGGTCCGCTGCACAGAACTTTTTTTTGTGTGGCTGTGATAATTTAAGCGAAAAAATTACAAGTAAACAATAAATGAGAAAAATACGCGATGCTCTATTTTTTGTACTATTATGGCGTCATTTTTGGGACCCTATGAAAGGGTTTTACGGGGATTTGATTTGAAAATTAGTTAGCAATTCATATTCTCTGAATAATTCCGAAGAGGGGACTTGTGTCCGATTTTTATTTGTCTAAATTTTCACGATTCTGTCGCAAATTTACAAATAAAATGTGTTGTTCCCCTAAGAAATACGTAGGAAACATCTTGGTCTCAGAGGCACATATTAATACTAACCGATTTTGCCTTAAATCGGATGTCATTTTATTAAAATGTTTAAGAAATCTATGAGGTGGGACAAGAAATAAAAACTTTTTTCCACACAAGTATAAATTTGAGCCACCTTGTAGATAAACAGGACGCGTGGTGCCTTTTTTCAGTGACGCAGGGTAGTCAGATGGTCCTGCAGTTTTTTATCCAGGATTTCCCACTGGCTGTTTACTGCTGGCTGTGATACGACAAAAAGCTTTGTTACGCAGCCATATAGTTTGGTGACCTAGAGTAAAGCAAAAAACAGCACCATCTCAACTAGAGCACATTCAAATATTGGCATGCCTCTGCGTTACTGGAGCGATAAAAATGATGCATACAGCTGCAATGAAGATTATAATCTGTGTCCTTACTTGGAACATGTTCATAGAGGAGGTGGCGATGAGGGCTGCTCTGAGATTGCCATCTGTAGGCCAATGGTATATAAAGGGAACGGCTACGAGATATGCCCGTATTCTGGCTACAATGCAAATTTCTATTCTAGGAATGGGACTCTATGCAACTTTAAAATGACTTTGAGGTAAGTTTGAACGCGTCCGGAAATGATGAGCCGGCCGACGTGTCAATCTGCAGCGATAGTTTATAAATGGACTGTGGATCAAAAATTGAGTCTACTCAGAAGAATTAGATCTTACACTCTTACCGCTAAGCACACATACCACTATGTAGTCCACACGAAACTTGCAAAAAAAGTGCAAAATCCAAAAGAGTAGCGACCAAACATGACTACTCCCCCGTTTTCGAGGACGGCCAACACGATAGTGATAGTCGCGCGGTCTCTACTACTCTCGAACTACCCTAAACGCATGTCGATTATTCGTTGTGAGGCATGCGAGGACTTGTTGGATCGATTTTTTTTTTTGAGGATACTCAATATGTCCTGTAAAATTTCGCAAGCAGACATCCTAACGACCCACGGGAGTTGAATCCACCCCCTCCCTCAATACCGAAACATGCCAAAAACATCCAAACGTGCTGAAAATTGTTTTCCACGGGTTTTCAAGGATGGCGAACACGATGCTGACATTATTTAGCCTCCCACCCCTTACCAGTGCATAAAACCATCCCTTCCTCCCATTTTTCGTTTTCAGGCATGCGATCTTTTTGGATCGGGTCTTCCAATACCTGCAATACTGTTATACTATGAGACTGACGATAGTGACGATGATGATGAATGTACCCTGATGGAAACAAGTCCCAGTGAATAGGTTAATGTCCATTCCGATTGGCCAGAACAATATGATCTGATTTGTAAACGCTGAAGAATAAATTAAAATTTAATAATCATAATATACGACGCATGTCTAGAATAAGAATAAAAACCGCTGCCCAAGGAATCAGTACTTCCACATCCAGATTTTCTATCCAAATCACTCACAACGAAAAAATTTTGTATGTGAAAATAATTGCTTATGGAACTTTAATAATATAATATTTGAAATTCTTTACCCCAAAAACCTATAAAACGATACCCCACATCGGGAGTGGGGTGGGGGTTGTGATACGGTACAACACAAATTTACTTTTGGGTCATTCACTGGAAAATGGTGCACTTCCAACATAGGTATGTACACCAAATTCGCAAAGATGTTTGCACCTAACCTCTACACTAATAAAACGTCCAAATAAAATAATATTTAAAAAAGTCACAACGCTTTATGGTTCACAGTTTTGCATCAAAGTTACTAAAAGACATCACCCACAATTTTTCACAAAAATGATCAAAAAACACAAACGTTAGATTTTACACTGGCGTGCTGCGTGAGCGTGACACTGACGCTCCTCTGAGAGGTAAGATTAATAGAACATTTTTATATAAAATATTTTACTTAATTTTACATAGCATATACGTAAAATAATATCATATTTAAGTCAACATATTAACTTAATTACTTATACACAAATTTACATATTTGCTACATAATTTTACTTAAAAATGTTTACCTACTTCATTTTACGACATCGAAGTCATGGAACGCGTCAGTGTCACGCTCGCGCAGCACGCCAGTGTAAAATGATGTAAAATCTAACGTTTGTTTTTTTATCATTTTTGTGAAAAATTGTGGATGATGTCTTTTAATAACTTTGATGCAGAACTGTGAACCATAAAGCGTTGTGATTTTTTTAAATATTATTTTATTTTTACGTTTTATTAGTGTAGAGGTTAGGTGCAAACATAAACATGCCCTCTTGTTTGCAAATGTGGTGTATATACCTATGTTGGAGTTTTTCCAGTAAATGACCCAAAAGTAAGTTTGTGTTGTACCGTTTTCATAAAGATATTTATTTAAATGAAACGTAATCTTTTTATAGGTTAGAATTATTTCATGGGCAATCGTTATTCTCGACAGACAATTATATCATTACATGGATTTTGTTCCACAAAAGCTGTATGTTGGTGCTGTTCCCACATTATTAAGTTTAACTGAATCCAGCGTAAGAAGTTGTAATTCAAGGAAACCCAGATCTTAATAGTGACCAAAAGCTTTTGCGAAGTACTATGCATAGATATGGTTATTGTTTACCGACATCTTATAGCACCTACTTTGTGTTCGTTATTGTATTTTACATATATTTCAAGGTTTTGTATGTGTAAATTAGGCTAATATTTTCCTGCAATTTTTCTTTTGTCCAAAATTGGCTTCAGCACGTCAAAATACTTCAGAAAAATTAGATCAGAACCTTAGGACAAAACCATTGCCCCTTTTTAGGGGATAAAAGGTAACCAAAAACTGATAAATTTTTTTTTAATATCAGAATCGGTTTCAACATGTTAAAAAACAGGATTTGATGGTTCTGATCAAAAGCGCCTTTTTTTTTTGTTGTCTTGTGATTAATGATATTGCTTGTATCGCCATTAAAAAAATTAATTTGATCATTATAAAACTACGAAGAAAACTAGAATTGTCTGAACCTTGATGGTTAATTTCGAAGGGGCAACCGCTGGCGAAATTTTGTACACCCAATATCTATTCTAGAAAAATACCCTTTATTTCCCCTTTAATTCCTTGTAATTCCCCTAATTCCTCAAATACCTTTATTTCCTCCTAATACCTTAATATTTTCTAGATTATCTCGGGAACGGTGCACTTTTTGATAAAAATACCTATATACAAAATTGTTCCTTATAAAATTCTCTATCAAAAATATCTCTACACTTTTTTCCTAAAATTAATAGTACCGTGGGAAATAAGGCGCACACATAAGGGTTGGTTCCGGTCAACACAATAAATTGTAATCTTTACTATAATCTACTTTAAAGTTCAATACTTAACGCTAAAGCAGTAGCTACTAAAGTCCGCCTAAAATTATAATAAATTCCTCTCACCTCTATAAAATAACGTGATTTTTGATGAAGTGAGAATATTGTATACCGGGTCGCTCAGCCAATAGGGACACTGTTGTAACTTTTGAATGGGCGAATGGATTTTTTTGAAAATTTGGTGTAGTGATATGGGATATAATTTCCAATTATATAATATAAAGAACCAAAGTGGCCGACTTCCGGTTTCGATTTTACCCGAAAGTGGGTTTAAAATACCCGGTTTTTGAGTAAAATCCCGCACATTGGCGGCCCTGAACAGTTACAGTTACGTTTACAGCAAGCTCTAAAATAATGCAGTGACCTTGGGTCGTCTGAGATGTAGTGGGAGAAATTGAAATTTTTTACATTGTGGTGGTGTACAGTTATTTATATTTTTTTCGCGTAAAGACAGCTTTGGAAATAGCCATACGGATATTCAGCGAATTATATGACCTGCGCTGATTACATTTGCGCCTCATTTACCAAAGTACCATCAATTTTAGAAAAAAAGTTTAGAGAAGTTTTTTATAGAGAATTTTATAGGGAATAATTCTGTATATAGGTTTTTTTATGGAAAAATGCACCGTTCCAGAAATAATTTAGAAAACCTCAAAGTGGGGGTGGAAACCACTTCCTCTAGGGGATGAAGCACGCAATTTTTGAAACTTTATGAATTTTGTCCAATACATTACAATTTTAACTGTTATATTACTGAAGTATTACAGGACATCGTGCAAAGTTTTAATAATGAAAAAGCTAGTCATGGAGAAATTGTAGACGTAGGAAAGCGATTTGTTCTAACTTTATACAACTCTACCTCCGCAGAAAAAAAGTCTAGATGTATACAGATTCATGACTTTTAACAAACCTGTTGGTAAAGCGAACAATACTGTAATATTTTCAAAACTACCAACAACTTCTGCTGCTGCTCGGCAACACTCATATCGCGTTTTTTACCAAATTCAAACATGGAAAAACGTTGCTCTAGAAGCTACTGATTGGGGATGGAAAAAAGTTGGCGGTATATTAACCCGAACTATGACAACAAAAGAACCAGCTTCCGAATCTGTTTACACTAATTTCTTGTTCATGCAAATTAGGGTGCGCAAACAGGTGCAGTTGCAGAAGATCAGGCTTACGTTGCTCCACAATGTGTTACCATTACCACGGACAAGCATGCATGAATGTCAAATCTATGGAAGATGATGAAGATTAATTAACGTAGGAAACCTTTTGATAATTAGTGGATTCGGCCTACAGGGGACACCACACGCCAAGTACTTTACCTCTAGGGTGGCGTGGAAACAAGTACAATATACAATATTTTCGCTTCTTTAAAAATCGCGTTATTTTATAGAGGTGAGAGGGTGGAAGTGGTACATCTATTATAATTTTAGGTGGAATTTAGTAGCTACTGCTTTAGCGTTAAGCATTGAACTTTAAAGTAGATTATAGTAAAGATTACAATTTATTGTGTTGACCGGAACCAATCCTTATGTGTGCACCTTATTTCCCACGGTACTATTAATTTTAGGAAAAAAAGTGTAGAGGCGTTTTTTATCGAGAATTTTGTAAGGAATAATTGATCAAAAAGTGCACCGTTCCCTAGATAATCTAGAAAACCTCAAAATGGGGGTGGAAACGGCGTCCTAGGGGATGAAGCACACTGTTTAGGGGTGGGAACTTTTCGCTTTAGTAATTCTTATGCTATCCTTAATATTTTTACCAATTTTCAAAACTTTATGAATTTTGTCCGGTATAAATCGTTATATTACTGAACTAGAAGTCCATAGTATCATCGGTAGTTTAATTAAATTAAATATTTTTTCTTTACTAGATATTTTTAGCGCTAATCTCTGCGCTAATGTTTTTACAACACTGACGTCCTTTATATAAGAATTGGTATGTAATTCTTCAAACGTTCCATTTCAATATTTTTACGCTCTAATTCCCTCCTATTACCTTTTATTTCCTCTTAATTCCCTTCTAATACCTCGTAATAATATTTATTTCCTCCAAATTCCCCTGCAATTCCCTTAATACCTAATAATTCCTTCCGCAATACCTTCAATTCCTTTCTAATTCCTTCCTAATTCCTCCGATTTGTACACTATTTCCCCTCAGCGGTTGCCCCCTCGGTTAATTTCGTTGCAATAAATTAAGACAATTAAGATTTGTCATTATTAAAAATATGCTTCTGGTAGAATTAAATCATCTTGGTAAAGGACCCCGCATATTTTCTTATATCACATGGCTCTCGGTGAATGTAATAGTACAATATAATTTAATATTTATACAAAAAAAGCTTAAGAAACAGTAACAAGTTCGAAAATTGAATCGTTGATTGTTTACTTTTCAGTGGCGTTAATTAACAATTCGTTTATATGACTGTTAAAGAAACTACTTTTATCATGGGATTCTCACAAAATTGATGCACTCGTCTACAACTTATGCACGAAAAAAGTACTGCTTTACACACTTGTTGCATAAATAAGTAGGTATTTTAAAATTATTTAAAACAATTTTTTGGCAATTATTTAACAAATCTATTTTTTTCACGCTTCACGGCTTCCAATTGGCGTAGAAAACCCCGTGTTTTAAAATTGTTTCTTTCTTTGTGATCTTTTGAAGCATTCTAATAATTTTTAATTGTTTAATTCTGAGAAAAAAAATTCTTTATAAAAAATTTAAAACGATTTTAAATAGTTTAAAAAAATTGTGTTAACACCACTGAAGAGTAGGAGGAAAATCTACATTCTAAAACGAATTGTTCTATGACTTGATGCACTTAAACGGTCAACGGTTCAATTTTCGACTTTGTTATTATTTTTTTGGGATTGTTATAAACATTTCCACGTGAAATTTGGTGTGATGATTTAGTGGGCTTATTTAGCATATTTTTTTATTACATTTTGCAAAAAGATCTCATAATTTTAGAGCGAAATTCAAAAAACCAGGATATTCTAAGATCTCTAGAGGCTTTAAAATTAATCCAGAATATAGACGCTGCGTGAAGTCATTCACTCCTAGTTGCATTTTCATTCCCTTTTTTTCGGCAGTTATATGCTGCATATTCTTATGTTGAAATACTCCAATAGTCCCCAAATCACCATCTCTGGCAGATTAGACAAATTTGATTTTAAATAGCTGGGTTTTAACAGTGTAAACTCAACTTTGAGGCAGACTTTCGGATTGAATGAGAGCACTTTGAGCACATCGGTTCATGTTTAAACCAGTATACTTCTGAAACTTATCGGATCGACCTCAAATTTTCCATTCCATTGGAAGCGTGTTTTCGTAATGTTTTGTTAAAATATATACATTATTATTTAAGCTATCGTAAATTGTTTAATAACTTAACAAATTGATCAAAATAGTTTGCATCTAGTTTTCAACACAATTTAGTAAAGGGATACAAGCTATATAACCAGATTTACTACACTATACAGGGTGCGCCACTTAAAACTCCCCAGACTTGTAACTTTTTTATTTTCGAAGCGATGACCATGTTGGGCACATCAACTTGTAGACATTTTTAAAGCCTTTAAATATCTATATAGTGATTAATTTTTTTTTGAATGGTTAAGAAAGGAAACTTAATTTCTTTGATTATTTTTTTACCTCACCCTGTACATGGACTGTGTTATTGTTTTCTTATAAAGGTTTTAATTAGCTTCAATTTATGTTATTAAAATAAAAAAACTTAAAAAATAAAAAATTTACAATTTCCTACTTAGTACATTTTAATATAAGTTACTTAGTTTTTAAAAATATTTTTTTTATTTTTTGTTACTGTTTTATTACGCTGAATATTGTTTGTGATATATCTTTACAGATAAAGCATAAAATTATTATTTACATTCCTTTCAAAGTAATTAAAAAAAAAAAAATCAGTTTGGAGTGTTTTTAATTCCTTTCTCTAAAACCAAAAAGAATTTCGAATATGACGTAATAATATAAATTGAAGCTAATTAAACCCTTTATAAGAAAACATTAACGCAGTTCATGTACAGGGTGACGTAAAAAATATTCAAGGAAATTAAGATTTCTTTCTTAACAATTTTTTCAAATTTTTTTTTTCCAATTGTGTTTTATCAATATTTAAAAAGTGCTGGGATATGCTATTTTGAACATACGGTAGGTAGATAAAATATATACATGCTACATTATAAAGAGATAAAAAGTATATAAGTTACGTAGCGTAAGGTCACTATCAAGTGGTTGAATATACATATATGCTACGTCATAAAGAGATAAAATTAGTTACGTATGCTTTACATAGCAAGTGGTTGAATACACGTATACGCTACGTCATTTGTTCCATACCGTGAGGTCACAGTGTTACCTCTTCACTATGTAAAAATCATATGCACATGTTGCTGACATTTCGCAGAGTATGCACATATGATTATACGTCACATTTTACATAGCACGTTACTTCTACACGGGGTAGTACAATTGGCCAATCCAAGAGGCTTGAGTGCATGTGCGTGGAAGCTCTCCTTTCTCCAAACAATCCAGAATCCAATTCAGAACCACTCTATTTCACATCTATGAGACTGTATGCTTTGTACAGGGTGAACCAAATTAGATGAGATCTTGAGGTTTCTCTAAAACTATGGTCCGATAGACAAAAACAGGTGTCCTGAGATAGATTTTCGAGAACCAAACAATGGCGCAAACCGCGATCGTTTATCTTTTTCGACTACCGAGCTACAGAGCGTTTTTGGAAAATTGGCATTTTTGGATGACCACTATATCCACGTCCATTATTACAAATCAGTATGTCCCTGGGACGTCTTATTTTGGTCCGTTCTAGACCCAACACCTTCATATATATTATAAGCAATTAACCATTATAAAAAAGCAACTAAAACTTTTTCGCAATTATTTTAATGAAAAAAAAAGCCGGAGTGAGTGGGGATCGAACCTTTTGATTTGTTAAGTCACTCGGCCACTGAACGGCTTTGTTATTATGTTCTTAAAGACTATAATTGGAAGTAGCAAGTCAGCAACCCGGCTGTAATTTATTATGTTATCTTCTAATTTTATTAAAGGACCTCGATACCTGCAGAAATAAGCTGCCGGATCTTAGACTAATATTTAATTAAGGTTTCATATTTAAAACTGAACTCAATCATTTTTATTATTGGAAATTCTTATTTCACGCAAAAAATAATCCATTTAGATATAAAATGTATTATTTCCCAAATCCAGAGAATATGAAAATGACAGGGGGCCTAATATGGACGTCCTAAAGATGTATATTCTTTGACTTCCCAAAGACGTACCGCTTTGGACGCCTTAAGGACGTCCATATTAGGTCTAAGAAGTTCAGACCATATGAGGATCAAAACTGGACGTCGTGTGCTATGTGGGATGTAAGTATTTTAAGGCACTGCCTGTTGATGTGACCAATCTAAATAAATTTAAAGGTAGAAATTAAATAATTACTGATACCTACAGGGCATATCACAGAACCAATGAATTTCTGAAGGATATGTAATGTATTATGACATTATGATCTATACATGTTTTGTATATCTATATCATTGATCTACATTCACTTTTTACATCTGGTGTTCTTATATTTGTTTTTAGTTTTGACGATTATATATTTTTATAATTGTATCTTTGTGCTTTTTGGAAATGAAGTTTTATTATTATATTTAAATAATGTTTATTGTAACTATTGTCATATAAGACATCAATTAAAGTAATTTTTTTTCAGGAAAGTTTCGCAAGGAATTTCGTTCATCAATTTCACAGTGCAATCAAAACTACAGAGAATTTAACAGAACAAGAACACTTAGCACCTACATATACCGTTATACCACCAACTCCAACCGACAAAGCACTCGATCAAGAACAGAGATTATTCAGCTGCCTAATATTAAATGAATAATTTTTATAAAACATAAATACTTATTTAATAAATAATTCCAAAGTTTGTAATGGTTCTTAAAACTTATTTCAATGCAAAAATTTTTAAATTTTGTTAGAATTACGATGAGTCAGGAAAGGCTCACTATAGTAACATCCATCATTTTATCTATAGTGTTCGATGGTTTCAATGAGATTATTTGTTGATCAAATACTGTTGATTAAGATAAATTGTATATAATTTCAGAGGTTGGTTCTCGTTGAGACATACTTACATAATTAAGAAAGAAAAACATTTGAATTTGTAGTTTCATAGGATTATGTGAAATGATGAAGTACTTATATATCTTTCCTCAGAACCGAAAACGAGTTTCGCCCAGTTTATTCATTCATTCTTCTTCTTTACAACGTCTTGACTGAGGTTTGGTGATCATTGCATTATTGTAGTTGGCCGCCCTTTGCTGTACAGTACGTCTGATAGCATAATGCCATCTGTAACACTGTAACTGTTGTCTGTTTTAGACATGAGGGCCCAGGCCCAGACGGGACAGGCGGGCAACCAGACAAATTCCCGGTGGCTTACGGGGCCACCGAGGATCCGCAAAGAAAATTAAAGATCTTTTTAAGCAATTAATATAAAACGAAAATATTTTGATTGTGCTGTTATAAAAAATGGGCTGGGGCTGGACCCAATTAAAGAAGTTGCCCAATAGCAGAATGACTTTCACCCAAACAGCACTCGATAGCCTTAGGACAACCACTGGCCATACTTGGAGGATAAGCGGGACGTCCTGGGGAGGTTCTAAACTGGGTTAATCCCGATTTCGGACCTCCTGTGGATATCCTTTTGGTGCAAATCGGGTTTGCCCATGGATGTCTTCAATGGGATAGCCCATGGTTGTCCATAGGAAGAAAAAGGGACCAATTTGGGTTAAAATCGGGATAACCTACAGACGACCACAATAGGATAGCCCGTGGTTGTCCATAGGATGAAAAAGGGACCAATTTAGGTTAAAATCTGGACAACCAGAGACATCCACACATAGTTGCATCTTGTTACTCTTAGTATCTACACAGGATCAAAATTGATCTTGTATAAAATCGTGATTACTGTAGACAATTTAAAATTGCGTAATAAATAAATCTCATCTTGCAAAATAATTAACTCTCGTAAAAGAGGCATTTGCAAGATATGTGCATTTCCTGCGTAGTGGATAGATTACATAACCTGGGGTTTCAGGCTTACTAGATGAGTATTGCAACAGAAGTAATTTGCACCTTGCAAGGAGAGCCATATCTAACATGAATTCTTGAAACTAGCGCTAAGAACGAGCTAGACAATATCCCCATTTTGGCTGTTATTAGGACCATATTTTATAAGCAATGCCTTCCGTTAATAAAATGCATTCGTCACAATGAAAATATAATTCTCATTTGTACCTTAGGCGAATTTATCAATTATCATGAATTTGGGACCTACATTAGCCCAACAAGTTGACCTATGGATGGCCCTAGGGATAGCCTTTGGTTATCCCTATATAGGTTCTAAATAGGACATCAATAACCCCAAAGGCTATCCTATAGATAGTCATGTAGGTTATCCAATGGATATCCCAATTTTGGCTGTTATTAGGACCAAAGGATAACCACTGGACTTCCTATTGACATCCCAAATGAACAATCCATTTATCGGATATACGGGATCATTTTAGGATATCTCGTGGCCATCCTGTGCTGTGTGGGCAGTCGGGGCCTGACGCGGCCTCGCTAAAGCTCTTTTCCATCAGCTCCTTAGTGATATCAGTTCAATATGTTCAAGGGCGCTCCGTTTGCCTCTTGCAAGTTTTATTCATTAGTTTTAGACAATTTTAAACCTAATATAAAAAATATGTATCCCATATAAAAGTTGTAGAAAAATCCATGTAATCATTTTGAATCTAAAGTGTGACCCATCTCAAGTGGACACACTCCGTAGCTCAGTTATTGGCCATCCAATTTCATCCAAAGGATCGGTATCAAAGACCTTTACTATATCTTTTTTGAGTAAAACAAAACTGATTTCAGCCATTGGCGTGCATTTTTATTAAGAAAAAAAGGCCGATTTTTCGAGAAGACATGTATTAGGCATTATATCCTTTTGATTTATGGTTTTCGAATTACAGCCCCCTAAAATTGCATTTTTCAAATATTAAATAATTAATAATTTTCATTTCAAATATTAAATAATTTTCATTGAAAATTACCAAAAATTTTGAACCAACCAGCCCTGTGAATTATTCGTGCATTAAAATTTGTCGAATATGAAAGTATCGATGACAGTGGGTGGTAGTAAAAGTGATTTTAAATTGAAAATGAGGAATTACTTTTTTTTCTTAAAACAAAATTCGTTTCAAAGTTATTCATTGTATTTAATATTTAATATTTTTGGTAATTTTCCAATGAAACTTCTTGGCTTACGAAATTTGAAAGTATCGATTACACTGGGTGGTAGAAAAAGTGAATTTAAATAGAGAATGAACAATGACTTTTTTGGTAGAATATAAGACTACAGATCATAGTATACTTCTGGCCATAGCTCGGGCACAGAAGAAGAAACAATCAGAATGTAAAGTCGGCAAAAATTCTTTGATCTCTTATTGTAAATTTCCGCCATACTATTGTTGGGCGAGTTCAGGTCAGTACTTGAAATTTTTTACCCTTTTTAGAAGGTCTATTCTTCACAACGACTTGTCAGACGTTTTCTTATTTTCTGATTTATAATTATTCTCCGTTTACCGTCTAGCTCGTTAGGCGGCATCATGATATAAATTGTATCATGAGGCGCCATCTGCGCAGATGATCCGGTTACAGAAGAAATCTGTGATCCGGGCCTGGCACAATTCCGTCCGAGATTGATAGTGCGCGATGTAGATGCGCGAACTTTTCCCGCCAATGAGAGGTTGCATTCTGATTGTTTCTTCTTCTGTGGCTCGGGCCAGTACGGACCATCCTTCTAGAGATAACTGTAACTGCGCGTCCGAAGAACAAGGATAGTCTGACTTTTCATCACCGCACTCGCGTCTCGCCTAAATGCTGAATATGAGAGAACCTTATACTTTACATATCTTGTCATAATATAGATGATTTAAATGCGTATATGCAACTCAAAATACAAAGCATCGTTTGGCTAGTTATATATCATCAGATATCATAAACTTTCAAATTCAAAATGAATTGAAAATTTTAGATGTTTATGAACACGTATTTATAAAATCCGAAAATAATGCATATTTTTAGATTGCAGTGAATTTTTTGTTTTGTTAAAAATTCAAATTCAAAACTACTCATTTAATGAAATAATGAATCACATATCCCCACTGTCAATTAATAACATTAAAAAATGTTGAAAAGTCCACCAGAAACTTGATGTAATCATTACCCATAGCATACTTTTCATGGGTGAAGTTTTCAGTATATTCTATATCTTTGTAGTTTTTTGAGAACTTTACTTTGCAGGAATAATTGCAATATTTTTAATGTCAATCATCTCCTGGTGAGCCTGGCTTAAAGTTACTTATGGATTAAAGTTTTAAATTTAGAGCTGGTTTTGTAATAGTTAGGTACTCATTATTCTGATATATACTCTATTTTGTTGTGTGCAAGCGAAAACTTCAGAAAAGGTTTTGTCGAGAAGCACACATTTATTATATATGTAATGACAGCCACGCAGTCTTGAGGACTCTTCCATGAATCAAGGTGACCTCTAAGCTGGTTCTGATCTTTCAGAACATTCTGACTGAGCTCTGCGAACTCAACTCTCAGTGGCGGCTGGTGAAATTTCAATATTTTTTTTCTCGTCTATGGCGCATGGGACCCATACGAAATTTGGGAAATAACATCTAGAGAAGCACTTCTCTAATGACCCCTGAAAAATTTTGAAAAAGCAGTTTGCGAAAAAATTTTTGAAAATTCGTTAGCCTCCCCTGGGTCTAGGAGCTCCTGTTTATTTTTATTTTTTTTGTCATATGCATTTGACTTTTCATAAAAATACAACAACAGATTTTGGAGTTTATGAAAATATTTTCATTACTAACTGAAATACAATGAACTGAAATTTTGTAATTTACAATTTAACAAATTACAATATTTCAATTCGTTGTATCCCAGTTAGTAATGAAAATATTTTCATAAACTCCAAAATCTGTTGTTGTATTTTTACGAAAAGTCAAATGCATATGACAAAAAAAAATAAAAATAAACAGGAGCTCCTAGACCCAGGGGAGGCTAACGAATTTTCAAAAATTTTTTCGCAAACTGCTTTTTCAAAATTTCTTAGGGGTCATTAGAGAAGTGCTGCTCTAGACGAGAAAAAAAATATTGAAATTTCACCAGCCGCCGCTGCAAGCTGATATAGGTCCCCGGACACAGTGGCATGGAGGGCAACGAGAAGCAGACCTTTGGAGGGAGAAGTAGCAAAAAGTCCTTTCCCTGGTCCAGAGCCAGCTTTCGGTCTGCCAAAAAGCCTGATTCATACAGGGCCTTCGACAGACTCTAAAAGTGGCTGCTTGGACTCGATAAAGAACGAGTCAGACATATGGTGGGTCCAATAACAGGGCACTCTCCTTTGAAGAAGCACCTGCATACAATGAGGTTGAAAGATGATAATACTTGTCAGGCGTGTGGAGTGGAGGGTGAAATCATCACTCAAATTCTATGCAATTGTGCACCTTTTGTGAAAGTAAGGTATGGGTATCTCGGAGGACAGCCGAAAGAACTAGTGTTGGATCTACCCTGGAAATGACTGACTGCTCTCCTTCATTGAGAGCACTAACCCTTTCTAGAGATATGCCTAAGTATTGACGATCTTCTTTTGTTGCTTTTAATAACATCAATAACACTAAATTAATGGCGACAGGTTTTCCGTGTGGTTAAGATAATCGATTTTTTGCGAATAATTGTATGATTTTTGCTATGTTTTACATTTGATAAAAATGGGCATTATTTCGTCAATATCTGTACTAATAATGCATAGATAAGTTCTTTGAACATCCAAAAACATAAATTTTTTATACCAGCCATTTATACTCAGACGGCAATGTTTAAGGGAGGTGACAATATCAACTTTCGTAATAAAATGACATTTGAACAAGTTTTCAGTTAGGAATATCACACTTAAGGACAGGATTTTGCAGAGTGAGAGGGAAATATGTGTTTATTTTCGGTTTATTATAAATATTTAAAAAATAATAAATGGTATAATCTTTAAAATAGATTCAGATATTTCCCATTGCTCTAAGGAGTAGAACCATATACAGTTTTTATCATAAATTTTGTATATTGTTAAATGCCACTCTAATAATGAAATTAGGAACTATTTTTATTGATAAACTACGATATTCAAGTACAACAGAAATTTACAATAAAAATATATATAGTTAGAACAATAGCAAATATTTAAAACAGTTTTAAAGATTATACTATGTTTGGTTTTTTAGTGATTTATAATAAACCGAAAATAAACGCATATTTCCCTCTAACTCTGCAAAATCCTATCCTTAAATATACTTGTTTGGTCGAAGTATAAAACCACAAAAAGGTTACTAGAATGAATATTTGTGGTTTTGAAATGATAACTCCCGTTTTAGGGGGCAAAACGTGTTTAGGAACTTGGCAATCAATAGAAAGACAAATGAATATACAGGAAGGAACAGAGTCGCCTGGAATTGATCCCATTTTGTTTGTATCCCGAGTTCATCTGGTACAAGTTATAGTCTAATCATTTTGTTAAGAAATCAAAATTTTAAAAGAGGTCTTGAAAAAATATGGTGCAATTATAGAAAAAATTATTATTTACAAAAAAAACCTATAACTTCAATTATTAAATCTTAGTTTGTTAATAACTCTTGCAATTATTATGTATAACCTCAAGTTTATGTTCCATTTGACATCGCTGATGTTGATATGAAAAAAAATATATGTTGTCAAGTCCTGTTTATTGTAATAGTCTATAATTATGTCATTACTATAATCATCTGGAATGTTACTATGCTTTCAAGCAGAGATGGGTAAAGGAAACTTTCCATTTGAAAGTTTCCTGAAAGAAATTTTGATAAAAATGAGTAAAATATTTGAAAATTTTCAAAATTCCGGGAAACTTTCCTTTGGGATCTTCCGGAATATTCAAATATTTTATTGAAAACTTTCATTTTTATCAAAATTTCGTTCTGGAAATTTTCATATAGAAAGTTTTATTTACCCATCTCTGCTTTTAAGTATTACCTCTGTCATCGTTTTTTCTGCTCCCTGCCAAATTACTCTGATTCCTTCATTTAGAGTTACATGGCAGAATTCAAAAATTGGTATTTGTAAATCCCTTTACCAGTTATAAATGGAGGCAATATTGGTAATACCACTTTCAAGAAATAAATTTGGGATTTTTTCTCGAATGATCAGGTCCCCACTATCAGGGACCACATGAGCTAGTTTGCCGCTCTGGGCAAAATGGTAATTTGTTGCCCCTACTGCTGTATAATGGAATTAGAAATATTCTCTTTTTTTTGTAAGAAGGTATAATGTTAATCGAACTAATTGTAAAACGAGAAATAATTACTAACAGAAGATTAATGAGGTTTAAAAATTATAACAAGTAATAAATGTCAAAAACATAGCAGATTCACAAACAAATTAATTATTGACCAATACAAAACAATGTTTACAATTTTTTTATTATTCGACGTAGCTACCACCCACATCCACACACATATCGATCCTTGGCCTGAAGTCCTTAAAACTGTTTTGAATATGATCTAACGGTATGGAGTATACGGCATTTGTAATTCTCTGCTTCAATACTGCTACATCGTTAGGGAGTGGTTCAGCGTAAACCAACTGCTTGAGGCGACCCCATAAAAAGAAATCTAATATTGATAGGTCTGGGGATCTCGCCGGCCACTTGATCGATCCATTCCTGGCAATACAATTTTCTCCAAAATTTAAGTTCAACCACCGATTAACCATTTCTGTGGAGTGGCCAGGGCAACCATCATGTTGAAAATGAACTAAAGCATATCTCTTAACCCTTTCAGACCTATAGCACACTATAGTGTACATAATTTTCATTACGTTGCAGTTGTAAAAAATTCTCACATATTCTATGTTTTGAAACCGTGTGGTACTTCCCATGTATATGTGTTTTGAACAATTGAAACCTATAGCTACCCCTAGTGGGCATGCATTGAACTAAACTGTCACTTGTTTATCATGGCTGCCGATTAAGTATACGAGTTTGCCTGGTAAATACATGTTACGTTTTTCTCTGAAATGTATAATTTGAACAAACTTTTTATATAAAAAAGATAATATATTACATATATATACGGTTGCCTCGAATTATAAGTCATAAAATACTGTATTTGATATTGAAAAAGGCCTATCAACTTCATGTACACTATAATGTACATTTGATCCTAATACTAATTTGTTTATTTCTTGAAATGTACATTGTAAAGTACAATAGGTCTCAAGAAACTATCAGAAGAGGTGAGAAAATGCCCATTGCTGATGTTCAATTTGATACTATCGATCACATGCTTCAATATGATAAAAACAAGGAGCCTACAGGATGTAAATTTCCAGGTTAAAAACCGCAATTGTTTTCTAAATTTTCACAGAAAATAAAGTTACAAAAGCAGGTGTTTGTTTTCAGACCTTTTGTACATTGCTGTGTACATCTAAAAAGACTCAGTGGAAAGTGTTGAGTCCAAGTGGACTGCATAATGTACATGCCATATTTTTTTTGCTAATTATAAAAAATAAAAAATATTACCTCAATATGTTTATTAACTTAGCTGAAAATCACTAAGTAACAAAAAATATTTTTTTATGCAGAAGAATAAAAGTCAGGTCTGAAAGGGTTAAAATATTTAAATGTTCTTCAGAAAATCTTTCAAGAAGCTGTAAATAAGTGTGCTAGTTTAACCTTCCCTCAATGAAATAAGGTCCAACAACTCCAACGTGATAAGAAACGGCACACCACACATTCACTTTTTTTATAATATTGTCTTCTACAATGAATTCTAAAATTTGGATTTTCAGAAGCCCAAAACCGACAATTCTGAGATGAAACAACACCATTGGTTGTGAATGTGGATTCATCTGAGAAAATTATAAAATGATGAAAAAATCTCTCTTCCATGATTTTTTCTCCAATGGTCAAACAAAAATCCAACCTACGGCCGTCATCTCCCTCTTCAAGCGTATGTTTATAATTTGCTTTATATGCCCTAATTTTCTTTGCCTTGTAAATTCTTTGGAGTTCAGACTTGCTAATATTAATAAGAGCTGATCTCATTCTTAACTCAATTTTCTATAACAGAGGCATGAGCTATAATAGCCCCAACATTGTCTTCATCATATGCTTTTATTTTTCTTTTCATGTTAAGAACACTACCAGTAGCCAGAAACTTTTTAATTATTCTCATAGCCTGAGTACGTGACAAAGCAGTGTTTGGAAATTTCAAATTAAATTGGCTTACCACTTCTCTTAGCGAGTTTTCACCGCCAATTCCATAGCATTGCACAATATAAATTTTTTCACGCACTGTGAGTACCATTTTCACTTAATTTTTATGCTTGGTTTGTTAATTTGAAACAGAAATTAAGGATAATATTGACTACGTTTGACAGATATGTCAATAATAAATGATAAATGTGTATCCACTGCTTTTCTCATAGCCTATTTTTAGCTTCTACATGACTTTAAATATTAATTCACAAAAAATAATTTCTATGCAGTTTTAATTGAATTGTTCAAAATAAAATACTAATTTATTGAAAAAATGGGAAGTTTCAAAAAAATTATTTTATATTCCTGAAATTTGGTATAGAGGTATAAAATTGCATTCTAAATAACTTTTCTTAGTGGAATTTTTTCATATTTTGAAAAAGAAAGGTACTTTATTAGTGGTGATTTTTACAACTTTGCTTATAAAACACCCTGTAGAACACCAAATCAAGTCATTTTTGTTATACTTTAGTTTTACAACAAGCAGGACCCAATCCCCAAATCCCGAAATTTTTGGCCCATTACACCTCTTGTTACATCTATCCTGGGACACACTATGTATATTGTATGTATATTAACAATCTGTGAAAATCGGGAAAAATTACTCACTGCAACTGGAGTGAAAGGTAATAGTTATTTTCGTCGATAATTTTTTCCAGTCTCTGAGAAGTTAGAATTGTAGAATTGTAGATATAAGGTTAAGTGTAAGAGTAGCCGATGGCTAAACTTCGCCTTAATAAAGACGTTTTATTATTATTATTATTATTATTATTATTATTATTATTATTATTAAGTTATTCGATAGTTTCAACCAATAGTAAAAACTGTAGAATTATTCATAGGTATCATTCGATAGTGCCCATTACGAGGCCCATTATTAGGTTTGAGAGGTGATTCCAATTTAACGTGCTCATAAAATGAAACTACACCTATGTTTTGAACTAAATATATTTTTGCTAATAACTTTTCGAATTCTTTAATAAATATATAACTCACATGTAAATATCATTTCATAAGGAAAACAAGCATACCTTTATTTTCAAGTATCACATAAAGCACAAACTGAGGTATATGATGAAATAATTATTTATACTCTTGAGAGTGTACAGAACAAAAGAATAAGAATAAAAATAAAACTCTAATAACAGTCGAAAAATATAAACACTCATTTGTACATTTTTTATAAAATTGAATTGCCTGTAAGTACAAGAGAATAATGTTACATATTTTACAAATAATACTTAACAGAAACCACAGCTTAATAAATAAATTAAACTAAATTATAAATACGTAAAATACTTTTTATATACCTATACTTAATCTATAATATCTACTAGTATTGCTGCCAAAATATCTTTTAGAAGAATTATATAACGAAATTATTTGGTAGGTACGTATTAATAACATATATACTGGCAGTTACATTTGATGAGGATTTTATAGGTATTCTTAAATTTAGTCTAGTCTGGTCAATGTTTGTTAAGTAGGTATAATTAATATTGGAAATAGATAGTTATTAAAACACTAATAACACATATTTCAGGTAGGTAAGTCATTTTTGCCTATATTACCAATAACAGTACATCTAATTTTATCACGCTTTTAAAGCTATAAAACAATCAAAGTATAGCCAGTAGAGTTAAGAAAGGTACATCATTTTTATGGGGTTTATATACCACATAGATAGCAAATTGTTTTTCGTTCAATAAAAATCTTTTAAATTCACAGACGTTTAAAAAGCTGCTTCAGTCTGATTATACTAAACAATTAAATATTGTGCCCCCCATTTCCATTCAAGTTTCGTAGTTCGCCTTGTTCCATTTTTAAAAGTTCAAGTCTTTGTGCTCGAGAAGTGAAGAGAGTTGAGAAAAATCTTGACTGAAAAAAGAAATCATGCAATTAATAACATGGCAGTTCTCAAATGGATTATTATACTTCGTTATAACTATAAGTGCAATAAATATACCATAAATGTAAATACGATATAATAATTTAAGTTATATACAGGAAGATGCACCCAGAATAGTATTTTAAGAATATCATCTAAATGTTTTAATTCTGGCATTCTCTTAAATTTTTGTTTTTCTTTCTAGGACTCTCTGCCACATGTATTTTTTTCTTCTAAAAATATTGTCCGTTAAATCTACAAAATAATACAATTATCCAGTACTTTAATGGAAAATAACCTCTATACTAGGCCCGTGACTTTTATGCCAAAGGAGCAGTTAGAGTGTTTTTTGAAAAATGATTCGAATATGAATAAAAATATAAAAACATTTTTCTGACGTTTCGGAAACCGAATTTGTTTCCTATCTCACAGCTTTTTTACATAATTACAAAATTTTATATGATGTGTATATTAAATACACGCGCTTTAAATTTTATTTCACAAATATTGAAAATAACAATCAGATACGACAAAAAACCTTAACAACGTCACACAACCTTAATTCCTTATGTACAAGGATCTGAAAAGCTACGCCATATGTAGGTATAGATTTGGTACTAGGACGGTATTTCAAAGGAGCAACACTTTGAGATCTATTTTGACAAAAACAAAACTGTTAAACCATAAGCGAAATTAAAAAAACTGCATTTACAGTATTCTTTGCGAGTATAAACAACATTATGTAGGTGAGAACTGGTATGGCTGTAGCGTCAAAATTTATTTCATTATTGACTTAGTCATTTCATCAATATAATTATATTTATTATGTTCCGTTATGTATTTACTACAAGTTTGACTTTTAACAAAGCCGATATTACTTCCACATCCACGGAGTGGATATGCTGAATAATATATGTTACTTTAATTAGCTCTTTGGTCTATTATGTCTGGGTACGATCACCAGCTCCAACACTAGTAATGACGGTGGGTAATAGACGTTGTCTGCGTTTTTTCAAATCAGAAAAGCTTTTGCTTTGACGATTGTAACCGATTGGACCGTAACCGAACCCAAATCATAATCGAAATTAAAATTCTCAGTAAACCGAAATAAAATCGTATTATAAAAATAACGACAGTGTAGTTGCTGTGCAGCGGCAATTTCGACTACCCTTTGCGATTCCTCGTTACGGGAGAATTCCTTCCGCTCATGCCACAAAATCGTGGATTTGCAAATTTTAAGAAACAGGTACAGCCAATAAATCCAAACTTAAAGGATCCAATAGAAGTGTTGTGAACTGAAAACATTGAACGAGTATCTGTTGAACACAGTCCAAAACGTTCAGTTAGAGAACGAGCATGCGATTACTTCTTGTGGGGCTAGTTGAAGCATAGGGTTTTTGTTGACAAACCAAGAAATATTCAGCAGTTGAAAATAAAAATCCGTGAAGAAATTGCCAATATTCCGTTAGACACGTTGCATCGTGTAATAGAAAATTTCACCAATCACATTCAAGAGTGCGTTGAGGTAAGGGGAAGACATTTACCGGGAATTATTTTTAAGAAATAAAAAATGCATATAATTACCTAGCCATTGTTATATCTTATTTTAAATAAGTAGAGTTACTTTCAAAATTATGATGTTTTCAAAACTTCCCCTTCCCGGGGACCACCCATTACTTTAACGGAGTACTGCTAAAATTTCGCGAATATTGTAAATAACTTTAAAAAATAAACGAAATACATTGAACTCGAAAACTCCAATAGTAAAACCAGAAAATACACAAAATTTTGAAATCTTAGCCTAAATAATATAGTATTTGCTTAAATCCATAACTAAAAATAAATAAAATTTAAAACATTAAAAAAAAATTTTTTTTCGCTTTTTTAAAACTTTTTGCCAGTCGTAATAGTTATTTTTATACCAAGGCCGCGAAATTCCTTTTGACGTACCGAGAGAAAAATTATCGCCGAGGCCGCTTGCGGCCGAGGCCAGATAATCTCGAGGGCGCTAAAAAATTTCGCGGCCATGGTATAAATACTATTTTTTGTGCAACCGTAAATTATAGTTAGTATAGATGGTGAAAATGACACCACCGTTTATGCTATATTTTGCTAAATAAACGGGGTGGCCTTAACGTCAGAGCGTTTCTATGGAAACGGTATATTTTGAATGTAAACTTGACAGTTCTCGAACAATCGTAAAAATGTTTGAGAGCAATCATTTGTCATATTTTAGAAATGTCAATTTTGAAGTGACTTAAACGTCAATTATTATGAAAGTGACTTTTAGTTTTTCGGTCGTTACTAAGGGTAACGGCCGTGAAATTGAATTTCTCGGACTGTTTTGGGAACGCGAAATACTCATTTCACATACGGCTGCACAAAAAAAACATTTTTTTTTTTAACTTTTTTAAGCTACTTTTGGTTGGAATTAACGAAATATTTTTTGTTATTTATTTAACCATTTATTTTACATTTAATTTTTTTTGTTTTTTTATTTGTTGCGATTTTTAACAAAGCCAAAATATTTAACATGACTAAGAAATACATATAAAGAAACAACTCAAAAAAATAAATGTCCTCTTATGTTAATTGGAAGCAGATATTGCACTTTTTGCGTTTGAAGAAATATTAAATGCAAAAAACCGATTAAAATAAACAAAAAATACATATATTTCATTAAAACCGATCAAAAGTACTTTTAAAAACTGAGTGTTTAAAAAAACGTTTCTTTACGACTTGATGGCATGATTTTATGAGGCAGCAGGCAGCAATGTTTTGAAATACTTAGGGCCTTTTGGCCGCTGAAACAAATATTTTGACTCTGTGGTTGTTAACATCCGCATAGAGTATATTTTTCCAAAATTTTATCTAAATCGATTTTATTATTCTTGAAGCTATATTAAAAATTGTTTAAAAAAAACTATATAATGGTTTTTAATTTTCTTTTTCTTCCACATCCAGTGGAAGTATAGTAAAGACAAAAAAATTTTTAGATTTAGATTTAGAATGTCATGAAACGTCGAGATTTTAAATTTGAGCGAAAAAAAATTTCTGTCTGTCTGTCGGTCTGTAACTTTTTTTGTGCGCAGGTTTACTCTGGAACCGTTTAAGATATTGACTTGAAATTTGGTACACGTATGTACTTTAACGGGATCTAGAACTAGATTATATTTCCATCTGATTCCGTCGAAGGGTTGGAGGGTAACAATGGGGTAAATGGGGGGGTAAATAGGTATACAAGAGAAGCTAAGGTCTCAAAAAAAATTTTGGCATTAGGCACCCCCATTACCACCTCTCCCCATTATTAAAGGGGATGAAAAAAAATTGTGATTTAGTGTGTTATTTTTCAAATGTGCCAATTTCATAAACTTAAGAAGACAATTCTGTAAATAAAAAATAATTCCTTCAAAAAATAAATGAGTGGGGGGGAGAAAATACAAAAAAAATGTTTCCCACCGAAATAAAAATTGCCTTATATCTCAAATTTCTAACTTTTGCCAAGCCTGACAACGTACCCCCTATGGGGGGTATAGGGCTTCATTACGCTCCTGAAACCACTTGCATAATAGAAAATAATCACTGGAAGGTAGGTAGGTATGCCAAGGGCCTAGGAGTCTGGCTATGCGAGGGCCCGAGTGGCGATCGGCAGCTCACCACTGATTACAATCAGGGGCGTAGCGAGTCAACTTTTTTGGGGGGTTATTTTTCAAATTTGCCAACTTCATAAAACTTAAAAACCCAACTCTGTAAATAATTAAATAATAATTCCTTCAAAAAAAAAAAATTGATGAGCGGGGAGGACAAATTCTAAAAAAAAAAAATTCCAATAAAACTTGGCAACTTACATCTCGAATTTCCAACTTTTACCCAACTTTTGCCAAGTTCCGCCGAAATAAAAATTGATGAGCGGAGGGAGAAATTCTAAAAAAAAAAATTTTCAATAAAAATTGGTAACTTACATCTCGAATTTCCAACTTTTACCAAACTTTTGCCAAGTTCCACTGAAATAAAAGTTGATGACCAGGGGGGAGAAAATCTTTAAAACAAAATTTGAAGAAAACCGTCTCAAATTTCCAACTTTTGTCTAACTAATGCCAAGTCTGACAAAGTTGGGAGAGGTACGTTACCCCCTCCATACCCCCTTCGCTACGCCCCTGATTACAATATCCTTAATTTTTTTTTAAGGAATTGGTCTTAATTAAATATTTCAATTGATACTGTTACATCTATACATCACAAAGTAATGTAAGGCATTGAGTTCAATGTTTAGAAGCAGAGTAAAACAGTAAATAAAAAACATACGACTATTTCACTTGATTGTCGATTCCCGTGATCAAAGTCATTTAGTTCACATGTACTACAATGTATACAATGCGAATGACAATGCGTGTTGAGGGCGTTATCGTCCTTTATGTACACATACATGTAGTATAATACTTATAAGTTATTACAGCAAGTTACCTAATAAATTCGCGTTAGAACTGTTATTCCAGTCAAATAGGGAAAATTATAGGAAAAAACTGATAAAGTTTTCAAACTTGGCAGAGATGTTCATTAAGGTTTACTATTAAATATACGAAAAGTCACCAGCTCAAACTGTTGCGCTTGAGCCGCCATCTTGGAAAGATGGCGCTCCGATTAAATTTTTTGTTTATATATCTCTAACCATTAGAGCTATTGAAATTATGTTTTTCTACTCCCATATTTTAATTCATTTATTAGACATTCCCTACCTGTACTTTAATGAGATTCATTAAGATACACATTTTCCATTAAGATACAAGTTTGTAACCAATATAAACGCGACACACACCAATATTCTGTCATTATCAACTATTGCCTTGAAGTTTCAAAACTTCATCAGTTTTTTTTTCGTCAAACGTCGAAATTTGTTCTAATTTGCATGGTATGTATGAAGAAAAATACATAAATAATAAAAATTGAATAAGTCACTAAAACTCATAATAAAGAAAATTAATTCATTTTAATTGTCTGTTATGTTTGAATTACATTAGAATTATAAAAACATTACACAATAAATTACAAAAAGCGACTGATATGGCCGAATGAGATTACTGTTAGTAAACATGTCACATATAGATAAAAAATAGTGTATAAATAACTATGATATTGTTTTGTTGAAGAATATGTTAATCAATTAAATACCACTAACAGCTGGCTTTTAGCCAGAAGGTTAAAAAAAATCATAACTCGTTACAGTTGTGATTTAGTAGTTTCCTCCCACAAAGACTTGTTCGGTGGTTACTCAGTATTATTGTCCATAAATTGATCTCGAACTATTGTCTGTTCACCAAGCTCTGAGACCGTGTAGTGCCTTGTGTGAGTCGGACGAGAACCCGACTATTGTCTAATTTAATGAGATTAGTTCTCCCCCCATTTTCGAGGATGCTGAACACCGTGGTGGTGGTAGATTTTCTCGTTGGGGCAAACGGCCCAATACCACTCCCAAACGGAGTCAAACGCGTATTGATCATGTTTCACGGAATCTAACTTTTTGATCCCCCATTTTCGAGCATGCCAATTATGGGGAGGACCCTCGGACGCGTGCCTGACACCCGCACATCCCATCAACGGCCAATAACAACCCCCCAAAGGGGCGAGAGAGCGCTCTCACCATACCACTGGACAAAAAGATTTCCCTCCGGTTTTCGATTATGCCGAACACGGAGTGCTTGACACCCGCAATGGCAAAAAATACTCCTTCGCATTTTTAATGAGTGTAATTGCACGGGTTCAAAGAACGTAAAAAATAAATTTAAAATAAAAAATAAATAAATAAATTTTTTTTTTTTTACTACAGTCATAGCATTTTATAACGTAAGAAAAGCCAGCCAATATATGCAGCAATTGTTTGCGTCAATAAAAATATTTTATTTAATATATTATGATTAAATAAATCAGATGTTTCAATTATTATATAAATCTATTTTTTCCAAAAAATATGTACAAAAAATATACATTCATCTTTTTTCAGCTCCACAGTAAATGAAGATAACTGCTTTGTTGACGAGATCGAGGTGACATCTTAATGTTTTTTTCCTGTGTAGCATCCTCAAAAATGAGGGAGCTGAGAACGCACTTTCACCCTTTTGGAGGGTTGTTATTTGCCATTTACGGGGGTGGGTTACCTCGGGGAGGAATTCCACTATCACCACGGTGTTCAGCATCCTCGAAAACGGAGAATCACCAACTAAGAGTCCTTCAAACAATTATAATACGTGTTAACCCCCGTCGGGGATGGTTTTTGGCCGTTTTGGCCGTTTCCGGGTTACCCCAACGAGAAATTCTGCCACCATCACGGTGTTCAGTGTCCTCGAAAACGGGGATCACCAAGTAGGAGTCCCTTAAACCATTGTAATACGGATTGACCATTTGGTAGTGGTTTTTGGGCGTTTGCGGGGGTGGGTCACCCCAACGAGAAATTCTGCCACCACCACGGTGTTCAGCATCCTCGAAAACGGGGGGGAGGAGAACTAATCTCATTAAATCAGACAATAGTCGGGTTTTTCGTGTTATTTTCCGACTCAATGCACTAGTGTGTAAACAATAGTACAACGACCATTTAATGATGGCTATATTAAGACACGAGTATGAGAATAATGAGATGAGCCGCAGGCGAATGTCAAAATGAATGCAAGTGTCTTAATAGCCATTAAATGTGAGTTGCATACACTATTTTTTCTGCGACCAGTCATAATAAACTAGAAAATTAACACTTCACTTCTGAAATTTATTAATTATAGATTACAATTTAGGAAATATTATGAAACTAAACTTAGGAAATATCACTTTCACTATCACACATGTTCACTGATTTTAATTGCAAGAAGCACAAAGTTTGAAAATCTGCTAGGTAAACAGTAAGTATGACTTGTCAAAATTGATAAATTTTAGATCTGTCAGATGTTCAAGGCAATAGTTGAGATTGACAGAATATTGCTGTGTGTCGCGTTTCTATTGGTTATAAACTTGTATCTTAATGGAAAATTTGTATCTTAATGAATCTCATTAAAGAACAATGTCTAATAAATGAATCAAAGTATGGGGTGGAAAATAAATATATGTGTATTATCACGTGACCGTGCCGTAACGCCTTCTCATTGGTTGCATTTGACATTTGATTGCATTTGACAACATATATTTGACATAAATTTATTTTGACGCGGTCTTAGAGCTTGGTGAACAGAGATTAGATTAGATATAATTCGAGTACTTCCTCGCAATTCCATAGAACGAAATAATTATTTTAGTATTTAGGAACTAAAGTTAATTTTTTTTATCACGAAGTGGATAATCTGATTAATATTGTCACAGGCAATGAAAAATTTATGTTGACGTTTATTTGTTACCTCTGCCAATTACAAGAAATCGTACAAAACTGGATTACTTATTGACTATTTCTAGCACTTAAATGGCGATTTAAAAAAAATAATAATAATTTCAGCATTCCGTTCGAGATGCCTAACTTTTTAACGTTTTTAACGATGCCCTTGTGGGGTTTCCAATGAAATTAAAGTGGCTTATAATCTGATAAATTCTTAAATATGACGATATAAACATAGATTATCCATTACCATAACTATGGTAATCAAAGTAGTCAAACTTCGCTTAATCTAAAAAGATCACAGTCTCTATTTCTGGCAGCGGCGGCTGGTGAAATTTCAATATTTTTTTTCTCGTCTGTGGCGCATGGGACCCATACGAAATTTGGGAAATAACATCTAGAGAAGCACTTCTCTAATGACCCCTAAAAAATTTTGAAAAAGCAGTTTGCGAAAAAATTTTTGAAAATTTGCTAGCCTCCCCTGGGTCTAGGGACCCCTGTTTACTTTTATTTTTTTTTGTCATATGCATTTGACTTTTCATAAAAATGCATCGACAGATTTTAGAGTTTGTGAAAATATTTTCATTACTAACTGAAATACAATGAACTGAAATTTTGTAATTTACAATTTAACAAATTACAATATTTCAATTCGTTGTATCTCAGTTAGTAATGAAAATATTTTCACAAACTCCAAAATCTGTCGATGCATTTTTATGAAAAGTCAAATGCATATGACAAAAAAAAATAAAAGTAAATAGGGGTCCCTAGACCCAGGGGAGGCTAGCGAATTTTCAAAAATTTTTTCGCAAACTGCTTTTTCAAAATCTTTTAGGGGTCATTAGAGAACTGCTTCTCTAGATGTTATTTCCCAAGTTTCGTATGGGTCCCATGCGCCACAGACGAGAAAAAAAATATTGAAATTTCACCAGCCGCCACTGATTTCTGGCCATTATTGGAGTACTCAATTCTGAGTGCTTACAATTTCCCTAAAAATAGATTACTAGGTAGGTAGTATTGTATTGTGGCATGAGCAGTCAGTTAATTTTTTTTTTCACATTTCAAGTATTTTTGCAACATTATTTTGATCTTGCTTACTACGACCCTGTCTCCGTTTTTCTTTATTAGTAGTACTACAAACGAAATGTTTATAAAAATTGAAGGCTTCCTTTCCGGAAAGCTTAAATTAATAATACACTTCGCAGAATTCAAGTCACTCCTGAATCATAAACGTTTTCGGACAATATCGGTAAACAAACATGTTTATCAAGAGGCTTCTGGGTAATTCATTGATTTTATTTTTCACGATTTTATTTTATAATGAAAAAATATTTGGTAGAAATGACAGCTTGACATCGGCGTCAAATGTTCAAATACTTATTTAAGACTTCTGATTTCTTCCTGGACAATTTGTTCACAGCTCCTACTAGGGCGTCCCTTGTTTTTCGACTTTCATTTTTTTTTGTCTCACCCCCTAAAAAGTTTATATTTGATATAAGAATAACACACCCAAAATTTCAGCCCCTTAGATGAACCCCTTCCCGCGCCGACGGGGGGTGTAAACAAAACCCCAAACTGGAATATTTTCAACTATATATTGAACTCTCGATTGAACTATTCTTTATAACCCCAAATGACTGTTATTTGATATAAAAATAAAGTAAAAGCAATATCAACCCCTGTGATTCATACTTACCCTTATCGTCACAGGTTTAAAAGTAAGTAAGAAATAATTTTTTATATAGTATTTATTGTTCAAAATCATTAAAATATTTGCTTTAATATTTGTTTTTCTGTGCTCTTGCACACATTGCAATACGTATTGTATTTGATTTTTATTCTTCGTTAGGAGACCATGGAAATCCTCCATTAGTTTTTATCGACCTTTCGGCAGTGTTGTTGATAACTTTAAGCGACATTATGATTTCTCTTCCATTCGCATACGAATCTTGCGTTTCCCATGTTTTCGAATCGTGATTTAAAAATTCCAAATCAATATTGAAACGAGCAAATAGATCCATGCTATTTTTTTAAATGAACGTGTCAATTGTTCTCCCTGAAGAGTGAGACAATTAGATACCAAATTCAGTAAAAAAAATACTAACTTCATAATTACATTAACCTTTTCAGCCCTGATTTTTTGATAAGCAAGAAACATTTTTTTGGCATAGATTATTAATTAATACCCCGTCAATATCTCTTCACCCAAATTTAGACTAGTTTCCTCCACAGATTTATGAACTAGGAAATAGTGGCAAATGCCTCCATCAGGTCAAGAAGAAAAAAATTAAATATGAAAATTTTATTTTTATTTTGTTTTACATGGAAATTTTTGAAACGATTTTTAAATTTAGATACACATAGATGTACGTTGCACTTTTCACACTCTACCAATGAACAACTACGGTTTTCTTATTATTGGTTACAAGGGAACCACAGCTACTACGGCCAATTTCCTTTACCTGTGTTTCAGATTTCAATGGACACTTTTCAAGTCTTGGACGGTTCTAATCGTCAGGTGGAATAAACACAATTTTTGGTGGTGACGAAACTGATGTGATCATCAGATCGACGCGACCGACTAATGATACAGATAACTGTGCGCAAACGTTTTTATAAGGCACAGTTGAGTTCACAACTCATGATACCATGTGGTTTCTAAGGGGACGGTGTACCAAGTGTATTACCAGAAAAAGCATAACAAAATTAATCAGTATCACCAATTGAATGGAATGTGACCTACATGTGTTCAAAAATTCACTATTTTGCTTAACTTTATGCTTTTGGTGGTAAGGGTAAATATCAACCACAGGGGTTGAAATTATTATTTTCCTCTTTTTATATCAAATATATATAACTGAAGTAACGATTTGAAAAAAATTCCACCTTGATGTTTCTAGTTAAAAAAAATGATTTTTACCAAACTTCTAGCTCCCGTCGGCACGGGAAGGAATATGTCTAGAAGTCTGAAATTTTGAGTGTGTGATTCTCATATGAAATGTAAAATTTCTGGGGGGTGAGACTGCAAAAAATCAAACATTTTTTTCATCAAGTATAAATAAGAGATACCCTAGGGTAAAAACACAAAGAAAGCAGGTTGCCTGCTTACTGGTAGTCAGCGCCTATAAGCGCCAATAATTAAGTACGCTTTTAAACGTTCCCGTACATAGACAAAGCCGGCTACCAGTAAGCAGGCAACCTGCTTTCTTTGTGTTCTTACCCTTTTAAAAGCGTACTTAATTATTGGCGCTTATAGGCGCTGACTACCAGTAAGCAGGCAACCTGCTTTCTTTGTGTTTTTACCCCTAGCCCCTACATACCTATATCGGATTTTGCTGTTTTCTTGAAATAATGTATATAGGCTATTATTCCATCGAAAATTGTTAATGCACAAACGATATTAAAAAAGTTATAAAAAGAATATTTTAGTTTTTGTGAATTGCTACCTCGTCATTCCGTACCTACCGAATTTTGTTGTGTTTTCTGGAAGTATATGTATATAGCTATTATTCCGCCGAAAATGGTTAATTCACAAATGATATTAAAAAAATTACAAAAGGAATATTTTAATTTTTGTGGATTGCTACCCCGTCAGAACCTATCTATATCGGTTTTTTTGTGTTTTCTTGAAATATATGTATACAGTTATTTATCTGCTCTTATTAGGTTACATACTAATTAATGAACTGCTTTTGAACAATTAATAGTATACATAAACAAACAGCGTGAGTTATAATGCGTGAGTTATTATAACTCACGCTAGGTACAGAACCAATCACCTTTATCTTCATGCCTAGCCTGTCCAATCGACGTAACGCGCGACACACGAAGGTGGAGCCAGGGACGTAGTGACAGATTATTCCCGTTAATGTCTATAAAGATTTTCTGAAATGTCACAAAATGCTACTTTTGATTCGTTCGTGCCGAGCCGAATTTTCGAATTTCGCCGTGCAATTTACGATCAGGTTTATCTGGAAGGCTTCTTCTTTACGTCGCGACATCGTACGGCCGTCCCAATGGTGTTTTTCGAAAAATATGAACGTGTCAAGGTTGCATATTTATGCAATTTTTTCGACTCCCAAATGTAAGCTGCTTTTTGTTATTTTTCGCAGATATCTCCGAAACGGTGGAAGTTAGTTCGAGATAAAAAATAAGGTCAAACGAGTATATTCCACAACGAATCTTTTGCGTCCATAAAAATTTTGATTTTTTTTTCGTTTCGGAGATAACTACTGAAATGTTGGCCATGTACGGCAAAAAATCGCAAATTTTGAGCTTCTACAGTTCGCAATTTTTTTAATCTTGGCTCCCCCGACAAAAATGAAGGAATTAGAGGGGGCGGGATTTGAGACTTTTTTTTTCGGTCAAATTTCTCCATTTTGTCACCGTAATTAATCGGTAATTAACTGAAATTGATCTCATATACGATGTTCACTTAATATCATGTACTACTTTGACGCTCCGTTAATCTTGGCCCTTCGAAACAAAGGTTACTGAAAAAAATTATTTTTTTAAGATTTGCATACGCTCTATAGGAAAACGTGTAATTTCTTACATTATTACAAAATTATTTTTTTTTTCGAAAAATCTGTAGACAGCTTATGTAAAGAGAAGTGATTGAGCTTTCCGACACTTTTTTCATTTTTTCTCTAACATAAAAAACAAGAGTTTTGACCGAATATGCGCTCCGGGCTATTGCAGTTCGCGGAGAAGTTTTGCATTTTCCGCCGCGTAATATTAATCTACAAAGCTGATTTTTTGTCTACAAGCAGTTTGTGCACTATTTCGATTAAAAATCACATTCTACCTCCACTTAAAGGTGGCTAAATCTTTGAAGACAACAAATATAAAAGGGTGAACAAAAATTAAATTTTACAGTTAATTTTAAATAAACAAACTGAGTAATTTAAACAAAATTTTCTCAATTTAATATTGTTATAATCGTAGATAAAGTATAGTATTCAACTTGCGGTAATAGTAATGACTCACTTGATGAATTACAGCACTCGCCTACGGCTCGTGCTATAAACTTTCATCTGCGTGAGTTATTACCTACATTACCGCTCGTTGAATAATATACTAATTTTCCACTGAAAATTATTTATACAATGTAAAGAAAGAAAAATATGGAGGACTGCTAAAAAGATTGCTATTTCACTCCGCCAAATTATTATGCTTATTGTGACGTTCAAGCTCTCATAACTTGAAAAGCAGTCATAGCCGAGACCTGTGCCCATGGGAGCTTTTGCACAGAAAAGCAAAAGCTACAACATATCCAAATTTCAAAAAATTCCACTGAGAGCCAATTTCGTTTGAAAAAAAATACTTTTTTGATTTTTATGTTTTTATGTTTTTGCAATTGAATCTGACGAAATGATAAGTATCTAAATATTTATATATTTTACTAATATACATTTCAGAATATAATATCCAACCGTGGACATATGATTTTAGCTCGTTTCTTCTAATGTAAAAATTTACTTTTTTATACGTGGTAGGTGGTGGTGTAGTTCTTACACTTTATCGCGCTTTTGTTACATCCTATATATTGTACATTTATTGCACTATTCACACTATAAATGAGTTATATAAAAGACAAGTCAAAATGTAAACATAAAATTGAATAAAGAGATTTTAATGGTTAATGGTTAATGACTTGGAATCCACGGGTCCCGGGTTCGAAACCCACATATTGCATAGTTTTTTTTTCTTTCGCCAACTAAGTTCATACTATAAAATTAAAAATGTCTAAAATTAACATTATTTACAAAAAACTGCGAGGAGTGTCATATAAAAAGTTCAGTAAATCGGCGAAGAGTACGTTTTTAGCTATTTATTGTAATATGTGTTTTCTATAACGGAAATTTCAAATTTTTATTGTGTTTGAGTTAATATTGTTATATTTTTTAATGTGTACTAAATGTAATTTTAGTCTTTTTATTTATTCCATGTTTGTAATAATGTGAATTATAATATTTGTATTTTATTGGAGCTATGAGGAATAATAAAATATTATTCGAAACGTCGACAAGTGAAAATAACCTAATTTTTATTTTCTTATCCAACATACCAACGAATGCCAAATTAGTTCAGTATAATTATACAGACCCACAAAAAAAGAAAAGTATGTTGTACCAGAAAAGAGACCATCAAACTACCACGTATTTTGCCGCGCTGAATCCGAATCTCAGGTCCAAATTAATTTCTACCTTGTTATTTTTTTGTAAATCGCGTTATTTTTCGCGTTTTTCTGTGGTGGCACCGAAAAATGGGTCAAATGGACAAGACATCGAACATTTTTATAAAAAAGTGTTTAGAATACGAGGACCCCATATTTCAATTTTGAACCAAATCTGAGAAAAAATAAAAATGCAAATTTTTACCCCGACCATTACGTATCTTTTTATTATTTTTATTTTTTCTCAGATCTTGTTCCAAACATATGCCCTCGTTGGATTCTAAGCACTTTTTCTCAATAAAATTTTTCAATATCTTGTCAATTTGAGCCATTTTTAGGTACCATCACAAATAGAATGCAAAAAAAAACACGAGATTTACAAAAAAAATGGCAAGGTAGAAGTTAATTTGGACGTCCGATTTGGATTCAGCGCACCAAAATAAGTGAGGATATGATGGTCTCTTTTCTAGTACGGGGCTGTGATTATTATGCCTGATATACAGTCATAACAAATAAAATCTCACATTACAATTGTGCCTGTACGTGACAAATATGTCATATTTCTTTGATACCTTATTAGTACACGCAAATTAGATTAAAAACAGTGAATAGAAGAAATAATTTATAAAGTAATAATATTTGGGATGCGTACTCTAGATAGGGTTAGAAATAGATATCCGAAAAGTTACCCCCAATTTAGAGGTGGAGCGTCCTTTTTTTGCAAAAAACCACCCCCAACGGGGAGGGACTTAACGCTGGTTTTTCACTTTTATCTTGTAAACTGTTCGTCGAAAGAGAAAAAAGTATAGGAAGTAAAAAATTTGTCGTTAAATTATGCATAAAAATGTCCTATTAACCTTGTAGCTTATCCTCACCTATTTCGCGCAAATAGCGTCCGAACAGAGGGGTAGTTTGGGGTGCAAAGGTAAAAATCGATCCTATTCCAAGTTTCATAGCGAATATCTTAAAACCGGTTACTTTAACGACAAAAATGCTCAGGAATGAATTTATAGAGCGGAATTTTCTCTATAAGATGCCTAATAGCGGGTTTTGACGCAAGTGATTTTTATGTATTTTCCCCCTTGTTTCCACAAAGATGTCTTTTTCTACTCCACGCAATTATATCAGAGGATAATCTGTACTGTTCACTCAAAAGAATATTTGGAGTCATGTTTCAACTTTGAGCCTGCTTCAATTCCTCTTTCTCTCTTCGATGAGAAAGGGTTAATGAGAAAAACTAAGAAATCGTCTCTGTATGATATTTTCAATGCTGTACGAGAGAGGCCAATAGATATTCCGATTGCCAGTTCATTGTTAATGGCGGCAATTTGATTCATCGTGTAGTATGGCCGAAGCAGGATACCTTTGACGACGTTTATACAGCCTACGTTCGCTTTATTCGTAATCATTGCGGCCAAAAAGTGACTGTAGTGTTTGACTGATATGCTGACAATGCCTGCAGTACAAAAGAGCATCGAAAGACAGCAGCGACTTTTGAAACGCATTTCGCCGGAAATTAATTTCAATGAGAACACGCCACTGACTGAAACACAAAATAAAATGATAAACAATCTCACAAACAAGGAACGGTTTATTTCGCAATTTGTGGAGAGACTTAAAAACGAGGGAATCAAAACAATTACTGCTGTAGACGACGCTGATGTACTCATAGTTCAAACCGTCTTAAATGAATCTCATGAAAACGATACAGTGGTCATTGTCGGACAAGATATTGATCTTCTCGCATTGATTATAGCTCTCGCACCTGAAGATAAAGATATCCGTTTCTTAAGAGAGGATCAGGGAAAAATAAAAAATAAAGCTTACAGTTCTCGTGACTTGCAGTCCGCGAAAGTTTTAAAACGCTGTAAGGAGACAGTTTTGTTTGTCCACGCGTTCAGAGGATGCGATACCACTTCAGCTTTCTTTGGTAAAGAAAAAGTGCAAATGGTGGAATGCGTCAATAAAAGAAAAGATCTCGAAGAGGTTGTCCTTACATTCAACAACTGTAGCTCAACGAAAAAAGAAATTACAAGTGCTGGAGAGCAATTCGCGCTAGCAGTACACAAAGCCCCCAAAAAAGAGACACCTTTGAATCATCAAAGATTCATTATCTCCAATAAGTTAGTCGGTCAATCTAGTACTTCGGAGATTCTACCAAGACTGCCACCAACATCTGAGGCATTACATCAACATTCTTACAAAGTATTTCTCCAAATTCATCCTTGGCGAGGAGAAAACTTGGAACCAACGGGATGGGGTTGGAAGAAAGTAGAAACATTTTAGCACCCATTTATACCACCGAGTTACCAGCACCAATTTCCACCCTAATATCCTGCAGCTGCAAAAAGGGTTGCGGAAAACGATGCAGCTGTGTTAAGGTTGGATTGCGCTGCTCAACAATGTGCTCTTAATGAGTAAAATTGGAAAGAAGTTTAGTGGAATAGGCCTAAAATGCACCGAGAGCTCTACCTCGTGGGTGGTGTGGAAACGAGCTCAAATTGAAAAACACATCTTGTGGAAAAAAGGAGAAAATACATAAAAATCACTTGCGTCAAAGCCCGCTATATATGCATCTTATAGAGAAAATTCCGCTCTATAAATTCATTCCTGAGTATTTTTCTCGTTAACGTAACCGGTTTTAAGATATTCGCTGTGAAACTTCGAATAGGATCGATTTTTACCTCTGCGCCTCAAACTACTCCTCTGTTCAGACGCTGTTAGCGCGAAATAGGTGAGGATAAGCTACAAGGTTAATAGGACATTTTTTATGCAGAATTTAACGACAAATTTTTTATTTCCTATACTTTTTTCTCTTCCGACGAACGGTTTACAAGATAAAAGTGAAAAAGCAACGTTAAGTCCCTGTTGGGGGTGGTTTTTTGCAAAAAAAGGACGTTCCACCTCTAAATTGAGGGGAGAACTTTTCGGGTATCTATTTATAACACTATCTAGAATACGCATCCCAAATATTATTACTTTATAAATTATTTCTTCTAAAATATCTAATTTACGTGGACTATACCTATACTATTTGAAACTTTTATTTTGAGAAAGAAGCAAGGGGTTTCAATATACACGAGAAGTATACCTAATTACACAACACCATTAACGCTCAGTAATAATTATGCATTTTGTATTTAACGTTCGCATTGAATGATGTACAGCACATAAAATAATATATTTATGATGGTTGTATACTGTTTCCTACAAATGCTCACATAAAAATTATTAATATATGATCAAATGTGCGTTTAGCTCAATAAAAACTTCTACAAAGAATTCATTAATAAATAGCATAAGTGTGTACTTAAGCGTAAGTGCAGAATCAAACGATAACTTATGAACATGGAAACGGGACAAGACGATAGCAACATATAAGACATATAAATAAATAAATGTTAAAATAAATACCTTTGCCACTATGAGTGTGATAATGTGAACAACGGGTATAAAGCAAGCGTTAGATTGGTAGGTACACATATTTTACGTCAAATCTCTTAGCAAAGAACCTTGTCAAGTAATATGCCTGCAACATCAGAGACACATTGACATATTCAAGCTTTAAAGAAATATATTAATAATACAGTGCTTTAAAAAAATTTAAGTTTATAGTCAAGGCTTCTAGCCATGGGAATATATTCTTTACTACTGTAGTAAGTAGTAAGTGGCCACAAAATCAATATATACATAACCGTAAGTACACATTTACCAGGGTAAATAAACACATACAATTATTGAAACATGAAAATTAAATGGTTCCAGCTAATATAGAATGATTTCTATTTTACGACAGACTTATGTAATCTGTTATGGAAAATTAGAAACATAAATTTTTATCATTTTCCCTAAAAAACGAGGTTTTTGAAAATGTTTGGAGCTTCATAAAAAACTGCCATTTGGTTACACTAAGAATTGTTTTTACTTAAGTTGTAGTTTTTTCAACGTGCTTTACAATGGTGATAAAAATTAATTTTTTATTTATATATTATTTTATACTTAACATTTTGTGCATTTTCGTAAAATGCATTTTTTTTTTCGAAAAGATATATCCAGCCAAATACTTTTTATCATCTGTTAAAAGTGCTTCATAAAACGAACAATTAAAAAAATATAGACCCTTCTACATTAATTGAAATCCAAGATATATGCTAAAAAGTTTAAAAAAATAAATAAAAAAACTTATATGTTCAGGATTTGAACCGCGGATTTCCTCAGTCATGGGAATTCTCACTTTAACCACATTTGCGTATTCAATGAATTCTGGCAGAGAAAGCAAATTATGAAATTTTTAAACGATCAGATTTCCATTAATACATGAGTGGGAAAGGCCGTACGATATCGATATCGAAAGAGCATGAATGGCATTTTAACCTCATCTTAAACTGCATACACCAAATCGAAAATTCGACCCAACAGGACCCTACGAAAATAATATATTGTGTATTTGGGTGTGAATGAAATACATTCCCGGACGACGATGAAAATTGTCAACAAGCATCGAAGTCCGGGAATGTGCTTTCACACCGAAGTACACATACTATTTTTTCTGAAATCACAATCAATATTATTATAAATTAAAGAATTTGTATTAATGCATAACATTTCTTCATTACAATCTAACAATCTAATAACTGCTTAGTAATAAACGCAATTTTAATGTGAGTTAGTTTGTCTGCGTGTATTTATTTACTGTCTAAAATATACATAAAAAAACCGTACGGGAATGTTACTTTCAAATCATAATCAATATAACTATAAAAATCGCTGCCCAAGGAATCACTACTTCCACATCCAGATTCTCTATCCGAGTCACTCACAACGAAAAAACTTTGTATGTGAAAATAATTGTTTATGGAACTTTAATAATATAATATTTGAAATCCTCTACCCCAAAAACCCATAAAACGATACCCCACATCGGTAGTGGGGTGGGGGTGGTGATAGGGGGTGGTAGTGGGGGGTGGATGAAATAAAAAATTATTTTGAGGTTTCTGGTTCCTGTACATGCACTAAATCACATTTTTTTTCATCCCCTTTAATAAGGAGGTGGGGGTGGTAATAAGGGTGGCTAATGCCAAAAATTTTTTTGAGACCTCAGCTTCTCTTGTATATACTAAATACCAATTTCATGGACTCCTACCTGCTTGATTTACCCATTTACCCCAAATTTATCCCAATTTACCCCCCCAACCCTTCGACGGAACAAGATGAAAATATAATCTAGTTCCAGATCTCGTTAAAGTACATATGTGTACCAAATTTCAAGTCAATATCTTCAACGGTTTCAGAGTAAACGTGCGCACAAAGAAAAGTTACAGACAGACAGACCGACAGACAGAAATTTTTTTTTCGCTCAAACTTAAAATCTCGACGTTTCATGACATTTTAAGCCTATTTGGACAATAACAATTTTTTTAAATTTTTTTGTCGTTACTATACATACTTCCACTGGACGTGGAAGTAATTAAGGAATTTGTATTAATGCATAATATTTCTTCATTACAATCTATAACTGCTTACTAATAAATACAATTTTAATGTGAGTTGGTTTGTCTGCGTGTATTTATTTTAGTCCGTTGCTAAGAAAGTATCACAAAACAGACCGGAAAAGATCCGTTGCCAAGCAACGATCAAGAAAACCGTACGGGAATGTTACTTTCCCGGCCTAGGCCGGGAAAGTAACATTCCTGTACGGTTTTTTATGTATATTTTAGACAGTAAATAAATACACGCAGACAAATCAACTCACATTAAAATTATATTTAATAGTAAGCAGTTAGATTGTAATGAAGAAATGTTATGCATTAATACAAATTTCTTAATTTATAATAATATTGACTGTGATTTCAGAAGAAATAGTATGTGTACTTCGATGTGAAAGCACATTCCCGGACTTCGATGCTTGTTGGCCTCGGCTAGACAATTTACATCATCGTCCGGGAATGTATTGCTTTCACACCTAAATACACAATATACTATACTCTCATAAAAAAACGTACGGGAATGTTATTTTCCCCGCCTAGGCCGGGAAAGTAACATTCCCGTACGGTTTTGTTGATCGTTGCTTGGCAACGGATCTTTTCCGGTATGTTTCTTAGTAACGGGCTAAAATACTGGAATTGTGCATTTTTCGATCTGAAATCGCGCCGAAAATGTGGACATTGCCGATCGATTTCAGAAAAATTATATTTGCTGATGTTTCGCGAACGTATATAAATTTGAGAGCTCTAGATGAGTATGTAAAACGCCTGGAAATCATCCCCGCACATTCACTTAGAATCACGAAGGTAATGGGAGTGGGGGAAATACTCTTGTTGTGGTATTCGCGGTTTTGACGAGCGCACATAGACCTGCGTAATCATAGGTATAATAAGGATTAAAATTTATTTTATTTATTCCCCAAAGTTCTCATATATTAAGAAATAAGTGTGTCACACTGTATAAAAATAAATGCATTAAACGCAAAAAATACGATATCCGAGTCTAATTAATGTAAAAAGTTTTTTTTAACTGATCGTTTCTTGAAGCACTTTAAGGGGTCTACACACGATCCAGCGGTAAGGAGCCAGCCTTGTCAGTATGCTTTGAAGATAATTGGAATAGGCTTCTTGCACAAAATATAATTTTAGCATTCTTAGAATCTTTACTTAATACAAAACAGTGTGTAAAGAATTTTTTCTTATTCTTTCTTTTACAGACGGTATTCAACATTAAAGTTTGAATAAATCCGTTAGGCCCGCAAACAACGTGTGACGTCATGTGACAGGAGACGCACAGCGCTAGCGTACATTTTAAATTAAAAATGCCGGCGTCCTTGATCTTTACCACAACGTCAAATATGCTGACATTTTTCACATGCCTTAGAATTGTGTAGTCAACTTTACCTAATGTCAGATGGCGTCAACTTCAATTGTTTTCAGATATGTCGGCTATTCAAATACTTTCCAGTTATAGAAATTATGAAAACAGATTTGATAATTGCTGATGTTTAGTAACACTATATTAATATATTTAAAATATACGGCACATGCAAGAGGCCTATTCCAGCGGACCAGTTCACTTTTACAAATGAGTTCAAAGCATGCCGAGAAGGCTGGCTCCCTGCCGCTGGATCGTGTGTAGACCCTTTTAACTGATGAAATGAATTTGGCTGGACACATTCTTTCGATAAAAAAAAATGCATTACAAGAAATGCATTTTTCAAAAATGTACAAAATGAAACTTTAAAATAATATAAAAAAATCATATTTATCGCAATTGTAAAGCACGTATCAAATGCTACAAAAAAATTCTTAGAGTGACCAAATGGCAGTTTTTTATGAAGCTACAGACATTTCTCAAAAATATTCTTTTCCTACGGAAAATGATATATAATGTTATTTTTAATTTTTTGTAATAGTTTTCATCTACAAGATCTATAATTTCAACGCGTTTCATTAAAAAAAATTAATAATTTTTTTTTGGGAATTTCGGTGTATGTAAAATTGGAAATGTTCGTGACTATTATTTTTTTTTTTTTTGCAAAGAAGCAAAATAGCAGTTTTATTTATAATTCATTTACAAGCATTTTGATTTTATGTTTCGCCTGATCCGAACAGAACCCGAGATATTACGAGATATTAAAGAAAAAACGAGACGAGAACACGTCACCTCGCAAATTGAACGAAACTTTACTGTAATTTCCTAGTGAGATACAAATTGTAAAATTAGTATAAATTGAGAGAAGAGCTTATGTCAAATAGTCTACATTATTCGTTAATACGTCACCGTTTGTCGATCCATGACAGAATTTTGATATTGGCAAGGTAAATCGGGCTGATTTGAATTCGTTGAACCGTGGCATTTGTTTAGTGTACATAAAAGACACTGTTAGTCTTACTTTACATTACATACCATCTCTAGATGATGGCAACATGGTTGGTGAAACGCGCGCATATATTATCCGAGTGAAACATTCATGTGTTTTAGTGTATGTGAACTCTACTTCATAGGCAACGAAAACAAAACAAAAAATTAATATTTTCCACTAGTAACTATAGTTAATAATTATCTAATAGATCAAAAATTTACTTACTGTTATAATTGCAACTAGGGCCCCAATTAATAATCCACTAAGTACATCACTCCAGTGATGCTTGTAATCCGATACTCTAGTCATTGCAGTAAAAACTGATGATAAAACTGCTAAAAATTGTAAAGTGTGTTTTAACAGTTTTGAACCATCCCAAGTCATTCTCTTCTGTAAATAGACCTGTAATAAAAACAAATTGTTAGTAACTAACTAGTATGGTAGGATTTACAGAGAAGTGAAATTCCTATAATCATCTCGTAATCTATTATTATAGTGCAGATAAATTAATTTTTTTCGGCAATAACATTCCACCTGAAATCTTACTGTTGATTCTTACGTATTATGACCTCCTGATTACGAAAAACATATACATGGAATCACTAAATCAGGGCCGGATTATACATAAGGCTAACTAGGCTTATAGCCTAGGGGCGAAAATGCGAGTAGGGGAGCTCGCTGGGGTATGAGGGGCGTTGCGAGCTCTTTGCGCACTCTGCTCATGGAAAAAAATATTCTCCCCGCTAATCAATTTTCGTTTTCGAGAAAAAAAACTACAAATTACTTGACAAGTACCTGACAGCTTGGGTTTAATTTCAAACAAAAATTGTCATGATTTTTTTTTAAACAAAAAACCGAAACCGCACCCAAAATTTTGAACACCAGATTTCCTCTTTGATAAAAAAAATTTGAAGAACCGGGGGGGGGTAGAAATCCGAAAAATAAAGATTTCCTCCACTTCCTCGAATTTTCTTAAAATTTCCTCGGATTTCTTTCTGAGTGTACACCAGATTTCCTTCGCGGTTTGCACCAAAAAAACCCATTAAAATGATATTTTTGGGCTTGGACATTATTTTTAACAAAGTTTCAACATTTCTTAATTTCGATGAAATTTTAAACTTAAAGTTTCTGGACAATTATGAACAACTTTCATTAATAACATATTCCAATAAAAAAAATGGTTTATTTTGGTACCGCGGGTGGCTCTGAATTTGTAGGAGGCGAATATAATTAAGTTATAGGAGTGTCTTAAATGAGTCACACTATATTAAGTGTGACGCGTTACGTTCTAGAACTGTGCTGTCTGAACACTTTGTGATAGTTTTATATTCCATTGCAGAGAACTACTACTATCTCAATTTTCCACCTTTACAAAAAACAGGCGGCATAATTCAGGGGCGGCCTTTTGGCTCGGATCGATAAGAAAAAATCTAGAGAGCCGATTTAGGCCGATGGTCTAAAGATTTTTTTTACTAATAAGAAATGCAAACAAATAGACCATGTGCCAGACCTATCAGTCATTATAATTTGGAGGAACTGAATGAAACTTTTACCACGGGTTTCTGGGGTCATATGGAGCAAAAAATTCGGGGGGTCCATCATGGGGAGGTAGCTTTCAAATATGGCGGCCGTTCAAAATGGTGGCCCGATTATGAATTTTTAAATTCAATTATCTCGAGATCGGATGGAGCAATTTTGAATTTCTTTTCTAAATGTAGGTGAATGAACGGACCACAGTTTTGTTCCTAATGTTTATGGCCGAAAAAACCGTATTTATCGGTCAAAACTCGAAAAATAAGGTTCTTTTAAATTTGCGTTTTACTGTTTATTGGACTTACGGTTGGGTATATTGAGAACATGTTCTGAATAAGAGTTTAGAGAAACGTCTAACCTTTAAAATGCAAAAAAGAAATTGAAGATCGGATCAATAGAACCCGACATTTCGAGATTCAAAGTGAACGGGGCGGGGTTGAGTATTAATACTGTATTTTAAAATAATAGGTTTATCTATCTGTTCGTATAATTTTATTGTTTTTTGCATTTTATTTTATATTATTTATTTCATATTTCAGGTAATAGTGTGACTCCTCCAAAGAAAACATGGATCGTACTCCAAAAAAGTTGAAAATTGACCGTAGCTGCATCATTTGTGAAAATTCTACACCGGTTAATCTACACCACTCCAAAGACTTGGACTCATGGAATGCTTTGTACAATGCCGTGATACTAAGAAAATTTGAACCAATAATGAAACTGCACGAGAGGTTATGACCAACAAAGACGTAGGAAAGGTCTAACTCATTTATATCTACCCATTCCAAAAACCCAGAGTACAGAACTCTCATGCAGGCTCCATACACGAGCTTGTGTAAGCGAACTGCGCGGTTGTAGTGCTTACCAGCAAGAACTTTATCAATGGAGCATATAGTATATCTTGAGCTATAGACAATATTGACTTTATTCATACTATTACTGAGGAGCTTAGTTAAGAAATTAAGAAGTATCTCCGGCACTTGAAAGTCATCAATGGACAGACTGTTGATATTCGGTGGCCAAATTTGTTCTACCGAGGAAATGGAATTCTTTATTGAACTCTTCAGAATATCAGCTGCTACTTCAATCTGTTCATTGACATTGAGACCACTCTCAGATGCGCCCAACTTATTCTTTGTTTTAATATAGTCACTAGCTAGGCTTCAAAGGTGTAATTGGAAGGAGCTATATAAACCTTGTTATTAATGTTGACACATCTTAACAGATCACCGAATTTTTTTGTCTAATTTATCTTCTTTGGAGTAAGGATCTGAGGAAGTCTGCTGTACCTTCTGTGGTCGTTTCCTGGAGTATGACTTGTAGCAAGAATGATAGTGAGCCTCACCAGCGACAATATCTCGTGAAGTAATTGCCATGATTTTACTATCCATTCGCTCGACGACTACAGCTCGAAGTGTCTTGTCCGCTCTGAGATCAACGAACTTGACACACTTCTCCCTTGTCCTCGAACTTTGAGAGTATTTTCCTGGCTTGTCACAAAAGATGCAGATCTCCGGATAAACACGCCCTGTAGTACTGGCATTTTTCCTATCGGGCAATGATCTTCTCATAGATGACGGAGTTCCTTTGATGTTTCTATTATCTTCATCAGGTGAAGGACCTTTATCTGTGTCGCGGGCGATTCTTTCAAGATTTATTTTGTGGACGAAAGTTTTGCGACATTCTTTATGGTAGTAAACGTTAGGTATTTGTTGGTCAGATAACCCCTCGTGCAGTTTTATAATTGGTTCAAATTTTCTTAGTATCGCGGCATTGTACAAAGCATTCCATGAGTCCAAGTCTTTGGAGTGGTGTAGAATTTTCACAAATGATGCAGCTACGGTCAATTTTCAACTTTTTTGGAGAAGGATCCCTGTTTTCTTTGGAGGAGTCACACTATTACCTGAAATATGAAATAAATAATATAAAATAAAATGCAAAAAATAATAAAATTATACGGACAGATAGATAAACCCTATTATTTTAAAATACAGTATTAATGCTCAACCTCGCCCCGTCCACTTTGAATCTCGAAATGTCGAGTTCTATTGATCCGATCTTCAATTTCTTTTGCGTTTGAAAGGTGAGCTGTTGCTCTAAAACTCTTATTCAGAACACGATCTTGATATACCCAACCGTTAGTCCAATAAGCAGCAAAACGTAAATTTAAAAAAAATCCAATTTTTCGTTTTTTAAAATTTTGACCGATAACTGGTTTTTTGGCCATAAACATTACAAACAAAAATATATTCAATTCATTAACCTACATTTAGAAAAAGAGAAATTCAAGATTGCTCCACCCGATCTCGAGATAATTGAATTTAAAGATTCGCTGCCATTTTGAACGTCCGCCATATTTGAAAGCTACCTCCCCATGATGGACCCCCCGACTTTTTTGCTCCACACGAGCCTAGAAACAGCTGGTAAAAGTTTCATTCAGTCCCCCCAAATTATAATGACTTTAGGAGGTCTGGCACATGGTCTAAAAAGCGGAGCCAGTTTATCCATAATGGGATAGGCCGACGGCCGACGTTTACCGGTTACCATTAATCTGTTGGAAAATGTTGGCGAAGGCGCCGGGAAATCTGCATAAAAATAACAAGTGAAAATAATATTCGGTCAAATTGGCTATAACATTTTTTACATAAAGTATGTGTCTTCCTGATCAAAAAACTTTAATGGAAAAACTTTCGAAAATTGCTTCTTTGACCGCTAACACCCCATCAATAAATTAAAAGTTCGACAAGACACAGAATTTTACAAGAATTTATAGTTGTATTTCGAATACTAGACATACGATCGAGAGTTTTTGATCAGAAAATCGAAATCTACAACATATTAAAAATCCATCAGCCAATTTGGGTCCTTTAGGTAAACTATTCGAAAACTTATATTTCAAGTAACTGGCAACTATGCAATTTAACGTGGATTTCGCTTGGCTAGTAATAAAAATAAAAATTGAATTTACTTATGATTCAACAAGGTTTTATTCATTTGACTGGAATAAAGCTCTGCCCTGTCAATATTGCTACAATAAATTGCAAGAAATTACGATTTGTAACGAGGCTGATTAGAATCAAGATTCGTAATCGGCCAAAAAAATTTTTGACTAAAACCGAAAATAAAATCAATATAATAATTTTAAATGTCATGTCTATCAATTATATAAATGTCAATAAATTTCGGGGGTGGTCCCCCCCCTGGCTACGTCACTGATTATAGCTTAGTTCGCAAGCAAGAGGTCACGAAAAAGGATATAAGTTTTATTTTCAATCTATTATTATTGTAATATTTAATGTTTATGAATAGTTCAGAGAAAAATATTTGCAATTTTTTTTATAGTAAAACATTTTTTTTTAATATTTTATATTTTTATGTCTTGCATTCCATACTTTTCGAAGACAATATAATTTTATATAACATTTCTAACTTTTAATTTCAGGCTGCTTGGCCTTGAAAAATATTTCGTTTGCGGCGCATTTTGGGACCCCATAACCCCATCTATGAATAAAAGGACGTAAATATTTCATTAGCTTGGAGGCGTGCCAATCCTTAATCCGGCCCTGCAAACAAGTAAATACCATCATAAAAATATGTAATGTTTTTATTAGTAATATGGATATAGCGATTGAGGCGGCATTCGAAAGCATGGCCTCACCTTTGAAAAAGCCACCGCACGGGCCCGCCTTAATATAACTCCTTGCCCAAACTCTTCCAGTTTCTTGTCACGAGTTCCTGGACTATATCATATACAGAAAACCACATCGAATCGACTGGAACACTATAGCACTACGTGAGAATCATTAACTCTACCGAAACGTAACCTTGCTAAAAACTTTCTCGAAACAATGCTCTTTCAAGTAATGAATACCGTCGAAGAGATATGAAGCCAAAAACACACAGACAGACATACAAATATACTCGTCAAGCTTAGAACATCCCTCCTTCATTTATCATAATTTTAAGACTGACGTAGTCAGTAGAGACACAACCCTGCGTGCTTCCAAAGCCTTAGGCCTCCCTGAATGTAGTGTATATTTACATAAGCTTATCAAATATGGGTCAACATTAACTTCGGTAATGATCAAACGTCGGCTCGTTTGTTGACCTATGTGTTAGAAACGCTATGCGCGGGTCGCCTACAGTGGCGGATCCAGGGGGGCACAGGGGCACGTACCCCTGTCGTTTATTTTGACGAAAGAAATGATTTAGAAAAGTTTCTTTGCAGACAGAACTGCCATACGGCCCATGGTGTTTCAGCATTTAACTTTAGAAAAGAAATGTTTTCTATTAAATTACGAGTACTTTCAATATTTTTGTGTTTCAGCGTTTTTTTGCAATTGAATTATATGAAAGTGAAATACCTTGTATACAAAGTAAATGACACAACAACCATACTTAACCAGGTTTAAGGAATACGAGCATCTAATCGTATAACAATTACATTGTAAAAGTTTGTTACCAGTTGGTAATAAATCGAACAATAAATGAGTAAACTATATTTGTTGGTTGAACCTACTTAATACAATCCAATCTATATTGAAAATTCTTTGTGTATAACCTGTAACTACTACAACTACTGTAACATCTGAAAGATCATTTAGAGTGTTAAATAGGATTAGGACCGAAGGAGGGGCAAATCGCGAAGGAAATCTGGTGTACATTCAGAAGGAAATTCGAGGAAATCTTGAGGAAATCTCAGGATTTTTTTTTCGGATTTCTCCTCCCCGCTCATAAAAATTTTTAACATTGGAAATGTTAATGTTCATATATGGGCCCAGAGTTCCGAGTTTTATCCAAGGCCGCCAGTCACGAAAGTGTTAAGGTCAGATGACGTAATACTGAGATACACAGCGTTCGAGGTTCGAGTGGTAACAGCTGGGTAGTCTAAGAGCCGCTGAACTCGACAACGGTGTCGATTAGAGGTGGGTAGGTAGGATACATATAGATTAGGGATGGGTGGTACTCGTATGATTCGTATCACTGGTAGCGGCACGAAACATATGAATCTTTTGTCGACACAGATTCGTTTGGTACGAATCGTTAAAAAGAGTCGAATCGCCCATCCGTAATAGATAGCGCATTCCTCGGCCGCCGGTGAGCGACGTGTAGAGTAGAGTGGAAGTGGACGAGTGGAGTGTTCAGTTATAATACCGTACTCGTTTAATGGAGTAGCGTCTCATTTGATACGACGATCGGCGCGGTCATTTTGTAGCTATGGATTCTAATAGTTATTTATATTATAAGGATCATAATGACAATAATTATGGTACTAGCCGTGAATATTTTCATAACATGGTGTGTATCATAATGATTATTTATGATTCAAATTTCATACAAAATTTTATCTTATGGCGTAAGTTAATTAAAATAAAAAGTAATATGTATCTCTATTGTATTTTGAAGCTTTGGGCAGTAATTATGTCAAATTGACATTCAAGTAAGCTACTGTCATGCTACTGTCTATGATGTATACAAGTTACTAAGTAACTGTTTAAAGGTTGTTTATTTCATATGTTATTGTTATAAAATAATATTGCTAAAGTTTTCCTAAAAAATGAGCGATTTAGAAAATAGTTTACTACCAGAAATTGAAGAATTGGCAGAAGACGTAGTTGCTTCCCTCTTGCCCCAAAAATCTAAAAGCGTTTATTACCAGTAATTTTATTTTTTTATAATTATAGTACTGAGTACTATAATTAAGTCATTATAGTACTGAGTACTATAATGAAGTCATTATAGTACTCAGTCCGATAAAGTAGATCATTTTGACACGTCAGAAGATAAAATATTATTATATTTCATATATGGTGTTATCATTTCCAATGTCTCCGATGGTTGCAAGGATTGCGAAATCTGTGAATTTTTTTTATCAAAGAGGAAATCTGTGTAATCTTCATCAAAGAGGAAATCTGGTGTACAAAATTTTGGACGCGGTTGATTCCTCGATTAAAACATACTTGAGGTCAACCATGGGTCAGGAGAGATTAAATGGTTTGAGTTTGAGTTTGATGAACATCAATAAAGATGTGAAAATAGTTCCTGAAGAGGTCTTAGACTTAGAAATACAAAGAAACAAACAAGAAAACTTCAATTGGAATTTATATAAATTAGTTTGCCTTGCTTTGGTCTTTTTCTTAATATTTAGTTTTTTGCATTCGTTTTATATTAAATAATGATTAATGAACAACAATATTAACTGTTAATGTACTATACATTTATATACTCACACAAAATTATTTCTGCTTATTAGTACTTTGTTTAAATATTTGTTGAAAGTGTATAAAAAAATGAAAATTCGTTCGACGACACCCATTTTTCGAATAAACTGTTGCACTGTTTGCAAGTCTTTCTGACTTTTTATTTTAGAGCGTTTAATCTTGAAAAATACCACATTTTCGGTGCGGCGCATTTTTGTGCCCCCCTGTAATTTATTCTGGATCCGCCGCTGATCGTCCATATATGTGTTACCACGTTTTTAGCGTTTTAGTTTTGACATCTTACAGCAATTATAAATAATAATAATAAATTAGTGGTTATTATTTTAAATCTCTAATGACAATAAAATTCAAAAGTGTTGCCATTCTGGTTATAGTTGACTACACACTTATTATACGTGTAAAAAATGTCGGCGTCTTTGGCGGTGCGGTAGAGATCAAAGACGCCATAATTTTTTAAATGCAGAGTAGATCTGAAGACAACTAGCTATACACAAAGTTTATTATTATCTAGCTTTTTCGGTGAGGGTCTACGCCCGATGAAACCTTTATTTGATAAATTTCGGTCAAATCAGAAAAAAAAATTACAGCTTTTGCTTTTTTTAAAATCCCGCCACTAAGTGAATTTGTATTTTTTCGTTCAATGCTGCCGTATAAGATTTGCTATATTGAAACAAATCTGTTTGAAATAAAATAAAGTTCTTCCAAAACTTCTGCAATGCTTCATAACAATTCCTCGTTAATTCTTTCTCAAATAAATTCATTGTTAACGTTCCCTTTACCTTTTCAAGTTGGAAAGAACCCCGCACAAAACATGGAAATTGGTTCCCAGCTAAATTGTCTGAATTTTTTATATGTTGTAGATTTCGACTTTCTGATCAAGAAGCTCTCATGGCCCCAACTTGATCCTATGCATAGTTTCCGAGATACAGCTCAAGAAATGTATAAGAATGACCTCTTTAGCCCAGTCAATGAACGTTCAATAAGGGGGTCTAGAGGGAAATGCCGAGATCACAATTTTTGACTTGAGAGGTGTGTTTGGACTATTTAGGAGGTAAACATACCAAAAGTCCCCGAACGTAGGAGGTGGGGGGGGGGATGCAGGGGGGCACGAAGGAGGTCCCGGTGTTTGGTTTTTCGCTCATATCTCGAAAACAGCCCTAATCAAAAAGTGGTTATATGCAAAACTAAAGCTGATAAATTTTCTACAATAATGTTCCTATTATTTTTTTTCGTATATGTTATGGTTCAGTAATGAATTGTATATCTTTTGACTGTATTCTAACTTTATTATAAATTTATTATAAATTGAAAATAAATTTTAATAATCATCGTAGAAAAAAATTTCTTGTACAGATATCCGTTTCACAGCAGACTGAATTGAAATATCGGATAAAAAATGTCTTTGCGTCTGTAAGTGTGTGTGTGAATATATATCTATGTGTGCGTGTATACCGTTTCTTGTAAAAACGATAACTTCTGTTAGACCTAAAATATTTGATTTCAATTTGGAACATGTGTAAAACAGATATTACCATAATCCTTATTGAAATTGAGCCATATCTGTAATACATGGTGATAACCAGAAGCCTACAAACTCTCATACGTAAAATACGTTTTATTTTAATTTCAGAGCAAAATATTACTAAGCATACAAAAATAAGAAGATGTATAAGATTTCTAAACCGCAATATACCGGGTGTATGTTAGGCAAACCAATTTTATTTAAATTAGATGATATATCAGTGTTATCCTAAAATATGGAACATGGTATTTTTAATAACATTATTATGAAGTGAGAATTGTAGGCCTCTGGTTATCACCACGTGTTACAGATATGGCCCCATTTCAATAAGGATTATTGTAATATGCTGTTTTACATATGTTCCAAATTGTAATCAAATATTTTAAGTCTAACAGAAGTGATCGTGTTTACAAGATGCGGTATACACGCACACATAGATATACATGCACACACACACTTACAGACGCAAAGACATTTTTTATTCGATATTTCAGTTCAAACTGTTGTAAAACGAATATCTGCACAAGAATTCTTTTTCTATGATGATTATTAAAATTTATTTTCAATTTATAATAAATTTATAATAAAGTTAGAATACAGTCAAAAGATATACAATTCATTACTGAACCATAGCAGATACGAAAAAAAATAATAGAAACATTATTGTAAATTTAGTCAGCTTTAATTTTGCATATAGCCACTTTTTGATTAGGGTTAACCGTTTTCGAGATATGAACGAAAAACCAAAAACCAGGACCTTCTTCGTGCCCCCCTGCATCCCCCCCCCACCTCCTACGTTCGGGGACTTTTGGTATGTTTACCTCCTAAATAGTCCAAACACAGCCCTCTAGTCAAAAATTGTGATCTCAGCATTTCCCTCTAGAAACCATTCATTGACTGGACTACTTGTACAATTAAAAAATTTCGAATTCATGATTTTTTTCATACATTTTATTTTTTTTATCTATTTATTTAACGTCGGCCTATTTCCGCTACCAGGGCCTATCACCGACGCCAGGAGACGAGCTACCCCCAACCTGGAAATTTTGCCGAACCTCTTCTCTTAAGAAGAGTAGGGATCTTTCACTTGCCTAACATTTAATAGACAAGGGACCGCCTGCTTTACATCCCCTCCGAAGGATGGTATCCACTACGTAATCCTCGTTTAAAATTACGTAACTTCCGCGTATATACTGATATACAAGCCACTAGAAGGTGGGACGAGAACGCTGTATTTCCCAAGATGGGTCATCCATCCAAGTACTAACCGCGCTCATATACATTTTATATTGTGATACATGCTAATAGCCCTTTATAATATTTTGCACTAAAAACATTTGTTGTTTTAATAAAAATAGCGTAGAAAAAAATTAGTTTGAAAAATGTTGGCGAAGGCGCCAGGAAATCTATATAAAAATAACAAGTGAAAAAAATATTCGGTCAAATTAGCTAAAACATTTTTTACATAAAGTATGTGCCTTCCTGATCAAAAAACTTTAATTGAAAAACTTTCGAAAATTGCTCCTCTAATACCCCATCCATAAATTAAAAGTTCGACAAGATACAGAATTTTACAAGAATTTATAGTTGTATCTCGGAAACTAGACGTAGGATCGAGTTGGGCCCAGGAAAGCTTTTGATCAGAAAGTCGAAATCTACAACATATAAAAAATCCAAACAATTTAGCTGGGAGACAATTTCCATATGTTTTGTGTGGGGTTCTTTTCATTAAAGCACCAATAAATAAGTAGTCGGAAAAAGCAGAAATGTGTATAAAATTGGTTAATTGGTTACATTGGTTTCATGTAAGATGTCGGTCATTTTTATACCGGGTGGCTGACCCGATAGGGACACTCTTGTAACTTTTAAATCGGCATATGGATTTTTTTCAAATTTGGTGTAGTGATATAAAATGAAATTTCCAATTATCTGATGTAAAGAACCAAAATGGTCGACTTCCAGTTTCAATGCAATTTACATGAAAATCAAATGTTTAAATGGGAAAACCTGTATATTTTTGCATATTTGGATCCTGCTGGCCAAAATACATATGATCTGACCCTCAAATATCATTTTAGTTTTCAAAAAATATAGATTTTTTATTTTTTCTATCTTTTTATTTTCCACTAGAGTTGTAAAGTAAGATTTTTTTTTGTACGAATACTTTCGGTTCCAATAGACAAAATATTTTTCAGGATAATAGGCCCACTATTGGACTGCATTCATAAAACACTCATGACGCTAGTATTAATAGATTTAAGCCAGAATGACAAAATTTGCTGGCAAAACCGGAGTTTAGTATTCACCCTGCGTCGGTTGATCCGTCCTCAGTGAATCACCCTGTACACCTATCTGGTACATTTTGTTTTAATTTCTAAAGTAATTAATTACGCAAGGTATGTGAACTAATTGTGGAATATCCTGGCTATAAAAAACAAAGGATTGTTATAATAACCTCGATGTTAAATGTCAGTCCGATTAACCAAGACAAATTTTCACTCTTATTAAAATATACCTAAGGCTGTTTCATAAATAGCATGTTCTGACATCTGTCAAACAGCTTGATGCTGGATGCACGAGCGAATGCGTTTAATTAAGAAGTGCCACGGGCAGAGAGGATAAACAGAGGATAAAAATGCATCAGCTTCTAGCGTAGCCCATTCATCATCGAGATGTTTGATATCAAAAGCGTTAAAGAAATAAGACAACGTAAAATCAACATGCCATGGAATTCTCTTTACTCACTGCCAACTCTTTATAAATCCAGAACAAAAAATAGTCTTTCCATATCACGAAAATAGTAGTAAAATAGAGAAACAGAAACGAACCAGCACTTTGCGCTAAAGGTTTGTTATAGACTGACTTAAGTCAGGCCATTAAAAAAATATCGGTGTCTAGATGCGTCCAGAGAGTACTTTCTCCAACATTCTTTCCTGAATAATAATAATAAAAATAATAGGAATTTTATTTTTATCCATAAATTATTATTATTATTAGTCTATGTTATATGGGTTGCACCCCAAAAAGAAATCGCTAACTAAGCAAATTGTGTGCACATAACTAGTATTTTATAAGACAGGATAAGATATTTTTATTTGATCAAGTTACAATGATGTTTTTGGCAAGTCAAAAATAGAAAATATAAAAATATAAAAAAACGTACACACATCAAATACATATACATATACTTTATACTTCAAATAATATAAAAATACAAAAAAGAAAGAAGAGGTAAGTTTATACGAGCAGAGCATACTATCTAGCTTCTACACGTTAAACCGTCGTCGTGACGTTTAAAGCTTTAACATTAAGCTCTTTATCAGAGAATTCTGAAATCACTATGTATCAAACCTCCTGTTTGGTAAAAATATTGCAATTAACGCAAGCTTAACTTTTGACATCAGATTCGTTATCAGCTACTTCTAAAACACCTTACTACCAATTTCAATGCAATTCCGATGGAATTTGAATTTTTTATCACAAAATTAAATTATGACAAGCGACTTCGCCATATTCTCGAATAACACAGCCCCACAAAAAAAAAGTTCTTTACCAGAGACGTGAATACATAGATTTTATGTATTTTTTTATGCTGAATCTGAATCCGCAGCCAAAAATACGGATTACCTAGGTAGTTTTTTAGTAAAACGCAAAAACATCCCCTAAAATAGAGGGATAGGGTAAAGCTTTATAATGAAATGCAACAATTTGTAAATACTTTGAGAAAACATTTTAAAATAAGATTTTGGGCATTAGAAAGAAATATATGCAAATTAAATCCCTACGAGGGATAGTCTATGTAATGAAGCATTATTTGACGAGTTTTTTGTAAATATTTCGTGCAAAGACGAGATTACCTCCTCCCCCGTTTCGAGGGTGTTAAACACGATGGAAGTGGTGGGGGAAGTTTTTAACCGCCGAAACCCCCTGAAGCGGCCAAAAACCACCCCTTTTATGGGGATCTCTTTATATTTTCATATATAATCGGGTCTGGGGAGTGATTTATCGACGGGTTATTCTTGAAACAATATGTAAGGGGGTTATAGGGTAAGTGTAATCCAGAAAGCAGGCCTAATTATATTTTTATCGTGATCAGCGCCTGCAAAAACGGGGAAGGGCGTATTGACGATCCAAAGTGTAATTAATGAATTTTACACCTCTTGGAAGGGTTGAAGCAACCCCCGAGGTCACTACCACCTTCTCTTCCATGAAAAATAAAGGGATATGCACAGGAATAACGATCATGTGCCGAAAAACCTGTAAATCCTGGATAGCATGCTTTCTGGTGAGTGAGGGCTGGTTTCTGCCCGTTTGAGAGATGAGGAGCTAAAAATGAATATTTTTCCCGTGATCAGCGACCCCGAAAACGAGAGATAAGCGTTTGAACCGAATTATTTGAAAAAGAAGAATTTCCACCCCTCGGGAGGGTTTAATCAACCCCCTAGGCTTGCTCTCTGGATTACACTTACTCTATAACCCCCTTCAATATTGTTTCAAGTATAACCCGTCGATAAATCACTCCCCAGACCCGATTATATATGAAGACATAAAGAGATCCCCATAAAGGGGGTAGTTTTGACCTTTTCAGGGGGTTGCGCCGGTCAAAAACTTCTCCTACTACTTCCATCGTGTTCAGCAATTACAAAAACGGGGGAGAAGGTAATCTCGTCTTTGCACGAAATATTTACAAAAAATTTGTCAAATAATGCTTCATTACATAGACTACCGGGTAGGTATGGATTTAATTTGCATATATTTCTTACTAATGCTCAAAATCTTATTTTAAAATGTTTTCTCAAAGTATTTACAGATTGTATTTCATTATAAGGCTTTACCGTATCACTCTATTTTAGGGGATGTTTTGCGTTTTACTAAAAAACTACCTGGGTAACCCATATTTTTGGCTGCGGATTCGAATTCAGCAAAAAAGAATACACAAAATCTATGTATTCACGTCTCTGGTACAGAAATTTTTTTTTGTGGGGCTGTGTAATCTTTACTAAAAAAAATTTGATTCCAAATTTTGCTCACCATACTAGGAGTGGCTTGATGAAATTAAAATGGGACCGTCGCATCAGCGAGCCATATCTCAGAATTTGAGAAGATTTCATAGAACTCGCTTACGCCAATCTATATAAGTAATGATTTAACAAATATACAGGGTGTTTCTTAATGACGTACCCACTAATATTTCAGGGTTTGATTCCTTAGGTCATTTTATGAAGAAAAGTTCATATGACCATATATCCGCAACGGCTTAAATTCTTTACTACAAGGTGTTAAATTTTTTTTTAAATAGTTATCTTCTATATTATATATACAGGATGTCTCACCAGGAACTGCATCGATCGATATAGGGAAAAGTACGCACCAGACAATTTTGAAAATTTAGGGAGCTACTAATGGCAGTGTGGCCAATCCAACTAAAATAATTAAAACCATCTGGCACTTCCAGTTATACCAGAAGTCGATACCAACTTGCTTATTTTAAATGGAACACCCTATATATTTTAGGGTTTTCGAAAAGAGCATAAAATTCTGAGTCAAAAACATGTAGGATACCCTATGCCTAAATCTAGCCGTTTCAGAGATATTTGGACATTTTAAAAGAATTTTGACAGGTGTAATAGTTTACAATAACCTTTATAACTTTCTTCGTGTAAAAGATACTCATTTGCTTTTTGGCATGTATAAAGAACACAAGGAGAGCTCCACTTTACAACTGAATTTCATTCAATAATAGTATACCAAGTGTTCCATTTTTGACGTTGCATTTTGTAAACTTCAAACCGCGAAAACTTGTTTAAGTTAAATGGAACACCCTATATTTTGTTACAAGTTGTGTAAAATTAAATTCCTTATTTTTTGATATTAGCATTGTGGGGGTTTAAGTTACAACTTTTTGAAATATTGGCGATTTTCTTAGAAATTCAAGAAATCTTAGTAAAAATTTTATCAAATTAACCATGATCAGAAACAATCAGTAATGTCATCATTCTCTTATGTCAAAAAATGCCACCGCGTTTAAATTACACCCACGAAGACTTTTTGAATTTGTTTTATTATTTATGGAGAATGTGATAAAGTACTTGTAGTATATTTGTTACTAGATATCCACAAAAACGGAAACCGTCACCAAACACTGTAAAGCGCATACTGGATAATTTTAAAAACTATGGCTCTGTCAAGGCAAGAATTCAAAAGCGGAAGCCTATTGTTGATGACGACAAATAGCAATTCTGGGATATTTTCATCCATTTCCTTCAAATGATGTCATTAAGACAAGCTGCTGTGGAAACGGGACTATGCAAGGATTTTTTTTTTTTAACTGTTTAACGTCGGCCTATTTCCGCTACCAGGGCCTATCACCGACGCCAGGAGACGAGCTACCCCCAACCTGGAAATTTTGCCGAACCTCTTCCCTTAAGAAGAGTAGGGATCTTTTACTTGCCTAACATTTAATAGACAAGGGACCGCCTGCTTTACATCCCCTCCGAAGGATGGTATATCCACTACGTAATCCTCGTCTGAAATTACGTAACTTCCGAGTATACACTGATATACAAGCCTCTAGAAGGTGGGACGAGAACGCTGTATTTCCCAAGATGGGAGCCCATCCAAGTACTAACCGCGCTCGACGTTGCTTCAACGGAATATCGACTGATATTCACATTGAAGTCGCCTCTACGCTCGCCCCTATGCAAGGATTCAGTTCATAGAATCTTAAAACATAAATTTCACTCGTTTTCGTTCCAAATTTGAGTAATAACTATTTAGAAAATTTACTTCTCGCCGAACATAGAAACATCTTTTATCAACACGACGGTGCTCCCCCACATAACGCGCATTTGATAAATAATTTTTTACAAGAAACTTTTTCGCCAATATTGGACCTTTCCTAGCGCCTCCTCGCTCGCCCGATTTATCAATTCCAGATTATTTTGTTTGGGGAACTATTAAAAATAAAGTTTATGTGTCCATTAACAACTATTGAAGATTGTATCCAGAGAGAAAGAAATGCATTTCAAAACTTATCACAAGATTCAATTAGGAGAGTTACCCATGAAGAACTAATCCGAAGGTGCGAAAAATGTGTGGAGGTTCGAGGGCGGAATTTTTAACAATTATTAAATTAAAATGGAATCATGTTTTTAGTTGATTTCATCTTACCTATTTTAGTTTATGCAAAGTGTCTTCAATCCAATTAATAGGCATGTTACAGTCTTTAGTGTTATTTTTCGTTTTTGTGGATATCTAGTAACAAATGTACTACAAGTTCTTGATATTACTTCATCACATTCTCCATAAATAATAAACAAATTCAAAAAGTCTTCGTGGGTGTAATTTAAATGCGGTGGCATTTTTTGACATAAGAGAATGATGACATTACTGATTGTTTCTAATCATGGCTAGTTTGATAAAATTTTTACTAAGATTTCTTGAATTTCTAACAACCCCCACAATGCTAATATCAAAAAATAAGGAATTTAATTTTACATAACTTGATGTAAAAAAATATAGGGTGTTCCATTTGACTTAAACAAGTTTTCGCGGTTTGAAGTTTACAAAATGTAACGTCAAAAATGGAACACTTGGTATACTATTATTGAATGTAAAGTGCAGCTCTCCTTGTGTTCTTTCTACATGCCAAAAAGCAAATGAGTATTTTTTACACGAAGAAAGTTATAAAGGTTACTGTAAACCATTACACCAAATTTTTTTTAAATGTCAAATATCTCTGAAACGGCTAGGTTTTGGCATAGGGTAAAGAAATACAGTGTAATATTAGTGAAATAATTGTTTGTTGTAATTAGTAGGTATGTAAGTTAATAAATTGGTGTATAGTGTTACCCTGGTGTTATAATTTCCGGATCCATAATACAGGGTGTTTACTAAGGGATGTAAACACATAACAGTATTAACAATAAAGAAACTTGTTTAAATAAAAATTGTAGCTTTTTTCATTTCCTATAATATTGGTAACTAACAGAAAAGAAAAGGTAACCGAAAAAAAAAAACTATTTGACCGTAATTTTTCCAACATGGCGGTCATAGCGGCAAGGACATTTGTGTGGAAAACTAATGGAGCTAGTGGAAAACTAATGATTCCCTCCCCCATTATACAAACAAAAAATTCTTTGTGGGAATTATTCACGGGTACTCCCGATTTTTTTGCTCTACAGGTCTACATACCGTATTATAATTATTTAATGAATTGTTTTAGTTGGCTGGCCAATTCTGTTCCTATTCCTTTGGGGTAGCGCTTATCAACGAGGATTTTTTGTGATGACACCAGTTTACGACACCCGTATCATGAATAAACTGTTCCCAGTTGGACACTTTACATTACTGGAATCGGGTTGAATTGTGCAGTGGTAAGTTTATTGATTTATATGGTGACTAATTTACTGCTTTATTTTTAATTTACTTACAATTAGATGGTAAAAACGCAAACGGCACAGGTGACTTTGGAATTTGCTATTAACATACGAAAATGAAATCGCGTCCAAATATTTTAATGTTAATTTTTTGTGTAGTGACGTAGGTAGATATTTTTATATCACTGAAATGAGGCAAAGAAACATTCATCAACTATGATTAAAATTATACCTATATTGGGGAGAGGGCATTTTTATCCTAAAATACAATAAATTATATTTAACACAGTATATTATATTGTATCTACTTATGTCTTCGTTCCATTATTATTGGTTGTACCATTTAGGTAGGAGTAATATGTAAATCTGCTCATTACTTGTGACAAATCAAATCAGATCAACAGTTTTTCTTCTGCCTTGCAATACGCCGCAATTCTGCAATTTAGCAGGCACCGGAATTTTTTCGAAATTTCTTCAAGATACACTAATTTGGGGTCGTGAACATTAATCTGAAATTAATTTTCATTGCAAATGCTTGATTAAAAGAAAAGTTTTGTAATTTTCTGTCTAACACTCACTCTATCACTGTAAACGTTCAAAACACCTTGGATTTCGGCTCCGGTTTGAATCTCATGTTAACAGTGTAAGTGCTTTTCAGGGTAATAGTTACACCTTTTACGATCTGCAAGAAAATAGTTTTTTTTATAGAAAACAGTATATTATTTACCAAAACTTTATAAATTAGGAAATGAATGGTACCTAATCAAATTGTTAAACTAATGCGCATGCGTCTCCGCAGTTTTCAAAATCGTATCTAAAGTATCGAGCAACATTATCAGGCGATTTTGAAAACGAATTTATATTTTACCAGGGACGCTAACAATGGGTTTGTTTAAGAGGTTAACATTGATTGTCGCAACTTTTCTTTTTTTACTGTATTATATTAAAAATTTTAAAAAGCTGTTCACAGTAACCTAAGGCTAGTTTAGATTGGTTTTCCTTTTTGCAGATGGCTGTAACTTTTTTGTTGTATAATACAATAAAGAAAGTTGTAGCCATCTGCTGAAAAGGAAAACCAACCTAACATCAACAACTAACCTTAAGTTCATGTACTGTCGTGAGCAAAAAAATAGGATAACTATTTTTTTTTAATGTAAATCTGTCTCTATTTGCACACTTGCAATGAATTTTGACAAATAACTGACAATTTCACAAAAATTAAAGTTAGATGTACGCAACTGGATTTTACCAAAAATACGTTATAAGACTTGTCCCATTTTTTTTGCGCACGACAGTACAAACCTTTTTAAAACTTTTTATATAACTAATTCAAATTGTATTAGTTGTTATATTACATTAATACAAATTGTATTATATTAGGTAAAGCAACAGTGTACATAGACTTAAGATTAGGTTGTTCTCCTTTTTCTGGAGGTAGCTGCAACTTTAATTTTTTTATTGTATTGATTATATTAAGAGTTTTCAAGTATCATTACTAGATTTTGACGCTATGTTTTTGACTCAGAATTTTATGCTCTTTTCGAAAACCCTAAAATATATAGAGTGTTCCATTTAAAATAAGCAAGTTGGTATCGACTTCCGGTATAACCGGAAGTGCCAGATGCTTGTAATTATTTTAGTTGGATTGGCCACACTGCCATTAGTAGCTCCCTAAATTTTCAAAACTGTCTGGCGCGTACTTTTCCCTATATCGATCGATGCAGTTCCTGGTGAGACACCCTGTATAAAAGAATACCCTGACTGACTCATCTATCAACGCTCAGCTCAAACCGCTGAGTCTAGAAACTTCAAATTTTGCATAGAGGTTCCTCGAATGACGTAGGCATCCACTGAGAACGGATTTTTCGAAATTCGACCCCCAAGAGGATAAAAAAAGGGGATTCAAATTTTAGGCTTTTTCGGAAACGGTTATATCTAGATGCGTGAAATTTGGCAGAAATATTTTTTGTTGAAATATATTAGAAACGTGTAAGACGAAATTTCGATTTTCACTTTTTGAAGGGGTGAGAACGGGAGGTGCTAAATGGTTTAAAGCGCACCCGTATTTTTAAACCACTAAGTCATAAACGTGATTATTCGAGCGATGCACTCTTCTGAGGAAATAAGAAGACACGTATTCGACGATTTTTAAAAAGAGACCCCCGAAAGGGTAAACGGGGAGGGGGTAGTTTTTAAGCTTTTCGAAAACGGTTAGACCTAGAAGCGTGAAATTTGGCACAAATACTTTTTATTGGAGTCTATTAGACACGAGTGAGGCGAAATTTCAATTTTCACTTTTTGAAAGGGTGAAACCCAGGAGTGGTAGATGGTCTAAAAGGTACCCGTACGTCAAAAACGTGATATTCCAGTGACGGGCTCTTCTGAGGAAATAAGGAGACACATATTCGACGGTTTTCAAAAAGAGACCCCCCCTCCTCCGAACTGGTGGATAGGGAGAGGGATGTTTTTAAGCATGAAATTTGACACGTACCCGCCCATGTGCTCTATCGATTAAAATTTTTTTCGTTTAACTCGCTCTAACACAAATTTCGATGCGCAGTGCGTTTCCTCGAGTACTAAGGATGCGCAGTGGGTTTCCTCGAGTACTGTGAATGCGCAATGGGTTTCCCCGAGCACCATAGATGCGCCGTGGGTTTCCTCGGGTACTATTGATTCGAAGTGGGTTTCCTCGAGTACTATGGATGCGCAGTGGATTTCCTCGGGCACTATGGATGCACAGTGATTTTTTTCGAATACTATGGATGCACAGTGGGTTTCCCCGAATACTATGGATGCGAAGTGGATTTCCTCGACTACAATGGATGCGCAGTGGGTTTCTTCGTGTGCAATGGATGGGAAATGTGTTTCCTTAAATGCAATGTATGTGCAGTGGGCTAGTATCTCAATGTTCGAACACGCGGACGAAGTTCCACGCGGACGAAGTCGCGGGCATCGGCTAGTCTTTTAATATCTCAGAAAGTACTTTATTTGTATTTGTATTTTCAATTTTGGTATGTGTTAATATGATATGTTTTTGTTTTCTTAAAATGTTTTCTTAACCGCTTCTCAAGTCACCGAAGTAACTCCTTGAAAATCCAGAATGATTTTGTGTTAGGTAAAGAGAAACGAGGCCCTACAGCTTATAGTGGAGTCCGAACCACTTCTTGGGGATAATTTTATAATTAAAATTATTTCGCGATGAGCAGGGATTGAACCTGCTTCGCTAGGTACGCCAGTATGCAAGCTAGACACGCTAAACCACTGAGCTACCGTCCCCGTAAAACCACATATTTTAGTTGGAAAAGTTATTTTATCGCTCCACCAGTGGCGTCCCTGCGAACATGTCTTCTGATATTTTTTACCAAAAAAGTGGTACGCCAATGACATTTTTCCATGTGGATATTTTTTCTGATTAGCCTGGTCAATTCTACAATTCTCTTGCGTTTCTCGCGTCAGACGCGCACAGTTCTTGATTAAAACAATTAAATTCAAAATTAAATTAAATATTATTAACATTGATAATGATAAATTTTGTTTTATAAAAGTTAATAGCCATGCTTTCGCCGGGCTTCGCATCGAATTACCCACTCGTTCAAATATTCCCGGCGTATTCCTTATTGTTTCACACGAGGCAACTATTCGCTCTCTTAAATCTTCTAAAGTGTTAATGGGAGTTTTATACACAAGAGCTTCTTCATGTATGAATTTATTTGTAAACGAGATATATTATTTTATTTTACTAATTTGCCGGTAAATAAAAGAGTATACAACCAGACTTAAAATCAGTTGGTACAAAATTGTGTGTCTGTACACACTTAAAGTTTTATACTTTATAAACTAAGAAAAGTAAATTTGAATAATTCACGTTGTACACAAAATACGTTTCTGGAATTGCAACTTGAGACACGAGCACCGTTTATGAGGCGTCCGTATTTATTAAGTTGATTCCATTTTGCAAATGCAACCTATTTCATTACACAGTGAACTGGCGGTGCACGAAACTAATGTAATTGAATGCACTATATTAAATTTGTGTTTTCTTTGAAGCACCGATCATCCAATAAATCTATTTATTAAGTATCATTTAAGGTATCACGTTTACAGTGGCGTGACCGGAACTTATATGATAATGCAGTGAGACACAGTATGGAATATGGAGTGCGCCTTATACAACTGTCTAATAAATCACTCCGTAAATGGCTGAAATGATAAGCAAAAATAATTTCTAATTCCAATAATAAAAAACTTTTATCTACGATCGACATATTATAAAGTAGGCTTTCTTACTAGCATTTTGAAAGCGCAAAGTTGACGTTTTCCAAGCGGCTGTGAATAACGTCACTTTGCCGCCCCTCTCCCATGACAATAGTACATTGTGTATCTAGTAGTAAAAGTAATACATTCCCGGATGACGATGTAAATAGTTGGCCGAGGCGTTAACCGAGGCCAACAAGCACTGAAGTCCGGAAATGTGCTTTTACTGCGAGGTATACACACTATTTTGTTCTGAAATCGCTATCAATAGTATTATAAATATATAAAAATTTAAAAAAATACACATATTAAAATACATATAAAGTAACTTTTATATATAAAAAAATCGTCCGGGAATAGTATATTGTGTATTTAGGTGTGAAAGCAATACACTCCCGGACGATGATGCAAATTGTCCATTGCATCGAAGTCCGGGAATGTGCTTTCACACCGAAGTACACTTTAGAGGAGCGAAAAAGAAGTAAAATTGAGGTAAAATTGTGTCGTTTTTTTTATCAGCTTAGAACAAGATCAGACACAGTGAGTATTACCAACAACATCATTTTACACATAAAAACACAAAATACGACATTTTTTAGTGGTCACAGATATTCTTATTTAAAAAAAATGTAAAATTTAATTTTTTTTTAAATTATGTTTTTTTGTACATCTATTGCCATATCTCAAAAATGAATTGAGCTATCGATGTGAACTTTTTTTTTGTTATAAAACATACACTTAAGCGCTTCTTTCTATGCATAGGATTGCTAATAAAAAAAATGTGAACATGCCAAAAACGTAGATGACTCTGAAAGTTTAGAGAATACGCTATCAAATTTTCACTAAGCGAGGAACTTTTTTGTTTTTGAAAATTTTGTGTAACATGCTATGAAGAAAATGAAGTCAATAGACTAAGAAAGTTTTTAGCAAAAAAATATTTTCATTATTAGCAATAGTTTGCTAGTTACGAATTTTTTAGTATGGAGGAATTGTCGAAGCGTACGCGCGCGGCACTTAAGAATAATAATGATTATGTATTGTGTGTAACGGAACTTTTCATTATTATTTTTTTATGTTTAGGAATGTTTTATCACGGTTTAGGATCTGAAAGGATAACTTATTTTTTCCAGTGGCGCATTAAGGACTAAGGTTGAAGGCAAAAAGGAATTAAAAATCTTAAATAGAGTATCTGGGGAAAAATGCATTGCATTGGGATCTCGGAAACGGTAAAAAATAATATCATAGTAAAGGGAAAAAAAAGTTGCGAAACTAGGGGGCTAATAAAATTCCATAAACAGAAGTTTAGGAAAAGTAATAATTTTGGAGTGTTTTGATAAAAAGTAACCTATCGAGTTTTCCTTTTTTTTGCGTTAGTATTGGAGCTAAATAGAAAAGACAGTTTCTTAAAGCACTTTTTTTTGAACGTGGCAATCTTAATATTTGTATCCGACATTTCCTGTGTCAAAGTCCCTATCCGAAACTCCCATGCATTTCATCTTTACCCTAGATCCACACAATAATTGAGTAAACGTGTTATTTGCGCCTAAATTAGGTAACAAAAAAGAAAAAATATCCTAAATTAAGTCTCTTTTAATTTCCGCAGCCCTAATTATAGAAACCTGTTTCCATGACTTGTGCACAAGTTTATCGTTCTCCTCTATTACTACTCCACATAAAATCCATTCCATTTTACAATGAAACTTAGATTGCTTTTTTATCTTAAATATTTTTTTAGCAGAAAATCCACGCATAATTCGCACAATGGCCATACGTTCTATATCATACAAGTGGTAATAAGGGAAAGAATATCGTTACACATTTTACTTCCACATTCAGTGTTATAGTATCGACAAAAATATTTTTGAAAATTTTTATTGTCCAAATAGGCTTAGAATGTCATGAAACGTCGAGATTTTAAGTTTGAGCAAAAGAAAAATTCTGTCTATCGATCTGTCTGTAACACGATTACTCCAGAACCGTTTAAGATATTGACTTGAAATTGGTACACGTACCTATGTATTTTAACGAGATCTGGAACTAGATTAAAAGGTTGGGGGGTAAATGTGGGTAAATAGGCAAATCAAGCAAGTAAGAGTCCATAAAATTGGTATTTAGTATATATAAGAGAAGCTAAGGTCTCAAAATTTTTTTGGCATTAACCACCCCCATTACCAACTCCCATCCCATTATTCAAGGGGGCGAAAAAATAAAATTGTCATTTAGTGTGTGTACAAGAACCAAAGGCCTCAATTTTTTTTTACTTTATCCACCACTATTACCACCCCTCTTCCATCACCCTCAGCCCCACTACCGATGTGGCATATCGTTTTATAGGTTTTTGGGGTAGACGATTTCAAATATTTTATTATTAAAGTTCCATAAACAATTATTTCCACATTCAAATTTTTTTCGTTGTGAAAGACTTGGATAGAAGATCTAGATGTGGAAGTAGTGATTCTTTGGGCAGCGGTTTTATAATTTGACCTTCGACGAAAACGAATAACGTCGATCATACACCGCCCTGAGACTAGTTAGTTTTAGTAGACGCGGGCGTATTAATACTCAATTTCTGCAATTCGCGCGCTCCAAAAAAATCACTGTACCTAAACTATCAAAGACACAATAAGAATTATGCTATCAAAAACTTTTTTGGTCTTTTGGATTTATTTTCGTCGCAGCATGTTATACAAAATTTCCAAAAACAAAAAAGTTTGTAGCTTAGTGAAAATTTGACTGCGTATTTTCTGAACTTTCAAGGTTATCTAAGTTTTTAACACGCTTAAAAATGTTTTAATTAACAATACTATTCGCAGATAGAAGCGCCTAAGTGTGTGTTTTATAACAAAAAAAAGTTCATGTGGATATCTCCATTCGTTTTTGAGATATGGCATTAGATGTTCAAAAAAACATGATTAAAAAAAAAACAAAATTTCACACCTTTTTAAAAATAACAATGTCCGTGACCACTAAAAAATGTCGTATTTCATGATTTCTAATGAACATCGACCTACTTAATGAAATGGTATATGTCTCAGTCTGTTCTAAGATTAAAAAAAAAACTCGAGAAGGAAGCGACTTTTCCCCTGTTTTTTACTCCACTACATACTAATTTTTCTGAAATCACAATCAGTATTATTATAAATTAAGGAGTTTGTATTAATTACATTTAATTATTAACATTTCTTCATTACAATCTAACTGCTTACTAATAAATCCAATTTTAATGTGAGTTGGTTTGTCTGCGTGTATTTTATTTACTGTCTAAAATACTTTGTTGATCGTTGCTTGGCAACAGATCTTTTCTGGTCTGTTTTCGGATAGTTTCTTAGCAACGAACTAAAATAGTGAAATTGTGCATTTTTCGATCTGAAATCGCGCCGAAAATGTAGACATTGCCGATCGATTTCAGAAAAAGTAATTTTCTCGGACTGTTCTCTGATAGTTGTTAATATAATGACAGTTGATGTAAGAGTAGCAATTAATTACCTAATTTATTTATACGAAGAATACAATCTTTATAATAATTAATAAAACTTAAATAAACCGACAGAGACTGTGTTTTGTTCGTCTATTTATTTTGGTCACATATGCAAGTATAATATATTGATCAATCGCCGTTTACAGCCAAAATTCAACTTAATTATTTTTTTTATTTTGATATTTTCAAACGAGCGTAGATAAAATCATGTGTGTAATTCGAGCGAAAAGTGTCATTGCCGCTCTCAAGTGTTTGACGCACTCCACTTCGCGTCGCGCATCAACTTACACTATCGTCCGGCAATGTGGCACTTTGCGTTCTTAATACACAAACAGCTATTATGGATTTGCTAATAGACACATTTTAAATGATTATTGACATTTCAAATTAAATAATCGTTTTCATCTATTTGAAACCATGTGTTGCCACATTGGCTTATATCATTCGACAGCAAAGTTAAAATATTATCGTGATTTAGATTGATTGATGAATTATGATCCAGCAGCTGTTTTTAACAAATTTCAAAGCTTCTAAAAACGAGCTCCGTTCTCAATTCGACTCCTATGTGTTTTTTTACACGATCAATAATTATATTGACGCAGTTTAAGCGATTTCTGTTGCAAATTATAGGGTATGGCGCGATGGTGGTCCCTTTATAATTTAATCAAGCTACGTCAAGTGTAAGGTGAGCAAAAATTTGGAAACTATTTTTTTGTATATTACCAGCATATTCGCAAAGAAACATTTAAGTTTCGATTTAAATAATGATCATTTTTTTAAAGCAATAGGGTATTATTGGTCGGGGATGATCCCACTGTAGTTTTTTCATTAAGCTACGTCCAGTGCACAGTGGGCCAAACTCTCACAATTGGGCAAAATTCATATTTCGTCGGAATTGCATTAAAATTGGTGGTTAGGCATTTTCGGAATAGCTGACAGCGAATTTGATGTGAAGAAACTGGTGGAAGAAAGGGGTGCAAAAGAACAAACCAAATTAATACGAGAAACGAACCACTGGCCCTGAACAAGCCACTATCAAAGGGCCAACTGCCAGAAATAATGGCTAGAACTAGAAGAACTACTGCATCTGGAGTAGACAAAATAAACAACTTGTTAATGAACTATGAACTGGAAAGGAGCAAACCTTAGAAATCATCAGAGGATGGATGAGAATCACACCTCTGCTTGCAGAATGGAACACGGGCACATAAATACCTCTACTCAACGTCAATTTACCACTGGATATACATGATAGTCTTCAGCTTAGTTATATAAAATGTAATTTTTTTTTTTTTTAAATTGTTATTTCCTTATTTTGCAACTAAACTCCGTATTTAAGCTTTTCTTCATAATTGAAAAAACTTCGTTAAATAAAATTTTAAATAAAAATGTAAAAAGGTAGTTTGCTTAAAGTCGATTTCATATTTTCTAATTTTTAGAATACCCTTACCCTGTATAAATAAAGTTTGACAAGCAAAACTTTTCATAAAGAATTACTTTTTCATGGTAATTAAAAAATAAGAGTTTACAAGAGTGCGGTACCCCATCCGGGAACACATTGTATGACGAAGGGCAAACCGCGAAGGAAATCTGGTGTAGGTACACTCAGAAGGAAATCTGGAGGAAATCTTTTGCTTTTCGGATTTCTCCCCACACGCTTTTCAAACATTTTTTTAAAAAAATCCGAGGAAATCTGAAGGAAATCTGGAGGAAATCTTCGTCAAAGAGAAAAATTGGTGTACAAAATTTTGGGCGCGGTTGAACCCTCGTTGTACGATCTGTCGGAAATTGACGAAACAGAAAACAGAAGATGACGATTTCTAGAAGCAAAAATAAAGAGAGGAGCATAAACACACCAATCACTCCATATCACAACACAACATTGCACCGCATTTTTCAAACACCTACACTTTTCATCCTAGACTGCTGTACCATGTGTCATGTGACTCTCACTGCTGACAACATGCATAGTACAGTGAAAGTCGACCTTCTCTATAGGGGGTGCTCACAAATAAGTCCCGGCAAGCTGATTTTTTCAAGGTCGATGGAGTGGTGTCTCCCGAGTATCCAACCAAAAAGTCACAGTCCACACCCTTTGTAGGGTGCTGCAATAAAGGGTGGTTTCTTATTTTTTTTTTTAATTTTCTTTTTCCAGCTTGTACATAATAATATTCTCTACAACTTTGCCTAATAAAATTTTTTAGTAACTTTGATTTTTGACGGTCCAGCGCCCATTATATGGGAAAACATTCACCATATTTATTTATTATGGTTCAGGAAATATACAAACAAAAGGCTGAATAGCTGGTTTTTGCAGGGTTGATTGAGAACTGTCTTCTGAGTCTCCAACCAAAAAATCGCTGTCCAAATCCTTCGGGGTTTAGCGCAATAGGGGTGGTCTCATTATTTTGGGGCCGTTTTTTTTTTTTTTGGTCACGTACTTACTTAATAAAATCTCTACAGCGTTATTTCCTTATAATTATTTTTTTTAATGGTGAATGTTTTCCCATATCATAATGGGCGTTGGACCATCAAAAATCAAAGTTACCAAAAAATTTTATTAGGCAAAGTTGTAGAGAATATTATATGTACAACAGGGAAAAAGAAAATTTCAAAAAAAAAATAAGAAACCACCTCTATTTCGGTGTGGACTGTGACTTTTTGGTCGGATACTCGGGAGACACCTCTCCATCGACCCTGAAAAAATCAGCTTGCCGGGAGAAATTTTTTTGAAAAATGAAATCTTTATTGGACTATCATGACCCAAATCTAACCCAGCGTAGCCGTAGTCGTGTTTCCCGCGAGTGCACTAATGCCTACCATAAGCTGATAAATCAAATTAAATCGATCAAAAATAAAAACTTCCAAATGACGGATTCAAAATGGCTGCCACAATTGCACATAGACAAATATCTATGCAATGGCGATTATCTCGAGAACTACAGAAAAGGTCTCAAAAATACATACATATTATGTACATACATACAATACCACGTATTCTCAACCATTCCTTAGCATGGTCAGAAGTATGTATGCAGGTACGCGATTATGATGAAAACTTTTGCACAATGCCATCCCACAATATATTCTTTTACTATGTATTTGCGAAAATCACTGAGTGGACGACATCTACTTCTGACAGTATAACTTGTATAAGAGGGAACAACAAAATCCATTTTCTATTGACATTTAATGAAAGGTTAACTTTGTTGCTGAAACTGTCAAAACAAATCGTTCAAAAAAAAAAAATAACTAAAAATTATGAAATCAAATTTCATCCAGTCGCCCTATTAATTGGATCTCATTACCTAATAATATACATATATAAAAATGAACAAATAACGAAATCAAACCAATTTTTAACCGACTTCAATATCGATATTAGGTAATAAAGTTCAATTAACCAGGCGACTGGGTGAAATTTAATTTCATAACTTTTAATTATCTTTTTAAAAAAAACTTTTTACGTAAAAATACACATTCAGTTTTTTATGGTCCCGAGTCATATACACCACCTTTAAAATGCATCTCCGACTAATAGTACAGTAACTTGGTGATCTCACTTCGGACTAATTCTATAGCAGTTTTAAATTCAAATATTTTTGGATAGTTTGATTCAAAATGGGTCAAATATGAAATAATATAAAGGAATAAAGGCGCTTTTTCATTGGGGGTGAATTTTAGCCCAACTTTTTCGAAAAGAAAAGTGACTATCGTCGAATTCTACTCCAAAAAAAAACCTATAACGTTATTTTTGTCTTAATATCGGCCGAGTTACAGGGTTGAAAATGGTGATTTTTAAGCGAAAAAACACTAGTTTTTTCAAAGGTTTAAGCAAAATACTCAAGAGGATAACATTCTCGAAATAGTTTGTCATACCAAAAAAGTTAGCTTATGAAAGAACAAAAATAATCCATGAAATAAAAATTTGTTTAGGCTTATCGTTGTCGAGATACAGTTAATGTTAGGTGCATTTGAACGTAGCCACGAAAAGGTCACGCTCTTCAAAGACTCTTAACTCTGGTTTAAAAAAACTTTTTAACACTTACCTTAAAGCAAATTAAAGCTTATTACAGTAGCTTAAAATTTTCTTTTGGCAAATTTTGATATCTGCAAAATCAAAAATGATACAAGGATATAGCTCAGTCAATAAACGTTCAATAAGGGGGTCTAGGGGGAAATGCCGAGATCACAATTTTTGACTTGTGGGCTGTGTTTGGACTATTTAGGAGGTAAACATACCAAAAGTCCCTGAACGTAGGAAGTGGGGAGGGATGCAGGGGGGCACGAAGAAGGTCCCGGTTTTTGGTTTTTCGCTCATATCTCGAAAACGGTTAGCCATAATCAAAAAGTGGTTATATGCAAAATTAAAGCTGACTAAGTTTTCTACAATAATGTTTCTATTATTTTTTTTCGTATCTGTTATGGTTCAGTAATGAATTGTATATCTTTTGACTGTATTCTAACTCTATTATAAATTTATTATAAATTGAAAATAAATTTTAATAATTATCGTAGAAAAAATTTCTTGTACAGATATCCGTTTCACAGCAGACTGAACAGAAATATCGAATAAAAAATGTCTTTGCGTCTGTAAGTGTGTGTGTGCGTATATATCTATGTGTGCGTGTATACCGTTTCTTGTAAAAACGATAACTTCTGTTAGACTCAAAATATTTGATTTTAATTTGGAACATATGTAAAACAGCATATTACAAAAATCCCTATTGAAATTGGGCCATATCTGTAATACATAGTGATAACCAGAAGCCTACAAACTCTCATACGTAAAATACGTTTTATTTGAATTTCAGAGCAAAATATTACTAAGCATACAAAAATAAGATGTACAAAATTTCTAAACTTCAATATACCGGGTGTATGTTAGGCAAACCAACTTTATTTAAATTAGATGATATATCAGTGTTATCCTAAAATATGGAACATGGTATTTTTAATAACATTATTATGAAGTGAGAATTGTAGGCCTCTGGTTATCACCATGTATTACAGATATGGCCCAATTTCAATAGGGATTATTGTAATATGCTGTTTTACATATGTTTCAAATTGTAATCAAATATTTTAAGTCTAACAGAAGTTATCGTGTTCAAAAGAAGCGGTATACACGCACACATAGATATACACGCACACACACACTTACAGACGCAAAGACATTTTTTATTCGATATTTCAGTTCAGTCTGTTGTGAAATGGATATCTGTACAAGAAATATTTTTTTCTACGATGATTATTAAAATTTATTTTCAATTTATAATAAATTTATAATAAAGTTGGAATACAGTCAAAATATATACAATTCATTACTGAACCATAGCAGATACGAAAAAAAATAATAGAAACATTATTGTAGAAAATTTAGTCAGCTTTAATTTTGCACATAGTCACTTTTTGATTAGGGCTAACCGTTTTCGAGATATGAGCGAAAAACGAAAAACCAGGAACTTCTTCATGCCCCATGCATCCCTCCCACCTCCTACGTTCGGGGACTTTTGGTATGTTTACCTCCTAAATAGTCCGAACAGAGCCCTCTAGTCAAAAATTGTGATCTCAGCATTTCCCTCTAGAAACCATTCATTGACTGGACTAATAATAAAGTCAAAATTTTGATTTTTTACACAAAAAAGTGACCATTTTTTGGTTCCAGTAAATTCCAAATTGAAAAAAAAAAATCCAAATCGTGTTTTTTGTTAGTCCTAACTATTATGTATACGCTCAAATTTCCTTGACCGTGATGGATGCATTATCTAAGATTTTACACTTAATGTATTTTGAGAATTTCTGAAAAGATTAAATTTTTTGTTAAATAACTTAACAGAGAAGCATCTTAGCTGAATGTTACTAGAGACAAAAAATAATGGCAATAAACTAAGGAAAACATTGGTTTTCTTTAATTATATTTATAAACATACTACTTTAAGAGATAGAAGTATTTGAAGTTAACTCTTAACGTTTTTTGTTTTAAATTGACGCATTTAAGATGAATATAGAAAAATTGACAACCTCCGTACTGTTTTGACCTATCTGACCCTAAAGAGGAATAAGAGACCTTCAAGTTGCTTTTTTGGACTGTTTTTAGCGTTAATTGCAAAATAGATATGACTGAAATAAGGAGCGCACCTTGTTTTAGCAAATTAGGATATTGCTCGTAAAATCTCACAATATTTTCAATTATAAAGAAATAATCATATTTTTTATACTTTTTTGATATTCACGCACATTTCTTAAGTCGTTGAATATCGCATGCATAAATGTACTTGTGTAATTATGTATAAAGATGAAAATGACTCAAACATTGATGAAGATGAATAATTATATTGAATTTAGGTTAAATCTCTATAAATCTCTACAAAATTTAAAAATATGAATTATTGCTTTATTAATTTGCTACACCTCATCACAAAAACCTGATCCAAATTCGTAATCAGCAATACCAAAATCATAAATAATATTAGTTTAATTAATAAATTCCCAGTACTTATTTTTAACTTTGGGGGTGGTTTTCACCTCTTAAGGGTAAAAGCAAATAGTTTTCTTATTAGGGGATGCGTTTTATGTCTCAAAATGTAATAACCTGCTAAAAAAGCCTTAATTTCACAAAACAAACAAAAAATAATTACTTCGTCCATTTTATCGGCCATATTGAGGGTGCAACATAAAATTTTTAATTTCTGACTTCACATTCGTGATCAGCGACTCCTAAAACATAGATAATATAAACTTCATTAATTTATTATCAGTGCTTCGTTAATTTCTGATTTTTTTACTTTAAGAGGGGTGGTTTTCACCCTCTTGGGGGTAAAAGGACATCTACTCGTTTTTGATATTTGAAGTTGAAGAATTCGCAAAAATAAAAAAATTCCAAGCCGCTATAGAATTAGTCCGAAGTTTGGATACTTTTTGATACAGAGTGACTGTACTATAATAGATAATTAGGAAATGTTTAAATCGAACGCGAGATTCGTCACTACCATTCACCTCTGCAACAAACAAAAAGAAAAACAATTCTGAGAGTACCTAAATCGTATTCCCTTAACCAATTAAATTCATATGCATGGTGTTATGGCGTCCTGTCATGTAAATGTTATGTAAATATGTGTTTATAGACTTGCCTTTAGTAGCTTTATAAACAAAAAAATTAACATAACATTTACATAAACGTAACATTACCATCCAACTAATCCAAGAACGTTTATCGGTCACGTCCACTTTATAGAGTCGATAATATTTTTATTTTTACATGCACTGTTCAATTTCTTTTATCATGATTTAGAAAATCAATTTAATGCGAGAATTCGGGCTTTAGATTATTTCGACACAATATAGTCGGGAATCACGAGTGCCAAATTCGATCATAGGGTGTGCACTCGAAGATAGTTTTGAAAAAATATATACATTATCTGGTAAGACCTTGCAGATCTAAATGCGGAGGACGTCATTCTGGCCGCGATTGCAAAAAGGTAGAAACATTTTTTTTTCCGAAAATCTTTGTACTACTGAAAATTGATTAATTTTATGTTCCCATCACATTTACAGGCTTATTTTTTAACATTAACATTAACATGGAAAGCTTATTCTTTCTGCTGCCCAATTATTGTCGAAATTGTTGTCAACAAATGTTATAAAACTGTTTAAACAAAACGTAAGGTCAGTGGGAAAATCAAAAGTGATAGGGAAATCAAAAGTTTGTTTTTAGATTACACAAAGACTATTGTAAATATCGACATGAAATTTGAATTGTGTAATCTTAGAAATGTTCTGTTTAAACATTTTATGCCGGATTATCTCGAAAATTATTGTTTTTTTTATATATAATTTTTTTTGCCACCTGATATCGCAGTTACCCCACCGCGTTGGAGTAACTGTGACAGATGATGGGGCTAGTGTGATGGCCATTCATTTTCTGAACCATTATTCACTAATAAAAAAAAACAGGTTTTGTTTACTTAGTACACAAATGTTTAAAACTTTATATTAATATTTAACGTTACAAAAGAACTAATGAAAATAACTACATATAATTCACAGAGAATAATGCACACGAAATAAGTTACAGTGGTTCAAATACGTCTACAGGACCAGGGAAAACATATATTATTCGCGCAACTTGAGTTAAAAGTTGGGTTCTTCTAAAATTTCAACAATTAGGAAGTTTCCTATTTTAGAAATATCATGTACATCCAACCTCATTTAGTAGTCTTTCAGATAACTAGTCAAACAAAAAAAAAATTATCTCGATATCTGGAAAACTCACGAAATTATTCAATTTCTTATTTGAATACTTCGCCTCGGCTGAAGTCCATCGTGGCGTCACAATACACAACGCGCTGACTTGCCATGCCGGCGGCGCGCCGTATATTCCCTTTATTTAGTGTATGTGCTCGATTTTCGGAAATGTCACAAAATGTCACTTTTGATTCGTTCGTGCCAAGCCGAATTTTCGAATTTCGCCGTGCAATTTACGATCAGGTTTATCTGGAAGACTTCCTCTTTACGTCACGACATCATACGGCCGTCCCAATGTAATGGTGTTTTTCGAAAAATATGAACGTGCCACAATTGCATGTTTTAGCAATTTTTTCGGTTCTCAAATGCAAGCTGGCTATAAACTGCCGGTGCCTGCCAGCGAGTATAAAGGTGCCCGCGCCCGCTCGCTGTTGGCGGAATCATGTATTGTGACGTAATCGAGCCTCAGCCCAGATGATCGCAGCATTTTAAACTTGGAAGGACCATAACTTTTTTATTCATAGAGATAATTAAAAAAAAATTACAGATATTTTTTAGATTTTTACGACTATTTATTTCGAGAAAATGAGAAAAATGGAAACTTCCTAATTTCAACTGTTACAAAGGAAGTTTTATTGTTTTCTACGCTTTTTAGTCCCATAACTTCCAATTCATTATTTGAAACAACTTCCGATTGTATAATACAAACGTAACGAAAAGTTATTTTATTTCTCTTGCCTCCTTTAAAACTATCTAACACGAAAGTTCCCTTCTTCAAATCCTTATTTTTACTGGACAGTACCTTTGTCGATCCATTCTAAGATCTTCTGGTGCATAGTCACTATCTCCTAGCTGTATCACTACTGTCAGTATTCTCAGCTTCTCTAAAAACCCACTACTTCCACATACAAATTCTTTATCCAAGTCACTCACAACGAAAAAAATTTGTATGTGGAAATAATTGTTTATGGAACTTTAATAATATATTTGAAATTCTCTACCCCAAAAACCCATAAAACGATACCCCACATCGGTAGCGGGGTGGGGGTGGTGATGGGGGGGTGGTAGTGGGGGTGGATGAAGTAACAAAAATATTTTGAGGTTTCTGGTTCTTGTACACACACTAAATCACAATTTTTTTTCATCTCCTTTAATAATGGGGTGGGGGTGGTAATGGGGGTGGCTAATGCCAAAACTTTTTTTGGGACCTTAGCTTCTCTTGTATATACTAAATACCAATTTTATGGACTCTTACCTGCTTGATTTACCTATTTTCCCCAAATTTACCCCAATTTACCCCCCAACCCTTCGACAGAACAAGATGAAAATATAATCTAGTTCCAGATCTCGTTAAAGTACACACGTGTACCAAATTTCAAGTCAATATCTCAAGCGGTTCCAGAGTAAACGTGCGCACAAAAAAAGTTACAGACAGACCGACAGACAGGCCGACAGACAGACCAACAGACAGAATTTTTTTTTCGTTCAAACTTAAAATCTCGACGTTTCGTGACATTCTAAGCCTATTTGAACAATAAAAATTTTTAAAAATTTTTTTGTCGTTACTATACTTCCAGTGGATGTGGAAGTAAAACAAGTCTATTGCATCACAATGCCACCTGTTGATATCACCGTTATCCCCTAGTGTTTATTAATAAGGGCCTACTGTGATAACCAAAAAAAAAAAAAAAAAAAGCAATACTTTTTAGCAAGCTAAAATCTATTTTGCTATTAGAACTCATCTAGCATACCATTTAGATCAAAACAGAATAAGAGGCAATCCAAATAACATTTAACAAATGACACTCAAATTTTGAAACAGCGCGAATTAATTTTAAAGTCGAATAAAAATAACACATGAAAAATATTTGACTGTAATTTCTTTATTGTTTGATGTTTTTTTTCTTATTTTAATCCAGTATTATTTGTTAACATCGTAAGCGTTAGTGGCAAAAGATTTCTAGTTTCTCAATACGTTTTAATTTAATTTGTGGGTATCTCACCGACTCTACCTGAAAAATGCAGTGTAAATGTCAGCATCGAGGTATTTTTAAAACTATATTGCAGATAGATGCATAATTCTATTGTAAGAAATCTGGAGAAAAGAATGGAGCAACTTTTAGTGGAAAAATTACACAGGTCTACAAAAAAAAAGTCTTCTCATATAACTTTTTAGAAGTATCTTGACGCCAATTTTGGGGAAAAATTTCTACCCCCTCATTTTTTTTCTACCACCTCTTTTATCCCCTAAAAAGGGCAAAAAAAAAGGTCTTGTCCTAAGATTCTGATCTAACTTTTCCGAAGTATTTTGATGCGCTGAAGCCAATTTTAGACAAAAAAAAATTATATCGTGTCAGTTTCCCTCTATCACCCCTTCTTATCCCCTAAAATAGGCGAAAATGAGGTCTTGCTTGTCCCAAGGTTCTGATCTCACTTTTTCAAAGTATTTTGACGCGCTGAAGCCATTTTTGGAGAAAACGTTTTTTTCTACCGTGTCAATTTCCCTCTACCACCCCTTTTGTCCCCTAAAAAAGGGCCAAAAAAAAGGTCTTGTCTGAAGGTTCTGACCTAACTTTTCTGAAGTATTTTGACGCGCTGAAGCCAATTTTGGACAAAAAAAACTTTTCTACCGGCTCAGTGTCCCTCTACCACCCCCTTCATCCCCTAATTTTGTTTGTCCAAAATTAGTTTCAGCGCGCGTCAAATTACTTCAGAAAGGTTAGATGAGAACCTTAGGACAAGACTTTTTTTGCCTTTTTAGGGGATGAAGGGGGTGGTAGAGGGAAACTGAGCTGGTAGAAAAAATTTTTTGTCCAAAATTAGCTTCAGCGCGTCAAAATACTTCAGAAAAATTACATTAGAACCTTAGGACAAGACATTTTTTTTTGTAGATCTGTGTTATTTATCAGCATTGCTTTATTGTTGAAAAAGTTTTGACTATTTTTGTACAGCTGCCGCTACCGCACCGTTTTGAGTGTATAAGTAAACGCTCGCGTGCTTTAGTCGAAAAGTGACTTGCACCACAATATGCTGTAATTACAAAATATTTACAAAACATTCTTGTTATACTTATAAATACTTATAAATATTATAATTTGCTGCCGTGAAAAAACAATCAGAAAAATTTAAGTAACTTACTTGCGAACAGAAACTATTACGTTATAAATTATTAACCTAAAATATTCATGAGATACAGAAAACAACCTGCAAATATGTAAACATAAATCTATTATTTGTGCAGGAAAATAACAATATCGAAGTTATACATTTACATTATGCCTACTTAAGCTAAATTACCACCTAATAATATACTCTCACAATATCAACCTATTATACATTGCAACGTTCTGACAAAAAATAAATTTGACTGGAAAATATATATTATATTATTTTTAGGTCGTTACTCGTGGTAAATTAATATTAAAAAGCATGCAAAAGAACGTCCGATTAAGGGGGTGGGGTGGTTCATAAATGTTACAAAGTGTTACAAGGGGGGGGGGGGGGGAGTTACAAATAGTCCATTTTTGCGAACGCATTTGTTGAAAGGCTTTCTATAACGATTCATCATGTTATCCGAAAATTAATTATGGAGAAAAAAATAAGTACTCTAATGAATTTGGGTAATACTTTTGTGTACTTATGCTTTGATTAGCTGCAATGGATTTCTATTTAAAAAAAATTTAAATCGAACATTAAAAAATTAGCGTCAATATGGTATAATGATTTAATTAATTTTAAAAATTCGGCTCGACATTCTGTAAGAATAAACCTGTAAGTCTGGTATAATAAATTTACCATCTACTGAGATTTTTTTTATCAACACATTTTATCAAATAATTCTTTGGAAAATTGCGACTGCGATAAATCCAACTGATTTTGATTGGGACTTGAGGAATAATGCCTTTATTCCTAAGTATCCGAATGTAACTTTCGAAAATGTATTTTACAAGTGTAAACTTAAAGAATGTACCGGAAATTATAGGTTTAGCAAACCCGAGTTGGAATGTAAATAAGACGATATTGTGAAAGTAAATCTCCGATTAAAGAACTTATATCTAGATTGTATTGGTTTGTATGTTGCTGAGATAGTCAAAATCTAAGGCACATCATCCCATAATTTCTTGATTGGCTAGTCGATCTATTCGTGGCCGTTTCGGACACGATCGGTTCAGTTCGATTGTCATAATCTCAGTTTGACAGTGTCCGCCATTAATGTTAATAAGTGTTTTTCGTGTTTTTCGATCAAAATGTGGGGAAGAAGTCGTTTTATTTTAAGTTGTGATTTGCTTAATACCTAAATAATATTCTCTATTCATATTTACACAGTTTAACGACAATATATTTAGTGCAAAATGGTGAAGTGCTATGCCGTTTGCAGAAAGCAGTTTAGAAAAGAAGAAAATCGATCGTTCCATAGTCGTAACATGATGAGGTTCAGTTTACAGTTATAATAAACTGAATAGCAATTAAATTTTAATATCCTTTCAATACATATTTCCCTTGAATAATTTATTATATTTTTCAAATCCGCGATTATGTTCCTAGAGGTTATGAAAATTTAACCAACAATTATAACATAAAATAGGTACAACTGAATTTGAGGCTTGTCTAATTTGTGATGTGTTTATTAAATATGCCATTCAATAGTGCAGAAACATAATAACTTATAATGACCAACATAAAAATGAGAAATATTAACAATTTAACCATATAAGTATGTATAATATTTACCCTCTTATTATATGTAAACTTTCAGAAAGAAAAGAGAAATGTAATTTTTATGAATGTTGAGACATTTTACAGATTTGTAACACTAGATATATTTCAAAGTTTAGGCTAATTAAATTTGAAATATATCAGGCATTATCTTACACTGTAATATTGTATGCTTACATCACGTTGCATAAAGAGTCGGTAATGCAGGAATTGCAATAATTCATTTTAATGAAAATATTTACCCTTCTACACATAACCTGCCACAATTGCTTATGGGATGTGATGTTCATCTATCCTTTTTAATGGACATATAATGCGACTGTGTTAGGAGCAAATAGGGTATATAGTGAAAAGACAGCTGTTATGTACCTAGATATAATTTTTTTAATCGGAGGAGTAAATTATTAGGTTATAAATTAGATTAAGTATGTATAATGTAAATATTACTATATAAATAAGTTCGATATTATTATTTTAATGCACCAGAAGTAAATTAAGTTTATTTACTTGCATGTTGTTTTCTTTATCTCATGAATATTTTAAGTTATGTTTTATAATGTAATAATTTTTGTCCACAAGTAAAACTACTCTTTAAATTTTTCTATGATAACAAGTGACAATATTTACGTATACGTAATAAGCATAATAAGATTTTGTAAATGTTTTGCAATCACAGTATATTATGGTGCAAGTCACTGATCGGCCAGAGCACGAGACGTGCACTTATTGACTCAAAAGGGTAGTGGAAACAACGGAGAGATGTACAAAAATAACTTCTTTTACAACAATAAAGCAATGTTGATAATTCTTTTACTAAATATTGCTCTATTCTGTTCTGCAGATTTCATATCATAGAAGTAACCAACCATTTGAACTTCAACCATTTTAAAAAAGCCTCGATGCTGACATTTATGACTTTTTGGTACGGTTTGTTTAAACAATATTTATAACATTTGTTTAGAACAATTTCGATAAAAATTGTTCAGCACCTGAATTTAGAAAGAATAAGCTTTCTATTAGTTTGAAAATCATTAAGAAATGTACAAAAATAAGCCGGTAAATGCGATGGGAACATAAAATTAATAATTTTTCAGTAATACAAAAATTTTCGGAAAACATTTTTTTATGTCTTTTTACTAGGGATTGCAATTTACCGGAAGTTTTAATAACCGGTAAATCGGTAAATAAAAATGTAAATAACCGGTATTTACCGGTAATTTTTAGAATGAATGATTAGGGTGACGAAAATGCCAATTGTATTTTTCCATGTACAAAATTATCTAAATTTAAGAAAAAACATTTTTATATATGTATAATTAATATAATGAACAAACAAACGGTTTTTTTATCAAAAGGAAAAATACTCGGAAAAATATAAATGAAATAAATTTAAATAAATAATTATTCTGTAAATAACAAAAATATCAACTTAAATAACAAAAATTATAAACAGAAACTCAAATAGGGCATTTGCTGAATACCTAATCTAAAAACACAATATTTTTTTAAAATAGCCCGTTAAAAGGGTTAGCTTTTCAAAGCTGTATCTTTTAGTCGTCTGATATTTGTGTATAGAATACACCAGCTGAAGATGCCCTTCCTCAAGCGATATTGGTAGGTCGATAAGTTAATAAGAATTGGTAATAACATACTTCTAAATGTATTCCACGGATATTTGCGGCAGTGAAATATTCAATTTCCTCTCGCAAGATATTGTCAATGTCTCTCTTGTATTTCTTAGGTTTGGGTTTTTGGATTTTACTTTTTATAATATTATTTATTTATTGTTAAAAGTGCTCTGTATTTAGTGAATACTAGTCACTGACATAAATAGAAACGTTAAATACGTATGTTACGTATCGTAAGTTCAGAATTTACTGAAATAACCGGTAAAAAATAAAATAACCGGTAATTATCGTCATGTGTTTTGTCCTGTTAACCGGTTAATAGTTAACCGGCTAACCGGTGTTGCAATCCCTACTTTTTACAATCGCGGACAGAATGGCGCCCACCGCAAGGCAATTCCAGATAATGTACGTATTTTTTCAAACCTGTATCTTAGAGCGCACACCCTGACATTTTAGTCGTTCTTCTATCAAGAAGCTAGATTTCTGACTAATATTTATTAAACATAAGAATACTTACTGCGAAGTATACCATTGTGTACATCGAGAACGAGGAATGTCCGGAGGGGAATGATAATCTAAAATAAAATAACAATAGTTAATAAAGTAAAACACAGCTCAAGACATCTGATATAAGTACATTCCAAGCCAACACATGTTATACAACGATTAAAACTGATTTACTACTATCTGTTGTTATTTATTTATCAGGTTAGTTGAACAGAGACGTTGATCTGTTATGTGAGAGCAGGATGTTATGCAACAACAAAAATTGTGGGAGTAGGTATTTCTTATAGAATAAAAATATATGATAAGTAATTTATGATACAGTGAAACCTCAAATAAGCGCTTTTGAATATACCAACGGCAGATCTAGTAGAGGTGACTGTTACCTATATGAATTTTGAAAATCACACAGAAATATTATTGTCCTCCGTCACATTTCTTTTTTTCATTAATAATTACTTTTAGGATCTGCACAATATTTTTCACTAAACGTGTATACCGCTTCTTCGTTGGCAATAGCGTAACCTACTTATACCAAATATTATTTTCTCAGCCAAATAGTTTTGTACATATAGCTCCAAAAGATAGCGAGACACCAGACCAGACACCACGAGACACCAGCCCGATAGGAGAACAGATGGACGGAGGGAATTGAATGACTTGGATTTTCGTAGGGCATGCCCGAAACGAGAAAAAAATCTATTTTGCAGCTACTGTGTCGCCATTGTCGTGGTTTCATATCTGTTCAAGTGTAGGCAACATCGGGAGTACTGCAGGGCTCAGTTCTTGGACCCCCATTCTACATATAATTCATTAATGATATTTGTCAGGACATTGAGACATCCAATGCTTACCTCGATTAGGTCAATAAGCGATTGTGATAAATTACAGCAAGATCTCACAAAAATTAATAACACAGGTCTGCGAGGTTTTGTTGTTGGGCAGATGGGGGTCATGTCCGAAGTAATTTTTTGCGCTGAATCCGAATCTGACCTCAGAATTGACCCATCACGTCAGCATTTTGAACTACTTGAGGTTAAGTACTTAAAAAATGGCTTTTTTGGCAACTTTTGAGGTAATGCATAGGATTCAAAAAATTTTGCTTATTTCTAATAAATACGTCATTTAGTATTTATATATATTTCTAATAAATACATCGTTTCCTCTTTAAAATAAGCTTTCGAGTGGCCCTCTACGATGTTTCCTCGCAAAGTTAGAGCCATTTTAAGGTGACATGAATTTGAAATCATGATCCCAAATTCATGTCACCTTAAAATGGCTATAACTTTGCGAAGAAACATCGTAGATAACCATTCGAAAGATTATTTTAAAGAGGAAGGATGATACTAAATGATGTATTTATTAGAAATAAGCTGAAAAAATTTTTATATTTCAAAATCCTGATGTGATGGGCCAATTCTGAAGTCAGGATTCAGCGCAAAAAATTACTTCGGAAATGACCCTCAGCTGAACAACAACATTTATGACCCCTTTATTCGCAGACCTGTGTAACTGGTGTAATACTAATAAGTTACCATTAAATATATCGAAATGTAATACCATGTCCTTCACAAGGAAAACCAATTCAATAAATTTTCCGTATAATATAGGTAGTGAGCTATTACCAGATGTTCCGAATTTAAGGACTTGGGTGTTATCTTTGATTCCTATAGCTTTTATTCCTCATAATAATTACATTATACCTAATTCCAATAAGAATCTGGGTTTTATTATAAGAAATTCAAGGCACTTTAAAGATGTTTCAACAATTACTTTACTGTTTAATGCCTTTATCAGGTCTAAACTAGAATACGCTTCAATTGTCTGGGGCCCAAACTAGAACTTAGAAAAAGTTCAGAGGAAGTATGCTAAATACTTTTCTTATAAGTCTGATGCTGATGGTGTTTATCCAGCTGTTGGTACACTGCAATCTGAATTGTTGGCTAGATTTAACTTAAATGAACTAGCGTTACGACGAGCATTCTTTGCTGTACTCTTTTTACATAAACTTTTAACCAACAAAATTGACTGTCCTGAGCTATTGAATGAAATTTACTTCAATATACGAAGAGCAGTCAGGGTTGTGGGAGGAATAGGCTATCGAGCAGATGCCAAACTAACTTTCATAAATCTAGGCATACTAACTTTACCATCTTTATATGCACTAGAGTGTCTTACCTATGTAAAAAAGCACATCGATGAATTTGCTACACATAGTGAAAACCACTATTATAATACTAGAACGAAAGATCACATATACCTCAGTTTTAAAGGTCTAACTAAATCACGCACAGGTATCACCTATCATGGGCCCAAACTATATAATAAATTAGGAAACAACATAAAACAACTACCTCTTGACCGATTCAGATCTGCAATAAAAAAATTTTTACTAGCAAATGCCTTCTACACCCTAGATGAACTAGAAATATCTCTGACAAATATTTCGCTCTAGTATACATATGTATATATATTATTATATTTTATCTTATATTTCATTTTTTATGTACCGTTTTTTTTTTTCGTAAATATTTTTCATGAGTGTAATAGTTTTGTCTATATACTTATATGTAATTGTATTTTATATTTGACGTATGTAAACTGTTCTTTTATTGTATATTAACATGAATAAATCTACTACTACTACTACTACTACTACTACTACCACCCTCTTTTCAAATTCGACCGTATTCTTTATTTTATTCACCGACTCCTCGTACTAATTTATTAAAATTCTCACGTATTTACTCTATGTGCTCACAGTTTACCCAATTAAGTTATATAATAGGAGTGTATTTGAGATTGTCTTTATACAGAGATATATTGTTGTTTTTATCATTTGTATCTTCCTGCCCTTTAATTGATTTTTTTCTGTCTGGCAGTTGTACCTTTAAATAAATAAATAAATAAATTATGCCAAGGTGTCGACGCGCTGATTTTGCAAGTTTGAAAACTTTGCCATCTACCCAACCCAAGACTCTACTCGTACTACCTTTGAATGCAAATTTTTACATCCTTACCTCATTTCTTTCATTATTCGTTTATTGTCTTTATATAACGGATTGGTGCAGGTAAATACTTCATGGTACTCGTATTGTGGAAAAGAACCATTGCAGACGTCAGGTACGCAAACCGTATAAAAATGTGGCCTCAACCTTCCTATCGTGTACTTCATCACATCAGTCGTGAGTTGTGAGCATGCCGCTCCAAATGCAAAGATGCCAATAATACAATATATATTGTAGATCCAATTAGGGATCCGAACACCTAGGAAGATAATCTCCCTTCTGTCGTTAGGTCGATTAAGGTATTCTGTGAGCGACATCTGGAAAAGAAAAGAAAAAGAAAATTAATTTCTAATTAATAACTTATAATATTAGAGAGAGTTATGGGCTTAATATTAAAGGTCCGGAAGTTAATAACAGATTTTTTTGTTATGATTTTACTCAGTATGCTTTCAGATGGCATTAAAATGTGTATATTCTCATGACGGCAAGGAATGAATCGTATAGAAAAGTCAGTTTTCATTTATTCGCTTTGGTACGATTTTAGTCAGACTGCCATGTGTTTTAAAATGAAGTTCAAAGTAAAAAATTCCTCGGAAAACCATCGGCATACCATTAGCGTGGGCTTAAAGGTACGGTCACGTTAACTTGTATTTGAATAAAGAATTTTTCCGCGTTTCTGAACAGGCTGCCAATGACAAGTATAGTTTATAACTACTAGCTGACCCAGCAAACGTTGTTTTGCCATATAAATTATAAATTTTTGTCCAAAAAATAAAAAGAAAATTTCTGGATAGGGCCACCCTTATCACCTAGGGGTATAAAAAATAGCCTACGACCTATTCTCAGACCTACCAAATATACACAAAAAATTTCATAAAAATCGGTCAAGCCGTTTCGGAGGAGTTCGATAACAAACACTGTGACACGAGATTTTTATATATTAGATAATTATAATTTATTAAATAAATATTTAAATCTTGGTTGAAAGTTGAAATTATATATTAAATATATTAAAATTTCATAGTATTTTTAAATATCATTTACATTTTTAAAAATATAATTATTATCTTGTTATTTTTTGTTTCTTCTTATCCCTGGTTACTTCGGGTTACTGGGTATTTACTTCGACTCGGAACTGAGTTTTGGAGAACATACAAGAATTAAGTGTAATGAAGCGGGAGCTAGGTGGCTTTTTCGGCACATCATCGTTTTATGAACTTTGAGATATTTTTATGGTTTAATGGATGATAACGATTTATAAAATCGACTTCTGGTGGGGCACCTCCTGTCAGGTGCGTCACGAACACTGTCTAAAAATCAGTGAAATTATGTCATCGTTACAAGGCTCATTTTATGTTTAGAATGAATAAAATAAGATCGCCAGAAAGTGTGGGCCGTCAGAAGTCGCAGCCAGAAAGGTGATAATGATACAATACATCTGAGGCACGGTAGGAAGTCAAGTTAGCCAAAAGTGTTCAATTCCTGTATATTTAAGAGCCTATAGTACTTTGTTGACACTAAGAACTTTCTGGGGAGGCTATTCTATTGTTGAAGGAGCTTATATATTTACGTTTTAAAAAGGAGCCAAAACTTGTAACGAGTTTTGAGAAGAAATATGCGAAAAAAATCCAATTTTCTTCAAAAATCCTAAACATTTTCCTTCTGGCTAGCCTTTTTTTGTTCTGTGTTCAAAACATTTAAATAAACATGCTCAACCTAAAAAAAACTTGTAACGATCATGTTATGTAACTCCGTTTTTTACATCTTTGACCTTTCTGATTGCGCCTCTAACGGCCCACACTGTCTGGCGATCTTATTTTATTCATTCTAAACATAAAATGTGTACACACAAAAAAATTAGCCTTGTAACGATGATATAATTTCACTGATTTTTATATCTTGAACCATGGCCAACTCGACGGGCTGACAAGTGCCAGAAGTCTATTTTGTCGTTATTTAAGTTCGATAGAATTAATCAACGCATATGCTTATAACGATAAGTGTCCGAAAAAGCCACTTACACTCAAAGAAAATGTAAAATTCAACCAAAAAGAGCATATGAAATCGCGCCTATCTAGTTTCATAGTTGAATCAATCAGAAAAGAATAGTTATACAACTTTATTTGTTTTCGTAAACAAATAGTAGTTTAATAATCATATCTTCTTGTAACAAATTAAATTGTACAATGACATTTTTTTATGTTCACTAACCATTTTCAATTTGGTCTGCGATTAAATAGTACAACGACTTTGTTTTTTTGTACACCAACTAATGTTTAGGTTGATCTACACATTATTGTATGATGAAGTTTTTTTTGGTTAGGCAAAATCTCAGTATTGAGACATCAGACCACCCAAACCAAAGATTAGAGATCGTTTATAAGATCCAACCAAATATATCGATGAGTCCTGAGAGAATTTGAACATTGCATTCATGTTATTAATTTTCTATAAATTCATAAGAGTATAAGATAATGCATGATTGATTATTGTCAGTGATTTGTATGTGGCGTCATCTGGGAATAATTTCTGTAATAGACTACGTGGTAAGCAAGCAAATTTTATGGTAATTCTTTTAGAACTTCTAGAAGACGACAATAATTCAACAAAATAATAGTCAGACGAACAAAATAATAGTCTTATTCATCTATTTTTTAAGTTAATGTTTGTTTTGTTGTACGACAACTTTTTATTAATTAAAATAACAATCACCTCTTGTTTAAAAATACCATCAATATAGTTTGGTTTAACAAAATCAACGATATTGTTAGTTAACCATTTTTTTTTTGTTGAATTTACCCATACTATTTCTTTGAGTGTAGCTCCCGCACAATTTCTGGCTAGCCTTACTGACGGGAGTTTCTTTCTGAGATTTTTTTTCTGTGTTCAAAACATATAAATAAACATGCTCAGCCCAAAAAAAACGTGTAACGATCATGTTACATAATTCCGTTTTTTTACATCTTTGACCTTTCTGGTTGCGCCTCTGACGGCCCACACTGTCTGGCGATCTTATTTTATTCATTCTAAACATAAAATGTGTACACACAAAAAAATTAGCCTTGTAACGGTGATATAATTTCACTGATTTTTATATCTTGAACCATGGCCAACTCGACGGGCTGACAAATGCCAGAAGTCTATGTTGTCGTTATTTAAGTTCGATAGAATTAATCAACGCGTAGAAAATGTTTGTAACGATGAGTTTCCGTAAAAGCCACTTAGCTCCCGCACCACAATTAGAATGTTTGGTTTTATTTTGAAAAATTGCAAATCATTTACCAATCTGGAGGCTTTAACATTATTGTACTACTCATATGTAAGATCGAAACCTGAATATGGAGCAATTAGTGGGAATCCATATTATCAAACTCACAAAAGCAGTTTAGAGCAAATTTAGAGAAAGTTTTTAAAATTTATTACATTCAAATCAAATGGACAGTATCCGGAAAGAGGTGGGAACAACAGTTATTTTGAGAGCCTTGAATTTAGAAGAATTTGTTATTTTTTGGTATTCTTATATAAAGCCATTCATAATAAAATTGATTCCCCAGAAATTCTTTTCCAGTTAAATATTTACGTTCCAAGGTTGAATTCTCGTCGAAATATTATGTTTTATTGTGAAAGTGCCAATACAAATGTGATGTTAAAATCACCTGTATACTGTATGTGTAATTACTTCAATAAAATAAGTGAATTTTGTGATGTAAACACGTGTTCTCAAAAGGAATTGATAAATTGTGCAAGACAGATTTTTAGTATACAAGATCATTCACGGAAAGCGGGTATTAGACGTTTCTTGGGATCTGTCGAGTTTAGAAATTTGAAAATTGGTATGAGGGGGTTTTTGGATATGGCGGATCCAACGAAAATATTTTCATGCTTGTGCTACTTCCGCTTATACCGGATGTAGCACCTAACTTTGTTATTTTAAATGGAACACCCTGTATTTTATTGCATATTTCGATTCCTCATAAAATTTTAGCTTAGGTTTATGTACCATAACATACTCTTAAACATACCGGTTTTCGAGATAATTAATATTTTTGGAGATTTTTGACGGTTCCCACCCTTCGGAAAAAAAATCAATATCTTCTATCATGTAGCCGATTAGGAAATTTTCTTTTCAAACTCTTACAAGCATCCTATGACCTAACTAAAAGTTCTCTTACGTTTTCACAATATCATACAGAGTATTTTATTTTCACAGTCGAACATTGTTTTAGTTTAAACGTCAAAAAGTCATTTATTTCAAATGGAACCCCCTGTATATTTTCACAGAATCTAATAGAGGATTGAATTCTGCATCGATTGATGTTACCATTCCCTATACCTATCTCTCTTTGTTTTCTTATTATGGACGAATATTTGTTAAACGTACAAACAAAATCAGCACTGTTTGTTAGTAGGCAATACAAGTCATAACTCGGTTCCTTTTTTATCATAAACGAGAATAATCATGTAGATAATTGATAATCATATATGAGTGTATAAATCAGAGACCGAAACCGAAATTTATTTCGGTTCGATTTCGGTTACGGTTAACTGACTTACACCATTTTCGGTTTTCGATTACGGTTTCGGTTTTCAAAGCAGCGTCAATTCGGTTTTCGATTACGGTTTCGGTTTTCTAGAATCTCACATTTCGGTTTTCGGTTTCGGTTACGGTTAGGAAAAATTCGTAATAACGGTGCGGTTTTCTGTTAGGGTTTCGGTTAAAATTGAATTAATTAACGCTTGCAGGGACCGAAAACGAAATTTATTTCGGCTCGGTTACGGTTACCTAACGTATACCATTTTCGATTTTTGGTTACGGTTTCGGTTTTCAGAGCAGCGTTAATTTGGTTTTCGGTTTCGGTTTTGGTTTTCAAAGCAGCGCCAATCCGGTTTTCAGTTACAGTTTCGGTTTTCTCATTTCGGTTTTCGGTTTCGGTTACGGTTAGAAGAAAATCATAATTACGGTTTTCGGTTACGGTTTCGGTTCCTGGTATAATTAATGTGATGTAGATATGTTTTTCTGCTATTAGCTTATATTTTATGTTTTAATTTTTATTTTATTCTACGGTCCTCTCTAAAAATAAATCATACAATTCTTTAACTTAAATTAATTGATAATTTTTGTGATTAAATTTTGTGTATAACTTTTGCCCTGTAATTGGGTTGTACCTGTTGGGAAATAAACTATTTATTTATTTATTTGAGTAACTTAATAGAATCTTAATTTGGAGGTAAGTGAGCTGCCACAACAAGTATACAAGTTGATATAAAACTGATTTAAAAAAAGATGGAATACCGTTTGCGTATGCCCAAGTACAGTCAAGGGCGGATCTGGGCCTTGAGCTTGGGGCGTGCCTGCCGCGTGCTGTGAAAATTAAAATGGATGAGCGGGGGGGGGGAGAAAATTATAAAAAAAAATTCAACTAAATAGAGTATATATTCAAAAATATAGAATAAAATAATAAAAATTATGAAATTTAAAAGTTGATAGTTTACAGAATTCGCGCTTGAGTACAGTATACATTAAACAAATCGAAGAGCTAAGTGGATAAAGGTGTTATGTTACATTTTTGAAAATTTTGAGATTTCTACACAGACAACTATTTTAACTTATAATCTATCATTTCAATAAGTTTTTGGGATAATAAACCTTTCCTAAATGCGTTTTAATGTTTGATAAAGGTGTTATGTACATATGGTTTTTATATAATTTAATGGATAAAGGTGTCATGATCACATACCACCTTTATCCATTACTGTGCGATATTAAATTGTTTTAATCCAAAACACTTTGCTTAAAGTTATGTTATATTGACAGTAATGTGACAAGTTGTGTTAAGTGTTTCTTATTATTATAGTGAAAATGGCCAGTCGTAGTAAACTAATATTACAAATGGCAATGAATAAATGATTTCATGAATCATGTAAGATGTTTATAAATTGGCTGATATTTGGAAATAGTGCTTATAGTGTTTTAATCCATATATTCATTTCGTTCAATTTCGAAATGGTTATGAGATGATACAAGAGTCGAGATGGTACTTGAGTATCTAATTGCTGTAAACACATTTATTCAATTCAGCAGAAATCAGAAATACTGGAAAGTGACGCTTTGCGGTGTTGATTTTTGTACAAACATTTTTATGCTGACAAGTAGAAGAGGGCTGGACCGTAGAAATTTTTATGACAAGAGCAAAACTGATATCTGGTATGGCTTCTGCCCACCCAATATTTTGAAAGAGCATTAAATTGTTTAAGGCAAATCTGGCGAATTCCGAAAGTATTGCGGAAAAAATAATAAGTATGATAATTACGCCAATCAAGTCAAAGGTCATTTGGGTTTGTAAGGTTATCGTTTAAGAATTACAGGGTTCGCTATGCTTACATCTATTGGTTTAAAAAAAATTAAAAAAAAATAAATAAATAATACTAAAGAATACGGAGAAAATTACAAACTAGCTTTCTAACAACAAAAGCGTGACGGAGCAAAAGTTACAGTAGATAGAACGATTTGCTTTCTTTAGATTTTCAGCAAACCATGCCGCTGCCAAAATTAAGTAGGTACATCAAAAGCATTTTACCTTCGTCAAATGTGGTTTTACAACCTTGGCGTACATACATGGAGGAATACTGAAACAAAAAAAAAACGTTCTTTTTCACATGGACTGAAGATATGGCCTGCCGTGAAAGCCTAGAAATTGCTAGTTGCTTACATGCCTTTTCACAAATTTACAATGAATATTCCCAAGAAAAGATCGATCACATTATAATATGGCCCGACTCCTATGGTGGACAAAATAAAAACATCAATATCATTACACTTTACCAGTTGTTGATTTTAAAGAGAGATTTTAAAGTTATCGACCATAAATTTTCGGAGGTGGGACATTCATATTTAGATTCAGACAGAGACTTTGGCAGAGTCGAGAAAATTTTAAGAAAACATCAAAACATCTACGTTCCGGACCAGTATCCAGAAATTTTAAGAACTCCCAAAGACGCCGTGCCGTTGTCATAGATATGAAGAATCATTTCAAGGATATTGATGGAATTGCCTCAAAACTCAATTTGTACAACAGGAAGAAAAACTTGAACAATGAAAAGGTTTATTTTCACAACGGTCTAAAATGGCACCTATGGGTGCTACTATTACATCACTAGATGAAATGACTCCATTTTACAAAGTCGATATTTTAAAGAAAAGGAATATGCATAAGATAAATTCCGACTGTATTGCTCTAACGGTGTTTAATGAAAACAAGGGCAGCCTAAGTGCAGGGGAAGACTGGCCAATCTTAAAGAACAATTACCATTCATAAATGAATGGTAAGGCCGTATTATCACAACATACTTGGAAATGACCAAACTGTGGCTCAAAACCGTAGAACTGTCCGACTACCTAAAAATTGTACAATGTTTTAATAATAATAATAAAATATGTTTAATTTCTTAACACTTTCATTCACTAATTTCTTATTCATTTCAGAGAAACTTATGAACGGATAAAGGTGTTATGTACATTAATTTTTTTAAATTTCCGAAAATAATGACAACTGACAACTTTAGTTATTTGTCTTTGAAAAGTACATCAAATGTCAATATCATCGCAAAATGCAAGCTATATAGTCGTTATAACAAAAAAGTTCTCGCCTAAAAACTTTCGAGTTGAATTACTCAATAACGTGTTTTTGTGACATAACACCTTTATCCACTTAGCTCTTCAATCGTAATATGGAATAATATTACGTGATTTTAGTACTTGGGCATACACAAACGGTATGCCATCTTTTTCAGCAACAAAAAAATCTGTCACTAACTGCCGGTCTATAAGGGACCATTGAACATATATGTTCGCTATTAGGGAGAGATACTGCAAATGTGAAAAGATGAACGATGTGGGTTCAAAAAAATGAACGCATTGACATTATTTTTAATATGTACTTTTCGAGATTTCTCCGAATTTTCACGTTTCAGACTGTAGATTACAAAAATTAAAGAGAATGAAAAAACATCTGGCGGAGGGCAATAATATTTCGCATGTAGTTAACACAACTGTCAAAGAAAAAAAAATTGGAAAAACTATACAGGGTGGTCACTCAAAAAAAAATAATAAAGAAAAATGTGGCGGAGGGCAATATTTCGCATGCGGTTATTTTCAATCTAATGTTCGCTTAAGGAGGGTTTCACAAATTACCCAAGTAGCACACATTGTTTTATAAGCGTTATTAGAATTCTTTTTAAGAGTAGCAGTTGCTAAAGAACTCTTTTATAGCTACTATAAGTACAAAATAGACACCATATGTGTGCTAGTTGGGGGTTAGAAGTTTTAAATTCTTTATAGACAGATGAGATTACATCAAGTAATGCCATGGATTAATGTTAATGTCAGTGTAATAGATATTTATTCGTATTTTGTATTATCTATAAAAATATTAATTACTGATTATTGAATTATGCTAATCGTGGAACAACCAATTTACTTGGTCAAATGCTATGGAATCGGGAACGTTTCATAAAAATACGCAGTAGAAGTTTTTAATGAGAAGTATCCATATGTTAAAGTGACCCGCAAATCAGTACGTAAATTAATTTATAAATTTGGTTCCACTAGGGATGTAAAAAAATATCAAAAAACGATTAAATGAAGATGACGCTGCTACCCTTGTAGTTTTAGACCCTGTACACCCAAGATGATCTTTAAAGAAAAGATCAATAAATTTAGGTATTAGCAAATCTCATATTCAGAGGATTTTAGACAGCCATAAATTTTATGCATTTAAACCAAATTTATTCACAAACTTCAAGTTGGAGATGATGCTCGTTGTTTGGACTTTTGTTAACTATGAGTGAGGAAATTTTAGCAGATAGATCATTTCATGGGAACATTTTACTCACGGACCAATCTATACTTTTATGACTAATGGGGTAGTCTCTTCTCAAAATTGTAGGTACTGGGCTCAGGAAAATCCTAATTTCCAAACTACCACTATTAGTCAAAAGTTTAAAAACGTAAATGTTTGATGCGGCATAATGCATCACAGAATAATCGTAGTGCAGGCAAATCCAGTTTTGAGTATGAACTATCTGGGGACAGCTATTTCTTTACCGAAATGGATAGCTTTAATCATGTACAATGAAGATATAAAAGTCCCGAAAAATCCCAATGTGAGCTAAAGCCACCATTTAGAAAAAATGGACGCCAGAACCGTTTCTTTTAGAAGGACATATCTTAGTAACCATTGCTCCGATTTTAGATTTCTTTTTTTTGTTCTCTTCCCCTTTTTATGTACAATCGAAAGTATTATTACATCTTTGGGCATAAAATAGAAGATGACTGAAGAAAATAAGACTTGAGTTCTTGGAAATATACAAGGTGTCCAGTTAGTGCTTCCTCGGAAGATTGTGCAAAAACGGGTAACTTTATAAAAAAACTTTTTTAACAAAACTTTCAATGTTTCACCTCTACTACAACGTGAAATCATTTTTAATTATACAAGGTGTCACAAAAAGGAGTTACACAAGAATGCATAATTTTTTTAACGGAATACTCTCTAATTTTTTGGTGCCAGTTAAACCTCTAAGGGTCCTGAATTACACCCTAAATTTTTTTGCCAATCAGATGCAGCGTTGCCAAGTTATAATTTTTTCCCTGTTTTTTTGGCAAATTACAAACATTTTTTGACTACCATATCTCCGCGATTTATTAATTGTTTTTTCTAAAAATGTAGGATGTTATTCGATAATTATGCATTTACTGAAAAACATTTTTGAAATAAATTATTATTATACCGGGTGTCCAAAATATTTGTTTACATTTCTTGTTATTTAATTATTATTTTTCTCAAATTTTTTAAATGGAATGCCTATATTTTTTACATGGATGAATAAAGCATGAAATTCCCCACATTCTAATATTATACACTTAATTTTTATTTCAAACCGTTTTTGAGATATGATTATTTCAAATAAGTTTTGCGTAAATCGAGGTGCTTTTTATTTTAGCATTAAAATCTAGTATGGCTTTGATCTTTTGTTTTGCGTTTGTTTTTCACTCTACGACATTTCTCTAATGTGTTTAAGACTCCGATTAAAGAACTTATATCTAGATACATAATGGCATGAATTTTATGATCCCGAAAGACTCCCATTCTAAGGCACTTCTTCCCATAAGTTGCTGATTGGCCCATCGGCGTATTCGCGGCCGCTCATACACGATCGGCTTCAGTTCGATTATCTAATCTCAGTTGACAGTTCGGCCATTAATGTCAATAAATGTTTTTCGTGTTCTCCGAGCAAAAACTGGTGAAAAAGTAATTTTATTTTAAGTTGTGATTTGCTTAATACCTAAATAATATTCTCTATTCATATTTAAACAGTTTAGTGACAATATATTTTGTGCAAATAAATAGTGAAGTGCTGTGCCGTTTGCAGAAAGCAGTTTAGAAAAGAAGAAAATCGATCGTTCCATAATCGTAACATGATGAAGTTCAGTTTACAGTTATAAAGTAAATAGCAATTAAATTTTAATATCCTTTCAATACATATTTATCTTACTGTTTTATCTTACTGTAATATCGTATGCCTACATCACGTTATATAAAGAGCCGGTAATGCAGGAATTGCAATAATTCATTTCATTGAGAATATTTACCATTCTACACATTTTCTACACACACAACGCCACTGTTGCCTATGGGATGTGATGTTTATCTATCCATTTTAATGGACATATAATGTGACTATGTTAGGAGCAAACAAGGTATATAGTGAAAAGATAGCCTGTTATGTATCTAGATATAAGTTCTTTAATCGGAGCTTTAAGATTATCGTGATTAAGTTGAATTAATATTGTTAATATTTAAAAATACGAATTATAATTATTTTCAATAAGATTTAATATCTATGGCAAATGTTATGTTATTGGTGAATGTGATGGAAATTGTTTATTGGCATCAAGAATGTATGGTCAAAAATATCCCTATAGAAGATGTCCTGATGTGAGGTCTCTAGAAAATTTGAAAGAACGTTTTAAACGTACTGGAAATTTTGCATATGAAAAGAGGGCGAGACGACGAAATGAATTGTAATGAAGAAAATGAGCTGGCTATAACTTTAGCGGTAATCGAAAATCCTAAGTGTTCGGGAGTTAAGTAGGGATTTAGAGGTCAGTGAATCTAGTGTTTCCCTATGTCTTCGTAAAAATAAGTTTCACCCCTATCGAGCTCAGCTACATCAAGAGCTTTGGGATGTGGATTTAAATCGTAGATTAAATGTTTGCCAGTGGGCTCAAAACTAAATTGGAGAAAATGAAGAATTTTTCAAATTTGTATTGTTCACTTATGAATCAACGTTTCTTCGCAACGGATTTGTGAATAGGCACAATTTCCATTATTATGCCAGAGAAAATCCTCATGTTGCACAGAAAAATCAGAACCAGACTGTAAAGGGAGGAATTGTACATGATTATGTTATTCATCCCCGCTTTTTTGAGGGAAATGTGAATGGAGCAATATTCTTAGATTTTACGCAAAATACGTGTCCACAAATAATCGAGTATATTCCTGATTACACTACAAATAATATGTGATTACAGCTTGAAGGTGCACCACCACATTTTAGTAGAAATGTTCGTCAGGCCATTAGTAATCAGTTTCCTGAAAGGTGGATAGGAAGAGGAGGTCCAATATTTTAATAAACTGTTAAATAATATCTAATTTATTATTTTATTAAATTATGTTAGGTCTCATTACATGACCGCCTAAGTCACCCGACTTGAATTCAGTGGGTTTTTCTTTGGGGATTTGTGAAGTCAGACGTTTACAAAGTAGAACCAATAACTCGAGAAGATATGTTGGAAAGGATTCGTCGGTGTTTCAATCGTATAAATATTGATATGTTACACTGTGTAAGGCGCTCATTTATCAAGAGACCTCAGTGTTACCCGAATCAAAATGGTGGATATTTTGAACAGTTGTTAGGTTAGTTTCAATATCGTGAAAAAAAATTATTGCTCAAGAACCGTTCATAAAAGAAAGTGTACGATATCAAAATGTGAGAAATTGTAAACGTTAGGTACTCACCCTTTTAAAAAAATTATAGGCATTCCATTTAAAAAAATTGAGAAAAATATAAAACAAAATATAGATTTTAATGCTAAAATAAAGAGCACTTTAATTTACGCAAAAATTATTTGATATCAACGTATGAAATAGAAATAAAGAGATATTAAAATGTGAGGAATTGTATATTTTATTCATTCATGTAAAAAAGTATACCTAGGCATTCCATTTAAAAAAAATTAGAAAAATAATAATTAAATATCAAGAAATGTACGCAAATATTTTGGACACCCGATACACTAAAGATTTATTTCATAAATGTTTTTCAGTAAATACATCATTATCAAACAACATCCCACATTTTTAGAAATAACGATTAATAAATCGCGGAGACATGCCAGTCAAAAATGTTTGTAAACTACCCCAAAAAAAAAAAAAACGTGTGTGGCTCGTTTTTGTGACACCTTGTATTATTGAAAATAATTTTAAGTTGTAGTAGAGACGAAACATTGAAAGTTTTGTTAAGAAATTTTTTTTATAAAGTTAGCCGTTTTGCACAATCTTCCGAGAGAACACTGACTGGACACTCTTTATACCTTAATGTACGTTATTAAAAATGATTACAATTTTATATATAAATAACTATCACTTCGTTAATATTTGAATTAGTAACATCGGCCAAAAAACAAATGAAAGCTAATTGTGTGCTCTAGAACTGTTATTAAAATTATTTTTCCAAAAATTGACTGGAAATTTCAGTACAAACGTCTCGAGTTTACAAAAGTTTAAATTTCCGTAATATTTAAATTATTTCTTAATTTCCTAAGTTTATCGTTTAATTTATCGTAAAATATGTAATCATATTTTCTGTAAAATGTGAAGTGAGGAATGGAACAAAAAAAAGAAATCTAAAATCGGAGCAACGGTTACTAAGATATATGATTTTAAAGAAAATGTCTCTGGCGGTCACTTTTTCTAAATGGCGGCTTTAGCTCACGTCGGGATTTTTTGCGACTTTATGTACTTATCCTACATTAATAGAGCTATCCATTGCGATAAACAAATAACTGTCCCCAAATAGTTCACGCCAAACCCATTTTACACTGAGATTTGCCTGGTCTATCGGTCCTTATTTTCTGGATGGAAATTTGAATCAAAATACTTATTTATAAATTTTGAATAATTGTGTTTTGGAGGAACTGGACAATAAAAATTTAGAATTTGGAAGAAAAATTATTTTTCAGCAAGATGGATGCCCAGCACATTCTATAATTCTAGTTAGACGATGGTTAGACAGTCATTTGCACGACAGGTGGACTGGCCGCTATGGACCAACAGCATGACTAGCCCGTTCACGAGATCTAACCTCGTTGGATTATTTCTAAGGGGGTATTTAATGCAAAAATTATATGCAAACGATTTCGAAATGACGTAGATTCAGCAAAGCAAAAATTGTGGATGATGTTGCAACAATAAATGGAGATAAGATCTCATCTGTCTCTGAAGAATTTAGAAGATTAGAAAAACGTGTACTAGTAGAATATCTGCATGTGGAAAAGTTTTCAACTTAGTTAAAATGTAATTTTTTTTTTTGACAATTGGTATTTCCTTATTTCGCAACTAAATACCTTTTATTCATAATTAAAAATAGTTTGTTAAATAAGATTTTAAATAAAAATGTAAAACAAAGGTAGTTTGCTTAAAGTCGATTTCATATTTTCTAATTTTTAGAATACCCTGTATAATTTATCTTAAGTTTGATAACTGTTTATGACTTCCTAAGACAAGCCACACTTTTTATAATGACCGGCTTTCTCTCGACAAATCAAAAATAAGAAAGTTTACAAGAATCCGGGGACCACAATAAATATAAAAAATGTATAATACAGAAGGAAACACTGCGGAAATATAAACAATTTTTTCATGCAGAAGTTGACGCAGAAGTATTTTAGCTACTTTGGTAGTAGCCTCCCGCTCATTAATTTTTTGGAGGAATTATTATTTATTTATTTATTTACAGAGTTGGCTTCTTGAGTTTATGAAGTTGGCAAATTTAAAAAAATAACCTCCCAAAAAAGTTGGTTCGCTACGCCCCTGACCTTAAGTACGTCTTTATATACACAGAATAGATTAACGTTAAATTTCATTTCTCGCCTTACTACTATTTTATAAATTTACAAAGAAACCGAGACAAAACAAAAATATTCACTGATTCGTGTTTAATCTACGTTTCTGATTCCATATGCTATATCCATGAATTATTTTCGTAAATAATACCGTTGAGTGAAAAGTTTACCTTAGACTCTTCAATCAACGATAATACTCACAATTTATATCTCTGTCATATTTTTTTAAATATTCCTTAAAAACATAGGATACAACCGGTTCATAATTTTAACTAACTCATAAATAATAATAATTAATAATAATAATTCTGAACTCATAATATTTTATAAATATTGCTGCCTAAAGTAATAACATATGCTGTCATTATCAGAAAAGAAAATTATAAATCAATCCCACACAAATTTAAATAAAATCAAATTCATCGTCAATTTATAAGCTTTCTTTTTGATCTGAGCATTTTTTCGCTAAATGGAATACCTTTCGAGTTATTCCACAATAGCGTTTTGAGACCTGTTTGGTCAAAATAAAATCGCAATTTTCAAGTCGTTATAACTTAAAAACTAATTAATTCATTGACCCCAGACATAAAAAGAAGGGATGTTAAAAGTTTGACGCGATATTCTAGTATACAATGTGGAATGTGGATGTGGATGTGTTATGTGATAATGAGATCGATGTAAAAATGGAGAGAAACAACAATTTCAAACACATTTTTAACCGACGTCTATACCAGTATTAGGTAATAAAGTTCAATTGACTTGGTGATCGACGATGAAATTTTATTTCATAATTTTTAGCGACCTTTTTTGAAGGTGGTTCAATTTTTTTTTCAAAAAATTTTTTATTATTAAATAGTGACTCCATCTTTCCATAATAATTTTATTCATTCTCTAATTACTAATTACTTATCTACTTGAGGTCTTTAGGGGAATATTGTTACTTGGCCTATTAGTGCAGTCAATGAAGACGAAAAAAGGGTCAAACCTCAGACGCCAGTTAAGAAAGACCGATTGGGATAAAACCAATGGCATTCGATTCGTAATCGCAAGTACCTCAAAGTTTACATGGTCCTAAAGTTTCTAGGGGATTTGCAGTCACAGATTTCATATGCAAAGCTGAAAAGACATGAAAAATTATTACAAGTAAATTTGCAACAATTTAACAACAAATTAGCAACAAATGAACAACAATTTAGCAACAAATTAGCAAAAAAAATGAAAAAAAAAATTTCTGAGAAAAAGTGTTAAGGGGGTTTTTGAGATCGGGAATTATTATGATGTTTAAAATTCAAAAGCAAGTAAATTAAAGAAATATCAGAAAAATAAAAAGAAAACAATATATCCATATAAAATTTAACAAAAATAACATTAAATCTAACGTTTTTTTACAAATATTGCAAAAAAGCAAGTTCAACTACACACCTTGCCCCCTACAGTAAGTTCAGCTGGTAACCTGAAAATTTAGGTTGGGAATATAATGGAAATGTTTTAACGCCAATCACAACGCCTCAGCTCCAGAAAGCATTCTGAAATCTCTATTTTGCAATTGTCAAAAAGGCTGTTCAGCTAAATCAGCTTGCAGCTGTCAGAAGAGTGGATTAAAGTGAGCACTGGCCTCCTACCACTATATTTCAAATTTTTTTTATGACATTTTATGACACAGAATTTGAGTTTTAATGCCCGAAAAATGAACTAGAAGCTATATTATATTAGTAGTTTTTTATTGAAAATGAAAATATGTTATAATACTTTGTATTTAGGTAGTTATATGAAAATCCTTTCTCTTTTGGCAATTGTTTTAAAAAATATTTCTTTAAGCCCACTTTTTCAAAATTCGGGATAACAATTTTTTTAAAGAGAGCCATCGACTATTTACATGCCATAACATGTGTTTCGTTACAATGTCAGTAATCGATGCAACTACATCAAATTTCGATTAAGTATAGGAGATAAAATAAAATATTTACAAAATGAATTGTAAATATAATTTATTTACCTATATTTAAAGAAGAAATGCACATCTTGCGCAAAAGAATCGAAATCAAACGAAATTCTTTTAAAAACTCGCCAAATTTTAATGTTCTGATTTGCATTAAATTTTAAATTGGTTTAACAATTTTATGCATGGTTGAAAATGTTAACGGAAACAAATTTTTTTATGATTTTTATGACAAGAGAACGATTTTATGACAATTTTAGGACATTTTGCGTATTTTATGACATTTTAGGATTTTATGACAAGTATGACCCCTGTGAGCAGAAGTGTGTAGTGGATGCCATGGCATCAATTGCGAAAATGCACCTCCAAGTATGGAAGACGATGAAGATGAAGATGAAGCAAATAATGAAATATTATTCGATTTATGGATAAATGACACGTTCTCTTTATTTCAAAAAAATATATATATTTATTTTTTTCAATTCTTGACCTCAAGAACCCCCTTAACATTTTTCCTGCTCCAAATTAAATATAATATGTCTATTTCTGTTGCTAATTTGTTACTAAACTGTTTTTAGACTGTTGCTAATTTGTTGCTAATTTTTTTTAACCTATATTGTCAATTTTCTTATTAATAGTTGCTGATCTCAAAAGCCCTTAAAACATTTTTTTGGCCTCATAGAATTACTTTATTTCTATTGCTAAATTTTTATTAATTTGTTGCTAATTTCCCGAGTTATTGTTAAATTTATCATATTAATAATCCCCGAGCTCAAAAAATCCCATTTCACTTTTTTCGCCCAAATAGAATTATTTCATTTTTTTTTTTGCTAATTTGTTGCTAAATTGTTGTTAACTTGTTGCAAATCTTCCGAGTTCTTGTTAAATTTAAACATCATATTAATAATCCCTGACTAGAGAATATTATTTAGGTTTTATGCAAATCACAACTTACACACTTTTTTATTTATTATGAAAATACCTACTTTCTGCATATTGTTGCCCTAATCTGGGCACGCTAATATACCAGTTAGGTAAATACTTTAAAACACTCATTATTGGAGAACCAATCAAAACAACTACTCTCCCAGCTAATACTGACGAAGTATTGAATTACATGATAGGATTCTTAGCATTTTAAAGAAAAAAATATTGAAAATACTTAAATCATTTATTTACATTTAGTCATTCACACTTTTTTTATTTAATATGAAATTGTCTACTTTCTGTATATTGGTACCTTAACAGGGTCACGCTAATATACTACTTAGGAAAACACTTTAAAACACTCATTATCGGAAAACCAATCAAAACAACTACTCTTCTAGCTAATACTGACGAAGTATTGAATTACATGATAGGATTCCTGGCATTTTAAGGCAAAAACATATATTTAAAATACTTAAATTATTTATTGAAATTCAGTCATTCACAACAATTATTATTGAACCTTACATTCTATTTCAACTCTAGAAAAGTTGTACAAGTTTTTTCGAACTCGTTAGTTCTCATCAGTAGAGTATAGAAACATTCATTCATTATTTACAAGCCTATTCTTGATTTATTTTTTACAATTAATTATTTTTTATTTATTTGCTTTTATCATGATTAGAGAATATTATTTAGGTTTTATGCAAATCACAACTTACACACTTTTTTATTTATTATGAAAATACCTACTTTCTGCATATTGTTGCCCTAATCTGGGCACGCTAATATACCAGTTAGGTAAATACTTTAAAACACTCATTATTGGAGAACCAATCAAAACAACTACTCTCCCAGCTAATACTGACGAAGTATTGAATTACATGATAGGATTCTTAGCATTTTAAAGAAAAAAATATTGAAAATATTTAAATCATTTATTTACATTTAGTCATTCACACTTTTTTAATTTAATATGAAATTGTCTACTTTCTGTATATTGGTACCTTAACCGGGTCACGCTAATATACTACTTAGGAAAACACTTTAAAACACTCATTATCGGAAAACCAATCAAAACAACTACTCTTCTAGCTAATACTGACGAAGTATTGAATTACATGATAGGATTCCTGGCATTTTAAGGCAAAAACATATATTTAAAATACTTAAATTATTTATTGAAATTCAGTCATTCACAACAATTATTATTGAACCTTACATTCTATTTCAACTCTAGAAAAGTTGTACAAGTTTTTTCGAACTCGTTAGTTCTCATCAGTAGAGTATAGAAACATTCATTCATTATTTACAAGCCTATTCTTGATTTATTTTTTACAATTAATTATTTTTTATTTATTTGCTTTTATCATGATTAGAGAATATTATTTAGGTTTTATGCAAATCACAACTTACACACTTTTTTATTTATTATGAAAATACCTACTTTCTGCATATTGTTGCCCTAATCTGGGCACGCTAATATACCAGTTAGGTAAATACTTTAAAACACTCATTATTGGAGAACCAATCAAAACAACTACTCTCCCAGCTAATACTGACGAAGTATTGAATTACATGATAGGATTCTTAGCATTTTAAAGAAAAAAATATTGAAAATACTTAAATCATTTATTTACATTTAGTCATTCACACTTTTTTTATTTAATATGAAATTGTCTACTTTCTGTATATTGGTACCTTAACCGGGTCACGCTAATATACTACTTAGGAAAACACTTTAAAACACTCATTATCGGAAAACCAATCAAAACAACTACTCTTCTAGCTAATACTGACGAAGTATTGAATTACATGATAGGATTCCTGGCATTTTAAGGCAAAAACATATATTTTTTTTTGACCTCAAAAACCCCCATAACACTTTTTTCTCCCAAATAAAATTGTTGCAAATTTACTTACATTACTTTCTCACGTATTTTCAACTTTGCATATGGAGTGTGTGACGGCTAAAAACTTCTTTTTTTTTTTTCATTAAAATTAAAAACATTTTAATCCACTCCTCGTATTTTGTTAATAATTCCTTTATAACAATTGAAGTGGGTGGATACAGGTGTTAATTGACATTTTTTGAAAAACTGAGTTATCCTATTCGATGAAGCTGTTATATTCAGTGATGATACAACTTATCACCACGTTTCGCTTCATCTCTATGACTATATTCTTAGATAAAAAATTGATAAAGACGCTAAGGAACAACATAACTCAATGCTTCTAGTCGATAAGGGTGTTAATAAGTAACATTAGCACTTTTATCTAATTAGTTAATTAACACCTTTATCCATCCACCCCTTCAATTTATAAACAATTTGCACTTTTGGACCATGTAAACGTTGAAGTTCTTGCGATTACGAATCGAATGCCATTGGTTTCATCCAAATCGGTTTTTCTTAACTGGCGTCTGAGGTATAAACCTTCATTGACTGAACTGTATTAAGGAAGAAGAATGATAAATATGACCATTCACATCCAGGGCGTCAATTTGAAATTCCAACATTCAAGTCGGCACTAAGCTACCATTTAATAAAGTAATATCAAAAGGTACTAAAGTCATCATCGGAGTCGGACACTCGGTACAAAGATAATGCTATTAAGTATCACAATAGGGATGGAAGTGGGTAGAACTTATTTATCACCAAGCGAAGAAATGAAAAATAAAGCCATAATTCATTATTCTATTGCTACCGTTTAAAAACCGTTTATCCTACTCAGCTAGCACCAACGCTTAAATGTAAAGTAAATTTGACAGGATGATTTATCACAAGAGTTATAACTGGTTAAAGTGACAATAAAATCGTCTGAGCTTAAGTCATGAAAATAATGGGTGAATTGTATAACATAAATTGGTGGTTTAACTTGTGTAAGGCATAGGACAATAAAATGACATTTACAGGTTAGCCGTAATTATGATAGATAATGAATTAATGCAAAATTGTAGTAGTGCCACGCTACATTGTGATGAAATGACGAATTGTTAATTACTTAATGTTAGGTGTAACATAATGTGACGTGTTTCCACCCTTAGGAAACCACCCTCGCAAAATCCGTGGGTTCCAAAAATTATAACAAGAGATGTCCACTAACACACTTTATTAAATATTTACTGGATACTTCACAATACTATTATTAATTTAAATGCACTTTACTGACTAAAATCACAATGTTTATCACTTTGTTTATCTTTGAAGTCTTTGCTTCACTTCCTATACTTTCTGAACTTTCTGAACTTCTGAACTACTCGCCGAGAATGCGGTTGGTCTTTTATACCTAAAAATGACAGATCTCGATTGTTCTGTGATAACGCCACCATTCTCTCGATAATTCCAGATGTCACTTTGGAATCTTCTGGTAGGTTCTTTTTCGAGTAGGTGCAAATACACTACATTCATTCTAAGGGTTGTAACACATTACAATAACTTCATAAAACTAATTATCAAAATTTGCTTATTTCTGTTAATACATTTCGTAATCACGGAATGTAATAAAACGTACCCGCCCTGAAAAATAACTTATTCGACTGTTTCTTTAAAAAATATCCCAATTTTTAAAACACGAAGCTGTATATAACGTAATCGAATGAAAATTGTGGTAAGTGGTATTTAAATAGTACAGCTTCCGAACGTGAAAATTGTGTGGTCCCGTAATCTTTGGTTTCTAACATAATAGGTAAGCTTTTCAAAAATAACCGCTGCCTAAGGAATCAGTACTTCCACCTTCAAATTTCTCATCTAAGTATATTCAACTAAAAAAATGTTGATACTAAAAAAAATTGTTCCCAGAACTTCAATAATATAATTTTGAAATTATCTACTCCAAAAACCCATAAAACGATACGCCACACGGTAGTGAGGGTGGTAGAGGGGGAAATTGATGTCAAAAAAACTTTTGAGGCTTTTGATTCTTGTACACACACTAAATCACAATTTCCTTTTTTACTCCCTTTAATAAAATGGAGTGGAAGTGGTAATGGAGGTAGTAGAGGGGGTGGCTGTTATTAAAATAAGTTTGGAGGCTTTTGGTTATTGTACACATGCTAAATCACAATTTAATTTTCTTAACCTCTGAGGAGGGGTGGTAATGGAGGTAGTAGAAGGAGTGGCTGATGCAAAAAAAAAAAAAAATTGAGCCCATCGGTTCTTGCACACACAATAAATCACAATGTTCTATTTTTACCCACTTTAATAATGGTGTGTGGGTGGCACTGGGGGTGGTAGAGGGGGTGGCTGATGTCAAAAAAAAAGTTGAGTCTTTTGAATAAACAACAAATTTATTTTTTTACCCCCTTTAATAATGTGAATGTGGAAGTAATTAGCATTTAAAGACAAATATCTTGTATTTCTGCTTACATCATTGTTATAAAATATTATTTTGGGTATTCAGTATTCAGTGTTCAGCATAACTTTCAAAGAAACCATTCGTTCCTTTCATATAACATTGATCTAAATCTGACCAAGCTAGAATATTAACAAGAAGTTCCCTTACGAACCGACTTGTCAACTTCTTTCATACACTTATTATATCTAACATTCAATATGAAAAACAAGAAAGTAACGATTTAAATCTGATCATTCCGAGGAGCAACTCACATGGTGATATTTGGTTCCTCACCATTGGCGATATAGTTGGTTGTCAGTGGCGATCTGTGGCTGTAAAGCGGCAATATTGACTATATCGTGGTGATACTAGCTATATAGTGGTGATCCGTGCAGATCTGGTGGTAATATCTGTGGCTGTAAAGTGACGGTATGTGGTGATCCTGGATAACTCTGGACTAGTTCGTAAACCTTCGACGGCAATCGTCTTCATGAGAAACCTCCCGCACAAGCGCACCTTTTTCCACTTACTCCGGTTCATTTTTCGGGAATTAAATGGTGCTATATATGTATAGTATATGCCCTCATGTGCCAATTGTGTCAAATATAATATTATTAATATAATAACGACTAAAATATACTACTATACAATCCTTACACATAATGATATGGAAAATGATCAAATTCAAAACTGCAATTTGAACATGGGAGAAAACGAGGAAGAAAATATTTCATTAAAGTCTGACTTAGTAACGGATTTGATTGACTCTGAGGAGAAAGGTATTGAAGATTTGATTTTAGATAACATTGCAAGATGTGACATTCTAAAGCCAGCTTCTAATGTGCTTTTAAATAAAGTGTGCTTTAAAGATTATAGTGGAAAAATTAATAAAAAAAAAGTAGAAACCGCCAAAGGAAAATACAAAAATGAAGGACTATGAAAATGGGCCTTTTGTTAAAATTGAGTTTCAGGATCACAGCACAATGGTGATTATTAGGAGATCATCACTCTGTTGGCTATTAGGACCCAAAAATAAACTAGTCAGTGACAGATTGGTTTGGGTAAAGCAAAGCTTATGGCGCTAGCAAATCCTTGTTGGGATTTATTACAACCACAAAAACTGTACACGATAAACATAGGAGACTCCCATGATGTAGACCTTTATGAATACATAATTCCTGAACCACAATCCCTATATCTTGGAGTATTCTGTAACTCGGGATGTTATTGGTATTGTTTATGAACAAGAAACAAGAAAAAAAATGAGAAAAAACAGGATTCAGACACAGACTCTGACTCGGATATCGACATTTCCAACTCATCTAGTTTAGAAGACATTTGTTTTTCATATTGAATGTTAAAATAGTAAGTGTATGAACGGAGTTGACAAGTCGGTTCGTAATGGAACTTCTTGTTGATATTCTAGCTTGGTCAGACATAGATCAATGGTATATGAAAGGAACGAATGGTTCCTTTGAAAGTTATCTGCTAAATACCCAAAATAATAATTTATAATTAGTATTTGTACTGAAAAATACAAAATAGCGAAACAGCGAAAAACCTACCAACCAATGCTTGTGAAAATTCGTTAATTTAGTTAATAATCAGGTTGCTACCGCTGAGCTATGCGATGCAGGCCTCTTATTCGAGGGTGCTTGAACCTATACTTAAAGACCCACTATCGCGGGATTTGGACAATTATTTTTTGACGGAAAAGAGTGAAGTGTGATATATCGTTGAAATCAGAATGGCATCTACTTTCGAATGATATGAGGCTATATCCATCATACAGCATGATTGCCAAAAGCGGGAAAACTATCATGCTTTATGTAAACTATGTTTTATTATAATTCAAAACCAAATAAAAATGTTACTAAGGTTCTTATTTAAGCATACACTAGTAAGTTACGCCCCACTGCAACTTACATTCGTTTCTTCATTTATTTTTCGGTTTCTTCACATTTAAAAGTCTTATGTCAGGGCCGATTATCCAAGGCTAAGTAGGCTATAGCCTAGCGACAATGCGTGAAAGGGCACGCGCTGGGGCATGAGGGGCATTTCGTTTTCGAGAAAAAAAAATGTCTCAGATTTCTCTCTCCGACTCATCAATTTTGAAATCCGGATGAAAAAAAATTTTCATACTTCTCCCACCGCTCGTCAATTTTTAATTTAGACAAAATTTTTTTTTCAGATTTCTCCCCTCCCCGCTCATTTTGAATCTGGACAAATGAGCTCAAAATGTTTTTTTCAAATTTCACCGCCCCCGATCATCAATTTTTTTTCCATTATGAATAAGATACATGATTGACTTATGGGCGCGTCAGTCCTTAATCCGGCCTTGTGTCGGCACTTTAAATTTCGTTTGCAGCAGATATGAGAATTTTGTCGCGTGAGTGCAACTTATTGGCCGCCTTCTTAATTTGCAGACTTCCGGCCGAGATTTCAAATTGTTAACAGCAATTTTCATATTCAGAGAGGTTCAAATACCCTAGAAAGCCTTGATTTGAAATGTTTCTTGAAGAGCGAACGTAGTTGTCTGGGCTCTAGTTGTCTTCCTTATTATACTCTTCGCAAAAACGAAAAGTATATTGTATTTGATCGGCACATTTCTAAATCAGTAAATATCGCTCGTAGAGAAAAAAATTTTATATCGTTATGTTAGTGAACGAATTCTGAACAACTTTCAAAATGTCCGTCTGTCCGTCCGTCACGTTTCTTGTAAGCACGATAACTCAAGAAAGAAAAATCCGATTGTATTGAAATTTGGAGAGTAACTTAGTGTTAGCTAGAGGAAGAACCCTATTGTTTTTTAACAATGTTTTGCTAAATAAAAAAGTTATTAGTAATTTAAAATTTAAAAAAATATTTTTTACATTTTTTTATGGTTTTTAATAAATAGAAACCTTGCGAAATGTTATTTCCTATCACTATTTTTTTTTAATACCTTTTACTAATGTGTGTTTCCTAATAATCACAATAAATTTTCTAATGGTATATATTACACTCATTAACAATTTTAGTAATAAGAAATGGTGGTGTAGCGGCAAGAGTTTCGTCTTTTTCACAACAAAGTTGGTATCACAAATTTTAGAATGTCCAAAAACTAACATCAGTTACAAGAAAAATGCGAAGAGTATCCTATAGAATGTGTAACAATTATATAAAAAGCTCAGTAAATCGGCGAAGAGTATAATGCTTCCACTAGTTCTTATTTACAACGGCTCGAAACACATTTTATGGTCCTTAAATTATTCTAGTTGGCCTACCCTTGCTGTATGGCACATCTGACAGCATCAGGTCATCTGTGACGGTTGCTTGTAAGATGCGCAGTGTCACCAAAGCTTTTTACTATCAACTCCTTGGTGATATCAGTCCTACGTTTTGGAGAGCGGGTTCTTCGCCTCTTGCTATCTGGCTTTCTCTAAACTATCAACCGTTGTAAAAATGAGAATTCGGAAGAATGAGATGCTGGAATTGCCGGCATTGTCCACAAGGGCTTCAAGGTATACCACCTTGCTTACTACCTCACAATCACCTATCCTTATCGTGTCTGGGTGGCATTTGCTCGATCTACAACCATGATTTTCTTGTTGTTGTAATTTACACTTAACCGACACTTAACTGTAATCAGAGCTTTTTGTTTGAAGGTTGTTCAGTAGATGTATGAGCTCATCCTCGCATCCTGTAATTAAGGTGGTATTATCTGCAAAGGAGGGGTGTCCATAAGCCTCAGCTGAGCACAAGCCAGTACCACTTTGATTCTTACAAAGATTTTACGTTTTCACAGTACATATTTAAAAATCTTTGCCGTACTCTCTTGCGCTCAGTCTAAAACAACAAACCAAAAGCACAAAAAATGGTGATTTTGACGTATTTTTGGACCTTTATCGATGGTAAAAAATCGACCTACGTAAAATGCATATTGTTTGTCGTATCTTCAAATGTTGAAGTTTGAAAAAATAGTAATTTTTTTTATTTTGCCTCGAATTTAAAAAAAAAGTGTTGTTGTTGGGGCCAAAAAAGGGCCTTTCAAGTGACATCTTGTTGTTCATTAGAGATATTAAAGCGAATTGGTGACAGAACATAGCCCTGTCTGACGCGTTTGCCAATTTTACATTTCTCGGAGTTGGTTGATTGATTAAGCAACAGTAGCCTCGCTTGGTATTTGGATAGTTGGAGGTAGTTGCCGTCGGTGGTTAGCTTTAGTGACGGAAATCGGCCGACGTTAAATAAATGAAAAAAAAAAGTACTATGTAGGTACTATTTCTTCGAAGTAGCTTGAACTATAAATTTAGCTAAGTATAGAATACAGAAAATAAAAACAACCTGATTCAAATAATATAACAAAAAAATACGTTTTATTTTAACAAACAACAGAAAAGTATTCGAGAAATTTAATGGTAGTTTGAATAAAATAATGTAGAGTATTATGGAACAAGAGAGCAAGAAACCAAACCGAACATAATTTATATGTAAAATATCTTTCTAAAACGTGTTGTAGTTAAAAGTAATTTAAATTCGATAACTCTTTAAATGTGGCTTCCTTCGAGAAACCTACAAACCTAAAACTTCCCCAGAAATCCAACATATCTCTGAGCCCACTTTTCAAACTAATTTAATCTGTTTGAGGATTTAATCAAAGTGAGCGGACAGGAACCAAACCGAACATAATTTATACGTGGTTTGGTTTGTAATTAGAAAGTTTCCATTTTTCTCATTTTCTCTCAATAAATAGCCGTAAAAATCTAAAAAATGTCTGTAATTTTTTTTTTATAATTATCTCTATAAATAAAAAAGTTAGCGCTCATCTGGGCTGAGGCTCGATTACGTCACAGTACATGATTCCGTCAACAGCGAGTGGGCGCGGGCACCGGCAGTTTAGTTCATTCAGTGTTATTCTTACCGGACACAGCGTAAGATATTTTTGTAGTTGTAGGCCAGTGGAATTAGCAAATATGCATATTGTAATTCGTTTCAGGATGCCACGTGGATTAAACGATAGTTTTATTGATTATGAACATGACCCTGAATTTGGTCCACTTTTTGACCGCCGGAACATTGTTTATTTAACGATTTATTGTTGAAAAAATTCCAAAAAATCGACTTTTTAAAAGATAACTCAAAGACCTTTGACGATAGGTTTTTCAATTTGTAGATACTGTTAGAACTTTGAAAAACGGTTAATTTGAGAGGTGTTTCGTTTAAAACGCTTGAAAATTTGTTTAAATAATTGCAAAAAACCGCGAAAATTTTCGCAATTTGCAAATATTTTTCATTCTTTAACAAAAGCACTTTAGTGCTTGAAAATTTCACAGAATATGTCTTTTATCACCCCTACAATTTCATCACAAAATTTTAATTAGTTTAAGAGATATTCAATTTGTTTATTAAAAACATGAATAATGTAAAATGCAAATTCACCCAGTTCCCGTTGTCGTAGAGGGTTGATCTAGACATCATTTTTTTGTTGAGACTTGAACTTTATGTTTTCATTAATGGTAAATCAAATTTGCATTATTTTCAACTTCAAAATGGCGTTTGAAAAAGTGCCACATTTTGAGGTTAGGTTTTTTGCTAATAACTTTTAAACAAATGAAGATTTTGCAATATTGTCCTGATATCTTTGTTGCTGGGGTCTTTTCACACATTTTCAAAAAAAAAAAGAAAATGACTCTGTAGCCTTATTAGAATCCGAGATGTTTTTTTTTTAATACAAAATGAAATAACAATATTTATAATATGTAAAAATAGGGTACTTGTTTGGACCTTGGAAATTGCTTCATTACAGTACATATATATGTACTAATATACGATAACAAATATAGAGAATCAGCTGGGGCCAAATAAGGGCCCATTCACCCCTCCTTTGTCCCTTATTTCTTTAAAATAAAAAATTAAGTGGTAAAAATTAATTTCTTTTTGTTTGTACAACACAAACAGCTTTCATTTTATCATAAAAAAATGCTCATTGAGGAAATCAGATAATTACAGGATTTACAGACTAACAAGTACAAAAGTCAATTAAATTGTTTTTGTTCAAAAACGCGACTCAGGCTTCAGAATCATGTGTATAATTATGTAATTAGGACACAACAGTACAGAATGATATAATTTCATATCGCAGTTTTGCCTATAATTTACTATGAGGAGTTTCAATAATTGGTATGGTTAATCAAAATAATTCGCATCTGAAAATTAGGCTGAATTTTAATATATCATCACTACCCAATGTGTAATAAATTTAATTTATTCCAATTTAATTCACTTGACGAACTAATAAATAATTTTTGAAGTGAAAGTGTAGCCGAACTCAAAGACGAGTCCAATGTGCACATAACGATTTGTAGTATAGGTGGTAGTGATATAAAATAATGTATTTATTTTTTGGGGTAATTGCTGGATATTTACTTGAGTAAGTAACCAAAATGGGTAGTTATGCGGATATTTATGGTTGAACTTAAAAATATCAAAAAACTAATTTAATCAGTACCTGTCGTTGGTAATTTCAAGTGGAGTTGTATTAGAATCATCTGTTCACCTTTCAAATACGCAGGTTCGGACATAAAAGTAAAAATGAATTTTCCTTGTCAGATTACAAGGTAAGGATTCATACAATATATACCGCGTGTTCACGGATGGAGTCCGGAAGAGGAAAAACTTTTTTAATTCTTCATTTTACGATGAAAATTAATTCTTGATGAAAAAGTTTGCTTCACCAGAAACCCGTTTTTCTGTTAACAGATCCTTACCAGCTCTACAGAGTTAACCAAAAAAGAACTTGATTTGATTATGGATAATTTCCAAATATTTTGAAAATATTTTCGGAATTAAGATTTTTAAATGACGTTTTAACATGATATTAGGGAAAAAATAATAATTTCTTTTTCTACTGTGATTCGTTCCATAGCAACAGACTCCGTGAAATTAGTTTTTATGATTTTCGATCAAGTTAGTCACAGATAATGAAGAAAATCTGACATTCCTTTATATACTAAATTGTTATAACTGTCGTTTAATTGGTGATAATCAGATTTTTGTACAAAGCAAAATAAGATTAGCTCATTTAAGCCGATATTCAATCATACCTTATAAGTTACCGATGATTCAAAACGTTTGGATTTTTCTTTGTGGATCGGAGAAAGTATTCTAAGAGATAAACGTTTTGTTGAAAACACAATTTTTCCGACGAGTTAATCTTTTGTACTAATGCGCCAGTTAGTGTTTAAAATACTAGACCAACGATAATCCAAGTTTTCGTATACAACATTCAACATCGACATCTTCAATATCCCTTCTTAATTATTTGAAGTCGATTACATTGTACTTCCAACAATTGGTCAGTGGTTAAATAATCAATTTGGGAATAAATGGATCGGAAGATACGGACCAATACCTTGGCCACCTAATAGTCCTGATTTCACGATTATGGACTTTTATTTGTGGAGAATCTTAAACAAAAAGTGTAACACACATGATTTACAATAGTGTCGATTCCTTAAAAGATAAAATAAAGAGGCTATTGCAGATATATCACTAAACCAAATTCGAAACAGTTACCGGGAGTTGAGAGTTCGAGTAGAACCAAGTGCAGAAGTTGAATAGCTTTTTATCAAGATAAACAAATCGCACATTGTATACCAAATCCAGCCAAGGCTGTCCGGAAGAGGGTTACACATTTGGTAAAACAGATATATATTCATACCCCCGGCATTGTCAATGCCCAGTACGCGATCGACAGTACGACCAACGTATTTGTCACACAATACGCCTTAGCAAAATGTGCTATTTTCCATAAAAATTATTCTTCTTATTTAAAATTGAAAAATGTCGATTTTTAATATGCATAACATATCAAAATTATTTTTTTCGAAATATAATGTACAAAACGTCATTTTAAAACTATTTTGAAAATGTTTTCAAAATATTTGGAAATTTCCTAGAATCAAATCAAGATTTCAAGCTAACCCTGTAGATCCCATAACCGAAAATAGGATTTCTGGTGAAGCAGATTTTTTCTTCAAGAATTACTTTTTTTCGTAAAATCAAGAATTAAAAAGTCATTCCTCTTCCGGACTCTATCCGTGACCACACTGTATATGTAAAAGAATTTTTTAAAGCAAAAATTTGTAAAGCGTGTGTGTAATCGCCAAACTAAAGTTCTCCGATTACCCATGCTCAAAAATGGTGTCTGACGTCATATACTAGGTACAAGCTCCGTTTTCACTCTGCACACGCGTATGTTATAAAGCTCGGGACAACTAACATTATATATTATTTTCGTAAAAATAATCTAATTTCATTGTTTTGTCGATTATAAATTATGTTTTATGTACCAAATACTTGTTGCTATTGGCAACGGGTCGTTATTTTTCATAACGTATCTAGGGAAAGAAAGTAAATTTGGGAGAATTTTCTCTTTTATATTATATAACAAGTATTAAATCTTTTAACTTTTTTGGAAGTAAATCCAGACAAACGTTTCTTGCTATATCTTGCTATCGTAGAGTAGAGTAAACAAATGACCACGTGCCGGCTAGAATTCATTAAAAATAGATAAAATGTAACAAAATATGTAAATAATATGTAAATCACACATTTGTTTATTTAGTGTATCAATGTAGAGATAAATATCATTTCATAGTAAGATTCAAAATAATGAATTAAATTATCTCCATAAAACCTCCTCATTAGAAATCTCATATCGTCATCGCGTTGTCGTCAAGATCGAATATAAATTAATAAATCATTTTCAAATTAAGATTCTTTCTATAAGGCCCCAAAAATAATCATGTAAGTGCAAAAATAGAGTATCGCGTATTCTTGACGTTTATTTACGATGTTTTTTGCACAAGTTATTATTAATTAGTCAGATTCTAGTTTGTGTTAACATTTTATTGTTTTTCAAATTGTTTAAATAATTATAATTTATTCAAACAATTATATTTTACTAAAAATTCGTAATTTTTTTTTATTTCACAAGGTAATTATTTACCTATGTTGATTAAAATTATCCAAATGGAACCTGCAAATTTTTTTAAACAATTATCGAATATTCAAAAAATGTTAAGGTATTTTCTAAATGTAAATACAGTAATGTCGACTTACAACAAACCTCAAGGGAGCGGCAAAAAAGATTCGTTATAAGCGATGGGTTAAAAAAAAATCACCACTAACAAACACATTTTTTATTTATTTTTTTTTACACAAAACAATAATGTAGGTACATATTTCTTAATTATTTTTCTTCAAAAAGTCATACATTTTAGTTTGTCTTTTTATGTGATATTAATATAATTAATATGCATTTCTGCCTTTAGTCCATTATGAACACTTTGCGGGGTATATTTTACGACACACATAGTATAAAAAAGAAGAGTAAAAACACACCCATACCTAATGCCAGCCGACCAATTGGCACCATCTTGAGAAGGCGGACATTTAAACCGGATTATTGGGGAAGTGTATTGCTTGCCAGCAAATAAGTTCGTTATAACCGGAAACTTTTAAAACAATATATAAAAAATGAGATCCGTTTTACCCGAAAATTGATTATAAACGGGTTCGTTTTTTGCAAAAAATTAGAACACTTCTTATGGGACTTTAGTTCGTATCTTTGAGATTGGTTCATTTTAACCGAAATATCGCTACAACCGGGTTCGTAATAACCCAGCTGGACTGTAGTAAACTCGAAGAAAAGTTAAAAAACTTAAAAAAAACCTGAAAATTTCCAGTTTTATCCTGGAAAAACAAAACAATAAACAATAATAATTTGTTTAAATAATTTGCAGTTTCCATGAGCAAACTCTTAATTAGTAAGATTAAATATGTAACTCGAGACATTAAAAAAACCTCAGAATATTAACACAAACTAGAGCCTAATTATTAATAATGGCTTAAGCAAAAGAAAACGCAAATAAACAATAATAAACGCCAATAATCAAAAATCTATTTTTGGCTTTATAGAATAATTTTTGGGACCTTCTAAAAAAGTCTACTGGGTATTCAATTTTAAAAGGAATTATTAATTCATATTCGCTGGGTAATTCCTGAGGAGAAAAGTGCGTGTGATTTCTCTTTCACTACATTTTTACGACTTTACGAAAAAATGTCACTTTCCCATTATCTGATTTTACTCTAATTTGCAGTTTTTTTTTTCGGAATTCGGACAAATTTGGGGGATGAGAGAAAAAATCGGAACTCTCTTTTCACTAGTATAAATTTGAGCCACCCTAATGTGAATACTGATTACTTTGTCAACTGCAATAAAACATACGCAGAATTAACAATAGAATTTCTTTGTATTGAAGTTTCTCTCACCAATTCTGACAGATTCTTAAAGTCTAGACGTTTTTCCTTAGACGCCCTGCATAGCGCAAAAACCAACATTTGATTATTATCAAGTACCCAGGGGGAGGAAGTACGGTCACCGCACCGGTTTAAATTTCGACACCTTTGAGCAGGTTTTTAAACAATTTTTTCCAGCATATAATCATCGTATAAAATAGTCTACCATTAACAAAAATTTTTAAAAATATATATTTTTAGAAGAGTTAAGGCATACTAATACCAATACACTAAAACGAAAGCGGGCGTTAATTCGCGAACGCGAAAATGTAACGCCTATTGCTTGATTCATTTTATTTTACTTTACTTATATTATACAAATAAAATACATGAGATATTTAGATGCTATATTAGAAAGTGAAATAAATAATAAATATCTAAAAAGTGAATTCCGACACTCGATCTTGACGAAGAAGTAGATGATAGATTAACGAATATCATTAGTAATGCGCGTGACAAAATAACCAGATTAACTACTCAAAAACTGCATGAAGAAATCATCTCCCAAGAAATAAAAAACATAATTAAATATAAAAACAAGATGAAAAGGTGGTATCAGGGGAGCAGAAGAAATATAGACAAGCAGATTAAATGACTTACAAAATATTGTAAAAAATAAACTTACAGATCACCGAGAAAAACAGGGAATGATAAAGTAAGGGCGCTCTCCATACGTGACAACACGTTGTGGAGGAAGTCCAAATTACTCAGGAAAAACTAACCCTGATACTCACTTTAATAAAATATGGACAAAAATTCAATACGGATAATGATAAAGCTGATCTCATCGCAACCCATATACAGCAAACCACTACTGCCTCTCCAAATAACATTCCGGTTACCGCACACGTTCTAAACCTGTCTCCTTCATACCCCAGCCTTCCCAACAAGCTTCCTAAAATTCTCGTCTCCCTCAGATGTAAAAAAACACAAAAACTACCCCCAATAACAAAGCTCCCGACCCAGATACCCTTCCTAATATCGTCCTAAAACACCTTCCCCAAAAGCCAAATTTTCCTACCTTATAAACTCCATCCTGAGATTACAATATTTTCCCCAAAAATAGAAAACAGCAGTTGCGATGCCCATTTTAAAACCAGGTAAACCGCCCCACGAACCGGGTAGCTATAGGCTCTCTGCTCAATACAATGGCAAAAATTACAGAAAAAATTATCCTGCATATAATAAACCGGTTCGTAGGGAAGAAAAACCTCATCCCCACGCACCAGTTTGGATTCAGGGGTGGACATAGTACCACCCATGTCCAGTGCAAGCTGATGCAGGATGTAATAAATGGGTACAACAAATAGCAGTGCACAGTGGTGTTGCTCGTCGATGTTGCTATGTTGCTAAAGTGTTTGATTCCACGTGGAGAAACGGCTTAATTTATAACCTAGATGAAACATATAAGTTTCTCAAATATATAATGGCGCCTTTGGAGTCTTTTTTATGCGATAGATATATTCTGGTACGAATAAACAACGTACTCCCAACTAGAACGAGGTTCTCCGCAGGACTTCCCCAGGGGTTTATCCTCTCCTTAATCCTTTGGATAATTTCATAATCCAAAATTTAGTAAATAATTAATACATTGAGAGTCTATTGGATTGCATATCGCGAAAATTTCAGAATGCGTAACTTTTAATATAAATACCGGTAGTAAAAACCGCAGTCAGTTCTCTCCGGATCATCAAAACTTAACAAACAAACATCGGGCAACAAAAAGGCAAATTTACACACATGTGTGTTTATGTTTAATTAACAAATGTAATTTAATATACTAATTAATAAATATCTTAAGTAGTGTTAGAACGTGAACGAAAATAGAGTTATTTTTGGAATCAAATTAATTTTTTTAAGAAAAGTGGGTTAAAGTTAGCGACCGAGGACCGTGGTTTGGAGTCCACGCTGAATTGTAGATCCAAAGGGCCCTCCAATATGGCGTAGTTGCCCAGTAAATCGTTACTATACTTCCGCTGGATGTGGAAGTAAAAGTAGTAATATCCACTATCAAGAACCCAAATCGAATTCTAACAGATTCATATTTTAATATAGTTGGAATAGACAGACTAATTTTGAGAAGACAAAAGATATTTAAAATAATGACAATATTTTTCTTCAAATCCGTTTTGTAAACAACTATGACAACTACAAACAAGCAATTAAAAAAGTGTATATTATTATCTGTAATTGCTAATAAAATTTAATCACTAAATAATGGAATCAATGACGTGTGAAATTAAATCCAGGCTTTAAATTAGTCATTCGACTCAAATCCACTGGAAATTGTATCTACTGAGTGACGCATAAGTAATGTGCCAAGTTCAAGAAGTAAAAATATAAAACATTATTTTTTCGTAGAACCAATATTATTAAATATTATTATCGTTTGCGTCGGATATCTGGTGATGTGTGATGGTATCTACTCAGTGAAACTGGAGTTTTTAATATAATGGTTTAATATTTGATTAAAAAAAAACAAATAAAAACGAGCCTTTGCCATTTAATATAAAAATGGTTAAAGTTAAGAAATATAATTATAATGAACATTTTTGCAGAAAATTTTATTTGTAAACTTTTTAAATACAAAGATTTTTATATAATCATAATATCATTTATTTACTGAAAACACTATAGTTTGTCAGTACGTTTAAATATTGTGATAAATTACTGATAAAAAATAACGTAAAGTGTTTTTTGATTACATTAAATATTTATTTTTCAACAGGCGATAATTGCAAAAAACTACATTTGGGCGCCATTTCTTCAATATGATGGCTAATAAAAACTTTTACATAGTGGTACTATATTTCCTTTTATTCATCATAAAAATGTATACATCTGTTGAGAAATAATGCAACGTCACTTTACAAAAATAATTTATGGCATCAACTGCTGATATTAATAACAAATCATTGCCATTTGCCATTCATTTACTCACTTAACGTAGTAGTAGGAAGATAGGTGTAATTCTCGGAATGAGTTCATTGATTTTGTTTATTTGGATAGATGGCTGACGGTAAACAGCTTTGATAATTGTATATTTTGTCTGAGCTTTCAATCAGACAACAAGCAATTCGTATCGTCAATCTTATTAATTGGTCAGCAATAAAATGTTATATTACCGGCAAGTTCTGTTGCAAAAGCACGATCAAAGGTCCTATTAATAACGGAAAAACGGAAACTACTGATAGTTAATTTTATTGAAGGAAACCACGTATGTTCTCATATGTTGACACTGTAAACAGAAGCTTTATTTTTATTACCAGGTACTCGTTTTAATAATGCAAAGCAGGTAATAGAAATTATGTTTATGTTAGTATAACACAGTGAAAGAAAACAAATGTTTCGTGTATTATAATTATAAACATTATAAACATACATGAAGGTAATATTGTTATTGTTATTGGTTTTTGGCAGGCGCGTGCTGGGATCATTTTGGGCCCCGGGAAAATAATATAGAAAGGGCCTCATAGGCTAGTGCCTATGCTAGTACCTTTTTGAAAAAAAAAAATATATATATATATTAACAGGCAAGGACCAGCCGGAGAATTTAGTTAAGGTTATAAAGAAGAGAAAAAACAAAAATTAAACACGAGATGATTGATTGATTGATTGATTGATTTACCAGCATGCGGTAGGCATTGCTGCCACTCCCAGGTATACAGCTGGGCCTGCTACGTCCATGCTGGGTTGGACTAAGGTCATGCTTGTTGCCAGCAGCGAGTGCCACATGGCGCATGGTAAAGGAATATGGGATGGGAGGTGTAGGTATTTGTGGGATGCGTTACCGCATTGTGTCGTGAGGGAGCGTTTAAGCTCCCATTTTTTATACTTTTGGTTCTGGGTATCTGTCTCTTCTGAATCTTCGTGTGAAATATGTGTTGTGTCTTAATATGGAGTGTTTATTACTGTTTATGCTCCTCTTTCTTGTTTCTGCTTCTTCGAATCTTCTTTTTCTGAGTCTTCTGATTCCTTGATTTCCAATGCTGGGTTGGATTTGAGTCATGCTTGTTGTCAGCAGCGAGAGCCGCATAACGCATGGTTTTTTCATTTTTCCCCTCGCTTTTCTTTCCCAGTTTGTTTATGATAATCTCGATTGTTGTTTTCCATGTGTAACATGGTCTCCCTATTTTTAGTTTGGTGCTGTTCAGTGTTAGCGTTTTCTTCAGTAGGTTTTCTGCTGTCCTTTTTGCTTTAACCTTCTTGATCCTTCCCCTTATCTCTCTGCTTGCCAGAATATAGTCTATTTGTATGACTGAGCTTCCATTACTCCAGGTGTCAATGCATGTTTGACTTTCACTTCATGTATTTCTTATTGTTAAGTCAAACATGTGTGCTAGGTTTTTCAGCGCGTTTCCATTTTCGTTAGACCATGTGTGGAGTATATGTGCATTAAGTCTCCAGGTACACGATTTCACTACACTATGTATATGCTATGATTTAGAGGGAAGCACTGTGGAAAGTTTGGGTTTGTGTACCTAATTAAACACTAACTAATATTCCTTATCAAGCTGAAAATATTCCGAGGTATGAATTATTTTACAAGCACATTCACTTATACAAACTTAAACATAACTTATATATGGCAACATGGCGACAAAACGGGAGGTTCTGTGTGACGAGTTAAATAAACTTAAGAAATCTGACCTAATAGAGATAATTATTAGTGCAAAAATACCCGACAGTATTAAAGTTAGTGACTGGGTAAGAAGTGAGTTGAAAAATAACGTGCCCGATGAAGTATTTCACGAGTGTAGCGATGAATTGCACAGGAGGTCGGTGAAATCAGCTGATGGCGAACCGAGTATGTCTGATGACACGGTAACATTAAAGAATGATCTAAAATGTGCACAAATTCAAGTAAAATACCTGGTGGAACTAAATAATGAACTGAAAAGAACAGTGGCAAACCTCGAAACCATTGTTAAATTATTAAATGACGAAAGAGTTAACCTCAAACATGTATCGTGCCTGGGTTGTTCACAAAGCGACGTTGCCAATAGTACCCATGATACTAGGAAACAGGGAAATTCGTCCAACACATTTAATCAAAAAGAGAAACCCACCAATAGTAATAATAAGAAAAATAATACGAATATAGTGTCCCGGAATGGAAATTTAAAAGGTAATAGTCAAACTATCACCAAAGAAAATGTTTCCTCCGCTATTCTACAGGCACAGTCAAAGATCAAAATGGATACGCTGATTGACATTGAGAAACAAACGAAACCCAAAAATAAAATTGTTGGGAAAAATACAAGTGATGGAAAAGTATCGGTTAGTGATAAGTTTTGGATTTACGTGAGTAAATACAACTCAACTTATACTGAGGATAAGCTGGAATCCTTCCTAAAAACTCAATTTAGCGGTCGACAATTTGTATGTATTCCTTTAAAAAATAACTATGGCTTTAACTCATTTAAAGTAGGTATTGACACGGATCTGAAGGAGCAAATATTTAATGAAGATCTATGGCCGAGTGGAATTGAGGTGAGAGAATATTTATTTCGAAGGAACACACCAAACAGACGTACATATTTTCAGAAAAGACCTTACTGAAGAAATTATTGAAAAGCAAGTAACGCAAGTGAATGAGTGTAGTGTACATAATATTAGTTTTAAAAGAATGGTATGTAAACATTCTGATACAATTAATATAATGCATATGAATATACAAGGTATATCAAGAAAACGCCTTGACTTAGAGATACTTTTCGATGTAAATGATATTGATATATGTTGTTTTTCTGAGCACTGGCTCAAAGATAGTGAGATTATGTTGTTAAATTTTAATAATTACTCGTTGATTACAAGTTATTGTCGAAGCATATATATAAGAGGAGGAGTATGCATATATGCCAAGAATAACCTACATCTTAAACATATAAAATGTGACGACATTATCGAAAAAATAATAGAAGTAGCAATTAGTTTGTATGAAACTGAAAATTATAAAATTTATATAATGGTAATATATAGCCCCTCAGGCCTTAAGGAAAATGAAATTCAACTCTTTTTAAGTAAGCTATATGAAATATTACATAAGTTGTATAATCCAAACAATAAATATATTGTATGTGGAGATATTAATATCGACTTACTCCTGCAGAGTAAAAATTCTATGCAAATACATAATATGTTCAAAGAATTCGGTATGTACAATATTATTACGTCTCCAACTCGTAACACTAGTACTAGTTCTACACTTATTGACGTAATGTTTACGAACATTGAATGTACTAGCAATGTTATAGTTCAGGATACCCATCTTTCTGATCACACATTACAAATAAGTAACTTAATGGTGCAACAACCACTCAATGACACTGAGTATTATTATCTTAAAAGAGATTTTCATGAACAAAATGTTAATACTTTCATTAACTTACTAAGAAATGAAGAATGGCCTGACATGTATTTATCCAATAACTTTGATGCTAAATTTAACGAATTTTATTGTACTTTGATATACCACTTTAACACTGCATTCCCTATTAAAAGATGTCAAGCAAATTCAACTAAAAAGAAATGGTTTAATCGTGAACTAAAAATGTTGCACGATACTTTGTGTCAGATGGCCAAAATAAACAAATATGTCAACAATGACATAATTAAGAAAAGATATAATGAACTACTCTTAATATATAAAAATAACCTAAATTCTGTAAAAACCACTTATAATGATGATAGAATAAGAAATGCTAATAATTGTGTCCGTGAGAGCTGGAAGATTGTTGATGAGATGAAAGGTAAATCAAATAAAGCGATCCCTTATGAAATGATTAATACAAATGAGGAGATAAATACTGGCTATCGAAACATATGCAATAAATTCAATGAATATTTTTGTGAAGCTCAATACCCTAAACCTTGTTATGAAAAGTTAAAAATGCCATCTGCTACCCATGTAAACTTATATTTAACCCCGGTAACACCAACTGAAGTTGAAAATATTATATCCAAGACTACCACTAAAAACTCACCAGGTGTCGATGAACTAAATGGCAAAATATTAAAAACAGCAAGTGCAGTTCTAAGTGAACCTATAACGTATCTAATAAACGAGTCCTTTTCAAATGGGCAATATCCTAGTGCGTTGAAATTATCAAAATCCATCCCAGTATACAAAAACAAAGGGTCGCCAAAGGAGTATGCTAATTACAGAAATATATGTGTACAGAGCCAATTAGCAAAAATATTCGAACTTGCATTTTATAATAGATTAACTCCGTTCCTGGAGACTAATAATATTTTAAACATATCCCAACATGGTTTTCGTAAACAGAAGTCTACTTCAACTGCCATAGCTGAATTCTCAGATTTTATTTACGAGTCGCTGAATAAAGGGAATTTAAATATAGCTTTATACTTTGATTTGAGCCGTGCATTCGACTCAGTTGATCACGATCTGCTGCTTGAAAAGCTCTCGACTGCGGGTGTTCGCGGTATTTCAAACACCTGGATAGCATCCTACTTAAACAACAGAAGCCAAATAGTTACTATAAACAGTTATAAATCTGAGCCATGTAATGTATCAGTTGGAGTTCCACAGGGTACCATATTGGGGCCCGTATTATTTTTGGTATTTTTAAACGATATATCCTTAAACTGTCCTACAGCTGATACGCAAATAATATATGCCGATGACACAAATTTTGGCATACATGAAAATAATATGAAAGAAGTAGTATCAAAAGCTAATAAATCTACTCATGAATTTCTAGAGTACTGCTCAAACAATGGACTATCCGTAAATATCAATAAATCTAAGTTTATGACATTTCTTCCGAAAAATTCTATCCGAGATTGCAGTTTCTTAGTCAGATTAAATAATATCTCAATTGAACAGGTACATACTGCAAATTTTTTAGGTGTAACGTTTGATACTAAGATGACATGGGAATTTCATGTAGAAAAAATATCTAGTAAATTAAGTAGCATATGTTTCTTAATTCGACAACTAAGAGGTACTGTAAGCTTGGATGTACTTAGATCAGTATATTTTGGCTTAGCAGAATCCATTATATCCTACGGTTTAATATTTTGGGGAAGCTCGGCACACATAAATAAGGCGTTTGTTGCACAAAAACGCATATTGAGGGTAATAGCAGGTGTTCATCCCCTCACTTCATGTAGGGATCTTTTTAAGAGGTATGGCATCCTGAGCCTCCCATCATTATATATCTTTCTACTGATAATAAATATAAAACAAAAATCTTTGGTAAAAAATAGCTCCATACATTCCTATGATACACGAACCAAAGATAATTTACATCAACCATTTTCTAGGCTCTCTGTTGGTCAGCATTGTCACATTTATAGAGGTATAAACTGTTACAATAAATTTGTAAATCGTTATGGCACTAGCGACAATTTTAATAATTTTAAATCAAGGTTATACGATTTCCTTTTAAACAACTCCTTTTATAGCTATGAAGAGTTTTTAAATTTTAAATGATTGTATGTGTTTTAGAATGTTGTATGTTATACGATGGTTTACATTAGTTTTAAGTTTGACTAGTCCAATAACTGATGCATTTTTTGTATTATGTTGAGTGATGAATAAATTATTATTATTATTATTATTATTATTATACGTTGTCACTTTGTATTTAACTTTTTCAAGCTTTTATGGGTATCCATTGGTGACAGAACACTATAAGTCATCTCCCTGCCTACCAGAATATGATCTATTTATTGAGTTGAGTTTCCGCTGCTCTAGTTATCAAGATTGCTCTTTTCTGTGCGTATTTTCTTGGAAACCAGTTTCCTGAGAGAAACCTGTATCACGTATACATACATTGAGGTGCCATAAGAATTCAGTCTGGACGCTACACACCGACAGTGCCCCATTGATTATTTCTGACCTAATCCAAGTTAAACTCGTTTGAATATTTTTAGCAATTATGAGAACCTTACCTGAAAGGTATACTTTAAGAGTAGTGATGTCCTTCAAAAAGTTGTATATAAAAAAAAATCTAAAACTTTCATATGAGGCATTTTTCATCATAACCTCAAATTTTCCAAGAAAATGGCGGAAAACCGATATTTCGGTTTTTTATTTTTCTCTCTCGTAAAAATAATTCAGTTTACATGAAATTTTATGAAAGTATACATTTTTTTGCACTGAATAAGCATGATTTTTTTGGAATCTGGGAAACAAACAGGTTCCGAGATATTTACATTTTTCTAAAAAAATAACAAAATCTTCCACGGAAAACTTTATTGGTGTTTTTTCGATTTCAATATTCTATCTGGGCTCATTTTAACCGTTGAAATGTCTACTTTAAAATGGTCCATACATGTTGATGGTTTACTTTTCATGAAACCGCTTAAAATTGAGAAAAACCAAAAAATTACTTCGGATCACGAATTTTTCAATATTATATATTATTTAAAAATTTTTTTAATTATTTATGTAAATAATAGATTAAATTTCAATGACAGAATTTACTTCAATGTAATAACTAAAGTTGAATGAATTTAATTGAAGAAAGTGGGCAAAAACATTCTGAAGTTTTTCATGGTAATGCACCATACGTACTGAAAGTCGTATAGCTCAGTCGATGAAGGTATTTACCTAAAAAAATTTGCAAAATGATTAATTTTTTTTCAATGAGTTCGTGAAAGTATATAGAATAATATCCTGAAAATTTTACATTTCGCTCGGATGCATAACATAAAAAAAAAGTGAAAAAAAAATTTTATCATCAATTTTTTCAAAATTTTGAAATTAAGTCAAGCTAGGAAAAAATAAAAATTACAGATAGATAGATCACTTATTTCTGAACAAAAAATAGTCGCGTGCGCGCGCTTGGTACGCATGACTGTGACACCGACGCACTGAATTACATGTCACTAAATCAGAATTTGTTCAATCTATACGAGTGTTGGTTCATTTAAAAGATGGAAATTGTAGCTTCCCGATGCTTTTTTGTTTCAAGCAATACAAGCAAAGGATGGATTCGAAAAATATACTTATATATATTATCACGCCCGAACTCAATCGTCGCAATAAAAAAAATTGAAAAAGAAATAAAAGCCCTTCAAAAAAATTCTTTCTTCATTGAGAACTGTTAAAAAGCATGTACACTTCATGATTATTATGGTTTATTGAGTTGTAGTAACGTGGATTCAAAAAAAGTACATTTTAAATCATTTTAATTTCCTTGCTTGATGATTTTTTTATAAATACATATATTGGAGGCTGTAACTTGCCAAGAAATTGACCCACTGGAAAAAATAAAATATCACTATTTCGGAAAAAATGTATACTTTTCGAATGTTCAAATACAAATTCGTTTACTTGTATGTATTCTTTTGAAAATATGATCAATCAGATCATGATAAGAAATTGCGATTTTCACGATCTTATCCTTATAAATATGAAAATATCTTTGATTGTTTTGAATATAAATTCTGGAACTTTTCCAAAATATTGACAAATGAATCCATTGATAATATAGCTTAATGTGGATATAAATATGATACAGTAAAGGCATGTAAAAATTCATGCGAGCGATGCAGGGGCCAGGGGTCTGTGTATGCGTTGATAATTATATATTTTCCCTCCATACTCACTATTTATTCTCCTATTCACTAAGAAAAATGTTAAAAATGTGTAATCGTTAGAACAGCTAAGAATTTTTAGAGGTTCCATAATGTGCATTTAACCGCGCGCTTGGCCGCGCAGAGTGACAAAGTCTATTTTTTTCCAGGAATACCGAGGCTTTAGCGATAAATTTTATTAGGACATTTTTTGTTCAGAAACACATGGTCTATCCACCTGTATTTTTTTATTTTTTCCTACCCTGACATAATATCAAAATTTTGAAAAAATGGATGAAAAAATTTTTTTTCACTTTTTTTTTAGGTTCTGCATCCGAGTGGAATGTAAACTCTTCAGAATATTATTCTATACACTTTCATGGACTCATTAAAAAAAATTATTCATTTTGCAATTTTTTTAGGTAAATACCTTTATCGACTGGGCTATACGACTTTCAGTACGTACGATGCATTGCCATGAAAAACTTAAGTTTCAGAATGTTTTTGCCCACTTTCTTCAATTAAATTCATTCAACTTTAGTAATAGTACATTGAAGTAAATTCTGTCATTGAAATTTAATGCATTATTTACATAAATAATAAAAAATATTGAAAATAATATATAACATTGAAAAATTCGTGATCCGAAAAGTAATTTTTTTGGTTTTTCTCAATTTTAAGCGGTTTCATGAAAAGTAAACCATCAACATGTAGAGACGATTTTAAAGTAGACATTTCAATGGTCAAAATGAGTCCAGATCGAGGTCCAGATAGAAAATTGAAATCGAAAAAAACACCAATAAAGTTTTCCGTGGAAGAGTTTGTTTTTTTGTCGAAAATTGTAAATATCCCGGAAACTACTTGTCTCCCAGATTCTAAAAAAATCATGCTTATTCAATGCAAAAAAATGTATACTTTCACAAAATTTCATGTAAACTGAATTATTTTTACGAGAGAGAAAAATAAAAAAACCGAAAAATCGGTTTTCCGCCACTTTCTCGGAAAATTAGAGGTTATGATGAAAAATGCTTATACAAGTTTTAGATTTTTTTTATTATCTACAACATTTGTGAAGGACATTTTCTGCTAGGAGGTCACGTTTCGCCTAAAATCGCAAAAAAACACTTTCAACCCCTAAACAGCACCCCCATTTCACAATTTCACTTTATCCCGTGTTTAATATTTGTTTTTTCTTTTCTTTATAATCTGAACTGAATTCTCCGGATGGTCCTGTTAATAATATTTCTTTTTCAGCATTCAAAATCCGCTTTGGCACTAGCCAATCAGGCAGAAATCGGAATAAATTTTACCTCAGAAATGAAAATTGATGAGCGGGGGAGGGGGGGAATTCATGGAGGGCCCCTATATCGAGGGCCCACCGGGAAACTCCCGGTATCCCGGTGGGCCAGCACGCGCCTGGTTTTTGGTATACATTATTTTAGAAAATAAATGAACTGCTGCTTCTTATTAGTTAGGATGGTGTCAAATTTTATATTACTGTAAAAATCATGTAGTTTTGAAAACGGAAAAGGGAATATTTCTTTGAGAATGGTATCACTTATTAGTGGGGGTACAGATAGCGAAACAGGTCTAATTATATATTATATTAGCTCAATTATACTGGGGACAACGGATTCGTTTTACAAGGCGCCATTTAATTGTTTTTTTATGGCGGCAGCCTGGCGTAATTAATGAAACTGATGACAACAACTTGTTAAAATAACAAACAAAATGCGTTTTCTTATTGGCTTTTAATTAAATTTGCCAAACTTTTAATTTGTCACAAAATCGGATGCATTTTAGATATTGTTTAAAATGTCAATATTTTTCATAAATTTCCTCGAAAATTTTGAATGGGGACCACTACCTATTAAATGCTAACATTAAAGTGTGTTTTATAACCTACAGAAAAATTTATAATTTTAAATAATTTGGTTTTCGATTTTAGATTTTAAAGATTTTTTATTTCAAACAATAATATTGGCTTAGTGAACTAATTACTTAAGTAAGTAAATAAAATAAACAGTAAATTGATAAAAAAGTTATTCAATTAAATGTTCTATGCGTTGGCCGCCTTGTTCCCGACACAATCTGATTCTCCTAATATTTTCTCTGAGCAGGCTTTGTAAATATTCTCGAGAGATGCCTTCAATACCCCTTTTTATCATAGTATAGAAAATAGCGTGCAAATTCGACGACGAGTGGTTACCGTCTGCCAGTCGGTAATCGAAGAGACCATATAAATACAATTTTTTTTTCTCTCTGGAACTTTTTGGTATGGTGGGGGGGATAGGGAGGGGGAGGGGCATTTATTTTTAAATCGAATGATTATCGATATCTGTCCGCATAAGTAGTTAGTATATGTACTTCACATACCCCAATTACGCTGGCAGACGAAAATTCCGAACGGCGCGCGCGCTAACCGGAAAAAGAAAAAAAATTTTAGTTTCTTTTTCCGGTTAGCGCGTGCGCCGTTCGGAATTTTCGTCTGCCAGCGTAATTGGGGTATGTGAAGTACATATACTAACTACCTATGCGGACAGATATCGATAATTATTCGATTTAAAAATAAATGCCCCCCCCCCCCCTCCTTACTCCCCCACCATACCAAAAAGTTCCAGAGAGAAAAAAATTTTGTATTTATATGGTCTCTTCGATTACCGACTGGCAGACGGTAACCACTCGTCGTCGAATTTGCACGCTATTTCCTAGACTATCATGTTTTCCAAAATTTTTAATGTTGGTGGAGGAGTTGTATACACTTTTTCTTTTAGATAACTCCACATTGAAAAATTCAACAGGGTAAAGTCAGATGATCTTGCTGGCCACCGAATTCGTCCATTGGTTCCCAACCAGTTTTCACCAAACCGTCCATTCAAATAATTTCCAATAATTCTGGAATTATGGGCTGGTGTGCCATCTTGTTGAAAAATTAGATTTTTGTTTTCCTGCAAGTTATTTATAAAAAGATGATATTAAGTCCTATTAAGCCCAATCAAACGTTTGCTCCAAAACGTTCCTGAAAAGCACCTCTTACTAATCTCTGATTTTCCACATCCCAATAACGAGTATTATTTCTGTTAAATATTCCTAGACTAGTGAACCTGGATTCATCAGTAAAAATAATATTATGATGGAATACTAGATTTATGTTTAAATTATTTAAAAACCAGTGCAATAATTAAGTCTTCTTTGGAAGTCATTTTCATATAGCTGATGACAAATTTGGTTGTTAAATTATTTAAATCCGTGTTTATTTAAAATTCTGCTGGCACTTTCGCGGGATGCATACATAATTCGCGAATGGAAACAGTGCGGTCATATTCGATATAAGTACGCTAGAACGCGAACGTTTATTTCAGCTTTAAATAATATGCATGTGAAGGAGCATCACCATCTGAAAGCGCTCCTGATACACTCTTTCAGCGTTTCTGGCATTTTTTCGACACTCCCCATAAATAAGGAGCATGTCAATTTGATGCTCTCTTGAATAAACCATTATAATATTTTCAGCTAACTATTACTACTAGTACTTACTGTTAATAATTCATGTTTGTCGAGAATTACAACACAAAGTTACTAACAATGAAAATACAAGAAATTTTGACTTTTATGATAAAACTAGCTTACTTGTACATATATTTATTTCCAACGCCGTCTTATGTTAGGTATTTTACTGCCCCGTATTATCCATTGGAATAAACAATCCCCACTTGTTTTATTTTCTCTTTTTTTTAAACTAAAGACAGAGAAACATGAAATTTCAAAATAAAAATAAAAATTTACTTATTAATAAAAATCATTAGCTAATTTACTGGGACACAATATCTCATGCATACCGCGCCCGCGTTCTAGTTATTTTATAATGAAAAATATACCTCTCTAGGTTTTTCATTTTTTTTTTCTCAAACCAAAAACGAAAGTGCATTGTATTATAAATTTTTCTGTAGGTTATGAGAAATTATTTAATGTTAGAATTTAATAGGTAGTGTTTCCTATTCAAAATTTTCGAGAAAATTTATGAAAAATATTGACATTTCAAACAATATCTAAAATTTTGTGACAAATTAAAAGTTTGGCAAATTTAATTAAAAACCAATAAGAAAAGGCATTTTAGAATAATTAAATATGTTCAGAAAATACTAGTAATTATTTAAGCTTTTACATAAATCTTATCACAGATAAGTATAAACATACATCCTTCTATTAAAAGAAAGAAACCATGCACATTATGTACACTATAAGTGTTACAATAATGTTATTTTTTAATTTAAACTATTCTGTTCAATGAAATCGAAAATAAATAAAACAAAAGCATTTACCAAAATAACATTCCCATTCACATGTTTCATTTGACAGAATAGTCTAAATTAAAAAATAACATTATTGTGACACTTATAGTGTACATAATGTGCATGGTTCCTTTCTTTTAATAGAAGGATATATGTTTATACTTATCTGTGATAAGATTTATGTAAAAGTTTAAATAATTACTAGTATTTTCTGGTAACGTATTTAATTATTCTATTTTACAGAACTTTTACGACGTAACAAATTTGCATTTGCATTTAATTATCATTAAAAGGCATTTTATTTGTTATCTTAACAAGTTGTTTGGCATCAGTTTCATTAATAACGCCAAGAGGCCACCATATTACGTTTAAAAATAAATCGCTCCTACGCAACCATTTTGAAAAAAAAATTCACAGATTTCGCAATCCTTGCAACCATCGGAGAGATTGGAAATGATAACACCATATATGAAACATAATAATATTTTATTTTCTGACGTGTTAAAATGTGCCAGAAGATAAAATTTTGTATGAAATTTGGATCATAAACAATCATACATCATGTTGTTCACGGCCACTCGAACTCTGCGTATCTCAGTATTACGTCATCTGACCTCGACACTTTCATGTCGGCGGCCTTGGATAAAACTCGTAACTTTGGACCTATAGATGAACATTAACATTTCCAATGTTAAAATGGTAACATGTGATATGTCGTTGAAAGGGGAATTCTAATCTCTATCCAATTATGTAAAAGAATATCCAAGGTTCCATTTAAAATTCTTGACTTAGACCTACTTCCGGAAAAAACCAGAAGTGGTATTCAATTCTTTTTTCATGGAAAATATGAACTCCAATAAGCAACATCTACAAATCAAATTTCAAGCTTCTATCTTAAAAAATAATTAAATGGGACCTCGTAAAACGAATCCGTTGTAACCCGGTAGCAAATGGATCAATATTATAAATTAAATGTCATTTAAATACTATAACAATATAAAACAAGTTTAAGTTATTAAGTTTACGATTAAGTATAAGAGCATTAAGAAATTCACTAATAAAAGTAATGTTTGTTTGTTAAATGTGGGGAAATTTCAATAGGAACCAGAAGAAAAATAATCTATTCCGCAGTTAGATTATATTGTGATTAGATTGTGAATGGGTCGTTTAGGCAGGCACCTCGAGATCTTTTGTGAATATCATTTGATTTATAGCTCCCTACCTGCAGCGTGAAACAACGGCTCCTGACCACCAGGAGCCAGCGCACATCGATCCTGCAGGATTACCGCACTCAGACCCCCCCAACGGCCAGTAGTCGCCGCCCACCGCCGCAGGAGTAAAGTTTATGCATAGGCATTCAATACCAGGACCCTAAAAATGTCTACAATTTCCCTAGGGGCCATTTTTCCCACTTCGGCAGGTGTCAAAATTACCTGTCCTAAGTATTATAGTCCAAGGCGAACCAGGACCTTGCAAAAGCAAAGTATATATGTTATATAATATTACACGCTATCTTATTGCGACTTAGCCATAATAAACCTTCACAGGTATATCGTATTTCACGACAACAGCTTCTCTTATTAATTGCTTATCTTCAAGATATCATATTACACCTTTGTTTCTCATAACTTGTGCAGACTGCAGAACTGCAATTCCTTTGTTATATATTTTGCTTACTCAGGTTCTGTATGTTATAAATATGACTAAACACGCTTTGTTGAATCAGTTATTAAACTCAGTTAGAATGCAACACTTCTAATTTATTATTATATTCCTTCTCCAAGAGCCAACGTTGGCTCCATGTAACTAAATAAAAGTTTTTAAAAAGTCATTCATGTGAACCGTGATCTAACATTGGCGCAGTCGGTAGGATCCGTAAACATCATCAGAACAAGAAGCCTAACTGGTAGTGAAGCGTAAGAGAACAAGGAGAACATCTGCAGAAGGTGCCTAACTAGTGCGTGTACATCTACGAGAACAAGGAGACCTTCCTCACTGGTGGTGGCGGATCCCAATCCCTTGACGGACGAAGAACCTACTCATGGAGATGAAATTAGCGTAAGTCATTTAAGAATCATCTCGTACCATTTTTACCATTTTATTATTTTTCGCAACTTATTTTATTGAAAGTGTATTATACTGCTAATACACTCGGCGCACAAAGCCAGTTCTATTGTCAAAGTGAAACCCATTCCTTTACAAACGCAACGAAACAAGTTCATTTAATTTTAAGTTTATTTATCTTCGTATTATACTGCTAATACGAAACATTGTGTATTATACAGCTAATATACAATCCATTTACGCACGCAACGTAACAAGCTAATTTTAATTTAAATTATCGTATCATACCGCTGATACGCAACCAATTTTTGTCCAAGTAATTTCTAAATACAAAAAGCAAAATGCCAGATAGAGCTCAACCAGAGCCAGTTCAACCAGTGCCACCAGCACCAACCGAACAACAACTACAACAACAACAACAGCAACAATTACAACAACAACCACAACCTGAGCAAATTGAGCCTTACAAGCTCTCTGAAATATTTTCTCTAATACCTGAATTTGATGGCAACGCCATAAATTTACAAACATTCTTAAAATCCTGCCATTGCGCCCAAAGCATGGCAATTGGAGATCAAAAAATTCTTTTGACCGTCCACATAAAAAATAAGTTAAAGGGCAAAGCTGCCGAATTAATAAATTCTCGTAACCCTGGCACCTGGCCAGAAATCAAAGCATTATTGGAAACCCACTTTGGGGATTCCAGAGATCTAACGGCCCTGATTCAAGACCTGCAGCGCATTCACCAATTGCCAGGTGAATCAGCCCTTACATTTGTTTCGCGTTTACAAACGCACAATGCGAAAATGCACGCTGCAGTGCAAAAGCAAAATTTAACCTCGACACAAAGAACCGCACAATCCGACCTCATCGAAACGATGACTTTAAATAACTTACTAACGGGTTTAGAACCAAACTTAGGCCGCATCATACGTGCCAGCAACCCTCCAAATATATTAAAAGCTGTAAGTAGAATTCGTAGAGAGCTACAACTCTCTTATTTCGAGCAACAGAAATTTCCGAAAAATAGTCCGGTCAAAAATCCCGCTTTACAACAAAAACGACCAACTTCAAATTTCCAACAAAAATTCTGTTCATTTTGCAAGCGCAATGGACATGTAATAAACGAATGTCGTACAAGGCAACAGCAACTGTCTATGCCATCGACATCAAATTTCCAGAGACCAAATTATCAAGGAAACCCAAATTTCCAAAATTTCTCTCAAAACAACCAATTTGGTCAGAGGACATTCCCTCAAAACCAACCTAATCAACCTCAAAATAGGCCCTCAGCTATAAGGCCGAATCCAAACTTTAACCAACAAAGACCATCAGCTATTCAACCTAACCCGAATTTTAACCGCTTTAACCAGCAAAAAGCTCATCATTTAAATTACGAACCTTACGATAATTATGCCGATCAATTTAATCAATACAATGACTATTCACCCGATTATCAAAATGTAAGTGACAGTTATGAAAATTACGATTTAGAAAACGCTCAAAGCTTTTCAGAGAATTATACAGCTAATTCCCAATATGAACAGTACGAGAATTATACTGCTAATTCTCAAACGCCACAGGAGGATTATACTGTTAATCCTCAGGATTTTCGCATAGATCCGGAGTACCCCACGGATACTCCAACACAGCAAACAGACCAATTCGACCAAATAACAAATCAAATACGAACGATGAATCTCAACGACAGTTTCGACCCGTCGCTGAACTTCCCGGAACAAGGGTTCATGTAGAAACACTATCACACTCATTGTTGACCGTAAATTCAAAAAATCTATACTACATTAAAGACATCACAAACAAATTCAAAATTCTAATCGATACTGGCGCAGGTATCTCTATCTTTAAACCAAAAACAGCGGAAAATTACAAACGGAGATTTTCAGAAAATGTAATTATACAAGGTATAACTGATCAGAAAATTACTATTAGTGAATCTGTTCTTATACCCTTCAGTGATAACGACCCACATAAAGTTTACATCTACGACCTAGATATCAATTTTGATGGACTGATAGGAGCTGACTTCCTAGAGCATTATCATTGTATCGTTGACATAAGAAATAAACGATTAATAACCAATTTTAAAACGGTCCCACTTTTCAAAGTAACCGACGATTCGTCGAAACCCGAATACGACAAAATCCAATCAAACCACAACCCTAATCAAAATAAGATCCAAATTGACGGCCGTACCGAAAAAATTTATAAACTAAAATGTAACCTTAAAAACACTGACGCTATTTTGCAAGCGCAAGAGAATGAAAAAGTCCGTTTACCTAATGCTATTGTTAAAGTAAACGAAAACGGAGAATTTTTAACAACAATAATCAATGCTAATGTCATCCCGAAGACTGTCGATTTTTCCAATTTAAATTTAGAACCTTTACAAAAATTTAAGTCAATTTTTAACTTAAACACGCAAAATTCTGACCAACAACTAACGACGGACAGATCCTTTGAAATCAGGAACGAATTGCGCTTGGATCATCTAAACGAAGAAGAGGCCGAAATAGTAACGCAGCTTTGTTTAGACTTTCAAGATATATTCTATTTAGAAGGAGACAATTTGACTTTTACCAACGAAATCAAACCTATTGACACCGACAATTCCCGACCGATATTTACGAAATCGTATCGTTATCCTCAGGTCCATAAAGAAGAAGTTAAGTCCCAAGTATCGAAAATGTTAAGTCAAGGTATTATTCAACCCTCAATCTCACCTTGGTCCTCTCCTGTCTGGGTAGTTCCCAAAAAACTGGACGCTTCTGGTAAACAGAAATGGCGCGTTGTAGTCGACTACCGCAAACTCAACGAGGTTACAATCGGTGACAAATATCCTCTGCCCAACATTTCAGATCTTTTAGACCAACTTGGCAAATGCCAATATTTCACAACCTTAGACTTGGCTTCTGGTTTTCACCAAATCGAAATTAATCCCGCAGATATTCAAAAGACTGCTTTCACAGTTGAGAACGGTCATTATGAATTCGTGCGAATGCCATTTGGACTCAAAAATGCCCCATCAACTTTTCAAAGAGTTATGGATAACATCCTGTTAGGTATTCAAAACGAACGATGCCTCGTCTACATGGACGATATCATTATTTACTCTCCTACAATTCACGAACACATTTCCCGTCTAACCGAAGTCTTTAAACGCCTTCAAAAAGCCAACCTCAAAATTCAACCAGACAAATGCGAGTTTCTCCGCAAGGAAGTCGCTTATTTAGGACACCTAATTACAAAAGATGGCGTAAAACCGAACCCTTCGAAAGTTGACGCTATTTTAAATTTTCCTCAACCGAAAAATCCAAAAGAAATTAAATCATTTCTAGGCTTAGCCGGATATTACAGGCGCTTTATCCCTAATTTCTCCAAGATAACCAAACCCCTAACAAAACTACTACAAAAAGACATACCATTTCTTTTCGACAATGATTGTGTAAATTCTTTTCAAAATTTGAAACAAACATTAACAACAACTCCGATATTAATTTACCCTAATTTTGATGAACCTTTCATTCTAACCACTGATGCGAGCGCATTTGCCGTCGGCTCGGTGCTGAGCCAGGGGCCCATTGGCAAAGATTTACCCATTGCCTATGCTTCTAGAACCTTGTGCAGTGCAGAAACTAAATATTCAACGATTGAACGCGAGCTTTTATCGATAGTATGGAGTGTAAAGCACTTTAGACCATATCTGTATGGTAGAAAGTTCAAGCTTGTCACCGACCACAGACCACTCACCTGGCTATTCTCTATAAAAGATCCAGGAAGTAGACTTGCCCGTTGGCGACTCAAATTAGAAGAGTACGACTACGAAATAATTTATAAACCTGGCAAAATCAATAAGAACGCGGACGCACTTTCCAGAATCAAAATTAATCATTTTTCCGAATGTTCCAAATTCTATTCAAAGGTTCTAGCCGTGAATGACGAAGAGTCAGACGACGACGAAAACCCAGACGATAACAACGAAATCACTAACGAACAAATTTCCCGAGAATTTGAAACTTTCACCAACCTATATAAAACAACATCTTTAATAGACTATTCAAAAATCAAAGCCTCAAACAAACAACTCTTATACCGAGAACATAAAGATATTATAACCTTCTTCCAACAAAATAACTTACAAGACCTACATCACAAAATTATTGAGGACATATTCGAAGAAAACCCCGAATTTCATAACGATAAAATCAATATTGTATCGAGCAAAACAGTCAGACATAGGAGATATTTTATCATTCCTCTACCTTTTGATATCGAATCTGTAATTGAACATCTATTTTTGGTATTATTTAAAAATCAAGATGTTTTAGACCTTTCTAAGACATACTTTGTCGAAAATAACCTAGACCTCCCCATACTCGAAATTCTATCATTCATTTTTGCAGAAAAAGACTTAAAAGTAGTAATTTGTCAAGATATTGTCAGAACTGCCGACGAAGATGAAATCCCAATTATATTGGAGCAAAATCATTTTGGTAAAAATAATCTACACCGCGGAATAAATGAAACGATTCGAAGAATTAGAGAAAAATACACTTGGCAAGGTCTAACTAAAGACGTTGAAAATTTTATAAAAAATTGCGAAACTTGCCAAAAGACTAAAGTATGCCGGAAAAACCTTAACAACCCTCTAGTAGTCACAGAAACCCCAAGAACACCATTCGAAAGAATTAATATCGATTTATTTGAATTCCCAACTCGAAATTACGCTTTAACTATTCGCGACGAGTTAACTAAATTTACACAAGCCTATGCAGTCCCGGACAAATCCGCAAAATCCGTCGTAAATACCTTGTTGTTATACTTTCAACATTACGGCACCCCGCTAAGAATCCATTGCGATTACGGTGGCGAATTTGACAACCGTTTGCTCAAAGATCTCTGCACCCTCTACGACATAAAACTGACATATTCAAGCGTAGGACATCCCCAATCGAACGGATCCATAGAAAGATTTCATGCTACTCTAGCTGAAATGATAAGAATTCATAAAACTGAAAATCCAAACAAACATCCTTTCACAATTTTACCATATGCAGTAATATGCTATAACAATTCAGTAAATAAAACACACGGTTTCACACCATACGAACTTGTATTTGGACATACGTCCAACAGACCACCTGAAACTTTGTATAACCAAAAAGAGTTAATAACCAAATACGTTAGGGATTTAAACAACAGAATATCTCACTACTATAAAATAGCCCGTAGTCGAACGCAAGCTCAAAAGGAGAAAGCGAAAGTTCGCTTTGATAGAAATGTTCCCCAAAAACGACCCGAATACAAAATAGGTGACTTAGTTTATGTAAAAGAATCACAAATCAAAAACAAATTGCAAAACAAATTTAACGGTCCTTTTAAAATAAAAGAAATTTTTCAAAATTCTGCTACCTTATTAAACCTCGAAACGAAACAAGAAACCAAAGTAAATTTTGATAGAATGAAACCATATACTGAAAATTAAATTTATTTTCAGGTTTCTCCTGCTGTTCGGATCAGCACTCTGTCAATACAAAATTATCCCAATCAATAACACCGTTGGTGTATACTACCACCAAGACACGGACATCGTGGTGACAAATGACAAATGGACTCTACTAGTGCATAAAAACATTTCATCCCTCAAACTAGCTTTTGACAAAAATCAAAATATCTTAGACAGAATCCTGTACACTCTCCATAATGGTGATCATAAGTCAATTATTTTTACGAGTGAAATTAAAACAGACTTTAACCTTTTAACACAAATATCCAACTCTATAAAAATGAAATTTGACGAAATCTTTTCAGATACAAAAAGATATAAACGAGGAATACTTAACGGTATCGGTACAATATTCAAATCCATAACTGGTAACCTAGATGCTGAAGATGGCCAGTACTATACTAATTGTATAAATAAACTAAATAATGACGAACATCAATTGGAAAACTTAATCAAAAATCAAATTTCAGTTACAACTTCTGTTATTAAAAACTTCAACTCGACTATACAAAAATTACAAATTGACGAGGAAACCTTTAACAAAGATCTCGAAGAAATAGAACACACAATTCAAACAATGACTCAAGCTATCGAGGCTGCTCACATAAAACTAAAATTTTTATACATTTCCGAACAATTAATGGCAAGCTATTTGTATATCGAAGATAATTTAAACGACATTCTAAATTCAATAACATTTGCCAGACTAGGAATCATTCACATGTCAATCATAACCCCTAATCATTTGGTAACAGCATTACAAGAAATTTCACAGAGCTTACGAAGGAACAATTTGCCTCTCCCCATTAAATTATCGGCAGTTGCTAAGTATTTGGATATTATTGAATTACAAGCGTTTCAAATGGATTCTAACTTAGTATTTGTTTTAACAATACCACTTGTTGAACCCCAAAATTATAACACCTATCGCCTATATCCTATCCCGATACTTGATAACAGAACTGGTCTACATCATATTTTATCTATTTCACAAAAATATATCGCGAGAGATGATGATTCTTTGATGTACATACCTATACAAAATTTGAAAGAATGCAAACCACTTTATTTTGGAACCAAACTATGTTCGAACCTGTTTGCCTATCCTATCGACCAAAATGCCATATGTGAAGCCAGAATACTAAAACCATTGCCAAAACTTCCAGAGAACTGTCAAACTTCCTTCATTATTAGTCAGGGATACAACGTCCAAGAACTTGAAGACAACACATGGCTAGTAATTAATTCCGAACCACTTCACATTACCATCAACTGTCCAAAGAGAGAATCCACAACAGAGTTAATCAACAAAAATTCCATCATGAAACTACAACCAGGATGTTACGCCTATGCAGGCATTACTAGAATACAAGCCAGTGCCAAAGACTTTTCCGAAATTAAGGACAATTCACATCCTATCCAAATTCCTTTTGAATGCTGTAATCACATGCCCGACAAAATCGAAATTCCAAAATTAAAACCTCTCAAATTAAACAATCTCGACGTAGAAGACCTAGATATTGCTAAAAACAAATTGGACCAATATTCCAAAGACTTGGATGACCTCATAAATGAACCTTTTGTGACCAAACACATATCTTGGTTCACATATTTCATAATCACTCTCATCATCCTATTAGTTCTACTTTACATAACTTGTAAATGCAGAAGAAGATGTGGAGCATTGCGAATCCAACCCTCAACGGATAACCCTCCTTCACCTCCTTCAGAGCGAAGCAGAGTATTTACCAAATTTCCTAGACTGATCCCTCCAAGAAAGCGACCCGGTATTAGACCTCAAGAAGAAGAGGACATCGAGTTAACATAGACTTTCATGTGGAGTTTTACCCTTGTCTATTAATTTAGACTATTGTATTTTATCCTTATTACGTTATGTAATGTTTTACTATCGCTTACCAATTTTAACTTTTACATTATTTTATTATTTTGCTTTGTATTCATTCAACATTGTTTCAATTTATTTTTGCATTATATTCATTTAACGTTTTAACAATTTTCAAAAGTTGCTGCATAACATCAACTTTTTTATTAAGGGGGAAGTTGTTATATAATATTACACGCTATCTTATTGCGACTTAGCCATAATAAACCTTCACAGGTATATCGTATTTCACGATAATAGCTTCTCTTATTAATTGCTTATCTTCAAGATATCATATTACACCTTTGTTTCTCATAACTTGTGCAGACTGCAGAACTGCAATTCCTTTGTTATATATTTTGCTTACTCAGGTTCTGTATGTTATAAATATGACTAAACACGCTTTGTTGAATCAGTTATTAAACTCAGTTAGAATGCAACACTTCTAATTTATTATTATATTCCTTCTCCAAGAGCCAACGTTGGCTCCATGTAACTAAATAAAAGTTTTTAAAAAGTCATTCATGTGAACCGTGATCTAACATATATTCCATAGTCTCTGTTGCTCTGTTGCTGCAAAAAAGTACAAAAGCGACATCATCATCCCCAGCTTCGCTCATTTTTTTTGAGATGGTATCTCAATGGGCAAGGTCCTGTATAAGGCCTGTTCTTAGTCTTAATTGCAGTTTGCCGAGATCGATCTTTTGCACTCTTTTACGAATAGCTTATGCAGGTTTTCGTTTGCCTTTGACTTGAAGTTAGACCCCACTAAGAGAATTTCTTTCATCCCCCCATTTTTTTACCTCCTCCGTGGTGTGATATTCTGCCATCCCATAAAACGGCTATGAGGAATAACGATTTATTGCATTGTCTTGCAAGGCCATCTGCAATCGGATTCTCTTTTATTCCTTCATGATCTAGCACTCACGTCAAGGTAACCTTATTGTTCCCTATCGGTTGTTTTACCGCTTGTAGACATCTCTAGGTAATGTTAGATTTAAAACTAGATATTTAGAGCCTTAACTGCTGCCTGTCTGTCTTATTCATTTTGGACATTCTACTAAACAAAAAATAAAACTATACTATCAGTAGACCTATTCAAATAAATGTAACCTTACTTACACAGATCAGATTAGCAAGAACGAGATTGCCCCAATGTTTGAAGTAAACATTTGAACAAGTAGAAGTTGTAGCTGAGCGTGGCCGACTCCCAATATCTATTGGGATATCTTTGGTTACTGAGTTTAGGGGCCCGGGCTTCCGAGGGGCCCGCCAGAGATATTGACAATTTTTCAAATTAGTTTCAATATCAAGCGTATTTTTCAGGGCTGCATCACAAAATTTTAAAGTATATTCATTTTCAAGATGCAACGCGAGTAAACAATAAGGACACGATGGCCGATATCTACACTGCTATCAATTAAATGCTGGAAGGGGTATTTACTTCCAATGCATCTTAAAGTGAATTTATTTTAGCAATATTTTACTCAAAAACTATAATAAAAGGTAGTTTACACAAAATATGACAGTTTACACGCCTCTGACAATCAACTTGCTTGACGGATATCATTTCAATAGAGAGTACTCTCTACCATTCTATTTGACATATGTATGAAATTTGAAATAAAATTTTTAAACCTAATAGAAGTTAATCATGGACACGGGCATTTTTTATTCGATATTTGAGTTACGAAATGGACTTCTATTCAAACAATTTTTTTCTACGCTGGCTATTACAAATGTTAGGTATAATATAGTTATTTGATTAAGTCAAACAGGTATGATATATATTATAATTGAAATAATTTTAATGAGGTTTTGCCTCTTTGTAAAAATGTTTGCGAAAGATAATTAAATATTTACCTGTCACAGATAATAATAGATCATAAAATTTAATACATAAGAACAGCGGCGGATACAGAATAAATTAACAGGTGACGACGCAATCATTAAAAACGCGTCGCAAGCGAAAATTTGGTATTTTCAGTGAGGGTGGGGGGCGGGGCGGGGTGTTCAGAAAATCACAAAAAAATTTCCACTCACAAATGAAAAATCACTTCGTGATCAGGCCTTTTTGCTAAAATAAACGACAGGGGGGCACGTGCAGTACATATATATGTATAGGTATATATAGTACAATAACAATTAATATTGTTGTTTATAAATCACTATTATTTAATAAAAAACGAATATCAATATTAACGACAGGGCGGGGCACGTGGATCCCCTGGATCCGCCACTGCAAACGAATATTATTTGAACAGAATATGTTAATAATAGTATGCAATTTCATCGATTTTCACAGAAAATGTCTATGAGTTTAAGCGAACAAGAAAATCTGTATTGCATACATTCTCGTACGATGTGGCATGTCATGGAATAGAGGTGAGGCTTAATGCAATCGTATTATTTCCCTCAGAATTATAAAAAATATTTCAAAGGTTATAGGTAAACAAACTGTCAGGAACAAAGCCCATTGTGCATTTACAGCGTTTTCAGCCACAGTTAGTAGTTTTCGAACTGAGTATGTGGCCTGTCACCATGCATTATCGAGGGCAAAAAAATTAGACCAGTCGGAATAGTTTTTTTGTGCGAAATGTCGGCAATTTTTTTTTCTTAAATATACTTTTTTTTCTTAAATGTAGTTTGCCAACTATCCGCACGCGTGACAGGTGGGGCAACACACTTTAAAATTAAAAAATTGTCCATTTCTTGCCATTTTTCGCTTTATTCGCAATATAACTCGTAAATTAAGCATTATTCGAAAATATATCAAGAGATAGAGTTGAGAAAATTTGAATATCTTATTATTCTTTTCCCAGAAAATTTTTTGAAAGAACAATGCTACTTTTCTATTTTTTAAATTTTTTTTAAGTGAATATAACAAATATTAATACGAAATATATCATCGGTATAATGTAAATTATGTTTAAATGTCCAATTTACAGTTGAAATAAAATATATTTCTGACCTATATATGTACAGCGTGATCTACCATGATATGCGGAAAATAAAATGGTGTACTAGTCTTCAATGTCGGAAAGCACATGCAAAATTTTAGAATGATCTGCGGTAATTTAGTATATTAAATTATTAGTAAATTTGCCAAGATACACTACTGTTATTGACTAGGTCAGGAATAGATCGACGAACTTACTTGTGAGAGAACGTATTGGAGTTGCTTACATCCCATTAATTGGCATAAAAAGTGAAGCCGGCCAGTGCGATCAAAGTGCCGCGTTTTTTTCTTTCGGTCGAACAATCAGGACACCGGCGTGTTGTTGCCGATTTAACTAAATATCTCGTATATTTGCTTGTCGTTTCAGAGTTCACTAGCATAGGGTCAATGTCTTTTCGATTTTATTTCGCTATTTTTGTAGTGTGATTTAATTAAAACCAAAAAGTCACTTCTATCCTATCCAGCTTTGCTGTCAATAGTATCAATCCCAAGTCTGATAAAGTGATATGGTTGTGCCGCGTTACGTCAGATTAGTTAAAGTCATTGGCGGCGCATTTACTTTTTTTTTTATTTTTCATTTTTTTAACTCCTTTCGGAGGGGACCACCTACTGTTAAATTTTCCACATGCCATGGTAGATCACGTTGTATAATTTACATGTTAAGCAGAAAAAAAAATCAGGTATTGAAGTATTAGAATGATGGGAAAATAAATAAACAAATATATATTTTCACAAACAGACTATTTATTTTATGCATAGTACAGTGTACATGCGTTTCATGTATAACTTAATAGAATAGAATAGAATAGAATAGAATAGAATAGAATAGAATAGAATAGAATAAGTTTATTTAACAAATTGTTCTACTATAATGTAATTGTTAAAAACTGAAACATTATGGTAATTGATATAATGACATTAAGCTGGCCACAAGCGAACCAAAATTTAAGTGAATATATATTACTACCGCCAGTCCCAAATAGCTAAACAAACTTCTAAGAAAATGTGAATATTCTTGTGCTAATCGATTGATACTAAAACTCTTAATTGCATGTAGTTGAGATAAATGCTCTCTCTGCCCTTGCCATGTTTGGTAGAGAGATTTTTTAGCAACATTTATTTGTTCATTTGTTCATTTCTAAAGTTTTTACAATAAATGGTATTACTTGAACTCTCGCATTTTCTTGTTCGAATGATTAACTTTACTTTGATATGTCTGGCATTTTTGTGTGTTAGGTCGACAACTAAATGTATAGGATCCTTATAAGGTCCTCAAGTATGTTACTCAGAATATCAATATCACAAAAACTAATGAGAGGAATTCTATAAAAATAGTGAGGAAATTAAAAAGTAATTAGGACAATAAGAAGTATTTAGAGATAAGACAAGTGCATCCTAAGAAGGCAGATTGGAAACAGCAGTAAGCTATTCACGGTAGGAACAAACAATCCTTCTCGTCTGTTACAGGGCTCCGGTCCTTGGTCATCTCTTCACATTTAACCGACCCCACTGAGAGTAGAAAAAGCCATCCAACGTTGAAGAACGAGTGACTGGCACCCTCAGTAAAGTAAATGCTGTCATGTCCTTCAGACGAACGATGGTGAGTTCTTATACATTATATTGATATAATTCTACAGATATAAAAAAACCGCTGCCCAAGGAATCACTACTTCCACATCCAGATTTTTTATCCAAGTCTCTTACAATGAAAAAAAAATCATAAAAACAAATCTTTTAAGAATTTTATGAATATTAGCAAGACTAAGTGAATGTCACATTACAAACATTACATGTAAACACGTTTACCCTTTCACAGAATAATATCAAATCTTAATAAGTAGTAGGTTATCCATATTTATCCATATTTTAATCTTGTATTATCCCCCACCTCGTCCCACCTTGTCATCCCCTGTCCCACCTTCCCCTAATTACCCGCTAAATACCCTTACCCGCTAATTATCCCACCACCACCAACCCCCCACCCCAATTACCTTCTAATTACCCCCCACGAATTGATTCCCTAAGCCACGCCCCCACAAAAAGTCACAAAAAGGGCGGAGGGAGGAGGCCTACTTTCGAAAAAAATTTCTCGCCCTTTCGAGACAAATTTGGTGTACTTTCGAAAAATCCAAGTCTCTCACAACGAAAAAAAATTCGATGTTATTTATGAACTGCACTATGTGGGAATAATTGTTTAATTGCTTATGGAACTTTAATAAAATAATATTTGAAATTGTCGACCCCAAAACCCATAAAACGATATGCCACATCGGTAGTGGGGGGTGAGAGTGGATGAAGTAAAAATATATATTGAGGCCTTTGGTTCTTGTACACACGCTAAATTACATTTTTTTTTCACCCCTTTAAAAATGGGGTGGGGGGAGGTAAAGGGGGTGGCTAATGCCAAAACATTTTTGAGACCTTAGCTTCTCTTATAATACCAATTTCACGGACTCTTACTTGCTTGGTTTATTCACTTACCCCCCATTTATCCCTCAACCCTTCAACGGAATAAGATCAAAATATAAGCTAGTTACAGATCTTGTTAAAAACATACGTGTACCAAAATCAACATCTTCAACGGTTCCAGAGTAATCGTGCCCACAAAAAAGTTACAGACAGAACGACAGGCAGACAGACAGATTTTTTTTTGCTCAAACTTAAAATCTCGACGTTTCATGACATTCTAAGTTAAAGTTCCATAAACAATTATTTTCACATAGCGGAGTGCAGATAGAGAACGAAAGAGACTTGGATAGAAAATCTGGATGTGGAAGAAGTGATTTCTTCGGCAGCGCAACTTTGAACCGCAATATCTTAAGCTGTATTAGCCATACAAAGTTCAGTGGATGCTCATTATTTTCTCTATAAAATAGATAATCCAAAAGTATTCTACACTTTTTTTTCCGTCTCGAATCGATCTCTGCAAACTTAACTACAATTTATTTACGTCAAAATACACCTGATAATGCAGACAAACACCAGTTATTTTTACCACATTTCCTATTTCATCGATTTTAAGTCTCCCACGACTGTACTAATAGCTGATGAGGTACTTTGACTCACAATTCGAGAGTTGACGGTTACAGCCATGGTGATAAGTACCGATGTAATTAATGCTAGGGATTCATAACGAAAAGTGACACTATAACCATGTGCAGGGCCTGCGATTGTGCGGTACCAATTGCAAAATAAAATATAATTACATGTTTCTTGAAAAGAGCGATGGACAAGACCGTTATTAAAACCAACAGTTGCTTTTCAGCATGTGTGAGGCTTAAATATATGTATATATTTCTCGCCAGCAGCGACTCATGCTAATAAAAGTTGGCGAAGCAAAATTTATAAAACGTGTGGTTGGCTATACAATTAAATGTATTTTCGCCGAAGAAACAATTTATTATTTTTATTTTTTAAAAAAGAAAAGAAAAAATGGGCTAGCATATTTATTTTGATTTCTTGACATTTTGTATTGAAAGTAAAATAACTAGGCTAATCGGAGTCTCAAGCCAGACGTGGTCGAGGGTAGACGTCTTTTATCAGCCCCTCTAATATGTGCCATCACTTAAGCTAAATACAAAATGTAAAAGATATAATTTTAAGTTGTCAAGTGTAGTGGGAGGCAGATGTTTGAAAAGTAATACATATCTCGGTGTCTGCAATTTGCGGTGTTGTGAGAATATATTTAGTGATCAATTACGCACGTGATACAGAACTCCACAGTGTTTTTAGTGTAATGTAATAAACCAAAGAGTAAAGTATGGTCATATAAATTTCTTACGTTGAAAGATTACGTAAGAAATTTATATGGCCATACTTTACTTTTTGGTTTATTACATTACACTAAAAACACTGTGGAGTTCTGTATCACGTGCGTAATTGTTTCTCTTTTCATAATTATTAGAAATATTCAAACGAATTTAATATAAATTGAACCACTAATAATCAGTAATGAATGCATACTTCTTAAAGTATGGTCATAATATAAATTCCTTAGTTAAATTTTCAAGTGAGACTTTTCATAATTATTAAAAATATTCAAACGAATTTAATTTAAATTAAATCCGAAATAATCAATGAGGCGAGATGATCATGAACAAACTGGGAAAAGACCAAACATAATGGGAAAGAAATGCGAGGAGAAAAAATGAATTCCACAAAGATATCGCAGCGACATATACTCTACCAGAATCAGAAATGGAAGATTTACAGAAGCAGAAATACAAAAAGAGGAGCACAAACAACAAAAACACAAAAAAGAGGAGCATAAACATTAAATATCACGAACACAACGCGGCAACGCAATTCACAAATACTTACACTGCCCATCCCCCATTCCTGTATCATGTGGCTCTCGCTGCTGACAATAAACATGGCCCATATCCAACCCAGCAACGGAAACCGCGGAATCAGAAGAGTCAGAAGCAGAAACACAAAAAACATAAACACTCCACATCACGACACAACACATATTTCACAAGAAGACTGAGAAGAGGCAGAAACCCAGAACCAAAAACACAAAAAAGGGAGCTTAAACGCTCCCTCACGACACAATACGGTAACGAATATCACAAATACCTACACCTCCCATCTCACATTTCTTTACCATGCGCCATATGGCTCTCGCTGCTGGCCATAAGCATGACCTCAGTCCAACCCAGCGTCTCTACGCTGGGTATACCACTCGCAGGTATACAGCAGCCCAGCTGTATACTTGGGAGTGGCAACAATGCCTACCGCACGCTGGTAAATCAATCAATCAAAGTAAAATAACTAGGCTAATCAGAATGCGACTTCGATTTTATATTGAAAGAGATCATTCAAGCCTGTGGATAGGATTCCGTAAGTTGCGGATCTCTATCGAATGTGCTACGGTTCCGCGAGATTAGCACCTGCGTATTTTGTTGCTTTACGTAACCCCGAAGTTGCGGAATACTATTTCTAGTAAAGTTCCACAAAATCCCATCAATTTGACGAGACGTTAATTTGTCCAATTAGTTCCAACGTTTGCGCAAGTGTGTAATTGTGGTCATTGTTAAGAACACCAACTTCTGGAATTTATCCATTTTTTTGCATATGTGTTCACAGACGTTATAGTAATCGTTTCTGATAGTTGAAATGTGCTTATTTTGAAAATTTTCCTTGCCCTGAATAATATTATTTAGGGCACGGACAAAATACTACTTCCGGTATTTCGCATTTTTTTTTTAAATACCCCTATTTTAGGGGGTAGTTTCCAAAATAAGCTACAAAATTAATTAGGAATAACACAACCAGAAACAAAACGACAAACAGCTCTTCGATGGCAATAACAACAATAACCATATCAGCTTAACTGTCAAATTTTATGCACATGCGCAAACGTTGGAACTAATTGGACAAATTGACGTCTCGTATCAATTTGTATTAGGTTTCCGCAAGTTCCGTAATTAAAGATCCGACAGTTATCAGGTCGGTATTATACCTTGTATTAAAGTTTTACTGATTTTGAGTCAGGTGCCAGATAACTTAGTATGTTCTCGAACACAAATTTATGCGCCTCATCTCTGGTTCGGACAGATACACCTCCCTCAGAGATTTATACGCACTATGTCACGACATAACCCCATTAGCGGACTACGTCCAAGAAATGTCTCAAAAATCAAACTGGACGATAGTCCGCTAACCCGCGACATAACCCGAATCAGACAGCATAATGCAATACTTTTCGATATAAGACACCCCCTACCATATCAGGCGTTGCCTATTTTCCGGCAACCTCTCTCCTAGCCTACTTTCCTATACGATAACCACTTATTTCCCTACTTTTGATCTTTATCTTGATTTTATAATCCCCAGTTCTCTCTATTCTTTCTGTATATGTTCCATTTCTTCTTTTTTACCTTTTGTTCTTTTGTCCCTTTTTATCTCTAAATTCCATTCAGTCCAATAAATTATAAAAATCCCAACTTGTTTAAACTCTAACTTTCACTTCACCAGATTTTTCTGGAAGGAAGACCGTAAGGTTGGAATTGTTTCGAACGGGTTTTTTCATTGAGTTTCTCCCATGCACTAATCAAAATTTTTTTAGTGCTTGTGCGCGCGCAAGAATGCAAGTTTCAGTGTTATATATTAATTAGTAGTTATAAGTTATAATCTTTGTGTATTATGTCAAAAGTGATTGTTAGTTATAAGTTTATTTCTAAACAGGAGCACTAACCCTCCAATCGAATTACTATTCTAGCCAAACCTGACCTGCCCCTACCCAACCCTACATTCACTATGACGCTACATGCCGTGGTTGTCTGGCTGGCTTTGGGCCAGGTTCCTGGGAGGCGCATTTTTGTACATGCTTAATTTAAAACAAATCTGTTTTGTTTGCTTGCTTGGCTAATTTTGGATACTAATTTTACGGATTGAAATCTTGATGGCTGCAACTTTTTTTTTATTGTATTAGTTACAAAATATTTTAAAAAAATATGTACACGAATTTAAGGTTAATCGTTGAGGTCAGGTTGGTTCTTCTTTTTTTACAAGCATATCATTTTGTAAAATTAACCGTTTTAGAAACGGATTTTTGTTATTTTATTATTATGCTAAAGTTTATATTCCTTTTCTTAGAATTTATATATCTTTTCCGATATGTTAAAATATTATTGTACATAATTGTACATTTTTAAACACCTACCTCTAAAACCTGTCCTTATCAAATTGGTACAATTCCTTGATCGATTTATTGTTGTTGACATGGTAAGTATTTTAGAAATTTAGTAAAAGAAAAAAAATTCTAATTGATAATTCTTGAAACCACCCAGCAATACTTTCAATTCTTTATGATTATGTAAAGATAGAAGTTAAATTTAAATTTTTAATAGCTGACTCCTAGACTTATGGCACCATGTGTTTTAATTAAAAGTACATAAACGTAGATAAATACTATGCTTATGTTACGGGTTCTTATCAGGTATGTTTTGCTAACTTGTATAGTAATCACATAATTAATAAGAAAATGCAAAAAGCAAGAAAGCGTGTGAGAATATGCTGGATAGTTTACTGAATATTAATTTTTTTGCATAGTTTTAATCATTAATCATGCTAGCAATGTTCATAGCAAGATACGATATTTTTTACATGATATTTCTAACAATAGCCGTTTCAGTTTGCAGAAGTTACATTTTCGCACACACAAGCATTTGCCTATAAAGTGAGAATAATGGAGAATGCAAACAATACACCGTTTATCTTATTGACACAACAAACAGTACAAGTGAGTCTGGTTCTGTTTGTTTCCCAAAAATCTCCGCATAGTTTTATATAGGTAGAGATAACAGCTATGGTTATATTGAGGTGTGTAAATCCATTCATTTATTGTTCATGTTAGCCTTTTTGATTTCAGTGGAGTACATTAAGGCTAGGATTTTGCAGAGTGAGAGGGAAATATGCGTTTATTTTCGGTTTATTATAAATATTTAAAAAATCATAAATGATATAATCTTTAAAATAATTTCAGATACTTCCCATTGCTCTAAGGAATACAACCATATATAGTTTTTATATCATTAATTTTGTATATAGTCAAATGCGATACTTTAATAATGAAATTAGGGACTATTTTCATTGACAAACTACGATATTTAAATATAACAGAAATTTATAATAAAAAATATATATAGTTGTATTCGTTAGAACAATGGCAAGTATCTAAAGCAGTTTTAAGATTTTACTATGTGTAGTTTTTTAAATATTTACAATAAATCGAAAATAAACGCATATTTCCATCTCACTCATCAAAATCCTAGCCTTAATTGTACCAACTTTTATCACATCAAATGCGAAAATTAATGTGGATACGCAATTCAAATTAAGATCACACCAGAGCAGCAATATCCGCTGTCGAATGGCCGACAGCATAAATTTTTTAACAATTCAACTAATAAACTACTGGCAAAAAAATAGCTTTAAACATTTCTGTCAATAGACTTTTTTTTATTACACATTTATGTCAATGGCAGGAGCACGCCGCGCGCCGATCTACAATAAAGGTGGCAGGAAACCATTTTTCATCATACTATAATAGACTAGGCACGTTTTCAAAAAAGAACAATGCAAGAAGCATTTCATGTAACAATTGGGAAAAGAACGTTTTTAGGGTATTTCAACCCCGCTGAATACCAATCTGCCTGTTGCCAAAGCAAAATTTGGATCGGAAGTCCAGTATCCAAGATGGCGACCAAAACTCTGTTGCCCTATATTTCCCTTGTCCGTTGGCTTAAAATAATGATCTAAACGTCTGCTTAGAGGTTTTTTCGGATGCCAAACACATTGCAATGCTCAAAATTTACTTACCTTAAGTTTGGAGTACATGGGTTCCAAGATGGCGCCCAAGATGGCCGCCGAAACTTTCTTGCTCGGAAGTAAGCAAGGAAGCAAGGAAGATAAGAAAACGACCATTTCAAAGTTCAAGCATTGTTTATTGCAAGATTGCAAAGAAGATAAAACAATCATTCAAGTGTTTTTAGCCCTTGGCAAGGTTGCAAGGAAGATAAAAAATCAACCATTTAAAGAGTTCAAACATTGTCGAGAGCGGTGGCACAACTTGGTGCAAGTCAGTCTATTCTTCTTGCACGTGCACATTGTACTCAAGCACTGGGATGAACAATTACAGATATCCGTACAGGCCTTGGGGACGGGCTCAAGGGTCATAAGTAGGGATTGCATTACCGGTTAACCGGTTAACAGGTTATTAGGACAAAAACACATGACGATAATTACCGGTTATTTTAATATTTTACCGGTTATTTCGGTAAACTCTGAACTTACGATATGTCACGTATTCAACGTTTCTATTTATGTCACTGACTAGTATTCACTAAATACAGAGTGACTGTCCCAACACCGAGCAATTTTAAAAATAAATAAATAATATTATAAAGAGTAAACTCCAAACACCAAACCCCAAGAAATACAAGAGAGACATTGGCAATATCTTACGATAGAAAATTGAATATTTCATTGCCGCAAATATTCGTGGAATACATTGAGAAGTATGTTATTACCAATTGCACAAATATCAGACGACTAACAGATATAGCTTTGAAAAACTAACCCTTTCAACAGGCTATTTTTAAAAAATATTGTATTTTTAGATTCGGTATTCAGTAAATGCCCTATTTGAGTTTATGTTTATAATTTTTGTTATTTACAGAATAATTATTTATTTAAATTTATTTTATTTATATTTTTTCCTTTTGACAAATTAACTCCTATATAAAAAAGTCTATTTGACAGTCACATTTTTGTCACTTTGACAGCGATAAAAAAGGTGCATCGTTTTTTATCACCGATAAAAATGCCTGTTCCTCAAAAGCAGAGCTCAACGAGTAGTCGCACGTCACTTTAAAATCTGTACTGTCAGCTATAATTTTTAAGTATTGTGGAAACTATACAGTACAATATGAGTCTTTTTGGGAAAATTATAATTATTCTTAATAAATTATTGTTGTTGTTCGTTCACATATTCTGTCGTTAATTTATCTTGCCAAAAAACACTCGAGCTTTTCTTTTATGGATACATTTCTTTTTAACTCAAAATTTTTCCAATCAGTAATTGTGCTCGACAAACTGCCATTTGACAAAATCGCTTCGACCTCCGGTCTCGCGATTTTTTCATGTCAGTTTTTCTTATAATATCACTGATTGGCTAAATGATTTCGTTACAAAGAGAAATTTATCCGATAAAGAAAAGCTCTTGTGATTTTACTGTTGATAAAAAACCTTTTGTTTGTTCATTATATTAAATATACGTATATAAATGTTTTTTGTTAAATTTAGATAATTTTGTACATGGAAAAAGATAACTGCCATTTTCGCCACCCTAATCATCCATTTTAAAAATTACCGGTAAATACCGGTTAACCGGTTATTTACATTTTTATTTACCGATTTACCGGTTATTAAAACTTCCGGTAAATTGCAATCCCTAGTCATAAGGATGGGAATGTACTGTTCTTGGTGAAACTTCCACCCATATGACTCAGGATCCATCACCACCGGTCGGGCATGATGAGCATTTTCCCACACGTTCATCTGAAACGTTTTTTAAATTGTCAGTGCCGAAAAGCAACTGGTTTTACTCACAGTATGCCGCCGCTTGCCATCATGTCTTTATCTGGTAATGGCGGTGGTGTAGTCGCAGCGCATCGCTTGTTGGACGTAAGGTTTCCGGCTTTTTCACAACACCCAAAAGCTGATGTCTGGCTTCATCCCCGCTGGATACGTCTTTGCCCACCTGTTCAGATAAGCAGAAACGTTTTAACATTAAATAAAGCGAAGTTGGACTTGCTGAAACACCTAAAAAAAACTGTACCAACCTTGTAGAGCTGTACCAGGAATTTCTCTGCGTTGGACTTTGATGAGGCAGTAAGTGGCGAGTGCCCTAGGTCGAGGTCGGCCTTGTTTTCCCCCATTGCTAGAAAATTCTTCCAATCTTTTGTCAGTGGAATAGGTGCACTTGTGATGTCCCTTCTTACTGGAGTGGCTCTCCTGGTTCGTCTGCAGCGGGTCCCACTTTTAATTGACTTCGGACGATACCGGTCGAATAGGATGTCGACTCTAGCATACGGTTTTCCAAGGTGAACTATCCTGTCGATGAAGATTGCAGCGAGGTCTTCGAAAGTAGTGGAGTTTGCTGGTTTCCCAATGCTGTTCACTAAAGCTTGATCGTCTATAATCAGTTGTGAAGTGTTCCGATCAATGTCAATGGAGTTTAGGCATTCCACGCCTTCAGTAACGAGTTTCACCACCGATGCCTTTTCAGACGATCTGAGGGTGCCAACGATAAAGGTACCGGAAGAAGCTCGTGTTTCAAAATGGAGGGCAAGTCAATTTGTCTGCCTGCTTCGTAAGCTACAATCAGACGACGTAGAACATCCCTGCCAGCCTCTACACCTTTCTTCAATTGTATTTCGGAAGGTGTAAAATATTACTTAAAAACACGTAACACACACACAGTAGTACACATTCAACCACTAAAAACTATATATCTGACAGATTTTACACTCCAATTACAACAAGACACACGGAGCATACGTAAACACAACAAAGTTTCGGCGGCCATCTTGGACGCCATCTTGGAACCCATGCACTCCAAACTTAATCTAAGTAAATTTTGAGTATTGCAATGTGTTTGGCATCCGGGAAAACCCCTAAGCAGACGTTTAGATCATTATTTTAAGCCAACGGACAAGGGAGATATAGGGCAACAAAGTTTTGGTCGCCATCTTGGATACCGGACTTCCGGTCCAAATTTCGCTTTGGCAACAGACAGATTCGTATTCAGCGGGGTCGAAATATCCTAAAAACGTTGTTTCCCTAATTGTTACATGAAATGCTTCTTGCACTTTATAGAGATGGATTTCCTACTTATGGGCCTAGTCTATAATGTCAATAAAGAACTCCAAAAAATCTCATCTTGAAACTCGTATAGTATTGACACTTTTTTTTAACTAAAATGCTGCTGCCAAGCGTTGGTCCGTTACCGAAATGGCAGGAGTTTGTTTTGCGGATAAGTTACAACTTGATAGAAGGATAAACCAAGTGAAAAACGTTTTTAGTCATGCGCCCTCTTCAAACGGCCAAAAACCACCCTTTTTTGCTTATTTGCACCGACTATTTTTGCAGGGATTCTTTGTTTTTTCATGACGATATAACAGATGGTGAAAGGTAATATCAGGTAGTGGACCGCAACCGCCCTCAAGGGTGAAAGCTAACCTGTCAGGGGGTGTAAAATTGTTTCCTTTGCTGTTTATTGTTAAAGACGTTTACACCCCCCCCCCCCCCTGTCGAGGATACTAATGAAGGAAAAAATGGTTTTACACCGGTTCGACCCTTCCTTCACGTTAAACGCACAGAAACCATCTCTTTCATACGTTTCAAGATATAAATGCTCGTCAGGGCGTTCTTGGAGGAGAATGGCTGGAAATCTAGACGGAGTTAAGCAAAGAACAATGGTAACAGTGAATTATGAAAACCCCCGAGGGTTGGTCTCACCCTTGATCCCTTGATCTCTCTCTCTCTCTCTCTCTCTCTCTCTCTCTCTCTCTCTCTCTCTGGTTCTCGAGGATGCTAATCGAGAAAAAAATAAAATAAAACTAAAAACACTCAATATACAAATTAAAATAAAAAAAAAAAAAACAATTTTCGACCCCCTGAGTTGTCACAATTCACTCTTACCGTTGTCATTTGCTTATTAATGAACTCCGCCTAAATTTGTAGCCATTCCCCTCCAAGAACGCCCTGCCCTGATGAGCATTGATATCGTAAAACGTATGAAAGGGTGGTTTTCGTCCGTTTAAGGATGAAGGAAGGATTGAACCGTCGCGTGGTAAAACACCCCCTGACTATGACTACGATAATAATAACGGGATCTCCTTTTACCGACAAGACGAATCTCCAAGCTAAGGGCAGAGTCTCAATAGATTGCAGAGTGGAAATTGCTCTACCGAGCACAACACTCTGTCACATTGTTTTGAGCCTTTCGACTCTCGGAACTCCAAGAGATATCGTTACCACCTTCGACTAGAAAGGATACGGCCTTTCAGGCGTTTAGGCATAATCCCACGGATGCACAGTGGGCCAGAATCCGGAAAAGCTGGCCAAAAGTCGAAAAATGGAGTAATGGTTTTGAAAATTTTCATTTAGGGGGTTTTTGAGGTCGCTGATTACGAATTTGGCAATAGTTTTTTCAAAAACAAAATGGCGGCTCCAATATGGCGACAAACGTTTAAGAAAAGTTAATCATTTCAATTGGAAATTGGTATTCTGGGGTTTTCGAGGTCACTGATTACGAATTTGATAATATTTTCTCCAAGAACAAAATGCCAACTCCAATATGGCGACGAACGTTTGAGAAAAGTAAGGCATTTTAATTGGAAATTGGTATTCGGGGTTTTTCGAGGCCGCTGAATACGAATTTTGTAATAGTTTTTTCAAAAGCAAAATGGTGGCTCCAATATGGCGACAAACATTTGAAAAAACTTAATCATTTCAATTGAAAATTGGTATTCGGGGGTTTTCGAGGTCGCTGATTACGAATTTCAATTCAAATTTAAAAAATTAAATTAACCAATTAATTTAAATTCAATTTTACATGCTTTTAGGCATTTTATAAATTCCAACCAAAAAATGAATAATTTTTCAATAATTATTTTTGACATAACAAAATGCTTTAATTTTTTCAAAAATTGTTTATAACACATAAATATTTTAAATTGTTACGTTTAAATGGAATTTTTATGCTAAAACAACACTATAAACCAAAGTTAACGCGTTGCTGTATTTTGCACCGTGTCAGAAAAAGATCACAAAAACAATAATGGCTCCTAAAGGCAGCCAATTTTTACATATTTTTTACAAGAATGTTCAACGGACAACTTGAAAAAAAACCCATTGAACGAGTGTGAACGAAGAACGAAACATAAACTTTTTCTTGATAAAGAAAAAAATGTTTTCTATATTCTGTGAGAAAACGACATCTTATTGAATGTTGATAATTTATTATAAATTAATAATTACGAAATTTCACCTTCGACATTTAATTATGCATACCTTATGGAGGAGAATCCATTTTAATGTATTTTAATGCCACCATTTTCTAAATTTTTACAGCACTTTCTGTAACTACAACAACATGCGTGAAATAAACAGCTCGGTGCGCTTCGTGTAACTGTCATATTCGGAATGAAGTTACAAAGACCTCGGGGGATGTCGGCTTCTAAGGACCGGTTTATATTATACCTGGGGTCATTTATTAAACATTCTGGGGCAAAAAAGTCCTAAATTCGAAACTCGATTTTTCGACTTTGAGCCAGCTTTTTCGGATTCTGGCCCACTGTGGGATGGTAGCTTCGCACCACCGCACCACTCGCTCGAGCGAGTGCGTGAACCAAATGTCCGAACTTACGATTCCCTTCGTACTGAGCAGGATTACTATCGTAACGACGAGTCATCAGTAAGGTACAGAGCTGGGTAATTCCTGGTAAAAAGTAATTAGCAATTACAATTCCTTTTTTTTCGTGTAATTGTAATTGTAATTACGTACTTTTTTTTATTAAAGTAATTTGGAATTGTAATTGCAGGAAAATTGTTGAAGGAATTGTAATTTGTAATTATATTATTTGAACTATCTAATTACAAATTACTTCTATAAGTACAATTACTTTTTCCAATTACAATTACTTTTCCAATTACAATTACTTTCTCCAATTACAATTACTTTCTCCAATTACAATTACTTTTTCCAATTACAATTACTTTTTTCAATTACAATTACTTTAAGAACATGCGTATGTGGTTTAACAAACAAGAATGCATTAAAGCAGAATTTTACAGTTCCATAGTTTAAAATGAATCTGAAAGGTTCAAAAAAAGTTACTGACTAAAAACGAGTTTTTGCCGTGGTCCGCTGCACATTTATGTTTTTTATTCAATAAACTTTTAAAAACTAAATGTGTTTACTGTTTATTATTATCATTCTTATTATTATTAGGCATTGTTATTATAGTGGAGTCGATTTAGTAAATAAAATAGCGAGGTTGGGAAATTTTTTAAGATGGATGCAGACCCATGGCGAATATAACAAAATCCCAGAATCTTGCGCTGACGCAAGAGATGGCTTTATTAGGACGATCTTTCTATCAAATCTTGGGTGAAACCGTGTTTTATTGGCCGAAAAGGGTTTTTTGGACATTTTAAACTGCAAATTTGAATTTGTAGTTTTATATATATACGAAAAAAATTGAAAAAATTAAATTTCGGCTATCTTGATCAGATCTCAACCGATTTGGCTGAAATTTGGAATGGAAGTAGTCTTTTATCACACAAAAATTATTTACCAGATTTCAGCCAAAAATATTAAATAGTTTGGCTGAAATTACAGTTTCAGTCAAATTTTCCGAAATGTTCAAATTGAAATATCTCCGGACCTAAAAGACGGATCGAATTTTGCTTTATGGCAAAAGGTAGGTTATTTTATGTACTTTTACATGATATAAGTCAAGAATCACTTTTTTTTTTACATTCGGTCGTTTTTTAGTCATTTGCATTATATATATATAATATATGTGTACTTAGTGACTATGTGTGCGCGCACTGGTATAAAGCAGAAAACAATTGTATTTATTATTTATAAAACTTTAAAAAATATATATATTTTTTATTTGTATAGTCGTGCCTACTGCTTTGACTAGGTATAGATAAATGTATATTATATTATATATGTGTGTGCGTGCGTGTATTTATTTCTGTATGTAAATGTGTTACAGTTTTTATTTTTTTTTATTTTTACGTGACTCAGGTAGCCGCTTCATGTATAATCGAAAGGTAACCGTGGTCTATCTCTTACTTTTCAAAACGAGTATTTTGATATTATACCTCGCCTACCTTTTGCCACAAAGCAAATTTTGATCCGACTTTTAAGTCCGAAGATATTTCGATTTGAAAATTTCAGAAAATTTGACTGAAACTGCAATTTCAGCCAAACTATTTAACATTTTTGGCTGAAATTTAACAGTTTTTGTGTGATAAAGGCTACTTCCATTCCAAATTTCAGCCAAATCGGTTGAGATCTGATCAAGACAACCGGAATTTGATTTTCTCAGTTTTTTTTTCGTATATATATATGAATATCAGGAGGGGGGATGGTCAGATATCTTCCCCAAATTTAAACTGAAGGTTCCTTTAATATTGAGAATAAAAGGATACCATTTTCTTTTCTTAACTAGTTGTTTAAGTGATCAAAAAAAAATTAAAACAACAAATTTGACCCTTAAAATGTCCAAAATACCCCTTTTCGGCGTGGTTTCACCCGTTTTTGGAAATTAAAATTTTAGGGTTTTATTATACTCGTCATTACAAATAATTTCCGCAGGGTCTGCATCCATCTTAAAAATTTTCCCAATCCTTTTCTAAACCGACTCCACTAGTGAGCTGCATTTTCTATATATTTATTTAATTTTTCCTGATTACTCTTAAGGTCAAACATTCTAATAACGATTCTAATAAATATTAAAACGCAATATTACACAACACTTTTAATTAAAATTTTTAACTTACCTTTTTGTCTGTTTGGTCACTATAATTTACTTTACCATAAAAGTAATTAGAAAAGTAATTGCTAATTCCTTTTTTAAAGACATATACTTTGTAATTGTAATTAGTTCCTTTTTTAAAAAAGTAATTTGTAATTGTAATTAGTTCCTTTTTCAAAAAAGTAATTTGTAATTGTAATTATTTTTAAATTACAAGTAATTACCCAGCTCTGGTAAGGTAAAACTAACCTGTCTCACGATGGTTTAAACCCAGTTCACGTTCCCTTTTATGTCGCGAGTTAAATGAACGATAACGTCTAATTTTTGCATTTGGCTAATATACGTTTTCTCTATTTACATTAATGTATAGTGATTTTTCAGTAAGTAATTTTTCAGTCACTCGCGGTGTATCTCGTTTCAGACTATCGCGTTCACATCTCTGCAATATTACCATTTAATATATCCACTACACCAGCAATCCCCATACTGGCCCATTGTAGAAAAGTTGAGATGATCGTATACTGGTGCATAGTAGAGCAAACGCAAAATTTTATGTTCATATCATAATTTTCTAATGACCACAATCCTCAAATATCTGAGATTTTTTAGCAATATTGAACATTTAATTCTTTATAGAATTATCGATTATCGATTTTTTAATTTTTGGTAATACAAAATTCTGTATAAACAGATATACCCGAAAATTACCCGTGGTTATAATTAGAATGTCGGCATCATTTGCTTACTTTAGAAGAAATCCCAGCTAAATGAAATGACTACGTGATACAGCAATGTAACGAATTTTTATTGTTGTTATTTGCTAAAAACGCTTTTGGACCACGTTTGCAACCACATTTTCGCCGATAACAAACTGTTTTCCGTCATCCGTATCGCGGTAGCTGATATCAATCGAAGTTTGTAAACACCCCGAAAACGCATGGCCGTGGATGAATGCGACGGCATGATTTTTTGTTGTCCATATTTTGCGAAGTAACCGTACTTTCAATATAATGAGCCAAATAGGTATTTCATTATCGAATCCGATTTTCAAATTTTTACTTATACACATTTCTGCATAAATAAAAATAGGTACCCCAAAAAGTAAATTTCAAAAATATTTGTATTTCTCTTCGTATAAAAACACTTTCCTAAACTTGAAAACTACTGAAGTTAAATAATAAGGCAAAAGAGAAATAATTTATTTAACTATCAACTTAATTTTCTATAAACAAACATTTTTATCTAATTGTTACAAATTCTCAAAATGCATTGCTGTGTGACGAATAGATACAAAAAATGTAAATGTCTACTGTAATTTGGCATTAAATTATTAATTAATGGATATCGCATCATACGATTTTCTGAAATTATAAACAGTTCTCAATGTTCTCATGTTAATAACTGATTGTCTTATCATTTCTAAAACCACGAGGTATAATAAATCTCATTAAAAAGACACATTTAAGATAATCTACAATAAAATAAGAAATAATATTCACACACACACACACACACACACACACAGATATATTTTGAGCAAACCGTGCATTTCTAAGCTTGCTTGATTTAATTTCACGGTATATTCCGAAAATAATACCTTAGTAGTGCCGTGGGTATAAATGATGTTGCTCACTACCATGGACGTAGATCAAGGGGCAGTTTCATACCATATGTTTATAGCCTAATCATACTTTAATATACTGCTCATAATTTAAAGTAAGCAATCAATAAATGCAGCCTGCTAAAGATATTGAAAAACTGTAAGTTCCACCAAAAACTCTATAGACCTGCTAAAGAAGTAATAATAGAGAGGAATGGCAGATAAAATATGCAATTTTGTCGTATTTCTCTTAGTTTCCTAATTCTACGACCATCATTACTAGAAATACAGTGTGCTTGCCACAAATGATCGTGAAGGGAACTAACTATGTTTAAATTAAAGGAATCCCGTCGCTTCGGCAGATGTCCAGAGAAATTTGCGTACCGGTTTCGAGCTTTTGGCTCTCGTCAGCGCAAAGCAGACTCGGACATCTTTGACGCCGCGGGCTCCTTTTGCTCTTAATAAAATCGAACAATACAGGGTCAGTGACTTGTAGATAATGTGAGTAGGTCCCTCCAACGAAGTGGCGGGACTCCTCTCGGCGAATAGTTCCCTTAAACAGCATTTGTTGCAAGCCCACTGCGTTTCTAGTAATGATGGTAATATACGTATACTATCGCAAAATTAGGAAACCATGAGGAATACGAGAAATTGCATATTTTGTATAAGAACTTCTTTGGAGATAATTTATTGAGCTACATTTTTCATGACAACTTCTATTTTGGCTCTCTAAGCGATTTAGGCTAGTCAATAAACCGTGCATCGCCATCACGACTCGAAAGATCTTAGGTGTAAAAATTAACGTATTCCTAAATTTTTAAAGCCTTTCAGATTACACGAACTGACAGGAATACGTCGAGTTACCAGTTTGCACGACAGTGGATGAAGCAAAAATAGTATATTGTGCAACAAGTGTTGAACAGTGATTTTCATACGTGTTGCATACTATACTTTTTTTAGGACTGTCCTCAGATTCCACATTTAAATGAATAAATTTCAAAATTATTTTGAACTTAAACAATTACCGTACTCCGAAGGTTTTTGACGTGCTGAACACGATGCCGTAGTCCGTTTTGTGCAATTACGTCAGGATTTCGAGAAAATTTAACCTAAAAGTGCTAAAAATGCCTTTTTCGCATTCGTTCAAGCACTAAATATTTTGGCCTGAATTTTGTTACTCCGGGGTTTTTGGGGTCACTGATCACGAATCTGAAGTCAGAATTCGATAATTTCTAAATCCAAGATGGCGGATGCTAGAATCCAGAAATTCATAAAAATTTGAAGATTGTGGCCCAAAACTTATTACTCGGGGGTTTTTAGGGTCACTGATTATGATGCTGATATCCAAATGTATCCATTATCAAATCCAAGATGGCGGATGCTAGAATCCAGGAATTTATCAAATGTTAAAGATTATGGCCCAAAGATTGTTACTCGGGAGATTTTGGGGTCGCTGAACACGAATCTGAAATCAGAATTTGAAAATTTCTAAATCCAACATATGGCGGACCATTCTGAGGCCTACGTTTTTTTATTACAGTAGTTATTATATTAAACTTTTTACTGTGGGTTTTTTGGGTCGCTGATCACGAATCTGAAGTCAGAATTGGAGAATTTTCAAATTTGAGATCTTGCCTCTCACCATCGAGGTGCTTTATTTTGGTGAGTGGTGATTAGTATCATTAGACAACTTCATATCATTTGAAATAAATTTTACTTGAGAGAAAAGATTGAATATATAATAATACTGATCTCAACTCTATTTTCTATCTTATTTTAATTTTTTCTCCCAGTAAGAAGTTAGATATAAAAAATCTCGTAAAAAATACTTTAATAAAAAAAGTAGGCCTCAGAAGGGTCCGCCATATTCGATCCGCCATTTTAAATTTGAGAATTTCCAAATTCTGACTTTAGATTCGTGATCAGCGATCCCAAAACCACCCGAATAATAAGTTTTGGGCCACAATCTTCAAATTTTGATGAATTTCTGGATTTTAATATCCATCATATTGGATCCACTATCTTGGACTTAGAAATTATCAAATTCTGACTTCAGATTCGTGATCAGCGACCCCAAAACCCTTGAGTAACAGAATTCAGGCCAAAATATTTAGTGCATGAACGAAGACGAAAAAGGTATTTTTAGCACTTTTAGGTTAAGTTTTCTCGAAAACCTGACGTGATGGCGCAAAACGGACTACGGCATCGTGTTAAGCACGTCAAAAACCTTCGGGGTACGGTAATGGAATCCCATTGGTCGGACATTTTTTTTTCTTGTAAACCTGTGCTATTTTGTAACTATGTTTTTAAGCCATTGAAGGCTATAAAATAAAAACAACTCCCTGAGGTCATAATAATGGTTGAAAACAAAACACCTAGACGATTCCACTGCATGACTATTTGGTGTAAACTATCTTTTGAGTTCCTATAAGCGCTTTTTATCAAAAGTATTATCGTCTTGGCCCTTATTCGCCTTTAAACACAATTGTTACGCTACTGAGTCGCATATCGAACGGAATTAACGTAATATATATGGGTACATTTTGCCAAGATTGGAGCAACATCCTATAATTATTCGTGAATAAATTTGCATCCTTTTCATGCTGCCAACTTCCCTATAAACAAAGCGTGCATGCAAACGAATGGAGAGAAACTAATTTCTGGGAAGGAACAAGAAAACATTACAAAAAGGCGTGTTCAACATCTTGAGTTGCAAGAGGTGCCTTATTAACGATACAAGAGGAGGAGATAACCAGATAAGACACGTTTTTAATTAAGAATACGGCGAGGAATATGCTCGGGCGGATACACGATCCTAATATTTTCAGACGAGATAATACCCAGTCTCCTTCACCATATCTGCTTGAAGTTACTGCGTTATTTCCTGTTGTTAATGTAATAAATTTTTATGATTAAAATCGCAGATTCAGAACAGAAAAGCATATGCATCAGAAATTGTTATTACTTCCTTCAGCACGTACATACAATGTTTGGCCATGGAAGATATAACTACATTTTAGTCATGAAAATTATTGATGAAAATTATACGTTTTGTTCAAATTCGAAACACATTTCTTTTTAATTTTAAGCAGTAATGAAAAATATATACCAATTTTTAAGAATGATGTAAAGGTTTCCAGTACCAGTTTCATTAAATAATGAAAGGATCCCGCTCATTTCTTATGGAAAGTGGTCCCCGATGAAATTGGCTGAATTTTTAATATATTGTAGATTTCGACTTTCTGATCAAAAGCTCTCATGGGCCCAACTCGATCCTATGTCTAGTTTCCGAGATACAGCTCAAGAAATGTACAAGAATGATCGATCTCTTGTACAATTAAAACAATTTCGAATTCATGCTTTTTGTCAAACATTTTATATTGTGATACGTTCTAATAGCCCTTTAGAATATTTTGCACTAAAAACATTTGTTTTAATAAAAATAGTGTAGAAAAAAAATTAAAGTTTGAAAAATGTTGGCGAAGGCGCCGGAAAATCTATATAAAAATAACAAGTGAAAAAAATATTCGGTCAAATTGGCCAAAAAATTTTTTACACAAAGTATGTGTCTTCCTGATCAAAAAACTTTAATTGAACAACTTTCGGAAATTGGTCCTTTGACCTCCAGTCCCCCATCACTAAATTAAAAGTTCGACAAGATACAGAATTTTAGAAGAATTTATAGTTGTATCTCGGAAACTAGGCATAGGATCGAGTTGGGCCCATGAGAGTTTTTGATCACAAAGTCGAAATTTACAATATATTAAAAATTCAGTCAATTTCACCAGAGGCCACTTCCCATAAGAAATGAGCGGAGTCCTTTGGTGTCAAAAACTCTACTTCCTTGTAAGAACTCTTTTAAAAATAAAATGAGCAGCTGCTGGAACCTGTCCAATGGCGGATTGATTCTACCTTTTTGATGGAAAAATGAATCGAGGAGGGTGAAATGTGAATATCGTTGAAATCAGAATAACATCTACTTTCGAATGGTACAATAAAACAGGGGTACTATATTGAAAAATAAGAAAGTTCATTGAAAAACATTATTTTGGGTATTCAGCAGATAACTTTCAAAGAAACTATCCGTTCTTTCCTTATACCGTTGACTCAAGTCTGATTATACTAAAATATCAACAAGAAACATCCCTTACGAGACATCTTATCAACTTGTTTCATATACTTAATATCTCGCATCCAATTAGGTAATCTAAACCAAGATGGCCGCTGTTGGCACACAATCCGGTCGGTGTCACGAGAAAATAATTTGTGTTGAGGACATCCTCACGTAGTGACTTTCTGGTGTTTTACAAATTTAATTACTATTTTGAGATGGAGAGTGAATATCTCCATATAGTCGGGGAGCCCTTCGTAGCACCCCCGATCCTTGGTGGACAATGTTTTTCATAAAGATTAAAACCTAAGGAACGATCTAAGACATGTTCTAAAATAAACCGACTGTACTTTCAAAATGGCGGCCATATGTTAAAAAAAACTGTTGCCAATGTTGTTTTTGTCATTTAACACAAGAACTAAAAAAGATGGACAAAACTTTTTCACAGTCCAAACTTAAGAACACGGAAATTCATATATCGGTAAATAACTTAGAGGAAATAACTGTAACAATTATTGTAAGGCGTATAATATAACTTTATATTATTAACATAACAAAAAATAAAATAAACTGAAAACAATTAATAATAATAATAATATTATAATTTGCAGACATTTATCTCGAAAACGGTAATAATGGGTTATGAACAACAGATTAGGGTTAAAAGTGTTGATAATGACATCTTTTGGATTCTGCTGGCTCATTCCAATAAAATTAAATGTAAATTACTCTTTGATACCGGATTTGGCAATAAAAGAAGGCTTATTAGCATATCCGCATTAGCAGAAGAGTATGGACCTCAAAAATATTCGGCATTACTGGGCATTCATTCATTTACTAATTGCCATTAGACAGAAATGTGGTGAATTAGGAAGTTTCCATTTTTCTCATTTTCTCGTAATAAATAGTCGTAAAAATCTAAAAAATATCTGTAATTTATTTTTTAAATTATCTCTATAAATAAAAAAGTTATGGTCCTTCCAAGTTTAAAATGCTGCGATCATCTGGGCTGAGGCTCGGTTACGTCACAATACATGATTCCGCCAAGAGCGGGCGCGGGCACCTTTATACTCGCTGGCAGGCACCGGCAGTTTATAGCCAGCTTGCATTTGAGAGCCAAAAAAATTGCTAAAACATGGAATTTTAGCACGTTCATATTTTTAGGAAACACCATTGGGACGGCCGTATGATGTCACGACGTAAAGAGAAAGTCTTCCAGATAAACCTGATCGTAAATTGCACGGCGAAATTCGAAAATTCGACACGGCACGAACGAATCAAAAGTGACATTTTGTGACATTTCAGAAAATCGAGCACACCCTGACATACACTAAATAAAGGGAACATACGGCGGGCCGCCGGCATGGCAAGTCACGTATTGTGACGTCACGGTGGACTTCAGCCGAGGCGAAGTATTCAAATAAGAAATTGAATAAGTTCGTGAGTTTTTCAGATACTTATCGAGATAATTTTTTTTTTTTTGACTAGTTATCTGAAAGACTACTAAATGAGGTTGAATGTACATGATATTTCTAAAATATGAAACTTCCTAAAGTTGATTTTTCTTTCATTCCACCATCAAGAGCTTTCTTTATAGAGCATATTAAAAGGAGTGATTACCAAACGCGTATTTGGCGATTATCCGACGAAGTTATTCACAATATTCCAAAGCCTTGGAATCATTATGGATGGCAAGAAAATGTAGAACCTCTTTGGTGTTCAGCAGATAAAATACTGCCTCAATCGCTTTTTTAGTTTTTGTGTTAAATGACAAAAACAATACATTTGCAATTTTTTTTTAAACGGACGCCATTATACACTCAGAGAAATTTGGCATTTTAAAAAGCACAAGAAATCACTTGAATATAAATATATTGATGTATTGAATTCAAGTCGTCAAAACTCAACATATCAAGTTTGTATATTTTTACTTTTATATTGATTATTGAACAGATTATTGCTATATACCCTTCAAAATATAGGGAATTTCCTTTCCTTTAATATTTAAAATGACTCAATTAACTCATCCATATAAACCAAAGTTGAACATTTACATTTTAAAGAAACTCATTGGTTTTGTATTTACGATAGTTAACATTTTTAAAGAACAGCACAGTTGAAACAAAGTTATATTATTTTTTCTGATAAATTCAATTAAACATTATGCAGTATTGTCCCCAAGGATTGGGGGGGACAGTTAGGGTGGGCTCCCGTAGTAATAAATTACTATTAGAAAACCGAGACGTTGGTGAAAGGTAAATATATCCTGAAAGGACATTTTTGTCTTTTGTTTACAATGCTGTTTGTTTCAGATACCGAATGAAGTTGAAGTTAAAATGTCAAAAATGTTTTTGAGACCTTAGCTTCTCTTGTACATACTAAATACCAATTTTATGGACTCCTACCTACTTGATTTACCCATTTACCCCAAATTTACCCCAATTAACCCCCCAACCCTTCGACGGAACAAGATGAAAATACCTATAATCTAGTTCTAGATCTCGTTAAAGTACATATGTGTACCAAATTTCAAGTCAATATTTTAAACGGTTTCAGAGTAAACGTGCGCACAAAAAAAGTTACAGACAGACAGACAGAAATTTTTTTTCGCTCAAACTTAAAATCTCGACGTTTCATGACATTTTAAGCCTATTTGAACAATAAAAAATTTTAAAAATTTTTTTGTCGTTACTATACTTCCACTGGATGTGGAAGTAAAATAACAAAACGAAATACTTAATGACAACGGTAGCATCAACATTGTGTGCCAACGTCGGCCATATTGAATTACGTTTGACAAGTCGTTGGATTGGCTAATATGTAAAAACAGGAAAATAACCATTTTTTCTATATACAGTTGAACTAAGTATTACCATGCTAGTACACTGTAAAAAATGTATGTATGTATAACATTCCAGACAATTTGTGAGCCTTCTGAAATATTCCAGACATTTCTATAATATTCCAGAAAATTCGAGAGCATTCAGCATTCTGGAACATTTCAGACAAATCGAGAGTCCAGAATGTTTTAGAATATTCCAGAACTGTAGACCAGAAAGTAAATTATACTCTCTGGTTAACAGTATCGATTTATCAGAAAAATTAGTATTTCACGACAGGAATGTTCCCGAACGAGATCCGTAGTGGGATGTACAATGCACATGTCCCTGGTGATTCTACTTCAAACGTCTTTTACAAGGAAGTTTTTTAGTTAATTTATTATTTTATTTATTATTATTATTATTATTATTATTATTATTATTAGTATTATTAAAATTCCACGCAAACGTAGTCGCGGGCGCAGCTAGTCCAAAATAACAAAAAGATTACAAAAAAAACTTAAAACATCATTACATTACATTGTTTTTATAAACAACGTTTCTTTATAATTTTAGAGCAAAATGTTACAATGGTTTTTGATTAAGCACATAAAAATAGGAAGATGTGCAAGATAACGAAATTATATTATATAGTGCGTTCCTCAGGTTCGAACAAAGTTAATGTAGATTAAATGATGTATCAATTTTGCTTTAAATTGTTATTATACGAATGGTAGTTGCAGTTAACCGTTGGCGACTGCGATTATTAAACAAGATAACTTCTGTTAGACTTCAAATTTTTATTTCTAATAGAAATGTAGAATAAGATGATTGGAATCACTCTCTATCTGCATACACGGTGATTGCCAGAGACGTGCAAACCATTATCTTTTATATAAATTATTATATTTCGTTAAAATTTTAGAGCAAAATGTTAATGAAATGTATTTTTAATAAGACTACTACGAAACGAATTAAAGTTTCAGTTGAACGTTGTCGACTGTCCATACCCATTTGAAGATTAACACGACATAAAAAAGAATTGTACGTCGCACAGTGGTTAATTTTTGGATTTATGATGGTTAAAAATGTAAAAACCAATGTTAAGTAATACAGATTAATTTCTCATTATTTGCTACAGTACAGACCGTAGTAATAAAACTCAGGTCAGTTTTTTTGGAAACAGATTTCCCCTGCTCGTAGAAGGATGCAGGCACGTATAAAATCTGATTACGCACATGTGCTTAGTTTTTTTTTATCGCCTTATTTATTTTAATGTCCTGGTGGAGTTTAGCCGATGGCTATTCTACCACTCAACCAGGACGGACACACACATAGACAACATCACAACACCCATTCCCTGCGACATTGCCATCTGCCGCAGCTGAGACTCGAACTCAGGAGAGGAGAGCGACTAGACCGTGTTATCTCTCACACAATCGCAGTCTAGCCCACTGCTACCGTCTCGGCAACACGTGAAAAACGCCACTACACATCCATACCTTAGCCGGGATTCGAACCCGGGACCCCGTGGTCGCAAGCCTAACACCTTAAGCACTGCGCCATCAAGCCGATAGTAAGTGATATATATTTTCGCATTCCAAAGAGAACTGTGTGGATAGGTGTTACCAGTGAGAAAATTATTAGTGATAATATGGAAAGTGAGACAAGAGGTAATCCTATTAATTAAATAAATCAAGTCTGTATTGATCATTTATAAAATATACCTTGTTATCTTTTGTCGCACTAAAACTAGAATACCTGAAATTATCTAACCTTTTATTAGACCAGCGGTATTTGGCGGACATAAACTCTTCATACATGTAACTCATATATGTATATTCCTATTTGTTTCAATAGAAATGATCTGCATAAAGTTGCATAACTGCTATGTGTTTATTTCAGATTCAACCTATGTCATCTCGGGGCTTGAGAAAACCGATTCTGCTGAGATAGTAGTAGCTGTATATTTTGCAGTCCCTGACACTTGAAAGTTTTCAGGATGCGATCGACAATGAACTCAATAAAAAAAAGTTCAAATATTTGTAAGCAATTTAAACAGAAATGGCTAGAAAGTTATCATAGCCTTACAAATTTTCGTACCAAAAATTCGATATACTTAAGTTGTCAATTTTCATTTGATGATCTGATGAAGAAAGTACACAGCATTCCAAGTACCAATACACAAACTGATCCTTTTCTAAGGGGACGACCAAAGATGAAGTTGATGAAGATGAAGAACCAAGCGAAGAAGAGTTCAACCTCTTTTGCAGCATAGAACAGAGGAACTTACCTATATGGCACAAGTTCGTCTAAGGTCTAAGAGCAAGGTGCTAAAAGAAACATCAACAGATTAACAAAAAATCAATACATCGCCCTTTATAGAGATATATTTTTGATATTGTTGACGAATATGATATTGACAGTAAATACATTTTCCTAAACACACCAATTTATTTATTTTTAGGCGCCTAAATTAATTCGTTTACCTATCTGTTTCGTTTACCTAATCTTATTTGTTGCGTACGGCTCAGAACTTTAAATGAAAACCTATTACCTTATTGAAGTGTGGCTTTTATTTCGGGTCTACCTAGCAGAATTATATTTTTGTCCACCACAAATCCGAAAATCGACCACTTTGCGTCTAGGGTTGCCAGGCGCCGGCTTTAACCGGACATATTTGGCATTTTACGGTTTCGTCCGGCTAAAATTTAATATGCCCGGCCTATTCGGCTTTTGTTTGGTTTTTGCCTAAGGCTCTAAAATGAGATTTTTTTTTCGTTTTCAGATGCTTTTTACATTTTATTGCCTTGCGATGACTTTTTCTGTTCCTATGTAACAAATGTTTATTTTTAAATTAATCAAGTTTAAGTGTGGCGGTGGCGTGTTTAAGAAAATGATTTCGTAATTCAACAATTTTTCCTATATCACTGAACCGATTGAAAAAATTATTTGATAGGCTTTTAGAGAAAACTTAATAGAATGATACCAGATTATTGAAATCAACAAAAAATTTTTTTTTTAAATTTTCGCACGAGAAAAATTTTTTTTCCTTCTTTAGTTTTCAATAGTCTAGTATCCTTCTATAAAGTTGTCTCTAAAAGCCCATCAAAAAAATGTTTGAATCGATTCAAGGATGTAGGAGAAATTGTCGAATTGCGTTCACCGTTTAATACAAATATTTAACACACTGATTTTGTGCTTTAGTTAGTTATTTTTTTATGGCGAACGAATGCTGTTCGGCTTTTTGTACCAAATATCGGGCCAAATTTATAAGTAAAGTCCGGCTTTTCAAATTTTAGGCCTGGCAACCCCATGTGCGTCGTATTCGAGCAAAATGTTAAGAAAATAGGTATTCGTAGTAAGCCATGCCCGACTACAACTTCTATTAGTCTTTAAATACTGTTTGCTTGATATAGATACACTTTGCAAAACCTAGTAATCATAATCAATCATACGCATGCATATTTCAAGTAAATATTTAAATAAATTGTAATCAAACTCAACAAATCGCACAAAAAAGAACCGCATTCATTACGTGATAAAAATAGCAATCAAAACAATCATGAAGATATAAATAAAATACAAGAAAACCATCGGCCGTCAAAGCCAACAATCAATGTCTTAGCGCCACAAGAGACTCAATTACATTTGTTTATTTTTAGTCCTACTGGGAACTATTTTTATCAGCATTGTTTGTATAATTACCGTGTTACTACCTACATAGAATTAATGTTGCGGATGATATGACTCATAGTGAAATAACAATTTTTCTTTTTATAAAAATTTTGTAGCATGTGCATTTTGTACATACCCCTGAAATTTACGACGTATATAAATTTTTATATTTTAGGATGCACATGTTTACGTGATTTAAATACCGGAAAATTGTATAAAATGCAACTTAAATTTAAAAAAAGCTGAAATCACTCTTCTGGCCACCCAAGCAAGCAAGAAAGCAAGATTATATTGTTTAATAAGTAATTTCGTGAAAGTGTGAAACTACATTACTCATACACTTTCATAAATGGATGAATAAATCATCTTGTTCCTCTTGTTTTAAAATAAAGCTATGCACTTGATATATCGTCGGTGTAAATTGCTAAAGTTGCATTTGACTTTTAGTGGAAAATAGGATTTATAATATATCATCAGTTAACATATGCTTATGATATCGCCTTTCAATATGTCAAACATTTATAACAAACGCGAAAATTTTGGTAAAAATATCACGGAAGAATATAGGGGGTTAGTCATATCAAAAAAAATCTGTACTGCAATTGGTATGAAACTGTTCACGTCCATACATTTACATTTAATAATTATTTGCTATTTTTTTTGTTGGATTTTTTAACTCGCTTGTTGTTCATTATTATGACTCTTTCTTACTTAAAAAGTATATTGTTTCACGAAAGTCCTGAGGAAGAATAAAATTTTATTCGAAACGTCGACAAGTGGAAATAACCTCGTTTATTTTCTTAAATATCGAAAAATCGAAAAATTATGCTTCTTTATTGAAAAAGACGAGCACGACTAGTTAGCATAAAACGAATTTTTCACGTCCAAAGAAAGTGAAAAATGCGAAGGTGCGTCGAATTTTGACAGAAGGCAGATATTGAATTTTAGCGAAGATACCGGAAACAGCCGATTAGCTCATAAATGAGTAGGTACATGCGGACATTTCCATAGTAGTCGCTCGGAAACGAACTCATGTACAAAACCTTTATTAGGTTACATGCCGTTAGTACGTTTTTGCGAGGGATTAGGAAAACCCCTCGTGACTTATATACTGCCGTAAAACGTATTTTCCGATTGACAAATTTTTGTGAGTGATATAATCACTATTGGAACTATAAAGCACACCAAAATTTTAGTAAAATATTTTTACCGTCAGTCCATATCAAATTGTTCTCGTACGCTCGTAGGAAGTTGTCAATCTTTCTGTGCCAAATCGACTGCTACTGCATACTCTCCATTGTATGGTAGTTGAGATACACGTCCTCTAAATTAGGCGTCTGCCCTTGCCATGTTTGGTAGGCAGATTCTTACATATTGATAAATAGGTTTTGGCACATTTACTGTATCTTTTAAATTATCAAATAAATGGTATTATCTGAACTTCTGCATTGTCTTGATTGAATAATTAACTTTAAGTCTAACCTCTCACTCTTGTGTGTTAGGTCGACAGCTGAATGAAAAAGACCCTCAAAGGGCCCAGATGTCTGATATTTAGAACATCGATCAGATCATAGAAGCTGAAGAGAGCAACTCTAAAAAAGTAATTAGGATATCCAGAAGTGATAAGTCAATAAGCAGTGTCAGATATAAGACCAGTGCATCGTAAAAAGGCGGAGACTTTGAAGGGAACAATCAGCAATCCACGGTAGGTACGAACTTATACCTTTCTCATCTATTGCAGGATCCTGATCCTAGGTCGTCTCTTATAAATTAACCGAACCCTACTGAGAGTAGAAATTAATTATCCAAAGTCAAGGGGGGAGCTGGCGCTCTCATTAAAATAAATAGTGTATATTGTATATTTGCACTGAAAACCACTTTTGGAGGAATCTCTGACTAACAATAGAAACAAACATACACGCACTAATAGATGTTTTCAACGAAAGCGTAGAAAATGTATACTGACAATTATACATAATACCCATGCCAGCCCCACTACTGAATGTTCGAACAGTAATGCAGCTATGTTCTTTGTTTACGTATTTCGGCAGTATAGCTACTTTCTGTGCACTGCATGTATGAAAAGTATTTATATCACTAAAAATACTAAAATGTAGCATATATCATAATTAATAGGCCATTCATATTACCTTAAAAATAGCCTAATAGAAAAAAAATTATAAAGCTTTGCCACTGGGGGATTAAACTTGTCAAGGGATGTACTTTCAAAATAAAAAGAGTGGGACCTTCATCTCTAAAACCCAACCCTAAAGTGCATTCGGTAGTTTTTTGCGTTTTTCTGGAAAACCGTTTGTCCTACAAAAAAAAAATACTTACAAAAAATGTTCCCAGTAAAATTCTGCATAAAAAAGTGTTTATTACTTAAATTGTTTAGAACAGAAGTTTTCGAGAAATCAACTATTGAAGTTGGGGGTTGTATTAACAGAGATTCACGAACATGTTATATAATGTATCACATATAATTCTAGGCGGCGGCCGGTATCGAACAGAGCAATCAACAGTTTGTACATCTATTTAATCGCAGAAAGGACCTTGACAGTGTAATTCAGATTTTTAATAATGCTAAGTCAACTCCAACAGAAATTGAGCAAGCTGGGGAAAGGTTTGTATTGGAGCTCTATGAAGCTAAATCATTAGAGGACAGTCTCAGTGAGCAAAGATATGCTTATTTTAATAAATTTGTTGGCCAAGTGGGCAGTGCCGTGGTTCTTTCAAAATTACCTCCCACGTCGGCAACAATACAACAACATTCCCGTCGTCATTTCCTTCAAGTGCAAATATGGCGTGGACAACATTTGCATCCTGAGCTTTGAAGGTTGTGGAAAGAGATGCAGCTGTACTAAGGCAGGCTTACATTGCACAACTATGTGCAGAAATTGCCGTGGCCAAAGCTGTACCAATACAGATACCACACTACCACAAATAATGTAGATACTACGGAAGACGTATTATAAATTTATTTTGACTTAGTGGATTAGATCTCAAGGAGAAACCACTTAAAAAAAAACGCGCCGATAACTCTCCCTCAATGGTGGTCTGGAAACGAGTGCTCTTGTATAAATCGCAAAACTTTTTTTATAAACCCCTTCTCCACTATAATACAACCTTACATTAAATCACAGTTCCAAAATTGTACCTAAAATACATGATAAGGTATACCATGTTCGTGAATCTCTGTTAATGCAACCCCTAACTTCAATAGCTGATTTCTCGAAATCCTCTATTCTAAACAATTTAGCTAATAGGCACTTTTTTATGCAGAATTTTACTGGGAACATTTTTTGTAAGTATAATTTTTTTTGTAGGACAAACGGTTTTCCAGAAAAACGCAAAAAACTACCGAATTGTAGGGGTGGGTTTTAGGGATGAAGCTCCCACTTGTTGCTTGGGAACTCTTTTTATTTTGAAAGTACATCTCTTGACAAGTTTAATCCCCCAAGTGGCAAAACTTTATAATTTTTTTTTCTATTTATGCTAATATGAATGGCCTATAAGCTAAGATATAGAAAAGAGCTTTGAGCCAAAAATGTTTAAATAACGGCTAAGTTGTTTGTGTATCTGGCAGTTCATAGTAATGGATTTCTTAAGCTTGCAAACACGAACGAAGTCATAACATAGTAAAGGAATAGAAAACTAAGATCACTGAAATGAAACTGCAAGATCTGAAGTGGCCGAACACATGTAGAATAATAAACATTAACGTACGTTTGCAAGAGGTAAAAATAAAACACTTCCGTTCGCGCTAGATGATTAAAGAAGCAATCTTCATTTATATAAATATTATTAGAAATCTCAAATAGATTACATGTATGAGAATCCCTTGTTGACAGAACTGCATACCTAGACATCATCAAACATGTAGAAAAGCAAAACAGCGATCAAGAATAGCAGTAGCATGTCAACAAACATCGACAGTTTATTTTGTATACTCTCAAAGTCCTACATTAGTACATACAGGGTGTTTCTTAATGACGTGCTAATATTGCAGGCTGTGATGAAGAAAAATTCATACGAGCATGTCCGCTTAAATTTTTTGTTTCAGGGCGTTGATTTTTTTTCTTGAATCGTTATTTTTTAATATCTCAGACAGTACTTTAAATATTATTTTCAATTTTGGTATGTGTTAATAGGATATAAAACCACATATTTTAGTTAGAAAAGTTCTTTTATCACTCCACCAGTGGCGTCCTTGTGAACATGTCATTTTTTACCAAAGAAGTGGTACGCTACTGACACTTTTCCATGTAGATATTTTAGCTGATTAGCCTGGTCAATTCTACATGAAAACAGTCTCTTGCATTTGTCTCGTCAGACACACACTTCTTGATTAAAACAGTTAAATTCAAATTGGAACTAATTAATATTAACATTGATAATGACAAATTTTGTTTTATAAAAATTGTTGGAAATGTCCACTTTCACTTAATAGGCATGCTTCCGCCCGTCTTCGCATCGAATTGCGCACTTGTTCAAATACTCCCGGCGTATTCCGTATTGTTTCACACGAGGCAACTATTCGCTCTCTTAAATCTTCTAAAGTGTCAATGGGAGTTTTATACACTAGGGTTTTAAGATGACCCTACAAAAAGAAATCCAAACTATTGAGATCGGGGGATATTGCTGGTCACTGCTGAGGTCTTCTACGACCTATCCAACGATTAGGATAAACCACATCGTCGCGAACAATTACACTGAAATGGACAGCAGCTCCATCGTGCATGTACCATATTTGGTTCCTTAACGCAACTGGTCCATCTTCAAGCACATGGAAATACAGGTAGGATTGTCCGTTAAGGCGTCTTGGCAGGAAAAAAGGGCCTATAAGATTATTACCAATAATTCCTACCCATACATCAACCGAAAATTGCCCTTGCAAATGAGTTTCGGTTATGGCATGGGGGTTTTCGTCCGCCCACACATGAATATTATGGAAATGGCATTCCTAGAAAAATTTGCTTCATCTGTGAACCTAATTTGTGACTCAAACCGCGGATTTAGTGTAACATTATGAAGGTAACACTGACAGAAGTTCACACGGTGTGGGAGGTAATGTCTGTACTCTTAGAATATGGTACGGTTCCAACAAAAAATCAACCAAAATTCGCCAAACAATTTAATGACAAATATTCGGAGCTCTAGCAATCCGAATAGCAATCATACTCGTCTCAGAATGTTCATCGATTTCCGGAAGCACCCTCTTCCTCAATTTTGGATGTTCTGATAGTTCAAGATCTACCTTCCTTGGAAACTATCATTTTCACAAAGAAGGCAATGAATAATATGAATAGTCGAAAAGAATCGGCTATCTAGCAAGGCACGATTAGGACATATTTCCTGATACATGCTTTTGTTGCATTACCATCTGCGAGACCATATACGTAATGCATTATCGCCATTTGCACATTCGTATAATTCACCATATTTATTGAGGTATTCGAATAAAAACAGCGAAAAAATAAAATAAATTCAATGAAACACTAAAAATCGAAGAAATAATACGATGAGATGGTTTTGAATATCAACAACTTACTTTATGTCAACAAATATTGTTTTGAAAATGATATGTGTAAGAACGTCATTTATTCCAGAATAACTAGATTTATGTGTTCAAAAATTACACAAGCACACATTCTGAGGCGAGTAACTGACCAAACATTAAAATTAAAGTGATTTTAACATACATGCCGACGAAGTATATCATTTCCGTAGTATTTTCACGCGCTGAACACGATAAAAATAGTGAAATTTATTTTTGACATTCAGATTTCAATAAAAATCCATTTTTTTGTAGAAAACTGGCCAAAAAATAGGTTTAAAGTAATTTTTCTTATATATTGACCAGATATATCATATTGGTCGGCATGTATGTTAAAATCACTTTAAGTTTAATGTTTGGCCAGTTTTAACCTTAAAAAACCGCTGCCCAAGGAATCACTACTTTCACATCCAGATTCTCTATCGAAGTCACTCACCACGAAAAAACTTTGTATTTGGAAATAAGTTCCATAAACTTTAATAATATAATATTTGAAATCCTCTACCCCAAAAACCCGTAAAACGATACCCCACATGAGTAGTGGGGTGGGGGTGGTAATAGGGGGTGGTAGTGGGGGTGGATAAAGTAAAAAAATATTTTGAGGTTTCTGGTTCTTGTACATACATTAAATCACATTTTTGTCATCCCCTTTAATAATGGGGTGGGGGTGGTAATGGGGGTGGCTAATGCCAAAAATTTTTTTGAAACCTTAGCTTCTCTTATATATACTAAATACCAATTTTATGAATTCTTACCTGCTTGATTTACCCATTTACCCAAATTTACCCCAATTTACCCCCCAACCCTTGGACGGAACAAGATGAAAATATAATCTAGTTCCAGAACTCGTTAAAGTACATATGTGTACCAAATTTCAAGTTAATATCTTAAACGGTTCCAGAGTAAACGTGCGCACAAAAAAGTTACAGACAGACCGACAGACAGAATTTTTTTTTTCGCTCAAACTTAAAATCTCGACGTTTCATGACATTTTAAGCCTATTTGAACAATAAAAATTAAAAAAAAAAATTTTATCGTTACTATACTTCCACTGGATATGGAAGTAATAGGGTTTTCCCACTAATTTTATTATAACATTTTATGTCGTGAAAATGATATAATAAAACATTCTATTAATTTACAACAATTTACTTTTCTAATAAGAATTACTTCTAAGAAAATATCGTTAAAACAACTTGCTGATAATTTCAGGGCTTTTTAAAACGGGCATTTTTACGCGCCAGAATGACGTATCTGCCCGGAAAACCAATGAGATTATGGATATAATTAGGTGATAATAGATTCTAACTGTGTGTTAAAGGAAGCTTTCCTCTAAAACTCCTCAGAATTTCCTCTTTTATTGTTTGTACTGTGATTGGTCTAAAGCAGTGGACTTGTAAATATTGGCCAATCAGAATCCAGATAAATGCCACACAAGTTATTCGTAAAAGCGTCGGACGTTGATATTTTGTAGTTTAAGCTTAACCTTCACCCGCTTCTGCATTGACAGTTCACATCAGATGATTAACCTAAAACTTTATTTATATTTTGATGTTTGGATTGTTTGGACTGAAAATATTTTATCAGTTTCTGGTTTATGTTTTATTAATTCTACGAGCAAAAATAATATTGAGGGAGCATTTTCACTAGTATTATTACACAAAGGTACAAAACAAGCTTTTTTTAGGCATTTTGATAATACTTAAAAAGTGCTGTCAATAAATAGAGGTTATATTTTATATTTTTCACGGCTATCTTATGCCGACTTTTTATTGGATTTCAGGGCGTTGACGTCACAACGCGCTAATTTATGGCTGTTTAAAATGAACTCAATATTTTTCAAACTTTAAGTTTTTTTTTCGTTACGATTAGTAAAATTAAAAAGATAATAAATATGCCATAAATCATTTTTTTACGTGAATTAAGTATTTCAGCAATAATTTTTTTTTCTGGGAAAATCCTATTGCGATTATCTCCTTAGTTTGCCCTCAAGTCATCTATTTTGACTACGGCATCGTGTTCAGCGCCCGAAAATCCTTCGGAAATGATATGTTGGTCTCCTGGGTTTGAACTTTTTTTTTTGTGTGCCTGTGATTAGTCAATACTGCTATGCTAAATGAAGCAATTGAGATTTAATTGTTTTAATCAAGAAAAACGCAAGAGACCGTTTTCATGTAGAATTGTCCAGGCTAATCAGAAAAAATATCCACATTGAAAAGTGTCAGTGGCGTACCACTGTCTTAATAAAAAATATCAGAGTGCATGTTTGCAGGAATGCCACCGGTGGGGTGGAGCGATAAAATAACTTTTCTAACTAAAATATATGGTTTTATATCCTATTAACACATACCAAAATTGAAAATAATATCGAAAGTACTTTCTGAGATATTAAAAATGACGATTTAAAAAAATGTAGCAAAAAATTTAAGCCGTTACGGACATATAAACTTTTCTTCATAAAATAACCTAAGGAATCACACCCTGTAATATTAGAACGCCATTAAGGAACACCCTGTATAAGATAAGGTAATTATCTTATAGAAAATAAGCCTAATTCATTAAATGAAACGTTGCGTAGAGAAGACACTTTTTGCATACGAAGCGTACATAAAAGGCAAGACGTTATGTGTGTTATTAAAAATACAGTAAACCAAATCTACACCTGTAAAATGTGTAAATAAACTAATCTTAACTATGCAGTAAATACACGGTATTTTTTCCACGAGCGTCACTAAAAGTCAGTGTACAATATCTAAATTATAAAGAAATAAAACATTTTCTTCCCAAGGGGACAATGTGCATCAAAGTTCCGTAGAGAATGGAAGAAATATATAACAAATTTAAATGATTTATATATTTACATTTATAGTAATTTTAAAATGATTACAAATACTAAAATATATAGCCGACGCGCGACGGTACATCTTTTTCTTATTCAAAACATCTTACCAGACGTTTTGTGATTCATGAATTGTTCTAATTGGCCTCCAATTGTGGCATATCACGTCCGACGCCATCAAGCCATTTGTCGCACACAGTCCCAACCGAGGGGGCAACCGCTGGCGAAATTTTGTACACCTAATACCTATTCTAGAGAAATACCCTTTATTTCCCCTTTAATTCCTTGTAATTCCCCTAATTCCTCAAATACCTTTATTTCTTCCTAATACCTTAATATTTTCTAGATTATCTCGGGAACGGTGCACTTTTTGATAAAAATACTTATATACAAAATTGTTCCTTATAAAATTCTCTATCAAAAATGTCTCTACATTTTTTTTCTAAAATTAATAGTACCGTGGGAAATAAGGCGCACATATAAGGGTTTGGTTCCGGTCAACACAATAAATTGTAATCTTTACTATAATCTACTTTAAAGTTCAATACTTAACGCTAAAGCAGTAGCTACTAAAGTCCGCCTAAAATTATAATAAATTCCTCTCACGCCTATAAAATAACGCGATTTTTGATGAAGCGAGAATATTGTATACCAGGTCGCTTAGCCGATAGGGACACTGTTGTAACTTTTGAATGGGAGAATGGATTTTTTTTTCAAATTTGGTGTAGTGATATCGGATATAATTTCCAATTATATAATGTAAAGAACCAAAATCGCCGACTTCCGGTTTCGATTTTACCCGAAAGTGGGTTTAAAATACCCGGTTTTTGCGTAAAATCCCGAACATTGGCAGCCCTGAACAGTAACAGCGTTTACAGCAAGCTCTAAAATAATGCAGTTACCTTGGGTCGTCTGAGATGTAATGGGAGAAATTGAAATTTTTTACATTGTGGTGGTGTGTAGATATTTATACTTTTTTTTTCCTAAAGGCAGCTTTGGAAATAGCCATACGGATATTCAGCGAATTATATGACCTGCGCTGATTACATTTGCGTCTCATTTACCAAAGTACTATTAATTTTAGGGAAAAAGTTTTTTATAGAGAATTTTATAAGGATAATTCTGCATATAGGTTTTTTTATGGAAAAAATGCACTGTTCCAGAAATAATCTAGAAACAACGTCCTCTAGGGGATGAAGCACACAATTTTTGAAACTTTATGAATTTTGTCCAATATATTACAATTTTAACTGTTATATTACTGAAGTATTACAAGACATCGTGCAAAGTTTTAATAATGAAAAAGCTAGTCACGGAGAAATTGTAGACGTAGGGGAGCGATTTGTTCTAGCTTTATACAACTCTACCTCCGCAGAAAAAAGTCTAGATGTATACAGATTCATGACTTTTAACAAACTTATTGGTAAAGCGAACAATATTGTAATATTATCAAAACTACCAACAACTTCTGCTGCTGCTCGGCAACACTCATATCGCGTTTTTTACCAAATTCAAACATGGAAAAACGCCTCAGCGGTTGCCCCCTCGGTCCCAACTAAGCTCTTTCCCATCATCTCCTCGGTGACATCAGCCCAAGTTATTCCGGAAAACATTTGCATCTATTTCAAAAGAAACTTCACTGATTTAAAAGTTAATTGGCTAGCAGTGGAAGTTCACCTCATTACCACCATTTTTATTTGCTTCACGCGATAGAAGCGTGGTCATCATATTTATTTTTAATTAATCTGGTACCGTCCGACCGGTGCTTCAATAGCCACGGCGCTGTGCGTTGTGGTTGGCTGTCTGACTGGCCCCGGAATGGATGAGAGAAAAGCTCTGCTGTAATGTTTCATTTGAATTGAATTCAGTTAGAACAAGTTTGAAACTATCACAAATTGCACTGCGTTTAAAAATCTCATTTAAAGCTACTGTACAATTTTAGACAGGTTAAACTTGCAGTGACAGTTATTCCAAAACATTTTATTTAATAAAAAGAGTAAAAATAAACTAAGTACATTTTCTATCGTATTAAAATGCCAATATTCCTATTCCTATTACTACTTTTCTAACCTAGCAGCGATAAAAAGCAATAAAAACGAATGACACATGTTTCAATCTGTAGGTATATTGTTTATAATAATTTGGACAGATATTGTTTTAGCACACCTGCAAATCATACAGACGTGCAACTTGTTGACTATAAGAAGCGTAGTTTATTATTATCTCAGACTTGAGACACAATAGGTGCTTAAATGACAACCGGATGTTACTGTAAAGATTCATCAGATGGTAAATATAAAATAATAAGACCATGGTTGCACCATGTATGTTAAAGTGCTGCGATGACATTTCACAGGCTGATTAAATCTGTGGCACTTTATTTTCATTGAAATTATAGATCTAAAGCTATTTTTAAACGATTTAACATTAGGGAACATAATGATACTCGATAAAGTGTACTACCTATGCAGTATGCAGGTATCGAAAATCGAATATAATATATGTAAAATTGCATAATTATATTTCAGCCTCATCTTGAAAATAATAAGTAGTCTCTCTCTCCACTGTCTTTTACATTTTTTAACTGCGTATATAGAGTGTTTTGAAATACATATATTCAGATCTATGAATATTCACATCTTCTTGATACATGCAAAAATATTTATTTATCAAAATGCCTAAAAATAAGTGTGAAAATAATAAGCCAGGCTAGATAAGGGCTGAACAACAAAATAATTCGTTACAGCAAACTGATAGCAGAATATTTTAGAACATATCACAACCAAAGAAAAAATAATCCGAACCACCTGTGGTTATCTGGGGTGAAAAACGGTTTTTTTGCGATTTCTGGGTTAATTACGCATCCTATCGAAAAAAGTTGATTACAAAAGTTGTAGGTAATAAAGAAATCTACAACTTGTGTGGAAAGCATTTTTACCCTAACCTCAAAATTTTTCGAGATACACGCAAAAAAACCCCTTTTCGGTTTTTTATTTTTTTCTTCTACAAAAATAATTCGATTTAGCTCAAACTTGGTGAAAGTATACCTTTTGGTGTCCCACATAAGCATTATTTTTTTTGAAGCAAAATATTTAACGGTTGTTGTTTAATTCAAATAAAAAAAAAAAGTGAACTTTTCAACTGCGATTCCTCATAAAAGTACTTCTCCGATAGAGTTCGGACAGGGCTCATTTTTTTTGTTCTTATGTCTACTTTCAATAAATAAAAAAATACATATAGTGCAATGGAAAAAATTGCCGGAAAATCGAAAATTCTGAAAAAATGCCTTTTTTCGTTGTATGTTTTTTAATTATTGTCAAAAATTTGTTATTATTTATTACAATTAATATAATTTTGTAATATCAATGTATGCTACAAACAATAAGTAAAATAATTAATAATTAATTTCATTCCTCAACCACGTCTGAATTATTAAACAAACAAAAAATTATGATCCTGATTTCTATGCCTTCTATGGTAACGGTATTGGTACGGCGTATAAATGACCGCATTTTTATTTATTTCATAATCTAAATATATTTACTTTTAATTTTGATTGTTAATAACGTTTAAATTGTAAAAATTGACAAAAATTGCTTTGTTAATTTTAATTATTAAACATAATAGAAATAATTTTTGTAAAAATAATAAATGTCTAGCTTAATAGCTACTCAACTTAACCTTTTACATTATAATAATTTATGTGCGTAGAGTTTATGTCAATTAATAAATGAAAAAAAAAAAAAATTAAAATTAACAAATTCATAACAATATCAATTATGCTAAAGTCCAACGTTATGCCGATGATACTCAATTGTTTCATAAATTTCCTTCTGAAAACACAAGAAATATTCGTGATTTAATTAATTCGGACTTAGACTCTATTCATAATTATGCTAATCAAAACAGTATTAAACTAAATGCCACCAAAAGTGCAGTATTGTGCTTTACTTCTAATAAAACACGGGAATATACGAAGGCAAATCTAAAGATCGCTATCAATGGGCAATACATGCCCATTCTAAATGAAGCAAAAAATGTAGGCCTTATTTTTGACTATAAGATGCGTTTCACGGAGCACGTGGCAGTTTTATTAAAAAAAGCATATTACTCATTGAAAATGTTATATTTTAATATAAGTATTTTAAATTTTAAAATAAGAAAAAAATTGTGTGAAAATCTTGTGCCCATTGTAAATTATTGTAATATAGTATACTTTCCATGTCTTGATAAGATTACGCAATATCGTTTGCAAAACATGCAAAGTAGCTGTTGCAGATTAGTATTTGAACTCAAAAAGTACAGTCATTCGTATATAACGCAATCTCGATCTACAATAATATAGATGACCAACTGAAAACAACTTCTGTAAATAAATTTCGCAAAACGATAAAATCTCATTTCCTCTCTATCCAAATTTTATAAGATAGCAATTGGTTTTATATGTGCCGATGTATGTGTATGTGGATATATATACACATATTTGCCTTTTCTTAGTCTTTAGTTTTAAAAAGTACATTTATTATTTTTGCAAAAAATTATTTATATTATGTTTAATAATAAAAATTAACAAAGCAATTTTTATCAATTTTTACAATTTAAAAGTTATTAACAATCAAAATTAAAGGTAAATATATGTAGATTATCAAATAAATAAAAATGCTATCATTTATACGCCGTACCAATACGTACAATAATAGAATAGATACTTTTTTGTTTGTTTAATAATTCAAACGTGGTTGAGGAATGTAATTAATTATTAATTATTTTACTTATTGTTTGTAGCATACATTGATATTACAAAATTATATTAATTGTAATAAATAATAACAAATTTTTGACAATAATTAAAAAGCATACAACGAAAAAGCGCATTTTTTCGGAATTTTCGACTTTCCGGCAATTTTTTCCATTGCACTATATATATATTTTTTTATTTACTGAAAGTAGACATAAAAACAAAAAAAAATGAGCCCTGTCCGAACTCTATCGGACAAGTACTTTTATGAGGAATCGCAGTTGAAAATTTCACTTTTTTTTTTCTCTAAATTGATTTACACAACAACCGCTAAATATTTTGTTCCAAAAAAAGTAGTGCTTATGTAGGACACCAAAAGGTATACTTTCAGCAAGTTTGAGCTGAATCGAATTATTTTTGTGGAAGAAAAAAATAAAAAACCGAAAAAGGGGTTTTTTGCGTGTATCTAGAAAAATTTTGAGGTTAGGATAAAAATGCTTTCCACACAAGTTGTAGATATTTTTATTACCTACAATATTTATATTTAACTTTTTTTTGATAGGATGCGTAGTTAAACCATAAATCGCAAAAAACCGTTTTTCACCCCTAAAAATCCACCCCATTTCACCCCAGAAAACCGCAGGTTATTTTTCCTTCTTTAGTTGTGATATGTTCTAAAATATTCTGCTATCAGTCTGCTGTAACGAATTTTTTTTTTTTTTTAATTATTCTGGCACTTATCTAGCCTGGCCTATAAATGCTGAATATTGCATACAATTATAGAGTACGCCCATCCATGCCCATGGTGTGATTTTTCCGCATCTAACCATGGCCTTGTTCCATATTCTCACAGCACCGGTGTCAAAGCGAAAAAGAAATGAAACAGGTAAACAGTGGCAGCATGTGTATCTAATGTAATGTTTGTTGCTGCCAAAATACGTACTAGTCATTACTAGTCGCGGCACAATCTGTTTGGACCTAGACATTTTAGGTGCCGAGCTGAATTTTTCAGAATATGTAGCCTATGATACGTACAATAACATACCGAAAGTCTCAAAGAATTCGAATTGAGCGTGAACCGCCATGTTGAAAAAATGGCACGCGCGCGTAGACGGAGAAAACATTTTTTCCTTGCCTTATTTATTAGCCGATTTTAATATTCTAAACAGATAATTATAGCCAAAGAATGTGGCTGTAACATATATTTTACACATTTTACTAAACTTTGTCTGTGTGGTAAAAAACTGACTTAAACTGACTGACTTAAAATTTGGGAAAATTATATTTAGGTATATGATTAAAAAGAAAATTGTAGGGTTTATGAAAATGTGTCTTAAGTAAAAGTTGTAAGCCATCAATAAACAAACAGAACTTTTTTTAATCTCTCTTATAGCCTTAAAAATAACGGAGACAACATTTTAATTATTATAAAACCGTATATGTAATCAAAATAGAAAAGTTAAAATGTGCAATTTTAGTCACGGTACAATTAACCCCGAACAAAAATGATCACCAAGCTCAGTTTTCAGAATTAGATGGTTTATAATAATAACAATGATAATAAATAATAATAATAATAAGGAGGTAAAAGGAAAAAATTAATAATTAATTTTCATCTTCAATATCGCTATCGGTTATAATTAGAGTGTTTGAATTGACACAACTTATGCCACGGCAATTACTGCACATATCAGAACACTTTGCATAATTGCAGTCATTTTTACAGTTGCAATATAGAAGTTTTAATATATTGTCGGGTACAATTGACAAAGATGTTGGTACGGGTATGGGTTATATCGTTTTTCAATTCCCAGCCCCACTCAGATGAATTAATTTCCTTATTAAGCCATGTTTGCACCTGAAAATATACCCTATAAACATGCTGTTCAATAGCTTTGGAAGTAGGTGGTAAAACTGCTAAATCAAAATTTTTATTTAAATTTTGTCTACTTATAATTTTCTTAAATAGGAAAAATCTCTCGATATAGATATCGAGAGATTTTATCATCTGACTTGCATCCATATATACAAAGGAAAAACTTAATTCCCAATTTAACTAAATCCTACTTATTTGTGTTTTCGTTATTAAACAAAATTAATTGTTTGTTTAGATCAACATTTTTCCTCAGACAATTAAATATTGTTTTTTTGCCCTTCCTGTAAGGGTACGACGTTGTGTCACAACCTCTAAGCAGAATTAAAAGAGTCTCTTGAACTGGTCCCAGTTTTTTCTGTATTAAGTTAATATCGAATACTTTGTCCGGTACTCTGCTGTTCCCAGGTTTCAACATGTACATATTTTTGTGCCGAAATTGTTTACCTACAAGTAAAACTAATAAATCGGTGTCATCGCCAACAACAACAGTGCTGTCTTTATTCTTGGACTGGGAAATTGTGGTATCCACAATTAAAATATCTGCATCATTTCTGGCCTGCAAAGCAACAATTTCTTTTTCCTGTAAATACACTTTCAATTGATCAATGAACAGTTTTTTGTTATTATTATTTGTGAGAAAGTCGGTCTGCTTTGTAGTTACTGAAGGAGAAAATGAAAATTTGATATTTGGAGTGACAGATTTACTTCTCCGTAAATGTTCATGATCTTTTGTGGATGGAAAATTGTAACCATCAAATACAACAGCTGCACTAAAACCATAATCTTTTACAATGTATTTAAAGTAAATTTCATACAGATGACCAAACGTACATTCAGTCGGCCAAACCACTTTATGAAGAAGATGACCTCCATCAATTACAAAAAAAGATTGAGCCGGTAGAGTTTCCTTACATTCAGCTTCCGCTCCTAATATTTTTGCACAGCAGCTTCATTTCCTTTTATTCCTTTCCTCATGGAATCATCAAATAAGGATGGTGGAAAGGGTGCTAGCTCATATTTAAAATATGACTCGAGATCGTCTTCTGATTTCATAAAACACATTACTCTGTTAAAAATTTGATGGGAATTTATATGAACTATATCGTCATCAAGTTTTATCTCTAATCTCTAATCTTTACCTCTTAAAGTTACAGATGCTAAATTAATTATTTTAAATTTTTTTTGAACCTTCATATCCTTTAGCGGTTTTCCTATCAAATACCCCATAGATTCCTTCCCTATTTCGATTGCTTTGTCACAATTAACCCTTTCATTTGCCAAAATTCCAGTATCTAATGACACCACTTCGTTTGTAACATTTTCAAATGGAGAGTAATCCATAAACCAATCATAAAATAGTTTTAAGTGTTCAGAATCTCTTTTTTGGGCAGATTCCTGAACATGTTTATGTTGCGGAGATGTGGAGGAATCAATACCAGCAAACATTTCTAAAGAATTACAGACTTCTCGGCAATATGGCATAGCAAGAGACCAGCGGGCTAACGTTGATTCGGTGAAACCTCTGCCATGAGTAAGTCCACCAACTGCTTTTAAAGGTCTCTCATCAAGTATTGCTCAATAACTATATCACTCCAAGTACCACACCAAAGCGTTTTATTTCTTCTAATCGAAAAGTAATCATTACTGAAAAAATTTTAAGTATTTTCGTCGATTTTTAAATGCAGTTTTTGGATGTCTTGCAAATATAAATGAGCAGATTTAGCATAGTGAATATGTCCAGTGGCGTGAAAATATGGAATCATCTGTTTTGCACAATCTAAATGTAATTTACAATTACCTTTCCTCTCTGCTCTAATATAATTTAATGGAACATTAATTTGTTCGATATAATTATTCCATAACTTTGAAGTACGACTTTTACTTGATGCTTCTTTCAATTTCATTGAACACTGATCCATTATGCCCATAAGCATAACAGCATGTTGATAGGTATATGAACATTTCTGTAAACAGCTTTCACTCTGTTTGCGCGTGTCCCTAAATATTACAAATTTCATATCTCAGCTATTTTTTAAGCTAGAGAAAAATTATTGTTTGTCCTTTAACGGTCTACAACATTTAATTAAAAAATATTTTCATAGGATGAGCGAGTATTTCTTTAAATGAAAAAATACAAATCCTCAAAAAGTAATTTTTACTATTATTAACTATAATTGTTACAATACTAATAAACAATTTATTACAGTTTCTTAAATTCGTATCAAATACACATTCTTCGGCTTTAATTTGTTTTTTAAAATATTAAAATCGATTAATAGAAGGCAAGAAAAAAATGTTTTCTTCAGCGGCGCGCGCAAGCCATTTTTTCAATATGGTGGCTAACGCTCAACTCGGATTCTTTGGGACTTTTTGTATGTTATTATACCTACGTATCAAGAACTACATATTCTGAAAAATTCAGCTCGGCACCTAAAATGTCTAGGTTAGGCCTATTTATTACAGACTGTGCCGCCACTGTTACGCATATATGGTAATAGTGAATAATTGTGTTTTTACTCTTTAATAATGACGAATTTTGCAAATACAGGGTGGACAAACATTGTGCTCTGTGGTGGTACCGCCGCGCCAGGGAAAACACGTCATTCTCGTATATTTTACTAGAAACGGTGTTTTAATATACGGGTTCCTGATGAACGAACCTTTGCGATGGCTGAGTAACTAGGGTCATTTTCAATTTTATTTATTTATTTATTTTTTTAACTATTTATTTAACGTCGGTCTATTTCCGCTACCGAGGCCTATCACCGACGTCAAGAGACGAGCTACCCCCAACCTAGAAATTTTGCAGAACCTCTTCTCTTGAGAAGAGTAGGGATCTTTAACTTGCCTAACACTTAATAGACAAGACCGCCTGATTTACATCCCCTCCGAAGGATGGCATATCCACTACGTAATCTCTTGAAATGAACATAGTTTGTCTTGAAATTACATAGCTTCCGCGTATACGTTGATATACAAGCCGCTAGAAGGTGGGACGAGATCGCTGTGTTTCCCAAGATGGATTTCACCCATCCGCGCTGAATGTTGCTTCACTGGTGTATCGAAATACAGCACAGTCAAGACGCCTCCACGCTCGCCCAAATTTTATTTATAATTTGATCGTTTTGTGCAGCTTTGGAAATGCTACAGCTGGTGAACAACTTACGTTGAGTACGTCCAGATTGAAAAGACAAAAGTTTTTTTGTGATTTTTAAATTTAAAAAGTGGCATTGGTCTTCGCATTATATAAAGACTCACAGATAATATATGGATGTATTTCAAAAACACCCTGTATATATTTTTTTATAGGAGTATGATTGCTACATAATGAATTTTCCTTTTGCCAGATAAACACTTCCAGTGGCGGATCTAGGCGGGGGGCACGAGGGCTCGTGCCCCCCCCCCCCCCCCCCCCCCCTAGAAGTGTGAAATATGCCGTGTTAAGGTGGCCATGTCCAAGAAAGAGACATCCATAACAAGAGTATTACTATGAATTTTCTTCCGGTGCCCCCCCCCCCCCAGAAGTAAATCCTGTATCCGCCCCTGAATTCATCAAATGTATTGTCAGTGCCAATTGTTGACAACAATACAGAAAAAATTGTAGGTAGATATGAGATATGACTCGGAGAATTCTCCCATTATAATCTGCACCATTTATTGTGATATTTCAATGTTTCCAAAAGTATGTGAAAAATATCATAGTCTACCCCAATTCAAATAAAAACAATGAATTGCTAAAAATGATCAGTGGCCCATCGCTAAGCCTGTGGCGAAAAAATATCAACAATAATTTGCACTTAAACAAATATATTCTCATCTTATAATAAGTACTTAATCCTGAATATGCCGCCGCCTGTCATTATCAAGTCTAAATCTTTATGAAGTCAAATGGATGACTATCAAAGACTATTCACCATTACCCAAGATTACAGAAAATTATTTATATTTAATATGATATATTATGCATATTTATTACATCAGCTCAATTACGGGCTCAATTATTTAAAAAATGTACTTAATAGCTGTGTTAAAATTATCTTAATTGAAAAATATTTCTGTATAAAGGATAATATATATTCAGCCGATGCCCTCTGAATATTTATGAGTCAAATTATTATTTGTTTTTATTTTGTTGGCAGTAATTGCTCCCGACTTGAGCACCGACTTCTTCACAGCTATATTTATAACAAGAGAATAAAAAATAAATATTTTCTTTTAACCAGCCCGTAAATCAACGGCTGGTGCATCAAATAAGCCTAAAAGATTGGTATTTAACCTGTCATCTGCTTTCAGTGTCTAATCTAAAGAATCGAAAAGTTTCATCAAGATTAGGAAGTGTCTAACATAGTGTTGGGTTTTTATATGCTTTTGTAACAACGAAATGCTTCTTTCTAATCTCTTATATGTACACCCACCTAACAACTATAATAGTTTCCAAAAGCCGATGCCACGGTTTACTTTTACCGTGGGTATAAAAACAGGTAAAGAATTTTATAAATTACCAAAATGTCACTCAAAACTATTTTTATAAATTATGGGATTACTTTTATTGAAGTTGTGAACATTACTTTTTTTAATACCTTGGTTTGTGGCATCGTCAATGTTCGAGCTGTGACGGCGCGTCATCCTCAACATTTCTAAATGGACTGCAGAATGACTTTTTATTGCATTTCTTGATAGTGCTTGAATAACCTTCTCGGCAAGTTCATATTTAATATTCTAATCTTTACCGGTTGTGAGACAATAACGTTTTTTAACGTGTTAATGTATTTAAGAAGGGCATTTAAGAGATTTTTTCACTCAGTGACATGATAGCCAATGAAACTTCATTTTTGAGACCGCGGCACCAAACAATTGCCATTATTAGTGGTGAAACAGTTTGACACCACCGATAGAATACAACGTGCATCTTATACTGTAAAACACAATATACAGTTTCATCGAATTGTATCCATTGACATAAGACTTATTTCGTGGAATATTTCCAGCAAATTTCACTCATGCTTTCGAATTTTATCCATAAATGTTTCCCAAAGTAATATAACTTATGTACGCTGTTCCGGAGGTGGCTGGAACCTTCGGTATGATACCCGTCTGAAGTGGTTTTCACAAATATCAAACACTTGAACGTCCGTTGAATCTTGTTACAATTGAAGTTTTGTTCCAAAATACTTCAAATTACAATCCTTACAACTAATTTTGTAAATCCTTGTCATTTGATTTAATAAACTCTTGAATTCATGTATATTTCCCCCATCTTTAAAAATTTTATCTTAAGACGAATAATATTGTGATGTGTTGCAACCCCTCCAATTAATTCAGATGTATTTGCACCTACTCGAGAAAGAACCTACCACCAGTAGTAGTAGTTCTAGAGTGATGACATCCGGAATTATCTAGAGAATGGTGGCGTCATCACAGAAAAATCGAGATCTGTCATTTTTATGTATAAAAGACCGCATTCTCGGCGGGTAGTTGAGAAAGTACAGAAAGTTTTGAAGTCTTGGATTTGACAAGTGGTGAGGTTAAGACTCCAATGTGAAAAACAAAGTGATAAACATTGTTATTTTTAGTCAGTAAAGTTCATTCAAGTTAATAATCAGTATTGTGTAAACTATTTAATAAAGTGTGTTAGTGGACAATCTCTTGTTATAATTTTTGGAATCCACGAAATTTGCGAGAGTGGTTTCCTAGGGGTGGAAACACGTTACAATATATAATAATATTCGACAATTTCCCAATATACAGAAATATTATTACTCCACAAAAATGTATAGAAGAAAAGTTTTCTGAAGTGATTTGAGAATATACAGTAAATTTTCATAATTTAATTGGTATATACCTCATAATTTAGGATTAGAAAATATGAAAATCCGGAGCTAAAAGGACCTTCCTTTTAGCTTCGGATTTTCATAACAGGACTTTTTGTTGAAGCTACATCGTATAAAAACTACTTTATAGTAAGGTCTAAATTCTTATTCAAATCGAGTACATAAGTGGAGAATTTATTTTGATCAATAAAACTTTTGATTACATCATTTTTAAGGAAATCCACTCCGATGAAAAGTGACGAGACTATTTGCACAATATTCACAGGTTATATTCCGAGAGCTCTGAATTTTATCGGATAAACTGCGGGTAGCTTTTTTTGTAAAATTTTGCTTAGAAAATGTCCGAGAATTAATAATTTACCTTAAAAGAACGAGACTTAAAGTCGAGGGCTTCTTGTGTAAATTATTAAGTCGAGAACATTTGCTTAAAAGCAAAATTTTACAAAAAATATAGCTACCTGCAGTTTGTGGATATTTAGAGCTCGAGGGGGTCAAGATTATTTCCCAAATGAACAAATTTCTTACATACTTTTTTCTTTGTTAATTTTAACAAATTCTATCTTCGATTCATTTTAGATTTCGAAAACATACTTCCTCATTAATTAATTGACGGCGACGCGTTCTATAAACGACTTTTGTTTCGTAGTCATGGAAACGGACGCGCTAGATGCTTATTTGACTTTTGTTATGCGATCTTGATATTTAACAGATTATGACAGTTTGATATTAAAAACATTTTTGTAAAATTGCATAAATACACAGTTTGTGCATAGTAATTATAAACAAAAATAATAATTCTTGAATTTGTAATATGTTTAATTTTGTTTTTAGTCCAATTGAGAGTAAATTAAATCAATTATGTGCATTTAAAAGCTAGAGGTAATTTATTCGCTGGTGATTTTTAAAAACAGACTAGCCTTCGTTTATTCAGTGTCAAACTGTTGTCATTGGTTGAAATTTAAAAATTCGCGGAATGTCATTGGCCTATAATTTATGAAGGAAACAATCTAATAATTAACATGCCTATCAGCAACATTACACTTGGTAATTAATTTTACCCTCATGCACTTCTGAAAAGCTAAGGGTAGTTTATCAGTAGCTTGTTAAATTTGAAGAGTTAAATGTGAAGAGATGCACTCTGCCCTCCTCATTAAGAGTCCTTCGTATCTAGTATACCAGCACAATGCAATTAGGATATTATCAGTTGTAAATGAGCTGTTATGTGTACTAAGAATAAACAAAGTAACAGTTTCCCAACCTCTCTTTATGCCATGCAAGAGTGCAAGACCATTTAGCTAAGAAAAAGGTTAGGACACGAGCATATAGGACATAAAATGCGAAAAAAAACTGAAAACCGATTTTTGTAAATAGGGACGCTTTTTTAGGATGGCAAGGCAGAATTATAGAGTAGTATTATTATGAGAAGATGACAGGGGCGGAGCCAACATGCGCGAATATTTTTACCAGTAGCATGGCGTCATCTGGGGTATAGGGATGTGTAATTGCAATAAAAGTTTCACGCTTAAGGAGCTGTGTAATGGAGTATAGCCAACTCTTACGAGTAACCTTTGTTCAGGAGAAGTGTAAGAATAGTAATTTTACTTCCACGTCCAGTGGAAGTATAGTAACGACAAAAAAATTTTTAAAAACTTTTATTGTTCAAATAGGCTTAGAATGTCATGAAACGTCGAGATTTTAAGTTTGAGTAAAAAAAAAATTTGTCTGTAACTTGTTTTTGTGCGCACGTTTACTCTGGAACCGTTTAAGATATTGACTTGAAATTTGGTACACGTATGTATTTTAACGAGATCTGGAACTAGATCATATTTTCGTCTTGTTCTATCGAAGGGTTGGGGGGTAAATTGGGATAAATGGGGGTAAATAGGTAAATGAAGCAGGTAAGAGTCCATAAAATTGGTATTTAGTATATACAAAAGAAGCTAAGGTTTCAAAAAATTTTTTGGCATTAGCCACCCCCATTACCACCCCCACCTCATTATTAAAGGGGGCGAGAAATTATTATGATTTAGTGTATGTACTGTGTTCAAGAACCAAAAATCTCAAAATATTTTTTTACTTCATCCAGCCCCCACTACCCCCTATCACCACCCCACTTCATCCACCACCCTATTACCGATGTGGGGTATCGTTTTATGGGTTTTTGGAGTAGAGGATTTCAAATATTATATTATTAAAGTTCCATAAACAATTATTTCCACATACAAAATTTTTTCGTTGTGAGAGACTTGGATAGAAAATCTGGATGTGGAAGTAGTGATTCCTTGGGCAGCGGTTTTTACTAAACTTTGACTAATAACATTGTTATATTAATATTATTACCGCCGCTCGTCTACTTCAGTCTACCGCCGCCGCAGACGTCGACATTGAATGTCACGTAATTCGTTCTCATTGGCTTAGAATGATGGAGTGCACAAACTCGTTTCTGAGCAGATTTTTTGCTGTCATCTTCTCATAGTAATACTACTCTACAATATATTTGTCAACTTAGATACTTACAGCCCTGAAATATTGGCGATTCAAATTAGCATTCCCGCTTTGGTAACACGTACTGCGTGACATAACGATGGGGACACTGCCTTGTTTCAGATATTATTCGCATTGGAGCACATAGCCTAGCTCGTTTTCGCGGAGTTCTTAACAGTTTTACACTACATTTCCTAGCGTTTTATTCCTATTTGTTGATTAGTAAATAAATCGTAATATTGCCATAACATTTAACTATCCAACTTGGATAGTAATTTTATAAATATTGAACTAAAAACAGATCCGGATAAAAAAAATACAAAAATAAGACTATTTTTAACAAATGCGAAGAGTATGGTAAAGGATGTGCAACAAATTTTATAAGATACAACTCTGCAAAGAGTATATGTATAATATGCATGTCTAGTTTAAAATATACATATTCAGAAATTAATTTTCAAACATTTAACTAGGTACATTCTTTGTAGGAAATGACCTAATAAACAATTTTGGTTTCTTAAATATCTACAAGGGTGATATAAAACCAAACGCCTCAAAAAATCCATTTTGCTGTAACAAGATACTTAACACCATCATAAAGCAGCTTCTAGACTAAAAGGGCCCTCTCTTAGGAAGGTTGTTAAGACCAGACCTTTTTAAAATTATCGCATAAAACTCCTTAGAGTGACATAGCGCCACTCTTAAAAACCTTGTCTGGACCTTTTTAAAATTTTTATTAAACCCTATTTTAAAGCCAGATGGACTTTTTTATGATATTCCTGCATTTCTAGAAATCACATAAAAGGCTACCTTGAACTGTTTTTAAAACTCTTATAAGTCGATATCAGGAGTGAAAAGTTATAAAATATCCATGAAGAAATCCAAATAATTTTAATATTACATTTATTATTTGATTTAAGCAAACACTGGACCAATACGAAGATAAAATGAACTTGAAACTTATAAAAGTAGAGTGGTACACAGTATATACCTTATCTCTCTATATAAGGCCGATTTAAAAAAGCCAAAAAGACATCAGTTATGACAAAAAATTTCAAACCAATGGCAGTTTATGATTAAAACTACAAAAATAGGTCCAAAAAACAAGCGCACCCTCGAAATAATGATGATTACTTAATATCCATAAAAAATTAGACAAAACTTGCATAAAAGCGTTAATCAGCAAAAATCCAAAAACAAGCGCACCCCCGAAATAATTATGATTACTTAATATCCATAAAAGAATCCAAAATTTGCATAGACGCGTTAATCAGCAAATAAAAAAATAGGATACTTGTCGGTTCCTAGGGTTATTTTCAGTCGGTTTTTGTAATTGTATCTTACTTTTTAGTATAAGAAATTCAAAATACCCGGAAACATTCAAATCCATTCATTATAGCTGGGTTCCGTGGTATAAACCTAATTGCACTGGATTACATGAATAATAATTGGCACTAAATTCATTGACAGCCGATTATTTACAAGTCTTAATTTAATTCGTTGATATGCTTGCTTAATACAAACCGTGGCCGTGCAACGATTTCACAATTTACTTCACAAACGATGAGAATATGTTATATTCACCACTGACCTAAATTGGGCTCATGTAGATAGACATATACTTTAATAATATGCTTCAAGAGACAACTTTGCCTCACGAGAGTACGTGTAAACAACACGTTGTATCCCCATCGCGATGACGTCACAATGGGGAAATCGTAGTTCCTCAGACCAGGGGCGTAACGTGTAGCAAAACCAACGCCAACGGCAAAACTTACTGTCGTTCTCATTTAGTTCTAAAAAGTCAAGGATAATTTCGAGGAACTGATGTTTCCTTTCACAACACTGTTTATTTAGTTTGTAAAATTACTAGGCGTAGAATTCGTATTCTGCGAATAGTACAAAACTTTACAGGGTTGTGAAATTCAAGGTTACTAGATTGAATTTCATTTCTCAAACACCCGATGCTGAAGAAAAATTTATGATTCTACTTTTATTGCAGTTCCCAGGTTTTCTATAATATTTTGCCAACATAATATATATTAAAACATGACGTACAACCAAAACTAATAAAAAATGGAATCGCTATGTGCTAGACTCCTTCTATTAATATTTAAAAGAATTAATTGTATATTAATGAGCGATTTTTTCTTTAAATATTAATATTATTATTTCCACACCGTACACGTTTTTCTAAATATGGCAATCTTAAATAATTTTTGAAACATTCCAGTACAGTATTTATCTTGCAAAGCAAAGGTCAATGATATGCTTATGTTATTATAAATTATTTTAATTAGTTTAATTAACAACAGTTTTTGTATTTTTTAAAGTAAGTGCTCGAATATATTGTAAGCGCTGTTTTGAAATTTTCTATTTATTTTCTTTAGGCTCGTTTTGTGTATTAATCGATACCAGATATGCTAAAATGTGAAATAAATTTTGGCTCTTATTAACAATTTATCACGATAGAAAAAAATCACAATTTTCAATTGCATGATCTAAAAAACGAAATGTTTTCAAGTTGAGAAGCATGATGAATTCATTGGAGACCCTAAGTTATATAAATATATTATATTAAATAAAATAAATAAATTACTTAATTCTCAAGCTGTAATATATATAAAAAACTTGTTTATTTTTATAGATAAGAGTCTTGCTACACTCGGATATGGCATAAAAACTTGATAAAAATAAAGTATGCCATGTGCATGAACGCAGGTTGTATCACCTTTTCTCGGCAAATAAAAATATATGCCTATATGCCTACAATCAAATAATCAAGGAAAACATTTCGTTGAAAATAGAAAATAGTCAAAATAGTGGTTTTTATCGTAAAGTAGATAAGATCAAAGTAAATAATTTCAGTAAATAAAGATTAAAGGTATTAGACACTTTTACAATCACAACCATAATCCCACGTGCGTCACCAGAGAATTAAAGAGAAACGAGGTTTTCGCTTAGACTGTTCGATACTAATCAACTGAAAAAATTATAACGTAGACATGATATTTTCACTTGTAATCTCCCTAGTGCTTGAATTATTTCCGGATTTTTTTTTGAGGTCCGAATTTTCTTAAAAAATTCGTGAGTGAGAAAAAATTTCAGATTTTTAATTCAAGAAAATTTGAGACCAAAATTACTTGACAAAAAAAAACTTTAGAAATGTATGCAAAATATTGTAGGCTTGTGCCGGTGTTAGATTATTTTTTTGGTTTTTATTTTTTTATGTAGTTTCTTCATATCTTAGTAAAATGAAATATTTAATAGTAGATAAAATATGGAATAATGAGAGTGAAGTAAAATTAAAACAAGTTTAGTATATGTACTTATTTCTTATATTCCCTAAGCTCTAGCCACATAAAAATAATATAGCGAATTAATATTAGTCATAATAATTTATTTCTATGCAATCTTTATACTACAGTAAAGGGAAACCAAGATGAAATGATATTTGCTGTGATTTAAAGTGGTGACAAATAACAACTCCCAAAAAAAAGCCATGGAATCACAGGTGTCTTGGAATATGCTCTGAGGAAAGAAGATGTACAAGTGGAATTTTTAAAGCATTTGGAATTAGTTAATGATGTAAGGAAACATAGTAAGCCAGAATTGTACTAATTTAATTTAAAATAAATATAAAAATATTTTTTATAATATAAACGCCATTGTCTAATCATTGCTGTCAAACCAGGGAAATTTCCACTTATTAATCACATATGTAAGTGCTCATGGGTAAGTAAGATTAACAAAAAATTTGAATTGAATTATTTCCAGAAATTTTTTTGAGGTCCGAATTTTCTTTAAAAATTCGTGAGCGAGAAAAAATTTCCGGATTTTTAATTCAAGAGCGAGGGAGATTCGGTAAGAAAATTTTAGACCAAAATTATTCGGCAAAAAAAAAACTTTAGAAATGTTTGCAAAATCTTGTAGGCTGGTGCCGGTGTTAGATTAATTTTTTTTTTGTTTTTATTTTTTTATGTGGTTTCCTCATATCTTAGTAAAATGAAATATTTAATAGTTGATAAAATATGGAATAATGAGAGTGAAGTAAAATTAATACAAGTTTAGTATACTTATTTCTTATATATTCCCTACGCTCTAGTCGCATAAAAATAATATAGCGAATTAATATTAGTCATAATAATTTATTTCGTATGCAATCTTTATACTACAGTAAAGGGAAACCAAAATGAAATGATATTTGCTGTGATTTAAAGTGGTGACAAATAATATCTCCTAAAAAAATCGCTAAGTTAGCCATGGAATCACAAGTGTCTTGGAATATGTCATAAAATGGCTCTGTGCTTTATTTTCTGAGGAAAGAAGATGTATAAGTGGAATTTTTAAAGCATTTGGAATTAATTAATGATGTAAGGAAACATAGTAAGCCAGAATTGCACTAATTTAATTTAAAATAAATATAAAAATATTTTTCATAATATAAACGCCATTGTCTAATCATTACTGTCAAACCAGGGAAATTTCCACTTATTAATCACATATGTAAGTGCTCATGGGTAAGTAAGATTAACAAAAAATTTGAATTGAATTATTTCCAGAAATTTTTTTGAGGTCCGAATTTTCTTTAAAAATTCGTGAGCGAGAAAAAATGTCCGGATTTTTAATTCAAGAGCGAGGGAGATTCGGTAAGAAAATTTTAGACCAAAATTATTCGGCAAAAAAAAAACTTTAGAAATGTTTGCAAAATCTTGTAGGCTGGTGCCGGTGTTAGATTAATTTTTTTTTGTTTTTATTTTTTTATGTGGTTTCCTCATATCTTAGTAAAATGAAATATTTAATAGTTGATAAAATATGGAATAATGAGAGTGAAGTAAAATTAATACAAGTTTAGTATACTTATTTCTTATATATTCCCTACGCTCTAGTCGCATAAAAATAATATAGCGAATTAATATTAGTCATAATAATTTATTTCGTATGCAATCTTTATACTACAGTAAAGGGAAACCAAAATGAAATGATATTTGCTGTGATTTAAAGTGGTGACAAATAATATCTCCTAAAAAAATCGCTAAGTTAGCCATGGAATCACAAGTGTCTTGGAATATGTCATAAAATGGCTCTGTGCTTTATTTTCTGAGGAAAGAAGATGTATAAGTGGAATTTTTAAAGCATTTGGAATTAATTAATGATGTAAGGAAACATAGTAAGCCAGAATTGCACTAATTTAATTTAAAATAAATATAAAAATATTTTTCATAATATAAACGCCATTGTCTAATCATTACTGTCAAACCAGGGAAATTTCCACTTATTAATCACATATGTAAGTGCTCATGGGTAAGTAAGATTAACAAAAAATTTGAATTGAATTATTTCCAGAAATTTTTTTGAGGTCCGAATTTTCTTTAAAAATTCGTGAGCGAGAAAAAATGTCCGGATTTTTAATTCAAGAGCGAGGGAGATTCGGTAAGAAAATTTTAGACCAAAATTATTCGGCAAAAAAAAAACTTTAGAAATGTTTGCAAAATCTTGTAGGCTGGTGCCGGTGTTAGATTAATTTTTTTTTGTTTTTATTTTTTTATGTGGTTTCCTCATATCTTAGTAAAATGAAATATTTAATAGTTGATAAAATATGGAATAATGAGAGTGAAGTAAAATTAATACAAGTTTAGTATACTTATTTCTTATATATTCCCTACGCTCTAGTCGCATAAAAATAATATAGCGAATTAATATTAGTCATAATAATTTATTTCGTATGCAATCTTTATACTACAGTAAAGGGAAACCAAAATGAAATGATATTTGCTGTGATTTAAAGTGGTGACAAATAATATCTCCTAAAAAAATCGCTAAGTTAGCCATGGAATCACAAGTGTCTTGGAATATGTCATAAAATGGCTCTGTGCTTTATTTTCTGAGGAAAGAAGATGTATAAGTGGAATTTTTAAAGCATTTGGAATTAATTAATGATGTAAGGAAACATAGTAAGCCAGAATTGCACTAATTTAATTTAAAATAAATATAAAAATATTTTTCATAATATAAACGCCATTGTCTAATCATTACTGTCAAACCAGGGAAATTTCCACTTATTAATCACATAGGTAGGTGCTCATGGGTAAGTAAGATTTCCAAAAAATTTTATGGTTGTCATAGAAACAATGACAAAATAAACGTGTCCGATTGGCTAATAATGATTGGTATAACATTTTCAAATTAATTTCTTGGGCATCTAAAATAAAACATTCCTTGTGAAGTGTACTAATTTTACGTATTTTAGATAAAATAATAATACATACAGTATACGCAAACTAAACACATACAAAACAGCTACACAGAGAGGTATTAAGGCAAGAATCTTGCCACTAAATTCATATTCATATTCAAACCATACGTTTCAATCGCAAATCAATTTACTATCCTGCACAATACAAGGTTCGACTTTTAATTGATTGTATCTGCAATAAAAGACAGCTATGCCAAATATGAGATGATTTTTTTTAAATAATGCCGTTTTTGATGGCTTGAAAAGTGGCAATCGATGCAAGGTACAAACATCTTACTATAAATGTTTATTTATGTTTACGCTGTTTGCTTATGTTTACGGTTCATGCATGAAGCAAAATGCCAGCATAAAAATACTGTTTTATAGCAAACTGTACTGATACTAATGCATCTACTAAACCTCCTTCAAAACTGTTCCGATAACCCTGAAAAGAAAAGTGATTTGCAGCAGCTCGAAGGAATGTTAAAGAACCAGAGATGGAAACTTTCCATATTTGATAAAAGTCTGTAAAAGTCAAGTAAATAATATAATTGTATGCACTTATTTGGTATCAAAATGAAGCTTGCACTATCACGAATCAGCTACAAAATAAGCTATCAATATACCCAATGCAAAAGTTAGAAGGAAAACTTCCTGGAAACTTCAGTTTTCAAAACGGAAAGTTTCCAGGAAATGTTCCTTCTAACTTTTCGTTGGGCATATTGATAGGCTATTTTATGGTGAAATCTGATTCGTGATGATGCAAGCTTCATTGTGATACCAAATAAGTGCATACAATTATATTATTTATACGACTTTTACAGACTTTTATCAAATGTGGAAAGATTCCTCGACCCATCTCTGCCTATAACATAGACCGTATATTTTTTACCAAACGCATTGCTAGCAGTCTTGCCAGCGTCAGCCCGTTTGTGCATTTTCTAGCCCCCTTTTACAACTTTTAGCACGTTAGCATCACGCTGCGAAATCCAGCCCGTTTTAGCGATCTCCCCCCGCTCATCAAAAAAATTTTGCCGTAGTTTTTTTCTTGCTCATCAAAAAATCCGCCGTAGTGCCCCCCACTCAGCTTTTCAAAAAAATTTTGAGTTTCTTCTTCCGAAGCCCGTTTTAGACTGTGTCTATCCAGTTCTGTACTTCTAGTTATGATTGATTTTTCAAGTTTAAGCCAATTTTCTTCAATCTAGCCCTAATTTGTACTAGAATTTAGCTCGAGAAATAATACAATGCTGGCAAGACTGATTGCTAGTGTTAAGACGGATCAACTTGCTGAAGCCAACCTTGTCGGTAGGTACGCTTTGAAGATTGCTGGAATTCCAGCAGATCGGCTCACTTTTACGAGTTGGCATGGCAATCTTCAAAGCACACCGACAATGTTGGCTCCAGCAAGTTGAAACGTCTGTAGACCCCTTTAGAATATAATTACATAGAAAGAGTAACTAAGCGTATTCGAGATATTCAACTTTTAAGTCCCCATGCGGTAATCAGCACAGAAAATCACGCGCACTGTAATAAATCTGCAGCAAACAACAACACAGGCACACTAAATTAAAAAAGTGGTCTTTTTCTGGTACTCCATTGGTAACCCATATTATGTATGAATACGAATCGGGTGTCCGTTTAGTTCCATTTTCCACAATTTTTTTGTAAATCGAGAAAATAACCTAAAAAAAACTCATAATTTAGGTTATTTTCGCGATTTACTAAAAATTGGTGGGTAACGGAGCTAAACGAATACATGATTCGTGTTCAGCATGTCGAAATACATAGGAGTTACCCAATAGAGTCCCAGAAACAGATTCACTTTTTTTTGTGTCGCAATTTTCTAGAAAATGGCGGAGGATCCGGTGATATTCATATATTACACAGACCAGAGCTGCCTAGTAGTTAACCACAATTGTGGTTTAACTACAATTTAACTACTAACTACAAGTACTTATAGGTAGTTGTGAATACATTGGTATTGTATTGAGTATCCACTACTCAAATTATTTTTTAAAAGTAGTTGCAACTACTGTTCATGTGTTTTCATAGAATCTGTTTTTATATGTTTTTCTCAGAAATGTGCTTAATAAATATCCAGCCCAGTTGCTCAGTGACAAAAAGAGTCTGAGTCTGGCGTTAAGTTGAGATGGCTACAGTCAATTAAAGATTTTATTAATGTTAACTTAACAAGATATACATTGAAAAGTTATTGGTAATTTCTGCTTTAAAAATTTAAAGAAATGATGTAGAGGTTAATACACAACCACCTGAGAGCACCAGAATCGAGGAAAAACTAAAAATATATATGAATTCGATTTTGACGAATCCACCGAACCCATCACGGCCACAACTAATACAGTCATCACCAATTACGACTAAAAGGATGAAAATACTGAATTGGGGCAATAAAATAAAGTTGCAATTTCTAACATACTTGGATAATTCTCGGAGCAACTTTGAAATGCTAAGTTATTATCCAATTTTTAAGAAATTATGTGTATATTATAACACGCTTTTACCTTCATCGGCTCCTGTGGAACGTCTGTTTTCGTTTGCGGGCATGTTAAATGCCCCAAAAAGAAGTTCATTATCCGATTCTAATTTTGAAATATTATTGATGTTAAAACCCAATGGCAATTTGTAAATGGGTTTTTGTATTTTTCTTTAATTAATAAAAATGGTAATCTCAGTAGCCCAATTTGTAGTGCTTTCTTAATGCCTCAATAATAAAATTTAATAATATTAAATATTTATTAAATAACCTAAAAAGGTTGCAAATGGCAACAATGGAACAGCATGTAAGTAAACTGTAGGGTAAGCTATCGGGGCTTTATGTAAGTACACTTTGCTTGCACACCGACGTAGAAAAGCATTTTGTAACTTTTTGTAGCATATTGGCACAGTCATTTTACAAATTATATACTTATAAAATATAACCGGAAGGAAAGTCTAATATACTTATATTAGACTTTCCTTTCGGTTATGACATATATGTGACAAATAAAGGTTTCAGTGTCGGTCTAGTGACCAAATTTCTTTCATCATAAAAAAAAATTCATGCTGTGTATATAAGTGTAAAGTGTACTACAAAAGTAGTTGTAAATGTAACTGAAGACACGTAGTTAAATTACTTTTTCAAAATAAAAGTACTCGAGTACTTTTCAACTACAATGCATTTTTAATAAGTACTCTGTAGTTAGTAGTCAACTACTTTTTCAAAAGTAGTTTGGCAGCTCTGACACAGACACACAAAAAAAAATGTCTGTATCTGGGATTCCATTGGGCAACCCCCATGTATTTCGACATGCTGAATACGAATCAGGTACCCCTCTAGCTCCGTTACCCACTAATTTTTAGTAAATTGCGAATATAACGTAAACCTGAGGGTTTTTTTATCTAGTATCTGACGTCAGACACCGTTTTTGGACATGAGAACTTCCATTTGGCGATTACACGCATTATAAATTTTTGTTTTAAAACATTATTTTACATACCTATATGTATAAAATAAAATCCTTAGCTTGTAATCTGACAAAGAAAATTCATTTTTACTTTTATGTCCGAACCAGCCCAGCGTATTCATGTAGACCTTTAAAAAAATATATGCTTCTTAGAAGCCTCTGATCTAAAATAGTATATCAAATTGTATATCTCACGTTTCCAAGAACATTTAATAATAAAGAATTCTTTCGAAAACTCACTCCGTACAAACCAGTGCAAAACAGCTCATCTAAAAAATATACGCAAAATAAAAGTAATATTTATTTCATCCTGTTATGAACGAAAATAGAGGCAGTGACAGAATTCTGCATCAGACCATGCCCTCAATTAATCATTTACTCGTCATCTTCGCTTAGTAACATTTTTGATGATGTGGACGATAGATTTATTTTAAGACCGCATCTTGTTAAAATTGAAAGTGCAGCTTTAAAAATCAACAGTGGTATCGTTGGTAAAACCAAAAGTGCTCACCCCCAGTTATTTAATCCAATAAGTGTTCTGCATAACAATAGTTTATTGATCAAATTATTATTTTTTAAATTTGTCATACATTTTTTGTAATAATCAATTTACCAACAGTGAATAAGTGGCACTATTGGATATTCAAGACAAGCTAAAATGGTGGAACGAATATATGTAAAACTTGTTTAATGACGAAGAACGTGTAAATCTAATAGCAACCAATTGTAGTAAATCATAAGCTCACGTGCGATTTTCTTTGAAAAACTACTAATCCTAGAAAAAAAAAGTTAAACAAAAAAGTTGCCTCCACCCTTTAGGTTTATTTCTTTCCAATATACTTGGTATCTATTTCGATAAAAAGTTTCCCACTGGCTATACTTACTTCTGCAAATTCTCACATTTTTTATCAACATGGAATTCATATTGTCTACACTTATCAAAAATTGATTCTCATATTAGCACATTTTCTTGACAAATGTATACTGTTTTTGAGTTAAACGACAAATAATTGTTTTATTTATCCCATAGACGCTGAGAACGAGACAAATGGTCCGCGAAAACTCACGACGGTGTTAAATAATTATTTGCAATAAACTATTCGACGGATAACGAAATTTAATAGAAATTGTCAAATTATATAGTAAAGTAAATAACTATAAAAAGAGCTATAATTGAAAGTAGTGGTAAGAGGTGTAAAGTTGGCTAAAACTTCTTCCCTCGTGAATTTAGTTTTATTGGTTCCTAAAGAAGCCCCATACAAAATTTCAAAGCTTAAAATGAACCCCAAGTACACTTACGTATTTTTAAATTTAGCCGCTTGCGCAAGTTTTTCCAGTGGTTACTTTGGCCAACCCTGTGACTGCGTCGTGCCCAAAAAGTCTTTCACCAATTTCGTTTGTATGAGGGCCATAGTAAAGTAAAAGCACTTAAAAGTAAGCATACATAAGACGTATTTTTAAGTTTTGACAAAAAATTTTCAATATTTTTCAGAACATCGCGTTTCAGAACCCGCGGCTCCCTAGCTAGAAAGACTAGCTGTTTCGGTTTGGAAAAAATGTAATTTCATATTCTTCAATACCAACTCAATCGACGTCATTGTTATATTTAAAAAGATCTCAAATTAATGTTTAAAAATTCTCACCTCTATATAACATGTCCAAAAATTTTAACAGAATAGAAGATAATACAGACATTTTTTTGTTGTACTGTCAATGAAATGTTTAAATGGACTAATTTATAGTAAGCCGTTAAGCAAGGTTCGAAACTATGATATTTATATAAAAATCATTTTCAAATACAGATACATATACGATATATATCATGATATATATCTAAATGTGATATTTATTTTGAATAATTTTAAAAGGTACATTTGACGATTTCTCTACACTCAAACGATTTCTGAGTTTGTTCTGCACTAACTCAAAGCTCGAAAAAATTCAGCAGCGTCAAAACTGACCGACGTTTTTTAGGAAATTTATATATCACGATATTTAAGGAACGAATCAATCGATATTTATCAAGATATATATGATGATATATCATTCGATATATATCCTCGCCGTTAAGTATATTAATTTTTAAAGTGTAAATTATTTTGGTTTTTAAAATAAAATAAAGTAAATATAATATTATAAGTTAATTTTTTAACACTCTAGTAGCCTTATTAATAATGGTAGAAGCGCATAGAATATGCAACACAAGTTTTTATTTTAATGATTTTATGTTACATTCCTTGTTGAAATAAATCAATGCCACTTGTATTTCGTTACCTTTATTACAGCACAACAATTGTGCATGGTGTAGATCCTATTTTCATAAAATTGATGGCAATTATACTTAATTATTCTTTAGACATTTGTTTTAATTAATGACGTATACCTTTAATTTATTACTTCCTAAAAAAATTAGGATCTCTTGAATTCATGGAGCGATTTCAATAAGTTTTACGCAAAAACGGATTGACGCTATTGCCAAGGAAGAAACCTGATATATTTTTAGTGGAAAATATGGGATATCCTAAAAAATATATTAATAGAAAAAATGTAAACGACAAGTAGTTAATATAATTGCCAGGGAAGAAAGTTACTACTTTTAGTGAAAAATATACAAGGTGTGACATATAAAAACAATTAATTGAGAAACGACAGAGGGAAAAAATATTTGAAATGTGTGTCAACAAAAAAACCTGATGATTTTTGTGAAAAAAATATACCGGGTGCTTCCGAAAAGAGAAAAATTATGAATAAATAAAAGGTTCCAAATAGACAGGGAGGTTTTGTGTACATACTTTTACACATTTTTTTACGTACATCGACAAAGTTAGATTTGCCTGTCTTTCGAAGGTTGGAGCCATGCGAAAATCGGTCATTGTTCTAGTAATAAAATGAATAAAATCGTCTAAATTAATTCATTGACATAAGATAACACATGATTTTTAAAAATTGCAAAAATTGATAAATGATTAAATTGTTGTTTAATATATCTTTGCATTATAAACCAAAAGAATATTCAAAATCTTTCTATGAGGAATTGAATGAATTTCGTCCACTATCAATAACAAGTACGATGAGTAGAATGTTTAGTTATAGAAATAGAAGGTCATTTAATATCAAACGATTCCTAAACTAAATTCGTAATAAAATCAATACAAGACTATTCCCACGCTTTACTTTTTTATGAATTTTTTATAGCCGACTCCTTAAATAAATTTATTTGATACGAATTCAATGGCCCTAAAGATTAATATCAGTTAGTAAACACTCTACGATTCATTTAGAATATTAAAAGTATTAGGTAAATACATACATTTCTTGAATATAAATGAAAATACAATCTTATACAGTGAATGTTAAGCCGCCTTTCTTTGTGGAGGACGATTTTAATGAACACAACATACGTTCCACAGATCAAGGAAACGACAAAAAAATTTCGAATTCTGGAATTGTGTTGGGTCCATGATCTGCTGTTCACATAGCGTCACCTTTTAGTCACTTTCAAATCGAGCCCGCGCCCACGACAGCCGCATATTCAATTCAATGTCTACCTTTTTACATCGAAAACCGTAATATAAGACCTAGAAAGCTGAAATTTGCAGGCAATTTAATTTTTAATATCATAGAATTCTAAGATTGCATTTGTCAGCACTTTTCATTTTGCAACAAGGCCGTTGTGGGTTTAAATGTTGGTGAAAACACCTTCAAAATAATTGATGCAAGCACGTATGATCTCTTGCACCGTTGATTTTTCAAAGGGTTATGAGCTATTTATTTTATTTTTATTTAATATCAAATTTTAATTCATTTAATTAAACACGATCAATAGTAGTAGTAAACAAGCTAAAAACGTACTCTTCGTCGGTTTACTAAACTTTTTATATAACTGTTACACATTCTATAGGATACTCTTCGCAGTTTTTTGTAAATAATGTTAGTTTTAGACATTTTTAATTTTATTGTACGAACTTAGTTGGTGAAAGACTCAGTGTAAAATAAAGTAAAAATTAAAAAAAAACTATACCATACCACATGTGGGTTTAGAACCTGGGACCCTTGGATTCCGAGTCAAAAGCGTAAGAACTACCTAACACGTAAAAAAAATGTAAAAAATGTAAATTTTTACAAAAACATAAAATTCAAAAAAAAAATTTTCAAATTTAAATCATTAAAAACATTTTTATTTACTGATCGATTTTGTTCAATAGGGTTCTTCCCCTAGCTAACACTAACTTACTGTCCAAATTTCAGTACAATCGGACTTTTCTTTTTTGAGTTATCGTGCTTACAAGAAACGTGACGGACGGACGGACGGACGGACGGACGGACGGACGGACGGACGGACAGACGGACATTTTAAAAGTTGTTTAGGATTCGTTCACTAACACAATGATGTGAAAATTTTTTCTCTACGAGCGATATTTACGATTTTAGAAAAGTGCCGATCAAATACAATATAGTCTTCGTTTTTGCGAAGAGTATAATAATATACTACTTTAATTAGTTTAATTATGAAACAGTGCTTTTATTTAACGTTATTCAGGAAAATAGACAAACAGTCAAGCATGAAAAATATTTATTCTGTTATTTCGAGATAAATTGCCGGATTCTTTAATGTTTCTATTACGAAAATACATTTTGCATCTGCAAAATAGCGTTCTCGCGGTATGACAATTCAATAGCCCGGGACATATCAATGTGTTCTCTCATGGTAATTATTATAAATATTTAATGACTCTCCATTGATTTGCTCAAAAATCTCATTCCTGCAAGAAAATCTGAATTCGATGTCATTAAACAACACTACGTAGGTCCATTAGTTCTTACACCGCATTCTCTGCGTTGTATCGTCCGCGAGGGCGTTCCGTATACTTAATTGCAATATTCTCGAAAACTATCTATTAGTCCTAGAAAAAAAAGTTTCAAATGAAAAAGTTAGCTTATCTTTTATCGTATCATACGTCCTCAATATACCTGCTATCTAATTCGAAAGATAAAAAAAATGTTTCGCTTGTCATATTCGAACCTGTAAAATTTCAGTTTATCAACATGGTCTTAGAAAAAAAATCATATTTTCTTATTAAAACTTGACCTTCATATTAACACATTTTGTTAATAGATATGGAGTCATAACACCGAAAAAAATTGAGATTGTTCCATTTTTGAGTTAGAGCGAGTTAAACGAGAATTGTATCTATTATTTTACAATTTTTTGACATTTTTGACTCAATCTTTTGTCTTGCCCATCCAAAAGAGTCGTAATTTCTTACTTCATCGAAGAATAAGCTTCTAAATACTTCTGTCAAGATAATTACTTCCACATCCAGTGTAAGTATAGTAACGACAAAAAAATTTTTTAAAAATTTTATTGTTCAAATGGGCTTAGAATGTCATGAAACGTCGAGATTTTAAGTTTGAGCGAAAAAAAAATTCTGTCTGTCTGTCGGTCTGTATGTCTGTCTATCTTCATTCATTATTTACAAGCCTATTCTTGATTTATTTTTTACAATTAATTATTTTTTATTTATTTGCTTTTATCATGATTAGAGAATATTATTTAGGTATTATGCAAATCACAACTTACACACTTTTTTATTTATTATGAAAATACCTACTTTCTGTATATTGTTGCCTTAATCTGGGCACGCTAATATACTAGTTAGGTAAATACTTTAAAACACTTATTATTGGAGAACCAATCAAAACAACTACTCTCCTAGCTAATACTGACGAAGTATTTTCATAATAAATAAAAAAGTGTGTAAGTTGTGATTTGCATAATACCTAAATAATATTCTCTAATCATGATAAAAGCAAATAAATAAAAAATAATTAATTGTAAAAAATAAATCAAGAATAGGCTTGTAAATAATGAATGAATGTTTCTATACTCTACTGATGAGAACTAACGAGTTCGAAAAAACTTGTACAACTTTTCTAGAGTTGAAATAGAATGTAAGTTTCAATAATAATTGTTGTGAATGACTGAATTTCAATAAATAATTTAAGTATTTTCAATATATTTTTTTTGCCTTAAAATGCCAGGAATCCTATCATGTAATTCAATACTTCGTCAGTATTAGCTAGAAGAGTAGTTGTTTTGGTTGGCTTTCCAATAATGAGTGTTTTAAAGTGTTTTCCTAAGTAGTATATTAGCGTGACCCGGTTAAGGTACCAATATACAGAAAGTAGATAATTTCATATTAAATAAAAAAAGTGTGAATGACTAAATGTAAATAAATGATTTAAATATTTTCAATATTTCCTCCTTTAAAATGCTAAGAATCCTATCATGTAATTCAATACTTCGTCAGTATTAGCTAGGAGAGTAGTTGTTTTGATTGGTTCTGCAATAATAAGTGTTTTAAAGTATTTACCTAACTAGTATATTAGCGTGCCCAGATTAGGGCAACAATATACAGAAAGTAGGTATTTTCATAATAAATAAAAAAGTGTGTAAGTTGTGATTTGAATAATACCTAAATAATATTCTCTAATCATGATAAAAGCAAATAAATAAAAAATAATTAATTGTAAAAGATAATTACCGGTTATTTTAATTTTTTATCGGTTATTTCGGTAAATTCTGAACTTACGATATGTCACGTATTCAACGTTTCTATTTATGTCAGTGACTAGTATTCACTGAATACAGAGTGACTGTCCCAACGCTAAGCACTCTTAACAATAAATAAATAATATTATAAAAAGTAAAACCCGTACACCAAGCTCCAAGAAATACAAGTAAGAGAGACATTGACAATATCGTGCGATAGGAAATTGAATATTTCACTGCCGCAAATATCCGTGGAATACATTTAGAAGTATGTTATTACCTCCGATTAAAGAACTTATATCTAGATACATAACAGGCTATCTTTTCACTATATACCTTGTTTGCTCCTAACATAGTCACATTAAATGTCCATTAAAATGGATAGATGAACATCACATCCCATAGGCAACAGTGGCGTTGTGTGTGTAGAAAATGTGTAGAATGGTAAATATTTTCATTAAAATGAATTATTGCAATTCCTGCATTACCGGCTCTTTATATAACGTGGTGTAGGCATACGATATTACAGTAAGATAAAACAGTAAGATAAATATGTATTGAAAGGATATTAAAATTTAATTGCTATTTACTTTATAACTGTAAACTGAACTTCATCATGTTACGACTATGGAACGATCGATTTTCTTCTTTTCTAAACTGCTTTCTGCAAACGGCACAGCACCACTATTTATTTGCACAAAATATATTGTCACTAAACTGTGTAAATATGAATAGAGAATATTATTTAGGTATTAAGCAAATCACAACTTAAAATAAAATTACTTTTTCACCAGTTTTTGGTCGGAGAACACGAAATACATTTATTGACATTAATGGCCGAACTGTCAACTAAGATTATGATAATCGAACTGAAGCCGATCGTGCACGAGCGGCCGCGAATACGCCGATGGGCCAATCAGCAACTTATGGGAAGAAGTGCCTTAGATTGTGAGTCTTTCAGCGACAAATAAATCAATGCCATTATGTATCTAGATATAAGTTCTTTAATCGGAGGTTATTACCAATTCTTATTAATTTATCGACCTACAAATACCGATTGAGGAAGGACATCTTCAGCTGGTGGTATTCTATGCACAAATATCAGACGACTAACAGATACAGCTTTGAAAAACTAACCCTTTTAACAGGCCGTTTTTAAAAAATATTGTATTTTTAGATTAGGTATTCAATAAATGCCCTATTTGAGTTTATGTTTATAATTTTTGTTATTTAAGTTGATATTTTTGTTATTTACAGAATAATTATTTATTTAAATTTATTTCATTTATATTTTTTCCTTTTGATAAAAAACCTTTGGTTTGTTCATTATATTAAATATACGTATATAATAGTATATTATTCAACGAACATATAATGATGGCTATTATTCACGAGGGTGAAGTTTAAGACATGAGCCGTAGGCGAATATCGTAAATCACCAGAGTAGCCATTATATGCGAGTAGAATACTATACTTTGTCCACGACTATTAGATATTTTTGTTAAATTCTTTACTGAAGAAATTAATTAATGAATTATTTATATTATTCTTTTTGAGTAATATGTAAAATTATTGTAAATAACGTTGACGTTTAAATTTAATTTGACAAGCCGTTCTTTGACACATATCGGCCTACTCAATCAAATTTAAAATCGAAATTGTATGATAAAAGAGAGTCTGTTTCTGAAATGCTAAATAGTTATCTATTCATAAATTTGTTAATAACAGTAAAATTGTTCACACAATTGTAGCTATGAAAGTTAACGAATAATTATATTTAAGGTTTCAGAAACTAGCCATAAATTATACTAAAAAGTTGCGAGATTGCATTGGAATTGAAAAAATACCTGCCCGTGACTTCTTATAAGCAACTGACTGTCCTTATTATTCACTAGTGAATACTGAAATCATTATTCACTGCAGGGAATAATGGATAGCATTATCCTTGAGGAAACACAAACATAATGAGTACATTATTTAATAGTCGTGGACAAAAATTTGTTTTGTCAAATTTAGATAATTTTGTACATGGAAAAAGATAATTGCCATTTTCGCCACCCTAATCATTCATTCTAAAAATTACCGGTAAATACCGGTTAACCGGTTATTTACATTTTTATTTACCGATTTACCGGTTGTTAAAACTTCCGGTAAATTGCAATCCCTACCGAATTATTTTGAAAAAAAATTTTTTTGCACCTTTCAATCAAGGTTGCGGCTCGCGCCTTCTTTGCCCCGAGATCGAAAACTTGTATTTTTCATCAGGGCCTCGACTTAAACAACATACAGGGAGATCTACCATGACATGCGGAAAATTTATCAGTAGGTTGTCCCCACCGACAGGAGTTAAAAAAATGAAAAATTAAAAAAATTACCTTATTTTTTTGTAGAAATGCGCCGCCAATGACTTTAACCAATCTGACGTAACGCGGTACAACCATATCACTTTATCAGACTTGGGATTGACACTATTGACGGCAAAGCTGGAGAGGGTAGAAGTGACGTTTTGGTTGTAATCAAATCACACTACAAAAATAGCGAAATAAATCAAAAAGACATTGACCCTATGCTAGTAACAACAACTGCAACAATAAGTATATGAGATATTTACTTAAATCCATCAATAACACAAAAACACCAACTTCGGCGGTGCTTTGTTCCTGTCGGTATCGACCGAAAGCAGAAAACACGGCACTTTGACCGCACCCGCTCGCTTCATTTTTTATGCCAATTAAAGAAATGTAAACATCTTCAATATGTTCTTTCACAAGTAAGTTCGATGCCCTATTACTGACCCAGACAATAACAGTAGTGTATCTTCGTAAATTTTAACCATTTTTAATATACTAAATTACCTCAGAGCACTCTAAAATTTTGCAGGGGCTTTCCCACATTGAAGGCTAGTACACCATTTTATTTTCCGCATATCATGGTAAATCACGTTGTATATCAAAATCATTACTACTCCACCTTTTGTAAGGCAAAGTCCATTTTTTTGTCTCTACTGACTGGATTATATGGGAAGTAGATAAGGATTAACATCAAGAACTTTCAAGAAAATTATGAAAATTGGAGCAATCAAAATGACGGCATACAATTGATTCAAGTTGTTTTTGGTACCTGCGTATTGTTTCTTTACATTTATTTCTTTTTGTAGCATTTTTTTGTGTAAATTGCAAAAAATCACAGGGATATCAAAAAAAAAAAGAAAAACCCAATGTCCCTTTCTATTTGGCACCTTCTATTTATGATTTATTTTTTTTAATTTGGGGTACCAAATTACGTATTTTTTTTATTAAATTAATGAATGGTGGGCTATCGATTACACTTTTGACTTTAAATCAAAGGATTTCAGTTTCCAGATACAAATGGTTTGAATGTAGTACTTTTCAATAGTTTTATTATATTCGGAAATCTGTATGTACCTCTATATGGGTCGAGTACGTATACGTCAAATTTAGTGATTGAAATTTCACCCACTTCCCGTCATCCAATCATGCTGAAATTTTGCGTACAGCTTTGGTTCTGAGGGCAATACAATATAGTATATCTAATTTCGTTCTAAATTAAATATGGCGGACGCCTCAATGGCGGTTTACTTTTTTCTTCATAATCCCCTTGACATGGGTATCAAATGAAAAGGTTTGACGAATATAAATCGATAAGTGGAATACGATAAGCTACGTCACGAAGACTAAAAAGTTAAAAATAAACAAAGTAAAAAACTTTTTAAAAACAGTGGTTTTATTTTAAAACCAAATTGCACTAAAAAAAGAAAATAATTTTCAAGTTTGTAAACGTAAATCAAAATGATTAGACGAAGTAATATTTTATGAGCGCCCAACTATTTACAAAGTTTAAAATTATTTTCCACTTCTTAGTGCAATAAGATTTTAAAATAAAACCATCGTTTTTAAGAAGTTTTTTTCATTTACTCTGTTTTATACTGACGAGTGTGTTACCATCTAACTTGGCGTCATAATATTAATTTCTAAAATTAACGTCATTTACAGAATGTGCAACAACAGTTATATAAAACGTTCAATAAATTAACCGAACAGTATAATGTTTATTCTACTTTTTTTTTTCTAATTTTTATGAAACCCATATACCTAGTACAGTAAAACTGAAAGTTGACCAGAAACAAATTTGTAACAAGCTCATTTCTTAGGGATTGTATTCTATAGCTATCCAGGAGTCTCTGACTGAAAATCCCAAAATATCCGCCGTGCAGAAATAAAAAAAAAACTGCGCCGTTGAATTAGGCACTTTTTTCTTTTAATTGGTAATAAACCACACGGATGACACTTTAGGAAAAAAGTAATGAGGCAAAATTTTGAGAGAAAGAGCTAAGTTTTAATGTGATATAAAGTTTTGCAATCGGTTAAATATTAGCAAAGTTACGGATGTCAAAATGACAGATTTGTATAAACAAAGATTAATTTTTGTGTTTTAATACCATAAAATATAACAAAAGACAATAACAATTATTATTGGTAATACTAATTAAATATGGTTTGTTTTAGAAATTGCACTTTTGACTGTCAAGCTGGCAGGTTGTATAAAATATTGACTTTTTTAATAAATAACACATACATACACAAAACTGATTTATAGCGTGCTACAATCAGTTTAGGACATAATCGAAGAAAGTCATTTGTCACTTCGACAGGTTGTATAAGAAATGCCATTGTTATTACTAATTAAAGTAATACATTCATAAAATAAAATCCATTCTAAAAACGAAAAAAAAACGTAACAACAAACACAATAACAGAACTCATAAATAGTGAAAAAATAGACTATAAACACTTTAAAAAGCATGAATAAATTAAATAAGCATAAAAAATAAATAAATTCTTCCCCAATTACTGCAAGCTGATTTGCTTCAGCAAAACTTTTGAAAATTAATAGGCTGTTATTTAGTTCAGTATTATTTTGTAAAACTGAAAATACTGTTATTTTGCCCTTTTTATAGAATGCAGACGTGGTATCGCATCCGAAGATGGCATGTGCAAATAGAATATTTTTGACTACATTTTCACTTAGTTCTAAACATAACTTACAGATATTCGTTATTTTATCAGATTTACCTCCATCACCGGGTCTTATCATGCATTTTTTATATTGCAATGCTCAATGAGTAACGTTATTAAATATGTATCTTGACCAACAACAGGGTCACACATATCAGCTGAACAATCAATAGCAGCTTTTACAATTAAATAATCAGTATATCTGCATCCGCACACATTTGACTGCGATATTATTTTGGGAAAAATTGATATTAGAAGTGTAATTAACTGATCTTTATTTGACGCTGATGCTAAAAATTCATTTTAAGATATCTCTACTATTTTTTTGTGGGTCAATATTAATTTCTTTCTGAAATGCATTTTTAGCTCTTCTTTGATGTTATGTAAATTTAACAAGAAGTGCTTTAATTAGAATAGCCAACGAGAACAATAATACAATTTAAACCATAATGATAACGAACAAATGAAACATACTGATGAACAATATCTTTATATTGAGCCGTGCGTTGCCACACAACTTTTCTAAGGAGAAACCCCCCGTCTATTACAAATTGTTTAGCACCTTCAGGCAAAGTTGGACTTGGTGTAAGTTTTTTTATCAAAATAAGAAAAAAGAGACGATTTTGTTGTTTCTCGTAACGAAATATCGTTAAATAAACTAACCGGTATATGATTTAATTCATATTTAAAACACTCCTTTAATTCATTTTGATCTCGAGCAACACAAGTAATCCTATTGAAAAGTTGTGTAGGATTAACTATTGCTGATACTTCTCTTCATATAATAATTGTCCTATTTGTAAATGCGATTGATTTTACTCTATCGTTACTTTTACTTCCACATCCAGTGGAAGTATAGTAACGACAAAAAAAAGTTTTAAAATTTTTATTGTTCAAATAGGCTTAAAATGTCATGAAATGTCGAGATTTTAAGTTTGAGCGAAAAAAAAATTTGTCCGTAACTTTTTTTTTGTGCGTACATTTACTTTGGAACCGTTTGAGATATTGACTTGAAATTTGGTACACATATGTAGTTTAACGAGATCTAGAACTAGATTATATTTTCATCTTGTTCCGTCGAAGGGTTGGGGGGTAAATTAGGGTAAATTTGTGGTAAATAGGTAAATCATGCTGGTAAGAGTCCATAAAATTGGTATTTAGTATATACAAGAGAACCTAAGGTCTCAAAAAAAATTTTGGCATTAGCCACCTCCATTACCACCCCCACCCTATTATTAAGAATCCATTATTAAAGGGGATGAAGAAAAATTGTGATTTAGTGTTTGTACAAGAACCAGAAACCTCAAAATATTTTTTTACTTCATCCACCCCCACTACCACCCCCTATAACCACCCCCACCCCGCTACCGATGTGGGGTATCGTTTTATGGATTTTTGGGGTAGAGGATTTCAAATATTATATTATTAAAGTTCCATAAACAATTATTTCCACATACAAAATTTTTTCGTTGTGAGTGACTTGGATAAAAAATCTGGATGTGGAAGTAGTGATTCCTTGGGCAGCGGTTGTTAGTTTTAAGTTCCCAAATGAAGTTTTATTTAATACCATTAGTTTCTTATTGCTCGGGATGTTTGGTAAATTGGTTGTAAAGAACGCGATCAATCAGTTTTGTAGGTACATGTACCATCAATTTATTACAAATATCAATATTTCATACTACCTGTCAACCTGACATTTAGAAATTTATTATCTAAAATATACCATGTTTAATTAGTATTACCAACAAAAGTTTTTGTTGAATATTGTTACATTCTTACGGTGGTAAAATACAAAAAATACTCTTTTTATAAGAATCTGTCATTTTGACAATCATAACCTTGTTAATATTTAACCGATTTATACCATATTGAAGCTTAGCTCTTTCTCTCAAAATTTTGCCTCTTTACTTTTTTCCTAAAGTGTCATTCGTGTGGGCTATTAGCGATTAAAGGAAAAAGTACCTAATTTCAACATGGCGGCGCATTTTTTCTTTATTTCTACACGGCGGATTTTTTGAGATTTTCATTCAGAGACTCCTGAATAGCCATAGAGTACAATCCCGAAGAAATTAGCTTGTTACAAATTTGTTCCGGATTTGGTCTAAATTTAATTCTATTTTACTGATCAGGGTATTTTTCGGATTGTATAATTTTAGGTTTATCTATAACAGTTTTCTTTCGTGCTGAACGAACTGATTGCAATCACTAAACAGCCAATCAAATCGAGGTATTTTTGAAATCCTTGACCTCTATTGGTTGCTTACTGATTGTTTTCTCTTTGTTCAGCACGAAAGGAAATAGCTTATATTAGTTACTAGTTTTTATAAAACATTTAATGACTCGAACCTTGAACGTAAAAGTCTTAAAAGGTAATGTGATAGAATACAATATTTAAACATTAATTAACGCACCCTCGTGAAACCAAAGAAGAAAGACGCTTCAACGTTTCAAGTGGATTTAGACGAAACCTGAAACCCGTATATGTTATGTAAGAATACACGACACCTGATATCTCAGGTAGAAATCTTCTAAGTCATATAATATTTCTTCCGCCTATTGTTTCAAATGCTCATTCTTGGTATTCCACTATTTATCTGATTAAAATAAAGTTGTTGACATCAAGTAAGATTGTATATAAAATTTATTCACTTTGGGTGCATAGGTTCATCTATTATACGTAATTCTGTACTTTTACAAGGAAATTGATTTATTGTGTAAATGATACACATAAAAAAACTTAAAATTTTTTATAGAATTAAAAAACCGTGGACCTAAAAAAACTAAATGATAGTATTTGTGTGATGCAAGCGAGAATACATGTAAAAAACTAATTGCTACTTAGAGGACGGATACGTGTTATGATAAATCTATGATTAATCTAAGGTAATTAAACTCGAAAAAATTGAAATCTTGTTTTATCACATTGATATCAATATTATCATCCACAAATTATGACTCAGAATGATGAAACAGATTGGGAGTATCATGAAATGTAGTCGCCGTTTATCGTGTCGTGAGGTCAGCAACCAACCTTAGAATTTCGGTATGTCACGCAATGTCCGCAATTTGTCTTAAGGTGGTCGAAAAACATTTTATTCTAAGTTAACTGGCTTTTACCCATAAATAAATACATATTTTTTAGATGTATTTTCTACTTCTTGAGTATTGAAATCAGCCGAGTTTTATTTAAATTATTTAACAAAATCTAGAAAACAAAGGTTTGAACTGCCTAAAGAATCACTACTTCAACACCCAGATTTCCTATCCAAGTCTACGACAACGAGAAAAATTTTGATACTATATTTGTACTCCACTACAATTGTTTATAGAACTTTAACAACATAATATTTGAAATCGTCTACCTCAAAAACCCATAAAACGAATGCCAAATTGGCAGGCGGGGTGGAGGTGTCTGAAGTCAAAAAAAAATTGAGGTCTTTGGTTCGTGTCAATGCACTAAATCACAATTTTATTTTCTGACGCGCTTTAATAATGGGGTGAGAGTGGTAATGGAGGTGATAGTGGGAGTGGTTGATGCTAAAACAAAATCGAAAACTTGGTTTCTCGTACATATACTATATCCCAATCTCATGGACTCGTACCTGCTTGCTTTACCAATTTACCCCCAACCCTTCAACAAAATAAGATCAAAATTTCTGGTTCCAGATCCCATTATAATACATATGTCTACCAAATTTCAAATCACTATCATAAACGGTTCCAGAGTAATCGTGCGCACAAAAAAAAACTTACACTTTACTAAGTAAATGTGGAAGTAATATAGTCGGAAGGAATTCCAGTTACCCAGTAACTTTGTGGAACATCTAAGATATCTGATTTGTGCATTAATGGAAAAGGGCACAATAGTTTATAGCAGAAATGGGTAAAGGAAACTTTCCATTTGATAGTTATAAATAAGTGTTACCAGGGGGTGGATGGGGTTAGTCCAACCGGCCCTGGTAATTTTAGGGAAACGGCTTATTTTTTTTTTTTTTTTGGTGGGCCAAGGTCCGAAGGGGGAAAAATGCGCCACAGGCGAAAATTTTGTATTCTTCAAGGTCAAACGCTCTAAAATAAAAAGTTAGAAATTCGAGTAGCAAAAACATTTTCTTCGAAAAATAGATTTCGTCAAGCGAATTTTCCTTTTTCTCATGTAATTGCAAAAATTATTTAAAGGTTCAAAGTATTAACGCGTAGTTTGACTCAACCACGGTCTAAAGCAGACTGCTACCGTCTTGGTAACATTTTTAAAAACGCCACTAAACATCCATACTATTTATTAAAATTTATTGACATCGAAAAACAAAGAACGAAATAAAAAATTTAAATATTTTAACAGTATAACAATAAATAATAATCAATAATAATTATGACAAATAAATATTGTCTACGTAAACATCTCTAAACATAAAAAAAAAGAAACCAAAAATAATTCTAAAGTTTCAGAAAGAAAAAGAAAGAAGAACTTTCTTAAGCAAACTTGCAGAATTTGGGACGAACATGCAAAATTAGGTTACTTTTACTTCCACATCCAGTGGAAGTATAGTAACGACAAAAACAATTTTAAAAATTTTTATTGTTCAAATAGGCTTAGAATGTCATGAAACGTCGAGATTTTAAGTTTGAGCGAAAAAAAATTTCTGTCAGTCGGTCTGTCCGTAACTTTTTTTTGTGCCACGTTTACTCTGGAACCGTTTGAGATATTGACGTGAAATTTGGTACACATATGTACTTTAACGAGATCTGGAACTAGATTATATTTTCATCTTGTTCCGTCGAAGGGTTGGGGGGTAAATTGGGGTAAATTTGGGGTAAATAGGTAAATCAAGCAGGTAAGAGTTCATAAAATTGGTATTTAGTATATACAAGAGAAGCTTAGTTCTCAAAAAAATTTTTGGGATTAGGCACCCCCATTACCACTCCCACCCCATTATTAAAGGGGATGAAAAAAAATGTGACTTAGTGTGTGTACAAGAACCAGAAACCTCAAAATATTTTTTACTTCATCCAGCTACCCTAAAACTCCCCCCCACCACCCCCACCCCACTACTGATGTGGAGTGTCGTTTTATGGGTTTTTGAGGTAGAGGATTTAAAATATTGTATTATTAAAGTTCCATAAACAATTATTTCCACATGCAAAATTTTTTCGTTGTGAGTGACTTGGATATAAAATCTGGTTGTGGAAGTAGTGATTTCTTGGGCAGCGGTTTTTATAAATGACATCTTACATTTATGTCAGTGGCCGAGTTTTTAAGATAGCAGCCTGAAAATCACATCTGAGACTTCTTTCGTTCTAAGTAAGGACTAAGGAGAGAAAAGAGTTGCCATTTAAATTTTTTTTGGCCGTCGCGTCGGTTTTTTTATCCGCCGGAACAAATGACTATTTACCTAGGACCGGCGGTCCCGGCTCCAGAGCCACCAGCCCGACGGGCATTTGCCCGTTTGCCCCCCTGTCCCATCCACCTCTGAGTGTTACTAATCCTAATATGATAGTAAGGCATTAATAACTAAGTCCTAAAATGAATGTATTTACAAAATAACTATCTATTCAATCAATAATGAAAATCTAATTAAAACATCAATTTTTAATATATGTGTAATTCTCTGACAACCTACATCTGATTGTGCTAAAGACAGTAAAAGGAATTTATTCACAGAAAAATATCTTAAAGTTTAGAGTGAGAATGGTGTGCAAAAAAGAAATGAACAGAATTAATACAAAGAAAGCGGACCACTGGCCTTTGGACAAGCCACCGTACAAGGATCAGCTGTTAAAAATAATGGCTAGAGCTAAAAGAAACACTACACCTGGAATAAACAAAACCACTAACGAATTATTGCACTATGAACCAGAAAGGCTACAGGAGCAAATCGTAGAAATTATCGCCAGAGCATGGATGCAAATTACACCTCTACCTACGGAATGGAATACGACTATGTATAGATGATTGCAAAAGAATACCACTCTGTAGCGTAGGATACAAATATTACACACAATGTCTGCTCGAAAAACTAGCGAAACACATCGGCAAACCATCAGACTATCAGACAACATTAATCAAAGACAGATCAACGGACAAACATAAGTACAGTCACCACATCAAGAAAAAACGCAAAAACAATAAGACCAAAAAAACAATAGGAAACGTCAACATTAATAGGAGAGAAAAGTAATAACAAAGATATACGCAATGAAGTACTGAAAACATGTTCAAAGAAGGAGTACTACATATCTACTGAACAAAGCACTAATAACTTAGTGAGGACAAATTCAAAACAAGGAGAGAATACGTGTGTTACTGACTAGAATTAAGTTTTTTAAGAAAAATCAAGATAAGATAGAAAAAAAAATGAAGAAAAAAACTGTTGATTATTGTTAATTATTATGACAAATATATTGTAATTTAATTTAAAAAATAAAGATTTATAAAAGTATTGATTAAAAATATATCTCAAAGACAAAACATTAAGATGAAACATTTGGTCCTTCTATGCGCATATTGAATCCCTATGGAAAATACAGAACAAGAAAAGAGATCAAAAATAAAGAGTTGTAGTAAACATGGAAGCTTATCTGCAGATTTTATTTGGCCTTAAGGATTTGGAATTAATTACAAAAAGAAGTTAGCCACGTCTCAACGTCCTTCTGGAATTTCTCAAAAAAAAATTATATTGCTTCGATGAGTACAAAGACAAAAACTTCAAAGAGATCTCAAGTCAATATTGATAGCAATAAGAAGAAATTGACCAGTGAAGAACTTGAGCAAGAACAGCTAGAACGAGAAATCGAGAATCGTCTACAACTTCTACAAACGCAACATGGCCCGGAAGAAGCTGAGATAGAAACAGCGGATAGTAATACTTCTGGAAGTTTGTCAGAAGTATCAAATCGTGAAAGCATGAAAAGATATTGTAAATCAAAACAGTCAATGGTTGAAGATTGGATAAGCAGTGTAAAGCCGACTAAACAAACCTTTAAATCTGCAGATAATGAAAAACCTACTGAACCTAAACAAGAAGGGCATTCTCAGAATGACATTCCTACAGCTGTTGTGTCAAACCATTTCAAATATTGTCAGAGCAGTAGCCCCATCTCAACAACAGAAAGTCCTAGCTCGTCATACAATAGAAAAAGATTTTTCTATTTCCGATGGCAACCCAGAGAATTGGCCCCTTTTTATCAACAATTTCATCGTATAACTGAGGTTTCCGATCAAATTCAACACCTCTTTCTGTGCATTTCTATCAACGTGGATAACAACAATTGAGGATCATGAACAAACTAGAGAAGGGACAAGCACACTGACAAAGAAATTGTAAATATATATATGCTACCGGAATCAGAAACGGCAAAAACAGAAGACACAGAAGAAGAACTCTAGAAATAATCACAAAAAGAGGGGAACAAATACTCCAAGTCACGAAGCAATGCGGAAACGCATTTCACAAAAATTTACAGTTCCCAACCTACATTCCCGTACTGTGCGCCATATGGCTCTCGCTGCTAGCAACAAGCATGACCAAAGCCCAACCCAGCGTAGACGCAGCGGGCCCAGCGGTATACCCGAGAATGAGAGCAATGTCTGGTAAATCAGAGTCCTTTCAATCAAATCAAAAACCTATCAAAGTTTTTATTACAACACCTGGAGAAATTAAACTATCATTCTAAAATTCTTCTACACGCTTAGCCTTTGAAATGCAGGTTTCGCCCTTTTCTTGAGCTCCTCAGAAAGACATAAAGCCACTCTCAAGATATTTCAAACGAATCAAAAGAATTTTTTATAAAAATTGCAAGTTTTGCAATTAGTTGTCGAATGCGTGATAGACAAACCAACTCAAATAAAAACAAATAGAATTCACCTAACATGCATGGAATATATAAGCTCCATAAATGTGTACCATATTAATAAATTAAGAGATTATGCAAATGTTCAAACTGGACATCTCCGGCCTCCACACAATCTTCCAAGCGTTGCGTTGCAGAAAATCTCGTATGCAGGTTGCTCTAATAGTCCAGTCAATGAATGGTTTCTAGAGGGATATGCTGAGATCACAATTTTTGACTAGAGGGCTGTGTTTGGACCATTTAGGAGGTAAACATACCAAAAGTCCCCGAACGTAGGAGGTGGGGGGGATGCAGGGGGGCACGAAGAAGGTCCTGGTTTTTTGTTTTTCGCTCATATCTCGAAAACGGTTAGCCCTAATCAAAAAGTGGCTATATGCAAAAATTAAAGCTGACTAAATTTTCTGCAATAATGTTTCTATTATTTTTTTCGTATCTGCTATGGTTCATCTTTTGACTGTATTCTAACTTTATTATAAATTGAAAATAAATTTTAATAATCATCGTAGAAAAAAATTTCTTGTACAGATATCCGATTCACAACAGACTGAACTGAAATATCGAATAAAAAATGTCTTTGCGTCTGTAAGTGTGTGTGTGCGTGTATATCTATGTGTGCGAGTATACCGCTTCTTGTAAACACGATAACTTCTGTTAGACTTAAAATATTTGATTACAATTTGGACCATATGTAAAACAGCATATTACTATAATCCCTATTGAAATTGGGCCATATACAGTCAAAAGATATACAATTCATTACTGAACCATAACAGATACGAAAAAAATTAATAGAAACATTATTGTAGAAAATTTAATCAGCTTTAATTTTACATATAGCCACTTTTTGATTAAGGCTAACCGTTTTCGAGATATGAGCGAAAAACCAAAAACCGGGACTTTCTTCGTGCCCCCTGCATCCCCCCCACCTCCTACGTTCGGGGACTTTTGGTATGTTTACCTCTTAAATAGTCTAAACACAGCTCTCAAGTAAAAAATTGTGATCTCGGCATTTCCCTCTAGACCCCTTATTGAACGTTCATTGACTGGGCTATAAGTATAGCTGGTGTTACTCTGCGGCAATCCTCACGAATCCGATTCCTAAGATCCTCCAAACATACCAAGACATACCTCTGTACCCTGGATGACGTGGGGAGGAGATTTCAAGCTCTAACTCTACAGGGTGCTATTTGGGAAAAAAGTTGAGTGGTTTATTAGGGGCAGGGGCCGTAATCGAACTGAAACCGTAACCGAAAACCGCACCGTAATTACGACTTTTTTTCTAATCGTAACCGAAACCGAAAACCAGAATGAGAGGTTTTGTTAAACCGAAACCAAAAACCAAAACAGAGATTAAAATTCTCAGGAAACCGGAACCAAAAGTATGATAAGTTGCGTATATGAATGTGCCCATATTTGATTTGTGAATAAAGTACAAAAACTACAGCTGAAATCAAACATTCAAATCTTTAAACCGCGGTGTAGAAATACCAAATTGAATGGTGAAAACTAAATAGCTTCGTCTATTATAATGATTATAGAAGGTAAAAGGCATGCCCAGGAATCGAAACTGAACCGAAACCGTAACCAAAAACCGCAAACCCAAATTTTTTCTAACCAAAACCGAAAACCGAATTGTCACTACCCCGAAAACCGAAACCATAACCGAAAACCAAATTGTCGCTGCCCTGAAAACCGAAACCGTAACTGAAAACCAAATTGTCGCTGCTCTGAAAACCGAAAACGTAACCGAAAACCGAAAATGATGTACGAAACTATATGTCATTTGCAGGTTTTTTTATTTATATTTTTATCTTTTCCTGGTGTACCTATAACGGATTATCAATCTTTCTTTGGCATGGTTAGAAGTACGTGTGTAACGCGATTATGATGAAACCTTTTGTATATTACTATCTCATAATATTTGTTCCTTTACTAAGTAGAAACTAAGTAAGAGTCTACTAAAAAAGGTGAAATCTATTTTTTATTTCATAATTCTTATCTATTACTTCCACGTCTAGTGGAAGTATAGTAACGACAAAAACAATTTTAAAAATTTTTATTGTTCAAATAGGCTTAGAATGTCATGAAACGTCGAGATTTTAAGTTTGAGCGAAAAAAAATTTCTGTCAGTCGGTCTGTCCGTAACTTTTTTTTGTGCCACGTTTACTCTGGAACCGTTTGAGATATTGACGTGAAATTTGGTACACATATGTACTTTAACGAGATCTGGAACTAGATTATATTTTCATCTTGTTCCGTCGAAGGGTTGGGGGGTAAATTGGGGTAAATTTGGGGTAAATAGGTAAATCAAGCAGGTAAGAGTTCATAAAATTGGTATTTAGTATATACAAGAGAAGCTTAGTTCTCAAAAAAATTTTTGGGATTAGGCACCCCCATTACCACTCCCACCCCATTATTAAAGGGGATGAAAAAAAATGTGACTTAGTGTGTGTACAAGAACCAGAAACCTCAAAATATTTTTTACTTCATCCAGCTACCCTAAAACTCCCCCCCACCACCCCCACCCCACTACTGATGTGGAGTGTCGTTTTATGGGTTTTTGAGGTAGAGGATTTAAAATATTGTATTATTAAAGTTCCATAAACAATTATTTCCACATGCAAAATTTTTTCGTTGTGAGTGACTTGGATATAAAATCTGGTTGTGGAAGTAGTGATTTCTTGGGCAGCGGTTTTTATAAATGACATCTTACATTTATGTCAGTGGCCGAGTTTTTAAGATAGCAGCCTGAAAATCACATCTGAGACTTCTTTCGTTCTAAGTAAGGACTAAGGAGAGAAAAGAGTTGCCATTTAAATTTTTTTTGGCCGTCGCGTCGGTTTTTTTATCCGCCGGAACAAATGACTATTTACCTAGGACCGGCGGTCCCGGCTCCAGAGCCACCAGCCCGACGGGCATTTGCCCGTTTGCCCCCCTGTCCCATCCACCTCTGAGTGTTACTAATCCTAATATGATAGTAAGGCATTAATAACTAAGTCCTAAAATGAATGTATTTACAAAATAACTATCTATTCAATCAATAATGAAAATCTAATTAAAACATCAATTTTTAATATATGTGTAATTCTCTGACAACCTACATCTGATTGTGCTAAAGACAGTAAAATGAATTTATTCACAGAAAAATATCTTAAAGTTTAGAGTGAGAATGGTGTGCAAAAAAGAAATGAACAGAATTAATACAAAGAAAGCGGACCACTGGCCTTTGGACAAGCCACCGTACAAGGATCAGCTGTTAAAAATAATGGCTAGAGCTAAAAGAAACACTACACCTGGAATAAACAAAACCACTAACGAATTATTGCACTATGAACCAGAAAGGCTACAGGAGCAAATCGTAGAAATTATCGCCAGAGCATGGATGCAAATTACACCTCTACCTACGGAATGGAATACGACTATGTATAGATGATTGCAAAAGAATACCACTCTGTAGCGTAGGATACAAATATTACACACAATGTCTGCTCGAAAAACTAGCGAAACACATCGGCAAACCATCAGACTATCAGACAACATTAATCAAAGACAGATCAACGGACAAACATAAGTACAGTCACCACATCAAGAAAAAACGCAAAAACAATAAGACCAAAAAAACAATAGGAAACGTCAACATTAATAGGAGAGAAAAGTAATAACAAAGATATACGCAATGAAGTACTGAAAACATGTTCAAAGAAGGAGTACTACATATCTACTGAACAAAGCACTAATAACTTAGTGAGGACAAATTCAAAACAAGGAGAGAATACGTGTGTTACTGACTAGAATTAAGTTTTTTAAGAAAAATCAAGATAAGATAGAAAAAAAAATGAAGAAAAAAACTGTTGATTATTGTTAATTATTATGACAAATATATTGTAATTTAATTTAAAAAATAAAGATTTATAAAAGTATTGATTAAAAATATATCTCAAAGACAAAACATTAAGATGAAACATTTGGTCCTTCTATGCGCATATTGAATCCCTATGGAAAATACAGAACAAGAAAAGAGATCAAAAATAAAGAGTTGTAGTAAACATGGAAGCTTATCTGCAGATTTTATTTGGCCTTAAGGATTTGGAATTAATTACAAAAAGAAGTTAGCCACGTCTCAACGTCCTTCTGGAATTTCTCAAAAAAAAATTATATTGCTTCGATGAGTACAAAGACAAAAACTTCAAAGAGATCTCAAGTCAATATTGATAGCAATAAGAAGAAATTGACCAGTGAAGAACTTGAGCAAGAACAGCTAGAACGAGAAATCGAGAATCGTCTACAACTTCTACAAACGCAACATGGCCCGGAAGAAGCTGAGATAGAAACAGCGGATAGTAATACTTCTGGAAGTTTGTCAGAAGTATCAAATCGTGAAAGCATGAAAAGATATTGTAAATCAAAACAGTCAATGGTTGAAGATTGGATAAGCAGTGTAAAGCCGACTAAACAAACCTTTAAATCTGCAGATAATGAAAAACCTACTGAACCTAAACAAGAAGGGCATTCTCAGAATGACATTCCTACAGCTGTTGTGTCAAACCATTTCAAATATTGTCAGAGCAGTAGCCCCATCTCAACAACAGAAAGTCCTAGCTCGTCATACAATAGAAAAAGATTTTTCTATTTCCGATGGCAACCCAGAGAATTGGCCCCTTTTTATCAACAATTTCATCGTATAACTGAGGTTTCCGATCAAATTCAACACCTCTTTCTGTGCATTTCTATCAACGTGGATAACAACAATTGAGGATCATGAACAAACTAGAGAAGGGACAAGCACACTGACAAAGAAATTGTAAATATATATATGCTACCGGAATCAGAAACGGCAAAAACAGAAGACACAGAAGAAGAACTCTAGAAATAATCACAAAAAGAGGGGAACAAATACTCCAAGTCACGAAGCAATGCGGAAACGCATTTCACAAAAATTTACAGTTCCCAACCTACATTCCCGTACTGTGCGCCATATGGCTCTCGCTGCTAGCAACAAGCATGACCAAAGCCCAACCCAGCGTAGACGCAGCGGGCCCAGCGGTATACCCGAGAATGAGAGCAATGTCTGGTAAATCAGAGTCCTTTCAATCAAATCAAAAACCTATCAAAGTTTTTATTACAACACCTGGAGAAATTAAACTATCATTCTAAAATTCTTCTACACGCTTAGCCTTTGAAATGCAGGTTTCGCCCTTTTCTTGAGCTCCTCAGAAAGACATAAAGCCACTCTCAAGATATTTCAAACGAATCAAAAGAATTTTTTATAAAAATTGCAAGTTTTGCAATTAGTTGTCGAATGCGTGATAGACAAACCAACTCAAATAAAAACAAATAGAATTCACCTAACATGCATGGAATATATAAGCTCCATAAATGTGTACCATATTAATAAATTAAGAGATTATGCAAATGTTCAAACTGGACATCTCCGGCCTCCACACAATCTTCCAAGCGTTGCGTTGCAGAAAATCTCGTATGCAGGTTGCTCTAATAGTCCAGTCAATGAATGGTTTCTAGAGGGATATGCTGAGATCACAATTTTTGACTAGAGGGCTGTGTTTGGACCATTTAGGAGGTAAACATACCAAAAGTCCCCGAACGTAGGAGGTGGGGGGGATGCAGGGGGGCACGAAGAAGGTCCTGGTTTTTTGTTTTTCGCTCATATCTCGAAAACGGTTAGCCCTAATCAAAAAGTGGCTATATGCAAAAATTAAAGCTGACTAAATTTTCTGCAATAATGTTTCTATTATTTTTTTCGTATCTGCTATGGTTCATCTTTTGACTGTATTCTAACTTTATTATAAATTGAAAATAAATTTTAATAATCATCGTAGAAAAAAATTTCTTGTACAGATATCCGATTCACAACAGACTGAACTGAAATATCGAATAAAAAATGTCTTTGCGTCTGTAAGTGTGTGTGTGCGTGTATATCTATGTGTGCGAGTATACCGCTTCTTGTAAACACGATAACTTCTGTTAGACTTAAAATATTTGATTACAATTTGGACCATATGTAAAACAGCATATTACTATAATCCCTATTGAAATTGGGCCATATACAGTCAAAAGATATACAATTCATTACTGAACCATAACAGATACGAAAAAAATTAATAGAAACATTATTGTAGAAAATTTAATCAGCTTTAATTTTACATATAGCCACTTTTTGATTAAGGCTAACCGTTTTCGAGATATGAGCGAAAAACCAAAAACCGGGACTTTCTTCGTGCCCCCTGCATCCCCCCCACCTCCTACGTTCGGGGACTTTTGGTATGTTTACCTCTTAAATAGTCTAAACACAGCTCTCAAGTAAAAAATTGTGATCTCGGCATTTCCCTCTAGACCCCTTATTGAACGTTCATTGACTGGGCTATAAGTATAGCTGGTGTTACTCTGCGGCAATCCTCACGAATCCGATTCCTAAGATCCTCCAAACATACCAAGACATACCTCTGTACCCTGGATGACGTGGGGAGGAGATTTCAAGCTCTAACTCTACAGGGTGCTATTTGGGAAAAAAGTTGAGTGGTTTATTAGGGGCAGGGGCCGTAATCGAACTGAAACCGTAACCGAAAACCGCACCGTAATTACGACTTTTTTTCTAATCGTAACCGAAACCGAAAACCAGAATGAGAGGTTTTGTTAAACCGAAACCAAAAACCAAAACAGAGATTAAAATTCTCAGGAAACCGGAACCAAAAGTATGATAAGTTGCGTATATGAATGTGCCCATATTTGATTTGTGAATAAAGTACAAAAACTACAGCTGAAATCAAACATTCAAATCTTTAAACCGCGGTGTAGAAATACCAAATTGAATGGTGAAAACTAAATAGCTTCGTCTATTATAATGATTATAGAAGGTAAAAGGCATGCCCAGGAATCGAAACTGAACCGAAACCGTAACCAAAAACCGCAAACCCAAATTTTTTCTAACCAAAACCGAAAACCGAATTGTCACTACCCCGAAAACCGAAACCATAACCGAAAACCAAATTGTCGCTGCCCTGAAAACCGAAACCGTAACTGAAAACCAAATTGTCGCTGCTCTGAAAACCGAAAACGTAACCGAAAACCGAAAATGATGTACGAAACTATATGTCATTTGCAGGTTTTTTTATTTATATTTTTATCTTTTCCTGGTGTACCTATAACGGATTATCAATCTTTCTTTGGCATGGTTAGAAGTACGTGTATAACGCGATTATGATGAAACCTTTTGTATATTACTATCTCATAATATTTGTTCCTTTACTAAGTAGAAACTAAGTAAGAGTCTACTAAAAAAGGTGAAATCTATTTTTTATTTCATAATTCTTATCTATTACTTCCACGTCTAGTGGATGTATAGTAACGACAAAAACATTTTTAAAAATTTTTATTTTCCAAATAGGCTTAAAATGTCATGAAACGTCGAGATTTTGAGTTTGAGCGAAAAAAAAAAATTTCGGTCCGTCTGTCTGTCGGTCTGTCTGTAACTTTTTTTTGTGCGCACGTTTACTCTGGAACCGTTTAAGATATTGACTTGAAATTTGGTACACATATGTACTTTAACGAGATCTAGAACTAGATTATATTTTCATCTTGTTCCGTCGAAGGGTTGGGGGGTAAATTGAGGTAAATTTGGGGCAAATGGGTAAATCAAGCAGGTAAGAGTCCATGAAATTGGTATTTAGTATATACAAGAGAAGCTAAGGTCTAAAAAAAATTTTTGGCATTAGCCACCCCCATTACCACCCCCACTTCCTTATTATAGGGGATGAAAAAAAATTATGATTTAGTGTATGTACAGGAACCAGAAACCTCAAAATATTTTTTTACTTCATCCACCCCCCACTACCACCCCCCTATCACCACCCCCACACCACTACCGATGTGGGGTATCGTTTTATGGGTTTTTGGGGTAGAGGATTTCAAATATTATGTTATTAGAGTTCCATAAACAATTATTTTCACATACAAAGTTTTTTCGTTGTGAGTGACTTGGATAGAGAATCTGGATGTGGAGGTAGTGATTCCTTGGGCAGCGGTTTTTTTTGAAAGCGGTTGAACTTTTTACAAAAAAAAATATATTGTGGTGCAATCAATAATATACGAGAGAGCAATCACACGCAAATCAATGGTACTTAAATAATACGCTATTTTACCAATTTGCTAAAAATAGAAAGTTGCTAAATAAATGAGATAAAAAATATTTGATTTTAGGTCTAATAATAATAATGGCAATTTTTTATAAATCTCAAAACTTGTTTTTTTCTATTTTGAATCACATACTCAGAATATATGAAAATTACATTGCATTTCTTCTTTTATATTTGAATCAAAAATATTTCTATTTCTAGAAAGCTTCAGGTAGAAAAAATGCGTTTAAAACATTTTTATATGTTATGTGCACTTTAGTTCTATGTTCTATGAATCTGATAGATTCATAGAAAAATATCTACTACTTCTATTCCCATAATTTCTGATCCAAGGTTAAGTTAAATGACCGTGGTATGTCAAGTAACTAACTACTTTTGTTTGATAAGAACCAAATAAAATAAAAACCACTGTGACCAATTAATCAGTTACGTCTACTGCATTTGCGTTATGCTGTTAAGTATAAAAACAGACTTTAACAAACTAAAAATTGTACTGCTCACAACTAGGATTGGATCATACACAACTTTCAAACGCTATTTATAAAAATTTGAGTGCACATTTAAAAATTGTTTTACATGCTAAATCGCAAAGTGACCTCAAGAAGGCAACGAACCTACAGATATTATGACGCTTGCTAAGTTTAAAATAGCAACGTGCGCCAATTAAGTTTTTGCAAATCTTAGATGAATTTCTAAAGAAATGTTCACAAAACTAAAATAGAAATTTGCATGTTACAACCAACGCTTCAGTGAAATATTAAGCAATAACGCCGAAGTATTTAGTTCAAATTGTTAAAACAACACTAAACATTTGCTATACCGCAGTCTCGAAATTAAATGGGACTAGGGTTGCCAGGCGTCTGGCTTTTTACGATTTCGTCCAGCTAAAAATTAACATGTCCGGCCTGTCCGGCTTTTGTTTGGCTTTTTGCCTAAGGCTCTAAAACGCGACTTTTTCGTTTTTTTTTTTTTCGTTTTTAGTCACTTTTCTATGGATACATTTTATTGTGATGACTTTTTCTGTTCCTATGTAACAAATCTTTATTTTCAAATTAATCAAGTTTAATAAAAATATCAAAAGATTGATTTTGTGTTTTAGTTATTTTTTTATGGCGAACGAATGCTGTTCGGCCTTTTGTACGAAATGTCCCGCCAAATTTAAAAGTAACGTCCTGCCTTTCGAATTTTAGGCCTGGCCCCAAATGGGACCAACCGAGGGGCTTCTCACTGGTGGCAATACTGTACAAATCGTTGGCAATATATAGGAAATAATTGACAATAAAGAGTAATATATGGCAATTAAAGGCAATACCTGAAAACAACTGGCAATATGGGGCAATAACCAACAATAAGTGGCAATGAGTGAGCAATAGTGGGCAATAAAATGGCAATAAGTGACAATAACGAGTTTGTATTGAATTGTATAATATTGGAATATCTCTTTTTGCAATTTAGAAGCTCACGGATAGTTTTCACTGTCTGTTGTCCATATAACACTGGAAAACCTGGAAGTCAGGGAATTTGGAAAATTTATTGAAAAAAATCAGGGAATTTTAGTAATTTTCATAAAAAGCCAGGGAATTTGAAAATATTTAATTCTCAAATTATAAAACTACAAATTACACTTCTAGCAGTGTCCCCCTGCGCATCAATTATTAGTCTGGAAAAACCTTCCAAAAGTCCCTGGAAAACTTGAATAAGTCAGAGAATTTAAGTTTGAAAAATTGCTATGAACTCTGTATAATCGGCGCGTACAAACCATCACGTACAGCGGCACATGTGTAAATCGTCTCGAATTAGCTTTCTAAGCATAGTAATTTCTTACATATCTTATACATTAGGTATCAGTTTTATTATGTTTTCACAGAATTTTCTAATAATTTGTTCATGTTACAAAGAATAATAATTACACAGCCGCACAAAAAAAATGGTCTGGCCTGCGGACCAGACTAGTAGATACTTATGTATTTGGATCCGCTGAAACCGAATCCAAAGTCAAAATTGTCAGATTGGCTCGTTTTTCATCCATAACCCCCAAAAAGTTGCGGGTCTGGCCTACGGACCGTACCAGTGTATCCTTAATGTATCCGAATTCGAAGTCAGATTGGCTCGTTTATCACTTAAACCCCAAAAACAAAAAGAAAATCATCTGGATACAGAGACCATTTTTTTGGGGGGGGGGGAGGTTAAGCGAGCGTTAAGCGAGCGAATCTGACAATTCTGACTTTGGATTTGGTTTCAGTGGGTCCAAATACATAAGGATACACTAATCTGGTACGTAGGCCAAACCGATTTTTTTTCTGTTTTGGGGTTTTTTTAGGGTTGGGTGTGAAAAACGAGCGAATCTGAGAATTCTAACTTCGGATTCTGTTTCAGAGGGTCCAAATACATAAGAATACACTGCCATGGTCCGGAGGTCAGACCACTTTTTTGAGGGGGGGGGGGGGGGGGTGTTTTTTTGGGGTAGGGTGAAAAATGAGCCAATCTGACAACTCTGACCTAATTAACTTATTTATTAATTATCTATTTTCGCTGGTGAATACCTCGGAGACTATAACACAAGAAAGAAATGAATATGGACTTGTAGGAAATTTAATTATGATTAATTTTGCATAGAATATTTTTTCCTGTACGACCTTTCCACCCCCACCCCTGAAACGGCAGGGCTAGGGGCGAGGCCTTTTAGTATGTTTACGTCCTAACTACCCCCAACACATTCCTGAAGAGGAACATTCTCCCCCGTCCAACTCCTCTACCACTCCTTCGTTGACTGGACTATTTTATCTATTTTCAGATATGTTTATGATCCTTTTTAGAAATTTCTAAGTATTTGAGTCGATAATACATTTGAGGGACGTAGACAAAATCATTCCACCCTCCGTGTCGTAATTTTTTTACTTCCTTAATTTTCGAGAAAGTTTCATGACAACTAAGCTTTCCTTAAAAATAACTAAATTCGGCAAGTCGCCAATCTTTTGTATACAAAAGATTGGCGACTTGCCGAGTTTACTTATCAGGAGTATACATACTCCTGATAAGTAAACTTATACCCGCCCGTAGGCATCGTGGTGCAAAAAAGAGAAATAATTTTATATAATATTATTAGCAATAACATGGCAACGAGCCTGGCAATATTTTTCAACTGCGGCAACACCAAATCATTAGTAGGGATAAAGAAGCATTAACGGCAATAAGCAGGAAATAAATTGGCAATAATGGTAATATATCAGCAATAACAAAAAATGCCACTTTATTGCCGGCTATTGGCAATACTGTACAAAATTTTGGCCAGTGGGAAGCCCCTCGGGATCAACAGGCAACCGAACTATATGTGGAGCAAACATGCCAAAGCCAATAAATCCATTTATTGATTTAGAGATTTTGGCAAAAAAGTTGCACTACGGAATCCTCAAAATATTTAAAAACTGTTGTAATTAGATCAGTTGTTTGTGGATCATATAAAATAATCTCAAAGTTTTGGTATTTTTTATTTTTGGATTTGGATTTATCGATTTTTATTTTACCAACATTTTTAAAATTATGAGACGTGCAAAATTTAATCTGATAAGCTTGATGCACTCGGGGTATAACCCCTAGTATTTCAATAAAAAAAAATTGAAATGTGATTTTCAACGTAGATAATATGAAAAATTCTTTTATATTAAACGTGATGCCAGTACATAATCCAGTAAATAAGCCGGAAAAAAGTGTAAAATGTGGAAAAGTGGTGAAACAGCACCGATTTGAAAAATTCCTTTTTTCACGTATTTCCTAGACACTCCAGTAACATTCATCAGCATTGACCCTGCATTCATTCCAAAAATGAGAAAGTTAGGGAGGTTTGAAGTGTCCCAAAAAGTAGCTGTCATAAAAAAAATTATAAAATTAATATTTCGCATCGTAAAGGGGCTTTAGGAGGTTTTTTGGCTCTCTGATCACGAATCCGAGGTCCAAATTGAGAAATTTCATATTCCAGTACGGAATTTGTCCATTCTTTGATGAAAATTTCACTTTTTCGGGCGGAAATTTAAATATAATTGTGCTACGGAAGTGTGCTCTAGGAGGTTTTTTGGGTCGCTGATCACGATTCCGAGGTCCAAATTGAGCAATTCCATATTTCAGACTGGAATACGTGCCATGGAAAATTCCATTTTTTCAGAAAAAATTTATATATTAACGTTCTTCCACGAAAATGTGCTCTAGGAGGTTTTTTGGTCGTTGATCATGATTTCGAGGTCCAAATTTAAGAATTCCATATTCCAGACTGAAATACGGGCCATGGAAACTTTCATTTTTTCAGAAAAAAATTAAATAGTAACGTTTTTCCACGAAAATGTGCTCTGCACATTGAGGACATCAATCAAGTATTAGCCGGTGGAATAGAATGCTTGTTGGAGTTATACAATTATAAAATAAACATATCGGATTTGAATTTGACTGCGAGGCAAAAACTGCGCAGGGCCAGATATAATACTTTTTTGAAAAAAAATACACAAAATATGAAATCAGCGAAGAAGAATACGATAAATATAGCCACTTTGCCTCCCGCCGTGGATGGTTTCAGAGAACATCTTAAACGAGTGTACTGCCAAATGCAATCTTGGATCGGCTTCTTAACAGATTCTCGTCATAACAGAATCACAGCATTGAATCCAACTGATTGGGGTTGGAAACTGATCGACGGCGTCTTGCATCCCGTAAGAATGACCGAACCGCCTGCACCAAAAAAGATTATGGATGCTATAATGTGGAGCAGCTTGTGGTTGTTGCAAGAATGGCGCATATTGCTCTCAAACTTGTAAATTTTGTCACGGAAACAACTGCAATAATTGCCAGGCACCTGGAGCTGCAGACGTAACGGAAAATGAATCGATTTGTCCGGCTGAAATATCGGATGTACAGGAAGATGAAAGTGACACTGAAGAAGAACCAACAAATCCTGAATTACCAGTTCTCGAATATGATTCAGATTATGATTGATATAAAAGGTGTAAGTTATATAAAAAATAATGATAAACTATTTAATAATAACTATTTTGTCACACAGAATACCACATTTTGTACCAACATAATAAATGCTATGTTTTTATAACAATTGTTACCTTTTAATCACTTACCTCACTTGAAAGAAGAAAAAATTTGCATGCATTCCTGCAGTGTTTATAAAATTGCCATGTATATTAATTTGAAATGCTCATAATATTCATACATAACTTTTTTCTTTAAAGTAAAATTCGATACGAAAAATGGCACGTATTCCAGTCTGGAATATGGAATTGCTTAATTTGGAATCGTGATCAGCGACCCAAAAAAACCCCTAGAGCATACTTCCACAGCACAATATTCATATTGAAATTTCCGCCCGAAAAAGTGGTATTTTCATCAAAGAATGGCACGAATTCCATACTGGAATATGGAATTTCTTAATTTGGACCTCAGATTCGTAATCAGCGAGCCAAAAAAACTCCTAGAGCCCATTTCTGAGGCGAAATATTAATTTTATAAAAAAAATTATGACAGCTACTTTTTGGGGCACTTCAAACCCCCCCAAACTTTGTCATTTTCGGAGTTAATGCAATGCTGATAAATGTTCCTGGGGATCTAGGGAACACGTGAAAAAAGGAATTTTTCAAATCGGTGCTGTTCCACCACTTTTCCACATTTTCCGGCTTATTAATTGGACTAACAGGGCGGAGGTCTTCCGAGCAGTAATTAGGTATTTTAGATTGAAATGGAAAAAACTCACTGTTTCTTTCTTACTAAATTATTATACTCTTCGCAAAAACGAAGAGTATATTGTATTTGATCGGCACATTTCTAAATCAGTAAATATCGCTCGTAGAGAAAAAAATTTCATATCATTATGTTAGTGAACGAATTCTGAACAACTTTCAAAATGTCCGTCTGTCCGTCCGTCTGTCCGTCCGTCACGTTTCTTGTAAGCACGATAACTTAAGAAAGAAAAGTCCGATTGTACTGAAATTTGGACAGTAAGTGAGTGTCAGCCAGGGGAAGAACCATATTGAACAAAATCGATCAGTAAATAAAAATGTTATTAATGATTTAAATTTGAGATTTTTTTTTTTGATTTTTATGTTTTTGTAAAAATTTACATTTTTTTACATTTTTTTACGTGTTAGTTAGTTCTTACGCTTTTGACTCGGAATCCAAGGGTCCCAGGTTCGAAACCCACATGGGGTATGGTATAATTTTTTTTATTTTTACTTTATTTTACACTAAGTCTTTCACCAACTAAGTTCGTACTATAACATTAAAAATGTCTAAAACTCACATTATGTACAAAAAAGTGCGAAGAGTATCTTACAGAATGTGTAACAATTATATAAAAAGTTTAGTAAACCACCGAAGAGTACGTTTTTGGCTTATTTATTAGTTAAAACTGATTCGGTTTCGTGAACTAAATTTTGCTTCATCAGGCCATCCATATTACAATTATCATTAAAATTTTAATTCATGGAAATTATTATTATTAAACATATTAAAATATATAAGTTTAATATGAAGAAGTAATTAATTAATATAAAGCAAAATGTTTTCAAAATTTACGATATACTTACTAAATTACTTCCACATCCAGAGCAACGACAAAAAAATTTTTAAAAATTTTTATTGTTCAAATAGGCTTAGAATGTCACGAAACGTCGAGATGTTAAGTTTGAGAGAGAAAAAAATTTCTGTCTGTCGGTCTGTCTGTCTGTCGGTCTGTCTGTAACTTTTTTTGTGCGCACGTTTACTCTGGAACCGTTTGAGATATTGACTTGAAATTTGGTACACATGCGTACTTTAACGAGATCTAGAACTAGACTATATTTTCATCTTGTTCCGTCGAAGGGTTGGGGGGTAAATTGGGGTAAATTTGGGGAAAATAGGTAAATCAAGCAGGTAAGAGTCCATAAAATTGGTATTTAGTATGTACAAGAGAAGCTAAGGTCTCAAAAAAAATTTTGGCATTAGCTACCCCCATTACCACCCCCACCCCATTATTAAAGGGGATGAAAAAAAATTGTGATTTAGTGTGTGTAAAAGAACCAGAAACCTCAAAATGTTTTTTTACTTCATCCACCCCCACTACCACCCCCTATCACCACCCCCACCCCGCTACCGATGTGGGGTATCGTTTTATGGGTTTTTGGGGTAGAGAATTTCAAATATTATATTATTAATGTTCCATAAACAATTATTTCCACATACAAAATTTTTTCGTTGTGAGATACTTGGATGGAAAATTTGAATGTGGAAGTAGTGATTCCTTAGGCAGCGGTTTTTTACTTCCACGTCGTGGAAGTATAGTAACGACAAAGAAATTTTTAAAAATTTTTATTGTCCAAATAGGCTTAAAATGTCATGAAACGTCGAGATTTTAAGTTTGAGCGAAAAAAAAATGTCTGTCTGTCTGTCGGTCTGTCTGTCTGTCGGTCTGTCTGTAACTTTTTTTTGTGCGCACGTTTACTCTGGAACCGTTTAAGATATTGACTTGAAATTTGGTACACATATGTACTTTGATGAGATCTAGAACTAGATTATATTTTCATCTTGTTCCGTGGAAGGGTTGGGGGATAAATTGGGGTAAATTTGGGGTAAATGGGTAAATCAAGCAGGTAAGAGTCCATGAAATTGGTATTTAGTATATACAAGAGAAGCTAAGGTCTCAAAAAAAAAATTTAGCATTAGCCACCCCCATTACCACCCCCACCTCCTTATTAAAGGGGATGAAAAAAAATTGTGATTTAGTGTATGTACAGAAACCAGAAACCTCAAAATATTTTTTTACTTCATCCACCCCCCCACTACCACCCCCCTATCACCACCCCCACCCCACTACCGATGTGGGGTATCGTTTTATGGGTTTTTGGGGTAGAGGATTTCAAATATTATATTATTAAAGTTCCATAAGCAATTATTTTCACATACAAAGTTTTTTCGTTGTGAGTGACTTGGATAGAGAATCTGGATGTGGAAGTAGTGATTCCTTGGGCAGCGGTTTTTATGACTAGACCTACGCCTGCAGCATGAAAGTTTTACAATTTAAGTAAACTATATATAACACGTCAATTAAGTGTAAAATGTTAATTAAATGATTATTAGTAGACTACAAGTTGACTAAGTGTTAACCACGTTGGAATTGGTAAAACAAACTGGTATTTAGTACCTTTAATTTACATTAAGATACATTAGATATGAGCCATGGCGAATTATTATCCAAAGCAAATTTTTAATTTGTCTCATAATTCGAGCAATTATCACCGTGTCAACAGCATTGCTTTAATGACAAATTAATTAAACAGATATTGGAAAACTGGTACCCATTGATACCATGAATTTGTATTACAGCCCAATGAGAACACAAACGTTTAAAAGACGTTAAAATTAACGATAACCGAACGTTTAGTAACCATTGTACTACGGCGTTGAATCAACGGACGAATGTCCCGCGGTTCAACGTGTATTTCAAAGTATTTTACAACATTTTTGTAACGTTATATTTAACATTAATTAACGTTATATGATGGCGTTTTTGTAACGTTACATCTATAATATTACTTAACGTTGAAGTTGACCGCTAGTGAACGTTATAGGATGACGTTTTTGTAACGTTATGTCTATAATATTACTTAACGTTGTTGAAACGTTAAATAGCGGTCAAAACGTCATCATATAACGTTAATTAACGTTAAATATAACGTTACAAAAATGTTATAAAATACTTTGAAATACACGTTGAACCGCGGGACGTTCGTCCGTTGACTCAACGCCGTAATACAATGGTTACGAAACGTTCGGTTATCGTTAATTTTAACGTCTTTTAAACGTTTGTGTTCTCATTGGGATCAGTATTAACATTATTATTGATATGATTGGAAAACAACTGAAATAACCACGTTGTATCCCGAGCCACAAAATAATGATCTTTAATCTGATCCCTATAAAATCCGTTCATATAAATCGTTGTTCCCTGAAAGAATTATGTTTTTGAACTTCTATAAATTCATAAGGGTATAAGCTAAAGCATGACAAATTATTGCCAGTGGTTTGTATGTATCGCCATCTACAAATAACTTCTACAACAAACTACGTGGTAAGCAGGCAAATTTAATGCATTAAGATAGATGTGTAGAAAAACGTTAAAAAAACGTCAACATCTACCATTTATTTTACTTGTAGATTTAGAACGTCAGTGTATTTTAATAAGTGGAAAGCACCAGTTATTTTAACGTTGTATACGGTTAGTGGCTCCCCCTATATTTCCTTTATATTTTAACTTATCCACTTGAAATTTGGGGTGCATAAACTACCTGTAAAAATGGATTTTTCGGCATAAAGAATGGTATAAGACCATTTCCGGTTTACCCGGAAATGACCGCAACTTTCGATTTTTAATGGAACACCCTGTGTATTTTTACATATTTGGATTCAAGACAACATTCTAAGTATACCCTGAAATTTTCGCGAATTTTTGAGTCGATGTTCAGTTTTTTTATGCATTTTAAGACATTCGTCTCGAGTGCTTTGGAATACCAAAATTTGTTCTAAGGCAGGTAAAGTCCAAGGGAAAAATATAATTTTTCCTTTTATTTCATTAATAACTATTTACGAAGCCTCCAAAATTGAACAAGTCACTTTTTTATCGAAAACTTTTGTTTTTAAATGGGAAGATGGTGGCTCCTAGTGTTCATTAAATTATAGATTTTTTTCTGATTTCATTGATATAACCCATTTCAAATCTATGCTATTTGTTTTTCTATTTTATTAAATTTATTTAAAAATAAAAAATCACTTTCAATATAATTCTTCTTGAACTTTAACATTGTTGTCTTTGCAAAAATCATGTCTAATAGTGAAATGTGAATAACTACCTTTTTTGTGAATAATAGCCTTTTGGTTCTCTCTTTTGTTTCTTAATAGGTATAAGTACTAGTGCAAAGTATGAGAATCAAAAATTATTTTGAAAGTGATTTTTTATTTTTAAATAAATTTAATAAATGAATTCAGAAAAAAAATCTATAATTTATTGAACACTAGGAGCCACCACCTTCCCATTTGAAAAAAAAAGTTTTCGATAAAAAAGTGATTTGTTCAATTTTGGAGGCTTCGTAAATAGTTATTAATGAAATTAAAGGGAAAATTATATTTTTCCCTTGGACTTTACCTGCCGTAGAACAAATTTTGGTATTCCAAAGCACTCTAGACGAATGTCTTAAAATGCTTTAAAAAACTAAATATCGACTCAAAAATTCGCGAAAATTTCAGGATGTACTTAGAATGTTGTTTTTAAACCAAATATGAAAAAATACACAGGGTGTTCCATTTAAAAATCGAAAGTTGCGGTCATTTCCGGGTAAACCGGAAATGGTCTCATACCGTTTTTATGTTGGAAAATCCATTTTTACAGGTAGTTTATGCTCCCCAAATTTCAAATGGATAAGTTAAAAAATAAAGGAAATATAGGGGGGAGCCACTAACCTGTGGCACCCGGTATAATGTAACTTCAATATATAATAGTTATTAATGATACTAGTTTGATATGAACATTATATAACGAAACGCATATGAAGTTAACCAGGAGGCGGAGCCGAGTGATTTTATCACACTAGTTTCATTAATTGTCATACACTTCTATCATTCATAATTTAATACATTCATCTTTAAACTTTAAAATAATATTTAGCTTTAAGATATGGTATATTTGTCATTAATTTCTTACGTCAAAAACACGTAAAAATTTAATCATTAAATAATTAATATGTGAACGTAAAAATTGCATTTGATTTTCACACAAATTTATTTTTGATATAATTTTAGTCAGTAAAAATGCTTGTAATAAGAGTTATTTAATAATTTACTGAATATGTAAAAATAAAATTATATTTTATAGCATGATTCATTAATATCTTACGTTTAAAACTCGTCTAAACAAAACGTGTTTTCATATGTTATTTTTAACGTTATAGTCAGTGAAATTTTACGTAATTAGAACGTTCATAACAAACTTCGGTAAATAATTAGCTTTGGACGTTAAAGTAACGTCCAGTGTTAACACATGGTATATTTATCATTAATTTTTTACATTAAAAATACGTACAAAATTAAATTGTTAAACAGCAATATGTTAACGTGAAAATCACATTTGACTTTCACGGGAAATATATTTTTACTGGATTTTTGTCGTTTCCAGAATATCTTAAGTTTAAATCTCGTCTAACCAAAACGTTTTAAATTTGTAACGTTATAATCACCAATACATTTTTACCCAATTAGAACGTTCATAACAAACGTTGATAAACGTTTAACTTTCAACGTTAAAGTAACGTCCATTCTTAATACATGGTATGTTTATCATTAATTTCTTACATTAAAAACACGTAAAAAATTAAATTGTTAAACAATAATAGGTTAATGAGAAAATCACGTTTGAATTTCACGGAAAATTTATTTTTAGTGGATTCTTGTCGTTTTTAGAACGTTAAAAATTTACGTTATTTGATAATTCACTGAATAAGTTAAAATAACGTTATGTCTTAAGGAACGATTTATTTTTCGTTAATATCTTACATTTAAAACTCGTCTTAACAAAACATTTTTCCATACATTATGTATAACCTTAATTCAGTAAAATTTTACGCAACTAAAACGTTTAAAACAAACGTTGATAAATATTTAACTTTGAACGTTATGTAACGTTAATTTTTAACACATGTTGTATTATCACTCATTTCGACCATTAAAGACTCGTAAAAGATTAAATTGTTAAACATTAATATGTACACGTGAAAATCACGCTTGAATTTCACAGATAATTTATTTTTAGCAAATTTTTGTCGTTTTTAGGACTGTAAAAATACACGTTATTTGATAATTAACTGAATACGTTAAAAAAACGTTAATACTTGAGGTATGATTAATTTCTCGTTAATATCTTACGTTTAAAACTCATCTAAATAAAACGTTTTTCCATATGGTATTTATAACCATATATTCAGTAAAATTTTACGTAATTAAAATGTTTAAAAACAAAGTTTGAAAAGCATGTAATTTTGAACTTTACGGTAACGTTTAACACAACGTTTTTAACGTTTTAATAGAAGACGTATTCATCATTCATTTCTAAAGTTGAAAACGCGTAAAAAATTAAATTGTTAAACAGTAATATGCTAACGTGAAAATCACGCTGGAATTTCACAGAAAATTTATTTTTGGTCAATTTTTATCGTTTTTGGGACATTAAAAATATACCTTATTAAATTCACTGAATACGTTAAAATAACGTTATGTCTTAAAGTATGATTCATTTTTCGTTAATATCTTACGTTTAAAACTCGTATAAAGAAAACGTTTTTTTTATATGTTGTTTATAACCATATATTAAAAGTTTAAAACAAACGTTGATAAACACTTAACTTTGAACGTTACAGTAACGTTTATTTTTAACACATGCTGTATTTATCATTCATGTCTAACATTAGAAACACGTAAAAAATTTAATTGTTAAATAGTAATATGTTAACGTGAAAATCACGCTGAAATTTCACAGACAATTTATTTTTGGTGAATTTTTGTCGTTTTTAGAACGTTAAAAATATACGTTATTTAATAATTCACCGAATACATTAAAATAACGTTATGTCTTAAGACATGATTCATTTTTCGTTAATATCTTACGTTTAAAACTCGTATAAAGAAAACGTTTTTTTATATGTTTTATATAACCAAATATTCAGTAATATTTCACGCAATTAAAACGTTTAAAACAAACGTTGGTAAACACTTAACTCTGAACGTTACAGTGACGTTTATTTTTAACACGTAATGTATTTATCATTCATGTCTGACATTAAAAACACGTAAAAAATTAAATTGTTAAATAGTAATATGTTAACGTGAAAATCACGATGGAATTTCACAGAGAATTTATTTTTGGAGAATTTTTGTCGTTTTTAGGACGTTAAAAATATACGTTATTTAATAGTTCACTCAATACGTTAAAATAACGTTATGTCTTAAGGCATGATTCATTTTTCGTTAATATCTTACGTTTAAAACTCGTATAAAGAAAACGTTTTTTATATGTTGTATATAACCATATATTCAGTAAAATTTTACGCAATTAAAACGTTTAAAATAAACGTTGATAAACACTTAACTTTGAACGTTACAGTAACGTTTATTTTTAACTCATGGTGTATTTATCATTCATGTATAACATTAAAAACACGTAAAACATTTAATTGTTAAATAGTAATATGTTAACGTGAAAATCACGCTGGAATTTCAAAGACAATTTATTTTTGGTGAATTTTTGTCGTTTATAGGACGTTAAAGATAAACGTTAACCCAACATATTAGTTTAACGTTTCTTAATAGTAATTTTAACACTTTAGGTTATTTTGTGCTGTTACATTAACGTTTAAAAAACGTTCAGTTGAAAAGGCGTTTAAAAAAAACGTTGTTTTTTTAACCATTAACGTTATTTCAACCAAGGCAACGTTATTTTAACGTTTTTTTAACTATTGTGTTCTCATTGGGAGTGAACTTCTAGATCCTACTATTATTCTAAAATATTTGCCCTTATGATGATTCTCCTAATACAATTAGTAAAATTGTTCTCTACTTTACATTTCGAGAAATTCATTTGTCAAATTAATTACATTTTTGTAGCGTTTCCCACTATCAAAATGGTACTGGCTCTGTAATGAAATTTAATAGAAAAGAGAAAGAACACTGAAAAAAATTATACTGATTTATAAGAGAAAACTGTTCATACAGAATCAAACACTTTATATATTTTCCAATATTCGAACTTTACCGGATTTTCATGTTATTACATAATATTATAAAAGTAGGTACTTATACATAATATAATACAATCTTCGTGTCACTACATAAAAAGAAAATGATTGATGCTTGTGACAATCAAATTACTATCGTAGGCATACCAGTAAAATGATGTGTAACAATAATGTGCTTATATTGTCCAATCCAGCATCTTCTATTTTGACAAATATCTACTGAGCAGACAGACTTTGTTATATTACACGGTATTAAAGAACAATATTGAATTTGTCAACTCACTCCTGTGGTCAAAATTGACAAAACTACGTCCGACAAATGTAAGGTTGGTAAAGGCCGTTCTATCATCAATCATCTTTATCTAGATAGAGGAACAAGTCATGATATGTGTGCTGAAGGCTGGCAGGATGGAGCAGCTATAGGCTAAACTAAGGTTTATAACCTGAAATTTGCAGATGTTACCACCCTATATTAGCATCAACTATACTTGCAGAAAGTGAAGATGCTAATATAGGGTGGTAAAATCTGCAAATTTCAGGTTATAAACCTTAGTTTAGCCTATAGCTGCTCCACCCTGCCAGTCTAATATGAGGTTCGATGGAGAATGCAGATAGTAAGATCGGCAACTTGCCAGTTGAGCAAAATTTGACGTGACAGAAATATTAAGAAACGCACAAAGATCAGGTTTCCTCACGCCCTAGTTTTCTTTTTGCCTCTGAGGCATGGACTGTTAGAGACGAAGAGCTGGCGACGGCTAATCCAAAATCATTTTATATAAGAGGAAATTTTGCTGGGATGTCCTTGTGTACGACGCCCAGTGGGGTATTTTTCTCCAAATAGCTGGTCAAAATTCGAGATTCCAGTATGTACACTAAAATTAATATTAGGTAGTAAGTTTTTGGAATTTTCAAGAACAACATGACGGTTTCAATATTGCGAACTGTGTAGTAAGTTAAATAAATAAACTTCAGTCGATAATATTGAAACAACCATTTTATTTTCTTAAATTTGGATTTGGAGAAATACCTCACTGTGTGACCTCTCTTTAGAAAGACATGAGTTTGGTACTTCGCCCCTCTTACTTTAAGGATTATGGACCACCTGAGAGTGATGAGAAGTATAATACATTCACAGTATAATAAAATTATCGAGGCGATGCGGAGCGAATTATAATAAGGTAATAAGGATAATCCAGAGTGGATCCGAGATGATCTACGGGCGATCTGAGGCAATCCGAGGTAATCTCCGGGCGACCTAGGGTAATCCGAGGTAATCTGAGGGAAGCGTATTAGGGCCGCTGTTTTTTCTACTGTATGTAAATGATCTGCCATCCTATATAAAGGAGGAGAGGTTCTTTATGTACGCTGATGACACTACAATAATATCTGCAAAAACCAGAGGCCTCGCCAGAAACGAGGTTAACATCCTTACAACAAGAATCTTAAATCTTTCACAGAGTGGTGTGCAAGAAACCACCTTATTTATTAATCTGAGTAAAACAATATGCATTGTATTTATAAATCCCTATAAAAAGTAAGGTTTAAATCTAAATTTTAATATAAATAAACATTATTCTAACTTCCAGTACAACTACATAATTTCTTGGTACCTATTCCATTAGATAAAGGAAGGGGAAACCAAATTGACTCCATTTGTGCTAAACTTAACAGCGCTTATTTTGCTTTAGCTACTTTAAAAAAGTCTCTTGACGAGAACTCTCTTATGAATCTCTATTATGCCACGGTGTATTGTTCAATTTCCTATAATATTGTATAATGAGAACAAGCTACAGATGTGCTACGGGTTGTGTTCTACAAAAAAGGATCATTCGTCTCATATTATGGTTTATCTTATAATGAAACATGTAGGAATAGATTCAAAAGTAAAAAAATTCTAACTCTTACGGAAATATATATATTTTTAAACTGTTACAGCATACTTATAAAACATAAATAACTTGTATCCTCCATTCCTATCCAACGCGCAAAAACTACAAAACTATTGATAGCTTTAATCACATATTTTATAAGGATGACGCGGGATCCAATTACTTCAACATGTTACCTGAAAAAGTTAGAAATGTATGTCCTTTGTTTAGGTTAAAAAACTCGCTAAAATCCTTATTGTTAGAAAACTGTTTCTATAATCTGAATGAATTTGAATTGTATCTTAACCAAAGTAACGCGAATCTATCATTGATTTATAAACCTTGTGTAAATTATATTTTAGGTATGTATGTATTGTATCTCGTTTGTACAACCATTTTGTATTTTTTCCGACTTTGGATTTTTATTGTTATGTAAATATTCTATGTCTTTTTTACAAAATAACTCAGGCATTGGCCTCTTTTTGACGAACCTTATACATTTCTTTGAATTTGGCAAAGAAGGGTTTAATAAAGATTACACAGGCACACAAAATAAAAAAGTAGTCTGTTCCTGGAACTCCATTGGAACTGTTCCTGGAACTCCTATGTATTTCGACGTGCTGAACCGAATCAGGCGTTCGTTAGCTCCATCACCCACCACTTTTTTGTAAATTGCGAAAATAACCTAAAAAAACTCATAATTTAGGTTATTTTCGGGATTTACTAAAACATGGTGGGTGATGGAACTAAATGGACACCTGATTCGTATTCAGCATGTCGACACAGCTCAATGGAGTCCCAGAAACGGACCATACTTTTTTGTGTGTGTCTGTAATTTATGAATATCACCGTATCCTCCGCCATTTTCTAGAAAACCGCGTATGCAAATATATTACACACAAAAAAAGTGAAATGCGAGCTGTTTCTGATTCCATTGGGTAACCCCTATGTGTTTCGACATGCTGAATGCGAATCAGATGTCCATTTAGCTCCGTTACCCATCCATTTTTCGTAAGTAAATCGCGAAAATAACCTAAATTATGAGTTTTTTTAAGTTATTTTCGAGATTTACAAAAAAATGGAGGGTGATGGAGCTAAACGGACACCTGATTCGTATTCAGCACGACGAAATATATCCAACTCTTCAACTGCCACGGCGCGGCGGCGAGCGTCGTAGACGTTCCGCTGGTGCTGGGACGAGTGCTTTGTGAAGGAAAATTTATTATTTAATTCAAACTAAATTAGTTTCGGTTTGATTGATTCATCGTATCTCCATCGCAGAGGTTGGTAGTTCGATTCCAAGCACAGTTTTTTTATTGCAACTATAAATCCAATATCAGTAATTTTCATAAGCCACCTCCAATAGGTTAAAAGCGAGGGGGCAACCTCTGGCGAAATTTTGTACACCTATTCTAGAAAAATACTCTTTGTTTCCCCTTTAATTCCTTATAATTCCACTAATTCCTCAAATACCTTTATTTCCTTCTAATACCTTAATATTTTCTAGATTATCTGGGGAACGGTGCACTTTTTGATAAGAATACCTATATACAAAATTATTCCTTATAAAATTCGCTATAAAAAACGTCTCTACACTTTTTTCCTAAAATTAATAGTACCGTGGGAAATAAGGCGCACACATAAGGGTTGGTTCCGGTCAACACAATAAATTGTAATCTTTACTATAATCTACTTTAAAGTTCAATACTTGACGCTAAAGCAGTAGCTACTAAAGTCCGCCTAAAATTATAATAAATGTACCACTTCCACCTCCCTCACGCTTATAAAATAACGCGATTTTTGACGAAGCGAGAATATTGTATACCGGGCGGCTCAGCCGATAAGGACACTGTTGTAACTTTTGAATGGGCGAATGGATTTTTTTCAAATTTGGTGTAGTGATATGGGATATAATTTCCAATTATATAATGTAAAGAATCAAAATGGCCGACTTCTTTTTCGATTTTACCCGAAAGTGGGTTTAAAATACCCGCTTTTTGCGTAAAATCCCGCACATTGGCAGCCCTGATCAGTAACAGCGTTTACAGCAAGCTCTAAAATAATGCAGTGACCTTGGGTCGTCTGAGATGTAGTGGGCGAAATTGAAATTTTTTTACATTGTGGTGGTGTATAGATATTTATACTCTTTTCGCGTAAAGAAATCTTTGGAAATAGCCATACGGATATTCAGCGAATTATATGACCTGCGCTGATTACATTTGCGCCTCATTTACCAAAGTACTATTAATTTTAGGAAAAAAGTTTAGAGAAATTTTTTATAGAGAATTTTATAAGGAATAATTCTGTATATAGGTTTTTTTTATGGAAAAATGCACCGTTCCAGAAATAATCTAGAAAACCTCAAAATGGGGGTGGAAACGACGTCCTCTAGGGGATGAAGCACACAATTTTTGAAACTTTATGAATTTTGTCCGACATATTACAATTTTAACTGTTATATTACTGAAGTATTACAAGACATCGTGTAAAGTTTTAATAATGAAAAAGCTAGTCATGGAGAAATTGTAGACGTAGGAGAGCGATTTGTTCTAGCTTTATACAACTCTACCTCCGCAGAAAAAACTCTGGATGTATACAGATTCATGACTTTTAACAAACTTGTTGGTAAAGCGAACAATACTGTAATATTATCAAAACTACCAACAACTTCTGCTGCTGCTCGGCAACACTCATATCGCGTTTCTTACCAAATTCAAACATGGAAAAACGTTGCGATAGAAGCTACTGATTGGGGATGGAAAAAAGTTGGCGGTATATTAACCCGAACCATGACAATAAAAGAACCGGCTCCCGAATCTGTTTTACCACTAATTTCTTGTTCATGCAAATTAGGGTGCGAAAACAGGTGCAGTTGCAGAAGAGCAGGCTTACGTTTTAATTAACGTAGGAAACCTTTTGATAATTAGTAGATTCGGCCTACAGGGGACACCACACGCCAAGTACTTTACCTCTAGGGTGGCGTGGAAACAAATACAATATACAATATTCTCGCTTCTTTAAAAATCGTGTTATTTTATAGAGGTGAGAGGGTGGAAGTGGTACATTTATTATAATTTTAGGTGGAGTTTAGTAGCTACTGCTTTAGCGTTAAGCATTGAACTTTAAAGTAAATTATAGTAAAGATTACAATTTATTGTGTTGACCGGAACCAACCCTTATGTGTGCGTCTTATTTCCCACGGTACTATTAATTTTAGGAAAAAAAGTGTAGAGACGTTTTTTATAGAGAATTTTATAAGGTATAGTTGGTCAAAAAGTGCACCGTTCCAGAGATAATCCAGAAAACCTCAAAATGAGGGTGGAAACGGCGTCCTAGGGGATGAAGCACACTATTTAGGGCTGGGAACTTTTCGGTTTAGTAATTCTTATGCTATCCTTAACATTTCTACCAATTTTCAAAACTTTATAAATTTTGTCCGATATAAATCGTTATATTACTGAACTAGAAGTCCATAGTATCATCGGTAGTTTAATAAAATTAAATATTTTTTTCTTCAAGCGTATTAAAATGTTTAAATTATGTCACCAAAAACAGAAGTAGAAGTAGGACATTGTTTTACTAGTAACAAAATGTTAGTACCGAACGCCACCGTAGTGGACATTGTTTTACTAGTAACATAATGTTAGTTCCGAAAGCGCCACCGCAGTGGGTATTGTTTTACTAGTAACATAATGTTAATACCGAAAGCCACCGGTGGCGCGCTATCCACTAGCCACTTGTCATATTGTGTCAACATGTAAGACTGTAGTTTGAATATTTGTACATTTATGATAAATAAATGAATTTTTGCATTTTAATACGCTTGAAGAAAAAATAGTATATATTACACGGAGTAGAACGCCTTTTTTTGCGTTTCGCCCAGTTTGCGGCTTCGGCTTCGCCTCAGCCGCAAATCCTGGGCTCAACACAAAAAAAGAGTGCGTTCTACTCCTAGTAATATAATATACTATTTCTTTACTAGATATTTTTAGCGCTAATCTCGGCGCTAATGTTTTTACAACACTGGCGTCCTTTCTATAAGAATTGGTATGTAATTCTTCAAGATAAACATTCCATTTCAATATTTTTATGCTCTAATTCCCTCCTAATACCTTTTATTTCCTCTTAATTCCCTTCTAATACCTCGTAATAATATTTATTTCCTCCAAATTCCCCTGTCATTCCCTTAATACCTAATAATTCCTTCCGAAATACCTTCAATTCCTTCCTCATTCCTCCGATTTGTACACTATTTCCCCTCAGCGGTTGCCCCCTCGGTTAAAAGAGAGTTTAAATATTTCAATCGGTTAGATATTTTTGCTTGTACGTCATATATTCATATTAAATTATATTTTTCATCACTCTTAGGTGGTCTTGTTGTAGAGCCTCGTAAAATCGATCTAATAATATAAGTCGAAAAGTAGAAAAAATCGACTTTCGTTTCAAAAATGATTGATAAGAAAGCAAACCGAATTTTGCACGTCTACGCAAAAATTTGACTTAAGAAACATTTTTTCACGTCTCCAACGACGCAACGTGTGGCACAAAAGGCGAAAATTTGGAAAGTACGCCGAATTTTGAAAATATTTTGCACACGTCAGCCGACAATGTTCGAGGCGATAGGCAAAAATTTCGGAGGTGCGACGAACTTTTTAACGTTGCACGATGGCGTTCAACGCCCTAAGCACAATGGAAGTACCCGAAATTGGAAATTACGCAAAATGTCGATTAGCACATAAAAGTACATATATGTGCGGATAACTCGAGGGATAACTCCATAGGGGTGGCTCGGGAGCAGAGCCGAAGTATTGGGTTATATGGCTTAATACGTTCTTGCGAAAAAACGGGAAAGCCTCATTTAACTTATATATTGCCCTAAAACAAATTTTTGTGAATGCTAAAATCATTATTAGAAACTATAAAGCTAGCCTCCAACGAACCAAAATATTTAGAAAAATTTTACCCTAATTGCACTCGTACTCTTCTAGACAGTTATGATTTTTTTAGCCACGTCGATTGCTACTGCATCACTATTGTGTGGTGGTTGAGATACACGTCGTCTAAAGCAGGCGCCCGTCTTTGCCATGTTTGCTAAGCAGACAGGTTCTTTGCATACATTTCCTGTACAGTTCGAATTACTCAATAAATGATATTATTTAAACTCTTGCATTTTCTTGGCTGAATGACTATCTTTAAGGTTAACAATGTTAACATCTCAGGTTCGACAGCTGAATGTAAAAGACCCTCATAAGGTTCTGAAATCTGTTATTCAGGACATTGATCATATCACAGAAGCTAAAGGGAAGAACTCTATAAAAGTAATTAGGAAATTAAGAAGTGATAGATTCATAAGAAGGGATTAGAGATAAGATAAATGCATCGTAAAAAAGCGGATACTTTGGAGGGAGCAGTAAGCAATCCACGGTAGGCACGATCTTAAATCTTTCTCGTCTATTACAGGACCACGATCTTAGGTTGTCTCTTAGAACTTAATCGAACCTCACTGAGAGTAAAATCTAGCCATCTTACGTCGAAAGGGGAGTACGGCTGGCGCTCTTAATAAATAAATAGTGTCACGTTCTTCAGACGAACGGTGGAGAATTCTTCTGCAATCTCAGGTAACTCATAGCTCTTAATTTCAAGAAGCGTGGGGTACCTGACTCATGGATTTCTAGGTAAGAGTCATACATACTGATATCTCCTACAAAATGGTTCGTTAGGAAATAATTTGTGATTAGCCGTCTTAGACTATTGAGGAGGCACAGCTAGGCAGCGTATTAATGCTTTCCGAGACGTATCCCTGGGGAAGTTGATTACATAGAGGACGCTCTCTAAATCGTCGGGATAATGTTACCAAGAAACTGATACGAAACAGTACGTACGCCTAAGCGGCAGCCGCGACAGGTGGCGTGATGTCTGACGTGTCATACAGCAAACATAAAATAATGGGTGAATCACAAAACGTCTGCCAAGACGAAAAACAGTTTATTTGAACCACAACGCAATTATTTTCCTCCGAACGCTGTTAATCCCAGTTAATAATCATATTCTCTGCAGAAAGTATCCTAATAGATATGGAGTCGACTAGAGGTCTGCATATTAGTAGGGTTATCAAGTGTATTTTAATTACGTTACACATATAGTTGAGTTTATAATAATAAGAAAACAATAAAATTTTATTACTTACATGCATGATTTAGATATAATTTTATGGAGACATAAAAAAATACTAATTTTTATTTTATGTTTTTTTAAACAGTACCTATAGTGGGTGATTCACGTAGGCCGTTCCTTAGAAGTTTTTCAACTTGCAGTTGGATTACAAACTTGCAGCTTGATATGTAGCCATAATCGATCATGCCCGTTCTACCTAAAATATATTCAGTCCTCCAGCTATAAAGGGTGTGCCAAAAGTCGGTACCAACTTTCTTATTTTAAATGGAAACCCACAACCTTTTTTACACGATTCGATTGGCCTTCCAATTCTGAGTATAGACAACCCAAATTATGTTAACTTATCAGGTTTTGATACGTGTCAATTTTTTTGAAAAAAATTGCCGCTGCAGTAATTTACGAATAAATTTGTATTTCGCAAACCGTTCAAAATTATGAAACCAAATTGATGATGCAGTTAGCTGGAAGTCCAGACTAACACCTGATGTCCCATCGGTGGTAACATCTTGTACCATATGGGCGCCAGCTATTTTCAAATGTCGCAATAAAAAATCGTCAAAAAGTCGATTCATCATTCGAAAGAAAATTGCATTTTAGGGTGAGTTACTCAAGCATTCCCTCCTTATACCTAACTTCACCCCTATCGAATTATTCAATAAAAATCAAGAAATACCTTATCTTGCTGAGATACTGCTTGGTTTTTTAAGTATGCCTTGGTAACAAAAGACAATTCTAACAATTCATTTAAAAATATGTATGCATATCTTCGGTCGTTTTCGAGTTATTGGCATTTTTGTAGTAGGCTTTGGAAAAAATGCTAATGGGTCATTCTTATGAAATTGTGAAATTTTGTGTCCCGGTACTATAATTTAGTTACTTCGTATCGAAACTTGACTTTTTTTTTAGTTTTTAGTTTTATTGCAAAGTTTTAGTTGTAAATGCCTGATTATTTTCCAAAAATTATACATCCATTTATTTTTTTACAACAGTATGTGAAATCTCACGTTTGTTAATTGTCCCCAGCCTCACCTGTTTGATTTGATTTATAAAGAAAATATTGTAATTTCAAAAATATGTTCACAAAGTAACTATTTTCTATTGATTACAAAAGCAAAGCAACACTTTATCTGATATCTAATATAAAATATGTATATATATTCAGTTTATTTGATCTCTTTCTCATGTCCTCAGTTGGTGGCTCACTTCCGTTAATGATATTATTGGTTACTACTATATATCATAGAGAGCACCAAACTGATGATGTTTTGCTAGAATTCCTTGCAAAGCAACAGTTGATGCGTGAACTTAAGGAAGTGTAGATATTAGCTTTTTAACGTGGTATAATTATTTAAAAATTGAACAAAACTTGTTACTGTCAAGCATCAGCTCTCACTATTGTTAATAACAACAAGTAGGTAAGCATTGAATTTATTTCAAGTCTTATTTTTTAAATTTTATATACAATTACACGTGTTTACTAATAAAGAGATATATTTAACTTTAAAAGGTTAGGCTAACCAAAGCGGGAATTTTAAATTGGAATCTCACTTCCATTAATCTCATTTCCATTAATGTGCTATATTAACGGATGTGAGGTATGTTAACAGCATGAAGGTTATTGTAGATTTTATGTTTGAAAAAGTTTAAATTAAGATTATATGATTGGATTTTAATTAACTGTAATGGTTTCAATATCTACATATGCCCTTTATCTGCATTAAATTTTATTATTCATAATTTTTGGAAATGGCAAAATCTTCCCAAAAAACATGATAAAAAAATATAAACTTCAAAACGAGAGATCTAAGAAGTGTATGGAAATATTGAGAGAAAAAATACGAAACGATCCCATATTATATGAAGAACAGAAACGGAAGGAAGGTACAAGGTTCGAAAAGAAGCAGAAAGAATAAAGTCTATAAAGGAAATGACAGAAAGGGAAAAGAGAAAGGTCAGAAAAAAATGGAGAAGTCGAAGTAAGAAGTTATATTATGTTAAGGAACAGAGAAAAAATGAAAAGTGAAATTGAATATCTGAGAAAAAAGCTGAAGAAATCTCAAATGAAGGTTGAAAAATACAAAACAGAGAGCTGCCAGGATAAAAGAAAAAACTCCCGATACACCAAATAAGATAATGACCAACATGTTGCGAGGGTAAAATGTAACAGCTCAAGTGAAAAGAAATTTAGTTTTAAGAGAAGTTCTGAAGGAACAGCTAAAAATAAATTATTGTAAACAAAAAGCCGACGAAGATAAACGTAAATTTATCAGTTGTACAAACTTAAAAGTTTGTTTGGCAGATTAAGCTCTAGAACTAGAACTATAGATATAGTCTAGACTTCTAGACTATAAAAAGACAGCCATCTAATATATTAACGCGGCCAATACGAGTTTAGAGACAGCGAATTATTAAATATTGATAATTTATTTTAGGTCTATATTTTACTGAATTTTACTCAAATACTTGATAGCCATTTATACGTTTACAACTATTTGAGTTTATTTTTGTTTTACCACAAGAACTGTATATGTTTTTCATTAAAAGTGTATTCAAACTATTCAGATTTTGACGTTTTTCCCACCTTCGTTAACCATCCTCACCTTTGTTAATCGTACAATTTTTGTCTTTTAAAAAAAGTGGAAAAAAGCAATCATTAAGCTCAACCACTATTAACACCTCATTTATTACGCTACATTCCACAATTTAAAAAAAAGAACAATCAAAAAAGCTAGTTTTCATTTTTTTGATTCCATCACTTCAAAATTTACAATTTCGCAAGAATTACCCTAATTACCCTTTGACATTAATGTCAAAGCTAACCACTATTGTGTCATTGTTATCTTATTGTTTCAATTAATTCGTGCATTTTACAATTTACAAGAGGTAAACTTAGGCTTAAAAATAATTTTGTTGATTATATCGTGACAACTAAACCTATAACAGGAAATAAGGATATTGAAATTAACGCCCTGGATACTTTCAAGCATATCCACGTGCTTCAATCAGAACAGCATCTGCTGATTTGAGAATTTCTTATACCTCGTTGCAAAGAATTCTTTGTCATCATAAGTTACATCCTTATAAATTTATAAGGCTACAAAAACTACATCCCGGGGACTACGTACACAGGATCAACCTTTGCGAAGAATTTTTGATAAGGATTCATGATCATAATATTTTACAAAACATCATCTGGACAGACGAAACAAAATTTTGTCAACGAGGGATATTTAATCGAAGATAATCGACATTTTCGGACTCACGAAAATCCTCGTATTGTAATCGAGGAGGAAAATCAAATTCAATTTCGTATTAATGTTTTCTGTCGGTTAATGGACAGTGAGGTCGTGAGGTGCGATATTTAATGTACGATGAAAACTTGAATGGCGAGGGTTATTTGAGAATCTTAAGAGAAGTTGTGGAAAACTACCTGGATGATATGCCGCTGAATCAATTTATCAATCATTGGTATCAAATGGATGGAGCTCCAGCACATTCGACTAGAGCCGTAGATGCCAAATTAACGGAACTCTTTGAAGATCGTTGGTGGGGAAACACTTTGGCACGCCCGATCTCCGGATCTTACTCCTTTAGATTTTTATTTACGGGGTCGGGTCAAAGAATTAGTGTCCACAAATCTCATTTGAAATTACGAAGACTTGAGAATAAGGATAGTTGGAGCTTTTGATCGTTTGGAACCTTTCGAAATTCGGAGAGCAACGCAGACTGTTCAGGAGCGCATTGTAGACTGTCTCAATGAAAACGGTGCACACATTGACCATTTCTATTGAAATAAATTATTTTGTTAATTTCTTCATTATTATTTTGTTGTTACTATTTCTTATTGCAATACGATTTTTGAATAAAAATTCAAATGAAACGATTATTTCCAAGGCCTACTACCCTTGAGGAAAAAAATATTTCTTTCAAAAAATGCCAATAGCCCAAAAACGACTGATATAGGTAATTTTAAGTAAATTGTCAGAATTGTCTTTTGTTTCCATGGCATATTTGAAAAACCAAGCAATATCTCAGCAAGATAAGGTATTTCTTGATTTTTATTGAATAATTCGATAGGGGGCGAAGTTAGGTATAGGAAATGCTTAAGTAACTCACCTTAAAATTCAATTTTCTTTCGAATGATGTCAAAAAAAACGGTAGGTGCCATTTGAAAAAATCGACTTTGTAACGATTTTTTGTTGCGACATTTGAAAATCGTCTGCGCCCATATGGTACAAGATGGGACAACCAATGGGGCATCAGGTGTTAGCCTGGACTTCCAGCTAACTGCTTCATCATTTTGGTTTCATAATTTTTGAACGGTTTGCGAGGTACAAACTTATTCGTAAAGTACTACAGCGGCAAATTTTTAAAAAAAACCGACATGTATCAAAACCTGTAACAGATGAGTTAACATAACTGGGGGTTGTCTAAACTCAGAATTGGAAGGCCAATCGAATCATGCAAAAAAAATTGTAGGTTTCCATTTAAAATAAGAAAGTTGGTACTGACTTTTGGCACTCCCTGTATAGCTGGAGGACTGAAAATATTTTAGGTAGAACGAGCATGATCGATTATGGTTGCATACCAAGTTGCAAGTTTGCAATCCAACTGAAAGTTGAAAAACTTCTAACGAACGGCCTACGTGAACCACCCTGTATATTTTCTCGAGTTTTGTTTATAAAAAATAAATGCAATTAATATAAAATTCGTTTTGTAGGTGTATTACGTAGCCCGTGGCACGAAGCTGTGTCAGGTTATTCCTGTCCAAATAATAGGTCAATTAATTCTATCTATATTTGCCGTAATGAAATCTCCCATGCACGTCATGAATGATGAACATTGCGTAATCAGAGTAACGTGATTAGATAAACGGACACCATCAATAATGGTAGTAACTTTGGAGGTTAGCGATTTTTTCCCTTTTTCTTAGCGCGCCGCGCCGTCTTCTCCCAAAGGTGGACGATTCAGCTGGCAAACGGAATAGGCAACTTGCATATTTTTTAAATTTTTTCATTAAAGTGTTTATCTATATGGAAAAATAGGCTATGCCAAATATCAACTCTTAAATCGTAAGGTTTAATTTGTAACAAACAATTAAAGTTATAATCGCATATATATGCGAAAATTTTATGAACATATCTGTGTACAAGATATATTTTTACGTCGCCTTCAACTGCCCAGTTTTCTTCCCTTTCTTTCATTTGCAAATTGAGCAATATATTATTCATTGACTGTCACAATTCCAAGGTAGAATACTTTCGAACTATTGGTTCAAATGCAGTAAATAAAATAGATTGGAGTGTGAATCGCGATCATGCCTCAAGAAAAGTAGAGCATCGAGGAAAGCGATTCTTTCAATTAGTTCAGAGAGAATACGAAAATGGTAGATACGGGGCAAAAAACAATTATGTTTTACAAGGACTACGTTCTCGTAAGAATCACGAATAAATGCAATCAATAAACGTCACAGCTTTGAATGTTGCCAAGTACATCATAAGAACCGGTGCCAGGTCAGGAGTTGAGAATCATTGTTTAAAGCGGTGATGCACACTATCTCATAATAGCTAGGGAGCTGGTGGCAACAATTTTTATATGATCTTATAATTGTGTGACATGTGACTGAAGTTGAAAAGTGTAAAGACGTCATAATAAAAAGCCCGAAAAACCATTTTAGTCATTACGACGTTGATGAGTTTTTAATTAACAGTTAATTAAAAATGCAATAAAAAAACGCCCCTATATGGTTTTATTGTCAGCCACTTGTTTTGAACGTTGCTTGTCAATATGACATTGATATAAACGCAGTCTGCGTTTTTTGCAATTTAATTTTTTTTAATTTAATTTTTTTTATTAATTTATGATATATTAAAAATTAAGTGAATTTATTGTCGGTGTACTTTACATCAAAAGTTTTGCAAAGTGATACGAAAAAATAAAACAAACTTCAGTCCAGTCACCTGTATACTGCTGCGTTTAAAGGGGGTGAATTTTCAAGAATGAGGTAAAAAAAACGCTTCTATATTATTTTATCGTGTCCGCCACTTTGGAGGAAGCTTTGTTTATTTGTAAAAAACATAAAAAAATAGAGGCTGAAATCTGCTATCCTATGTTTTTTGACATGCTGAAACCGATTTTGATATTAAAAAAAAATCTACCGCATCGTTTTCTGTCTACCACCCCTTTTATCCCCTAGAAAGGACAAAAAAAGGTCTTATTCTAAAGTTCTGATCTAACTTTTCTGAAGTATTTTGACGCGCTGAAGCCAATTTTGGACAAAAAAAATTCTATCATGTCAGTTACCCTCTACAACTCCCTTTTATCTCCTAAGGGTGGCAAAGAGAAACTGATACGATAAAATTTTTTTGCCTAAAATTAGTTTCAGCACATCAATATACTTCAGAAAAGTTAGATTAGAACCTTAAGACAAGAATCTTTTTGCCCTCTTTAGGGGATGAAAGCGGTGGTAGACAAAAACTGATGCGGTAGATTTTTTTAAATACCAGAATCGGTTTCAGCATGTCAAAAAAATAGGAGAAGACGGTTCTTATCAAAAGAACAGCCCCTTTTTTGTCAGCCCGTGTTATTTTTACAAAGCTTTTATCGCTATGTAAGTAGGTAGTCCCAAGAGATATTCTAATGTTTTTTACAATGGGGTTATTTCATGTTAAAGAAAAACTTAAAAATATCTATCAATTTGAATAGTAGAATATATAAGAATAATGTATTGGTAAATACGATTTCTTTATTATTTGTTAATTATTCTTAAATCAATAAAAAGTATCGTCAAAAATTTCAAATTTTATTAACTTCTGACGTCACGATTTACAACTAAATCTAGGAATATTTGTTTTTGTTAAGATTCTTGATAATTTGAATGTATGTTTATAGGTGCATGTAAGCATGCAATTGCATTTCGGAACCGAAAATAGCGCAAAAACATGCAATCTTAAAACGTTCATATTTTTCGAAAAACACCTGCGGGAGGGCCGAACGATGCCGCGACGCAAAGAGGAAAAGTTCTAGTTGATCCGCATCGTAAATTAGACAAGGCAAATCGAAAATTCGGCTCGGGACGAACGAATCAAAACTGGTGTTTTTGACATTTATCGAAAACGGCAAAACAAAATGTCAGTCACACATCAATATAGGTAATGGTGAAGTTTGCATTTCATGGCTGCCATACAAATTTACTGCTTAAACTGTACTGCGCATGCGTACACATTGACGTCACGGCTTTTGGCAGGAACTACCATTTTCAAATTATAAATTGAATTTAATAGTATATTATGTAACAAGTTTTATAAACGTCATTTTAGTCACGAGTTTTATTAATCGCGAACGACGCGTAGCGGAGCGAGTGTTTAATAAAATGCATACTATACTTTTTCTACGACAGCAAATATCTAAATAAAAAATTTGGAAGTTATTTTAATATTTCATTTATTAACGTATCAATAACATGGTAACAGTAAAAAATTACTAAACTATTGTTCTACTTATTGTGTATATTAATGGTTACATTGGAAACATTTTGGCAATTGCTAAAAAAACTAAGTGATTTTCCTAAATGCGTTCCATCGAACTGTGTTAAATTTGCTTCATGATTTGAATTGAAGCTAATACTTGGTCCACTTTCATTTTTATCAATGCTTGAACTTTGAGCAATTGCAATATCAATATTCTCTTTATTTTTTTGCATTGCATTATTTTGAACAGTGTTCATGATTTTAGTAGCGGTCTCAATTTTATTGTTTAACGAGTGGTCAATATAACTCTCTGCAACAGCTGTGGATCGCCACCCTCCATGACGCTTTAATGCTGTGATGTCCGCACCCGAGTCCGCCAAAATCGTCGCTGAAGATCTTAGGCAATGACTAGTATAAGCAGCAGCGTCAGGTAATTTTAAGAATTTTGCTACTACGCTAGAGAGGCTGCCAAATTTATCAATTCCAATTGGCTGTTTTCTACATTTTCCTCGCTGGTAGTTTAAGAAAAATCGGGTAGTACTTGTCAGGTTTGGAGGTCGAAGTTCCATGTATTTCTTGCATGTATGATAGAAATTACCTCCAATAACAAACTGACGTTCCGTTTTTGTTTTCGTGTCAGGAATGTGAACTAAAAGGGCCGTGTTAAGGTCTTCAACATCACTTGTTTGAAGTTTCGTCAATTCTTCCCGCCGACAAGCTCCCATTATTCCAAAAAGTAACCCTACCTAAAATATTTATAATTTTGTTTATTTTTATTTAATTTGGTTTTATACTATTACCTTTGTAAATAGGTATTCTTCGTCTGGAGCAGATGATAAGAATTCTCTAATTTGCTGGGGTGTCAATATTTTCGACTTTTTAGGTCTGTAACCGTCTGATTTACGCTTCAGAAATGCGCACAATTTGGGGTACTTGCTAATATCAACATTGTTTTTTAGATTAATTGTCGTCCGCAGCATTGAATAGATTGCCCACAAAGAGGACGGTTTCATCTTTTTCGACAAATTTTGGAAATAAGCAAGTAATACATTCTCAGAAAATGAATTTGTTTGGTTTTCTTGACGCCAATCTTGGAAAAGTTTATATGCACGTTCGTATTGACTTTTAGATTTTTCTGGCAGCAAACTAGCAGTTGCCGATGCCGCTGCTTGAGTAATTTCGGGCGGAGTACCAATGAAAACATCTTCTTCACTTTCACTGTCGTTTAGGCTCATTTTTTTCCAAAAAATACAAAATTACTTGTCTCTTGTCACAACGCGTCGATTTATTTTGACAGATTGATGACAAGAATTACGGAAAACTAACTTGATTTTTGCCATTAAAATATCTAGAATTAACCTCAGCCGTGACTAATATCTCGTTGCTAAGTTCAGCCTGTGACTAAAATGCACGAAGTCACGGTTTGTCGAAAGCGTGTTTAAAGGATTATTTAGCGTCATGGAAACGTATACGATAAACGCCATTTTAAACATGGAAGTAGAAAAAATTATTTAACGTCCATAAAAAAAATTGCCATTACATATACTTAGTTATTACTAGTCCTAGTATCCAAATTAATGTAAATAAAAATTATGAAATATCCCCATTATTCTCTTTTCCTTTGCTTGTATGTGTATACAGGGTGTCCTGTAATATGTTGTGTTGTAAACGTATATTAATTAATAAAAAAAAATGTGTTCTTTTTAAATCCATCTTTCTGACGCTGTATCTCTTTAAACGTTAGACAATAAAAAAATTTCTTGCACGTTTACTTCAAGATGGCGCCCCCCCCCCCCCAAGGTCTTGACTTAAACAACATATATCAAAATCATGACTACTTCACCTTTTGCAGGGCAGAATCCCCCACTGATTGGACTATTTTCTTATTTTAACATTTTTTGGAATAAATTGGCAATATTTCTGAAAATCAGCAACGTACACGTCAGCCAATGTTTTTCTCTACTTATGGATATAAAAACTAACAAATTAAAACCAATGCGAAATACATAAAAATGACTTAATAACGCTTTTTTGCAAATTAACAACAATTAGGTTTATAAAAAAATCAGAGTCACGGATTTCAGCCAACCATTTTTTTATTTATATTTTTGATACATGAACAATTTTGTAACAATGGCTGAAACAATAAAATATTACAGCAGGGTTTATTTTTTGCAAATTTGAAATTCATTTATTCAGAAATTCAGCAGCATCCAAGCTCGGTAGCTGCTCTAATCGATCTGTTATATCAATACCTTCATTCCATATTATTGTTAATTACAATGAAATCATATACCCGTATTGCCACCAGCTCCCTAGCTATAATGGTTTAGTTAATAAATATATTTTCGTTAATAAAAGCTACAGGAAATTCACTTAAACTTATATTTTAATTATTACATCAAGACATATTTTCTTATTTTTTGCCATGTCAACCGCTCATAGAACAATATGGAACGGTTTATAGTTCAGGGAAAAACAGATGGCAAGAATTGAAAAGGACGCCTTCCAGAGAGAGTTTCGATGGGGCCTTTGGTAAGGCCGTCCGGCCAACAACCATGACAGATGACGTGATGTTGTCACACGTGCTATATAGCGAAGAAGGGCCAAGTAGAATAGTACATGGATCACAGAACGTCTGTCTAGACGTTGTGAATGAGAAGAAAAGTGGCCAGAAATAATTATGCTTAAAATTATTTATGAGACGACATAATACGACAACAGAAAATAGCATGTTATCACAAAATTTTTATTCAATATTTGAGCATGTTATTGCCGGTTAAATCAAAAGTGCTTTATCGAATCGCTCATATGCAGGTATTTCCTATACTAGCAATAGTTTTTTATTATTTATATTTGCTTACCAAGAAATGAGAATTTTAATGTTTATTTTCACAGAAAACTATATAATACAATTTGAATTAGTTATATAAAAAGTTTTAAAAAGGTTTGTACTGTGTGCGCAAAAAAATGGCACAAGTCTTATAACGAATTTTTGGTAAAATTTAGTTGTGTACATCTAACCTAAATTTTTGTGAAATTGTCAGTTATTTGACAAAATTCATGCAAGTGTGCAAATAGAGACAGATTTACATTAGAAAAAAATAATTGTCCTATTTTTTTTGCTCACGACAGTACATGGACTTAAGGTTAGTTGTTGATGTTAGGTTGGTTTTCCTTTTCAGCAGATGGCTAGCTACAACTTTCTTTATTGTATTATACAACAAAAAAGTTACAGCCATCATCTGTTAAAAAGGAAAACCAATCTAAACTAGCCTTAGGTTCCTGTAAACAGCTTTTTAAAATTTTTAATATAACTAACAGTAAAAAAGAAAAGTTGCGACAATCAATGTCAACCTCATAAACAAATCCATTGTTAGCGTCCCTGGTAAAATATAAATACGATTTCAAAATCGCCTGATAATGTTGCTCGATACTTTAGATACTTTAGATACGACTAAAACTGTGGAGACGCATGCGTATTAGTTTAACAATTTGATTCGATACCTTTCATTTCCTAATTTATAAAGTTTTGGTAAATAATATACTGTTCTCTATAAAAAAAAAACTATTTTCTTGCAGTTCGTAAAAGGTGTAACTACAGAGCTGGACAAATACATTGAAAAAGTATTTAAATATTAAATACTAAATACTTTCAGAAAATTGAAAGTATTTAAATATTAAGTATTTTCAAAAGATAAAAGCATTTAAATAATAAATAACAAAAGTAATTAAATAAGTTTAAACTTAATATTTAAATACTTTCTGAATATTTAAATACTTTGATAACACTGAAATATTTTGAAGCATAGTAAAGTGTAATAAAAATGCTAAACTTCGCCAAATTGTATTTTCTATTTTTTGTAGAAATTAATAAAGACTTAATATTATCATTATCATTATTATTATTATATTAAATACTATTTGACTATTTGAGGTGTCAAAATTTTCGGTTTCATGACTTTCATGAACTTCTACAACACTATTTTAATACATCTATACTTAATCAGTTCTAGTTGGATATTGGACTTTTACTTATCCGTAGAGCTAGACCTTTGCGTCTTCTGCAAATACCCAAATAAAGCACAGAGACTATGGCGCTAGTTCAACTGTTCTCTGTCACAATCACAAAACATATACATGCAGAGTGAGAGGGAAACATGCGTTTATTTTCGGTTTATTATAAATATTTAAAAAACCATGAATGGTATAATCCTTAAAATAGTTTCAAATACTCCTCATTGCTCTAAGGAATACAACCATACACAGTTTTCATCATAAACTTTGTATATAGTTAAATGCCATACTTTAATAATGAAATTAGGAACTATTTTCATTACAAACTACGATATTCAAGTATAACAGAAATTTACAATAAAAAAAAATATAGTTGTATTCGTTAGAACAATAGCAATTATTTAAAACAGTTTTAAAGATTATAGTATATTTATATATAGGTTATTTAATTATTTATAATAAACCGAAAATAAACGCATATTTCCCTCTCACTCTGCAAAAACATAACCTTAACAGTTAACACTTACTATCTATGTCTGCTCTCAACCAACTTTCTAGGAATTAAGACGTGAATGACTGAAGACTGAATGATGCAATGTATTTATTAACTACATAGTATGGTACAATGTCTTGATTCTTGATGAGTATCTGCCTGTCTCCCTGGTGTATTTGATTATATTTGTTGTATTTATTTAAATACTTTTGAGATTCACATACTTCTGAAAGTATTTAAATACTTTTTTAGAAGTATTTAAATACTTCTCAGTTATTTAAATAGTTTAAGTATTTATAAATACTTTAGGATCATTTTCACAAATACTAAGTAGTAAATATTTCAGATAAAGTATTTGCAAGTATAAATACAAATACTTGTTGCAAGAAGTATTTAAATACTTGGTATTTAAATACTTTCTAGTATTTAAATAATTATGAGGTATTTGTCAGTACATATTTGCCCAGCTCTGTGTAACTATTACCCTGAAGAGCACTTACACTGTTAACATGCGATTCAAATCGGTGCCGAAATTCAAGGTGTTTTGAACGTTTACAGTGATAGAGTGAGTGTTACGACAGAAAATTTCAAAAATTTTCTTTTAATCAAGCATTTGCATTGAAAATTAATTTCAGATTAGTGTTCACGACCCCAAATTAGTGTATCTTGAAGAAATTTCGAAAAAATTCCAGTTCCTGCTAAATTGCAGAATTGCGGCGTACTGCAAGGCAGAAGAAAAACTGTTGATCTGATTTGATTTGTCACAAGTAATGAGCAGATTTACATATTACTCCTACCTAAATGGTACAACCAATAATAATGGAACGAAGATATAAGTAGGTACAAATAATATACTGTGTTAAATATAATTTATTGTATTTTAGGATAAAAATGCCCTCTCCCCAATATAGGTATAATTTTAATCATAGTCGATGAATGTTTCTTTGCCACATTTCAATGATATAAAAATATCTACCTACGTCACTACACAAAAAATTAACATTAAAATATTTGGACGCGATTTCATTCTCGTATGTTAATAGCAAATTCCAAAGTCACCTGTGCCGTTTGCGTTTTTACCAACTAATTGTAAGTAAATTAAAAATAAAGCAGTAAATTAGTCACCATATAAATCAATAAACTTACCACTGCACAATTCAACCCGATTCCAGTAATGTAAAGTGTCCAACTGGGAACAGTTGATTCATGATACGGGTGTCGTAAACTGGTGTCATCACAAAAAAATCCTCGTTGATAAGCGCTACCCCAAAGGAATAGGAACAGAATTGGCCAGCCAACTAAAACAATTCATTAAATAATTATAATACGGTATGTATGTAGACCTGTAGAGCAAAAAATAGGGAGTACCTCGGGAGTGACGTGAATAATTCCTACAAAGAATTTTTTGTTTGTATAATGGGGGAGGTAATCATTAATTTTCCACTAGTTCCATTAGTTTTCCACACAAATGTTCTTGCCGCTATGGCCGCCATGTTGGAAAAATTACGGTCAAATAGTTTTTTTGTCGATTACCTTTTTTTTCTGTTAATTACCAATATTGTAGGAAATGAAAAAAGCTACAATTTTTATTTAAACAATTTTCTTTATTGTTAATACTGTTATGGATCCGAAAATTATAACACCAGGGTAACTAACACTAAACACTAATTTATTAACTTACATACTAATTACAACAAACAATTATTTCACTAATATTACACTGTGTTACTTTTATCATTTTATTAATTTAATTTAATATAAATATATACTTATTTGTATGTATTTATTAACCAATTTATTCTTTTTTATTCTATTTATTTTATTTCTGTTTTTTCTATTTTTTTTTGTACCTAATACCTACCTATATATTTTTCCACTGCCGTGCGTAAAGTACATAGTTTACGCACGCTATGCAGTGCGTAAAGTTAAACTTTGCGCCCTAGGGTGTAAAGTAAAAAAGATGAAAATTGCCTACAATAATCATCATTTTTAATGGTCAAAAACTAGTGATTTAATTTTGTAGAGTCCATTTATTTACTATCACTAGGTATATCATTATATAAAATATACCTATTCTCAGTGTTCTTTAACAACAATGCTTGAGTTATTTATAATATTGACGTTTCATTTATATCTTGAGGATTTTGATTAGTGTCACTCATTTAAAATTAGGTAGGCCATGGCGGCATTGTGAGCTTTATACAACTATCTTGCTATTTCACTTTACGCATTATGGCGAGGGGTCTCTCACTTCGGAAGAAAGGTACAATGATTTCTGATTTCGGTATATTTCTAAGGTATTTCGCGAATTTCCAAGGTATTTCCAAAGTCGAGTCCAAAGTATTTCCAGTATATCCATAGTATTTATCGAAGTATTTCTGGTATTTCTGTTTTATGGTGAATTATATTGCTTTGAAATTTTGCTTATTATTACTGCAAAATTAATTTCATATGATTTTTTTTTTAATGTAGATTTCAACAGGGTTTAGTAGTTATAAGCCTGCTACCCTAATAAAAATCGAGCTATCAACATAAAATCTGGCTGCTGGTTTCAGGGTCTTTTTCCGCGTAGACTTGGTTGAGTGCTTGACGTTTCGACCATCTTGTCGTGGTCTTCTTCTGAAGCGTTTCAGAAGAAGACCACGACAAGATGGTCGAAACGTCAAGCACTCAACCAAGTCTACGCGGAAGAAGACTCGGAAACCAGCAGCAAGATCACCAGCTCCGCGAAAGCCTTAGCACCAAGATATGAACATAAAAGACTACGAAAAATCTGTCAAGCAAATTTCGACTAAATTAAATTTTAAAACCATACTTAGATATCATTGGTTTAAATTTGTTTTATCAGACTTTATTGCTGAGTCTGCTTATTTAACAGTAGGTAGATACTGTTTACTAAATTTACTAAATTAAGGTAAAAAATGTGACGGAAGATGCCAATATTTGACTTTTAGTTAGTTTTCGTCATACCTCCCTCGTAAGTATACTCTAATTCCATTGTTTTGTCACCAATAGCCAATATTCTTGGCTAAAGATGTCGGTCTCGGATGACTGGGGCCGGGCAGGACTATTGCCCTTTACCCCAATGCATCGCTGTAGACCGGGGACCAGCTTCGTGCAGGGCGGGCGAACTTACTTTACGTCGGCCCCACTCACAAATGTGAGCGGTGCAGACGATTTCGGTCCCCCTCCCTGGGTCCTGGCTCGTTGGACCTTGCTGGCTAAGGCTCTTCTGGCGTTCTTCTGTCTTCGTCTTCTGCTCTTCGCCAGCTTGTTTGCCCCCCGGGGGGTAGTCATATGTCAGTTGGGTGTTTTTGGTTTTGTGGCGGGAGTGACTGCCGGTACACAAGATGCCAAGAGGCATCCTGTCATCCGGATCATCGGTAGGGTAAGGATGAGCTGTGTAGCTCGAGGAAGGGCAGACCTAACTGCTTTGGTAGCATTTTTGGTCTGCCCGGAGCCAGGGTGACTACGAGTACTGGACGGTCTTTTGTCCGGTATCCGCAGGGTCTTGGGTGGGGTGGTTGGGTGATCGTCATGTCTCTTCCGTGGGGGTAGAACATCGGGTGGTGGTATGTCTCCCATACTCACCCGTTATCCAGAAGCTGCACCTTCGGCCGCTTGTGCCTCGGAGCATAGTCAGTAGCCTCCCTTACTAGTGGGTTCCCATGCTCCTCGGCAAGAGCGTACATCTTTCTGGCTCTCTGCTTGATGATTTCAGTGACTGGGGTGTAGTTCAGGTCCCTGAAGATGTCCTCGTTGCGGACGAACCAGGGTGCTGTTCGGAAGGCGACGTTCTCCACTCTCTGGATCTGTTGGAGGTAGCTCTTTGCTTGGTAGCCCCAAGCTACCGAAGCATACGTCAGTTGGGGCCGGATGAGGGACCTGATAAGCGTGAGCTTGTTTCTCAGGTTGAGTCTGCTCTGTCTACCCGTCATCGGGTAGATTACGGCTCTCGTCCTCCTGGCCTTCTTGACGATGGCCTCATTGTTTTGTCGATAGTAAGTGACGCCTTATGTACCAAATAATTGTTGCCATTGGCAACGGATCGTTATTTTTCTTAACGTCCCTAGGGAAATATAGTAAATTTGGCCAAATTTTCTCTTTTATATAATATGTATTAAATTAAATGTTTTAACTTTTTTGGAAGTACATCCAGACAAGCCTTACTTGCTATCTATATATCTTCTATATCCGACATTATTTTCAAAAATGTTCATATAATAATATGATTTAATTTATCTTGACAGTAGTTGACATTTGAATAGAAGCCCGCGTTCTAAATTTATGTTATTGACGGTTGCCATGGATATTTCAAGCATCGCCTCCTTTACTATTTGCTTAGGAAATATGAAATCTTACTTAAATAATTATAGCTTTATACTAGTTTTTCTCAACTTTTTTTCTAATTTAATGATTCATGGGTATAACGAAAAATATAATATACACCGCGGGTCGTACAGTGCGATTACTTGGTCTCGAATACTTGTAAACCTCGGCCCTACGGGCCTCGGATTGCAAACTGCGAGGCAAACTGTATTCTCGACCAAAAAAAAGTGCACTTACGACCCTTGGTACATAAATAACTATAACACAACTGTCAAGGAAGAATAATCTGAAATATAAATATGGTCACCCTAAAAAATAATGAAAATAATGTTACATGAGGATTGTAATATTTCACATGCAGCTAACGCAACTGTCAAGGAAGAAAAATATGAAAAATATACAGGGTGGACAACCTAAAAAATGTTATGAGGACGATAATATTTCGCATATACTTAGGTAGGGGGTGGTAGTGGGGGTGGATGAAGTAACAAAAATTTTTGAGGCCTTTGGTTCTTGTACACACACTAAATCACAATTTAATTTTAATTTTTCGCCCCCTTTAATAATGGGGTGGGAGTGGTAAAAAATTTTGTGAAACCTTAGTTTCTCTTATATAGTAGTATCAAGTTTATGGACTCTTGCTTGATTTACCCATATACCTCTATTAACCTCAATTTACTCCCCAACCAATAAGATCAAAATATAATCTAGTTCCAGATCTCGTTAAAATACATACCTACGTAGGTATACCAAATTTCAAATCTATACATTAAACGATTCCGGAGTAATCGTGCGCACAAAATAAAGTTACAGACCGACAGACAGAAATTTTTTAAACCTCCTCCCGAAAATCCTGCATACTGGAAAGGTATAATGTAATTTTTTATAGACTTCTGATATTTCCAAATATTTTCGTGGTATTTCCAAGTATTTCTTGTATTTCCATGGGTATCTTGGTATTTTCTAATTTTTATTAGCATTATAGCATTTTTTAGAATTTCTCAAATATTTGTGGTATTTCCAAAGTATTTCTTAGTAAAAGTACAGTGATTTCCGTAGTGCGAGAGTAGCCTCGCACTAGGGCGTAAAGTAAATTGTTTATATTTCAATTCATACATATATTTTTTAGAAACCATTTTGGTAGTAGAAAAATTATTGTATGTAATTCATGTGTACAGTGCCTTTTTTCACTCAGGGGAAATTCCCAATCGTGAAAAAAGTATCGCTTTATACACTTGTTGTATAAAATAATAATTTAGTTTCATTTTTTAAATTTACTTTTTCCTTTTTTATTTTATTAAATACAGTTCAAAGACTACATTATTTACAAAGTTAAATGCAGGCCCGTTTTAAGCAGGCGTGCAAGGCGTGCGCGGCACGCGGGCGGCCGATATTAAGGGCGGCGGCACAGTGGCCCCAAAGTGACTTTTGTGTTCAGATCTGCCCGCAGATCTTATAGTAGAGTGCTCGGTGCCCAGATATACGCATAAAAATAAGTTCTGTGGGGGTTTCGTTGTCACAAGCTGAATTTGATATAAAATTAAAGATGATATACTGATGTTTCAAAATCTCAAAGCCGTCAAAAAATGTCCTACTCAAAAGGTCATTATAATCAAAAAACGAGTTATAGCTTAGTGACTTAGGTGTTTTGATATTTCCACTTTTGAGTAATAGCAAATCCTTTTAACCATGAATAGAACTAGTCAAAATAAGTAGATTTTCGAAAAGACCCACCCCGAGAAATCATGCCTGCTCCCCCTGTCCCCCCTCAAATGGGCTACCTGTATCTGCCTATGTATATATTTTTTTCTCAAAAACGGTAGGAGCTAGAGGAATGATCGCCATTCGATAGAGTATAAAATTTTGCATAAGAACCTCCATTTGCTTTTTGCTATTTTCTTTTTTTAAGGCCCCACAGCAAAAAAAAGGGTGAGGAGCCTTCCAACAACGACACATGTTTGGCTAAAACGGCCCAATAAATCAAAATTCTACAAGATATAAAAAATAAAGACCATTATTTTTTCTATCGATTGGTATATTACTTGTATATGTTATTTGTTTACATAAAGCCGTCAGTGGCGTACAAAGAGAAAGCTGCACATGTGCATAATGAATTTATTTAAAATAATTTGTTATTGTTGTTACGAACAATAATAATGTAATAATTTTGAACAGGTACCTACAATCAATATTTTCGCAGTTTTTAACAACAATAATAAATTATTTTAAATAAATTCATTATGCACATGTGCAGCTTTCTCTTTGTACGCCACTGACGGCTTTATATAAACAAATAACATATACAAATAATATACCAATCGATAGAAAAAATAAAGGTGTTTATTTCATATATCTTGTAGAATTTTGATTTATTGGGCCGTTTTAGAGGTATAGTCGTTGTTGGAAGGCTCCTCACCCCCTTTTTTGCTGTGGGGCAAAATGCAAATGGAGGGTCGTATGCAAAATTTTATACTCTATCGAATGAAGATCATTCCTCTAGCTCCTACCGTATTTGAGAAAAAAATATATATATACATATAGGCAGATACAGGTTGCACCTTTGAGGGGGGGCAGGGGGAGCAGGCATGATTTCTCGAGGTGGGTCTTTTCGAAAATCTACTTATTTTGACTAGTTCTACTCATGGTTAAAAAGATTTGCTATTACTCAAAAGTGGAAATATCAAAACACCTACGTCACTAAGCTATAACTCGTTTTTTGATTATAATGACCTTTTGAGTAGGACATATTTTTTGACGGCTTTGAGATTTTGAAACATCAGTATATCATCATTAATTTGATATCAAATTCAACTTGTGACAACGAAACCCCCACGGAAGTCACAATAAGCGTATTAATGCACTCTACTATTAATAATTAAGCAATCGAAAAGTTTTTTTTTAATCTTTGTTTTTTAATTGCCTATCGATCTTTGAAGTCAGATTTTCGATTCTTGCCACTGATTTTCCAAAATTGTCCAAATAAGTTTGAATTTTCATCAAAAATTTTGAAAAATCAGAGATAAAACTCGATAATCTGACTTGACAGATCGATAGGCAATTAAAATGCGTAGGTTTAAAAAAAAATCTTTCCGATTGCTTAAGTATTGAGAGCTGCAGACTGATGACAAAGTGACTTTTTTTTCAAATCCAATAGTGTGGTATAACGAATTTACATGGTTTTACATGGCGCAGGAACACACATGTGACACGACACGTTTTTACAAGGCACCCTCAAACCTACGCGTGTAGTACATGTCGATGAGGTCTAACATTTTACACTTTTCGGTAGGGCACGCTTCATGTTGCGTTTGTGCAGTGTGACGTTTTCAAACAAGCTTGTGTTTGTTTCGTTTGTTTGTTTCCATTTCCAGTTAATATAGTGAATTGTGTGAGTGGGAAAAAGACCCGAAAAACCAGACTATTGTCTGATTTAACCAAAGTAGTTCTCTCTCCCGTGTTCGAGGATGCTGAACATCGTGGGGTGACAGAATTACTCGTTGGGGTGACCCACAAACGGCCAAAAACCACTCCTAAACGGGGCCAAACGCGTATTGTTAATGTTTCACGGAATCTAACTTATTATTAATCCCCGTTTTAGACCATGCCAATTATGCTGAGGACCCTGAGAAATGTACCTAACACCCGCCCATCCCCTCTATGGCCAATAATCACCCTCCACGTGAGAGAGAGCTCTCAGCATACCACTGGACAAATCCCATTTTCGAGCACGCCGAACACGAAGAGGACCACGAATCCCCGTTCACCCCCTCAATGACAAAAAAATACCCTTTCAAAAATATTTTATATAATATATTATAATTAAATAAATGAGATGTTTCAATTATTATATAAACCTATTTTTCCCAAATAATATGTATAAAAAATATACATTCATCTTATTTCAGCTCCACAGTAAATAAAGATGACTAATTTGTTGACGAGATCGAAGTGAGATATTAATGTTTTTTGACATTAATGTTTTTGGTATTAGTGTTTTTTCGAAAACGGGGGATCACCAATTAAGAGTCTCTCAAATAATTATAATACGCGTTAACCCCCGCTTGAGGGTGGTTTTTGGTCATTTGCGGGGGTGAGTCACCCCAACGAGAAATTCTGCCACCACCACGGTGTTCAGTATCCTCGAAAACGGAGGATCACCAAGTAAGAGTCCCTCAAACAATTATAACACGCGTTAACCCCCGTTTGTGTGTGGTTTTTGGCCGTTTGCGGAGGTGATTCACCCCAACGAGAAATGCTGCCACCACTACGATGTTCAGCATCCTCGAAAACGGGGGAGAGCTAATCTGGTTAAATCAGGCAATAGACGGGTTTTCACACAATCCACTAATGCCCGGACTGGACAGGCGGGAGGTCTTGTACAAAAATAAAGAGTAAGTATATAAAAAAAAAACTCCGTTTTCTCCCTCCTCCGCTCATCAATTTTTTTTCATTTTCTAAATAAAAGCATAAAAAAATATATTTTTGTAGTCAAATACAGGATAAAAAAAAACATGATAACGAAATATGTATGTTCCTGCACATACATATGCATATATATATATATATATATATATATATACACATATTTTAAAAACATATATATATAACATATATTTTTAAAACCATATTATTCATTTTAAAATATCACTTACACTGTAAAACGTAGATTGGACTAGAAATTTTCTTACTTCTATTTTAAAAATTCTTACTGTGTTGATTTCTTTTAAGTAACTAGGCAATTTATTGTACATAACTATGAAGTTGTAGTGTGGTGAATCCTTAAAAAATGTATTTTTATGGCTAGGAATTTTTAATACATTTCCATATCGTGTTGAATACTCATGATTTTCGTTTAACTGTAAAAAACTGGATATATTACTTTTTACATAAGTAACGCATTTGAAAATAAAAATACTAGGCACAGTTAACAAATTTTTGCGTTTGAAAATATCCCTCCATGTTGCCCGGGGTTCAAGATTAAATATTAAGCGAATTATTCTCTTTTGACAGATAAACACTCTACCTATATCAGTTGCAATTCCCAAACACACTATATTATTTGCAATATGGCTAAATGCCAATGAATAATAAACATTTAATAGACCGTCCTGATCCAAACATGATTTTAGTTGTAAAATTGCAAAAAATGCGCTATTTAATTTAGAGCAAACATAATCAATATATTTATTCCAAGACAATTTTGCATCAAGCCAAAGTCCCAAGAATTTAGAGTTCTGAGAAAACTGGATATTATCAATGTTGCCAACTGTCCTACGTTTGTGGAAGTGTAAGTAATCTGTTTTGGTGTTATTCAGGATCAGACGATTTCGCTGGCACCAGATATTGAATTCTTCAGAAACAATTCTGATATTTTCTAAGAGTATCTCAGAACTACTACCAGAGACCGTAATGGTAGTATCATCAGCAAATATAGTAACACTACCTCTACTGATGAAGTCCGGCAAATCGTTGACATAAAGCATAAATAAGAGTGGACCCAATACTGATCCCTGAGGAACACCAAGGGTTATGTCTTTTGGCTGTGTAAGGTGACTTTCCAATTTCACTCTGATCTTTCTGTGAATCATGTATGATTCAATCCAATTCAACAAATTACCACGTATACCCATATTGTACAATTTTGTATCAATAATTTTACATCTATTGTGTCAAATGCTCGGGATAAATCGAACATTAACCATATCTTCCCTGATCCAGCTCGGAATACACATAGAGTTGCAATGTTAATATTCTGAATGGTTATAGTTATGTGTTTAGGTTTATTGGTAGTTTTACATCTAGGTCATCAATTCATGTTAAATAGGTATATTTTCCTGCTTTTTGTACTTAGCAAGAATTTGCAGCGAAGCACAAATTTCCACCACCCCTTTATTATAAGTACCTACTTATAATAAAGAAAAATATTTTAAACAAAAATTGTAGGTAGTTTTTTATTCGCTAATTGGTTTAATTTAAGAGTAAAACTAACAGGAATGGAAATACTAAATATATTTTGGCCGTCATTTTTCCAACATGGCAGCCGTAACAGAACGATATTTTTGTGTAAAACATTAATTATTGATTGTGCCATATATACAAACAAAAAATTCCTGGTAGGTACGAATTATTTACTGGTCAAATGACGGATGGACTATTATAATGACAAGAAATTAAACACGATATAAATAGCAACAACTTGTTATTTATATTTGTGCTATAATAAATTATTTTTAACATACTAAGTAGCCCAAGTTCACGGTTGCCACGCATACGCTAGAACTATAAATCGACATTGACAATTGAAAAATTGACCCATATGACATAACCTCTTTATAACTTACCGCAATTTAACAAAATCACATCTAGAATTATTTTTTCCAGTTTCACTACAACAATTTCGTTAGCCATAGCCATTTATTTACTAAACGATTCAAGTCTGTCCATTTATCATCTTACCGAAGCACATAAAGTCGCCGCCACCACACACCTGTCAAAAACATAAACAGTGTGCTCCCGCGTGCACGACGTAAACCCGATGCTTGTAAACTTACAACGTACTCCACACTAGCTACTTTCTAAAACTGACGTATCGCAATCGCATGGCGAGTAGATAGACACCAGTCCACGATTCTCACCTGGATCTCGGATCTCCCACCCGACACCAGAAATCAGCAGTATTACGCGGTTCTCTAGAAGTTGTCCATTGCGCATTGCCAGTTACAGATCTGAGGCAATCGATGCAGTGTGTATCTGCGCGAGGGAAATTTAAGCGAGATATGTTTCAACGTTTTTGGATCTTTGCATCCAATACAACAGGCCCTGGTAATAAATATTAATTTTTCATCATGCGAATTAGATACAAATCTAAATATTTAAAATTACTATGAAAGCCGGTTCACATTATTTATTTACTATGTGTGTTAGCTGTTAGAGGATTAATTTTATCTCAGATTTTATTAAGAAAGTGTCAATAGAGAACAATTAATTCTACCGGGTGGCGACGAGAATCGGCCCAGGCTTATAGCTCCTTCATTTATGAACCAACTGTTTTGAAATTTGGAACATGTATATACCTAACACTTTTTCCGATTTAGTGACGTGTAGTAGGGTGAAGTGAGCATACGTAAACACATCATAATTTTTGTTTTGTATTTTTTTAATTTATCTTATTTTTTAAGCTGCCGCAAGGGTCATTTTTTAAAATTAATTCTAAATTCCACCTAGGGCATCCGATCCCGGATCCCGATTTTAAAATTTTTCGATCCCGAAATCCCGGGATTGAAATTCACTGTCGCCCCCCCCCCTGCGCCTAATAATTGTCAAAATCTCATCCGGGCTCCTCGAAAGCCAACGGCCCCCCGCAGTCAATAATTGATGAGCGGCGGGGAGAAATTTGAAAAAAAAAAATTACCAAAAGCTCTGGCGGACCCCCGAGCTTAATAATTGATGAGCGGGGGGGGGGATAAATTTATTGATCCAATAAGAGCATTACATACATGCTATGGGACAAGTCAGTGCATACAGGTATATAAAAGAAATATTAAAACACATAAATATATACATGTACCTAGGTATAGAAGTAAACATATATAAAAGATCATAAAAGTATATACAAAATTCACAGAAATATTCAAAATCGCAATCTTAATTTTTCTTTTTTAAACATTTATATCACTATCAAAATATTCTTGAACAGAATAAGCACACATTTTTTAAAGATATTTTTTGACATTCTTCTTAAAAATAAAAATGTTCTTTAAATTTTTGTATATTGAAGGTAAGTGGTTATACAATTTCAGGCCTAAGATATTGTGGGCTCTTGACGAAATTTTTAAATGTTTGAATGGAACGTGAAAATTACATTTATCACGCGCATTATAAGAATGTATGGAATCATTTTTATGAGATTTATGTTGATTTTTATAAACATATAGTAGTAATTTTAAAATATGTATATTTGGTAAAGGGAGAATATTATACTGTCGGAAAAAGTTACAACACGAATAAATTTGAGGTACTTCCACCATGCACCTTATAATACGCTTTTGTGCAACAAGAACGTCATGTGCACAAGAGGAACTTCCCCATAGAGTGATACGATAGGATAATCTAGAATGAATTTCTCCAAAGTAAAACAGCAATAGACCAGACATATCCAAGACTGTTTTCGATGTTCCAATCTAGAAACATTTAGAGTGTAAAGTGCTAGTAAGTCTGCTGCAGTGATTACAGAATGTCAGCGTATTATCGAAATCTATGCTAAGAAATGTCGTACAGCCAGGCCCAGGGGTAAAATCAAATCGGCGGGCCCCTCCTGGCTGTGAAAAATCAAAAGTACTAATTTTTAATACACAATATTTAATTTGAAATATATTTATTTTTTATTTTTTTTATAATGTAATAAGTACAATATAATAACTTCACTAATACGAAACATAAAACTTTCCTCGCCTTCCTACTGGCAATATTTTCAATTAGGCTGTCAAAATTTAACTGTCTAGCCAAATCACATTCGAGTGCCAAAGTTTCCAAACCAGATAACCTACTTTGCGTCATAGTTGATCTAAGATCATTTTTTATACGAACCAGTCTACTAAAGGATCTTTTGGCTTCAGCTACCGTTACTGGCATCGTGCAAAATATTCTTAAACCAATACATATGTTGGGAAAAAGACAGCCAAGCTTTAGATCATTGATTTTGTTTAAGAGTATGACAGGATCTAAATCATGTTTAATGTTAACGTCGTGAATAACCTTTAAATGTAAAAGTTCATCAATCAGCTCTTCGGAAACATCATCATGGTATTTTTCCACAAAATCACGACTCTTTTGACGAATTTCTTCTTCTTCGTAATGGTTATACTTCCAGAGAAAGTTGAAAGCTGCATCAATTTTGTTTACAGCTTCATATCGTCCAAAAGTGTATAATAAACATTTCGTTTAAAAGTATTTTCAGGATCGGATTCCAAAATTTCATCGGGGGTCTCATCAGCAAATCGCTTTCTAATTTTTCGTCTGGATTTTCAAGATTTATCAATACAAAAATGTATTTAACATTGACGGTGCCGGGCCCCCTCGGGCCCGGGACCCGGGGCAGAAGACCCGCTTACCCCCCCCCTGTCGTCAGGCCTGCGTACAGCCACTTTTTTCAATGTTGCAGTTATTTATATTTACATTAAGGTCGGGAATGGTAGCATTTTCATGAATATGAAATGTCATATAACTTGTCTTTGCAGCATTAAAGAACAACAAATTGCTACTAAACCAACTACATAAACGATCAACGGTAGTGTCAATTTTACGTTGGAGCGAATCATGAGATATATCAGAAAAAAGGAGGGTGGCATCGTCAGCATACAATGAAATGAAGGCCTCAGTCAGTATATTGGGTAGCTCATTAATATAAATAATGAACATAATAGGCCCCAATACAGAGCCTCGAGGGACACTCATTTTACTATCTAATTTTGTAGATGTGTAGGTTTTCCTTTTGATCAAAATAATTAATTTTTTCCATTTGGTGCCTTTCACTAAGATAGGAGACAAACCAATCATATGGTTTGCCTCTTACCCCATACCTATCTAATTTGTCTATAATAATCAGTCATGTTGAATACAGTCAAACGCCCAACTCAGTTCACAGAAGACTCCAGTCGGGCTCTCACCTTTCTCAAGTGACTCTAATATTTTTTCATAAAATGAGTGAACCGCTGTGATTGTTGAATAATCCCCCCATACGGGGAGGGGGGGCTGGTTTGAGGTAAAACAAAATTCTGTCTCTCTGTGTGTAACTTATTTTGTATGCATGATTACTCTGGAACCGTTTAAGATATTGACTTGAAATTTGGTACACGTATGTATTTTAACGAGATCTGGAACTAGATTATATTTTCATCTTGTTCCGTTGAAGTGTTGGGGGGTAAATTGGGGTAAATGGGGATAAATTAATAAATCAAGCAGATAAGAGTCAATGAAATTGATATTTAGTATACAGAAGAGAAGCTACAAAGTCTCAAAAAAGTTTTTGGCATTAGCTACCTCCTTTACCACCCCCACCCCATTATTAAAGAGGTGAAAAAAATTATGACTTAGTGTGTATACAAGAACCAAAAACCTCAAAATACTGTTTTACTTCATCCACCCTCACTACCCCCATCACTACCAACACCCCACTACCGATGTGGGACATCGTTTTATGGGTTTTAGAGATTAAAGTTCCATAAGCAATTATTTCCACACACAAATTTTTTTCGTTGTGAGAGACTTAGATGGAAAATCTGGATGTGGAAGTAGTGATCAAGGAATCTACTACTTCACATCCAGAACGGTTTTTTCATGAAGGGCGCCATTTTTGAACATTTTGAAAAACTGATGGTTTTTTCAAATTTAATTATACTTGGAATTTATTACAGGAGACATATTCAAGATTAACTTGAAAAAAAATTAAAAATTAATTGATTATATTAAAGGGTTAAAATGCTAAAAATTTGAATATTTAGTAGACTTGCGGCAACTCACAGTTTTTTAATACAAAAGTTTTTTTTAGAGATTAACAAAAATATTTGAATGGCTTTTTATACCCAAGCTAAATTTTTAGATAAAAAAGATATGAAAATTATTTGCAAGCGGGTTTTTCCAAAACTTTAAGGTCTTTGCGTCACCTCAAAATAACATTAGATTTTAAATTTTAATATTTTATCCTGGTATTGCTTATCTGGTGTAGCAACTTTTGCAACCCCAAGCATTTCTGATTTCCAAAAAAAGTGAAAAAGTGTCTTTTTTCACTCCACCCTAATGTGTAGTCAAAATGGCGGACTTACGAGTTCGACGAAAATAATATAAAATTTGATTTTTTAAATGGAACTCCCTGTATATTTTGATATTTTGGAATCTACGGACCAAGTTCCATCTGATCACGTTGCGAAATTTTCATTTTTTTTTTCAAAAATAATTTTAAAATTTTTAATTTCATTTTTAACCCAGAAGGCTACAACTGGGGTAAAATTTATCTATCTCCACTCTTTCATCCACACAGATGACAATTCTTAGTGGTAAGTTAATATTAACTGTATTGTGAGCCAATAAATTTTGGTTTGTTTTTGATAAGAAAGTCATTTTTTTTTTAAATGGAACGTGTATGGATCATCCGCAACAGTAGATAGAGAATTTTATTTCGAATACGACAATATGCGATATGTCTAGTTTTATTTCTATTTAACACTAAAAAATTAATCAATTCAAAAATAAGTACTTTATTCTTCATTGTATACCTTTATTTCATTTGAATGAAACAATGTACTGAGCTACCCACCTACAAGGTAAAATAATAAACGAGGTTGCGAACAAAAACATGACACACAAAATCAGTACACGAAAATTACAAAATTATTATTAAAAATATAAACTAAATCAAAATACTACCAAAATGAGTTTTGAAAGTTCTAATGTAAAATAGCTTTTAATTTCATTGTCAGTGTCCAATTATGTGTTCAAAATGATTCCCGTTCTCCGCAACACAAAGTTGTGTCCTATTTAATGTACATTGAACAACATTTCTTAACTCATCGTTCGAAATTTCTAGGAATGCTTGTGTTTTTCTATTATGCAAGTCTTCTAATGTTGTTGGTGGCCTGGAGTTTATTTTTAAGATATCCCCACAAATAAAAATCGAGGGGAGTCAGATCGGGTGACCTAGGTGGCCACCTAACTGGACCATTGATGCCAATCCATCGTTCTCCGTGGGTTTCATTTAGGTAATTGCAAACGATATGAGCATTGTGTGGTATTGCCCCATCTTGATGAAATTACATATTATTTTTTAAATCCTGGGGTAGATTGTTAATTTCATTTTGGATATCATTTTGGAGGAATTCAAGATACCTTTCACCAGTTAAAGAACCATAAAAAAATGTGGGACCAATAATTCTGTTTCCAATTACCCTAGCCCAAACGTTAAAACCGAACCTGTCTTGGAAACTTCCTTGCCTTAGTAATGTCGGATTTTCTTGAGCCCAGTACTGCATGTTGTTTCGGTTGAACATACCATTATTGGCAAATCTTGTTTCGTCGGTGTACAAAATTTTGGAAAGAAAGTTATTGTCGTCAACTTGTTTACGTAATAACCAATTGCAGTACACTAACCTTCGATCTGAATCATTTTCGTCTAAATGCTGGTGTAGGTTATACTTATACGAACGGTATTTATGTTCCTTTTAAATTTTTCTCGCACTTTCCTTGCTAACGTTACATTCTATTTCGAGTTGTCGAATTGAAGCAGACCGGGAAAAATGTACGTAGGCCAACACATTAGTTTCAGCTTCTCTACTCACAATAAATTCATTCTCAACATTTGGTTCTTCTCATAATTACTTCCACATCCAGTAGTATAGTAACGATAAATTTTTTTTTTTAAATTTGTATTGTTCAAATAGGCTTAGAATGTCATGAAACGTCGAGATTTTAAATTTGAGCGAAAAAAAATTGTTGTCTGTCGGTCTGTAACTTTTTTGTGCGCACGTTTACTCTGGAACCGTTTGAAATACTGACTTGAAATTTGGTACACATATGTACTTTAACGAGATCTAGAACTATATTATATGTTCATCTTGTTCCGTCGAAGGGTTGGGGGGTAGATTGGAGTAAATTGGGTAAGAGTCCATAAAATTGGTATTTGGTATATACAAGAGAAGCCAAGGTCTCAAAAAAAAATTTCTGCATTAGCCACCCCCACCTCATTATTAAAGGGGATGAAAAAAAAATGTGATTTAGTGTGTGTACAAGAACCAGAAACCTCAAAATATTTTTTACTTCATCCACCCCCACTACCACCCCTCATCACCACCCCAACCCCACTACCGATATGGGGTATCGTTTTATGGGTTTTTGGGGCAGAAAATTTCAAATATTATATTATTAAAGTTCCATAAACAATTATTCCCACATACAAATTTTTCTCGTTGTGAGTGACTTGGATAGAAAATCTGGATGTGGAAGTAGTGATTCCTTGGGCAGCGGTTTTTTACTTCTACTACTCTAAAGTATGTCCTGTGTGGATGATGTCTCTCTGGAAAACGCGCAGCAAATAGGGCACATGCATTGATCGAATTTTTCAGACATTTCCCGTATATTAATAGCATGTCAATTTGCTCATTTCTGGTATACTTGTACTGATTATTTTTCATTATTGCTTAAAACACAACTTAAAGCACACACCTTTAACACAACGTCAAACGAAATTGTATTTTACTTCCACATCCAGTGGAAGTATAGTTAATGACAAAAAATTTTTTAAAAATCTTTATTGTTCAAATAGGCTTAGAATGTCATTAAACGTCGAGATTTTAAGTTTGAGCAAAAAAAATTTCTGTCTGTCGGTCTGTAACTAACTTTTTTGTGCGCACGATTGCTCTAGAACCATTTAAGATATTGGCTTGAAATTTGGTACACGTGTGTATTTTAACGGGATCTGGAACTAGATTATATTTGGGTAAATGGGGGTAAATAGGTAAATCAAGCAAGTAAGAGTCCATAAAATTGGTACACGTGTAACGGGATCTGGAACTAGATTATATTTTCATCTTATTCCATTGAATGATTCGGGGGTAAATTGGGGTAAATAAAGGTAAATAGGTAAATCAAGCAAGTAAGAGTCCATAAAACTGGTATTTAGTATATCTATGAGAAGCTAAGGTCTCAAAAATGTTTTTGACATTAGCCACCCCCATTATTACCCATTCCATTATTAAAGGAAAAGAATTTTTTTACTACTACTTATTTAACTACTGAACTTATTGAACTACTATTTAACTTATTGAACTACTTATTTAACGTCGGCCAATTTCCGCTACCAGGGCCTATCACCGACGCCAGGAGACGAGCTACCCCCAACCTGGAAATTTTGCCGAACCTCTTCCCTTAAGAAGAGTAGGGATCTTTTACTTGCCTAACATTTAATAGACAAGGGACCGCCTGCTTTACATCCCCTTCGAAGGATGGTATATCCACTACGTAATCCTCTTCTGAAATTACATAGCTTCCGCGTATACACTAATATACAAGCTGCTAGAAGGTGGGACGAGATCGCTGTGTTTCCCTAGACGGGTCACCCATCTAAGTACTAACCGCGCTGCACGTTGCTTCACTTGGAGTATTGAGATACTTACACAGTGAAGACGCATCTACGCTCGCCCCGTGAAAAAAATAAAATTGTCTTTTAGTGTGTGTACAAGAACCAAAGGCCTCATTTTTTTTACTTTATCCACACCCACTACCACACCCACTACCGATGTGGCATATCGGTTTTTGGGGTAGACGATTTCAAATATTATATTATTAAAGTTCTATACACACTTATTTCCACATACAATTTTTTTTTCGTAGTAAGCGACTTGGATAAAGAATCTGTGAAGTAGTCATTCCTTGGGCAGCGGTTTTTTAATTATTATGACGTTTAATATTTGTTTACAGGCCTGCTATGTTTCTAATTCAAATAAGCAAAATGAAGTAAAGGTATGCAATGAAGAATAAGGTACCTATTTTTTTATTATTAAAGGGAGCGAAAAAAAATTATGATTTAGTGTGTGTACATTGTGTACAAGAACCAAAAACCTCAAAATATGTTTTTACTTCATCCACCCCCACTACCACCCCCTATCACCACTCTCACCCCACTACCGTGTGGGATATCGTTTTATGGGTTTTTGAGGTAGATCATTTCAAATATTATATTATTAAAGTTCCATTATTTACACATACAAAATTTTTTCGTTGTGAAAGCCTCGGATGGAAAATCTGGATGTGGAAGTAGTGATTCCTTGGTCAACGGTTTTTTTGATACTTTTAAAAAATATTGTTTGAAATATACTAATTTACAAAACTTGACCAAAATTGTTGGAGCCGTTTTCAAGAAAATTGCGATTTTCGATATTTCAGTAATTTTAAGGGTAGGTGAAAAATAAACGCCCTATGGAAGTTTTTATTGTGTAAGTGGACTTTCAATGATACGATGATAACAGATTATAAAAAATTCAGTAAACAATAGTAGGGTATGAGGCTATGGTAATAAAAAGAATTTTTTAACCGATCTAATTATCAAGTTTCCGCTTATTTGATAATTAATTAATTGATCTTTAATGAAATTTGCCTTGTTTATTCCGCCAACTAATGTAAATATTAATTAAATAGGCTTAATGGTTAACGACCAGACTAAGACCCTAAAAAACTCAAATCAAACAGATGTAATTCATAATATTTAATTAAGAATAATACATTTAGTGGACTAATTTGTTAACGCGGGATGTAAACAAAAGGCTTATTTATGAAGGTGAATCACTTTATCATTGATTTATTTATTATATCACAGAGTTGAAGAGTTCATTGATCAATAGTTTATATACATATACAGTTCATAATAAGGCGGCTTCTAATGTTAGTTGTAGTTAATGTAGAACAAAAAGTAGCTTTTGTACATTTTCCTCGTATATTGCGTAATATAATTTGATTTATGGATGCTTCCGGCATTTAATCTCAGAACAGCTATTAGAAAAAAATTTAAAACGCCTAATTAGGACTGTTTCAAATCTACCGAATAGTCGATATTCAATTAATAGATATCATAATCCAAAGTCTATTTGTGTATACACAATCCTCAATAAACGTTGCAACGTCCAATATCTCTATGAAAAAGTGATACTTAACTTCAAATTATTTGGTAGCAAATATTTTTAGACATTTAAAAATAAAAAATTATTTTATTATCTACGGTCAAGTCAGTGAGAACCGAGTGTTCTTACTTTTTGATCACGCTGTTAATATACCTATTTGATTTAGTCAGATAGGTGTATTAAAACCGGATAAAAATTTATCTAAATTATCGTAAAAAAAATTGAAGAGAAATTCGTTTCATAACGGAATAAAAAACCGCTAGCCAAGGAATCACTACTTCCACATCCAGATTTGCCACCCAAGTCTCTCACAGGGGCGGACTGGCCCACCGGGATACCGCGACGAATCCCGGTGGCCCGCTCCAATAGTGTGCCGCAGGCGCCGGCTGCTTGGCAAGATGACCGGCTAATAGAGTAATAAGTGGTCTGCGAGTTCTGAGATCCAGCGCCGCTAAACTGTTGTCAGTCCGCCCCTGCTCTCACAATGAAAAAATTTTGTATGTGGAAATAATTGTTTATGGAACTTTAATAATATAATATTTGAAATCGTCTACCCCAAAAACCCGTAAAACAATATCCCACATCGGTAGTGGGAGGGGGGTAGTGATAGGAGCGGGTTGTAGTGGGGATAGATAAAGCCTTTGGTTCTTGTACACACACTAAATCACATTTTTTTTTAAGACATCCGCTTCTCTTGTATATACTAAATACCAATTGTATGGACTGTTACCTGTTTGATTTATCTATTTACCCCCATTTCCCCCAATTAACCCCGCAACCCTTCAATGGAACAAGATGAAAATATAATCTATCTATCTAATCTCTAATCTAGATTTCGTTAAAATACATACGTGTACCAAATTTCAAACGGTTCCAGAGTAATCGTGCACACAAAAAAAAGTTACAGACAGTCCGACAGGACGACAGACAGATTTTTTTTTGCTGAAATTTAAAATCTCGACGTTTCATGACATTCTAAGCCTATTTGAACAATAGAAGTTTTTATAATTTTTTTTGTCGTTACCATACTTCCACTGGATATGGAGTAAAATGTCTGTGTGTCTGTATGTGTGTAAACTGTTTTTTTTAAACACGTTAACTTCTATTAGACATAATAATTTTATTTCAAATTTGAGACATAGGTATATAAAACAGAACGGTGGAATAGTCTCTATTGAAATTAGGCCTCAAACAGAGCGATCGTCAGAGGAGTGTAAACTGTTTTATTACAATTTTAGAACATCAGAATATTGCTAAGGTCCTTGATTAAGCACATAAAAATTTTAAGACATACAAGATGTCAAAACCGTAATATATAGGGTGTCCCTAAGGTTGGAACCAACTTTGTGTAGAATAGATGATATATCAATTTTACCTTAAAGCCTAATTAAGGTATTTTCAATAAAACTATTATGAGGTGAACCAAAGTTGCAATCTGGCGTTGCCGACGGCCAATATTTATTAAATACGATAACCTCTGCTGGGCTTAAAATTTTTATTTCGAATTTGAAACAAAAAAATAATATGGTGGAATACTTCTTATTGAAATTGAATTATATCGGCGTGTATACTCTCATCTTTTATATAAACTACGTTTTATCACAATTTTAGAGCAAGCTGTTACTAAGGTCTTTGATTAAGCACGCAAAAGTTCAAATATAAACAACTACGATTTGATATGTGTTTAGAGCGAAATTTAAAGAAAGGCTTTTAATTAAGAACATAAAAAATTCAAAAATGTGCAAGATATCTAAAGTGCAATATACAGTAGGTCTTTCATCAGGTTTGAGCGAACTTTACGTTTAGGTTAGATGCCATCAATTTTACCTTAAAATGTTATTGAGGTATTTTTAATAAGACTATTACGCAATGAAAGGAATTTGCAGTCGGGCGTTGCTGAATATCTAATAGATACGAGGACTTGCGACATAAGATTTTATTTCAAATATATAACGAGACTATCATACAATGAATAAAAGATGAAGTCAGGTGATGTCAACTGCGAATATCTAAAAAAAACGATAATTTCTGTTGTACTTAAAATTTGTATTTTAAATTTGACACATTTTTTAATAGTCTCTGTGTAATGAAGCATTATAAGACAACTTTTTGTAAATATTTCGTACAAAGACGAGAGTACCCCCGCCCCCGTTTTCGAGGATGTTGAACACGATACAAGTGGTGGGAGAAGATTTTGACCGCTGAAATGGCCAAGAACCACCTCTTTTATGGATCCCTTTATGTTTTCATATATAAATGGGTCTGGGGAGTAATTTATCGACGGGTTGTACTTGAAATAACAATGGAGGGGGGATATCGAGTAAGTGGAATCCAGACAGCAGGTCTAAGGGGCTGATTAAACTCTCCCGAGGGATGGAAAATCACTTTTTTTCAAATAATTCTATTCAAACGCGTATCCCCTCGTTTTCGGTGTCTCTGATCACGGAAGAAATATTTTCACTTTTTTTTTAATTTTCCGGCCCAAATCTCTTGCTCGAATATTATATTACCTATATTTCACGCCTATAAATGTTTCTTCGACTAATATAAAATAACTAATATAAAATAAAATATTAACACTTTCACTGCTCATAAAGCGGATCCGCGTTTTTAGTATGTCTCACCGAGTGCACACGCTGCGGGTCCGCGTTTTGAGCATTTCTTGAGCGTGTTTGTTTTTACTATTATTATTATTATTATTATGAAGAAGAAGAGATCGCGTGCGATGTGCATTTTGAGGAATATGAGGATTGCTATGCTATTTGTAAATGACCTAGATTTTTTTAATTAATAGGGTAGTTGGCCATTTTTTAAAAATTTTATGTTCAAATACTTTATTAAATTTTATTTGAATTTTTTTATTTTACAATCTAAAGTCATTTTAATAGTGAAATTAATTATTTAAATTAAGAAATTTTGAATTCGCGCCCATCGCCACGTCAGATATGAGCGCATGCGCAGTTAGAAAAAGGAATAATCGACGGGCGTCGTTTGCTTTGCTTATTTGCTGTTAGCATATAGTCCAGTCAACTTTCACCTCTAATTTGAGTGCTAATGAATGGATTTTGACGAAACCTTGTGCAATGTGTTTGTAATGACGTTCATAAAACAGTAAAAAAAAAAGATCAGAGTAGGAAATGATCGGAAGAGGTAGAAAACACCTCTTTTATTATGGGTTCCGTAACTTGTAGAATTAGGTAAAAAATTAAAGAGAAACAATAAATTTACCTTTTTTTGCCAAAAATAAGATGTTTTTACTCTTGTGAATTTTTTTTAAAAATTCATACTTTTGGAGATATGGCCTCTCGAAAATTCCTAAAAGTAGAGGAGGGGAAATGTAGAAGTTGAAAAAAAAAATCTAAAACAATTCAGGTGAATATGTTATCAAAACTCAAGACTTTTTTTATTTGCAACTTGTCTGTAAAGTGCGTTTTCACCGAGTTATTCCAGAAAAACATGAAACACTACCCCTTTCTTTAAAATTGTAGCGCTTTAAAAATATGTAATTTAAAAATTTGAAAAAACTCGGACGTATGCATTGAGGCCTTCTAAACATTTTTTGTCTCTTGGAATTTTTTTGTAACTTGCTAATTTTCCGAGTTACAGGCAATTTTTCACAACAGATAATGTACTATATTTTTTGCACAAAAAATACATGAAAATTCGAAAGATGAAGATTCGAAAAATGAACATCATTTATGTACATTATTATAAAAAAGTATGGAACCTATATAGTTATTTTTAAAAGTTCAATATGATTTTTAAATTTTCTTCTTTGTATTTCTTAATGTGCAAAAAATGTAGTACATTAGTTATCGTGAAAAACTGTCTGTAACTCGGAAAATTAACAAGTTACAAAAAAATTCCAAGAGACAAAAAATGTTTAGAAGGTCTCAATGTATACGTCTGATTTTTAAAATGTTTAAATTACATATTTTTAAAGCGCTACAATTTCAAGGAAAGGTTTTTCATGTTTTTCCGGAATAACTCACTTTACAGAAAAGTGGCAAATAAAAGAAGTCTTGTATTTCGATGATACATTCACCTGAATTTTTTCAGATTTTTTTCAACTTTTACATTTCCCCTCCCCCACTTTTAGGAATTTTCGACTGGCCATATCTCCAAAAATATGCATTTCTCGAAAAAATTCACAAGAGTAAAAACATCTTATTTTGAGCCAAAAAAGGTAAATTTATTGTTTCTTTTTCATTTTTGACCTAATCCTACAAGTTACGGAACCCGTAATAAAAGGAGTGTTTTCTACCCCTTCCGATCATTTCTTACTCTAATCATTTTTTCAACTTTTTTGTTAACGTCATTACAAACACATTGCACAAGGTTTTATCAAAATCCATTCATTAGCACTCAAATTAGAGATTTTGGTCATTTTAGCGCTCTGTTGACTGGACTAATAGATCAAAGTTAGTATCGACGTGAGTCATATAGTATGTATTTTAAAGAAATACTAACCTCAAATTTTTAACATTTCGGGATTCGGCACTTAAATAGTTCAAATTGTCTACATAAAATTCGTCTACCATATAAAAATCCACTATAGGTAAATTCTCTGAAGTACCTTTCACAAAATTAGGTTCCATTATAAACAAATATTAAATATTAAACACACAATGTAAATGTAAACAACAAATCAACAGAGCACCACTACCAACATGAAAATTCTCTAGAATTGAATGATCATCAGATACGTCATCATTTACCGCCTTTTTATTTTCAAAACCAATTTGTTCTTGCATGTGATGATTAGAACTTTTTTTAATATGATATATGCAATGTATATTTAATATACTTTTTGATCATTGTAACAATATTTTGTAAATTTTGTTGAAGGAAACGACCCTATTGTAAGCAAATAACTTGTTTTGGCATACAAATATTTTCATGTAATTCTTTGAATAAACAACATTGCCATTGACGACAAAATTTAAGATGAAGAAATCATTATACCCTACGCAGCAACCTACACAATCATCTCTCCAGTGATAACTGGTGGATGAGGGTAAGTTTCCGTCCATTCTAGGAGTTGAGGAGAGTCAGAGATGAAGGTAAATATTTTTATCATGATCAGCGCCTGCGAAAACGGGGGAGGGCGTATTGACGATCCAAAGTGTAATTAATAAGTTTTACACCCCTCGGAGGATTGAAGCAATTCCCGAGGTCGCTACCACCTTCTCTGCCGTGAAAAATGAAGATATGCACAGGAATAACGATCATGTTTCGAAAAACCTGTAAATCCCGGATACCAAGCTCTCTGGTGAGTGATGGGTGGTTTCTGCCCGTTTGAGGGATGAAGAAGGGTTGGAGCTAACCCGAAAATGGGGGGAAACGCGTTTGAATCGAATCATTTGAAAAAAAAATGATTTTCCACCCCTCGGGAGGGTTTAATCAACCCCTAGGCATGCTGTCTGGATTCCGGTTACTTTATAACCCCCTTCCATATTATTTCAAGTATAATCCGTTCATAAATCACTCCCCAGACCCGTTTATATATGAAAACATAAAGGGATCCATAAAAGGGGTGGTTTTTGGCCGTTTCAGAGGGTTGCGGCGGTCAAAAACTTCTCCCACCACTTGCATCGCGTTCAGCACCCTCGAAAACAGAGGAGGAGGTAATCTCGTCTTTGCAAGAAATATTTACACTATTTCATGCCTTCATTACATAGACTATAAATAGCATAGTAGAATGGGTTCTCGTGAAATTAGATCACATCCGTCATACAAGGTGATCGTTACGGGCATGTGAACTATCATATTTTATCTAAAATACGTGTTACTATAATTTTGGAGCAAAATGATCCAAAGGTATAAAAATATAAAGATGTATGAGATATCTGAACTGCAATATACAGTACATCTTTCAGGATCGAGTGAACTTTACGTAGGTTAGATGATTTAACAATTTGGCCTTAACACATAGAATACATGTAGAACAGTATGATAGAGTACCCTTATTGAAATTGAGCCATGTCCGTCATATAGGGTGGTCGCCAGAGGAGTGTAAACTGTTTTGCCGTATATAAACAATGTTCTATTATAATTTTAGAGCAGAATGTTACTAAACATTAAGTACAAAAATACGAAAATTAATAAAATATCGGAACTATAATATAGAGTGTGGCTCTTGTAGATTTGAAAAAACTACGTAGCAGGTGATAGATTAATTTCACTTTAAGAGTGTGCAATGCCTATGCTTTTACATGGGAAACTTTGTGATTTTTTTCAAAGCTCCCTGTCCCACAAAAAAATAATTTAAAAAGGAATAAACATTTAGAAGTAAGTGATGCACAAAATATGATTTTTGTTGTTTTAAATAAATCATGCATTTACCTAAAAACTACGGAAAACGAAATATGTTAGATTTACTCAAGAGTTTCATAGATGGCGATACCATGACAATTCAGATCTGCGGAACAGGTTACAAGTGTTGATTTAATTTAGACCCCGCAAGCAAATATATCAAATATCTAACTTCGTAACGACAAGCACAATATTTTTCTACATCATAAAATATGTTTTCTCTATTTTTTATGCAACGCATTTAGTAATAAAAGTGATAAAACGAAATATATGAATAACTCTCTAGCCACGCCTACTTCCTTACCGTTTGCGATTCGGCCAGCATATACTGGCCAACATTTTCAAGGTTTAGAAATGCAGCTGTTTAGAGAATATCATATAGTGGAACGGATCTGGTTTTGAAATGAAACCAACTCTTAAATTTTTTTTTTTTTTATGACAATTCGGTTACACGGATTCTCATTTATCATGTTATCAAGTTAGTTCAGCTTAATCACACAGGGTGGCGGAGGAATTCGCGTTTAAAATTCGCAAAAACACGTGTTTCCACGATAATTTTGTTATTATTGACTTGACGAAAAAAAGTTAAATCAAAATTTGAAGATCTCGCGGAAGCCCGTAATGACTTGAAATTTGGTACACGTATGTATCTGGAACTAGATTATATTTTGATCTTACTTCGTTGAAGGGTTGAGGGATAAATTGGAGTAAATGGGGGTAAGTAGGTAAATCTGTAAAATTGGTATTTACTATATATAAACGAAGTTAAGGTCTCCCCATTATTAAAGGGGGTGAAAAAAATAAAAATGTAATTTAGCGTGTATACAAGAACCTAAGGCCTCAAATTTTTGTTTACTTCATCCACCCCCTCTACCACCATCCCCACATTCACTACCAATATGGAATATCGTTTTATAGATTTCAAATATTATGTTATTAAAGTTCCATAAACAATAATTGTGAAGTGCAAATATAGTATCAAATTTTTTTTCGTTGTGAGAGACTTGGATAGAAAATCTAGGTGTGCAATTTTAAGATTTATAAACACCCTACAAGTTGCATTGTAATTCGAGTCCTATGAACAAACGAACATCAGCGTGCCTGCCTTTCAAGATTATTTTAGCATGTTGCTAAATTGACACCAATGTTTCAAGGATACATGAGGAAATAGCGTCAGAGACGCGTCATCGCGTGTGTGTCTAGCTTCTACGATTACAAATTAGGATACCATACAACCTGTACGGTTTTTATAGATCTTCTATTATTTTCTTGATTCTAATAGTATGGGTGCGCAGTAGATTTCCCCCAGTATTATGGATGCACAGTGGCTTTCCTCGAGTACCATTGATGCGCAGTAGGATACCTCAAGTTGTATAGATGCGCAGTGGCTTTTCTCGAGTAAATTGGATGCACAGTGGGTTACTTCGAGTAGTATGGATGCGTAGTAGGTTTTTTCGAAGAAAATGCTTGAAGTGGTGGAGTGCAAATATAGTATTTTCGTTGTAAGAGACTTGGATAGGAAGTCTGAATGTGGAAACAGTGATTTCTTAGGCAGAGGGTTTTTCAAACCTGACGGTATCTTTTCGTGAATTTGTTTTTTAAATACTTACGCGTTTTTTTTTGCTGTAACACTAATATAAAAAAAAAGTAATTCCTTAATTTTTTCGCATAAAAAAGGAGTTAGAGAGCTGAGATTTTTTTGAGGTAGGTGAAATAGATAAGAATTGATGGAGCCGGAGGGTGGTGGGCCAATTGTGGGAGGGGGGGAGGTATGGAAAACAAAATCATTAGACCTATAACTACTGCATACCTATAACTTTTTCCCTGTTGTGCTATTTTGAAAAACCAGTTTTTTCGTTATTATTTCTAGTATTTGAGTGATTACTTTTTTATTTTTTTCAAATAAACAAACTTGTGGAGGGGAAAAACCTTTTGCATTTTTTAAAATTCGTTTTCGAGTACGAAGGAAAGGGTTCAGAAGAGAATTTTTTATACATGTGAGGATTTTTTTTATCTTTAATTTTAAGGAATATATCGCAATCTAGGCAATAGGAGGGAAGGGAAGGGGCATAATGCGTTTGTGGGAATAAAGGGTTAAGGTAAAGGGATAGGGATCTTGGACTTTGATATTCGGCAATATAGATCTTTTTTCCATCTTAATATTTTATCAATCTACCTTTATCAAATATTAAACTTATAAATAATTATTTAACACCATAACGGCACAATGGATTACTCTCAAATTTTCATCAGTCACTATATATTTGTTAACAAAATATGTTAATATGTAGGTCAAATTTTAATAAGTGTAGAAAGCATTATTTTTTTCTAAGGCTATGTCGAAAATTTGCATTCTCAAATATAACATGCTGGAAACTTTTTTATCTTTCGAAATAGATACCAAGTGTATCGAGAAGAAACTAAGATAAAAGATGGATGTAACTTTTTTATTTGAAACTTTTCTTTCTAAGATTAGCAGTTTTCGAGAAAATTACAAATAAGTGATTGTTGGCCAGGTGCTGCAATTAATTGCTATTAGATTTCCACGTTCTTTATGATCTCTTTATTATTGAATAAGTTTTGCATATATTCCCTCTTCAGTCTCTAAAAGTGTCATTTTTTCACGGTTGGTGACTATTAGTGAAACGATCTTGTAATTTGGTATACTGATTTCTGTCATTAAAACGATTATGTTTCCGAGCAGCGCCAAATCGGAAAGCCACTTTGGCTTCCGGTTTCAAGATGGCGGCCGATTTGGAAAATTTAAAAGAACGAGTTTTCTATCTAAACTATTGATGTTACAAAAAAAAGTTGTTAAGAAAAATTGTTCCAAATTAAAATCTGAATAAAAGAGTTTAATACATTTTTTTACTTAAAGCTAAAAATAAAGGCGGTACATAAAAAATATAAAAAAGTTACTTTTTATTTATAATTTAAAAGTTTACAAGTTTTTCGACTAAATAATTACTGTTACAAAAAAGTGTTAAGAAATATATTCTACATTAAAATTTTAATAAAAAAACTTTTTACAATATGTTTACCTAACACTAAAAATAAAGCCGCTACACGGAGAAATACTAGAAAATGATTTTATGTATATTTTACAATCTAAAGCAATAATTATAATGTTCTTGTTGAGTATTCCTTTACGAGAAACTGAAGGCACATTATTTTTCAACCTAAAAATAATTTAATAAAAATAGGTAAAGATTTTTTTAGTTAGACTTACATACTTCTTTTAAGTTAGTTGCATTGTCCTTTACAGCCTTTACAATTTGTGTAAAAGAACGTGCATTGCAAGCCAGCTTTTTCACAACCACATTTGGTTTCAATGCATCCTTTTTTGCAACTACATTGAATTAATTGTCTAAGGGCTTTAGATACCTCCGGAAGTGTTAACCATTTTGGCACCGAAACATCCAGGACAGGACCATCCCCATTTTTCAAGATTATTCAAAATCAAATTTGATGTCAGAGACTGTCTCCAAATGTGCTCACTTTGGAAGCTAGCCCGTAGAATGTGTTTCTTTAAAGCATCCATAATTTTTACTTTTAGAAGAAAACTTATAAAAACTTTCTTATTCAAAATTTCATGACGAACAATTTTTTTAACAACTTTTTTATTTTTTTAAAACAGCCGCCATCTTGAAACCGGACGCCATTTTGATTTGGCGCAGCTCGGAAAAATAGTCGTTTTAATGACAGAACTCATCAGTATACCAAGTTACAAAATTGTTTCACTAATAGCCGTTTTCTAAAGGTTTTTACTGTTTGCCGCCTTGCTAAAATGCTACTTTACTCTCATGTAATCTTTTCGGTAGATAGTAAAAAAAAATTGCAAACACTCTTGATGTTAAGTATAGAAAATTGGCACTATTTTAAAATTCATTAGTTCCAAGAAGCAGCATAGTAACTATATTTATTCATTTATATTCCAGTAAAAAATACTTATGTTTTATAAGATTTCGCAAACAGCAGAAAGAACAATGTATGAAAAAACTAAATACAATCTATCTAAGAAAATATTAATTTCAATTTTCAATTCTTTGCATTCTTTTGATAACCTACTTCTGGCTATGCTAGAAATTAAGAAGACCTAAAATTTATTCATTTACAAAATAACTATCTATTCAATCAATAATGAAAATCTAATCAAAATATCAATTTTGAATCTTTGTAATTCTCTACAACAACAACCTACATCTTTTTATGCCAGAGACAAAGACAAAAATCTATCTTAAAGTTTTTAGTACAAGAGGACTTCAATTTTTATATATATATATATATAAATTGAACTCATGTTTGAAATATCTTGAGTGGCTTTATGTCTTTCTAATGAGAATCAAAACAAGGGAGAAAAATGGATTTTAAAGGGTATGTTGCGAAGAAGAATTTTAGAATAATAGTTTAATTTTTCCAGGCAAGTCCTGTTGTATTAAAAACTAGAAGTAGATTATCAAAAGAATGTAAGGAATTGATTTTTTTTTATCTATTTATTTAACGTCGGCCTATTTCCGCTACCAGGGCCCACCACCGACGCCAGGAGACGAGCTACCCCCAACCTGGAAATTTTGCCGAACCTCTTCCCTTAAGAAAAGTAGGGATCTTTTACTTGCCTAACATTTAATAGACAAGGGACCGCCTGCTTTACATCCCCTACGAAGGATGGTATATTCACTACGTACGTAATCCTCGTCTGAAATTACGTAGCTTCCGCGTATACACTGATATTCAAGCCGCTAGAAGGTGGGACAAGAACTCTGTATTTTCCAAGATGGGTCACCCATCCAAGTACTAACCGCGCTCGACGTTGCTTCAACGGAATATCGACTGACATTCACATTGAAGTCGCCTCTACGCTCGCCCCTGAATTGAAAATTGAAATTAATATTTTCTTAGATAGATTGTATTTAGTATTTTCTGCTGTTTGCGAATTCCCATAAAAAATATTTTTTACTGCAGCTATAAGCAAATAAAATTATTTACTTTAATACTCACATATATTTTCTACTTTTTACTGCCTTAAAAAAATAAGTTTGTTTTATTTTTAATTTTACAGTTTCTATTTAAATCTAATTTTTCTTTTTTACCAAGTGCTTCAGAATGCCCTTACACAATTGATTACACAATTCTAATTCAGTTATACGTTATTTAAATATATCGTTCGTAACATACAAATATTTATAAATAGTTAGATTTGTTAAAACAAAGCAACTATGAATGATTAAGAAAATAGAAATATAAAGTAACGTCTCATATCATGCTATCATGGCGAGCAGTGTATTATGCAGTTCCTTGGCTAATAATTCGTTTTATGGTCTACAAATATCTCGAGACAGTCTGAAAGGCCACGCCCATCATCCGTATCTCCCTTCGCCCTACTTCCACACAGGTGAAACTATATTACTGGTATTTCCCGCTCTTAAATGGTATAAATTGTTTGAATTTAAAAAGGCGATTACGAAACGAATGGAAGTTGCAGACAAGCTTTGTCAACTGCGAATACCTATTTGAACAAAAAAATAAAAAATATACTAACTGCCCATTTGATCGTAGTGGCATTCTTTAAAAGTAAATTGTGTCGTTTTCGTGTATGCGCAGTCGGCCACGCCCGACTACTCGTTTTATAATTGCATATGGAAAATTTTCAAATAAAATTAAAATAAATAATAAATCCGCGCGTGGATGAATCTGCGATGATCCATCATTCTCATTACTAATTTAAACATATAGATAATATAATTTTCTACCCCCATCCTTACGCTATTGTCAAGGCAGAAATCGTAAATAAATTCATTTAACTTTATAATTTCTTGAAATAAAAAAGGATCCGTTGCCTTCACCATTGTTACTCTATAGCTTACACCGCTTCATAAATTTTTGGCAGCTGGCACACGTTACCATACAAATAGAACAATTGTGCAATAAAATTATTTGTCACGTAAAAGTTTGCTAAATGGATAAGTTTCCTGAATCACTAGAAACACGGAGGGGTATGTTATTGATCAGAGTTCTGAATTAGTCATAGGAGAGAACGTAGAGACGCTCAGACTTGTGAATAAACCTATTTAGCGTGTTAGAGGTTCATAAATCATATGTATTGCAAATTCATTAAATTCTGTGTTTGAAAAATTCTTACTGTAATGAAATGAATATCTAAAAATGTAACTGAAAAGTTATAAGTTAGACGAATTTGTACAATTTTCTCATTTCCTGTATTTTTTATCGACAAGTTCTTAAATTAATTTTAGAATTTACATTTTGAAGTCATTGTGGTTTTGTTGTTAACTATACTAAGTTAAGTATAATCTAAGTTACCCCTATACCAAGTTGCAACTTTGACTAGACAAAACCTCTCAAAAAATGTATTGAGCGTATTTGCATCAGTATCCTAAAGGAACTGACTTAAAACTACCAATAATAATTCTAAAGTGAATTCTAAATAGATACTGAGCAATTTCAATAATAACAAAATTATTTAGAAGTGTCATTTCTTCTAAAGTAGGTGTCCAAATCCAAGATATTCAAAATACAGAAAATGCTATAGATTCAAGAAGTCTTATTACAGGATGATAGATACTGACATATCGCCTTTGGCAGACTCTAGACGTAAAAACAAACTTATCCAAAAACATGTTGCAATTAAAGACCCTGTATAAATACAGTAATTGCAAAATATTTGATGATGATTAATTAAGAATCAAGAAAAGGGAACATGAAAATATACAATGTAGTTAAAAAAAAGTTTGAAAATCGCCATAATTTTTGATGGTCCATTCAAATGGGCCAAAGTATCATTTTAAACTGGTGTCAGATTTCCATATTATATTTAATGTCTCAATTTTGAAGGGAATCTAAACGGCACGTCTTATGTGGTCATACATTGATATTGATAAATAGGCTTCCATCACAAACTTGATATGCATTTCTACTGTTTGTGTAGCACGGAATCTTCGAAAGTTACACAAATTCTCCAGATTCTATAAAACTTTTAGGGCTCTTCACATCAAAATTTTGATAATGCAAGTGAGCAGTTGCGGTGAGACACTATTTCGATTTCTGAACCACTTTTGGGACCTTCAGACCTAGCCCCGGAACTTGAAATTCGGTTCCGAAGGCGTTTTTGCCCTCGGAACTTGAAACCTCTTACTGACATGACACTAAAATGCTTTTCACAAATTTTAAAACACTAATCCCTGAACTCAACGATCATTTCGTCCATCAAGTTAGAATCGTCTTCGGATAATTATTAAAAGCGTTTTAATCCTGTTCAAATGATACCAACTTGACTGGTGAATAAAAACGTCACGTCTTATGTTATCACACACTGATATTGATAAAGAGGCTGTTAAATCCAGTGAAATTAGACTTTTCTGATCTAACAAAATATATTCTTCATTTTTTTTTTAATCAATTTATTTTGGTGTTTTAAAGAAGATATTAAAAATCGACAACGAGATCACTATGGCATTTCAGACTTGGACATTACTTTAATCAAAATTTCAATATTTCTCTATTTTGATCAAATTTTGGACTTACCGTTTTTGGACAATTCTGAGCAAATGTTATTAACAAAATTTTCCGATAAAAAATTCCTAATATGATTTTTTGATTTTTTCCGCAAAAGAAAAAAAATGAAGGATATATTTTGTTAGATCAGAAGCCATATTTTTGTCTAAAATGACGAATATGTAGCATACTCACTTTCATATATGTATGTATATCATCTCTATGGATATAAATAACAAATTATTATTAATTTTCTACTTTTACAAAATGTTAACAATTTGATCCGAAATTATTATTATAGCAAACTAAATATGCTATAATTGGTGACCTCGATTCTTCACGCTTTACAGGCCTCTTGATGGTATACGAGAGTTGGAGGCAGAAAAAGAAAAATTTAAAGCCGAAAATTCAAAGAAGAAAAACACGATTGAAGTACATGTTATATTTATTGGATCAGAAAAGCTATAAGGTATATTATGGGTGAAAATTAAAACTTTACAATAGGGAACTTGCCCAAAAAATAAAATTAATTTAAAATACTCAAAATCGTAAACATCATTAAAAACCCCATAGACAACAAAAAATTAAAAAAGAAAATCTCTTCCAGAAATATAAGCGATTAAAATCTGCCGAATTTTACCCACTCCTGAAACGTGATGTCAGATGGAGAAAGTCGGATGACGGCGTCAAGCGACACCAATTCTGCTTTCGCTTTGATAATTCCGCATGCGCATGCGCATTTATTAGAAACAACTAACAGTGAACACAACCTAACCTAAAATTTAAACGTATTCGTTGGAAAAACATCTTCAATATTCTGAAATGTCACAAAATGCTACTTTTGATTCGTTCGTGCCGAGCCGAATTTTCGAATTTCGCCGTGCAATTTACGATCAGGTTTATCTGAAAGACTTCCTCTTTACTTCGCGACATCGTATGGCCGTCCCATTGGTGTTTTTCGAAAAATATGAACGTGTCAAAATTGCATGTTTTTGCAATTTTTTCGGCTCCGAAATGTAAACCATTTTTTGCTATTTTTCGCAAAACGTTAGGAGTTAGCTCGAAATAAAAAATAAGGTCAAACGAGTATTTTCTACTGTGAATCTTTTGCTACTATCAGAATTTGGAATTTTTTTTTCGTTTCGGAGGTTAACTACTGAAATGTCGGCCATGTACGGCAAAAAATCGCAAATTTTGAGCTTCTACAGTTGGCAACTTTTTAATCTTGGCTCCTACGCCAAAAAACTTACTCTATCTAATTTAAATAGAATTAAATTTGCTAAAACTCCTTTTTTTATTTTTTGAATTTCGACGAAAATGAAGGAATTAGAGGGGGCGGGATTTGGGACTTTTTTTTTTTCGGTAAAATTTCTCCATTTTGTCACCGTAATTAATCGGTAATTAACTGAAATCGATCTCATATACGATGTTCACTTAATATCATGTACTACTTTGACGCTCCGTTAATCTCGGCCCTTCGAAACAAAGGTTTCTGAGAAAAATTATTTTTTTAAGATTTACATACACTTTATAGGAAAACGTGTAATTTCCTACATTTCCTCGAATATCTCGATAATTATCGTTTTTTTCCAAAAATTTGTAGACTGCTTATGTAAAGAAAATTGTTTGAGCTTTCCGACACTTTTTTTGTTTTTTCTCTAACATAAAAAACAAAAGACCGATAATGCGGACGTCTCAAAGCCAACCGCCACCCTGTCTATTAATTAGAAGACTTACCGCTCGGCTAAAGTACGCCATCTGTGCTACACCACCAGGCCTGTAGCTAGAAAATGCTTTAAGGGCGGGCAAACAATTTTTCAAAAATGGGGGCCAAAAATTTTTGTATCGTTTTTTCCATTTACAGATAACCCCGTAAAAAATAGCTAGCTCATTATTTTTTGCGGTCGCTGTAGGTCGGGCGAAAATTATTACAACCCTAGCTACAGGCCTGTACACCACGCGAGACTGGCTTTCCCGATCTGACGACACAGTGCTTTTCGTGAAGAGTGGCGAGGATTTCAACTTTAATTATTTATTGCAAAATAAGTACTGAGATTTAAGAGCTGATATTCGGTGTTGCGTGTTTTTATACATAAACACACACTTTAATGAAATTTAAAAAAAATGGGCAAGTTCCCCATTGCAAATGATGTTTTTGGACATGTTTGACAGAAGTCCGCTGACTTGATATTTGCACATCATCTTCTGATCATTCATTTGAAGATATTCATCCTGATAGTGTTGCAATGGGGATTTATATTTGATGGTGTAAGGAATTACTGGTATAAGGAGAGCTGATACGGCATGAAGTCACTTACAAGTTCCGAATTATTTTCCAAGACAATCCCAAGTTTATTTCTTTCCAGAAGACTTTTAATTACATATCCCATAATGTCAATGTGTTGATGAGTGCCCTATTTATATTACTCCCTGCAGTATCAGATCATCTTATCAACGTATCAATGTATAAATTATTTGCTATTTTTACATTTAATTTCTGATTAGCGAAAGTTGCTGTATGAAAAATATTCATTTATCAAATTCCATTCTTTTGAAGTATTATATGAATATAATTATTATTATGAATTCTTATTATCGATTATTATCTATAATTAAATAATATATTATGGATTAATTATTTGGATTTACCATAAAAAAAACAAAGTAATAATGATTTTAATCTTCTTGATGTATGCAAATATTACCTTGTATGTAGTATGATTTTAATATATTAAGTATATATATTCCTAGGAGGATTAAAGGTATATTACCTCATTTTTATATATAGAATACCTATAATTGGTCAACTGTCAGTCAAATGTGACTCTCCTTTTTTAAATGTCATCTTTGATATTGATACTTTGATAGGTTGATTTGATCTCTCTTTTGCAGGGGGGAAGTATATGTAGCGTACTCACTTACGTATATGTGTGTATATCATCTCTATGGATATAAATAACAAATTATTATTAATTTTCTACTTTTACAAAATTAAGATAAATCCTTTTTAATTTGATCCGAAATTATTATTATAGCGAACTAAATAATGCTATATCAATTTTCAAATTCTAAACATACTTTCAGTTTGAAAAGAATTAAAATTCCAAATTTGGATGAATTTATTTGGTGTAATGTTTCTCGTCCAAAACCACGACCTTACTTTCCAATTATTTACAGAAGAATTATATTTGATATAATTCATGGTCTATCTCATCCTGGAATTAAAGCTACTAAGACTTTAGTCACTAAAAATTACTTTTGGCCAAGAATGTCTACTGACTGCAACATATGGGCCAAATCGTGCGTTAGCTGTCGGACTTGTAAAATCACACGTCACATTAAAAGCCCGCTAAGAAATTTAGAAATCCCTAAATGCAGATTCGATCATATACATACAGATTTAGTAGGACCATTACCTCCTTCCAATGGTTGTTCTTACATTCTTAGAGTAATCGAACGTTTTACCAGATGGCTAGAAGCTTATCCTCTGCATGATATAACAGCAAAAACTGTAGCATGTGCATTGTTTGAAAATTTTGTGTGGTGCTTCGGTGTACCTTTGACCGTGACAACTGACCAGGGAGTTCAATTTGAATCCAAATTATTTAGCGAATTTTCAAAATTTTTGGGTTTTCATAGAATTCGTACCACTACTTTCCACCCACAAAGAAACGGATTAGTTGAACGTTTTCACCGAACTCTTAAAGCTGCATTGACAGCTAGGGCTAATACGTTACATTGGGTAGACGAACTTCCAATTGTATTGTTAGCTTTCAGGACGATTCCCCTTCTGCCGAACTAATTTTCAGTCAAACTGTACGGTTGTGTGGCGAATTTTTTATTAAGTCGTATGATACACCAGACATGCCTCTGTTTATTGACAAATTACGCAATTACTTTCTCATGTTAATTATAAAACGTTTGTTAATCCTGAGATTTTCAAATGTGGCTTTATATATGTTCGTAAGGAACGTTTTGAACGTACCTTTGCTCCTCTGTATGAGGTTCCATTTCAAGTTTTGTCTCGTACAGACAAGTTAATTACTTTTGATAAAAGAAATAAAGTTGTAACTGTCAATACTGACAGAGCCAAACCTGCTTTTTTGTTGGTTGACAGATGCAATATTCAGCCGACTAATGTTAAAAAGGTACGTTTCGCTTTAGTTGATTGATTGTTATTTTTGTTAACGGGGGGATATGTGTAGCAGGTCACTTATCCCCAAGTTAGGATCCTATTTACTTATTATATATTCTTGTTACCACGAAGAAGAAAGAAAAACAAAAATAATATAGATCAATATATTTTAAAATATGAATCAGATATTTATTTAAAATGGAATGAAATTTTTATTTATCAATATATTCCTTTAAAAAGATTCTATATATTTACTTTATACCTATATACAAATTATAGTTCAATAGAGGCTTCCGTCACAAACTTGATATGTATTTCTACTGTATGTGTGGCACGAAAACTTCGAAAATTCCACAAATTCTCCAGTTTCTATAAAACTTTTAGGGCTCTTCACATCAAAATGTTGATAATGCAAATGTTGCAGGTGTTGCAGTTCTTACAACGTAATTATTTTCCAGATGTTGCAGTGGAACACTTTTCCGATTTCTTAACCATTTTCGGGACCTTCAAATATAGCCCCGGGACTTGAAAGCTCTTATTGACTTGAGACTAAAATGCTTTTCACAAATTTCAAAACACTGAATCCTGAACTCGACGACCATTTCGTCCATCAAGTTAGAATCGTCTGCAGATAATTATTAAAAGCATTTTAATTCTGTTCAAATGATACTAGCTTAACTATTGAAACTCACTTCAATGAGAATACTTATTAATTATATTCCATCTTCATATATTTCCATCTTTCTGCAACAAAACGGTAATGACCGGTTTTTTTGGCGCACCGGAAGTAAGTTTTTCCGTCCCTGTCTGAAGTTTTCCTCCCACCGGGCTCATTTTGCGTTCAGCCAGGTTCATGTTTGTAAAAAAAACTCAAAAATACCTGCTAATTTGAACAGTAGAATATACGAGGATAACGTAATAGCAATTAAAATCACTCGGATATTTGTTAATTATTCATAAATCGGCACAAACTACACTACCCATTTTAAATTTTATTAACGCGTGACGTCAATGGTTTTTGGTTTATTGTTGTTAGATTGCTGCCCTGTCAATACCAAAGGTAATACTAATATTTTAACTTTTAGTTTTCCAGTTTGCAAATAAATATTGTATAGATTTTAGGAAGTGCGCAGAGCGCATATTTTCGGCCACAACTTTGTTGTTTTTTATGTTGGAGAAAAAATTAAAAAAGCGTCGGAAAGCTCGATCAATTTTCTTTAGAATTGGTGTCTACAAATATTTTGAAAAAACTGATAATTAGCGAGATTCTTGAGAAAATAGAAGAAACTTCACATTTTTCTAGAAAATACACGTGAATCCAGAAAAGTTTGCTTTGAAGGACCGAGATTAATGGAGCACCTAGGTAATACATGATATTAAGAGTAGAACGTAACTGAGATCAATTTCACTTAATTACCGATTAATTACGTTACGGTGACAAAATGGCGAAATTTTACCGAAAAAAAAAAAGTTCTCACTTCCGCCCCTTCTATTTCCCTCATTTTTGTCGCAAGACAAAAAATTTAAAAAGGAGTTTTAGCAAATTCTGTTTAAATTCGTTAGAGTAGTTTTTTGGCGTAGGGGCCAAGTTTAAGGAGTTACCAACTTTTAAAACAAGAAATGTGCGATTTTTGCCGGACATCGCCACATATTTCAGTAAATATCTCCGAAATGAAAAAAAAATCAAAATTTTGATGGAACCAAAAGATTCGTAATGGAACGAACTCGTTTTATGGTATTTTTTATTTTGGGCTAGCTCTTACCGTGTTAAAGATATTGGAGAAAATTAGTTAAAGAAAAGCATGCATTTCGGAACCGAAAATAGCGCAAAAACATGCAATCTTGAAATGTTCATATTTTTCAAAAAGCACATGCGGGAGGGCCACACGATGCCGCGACGCAAAGGGGAAGAGTTCTAGTTGATCCGCATCGTAAATTGCACAAGGCAAACAGAAAATTCGACTCGGCACGACCGAATTAAAAGTGGAATTTTTTGACATTTAGCAAAACGGCAGAACAAAATGTCAGTCACACATCAATATGGTAATGGTGAAGTTTGAATTTCATGGCTACCATACAAATTTACTGTTTGAACTGTATGTGCGTAACCATTGACGGCTTTTAGCGGGAACAACCATTTTCAAATTATAAATTGAATTTAAAATTATTTAACGTCCATAAAAAAAATTGCCGTTACATGTATATGGTTATTATTAGTCCTCCAATGCAAATTCAATGTAAATACAAATTATGAAATAACCCCATTGATACTTGACGCGTCAAATATACTTCTGGATTATGACGGAGACTTTGAATGTTATGGGCTCTTACACTATTAAGAGTAGGTACCAAGCTAAAGGTATAAAGCACACCCCTTTCCTTTCAAATTGTTTTACGAGAATTAACATCTAAAAGAAAAAATCACGTTTCTAAGGGTGAGGCGCGGCGTTAAAAAAAATTTAGTCCATTTCGTTTTATAAGGGTTTCTGGAAGTGCAGCCGCCTCAAATCAATGTGTTTGTGTTTACAGTTTACTAACCTGCTAAAACCATTAGATACGATGGTAAAGGCATCAACGTTAACGAAAAGTAAATAGAGTCATTTTATGTTCAACTGCTTTTATTTGTACATAAAAAGGCAGGTAGATGATACCTATTGGCTACCTACCTGTTTTATTTTACAAATATAGTCGGTACAATTGCAAATCCCAAAGAAAAGGTAAGGCATTCGGGAGATTGAGAATAATAAAATCAAATGTAAAAAAAGCTTTTTAAAAACAAACTTTTATTATTATTTAGGTGTACTAAAACGAAAACAATAAGTTATGTTGAATTAATTGTCTTAAAACCTTGCCGCGCGCGAGAAGTTTATATAGGCATTAATTTTGTTTGACAAAAGTAAGTATTTTTTTTTCTATTCACGCGACAAGCTTTTAAGACAGTTATTTCAACATAACTTATTTTTTACGTTTTAGTACACTTAAATAGTATATTAAAGTATAAGTGGATATTAAGGTCTTTAAAACACGCGCGATTTTTTGAGCACGACGACCAGTTATCCAGGAATACTTTACGGCATTTTTTTTTATTGGTACACTTTGAAATCATAAATATTGGTATTATTTCTACAAAAAATGGAAAAAAGAATTAAGAATGTAAAATAGTTGAATTCGTGATGTGACATCAGGATACCTGTCAGTGTCATGAAAATGAGAAAACAAAAATTAATTTGCAATCTGTCACATAGGATTAATTATTGTCACTACAGTTGTCACTGATTGTATATTGCTTTAAAATGAGTTCTAACATTGATTACTTAAATAGAAAAGCAGAATCACGGTTAATACCGCAAAAATCGGAAGACGCTTGTAAAAAAGAATACAAGCTCATCAAATGGATGGAAGAGCAAAAGGTAACAGATACAGATGAACGAGTTGTACTTGCTTACCTTTGATGTTGCCATGGTAACTTTAAAACGCGCGTTTTTAAAACTTGGATTTAAACACTGAGGCATACTTTAAATAAGCAAAATAGGGTACTAATAAAGAATAATAATAATGAAGCTTGCCACATGTGTGTTACATACTATTTTTTCTACGGTTGTGAAGTTATTTCCCTTTTTTAAAGTTTTTCCAAAATTTTAAATTTGCTGCCTGTCAGATTTTATTTAAAGTGACATTTTCCGCAGTCATTCTGAAGTTAGAAAATTTGACTTTGTAATTGCAATTCATGTGTAATTAATGTACATTTATAGAATTTAATTGTTATTACCAGTAAGTAATATAAAATTCTTTAAGGTAAACACGCTATTTTATTCCGGTGTGTGAAGATGTAATCAAGGCGTGTGGCAAATTTTGGATAAACGGAAAAAAAAGCCGCCGAAAAAAAATCCGCGGAAATAAAATCCTGGAAAAAAAAGTCGAAGGAAATAAAAGCCGCGGAAAAAAAGCCGAGGAAAAAAAAGCCGCGGAAGAAAAGGCTGTTTTACAGAAAACAAGATTTCTTTCACTTCGACGAATCTAGGGAAAAAAAGCCGCGGAAAAAAAAGCCGAGGAAAAAAAAGCCTAAACTCTGCGATAATACAGAGTAACATATAGCGAGTTTTCTAACTACATTTCGTCTGCAAGTTTGTGATAGAGCATTGTGATTAGTGTTACTTTGATCGGTATACTGTACAGAATGTGAAAAGTGATAAGATCCACGACAAGTGGGGAGTAGGTTAACATTTCGAATTGTTAATTATTTAAAACAAAATTGTTTTAAAAAGGTTTTTTTTTGTGCTATCTTCCACCTTTACTATAAAAGATGATATTTTATACTTTTCGTTCAATAGATCAGATTAATCCCCTCAAATGGTATGACAACTGAAAATATTAAGTGAGTTGCGATGGTGGTTTTTTACGAAAAAGACTGGTATGCCTCTGACTCGAGCTGCGCTCCGGCAAGCTTTTAGAGGAGCGCACTATTAAAAAAAGATATGAAAACAAGCACATATCTTACAGCACAACCTTCCATTAGTGACCTATTTTGGTTGGACAGTTACTGAAATTGGATGTTATCAGCCTGTAATGTGCGATATTCCTTGTGATCCATAATGAGGTGTTCATAACAGTGCATCGAAATTTTTACCACCATGCAAATATTTTTAGCAGACAATGAGAAGTCTGAAAGTACTAGAGATTCCTATAGTGATATAGAATATGATATTGATGATGAAAATGAATATTAGCTAATAATTTGAACTGAGTCTGAAAGTGTTTCCATCAAAAATATTATTTATTCTAAAATGAAAGAAATATGTTATATTACCGATAAAGAAATAAAACAAATATGTTAGTTATTTCTCATACATAATTAGCTTTTATTTGTTGTCCATGTCTAATTTGTAACGTATAATACAATTTTTCGATATTTTGGATCCAATATGGCATTCATTTCACCTGATTTTATTGAATGAATACTGTGAAATGTTATTTTGTTATAGCAAGTGTGGAAACTAACTAAACTTTCTAAAAACAATGATTTTTTTTCACATAATTAACAATTATAAATATTAACCTCTTCTAGTTTTCTATGCGGCTTTTTTTTCCGCGGCTTTTTTTCCCCGGATTTTATTTCCGCTTTTTTTTCATTCCCAGGGTCGCATCTGTTTACATATTTGATGGTTTTTTGTGTCAATGTGTTTTGTATAAGGTGGCCTTTTTATCCGCGGATGTTTTTTTCCCCGGTTTTTTTTCCTTCGGCTTTTTTTCCACAATTTTTTTCCGAGGATTTTTTCCCTACAGCTTTTTTTTCCCAGATTCGATATTTTCTGCAGTCATTTTGAAGTTAGAAAATTTGACTTTCAGTAGAAAAAAGTTTTTTTTTACATTTAATATAATTTTTAAATTTTTAGTTACGTGTTAATTATTGTTCATTGCATGGTCTTAAAATAATACCGGATCCTTCGCTATTTCTTAGAATTCACCATCTGAGTTAATACACTATCCGATATAAAAAATAGTTTAAACGGGATGCTTCACCATTTCTTAGAATGCAATTTGTGTGAGTGGATACACTATACGATCAAAAATTTAAAAACTAAGAGGCACATTTTTTTGGTACCATATTATTGTATTGTCACCAGAACTACACGGGTATGCAAAGTTTCAGCTCAATTAAGTGGTACAAAACTGACTTGCAAGATTTGAACTAAGACTTACTAACATACAAGCTAACTAACATACATACAAACAAGGTAAGTTAAATAAAGGAAGGGTCAATGAAGGAGCTAGTAATAGCTTCGGCATACCTTTCTTATGATCAGTCAGGAGGACTACCTCCAGCCCAGGAGGTTAAAGAACTGGTCTAGCAATGCGAAACAAACCATCTAGAGCTCATCCTATGCTGTGATGCCACCGCACACCGTAATGTCTGGGGGAGCACAGGCAACAACACAATAGGTGAGTCACTCCTAGAATTAATTAATAGTAATTAAGTAACTAGTAAAGCGCGGAAACGAATCGACTTTAATCACAACAAAACGACGAGAAGTTATTGACATTACCATCACCACACAATGCTCGGGACGAGTGATAAGTGACCACAGATACGTAAGATACAAAATACAAGTAGCACAAGTAGTTGTATTTTAGTCATCATCATGTTACAGTAGCTAAAAAGGATGGCTATTTGGTTATAGTGGCGATTATTAAAACTGAGTTATTACGTTCTGAAGACGTACGGTGACGAAAATGAGGAATGATATCTTGATCATCAAAACGTAACTGGATCCAAATGGCCATAACGCATGTGCAACTCATTTTGATTTTTGTAACTGTTTTATTACTAGTTATGAAATGATCGTTATGGCGAAAGGGGTGATGTATCTACTTCACCGTGGCTAAATCATGGCTTTTAGGCCTAAAATAAAACAAGAACACTATTATGGTCTTTTAGCTTTAAGCAGGTGTTGTTAGATAAAATGGACGTTCATCATACTTATAGTTTATTCTTCTTTAAAATTATATGAACATCATAATTGCATACAAAGGTACTTCCAGAAATCTCTAAATTTTAGGTATAATTAAATTAATTTGAAATATATACATATAAACATTTTGTAATTTCAAGAAGCACTCTTTTTTATGTTTCTTTTAACTGCCTTTGTGTGGAACGGGTTACTTTGTGTTTTGACCTTTGTTTCTCCAACGTTTTTACATTTCTTTTCTCCAATCAAATTTAAATTTTGTTACTAAAGTTTCTGAAAATGTATTGCGTGGACGAAACCATCGCGGAGCAAATTTGCGTTAGTGCAGTTCCCTCAATTTGGGTACGTAGTAAATAACCAACTGTACTGGTCAAATACAAAAGCATACATACATTTTTGACTAATCCGCAATCAAACCCAGACTCAAAATAATCCCAGCAATGGTGTACAATAAAAAAGAATAATAATAAAATGTTAATGATGACTAGAGCCATAGAAAATGGAATGTCGGCATTCTTGGACACTGATGTAGAACATAGGTTGACACTTTCACTTTGATAATCTAAATATTTATATTAATGTATAAGCTCAATTTGTAGACACAAACGTCAACGAAAACACCACGTGAAAAGTGTTATGCCGCTATGTAAGTACCTACTCTTTGAACTTACTTTTACGACATTCCTTTTCCAATAATATGTGGAACTCTGCTTATATTTACTTTTACATTTTATTCTTATTTTTCTGTTGATATAAAACTTATTTACGTGTGTATAAAATTTTCAACATAATTAATGCTTGTTTTTAGGCTATATTTTTATCTTGCCGTTTGGCCTCAATTTAGATTTTAATGTGTACAAATTACTTCTAAAGTAGTCATTTAATAAGGATATTTTTTCATTAATTTTTCAGTCATGATTCGATAATAACAGCTAAGAAAACCGCCAGAATAAAGCCTAACTAATATAGTCATGTTTAGGCTAACTTCTTAGTAATAGTTTGGATATCAACACTATATTAACAAAAACCATGTCGACATGTTCTATCATTTTTATAGCTAAAATGGCAGTATTAGGACTTAACATTGTTGCTAATAATTACTTGCTCATATATGACCAGTATATAGCTAAAAGGGGATCATTATTACTATTTCGTTTTTAAATTTTACGTTAAACTACGACTAAAATAAGATGACCAAAATATAACTAAACAAAAACCGTTGAAACGTTTTAGTGGCTGCATTTCGGTTATCTCAGCTGAATACCATATTTGTGCTACTCGGGTAGGAACTCCACCGAAAGAAGGGAAGATGAGCAAAAACCCAAGAACCTGCGACTGGGAACTCTTCAGCGAGAACCTAGAGCAGGGGCTGAAGGACTGTCCATCAAGACCACAAACACCGGCGCAAGTAGAACTGCTAAGTGACCTAATAACCTCAGCAGTAATAACAGCCTTCGAGTTAAGCTGAAAAAGAGAAGAGCCAAGCGTGAAATCCCATGGTGGAACTGCGAGCTCTCCTCCAGAGGTTCGAAGAGTGTTCAGCCAGGCAAAAAGGACTGGCAGATGGGACGAGTACAAAGTTTCCCATCTGAAATACGTCTACGCTATTAGAGAAGCAAGAACCAAAACATGGAGGAACCAATGCTAGGAGATAGAAAATCCTCCCGAAGCTACTACACTTCAGGAAATGCAGAGAGACAGTCAGGAAGAGATTGGATCACTGCAAAGACAACAAGGGGGTACACAAATACTGAGAAGGAGACTCTAGATTTATTACTAGAGACACACCCCTCAAGACAGAAGCGGTCCACCCGGCATACCAATGAGAAGGGCGTGAAAGGCGGACTGGAAAATTGCAAATAGTATCATCAACAAAACAAGACTTGTATGAACAATCATTCCATTTAAACCATACAAGTCACCAGGGCTCTACTTCAACAGGGAGTGAACATACTTACAACACACCTGTGCACACTATTCAGGGCCTTTCTGGCCCTGAGTTATGTGCCAACTGATTGACGGAAGATAAATGTGGTAGTTATACTAGAACCAGGGCGTGACACCTACGCCCAGGCAAAATCCTTCCAACCTATTAGTCTAACATCATTTCTTCTGAAAACCCTGGAGAAACTGGTTGATAGGTACATCAGGGACGATAAAATGAGCACAAAACCTCTGCATCGAATACAGGATGACTACCAAACAGAAAAATCTTGTGAGAATATACAAGCTTATGCAAAAAATAGAAAAGGCCCTAGATAGTAAAGAAACCATAGGAACTTTCTTAGACATGGAGGGTGCCTACGGCAAGACTTCATTTGACTCACTAAGTGATGCAATGAAGAGGCGCTGAGTCGAAAAGTCAATAACAAGATAGATCGACTCAGCACTCAGAACTAGGAAAATTCAGTCTAAGTTAGGATCCACAACATAGGAGAGGTCCGTAACTAGAGGATGTCCGCAGGGGATCTTATCTCCTCTCCTGTGGTGCCTGGTTGCGGACGAGCTCTTATCTCGACTGGTACAGCAGGAAATAGTTGCGCATCTATTCGGAACAGATGCGCAATGTTACGCTAACGATATCGCCATCCTGGTAAAAGAACGTGCCCTCGTTATGGTAGACAGATGATGTACCCAGGAAGGTCTTACCGTAAGCAGAGGGAAGACCACTGTGATCGCCTTCACAAGAAAAAGGAAACTCAACCTGGAAAGATTATATCTCCGGGGAAATGAACTGCAGGCGAGTAAAGAAGTCAAATACTTGGGACAGAAATTAAATTTTTTTTTGAAAAATGCTCTTTTTCGTTAATATATAGAATCACCTAGATGCTCAATTTTTTTTGTCGTCTTAAAACACTTGATTAAGACAAAATATCCATCCGCCATATTGGAGCCGCCATTTCAAATTTTTAAATTTTGGCTTCAGATTCGTATCAGCGATCCCAAAAACGTAAATATCCTACGTTTCAAAAATAAATGAGTTACATTCTTTCCAAATATTAAACATCTAAATTTATGAGTGGCTTTTACCCCTTGGTGGTAAGAGCAAATGCCCGGACCATATAGAAACTGAAGATGATACCTTTTCCTACAATAATAACCAGGGCTAGATGGAAGAACTATCATTACACGTGATATTATTCCTAAATTTTACATATTTTTTTACCTCTAGGTACTATGGGCCTTATTGAATAAAACAACTTCCGGTGTGTGCATTTTTGGTATCACCGCGATTTTACAATATTTAGAAAAAAAAAAGGATCTGGATCCTGAATTATTTAGAAGGGGGCCTCATAGGCGGGCCCATTGAACCCAATATCTATTAAATATTTCTTATCAAAATTTGTAGACAAATTAACGATTTTTAAATTGAAACTTTATATTTCGCAATAGCCTTTTACGTCGATAACTTCGAAATACATGATACAAAAATTCAAATTTTGAATGAGTGATTCATGTCAATCAGAAATCAGTTTATTTGTATAAAGTCTAGAGAACACATTTAGAAATAGATGTATATATCGCGCACATTGACATTAATTTAAAGAAATCTAAATAGTAAACGTTTTATAAGATATTCTTACTTTCCCGCCATCCGGATGCGAGTGCATAAGATCCCCAAAAACAAATAAATTTCTTTTTTATTCTGGCCGCTATGCTGTGTTCATCCATACATGTAACTGAAATTAACAAAGCTGAATATCCTTAATCTGTATATTTAAACTGGAAGTTGAAATTGGATATCCCAAAACTGATGACATACAAGAATATACAACGGGTTTTTATAACAATGTTACATCGTTAAAGTTAAGGATACAAGCTCGTACATTTTGCTGAATGATCATTATTTACGACTGAGATAAATAACGCAAAGGGGTTTCGTTGTACACATACAAGACTGGTTCGGTAAATTTTAACGAACGTTTTTAAAGTGCCTGGGCATGTTTTTAAGGCAAGACTAAATAAATAACTACCTTTTTAATTGTGTTTCTTATTTTTCTCAGAAACAAAATATATAATACTCTACTTTCTTTAATTACTTGAATGTCTTCTATCTTAATTATTTTTCATTAAATTGAACACAACCAGTACACCATTATATATATGGTATAAAGGAAGATATATGAAATAATGATCACATGCTATAATTGTTGGTGCAATGTTCACTGAATCAGGTGTAATAAAGAGCAAGTAAATGTTTATTTAAATAAAAAGTTCTGATTTACATTTACAATGTGATTTATAATAAGTATCAAATATAATAAATAATGTCATAAACAAGTTAAAGTTGTACCATTAATAATCAATATTAATATAAAAATAAGTATTATAACAATAATTTAACAATGAACAGCTGAAACCTCGCCTGTCAAGATTCATTAAATTTGTTATTAACAGGGCTCGTACCGCTAACCTAACATGCCACGCAACCTCCATTTCGCAGGACTAGAACTTATACTTAACGACCCTCCATCGCGGGACATGGACATTATGGACAATTCCTTTTTTACGAAAAATGAGCGGAGAAAAGTGAAGTGAGATATACCACTGATTCCACTGAAATCAGAATAACATCTACTTTCGAATGATACAATACAATAAAAAATCGACATTATGCTGCTGCAACGGCACTAAATATCATTCAGTCTGCACCAAAATCTTTTGAGCTCATGTACGGTAGCAATATTACCTTTGTGTCAAATTTCATAAAAATTGGTTCTCTAGTTTTGATGTGTCCACATACGTATATACACATATACACACACACACATAAGAATATTTTTTAAAAGTCACTTTTTCCACATTGCTGGGACCTCAAAACGCAAAGGTCTGGTCTTATCTTAATATTAATTTTGGACCAATTGCAGTAACTTCCCCATTTTTATGAGTGGGGAAGTTATGGAAGCAAACAATTAGTTAATTAATTGAACTGAGTATGCGGTAAGTTCTTGATGAAACATATTAAATAGAATAAGTATTAAAAACCCTCATAATTTCTATTCAGATTTCTCTGACATATATTTCTGCCTCCCGACCATTATCAAAGAGTTATGATGACTAGTTATTGTAACTCATTTTTACAATTAATTATTTTTTATTTATTTGCTTTTATCATGATTAGAGAATATTATTTAGGTATTATGCAAATCACAACTTACATACTTTATTCTCTATTAGGAAAATACCCACTTTCTGTATATTGTTGCCCTAATCTGGGCACGCTGATATACTAGTTAGGTAAATACTTTAAAACACTTATTATTGGAGAATCAATCAAAACAACTACCCTTCTAGCTAATACTGACGAAGTATTGAATTACATGATAGAATCCCTAGCATTTTAAAGAAAAAAATATATTGAAAATACTTAAATCATTTATTCAAATTTAGTCATTCACACTCTTTCATTTAATATTAAATTATCTACTCTCTGTATATTGGTACCGTAATCGAGTCACGCTAATATACTACTTAGAAAAACACTTTAAATAATTTAAGTATTTTCCATATATTTTTTTGCCTTAAAATGCCAGGAATCTTATCATATAATTCAATACTTCGTCAGTATTAGCTAGAAGAGTAGTTGTTTTGATTGGTTTTCCAATAATGAGTGTTTTACCAGCGGCAGTGTATCCTTGGGTATGTATTTGGTAGGATACACAGGTCTGGTCCATTTTTCTTTGTTTTGGGGGTGTTTTTTGGGATTATGGGTGAAAAACAAGTGAATCTGACAATTCTGACTTCGGATTCGGTTTCAGCGGATCCAAATACATAAGGATACACTGATCTGGTCCACAGGCCAGATCGCTTTTTTCTGTTTTGAGGGTGTTTTTTGAGAATGGGGGTGAAAAACGAGCGAATCTGACAATTCTGACTTCGGATTCCGTTTCAGCGGGTCCAAATACATAAGTACACACTGATCTGGTCCACAGGCCAGACCACTCTTTTTTTGTTTTGTGGGTGTTTCTTGGAATTGGGGGTGAAAAACGAGAGAATCTGACTTCGGATTCGGTTTCGGAGGGTCCAAATACATAAGAGTGCACCGGTACAGTCCGCAGGCTAGACCACTTTTTGGGAGGGGGTGTTTTCTTGGGGTTATGAGTGTAAAACGAGCCAATCTGACAATTCTGACTTCGGATTCAGTTTCAGCTGGTCCAGATACACAGCAATACACTGGTCTGGTCTGCATGCCAGACCACTTCTTTTTTGTGTGGCTATGTTATTTACCCCCAAATATACTTTAACAATGTTATAAAACGTTTATGATTTCTGCATTAATAGTTTTAGGAAGTGTGTATGCTGACAATTAATCGCCATCTTCCTAAAACATTATTTTTCTTTTTAATATGTTTGCATACGAATTCAACTTGTTGATAAAAGACTCTCAATTATAACTTCCAAATATTTGCAACTTGTCAACTTGTCAACTTGTCAATCCGATGTGTTCATCGCAATACTTTATATTAAGAGTTTTTTTTACCGATCCACTCTTGTCCTTGCTAAAATTGTTAAACAGTTACATTTCGAAGCATTAGAATTTAGTTTTTATATTTAAAAAATTTTCGAGATTATGTGGGTATCCTTTATTATACTCTTCGCAAAAACGAAGAGTATATTGTATTTGATCGGCACATTTCAAAATCAGTAAATATCGCTCGTAGAGAAAAAAATTTTATATCGTTATGTTAGTGAACGAATTCTGAACAACTTTCAAAATGTCCGTCTGTCCGTCTGTCCGTCCGTCCGCCTGTCCGTCCGTCCGTCTCTCTGTCCGTCCGTCCATCTGTCCGTCCGTCACGTTTCTTGTAAGCACGATAACTCAAGAAAGAAAAATCCGATTGTATTGAAATTTGGAGAGTAACTTAGTGTTAACTATTGTTTTTTAACAAAAGATTGGTAAATAAAAAAGTTATTAGTAATTTAAAATTTAAAAAAATATTTTTTACATTTTTTTATGGTTTGTAATAAATAGAAACCTTGCGAAATGTTATTTCCTATCACTATTTTTTTTTAATACATTTTACTAATGTGTATTTCCTAATAATCACAATAAATTTTCTAATGGTATATATTACACTCATTAACAATTTTAGCAATAAGAAATGGTGGTGTAGCGGCAAGAGTTTCGTCTCGCAACGAGACAGTACGGAAGGTCTACTTCTTGGCCAGGAGTCTGTACCCGCTCCTGGCCAGGGGTAGCGGACTTAACAGAAATAATAAAAAACTGTTGTACACTATGGTGATCAGGCCGGCAATCACATACGCGGCGCCGGCATGGTGCGGCATACCGGCCACAACAATGCGCAAACTTAAAGTTCTAGAACACAAATTTATGCGCCTCATTTCAGACTCTGATAGGTACACCTCCCTCAGAGATCTCTATGCACGCTGCCACGACATAACCCCACTAGCGAACTACATCCAGGAAATCTCCCAAAAATTTTACACCACCAAACTGGGCGATAGTCCGCTAACCCGCAACATAACTCAAATCAGACAGCATAATGCAATATTATTCAATCTGAGACACCGCCTACCATACCAGGCGTTGCCTATTTTCCGGCAACTCAGCCAAATCTTCACCTACCATAACCTTTATAAAACCCTATCCTATCATCTTTCCTAAACTTTATCTTTAATTCTCTCTTTCCTTTTCTATTTGTTTGTTTTTATGCTTCTGCAGCAACCCAAATTTTGTAAGTGCTTTCCCAAGTGTTGTGTTATTTTTAATTAGTTTTAGGTCTCTGCGTAGACAGCAATTTTTAATATTATTATTAGTTTTTAAGTTTGTTTATAACAAACAGGAGAGCTAATCCCCCTCCCCCCCGTTAACCGTTAAGCCGAACCGGACCTGCCCCGTCCCACCTTACATTCACCACGGCACCACGTGCCGTGGTTGTTTGGTTGGCCCCGGGCCAGGATCCGGCAAGGCACATATAGTTGTAGTAAACTTAAGAATAAAATCTGTTTTCTTCTTCTTCTCTTCGTCTCGCAATCCAAGGGTCCCGGGTTCGATCCCTCCATCGTGATTTTTTTTTTCATATATTTTTTTTTTCACAACAAAGTTGGTATCACAAAATTTAGAACGCCCAAAAACTAACATTATTTACAAGAAAAATGCGAAGAGTATCCTATAGAATATGTAACAATTATATAAAAAGCTCAGTAAATCGGCGAAGAGTATAATGCTTCCACTAGTTATACTTTGTATCCTTTATTATACTCTTCGCAAATACGATAACGAAGAGTATATTGTATTTGATCGGCACATTTCTAAAACCGTAAATATCGCTCGCAGAAAAAAAAAATTTATGTCATTGTTTTAGTGAACGAATTCTGAACAACTTTCAAAATATCCGTCTGTCCGTCCGTCCGTCCGTCCGTCTGTCCATCTATCCGACTGTCTGTCTGTCCGTCTGTCCGTCTGTCCGTCTGTCCGTCCGTCCGTCACGTTTCTTGTAAGCACGATAACTCACGAAAGAAAAATCCGATTGTATTGAAATTTGAACAGTAAGGTAGTGTTAGCTAGAGGAAGAACCCTATTGTTTTTGAACAAAATCGATCGGTAAATAAAAATGTTATTAATGATTTAAATTTGAAAAAAAATTTTTTGATTTTTATGTTTTTGTAATTGAATAGAAATCTGGTGGAATGATATTTCATTTTAATATCTAAATATTTATATATTTTACAAATATACATTTCATAATGTAATATACATCCGTGAAAATATGATTTTAGCTCGTGTCTTATAATGTAAAAATTTACATTTTTTTACGTGTAAGGTGGTAGTGTAGTTCGTACGCCTTTAATTGAAATTGACTCGGAATCCAAGGGTCCCGGGTTCGAAACCCAAGTGGGGTTTGGTGTGTTTTTTTTATTTTTACTTTATTTTACACTGAGTGTAGTTACCAACTAAGTTCGTACTATAAAATTAAAAATGTCTAAAACTAACATTATTTAGAAAAAACTGCGAAGAGTATCCTATAGAATGTGTAACAATTATATAAAAAGTTCAGTGAACAGGCGAAGAGTACGTTTTTAGCTTGTTACTTTATGGTATCTACCATCGACTGTAATAATGCATAATCTTCAAACATGTGTAAATTGCAATTTTCCGTTACTTGATGCACATTATTAACAGAAATTAAGAATAGTAATGGTTCCAATAGGTTGCCTTCTGAAACAGCAACTTCATTGCCGATTTTATTAGATAACTTTTCGTTAATTTGATATAGTTATTTTCTTATTAGTTAAAAATTACTGAAACCAAGTACCATCACATATACACCACACATTTTTAAATTGTCAATCAAAATATATCTCTTTACAGTTTTAAATGCTCGTTTACAGTTTAAAAATTTCGCTTTGTCAACTTCCTCTTTCCATAATGTAATAAACAATAGTCTGTACCGTTGTTTCACAAGAATGTTGCGACCCGATTTTCGCATGTCTTATTATTCTCTAAATATTCTGTTTGGTCATATACACTCAAATGTTTTAGTGATTACACAGGCACACAAAAAAAAATAAAAGTCGAGTGCTAGCAGGCAGACCTATGTACTCCCATGCATTTTGACTAGTACAGTCACTGAAGGTTTTCACCTCCGATTTCGTTGAACCTCCATCGATTTTCATGAAAATTTGTGAGTAGTTAAAGGATACCTCAAGAAACAAAAGTGACATAGTGCCAACTTGCGCTTTTACCCTGGGGGTGGATGCCACCCCTTCTCGGGGGTAGAAATTATTTTATGAAAAATAACCCCAGGAATCGATAGAGGGACCAATTCTAAGCAAAATTTGTTATATAAAGTTATTAAAATAAATCAATACTTTTTGAGTTATTAAAGATCAAATATTTTGATATTTCGTGAAAAAAATGCATGTTTTAAAGCGGTTTTTCATAAATAACTCAAAAACTATAAGTTTTTACAAAAAAGTTGTCATTACCAAAATTGAAGCTAATAAAAAAGCGAATAAATAATTTCTTAAAAAATCTTTTAATATTAATTTAAAGTGAGCTATAGGTAATTGAATGTATATTTTTTTTCGGCGAGTACTCAAATCTAAGTATTCAAGCTTAAATAACGGGAAAACGATGCATTTTATAAAATATACTTACTGAACACTTTTCAAAGTACTCAGAAATACCTATCAAATGAGCTGTAGAAGAAGTTGATAGCATCAAAATTAAGCAAGTTATGATGAAAAGAAGAGGACCCTTTCGAATTTTTTAGGAAAAAGTGAAAAATGAAACCTACGATTTCCACAAAAATTAAAATTTATAGTAATCCCTATAAAACTTTCTTTATTTTAGCATAAGTAATGATTTTAAAAATTTTGACCGGTTTAGAATGCATATTTTTGAAAAAAAATATGATTTAAAAAAATCAGAATTTTTCAAATTTTCGTAAATTTCATTTCCTTTGGATAATAACTCCAAAAATACTCGATATACGTAAAAAATAATAGAAAACGAAATTTGAGTTTTTTTTATTTTTGTAGGATAAAAAATAACCGAGATAGAAATGTTTAAAGCCTAAATTTTACTGCGAGAACCATGTAACCAGGGCCCTTTAACCTTTTATCTTTTAAAAAATAAGAGTTTTAAAAGATTAAATTTAATACCATCTTGAAATTACCTTTCAAATGGTTTTTGTATGAACCTGATATCATAAAAATTAACGGAGTTATTGTAAAAAAACCAATAACATTTTTTTGGAAAAATGGCTAAAAATAGTGCAGTAAAGTTGTCATCTCTCGTCCCATTTTTTGCAACTGCAAAAAAGGGTGCGGCGCTTCTTGCGGGTGTCGAAGAGTAGGGTTATTTTGCAATGCAACCTGCGGATCATGCAGTGGGGACAATTGCCAAAATAGCCCTCCAATTAATGAAGAAGGAGAAGTTGGTGAAGAGAGCTCTGATGAAGAGTGAAAAATTAAATTTAATGTACTATTAATATTTGATTAATTTATGAAACATTATTTAAATAAAAAATGAATAAACTTTTCATATATTTTAATATTTATTTTAATACATTTTCCTCTTAATTAATAAATTAAATTTTTATAAGTCACATAAGCACTGAAAAAATTGTTTCCAACGTTAAATTATACTTTTTCATCAATTTGTGCACGAAGGGTAGTTTGGGGAAGGTGGAAAGAATAATATTAATAAAGTTTATCATAAGTAATAAAAAAGATTCTAAATAATTAATGCTATTAAAGCTGATAAAAACAAATTTCCATTATTTTTATGACAAGTGGTAGTTTTTAAGGATGGAAAATTTCGCAATAAATAAATAATTACTTTAATACACAGTAAATGAGATTTCAATTCAGTAATGTATTATTCAAATGATTAAAGTTTCTTGAAACCAATTTTTTCAATGATTATGCATTAAGGGGGTGGTTTTTAAGGGTTGAAATTTCACAGTCAACCAAAAATTATATCATAAACATTAAACAAACCGTTTGTGTAATGTTAATATGCGATTTCATATTTCAGAAATACAAAAAATGATTTTTTCATGATTTTCGATTTGAGGGGTGGTTGCTAAAAGGGTTGAAAAATTAATTAAAATCATAAATCATGCATATAAGTGTTGAAAAATATTTATTTTATCTAATTAAACGAGATTACTTACGCCAGAATTCTTAAATCTGCATTTTTTCCCATTTTTAAAAAAAGGGTTGGATTTCACCCCTAAAATGCAAAAAGCTCAAGTCGAGCATATGTCACTTTTGAAGTTGAGGGTAAAATATACTCAATTCCAAATTTTCATGCAAATGGATGGAGGTTCACCGAAATCGGAGGTAATAGTTGATTTTTACCTTCATTCACTGTACTAGACCCGCTGAACATGAATCCGATGTCCGTTTTGCCCGATTGGCTCTTGCATTTTTGCTGACCTCAAAAAACATCTTAAAAATCCCAAACGAGTAAATAAAAAGCTTAAATGTGCTGATCACTATATCTATACGTAACTTGGGGCGCTGAAACTGAATATGAGATCAGAATTAGCCGAACAGTTAGGAATTTTGACATAACCTTAAAAAACACCTAAAAAATGCCTGAAAAATCCCAAACAATAAATAAAAAGCTTGCATAAACTAATCACTATATCTATACGTAATTTGGGGCATTGAAATCGAACCCAAGGTCGGAATTTATGCGCGACGATCAAATATCTTGTATAATCCATATATTGGATGAAAACGTACCCAAAAATGACTGAATCATAGCCCAAAATTGACTTTGCTCTACAAAATGTCTGAACATATAATTTTCGACGTATTTTCACGAGCTGAACACAATACCGTAGTCAGAATTAAAGCGCAATCTGCAAACTTCATAGAAACTTCATAGAGAAATATTATTTCAGCACATATTCTCATCAACCCTAGTAAGTGGAGATGGGTAACTTTTTTAAATTTTTAAGTATCTAAAGGAAAATATTACTGAACAGTGACATTTTTAGGAAAAATTTTTAGGACAAAGTTTGCTCTGTTGAGAGAGGAATATCGTTTAGACTTAACATTTACCCTTGATGATTTTTTACTTTTTTTTCTTAGAGCTGTTTAGAATTGTAGAGTTTTCTTTATTCTGTTTGATTGTCATATACCGTTTAATTTACTACAAACAAAACAGAAGGAATTCGTATTATGTACACAGTTGTGCAAATTTCTTGTAGCCCTATACTCATAGGAAGCCAAGTTTCCCACTTCACTAGAGCTGCGGTTGCATGATGACGACGCCCGCAGTCCCGCTTTCTCAACCTGACCGGCCGCCGATACTGGGGTTTCCCTCTCCTACATCGTAAACTCTTTCTCTACTTTTGCCATGACGATTTTTTTACCTAGGAACTTAGCCGAAATAAATCGTTGCCCGTCGTCACCACGTGGAGGTGTCCTAGTCGCAAAAATAGAAAAAGAAACAAATGGCATATGATGACAATCAAACAGAATAAAGAAAACTATATAATTCTAAACAGCTGTAAGAAAAAAAAGTAAAAAAATCATCAAGGGCGAGTGTAGGTAAATGTTAAATCCAAACGATATTCCTTTCTCAACAGAGCAAACTTTGTCCGAAAATTTTTTCCTAAAAATGTCTCTATTCAGTAATATTTTCCTTTAGATACTTAAAAATTTAAAAGTTACCCATCTCCACTTCTAGGATTGATGAGAATATATGCTGAAATAATATTTCTCTATGAAGTTAGCAGATTGCGCTTTAATTCTCACTACGGTATTGTGTTCAGCTCGTGAAAATACGTCGGAAATTATATGTTCAGATATTATATAGAGCAAAGTCAATTTCGGGCTATGATTCAGTCATTTTTGGGTACGTTTTCATCCTAAATATGGATTTTACAAGATATTCAATCGTCGCGCATAAATTCTGGCCTTGGATTCGGTTTTAGCACCCCAAATTACGTATAGATATAGTGATCAGTTCATGTAAGCTTTTTATTTACTTGTTTGGGATTTTTCGGTCATTTTTTAGGTGTTTTTTCAGGTTATGTAAAAATTCCTAACTGATCGACTAATTCTGACCTTATATTCAATTTCGGCGCCCCAAATTACATATAGATATAGTGATCAGCTCATTTAAGCTTTTTATTAACTTGTTTGGGATTTTTCGGGCATTTTTTAGGTGTTTTTTAAGGTTATGTCAAAATTCCTAACTGACGGACCAATTCTGACCTCAGATTCGGTTTCAGCGCCCCAAAATACGTATGAAAATGGTCAGCTTATTTAAGCTTTTTATTTACTTGTTTGAGATTTTTCGGACAGTCTTTTTCGTGTTTTTTTGGGGTTAGGAAAAATGTAAGAACTAATCCGGCAAAATGGACATCGGATTCGTGTTCAGCGGGTCAAAATGCATGGGAATACATGGGCCTGCCTTCTAGTACTCGACATTTTTTTGTGTGTGTGTGCCTGTGTTATTAACGGAACATTTAGGGGCATTCACTTGGACAATAGATTAGTGGACTTATTTTAAAATCAGATACTTTACCTATATTTGATGAGGTGTTTATTGTATTCAGCATTACATAATTGGTATTTAATAGTAAGATAGTAATAGAACAAGTTAAAAAAGTAGATTTACAAACGTACTCTTCGCCTGTTCACTGAACTTTTTATATAATTGTTACACATTCTATAGGATACTCTTCGCAGTTGTTTGTAAATAATGTTAGTTTTATACATTTTTAATTTTATAGTACGAACTTAGTTGGTAAAAGACTCAGTGTAAAATAAAGTAAAAATTAAAAAAACTGTACCATACCCCATTTGGGTTTCGAACCCGGGACCCTTGGATTCTGAGTCAAAAGCGTAAGAACTACTCCACCACTTAAACACGTAAAAACAAACGTAAATGTTTACATTATAAGAGACGAGCTACAATTATATTTCCACGGTTGCATATTACATTATAAAATGTATATTTGTAAAATATTTAAATATTGAAATGAAATATTATTTCACCAGATTTCTATTCAATTACAAAAACAAAAAATAAAAAAAAAAATTTCAAATTTAAATCATTAATAATATTTTTATTTACTGATCGGTTTTGTTCAAAAACAATAGGGTTCTTCCTCTAGCCAACACTAACTTACGGTCCAAATTTCAGTACAATCGGATTTTTCTTTCTTGAGTTATCGTGCTTACAAGAAACGTGACGGACGGACGGACAGACGGACGGACGGACAGACAGACGGAAAGACGGACAGACGGACAGCCGGACAGACGGACATTTTGAAAGTTGTTCAGAATTCGTTCACTAACACAGTGATATGAAAATTTTTTCTCTACGAGCGATATTTACGATTTTAGAAATGTGCCGATCAAATACAATATACTCTTCGTTTTTGCGAAGAGTATAATAATAAAATAATAGTTTAAAATACTAAAAAACACGCTTTTATAAATACTGCACTAAAATGCAAAAAATAATCATCGAACCTGTTCTCTGTGTCTACCCCGTAAGGGCCTTAGTATAAGCCGTGTTTGTAATTAAGTAAAATATTTGAGTATAAAAGCGTAGGGCATTTTTCGAACAGGTTCGAATTAAAACGCTGAAGATATCATTAGAATAAATGAACAGTGCCCCACGCCTTTATACTCAAATAATATATTATTATACTTAATTACAAACACGGCTTACACTAAGGCCCTTACGGGGTAGACAGAGAGAGCAAGTTCGAAGATTATTTTTTACTTTTTAGTGCAGTATTTATAAAAACGTGTTTTTTAGATTTTTAAACTATTAGTTTATTTTTTACTTTTTAGTCTTATAAGAGAGAATTTTGGCACTTTCGACATTTATGTAAAGAATTCGACTAAATGTTTATAATCTGCGACCTTGAAAATCCCCAGATATCGACTCTCAGACGAATGAGACCATAAATTACAAAACCTATCCACCATTTTGAATTGTTAAATTTGAACCGGATAATTGTAATCTGCAACCTCGACAACCCACAGATACCGATTTTCAGCCGAACCCGAAGATAATTGATAAAACCTATCCGCCACGTTGACGCAGCCACACTGAATTTTTAAGTTTCACGTATTTGTTTTCTACTTATCAAGCCCTTTCTTTTGATACCCATATCAAGGGGGTTGTAAAGAAAATGATAATCTGCCATTTTGGGGCGGCGGCCATTTGAACATATTATAATATTGAATATACTATATTGTATTGTCATCAGAGCCAGCGTCGGATTGTACCACCGGGAAACCGGGAGATTTCCCGGTGGGCCCTCGACTTACCAGTTTTGGGGCCCCTGCGAGGCCTCTGGCGTCGAGAGACTGTAATATTGTTATTATTCTTAACAAAAATGATATTTATTAAAGTTGTAAATAGAAAATATATAAAACTTGCGCCTATTTTCCCATATAAAACATACTTTTGAAGACACGCGCAACGCGGCAATAAGCTCTATTATCGCCGTCGCTTGACGGGTCTTCAGTTCACACTTGTATTTGCTTGGTAATGTATATATACCTGTTTCTATATTGCGTATAACATGCGTGCCTAGCTTAGTTTAATGTTTAGCTGATTTTTCGCAAAGACAAAGAGCAACACTCGCAGGATTATCCATAAGGCTAACTAGGCTACAGCCTAGTTGTGTCAATGCGTGAAGAGGCGCGCGCAATTAATTTTCCTTGATTTTTTTTTTTATATTCTTGGCTAAAGATGTCGGTCTCGGATGACTGGGGCCGGGCAGGACTATTGCCCTTTACCCCAATACATCGCTGTAGACCGGGGACCAGCCTCGTGCAGGGTGGGCGAGCTTACTTTACGTCGGCCCCACTCACAAATGTGAGCGGTGCAGACGATTTCGGCCCACCTCCCTGGGTCCTGGCTCGTTGGACCTTGCTGGCTAAGGCCTCTTCTGGCGTTCTTCTGTCTTCGTCTTCTTTTCTTCGCCAGCTTGTTTGCCCCCCGGGGGGTAGTCATCGGTCTGTTGGGTGTTTTTGGGTTTGTGGCGGGAGTGACTGCCGGTACACAAGATGCCAAGAGGCATCCTGTCATCCGGATCATCGGTAGGGTAAGGATGAGCTGTGTAGCTCGAGGAAGGGCAGACCTAACTGCTTTGGTAGCATTTTTGGTCTGCCCGGAGCTAGGGGGACTACGGGTACTGGACGGTTGTTTGTCCGGTACCCGCAGGGTCTTGGGTGGGTGGTTGGGTGATCGTCATGTCTCTTCCGTGGGGGGGGATCGTCGGACGGTGGTATGCTTCTCATACTCACCCGTTATCCAGGAGCTGCACCTTCGGCCGCTTGTGCCTCGGAGCATCAGCTGGGTCATAGCCAGTTGCCTCCCTGACTAGTGGGTTCCCATGCTCCTCGGCAAGGGCGTACATCTTTCTGGCTCTCTGCTTGATGATCTCAGTGACCGGGGTGTATTCCAGGTCCCTGTAGATGTCCTCGTTGCGGATGAACCAGGGTGCGTCGACGGCTGATCTGAGGGCGACGTTCTCCACTCTCTGGATCTGATGGAGGTAGCTCTTTGCTTGGTAGCCCCAAGCTACCGAAGCGTACGTCAGCTGAGGCCGGATGAGGGACCTGATAAGCGTGAGCTTGTTCCTCAGGTTGAGTCTGCTCTGTCTACCCGTCATCGGGTAGATTAGGGCTCTCGTCCTCCTGGCCTTCGTGACGATGGCCTCCGTGTTCTGTCTCCATGTTAGGCCTTTGTCCATGACCACGCCAAGGTAGTTGGCGGAGTCGTGCCATTGGATGTCCTCACCAAACATGGAAACGTGACCTGTGGGGTTTTGTTTTCTTACCTTCTTGAAGAGTACCGCCTTGCTCTTCTCGGCGTTGACGGCTACCTTCCATCTGTTGCACCAGTCCTCTAGGAGGGTGGCCGCCTCCTGGAGGTTTCTGGTGGCTAGCCTGGCACTCGACGCACCATCTCTCTTATATCTTGGTGGAATCATTCACCTTGCTCCTCGCTATAAACTCTATGATAGTCGGTAAAAAAGTACATGACCTTTATTTTTTTTGTGTGCCTGTGCAATTAGAAGTGGGTGAAATTCAGTTCCTTAGATTTTTTACCTACATACATATATAGATAGTTAGTTACAGGTCGACCTAATAAAAGCGTGTTAATAAAAATATTCAAAATCTGTCTGCACCTCCGATTAAAGAACTTATATCTAGATACATAACAGGCTATCTTTTCACTATATACCTTGTTTGCTCCTAACATAGTCACATTATATGTCCATTAAAATGGATAGATGAACATCACATCCCATAGGCAACAGTGGCGTTGTGTGTGTGGAAAATGTGTAGAATGGTAAATATTTTCATTAAAATGAATTATTGCAATTCCTGCATTACCAGCTCTTTATTCAATGTGATGTAGGCATACGATATTACAGTACGATAACACAGTAAGATAAATATGTATTGAAAGAATATTAAAATTTAATTGCTATTCACTTTATAACTGTAAACTGAACTTCATCATGTTACGACAATGGAACGATCGATTTTCTTCTTTTCTAAACTGCTTTCTGCAAACGGCACAGCACTTCATCATTTATTTGCACTAAATATATTGTCACTAAACTGTGTAAATATGAATAGAGAATATTATTTAGGTATTAAGCAAATCACAACTTAAAATAAAAAGACTTCTTCACCATATTTTGATAGAAAAACACGAAAAACACTTATTAACATTAATGGCGTATACTGTCGAAAGTGTCAATCTGAGATTATGATAATCGAACGGAACTGATGGTGCCCGAATCGGCCGCGAATAGATCGACTAGCCAATCAAGAACTTATGGGAAGAAGTGCCTTAGATTGGGAATCTCTCAGGAACACATAAACTGATGCCATTATGTATCTAGATATAAGTTTTTAATTGGAGGTCTGCACGATAAAATTTCTCGGATCCTATATGGACGGAGTGATTAGGTGAGGACAAACTGGATGTCCGCGCGGATCCAGTTTGACGGGCTCTCCCTTGAAAATAATGCTTGGTTACCCTGAACGATAGCAGCCAATCACAACCATGCCCTATATTAATTTCGTAATATACCGTCATCAATCAATAATTAAATATTTTACCAGCATTTCGTAAATTTGACGAATGGCACTTAGTTTTCGATTTATTTGAAATAGTAGTATCAAGAAAGTTTTTATAAAAATTCTATCTCGATAGATATACAGAGACATGCTGTTTGCTAATGCATCAGCCACAGTACGTGCATGACATTTTAAAATGCTTGAAAAAGTGATTTGCTCTTAATTTCCATTACGCAGAAAACGATTATAACAAAAAAAAATTTCCGTAAAATTAATATTTAGATTATGCCGCAATTAGTAAACAAAATCACGTGACTGCAAATGGTTTCTTATTGGCGTGAAGTCAATGACGACATCCGTTTGTTGGATAATTTGTCCAAAGTAGACGCAGTGTCCTAACCTCTTGCTAACGTCTGTCTACGAACTAATTTTGGAGACTTTTGAATGTAAAATTACCATATATGTAGTGATATTCTTAGTTTTGCATTTAGGCATAATATAATATTTGTAACTCATAAGTCATAATCATGTTGTTCACTAGCTCATTAACCAAATAATAATACAATAACACCACAAACAAGAACTTGGTAAACTGACTGTAAACAATAAACAGAAAACTGACATTTGACAAACCCATCGAAATTGCTTTAGATATACGAAACTACTGAAGCATGTATATACGGAAAAAGAGACTTCCGTTTACTATTCCGTCCTTGTCTGACATGATCTGATTGGTTGAAGAAAACGTCCGAGAAAAAGGCTGGAATAGTGCACGCAAGTTTCTCTCTCTGTGTCACTTTCTCTAGTCGAGTGCACCTTCCAGTTTGTTATTAATTTCGATGGACAAATCATAACGGAAAACGTCACAGTTAATGGCGCTATAACAATCATCGCAGAAAAAATATTTTTGTACAGAACTTTCTTTCTTAAGTAGATGCAGTTGCGAAAACTTTGCAATTAGCTATAGTGGTTAGTGCATGAAACTTATCGCACCAAATATGAAAATTTCTGTGCTAAATTACAGTGACTGAAGATTTGTTAATAATAGATAACGTATATTTCAATGTAAATTTCAAGTTTTACGATGGCACCTCCAATAAATAAGCAATACCATGAACGAACTTTTAAAAATGATAAATAATATAATATCTCTATTTAAAGTAAGTGAATTCTACAAGTAGATATAAGAGATATTTACTTACCCGTCGAAAACACAAAAACACCAAACGTCGGGGGTACTTTGTACCTGCCGGTGTTCTGATTGCTCGACCGAAAGCAAAAAATGCGGCACCTTGACCGCACGCGCCAGCTTAACTTTTTATGATAATTAAGGAAATGTAAACATCTTCGATGTGTTCTTTACCAAGTAAGTTCATTGCCCAATCACTGACCTCAGACAAGTAACAGTAGCGTATCTTTGCAAGTTTTAATGCAACAAAAATTACTAACCCAGACAGCACTCGATAGCCTTAGGACAAGCAATGGCCATACTTGGGGGATAAGCGGGACATCCTGGGGACGTCCTAAACTGGGTTAATCCGATTTCGGACCTCCTGTGGATATCCTTTTGGTGCAAATCGAGATTTCCCATGGATGTCTTCAATGAGATAGCCCATGGTCGTCCATAGGAAGAAAAATGACCAATTTGGGTTAAAATTTGGACAACCTAGAAACATCCACAATGAGATAGCTCATGGTTGTCAATAGGAAGAAAAAGGGACCAATTAAGGTTAAAATATGGACAACCTACAGACATCCACAATGGGATAGCCCATGGTTGTCCCCATAGGAAGAAAAAGGGACCTAAAATATTGCGATTTCTGTTGACAACAATTTGAAATTCTGGGTATACTCACTCACCCTCCCTTGGGTAATAAATAAATAAAGTTGCAAAAAATAATTAATAATAAAATATGCATTTGCAATATGTGCATTTTCTTGTGTAGTGGATAGACTACACTTTAGTTTCTGACTTTTTGGCAGTAAACACTGCTGACTAGGTGAGTATCGGAACAGAAGTAATTTGCAAATTGCAAGGAGAACCATCTACCATGACTTATTGAAACTAGCGCTAAGAACAAGCTAGCCAATATATAAATATTAGGGTTGTTGATGTCCTATATAAAATATAGGACATCAACTAAATATATGCACGATGAAAATATAATGTAAATAAACACTAAATAAAAATTTTCTTATTTGTACCTTACGTGAATTATGAGTTATCATGTATTTGGAACCTACATTAGCTCAACAGGTTGACCTATGGATAGCCCTTGGGATAGCCTTTGGTTATCCCTATATAGGTTTTATATAGGACATCATCAACCCTAAAGATTATCCTATAGATATCGGCATAGGTTATCCAGGGGATATATCCATTCTGGCTGTTATTATAGGACCGAAGGACTTCCTATCGGCATCCCTAATGAACAATCCATTTATCGGATATATGGGATTATTTTTGGATATGCGTCCCGGGGTCATCCTGTGCTGTGTGGGAAATTACCTTGGATCACTCTAAAATTTTGCAGAGACTTTCCCACATAGAGGACTAGTACACCATTTTATTTTCCGCGTGTCGTAGTAAATCACCCAGTATGTTTTGAAATAATTGATCATGCATTTAAAGCCTGGAAGTACGTTTTCAATAACAATCCATTGACAAAGTTGTCAAAATGAAAAAATATTTACTAAGTAGTGCCAAACATGGGGAAATTTTAAAAGAGTACGAGGAAGATATTGATAATAATAGGCTTCGGTTACATAAATATATGTTTTTTGATGTTTCAGAAACAGAAAAAAACAAGCCCCAGCCCCAGATTGTTCTTTACGTAGTTACTCAGTAAACCAATTTGTTTTATAATTATCATTTCTACAACAATTTTGTATTATTGCTATTTTATTGCATTTATAAAATTGCAATAAAATAAAATAGTTGTACGACGTTTAAATTTTGCTTGTTGGGTAAATATATAAAGACAATTGCTTGAAAGATATACTCACCATCTCATGTACAGGTGTAAGGAGTTTTTCTAATTTACGAAGACTAAAAACTTTTTTACGCAATATGGTAGATCATACCGTCTTAACAATGTGGCATGAAGAAATTTTACAGGCTATTGTTTATAATGAAATAGCCGATACAGTTATAAAAATAAATTCTCAAAGAAAAATACTTTTTATATGACTAAGAAAAATAAACAGTTATTTTACTTTAATTATTTATATAATAATTTATACATACATAGATGATATTTTTGGTAATACTTTGTTACCTTTTGAATATTAAATATTTTCATACATAAAAAGGACTATTGTTTTCCATAAAGCTGGAGTCCCTCATTTAATTTTGAAAAAGTGGCGCCTATATTACAAGGGTTCTGGGGTGCAATCTGTATAATTTTTTAGAAATACTTACGAAAATACACTATTAAGAAAAATAGTGTAACAGCACAAATTCCCATTTAAATAAAGTACACAAAAATAGGTAAAATAATAATTAGTAGAGTAGTGTTGAACTCTTGGAATAATGACTAAAAAAAACGATGAGTTGTTTTTAATAATGTAAATTAAGTTTAGGTATGTTGGCTTCTAATTTGGCGCCTATTATTGCCATGAAAGTGATGCCGACGTGTTCTTTAACGATGTAAAATTATGTATAGAACTACCTAATCTCCATTAAAGGTATATTAACGGCATGGTCGATTTGTTAGATAGACCGCATATGTAGTATAGTAAAATGTTGCTTTTAGTATAATCAGATTATACGTAAGTATAATTATCTACTGCGTTACCGAGCTATTTCTTTTCTATTATGTATGTCCAATAGAGCAAGAAATTGTAAATTAGTTTTATTAATATTATAAATTATATCATAAAGAACAAAAACAGAAAGCTATGTTATGCTTCATTACAATAAGCTAAACTGCACTCTACGTTTTTACATAATATACTGTTATGGTAGACTGAACTGTATTTGCAAAATGCAAATGCAAAAAATGCAAAAAGCTGCAAAGACGTGCTGTTACTGTTGTAACTTTGCATTTTAATATACATAGTGTGTACTGTACACAGTTTAATAACATAAAGATAAAAAAATAGAAACACGTCACACATAGTTAGTAAACCCCAAAACGGGTCGATTTGAGAACCTGTAGAGAAACCATTTGAAAGCTTAATTAACAATTTTTTATTTTGGTCGCTAACATTTTTTATGTAAGTGACATAGTTTCTGAGATATTTAACATTTAAACTAAATACTTCGTGATATAAAGGTTGGGACGCCATCTTTATACTTCTAGATTTCCGAAACCATTAATTCTACAGAAATTAGAGAAAAACAAAATTCATCCTCAGTTTAGTAGCTTTCTTATTTGTCTCTAGCATTTTTTTGCTAAATGTAGTACTTTTCGAGTTATTTGACTAAAACCGTTGTGAAATACCTCTTTTTTCAAGGGCAGATCCAGGGGGGATACCAGGGGCAATTGCCCCCCCCCCCCCCCGAGGGCCCCGAGAAAAATAGGATCTAATATTATTTATTATTGAATATTGAAAATGTCGATATAATTATTGATCTTATGTTAAATAACCTGTTATTAATGAAATGTGAAAAATAGTAGATGGTAGTGGAGAGAATATAAATTCGAGCCACAGTAAGCTATTTCTATAAAATAAACCGAAAACCGCTCTTATGGGGGGTGAAAACTACCGCTAAAACTCAAAAGACGCAGATGAGTGTAAATAGTATATAAAAAGGCCAAATTTTGTATCTCTGCAAAATATTTGACTCAGGTGGGACAACCAGCCATTACTCTCAAAGGGTAGAGACTCAACCCTATGAAGAGTTAAAACAACCCCCACCAAGTTTCTAAACGGAAAAAAAAGTTAAGACTTTTATAGTTTTAGGCAGGATGAACAAATATGGAGTAAATTCGTTCCAACTACCAATACATGACTAGAGACTACCCTTATACAGTTTTAAAAGCTACCCCCATGCTGAAATGTTACATATGGGTGCTATTAAAATTCGGAAAGGGTCAAGCTCATTGTGCTAAATATATAAATAAAATTCAAAATAATTCTAAAACTAAAATTTTTCATTTTCGGACCTTAGTATATGCCCTTTTTGAATTATATTATTAACGAAGAGACAAACTTGGAATTACTTATCAATTCCATTACATATTAATTTTGTGTTTCAGATATTAGAATTGGCTTTGACGTAATGATGATCAGTTCTACAAGCTTGGAGGTTGCACAAGATGTAAGCTTTTTAATTAAAACATTACTGACAAATGCACAACCCGGTAATATTTATTAATAATCAATGTATGTACTCGCCCACGTGATCGTTTATTAACTCACTTATGTTAAATAGCCTGTTATTAATTTCATTCTATTACAGAAACGAATATTTCTTGACTCATTCTAACGACTAATTTGAAAGCAAACAATCATATAAAAGTAGCAAATCCATAAACTGGCGACTTTGCGACTTTGTCATTATAGAAGTTTCCAAGGCAATATAAAGTCGACCCGGGAAGTGCACAAAGAGCCTAAATTGATTTTTGAAATATTTATGTTTTAAAGGGCCATTAAACTCACCCTTGCCGCATATTAATAATAACACCACAGTAGCTGACTTGCTATGCTAAGTGGCGGGCGGCATTTCGTCGTAGAGATGATAGCATGAATGGAAGAGATTCCGGGGTAAAGGACTAGCGTACGAGCTCCCTATGATCAACCTTGTTCTGAAACAGCTTAATGTTGCGTGTAAATTGACGCATTGTGAGAAAAAAGATTTTTGGAAAATATTAATTTGATTTGCTTTCCACACAGTATCTAAAGCATGCCTTCTGTACATGTGTTTTAAGGGTCAAAATAAATTACTTAAAAAATGTACCTACCTAAGGATTGGTACGTTATTTTTCATATTTAACTATTGAAACCTAACTACTGGTATAAAAATAAAGCTGGATTATAAGTTTTTTACAATCAATTTTCTCTACTGAAAATAAATAAAAAAAATATTTTCTACATGGCTATTTCTACGCATGGATTCTACAAGTAGGAAAATTATTAAGAACGTAGTTCTTTGATTATTTCTTTATGCACTAGCCTCAAGGCCTGTTTTATTTATTTTATTTGAATTCCTTTCCATTATTTTATACTGTTGTCATAAATTTTCCTCCTCTAACCTCGTGTGTTTAAATATTTAGTTGTTCACTATTTGGCACCTAATGTAAGTTTTTTCACTTAATAATGTAGGTAAATAAATAAAGTAGATATTTATTCAGAACTTATTTCTATTTAATCTATAAATGATTAAAATAGTTTCAAATTGAACTCAGTAGTATATATATAAGGCATTTTATATTCCAAGAGCATGGCTTTATCTGTTAGTGTACGAATACGCCAAAGATGCTACGCATCTAGAATTTCACGTCGCAGTTTCAGTCGCTGCATCGAAGCCATCAGTTTGTAAAACAAACCTGTGAATTTAAATGTGACCGCACACACTGAGGGTGCTGGACGGGTGAACTGGTGTGCATCCATTTGATGACATAACCATAATTTCCTTGGACAGGTATATTCTGCATCTGTTATATATTTATCGTCATTCAAAAATATCTGAAAACAATTAATTACATTAAAAGTGAATTATATTCTCATGCTAGCATGAACTTCCCCCCTAATAATCATAAAGATGATAAATCATTCCTTTCACGTGGTCCGATTCAACAGAATTTTCTGCCTTGACCATGAGTTTTTCTTCATCTTTAAAAAATTGAGCAATCACAGAAAAACGTAATACGTATTTTTGGGCCATTTTTCAATGCCAAAAGTAGGTAAGCATACAGGTATGTATATACATATTTAAAAATTACTTTTTATAAAACATTAATTTATTATAATTTTAATCACAAATGTACTTACGATACCGTTAAAATATATTAATATTGACTTCAGTACAAGCTAAAAACGTAGGTACTCTTCGCCAATTTATTGAGCTTTATATATAATTGTGACACATTCTATAGGATACTCTTCGCAGTTTTTAGTAAATAATGTTAGTTTTTGGACATCCTAAATTTTGTGATACCAACTTTGTTGTGAAAAAAATATATAAAAAAAAAATTGAAAAAAAGAACAGACTAGGATTCTAACATGGGATCTTTGGATTGCAAAGCAAAACTTGAGCCACTGGACCATCAGAGATCTGTATAAATATTGAATGTCTATAATATATATCTTTCGAGAATCATATTTCAACGCATTAGACATATTATTATGAAATATATATTAGTAAAATGCAGAAACAAAGAAATATATATTATAGAGATAACATTTCGCAATATTTCCATTTAAGTGCAAGCGACAAAAATTAAGAAAAAATATATATTTTTTTAATTAAATGTTTAAGAACTTTCTTATTTACTGACCGATTTTCTTCAAAAACAATAAGGTTCTTCCTCTATCTAACAGTAACTTACTCTCCAAATTTCAATACAATCGGACTTTTCTTTAAGTTATCGTGCTTACAAGAAACGTGACGGACGGACAGACAGACAGACGGGCAGACGGGCAGACGGGCAGACGGGCAGACGGGCAGATGGACATTTTGACAGTTGTTCAGAATTCGTTCACTAACACAATGATATAAAAAAAATTTCTCTACGAGCGATATTTACTGATTTAGAAATGTGCCGATCAAATACAATATACTCTTCGTTTTTGCGAAGAGTATAATAATGCATAACCTCCAGAAAACAAATAAAACTAAAAAGATGCAGGTATATATTACGCGTTCGCAATAATAATAATTTCTGAGGACTTTCAAGAGGACTTTAAAATTACAGTATTATTACAAGAAGGCGCAGCTTTTAAAGTTAAAACATTTGGATGACAATTTAATAGTTGAATATTCACAGATTTTCTGAAATGTCAAATTCAATTTTAACCAGTGTCTTATGTAGAGTGGCAATGAGGTCGATGTGAGAAAGAGGATGGAAGAATGGGAGTGAACAGGCCCGTGGAGAGCCGGTACGGGCCCAGGGGTAAAATCAAATTGCCTCCCACCCTCGGCTGGGACAAACCAAAAGTACTAATTTTCAATGCACATAATATTTAATTTGAAATGTTATATTATTTATAATGTAATAAGTACAAAATGATAATTTAATTAATACAAAACCAAAAAAGCATAATTAAACTTTCCTTGCTTTCTTACTGGCAAAATCTTCAACCACGCTGTCAAAATTTATCCGTCTAATTAAATCATTCTACGGTCAAAGTCCTGAAACCAGATAATTTACTTTGCGTCATAGTTGATCTAAGATCAGTTTTTATTCGCGTCAGTCTACTAGATATTTCGGCTTAAGCTACCCTTTTTGACGTCGTACAATAAACGCATAAACAAAATAAAAATTAGTCCAAAATCGAAAATTGAGATAACATCAAATGTTTACGCTTTGAGGTCCCAGGAACCCAAAAAAGTAGTTTTTGAAAAATGTCTGTGTGTATGTATGTGTATGTATGTTAGCACGATAGCGGCGAAACTAGTAAACGGATTTGGATGAAACTTTGCATGAGGGTTTCTTTAGTGCTCCAGAAGATCTGAAAAGGTTTTGGGCACAACAAGTTGTTTATTTTATGACTACTTACAATTAGTAATCGAACCACTGAGAAGTAGTAAAAATTCTGATTTCAACGATATATCAAAATTGCACCCTTTCGATTTGGTTTCCTCGAAAAAATTAAAAAACAAAACAAGCTAAAAACGTACTCTTCGCCTGTTCACTAAACTTTTTATATAATTGTTACACATTCTATAGGATACTCTTCGCAGTTTTTTGCAAATAATGTTAGTTTCAGACATTTTTAATTTTATAGTACGAACTTAGTTGATAAAAGACTCAGTGTAAGATAAAGTAAAAATTAAAAAAAAAACATGCAAAACCCCATTTCGGTTTCGAACCCGAGACCCTTGGATTCCGAGTCACAAGCGTAAGAACTACATCACCACCTTACACTTAAAAAAAAAATGTAAATTTCTACATTATAAGACAGGAGCTAAAATCATATTTTCACGGTTGTATATTACATTATGAAATGTATATTTGTAAAATATATAAATATTTTGATATTAAAATGAAATATCATTCCACCAGATTTCTATTCAATGACAAAAACATAAAAATAAAAAAAAAATTTCAAATTTAAATCATTAATAACATTTTTATTTACCAATCGATTTTGTTCAAAGACAATGGGGTTCTTCCCTAGATAGCACTAACTTACTGACCAAATTTCAGCACAATCGGATTTTTCTTTCTTGAGTTAACGTGCTTAAAAGAAACGTGACGGACGGACGGACAGACGGACATTTTGAAAGTTGTTCAGAATTCGTTCACTAACACAATGATATGAAAATTTTTTGTCTGCGAACGATATTTACGGTTTTAGAAATGTGCCGATCAAATACAATATACTCTTCGTTTTCGATTTGCGAAGAGTATAATAATAATCCATAGAGTCACGCTTCTCGTGTAAGATATATTTTATAGTCCAACCTAACATTCGGTGGACTAGTGTGTTAAAGCGTGCAGACTATACACGTGTTTTCTCTGAAGACGTCATACTAGTTGTGACATTTCGCTAAAAAAATGCAGTTAAAGTTAGTGATATCCGTGTAAAGCCTACACAACCCATAAGGAGCTCGTGTGGTTACGAACAGTCCTTAACTGGGCCCAAAGTAAGTTTTTTGCCCAAAACTATTAAAAGTGACAGTGACATTAAAAGTCTGAGAAACTTGAATCCATTTCCGGCACAACGCTGGAAAAATTTCCGGCAATCACAACTTAAAAGACATTGACATAACCTAAAAACCAAGCCAAGTGCAATACCAACCTAAATATTTTCGACAACTGCCAAGAAATAAAATCTCTCAGCAAAGTTTAGAACCAGAATTTTTGACAGTTTGATAGATTTAGAACTAACAAAGTTTAGCGACAAAAAATTTGACAGCTGTCAGCTGCTCCTGAAACCTTTTGGCATCTGTCAGTTCGACATTAGTGACAAGCAATCAAACAACAACCTTCCCCTATCATTTAGTGCAAAATCGGTCGAGGCCAGAAGATAAAAATAATATTTATTAGCTCAAATTGAAAAGATCCACTATGAACACTTCACCGGCTACAGCTGGCAGAGAAGCTGTCCACAAAGAATTATATGGTTTTTAAAAATAAATAAAAAAATATAATTAAATGAGATCATCCAAATTTTTTAATGCTCCTTTCGGCCTCAAAGATCCACCGGGTGGGGAGGTTCCAGCCACTTTCCGTAGCCGCCGATTTTTTTATTTATAATTAATAGACAAAGATGTATTTAACAGTGATGGTGTCGGGCCCTCTCGGGCACGGCCCCGCGGTTACAGCCCCGCCTGCCCCTCCCCCCTGTCGTCAGCCCTGGAAATGAAATGTCGCACTGTTTCGGTCCATTTGGCACTGTGAATTATTAGAATATTCAAGAAATCAAGAAATCATATGTTGAGTATCAGGATCATTATTTTTGGTATAAACATTATTTTGTGTGAAATAGCCCAGGTGTATTTAAATCGTGAGATAGAAATTACGGATAAAAACAACATATAAAGGAGGAGGGGTCCATAAGGCCGGTTTTCGGCCTAATTTATTTTTGAACTAAAAAAAAAACATTTTTTTTTTATTATTATTTAGTATCAATATCGAATCCGCCCCAAACGAAACGTTCCCCCACTCAGCAATCAGAAAGAGATCAGCTGTTTTTGCACTTAAAAAAATGTAAAGTACTCTAAGGCAGTCATACCTATTTCCTTTAAAAAAAAATGCACCCATTCTCTGCCAGTATAACATCAATCTATAAACTGCTGTCAGGTATAAAAGGGTGTAAAGAGAACTCTTAATTTTCATAACAAACAAGATATTTTTTAGCCCCCTGTCACCCGCTCCTCCTCATCCCACCTCTTCCGAAACAACGAAATGACACGTATAAAATAAGAAATATCCTTATTCAGCAACAGTCATGCTAAAATGTTTCAATGACCTGCAAAAAATCAACGCGTCTTTGAGTAGTCACATTCGCTTTATTAAACTGAACCTGCCTCCTCCACTAAAACCTCACCCTATAAACACAGTCTCTAACAATTTTAAAGGTGCATTTTTTTGAAAGGAAATATAACTTCCTTGAAGTAGGTACTTTACATTTTTTAAGTGCAAAAACATCTTAGCAGGTTTGTTACTGAATGCTGGTTATTTAATAGTTTAGGGGTATACAAAAAGGGAAAAAGTTTCGTTTGCGGTGGAATCGATTCGATATTGATAGTAAATAGTAAAAAAGGAAACCAGTTTTTTTGTTGAAAAAGAAATTAGGCCGAAAACCGGCCTTATGGACCCTCCTCCTTTTACAGAAGGAAAATTGTGTCTATAGTAATTTGATTTTGAAATATGCCAATTTCCCAAATATGCCTTCAACTCAACAATTGGTGCCGATTGATACTTTCTGAGAAATAAGTTGTGCTAACGTTATCGCAGCTAAAGTTACGGCAGTCGTTGCTAGTTGCGCTAACATTTTAAAAAGTTTATGGTAACGTTGTCCCAACCAAAATAGTACAACATTTTATGGCATTTAAAGCATTATAGTAGCCATAAAGCTGTGACCAACTTGCTGCAAAATCAGAAAGATTACGGTTATTTAGCTGGGAATTGTATTTGGGCACAAAATACTTATTGATACTGCGTAACTGTTTTTATGTTCAATTTTTCTATGTTCAATTACATTTAACAGACATTTTTGAATAGTAATATGAACAAAGATGAATATTTATATTTTATTAGAATAATCCATCGATATTCGACGGAGTGGGATGTTTATTTATTCGTCGTTAATATGGATTTTCATCATGTAAAGGTCGAATCAATCAACTGTTAGATAGAATAACGGAATTGAAAACACTAATTTTCGTATTCTGTTTAATCTGAAATTTGATGATACCAAGACATTTCGGAAAGTGATATTTTCAGGATTATAATTAGCTACAATGGTATATTGTGTATTTAGGTGTGAAAGCAATACATTCCCGGACGACGATGCAAATTGTCGCATCGGTGTCCGGGAATATGCTTTCACACCGAAGTGCACATACTATTTCTTCTGAAATCACAATCAATATTATTAGAAATTAAGGAAATTGTATTAATGCATAACGTTTATTCATTACAATCTAACTGCTTACTAATAAATGCAATTTTAATGTGAGTTGGTTTGTCTAGGCCGGGAAAGTAACATTCCCGTACGGTTTTGTTGATTGTTGCTTGTCAACGGATCTTTTCCAGTCTGTATTGCGACAGTTTCTTAGCAACGGACTAAAATACTGAAATTGTGCATTTTTCGTTCTGAAATCGCGCCGAAAATGTAGACATTGCCGATCGATTTCAGAAAAATAATATTTTCCGAACTCTAGTCAAAACTTTCGTTGTTACCGTCCACTAAATAAGTACTTAGAATATAATTGGCTCTTGCAATGCAACTAAACATGACCAACGTATTCACCATCTAAAGATAATAAATTTTTATATTCAGTTAAATTATTATTAATATGCTGTCTATAAGATGGGTCACTAACACTAAAACCCTCATAATATTTTCATTCATTCGAAATTTTTTCAACCACTCGAATGTTCGTCATTATTAAATAAACAATGAGAAACAGCGCCAAATAAACAGTTGCCGTTACTTAAAACAGAATAGCATTTCATTCCATGATGAAAAGAGATACGCTTAAAAAATTAAACAAGAATACTTCTTTATAGAGCGGAAGCTAGGTGGCTTTTTCGGCAGCTCATCGTTTTATGAACTTTGAGATATTTTTATGGTTTAATGGATGATAACGATTCATAAAATCGACTTCTGGCGGGGCACCTCCTGTCAGGAGCGTCACGAACACTGTTTAAAAATCAGTGAAATCATGTCATCGTTACAAGGCTCACTTTTTTTTGTGTGTACACATTTTATGTTTAGAATGAATAAAATATGATCGCCAGAAAGTGCGGGCCGTCAGGAGGTGTAACCAGAAAGGTAATAATGATACAATACATCTGGGGCACGGTATGGAGTCAAGTTAGCCGGAAGTGTTAAATTCCTGTATATTTAAGAGCCTATGGTACATTTGTTGACACTAAGAACTTTACGAGGAGGCTATTCTATTGTTGAATGAGCTTATATGCGAAAAAAATCCAATTTTCTTCATCATTTTCTTTCTGGCTAGCCTTACTGACGGGAGTTTCTTTCTGGGAATTTTTTTCTGTGTTCAAAACATTTAAATAAACATGCTCAACCTTAAAAAAGTTTGTAACGATGATGTTATATAACTTCGTTTTTTTACCCCTCTGACCTTTCTGGTTGCGCCCCTGATGGCCCACACTTTCTGGTGATCTTATTTTATTCGTTCTAAACATAAAATGTGTACACACAAAAAAAAAATGGCTTTGTAACGATAATATAATTTCACTGATTTTTATATCTTGAACCATGGCCAACTCGACGGGGTGACATATGCCAGAAGTCTATTTTGTCGTTATTTAAGTTCGATAGAATTAATCAGCGCATAGAAAAGGCTTGTAACGATGAGTGTCCGAAAAAGTCACTTAGCTCCCGCACCATTATCTTAGAAATGAATAAAACAAGAGTGGAAAAGCGAAAATTAATTCGATGTTTCCGATTGCAGTGCGTGATACTGCTGGCCGCTTCTACTTATATGCTCAAGTCTCCTCAGTCAACTGTTAAACTGTGCCATCAACATCCAAGCACTTACGAAGATTTAGCAGTTAAATTGTGTTGCGACAACGTTATAGCAGTAAAAATATTTGGAATTCAAATATTTGAGATTTCAATAACAAATTGCTCCCAAACGGTGGTTGGTCATCCAACGTTTCCGAAGCCAAAATTTTCGGCAATCCCAATTTCCCAACGCAACTTCAACAAACTGACCCATTTAGAAACTAAGTTCTTATATTTTATTTTTAAATAGTGTTTTAAAGCTCGTGTATGTCAGTTACATTTATAAAATATTTATTATTGATGCACAAATAACAACAAACTTTATTATCCAAAATAATTTTTAGATGGATTTTCGATATTTTCTTAGAATTCGTGGTGAGTCACTTGAAATAAGGATTTTTATTTTTACAAAAATGCGATATAAAATACACAATCTAAAAGTTCAGTAACTCAAATTTAGTATACCTACTCAAGTTTATTTGAATAAAGGAGAAAAGTGCAGCACCGTCCCTGCTACTGAATAATTTAAACCGTACCATTTTTTGATAACCCTGTAATTATGTTGTTTTGTATTACGTAACTATGTAATTATAATTTTATACTATTAATTGGAGTTTAAATGGAGATTTACCGCATTACATGTATAATTAATATTTTTAAAGACAAATAATAAAATACATATTTACGTATTATTCGCATGAAAAAAATTATAGGAAACGATAATATTACGTATTACTTTCAAGGTTATGTACTTTATGATTAATTATTTTCAATATTATACTAAAACTAACTGACCCAGCAAACGTTGTTTTGCCATATAAATTATAAATTTTTGTCCAAAAAATAAAAAGAAAATTTCTGGATAGGGCCACCCTTATCACCTAGGGGTATAAAAAATACCTACGACCTATTCTCAGACCTACCAAATATACACCAAAAATTACATAAAAATCGGTCAAGTCGTTTCGGAGGAGTTCGATGACACGAGATTTTTATATATTAGAAGACAAAACCTGAAATATTTAAGGGGTCTACACACTACACACGATCCAGCGGCAGGGACCCGACATTGTCGGTACGCTTTGAAGATAATTGGAATTCCAGCGGACCAGTTCACTTTTACGAATGAGTTCAAAGCATGCCGACATGGCTGGCTCCCTGCCGCTGGATCGTGTGTAGACCCCTTTATGGTCGAATAACATTTTTATGTTGGTACCATGTATTTTAATACAAAGGATAGCATATTACAAAGAATAAATGATCCAACGTTTCGAAAATGTTTTGTCGCCAGCTTCAGACAAATTTAGAAAACTTCATGAAATGTGGAGTGGTAGACTTTCAACTCGATTTGGTAACATCATACGCTTGTCGCTTGCCATTAGAGGTTACAAACAATCGTTTTATCCTTCGGTCAATTTAAAAGTAAAATAGAATGAGAAAGAGTACGCAATCCCTGAAGCACACGATAACAGTAGAATGCGCTACATTTGAGTAGCATCTTGTCGGCTTCGCCCAACGACAACTACTATTTATTAAAATAAATCAGTTTTATACAGGGGCGTCTCAAGGTAAATTTTCCACCCGGGCGGGAGCACTTTTTTTCGCCCTCCCTGAGATAATGACAGAAACTTCACAGACGTACTAGGCACTAAAATCCAAGGATATCCCTTCGAACCCCCCCCAATCACTACTTTTTAAGTTAACACAAAATTGTCTCTCGATATTTATGTGGTTGATAGGGCATTCAAAAATAAAGATACCCTCAATGAATAATAAGGAGATGATACTCCTTTAATGGAGAGCAATAAATATCTTCCGACCGCCTTAAAAGATAAAATTCACATTTTAAATTTAGCCCATCTGGACATCGGTCAAACCCCCCTTTTTCTGCTAAAGGGGTAGTTTTAGGGTGGGTCCTAACTTTTATATTTTTTACATGTTTCTAAGAGTTCTTAAAAAAATAATTTTCAGATTATTAGAAATAAAAAAAAGATATTCTTAATGCATTTTGATAAACCAAGTAATTTATGTTTACACATCGCATTTACAACATTTTATTAATAATAACACAAGTCTACAAAAAAAGTCTTGTCCTAAGGTTCTCATCTAACTTTCTGAAGTATGTTGACGCGCTGAAACCAATTTTGGACACAAAATTTTTTTCTATCGTGTCAGTTTCCCTGTACCACTCCCTTTTATCCTCTAAAAAAAAGACCAAAAAGGCCTTGTCCCAAAGGTTCTGCCCTAACTTTTCTGAAGTATTTTGACGTGCTGAAATCAATTTTGCACAAAGACAAATTAGGGCATAAAAGGGAAACTGACCCGACAGAAAAAAAATTTGTGTCCAAAATTGGCTTCAGCGTGTCAAAATGTTTAGAAAAGTCGGATGAAAACCTTAAGACGAGACATTTTTTGCCATTTTTAGGGGATGGAAGGGATTGCACAGGATTACTGACACGATGGAAATATTTTTTTGTCCAAAATTAGCTTCAACGCCTCAAAATACTTCAAAAGAGTTAGATGAGGACAAGACTTTTTTTTTTCGTAGACCTATGTAATTAATTTGTAATATAAATTTTTTGTCTACACTATCTAAACGCTATTATAATGAGAGGACTTCCGACACAAGTTTACTTAGAGGAAGGTTCCTTTTTATTGTTTTAATATTTCATTCAAAACAAATTGCCATTTATTTTATTTATTTATTTATAAACAGTAAATTACGTAAGATATGAAATACAAACAGCTGATGTTGGTACAATAATTTTCAGAGTATTCTGAATTTTTTCTGAATGAAAGTGCATGTTGCCGGCCTTCATTTATGCAAAATCTTTAATGATCGACTCCGTGTCAGTCTATAATAAGGCGGGGAGCTTGAGGTATGAGTAGTGAGTTATCTCATAGCTAAACAAAAATGTTTTTGTTGCATTTTTTAATTATTTAGGCGGTTTTAATGTTATTGAACGGCATTATTACCATTTTAACTGACATAGATACTGACCAATACTTGATATTTTCTTAAAAAAAAAAACTAATAAAAATGGTACAAACAAAAATTAAATAATTTTTGTCCTCAGCTTGGCGCCCCTCTGAGCCGGCGCCCCGGGAAGTCGCCCGGGTTGCCCGGCCCTTAACCCGCCCCTGGTTTTGTTAGAAGTCCATAATGCAAGTTGCAAGTGGTTAATTCTGCTAGCGTCATGGTATAGAAACCGGTCGGAAAGAACTTTTCAGCAACATTCCTAATAAAGTTATCAGTTTAATTAACGTAATTCATATTGCATAAGTATGTTCATAAATTTTAGTTAATTAAAAAACCTATTGAACAGGAATTTATTTGTAAGACTTTAGTGCACGCTATTGCCGATTAGTCTAATTAAATTGAGTACCGGAAACAAAAACTAGGTCAAGCTTCAGAATTTTATGTGAAATACGTATATCTCCATGCAGAGTACATATTTTAGAGACCCATTCTTTGTCACATTTGTATGGAGAGACGATCCATCAAATATGAATGTTGTTGGTATCATTCTATCGCCATTAATGAGAAATTAGTAATTTCAATATTACGTCGCTTGAGAGCATACTTTGATTTATCTAATATAGTCCGGTAAGGTGGCGTATGTATGAATTGGTAACACGACGATTTGATATGCGATGCGCATAAAGCTATCGCCACAGATATATACCAGATGCGACACTGAGAGAGAGGGAAGTATATTGTAAGACAAGGATTACCCTCATCCCAGATAAAGGACCCTTCGTGGAAATTCGTGGTCTCGACACGTCCCGATGTTTACGTGTTTCAGAAAGGATACATGTTAAGCAGTGCTGCCAGATTAGGGGTTTTTACCCCAAAAATGGGGATTTCACTACGTCTTGGGGTAATTTTGGGGTAATTACTTTGTGGGGTATTTTGGGGAAAATTAAACAATTAAGCACAACACAATGGTGTTATTTACATTTACCCGAAAACAGGATTAAATCAGTTAGTTGTCAGTTCAGTTAAGTGAGATCAGTTTCAGTTCAGTTTACGGCGGAGTGGTATCTCTATTTCGTAATTTCTTTCTGTTTCTATTTCTGTGGAATTTTCACCTTGCCTTGCATGCAAGCAACAGTATTTCTCACATTTATTCATAGAAACGTAAGTATCTGCTGTGCTTAGTTTTTATTTTTTCCTGTAAATATGTAGCAAGTACTTTCAAAATTGGAAATAGATTGATTTATTTGTATAATTAAAATGTAGGTACTTGTAGTGGTAGTGGATTGTCCCATGTTTTCTGGTTATAACCACTAACAAAACAATGGATAAATGATTGATTAAATTAACCACCTCCCTTGATTCCCCTGTTAGTTAACCACAAATTGTTGGTTTACCAATACCTCATCTACAGGTTTTTTTAACCGTAATATAACCAAGATCTTGAAATTAACCAGACATTGTATAACGGATCTTTATAGTAAACCTATGGACAAATATTAACTATTGTGAAACTGGCTGTAAAAGTGAAATGTATCGTTTAATAATTTATTTACGCCTTCTAATAAAGTGTGTATAAAATTTGTTTTAATAAGTCGTTTTATTTTAAAATTCCCGCCAAATGTCTTGCTTTTTTTGAAATGGGGGAATTTGGGGTATTTTCTATTGGATTTGTGGGGAAAATCAATTTTTCAATCTGGCAGCGCTGATGTTAAGACTGATATTTCGGTGTCATGAAGAGGTGTATACAGTTAATGTATTATTACCCAATATAATTAAAATAATTGTAATTTGCAGCTTATTTAGAGAATGTTGCATCATAAGTATATTTTAATAAGATTAAATTAAAACTTTTCAAAAGAGACAATAGGCATACCTGGGCTAGTCTCAGTTACGAGATTAACCGAAGCACGCCGAGGATAGTCAATCTTAACATAAACATGTTGACTATTTCAATATTGTTTACTGAACTGTATTCTGATTGTGTTGTGCAGTTATAGTGTTTATTTGTGTTTTCAGTGGGAAAAAAATTGTAACTATTTTTTAATCCACTATAAATGTATATACCTAATTATTTTTTTTATTAAATAAAAATATTTACATAACCCATTGAATTTCTCAAATGTGTTGATATTTATATGTTAGTACCACCTTTCTTTTGAAATTAACAAATAATTGTCAATATTGAGTAACAGTACCTACTTATATACTCATTCTATCCCTCCTTTAAAATTGTTTAAAAGAAAATGAGGGTTTGTAAAAAAATTTTTTGTCAAAAACTATAACAGAAAGGTTTTTTTTGTTTTTCTCACACATTCAACATTTCTCGATGTTTAATGTATAAAAAAATCGATTTAAGCAATCATATTTCTCCTTTAAAAACATTTTTTATTAAAACACATATTTAGTAAGTTGTAAATTGGCAACATCTCTTTTCTGAAATTGCCAGTATTACTGCACAGTTTGGCAACTTTGTGTGCATCCCAAGGTTATTGGCGGCATTTCTGATAGATCAAAGAAGTGATGAATCTGGTATATATCTGTGCTATCGCAGTGACATAGAGATGAACTAGTTGCGTATGTCTTATTTTCTTAGTTTATATGATTAAACGGTCTTTGGACGCGCCAGCTTAGAGTTTACTCGACTATAACACAGGCACACAAAATAAAAAAGTGGTCTGTTCCTGGAATTCCATGTCCGCTTAGCTCAATCACCCGCCATATTTTTGTAAATCGCGAAAATAACCAAACAAAATTCATAATTTAGGTTATTTTCGGGATTTACTAAAAACTGGTAGGTGGTGGAGCTAAACGGACCCTGATTCGTATTCAGCACGTCGAAATACATAAGGGTTGCCCAATGGAGTTCCAGAAAAAAAATTTTTTTTATGTGCCTGAAATATATGAAATATATGAATATCACCGGATCCTCCGCCATTTTCTATAAAACCACGTATGCAAGGCACAGAGAAAAAAATGAAAAGTGGACTGTTTGTGGGACTCCATTGGGTAAACCTTATGTATTTCGACATGCTGAATACGAATCAGTTGTCCGGTGTCCCACCAATTTTTAGTAAATCGCAAAAATAATCTAAATTATGAGTTCTTTTAGGTTATTTTCTCGATTTACAAAAAAATGGTGTGTGATGCAGCTAAACGGACACCCCATTCGTGTTCAACACGTCGAAATATATAGGGGTCACCCAATGGAGTTCCAGGAACAATCCACTTTTTTTTTTTTGTGTGCCTGTGTATTTGATATGCGTAAATGTTCCAGAGATTTATACTAATAACTTATCTATCGTATCAATTACATAGTAATAGCTATGGAGCTGGTGGCAGATATTTTTATATGATCTTATTGTGTGACTGATGCTGCAAAGTATAAAGACATCATAATAAAAAGTCGGAAGAACCATTTCATTACGGCGTTGCTGAGTATTTAATTAACAATTAATTAAAATTGCAATAAAAAGAAATGCTCCTATATAATTTCATTGTGCCAGCCTCTTGTTTTAAATGTTTCTTATTAATACGACATTGATATAAATACAGTCGGCTGAAATCTATGTGTCTGCGTGTTTTTGCAATTTAATTTTTTTTATTAATTTATGATACACCTACTAAAAATGAAGTGAATTTATCGTCGGTGTACCTTATATCATAAGTTTTGCAAAGTTACACGGAAAAAAATAAATTCTTGTTTTAAAAATAAAACATTTAATTTTAATGCATCGCACGTTTATATATACGCAAGAATATATTTTCTTCATCCAAGAAAATAATTTATTTGATTTAATTTCTGTTCGTGAATATATACTATTTAATTCAAATATATGAAATAATTATAATTAATGTCACTATATTTTAAAATCAAATCCCCTTTTTTCTTAATATCAGAATATGCGAATATTTAATAGAAGAATGTTACGTAATTGTAATAAACTTTTAAAGTTTTAGGTAAAAACTAGAACCGTTTTGTTTTAACAATATATTGTTTCATATTTAATTACGTATAATTTTACCGTTAATAAAAAGTTTTAAGATAAATCTGTGGTATCTCTATCTTCAGAGTATTATGGAATTAATATAAAGAAACCTATTTATCCTGAGATTTTACATTTTTTAACTTTAAACCAATACGTTTTGAATTAATAATAAGCATATATTTGACCTAATCAGTGATAAAGGTTTAATTAAAGGGATCTACAAACGACCCAACCAACCAACCTTTTCGGTACACTTTGAAAATTGCCATGAAAACTCGTAAAAGCAAGCTGGTCAGCTGAAATTCCAGCGACTTCAAAGCATACCGACAATGTTGGGTCCGCCAATTTTACGAGTTCGCATGGCAATCTTCAAAGTGTACCGAGAAGGTCGGTTGGTTGGTTGGATCGTCTGTAGATTATCATAGGTTACGGGACTATATTTTTTATTCCAATTAAAGCACGATTAACTATACCACATTCGCATTTCATATTCCTGATGTAAACAAATATCAACGCATGCTATCATTAGTATTGGTCGATCGACCATAAACTCCGTTGATATTTGTGTATATACATCAGGAATATGAAATGTGATTACAGTACATTAGTCAGATAATAGGAAGTAAGTAAAGGTGTATAATATGCACACGACGTTCACAGTAAATAACAACTAACAGAACAGAACAAGTCAACAAGTTTCGACACTACGCACGGCTTAGCTACCTGCCACCTTCTTTGCCAGCGACTGCGACCGATAAGGGTGCGCGATAAATGTAATGGATATTGAAACGAAAACTAATATAATATAATATTAAATTTAATAATATTCTGTCAAGAAAATTACATTTTAATTGATATATCTACATTTCCCTTAATAATGTAAATATAGTTGAAATAAGTATTACATAGATTTGTTTCAAGGTACGAAGGTTTAAAAACAAAAATAACATAATATACGGAATAAGAAAATGCATGAAATTTAATATTTAAAACTATTAAACATTTCGCCTAATCGTAATATATTCGCAAACAATATATATTTCAAGAAAAATATTAGATTATAACAAACTTTTCTCTAAGTTTCACAAAAATGTATACATTTACATTTAATAAATATAGATTTGTGAAAACTATTTAATTACGTTATAGTTAATGTATAAAATATTAATATTTAAAACTATGAAACATTTCCCATAATCGTAATATATTCACAAATAATATATATCCCACGAAAAATATTAGATTACAATAAACTTTTCACTAAGTTTCACAAAAATGTATACATTTACATTTAATAAATATAGATTTGCGTTAACCATTTCATTTTAAATCTTTCGACTTATTTGTATCAAATACTTTTTTTTTTGCGTGTATAAGAAACAATAAAACAAACTTCAGTCACCTGTATACTGCTGCGTTTAAACGGGGTGAATTTTCAAAAATGGAGTAAAGAAGACGCTTCTATATTATTTTCTTGTGTCAGCCAGTTTGCAGAAAGCTTTGTTTATTTGTAAGAAATATTAAAAAAATAGTGGCTGAAATCTTCTATTCTGATTCTTCATTGGCTGACGTGTCTTAATAATTATGAATATAACAAAAATGAATTTATAGTTTCATTATATTATTATATTCTCATGGGTTAATTCATTATATCTATTTTCTTTTATTTTTTTACTCTATATTATTACTTTCGATTGAATTGGAATTTTTTATTTAAAATGACCCGACTGCCTTAATGGGAGTGATGTTGGAAACTATATAGGGTGTTTTAAATATGCATGCATATAATTTAATCAGCGAGTCCTTATGTAAAATGAAATCCAATGTCACTTTTTAAATTTAAAACATCGGACAAAAAAATATAAATTTGGACCCACTTTATCCCTCCTAGCTCGACCCTCGCTTGAATGAAGTGTTGCACAGCTGAGACGAACGTCGAAGTGCAAGGACCAGGTCTCGTAAAACATATGATTGAACGGTTCATTGACGTACATGGCAATTGTGTGCAATTTTTAATATTTATTTATTATTAGAGTTATTTTTGGGTATTTTGATAAACAAATATTTTTGCGTATATTAGGAAGATGTCAGTATTCACAGATCTGAATATATGTATGTACCATTAAAACACCCTGTATATAAACGAAAATATTTTTTATCGAAATATTGGTAATAAAATGCCGTTTTTATTTAAAATTCAAGTGGATCAACTCACTTCTTTTCCTTGCACGTTTTTCATAAAAAAATTTAAATATTTCAAAAATCAGCAACGCAATCAGTAATGAAACTTTCATTCAAGAAACTGTAAAATCAAAAATAGTTTTTTTGTAATAACAAAAAATAAATAACTTGTTTGACTTTCAATACGATAATTAATTTTTCTTACTTTGATATTTCTTGTAGTAAATTGAGAATATTTCTGAAAGTCAGCATCGTACAGGTCAGCCAATGTTTTTCTCTACTTATGGATATAAAAACTAATAAATTAAGACCAATGCGAAGTACAATGAAATGACTTAATAGCGCTCTTTTTTTTGCAAGTTAACAATTAGTTTTACAAAAAAATCAAAGACTTCAGTCACCCATTTTAACCTCCTCACAATAAAATTGTGGGAGGTTACTAAAATTGGTCCAAAATCTAAAATTGAGATAACATCAAATCTTTACGTTTTGAGGTCCCAGGAACACAAAAAAGTGGTTTTTGAAAAATGTCTGTGTATATGTATGTTAGCACAATAGCGGCGAAACTATTAAACGGATTTGGATGAAACTTTGCATGAGGGTTTTTTAATGCTCCAGAAGATCTAAAAAGGTTTTGGTTGAAATCGGATTACGTTCCGTTTTGACACAAGTTGTTTATTTTATGATTACATACAATTTGTAATTGAACCATTGAAAAGCAGTAAAAATTCCGATTTCAACGATATATCACATTTGCACCCTTTCGATTTGATTTCCGTGAAAAAAATTAGAAAACAAAATAACAGTCTATAGAGTCACGCTTCTTGTGTAAGATATATTTTATAATCTAACCTAACGTTCGGTAGACTAGTGTGTTAAAGTGTGCAGCAACATAACCTAAAATCCAAACCAAGTGCAATACCAACCTAAAAATTTTCGACAACTGTCAAAATATAAAATACCCCAGCAAAGTTTAGAACCAGAATTTTTGACAGCTGTCAGTTTCACAGATTTTGAACTAACAAAGTTTAACGACAAAAAATTTGACAGCTGTCAGTTTAACAGCTGTCAAAAAATTTTCTTCTCTTGAAACCTTTTGGCATCTGTCAGTTTGATATCTGACATTAGTGACAAGCAACGAAACAACAACCCTCCCCGACCGATTTAGTGAAAAATTGGTCGAGGCCAGAAGATAAAAATAATTTATCAACTCAAATTGAAACGGGCCACTATGAACACTTCACCGGCCACAGCTGACAGAGAAGCTATGCACAAAGAATCATATGGTTTTTAAAAATAAATAAAAAAATATAATTAAATGAAATCGTTCATATTTTTTAGTGCTCCTTTCGACTTAAAAGTTCCACCGGGTGAGAGGTTCCAGCCGCTTTCCATAGCTGCTGATTTTATTTATTTATATTTCTGATAAATGAGCAATTTTATAGAAATGGCTGAAACAATAAAATAATATAGGAGCGTTTTTCTTTTGCGAATTTGAAATTAATTTATTTAAAAAATCAGCAGCAACCAAGCTCGGTAGCTGCTCTAATCGATCTGTTATATCAATACCTTCATTTCATATTATTGTCAGTTACAATGAAATCATATACCTGTATTTCCACCAGATCCCTAGCTATAATGGTTTATTGTAAAATATCATTGTTATATCAATTACTGGGGAACATAAATAAATCTTATTAAATCTCATAATAAACATACGTGTTCGTATATTATTTTTTAATGTATTTTAATCTGTTAAGGATGCTCCAACAATTCCCAAAGGACGCATAGTGAGAACAAAAGTAATTTAGAGGTAAGTAACTTTAGAAAAGACCTAAATTATCAGTCAGTTATCCACGCATCGCGTAACTTGTCAAAGACTTGACAATAACTAAACCCTCATCAGGTTACTGTCACCTATCGTAAGCTAAAAATAAATTATTATTATTCTTTCTAATGTGGATTACATTTATAAAATTGTTTAACATTTACCATAACATTTTTAAAATAAAGAAACTTCTACAATTATCTTAAAGAAAAATAGTCGAATGATGTGAAAAATTGTAAAAATAACTTGAATTCCCTTTTAAATTCTATTTATGAGAATAAAAGAATTCCTGTACTTAGTTGTCTCTCTAAAGCAATGTGAAAAATTGTACAAATAAGTCAACTTATAGCTTAGTTACAAAATGGTAACTTTTATTATAATATGAAGAACATGATATTTGTATTATTTTTGCAATTCATTCTGCGCTGCGTTGGTACATACAAAGTATACATTTTATTTAATTCTCTACACTTGAAGTAGGTTATAAAAAATGTATGACTTTTTTATTTCAATTAGAAAGAAATTAATCATATATTTTTTAAAGTACAAGTGTTTACAAGTCATCTTAAATAACTTGTGAGAACAGCAATTACATTTGGACAAGTTGATAAAAAATTCATCAAATAAGTGCCACACATGGCACCCCACATTTAGATAACGAACATTACAGATGCATATGAAAAAAATATACCAGGCATACTCTTAGCAACAAATTAATTGATTATATGTAAGGCACGATTTCAAATTATTCGTCAACTTTACATTTATTATTTTACAGTTTTTTTATAGAACTGTTATTTCACGCATGGTTTAAGTCAAATGTGCTAAAATTCCAAGTTTGATATTAAACAAAAATACTCGAATTTTGTTTTAATTTTAGATAATTATATTTGGAACACAATAATTCCAATAATATGGGAACATTCGTGTTAATTAATGTATTTGATACATCAGATTTCTTAAGATTGTAATCTCTATTTCGAATGTATGAGCTAATCATGATTTCTTCTATTTCCCACCTAAGATTATCTACAAATATCACGAGATGATGCATTGTTAATATCAGAAAAAATACGGAGTGTTAGAATTGTGTGGGTCATAATATTAATAGGTAATATATTGGACTAAATATCGAAAACATATCTGTCAAAAATATCATGTTTGAATTTCAAAAATTTGTGGACTCATTAAAAATTGGCAAGGATGTCTCTAACTTCATCTATTTCAAATAAATGAACTAATCATGTCTACTTCCCTAATTTTGTTTCTCACATATGACTGTCTACAAATGTCATTGTCAATGTTAGAAAAATATACAATGTGCTAGAATTGTGATGACCATGACTTTATTATATATATGTTGTTATATATTGAACCAAAAGGAACAAAATGTGTTCCAAAATTCAAGAAGGCGTGCGTGCCTGCGTGTGTTGACCATTTCTTGTAGATACAATGACTTCTTTTAGATTTAAAATTTTCGTTCCAAATTTGGTATTATGTGAAATAGCATGGTAGAATATACCCTATTGAAATTGGCCTATATCCGTCATACAGAGCATTGCCAGAGATGTGTAAACTATCTTGTTTTATATATACCGTGTTATATTATAATTTTGGAACAAAATGTTATTAACCTTTTTGATTAAGCACACAAAAATGCCAAGATGCACAAGATATTGAAATTGTATAACATACAATATGTCCCTAACGTTCAAAAGAACTTTACAGTGACATGTTGTTGAGGTGTTATTAATAAGACTATTACGAACTACTAAGAACGTAGTTCCTCATACCCCATTTGATAGATATATCATTGAATTTAATTTTGTCAATACATTTTATTTAAAATCCATAAAAAAACAATAATTATTATTATTCTTATTATCATTACTTGCTTGAGTGGTATTCACTGTAGACCACTGCCTAACTAGATGTAATAACAAGTGAGATCAGGTCGGACACGGCAAGGATCGATCCCACCGCCGGTCGCCGACCGTTGTTCTCGACGGCGAATAGGGCTAGTGCGACGATCGTGGCGAACCGCGACCGCATATTGTTTTGAGCCTTTCGACTCTCGGAACTCAATTGCCACTATCGTTGCCACTTTCGACTAGAAAGGATACGGCCTTGGAGATGTCCCAACCTGCGATTCCTCTCGTACTGAGCAGCATTACTATCGCAACGACGACTCATCAGTACGGTAAAACTAACCTGTCTCACGACGCGCGACGGTCTAAACCCAGCTCACGTTCCCTAATAGTGGGAACTATACTCTATATCTCTCCATTGAATCTATTCATAGAGGAGATGGTCTTGAGGACTGCTCTCAAATTGCAATTTGTAAGTCAATGATATATTAAAGGCATGGCTACGAGACATGCCCGATTTCTAGACGAGGCCACAAAACAAATTCCTCCTTTGAGAATGGGGACCGACCTTAGCCACCCGTATATATAATTTCAACAAGAACTTTGAGGTAAGTTTGAAAGCATCTGGAAATGATGAGCCTGAAGTGTTAATCTACACCTGTGGTTCAAAAATTGACTGTGTATCAGGAGCCGGGCTCTACTCAGAAGGAGTAGATCTACACTCTACAATACAGCTAGGCACACATACCACTATATTCTAGGAGGAACTAGTAGGAATTCTCAAGCGGTAATAGGAATCACGAATGCAAACGTCAGTGGTGCGCATATTAACGGACAGCAGAACAGCCCTGCTTGGTCTAAACAACTGTAATACAGCCTCTGGACCGGTTCTGCAAATACTACTAACAGTATCCAGCTTCGTTGGGTGAAAGAACACGATGGTTCCCAGGGTAACGAAAAAGCGGATGATTTAACCCGAAAGGAATCTGAGGGTATCCTGTGTGGCCAGGAAACCTTTTATTGATTAAAAAAAGTAGTTAAAATTATATTACTAGTTTAATTTGAGTAGTGGATACTCAATACAATACAATGCCATTATATTCACAACTGCCTACGAGTACTTGTAGTCAGTAGTTACATTGTAGTTAACTACTAGGCAGCTTTGATTTAACACGATAAGTGCTGTTAGGACCAAAATTTTACGGCATGATCACCAGAGGCGTGTAAACAGTAGGGTTTGCTATATTTTTCTATAATTTATTATGAATGTTACTAAGCACACAAAAGTATAAGGATGTACAAGATAGCTAAACTGCAAAATATAGATACACCGAGTCTCTCAGAATCAAACGAACTTTACATACATTGGACCTACCTTAAAATGTTTTTAGAAGTCATATTTAATGAAACTACTACGAAAATAGTGACAGTAGGGCGTTGTGAACTACAAATGGATATTCGCAGTCGGCCACGCTGAACTGCAACTCTCTCGTTTTCATTCACTTCATTTCGTCTAAAACCCCACTGCAATACAGTCATAAATATTAGAACAGTTAATAATTACTAACACTTCCTATTTTACAACTGCCCACAATTATTTTTAAATGTAGATATTTGATACTTGTCAAGGAGGTAAAACTATGCAAAAAAATGAATAGCACGAGTACTTTTGGCCTTTTGCGTCTGTTTAGATAACATATTAAGCGTATAAAATCTAATGGAAACAAATAAATTTGTCTTAAGTTGCTACATCCGTTTATCCTCATTTTGTAGCTGAGACTCATACCGCAACCCCATTAAAATATTTTGTGTGACAGATGTTGCAACGTATGGTTATGTTAAAAGGTTTAGCTTAGCAAAAAGGTACAGACAGTCTCGAGTAAATGCATAATTTGTAAATCCTGCAAACAGCAGCGGCATAGCTCAAAAACTATTTTAGCAGTCAATTAGTATCTACATGGTAAGTTCTATGCCTGGAACGCACTTTAAGGACTTAAGTAAAAATACATTTTTTGTATTGTAATATGTAGTCATTATATAAACTGCTAATGCCTACTTGGCTCCTATTTCACATTAATGAGTGTCATGTGATGATGTATTAGCAGTCAGGTGAAATTATTCTTGTCTCTTTTCTGGTTAAGGGGTAGTTTTAGGTTGGCTGTCAGTATTTTACCCCCAACTTTTTTATTTTTTACATATTTATAAAAATTATTATAAAATAATAATTTTCAGGTCATTGGAAATAAAAGATATTTTTATTGCATTTCTGCTATTCTTAATTAATTTATGTTGACAAATCGGCCAGCATTTACAACATTTTATTAAGAAACCACACAAAGAATGCTTTGAAATATAAATGAGTAATGGAGTAATAGTCTGGCAGGCAGCGTCAATTTTAATTACATCATTTCAACATAGCTCATTTTTTCAGTACAGGTTGTTTTTTCATTGCTTATCGAAGAATCGGGTGTCAGCTACTTCAATCCCGGGGATTAAGGGCGTGGGAGGCTGCGCATCTGATAAAATAATTTCGTTTTTCGCGTTAATCCAACAAGGCTACTAAACTGGTCCGATTTGGGTCGAAATGATCATAAAAGATTAGGAGAAGCATATCCGTTCGTATTTCAGATGTACCATGCATATTTTGTTCATAATTTTTAGTTCTTATTCTGTCAAGATTTCAAAAATTTTAAAAAACTCGGAGGTGAAAACGTACCCGAATAAACATTTCTCTTCATACTTTGGGCTTTCCATTGGTGTGTCTACATTCCCTGTAGCGTCACCTGTTATGGAGCTACGCCGCTTTGAGTGTCACCGCGCAGCGGCCGCGCCCATCATGTGCCCGGTGGAACTGCCCTGGCTGCGCTGATGAGACCCGTTGCGAATTAGGTGTTTTCACTGTATGTAAATTTGCTTTTTTGATATTATTAAAATGAAGTACTCCATACATTAAAGCACTTACCAATATTTAAACACCATTCTTTCATCTGTCAATTTAAAATTTCAACAAATAAATAACAAAACTGAATAACTGAACGGGTATTATACAAAACGGGCTGTGACGTCATCGGTTGCATTAACATAACCTCAACTTTTAGGTTTTTTAAGTTTATTGTCATTTTTAATGATTATATCCGCACTTCTCATTTGAAACCAGTATGGCTCCAAGCAAACATTTAAAAATTGACGCATATGATGTCTCAATACTGTTGATTACTAAAAATGGGCTGCTAATTATAGGTTGGATTTCCAACCTACAAAAATCGCCTTATTGGGAGAAGATATTTAAAACTTTATGAACATTACATTGAACAAGATTTTAGTTGAAAATACGAGCACCAAGCGGAAATTTTCATAATAGTGACATATTACTCGGAAACTTTTAAAAGAATGTATTTTTGAGGTTAGGTGTTTATGACCGATGACGTCAACAATATAGCTTAGTGTTTTGGGCGGTAAAATTTTAATTCAAATTTAAAAATACTTTTTCTTGGATATTACTCAACTGGTTGTGGAAATTCAAATGTTTTTAGTTATAATTAACTATTACCTTCACAGTCAATGAGATTTTAAAATTTGTGAAAACACCGAATTCCTGTTTATATATTATTGGTGTTTTATAAGATTTATTGAATGAAATTTAACTTGTCAGACTCAGAAAATGACTTTATTCGGCTAGACAATTGACATTATTGATCTACTCGGAAGTAGGGTCGTCCGGATCATCATCCATATCCACAACTGGCCGTTTGTGCAGCAGGATCCTCTACAGCTTCGGTACATGATGCTGCAGTTCAGACCAGAGTTTCTGCACTCGCACCGGACACCGCAGTCCGCCTTGCAGGCACAGGAAATTATCCGTAGCTGGCTATCAGGAGCTGGCTATCATATTTGTATGAAATATTAGATAATCATGTTATGCACAAATAGTAACAAAATTATAAGTAATACATTTATCGATGCTCAAAATGTAGATATTCTGTGTTTGAAACAACAGAAGGCATGTTTCTTAATACAAAACATTTCTCAACACGCACCTGAAAATTTGGAAGAGAATTTTACTATTCCGAAGGAATTTATTTGTCATATGTACGGTTCTAAAGAATCAAGAATATTAATCTCGTACGCGTAGCTACTTTCATGAAGGCGTATAATAATCAAAGAATCAGAAAGAAGATGTCTTGAATTTCGAAAGATCTATGTTACCTCCATGTAAGACAGAATTGAAACAGCATTTTTTGAGAACTTCTTACATTGCTCAATGGGGAACTTGCCCATTTTTTTTATTTCATTAAAGTGTGTATTTATGTATAAAAACGCGCCACACCGAATATCAGCTCTTAAATCGCAGTACTTACTTCGCAATAAATAATTAAAGTTGAAATCCTCACGAAAAGCACTGTGACGTCACCGGGTGAAAACTGATCTCGCGTGGTGTCCAAAAGATGGCGTACTTTAGCCATTCACCCTAATTAATAGACTGGGCGGCGGTTGACTTTCAGACGTCCGCATATTCGGTCATTAGTCTTTTGTTTTTATGTTAGAGAAAAAATAAAAAAAATGCCGGAAAGCTCAATTAATTCTCTTTACATAAGCTGTCTACAAATTTTTCAAAAAAAACGATAATTATCGAGATATTCGAGGAAATGTAGGAAATTACACGTTTTCCTACAGTGTATGTAAATCTTAAAAAAATAATTTTTCTCAGAAACCTTTGTTTCGAAGGGCCGAGATTAACGGAGCGTCAAAATAATACATGATATTAAGTGAACATCGTAAATGAGATCGATTTCAGTTAATTACCGATTAATTACGGTGACAAAATGGAGAAATTTTATCGAAAAAAAAAGTCCGAAATTCCGCCCCTTATAATTTCTTAATTTTTGTCGGAATTCAAAAAAAAAGTTTTAGCAAATTTAATTATATTTAAATTAGCTAGAGTAGTGTTTTGGCGTAGGAGCAAAGATTAAAAAGTTGCCAACTGTAGAAGCTCAAAATTTTCCCGTACGTGGCAGACATTTCTGTAGTTATCTCCGAAACGAAAAAAAAAATCAAAAGTCTGGTGATAGCAAAAGATTCGTAGTGGAGAATACTCTTTGACTTTATTTTTTATTTCGAGCTAATTCCCACCGTTTTGGAGATATCTGCGAAAAATAGCAAAAACAGCTTACATTTCGGAGCCCGAAAAATTGCAAAAACATGCAATCTTGACACGTTCATATTTTTCGAAAAACACCATTGGAACGGCCGTACGATGTCGCGACGTAAAGAGGAAGTCTTCCAGATAAACCTGATCGTAAATTGCGCGGCGAAATTCGAAAATTCGACTCGGCACGAACGAATTAAAAGTAGCATTTTGTGACATTTCAGAATATTGAAGATGTTTTTCCAACGAATTTTAGGTTAGGTTGTGTCCACTGCTAGTTGTTTCTGACAAATGAGCATGCGAAAGCAGAATCGGTGTCGCTTGACGCCGTCATCCGACATTCACCCTCTGACGTCACGTTTCAGGTGTGGGTAAAATCCGGCAGATTTTAATCGCTTATATTTCTGGAGGATTTTTTTTTTTTTTAATTTTTTGTTGTCTATGGGGTTTTTAATGATGTTGGTTTACGATTTTGAGTATTTTAATTCAATTTTACTTTTTGGGCAAGTTCCCTATTGTGGAGTCATGCACATCTTCATACGCCAAGTTTGTCTTATCCAACTGATTATGGATGTGGAGAACATGATGAGATGTATATTTTCAAGTGGTTTCAAGGCGATCAATTACCGAAAATTGAAAGTATCATAAATGAGAGCGACAAAATTTCGGGTATTCTATGCATATAATCTTTTATTTCTACATGAATTCTTTTTTATTCACTTCAATGATTTTCAATATTTTTCAGCAGATATTTGTGAAGACGAAAATGAGAACGATGACGCTCGAGAATCTGAGGGAAATATATATTTGGAAGACCATTCAGATAGCACTTCCGAAGAAGAAGATAATTTAGAATACAGAGCAGTGAGAGTGATTCAGATGAGAATTGATTTGTTTTGAATGTGCTAAAATTATATAATTCTCACTATTCTCAATCAATGATTGCAATCTCTAAGTATTCTATAATATATATTTCATACAAATATGATTTTCTTTCAAGTTTCATACATTAACTGGGGCATTAAAGATACCATACACGGTGAGCATCTGGACGCTGCGGTACAATTAAAAAGGCCTAGCTGACAGGTTTTGTCCCATGGTATTGTCAGCTGACAATTACTAATATTTTTTTATATCGCAAACTATCATATATTATTATATGAATTTCAGCTTTGTTGAAATAACGAATTTTCACGTGTTTTTCATACATATTGACTAGTAGCTGATAACCTTCGCCCTCTACCCTATGCAGTTGACACATTTTTTTTCAATTATATTACATAAATAAACTATTTATAGTTTTGTACGAGGTTTTGTAGCTTTGTTGGATTGACGCAAAAAAAAATACCAAATGCGCAGCCTCCCACGCTCTTCATCCCCACGGTCGCGCCAGCTGACACTTATTTTAGTTGTTTTTCGAACGAAAACTAACATTTAAAAAACAAAGAAATCGTGTTAAAATGACGCATAAAATATTGATTACAGTAACTATAATGTTTGTACAAATAAAACATATACATACGAATTGAGAACCTCCTCCTTTTTTAAATTTTATGAAGTCGGTAAAAAAATTGTTTATCACTATTGGAAAGCACATTCAAAAAGCTATAATATAACAAAAATGTTTTCGTGTGAGCAAATGGTAGTTTTTTATAAAAATTTCACAAAAATTTCATTTTTTAGAGAAAATAATAAATATTTTTATTAGTAATTTTCCATAATAGTTATCACCCACAAGGCCTATAACTTCACCAAGTTTCATTAAAAGAGATTTATTGTTTTTTGTTTAATTTCGGTTTACGGAAAATTAGAAATGTTCATGGTATTTCTTTTTATTGCGATAAAACAAAAAAAAACCGCTGCCCAAGGAATCACTACTTCCACATCCAATTCTCTATCCAAGTCACTCACAACGAAAAAACTTTGTATGTGGAAATAATTGTTTAAGGAACTTTAATAATATAATATTTGAAATCCTCTACCCCAAAAACCCATAAAACGATACCCCACATCGGTAGTGGGGTGGGGGTTGTGATAGGGGGGTGGTAGTGGGGGTGGATGAAGTAAAAAAATTTTTTGAGGTTTCTGGTTCTTGTACATACACTAAATCACATTTTTTTTTCATCCCCTTTAATAAGGGGGTGGGGGTTGGTAATGGGGGGGTGGCTAATGCCAGAAATTTTTTTGAGACCTTTGCTTTTCTTGTATATACTAAATACCAATTTTATGGACTCTTACCTGCTTGATTTATCCATTTACCCCAAATTTACCCCAATTTACCACCCAACCCTTCGACGGAACATGATGAAAATATAATCTAGTTCTAGATCTCGTTAAGGTACATATGTGTACCAAATTTCAAGTCAATATCTCAAAGGGTTCCAGAGTAAACGTGCGCACAAAAAAAGTTACAGACAGACAGACTGACAGACAGACAGAAATTTTTTTCTCGCTCAAACTTAAAATCTCGACGTTTCATGACATTTTAAGCCTATTTGAACAATAAAAATTTTTAAAAATTTTTTTGTCGTTACTATACTTCCACTGGATGTGGAAGTAATTAGATCGGATTTGGTGCCGTTTTAAGTAAAAGCGTCCGATCTACAAAAATTAAAATTTTGAGAGACTTGACACTTTCTGTCTTATATACTCATAATGTTTACACGTTTTTTTAGGTAAATTGTGTAATATATAGTAAGAAGATGTTATTAGTTATATATATCAGGTTGTAACGGAATTTCTGTCGAAATAATGTTACAGTTCCCCTTAACATTGTATTTTTTTAATATTTAGTAATTTTTCGCTGTTTTGCGATCAGTTTAAAATATTTTGTGAAGTTTTGAGTTATAAAGTGATATGCTACAGTGTGCGCGAACCTTTAACAATATCTGGTAGGTAAATGTAATTAAGAGATCCAGCGCCGCGGTGAGGAATTTTGATAATTGACGGTAGAATCGGAGCGAAAATTGATGATCTTTGACTCAGCGCTTGTACGGAGCGGTTGGTTTCAGATCCCGGTTGGTTTGATAGCTTGGGAAGGTATGGTCTTGTGCATTTATTTCTCTTTTTATCTATTTAATCCTTTTAGTTTTCAATTACTTTATGTAGATAATTTAATTGTATGTATATTTTAAGCTTGTGGGTGGACATATTTTTCAGAATAGTTTATTAAACCGTGTGTTTTGTTTAAAAGGTTAAATACCTGATTTCGTATCGATAATTATTCAACGTAGGGGTTAATTAATTATTATTATCGGCCCAGTTGCCATTCTATCTTTATGTATCGTGATTATTTAACGATGTTTAAATAATTATTATCTCTCTTGGCAAACTTATCTTTTATCTATAATTGTGTAACGAAAGATTGTCCCGTGGTGGTCACCTGTATTCTCTTTTGTGGTTCCTAGATATTTTTTCTGCTGTTTGATGCATTTTTCTAGGTGAACTATATATTGGTGTGGATGCACTAGAGAATACAATTGTGTATAAGCACAAAAGTTAGTTCAGGAACTGATTGTGGAAATTCTGGAGTAAAATGGTACCTAGGCTGGAACCAGGCTCAAAGCCGAATCTGTTCAGAAGGTCTGCTGCTGGGACACCTCTGGAAAACGTAAGGTGAGTGTTTTTCTTCCTTTAATTTCATCATCTTTTGATTAAATCTGTAGAGATTCAAAGCACTCACCGAACGTACATCCAGAGAGTCCTAGGATTTGGGGTTTCTGAACTGACGAACCATTTTCTTTCTTCTTGTCTTTTTATGGTAGCTTCATTAATGGATTAATTATATCGCTATCTTTTTTTACCTAAGTTAATCATTAATGTAATTGTCGTTTTTTTATCTTACTCCGGTTAATTGCTGGTAAATAAAAATATATATCTTTTAAATATCTATACTTATCTATCTTGTCTATCTGTCTATCTTTTCTATCTGTTTATCTGTCTATATGTCTATATGTTTATCTGTCCACACAAAGTTTTAAAATATATTTATCTAGTGATTTAAATGTCACAAAAATGCACAAGTCACCATCACTTCACATGTTATAATTTTTTGTCTAATTCCTTGGGATCAAATCTGAGGAAACATCTAATTTTTTTGAACAAACCACCAGTAATTTTTTTTTAGTCGGTTTTGTCTTACTTTAATTTTAAATAAATTATTATCTTTTTGGCATTATTTTGAACTACATTTTTTTTGCTTATCTTTCATTGATTTAACTTTTGCCTTATAAAAGTTATATATTAATTTTTCCGTTTTTTCTTGTAAAATTATGTTAATTACATAATCCTTAATATTTAGTACAGACTATTTTGTTTTTGATATTTGAATAATATTTTCCTTTCCTATTTTCGTGTAGATTTCATGTTTAAATTTTCTTTACCGCAGAAATTAATATTTTCAAATTATCTACTTTTGTGTAGTCAAATTTTCTTTGCCCCGAAAATCAGTTTTTTTTAAATATATTTAATTTTTTTTGTAGTCAAAAATTTTATTGTACTTGAAATATCGTTCATTTTCGACATAATATTATCTAATAACTTTTGCAGAGTACTTTTTACCGTAATTTTGGTTATAATATTCTTTTTCTTTAACGTAATATTTTGCTACCTTAAATTTTTGTTTTTTTACTTAAAATTTCTACTTAGCATAGAGTAGTAAAAGGAGAGGAGTAGACTGTAGTTAATTGATTAGTTTTACGTAGTTTTGTATCTGAGTACATAGTACTTATTATCGAATTTTCTATCGTAATCTCATTTTTCTATCTTACCCTTACAGCCAGTTTCACAACCATTGGTTAACTAATGGTTAGGATTTGACCGCTAGTTTATTATAAAAATCTGTAACATTAACAGCCAGTTTTACAATTGTTGGTTAATTAATAGTTAGGATTAGACCAATGAATTATTACTATAAAGGTAAGAATGTCTGGCAGAGTTGTGTTTATACTAATAATTGTAGCTTTCAGGTTCTGGTTAGCCAACCAAAAAGATAACCGACGATTGTGAAACTGGCTGTTACTGGTTTTTAAACATATTTTTCTCCCCTTTTATATGTTAAACCCTTAGACCAAGAGAAGAGGAGTCACCACAGTATAAGTCAACATCTATCACCTGATCTTTTGTGATGAAGTTGGTGGTTTGGGCAGCATCCACCATCCACGTTGAGAGAGGACAGAGCTTTTTACTCCACACTATAAGGAGATTTGTGTATGGATCCTGACTCAGCCATAAGTCCCTCAATACCTACCCAGCTATCGGCAGCTTCCAACCCCATTGGCCAAAACAAAAGTTACGTAAGATCTTGTAATGCTACTTTATACATTTTTGGTCAGATGTTTGTAAAGAAAACCAGTAGTTTTGTTGAATTTTTAGTCATTAAGTTACTATTCATTTTTTTTTACTTTCTTAACTTGACAAATTAAATTGTGATTTCAATATTTTATTTAATAACTTTGCCCATATTTAATTATTTTTTAATGTTAAAGGTTTATCTTGTTGTAAAGAAATTGTAAATTTTTCTAAAAATTGTCGTAGTATATTGTTCTAATTTTATCTACTGTGTGTTATTATTCGTACTTATCACTATATTCAAGAATATATGTATTATCTCTCATTTTTTTTTTGGTTTTGTGTAACAAGTATTCATTTAAAAATACGCTGGCGTCCTTAAGGTCTAATACAACTTGAAAATTTAACTTCACAAAAAAACCTACCGACCTGCACTGAGCTAGCAGGAGCTAAGTTAACGCACCTTTGTTTGGGGAAGTGCTATAACATAGTGTCGTTATAAGATATAATTTGTTTGATCTAAGTGCACATAACAGTACATTTACAATTCTTAGCGTTCGAGTTGCATTATCCTTGTATGTCAGATAGAACCAGAGCTCGAGCATTTTATCTCTGTGACGTCAAAATATAGGTCAGCGCGGAAAGATGCAAGTATGACACGATATATCTTACCTTGTACCTTTTTTAGGGAATTCCAGAATTAATCTCCATTAATTAGGCGTCGCCTAATTAAATGAGATAATAAAACCGCGTTAGTAAAAAAGATATAAAAGTACTGCCGTATACTGGAATCTAATGTTGACGCTCGGTCAGAATCGAATGCCTTCAACACTACAATCATAAACAAATCAACTACGTCTTTAGGTAATTGTCAGTACGTTTCACAAATGTAGTAGATTTCCGATAAAAATGGGTTACGTTTTAAAATTTTAAAATGAAAGAAAACTCACTTTATCACGTTGTGTACATTTGTGATGCACGCGATATGTGGCAGTTTTATGCCATTAATTCTTAACTTTGTTTCTTATTTATGATTTAATATTATATAAAAATGAAAAAATAGTTTATTTTATTAGGAAAAAATGCAGTTTATTGGGTTTTTACACTCAAAGAAATAGTATGGGTAAAGTCAACAAAAAAAATGGTTAACTAACAATATCATTAATTTTGTTAAACTAAATTATATTGATGGCATTTTTAAATTGATTGTTATTTTAATTAATAAAAAGTTGTCGTACAACAAAACAAACATTAACTTAAAAAATAGATGAATAAGACTATTATTTTTTTCGTCTGACTATTATTTTGTTGAATTCTGTCAAATTAATCAAGATAATAGTATATTTTATTTTTAAGTATTGTAATTGTAAACCCAGTAGCAGTTTGCTCTACTATTATAGTTGACAGATAAACCAATATTATTGTAGAGTTAAGCCGCAGTTCTGTTGACATAAACATAACATCGTTCTGCCATCCACTTTGATGAATTAAGACGTCGCATCAGCGCTTTTGTTTGCAAATAGTATGGGTTAAATCAATTAAAAAAATAGTATATATATTGTTCATTTTGTTAAACTGAAGTATATTTAATAGTATTTTTAAACAAAAGGTGATTGTCACACAACAAAATAAACATTAACTTAAAAAATCGGTACATAAGACTATAATTTATTCATCTTACTAATAATTTGTTGAATTTTGTCAAATGAAACTAGATAAATAGTAGACTTTATTTTTAAGTATTATCGAATTGTAATTCTAACCCAGTATTAGTTCGCTGTATTATTGTACTTTGTAGACAAACCAATATTATTGTTGTCTTCTAGAAGTTCTAAAACGGAATTACCATAAAATTTGCTTGCTTACCACGTAGTCTGTTACAGAAATTATTCCTAGATGACGCCACATACAAGTCACTGACAATAATCAATCATGCATTATCTTATACTCTTATGAATTTATAGAAAATTAATAACATGATTGCAATGTTCAAATTCTCTCAGGAATCATCGATATATTTGGATGGATCTTATAAACGATCTCTAATCTTTGGTTTAGGTCGTCTGATGTCTCAATACTGAGATTTTGGCTAACCAAAAAAAACTTCATCATACAATAAAGTGTAGATCAACCTAAAAATTAGTTGGTGAACAAAGAACAAAGTCGTTGTACTATTTAATAGTAGACCAAATTGGAAATGGTTAGTGAACATAAAAAAAATGTCATTGTACTATTTAATTTGTTGTTCTGCAAGAAGATATGATTATTAAACTACTATTTGTTTACGAAAACAAATAAAGTTGTTGTATGAATATTCTTTTCTGATTGATTTACCTATGAAACTAGATAGGCGCGATTTCATATGCTCTTTTTGGTTGAATTCACCTATCATTTTCTTTGAGTGTATGTTTAATTATTATAAAAATACACATAATAAACACACCACACATATTAAACAGAACAGGAAAGTATGTGTCTGATCTAAATTGTTTTTTTATTTGCTAGATATGTATTACATGTTTTTGTAAAAACAATTACCGTTTTTAGGTTAAATTTATTACCAAAAATACATTGTAGCTGGCAATGATGAATATTTCACCATTTCGTCGTTTTTCTGAATGTTTCAGTAGATGTTTTCAACATAATATTATGTCTATATGAGAGCCGTCGAGATAAAATTTCCGAGCCCTGGATTGGACACCTTCACTCAGGATGGCGCGGCAGTTTGGGTATATGCAGTTTTATTAAAAATTTATTTACAATTTTGATTTTTGTTTGGCTTGATTCGGTGAACAGAACTCGAGATATTAAGAAAAACAAAAAAAAAAAACACGTTTTTCATAATTAGAATTTAATTTTCAAAAATCGCCCACCTCCTAGATTGGATAAGACTTTACTGTAACCTCCTGATAAAATACAGGTCACATTTCCATAAAAAAATGCCCCAACCAAACAATCGTTAAAATCGCATTTTCGATGTTTAGTTTTATTCTACTATATCGAATTTCTCTGACAATATTGTTTGGATAAATTCAGTTTTTCTCATTTCTGGTTTAGAAAGTCGGTATAAACTGCCTCGACCATTCAAGAAAATGAATTAATTGGACTGATCTAAAGTATGTGAAATATGGTTCGGGACTCAGATGTTCAGCAAACTGTCAGTAATGTCAGTTGTTGAGGTGAAATTAAATGTTTGAAAATTTCAGGGCCATGTTTCGGAAATAGTCCCAGAAATTTCCAGAAATTGAAAGTTTCCTCTTCGCATCACTACTTCAATATCAGTAGTAGGTAATAAAGTTCGACTAACAGGGAAAAGTGAAATAGGTGAAATTATTTTTCATGTTTTTTTTTCCTTGCTGCGACATCGACAGCATTGGTCATTAGCCTTTTCTAGTATGTCTTATTTCCAATATTTCATTATTAAGTCTTTTTATAATTAAAATGAAATTAAAAGACTCTGGATTCAAGTAGATATGTTATTATATTCATTATATTAGCATTATCTCCGAGATAAATTTTTAATTCATCTGGCATATTGTGTGCTTGCCGTAATGCATTTTATCACATCGTAACAGAATGTATTAACCGTTAAGTGGGATTGGCATAATTCACATCTTAGTTGCCTATTCTAGCATGTAACATGAATATGGATGTACTGCAATCGCCACGAGTGTTGGCAAGCAAAGGCGAACCTCGATGTAGAGAGTTGATTAGGTCCAGCGCACGCACCGCTGCCATTGGTGTTGCACACTGATAAATTATTGTAGGAAGTGGACGCGCATTTCTTCGATAGGCCGCTACATTCCCTTACAGTCCCTGCTGCTCGCCAAGATCCGTGGCGAGTACAGTATTGTTCGTGTGTCCTATTCTGCCCTCATAAGAAAAAAAGCAGTATCTTCAAAAATAAGTATTTTTATATTTTTTACAAAATATACGCAGAGGCGTAGCTATGCACGGGTAATTCGGGCAATTGTCTGGGGTCCCAGGCTTTCAGACCCCTCCCCCCCCTTCGAGTCTCACGAAATATTAATATCGCCTTGTGTTCGCATTCGCCGCGGTGTGATTTCCCCGAAATATTAATAATAATATCGTGTTTGCATTTGCAGCGGTGTGATTTCCCCGAAATATTAATAGTAATATCGTGCCTATTCGTATTCAAAACGGTGTGGTCTCTACTGCATCAGACTGTATCAGACTGTATATACCAACTCGGAACTTCCCGTCTTCCCCGAGTGAACGCGAGCTTCTCAAGTACATCGCGAGTCGTCGGTAATTTCAATTAATTCACAAACACAGAGTATTATTTTATTGGTAACATTCACATGGTGCCCAACATAAGAGGAATTTCACAATAGTTTTCTTCGCTATGTAGTTAAATAAATAATAGAAGCTACTAAAAAGATTAAAACAATATAATAAAAAAAATCAAACCGCCTTCAAAAATCTTCAAAAAATATCTCCAAAAAGTAAGAAATAATATTTCATTCAGTTTTACTAATATCCTGTCCACCAATTAACGGAAAGTAGCAAGGACTATACCTTATATCAATTTGAAATTGGTGCAAAACGTATCTTTGAAATTAGATATTTTTGTACCGATGTCAAATTGATATTATAGGCAATAAGGTATAGTTCCTTGCTACTTTCCACTAATAGGTAGACAGATATTAGTAAAATTGAGTAAAATTTTATTTCTCACTTTTTAGAAAATCTTATTTGAAAATGTATCGATTTTTAAAAAGAAAATTTGTATATCTTTTGTTTTTTTTTGCGCATCACTATTGTCTATAGGGGCCCTAAAATGTATGTCGCCCCAGGGCCACATGTAGCCTAGCAACGCCTCTGGATATATGTGATATTTTACATCATATTTTCTAAGTTAAAGAGAAGTATGTAGGTACTTTAATTCCTTTAATTAAAAATATGAATGCAAATTTACAACGATTACTTTGAGAGAAAGCAGCATCTACTCAAAACGAGTTATTTGTAGATACTGCTTTGCTGGACTTGCTTTTTTTAAATATAATTTAAGATAATTTGGTTGGATGGGGATATATTCAGTGTTTTCTTGTTATATAGATTATCTTCAATTAATTCGTTGCCGCTAATACCGGTAGAAGTGGGGATTCATATAAAGGTCACAGTTTATTCAAATAATGTTAGACATGTGATTCGGGATAATATTCTTTTGGGCTAGAGGATCTTTATTGTAGGGAAATAATATTGTTTTTAATACACTTAAAGAGTCAGAACATACCAACAATTTTTTATAAGTGTGAATTCTATATATAGCAGTATCTGCCAAATGACGTACAATTCCCCAAAATACATACTAGCCTCATTTGGTAGTGTTCACGAATGCATTCTGGCAATTAGCATCTATAGGAGCGAACACTGCATAATGAAGAAAATGGTTGAACTTAATTCTCCTACCAGGAGTGCAGGAGCCACGGGACCACCATGATCCAAGCTTTTCAAAGAAAACTACTTATCTAATTTGCCATTATTTCAACTTTCGGCTTTTCTCTTTCTTCTCTGTTCACTTATGCTTTTCTTTTGTATCTTTACTGTTGGTTTGTTTTTCTAAAAATTATTCTTACAAACCGAAAGTTTTTAATTGAACCAAAAATTCTATTAAACTCTTAACATTTTAAAGTCAAGTATAAGCCACCGGCATCGTTGTTTCTGTCCTTGTAATTTAACGTTTTAGAGGACATTCTCTTGGCCCGTTGCCATTCAGTTTTAACTGAATTATCAAAATGTTCTATATTGCCTCTCTTCGATTGATATGGCGAAAAATTATAGAATTCAAGAGACTACGATGCTGGAGGGGCGCTTTGGTGGACGTATTTCTTGGAGAATCGAGTTTTTAATACGAGATGGTCTGTCTAGGAAATTCCTAACAAACGTCTCAAAACCTTCATCTGGAAAGCATGAATGATGTCTGTATGCATCTCTAACGGTGCATGTATGATCTCTATGCGTGATATTTCTCTAACGCCGTCAACTGGCAAGTTGCCAATCTCTACAACTACCTAGGTAACATGCTGCCATGGCATTAACGTCTTTTCAGATAATTATAAGTCAAAGACGTTATACGATCAATAAATGACGTCCCTGTAATATCTCTTTGACGAAATTTGGACAATAAGCAGTCATTCCTCATCTTATATTCTAATGAATTTATAACGACTAAATAGTTTGAATCGCAATGATCGAATTTCATTCAGAAAACATCAAATCGTGATTTGCATGAACCTTGTAATGGTATAAAAACCTATTCATTGTCCATCCTTCTACATCGCGGCCTATTTTGTAACCTATCATACATTGTAAAATAGGGACCTTCTAGTGCCCTTAAGATTTACATGTTATTTTGCGCCAAATTCATTTTTTCTTATTTGTTAAATGTACAATTATTTCAATTAATCATAATTCTTACCAAATAAATGTCGCTAAATGTCGTCAATTTAACCTTACAAAATAACGTCTCTGGGCTGTGAAATAATTACGTCATGTTTAAGTAATTGTGACGTCTCTTGCAGAGGTCAGTGACGTATCGTCTGTACCAAAAAATGACGACAAATGATGTCAGCCTGTTGCCCTAGTAGTAGTAAACAAATTTATTAAGCATTTTAATATACAAAATGTGCCTCGCCGGATGCTGGCCCAGAGCCTGCCAGACAAACACGGCGCGCGGCACGGGAAAAAGAACTCAACGAAAAAACACGTCCGAAGCAACTACCGGTGGTCTTCCTGCCGCCAGGAAAATGTGGTAGAATGAAACATGTCGTATAAAATATTTGAATTTTTGAGGAAATTTTCGGTCTAAGAGGAATTTAGAAACAAAAAGAGGACAAAAAGAACAGAAAGGATACAAAACAGAACAAATAGAACATACAAAGAGAATAGAAAACGTTAGATTATAAAGTTAAGAGAAAGCTCAGAAGTAGGGAAATAACAGGTTGTGGTGCAGGAAAGTGTGGCTAAGGAAGAGTTTGCTGGAAAATAGGCAACGCCTGGTATGGTAGGGGGTGTCTTATATCGAAAAGTATTGCATTATGCTATCTGATTCGGGTTATGTTGCGGGTTAGCGGACTATCGCCTAGTTTGAATTCATAGAATGTTTGGGAAATTTCTTGGACGTAGTCCGCTAGTGGGGTTATGTCGTGACATCGTGCGTATAAATCTCTGAGGGAGGTGTATCTGTCCGAACCAGAGATGAGACGCATACATTTTTGTTCGAGTACTCGAAGTTTTCTCATTGTCGTGGCAGAGATGCTGCACATGCTATTTTGCGCCAAATTCATTTTTCTTATTTCTTAAAAATGTAGTACAATTATTTCAATTAATCAATAATCATCTTGCCAGATAAATGTCGCTAAATGTCGCTAATCTTACAAAATAACGTCTCGTCTGTGACATAATCACGTCATTTTTAAGTAATTGTGACGTCTTTTGCAGAGGTCAGTGACGTATCGTCTGACCGAAAAATTACGACAAATGACGTCAGCCTGTTGTCCTAGGTTATGTCTCTCGTGTATATACGCAAAATATTTGCAAAATATATAACACAGGCGCTGGCTTTGGATCATTATTTCACATAATTTCTGCAAATTTCATGCAGGTGGCATTTACAGTTTAAAAGTTAGTATGTGGTGACAGCGGGCGGACGGGCGCGCGAGTGGGAGCTACGTAGGGTCCTAGGAAACCCTAAAAATGGGGCATTCTAGGTACACGCTGAATAATAATGTTCACAGTTCAAAACTAAGTTGAGTAGTAAGAATATCAGTTTACTGAAAATACATCTTATAGATAATTATTTTATTTGAATATTTGTCTATGAATATTCATTACCTATTTTATTACTCAAAATCAGATAAACCTTAAAGAAAACATGTTATTCGTCTTTATACTTCTATTAATACGTTTATGCGGTTTATGATCTCTTAAAATCTCGTTCACAGGCACAGATGGCATCGGTATTTCTGAAATTTGTACGTAATAGTTACAAACAAAATTATAATAAAATTAAATATACACCTATGAACCAACTTACTACACTAACAGTTGGGACTTGAGTTCTCGTTGTGCACAAAAACTTCGTTTGTTAACGTAAACTGTTTATTTGTGAAAAAATGAGTTGTAAATGGACTGTAACTTGTGTATCTCCAGATTAATTTGGGAATACTAACAAAAAATTGCCTAAACTGCACATATTAGGTTTGTTAGAGTGGAGAGATCCAACTGTCACATATTACATGCAGAAAAAATATTCATATGCGTATCATAAGCGGGTTTGTAGAATTACAGGTTCAAATACTTACATAAATCAAAGATTCCTAAGCTCTTCTCATAATATGAAGAACTAAATATCACATGTAATAGAAAAATTGTTATGTTAATTTAAAAATATAAAAAAAAGTTAAATAAACAACGATTCAATAGGTATTCGCAGAAAGTGGAAGGATATCACTATTAAAAAATATTTACTAGCCGGTCAAATTATAGAATTAGTGGAGGAGATAGCAACGTTTTCTTGAAGGAGCATGAGATTACCAACTACTTGATTATGAAATTAACTGTGAAATTGAATAAAAAAAAAGGAAAAGAGAAAACTTGAACACCTCAGACAAAAGATGAATGACGGAAGATCAACGAGCAAAGAAGTAATACATAAACAATCAACACACTAAATTAAAGAGCCATATAATAACATAAACTGAATAAGTCTAGTTGAGTGGTGGACTAGCTATAGCTAAACTCCACAAGGTCGGTAATATAAACAAGACGATTAAAAAAAAAACAACCATATATTATAACATTCACTATCAAAACCAAAATTTTTAGATATATATACAACAACAGCACACAAAAATTTGTTAACTTATTAACACAAAAACAAGAACAAATCTATACACCAGATGGACAATAAAGCAAAGCAATACTCAGAATACAACAAATTGAGGAAAGCATCAAAAGAAATTTGAAATATCATTCAAATACTAATCATGAAATTGGGACTACCTGTATAAAACCAGAGACAAAACTGTCTCTAATAAAACTTACCTACTTCCCCCATCCACCCAACAACAAAAACTACAGGTGTTGTAGAGCAAGAACCTTAAAATAGAAGGCTGTTTCCTTTATGTCTCTGGCACACGGCTTGCCAGATAGACAAAATTCATGTTGTTCTTCTAGAAGAATGTAACGAACTTCCATTACACCTAAGACGAAAATTTCTTGCACAAAAATTTGTGACGAAATACCACAGCTGCACACTAAAAAAACTAGCTCTACTTTTTGCAAATAATTTAACAGTCCCATATTGGCCAAATGAAACATCTTCTGTGTCAGCAGAGGCATTTATTAAATCAGTTGATTACAAGTCTGTCTATCAGTCCAGTCATCTCCCTTTCATCAATTCAGCATATGATATTTCGTTCATAAAACCCACGGTCATTTTACCAGAGTGCAACTGTCAAGAACATATATTACATTTTTGGAGACCGTATCCCGGTATCCGAATTTTTGCAGATTTTTTACCGATTGTTCAACGGGAACAGACATGCCGAAGATAATACGTTGCTAGAGGTGCAGGTCGCAGTCTCAGTCGATACATCTATGGCATCAATTTGTAAAACAGACCTGTGCATTTAAATGTGACTGCACATACCGAGAATATTAGCAGCAGTACAAAGTCGTCATAACAGACACCTTGCCGTGAAGCGTATTCCCTGTGTTCCCCCTTGTCGTTTTATTAATTTCCTACAAACTCTAAAGGTCGGCCTACCAGCCGGCCATCACGGGGCCAGAAGTTTGATTTCCGGCCTACTGATGGCCCGCTGATGGGCCGACCTTTAGTGTTTGTTGGGATACAGAAAAAAAAAAGGTTTTGTCCCAAGGTTCCCATATAATTTTTCTGAAGTATTTTGACACGCCGAAGCCAATTTTAGATACATTTTTTTTTGTATCGTATCAGGTTTTTAGGGGATAAAAGGAGTGGTAGAGGGAAACTGACACGGTAGAAAAATTTTTTTGGCTTCAGCGTGTTCAAATATGTATTCAGAAAAGTTAAATGACAACTATAAAACGAGCAAGACTTGTATTTTGCCTTTTTAGGGGATAAAAGGGGGTTGTTAGAGGGAAACTGACACGATAAAAAATCCAACATTGGCTTCAGCGCATCAAAATACTTCAGAAAATTTGGATCAGAACCTTCACGTTGGTCTACAACCAAATTTAAATCAAAGTTGTTGTTGCCACTCGGACATTTTTTTAATACATTCTTAGTTGTATATAGAACCAATTTCCACGGTATTTAAAATCATTCATCTCAGAAATTTTTTTTACAAGAATTTTACTTTTTTTGTTTACTGATACAGCCACACAAAAGGAAGTGGTTTAGCCTGCCGACCACACCAGTGTATCCTTATGTATTTGGACCCGTCAAAACCGAATCCGAAGTCAGAATTGTCAGATTGGCTCATTTTTCACCCCTAACCCCAAAAAAATGGTCTGTCCGATGGACCATACCAGTGTATCCTTTATCTATTTGGTGAGGATACATTGGTCTGAAAAATTGAAAAATGAGCCAATCTGACAATTCCGACTTCAGATTCGGTTTGAGCGGGTCCAAATCCTACATAAGGATACCCTGGTCTAGTCCGAAGTCCAGACCACTTTTTTTTTTGTTTTGGGGTATTTTTTAGGGTTGGGTGTGAAAAACAAGCGAATCTGACAATTCTGACTTCGGATTTTATTTCAGAGGGTCCAAATACATAACGATACATTAGTATGGTCCGCTGAACAGACCATTTTTTTGGGGGGGGGGGGTGTTTCCTTCGGGTTAGGGGTGAAAAAATGAGCCAATCTGACAATTCTGACTTCGGATTCGGTTTCAGCGGGTCCAAGTACATAAAGACATACTAGGCTGGCCTGCAGGACTTTTTTTTGTGTGGCTGTGTCATTAAACAAGAAAAGTAAAATACTTGTAAAAAAAAATTTCTACGATGAATGATTTTAGATATCCTGGAAATTGGTTTTATATACATCTAAAAATGTGTTAAAAAAAAAAAAAATCCGAGTGGCAACAACTTTGATTTAAATTTGATTGTAGGCCACCGTGCCTTAGGATTAGACCTTTTTTTTTTTGTAGACCTGTGTTATTCTCTATTAGTATGGGTAAGGTAAGATCAGCAATTCTATATCGCGTGGCTGAACGGATTATGTACAAAGCCTCCAACCACTACCTCTAAAACGAAAAAACCACCTCGTTTTCCGATTTTTCGTTGCTAAGCTTGCGAGGGCTTGTCGGATCAAGTTTTCATTTGGTTAATTCGAATAAAATATGTAAGTATTGTCCACGGGTCAACTCACCTCCGGGGTTGAAACTATCGCCCTCCCTCCAATAACGAAATACCACAAAAACAACGAAAATTAGCTGGAAAACGGTATGCTCCCGTTTTCGAGGACGGGGAACGAGACGGTAACAATATTTCCCGACATATCCTTCACCCACTACTCCTAAACCTGAAAATCCACTCTCTTTTCCGATTTTCTGGGGCTAGACTTGCGAGGGCTTGTTGGATAGGATTTTTTCTCACCAATTAGAATAAAATAAGTAAACCTGGATCAATTTTTTTTTACTTCCCACAGCCACCCCCTACCCCCATCCCCACTACCGGTGTGACATATTGTATTATGGGTTTTTGGGGTCGACGATATTAAATATTAGATTATTAAAGTTCCATACACAGTTATTTCCACATAGTAGAGTGCAAAAATAGAGTACAAACATTTTTTTCTCCGTGAGAAACCCGGATGGAAAATCTGGATGTGGAAGTAGTGATTCCTTGGGCAGCGGCTTTTAATAAAATATAACAGTTTATTATCGTTGTTGTCGTGGTATTTCATTATTGGGGGTGGGGTTGTTTTTCAACCGTTATTGGGGTGGGTTAGGTCACCTGTGGTCAATCGTTACTTATCTTATTCGAATTGATTAAAAAAACTGATCTGACAAGCCCTTGCAAGCCTGCCTGAAAAACCAAATGGAAATACTGGTGTTATTTCAGGCTTAGGCGTAGTGGGTGAAGGGTAAATCGGGAAATATTGTCATCATCGTATTCCCCGCCTTTGATAACGGGGGTATACTGCTTTCAAGCTGATTTTCGTTGTTTTCGTGGCATTTCGTTATTGGGAGTGGGGGTAGTTTCAACCTCCGGGGGTGAGTCAAGTCACCTGTGGTCAATATTTACTTATTTTATTCAAATTCACCAAGAAAAACCTGATCCGACAAGCCGTTGCAAGCCTGGTACCGGAAAATCGAAACTGGGGGTGGTTTTTTTCGGTTTACGGGTAATGGTTGGAGGGTAGATCGGAAAATATTGTCACCATCGTATTTCCCGTCCTCGAAAATGGATGAGAAGATGTCTTGTGGTCCAGTCACAGAACTTTTAAGCTTTTTGCATTTTTCTGGTTTACCTCAAGAGACTAATAGTGAGCCCTTTTTGAAGGCGGTTGAATATTTACAACTTTTTTATATATTTACGAAGACGTAAAAGTCCACTGATTTTCTTTAAATGCCGAGTTTAATCTCGGAATTCTGACATTAATTTCAGAATTCTGACTTTAATCTGGGACTTCTGTATTTAATCCCGGAATTCCTAGAATAAAGTAGAAATTATGATTTTGTTTGAAAATACGTTGTAGTAATGAATTCTGAAATGAAAGTCAGAATGCTGGAACTAAAGTTGGAATTCTCAGATTAAAACCGTAATTCCGAAATTAAATCCTGGATTAAAAAAATCAATGGCTCTTCTACGCTTTCGTATGTTTTAACCAGATATTTAATAACTTATTTTTGTTTGCTTATTGTTCTAGTAAAAAAATATTTTAAAGAACTTCGCAAACAGCAGCAAAGTAATGTATGGAAAATCAATAAAGAAAATTTATCTATGAAAATATTAATTTCTAGTCTTTGCAGACTTTTGATTCCGGCTATATTGAAAATTAAGAAAACTCTAAAATGGATTTATTTACAAAACACCTATGCATTCAATCAAAAATGAAAATGTAATTAAAATATCAATTCTTAATCTTTGTAATTTTCTGACAACCCGCATATGGTTGAGTGAGAACACAAAGAGCTCTAAAATTAATTTATTTACAAAGATCTGTCTCAAACTTTTATATTTAAAAGGACTCACCTTGAAGATAATCTGTCATTCTACCTCTTAGAAATCGCTTAGATCTTGACACATTTTTCGTCTTCGTTTAGAGCTATTCAGAAGAACACAAAGCAACTCTCCCCCTCCCTCCTCCCTCTTCACCCCCACATTTTACTGCCCCCCCTCCCCGTGTTTTATTTGTGTGTATTAGAATGTGGAAGTAAAGTGACTGTAGTTAAACAAAAGCGGTTAAATACATTTAGTGAAGCAAGTAAGCAAAAGAACGATGGAAAAGGAGTCTATTTGAATGGAAAAAGATCAATTGAAGTTCACGAAAAATGCAGAAAACAGTACGTCAATAAAAAAATAATTTCTGCTCATGTGAAGAGAGCACAACAGAGTGGTTAAACGCTTCAGTTACGCTCGTCTGTACCTGGTCTTGGCTTCAAAGATCACGGTTTTTGTGTGGAATGCTGATAACACCAGAGTTTATACAGGAACAAAAATGGCTTCCTGCTTCTAAGCGAAAGCGAAATCCTGTGTAGAATGTTAGGCAGTTAAAAGTTAGAGAAAACGTTATACAACTCACTGAAAAACGTAATGATGAATATGGACGAGCCATACTACGACGTGTTGGGCCAGTTCCTAATTTAATAACAGCTAATGGACAGTATCATCTCATGTGTACGAAAAAAATCCCGAAGAATGTGGAAAACGCTACAGAAGCTATATTAAATCACATTTCATGCAAATGTAAGAAAGGCTGCCGAGGGAATTATGGCTGTAGAAAGGCAGGTCTATATTGTTCGCAAATTTGTTTAAACTTAGAAGGAAACTGCGACAACTTGGAGAAAGCTGATATGGACGAGGATGAGATCAAAAACTTGAAGCAGAATAATCCAAAAGTATTTTGAATACTACTTTTACGAACGCAATTTTGCATCCTTCAATATCCTACTTCCGATTGATTTATACTTTGGTATCACCTTGATAGATTTGCATTGAATTAACAAAACTGTTCTACATATTTTCTTCTTTTTCAGGCGAAACAATCAGAAGGTATTTTAACCTCCCCACAATAAAATTGTGGGAGGTTACTACAATTAGTCCAAAATCGAAAATTGAGATAACATTAAATCTTTACGTTTTGAGGTCCCAGGAACCCAAAAAAGTTGTTTTTGAAAAATGTCTGTGTGTTTGTGTGTGTGTGTGTGTGTGTGTGTGTGTGTGTGTGTGTGTGTGTGTGTGTGTGTGTGTGTGTGTGTGTGTATGTCTGTTAGCACGATAGCGGCGAAGCCACTAAACGGATTTGGATGAAACTTTGCATGAGGGTTTCTTTAGTGCTCCAGAAGATCTGAAAAGGTTTTGGTTGAGATCGGATTACGTTTGTTGCTGTTTTGGCACAACAAGTTGTTTATTTTATGATTACTTACAATTTGTAATCGAACCATTGAAAAGCAGTAAAAATTCCGATTTCAACGATATATAACACTTGCACTCTTTAGCTTTGGTTTCCGTGAAAAAAATTAAAAACCAAATAACACGCTTCTTGTGTAAAATATATTTTATAGTGGAACCACAGAATACAGTAACTGCACAGAGGCGAAGTCTTTGGCGGTTCCTTTCAGTTTTGATGGCTCGTTTTCTGTGACCTTGCGTACCAGTTGCGTCTACACCACGGTGTATTAAATAGGTGGTCCGGCACTTTCCTATTATAATAATGGCTTCGTAAGTGCATGGTTTCTATTTACTTTAATAGATGGCGCGAGCAATACGGTCCTACAATTACCTGGGCATGTGCATCGCATAACTAACATAACCTCAAATTTTAAGGTGTTTTCGTTTATTCTCATATTTAATGTTTGTATAGGCATTTTTAGCTTGGAGCCATACTGGCTCCAAGCAAATATTTAAAAATTCACGCAAATAATTTTTCAATATTGTTGATTAATAAAAATAGACTGCTAATTATAGGTTAGATTCCTAACCTGCAAAAGTGTCTTATTTTATTGTGACAAACTATTTAAAACTTCATACATATTACGTTGAACTTGACTTTGGTTGAAAGTACAGGAACCAGGCAGAAATTTTAATAATAGTTACGTAATACCTGTAAATCTTAAGAAATATATATTTTTGAGGTTAGCTGTGACGACACGTGCAATACTGCATGTAGTGTTACATATATTCTTTCAATGTTTTAATTTAGCTACTTAATGTCAGATGTCACTGGACTCTTGTCAAAAACAAGAAGCCGGGAATGTATGCAACACTGTATGTACGTATGCACAGAACCTATAAAATTATCTATCTATGCGTAAGTAATGAGAGAACTTAGTTGAGCCATCTTTTACAATATGTACGAAGTAAGCACTTATTAAGCCACCGTGAGGGTTGTCGTCGCATCACCTATTTAATACACCCTGGTCTACACTGAGAGATATGTTGTTTATTTCTTTTAATAGGTTAGATTTCTAACCTGCAAAATGCGTTTTATTTTATTGTGACAAACTAGATTTTGGTCGAAAGTATGGGAACCAGGCAGAAATTTTAATAATAGCTACGTAGTACTTTTAAATTTTAAGAAATATATATTTTTGAGGTTAGCTATGACGTCATGTGCAGATCCCCATTTAAGGATACACTGAAAAGACAGTGTATTTCGAGTTGGATTGAAAAATATTACGATTTGAATTGCTTATAATTGGCGCCTATTTTCAATTGAGTTGTACACTAGGTTTTATTTATGAGAATTTTAATTCTCGGTTAATGTTTTCAATATCCCAAAATGAGTGGAAAAAAAAATTCCCAAATCCAAACTTAACACGATAAACATCAACAGTGTCAAGATAAAAGTGAGGTTGATTGTTAAACAATTAAGAAATGGCGATGAGTATACAAATTGGGTTTTGGCGGGAAGGCTAGCCTTCGCCTCTGTATAGTTACTGTACTCTGTGGTCTAACGACTAGTGTGTTAAAGCGTGCAGACTGTATGCTGAGTAAATTTGAGTGTCAAGTGCATCGAGACATTACAAGTTTTTTCGACGTTCATAAAGCCCACGGAAGGTGTGAGAAGCCTTCGTGAACCGCTCATAAGCCCTACAAGTATAAGCAATCTCACCGGAACGTTTTCGGCGAGTTTTTTCCAATAAAACTTTAAAAGTGACATTATATTTTAAAAACTATTTCCGCTACTTCTGCCATCCCGCCGGAAATTCTTCCGGCAACATAACCTAAAAATAGTGCTACATAACTTAAAAATAATTTAAGACATTGGTACCAATCTAAAATATTTTTTCGAAAACTGTCAAAAACCAAATTCCCCCAGAAAAACATTGAAACCAAAAATTTGACAGCTTACTTCCCCGACCGATTTAGTGAAAAATCGGCCGAGGCCAGAAGATAAAACAAAATATATCAACTCAAACTTAAACGATCCACCATGAACACTACTCCGGCCACATCTGGCAGGGAAGCTGTCCACCAAGAGTTATATGGTTTTTCCAAAAGATGGCCATCCCTACCACCCATTACCAACGAACGGATGTTTTCGTTTAGTTGTTTCCAGTATCAATAATCAAAATTATTAAGTGCTCTTGCCTACGAACTTAGTTTTTATAGTGTTGTGTTTATTAACCTCCCCACAATAATTGTGGGAGGTTACTACAATTAATCCAAAATTGAAAATTGAGATAACATCAAATCTTTACGATTTCGAGGTCCCGGAAACCCAAAAAAGTGGTTTGTGACTAATGCCTGTGTGTTAGCACGATAGCTACGAAGCTACTAAACGGATTTGGATGAAACTTTTACATGAGGGTTTCTTTAGTGCTCCAGAAGATCTGAAAAGGTTTTGGTTGAGATCGGATTACGTTTAGTGCCATTTTGGCACAAGTTGTTTATTTTATGATTACTTAGAATTTGTAATTGAACCATTAAAAAGCAGTATAAATTCCAATTTCAACGATATATCACACTTGTACCCTTTCGATTTGGTTTCCGTTAAAAAAATTAAAAATAATTCGTTATGTGCACATATGACAGCATCCAAAAAATTGGTATTATTGTTAGGGGAAAACGTATTTTGCCATCTGTCAAAAATATTTGGGTTGGTAACCTTTGTGAATGTTGATTTATAGCTTATGGTACGTGACGTCACAGCTAACCTCAAAAATATATATTTCTTAAGATTTAAGAATATTACGTAGCTATTATTAAAATTTCTGCCTGGTTCCCGTACTTTCAACTAAAATCTAGTACAGTGTAATGTTTATGAAGTCCTAAATACTTTGTCCTAATAAAATAGGACTCTTTTTGTGGGTTAGAAATCTAACCTGTAATTAGCAATATATTTTTTTATTAATCAACCATTTTTAGGTCACATGGTTTTGACAATTTTGACATTTTGCTTGAGGGACAACAAAACGCAGTTTGCGTGGTTTTATATATTTTTTTCTGATTTTCTTGAGAAACTGTGTGTGTTTTCGTAATAATGTCATATAGTGAATATTATCCAACCCTTATGGGTGATGTAAAGTGTCGCTACGATGAGAAAATCAAAATAATAGACAATATTGACCCATACACCCTTGGAGTGGAGACTGGAGACCTTTCTGCAGATTTGTCTATTTTACCTTGTGTGTCCGTAATTAATATGGTAAATTACTTAGTGTCGACTCACAGCTTCTTCGCAGATCAGCAGTTAAAGGCATACAAATCTTTACAAGCATATAAATATTATGAGGCCGGATTTGTGCAAGAAGTTTGTGCAAGAAAGATAAACTCAAATGTATTCATTGTTATGGGCAAGGCAAGTTTACATTTAAATAACTAAGTGCTAGATTTCAGTGATAAGCTTGTTATATTATCCGTATGTAGTATTCAATAGACTCTGCCAGAAAGTGATTTCTTTACCTTTCTTCTAATCTTTTTTACATTCAAAATAAACCTTATCTGACAATCGCACCTTGTCGCAAAAAAAGACGGTGTTTTATTTTTATTTCACATTTAAAACTGAGATTACTTCTTTGTTTACATTGGAATAAAAAGTTTGGTTATCCCTCAGGCAATATGATCGACTTATCGTGACGTCATCCTGAGATGGTCTATATAGAAAAATTATTTGCATGAGTTTTTTAACTATCTGCTTGGAGTCACTGTGGCTCCAAGCTAAAAATGCGTAGTCAAACATTAAAAATGTGAATAAATTGAAAAACTTAAACATGTTATGTCCCTAAATATATTTCATAACCTAAAAATCAACATTCGTAAAGGTTACCAACCCAAATATTTTTGACAATGTCAAAACTTATTTTAGTTGTTTTTTTTAAGGTAATAATTGTTTATAGCCGTGTTCGGATATTACGTCTGATTGATGGGACACGTCACAATCGTTCATTGCAAATCGAGTTAACTGAGCTAAATCTTAAACGTTCGAATATTACAAAATAAAGTCCTCGGACGAAGCTCGACTTGCTCGACCTTTTTGATCGAGCAGGAAGATTTTAATTTGACCCATGCGTAGTCTGCTTGAACAGTCCATAATGTTATTGACTTGTTGGTTAGAGCGTCATTTGGGCTAAATTCTGTGTTATTATTTTTTTTTCATTATCCAATATTTTACAAAATCTTCGAAACGTTATCTGTTAATACCCTTATAATATCCGGCAATTGATTAACATGCAACATAAACAAACATGAGAGGTTATGTTTTAACAGATTGCTTGTAGTCCGCTTCAGTTCGTTCGATATTTGTTGATGAAATAAATGGCTCAAAAGTCACGTGTAATTTATCTGTTTGCTCAGTGCTCTGATTTCCGATGTAATATCCAAATACAGCTGATAAGGATCCACCGTGTGGGGAGGTTCCAGCCACTTCCAGTAGCTGCCGATTTTTTATTGATACATTTAATTTGCGAACACAACTATAATACATGTCTTCTTTAATATTCCAATTGCCATGGTTTCATACCTTAGCTTTGATACAGTCAGGTTGACCTAGCATTACATTTGTTTACGTTTTTTCTAGGAGAACGAAATTCTTGGGACGAAGAGAACAAGGACTTCGGACAGCCCGGACCTTCTGCGATAAAGGGCCAAGGCGATTCAAACAATCGGTTTAATTATTACATAGTACATATTTCTCTTGTATATTATATTCCTACACATTTAAGAAAATTATTAATAATAATGTTCTCTGCTTACTCTCTGTATTTTGTATTTGCAGGTACTAATTTTTCTCGAAAAGTACATAAGTTTTCATGTGATAAGGAAAAAATCAAAAAAGGAACTTTTTGTGTTTCTTTGAGATTTTTTTTATATTTTCCGGAAATTGTCGAATTGCCAAAGTACAAATTCGTAATCACCTCGAAAAACACACAAAAAAAAAAATCAGAACTTTAAAAAATGTTTTCAAAAAAAGAAAAAGAGGCTTTTTTGTTTTTTTGCTTTATTTGACATTTCCTGAAATTTTTCGAGGTGGCAAAGTGGAAATTCGTAATCAGCACACCAAAAAACATAAAAGAGCCATAAATCAGAACTTCTACAAAACTTTCCAGATAAAAACTACCAAATAATTGGACTATAAGCGCACGAGGAAAATTTCGTTAGTATCCAGCACTTCCTGAACATGATCATTTTAGGAAAGGAATGCATTCGGATTTCTCTTCACATTCAAGAAGGCGGCTATTTTTTAAAATGGCGTCCCGAGGCCAAACATTTGTACAAATTGTCAAGTCATATCGTATTTGGTGCCATTTATATGTGTTTTTGACTTGAGTAACCCATATCTAAGGTCAAATTCAACATAAGATATCAATGAAGGAAAACAAGATCAGTTTATTACGTGTGGAGCAAAATAAGTTAATTTTATTACAGAATAGGAAAAATCTTTAACAAAAAAACAATAAATACTTCTTTGTTTTCATTTAGAATTTCGGCATTTTCCTCTACAGTTGGAGCACCGCATGTAATACAAGCAGATTTATAACAGAGTTTACTTTTTGACGTACATCCCTCCTTGTATTCACATTTCAATAGCTTTCTGCAAGTGTACCACACTGCTGGTTGTGTCATCCACTGTGGAGTCCATACTTCATCTCATTATATCCAGCTCCAATTAACTCATAATATATTAGTGATGATGATGTCTGCCTAAACCCATCCCAGATAGCATTTATTATTCCACGAATGTACATTTTGCATTCCCAATGTTCTAATTGCATTCCCAATGCTCTAATTGCATTCTGTACTTGCCATGTATGTTCCCTCAACATTCCCATATAAATAATATTTTCACATATACAATATGATTATACATACGATATGAATGGAACATACAGAAAAGTTTATGTTCACAGTCGCATATATGTACACGTATCAGGGAATATTCTCCGTATATGTGTTCATGTACATCGTATAAACATTCGTCAATGATTTTATCTGTATAGTACAGGTATATTTTTTGTAGAAATATTTGGATCGATATCAAAAGTTCAGCACTTTTAACGCCAACGCTGATTGGTTCGATTTTTGAACTAATAAAAATAAACCTGCATCACAAGTGATGAGGCAACAATGCTAGTTTTATAGTATCTATCTACCTACCTACAAAAATAATAATTATGATATTTCTCTATCTATATAGATTTGGTTTAAGTACATTTATAATCATCCCCTGTGCGGTGTATGATGTTTTATAAATTTTAAATCGTTCTTCAAAATTGTATAATATATGAAACATGTTTTAAATTTTGAATCCAGAATTTAGATTTGTGATCGAATATTAAATAATAATGAATATGAAATATTAAATAATAAAGAATGAAATATTAAATAATAATGAATAATAACCCTTTCTTAATTTATGTACTGTGTTCAATTAATTAGTAACTATCTCGGTAACTATCGGCATTTCTTAAGCAGGTAGTTCAGACTTAGAATGGTTATTTAATTACATTTTAATCATTTTATCTTTTATATTTAAATTTCCGTTTTCCATGTCATTACAATCCCTTGTAGAATTTTTTAAATGCGCGCCATGGTCCTTAGGTTAGTGCGCATGCTCATCGTGCTGTGCTGTCAAATGTCGATTTCAGTTTGTGTTTTCCCGTGATTTATTATTATAATTATTCCAAGTCCAAGTATGCATTAATTGCATTGCAGTAAGTATACAATATAACTACCACCTCCGATTAAAGAACGATATAAGTTCTTCAATCGGAGACTACCACATAGTTTTGTTGTCATTTGCAGATATTTTATATTTAGACACTAAAGTTTAATGCGTATCCCTTTGTACATATTATACTAAGCATACTACCTATATTAGTTATAATAATTACGGCGTTTGTAGGTATCGATTTTTGGAAAAAAACTGAGGTGGTCTTTGTAATGGTCTCTCTCCACGAAAAGGAAGCTTGATAGTCACCATTCAAACGGAAACAATTTGACTGATCATTGAAAAACAGGAGAAAACCCACGTGGACACTTTACGGGGTGTTTAAATCTTATTTTCAAGAAGGTAGGTTCGATCTATTTCAATATTAAGGAGCTTTTGTTTATTCAAATCACGACCATTGGATTTGATTACAACGTACGAGTTGTCATAGGTATTTATTTGTAGTAATTTGCTTTATACGTATTTCAGAGGATTATAGAAGAGCTGCAATTAATTGAAAAGGGCAGAGATCACATCTGATGTACAGAGTGAACAAAAACAAATCAAAGGACTATGTACAAAAAGCACGTTATTCCTCCCATCAGATGAACATAATGATATCGAAGAACACATTGGAAGCCGTCAACTTCCCAAGAAATTTTGTCCTTACTAGAAGTTGAAAGAAGAAATGTTGTTCCTTTAATAACCCTGGTAGGCATTTAAAATCAGTACCTGAAATTTCGAACGTTCACTTGAACGAATTTCATATGAAAAAGAGAAATTAATAAAACCCACACTTCGATTTAGGTGTAAAAACTTAAGTATTGTGGATATTTATTGTCAGCAAATGTGGCAATGAAGTGTTTATGCCTAAATCGATGTGTGGTTTTTATTAACTTTTCTTTTTCATCTAAAATTCATTCAAGTGAACGTTCGAAACTTCAGGTGCATTTAAAATCGCAAGCATAAATATTTCCGAATTCCTAAAAAATACCTCCGTTTTGTAGGTAAAGAACACCGCACAAAACAAATGAAATAGAGGGCACAGTCAAATGGGCTGAAAATGGCCAGTTTGAAAGGTCAAAGATCAGGAATATCGGTATCCACTAACGTCATAGTTGAAAGTATTATGTGACAACGAGTTGTTTAATGTTGTTATTCATATTCATACGACTGGAAATGCCGCAGGTTTCATGAATGAGGTGGTGATTTTTTTAAGGTCCTATGCTTACTTTAAAGTGAGGGTGTGCGCGTGTGTGTGTAGTGGGGGGGGGAGGGGTTGGTTAGCGTGCGTGAGAGAGTGAAAGTGTTCCTATCGAAGAGTTCTATAAATAGAGGATACAAGCTACATATGCGTAATGTATAAGCAGTGTAAAACAGAGTGGAGAGCAAAGGAGAGGGTACGAGGTGTGCGACAAGGACAAGGATGCTCGCGCTGTCCAGCAAATCAACGGCTTGTCTCCTTTAGTCAGTGCAAACACATTAGAATAACAACGTTAAACAAATCCTCGTCATAATATGATACTCTCAACTATGACAGCGGGTACCGATATTCCTGATCTTTGACCTTTCATATCTCAAAAACTGGCAATTTTCAGATATTGTGCCCATAAAAACTTTTGATCAGAATATTATGAAGTACCGCATACTACATTTTCAGCCCATTTGACTGTACCTTCTTTTCCATTTATTTTGTGCCTGCCGTGTCCTTTATGATAATATCAATTTGTTTAATTTATGTTTGATCAGTTTTGTTTTTTCTGTAAGATCTTTGTAAGATGTTTTTATATTTTTCAAATTTATCATGGCCAGTTTTTAAAGAGAAATAAGTACCCATTCAAATATAATACAATGTATTTTCTTTTATAGTTGGACGTGTATTTCCTCTAGACAGGAAGGAAATACCTTCTCCTAAAAATTGGAAAAGCCAAAAGAAAGTATTCAGCCAATAGGATCAATTACAGATGATGTGTTGAGAATGAAAAGTAGACTTTCGCAATTACAAGTATCACCATCGGCAACACCTGGACACTGGTTTTGAAAATGTAAGCCCTCCAATTTTTACTATTTTTTACTTACTGACAAAAAATTCCTTATAGTAAAATATAACAGTTCATAAGTTGCAAAGAAAATTTTTTTGTTAAAAAAAATCTCAATTGAAATTTTTGTCAATTGTTTTATTATTACAATTAATTTTTGTAACAAAAAATAAAAATATATTTAAAGTAACACAACTGTTTTATTTATACCTCTTCCTATTTTATAATTTAAGATGCATACTTAATTGTTACAATAATGTAAAGTAATTAATAAAATAAAATCGTGTTTTGTTCTTGGCAATTTAAAACACGATTTGAAATAGATAAAACTTTAAGGTAATGTAATATGATCATCGGATTTTTTCATAAATAACACGTTAAATATGATTTTTAAGCTGAAGTTTTAGAGTGATAAATATTTGATGCATTTTAAAATGGTTTTTAACAGACCTTATTAACGTAAAACTATTTTTTTTACATATATTCTTGGACCTTTGTATTGTTATAGCAAATACAGCTTTTTTTTTAAGTTTATTTAGCATTTGTGTGCTCCATTCAATAAAATTTGATGAATAAAACATTTGACTTTAGTTGAAAACTAATGGTAAAAACAAATTTTCTGTGCATATATTCCACATTTACTTACATAATGTTCTTCACAAGGAATGTGAAATGTGGAAAATAGAATACGTACCTAATAATTGACTGTAACAATTAAACTTTAAAATTGGATATTGGATTTATTATATGCAAGTACTTCACTCATATCATGTATTCTCTTGAGTTTAATTATTATAATAATTTATTATTTGCTGTAATCATAGATGAGTCGCTGTGTCATACTGAACATATTCAGAATGAAGCAGCGACTCATCAATGATTACAATAAGTAATAAATTATTATAATAATCAAACTCTGAAAATACATGACATGAGTGGAGTACTTATAGCTGCCACTGCCACTGATACATAATGTTCATTCCTACAATATACATGCATCATAAATTTATGATCCATGTGTAACATACCAGGCACCTACGGTTTAATTCCTACGAAGGTAGTACTCATATACCGTGAACATGCAGTGTACATTGTGAATGTAGGATGGACCTTCCTCCTATATACCTCATGTATCTATCAGTATATCAATATACGTTTCTGGTTCATATCAAGTTCCGTTTTGGTCTATGGGTATGTTGTAGGAATCTTACTCGTATATCGAGAGGCGGTCATCTGTACGTCTCTCTGACATTCAGATTAACTACACGGAATACAAAATGAATATTCATTCTTAGTTCCATGGTACATAAAGTACGTTCCGAGCACATGCTCTGAATGTAAAAATGCTATCTGGGATGTATGTCCACCTTGGTCTATGGCTCGAAGAGTTTGTAGGGCTAATGGATCAGATATAAGAGGAAGGCTCGTGGTAATGGTTTATTAGCTTTGGTCGCCAGTAGGTCTTTGCGTGCTACGTTAACAGTCAGAAGTTCCAGTGCTGCACATATAATGCCCATGAAGCGTTCTAAGAATTGTCTAACGTTGGGCAGCAGTGTAGGCAGTGGACTGGAAACAGTAGTGACAGCTCTGGTTACTTCCTCATAAGCCTTTCACATATTTACTTTTGCAGTTGAAAGTTGAGACTGTGTCGCAGCCAGTAAATGCGTGGAAACCACGGACGTCGATGGATTTCTCTTATCCAATTTCTTCTGCTATTTGTGGTTCGACAGGTACTTTCGCCTTCGGCCGGAACCATACAGGATCTAAAGCTTAGTGGATTTTAGGACATAAAGAAAGGTATTGCTAATACGACGACGCGACGTCAGTATCTGTAGTATGAAGAAGAAGGACATTGTTAACAGGCCATAATGTTCAAAATGCAAAATATATCCCGCACATGCAAAATCAGATGACCACCTACTTCTTCCATTTTCTTACATGAAGCGCCAGCTAAGGATATATCTTGGTTGCTAGATGAAAGAATTTGTGTGTTGGCGTTTATACGAACTCGACTGAAATACGAACTCGACTGAAATTATGCAGAGCATAATTCTCTAGCAGAATGAAAAGCTATTCCTTATTTACCAGCACGGTAGCTCAGTCGGTTAAATTGTGTGGCAATTATGCTGGTCACACTGTCTATCATGTGCTGGGTTCGAGCCATAGCCCCGGTATGGATGTATGCCTTGCGAACTTTCGGCTTTGGGTGTAGGGGTTGTCTAGCATATGTGATGGATTTATATTTATTCCTTTAATTTTGAAGAAATTCAACCCAGTTTTGTGATAGTTTTATTTCTTTAGTTACTTGCCAGCGTGTACCGGGTCCACGCTATTGTCGAACACCATTATTTAAGCTATCAGCAGCATACCTACTTTCTACCCCAAACCAAATCTATAAGACTAGCAAATAGGTGAGCAACATATCGTAATAAACTGTCCCGAAAATATCGCAATATTTTCCAAATGTTTTTGAAGAACGAAATGTAATAAACAATTTGGAGAAAAGCTGTTCATCAATGTACCTACCCTTGCATGTTTACATATACAGATTTCTCGGGTTTCACACAGAAAAAAAATTTAGTTTCTTCAAAGACACAAAAATAGTTTCAGATTTATCAGTAATCCTCATCTCCTTTACAAAAATCTTATACATATTGATACCATCAACTTCAAGAGCATTTGATGCGTCGCCACTTTCCTTAACCATTATCAATCTGCTGTTGATTGCAATGAAATCTTCAGTAGTTTCTTGAAATGGATTCTCTGAATCAAGGAAGCTCTCTTTCAAATTATTCTTAAATAGATTCTGGTGTGAACTTGTTAATTTTCACTTTAGCCTAAAACTGCATAAATTCTGCGTATACGCTAATATATAATTCGCTAGAAGATAGAGCGAGATTGCTGTATTTCCCTGGAAGTCACCCCATCAGAAGTATGCTAGCGGTGAAAAAAAAAACATTTTTTTTTTGTTCAAATAACCTTAAAATATCATGAAACTAAGATTTTGATTTTGAGCAAAAGAAAATTTCAGTCTGTAGCTTTTTTTTATACGCACTATTACTCTAAAATGGTTTATGATGACTTGAAATTTGGTACACCTATATTAAGGAGAGATGGAACTAGATCATATGGATTTTATTCCGTTGAAAGGTTTGGGGGTAAATGGGAATAACTAGGTCAAGAAAGCATATACGAAAATCAAAAGTTTCAAAATTATATGGGCATCAGCCACCTCCATTTCCACCCCCCCATCATTTTATTTCACATTTGGGGTCCCCTAAACGTGGCGCTCCGTGCAAAACACACATTTTTTCTCCAGTAGAAAAGGTATTGCTTACAAGACGGACTAATATAAAATTGTGATGAAAAATATATCAATACCTTTTTGCGTACACTGTGTACAGCACACAGATGCCATTTTATAGATTTTATACCACAATAAGAAGAAAGTTTAATGTAGCTTAATAATAACGGAATTATGACCATTTACCTCATATTTTCAGTCATGCGTTTATTTTGCATAACAGTACATATTTGAACAATTTTCACATATTTATGCAGTTACTCCAGAAATAAAACTTAAAATTATGTTTGTTAATTGTTTTACGCTATATTATGGACATCTATGAGACAAAACATGATATTAAATTTGGACCTATGAGACCTATGACATCCAAAGAAGATATCGATATAGACTTTGAAGTTAGTCCACATTCTACCTGGAAGATGGCGCCAGCCGTAACTGTTCAAATAAATGTCTATTTGTATCAATATACAGGGTGTTTGCAGTCATTAATTCTTTGGGTCGATTCTGTCAGAAAATTTCTAAAAAAATTTCTATAGAATGGATCTGGAAATCCCTACTAAGAGAGCTAGGGCTTTCTAAAGGGGATTTTACCCTTTGAGTTTGGAAGGGAGGAAGGGAGGGAGGCTTCCTTCCCCCTAAACTTTTAATACGTATTTCTTGTGATTGTCTTATCGGAATTTGATTCCTTGGTCAAAACATACAAGAAGGCTTATTCAGTTGTAATACTGTCGGACCAACCGTTTTCGAAAAATATGAACCTAAAGAAACACTTGCATTCCCCAGGCTTCAAAAACATTCCATGTAATTTGAAAAAACTACATTCCATGTAATTTGAAAAGACTTCTTCTTTTAGCACTGATCAACTTATGAAGTTTTCTTTTTATTATGTAACTGATCGTCATTTCTTTTTTAATTATTGATATCTGATATCATTAATGTCATAAAAGTTAAGAAGTCTTTAGCTTAATTAATAGGGATTTCCGGAACCATGGTTTTAGGAATTTTTTTTATGTTTCTTTGACATGATCACCATTGAATGACTACATACCTAAAATAACCTGTATATATACAATTGTACAATGTATATACATGGTGAACAAATTCATCAAAATCGTTGAAACTATTTCCAGAAACGTACTTAATTTCATTTTCTGTTTCTTAAAATCCCATTTGTTTGTTACTGGGGTCAGTAGGGTACCTCTAGTCCAGATTGTGTCTGGACCCTGTGGCCCAACAAAATAGTGTCATAATCCACTACTAGATTTCGTACAGAGAAAATGAATTTAATAGCAACATTAATGAGGTAATTCGTTTAACAAACAACCATGCTGCATAGCGTAGAAAATAAAACAATTATTATTAAAGCAAAATGGTAAAAATTGGGGATATCTATATTGATACTACTGAATATTTATGGTAATATACAGTGTGTAGCATACGAAAATGCCTTACGCGAGATATAAATTGTATGTATATGGTGTTTATTCACTGATTTTTCATATATCACTGAATGTACTAATTAAACGATTAATGGCAATACCTCATAAACTGTGGTATTGAATTGTTAGTGTATTTTGTAGATATAGAGAATTATCAGTCCATTAATTAGAGCGGAGCGGAGCGGGCAGATGAATGGTCTAAGGAAAAACTATTATTGCTACAGTCTATTTTAATATTTAGTAATTTTCTTTAATTTTTTATATATCTTTATTTATTTTCCAAGCTATAACGTATATTTCATAATACTGAACTTCGACAGCGCTCGAGAGTGCTTCCAATTCATTTTGTCACTTGCTCGATAATAACTGGTTGCCTAACGGTGGTAATGGTCTTTTAATATTTTCGGACTATGAACTCTAGGTACCATTTATTTTCCCTCATATGCCTATGTCGGTTAAAATATTCTTGATTTATACGTCTAGGGATGGTAATTATTTATAGATACCTACCTTTTGTTCTCTTAATTGAAAATTGCCAGATTTGATCGTGAATTATTATTCTGTATGGTTAGTTGTGTACTTTTGGTTCATTCGTTTAGCTCGCACCGTCAATTCGGTCAAGTTTTCAAATTCAAGCTGTCATATTCAATTAAGCGTACGGTTGGTGTGTAAATTTAATGAAGTAAGGTTTATTGAGTATATTACGATATTATTTTGGGTATGAACGAAGTTGGTGAAAATCTATTTGAGTTTTGGGGTATACAATGGATTGGTAAAACGAACGTTCCTAAGTACGGCTTGGGAACCTGTTAGTTTGCGAGAGAACTGTTTTCTTGCGGTTTCCTGGCTAGCTTTGAGGAGTACATCGTGTTCGATACGAGTTTGTCAATTTTGAGAATTTGCTTTTGCATCTCCGGTATGTCTCTTAATCAAATATAAATATAACATTGAAATAGACTGGTAACCTTGGTTATTTTTATCTTTTGGGGAATGTGAATTCCTTTCCTTATCGTTTACGTGTACTTTGAATGGTTTTAGTCTCACTTTTACCTTGGTCTATGTATTTTTTTCTACAATCTAGTATTTTACGAAGCTTGGTGTCCCGCGTGTCTTGGAACGTTATCGCTTTTGCTGTAGCTTTATATCCTGGTTTCCCTGGGTGCCGCTGCTGTGTTATACTGGGTGAGATTATGTTACTATACGGGTCTGAAAATGATGGAGTACTGAAAGTCCACTTGTCGCAGTATTGCAGCCATCATTTACGATTAGCCAACCTGGTAAGACTGGAGAAGGTATCCTGACACTTGCCTAAGGTAAGCGTGATTACATTATTTAAAACAATAGATCCAGTATATCATCACACCATTTCACCGTAATACAAAAGAAATATCACCTAGCAAGACCCGATAGCAGCATTGTGGGGTGCGTTGCTAATACAGTACACTCTAAACTAGAGTTTTGTAAGATTTTGTATATAATTTTCAATAGTGTTAAGTATTTCATGTTTTACCGTACAATTTGAGTCAACACTCGTCAAAATGTAGCTCTGCATATTGTGTTTTCAGACAAATCCCGGATACGAAATTTGTTTGTTTTTTTTCGCCCCAGGAACTTATGAAAACTTACAATATTTTTTTTCTTGGCCCCCGGGTGCCGCCGGCCACGGTGGCTTTCGCTACCTAGTCACCCTGTCTAGTCCGAACCTGGTCGGGATTCCTAAAAGTGGAGCGGCATGTACCACTGCTAATAATACCAGGTCTTTGATTAAAATCCAAGGAAGCCATTTTCACCTAATTATAAATTTTGTACTGGATATTTATTCCTGTCGCTTTCGTAAACTAACCGACTTACGAGCATCTTCTTTAGAACAAGAACCACCTTACTGAATTTTGCAAGAGAACGTGTCATATAAATTGGCGCCAAAAGTGGGGCTCAAATCTACGTTCCGGATATTAAGACTCTCCTCAGGTTACGTCATTTATTATGCGCATTGCGCAGTGTCAATTATTTTGAAAATTGACTTTTTTAAACCGCTAGTTTAGCAATATTCCTGTGAAGGCCTTTCTGTGTAAGACGTGAATCCAGAACCTCGAATTAAATCGATCCAAGTGCCACAAATAGAACCTTGAACTGGTAAAAAATTAAAAAGAAACTATTGCTTTGGCGATGAAAACTCAAGAGGCTCTATTTGTATATAAGAGTATTTTCACTTATAATACAGATAGAGCATTGATAATACCGAGATAATTTTGTCATAGAGACTGCTGAAAACGTGTTGCTTGGTAATAGCTCGAGGCCGTAGGCCGACGGCTATTACCTTTAAGCAACACGCTTGAAGCACTCTCTACGACAGAATGATGAGTATTTGTCAATGTTAGAGGTGTATTCGGTAAGATAATTTTTTACTCTCTATTCAATTCATATTTTCTGATCGAATAAAATTCTAAAAACATTTTCCACGTATACCTTTTAATTTTATTGGTGTTTTTGGGTGTATTTTCTAATACAATTTGATTAATTGAATCGTTTGAAATATTACCAAACCTTTGTGACATTTTTCTAAATTGATTTTCAATTTGACATTTATTTAATTTCAATCTGACATTTAATAGTAGGTGGAAAGTGTTTCATTGTTGTCGAGAGATGAGATAGTTGACCGTTTCAGTTTTTAACAATTACGTTTTAGTAGAACAATTTGTTAAATGAACTTATTCTATTCTATTATATTCTATTAAGTTATACATGAAACGCATGTACGCTGTATTATGAATAAAATAAACAGTCTGTTTGTGAAAATATATATTTGTTTATTTATTTTCCCATCATTTTAATTTTTCAATATCTGCAAAGTTTTATTATTTTTATTTCTGTTTAACATGTAAATTATAAATTGTTCTGTAAATATATTTTATTTAAACTGTAAATTAGACATTTAAACATAATTTATATTATACCGATGATATATTTCGTATTAATATTTATTATAATCACTTAAAAAAAGTCAAAGAAATAGAAAAGTAGCATTTTTCTTTCGTCCGTAGCTCTTAAACGAAGAATTTTCTGTGAAAATGTCAAGAATAATAAAATGTTCAAAATCAATTTTCTGAACACTTCTATCTATATTTTCAAAAAATGCTTTATACACGAGATAAATAAAGCGAAAAATTGCAAAAAATTGACGATTTTTGAATTTTAAAGTGTGTTGCCCCACCTGTCACGCGTGCGGACAGTTGGCATATGTTTTTCTACATCCCAAACTATACTTTAAGAAAAAAAAAAAATGCAGGTAAACGACATTTCGCGCAAAAAAGCTATTCCGACTGGCCTATTATATCTAATAGTATTTATGTGAAAACATTTTTAAAGGAATTATATTTCGAAATTATTTGGCAGGTATACAGCGTATACACAATACAATGCAGTACAGGGAATCAAGGATATGATCTGTAATTGACTGGCATGCAGAACCTTAGATCACACCACTATAATAGGCTTTAGATGTTGCTACATTGACCCAAATTGCACATATACAATTCACTCCATAAAAAACAAAGCTGCCGACGAAGCTAATGTAAGGTGAGACCGGGGCATGCTTTATTTTTCCACATTATATTAAAAAATAAGTATAATGTATTACTTAGTAGATAAAACGTCATTACTCTTATGTAGTCTGTTCCGGTATGATTAAAATAAGAAATAAACGAGAACAAGCCTCTTTTAATTAAGATCTCTATGTCTCGTGATATAGTTACGCGAATCACCCTTAAGTAGAATGACGCGGAGTTTATTATCGGCGTTAATACCAGGATAATAGGTAAACAGAGCCGTACTTTGAATTTAACTGTCAATGTTGCGAAGAACGGGAAATGCGTCCACCAGTGCATACGATATTCCTATCTTTACGCAAAACAGAGTAAGATTTTTTGAATTTACCAGAAATGTCATTAAATTTATACCGAAAACATGATGTTTAAATCTCTAATATCATTTTGTTGATTCTAAAACGGAAAAATTTGAAGTACGGCTCTGTAGTACTCTTGTTAGCATGAATCCAGAAGATTGCAGATATCTGCTGGAACATATGAGAATTTACCTAAAACTATAAACAGGAGAGTGAATAGCCGCTCAGAGTTAGTTTAGTTCAGATACCAAGCACAGTAAGTTCAAAAGTAAGCAAAGTGATCAAGTGACTGAATTATTAAATTATAGTACTGAGTGTTATTTTAGTGAAGTAATTATTTGTTGTAATTAGTACGTAAGTTAATAAATTAGTGCTTATTGTTACCCTGGTGTTATAATTTCCGGATCCACGGTACAGGGTGTTTACAAAAGGGGTGGAAACACGTAACAATACTAATAACAGCAGAACGCTAATTTTATCAGGATATTAAAGATGCAAAACAATCAAAGTATAGCTAGTAGCTTTAAATAACATAGCATACTTACGTTATAAGTGTTTCTGTACAACAAACACAGGAAAAAGTTTTAAATTCAATTATTTAAAAAACTAACTATAGGTACTAAATAATTAACTAGATATATTATAATAAATAATTAAGCATTTTGCTCCTCGTTTACATTCAAGTTTCGTAATTCGCCTTGCTCCATTTTTAAAAGTTCTAGTTTTTGGGCTCGCATACTGAAGAGTGCAGAGATGAATCTTGTCTGAAAAAATAAATTAAGGATGTGACAATTTTCTGATGCATTGTTGTACTTAGCTGTTTAAGAAGTGCCATTAATGTATCTTTGGGTAAATATCAATATAAGATAATTTAAATAGATTTACTTCCAAAATAGTAATTTAACACATATAAAAATGCTATTTTAATTAATGGTCGACTAAAACTGTGCTTTCTTATAGCCAGAGAGATAGCGACAGATTTTTCGTGTTAATATATATAAAGCTAGATTTTTCCCATGATAGCTTAGACAGTATCAACGATGAAGGTGCAATTCTGAAAATCTATAAGTTCTGCAAAAATGAATAAAAAATTAAACAACATGTTGCAAAAAGAGATATCGATTTTCTGAAATGTCACAAAATGCCATTTTTGATTCGTTCGTGCCGAGCCGAATTTTCGAATTTCGCTGTACAATTTAGATCAGGTTTATCTGGAAGACTTCCTCTTTGCATCGCGACATCGTATGGCCGTCCCAATGGTGTTTTTCGAATAATATGAACATGTCAAGATTGCATATTTTTGCAATTTTTTCGGCTCCAAAATGCAAACTGTTTTTCGCTATTTTTCGCAGATATCTCCTAATCGGTGGGAGTTAGCTCGAAATAAAAAATAAGGTCAATCGAGTATTTTCCACTACGAATCTTTTGCTTTCATCAGAATTTTCATTTTTTTTTTTTTCGTTTCGGAGATAACTACTGAAATATCGGCAATGTACGGCAAAAAATCGCAAATTTTGAGCTTCTACATTTGGCAACTTTTTAATCTTGGCTCCTACGTCAAAAGACTACTCTAGGTAATTTAAATAGAATTAAATTTACCAAAACTCCTTTTTCTATTTTTTGAATTCCGACAAAAATGAAGGAATTAGAGGGGGCGGGATTTGGGACTTTTATTTTCGGTAAAATTTCTCCATTTGGTCATCGTAATGAATCGATAATTAACTGAAATCGATCTCATATACGATGTTCACTTAATATCATGTACTATTTTGACGCTCCGTTAATCTCGGCCCTTCGAAACAAAGGTTTCTGAGAAAAATAATTTTTTTAAGATTTACATACATTCTATAGGAAAATGTGTAATTTCCTGCATTTGCTCGAATATCTCGATAATTATCGTTTTTTTCGAAAAATTTGTAGACCCCTTATGTAAAGAGAGTTGATTGAGCTTTCCGACACTTTTTTTTATTTTTTCTCTAACATAAAAAGTATCAGTGATGAAAGTGCAAGTCTAAGGAAACTTTTAGTGTTGCAAAAATGAGTAAAAAATTAAACATGTTACAAAAAGTTGCATAAATGTACTATATCTACAAGATTGAAATTTTGCAAAATCACAAAGGACATAAAAACATACCGGAAAATAATATTTTACCGCGTCGGAAGCGTTGCCATGTCAGGTTACCACCCACCCAAAGTGTGAAAAAAACAAACATTTTTTATTTATATCTATTTAAAGTTGAAATTTTTTTCTGGAATAGTTTTTTTAATGAGACATTCAAAAAATAGTCTACCGATCATCTAATGTTGCTGAAGGCTCGGTAGATATAATGGAATGCAAGCGCGTGACCGCGGCCGCTGCGCTCCGGGCTTTTGCAGTTCACGGAGAAGTTTTCCGCCGCTGAATATTAATCTACAAAGCTGATGTTTTCTCTACAAGCAGTTTATGCACTATTTCGATTAAAAATCACATTCTACCTCCGCTGAAAGGTGGCTAAATCTTTGATAGACATTTCCAAAATGACAATACATAGTCAAATCATGACAATTATATTCTTCATTAATATTAAAGAACAGACAAGACAGTTCTCTAATAGATGTGTTAATAATCACTTTTATTTACTTTTTAATATTGCTAGTGGTCGAGCTGCAGACGATTGTGTGGCAGCACCGATGACTAATGCAGACATATCAAAAAAATTGTTGCATATGCTTTTGATAAATGGTGTACAGTTTGTGATAATCGTTTTTGATACTTATTCCTCTCATTCGATCAAAGATCACGAGCACGATTTGAGAGGGACCCATCGAGGTCGAAAAATTGAAATTAAAGATCCATCGACACGCCCTTTCGACTCTTGTTTGCAATTTCGAAGAGCTTCAGCCACCATTTAACATTCTCATGTGATTCTCAGACACGATATATTGATAATAATGTTAAACAATACGAAATTTGTGCATCCTGAAGTGAAGCTGTGTATGGACGTTGGCGTTGGCACTTCATTAAGGTGTAAAAACTTTAGTAAATTGTACGAGAGGTCGAGATCAAATATATGTATATTCGGTCATAAATCTTTTCTTTTTTATGTTAGAGAAAATATAAGAAAAGTGTCGGAAAGCTCAATCAATTCTTTTTACATAAGCTGTCTACAAATTTTTCGAAAAAAAACGATAATTATGGAGATTTTCGAGGAAATGTAGGAAATTACAAGTTTTCCTACAGAGTGCATGTAAATCTTAAAAAAATAATTTTTCTCAGAAACCTTTGTTTCGAAGGGCCGAGATTAACGGAGCGTCAAAGTAGTACATGATATTAAGTGAACATCGTATATGAGATCGATTTCAGTTAATTACCGAAAAAAAAAAAGGTCCCAAATCCCGCTCCCTCTAATTCCTTCATTTTTGTCGAAATTCAAAAAATAGAAAAAACGGTTTTAGCAAATTTAATTCTATTTATATTACCTAGAATAATCTTTTGGCGTAGGAGCTCAAAATTTGCAATTTTTTGCGGTACATGGCCGACATTTCAGTAGTTATCTCCGAACTGAAAGAAAAAAATCAAAATTCTGATGAAAGCAAAAGATTCCTTGTGGAAAACACTCGTTTTACCTTATCTTTTATTTCGAGCTAACTCTCACCGTTTCGGAGATATCTGCGAAAAAAAGCAAAAACAGCTTGCATTTCGAAACCGAAGAAATTGCAACAAAAAATGCAATCTTGACACGTTCATATTTTTCGAAAAACACCATTGGGACGGCTGTACGATGTCGCGACGTAAAGAGGAAGTCTTCCAGATAAACCTAATCGTAAATTGCACCGCAAAATTCGGAAATTCGGCTATGCACGAACGTATCAAAAGTAGCATTTTGTGACATTTCAGAAAATCGATATCTCTTTTTGCAACATGTCGTTTAATTTTTTATTCATTTTTGTAGAACTTATAGATTGGCAGAATTGCATCTTCATCATTGATACTGTCTAAGCTATCATGGGAAAAAAATCTAGCTTTATTGAAACGATTTCGCGAAAACTGTCGCTACCTCCCTGTCTGTTGTAGTACGGGAGACAGCGCTGTTTTTTTCGAGGAATTTTATACCGAATAAATTTCATTTTTATCAGTTGATTAATATCCAATAATTAGCAAAGTGAGCGTCAGTCGCCGCACCCGTGGTGGAGCATGTTAAAGTTGAAAAAAAAAATTATGCTACGAGTATTTTCATACTCGAAAAACCAACCTAACTTGAACAACTACCCTTTTGTTCATATATACAGCTTTGTAAAACTTTTAATATCACTGATACAATAAAAAAAAATATTTCGCGAGCAGGATTTGAACCCGAGACGTCCTCAAAAAATAATGTCAAATCAAATCAAAGATATTTATTAATGTTTAAAGACATGTATGCGCCTCAGCTGGGTCCAGTCTAGAGCCGATCACCCCACCGCGGCGTGCAACGTCGCAGTAGGTAGGTGATCGGGTGGAGGGGTTTAGCTTCGGCTGTAACAACAGATGAAATTGGGGCGTTAGGGATCCTGTTTAACATATATAAAAAACTTAAACCTAACAATTTCGTTGAACAATAATCCGGGAAGATATTAAAATACTTAGAAATAGCTAGAACTACGAAGAAACAATTGCATTTTTAACACACGCGCACTGTCGCATGCGCGCACTGTCGCATGCGCGCACTAAATTTATGAAGAAGAACAAAAATTGACAAAAACAATAAAAATGCAACTAATGGGAGAATAGAGGGGTACAAGTAAAAGGTGGTGAAAGGAAAGTGTGGTATAGGAAAGATGTGGCTAGGGAGGTTGCCGAAAGACAGGCAACGCCTGGTATGGTAATGGGTGTTTCAGGTTGAAAAGTATGGCATTATGCTGTCTGATTTGTGTGATGTCTCGGGTTAGCGGACTTTCGCCCAGTTTGAATTGGTAGAATTTTTGGGAAGTTTCCCGGACGAAGTCCGCTAGTGGGGTTATGTCGTGGCAACGTGCATAGAGATCTTGAGGGAGGTGTACCTACCGCAGTCTGAAATGAGGCGCATAAATTTATGTTCTAAAACTCAAGTTTCCGCATTGTTGTGGCCGGGATGCTGCACCACACCGGCGCCGCGTATGTGATGGCCGGTCTGATCACCATCGTATACAATAATTTTTTATTAGTCCTGTTTAGTCCGCTACCCCGCGCCAGGAGCAGATACAGACTTCTGGACATGGAGTAGACCTTACGTACAGTCTCGTTTATGTGCGTATTGAACGTCAGTCTCCTGTCCAAGTTGACCCCCAGATTCTTCACGCACCGTTTAATTGGAATTTCTCTAATGTCAGACGTCTTACTCATTCCGCTATCTGGCGACTGAGGCCTGGTTTGTAAGAACATAATATAAAATGTAGACATACTTGGGGATTTATTTATTTTATTTTTTTTTTAATAATAATAACAATTGGAATGAATTATAGTTTATGTACTTTTATGGTACAGCTCATAACGAACATTTTCTTTCTCTTTGTTGTTTTCCATAGAACTTATAGATTTCGAGATATTCAAAGACACCGATGGAAAACGATTTTTTAACAACTTTAACATGCTCTCACCATTAGCTCCACCGCTATCAGAGTAGCTGACGTTCAGATTGTTGATGTATTAGGGGAAAACTATTGTTATTGTTATGATTTTCAGTCGGTATGAAATGACTTGTTCAAATCAACGCTGCCTCCCATACTATTATGTTTGTTGGGTATTTTTCCACTGTAAAAATATTAAAAAATTTTGATGAAATAGACCTCTGCGCCAAAAAGATCAGACAATGGCTGGTTTTGATACTTCCATTACAAAATGTCTCACACCTTTTGGCGCAGAGGTTTATTTCATAAAAATTTTTAAATATTTTTACAGTGGCAAAATACCCAACAAACATCATGAATATGCCACAAATAATAAATTATAAACAATAAAACTGTGCCTTTTTCAACGAGTTTGGACATAAGGTCTGGTTCTTGTGGAAAAGCAATCTGTCATCAGGAAATTACAGTAAAGTTTTGTTCAATCGAGGAGGTGAGCGTTTTTTGGAAACTAAGTTTTAATTTTGGAAGACTTGTTTTTGTATCGATTTTTTTTAATATCTCGGGATCAATTCATCGGATCAGGCCAAATAAGAAATCAAAATGGTCTTATATAAATGATAAATAGAACTGCATAGGTCCAAATCTAATCTACCATTTTGTTCATTTACAAAAAAAAAACAATTACATTTTTAATTTTACACAAACTGAAATTTCAAAAAAAAAATAATACATCTTTTTTAACGAAACTTGATGAAATTATAGGTCTTGTAAATGTAAACTATTATGGAAAGTTATAAATAGAAATGTTTGTTTTCTCTAAAAAACAAAATTTTCAAAAAATTTTTGGAGTCTCATAAAAAACTGCCATTTGGTATTTTTCTCTTAAATTGTAACTTTTTGAACGTGCATTACAATGGTGATAAAAATCAATTTCTTATATTACTTATTTTAAATTTACATTTCGTGCATTTTTGTAAAATGCATTTTTTTATCGAAAAAATGTATCCAAAAACTTCGACATTAAAGTACGTTTGAATTCGTTATTTGTTTATTTTTACACCTACCTCAATATCGATATTAGGTAATAAGGTTCAATTAACTGGGCGATGGTGAAATTTTATTTCATAATTTTTATCCACCTTTTTAGGCGGTTAAATTTTGTTTTCCAAACATTTTTTTCACCATTTTTAGTAGCCCCTTTATTTAGCTTCTGCACAGTAAAATATGCGTAGTTGTGATATTTAAAGTTTCAACATTAGAGGCTCGCTATCAGAGAATCCTGAATTTCCTATCTATCAAATTTCATGTAAATTTGCAAAAACATTGCAATTATCGCAGCCATATGCAATGCACTGTTTCAGTGTTTTCTTGTTTGTGAAAAGTAATTAGACGCTAATAAAAATTTTACTCACTGTTATAATTGCACCTGAGGCTCCATTCAATAATCCAATAACTACATCGCTCCAGTGATGCTTGTAATCCGATATTCTAGTCATTGAAATATAAATTGATGTTACAACTGCTATAAATTGTAAGGTGTGTTTTAACAGTTTTGGACTGAAGTCCCAAGTCATTCTCTTCTGTAAATAAATCTACAAAAAAATAAATTTGTATAACTGTACGCTACCGGGTGGCATCTACATTACAGAGAAATTACTAAATTCCGTTAGTTATTATCGTATTAACAAACTGACATAATAAGTAAAAAGACGAACCTATGAGATTTCAAAGCCTATAGATATAGTGGACTCGCTGAATATTTACACAAGCCTAATAGTCTAAAAGCTAGTGAATTTTTTTGGTACTTCTTTTTCCATTTGATGAATGTCGATAGGTTTGTCCTGTTAGTGATACCAATCAACAAATTCTGGGACTGGCAAAAATTTTCCTGTGGGTTCCAGGAGTTGCACTTATTTTTTCTGTTATGAATATTTTAGATTTACTTAAGTAGATTAGAAAACTTACTGAAAAATCAATCTGGCTTATCTCCAGTTCATCAAAGTAAGTCTCGCTGAAATGTTTCAATAAATCCGCTGATCGGAAAATCAGATAGATTTCTCTGATACATTTCCCTTATTTTTACAGGTTTGAAACTTATTATATAAATTGATATTACCATGGAATATAGTTAAATACAAGTCTGGCTGATTTATTAAGTTAGCAAACGAGTTTGGCGTCACCTCGAAATTTGCAGAATTAAAAAATTATTGCCTTTATGTTCACAGTCCTGAAAATTTTTACCATGATAGTCTACACTATAATTCCGTGAAAGAAACAAATCTGGCTTTTATTTATAATCATCAAAGCCTCGTCAGACTATCTCGAGGTTTTAAATAGTGCGCGCTCAATTAGGTATGCTCTGAAGTTCATAAAAAGTTTTTGGGCACTTGGGCAGGAAAATTTTGAATTATGATAAGCTCTTAAAAGAGTTCCGTACCTCGACAATACATCAAACTAGAGGAATGTGGAAGTACGAAAATATAAAAATGTAAAATAACACCCAAAATAAAGAGAAATAAGAGGAGAATGCAGCGCAGGAAAATTTTTATGTTTATTTACACCATCCTGCCATGTCACTTTATTTTTAGAGGGTTGATAAAAATTACAATCCTTTTTCAAGTTTTGCAGTGGTGGGAGTATATTGGTGGGGAAAATTTAGAACAAGTAGGGGGCGAGCACGTAGGTAGTGAGGTGACGACGATGGAATGCGGGTTTTTGTTCGCCTATGCCACAGATTGAATAAATTAGATGTTTCACTTATGAAGCAGAAGAAGAATTGTAATATTTTATTATATTTTGGTACAATCGTCGTCACCTTAAATTCACCACCATTTGAGATGCTCCATTTCCAACATTATTTGTAGTGGTGCGGGTTAGAAAGTGAGCATGTCCAACATCGATGAGTTTAAGCTGACGAAGATTGATACAATTTGGGTACATCTTGCGTAGTTGTTGTAGGAAATAAAATAATACTCTTTATTTAGATAATACTGTTTAACTTGTATTCCCCATTACTTCTAATACCATCACGTTACAACAAATCAATGCCCCTATCATGTCCTAATTTAGACATACATAAACATACATACTTATTTATACGACTAATTAACATATTTTATTTATCTAAATCCTTAAGCTATATATAGACGGAGATATGCAACAAGGAACCAACCCTCAATATTGTATATTTCGAAATTTTGATGTAGGTTGAAAGAGGAAACATCAATTTGCATTTTGGATCAAATACCCAACAAACATTTATATTTAATCTAAAAATAATCAGTGGAGGATTAACCATCAAAACCAAAATCTAGATACATTAATTCTGCAACAGAGTACTAAACATCTTTCATTTTGCAAAAAGGAACCAAGTTCTAGTGTTTTGTTGAATAGTGCTTTGTTGCGCAATTTAAGATAATAATTTCTCTTACAAAAAGGAACCAACCCCGATTATCTTGTGGGATAGTTCCTTGTTACAAAATTTAAAAAAGAAAATACGAGGAAGACAGCCACTATTAATTATGTTGCCATTATTGTTGCCTCAGGGAAAACCCATTTCTGTGGAATCAATTTTCACAAGTCGTCGTCATAAAAAAATGGAATTGTTTTAGAATTCCGTTTTTTTTTTTTTTTTTTTTTTTTTTTTAATCGCCTTATTTATATTAACGTCCTGGCGGAGTTTAGCCGTAGGCTATTCTACCACTCAACCAGGACGGACACACACACATAGACAATATCACAACACCCATTCCCTGCGACATTGCCATCTGCCGCAGCTGAGACTCGAACTCAGGAGAGGAGAGCGACTAGATTGTGTTGTCTCTCACACAACGGCAATCTAGTTCACTGCTACCATCTCGGCAACACATGAAAAACGCCACTACACATCCATACCCTAGCCAGGATTCGAACCTGGGACCCCATGGTCGCAAGCTTAACATTAGCATTAGCATTAAAATATCTTTATTTAGCTGTTTTAAAATAAGTATGTACAGGTCATTTTATTTCACATATGGTGTACAATATTTATATTATTACGAGGTTACAACCGCGATGAGTCGCGCGAAACCTCATAATAGCCAGGTGTTGCGGCAGGAGAAATGTGAACACTGCAGTTGATATTTCATTAAGCGATCTTTCCATAGTTTAAACGCATTATTTTTGTTTACGTGTATGCACACTTAAATTCAATTTTATTTGTTTTTGTTTTGTTGTCATATAAGATGATCTTGTAGGGAAAATTTACAAAAACCCTACTTCTGATAGTCAATCGATAAAAATTTTGTTACACTTGCGTGCCTGAATTTGATGGGTATTTATTTCGGCAGGAGGTCAAAGAGGGTTGAGGGAATGTGGGTTGGGAGTTGTGGTGTTGATGGGTTGGGTTTTGTCTGTCACGTGGGTTGTATGGTTTTAGTCACAGTCAGTTCCCTCGTAACGTTGTATATATTGGTAAACGTTCGTGAATTAGTTTATGCGTATGTTTTATGTTGTCATATTGTCGTATATATGTTATGTTTTGAGTCAGTTCAGACTGGGTTACGTTGTAAGTTAGGAATTTCTGTGCGATTTCGTCTATATATGGTCGTATCATTTGTACCCCCGTGAGTCCATGCAGTGCTTCTATGGTAATATACCGCGGTGAGTTGGTCAACAGTCGCAGTAATTTATTTTGTGTGCGTTGCAGCCGCAAGCACTGCGTGTCTGAAATTGTGTTCCAGGCCACGCAGGCGTAGGTTAACATTGGTCTAAATATGGTTTTATATAGATTTATTTTATTACTTATCGATAATTTGCTGCGTCTGTTGACCAACGGGTATAGTTTTGTTAGAGCTGCATAGACTCTGTTTATGGTGTTTGTGATGTGGGGTGCAAATGTAAGTCGAGTGTCTAGTGTTAGTCCTAGTAATTTTACTGTTTTATGTTCGGTTATTTGTCGGTCGTCAAGTTTTAGTTTTGTTATTGTTTTTATATTCGTGAATTTCCTGTGAAATGTAATAATTTCTGATTTATTGTGATTGATTTTAATTTTCCATTTTTTGTAGTAGGTCAGCAGTTTGTCTGTGTGGTAACGTACTTTCTGTGTTGCAGTTTGTCCGTAAAAACTATGTGAGTAGATTGTCGTATCGTCTGCGTATAGTAGTAGGTTAGTGGTTGGATGTGAGGGGATATCGGATATATAGAGATTAAACAGTACAGGTGAAAGGATAGTTCCTTGAGGGACTCCCGCCGAGAGTCTATACGGGGTTGATAGGGCATTGTTTACCCTAACTGTTATTCGCCTATCCCAAAGGTAGCTCTTAATGAGAGATACCAAATACCCGGGCAGCTTACAAACTTGTTGGAGCTTATAAACTAGCCCGTTATGCCACACAGTATCGAAGGCGCGTTCAATATCTAGTAGCAACATTACAGTACACTGCTTCTTATTGTAAGAGCCAATGACATCCTGTACCACTTTAACCAGCGACAGTGACGTGCTATGTCCTCCCCTAAAACCGAACTGACTCACCGGTAGTAAGCGGTGTTTGGTAATTTTTCTGTTGATGAGCCGCAGCACGACTCTCTCAGCCACCTTGCTCATCGTGTTCAATAAACATATGGGCCGGTAGCTGTTCGGATCGTGCGGCGGTTTATTCGGCTTCAGGATTGGGATAACTATCGCTAGTTTCCATGTTGCAGGGAAATACTGCAGTTTAAGCACCGCGTTTATAATATAGGTAAGTTGGATGAGAGGTTTTTTTGAGAGGTTTTTTAACAGGATGTTTGGGATATTGTCAGGGCCAGGAGCTTTAAGGTTGGGGAGGGTGGACATGATTTTCTTAAGTTCTGAGGGGGTTGTTATGATTTTTGCAAGTTTTCTAGGGGGTATTGGGTGGTAGGTAGGGACTTGTCTAGCTAGTCTAGTTACGTCTTCGTGTTGTGGTATTTCGTTGGGTGTTGTGGTATTTACTGTCTGTAAATGTCGGGCTAGTATATCTGCTTTCTCGGCGTCCACAGTATACGTGTTGTTGTTTTGTATAAGTGTTGGGACGGCGTCGAATCTCTTTTTAAAGAGCTTCGTCATCCGCCACAAAGAATTGTCTTTAACAGTAAGTCGAGAAATTTTGTCATTCCACGATTCAGTTCTATGGACGTCGAGTTTTTGTTTTATATTGTCCTGTAGATCTTTAAGTCTTTGTCTATCTATATTGCGTCGATTTCTTTGCCATCTACGCTTGATTTTATTTTTGAATTTTATTAAATTTTTGATTTCGTTCGGAATTGTTACCTCTCTAGGTTTGAGGGTACTTTTCCTTGTAGTCCGGTTTCGTGCATTCTGTATAGTTTTAGTCAGTTTTTGGACTTCTGTTTCGAGTTCATCAGGTGTATTTATATTATTATTTATTTGTGTCGTGTTTTGTAGTATTGTTCGGTATTGCCGCCAGTTTGTCGTTGCGTAATTATACATTTGTCTTTCTGTTACATTTTTGTCAATGTCATGTAATTGCACGTGTACAGGGTTATGGTCGCTGGAAAGGAGGGGAAGTGATATGGGATGTAGTTCATGTGGGTAATTTTTATTTACTATTATGTCTATTGTAGAGGGGGATGTGTGAGGGAAGTGGGTGGGGGTTTCCGGTGCGAAAACCGCAGCATTACTCATTTGGCAATACTCAAAGAGTGTGTTGCCATTAGTATTGTTGCGCCTATTATACCACGTGACATGTCTAGCATTCAGGTCTCCGATTAAGAGTACCTTGTCGTGGATGGCGAGTAGCATTTCTAAATTATTATACGTAATTTTATGCGAGGGTGCATTATACACCGCAGTGATAACCGTATTGTCGTTTAATTTGATTGATATATTTTCCATAGGTACGTCAACTGGGTTGATAGAAATATATGGTTTGTTCTTTTTAATAGCAATGGCGACTCCGCCACCACGTCTATTAAGTCGATCGTGTCTATGGATATTATAATTCGGTATTTTGAGTTTTATATCCGGTTTTAATCTAGTTTCGGTTATCACTGCGATGTCAATGCGCTCGCAATTTAGGTAATTTGTAAATTCGTGTATTTTTGCTTTGAGGCCGTTAGCGTTCCACCATGAAACTTTACTCATTTCTGATGTTATATTTAGGCAGGATATTGGTGGTAAATTCCTGAATTATTTCAATTGTCTCAAATGGGTCGGTGACGGCCTCTAACATTGAATTCAAGTGGGCGATTGCGTTTATGGTTTCCCTTATGTTAATTAGTTGATTTAATCTGTTAGTCTCTTTTACCAGTGTCTGGAAATCCCCCATCGCAACATTGGCTGCGACGGTGCTTCCTGTATTATGCATTTCGTTTTCTACAGGTTGATGCGCACGCCTTTTCTTATTAGTCTGAACTTGTGTACTCCTACTAGGAGGAGCTTCTTTTGACATTGCTTTTTGTAGATTATGGGCTGCGACTGCTGCTCTTTGTTGCCATGGATTGGTTGTTGGTTGTGGTGCGGGAATGAATTGTGGGCCATTTTCTTGATTTGCTGTTTGATTTTGATTCTGGTTTTTATTGAGTTGAGAGATTCGAAATTTGTATACATCGCATTCGGTGTTACTTGCTGTATGTGGACCCCCACAGTTTGCACACTTTGGATTTTTGACTGTTTGCTCCGGGCAAGCTGATGTTAGGTGATGGCCCGCACATTTTACGCAGCGTGGGCTTCTGTTACAATTAGTTGTAGCGTGTCCCCACGCCTGGCATCGTCTGCATTGCGTTATCTGTCTTTCGTTCCTCCTCCTCTCCCATTCGACTTTCGTGTACAATATGAATTTTACACGTGTTTGTAATTCACGTAATGTGACGTCATTGTCTGTTACGATGAGATATAATGGCGAAAATTTGGTTTTCATTTTATATATGTGTTTAATCATTATACCGTGGTTGTCCTCCAGGTCCTCCTTCACCTCGTTAATGCCAGGATTTCCCTCGAGACCCCTTAATACAAAGGCGTGGGTTTTGTGTTCCGGGAGGGTGTAGGTGTGGAACTCCACGTTGTCATCTTCTTTGAGTCTATTAGTATATTTCACGTATTCTGATCTGTCGGCGACATATAACAGAGTTGAGCGAGGAGCATACTTTATGTAGAAACCTTTTGTAATATATTTACGTAATTCGGTTGTAAGTTCATTATGGTTTTGTGCTGTGCCTTTTAGAACAATCGGTGGGTTTGGGAAGTTCTTATTTTTTCCTTTTTCTGTTGCTGGTTGGGGTCTAGGCTGTTTATTTGTTGTTGCTGAGAGTGCTTTTTGTCTGATACTTGTAGCTGCGTCATCTGTAACTTCAGGTAATTTTTCATAACGATTTTCGGTCGAAATGGCATCATCATTAGGGGTTTTTGCTTGGTTTAAAATTCTTGATAGATTATTTCTTTTTCTTGGAGTTGTAAAAGGTACATCTTCTCTGGGCTGCCTTTCTGAATTGTTATCATCTTCTGTTATTATGATTTCTGGTGGTTCAGGGGCAGATGGCGTTCTACCTAATATTTTATTCCCTACATATATGTATTTTTGGTCTACTTTTATTCTTCCTGCGGATATTAATTTCATAACCATCTTCTCGGTTTCCTGAAGGTCATCCAAGGCAGATTTTTGTGTATTTTTGTCAGATACAGGGACATTTGGATTTTTTGGTATATCGTAAGGGCTTTCTAAGCTCGTACTTGGACATGATTCTTCGATTAGTTCATCCGGTTTGTTTTTAGGGTCGAAAGTGTCCATCTTTTCTTGTTCATATGAACTTATAAATTCTTTGTTCTGTGGGTTATTGAGAATATTGTTTGGAGTAGCTAAAGGAATATTCTTTTGGGTGGTCGTTAATATATTCTCGGATGTTATAGTAGAAGATAGAATATTCTGAATATTCGAAATGTTTATAGAGGACGAGGCATCAGATCCGTCAGATTCCTTAGATATTTGGAATTCCTTCGGTATTTTAGGAGTGTTTTTGCTTTGTTCAGATGTCAAATTAATGTTAGTTTTTGTTGTTTTAATAAAACTTACAAAGCTAGGAGCAACACTTGGTTTAATCTTGCTCTTTTTAATGACGATTGACTGCACGTTTATTTTATCGCTGTCCTTTTTGTTTCTTTTCGGTTGGGAATCTTCCCTCTCAGAATCTGTATCGGATTGTACTTCTTTATTGTCTACGCTCTTATCACTAGATGTGTCTTTTTCACTGTCTTTATGTACTAATTTTGTGTCCTTTTCACTATCACTAAAACTGCGGTTTGTGTCTCTCTCACTAGGCACTAGTAAATTACTGCAACTGCTAGAGGCAGGTAGTTTTTTGAGTTTGGGCGGTTTCAAATCCGCCGATTTCTTTTTAGATTTATCCTTTGAAGGATTCACAGGGTTTTCACTAAGTTTAGATGGTTTTAAATAAGGATTTCTATGAGGTTTCTCGGCTGCTCGATCCACCATACGTTGACCTCGAACGTTGCTTTGAAACTGCAAGCTTAACACCTTAAGCACTGCGCCACCGAGCCGGTGGCGCAGTGGGGTATTATGCACCTCCCTCCTTTTTTTTCCAATGCATTTGGTTTTCATCGTTTTTTGATAATATAATTATTATGATTTCTCTCGATCATTTAAAATACAACTAATAATCAAAAAAAAAATAACACGTTTTCTGTGGATCTCAAAAACACTTTTCATGGCACAGATTTTTATACTATCAAGGAATGACGGAAAACAAGCGCTTGGGGACCTCATTTTTGAGACTGTGGCGGCCGGTACAAACTAAATTGTCAACTATACCGTTTTTTTTTTTTTTGTTATAGCCATTATTTTAGAGAACTTTATGCTCTATAAAAAAAGGTACGTAAATTTATTTGCCGCATCTCGCTTAGTTTTGAAGATATTGACATAAAAAGACCCCTTATTTGGTTACTATTACTGTAAATAACTTTTTTATTCAGTAAATACGGGATTCTAAAACAATTCCATTTTTTACATCGGCGACTTGTGTAAATTCCACAGAGGCCCCTTGGATTTAACTAATATGCTTGGTCTATTTGGGATTAGGGGTTTTCCATAAAAATATTGAAACAATAATGTTTTAATTGTTTTAGTTTTTAATTTTCAGTAGGTACTGTTTTATGTTTTTGTTGGTGTTACCAGCTGATGGCATTTGTATTACAATATTACAAACTTAATTTTTTGAGTTACTATATGGGGTGCTTTTGAAAAAGATTTATAAAATTCACCCACACATTTTTTATTGAAAATGGAGAAGGGTAAGTATATTATTTTTTTAAATAAGCCTTCCCCATAAAGTCACACCCCCTTAAAGAGCTAAGTCCAAAATATATTGTAATGGAGGGCCTCCTTATTTTAGCTAGGCAATATATAGTTTATAAACTTTATTCAAAAACACCCAGTATTGCCATAAAATTAGTTTAATTATTTTTAAACAATTCTTTTATTTTTTCTTCTGTTAAATTTAATAATGAATATTTATAACAAAATTACCTCAATATAGTTAAAAAATTGTTTTAATAAAAATTACTTCAATTAAGTTAAGCAAAAAGGATCCATTCAACAAAAATTACATTTTTTTGTATAAAAAAACATTTTAATTTATAAAACCAATATAAATTAAAAACTATATGTGATAAATAATCCAAATAAAATAAAAATATATTTCATTATACCTCAATGATTTAATAGTAGTACCTAAACTTTGAGGCTTCATTTCTCAAAACTGCCTTCATGTGTACTGGTACCTACTGCATATCTACGTCCATATATACTGTAACAAAGCACATTTTGGCACACAATCAATGTATTATAATAATATTATTTAATATGTTTCATTTGAAACCCCAGGCTATAATATAAAATATTTGATATAATTAATTCCGCGCCATATCCAATTGACTAGGAGACTGTCTATATCCCCACCCAAACATACTTCCGACCGCGATACAAGCACTCCGCCGTTCCATCCCAGCCACGAAGTGAAGTAGATGCGCGAGGATCCATCAGCCGTGACCAGCTACGAACGTAAGTTGAGAAATTTTTCTATCACCGAAAATCGGATGGGACTTAGCCATATTTTTACAAATAAAATCTTTCTGGGGAAATTTTAAGTACAGCCTACGTCACTTGATTGATACTCATACGCAACGTCCGATCATCTCTCTCATTTTCGTCAAAGAGAAGGGATACGGGCTAGCTACCTGTAGAGATGAACACGAACAATAAAGTTCCTCACGAGCTTCGCCACCAAGTAGACGTGCCTGATCAGGATCCGGAATAAAGTAAGTGTAGCAGCAAATTTTTCTAACACCGAAAGTTGGAAATAATGACAAAGTCCACAAATTCGTTGTGGCGAAAAATTGCAAGTGGCGCCGATGTCACTTCAACACTGGAGCGCATTGAATTTGGCCATTCTCCCACTTCGCCTCCATCTTTGAATTAGGAAGTCTGCAGTTGGAGTCCTTACCGAGGATCAGTACCACCTGAACGGCCCACCGAGGAAGACGTGCTCCAGCAGGCCCCAAGAATCCCGTCCAAATTACCAAGCAAGAATTAGTCTATCTACCAGAACCTGACTAGCCAGATGTGCGAGGAGCAGCAGGAAGTAAAAGTAAGAATAATAATAATAGGTAGCGACTTGGGTAATACTAGGGACTGGTGATATCATTCGTATTTATTGTTGTTGTTGTTGTTTCTGTTGTTTCTTGGTAAAGTTGGTGTTTCAGGGTATCCGACGAAAGTGTTCAGTCGGGTTCGCTGGAGCATAAAGTTAAAGCTTCTGGGATCTCTGGTGAAGGTGTTCCGCTGGAAAAATCAAAGCGTGCCGCATTAACCATACCTCGTTTCAGGCCAGGCGAACGTGATTAATCTTGTTTCTTCCCATTTTTGAGCTTTATTGTTTCCACGATGAATTCAGTGTTTTCAGGTGTTGCGTCGGGTTCGCTGGGGCATAGAATTAACGCTTCTGGGATCTCTGGTGAAGGTGTTCCGCTGGGGAAATCAGAGCGTGCTGTATTAATCATACATTGTTTTCAGACCAGGAGGACGTGAATAATATTATTGTTTCCCCGTTTTCAGCATTACTGTTTCTCGCAAATTGAGGGTTTCAGGGTATCCGACGAAGGTGTCCTACTTCTCCAACCTTACCTGTCACTCCATTTTACCATATACTAGAATCACCGGACCCTGATTAATAATGGCTTTCTGGACTGTCACCTGCTGTAACTAAGTCGTAGCTTGCATCACCATAACATCGTAGCTTGCATCACCGCCGCTTTCTAAAGTAAACATAGCCTGAGGTTTCATATGTAAATAACTGTGTATATACTAGTAAGAGATATTTGTAAATAAACATTATCATTTTCCTAACTGTGTGTTTTACTGCTGTATGCGTGAAAGTCGAATTTTCCTTAATTGACCCACTGGAATTTACCGTTTCTCCACTGCAGTTACTCCAGCCCTACTTTACCGGCTGTTTGAGGGACATGGCGTTTCCCCACGTAATATAGGAAACTGGTGCCCGAGCAACCGAACCGTTGCTAAGGTGTCAAGAGTGACGTTTTCTCGGCTTCACCGGAAAGTACGTCACAACACTATATTTGGTTAAGGTAGGCTTATACTACAGAATCACAATGAATTTGATTTTGTACACGTATTTCTCGCAATATAGGTATCAACTAAAAACATTTCTTTGATTTTCATCAAAATTAATGACTTCATAAATTTCATACAGTGTGTTTCAGTTAACATTCCCACAGCTGATATTTCGGAAACTAAGAAATATATTTTTATTCTGTAAACGGTAATAGATTTCTATGGTTAATGTCTCCTTCAGGATGTACAATTTACTATTATAACATTGTCACCAGAGATGGCGCTGCAGTTTAAAAACATTTTTCGATCAAGGAAGGTTTGAAACATACACCATTCGATTAAGAATTATATGTTTAACAAAATTGTTCTTATTCCAAAAATTCAGATCTTCAGTAGTTTTTGAGTTATTTTAATTTTATTGTCTAACTTTGAAGTGTTGTATTTTTTTTAATTGCTGTAACTTTTTCAATCTTGGTTTTCGGATGTAGGTTCTTAGTAACCCTTTTGCCTGCTATAAGAGAATTATTTACTGGTGGAAAATTTGTTTTAATAGCACCGATTTTACCGGAAATTACTTTAAATTGAGAAATTTAAATTAAAGTAATTGAATAATTTGCAATTATTTATTTATTAACTGTCAAAAGTTTAATTTTCGTTTGCGTGTGTCATTTTAAGAATATGTTTGTAAAAATTTGTCCAAAATATGGCCCACACCAATGTTGAGAAAGTTAATATGTTATTAATTTATGGAAAATGCAATGAAAATTCAAAAGCAACCAAACGTATGTATCAATTACAATTTCCAAACAGACCACAACCCGATCAAAGACTTTTTCCAATTTGTGTAACAACTTATTACAATATGACAGTTTTAAAAAGTTGAAACGTGAAAAAATACGAACAGCAAGAACCCAGGAGAATACGGCTTTAGTTTTACAAACCGTTAACAATGATCCCCACTCGTCATTGCGACAAATAATAACCTCTACCAATGTATTACTATCGTCGTGCCAAAGAATCTTAAAAGAAAATAAGTACTAAGACATTTTAGAGCATTGAAAGGCATCAGCGCCGAAGACTGGCACAAAAGAACTCATAAACGTTCGCAGAGACGTAAGGCACTACCAGGTGAAAATTCAAAGAAGCACCGAATTTTCACTTAGGAAAATATGTTTATGTTCAGGCCATGAGAGTAAAAGTATATTATGGTCATGGAAAAGTGTTCCGAAAATAAAAGTATATTTTTGGTTCAGGAAAAAATATATCATGCTTTTTCGAAAGTGCTACAAAACTGAACAAGGAAAGAAGGTACTATACTTTTTAAGAACTACGCTAAAAGTGTACTTTGAAAATATTGTTGAATATTTTTAACTTTTTTATCGCTTCACAAAGCATGATGAAAGTGGAGACACAGTCATTATGGAAATAGTTCTAAAGAATGAATATAATATTTTAACGAGGCGACGCCAACGTACTGAAAAGGCGAAACCGAAAAATGTGGCAAAGGCCCCTAGTAGACTGAGAGTTGACTACAGAGGGGGGCATGTTACTCAATGTAGTCGATATTTTATCGAGTATAATTCGATTGTCACCGACAAAGTGAGAGGACGGTCGCCAGAAGGCAGTGTGGAAGGATAATGGGTGGGTGGGCGGTCAAACATGTAATTTTTTCGAGTAAAAAAGTTGATAAGGTGCAGTACTGAAAATTTGTAGAATGACTAAAGACAGTATAAGTAAGTAGAAAAGAAGTCGCCAGAAGGGTGGGTGGAAGGTAAAGATCCGCCAGAAGGCGCCAAAGTTGCAAAAAATTCCGCAACATTTATATGATCAAGTGCATTTCTGACAATTTGCGTACTTGTTTGTTTCAAAATGAAATTATGTGCAAAGCACCAGAAGGCTAAGTGGAAGAAAAAGAGTGAAAATATTGATGTTGAGAGTGTCAGCGCTTTAACCGATCGATCACTTTTCTCTGTATTTTCACATTTTACATCATCAAGTGTACTTCTGACGATTTGTCGACATAATTTGGAGATGTTCAGTAAACTATTGGTCAACTGCCAGAAGTCAATTAGGAAGACATTAATTGTTTTCATAAAATCTTATAAAAACATTTATTATATTTACTTAGAAAACAACAAATTTCTCTAATACTAATCTAATACAAAATTATTCTGTTTCATAAGCCTTAATTTCTAAATCATCATCGTAGTCAGGATCTTCATAGCTGTCGTAAATGATGTCATCATCTTCAGCTGAAAGTAGGAATTAATAATTTAATAAAGTTAATAAATTAGGTACACAATCATCAAAATCCAATTTAAAGTTACCTTCCGAATTGTCACTATCAAAGACAACGTTTTTAACAGACGGTGGTAATTGTGATCCTTCAAACCATTTAAATTCATGTTCAGACCTGTTTAATATCCATCCTGAATTATTTTCTGCTTCAGGTCCAATGGATCGTATAAGGTAGTATTCCTCCATACATGTGCATTATAACGAGCTCTTTCTGTCTGCTGACGCAGTTCGTCGTAGCAAGGTGACAAGCAGGAAGCATCGAAATATTTTTTTTTTTTTGGAAAGGCTCGTTAAAATTTTTTATTGTGCAATTTCGAAGGAACATTTCGAATCTCAGCTTATTTACTTCATTGCAGGATGGGATACCGTACATATTACAAACGAATGATTCAATAATCGAGAAAGTATTTTCTTTATCTACAAAAGTATCGCCTAAATCAGCGAATGCTTTTGACATTGTTTTGACTTCGAAAGTATTGTATACGGACGCCCTTTTCCTTAGGATTTGCCCAGGGGGCCATTTAGATCCAGTCCGACACTGACAACATGCATAGAGTTGTGCTGAGAGAATTCAAATTACATGAGACACTCGTAAATGATGTCAATGCTTTCGTATTTTCTTCAGATTTTTTCAGTTGATCGTATTGTCATATTTCTATACATATTTTTTTGAGACTGCCAATAAGTTCTTACAGTAAATGGAATGATATCCATGAACCTCAGTAACATGTTCGGGAAGAACAACGTCGTTATATTTCATTTGAAATGCTCACAAATACAAAATTTCTCATGCCACTGTCGCAATTTTTCTTCAGTGAAGGGCTATATTTTGTCGGACACATCTTCACATTTGAACACGCAAAATTAATTCATTTTTTGCCGATCAGAAACGAAAATACAAAATGAACAATACACGCTGACGATCTTTACGTTTCGAAATCTTAAGCCAGACTACCGTTCGCATTCCTTGGAATGCGTCCCTCTCCCTTCCAACGAAAACTTCCATACATACTCTATTATAGATGCAAAGAGGAATACAGTTGCCTTCAGGTCTACTAAGTACTCAAAAAATGTCAATGCATTTGACCATCAAACACGCAGCACTACACCGCCAAAGACGCCGACTTTTTTTACACGCTAAAAAAGCGTGTAGTCAACTTTAGAAATATAAGATGAGTATGAGAGAGGACAAAAAAGAGAGACAACAATAGCGCAGATGTTCAGAAGAGACCGTATACCTGCATTCGTGGCAATCAATGGAAAGATTTTCAAACACAATTGTAAAAAATGTTTGTTCCACAGAGGATTATACTGAAAGTTCGAATATGAAAGAAGGAGTAGAAAAAATCTAATATTTTGCACATTTACTAACTACAAGGTGTACTTTCGAAATATGAATTAAAAACAAAATGCTAAATGAGCCCATTGTCGCATTTTATCTTTTAAGTCGCCACGTTGTGCGCTGTAGCAGTCATGTTCTGCTCGCAATTGCAATTGTTCCTTGCCCTTGAGACAAAAGTGGCCGACGGCCAGCGCGGTGTTGACATGTTTAGTACGAGTAAACGAATAAGTACGAAGTACGGATTAGAATATGTAACGATCCACAATAAAACACCCATTCGGGGTCAAAAGATGTTTTTTTGAGATTTTTGTGCAATTTTGAATTTCTGAAATTTATAAAAAGGTAATAATCAAGACTTAAAATGCCGCCTTAACAAAATGCCGCCCTTAACAAAATGCCGCATGAAACATCTGCTTAGCTGTTTCACCCCTTCCGCCGGCCCTGCCTGGGAGTGAAAATTACATACGAACAAGGGTGAACGCGCCTGACGCCCTTTAATAAATAAATTGGTGTCGCGTCTTTTAGATGCCGTGTGTAAAGTTCTTCTACATACTCACCGGTGAATATTGAAAAGTACCCCATTACAAACCATGCCACTTATCGATCACGCTGTGGGCCAGCTTTATAGAGTTGATAAATATTTTTATTTTTATATGAGAGATCATTGTTTTTGTTAATCATTATTTAAAAATAGGTAAGTCTCTAAGAATCAATACAATCAACCTTATGGCCCATAATACGAAACAGAAATGTATCTCACTCCATTTTTTGCTTTCTGTTTGTCAGTAGGTGCAGGAGGAGGGGGCGAAATTGGGGTTCGACCTCTGGGCAGTCGGAGCCGTTATGTGACTTGTAAAATTCAAATTAAAATTTCGAAATTCCGAAAAAACGGCTGCAAGTGCCATGATGGATGAACGTGGTGATTCTTTTTCAAACATCAAGATTTTGCTTAAACGTGGTTTTTATGAAGCTAAGATACTATTGACAGCATTTTTTTGTGTCACAGAAAGTGTTAATATGCAAGAATGGGTTTTGCCAGGTCGTCCAAACGAAGCTGTTGTTTGCAGAGGATGTAATATCAGAACCAATGGTCTAAAAAAGGTTTTCTTACTCTAAAAATGTTTGCATGTCTGTAACTAAAAGCATTAACACTTGACAGCATTCTTCTATGCAGCGGTTTTACCCCATCCACCCTTCATTTACCACGTGCTTTAAAACCACGTGCTTTAAACAATTTTTTTGGAAATATGACCGCAATTTGCTTAAATTAAGTAAGTAAAACATACCTTTACATAGAAAAATGCTGTCGAGTATAAAAAATGTTAGTTAACAGGCATACAAACATTTTTAGAGTAAAAAAACCTTTTCTAGACGATTGGTTCTGCAAATAACAGCTTCCTTTGGACGACCTTTTTATATATTAACTCTTTCTGTGACACAAAGAAATGGTGTAAATAATATCTCCTCTTCATAAAAACCACGTTTAAGTAATATCTCGATGTTTACAAAAATAGTTTGGCCTGGATGCCAGACCTGAGTACGAAAAATACTGTCAAGGGTATTTTTGGATTTTTTAGGGCATCCTAAACATGTATCAAATGGACAGTAAAAAAATTCATTAAAAATCCGATGTCAAATTTCGATTTGAATTTCACATGCACCTACTGACGAATAGACATTTCTGCTGTCGTATGATGGACTATTAGAGACCATGCAAATACTTACTGCAAGATATAGTAATGTGTACATCGACATAGAGGCATGTCCTGAGGGAAATGATAATCTAAAATAAAATAACAATTGGTTAATAAGAGAAATATAGGTCGAGTCATATAATACAATGCGTTCAAATCCAACGCTTGCAAGATTAAAGTCATACAATGATGAGAATTAATTTATTGCTATCTGTTGTGATTCATTTATCAGTAAATATTGTAAAATGTATACAGAATATAATTTTAAATGACAATAAAGAAACTGATAGAAAACCTAAAATATATACACAATGGGGAACTTGCTCATTTTTTAAAAATTATTTCATTAAAGTGTGTATTTATGTATAAAAACACGCCACACCGAATATCAGCTCTTAAATCGCAGTACTTACTTTGCAATAAATAATTAAAGTTGAAATCCTCGCCACTCCTCACGAAAAGCACTGTGACGTCACCGGGTGAAAACTAGTCTTGCGTGGTATTCAACAGATGGCGTACTTTAGCGGAGCGGTACGGTACGTCTTCACCCTAATTAATAGACTGGGCGGCCGGCGGTTGGCTTTGAGACGTCCGCATATTCGGTCATAAGTCTTTTGTTTTTTATGTTAGAGAAAAAATTTAAAAAATGTCGGGAAGCTCAATCAATTCTCTTTACATAAGCTGTCTGCCCATTTTTCGAAAAAAACGATAATTATCGAGATATTCGAGGAAATGTAGGAAATTACACGTTTTCCTATAGATTGTATGTGAATCCTAAAAGAAAATGATTTTTCTCAGAAACCTTGGTTTCGAAGGGCCGAGATTTACGGAGCGTCAAAGCAGTACATGATATTAAGTGAGCTTTGTATAAGAGATCGATTTCAATTAATTACGGTGACCAAATGGAGAAATTTTACAGAAAAAAAAGTCTCAAATCCCCCCCCCCCCCCCCCAATTCCCTCATTTTTGTCGGAATTCAAAAAATTAAAAAGTTTTAGCAAATATAATTCTATTTAAATTAGCTAGAGTAGTCTTTTGGCATAGGAGCCAAGATTAAAAAGTTGACAACTGTACAAGCTCAAAATTTGCGATTTTTTGCCGTATATGGCCGACATTTCGGGAGTTATTTCCGAAACGAAAAAAAAAAAATAAAATTCTGATGGTAGCAACAGATTCTTAGTGGAAAATACTCGTTGACCTTATTTTTTATTTCGAGCTAACTCCCACCGTTTCGAAAATATCTGCGAAAAATAGCTTACATTTCGGAGCCGAAAAAAATTCAAAAACAGGCAATCTTGACACGTTCATATTTTTCGAAAAACGCCATTGGGACTGCCGTACGATTTCGCGACGTAAAGAAGAAGCCTTCTAGATAAACCTGATCGTAAATTGCACGGCGAAATTCGAAAATTCGGCTCGGCACGAACGAATCAAAAGTAGCATTTTGCGACATTTCAGAATATTGGAGATGTTTTACACAGAGTAGTATTTAAATTTTAGGTTAGGTTGTGTTCACTGCTAGTTGTTTCTGACAAATGAGCATGCGCATGTGGAATTGTCAAAGCTAAAGCCAGCGACATAATAAGGAGAGATTGGAAAAGTAGGCGTGGCACATGGCCAGAACATATTCAAGCAACTGGTCCGCATGGGCGTCACTTTAACTTAACGTTATGGAATTTGCGAATATTTTAAAAATGTATAGAGCAGCATTTACGCCGTTTTTAAATATAATATAATTTATTACTACTTCTACAGTAATTTGACTAATAGATTTGAGCTCAACTCATAATAGAACGGTAATAGAAAACAATATCCATTCATTAATTGTATCCCTCAAAGCAGTACTTCACTGCAAATCTTGGCAACTAGGGCCAACAAATGCACCCCCACTGCGTCCCTCGAGCAGTTATTCTATGTCCAAACAAACCGTACGTATACTGAATTGGGATTGCCCCTCTATACTTTAGACCTCGTTGGCCAAAGCAGAATCGGTGTCGCTTGACGCCGTCATCCGACTTTCACCTGGTGACGTCACGTTTCAAGACTGGGTAAAATCCGGTAGATTTTAATCGCTTATATTTCCGAAAGAGTTTTTTTAATTTTTTTGTTGTCTATGGGGTTTTTAATGATGTTAGTTTATGATTTTGAGTATTTTAATTCAATTTTATTTTTTGGGCAAGTTCCCTATTTTCAAAGATTTGAGATGAATTTATATGCCACAAAAATGCGAATTTGCATGTTTAAAGAGACATCTTCCAAACGTTGAACTTTTTGATGATAAAACCTTTATCAACAGATATTTTTTCATGGGATATTCCGATATCTACCTGGAGCTCAATTCTAGAAATTATTCCGATTCAACAAATTCAAAAGGCGTTATCGAATTCCAGAGTGTTGTGGCACTTATACTGCTACTGTCCCGCCTTCAAACGTTTTTACCACAGTATAGAAAGAGAGACAGCAGGGAAACTTGAATGGCGGGAACGGTTTGCGCAGATCATCGCGCACGAACCATTTGGACTTAAAACCTTGAAAAACAGTGCGGGCGACGTAGGTACAATTTGGGTACAATTAATTTAGTTCATAGACGTACTTAGTGCAGTGTGTTATTGTGTTATTTATTGTTTAACATTTTTCTATTATTTTCAAGTATGGGCTCTGTTTGTGCTGCAAAATATTGCCAGAACAAAGGTTATTTGTGCAAAATGTCATTTTTTAAGCCTCAAATTTTAATTATTATTATTTTATGTTAAACTAATAAAGAAATACCAGCATAGAAACACGCCAAACACAGCGTATGCAATGACAATATTGGAGATGCAGGTAAACGAAAATATACATACCCAGATAGCATTTATTATTCCACGAATGTACATTTTGCATTCCCAATGTTCTAATTGCATTCTGTACTTGCCATGTATGTTCCCTCAACATTCCCATATAAATAATATTTTCACATATACAATATGATTATACATACGATATAAATGGAATATACAGAAAAGTTTATGTTCACAGTCGCATATACTGTGTACACGTTCAGGGAACGTTCTTCGTATATGTGTTCGTGTACATCGTATAAACATTCGTCAATGATTTTATCTGTATAATACAGGTATATTTTTTGTAGAAATATTTGCATCGCTCGAACGCCGCGCAGACAGTAATATCATCAAAGGTTCAGCACTTTTAACGCGAACGCTGATTGGTTCGATTTTTGAACTAATAAAAATAAACCTGAATCACAACTGATGAGACAGCAATGCTAGTTTTATAGTACCTATATCAACCATCTACCTACAAAAATAATTATGATATTTCTCTATCTATATAGATTTGGTTTAAGTACATTTATAATCATCCCCTGTGCGGTGTATGACGTTTTATAAATTTTAAATCGTTCGTCAATATTATTGTATATATGAAATATGTTTTAAATTTTGAATCCAGACTTTAGATTTGTGATCGAATATTAAATAATAATGAATGAAATATTAAATAATAATGAATAATAACCCTTTTTTAATTTATGTCCTGTGTTCAATAAATTAGTAACTATCTCGGTAACTATCGGCATTTCTTAAGCAGATAGTTCAGACTTAGAATGGTTATTTAATTACATTTTATCTTTTATATTTAGATTTCCGTTTTCCGTCATTACAATCCCCTTGTAGAATTTTTTAAATGCGCGATGCGCGCCACGGTAATTAGGTTAGTGCGCATGCCCATCGTGCTGCTATTAGTACACGTTACGCTTCTGCTGTCAAATGTCGATTTCAATTTGTGTTTTGTTTTTTGTTTTCCCGTGATTTACTATAATTATTCCAAGTATACATTAATTGCATTGCAGTAAGTATTTTACAATTGTATACAATATAACTACCACATAGTTTTGTTGTCATTTGCAGATATTTTATATTTAGACACTAAAGTTTAATGTGTATCCCTTTGTACATATTATACTAAGCATACCACCTATATTAGTTATAATAATTACGGCGTTTGTAGGTATCGATTTTTGGAAAAAAAACTGAGGTGGTTTTTGTAATGGTCTCGGTCCACGAAAAGGAAGCTTGGTGGTCACCATTCAAACGGAAACAATTTGACTGATCATTGAAAAACAGGAGAACCCTCCCCCCCCCCCGTGGTGTTTAAATCTTATTTTCAAGAAGGTAGGTTCGATCTATTTCAATATTAAGGAGCTTTTGTTTATTTAAATCACAACCATTGGATTTGATTACAACATACGAGTTGTGATAGATATTTATTTGTAGTAATTTGCTTTATACCTATTTCAGAGGATTATAGAAGAGCTGCAATTAATTGAAAAGGGCAGAGATCACATCTGATGTACAGAGTGAATAAAAACAAATCAAAGGACTATGTACAAAAAGCACGTTATTCCTCCCGTCAGATGAACATAATGATATCGAAGAACATATTGGAAGCCGTCGACTTCCCAAGAAATTTTGTCTTTACTAGAAGTTGAAAGAAGATGGGTATGTTGTTCTTCTAATAACTCTGGTAGGCATTTAAAATCAAGTACCTGAAATATCGAACGTTCACTTGAATGAATTTCATATGAAAAAGAAAAATTAATAAAAGCCACACTTCGATTTAGGAGTAAAAACTTAAGTATTGTGGATATTTATTGTCAGCAAATGTGGCAATGAAGTGTTTATGCCTAAATCGATGTGTGGTTTTTATTAACTTTTCTTTTTCATCTAAAATTCATTCAAGTGAACGTTCGAAACTTCAGGTACATTTAAAATCACAAGCATAAATATTTCCGAATTCCAAAAAAATATCTATGTTTTGTAGGTAAAGGACACCGCACAAAACAAATGAAAAAGAGGGCGCAGTCAAACGGGCTGAAAATGCAGAATGTCTGAAAATGGCCAGTTTGAAAGGTCAAAGATCAGGAAGATCGGTACCCACTAATGTCAGTTGAGAGTATTATGTGACAACGAGTTGTTGTTATTCATATTCATAAGACCAGAAATGCTGCAGGTTTCATGAATGAGGTGATGATTTTTTTAAGGTCCTATGCTTACTTTAAAGTGAGGGTGTGTGTGGCATTCTCATCCTTCTCACACAGTTCGTTCTCCCTTTGTCGCACAGTACATGGAGGGCTGTGTTGCTTTGTAAAACAGAGTGGAGAGCAAAGGAGAGGGTACGAGGTGTGCGACAAGGGCAAGGATGCTCGCGCCGTCCAGCTAATCAACGGCTTGTCTCCTTTAGTCAGAACTCTTTGGTTCATATGTGCAAACACATTAGAATAACAACGTTAAACAAATCCTCGTCATAATATGATACTCTCAACTATGACAGCGGGTACCGATATTCCTGATCTTTTGACCTTTCATATCTCAAAACTGGCGATTTTCAGATATTGTGCCCATGAAAACTTTTGATCAGGATATTATGAAGTACAACATACTACATTTTCAGCCTATTTGACTGTACCTTCTTTTACATTTATTTTGTGCCTGCCGTGTCCTTTATGATAATATCAATTTGTTTAATTTATGTTTGATCAGTTTTATTTTTTCTGTAAGATCTTTGTAAGATGTTTTTACATTTTTCAACTTTATCATGGCCAGTTTTTAAAGAGAAATAAGTACCTATTCAAATATAATACAATATATTTTCTTTTGTAGTTGGACTAGCACGTGTATCTCCTCTAGACAGGAAGGAAATACCTTCTCCTAAAAATTGGAAAAGCCAAAAGAAAGTATTCAGCCAATAGGATCAGTCACAGATGATGTGTTGAGAATGAAAAGTGGACTTTCGCAATTACAAGTATCACCATCGGCAACACCTGGACACTGGTTTTGAAAATGTAAGCCCTCCAATTTTTACTATTTTTTACTTACTGACGAAAAATTCGTTAGAGTAAAATATGACAGTTCATAAGTTGCAAAGAAAACTTTTTTGTTAAAAAAAATCTCAATTGAAATTTTTGTCACAATTGTTTTTTATTATTGCAATTCATTTTTGTAACAAAGAATAAAAATATATTTAAAGTAACACAACTATTTTATTTATACATCTTCCTATTTTATAATTTAAGATGCATACTTAATTGTTACAACAATGTAAAGTAATTAATAAAATAAAATCATGTTTTGTTCTTGGCAATTTAAAACACGATTTGAAATAGATAAAACTTTAAGGTAATGTAATATGATCATTAGATTTTTTCATAAATAACACGTTAAATATGATTTTTAAGCTTAAGTTTTAGAGTGATAAATGTTTGATCCATTTTAAAATGGTTTTTAACAGATCTTATTAACGTAAAACTATTTTTTTTACATATATTCTTGGACCTTTGTAAAGTATTGTTATAGCAAATACAGTTTTATTTAAGTTTATTTAGCATTTGTGTGCTCCATTCAATAAAATTTGATGAATAAAACATTTGACTTTAGTTGAAAACTAATGGTAAAAACAAATTTTCTGTGCATATATTCCACATTTACTTACATAATATTCTTCACAAGGAATGTGAAATGTGGAAAATTAGATATTGGATTTATTATATGCAAGTACTTCACTCATATCATGTATTCTCTTGAGTTTAATTATTATAATAATTTATTATTTGCTATAATCATAGATGAATCGCTGCGTCATACTGAACATATTCAGAATGAAGCAGCGACTCATCAATGATTACAATAAGTAATAAATTATTATAATAATTAAACTTTGAAGAAAATACATGGCATGAGTGAAGTACTTATAGCTGCCACTGATACATAATGTTCATTCCTACAATATACATGCATCATAGATTTATGATCCATGTGTAACATACCAGGCACCTACGCTTTAATTCCTACGAAGGTAGTACTCATATACCGTGAACATGCAGTGTACATTGTGAATGTAGGATGAACCTTCCTCCTATATACCTCATGTACCTATCAGTATATCAATATACGTTTCTGGTTCATATCAAGTTCCGTTTTGGTCTATGGGTATGTTGTAGGAATCTTACTCGTATATCGAGAGGCGGTCATCTGTACGTCTCTCTGACATTCAGATTTTCTACATGGAATACAAAATGAATATTAATTCTTAGTTCCATGGGTACATAAAGTACGTTCCGAGCACATGCTCTGAATGTAAAAATGCTATCTGGGTATGGAGAAGAAAATATAAATTCTCTGAACATATTATGATTTAAAAAACAGCCAAAAATCAGTACCTAAAGCGGATGGCTCAAGATTTCTACAAAAATATTCAACTCAACTCTGGCAGCCCTTCATTTTTAAACTCGATATGCAGGTAATCGAAAATATACACACGGAGAAGAAATTCGAAAAGATTTGAATATATTATGATTAAAAAGAAACTAAGAAGTGTATACATAAAACCGATGACTCAAGATACCCACAATAATATTCAACTACATTAGCGGTTGCGTTGCGATTTCATTATCTGCTACTGCTGTTTTCTGAATAACAGTTTATCACCAGCCAGCAAGAACATTTTTACTACGTCGTGTTTCTTATCTGTTTTTTCTCACCTGTTATTTTCGTACAGAAATAACAGTCTGCTAATGCTATTTACAAATAACAGTTATAAAATAACAGGTTGTTAAATAGCAACTCATCTCTCATCTCTACTGTTTAGTTCGCAAGATGCCTCGACGTAGTTAACAAGTCATATAAAGGCTATATCTGTTTGTTTCGGCTTTTCCAGGCGTGCTAAGAACATGAAATTTTGCAGGTAGATGTACTAAACTCTCAAGAAAATTAATAAAATTGGGAAGTCGAAATGGCCGGCCCAGTATAGCGGCCTAAATTTTAGTCAACTTTTTTAGGAACTTCCTATGTTGGATAATTTATAGATTGTCATATTATTTGATAGTCTGATTTTTATAATAAAAATTGGATGGAACTATTCTTCTATTTTTTTGAGCTATTTTTATTTGAAAATACTGAAAAGAAAATTATATCAATGTATTTAAAAGAAAATTCTGTTTCATATGTTTTTACTTCCTCTTTTTACAAGTTAGAAAAAAATTACATATATAATATGACTTTTTTAGCTATCTAAAATTATTGTTTATTTAAAGAAATCAATAGAGTTGTCTGTTACTTTGTGATATTCCATTATAACAAACACAAACTTTTCTTGTTAAATATCACAATATTTTTTCAGTTTATGACCACAATTTCGTAGTTTCTAGTCTTCATTTTCAAGCAACACACACTGTGCAAGAAAATATATTGTTTAATTTAAATTGGAGAATACGGTCCTGTCGGAAACATTTAAATTCTTTGGAATCCAACTCTGACTTTTAAGTCTAAATGGCGACTTAAAGGTGAAAGATTTTAGTCACGCCAACACAAAGGAGTTGACGAGAGTTTCTTTGCTGTCTCTCTATCTATGCTGTGTTTTTACAATATATCTCTATAAATAATTGCCCAACAATAAAAAAATCGTGGATTAATAACGTAATTTTGATACTGACAGCCTAATTCGATAAATCGGGTATTAACAAAGGGATGTTCATTTGTTCATATCGGTACTATCAAATTGAAGTTCTATATTATTACCTCAATTGTTTCATTATCCATTTATGATCTTTATATAATGGATTGGTGCAGTTAAAGTTTACATGATACTGAAATTGTGGAAAAGAGCCGTTGCAGACGTCAGGTTGGCAGACCGTGTAAAAATGTGGTCTCAACCTTCCTATCGAATACTTCATTACATCAGTCGTGAGTTGTGAGCAAGCTGCTCCAAATAGAAAAATTCCAATGGTACAATATATGTTGTAAGCCCAGTTAGGGATCCTAATACGTAAGAGGGTAATTTCTCTTTTGTCGTCGCCTCGATTGAGGTATTCTGTGAGCGCCATCTGAAAATGAAAATGAAAATTAATTTCTCAAAAAGTTGATAAGATATTATGCTGTGTTGCGTCTTTTTATCCAACAGCCATAGGCGTGTGGTGGGAGGCGACCATATCAGACGGCACAATTTAAGAGCAGAATATTATGGCTTCGGATCAGTAAGAAGTCCAAAGTTAGCCTAGCCCCAGAAAGGATATTCCTAATAAGAAACAAGTTGTTTCAAAACACGGACCACAGTTTAATTTTCGTATTTGTATATTTATCGGTTTCTGTCTTCTTTGCTAGTTTATTATTTCTTTATTTTCTGTATTAGTTACTGCCTCATTCTTTATAATTTTAGTATTAGTTACTGCTTCATTCTTTATAGTTTTAGGCACCGCATCCGGCGCTGATATCTGTTTAAAATAGGTTGATCCTAAAAATGGCCAGCACGCTTGTGCCCGGTCTTTAAAAAAAAGGATGCAGGTGCGAAATTAGTGACTATAGTGCCATCGCTATCATCTGAAATTTTATAAAGATCTTTGAAATATTAATGCATTTTTTCTTTGTTCAATCCGATCAAAACAATTATAAGTACCTACCACCAATACGAATTTAAGAAAAGTGGGTCAACAGCTACAGATCTGCTATATATAATGCATCGCATTCAATGCACTGTTGTAAGCGCAGAATGACATATTGACAGTATCGATCTACGAATGCAATTTAAAATTTAACGGTAGGCTTCAACTAGAACTCGGGAAGACATTAAATACATTAATGTCAGTATTGTTAGTAAACTATTATGCTACATGCCTGGAACTGAACCGATCGTTGAAGTTCGTAATAAGATAGAAAGAGATAGATATCAACACGATCGAATGTTGTAGCGATCTTGCGAATGTTGACCTTAACTTTTATTTGAAGGACGGAATCCTTCCAGATGATGCGTGTAGTTCATTGCATTCTACCCCGACCTAGTCATTGACAATAGCGTATTTTCGCAACTTTTAATGAGTTTTAATATACTAAATTACCTCGGATCACTCTAAAATTTTGCAGGGGCTTTCACACATTGAAGACTAGTACACCATTTTATTTTCTGTAAATCATGGTAAATCACGTTGTATAATCATTTTATAGATTGGATCAAATTAAGAAAAAAATGTATTGATAGAAAAACATTTATTAACTAGTTCGAGTCTCACATATCGATACAATTTTTCATAGTAAATTTTCCTCAAAAAGTAGCTGTAGGGTCGTAGGGTCCCGTCTCCTTTCTTTAGACAAATCTAGATCTCCTAGACTTAAGAAGGTCATTGAGGTAACATGGAAGGCGGTTAAAACACATTTTAAAAAATGTTTTAATTTCTTTAATATAACATGTATCCTCACATCATCCCACATCATCCTTATCATTTTCCTCACTTCCATAGTTTAACCACAGAAGACCTATACCAGAAGCGTCACTGTCGGCGGAACGTTCGATGTTTGAGTGTGTTTGCACGCATCCAGTAATTTAATCGAGTAGAGAGACGGTCCAGTAATTTAGTAATTGCTTTCCACTAAATTACTTAACTAAAAACCGCTGTCCGCATTGGTCGAGTACTAAATTACAAAGCGACTCGACTAAATTACTGAGTGCGTGCAAACGCACCCTTTCATTGGTAAATTGGGGTGACCTTCGGCCATCTTGTCGGTGGTATTGTCAACCTATAAATCCGCCTAAATTCACCGCTGGACGCATTAGTAGATAAAATTCGAAGCTGATTTTGGCTTTGGTTTTCAAAATAGCCAATCATATAATGTTATTGCTTACCGGTACGCTCCACCGGTGAATTTAGAAACCTGCGGATTTATAGGTTGACAATAATACCACCGACATATGCGCATAAAATTCAATATTGGCGGGAAGGCCAGCAAGTCGTTTCTGGTATAGGTCTTCTGTGGCTTAACTAGGTAAAGTGTCCATACAACTGCTTCCATTACATACCGAATAAGCTGGAGTACAATGTAACTCGGTTTTTATCAACACCGTTAACTTATACATCGCATCTACATGCTCTCTGATTTAAGACTGTCGCTTTTATATTCCAACATGATTTAAATGATCAATCATTCAATTATCGATTCGGCGATATATGTTCTTTATTTCAATGATTATATTTATTAATAAAATACACGTCGGTAATTGGTTCAGTGATACTTATACAAATCTCATCAAATACTTTATTGGATAAGAACGCTATTAGTTTATCGGAACATTGTTGCCAATTCGCTAAACAGTCCATTGATATTAGAAAAAATAGCGAAGAGAAATTACCATATATTGCGATTTTTCGAAGAATGTTGCACTCAACTCAATGCAAACTTCAATTTGGTTCAACATAACCTACAAACAATTACCTGTTCTATATTCTGTAAAGTAAAAGTTGTTGTAAAAAATGGACATTTTAGATACATTTTATCAAGCGTTGAAGAAGATGTTATTAATATAATACAAGCACCTCGTCGTGCATGAAAATTCAGAGAAAACCTGATCATTTACAGAAGTGGAATAATAAAAAATTTATGGATCGATTTGGAATGTCTAAAAAATTTGTGCAAGTAGTGTTAGTACATATTAGTCCACATTTAACTCGACCAACTAAACAGTAAGTTATTTTCATTGTGAAAAGTCAAAGTAACAGTAATGAAGGTGACGTCAATTGCCAATTTGTCACTATGCTATCTACCTTAATTACCAATACCGACCAACAAAATGGCGATAACACTGACGATCTTGAGAAGCACTTATAAAACAGTATTTTACAAAACACTAAAATCTACAGTTTATACTCTCAGTAAAATTTCAGTTTAAGGTTCTAGTTTTTAATGTTATTAAAATTATTATCATTAAATTTGAGGGGATTGGAGATCACATTCGCGTCCTTAGCCCATTGATATCAGACCTAAAATAGGGGAATAGAGGAAATAAATTATAATCCTTTGTCCTTTGGAGACTGTAGGCTCTCTAGGGCTATCCTTAAGAAACAAACGGGTTCCCAGGCAGAAGTGTAAGCTTCACACTTAAAAACCACCCAATGCGCCCTGCCACGGTATTTTCCCGCGAAATAGTTGGTGCCGCATGAAATTTTAGACTAATTTATAATATTCTACATAAAATTTACCAAAAATAAGGTCCCACACGATAGGCGCAACGGTTTTCGAGCAATAAACTAACAAGCTAGCGGGTTAGCATACGCTTCGCATCTTCTTCTTGTACAAAGCCTTGTAGTGGAAGTAATGAGTCGGAAAGTATGCAAAATTGTGCTAAAGTTATGAAATATATTGCTCCCCCCGTTTTCGAGGATGCTCAACACGAATAACAGGGTGAAAAAAGTTTTTAGTCATGCGCACCCCCTGAAACGGCCTTCTTTCTTCTCATATAACAGCTAGGCATCGATTATTTTAGCAGGGATTCTTTATTTTTTCATGGGGATAAAACAGAAGGTGAAAGGTGATGTCAAGTAGTAGACCGCAACCTCCCTTAGAGGTGAAATCTACCCTGTCAGGGGGTGTAAAATTGCTTATTTTTTTAGTTTTTTTTTTGTTAAAGACGTTTACTCCCCGTTTTTAAAGATGCTGACCAAGGACAATGGGAAGAGTGCATTGTGACAACCTCGGGGGGTTGGTCTCACCCCCCCCAGGAGGTGTTTTTATTAAACTTTCTAATTTGTATATTGAGTGGGAGTGGTTTCAAAGTCACCATTTGTCCATTTTAATCCTCATCAAATATGAACCTATCCTCGCAAGGATTTGAAATTCATGTTCCTTAAAGCGGGATATAAGGAAGAGAATACCTCTGTTAAACATTTCTGTTTTTAATAAATTATTATTATAATAATAACAATACGTTTTATTAACCCTAAAATCACTACAAGGCACGTTACAAGGGCTTATATTATAATATACATATCACACAATGGGAGATTATATAAATGATATGAAGTAATTAGGAACTGAATATAGAAAAAATAGGTAAAAGATATAAGTAATATGAAAATATGAAAAGATTATTTTATTCAACTTTATTCAATCACAGAATAATTCAATTTAACCATTTTATTCTGGTAGACTAAAGATAAATTTTTTCACATATTTTTTTTTACATACAGGACACGATTTTTAGTACAATATAATATTTGTTACAAAACAAAATTAATATAACCTAGGACGCTTACAAAGAGAATTACATGATTCATTTTCCTCGAAATGAACATCACATTCAATCCTATGCCTACAATGTACCTACAGAGAAATGGATGGACTCCGGATACCTCGAGAATACAAGATTTACCCAGAAAACAGTAAAGGCGGCGAAAACAAATAAAATAATAGTACGCGAGTTCCTAATATCAGCGGTATACACACTGATCGCTCCCAGAGAAATGAATAGACTTTGGGGTTATCAGCGCGCTAGCCCTGTGCTCACGATGTACGTCCAGAGAAATTGATGGACCACGGACACCTTGAGGACACATGATTTACCCAGAAAACAGTAAAGGCGGCAAAAACATATAAAATGATAGTACGAGTCCCTAATATTAGCCAAGTCACTACCTATTATTATTATTATCATGAAAGGGGTGGTTTTCGGCAGTTTAAGGGTGAAGAAAGGGTCGAACCAGCGTATAATCATTTTTTTCTTGATCAGCGTCCTCGAAAACGGGAAGTAACAAAAAAAAAAGCAATTTTACACCCTCAGACAGGGTAGATTTCACCCTCAAGGCGGTTGCGATCTACTACCTGACATCACCTTTCACCATCTGTTATATCCCCATGAAAAAATAAAGAATCCCTGCAAAAATAGTCGATGCCAAGCTGTTATATGAGAAATAAGCAAGAAGGGGTGGTTTATGGCCGTTTCAGGGGGTGCGCATGACCAAAAACTTTTTTTAACCTGTTATTCGTGTTCAGCATCCTCGAAAACGGGAGGGGAAATAGGTTTCAAAACTTTAGCACAATTTTGCACTTTTTAGGGAAAATCCCGACTCCTTACTTCCATTATTGGCAGACTCTTGTGATCCAGTAATCCATTAGTTATTCTAGTTGGTCCCTATTTGCCAATTGACCCACCTGACAGCATCCCGCCATCTGTCGCGGTTACCTGTTAGACGCACAGCCTCGCCAAAACTTTTCCACCAGTTTCTTGGTGATACCAGCTTAATGTTTAGGAGCTTAATGTTTAGGAGGGTGCCCTCTTTGCGATTGGGGGGTCTCCATTACATAGTTTCCAAATGCAGATTCCAAATTAAATGCCTGAGGTCAAATTTCTCAAGGGGATGGTATTGCTCGGAGTATCGCGTCTTTATATACAGTGTGTGCTATTTAATACCGCAACACTCCTTATTTTGGAACACGTTGCCAACACAATTTTTTTTTAACATATTGTACTCTATGAACTCTATGTGGTTGTTTTGAAAATTTTGTTATTTTCATAATTCCAAGGCCTAAATTCTTCTAAATGGGCCGAAATTTCCAAATCGACTATTAGACAATTTTTTATCGGTTAATTCGATAGCATATTTGATTCGCAGTTGCTTCAAATATCTCTATACAAAATTTTAGCTGGATATCTCATATAGGATATTTTTTATTCAATAGCCAAATTTAAAATTTCTCACTTTTCGATTGGCCCTGTATAAAAATCGGTTAGGTTTACTAAAAAAGTAAAGTACTCGACTTAAGGAATATCAGATATTAAATGAGAAAGAAAAAAGAAAAGTTATTCTTCAAATGAATAGTGCTTTTATATACAGTGTGTTTCACTTCTCATGAAGACACCCCTGTATCTTTTTTATTTGTGGCCGAATTCATTTCAAATTTTTGTCAGCCATACAACTCCATAAGACGGCTTTATTCAACACATAAATACCGCCTAGATCTAAAACGCCGATAAAAAGTAAATAGCAATTTTCGAGAAATCATAGTAGGCTTAGATAGACAAAAATTTTGTTAATAAAAGTTGTTCAGAATCACTTGATATTCCCCCCTGTCAAATTTTGTGAAAATCTGAATATTTTCAAAAAAAATTTTTTTGTTTCGCTTCTCGTGAATCTGTATCTTTTTTATTTGTGACCGAATTAATTTCAAATTTTTACTAGCAATACACCTCCATAAGACGAAAAGCTGAAAAAATTTGAAATTAATTCGGTCACAAATAAAAAAGATACAGGGGTGTCTTCACGAGAAGTGAAGATTTTTTTTTCACAAAAATTTACAGGGGGGCATATCAAGTGATTCTGAACAACTTGTATTAACAAAATTTTTGTCTATCTCTAAGCCTACTATGATTTCTCGAAAATTGCTATTTTCTTTTTATCGCAGTAGGCCGGCGTCTTAGATCTAGGCGGCATTTATGTATTGAATAAAGTCCTCTTATGGAGTTGTATGGCTGATAAAAATTTGAAATGAATTCGGTCACAAATAAAAAAGATACAGGGGTGTCTTCACGAGAACTGAAACAAAAAATTTTTTTTTGAAAATATTCCGATTTTCACAAAATTTTACAGGGGGGCATATCAAGTGATTCCGAACAACTTTTATTAACAAAATTTTTGACTATCTCTAAGCCTACTATGGTTTCTCGAAAATTGCTATTTTCTTTTTATCGCAGTAGGCCGGCGCGGCGTCTTAGATCTAGGCGGCATTTATGTATTGAGTAAATTCGTCTCATGGAGTTATATGGCTGATAAAAATTTAAAATGAATTCGGCCCCAAATAAAAAATATACAGAGGCGTCTTCACGAGAAGTGAAACACACTGTATTATTCGGTTGCTGTACGTAGGTGGCGCCTTAATGAAAATTTTTCAAACAAATGAATTGGACGGAATAGCTTTTCTTTTTCTTCCTCATTTAGTATCTGTTTTTGATGTTACGAAAGTCTACCTTTAAGGTAGACTTTCGCAACAAGCGACAGTGACAGGAGAACGAGAAAGGCGACAGAGACAGACGACAGCAACACCCAAGGTTTGTAAAGAGGACAGGGTCTCTATTCTTGAAGGCAGTAGAATAGAACAATCGAGAGAAAGCGGGCGTGTCTCTATTGAAATTCACAAAACCGTATTCTTGAACTTATTTCTATCGTCGCATCTATCGAAAACTGATGAACATTACTCCCTGATGCTTCTCTTGGTTATTTTCAGGGAACAGTCGGAGAATGCCACCATTTTCTGTTTTTCTAACCTAGAAAAGTGAATGCTGTCAAAAACTGAATGTTTTATTTCACTTTTGATTAATATTCTTGTGATTTTGGACGTAATATAAAGATGAATCTGCCCGAAGTAATATATTGGGACGAAATAATTCACAACGTGAACGATTCTCAAGAACTCCTAGGAAGTTGAGAGAGAGATTCTTCCTCAGAGATCAGTTTTTATTATCAAATGAAAAATTTATGACATTCTTCTGTCTGACTAAGCCCGTTTGCCAGGATTTAATAGAGATCTTAAAGATGTAAAGCAGTCGGTCCCTTGTCTATTAAATGTTAGCCAAGTAAAAGATCCCCACTCTTCTTACGAGTGATAGGCCCTGGTAGCGGAAATAGGCCGACGTAAAATAAATATAAATCTTCCCTGTCTGTACAAACTATGTACAAAATACATTTTATGTAATAAGAGATAGCATTATTTTTTTTTGTTTATTTAAAAATACCAGATTAACAAATTAATGTTATACATGGTAGTGTGTGTAGTAAGACAGTACATAACAATTGAAAATAAAATAAAGAACAGAAACAAAATATTTGGTTTAACATAACAATAGAAGATATTAATATCAATCGGAATCGCTACTGGAAGTAAGATATCTTGTGGTAGTCTTTTTCTTAACCTATTATTACGAGTCTTTTCATTTAGGTTTAAATTTCTGGCACTTGCACAGTTGTTTATAGTTTTGAAAAATGTCTGCACATGATTTCATAAAGTCTTCAATTTGTGGCACGTCAAGCTCTCGATGGATTTGACTGTTTCTTATAAGCCAATGGGCATTTATAGCAGATCTCAACACTTTATTTTGAAATGTTTGCACCTTTTTAATATTAGTTTTGCTACCGATGGTCTTAAGATCGATTTATATATGTATTAATGTTGCACACTTAACTCTGAGCTTAGATTTTCTATTAATAATGGGATATAGCATTGATAACCTTGCGTAACCATCATTAAGTTTTTTTATTGATGCGGTAACTCCATGTTAGTCGTTTATCTAAGTATACTCCTAGATATTTAATTGCACTGTCAGCAGGATTCCATATTATTTCCTTGTCGTTGATGATAATATTATTGGGGTTATGTAGTCTTAGGGTAAGCATTATTTTTCAAATAATTGAACGATCAAACGAACTCACCTGTTGTGAAGTTCGATCGTAATTTTATGAGACCTCCAGTCCGAAGATATCCCTGTCAAAAAAATCTCATCAATCCGTATTGAAAATTATCAAAAATTAATAAGTATCTATGAAAACCTATATGGTCAATAAGTTTCTATAAGAGTTAGGTAAAGTTGCTGTTGAAATTGTTATCAGTTTATATCCGCATTGACCAGCAAAATGAGTCAAGCCATATCCATTTGTTAATCCAAACATTTACTTATACCATATCAATGAGAATTTATGAGCACAGTATCTAATGTAATTCGTGCGGCTTTCCGTGATTAAAAGACAAGTGTTTCTTTAAGAAACGAGCTGCATTAGGTTAGAACAGTTTGGATTTGCAATTGAAGATTACAAATTATAATGTTTGAATAGGGATTTATGAGATGAGTTTCTATGAGTATTAATGTTTTTTTTCAGTAATATATTAAATGTGTTTTCATTTGTTTGAATGGGTAAAAAGAAAGGTCAGTTATTTATGCTGTTTTCCGAATATAGTTCTGATGAGGTTTAATCAGTAACAAATCGTTAACTACTTGTTATGATATGGTCGGAAATTCCAAGTTCACATTTAGTATTCCTTCAAGAGGATTGATGAGAGCAATTTCTACGAGTATCTATTTGTTGTTCCTATAGTAAATTATATAAGTCTTTATCAGTACAGATTCGGATTTAATTTAAATATGAAAATTATATCAGAATAAAGCAACCAAATATTTTAAACAGTATCTATTTGTAAATCCAAACATTTACTTATACTATCTCAATGAGAATTTATGAGAACAGTATCTAATGTAAAACGTGCGGCTTTCCGTGCTTAAATGGCAAGAGTTTCTATAAGAAACGAGATGCATTAGGTTAGAACAGTTTTGACTTGCAATTGAAGATTCAAAATTATAATGTTTGAATAGGGATTTATGAGATCAGTTTCTATGAGTATTAATGTTTTTTTTTCAGTAATATATTAAATGTGTTTTCATTTGTTTGAATAGGTAAAAAGAAAGGTCAGTTTTCAACTGCAATTACAAATACAAGTTTAATCACTTCGAATGGGGTTAGATGCGATCAATTTCTCAAAGTATTTATGCTGTTTTCCGGATATAATTGTGAAGAGGTTTAATCAGTAACAAATTGTTCACTACATGTTATGATATGGTCGAAAATTCCAAGTACACATTTGGTATTCCTTCAAAAGGATTGATGAGAGCAGTTTCTACGAGTATCTATTTGTTGTTCCTCTAGTAAATTATATAAGTCTTTATCAGTAAAGATTCGGATCTAATTTAAATATGAAAATTATATCAGAATAAAGCAACCAAATATTTTAAACAGTATCTATTTGTAAATCCAAACATTTACTTATACTATCTCAATGGGAATTTATGAGAACAGTATCTAATGTAAAACGTGCGGCTTTCCGTGGTTAAATGGCAAGAGTTTCTATAAGAAACGAGCTGCATTAGGTTAGAACAGTTTTGATTTGCAATTGAAGATTCAAAATTATAATGTTTGAATAGGGATTTATGAGATCAGTTTCTATGAGTATTAATGTTTTTTTTTTTTCAGTAATATATTAAATGTGTTTTCATTTGTTTGAATAGGTAAAAAGAAAGGTCAGTTTTCAACTGCAATTACAAATACAAGTTTAATCACTTCGAATGGGGTTAGATGCGATCAATTTCTCAAAGTATTTATGCTGTTTTCCGGATATAATTGTGAAGAGGTTTAATCAGTAACAAATTGTTCACTACATGTTATGATATGGTCGGAAATTCCAAGTACACATTTGGTATTCCTTCAAGAGGATTGATGAGAGCAGTTTCTGCGAATATCTATTTGTTGTTCCTCTAGTAAATTATATAAGTCTTTATCAGTAAAGATTCGGATCTAATTTAAATATGAAAATTATGTCAGAATAAAGCAACTAAATATTTTAAATAGTATCTATATGTAAATCCAGACATTTACTTATACTATCTCAATGAGAATTTATGAGAACAGTATCTAATGTAAAACGTGCGGCTTTCCGTGGTTAAATGGCAAGAGTTTCTATAAGAAACGAGCTGCATTAGGTTAGAACAGTTTTGATTTGCAATTGAAGATTACAAATTATAATGTTTGAATAGGGATTTATGAGATCAGTTTCTATGAGTATTAATGTTTTTTTTTTCAGTAATAAGTATAATTTACTATTGGCACAACAAATACATACTCGTAGAAATTGCTATCATCAATCCTTTCGAAGTAATACTAAATATGTACCTGGAATTTCCACACGTAACATGTAGTGAACAATTTGTTACTGATCAAACCTCATCACAATTATATTCGGAAAACAGCATAAATACTGTTAGAAATTGATCGCATATAATCCCATTCGAAGTGGTTAAACTTGTATTTGTAATTGCAGTTGAAAACTGACCTTTCTTTTTACCCATTCAAACAAATGAAAACCCATTTAATATATTACTGAAAAAAAAAACATTAATACTCATAGAAACTGATCTCATAAATACCCATTCAAACATTACAATTTGTAATCTTCAATTGCAAATCAAAACTGTTCTAATCAAATGCAGCTCGTTTCATATAGAAACTCTTGCCATTTAACCACGGAATGCCGCACGTTTTACATTAGATACTGTCCTCATAAATTCTCATTGAGATAGTATAAGTAAATGTCTGGATTTAAAAATAGATTCCGTTTAAAATATTTGGTTGCTTTATTCTGATATAATTTTCATATTTAAATTAGATCCGAATGCATACTGATAAAGACATATAATTTACTATTGGTACAACAAATACATACTCGTAGAAGCTGCTATCATCAATCCTTTCGAAGTAATACTAAATATGTACCTGGAATTTCCGACCATATCGTAACATAGAGTGAACAATTTGTTATTGATCAAACCTCATCACAATTATATTCGGAAAACAGTATAAATACTGTTAGAAATTGATCGCATATAACCCCATTCGAAGTGATTAAATTTGTATTTGTAATTTATTCAGTTGAAAACTGACCTTTCTTTTTACCCATTCAAACATATGAAAACACATTTAATATATTACTGGAAAAAAACATTAATACTCATAGAAACTGATCTCATAAATCCCTATTCAAACATTATAATTTGTAATCTTCAATTGCAAATCAATACTGTTCTAACCTAATGCAGCTCGTTTCTTATAGAAACACTTGCCATTTAACCACGGAAAGCCGTACGTTTTACATTAGATACTGTTCTCATAAATTCTTATTGAGATAGTATAAGTAAATGTAAAGACTTATATAATTTACTAGAGGAACAACAAATAGATACTCGTAGAAACTGCTCTCATCAATCCTTTTGAAGGAATACTAAATGTGTACTTGGAATTTCCGACCATATCATAACAAGTAGTGAACAATTTGTTACTGATTAAACCTCATCACAATTATATTCGGAAAACAGCATAAATACTTTTAGAAATTAATCGCATATAACCCCATTCAAAGTGATTAAACTTGTATTTGTAATTGCAGTTGAAAACTGACCTTTCTTTTTACCCATTCAAACAAATGAAAACACATTTAATATATTACTGAAAAAAAACATTAATACTCATAGAAACTGATCTCATAAATCCCTATTCAAACATTATAATTAGTAATCTTCAATTGCAAGTCAACCTAATGCAGATCGTTTCTTATAGAAACACTTGCCATTTAATCACGGAATGCCGCACGTTTTACCTTAGATACTATTCTCATAAATTCTCATTGATGTGGTATAAGTAAATGTTTGCTGCTCCATTCTGGTAGAAACTGATAGAAATTTCAGCAGCAACTTTACTCCAGGCTCCAGTAGAGGGAGCTGTATACGTATAGCTAGTTCATATGTAATCTAATGTGACCTAAGAAACTGAAGTGTGTTTGTTAAATTAAAAACAAAGCAGTCTCTTTCACTGCTAACTCATTCATTGCTTCTAGGCTAGAACAAGAACACCCAAGGAAATAAGGACTTTGCAGAATTTTGTGTTTACCACAATATTAGTATTTCTATTTGAAATATGCAATTTAAACTGTACATTTGTCGGCATGCATATCCAAATTAATACTAATAAAAAAGCAAAATGGAAGTTTACAATAAAAATACATCTGTAAAATATACAATTGAAACTGTACATTTGTTGACATGTATATCCACATTAATACTAATAAAAAACAATGTTGAAATTTACAATAAAAACATGTTGATAAATGGTGTGTTACATACGATAGATACTGGAGAAAGGACGGACTGGAACTCTTATGATATTACTTATAGAAAAGTTTAGAATCTCTTTAAAGTTGTATCTGTAATTCCATATGTTTACAGATATAAGGGCAAGGGTGTATTTGCAGACACTAAACTGTAGATTTGTTGATGTATATTTCATATAAGTACTCATGAAAGGGCAACATGATAATTCCAAATAGCTCATTCGGAATTACTGTTTCATAACCGATTTAAAACTTAATAAAGCAGATAAAATCCTCTCTGTATAATACTAATATAACTTATAGGAACGATAAAACCGCATCACTTTTTTTTTATAAGTTTCTATGTGGAATTTTTGGCAGGGATCACTTATAATTTACCACGTAGTCCGTCTCTGGCTACTATATCGCGTACAGTGTTTAAAGATTAAGACAGGTTTTCTCCCTCACTACTTAGCTCCCCCGCTACCCGCTGTAGGGGCGCTACCGACTTCATTCGTATTTACAGAATCTTCGCAACTTCCAGGGCACACTATATGTTTGCAATGGGGGGGGTGGGAAGTGATATCTTCGGACTGGAGGTCTCATAAAATTACGATCGAACTTCACAACAGGTAAGTTCGTTTGATCGTTCAATTTTATTTCTACCTCTAGTCCGAAGATATCACTTATAATTTACCACGTAGATGTTCAAAGTATATTCATGAAGTTGCGAAGTGTTTGAATCACCTTGCTTATTGAAACTAAATTTTATTAATGTAAAAAAGAAAAACAAAATCATATCCTATTCCTAATGAAATATAATATATCAGTAAATTCGTAACGTGATACATAAACTTATTATTTATTTAAACTTAAAATAGATTTAGCAAACTCCGTCACGTTTGTTAATGGTCTGTTGTAGAAGTTAGCGAATGTCCTTGAGTTTTGAGTCCAACCAGCTGTTTTGTATATAGCGTCTATTGGGACTCCTTATCTGAAGGCGTGCGAAGTCGACGCATGGCGAGTCGAATGGGGTTTAAATACCACGGTGTCTACACCTGCTAGACTTAGTGCTTCTTTCACCCATCTACTAATTGTTTGTTTAGATGCACACGAATAAGGTGGTCTGGTAGTTATAAATAAAAACTTTTCATGCGCTGTTCTGTGATTTTCGGAAACTTCTATATAATGTCTTAATAGTCCTGCTATGCAAAGGGCCGGTTCTTCTGTAAAATATGGAATTTGTAAGCAGGGTTGGCTTTTATTTGTTCCCGACGTTTTTATTTTATCTGTAATAAATATTTGAAGGCCAGTAGGAGAAGTTATTATATTCTCTAACCGAATAAGAGAAATTGTCTGTATACGCTGCCCTGTCACCAGAACCAGTAGCGTGGCGAGTTTTATGGACAAAAGTTTTACGCTAGTTTCTTGGTAGGGAAAAATTGTTTCCAGGTAAGTAATTAGTGGTTGTGGATCCCAGATACGATTGTATCTTGCTGTTGTGGGTCGAAGGTTAGATACTCCTTTCAGAAAGCGCTTTTGTTTAGGATCCTCTCCTACGCCATTAGGTAAAATTAGAGAAAGTGCTGATCGATGGCTATTGAAAGTACCATATTTCCATATTTGTGTGTCTAACAGGGACTGTAGAAATTCAATCACCTGAGAAGCATCAGCCTCGAACATGGCACATCCTGTTGATGAACAAAAATCCTCTCATATTTTATATGTTGTGCTATATTGTTTAATTGTAGCGTCTGATAATGAGTGCAGGGTAGTCTCAATTGCACTTTCAGGAAACTTTTTTAGTTGGAATGCCTTGCGGATAATAGAACGGCCATCAACGTAAGCTTCTTTGACATTGGATGTTCTTGACTGAAAGGAGAAGAGAGTAACTCAGTACTTGGGGTAAAAGTTATCTGATTGCCTATTTTTAGATTTAGTAATAGCGGATACCATGGCTGTGACGGCCAGAATGGTACCACTAGGATACCGTGAGCGTTATCATCCGTAATTTTTTGCACAACTCTTAAGATTAGGGCAAATGGAGGAAATGCATAAAAAAATAAATTTCCCCAGCTAATGGTAAAAGCATCCACGGCCACAGAACCTAGATCGGGGAACCAAGATATATATTTGGAGCACTTATGGTTGGTATACGAGGCGAAAAGATCGATTTCTGGCATGCCAAATTTTCCCACGATCTCGTCAAAAGCGTAACTCGCTAGTGATCATTCGGTTTCCGTTGAAACTGAACGAGATTCTTGGTCAGCTTTCCAATTATTTTCGGAGCTTATATATGAGGCGACAAGAAAAATATTTCTGTGTTCGCACCATTGCCAAATTTCTTTGGCGAGGCAATTTAGATTTTGGTGTTGTATGCTACCCATCCTATTTATGTAGGACAATGCCGTAGTGTTGTCTGTTCTTACTAAAATGTTGCAATCTTTATGATTTGTGGCAAAACATGTTAAGCCAAACCATATAGCTTTCAATTCTAGAAAATTTATATGTTTACATTTATCCTCTTCTTTCCACCAACCATGAGTGCTCTTGTCGTTTGTGCAAATTCCAAAGCCGGAAAGAGAAGCATCAGTAAAAATTTCCATTTCAAAATTGTCTTTTTTAATGTTATTGAAACTCTGTAATATATTTTTGTCCCACCAGATCAAATCAGGGTAAATTTTGTGTGAAAGATTCATTATTGCATCGTAATTTATTATGAAACCTAATGATTTTAGAAATTTTATGACGACTGACGTATTGTTGCTACACTCTGTATTTGTATTTCCAAATATCATGAAATCGTCTAAATAATTCACACATAAAATACCCTGAGATCTGAGCCTTGTTATTATGGGTTTAAGTAGCTTTGTGAACATATATGGCGCCGAAGCAATGCCGAATGGTAGACAGGTAAACTCATATAAAATATTGTCAAATGAGAAACGCAAATATTTTCTAAAATCTGAGTCTACAGAAACCAAAAAATAAGCGTCTTTTAAATCCACAGAGGTCATATACATGCCTTTTTGTAAGATCTTAGACGCTGTTCTGTAGTCTTCCATTTTGAAATGGGGAGTAGCTACATAATTATTTAGAATTTTTAGGTTAAGGATAAACCTTTTCTTACCATTCGGTTTGTCGGCCAAAAATATTCTAGAAATAAATTGATTTGGTTGATTACTGCACTTAACTATTGCTCCTAAGAGTAGTAATTCTTTTATTGAATTGTCTATTTGTTTGTGCTCTTTAGGAGAATATGTTTTAGGTTTTGGTGCCTTTGATTGCTTTGGTGTGCCGGTGAAGGGTATTTTATAACCTCTCACCCAAGAAAGAATGAGTGAGTTTGAGGTTACTTTTTCCCATTGAAATATAAAATATTTTAATCTGCCAGCCTGTGGGATAACCCTTACCTGATTTATCTCCTCCTGTAGTTGAAGAATTGTTCCTGTTTCCGATTCGATTCGGCGCCCTGTATAAGGTCTCGTCTCCCTCCTTGGACGGACCGGGCGTTGCTTGTTTCCCGCCTGAACATTGTTAGCCTGTGTACGTCTCCCCTCTCCCCCGGCAGAAGGAAGGGGATTGCTTTTGAAATTTTTGTAATTTGATTTAGGAGGTGGAGGGGAAACGAGTTCCTTTCCCGTTTTCTCCAGCATTTTTGCCGATTTAATTCTTTCGCCCAAGTCAGCTCCAAACAAAAGGGGGCCAGGGGTAGGCTTATTTACTATGTCTTTTACGGGTTTACTAAGAATTGGCGTAATCAAATTACGTCTTGTCTTGGTAATGTTAAAAAAAAGGTTATTTAGCACCCTACCCGAGTCCCATAGTGGCCCTAGAACCTTGTCCTTAACTTGTTTAGTAAGGGCGTTTTCTTCTTGTAAGAGAGCGTTGATTCCGTTACCCAGCGCTGATAAGCCTGCGCCTAATTGGGTTTGTAAACTTACGTAACACTCGTCTCTTGTCTTGCGTATTGTTGACATTATAGGAACGATCTCTGGATTAACCTCTGGAGGGTTTAATGCCAGGAGATTTTCCGGTATTTTATGAAGACTACATAAAGCTTCGAAGTCTGGTTCTGGTAAGCCATATGTAAGTATATGCTCCCATCTGGAACATAAAGCTTTATGCAACTCAAAAGATTTAGATTTTTGTTTCAGCGGGTCATCTCCTAAAATTTGAAGAATATCGTCCCCCAACTCAACATCACTATTTAAAATAAGGGGCGGTGTGTTTTCTATATCCATTGGTCTCTCTGAATGCTTTGAATTCTGTACATTGTTCCCATCTAACGAGTCCACGCCGCGCAGGCTATGATTCTCGTTATTTTGAGCGTTTGCCGAAACGTAAGAGAGGCGGTCTACGCTATTATACGAGTGCGATCTGCTCCGAGACCGCTCCTCACGGAGACGAGGTGTACGAGGACTGTGTGGAGAAATAGAATGTGACTCGATGCGAGACCTTGAACGGTGTCTGTGGCGACGATTCTCCGGCTGTGGTGAAAAAGATTGGGAACTGTTACGTTCTCTGTGGGACCTTCGTCGCCTTTTATCTAATCTTTTCTCAAGTTTATGTAGTCGTTTCAGTAATTCTTTTTTAGAGCATTCTGAATCACTGCTGTCCGGTGATCGGTGTTTTCTTTTTGATTTACCCATGTTAAGCTAAAAGGAATTTATTATATTATTAGGTTTACTTACGTAGCCTCGATAAATACTAACCACACGATAGCAGCGCACAGAAACGAAATGAAGTCGGTAGCGCCCCTACAGCGGGTAGCGGGGGAGCTAAGTAGGGAGGGAGAAAACCTGTCTTAATCTTTAAACACTGTGCGCGATATAGTAGCCAGAGACGGACTACGTGGTAAATTATAAATGATATCTTCGGACTGGAGGTAGAAATAAAATAATACTTACTTTGGGCTCAACTCTGTTCTTAAGAATACATATTGGTACCCCGGCACATATTGACATCTCTTTTCAAAATATAATAATTATATTGCCGCTTATTTTTTATTACACCGAATCTTTCAAAACACTGCTTCATTTTCAGGTTCTAGCAGCTCTGTGTGTCTTTAAATATAATTGTTAATATTGTTATTGTTATGAACTATGAACTATGAACTATGGTTATGCAGATAACCGATGTCGATTGTCAGAAATTGCTCGTCTATGACTGGTGAATAAGTTTGGCAACGCTGCGGTTTATTCCCTAATATTTTGTTCCCTCCTTTCTGTTCAAGAATATAGTTTAATGCTTGCAATAGAACGGCAGTAGAGCAAATCCGGGGAACGCTCCCCGGGGAACGTTCTATTCTATCGCGGTCAAGAATAGAGGCCCAGGTTGCTTGGTAACTAGGGACGCGAGCGCCATATTGCGCGTCATTCAGGGACCCGCTTCTACAACTAAATTCACAGAGGTAAAAGATGCACCAGTCCAAGATCATTAGTCGACCCTAACCTCGTTGATCTCGTCGTACTTTGTTTAATATCTTTTATTTCTACTTACACAGTTATTGAAAATATTTTGGATATTCATATTTTAAAGTAGGTCATTTGTTGTGCATGTTAATTTTAAAAGGTCCTCTGGACACGTCACTCCCGCGCAAGAATTTTATTGGCTCTGAGTTAACAGGCAACCTGTCTCTTTTACAAATCTTGAGCAACACCACCGGTACAATGGAATTCAATACGACTCCATTCAAAGCGTGCAACAGCGACACACAGTCCAGTCACAGAAGACCTATACCAGAAGCGTCACTATCGGCGAAACGTTTGATGTTTCATTGGTAAATTGGGGTGATCTTCGGTCATCTTATCGGTGGTAATATTGTCAACTTATAATTCCGCACTTTTCTAAATTCACCGCTGGGCGCACCGGTAGATAAAATTCGAAGCTGATTGGCTATGTTTTTCAAAATATCCAATCATTTAATATTATTGCTTACCAGCGTGCTCCACCGGTGAATTTATAAATATGCGGAATTATAGGTTGACAATAATACCACCAACAAGATGGCCGTCTTCAATATTGGCGGAAAGGCAGAGAGTCGTTTCTGGTATAGGTCTTCTGTGGTCCAGTGTCGCACGCTTCGACCGGAGTCGCATTGAGTTTCATTGTTCAGTTTCATTGCCAATTGCCGGAGAATTCTCCTCTTTTCGGAGAATTTGACTGCCTGCGGAGAATCTGGCGGAGAATGCCTTTTTGACGGAGAATTGGCGGAGAATATAGGGTGACAAAATTTATAATTATTTCTTTATTAAAACAAATAACAAAATAATGTAGCTCTCTGTTTTCTTCCAGTTTAGGAATTTATGTAAATGATAACAGATGGCGATATGTGCGCATTCAGTTTCATTAAGGGTCAACAGAGGCCGGTTGTCGACCAATGATCTCAAGTAGTGAGCCGGATACTATATTGGAGTGAGGACCAATAGCATGAATACTACAGACAAGGATAACGCACGCCGTACTTTCAACATGTCCGTAAAACTGGAAGAAATAAGAGCACGTTATAGATGGTTATAGATGGCGGAGTGCTCACGAGCACACTGGAACGCGAGTTGCTCATTGGCTAATGACATTTAGGGCACTATAATGACTTTTTTGCTAGTGTTACTAGCGCCACCTGGATTCTTCACGTTTCCATCGGAATTCCCGTAAACGTCCGTAATCCTTGTCTTTATTATTCATGGCCGATAGGATGGAGCTGGAAGAAGCTTTAGAGAGAGAAAGCCACATTTGAAGGTTACCTGTCTCAGTTTCTGAATAATTAGTTTACAAGTGAGAGGGAGCCAGAGTGCCTCCAAATTTAGCTTATGTCTAAAGTTTCTTTGAAAGGGAACAATAGGTTCCGAATTGTTCATACTCATTCCTGTATATATATAGAGTTCACTAATCTCAAGCGTGCTCCAAACCTGGTTGTGGTGATTCATCACAACCAGGTTTTATTAATTCATTACTGATGAATTAAAATATTAATTTGAGCAAATTAGTAACGGACTAATGGCTTACATATTGAGAAGCAAATAAAGATCAATATATTTTTTGTTGTATAGAAAATTTTGATATTTTATTTTTGGCGGAGAATTTCTTCGATTTGCGGAGAATTTTAAGGCAGTAGGCGGCGAATTTTAGAAAGCTCTATTGGCAACACTGTTCATTGTACTAGTGGTGTCGCTGTCGCCTCTCCCGGTCTCCTGTCGATGTCGCTTTTCCATTAATACAATGCAAAGGTTCATTAATTAATAAATACTAAACGTTATTTGTTAATTCAATGAACTCCAGTCATTAAAAGCATGTATTTTGTGGTACATTATATTAGGAAATCTGTTTATTAATTTAACGAACAGTCATAATCAGGAAATGTTTTTCGAAACAACGAATAGTTTTTTACTTAATAATTGTATACATAAACTTTGATTTTACAGTAGTGTAAAATCAAAGACATAAATCACACGAAAATATTGTATAGAACTATTTGTAAAAATTAGTAAATGTTTTCATGTGTTCAATGAAAAGATTTATGGCATTCATAAATAATTCCTTATTTTAATAAATATCTTACCGTGACTAATGTAAAAGTATTTATTAATACAATAACTGTAGACTTTCGCAACGAGTGACTGCGACAGGAGACCGTGACAGGCGACAGAGATAGGCGACAGCGATACACAGCCCACTGTCGCACGCTTCGAACGGAGCCGCTTTGAATTCCATTAAACTGGTGGTACAATGGCTGTCGCCTGTCTCGGTCTGCTGTCGCTGTCACTTATTGCGAAAGTGTACCTCAAATGCAAATGGGTTGATTTAACGAACGCAGTTATCAACTAATGAACAACTGTACATAGTATTAATAAATAGGTTCATGTATTTAATAAACTTTTGTCGATAATTGGCATTCATTAACATTACGAATGATATATTTTTTATTGTTACCTATGAAAAAAAACTTACCACCGCAAGATTCAACCCAACTCCACCATTGTAAACTGGTTTACTGGAAATAGTTGACCTAATATACGGGTATCGTAAACTCGTATCTTCACAATAAAAACCACGTTGATGAAAAGCGCTACCATAATTGAATAGATATGGAATTGGCCAGTAAACTAAAAAAAAAAAAGAATCATTAAACATTAGTTGTCCCGTGCTTTGTATGATGCGTTTGTATAGTTTGTAGTCAAAAGCGACGAGTATCTGACGTCAGTTAGTATGACCATTTCTGGACATGAGATAATCAAAGAACTTTAATTTAGTCACACTAGGCGGGAAAAAGCAGCATCTTCCAAAAAAATCCAAGTGAACTGAAATTTTGCATACACCTTTATTTTAACCTTAGAAGCAACGTCTGAAAAGTCCCCATCGATATCGAGCTTGCGTCTTCAGTTATTCACCATGATTTTTTTGGCTGTTAAAAAGAATCAAAACTAGAAAATTCTCTATAAAAAGGGTCTTTTACGTACAACTAACCATTCAGTAAATAACACACTGTTAAGTTTTGCAGCAAGGCGCACAACTCTATATACAGAATCGGAAAGCGTTGGCTTTGGGATGGCAATAAGAGCAAGCGAGGTAGACTGGTAGACGTCTTTATAGTGGGTGGTCGGTTAAATCGTTGAAACTAGTGCCATACCAAAATAAACTGAATCTGTATGTAAATCGGAGGTAATTAAGAAATTTGGACCAGCTTTATTAGTGAAAGGCTTGTTTAAAAAAAATCAGCTACCCAAAGAAATCATCCCACAATCATCTATTTACTCGGATCCTCCATTATATTGGTTGAAAAATGGTATATATCAAAATCAGAATGCTTAGATTTTAAGTGAATCTACTCTAGGAGTCTCATATACCTTGACGAACTTCTTCAATTTCTGGATCAGTAGAAGTCCTTTTCGACGAAACAATGCAAGTGACTCTCAGCCAAGAAAAGTTTCTATCCTATTGCTTAAATAGAACCAGATTAATATCAATGCTAATGAACAAACTATAATTTATCGACATCTCTGTGAAAAAAAGTAGGGACGATGCCGCCGTTTTAAAAATCACTACAGAACATCACAACTATCGCTAGACAAAATGTAGATCTTTTAATTCTTCTAATAGGACGTGCTCCTTCGATAAGTTTTCTTCCTCTAACCAGATAGAGGAAAGATAGAATCAAAGATATACTCTTCTTCTAGCATAGGATAAGTTTCATAACTGTAAAAATCATCTATTATTTCTAGATGTCATCACTGGGTGCGACACAATATCTGTACTCGTTAGCAAAGGAAAAATAAAAGTTCTTAAAATGTTGGAGAAACGCCCAGACGTTCAGTAATCAGTAGAAGTTTTTAAGCAGGAAAATTGTCCAGTAGAAAGCTTTTTACAAAATGCAGTACGCATTCTTCTGGCAAATATGGGCAATATGGAGCTCCTAAATCAGAAGTTTGCATTAACAACTATCGATACATAACATTCGCGAATTCAACAAAACTTAACACCGCTGTGAAATTGTCGTCACTTCCACCTACTGCCGCAGCCGCTCACGAACATCCGAGTCGAGTGTATTATCAGATATATAATTGGCTTGGTAATGATTTAAATCCTAAATCCTAAACAGTGGGGGTGGACGATCAATAATCATATTTTGGAGCCCACTAAGACACTATCGTCATCTGCGCCAGATGTACTTCTAAACACCATCTTTTGCAATTGCACTAAAGGATGTAAAATAAATTGCGGGTGCAGAAAAGTTGGGCTATTATGTTCAATACTTTGTGGCCATTGCCACGGACAGTCATGTCTCAACGCAAATGTCAATAGAGCTATCCAAGACTCAATAGATAGTATTCAAGATGAAGGATAATCCCGTTGATCTCTTCGCAGAAAATATTATAGACTATAAAAGAAAATAAGTTTATGAAGAGAGAGAAAAGTACGAAGAGGAACATGTGCATGGGAGGGAGAGGAAGAGAATGAGGGCGAGCTATAGAAAGAAGGTAATTAAAACAAGGAAAAACATGAATTAGGCCTACTGGGGAAACCATGTAAAAAAACGCACCTTGCACCCTACCTCTGAGGTTGTATGGAAATAGATGCACCCCTTCTCATTATTTCTCTAACGTATAACGTGAAGACGGTTGGTTATACGTAAAATGTGTAAATAACTTTTTTGTAGAGAATTCCCGAAACTTATTTTTTTTTGTAATAGCCGAAAATGTCATAAGGCTCATAGGAAACAGGATATTTGCGAAAAACTGATTTCCTTGAATTTTGACCTTGAATAACTAAAGACGCAAGATCGATATTGATTCGGACTTTTGAGACGTTGCTTCTAAGGTTAAAATGAAGGTGTATTCCAATTTTAGCTCACTTGGTTTTTTTAACAGACGGATCCTAATGTGACTGGAGTAATTTCATGGGTTGTAAATTTGATTTGATTTACCAGCTTGCAGTAGGCATTGCTGCTACTCCCAGGTATATCCTGGGAGTGGCAGCCGACTACGTCCACACTGGGTTGGATTAGGGTCATGCCTGTTGCCAACAGCGAGAGCCACATGACGCATGGTAAAGGAATGTGGGATGTGAGGTGTAGGTATTTGTAAGATGCGTTACAGCATTGTGTCGTGAGGAGCGTTTAAGCTCCTTTTTTTTTGTGTGTTTTTTTTTATTTTAGACTGCTGCCTCTTCCGAGTCTTCCTGTGAAATGCGTTGTCGCGTTGTGTCGTGATATGGAGTGTTTAGGCTCCTCTTTGGTGTTTCTGCTTCTACGAATCTTCTTCTTCTGAGTCTTTAGTCGAGTCAATGAAGCCTAAAAATCGTCAAAACTTCTTAATTCTCAGGAACAGCTCCATTTGGATAATTTTTTTAAATGTATGTTTTTTAATACTATTCAAAATCAGAAACATCGCAAGTGGTGCAAATAATTATATATATTTTTTAAACAATAATAACAAAAAATATTTTTAAAATTTTTTTCGCGACATTTATAAAACATTGAGTTGTTTTTATTGAAAATTTAAGTTCAAAAATATTTCGGGGTTGATAATCATTTATATTGTTTAAGCAATAATAACAACTTTTACAGGAAAAATTAATTTTTTTGTTTCTTTCACGATATTCATGAAAAAGTAAATTGTTTTTATTGAAAATTTAGTGCAATAAATATTTTGAAATATTTCGAAGCTAATAATTATTTATATTGTTTAAACAATAATAATGACATATACAGGAAAAAAAATGTTACATACTCCGAAAATTTCACCGAAAAAATGCGACTGGTTTTTCAACGATAACTTCCTTAATTTTTAAACTATCCAATCGTTCCAAAAATCATTTTGCAGAAAATTTTCAGGGCTACAAGGTGTGTAAAGTTGAACTTCCTTGAACCTCTCGTTTTTGAGATTTTTGAGTTTAAAGGACTCGGGGAAGGTTGTCCTCGCACTCAAATGCAAACTTTTAACGGTGGAATCTCAATTAATTTTTATCCTAGAGAAATAAAAAAAAACTTTCAATAAAAAAATCTAAACTTTTGTACTCTAGCATTTTTTACGTATCTTCTTTAGTTTTTAAATTATTTTGAAAAAAACAAATTTTTTTAAGAAATTTCAAAAATCATTTCTTTGATACAAACTTTTTTTCAAATCTAGGCATCCCAAACCGGTCACACTTCTAGAACATATTGCCAGTATTTAAATAAAGTAAATTGTAAATGAATTACGTTCAATTTCAATTCTTGCGGTGAAACCATTGGTTTCACTGCTGATTTTTTCTCCGAAAAGAACGAGACATCATTTTATTTTCATCCGTTAGTTTTTATGCTAACAACTTTTACCAAAGTTCATTTTAAAGGTCTTTTCAAGTACTTTTGAAAATGTCTTATATGTTTCCCTCCAAAAATTTTCCGTTTTTCCGTTATTTAACGTTGAAAGGTTCGAATTCAGTTTTCTGCGAACAAAAAGTCACCTTCAACGAGCCATAACTCGGTTCGTATTGCATCTACAGAAATAAAAAAACAATCGATTTATTATTTTATAAGCTTCATTTTTGCTTATAGTAATTTGTTTGATAAAACCTAATGTTTTAGAGTTATTCGTGAAAAATCGTTCTAATACATGCATTTTTTAGATGAAAAATCAACATCTTCAATCACGAATAGCTCAAAAAGTATTGACTCACTGAAAAAACTTCACAGAACATTTTTTGCTTAGAATTATTTCCTCTATCGACGTCTGCAGTTATTTTGAATGTAATAATTTCCACCCTCGAGAAGCATCCACCCCAAGGTAAAAGCGCACATCGCCATTATATAACTTTTGTTCCTTGAACCATTCCCTAATTACTGTCAATCGGTTTTATACGAAAAAATTCTGAGCGAAAAACCGTCAAACACTGGAATAAATTCACTTTTTCATGAATATCGCGAAAAAACATAAATAGATTTTTCGTGCAAAAGTTGTTATTATTGTTTAAACAATATAAGTAATTATCAACCCCGACTATGAGAAACATTTTTGAACTTAAATTTTCAATAAAAACAACTCAATGTTTTATAAATATCGCGAAAAAAGATTTTAAAAATATTTTTTTCTGTAAATATTGTTATTATTGTTTAAACAATATAAATAATTATTTGCACCACTTGGGATGTTTCTGATTTTGAATAATATTGAAAAACACACATTTAAAAAAAATGATCAAAATCGGAGCTGTTGCTGAGAATTAAGAGGTGAAAACCTTCATTGACTCGACTACTTCTAATTTCTCTATTTCCGATTGTGGTAGAGTATATATCGTTGCGATTTCATTGTGGTATTCGTTTTTTTCTCTGGCTTTTCTTTCCCAGTGTGCTTGGTCCTTTTAGCCTTTCCGGTCCGTAGTATATTAGTTCGTTGTTTACTTTGTCTACTCCAGGTACAGTGTTTCTTTTAGTTCTAGCTATTATTTCTAGCATTTAGTCCTTTTATAGTGGCTTGTCCAGGAGCCAGTAGTTTTTTTGGTAGTTCTTTCGTTCTTTCGTTGCATTCCCTTCATCCTCCAGTTTCTTGGTCCAATATTGCAGTGGTATGTATCTTCTCTTGTGGGTAATATTGTTCCTTCTATTCTTTTACAGATAGTTGTTGCCCTGTTGGAAGTGTTTCTATGTTTTCAAGAAATGCTTTATATTTTTCCTCGTCGTAATTTCTCTCCGCTTTCTTTTCTCTCTCAATTTTATATTCCATGTCATGTATTGTTTGTCTGTAGTGACCTGTCCGTTTTTTTAGCATTTTTTTGCCGCAATTTTTATTTTCGAACCCATTGATGTCCAGTCTAGTTCTTATTCTGTCAGTTGTTTTTCTATTTCTTCGCAGTATTTCTTCTGGAAGACTTCTTGCTGTACTAGAGAGCTATTCCATGTGCTGTGTGTTGTTTTCTTTATGTTTTCTCTCTTGTTTTATTCCCAATTTTCCGTACAGGATTTTGTGGTCTGTATTGACTTCTGCTGTCCTTTTTGCTTTAATGTTCTTGATCCTTTTTCTTATCTCTCTACCTACCAGGATATGATCTATTTATGAGGTTGAGCTTCCATTACTCCAAGTATCAAGATAGGTTTGACTTTTACTCCACGTATTTCTTATTGTCAAGTCAAACATATGTGCTAGGTTTTTCAGTACGTTTCCATTTTCGTTACACTATGTATGGAATAAAGTTTTTCGAATGATGTTTTTGTCTTCCTCCGTCTGGTCGTCTTTTCTTACATGTGCGTTGAAGTCTCCTAATAATATGATGGGCATTTTTCTTTTTTCGTTTCTTCTGGTTTCTAGGGTTAGCTGCCTGAATACCCTTTCTGCCCTCTTGTCTGAGGGCACGAAGGGTATTCTATCTCCTATCATGCAGATGTTGTCCTCTCCGATTTGTATGATTGCCGTGACTATATTTTCATTTATTTTTCCATCCTTTTCTAGTCACCCATGCAACTACTCTGCTTTTCTTTTCTTGCCCCCTTCCACATCCTCTGCCATTCCAATTCGTCAGTGTTATACAATCAGTTGGTGTTTCTTGACTGTGTCTCTCTCCCGTTCTTTGCGGTATTTGATACTTATTAATATTCGTCGCTTCCTCCCATTATGGGCAAGGATATATTGCTCTGTTTGGGGCATTTGTTTCGTCTAATCGTTCTTGTTTGTCTCTTATCTGTGGAGCGATTACGCTGTCGTAGTGATTTCTATTGTTTTCCTGCTTCCTGTACACAATCTCCAGTGGCACATTCTCATCCTCGTGTTGGTTATGGGTTCCCTGTTCCCTTGCTGTATTATTATTGTCCTCCTCTTCAGGTTCCTGTTGATGCGATCGTCTCCAAAAACCGTGTTTTCTCAAATCTCTGATGAACGCCTCAATTTTTTCCTTATTGGTGCTGTGTTGACTGTAGCAAGATTCCGGTTCATTAATGGATGTCAGCATGAACGTGGTGAAATAATCTATGTTGTCTTGTATTTAGTCCGCTACTTATTTTCGTAGATTTTTCATAGCGTTGGTGTATGCCGGGGTTGTTATGTTTTCTCCTTCTAGCTGAAGGCTTAGTGTTCCATATAGACAATTCCCGTCACCCACAATTTTTGTGCCAGTAGCTGGTGTGTCTTCGTTCCCACGTCCTGTGGTGGATCTGTTATTTTAAAAATTCCTTCTACATATTATGTTGTACTTGTAATCTGTCAAAAAAATTCATTTTTCCTCTTATGATAGCCATATATACATGTATGTATCTGAAATGGTCAAGAAATTACTACTATTATGTCCTAACCCGCGTATTTGTTGATTTTAAACAGATCTAAAACCAAATTTACCAAGTGAATTTCATCACAGTTGCGTTTGTCCGTGTGTACTGGGCTTAAATCGACATTAGCAACTAAAAAATTGACCCATTAGGCAATACAGGACGAACTACATGATCAAAGTGACGGTGACCGCTGGAGGAAAATATTTCCTTCATCGCCATAAGAAGAATAAAGGTGTTGAGGTTATTGTCGAGTTGTTTTTTCTAGTATTTCTCACGTTGTGGGTAATTAATTATTGTTTTGATATAGTTTTAAAATCATCATAGCGTTTAAAAAATTTTTGGCAACATGTCCCATATTCTGAGAGGGAACTCAATCAGGATAGAGTAGGAGCCTTAACACAAAAAAGTATATAGTCATACTCATCTGAGAAACCACATAAGCTTGCTACTTAAATATCGGAGGTCAAGAAACTCCAAGTGCCATGTCTGTATAGTGGATAAGGACTTTAAAGCCGACCACTGATAATGTTAATAAATATCATTACTAAATAATTTTAAATTTTCAGTAGATGCGTGATTTTGCTACAAACTGATGGTACTTGATTTTTTATTCTGTGAGATCATTTCACTCCATTGCAACTAGTCATAGGTCCAAGCGCTTCTTGTGGTTTGAAATCTTAACCGGGTAAAAACATACTTTATCCCTGTCGGAGCGACTTCCACATTTCACAACCAACTGCAGTGCAAATCACCAGGCATTATATTTTCCATAACATAATTCTGTCTAAAAAACTATAAAAACAATTCGGAATGCCAGGAAATCACAGAAAGAAACCCTTTTATGTGAAACGCAATAGGGGATACGCATAAATTTTAATATCAATAAAATAAGATTCTATTTTTATTAAAACAACAATTTTTATTATTAATTTCATTGAAAGGTGTTGAATTTGGTATAAAATTGAATTTGAAAGAGTAAAATTTTACCCGCGCGGGAAAATGGATGTGACGTCACTATTTAATTTTAACTGTTGACGTGACGTCATATCATTTATTTACGTTTGACGGAGCCGTGAATGTCGTGATAAAAGTAAAGCATTTTTAATGTTTATTCGATGGTAAATATGTGTAACTTTTGATTTTTAAGATGGATAAATTTGTAATGGAATATCTCAACTCCTCGAATTTCTTTGATATTAAAGCAATAATTTAAGCGAATTAATTCCATTACCATAAACGAATCAACATTGGGTAAATTGTCATTTGGTGCTTTCACAAAATCGCTTTCTGCCATTTTAATGTTTAAAAATACTTCTAAATTAATAATTGTGGTTTTATTTAATGTATATATTTGTTGAAACACCTTATAATAATCACAAAAGTTCACACTTGCCTTAAAACGACTAGTAAATATGCACACCCAAAATGAAATAAATATGCGGGTCGGATAAACTCGTCAAAACTCGCCAGTTCCTCGTAAAGATTCAAATAATTTACATTTCAATTATTATTTATTAAGTACTGGATGTGGAAACATTTTATATTATGATATACATTTCAAACATAAACTATCTGATAAAAACACTTTTAGATGTAAAACTGACATTGGCGTGTCCCCATATATATTAACCGCCATTTTGAGAGGTCGTTGGATTGCCTAATATGACATGATATAACATCTGAGATTAACTTACCGCAGTTGAACAAAACAATATCTATTATTACTTTGTGTACTTTTACTTCGAGAACGTCGTTGGTCATAGCTATTTTTATTTACTACACTGATATTCAAGTCTGTTCATTTATCGTCTTGCGAAGAACATATATTATTGTCATCGCCATCATACATATGTCAAAAACATTAACAGTTTGTTCCCGCATAGCCAGTGCACGTGACAAAATTTAGCAGTAGACAGTAAATCGTAAGGTTTCATTAAGTGTTAAGGTGAGTTCTCATGCATCCAATCTGCGATGATATGAAAATCCGAAAGTTTTCCTACTGGTGGAATTATTTGAAATTAATTTGGCGGGCTGTCCTGTCACTGTCCAAAAACTTAACTTTTATCCGACGTCAGATAAAGTTGAGTGTTTTTAAATTTTTTCTGATATCGTATAGAGCTTAGCTGTAATTTACCTTTGTAATTTTAAGGCATTTTATTACAAATTATTTTACTGCTGTAACGTAGCCGTAACATAATTATTAACCAATCAAATGGCTGCAATTGCTATTTAGATTTCTGGCCAGCTGCAATATGCATTCTAAAGCTCTTGCAACAGCTCAAATACAGCTGGAACAAATAGCAGTGACTCTTGGTTATATACTTTAAGGCTAAAACAATGCGGTTTGGCAGCTAAACTATGTTTTTCACATTCGAATGGGCGAGTATATTACATGACTCTTTCATGTAACATTTTGTAAAAAACTCCAATTTTGTTGTGAATGAAGGAGTTATGTGCATATGCGACCTGCCCCCAAAGCATTTGATTCTGTTTGAAATAACAAGTAGATGTTACAGTAGTTGTCTAGGTTGCTATGGAAGAAGGAGCTATACATAACTCCTTCATCTATTCAAAAATAACTTTTTATTATTACGTTGTAGTAATGGAAGAAAGAGCTATGCACCTATAACACCTTCATGCGCTATAAAGCAACATTTTATTATTATATCGTAGTAAAGCTGTGTGTGTCATGACACCGAAAACATAACATTAAAGAGGTGGTCGCACACAGCCCAATTTAAAATAAGACAAATTCCGGCTTAAATGAAACATGTCAGAAAAATGTTCATCTTTGTTGGATTCAGCGGTAAAAAAGTGCCAGGCACTCCAGTGGGCCAGAGCTCGTGTTACACAAATTAAAGTTGTTTGGGAATCTCCTGACTAATATTTCCTAAAGCTTAATTTAATAGGTTCCTTTAATATCAATAAGTAGTTATTTGGAAAAAGTGGCCAATTTTTTATCATATTTTGCATTTAATAAAAAAGGGCCGTAATTTGTCAACATTTTCACTATCAATTCATAGAACATTGAACATCTACATAAATTTTTCACGCCAGACAAATTAGATCCAGGAGCAAGTTTTAAGGAGGTTGAGATTATTTATTTATTTATTTTTTTCATTTATTTGGTACACTATTCAACAGGTGAAACCCAATTACAGAATAGGAAAATACAATATAATTCAATACTTATCTAAATTATGAACAAAAAGATATATACAAATATACATATTATTTATATATCTGAATTAAACTAATAAACTAAACTAAATTAAACTAAAACAATGCATTTGTCATATATAAAAAAAGTGAACATCAGATGTACACTCTAAATTGAGTCTAATAGTCCGCAAGTCAACAAGAAAGAACAAAAATATATTTAAGCTAGAGACAATTTTTTTATGTTTACAGCACTGCAGGTGAAAATATCTAAAGAAGTATCCAAATTATTATACATATTACACATTTGCTGAATACAAGAAAATTTCTTTACATTTGTTCTTGAAAATGGCAAGTAAAATAAATTGTTGTGCCTAGAGGCCGCCCTAGGAATTTGGAAATTAAGCATACTTAAAATTTCTCCACAGTCGATGTTACCATGTAAAATTTTATATAAGAAAATTAATTGTGATCGGTGTCTACGATTTTCTAGACTGTCTAGGGAAAATTTAGAGAGTAATTCTTGATGTGGGTACCCAATAGCAGGATAGGTCCCATCAGTCTTAAAAGACGCATATTTCAAAAATCGACGTTGAAGCCTTTCCAAATTTTGTATGTGTACATTATAAACAGGACACCATACTATTGAAGCATACTCAAGATGTGGTCTAACAAGAGTAGTGTATAGTTGTTTTAATGTATTTATGTTATTAAAATGTGCGGAGTTTCTAATGACAAAACCCAGCGTTCTATAACTTTTATTGACAGTAAGTTCGATGTGGTTTACAAACGTTAATTTTCTATCAAATGTCACATCCAAGTCACAAAAAGTGTCAGGACGGGAAAGTGTGTGATTGTTCAATTGGTAATCAAAAACAATAACATTATGTTTTGTTGTAAATGTCATAGTGTTACATATTGCTTCATTTAAAGGTAATTTATTTATTATACACCATGTATTAATACGATCAATATTATTTTGCAATTCAAGGCAATCATATTCACACGCGACATTGCAAAATAGTTTTAGATCATCCGCATATAGAAGGCAGTTAACAGTGACATTATCTACTATGTCGTTAATAAACAAATTAAAGAAAAGTGCCCCTAAATTTGAACCTTGGGGGACCCCCGACGTAGCTAAGACTTCAATAGATCTAACACCATGATATACAACATATTGTCTTCTATCAGTTAGGTAGGATTTAAAAAGTGTAATAAGGTTATCCGAAAATCCAAAAATTTCAAACTTTTCTAAGAGATTATAAACCTTTCATAATAAAATGGTATTAAAAAAATGACTGTCAGATATATTTTTAATCAGGAATATTACACTTAAATGCTAAAACCTACTGTGTGATGAGCACGCTTAGTCACGTTGTCTATCGAGTTCGAACCCCAGCTCAGTCAGCTGGCAATGTCTGTTAGTAATGGATGTTACCTGCGTTTTTTCAAATATGTAACCCCATTTCGGACTGCCTTGGCTTTGGATTTGGGGGTTGTCTAGTAAGTATCATGGTGAATTTGTTAAAAAAAATTCTAATTGGAAACGTATATTATATATTCCTTGGTGTTCTTGTGAATCAAGAATCAATTTAATAAAGTCTTATATATTGTTCTACACAGATTTGTGACACAAATAAAGAAACAGTTGATATTGCTGCTCGAGCTGCTACTCGAAACGGGTACATGAGACTTTCCTAATTCACATCTCAACAGGAATTTAATTTCTCAGTAATCTATCTCGCTTAGAAATCTTATCGATTCACAAAAATATTTGAAAATGGTGTGGTCATCCTTTTAAAACTCCATTTTTCCTAAATTTATATTTTCCTTGTTTCTTCTACTTAGTTTTCAGAAAAATTAATAAAAAATCATAGCTTTTACTGCATCATTCTTCTTCTTCTGTTGAATGGAACTTAATTTAAGAATTTTGTGTTAATCATTAATAATAGTCCAGTCATATTAGGATAAAATATCCCCTTACCTCTAAATAATTCCCCTAAATGGGAGACTGCATATACATAACCATCTGGCCAAAAAAGACGACGTAACAAAAATTATATAATTTTTGGAAGCAATAATAATGTAATAATTTTGAACAGGTACGATCAATATTTTCGCAGTTTGTAACAACAATAATAAATTATTTTAAATAAATCCATTATGCACATGTGCATCTTTCTCTTTGTACGCCACTGACGGCTTTATATAAACAAATAACATATACAAATAATATATCAATCGATAGAAAAAATAATGGTCTTTATTTTTTATATCTTGTAGAATTTTGATTTATTGGGCCGTTTCAGAGGTATAGCCAAACATGTGTCGTTGTTGGAAGGCTCCTCACCTCTTTTTTTTGCCTTAAAAAAAAGAAAATAGCAAAATCATTCCTCTAGCTCCTACCGTTTTTGAGAAGAAAAAATATATATAGGCAGATACAGGCAGCCCCTTTGAAGGGGGGCCAGCGGGAGCAGGCATGATTTCTCGAGGTGGGTCTGTTCGAAAATCTACTTATTTTGACTAGTTCTATTCATGGTTAAAAGGATTTGCTATTACTCAAAAGTAGAAATATCAAAATACCTAATTCACTAAGGGCCAGTTGTACGAACTAAGTTGAGCCAAGTTCAGCTTGAACCAAGATCAAAAGCTATGGTTGCGATTGTTGTAACAATCATAACCTTGGCTTTTGATCTTAGTTCAAGCTGAACTTGGCTCAATTTAGTTCATACAACTGGCCCTAAGGGCCAGTTGTACGAACAAAGTTGAGCCAAGTTCAGCTTGAACAAAGATCAAAAGCATTGGTTACGATTATTATAACGATTGTAACCTTGGCTTTTGATCTTGGTTCAAGCTGAACTTGGCTCAATTTGGTTCATACAACTGACCCTAAGAAATAACTCGTTTTTTGATTATAATGACCTTTTGAGTAGGACATTTTTTGACTGCTTTGAGATTTTGAAACATCAGTATATCATCATTAATTTTATATCAAATTCAGCTTGTAACAACTAAACCCCCACGGAAGTCACAATAAGCGTATTCATGCACTCTACTACTACAGGTAACAGCCAATTTAGCCCGGATTCTGAAGACGTTTATCTGTCAGTTCTAAGTACCTGTCAGACATACAGCTGGAAGGTGTCGTAAGTATTCGATGTAAAAAGTTCGGCTCAATCGGAATCTGGAGGTGTGAAATATTCCGTGTTAAGGTGGCCATGTCCAAGAAAGAGACATCCATAACAAGAGTATTACGACCCAGAAACCAGCAGCCAGATTTAGAATGCAAATTAGAAAGGAGACTACAAAAATTGACCTGTAAAGAGGGAGTGAGGGAGAAAGTAAACGAATGATAACAACAAAGTGAATGTCTTAGGGAGGCAAGAAGGAGCATAGTCTAGGCAGTAAGTGATTGCAGCGAATCCACAGGTTAAACAACCTCGAGCCGAGTCAGTACTTTGGCGGGTGATCCATCGATTCTTCAGAGGGAATAGGTTACCGCCCTACGTTGAAAATACTACTTTGCAGATTACTTTATATCCCTTGAAAGCTCACATGACGATCCATCTAAAACATCAGTGGTTTTAACATTGTAAGTTATCTTCAACCTGCTTCGTCCAGTACATAGGTTCTCTAAATGGGAACATCAGTGGTTAAATTACGTAATCCACAAATCCCTACACGCTTTTGCACCCTCAACTTCCTTCAAAAATAAGACATATTTTTTATCACACTGTTCCAAAGCTTTACTCCACAATTATTACCAGGCTGAGATTGAATCATGGACGCTTTGGAGCGCATTTACACAAGATAGGATTACTTGATTCACCGCTGTGCTCTTGTGACAACACATCAGTGGCAGACTTAAACCACCTGTTCTTTTCATGTAAAAATTACGCGCAAGAATGAGATACTTTCTTACACAACCCGAGGGCACTTCAAGTGCAACTACCGGTGAATTTGACCACCCTGTTAAATGATGAAAGAACTACTACTGCTACTACTACTACTACTACTACTACATAGGTTCTCATTGAATTTTGGACCCAATTTCAACGATGTTCTCATCACCCTATGAAACTCAAATTAAGTGCATACTAATCAGTTCAAAGTCTAGTTCAATCCAACAAAAGGTGGCGCTTTCCCCCTACAGCCAATTCCCTATAGGGATCTGTGTAATCTCCTTTATGATAAATTCAGCGGCTCGGCATAACCGCTGTCATTCCATTGTTTGTGGCGGGTTTTTTAGTTAGTTTTTATTGTCTTACCATTCAATAAACAATACACGTGTTTTTATTATTAATTTTTTCTTCTTGTATTGTTATTCTTTGTTACGTCCCCTGGACAATTTATTATACCCCAGTCAACCTAATTATAGTAGTTACATAACTAGATGAGACTTGAGAAAGAACTGTGTTTTATTAGAAAATACTGCCCTAGTTTCGTATTTGTGCCCGCTATTCTCAACATAGTCATTATATGGTAATATATTTTCTTTGTTACATAAGAGTGCTATAAGTAAAATAGTATTGACGCAATATTTATAAAATAATGTTTAATAAATCATACAAAACGGAAAATCATAAAATTGATGAACATTTCTGACATCAGCGCCAAATCACCATTTCCGTATTCACCTCATACCAAAGTTCTGGTAGTCTTCTGTAAAATGTGGTAAATTCGAATTTGTTACAAAAAAATGTGATACCCTGCAAATATTGCTGTTCCATCACATCTTCATAAGTTAAACATACCTTTTGTATAAAATTTATATTTTATAAAATACTGTACATATGATAAAGGACAATGTTAAAAATAGCTGATTTTTGGCCCCTATCCCGGAACGCATAAAACCAAGGGAAAATGGTTGAAAAAGGCTCAAGATTAATAAAAATACACCTTCGTGGTACCAAAAGCCTGGGGAAAATTTTATAAAAAGCATAAAAACAACCACTAAAATGCTATAAATAGTAGCTTATACTGAATGTGAAAATTATATTTATTTTATGATAACTATTAGGTATCGATTCAATAGATAACAAAAAGGTAAAAACTACCCCTATCCACGCCCTATTCGGGGGATGGAACGAGAGACACAGCATCTAATATTAAGAAAATAGGTACCAAGGTGATTAAAAATGTACAAAATGATTTTTTAATATTAGTTGAGCCAGACCTTCAACTGTTCCTGACCTCAGCATCCCCGTTTTCGAAAACAACCCCTGTAATATTCTCAGCAAGTATTATTACAAAAAAGAGCTTTAGTTAGCGACCCTGGAAACCACCAAACTACCCTATTCGGGATGCAATTTTATTCACAGTATCGGATACTAAAAAAATGCCGCGGCACTTAGTAATGCACCAAATTATTTTCTACTAGTAAAAGGGACAGACATTCTCTTTGTCTTGACTTGAGTATCCTTATTACGAAAAACTACCTCTATATCAAAATGAAAAATATTTACTGCACGTAATGTTACAATAGATCTTTGTGGTTTTATTTAACACATTTTTTTAATAAAGAACAAATAGCGAGTTATTTAGCAACCTCCAAACCAACCTTACTACTCTATTCAGATGGTAGAATCGTATTCACCGCTACAAATACTAAAAAAATAAGAAACAAGGTGATTAAAATGAATCAACACCAACTCCAGTTTGGGGATGACAGGCACTATAGATAACTAATGTTAGAAAAAAGAAAAGATTATCAATTTATGAAATATATAGAATCATATGAAAATATTACAGCAATACTTATACTAATTATCTAATAGTATCCCTATAAAGAAAAACTGCCGCTATTTAGAGATGTTAGAACAGCATCTAGTACAGTATATTTGCAGAGCAAATTAAAATAAAATGAAAAGTTTCTATCGGTTCTTATGTCTGCATTTAATAGATACCTATACGTTGATCACTGTAAGGGGTTGAAAATGATATTAGTTTATTCTCTGTTATATTATTTCATGGGTAAGCTTCACTTATTGGAGAAAAGGGTACAATAAATATGTAAATGGATACTTGCAAAGAAGGAACATTTGGCCATCGGTCACTTATTGTGTTCTCCAGGATGCACCACGAGGAGACGATTCTTTTTACATTCAACATTTTTTTTCTATTTTTTTATCTTACTGGTGAACTAACTATATAGGTAGCAAAATGTTAACTATAATACTATGTGTATGTGCAGTATTATAGTATTTACGTAAATATTATATATAGATATTAAATAGTGTAAAAATTGAATGTTCACACACTCAAAATCGCAAACAAGTGTCACTAGAATACTTCTGCGAAACCTGAGTGTTTATTTGGTAAACATCTTTATTGTTACCTTGTGTAATCTTTTAATTCCAAATAAACATTATTATTATATTATTATAATCTAAAGATTTAATAAACATTATTCTAAAAATGCAATTACATATAATTACTTCTACATATATGTATATAATAATGTAATAATTATAATATAATAATTTATTCTTTATTTTTTATTATAACCCTTATAGGGGTTGTTTTTGAAAATAGGACTCAGCATTTCTATTTTCAGATCAGTTGAAGGTCTGGCTCAACTAATATTAAAAAATCAGTTTGTACATTTTTAATCACCTTGGTCCTATTTTTTTAATATTACATGCTGGGTATAACGTTCCATCCCCCGAATAAGGTGTGGATAGGGGTAGTTTTAACCTTTTTGTTATATCTATTGAATCGATACCTAATAGTTATCATAAAACAGATATAATTTTCACATTCCGTATAAGCTATTATTTATAGCATTTTAGTGGTTGTTTTTATGTTTTTAGAGGTGAAATAAAATTTCCCCAGGCTTTTGGTACCACGAAGATGTATTTTTATTAATCTTGAGCCTTTTCCAACCATTTTCTCTGGGTTTTATGCGTTCCGGGATAGGGGCCAAAAATCAGCTATTTTTAACATTGTCCTTTATATATGAATTCGTAATAATCAATACATTCGTGTAGATGGCGCACCTAGAATTTCTAATCGTAACGATCGTTTATCTCATTAATAGTAGAGACAAGGATAACGCACGCCGTGCTTCCAACATGTCCGTGAAACTGGAAGAAAGAAGCGCACGTTATAGATGGTTATAGATGGCGCAGTGCTCACGAACACACTGGAACGCGAGCTGCTCATTGTCTAATGACATTAGGACACTGGAACGCGAGCTGCTTATTGGCTAATGACATTGTTACTAGTATTTCTAGCGCCACCTGTGCTCTTCACATTTTGCGGATCGGTTTTCATCGGAATTCCCATTAGCGTCCGTAATCCTTGTCTTTATAATTCATGGTTTATCTGTTGATGTTTACCTAACCTAAAATAATATTTGTGTCATGATTTTCCTCATGAGATTTTTTCAAAATGCCTAAAGACAAATATTTAAGATTTGTCGTATAGCCAAAGACGGAGGCGAATTACCGATGCTGTTAATCAAGTTGAGGCTGTCAACAATGAAGGCATAAGTTCTGCAAGTTGTGGAATATATCACGTGAGCTGCAATAATAGTAATAAAACCAAATAAAACAGTTACTGTGGTCATAAGTCATAATAAGGTATGTAGCACCCGTTAAATTTTAAAACTACCTTTACACGTCATTTGATTCTATATTGCAATATTCGGTTATTTAGTGTTTCGATTGTAGTTTTGTTACTAAATTGATGTTTTACAACATTTATCGCCTAGGCACGTGAAACTGTTTATTTTCACATTTTGTATCATTTTGCAGTTGTTGGTATGTTTCTTTAATTTTCTGCAAGTGAGTCTAAAGTTTTTTTTACCCTCACTTCCAATCAACTGCACTAGCTTGGGAGTAAGATCACTTTTGTACTCAGTTACAGACTGAGGTTAATGTTTAATTGTGTATTCGCCAGATTGGAAAAATAATAATAAATTAACAGCAACTTCAGTGTAACAGAAAGAAAAAATGACAATTAAGGTCACAAAATATATGTTAAGATACTGTGAGTACAGTATACACCATGCTATATCAACTCAGGGTATCAACGGTTTCTACTATCGAAAGTGGAGTGCGAGGAGATTTTAATGACTGACTCCGTTCCCGAGCGGCGCTAGTAGTCAGATTTCGTTTAACATCGCCAATTTCCGCCGTTGCTCGTCATCTGCCAAGTGCTTGATTGTTTAAATTTTTGACATTCTGTGATTTGACACAGTCATATTTCATAGATAAAAGATTTATATATATGATATAGATAGGCAACTCTCACTGCAAACGCCACGAAATGCGCCATCTCGCGTCTGGTGTGTTTACTAAGTGGTTACGGCGGCTCTTTTAAATATATTCATATTACTTGGGTTTTACATTACTTGCATATCTGCCGCAACCAGATAGCAAAATTAGTCATTTCATAAAAAGACTACCCAAATAGTGCCTTTTTATAAAATGACTTACTTTGCAATCTGATTGTGGCATAAGAAAAAACTCAAATAAATAAGTAACAATTGTTGTATCATATATAAATGTATTTATATTTTTGTCAGTACATTATACAGAGTTGTCAAAATATAATAACATAACAACTAGTGATGACATATTGATATGAGGTAATTTGTCCTTGGCCAAAACTTTATATTTTAAGATGAGAAAAAATTATTAGGTATATGTATTTGCTACTTCAGTAAGTTTTCCATGGCGTATTCATGCTGAGGCAGGTTGGTAAGAGTGGAACATTCTTGTGCACGAAATGCTGATGTTGACGGAGCACTTATATCAATTGGCCCTTCCACTTCTGGTGGTGTTCCTAATAACACAAAGAAGTTTAGGAAAAAAAAAATGCAAATGAATTCAGGTTATTATTACTACATGAATTTAGGCGCAGTTTGAAAGACTGCAGCTTGTTTACACCAAAATAACATGGACATATTTCAAGAGAAAATCAAGCTAAATTCGTTATTATCATTACAAAGCATGTTTTTGGTACTAGAGACGAAGTATGGTTGCGATTGAGTTTCAAGCAGAATTCGTCCAAACCTTCCTTTTATACCACTAATAGCCAGAAAGTGTAAAGAATCATTTAAAGACTTTGTTGGGCCTGTTTTATTCGAAGAACCACTTGGAATGTATTATTTTAGATTTTAATTACGGGAAAAGATTGATATAATAAACCAGTAATTTTAGAGTACTTTACTGTAAGCTTCGACTTGTAGGTATATTGATAAATGGTAAACTGCTATATTTTAAAGCTTGTATAAGACTTAAAAACTACCCTTATCCTATGACATCCTGTCTACCTACTGCCCAACCTCGTCTGGTGAGAGTTACGCAAATTTCAGGCCAGACAGTAGTCCTGACAGCCATTTCTGGTTTAGGCCAAATTTAAAAATAAACAAAAATAATGCGTCTGCATAGCCTCAACAGTCTTTAAGATTCCGATACACCAACATCTAATATAAGATACTGATTTATTTAATTATAACCTCTCGAAGTAACTTTCAAAGTAACTGTTATTTTAGTATGTTAGCAAAGAAAAATTTACCTGGTGCCTAGTAAGGTAAATGCATGGAAGGAATGCTGTCAGCTTTCAAATTCGCTCCCCATCGGCCATAAATTCGACAATCATTTGCAAAATGGATATCACAAATTCTGTAGCCAGCTCTGATATTATTCATTTCCTTGCCTTCTACTTTGCTATTTTTAATTCGTGTTAACCACTCACTGAATAGCTATAACAAAAAATTAAATATTAAATTCATTTGAGAGCTCATAATAATTAAAATAAAATAGTAATTTATGCAAAAGGTGCATAAAGTAATACTTCTGTCACAAATGGGAAGTTGACTTCACAACTCGTAGGCAAGTGCGGCAATCCCATGATGAGTGAATAAAATAAAAATAATCTAAGTAATATTTGTCCAACAAATAGTATGTCTTTTTTATTAGCAGCTCTGTCTTTTTATGAAAATGCATAAATGAGTCTTATGGAGATACCTACATTTCTATTTAAACATTTCAGTAAAAATTATAAATTTTATAACCTAACCTTCATTCCAAATATTTCCTAGTAGTTATTTGTATAAATACTGATAAAAAATGTAAGAATTTACCTTTTGGTCACTAGAAAACCGATGCATTTTAGAATTACTTGAAGTGTTTTTACACAATGGAACACAACACTAAAAAACCATGATAATTGACAGCACACAAACAAACAAAACAACAAAATAAATTATTCTGTGAGTGTTCTAAAATTACAGGCATGCGCAGCGCAAAGGAAACGACCCTAGCGGCATCTCGCGTCTGGTGTGTGTCAACTATTGCTGATTTCTTGACCTTGACCATATAAGTTTCCCGGCCATGGTCATATTTTCTTGGTTAACGTAATCGTAAAAAATGCGGCACAAGTTTATTCCCAAATTGTCTTCAGTAATGAGGTTCCTGGCAAAAAGAGGTGTGCAATTTATTTTTCTTAATTACTTATACATTTTTTTAACAATTTTGTCCTTTATTTGAACGAGATCTTCCACCGGCTTCTTCAACAACTTCCCACTTGAGCGAAGAACAGCCAGTGTATTTGCATGTGGATGAGAATGGTACTCTAATTGTAAAGCTTACAGATGAAGAATATGGTCTCGATGTTTGTTGAAGAAGATGGTACTGCTTCTGCTTCCACCGTTAGGATTAATAAAATGGAGCCTGTTGCTGGCCCAAGCCAAGTGACTTCTTTAGAAATTATCATGGTGGATCCCCCACAGAAAAGCGGTATGTACTGAGTATCGATATTTAATTGTTTTTAATAAAACCATTTTTTTAGACACCTACCTTCCGCGTACAGCAGCTGATACAGCGGATTTATCGTTATTCATTGACAAATGGTTTGACAGCTGTAATAGATCTAGTGTGGATTCAGTACAAGGCAAGACCTTAAGGTGTGCCATAAAAGAAAATCAATCACATCATAAATTTTACTACGAAGCCTTAACAGTTTTAAGAAGTGTGAAGTTTTAAAACAAGAGGCAGTTTCTCTCAGTGTGTCCAATTGAATTATAACATTCGATATATATGGGAGAAAGTATATAGCTATTGCTGCTACGCCCTCAATAATATCGTAACATTTTTCAGTTTGTTTAAAAGTGTTCTCGTACAGACATTAACGTAAATGCTTTCAACTTTTCTTGAATCATTAAACTTCTAAGCCTATTTTTTTATGATTTTTAATTTGAAACTTGAATTGATGAAAAACTTGGAACTAACTTATTCACAGCGAACAGACTTTAATATGAAGGGCAATACAGATTATATTTAAGCAGCAAACTGTATCAGCAGTATAAACACTTTTTACACGTCTCATTTTTATTTTTTATGCACCTTTACATTAACATTTTACAGTGCCGGTGCCAGGGTATTTGGCACCTGAAGCAAATATTTGCTTGCCGCTAAGACAAAATATTTACAAGTTACTACTGTTAGAACAAATTTATTAATAAAAACTTATAAAAAATAAACATTCCAAAATAGACAAAAGTAAATTAAAAAATATTTTAGACAATTTGAGATAAAAGCGGCCAACGGCTAGCACGCATGTTTAGTACGAGTAAACGAATAAGTACGGAGTATGGATTCGAATATATAACTCTTCACAATAAAACACCCATTCGGGGTCAAAATTTTTTTTTTGAGATTTTTGTGCAATTTTGAATTTCTGAAATTTATAAAAAGGTAATAATCAAGTCTCAAAATGCCGCCCTTAAAAAAATATCGCCTGAAATATCTGCTTCGCTGTCTGGGTCTGTTTCCCAACATATTTTCATGACTTCTGTTAAGTTTCTTTTCTATTTTTTTTATTGACCTTTATATTTTAATTTATTTCTTGTTTGCAGTGATTATCAATTTATATTAGTATAATTGTTGAATTTTAATGTAAATAAAAATTTATTATAGATAAGTCCATTGAAGATGGCAGTTATAGCGAAACTTTTACTAAATACTAAATACATAAAAATTCATTAATTAAAAAAGCCTGCGAACAAGAAATAATTTGGAAAGTAAAGATTGTTTTCCATATGAATTTTAGTTTAGTTTTTATTAAAACTTTTAGTGATATCATGTATTGATTAGAAATAATAGTCATTAATTTTAGAGCTTTGCGTTTCGATAATCGGGTTTCATACAGTAATGTTAATAAATAAGTAATTATAAATAAAAATATTGATTACCAAATTATGTTCTAATTTATTATTTTTTTATCACTATACATTATGCAAACTCATTCAAATTTAGTTTTTGTATTACGTTACTGTTTAAGGATAGGATTTTGTAGAGTGAGAGGGAAATATTTTATTTTCGATTTATTATAAATATTTAAAAACCAAGCATAGTACCCAGCAAACATGAATATATGGCATATACGTAAATGCTACGTAAACTAAGTTTTGCAGAAGTAACGTGTTATGTAAAATGTGACGCATAATCATATGTGCATACTCTGTGAAATGTCAGCAACATGTGCATATGATTTTTACATAGTGAAGAGATAACACTGTGACCTCATGGTATGGAACAAATGACGTAGCGTATATGTATATTCAACCACTTGCTATGTAAAGCATACGTAACTAATGTTATCTCTTTATGATGTAGCATATATGTATATTCAACCACTTGATAGTGACCTTACGCTACGTAACTTATTATACTTTTTATCTCTTTATGATGTAGCATGTATATATTTTATCTACCTACCGTATGTTCAAAATAGCATATCCCAGCACTTTTTAAATATTGATACTACACAATTGGATTTTTAAAGTTAGATATATGAATAAAGTTCCTTATAAGTTATACAGAAAAATATATTTCTTTAGAAAATTACCGAAGTTTTATTTTTAAGTCGGAGGCCTTATTTAGAGAGCCGAGTAGTTTTATATTTTGAATGAAAATTTTTTTGTAAAAAATGGTTATATTTAAAATATAAAACTATCTAACTTTCCAAAAATGTACAGAGGTATTCTACTTAAAAATAAAAGTTGATGTCTCCTTCAGTTATTTCCTAAAGAATATCAATTTTTCTGGACAATTCATGAGGAATTTATATTCATATATTTAATTCCAAGAATCCAGTTCTCTAGTATCAATATTTAAAAAGTACTATAGAGTGCTATTTTGAACATTATGGTAGGTATATAAAACAAATACATGCTACATCAAAAAGAGATTAAAAAGTATATAACGCAAGATATGGTTGTCTAATTTGTCAACATATATTAGCTTAGGAATGATTCTCGAATTGAATGACAGTTTAAACTAAGTTAATTAGTATCAACAAAGTTTCAATTTCATCTTAATCTCTGCATATCCCAGTAGGTAAACCAGGCATTAGGCGTTGGCCTCGACGTTGTCATCTATATGTTGTTTAGAAAGCAGCTATACAATATTTTTTCTTCTCCAATGATGTATACCCACCTACCTACCTTGCCTTGCATTCCTAGTAAAGCTCAAATTTCATTTAATTTATTTTATTAACTGTTGATTTAGGAGAGATTAATACTAGTGTCTTTTGTGTAACTAATCTATATTCAAGTTAACTAAGTGTTAAGCATTTTTCGGGTCGTTTCTGATTGTACTCGTTCTTTGGTCAGTCTTCGTCACTCTGACATTTGCTACCTGAACATCAGTTACACAACCTGTGAAAATAATTGAAATATTAGTCTATTTCATATACGGTGTGCACCATTTAAAACTCCCCAGGCTTGTAATTTTCTTATTTTTTAAGGCACATCAAATTGTAGATATTTTTAAAGCATTTAAAAAAACAATTTTTTGAAAAAAATTGTTAAGAAAGAAATCTTAATTTCCTTGAATATTTTTTACGTCACCTTGTACATGAACTGCGTTAATATTTTCTTATAAAGGTTTTAGTTAGCTTCAATTTATATTATTACTTCATATTCGAAATTTTTTTTGGTTTTAGAGAAAGGAATTAAAAACACTTCAAACTGATTTTTTTTTTTAAATTAAGTACTTTGAAAGGAATGTAAATAATAATTTTATGCTTTATCTGTAAAAGACATATCACAAACAATGTTCAGCGTAATAAAACAGTAACAAAGAATAAAAAATAAATATTTCTAAAAACTAATTTATATTAAAATGTACTAAGTAGGAAATTGCAAATTTTTTATTTTTTAAGTTTTTTTATTTTAATAACATAAATTGAAGCTAATTAAAACCTTTATAAGAAAACAATAACACACTCCATGTACAGGGTGAGGTAAAAAAATATTAAAAGAAATTAAGTTACCTTTCTTAACCATTAAAAAAAAAATTAATCACTCTGTATGGATATTCAAAGGCTTTAAAAATGTCTACAAGTTGATGTGCCCAACATGGTCATCGCTTCGAAAATAAAAAAGTTACAAGTCTAGGGAGTTTTAAGTGGCGCACCCTGTATACTGTAGTAAATCTGGTTATATAGCTTGTATCTCTTTACTAAATTGTGAAGAAAACTAGATGCAAACTATTTTGATCAATTTGTTAAGTTATTAAACAATTTATGATAGCTTAAATAATAATGTATATATTTTAAAAAAACTTTACGAAAACACGCTTCCAATGGAATCGAAAATTTGAGGTCGATCCGATAAGTTTCAGAAGTATACTGCTTTAAACATGAACCGATGTGCTCAAAGTGTTGTCATTCAATCCGAAAGTCTGCCTCAAAGTTGAGTTTACACTGTTAAAACCCAGCTATTTAAAATCAGATTTGTCTAATCTGCCGGAGATGGTGATTTGGGAACTATTGGAGTATTTCAACATAAGAGTATGCAGCATATAACTGCCGAAAAAAATGGGAATGAAAATGCAACTAGGAGTGAATGACTTCACGCAGCGTCTATATTCTTGATTAATTTTAAAGCCTCTAGAGATCTTAGGATATCCTGGTTTTTTTGAATTTCTCTCTAAAATTAAGATATTTTTTTGCAAAATGTAATAAAAAACATGCTAAATAAGCCCATTAAATCATCACACCAAATTTCAAGTGGAAATATTTATAACAACGCCAAAAAAACAGTAACACAGTCGAAAATTGAACCATTGACTGTTTAAGTGCATCAAGTCATAGAACAATTTGTTTTAGAATGTAGATTTTTCTCCTACTCTGGTGGTGTTAACACATTTTTTAAAACTAGTTAAAATCATTTTAAATTTTTTATAAAGAATTTTTTTTCTCAGAATTAAACAATTAAAAATTATTAGAATGCTTCAAAAGATCACAAAAAGAAACAATTTCAAAAAAAAGGGTTTTCTACGCCAATTGGGAGACGTGAAGCGTGAAAAAAATGCATTTGTTAATTGCCAAAAAATTATTTTAAATAATTTTAAAATACCTACCTACTTATTTATGCAACAAGTGTGTAAAGCAGTACTTTTTCATGCATAAGTTGTAGACGAGTGCATCAATCTTGTGAGAATCCCATGATAAAAGTAGTTTCTTTAACAGTCATATAAACAAATTGTTAATTAACGCCACTGAAAAGTAAACAATCAACGATTCAATTTTCTTAAGCTTTTTTTGTATAAATATTAAATTATATTATACTATTACCATTCACCGAGAGCCATTTGATATAAGAAAATGTGCGGGGTCCTTTACCAAGATGATTTAATTCTACCAGAAGCTTATTTTTAATAATGACAAAATCTTAATTATGTTAATTTATTGCAACAAAATTAACCATAAAGGTTCAGACAATTCTAGTTTTCTTCGTAGTTTTATAATGATCAAATTAATTTTTTTAATGGCGATACAAGCAATATCATTAATTCACAAGACGACAAAAAAAAAGGGCTTTTGATCAGAAGCATCTAATCCTGTTTTTTAACATGTTGAAACCGATTCTGATATTAAAAAAAAATTTATCAGTTTTTGGTTACCACCTCTTTTATCCTCTAAAAAGGAGCAATGGTTTTGTCCTAAGGTTCTGATCTAATTGTTCTGAAGTATTTTGACGTGCTGAAGCCAATTTTGGACAAAACAAAAATTGCAGGAAAATATTAGCCTACTTTACACATACAAAACCTTGAAATATATGTGCAATACAATAACGAACACAAAGTAGGTGCTATAAGATGTCGGTAAACAATAACCATACCTATGCATAATACTTCGCAAAAGCTTTTGGTCACTATTAAGATCTGGGTTTCCTTGAATTACAACTTCTTACGCTGGATTCAGTTGAACTTAATAATGTGGGAACAGCACCAACATACAGCTTTTGTGTAACAAAATCCATGTAATATTTGTCTGTCGAGAATAACGATTGCCCGTGAAATAATTCTAACCTATAAAAAGACTACGTTTCATTTAAATAAATATCTTTATAAAAACGGTACAACACAAACTTACTTTTGGGTCATTCACTGGAAAATGGTGCACCTCCAACAAACAAGAGGGCATGTTTATGTTTGCACCTAACCTCTACACTAATAAAACGTCCAAATAAAATAATATTTAAAAAAGTCACAACGCTTTATGGTTCACAGTTCTGCATCAAAGTTATTAAAAGACATCATCCACAATTTTTCACAAAAATGATCAAAAAACACAAACGTTAGATTTTACATCATTTTACATTGACGTGCTGCGTGAGCGTGACACTGACGCGTTCCATGACTTCGATGTCGTAAAATGAAGTAGGTAAACATTTTTAAGTAAAATTATGTAGCAAATATATAAACTTGTGTATAAGTAATTAAGTTAATATGTTGACTTAAATATGATATTATTTTACGTATATGCTATGTAAAATTATGTAAAATATTTTATATAAAAATGTTCTATTAATCTTACTTCTCAGAGAGGTAAAGTTACATTAATGTATACTGGGAACTGACAACAGTTAACAAAAAAATTTAGTTGTCTTGTAATGTCTCAAATGTTAATATATTTACTATTCCCGAAGTCTTTAAAGTGATTTATTTAAGATTAACTACCCACTTTAACATAAATCCCCATACAGTCGAGGTCTCGTACATTTGTACAACCCCCAAACAATACCTGAGACATAACTGTTACTTATTAAAGAACCTAAACTTACTCGGTATTTACAGATTAGGGCAACAATATACAGAAAGTATGTATTTTCATGATAAATAAAAAAGTGTGTAAGTTGTGATTTGCATAATACCTAAATAATATTCTCTAATTACATATACGTTATTAAATTAATTTATAAAAGATATATAATAAATATATAAGTTATGCACTTGTTTTATAAATATTTAGTAATAGTATGTAACAAACTTACAAAAATATTATATAACAGTAGGTAATAGTTTTTAGTGCTGACATTGGTCAGAAGTGGTACTCTACGAGGACTCTGCTTTGGGCATAACTGTTACTGAGGAACGTATATTATCTAATGATTATTATAATAGTTACTAGATTTGGTTGACTGGGACCATACCACGCCATAATAAACCTGCTGCGCAAGTAGGAGTAGGGCCTTTAAAATATATTTTAACAATCAATCAATCGCCACGCGACGCCCGGGTGCCGTGGATGCTCGGCTAAATCAGAGTGCGAGTGTCCGAGAAGATCTCAATGTACTTAAACAACAAATAAATGTAATTTGACTTGATTTGATTTGGTCTGCTTGAATATTCGATTTCGCGCGCGCGATTCACAGCGCCCTTTAAATGTCATTCTTGCTCTTTAGATATCGATATCATACGGTCTTCCTGTTCATATATTAAAGAAGATATATGTGATGTGGTTTAGGTCATTTTTTTCGTCTTTCGAGAGTTAGAGGTGGCTATATACATCCGTACGCGCTCGAATGTAAGACCAGCCATTCTCTATTCAATACTCTTAGGCCTTCGAAAGGGCCTTTTTATTAATTTTGAAGCTTGTTGAAATACCTTAACTAAATTCGTCACCAGTTCTTAGTCTACAACTCAAATTATTCTAATATACTCCGCTTGGATATATTAAGATGTTTTTATATGTTGGGGAATTAGTTGAATTTCCTGATCGAATATTATATGCTCTTTCTTCACTAGTCTAATTGTTTAATATTGTAACTATAGGCATCTATCAGTCAAAACATGAAATTAAATTTCAACCCGCCACATTCAAAGAAGATATCGAAATAAAGATTGAGGTTAGTCTAGATTCCGACTAGAAGATGGCGCTAGCAGTAACTATTCCTATTAATTTTAACTATGCATATATGGAATTCATTAAAATCTTTACCATTATTTAAAAAAAATATTCTTAATTATATAATGTTTCATTTTTTTTTTAAATCTCATATATTTGTCGAGTGATAGCATCATCGACAATTTATATTATTAGCAAATCCTTGATTTTTCTTTCTAAATTCGAAGTGGTAGAAAATGTTTGATATGGTAGTTATACATATCTCTACCAGTGTTGCCAACGAGTAGATTTTAAATACCCGCAAAATCACAAAGAAAATACCCGCATTACCCGCCAACTATATGAAATTACCCACTAAAATACCCACACTGGAAAAACAGATAGGCATTGCATTTTTTTTTTGTTTTTTGTGGCTTGGTTTGGTGCTAAAAATTTTTACCCGTTTAATAGTGATGCTCATACTAAGGAATGGGAATATGATAAAACAATATAAATACATATATAATTTAATGGATATTTTTTAAATAAATATAAAAGGCAATATAAACTATTAAAAAAAATAACAAAACTCTGACACAGCGTCAGCCAATGAGCTCTATACATAATGGCTGTTTTATTTCGTGCAGAACGAACTGATTGCAATCATTAAGCGGCCAAATCAAATCGAGGTATTTTTGAAGTCTTTAATCTCTATTGGTTTTACTTACTGATTGTGTTCACTTTGAACGAGCACGAAAGAAAATAGCCAACGGAGTGAACTCGAACAATAGTGGAAAAGTTCTGTGTCTCCCTCGCACTTGTTAAATTATGTATTAGGCAGCAGAGACAGAGAACCTGCGGATGCGAGCTTCGCCCCCTTTGCGAGCACACTCCAGTATGTATAGAGCTCACTGGTGCCAGATCTCAAAATACCCGCATTTTACCCACATGAAGCCATTACCCACCAAAATACCCACACATAACTAAAATCCCCGCAATTTGGTAACACTGATCTCTACCTCCTACATAATCAAATTCAGAGTCCAACTGGCTTGATTTGGCCCCGGCGCGGGGCGCGGCGTCCAGGAAAACTTGGCCTCGCCGCACAGAAAAACTATTTTAGCTACGCCAAACGCGATAAAAGATACTTATAATGTATCTGTATATTAGTTGTTTTTATTTAGAATTGGTTACAATATAATGAAAAACTGAATGAAAATAATATGAATACATTTTTATTAGGCACTAGAAAATATTAACATACATATACATAAAACAACAAAAAAGGTAAATATATGTTGCAAACATTAATTAGGCAAATAAAAGCTTTAAACAAAATCGTTTCCCTTAAAAAGATGAAAAAAACACTAACATTAAGGTCTGCACCACTTACGGCCGTATTCACCGTTTAAGGTTTAAGCGGTGATTAGTAAAACTAGGCTGAAATAAAAAGCAGCGCTTAAATTGTGAAGTCTTGCACCGCAGTGAAGTAAACGAAGCTTTGTTAAGCCTACAAACAATTTGGCAATGCCTGAAAAAGTGCTATTCTTCTGTCAATTAGTCAAAAATTTCTAACCTAGAAAGGCCTAAGTTTTGTTTTCTGTTTCTAAAAAAAAAGGTTATTACCTAGTTATTAGTTTTAAAAAATGTTATAAAAATAGGAAAATGGAGCTGAGGAAAACATTAGCCGAAGAAAGAAAAGAAACCATTGTCACTGATGGGGGACTTTTCTCCAAAAAATTAGAAAAGATGAAAGCGATGACATTCATAGATCTATTTTGAATGAAAATACTCTGGTGGGACGCCACAAATTTTGAAACCTAATAAAAATACCTACAAATCGTTTTCAAATTCCAGGGCATCTTCTATCATTTCTAGAATGGATGCCACTGTACGTTTTGTTAATCTAAATCTTCGAAAAAAAACTTAAATCGTCCATGTCTTCAATAAAACCTCCTTGGAAAACCAAAATCCATTATGTCTAATACGTCAATATCGTCCTCTAAAAGAATTTCATCCTCTATTTCTATGTTATTATTATTTTAAGAGGATAACAGGCACAAAAGAAGTAACTTTGACAGCAAAACAGCAAAATCAAATGAAACGCCAAAAAAGTTAGGTTATAATTGGGAAAAGCTAGGTTTAACGATTTTAAGCAGTCAAAATTGAGAGCTTAACTTTAGGCGAGCTTAAATAACATTTTAACTTCGGTGCATATGACAAACATAAGTTAAGCGTGCTTGAATTGTAAGCTTAGCTTTTCTATGTACGGTGAATACGGCCGTTACCAACATACCTACATGTTTTAACAGTTAAAAAACTTTTCGTTCAAATAAAAGTAGGAGACAAAAATAAAAAATTTTCCATTAGCAATTTACAAACATTGCTAGGGGTTTAACATACAAAAAAAGACAGGTAAGAGGCACTTGAAGCTGGAAGACTAGGCGTAAATAAAATTATAAAATTCGTTTTTGCTGTATTTCGTTTTATCATTTTAAAATTACTAAAAATAAAATCAAATTGATCCGACATTATATAGCACTGTCTGTATTATTTTATGTAAGCTGTGTTTTATTTTAATTTTATATATTTCTGAGATAAGCCTGTATTGTCGCCAGGGCTGGCCCCAGGTATATTGCCGCCCCGGGCACAGTTTCATTTTGCCGCCCCTCTCTTATATAAATAACATTAGGGTCAGGCAGGGTAAAAATGAGACAAAATGACATCTCTCAATGTTTAGGTTGCTTAGAATCGAGTTATATTTAATGAAAGATTGGTATCATATGGAAAAATGACAGGAAAAATATTTCTATGAATTTTTTTACTAAAAAGTACCGTTAATTGATGAACAAAAATAAACAGTGTCTCATTTTTACCCTCCAAGTGGGGTAAAAAAAAGATAGTGGAGGGCAAATGAAAGACGTGATTTATTCCCATTCTTATTGACGTCGTATAGATGGAAGTGCAAAAATAAGACAGAAGAGGGTTTTTCTTTTATATATGTAATTTATTCAGATTTTTTACTAAACAAGAAGGGGCCTGCAGAAGGGCTAGCTTCTCCTAAATCAGGAAGCTGAAATGTGCCTGCTTCAGTCTACCCATTTGGTCCCTTTGATCTCTTTTTTACCCCGCTTTAAATTTTTTCGTGAAAATCAAATTTTTGATGATTTAAAACTAGCAGATTAATAAACTTGATCACAAAATGTGAAGTATGACACTTCTAGCTGACGTCTGCCAAATATGGCCAATCCAAAAAAAATACTAAGGTGCGTTTTTTAAAAGTGAATTAAAGAGTTTACTGAATAATATTTTTTCCCGCATTAACAGTAGGCATAAGACCTGATTGGATAACATAAAGCAGTTCTGAATGTACAAAATAAACTTGAATAAAAAATTAAGTTTAATTTATTTCAATCTGGGTTGGATATCACCTTGTCTTTTATTTACCTCGCTACCTGTCTGTCTCATTTTTACCCCACCTGACCCTATCTTTTCGGTCCGTTATTTTTTATAACTTTTTAAGAGTCACCTACTGAATATCCTTGATGGTTTGTTTTTTTAGTTATAAGGTTTACAGCAATTTTTGGATTTTCGGCAATATGATTACTGTATTTAAAAGGGTAAAATAAAATAATTGAAAAATTTAACCGTATTGAAACTTAAAAAAAATATCACACCACAGAAATTAGACAAGAAATAAAATCACATATAAGAAACAGAATGTATGTATGTAACCTACTTTATATACAAAAAAAACTAACAATAACAAATTATTTATATAAAGTTAACATTACTATTACTATATTAGTGAAACAATTGTTTCTTAGCTTTTTTATATTTTTTGGTAACTGTGGATTTGAAAAATTTGCCGCCCCTAGAATTTTGCAGCCCCGGGCAGCCGCCCGCTTCGCCCTCTCCTAGAGCCAGCCCTGATTGTCGCAAAACTTATTATTTTGAGATACGCCCTTTCATTTTTTCAAAAATAATAATCGTCTTGATAGATCAGTACCTACCTCTAAAAATATAAAATCTATGGGTATAGTTGATTACACGCTTATTATGCGTGTAAAAAATGCCGCCATCTTTGGCGGTGCGGTAAACTTCAAAAGCGTCAACATTTTTTGCATGCATAATAAGTCTGTAGTCAACTATATGTGCATATTAATAATACTATGAATTGATATTATTTTATAATAAATGTAAAAGTTGAGGATCTGCTTATTGTTAACTAAAAATCCGTTGCCCAAGGAATCACTACTTCCACATCCAGATTTTCTATCCAAGTCCCTCATAATGAAAAAAAAATTGAATATGGAAATAATTGTTTATGGAACTAATAATATAATATTTTAAATCGTCCACCCCAAAAACCCATATAAAACTATTTTCCACATAGGTAGTGGGTGGGGGTGGTGAAAGGGGGGTAGTGGGGGAGGATGAAGTAAAAAAATTATTGAGGCCTTTGATTCGTGTAAACACACTAAATCACAGTTTTATTTTTTTCACTCTCTTTAATAATGGGGGATGGCTAATGCCAAAAAAATTTTTGAGACCTTAGCTTCTCTTAAATATACTAAATACCAATTTTATAGACTCTTACTTGCTCGATTTACCCATTTACCCTCATTTAACCCAATTTACCCCCCGAACGTTCAACGTAATAAGATCAAAATATAATCCAGTTCCAGATCCCGTTAAAATACATACGTGTATCAAATTTCAAGTCAATACCTTGAACGGTTCCAGAGTAATCGTGCGTACAAAAAAAGTTACAAACAAACCGACAGATTTTTTTTGCTCAAACTTCAAATCTCGACGTTTCATGACATTCTAAGCCTATTTGAACAATAAAAATTTTCAAAATTTTGTTTGTCTTTACTATATTTCTACTGGATGTGGAACTACTTTGCATGCGAAACAAATACCACAATATTTACGTGATATTTATTAGAAATTACTCTTAAGGCTAGGATTTTGCAAAGTGAGAGGGAAATACGCGTTTATTTTCGACCAAATATAGTATAATCTTTAAACCTATTGTAGATAATTGCTATTGTTCTAACTAATACAACGGGGGCGAGCGTAGAGGCGACTTCAATGCGAATATCAGTCGATATTCCGTTGAAGCAACGTCGAGCGCGGTTAGTACTTGGATAGGGTCCCATTTTGGGAAATACAGCGTTCTCGTCCCAGCTTCTAGCGGCTTGTATATCAGTGTATACGCGGAAGGTACGTAATTTCAGACGAGGATTACGTAGTGGATATACCATCCTTCGGAGGGGATGTAAAGCAGGCGGTCCCTTGTCTATTAAATGTTAGGCAAGTAAAAGATCCCTACTCTTCTTAAGGCAAGAGGTTCGGCAAAATTTACAGGTTGGAGGTAGCTCGTCTCCTGGCGTCGGTGATAGGCCCTGGTAGCGGAAATAGGCCGACGTTAAATAGTTAAAAAAAAATAGTAATAATACAACTATATATATTTTTTATTGCAAATTTCTGTTGTAATTGAATATCGTAGTTTTTCAATGAAAATAGTTTCTAATTTCATTATTAAAGCATGACATTTAAATATATACAAAATTTATGATAAAAATTGTATATGGTTGTATTGCTTAAAGCAATGAGAAGTACCTGAAACTATTTTAAAAATTATACCATTTATGATTTTTTTAAATATCTATAATAAACCGAAAATAAACGCATGTTTCCCTCTCATTCTGCAAAATTCTATCTTTAAGTTTCGAAAGAACAGACCATTTAAATGAGAAATGAAAAATGTAATTTTAGAATAATTTTCGCTATTAATGAAAATTGCAAATATAGTTCAAGTTTGGATGAGTTAAATTTTCTATTACGAATATTTAACACTATTTTTCACAATTATTTGAAACTATTTATAATGATGCACGCATTTTAATCAGCATTAATCGTATAAACCCCATGACAGCTTTTTTCATCTGACACTGCAGGACACCGGACATTGATTAAAATATCATCATCTGTTCACGTTTAGAAAATTCAATTAACTGGCACGGCAAAATCGGATTATCCAATAAAACTAATGTGGTAAACATTCCAATCTAGATTTGGTTCGAGCGTAAATGACAATGATAGAATTAACAACTGGCCAATCTCATCCCGTGATCCCTTCTCGTCGCATACTCCATGAATCCTTTCTGCAATTCTCGATGGTCGAATACCAATGATGTCGAAAAATATGTTGAGGGTGTAAAACTAGTTCTGTTTATAATTCGTAATAACTGGTTGTTTGAATCAGCATAATTAATATATGTATTAATATCTACACTTGCAGTTTTTTAAAGAAATAGTTTTAGAAAAAGATAATATTTTATACATTTTTGAATTTTATGTTTTTACATAATTGAATAGAAATCTGGTGAAATATACATTTCATAATATAATATCCAACCTTTCTTCTTCTTCTTTTAGCGCGGCGACTGAGAGTCGCCGCACTCAGGCCTTGTGGCCCATTGTGCTACCGCTACGAATTTATTGAATTCCCCCATCCAGGCCGGATTCTAACCCAAAGGCCAAAACCCTTCCTATAGGGGCATTCCTTATTTCCTCCGGCACCGGAAAGCCAATGTCGAAGTGTTTGTGCCTCAAGTACATAAGACTAGGGCAGGAAGTAAGGACGTGGATGGAAGTCTCCTCCTCGTCTCCGCAGAACCTGCAGTCGGGGTTGTCGACCACCCCCATAGTGTGCAGGTGTTTTCTGTAAGAGCCAACCTTTAGTGGAGCCAATAGAGATTTTGACTTCCGAAAAATTCCGGGAAGCGGTAACTTTTGAGAATACATCTGTGAAAATGTCAAAAACATACCAAAAGTTACCAACAATAGTCCTTGAGCGTAATTTGTCTTAAACAAATTAGTTGCAAAATACCAGTCTTTGTCAAATATATCTTAAAATATTTTGTTTTCTTTCAAAAAGTAATTGCGCCATTCGAAAGTGCGGTAAATTTCACATCAAAAATGTATATGAGTTTTTTTGTACGATCAAAAATGTAGGCTCCAGATTTTTTTGTTTAATGCACGAAAATGGAACGCGGAGACATGTAAGTACGGCACGCGAAGCGCGCGCGGCCTAGGACGCGCTACACTAAATTTGTTGTAACTTTTGAACTAATTAAGGAAATTGACCTCACAGAAGCTTAAATAAAAGAAGAAACATGTAGCTATTGGATTATTATATTTTCAAATATAAAGATGAATGTATCTAGGAATAGTACATATATGAAGTCGGAACATAAAGAAATTTGAAATAGGTAAAAACTCTACCATTTTCAAAAATTTAAGGATAAAATCTTGGGTTTCTCACATTTTATTCTTGAAGTAATGTATAAAATGATCCGATGAGTGAAAAAAAATCTCAAAAATTTATTTTTGAAGATGTACCTACGCTATCAAAATTTCAAAATTTTGAGAAAATGATAAAATTCGATATATATAACTAACTTTAACCACCTATTTCTCTGGTATAAATCGCGTTATTAGATCTCTGAAGGCGCGATTTTTAAAGCTTGAAATGTGTACTTAGAGATACTTCAAGAGGATTTACCTAAAAATTAAATTAACTCCCTTTATTACGAAAATAAAAACAAATTTTGCTGTAAAATTCGTGAAATTATGGGTATAAACGTTAATAACTTCTATAAAAAAATGGTTAAATCATGCAACATACGTTTATAATAGGACTTCAACATAAGTAAATCTGAATTTTGGAATATATAGTATAAACCTATACTTTTCACGAAATATTGAAAAAATCAAGTTTTTCTTGGTAAATCAACTCAATGCTGATTGTTTCTACAATTTTTATCCTGTTTAAAATATCAAAAACATATGTGAATATTCAAGTGGTACCGGGCCATGAGTCAAATTATAGTGCTTGAATAATAGAAAGAGATTAAAAGTAAAACAAAATCTTCGCGGCAAGCAGAACGTATCACCTGCCCAGCACTCTGCTCTGTATGTGTGTCCGCAGAGCATTGTAAAAGTAGTTTGGGCACTTTTTCATAGATCATCTTGTAATGCTATGTACAATATCACGTTTTCTCAGCTTCTTTTTTAAGTTTTTATATGAATATTTAAATTGTGTTTTTAATTGAATAGTGTTTTGAATTATTTTATTGCTTGATGGAAGTCGGCCATATTGGATCAGCTATTTTGAATTACCTCTTTTCGACATTATAGTTAGTTTCTATGTCAATTTGAATTAAATTGTTTTAAAATTTTTCAACTTATAGTAATTTTGTTAAAAAAGTATCTTTTTGTTTAAATAATTAATAAACAATTTTTTCACGATTATAACTTTTTATTTTAAGCTATGTAAAAGTGACATCAAAAGTGAAATATTTTGTCGAACTCCTCTATATGTTTCCTTAAATATGTAAGGAATAAGAAACCAGACTGCAACCAACAGCTATTCTCCGGACTAATGTCCCGCCGAGCGCTGAATTACGAATTACAAGCCTGGCCTCGTTAAGTGCAATAACTATGTACTGCCACAAAACGCTAAGGTTTCGATTGTAATGGACATCAGCCGAAAGACTTATTCCCATTCAAAGGAGCTCTCGTGCCAGCCACCCCATACCACTTGCAGACTGCAGTTTCGAGCTATTGGCTCTCGTCAGTGCAAGGTAGGTCTGAGAAGGCTGTAACGAGGCATTTGTTCACTCTTGGTACATGACGAGATTTATAAAACCACGACATGCAACAAAAATGACAGGCTCCATCTAGCGGCTGATATCCATTACAATCGAAACAGCAGTAGTCCTGACATGGGCACGGTTAGTAGATATGCTTCTAGAGGGCAGAATATTTACTAGTAAAATATTTTGTCGAACTCCTCTATATGTTTCCTTAAATATGTAAGGAATAAGAAACCAGACTGCAACCAACAGCTATTCTCCGGACTAATGCCCCGCCGAGCGCTGAATTACGAATTACAAGCCTGGCCGCGTTAAGTGCAATAACTATGTACTGCCACAAAACGCTAGGTTTCGATTGTAATGGACACCAGCCGAAAGCAGACTGCAGTTTTGAGCTATTGGCTCTCGTCAGTGCAAGGTAGGTCTGAGACGGCTGTAACGAGGCATTTGTTCACTCTTGGTACATGACGAGATTTATAAAACCACGACATGCAACAAAAATCGAAGCGTCTCGTAATTATTCCGAAATAATGCATATTTTCAGCCTCTATTGACTCCACTACATGGAAATATGATTTTTGCTTGTCTCTTATAATGTAAAAATTTACATTTTTCTACGTGGCAAGTGGTGGTGTAGTTCTTACGCTTTTGACTTTTGACACAGAATCCAAGGGTCTCGGGTTCGAAGCCCACATAGGTTTCGGTATAGTTTTTTTTTTGTTATTTTTACTTTATTTTCCACCGAGTCTTTCACCAACAAGTTTGGGCTATAAAATTAAAAATGCCTAAAAGTAACATTATTTAAAAAATACTGCGAGTATCCTGAAGAATGTGTAACAATTATATGAAAAGTTCAGTAAATCGTCGAAGAGTATGTTTTTAGCTTGTTAATTCTTGTATTTAATATTTATATATCTCTTTCTTTACAGTTATAAGCTTAGGAAGAGGTTAACATAAATATGTGTAAAACATAAATACTGCCTGTACTTTTACTGCCTACAATTATCCAGTATGTATAATATCTATATTTCACCAAAGAATTTTTAGACGTGTAAAAAATGCTGGCATCTTTGACCTTTACCGGACCGCGAAAAATGCCGACATTTTTTACACGCTTAAGAATTATGTGGTGGACTTTACCTGCAGTATTAATAAATACCTAATTTTTCCGTGCGGAGAACTATCAAACGCTAGTAAAAAAGGTACAATTTCTATTAGTGTGAAGGATCTTACAACTTTGCGTCTGAAGGCAACAATACGATATTACATGTTTAGGGCGCCAGGTGCCTTCTCCAACGTTTGGCTATATCCTTTCACTTTCAGGGTGATATCTCTTAAAAGCTGACTTAGAACATAAATTTTGTAATAAATGAGAAAGAAAAAAAATTCTGTACTTACCGTAGTTCGCTATTACGCCGCTCTCCGATATCTCTGCCTTCGTCGATGTGATACACTGTATTCTGATACGAGTCTTAACTCTACTTACTTTTATAGAATCATTCCATTAGTTTCTTTCCAATAATCCGGGTCCTGAACAGACACCAGGACATACATATATGACGCTCTTAAAAATCAGTTGCCGATCCAACACACAGAATCGCATGAAATGTTAAGCTTAAAGTTAAGTAGTCCAATAATAAGGCTGGATTCTAATGGCACGAATATACATTGTGTCTCGGGTACCGGACTCTCGTAAACTTTACTATTTTTGATTTGTCGAGAAAAGTCATTGTTTATATAAAAGTTTTGCTTGTCTTAGGAAGCCATAAACTAAAAAAAAGTTGTTAAACTTTAGAAAAAATATACAGGATGTTCTGAAAATTAGAAAATATTAACTCGACTTTAAACAAACTAGTTTTTTTATATTTTTATTGAAAATTATATTCAACAAAGTTTATTCTGTTATGAAGAAAAGCTTAAAAACGGAGTCAGTTGCAAAATAAGGAAATAACAATTTTAAAAAAATTACATTTTATTCAACTAGTTGAAAACTCTACCATACGTAGACCTTCTACTAGTACACATTTTTCTAATCTTTTTCTAAATTATTTTTATAGAGAGATGATATCACATCTTTTTTGGTTGCAACAGCATCCATAATGTTTTGCTTTAATAAATCTAGGTCGTCTTCGAAATCGTTTGTGTATACTTTCTGCTCTAAATACCTCCATAAGAATTAATCCAACTAGCGAACGGGCTGGTCCATAACGGCCAATCCACCTATCGTGGAAATGATCGTCTAACTAGAATTGAAGAATATGCTGGGCATCCATCTTGCTGAAAAATTATTTTTCTTCTAAATTCTAAATTTTCATTGTCCAGTTCGCCCAAAACAAAATTATTCAAAATTTCTAAATAAGTATTTCGATTTCATTTTCCATTCATAAAGTAAGGACCGACTATTCTGTGATGCATTATTCCGCACTAAACATTTACTTTTTTAAACTTTTGACTATTAGTGGTAATTCCTACAGTATCTACAATTTTGATAAGAGACTACTTCATTAGTCTTAAAAGTAGATCCGTCTGTGAATAAAATGTTTCGATATAATGATCTACCTGCTAAAATTTTCTCACCCATAGTTAAACAAAAGTCCAAACGACGAGCATCATCTGCAACTTGAAGTTTGTGGACTTTAGGCTTGAATACACGAAATTTGTTGCTGACTAAAATTCTCTGAATATGAGATTTGCTAATACCTTTATTTATCTTTTCCTGAATTACCATTTTGGGTGTTCTTGTACAGAGTCTAAAACTAGCAGTGTAGTAGGGTCATCTTCATTTAATTGTTTTATTTTTTTTATATTTTTTACATCCCCGGTGGAATCAAATTTATAAATTAATTTATGTAGGTACTGCTTTGAGCGTCAATTTAACATCTGGATACTTTTCATTAAAAACTTATACTGCATATTTATAGGAAACATTTCCGATTCCATAGCATTTGACCAACTAAATTCGTTGTTTCGAGGTATAATTCAATAATTAATATTTTGATAGAAAATACAAAATACGATTCTATTACACTCATATTGACATTGATTCATGGTATTACTTGAAGCAATCTCATCTGTCTATGAAGAATTTAGAAAAATATTAGAAAAATGTGTTCTAGTAGGAGGTCTACATGTGGAATAGTTTTCAACTTAGTTGAATAATTTTTTTTTCTTTGAAAATTGTTATTTCCTTGCAACTAAACCCGTATTTTAGCTTTTCTTCATAACTGAAAAAAAGACAAGCAAAAGCAAAACTGTTTATAAAGAATTACTTTTTCTCTGCAAATCAAAAATAAGAAAGTTAGAATTTATTTATAGCTCTTTGAAAAAGGGAGGTTTTGCTCTAAAAAATTTTCAAAAAAATTGAACCGCCTTCAAAAAGATCACTAAAAATTGTAAAATAAAATTCCACGTTGGCGTCGCCCAGTTAATTGAACCATATTACCTAATATCAGAGCTGGGCAAATACTTTGAAAAAGTATTTAAATATTAAATACTAAATACTTTCAGAAAATTGAAAGTATTTAAATATTAAGTATTTTCAAAAGAAAAAAGTATTTAAATAATAAATAACAAAAGTAATTAAATAGTTTAAACTTAGTATTTAAAAACTTTCTGAATACTTAAATACTTTGGTAACACTGAAATATTTTGAAGCATAGTTAAGTGTAATAAAAATAGCCTTTGATGGCTAAACTTCGCTAAATTGTATTTTCTATTTTTGTAGAAATCAATAAAGACTTAATATTATCATTATTATTATTATCATTATATTAAATACTATTTGACTATTTGAGGTGTCAATATTTTAGGTTTCATGACTTTCATGAACTTCTACAACACTATTTTAATACCTCTACACTTAATCAGTTCTAGTTGGGTATTGGACTTTTACTTATCCGTAGAGCTAGACTTTTGCGTCTTCTGTAAATACCCAAATAAAGCACAGAGACTATGGCACTAGTTGAACTGTTCTCTGTCACAATCACAAAACATATACATGCAGAGTGAGATGGAAACATGCGTTTATTTTCGGTTTATTATAAATATTTAAAAAATCATAAATGGTATAATCCTTAAAATAGTTTCAAATACTCCCCATTGCTCTAAGGAATAGAACCATATACCGTTTTTATCATCAACTTTGTATATAGTTAAATGCCATACTTTAATAATGAAATTAGGAACTATTTTCATTGACAAACTATGATATTCAAGTACAACAGAAATTTACAATAAAAAAAAATATATAGTTGTATTCATTAGAACAATAGCAATTATTTAAAACAGTTTTAAAGATTATAGTATATTTGGTTATTTAATTATTTATAATAAACCGAAAATAAACGCATATTTCCCTCTCACTCTGTAAAAGCCTAACCTTAACAGTTAACACTTAATGTCTATGTCTGCTCTCAACCAACTTTCTGGGAATTAAGACGTGATTGACTGAAGACTGAATGATGCAATGTGTCTATTAACTACATAGTATGGTACATGTTTTGATTCTTGACGATATCTGCCTGTCTCCCTGGTGTATTTGATTACATTTGTTGTATCTATTTAAATACTTTTGAGATTCAAATACTTCTGAAAGTATTCAAATACTGTCAGAAAAGGGTTTAAATACTTTTCTAGAAGTATTTAAATACTTCTCAGTTATTTAGATAGTTTAAGTATTTATAAATACTTTAGGATCATTTTCACAAATATTAAGTAGTAAATATTTCAGATAAAGTATTTGCAAGTATAAATACAAATACTTGTTGAAGGAAGTATTTAAATACTTGGTATTTAAATACTTTCTAGTATTTAAATACTTATGAGGTATTTGTAAGTACATATTTGCCCAGCTCTGCCTAATATTGATATTAAAGTCGGTTAAAAATACATTGGAATTTGTTATTTGTTCATTTTTATACCGATCTCAATATCGACATTAGCTAATACTGGGCGACGGCAAAATTTTATTTTACTATTTTTAGCGATCTTTTTTGAAGCCGGTTCAATTTCTTTCAATAATTATTATCACCCTTTTTAGTGATCTCGTTAATTAGCTTCCACATAGTAAACTAACGTATATCCATCATTTTGAATTTGTAAGCTTAACTCCAGGCTTCATAGGAGAATCCTGAAATTTCCGTAAATCAAATTTCAGGTAAATCTGCAATAATGTTGCATTATGTCAAAGTATTTACTGTTTCGAATTATGAATTATTGAGATCAGATTCGGTATCGCCTTTCCTAAAATATCTACTAGCTATTAATTTTAACGCAATGTTGACAGAATTCGCCCGGCGCCTTCGCCAAATATTGCACGGCTTTCAACTAAAAAAAATTGTTTCCTTACAATATGGACCTACCGCCGAGCCATGCCTTACAGTTTGAGTAAGATTTCATGGATATCTCTTAATCCAATTCAGAATATTGATTTACAAATATATAAAAAAACATACATACGGGTCGAATTGAGAAACTTAATTTTGTCAATTTCTTGAAGTCGGTTAAAAAATGATACCATTTATGGGTCTATTTAAACTTTTATCAAGCTCCGAAATTGCTATTGAAAATTGCCAGATGTCTCTGTCAGTTGATCTGTACGTACATGCGTGCGTACGCATGCACGTACGGAAACACTGTGCAGTAGGGCGGGCCGAAAAAATTTGTTCGAAATTGTTCAAATTGAAAATTAATAGTGCGGAAAACTTGCCTTTGGTGCTCAGGAGCATTACTGCAAAATTTCACTAAAGCTAATTTAGGTCTTGAGGTTCCACAGGGCACTTAGAAATTTAAAATTTTTAATTTTTTTTTTTCAAAATTGATACTTAATAGGATTCAAAAGTTATATTGGGTCCTTAACAATGTGTTTCCAAATATTCGCTAAATTTAAATGATGTTTACAAGTTACAAACATTATTTAAGTTGTCTAAATATATTTAACGATTGAATGAGTAACTGTGCAGCTGTAGTTTTTTTTTTATTAACTATTTAACGTCGGCCTATTTCCGCTACCAGGGCCTATCACCGACGCCAGGAGACGAGCTACCCCCAACCTGGAAATTTTGCCGAACCTCTTCCCTTAAGAAGAGTAGGGATCTTTTACTTGCCTAACATTTAATAGACAAGAGACCGCCTGCTTTATATCCCCTCCAAAGGATGGTATATCCACTACATAATCCTCGTCTGAAATTACGTAACTTCCGCGTATACACTGATATACAAGCCGCTAGAAGGTGGGACGAGAACGCTGTACTTCCCAAGAGAGACCCCATCCAAGTACTAACCGCGCTTGACGTTGCTTCAACGAAATATCGACTGATATTCACATTGAAGTTGCCTCTACGCTCACCCCGCAGCTGTAGTTTACGTTAAAGTTTTCAAAGCAATCCAGTGCCCATTACTAGGATGTGGCTACGGCTCGAGCCCCGCCCGTGTCCTCCCAACCTCCCTTACCTTTGGAGCACCTTTAGAGAATATTGGTTACTTTATAGTTTGCTTTGTGCTCAAACCTGGGCATTATTGCTCTAGAATGCAATTTGCTTCTAATAAAACCATCTCGATTTTTGGTTCCAAAAACTGAGACAGCAGCTTTCGTAGCAATCTTAATACATCTTTCAACAGCCTGTGTGTGGCAAGCAAATTCCGGTATATCAGTTTCTGCACTCCCTAAAATACACAAGTGTAGAACCTCACCTGAAATACTACGTAGGATGGGCGGCTCAGTTACTTTGCATTCATTCCTTGGAATCATTTCGATATAATCCGTTGCATCAAAATTAAGCTTCGGAATTATAAACTGTGTACGTATGTTTACGATCATCGGCAATCATAGCTAGAAGAAGACTTTCAGGATGGGCAAAAAACGCGTTTCGCTAATAACTGGGTCGATAATATCTCTGATCTCTTTTGGAAGATATCTGGAATAGTGAATCATTTCCCATAAATGTACTACTCTGTTTGTGCAAGAGGATTCAGTTTTAATTTTAAACCATACCCTGGCATACACTTTCACTACGAATTCTGCGAGAATTTTAAGTTCCGCTAAAGAGTCCTCTGCAGCAACGTAAAGACGCAAAATTGTTGGCAGCTGCTACCCATCTACTTTGTATTTTAGGGAATGCAGAAATTGATATACCGGAATTTGCTTGCCACACACAGGGTGTGGAAAGGTGTGTTAATATTGTTACGGAAGCTGCTGCCTCAGTTTTTGGAACCGAAAATCGAGATGATTTCATTAGAGACAAATTGCATTCTAGAGCAATAATGCCCAAGTTTGAGCACAAAGCAAACTATAAAGTATCCAATATTCTCTAAAGGTGCTCCAAAGGTAAGGGAGGTTGGGAGGGCACGGATGGGGCGTGAGGCGCAGCCACCTCCTCGAGACGGGCCCTAGATTGCTTTGAAAAACTTCAACGTAAACTAAGAGCTGCGCAGTTACTCATTCAATCGTTAAACATATTTAGACAACTTTTTTTAAATTTCAGCGGCCAATTTTTTAAAAAGGTAACAAATAAGTTGTTTAAAATTTTTACTGTGTTGTCACTAGATATTTGATAACAAAATAGTTAATGTAATAATAATAAATACATTTATTCATGTATGAAATGATACAATATTCGACAATAATGTTCTCATTCATTTGCCAAGTACTACTAACTAAACCTAAATTAAAACTAAAACTAAATTATCTATTTTCATGACAATGACATACCACAAGCTAACATTGGTGTGTGCGTGGTATCCGCACAAACGTTTCTAATCATTATCCTACATAACCCATAAACAACTGAAAAAAATACAGATGGCACCACAGAACTATTGATGTTTGATTAGCAACCATTGAGTTTCAACATATGCTGAAGATTTTTAATATTTTTCAACTTTTATTTAATTTAAGAGTTGGTTCCATAAATGGGCTGCTATATACGTGTATGATTTTTGAAAAATAGCCGCCCTATTACAAAGTTGGTTAAATTTGCTGGTATCATAGCAGTGGTTATGTGTAATTATTTTAACTTAAATAAGTTGGTTGCTTGTTTTAATGACCTTCCATACAAAATAATGTATATGATGTAGTCTTCTGTTTCTCATGTTTAAAATTTTATGCTCATTTAGATATGGGGTGATATGATTGGGGTAGGGAATATTATAAATGTACAGGAATTTTGAAATTTTTGTATGGCATGTTTCATTAAAGAAGACAGTGTATTACTATAAACCACATCTCCATAATCAAGTAGAGATAATATTAACGCATTACAAAATGTTTGTTTACATCTTTGAAGAATATTATGTTTTAAATGGTATAATTTATTAGACGACAATAGCCAGTTTTTTTTTAAATATTACTTTCAAATTGCAGGAATGAATCAAGAGTTACGCCCAGATTTCTTGCTTATTTGACCACTTTAATTATTTCATTATTCATTTTGAAAGTGAAATTAATTAATTAAAATTTTTTATTCATTAGCACTGTTCCTATTAAAGTAACTTGTGATTTAGTTGCATTTAATTTTAGGTTATGGTCACATACATATTTATATGTATTTTTTAAATCTTGATTGATCTTGATTTGTATAGAATTATTATCTGCTGGATCAAATGAAAAATAAATTTGCAAATCATCGTCATATTGATGGAGAGTGGTATTTTTAATAACTTTAGACATATATCTGAGTTGCCCTGGGATTGATCCTTGTAGCACATCTGCCTTTAAAGTTGTAAACTGAGACTTTTGATTTATAACAACACATTGAATACGTTTTTTAAGATAGGTTGACATTAACTCTAGTGAAATGTCTGAAAATTCAAAATAGTATATGAAGGTCAAATTTTGATAAGTGCAGAAAATTTGAATTTTTTCTAAGGCTATGCCTACAAAATGTGAGAATTTGTAGGGTTAGTATAGCAAGGAGAAACCTTTTCATCTTTGGAAATAGTACAAATATATTCTTCAGATGATATCAAGATAAAGAATGGAGGCAACTTTTTTATTTGAAACTTTTTCTTTAACACTATTAAGTTTTCGAGAAATTTCAAAATCCCTTCGCAGATACAATACAAGTTTCGTTGAATAATAATTCCAAGAGCCTAACACTTTTTAATGGCACTGACAGGGAAATAAAGACTTGTGTTGATAGTATACTCTTAGGTTTTACTTTTGATAAACACTTACAATGGACTCAACATATCGAAAAACTATGTATAAAGTTAAGAACAAATTGTTATGCTCTAAAATTTATGTCTAAATATTGTAGCCAGGAAGTTCTAAGGGCCAGTTGTACGAACTAAGTTGAGCCCAGTTCAGTTTGAACCAAGATCAAAATCCATGGTTACGATTATTGTAACAATCGTAACCTTTGCTTTTGATCTTGGTTTAAGCTGAACTTAGCTCGACTTAGTTCGTACAACTGGCCCTTAAAGTACTCCATTATGCTAATTTCCATTCGTATCTTAGGTACGGAATTGTAAACTGGGGCAATAGTTGTAATATGACTAGGGTATTTTTATTACAGAAATATGCAACTCGTATTTTATTAAATTTAAATTACAGAGAGAGTTGCGTGATACCATTAAAAATTTAAAAATTTTGATAGTTGCTGGTCTAGACATTCTTGGGGTGTGCTCATATGTTCATAAACATAAGTCAGTCTTTTTAAGAAATCAAATGAGTCATTTACATGACACTAGAGCAAAGAATTTTCTGCTGCCTAACTCTCATGGAACTGCTATGCACGAGAAAAGTTTTCTTTACCAAGGGTGTAAACTTTATAATTCGTTAGATGAAGACGTTAGGTCTTCGGGCAGCATACATATTTTCAAACATAAATTAAAAAAAATATATATTACTAGACAAAAATTGCTACATAGTAAATGAATTGTTGTAATTTAATATATTTGGTTAATATGATCAACTACAAGATGTCTTGTATATTCATCTGTTTTATATATTTTATTTTATTGTTTTTTTTTTCTTCTGTTAAATGTTTATTAATTTTTCTTGTGACGTTTTCTACATTGATTTTATTGTACACATTTATTTGTATATACTTTTTTGCAAAGGAGAAATAAAGACTATTATTATTATTATTATTATTATTATGCGAATCCCATAATTCCACAAGCACATTATTAATTTATTACTTCTTTACCGTTTTTGAAGTTAATGACTGCCAATTATTTTTGAAAATACTCATACTATCTACTCACTAAGAATTTATTTTTGCTTCGCATCCTATGTTTCAGCATCCTTTCTCCGTGCTGACGATGTGTGCAGGCAGGGGTGAAAACAGAGAAGTAATGTGTGTGCGAAAAGGTTTAATACCGAATGATAGGTCCGAACAATGGCTAATCCACAAGGGCTGATTCAAATCATTCCATTGAGCTCACTATTTGCTCTCAGCTTGGCGCCGTTTACACCACTTGCCCATATCTCTTTACGATTCCTTTTATCTGGCACACAGTGGCGGATGTCGAACTGGATAATAAATATTATTTCCAATATCCTTTATACAGCTACCACCCGTAAGAAAAATGAGACGCGAAAGAGTAGGTATTTATCTCCGACAAAAAAGAACAACATTAGATCCATTGGCCAGTGGCGGATGGTGAAATTTCAATAATTTTTTTCTCGTCTCTGGCGCATGGGACCCGTACGAAATATGGGAACTAACATCTAGAGAAGCACTCCTCTAACGACCTGTAAAAAATTTTGAAAAAGCAGTTTGCAAAAATTTTTTTCAAAATTCGATTGCCCCCCCTAGGTCTAGGGACTCCTGTTGAAAATTATACGTTTTGGAGTTTATGAAAATATTTTCATTACTAACTGAAGTACAACGAATTGAAATTTTATAATTTGTTAAATTGTAAATTACAAAATTTCAGTTCATTGTATTTCAGTTAATAATGAAAATATTTTCATAAACTCCAGAGCCTATTGTCGTACTTTTATGAAAAGTACAATGTATGTGACAAAAAAAAATAATTTTCAACAGGAGTCCCTAGACCTAGGGGGGGCAACCGAATTTTGAAAAAATTTTTCGCAAACTGCTTTTTCAAAATTTTTTACGGATTATTAGAGGAGTGGTTCTCTAGATGTTAGTTCCAATATTTCGTATGGGTCCCATGCGCCAGAGACGAGAAAAAAATTATTGAAATTTCACCAGCCGCCACTGCCATTGGCGTATTAGATATAGGATAGTAGACATTACAAATATTTGAATAATATAATACTAAAACAATACCTTTTTTATGATTAAACTAATAAAATTTGAACAATCACCCAATCGACATATATACACCCAAGCGCAGTTATTAGCTACCACTACTGAGAATTTTCGCAGAGAAAAAAGTTGGGCGTCTCGTCTAAACGAAGCTACTCTTGAAAATTCAGCCTGTTACTAATCATTAAAAAAAAGGGAGCTGTACTGTGGACTATAAGTGGTGTGGCTTCTTATTTCATTTTGACGTATTTTTAACGTCTGACCATAATTTTGTATTATTTGATAAAAAGATATATGACCTTTTTAATAGATGACTAACATTATACTGAATTAAGAATATGAGTACATTTTTTGCCTTGAGTTGATAAAAAACTATGATCTAAAAATTCTGTAATAAAAACAATAACAGCATCATCAGAAATCTAAAAAAAAAGACAATTAATGACACAATTGCCAATTATTGACAACTTAGCTTAATATAAAATAGGTTAAATCATAATTTTGTAATTCTTGACATATTATTCAGCAATGTTGTGCCTAAGTATCTAAAGCACACGGGTTTCCTCAAGGAAAAAGATGTTTGGCTGAAATGGCGACGATATCGGATTGCGCAGAAAGTTTAGGAATTGTATCAAAAAAAATATGACAGAAAATCGGGACAGATCGTCTGCAGATAATTTTATGCAGGAATAAAAAAATCACCAATTATAGGCATTTATTTTTCTCTTTATGTTATATAAGTAATATAAGTATGAGCATTGTTGGTATAATAATAATATAATAATAATATAATAATAATATAATAATAATATAATAATAATATAATAATAATATAATAATAATATAATAATAATATAATAATAATATAATAATAATATAATAATAATAATAGTTTATTGGTGCTAGTATACAATAAGTATTTACACAAGTCAAGGAAAAAATTAAAAGAAGCAATATCGAATATCACATAAGATGTTTTAGGTAAAAATCATAATATTCTATAATTCTATAATTCTATAATTCTATACGTGGTGGTATTCTGGCCCCACTAAAAAAAAATCCATCACATATGTGGCGCCGGTGTAGTGCAGCATTCCGGCCATGACAATGCGAAACTTATCTATACGCACGATGTCACGACATAACCTCACCAGCGGACTACGTCCAAGAAATCTCCCAAAAATTCTACCTTCAAACTGGGCGATAGTCCGCTAACCAGCAACATAACCCAAATCAGAATGCATAATGTCCCAGTCCAGATCAAACATCCCCTACCATACCAGGCGTTGCCTATCTTCCAGCAACCTCTTCCCTAGCCATACTTTCCTATACCTACCGTTTCCCCACCTTCGATCTTTGCTCAATTTTATCTTTCCTATCCTTTCTATTCTCTTTCTTTATGTTCTATTTTTGTTCTCATTTTTATTCTTTTTGTTCCTTTTGCCCTCTTTTTTTGATCAAAAATTCCTTTTTGGCCGATAACCTTTTTAAAAATTCAAAAATTTTAAACCCTATCCTTTTTCCACCACATTTTCCAGGCGTCATGAGATCACCAGGTCGACAGTTCTCGTATGGAATTTTTCGTTTAGCTTTTCACCCGAGTCAACGGCCCTTTATTCAGTGCTACAACCAGCGACTAGTCTTAAGTTCTATATGAATTAGTTTTAGGTCCATTTTCTAGCAGTTTTAACATTGTTCTATCAATTATCGTTTAGCCAAACCGAAAATGCCCCGTCCAACTCTAGATTCACACGGCGCGGCGTTACGCGCCGTATTTTTTCTGGTTGATTCCTAACCAAGTTCCGCCGAGATGTAAAATTCAAATTTAAATAAATCTTTCTTGCTGCTAGCGCTACTAGCGCTTTTTGTTCCAGGATTTTAGTATTACTAGTTTTCCAAAACTGTACACATAGACATAAGAATAAGTTGTTAAGGAGAGGTTGGTTTTTCCTTTTCTCGAAAAAAATTAAGAGTTATAAAAAAATTTAAAATGTGAATTATATTCTCAAAGCTACTTATTTGAATGTAATTTTAAAAATTGTAGGTTCGGATTATTTCTAACTAGCACAGACAAGAATATAGACATTGAATAACAATCAGTCCAAATTGTCAAGAAAAAATATCGATTTGTTTATTTGTAAGTGACCTAGATGCGAAAACTGTCGTATCTCGGCTGGAAATGCAAGTAGATCGTTGTTTTTTTTTAGGAATATGTTGGGTTTTTTCTTCTACTTTCATATTTCGTTTACTGTTTTTGGTATGATAAAAAATCCAGTTATTTGAATTTGTTTATAACTATAATTATGAAAATATTTAAAAGGAAACGGTTTAAATTATAATAAAAAAAACACCATTGTAAAAACTTACATTTCGAAAAAAATGTCTTCCTACGAGTCGATGCACTTAAACAATAAGCGATTGAATTTACATTTTTTGTTTTGATTATTTGAGCTAAAATATGGCACAAAAGTTTAGTTTAGTTCAATAAAGGGCATAGTTTCACTGACTTTCATTAAGATTGGTGCATTATTACATTATATTTCCTAAATTATCCTAAAATGACAGTTTTTAGTGGTTTTTATTTTTTACAAATTAACAAATTATCAAAAAATTTTTCCAAAGGATTAGTTTTTTTCAAATTTTTATTTAGAATAGTTTGGTATTTTTATTTTTGCGATGTAATTACTAGAACCGAAGATAATAAGGAAACTAGCAGCACATTTACATGTTAAAACATAATGAAGCAATGGACAGATTTAAATGGATACTTCTCATTACACTTGTCACATCTAAAATAAATTAAAACCATAAAATTCCTGCAGCAACACAGTTCAATTCGAAAATTTTGACTTCACTATTGGACATAATAGTATATATTGTCCTGATTAGAAAACCAAGTTATTTATTTTCATACGACTTATGAAGTTTGCTATTCGACTCAATATTTGTTGACTAAGAGTTGCCAATGTATCGGTAGACAGATAATTCGATATTCACACGCACATGCCTAAATCCTCTGTCGAGACAGTATTTTTAAATATACGGTTTTGTGTGTTATCTACTCAAGGTATCACAAGTATTAGCTACCAATATAAAAAGCAAAAACAATTTGAGTTTCATTAATCTAAATTATAGACAAGAAAAATTTATGGAAAGGATTTAACCCTGAATTCAACATAAAAGCACGGTTTTTCTGAGAACGCCGACAAAAGGTAGGTATAATGCCCGCGGAATTTTCTGTTATTACTCATGATCATTATCGCCGAAAAATGGATTTAATGTTATAGGATTTGCTTGATATATTTATTTATAATCTATGTAAACTAAATCATTTGATCATTTGATCTCTATGGCGACGGGCTACAGGTGGAAGTATTATTTTGCAACATATATGTCTGTTTTACAGACAAAATATGACAGGAATTATGATAGAAAAAACAGCTAAATAATTTAAAGTAATTTTAGTGTACAGTATTCTCTAAAAATAATTAATTAAGAAACGACAAAGGAAAGTAATATTTGGAATGTAGTTGTCACTATTGCCAGGGAGAAAACCTGATACTCTTTTAGTTAAGAAAAAATAAACAGGTTAGTCATACTACAGAATAAATAACGACTAAATATAAAGTGATAAATAGAGATGGAAGTTTTGCGTTTACAGATTTTTTAAAATTTAGATAGCAACAATATAAACTAAATAGGTCCAAAAATCTGTTGCGCTATAAAATCCGACTCAGTGGTTCAGTGCTTACGGTCCCGGGTTCGAATAATGGCTGGGATATGGATGATTGGTGGCTTTTTTTGCGTGTTGCCGAGAGGGTAGCAATGGGCTAAACCGCGGTTGTGTGAGAAAGTAGCTCTCCTCTCCTGAGTTCGATATTGAGCTGCGACAGAGGCAATGTCGCAGGGAATGGGTGCTGTATTGTTGTCTGGGTGTGCGTGTCCTGGTTGAGTATTGAATTATATAGCTAAACTCCGTCATTACGTTATTATAAATAGTTCTGTAGATATAGCTCTAACTGACAAACAAAGAGACACCAGATCGATAGACAGACAGTCAGACAGGTAAAATGACGGAATTGAAAGCACTTAATTTTCGTGAAAATTTAAAGAAGTATCGAACAATTATTTTTTTACAAATACCATACTTTCCTTCGGTAAGGGAAGGAAGTAAAAGGTTTATGAGGACTATACATAAAAAATCTCATTTCATAATGCAAAACTATTTTTTTCATTAAAACACGAATTTATTGTACAAAAAAAATAATGAATACCTTTTTCATTGAAAATTTTAACACAAATAAGATTCACGCCACAAAAATTGTCTAAAATGATATCTAAGACCCTGAAACCATAAAAAACTTTAATAATACAAAAAAGTGATTTTTTAAAATTTAAATAGCAACAAAATATTTAAACTGGGAAGGTCTAAAAAAGCTGTTGTGCCATAAAAAGTGTTTTCCATCAAGAATCAAGATGGCCTGATTTATTCCAGATTTTTAAATGCACTTTGAATGGCAGAGTCGTAAAGTCGTAAGGTTACTATAAAGACATAACGAAAAATTAACGCTTTTTAAAGCTTTGGTGGCCGATACAAAATTAACTATTAACTGTACCGTTTTATTTTTGTTTTAACCAATATTTAAGAAAATTTTATTTTGTACTAAAGAGTTACGTATAGTATATCGTTTAGTTTTCAAAATATTTAGGAAATAGTATAAACGATCAATTTATTTTATTGTTATTACTGTTAACAACTTTTTAACCGAAAAAAACAATACCTCACAATTAGTGTGATAATCTAAAAAAAATAAATTTTTTATTATGGTAAGCGGGGAAGACTTAATGTCAGACGCAAATATTTTATATGCATGCCCTATTATAATCTTAGTTTTATGTTTTTTTTATTTTAAGTTATTCAATATGCTACAGAAAATGTACACCACTGGCTTACGATTCATGTAATATTTTGTATTATCCTCATATTTTATGAAGATATTTATAAACGCCTTTTGGACGGCACTGCTTCATCTCTACACGGATCGCTTTATCCCTCAAATCTCCCATATCAAATTGACTAGATCGAAGTAGGGTGTAGCTTTTATGTCACCCTCATGACAAAACAGTCTTCCTTTCATTTAATTTTCAGAAGCATCCAGTAATTGTGGGGTTGTCTATCCTCACTTTCTTACATACAAAAGCCGTCGTAAACGAAACTAGTTGAATGTGAAATAGGATGCTGAGAATAAGGTTTAAACTGGTAATGATACACAAATTGAATTAATCCACGCCAGCCTATTTGTTATTCAATTTGGTATTAATTTTGCGCTCGAACGACTTTTGAATAAAATCAGGATTGCATTATTCACTTTACCATTTCAAACTGCTGGTGTTGGAACGGGATAAAAAAAAAGGATTAAACAATCATTCAGTAAAATGTAATTGGCATGATGATAAAATCTGGTTTAAAATAAGTGATGTTACATAAATAACATGTAAAAAATTATTTAAAAATAGTTTTTATATAACAAGTGGCTAATATGGTGTTGATTGGATGAGAAAATGGGACCTTCTACTTTAAACAGTAGCTTTCTCCTTCAATCTGGTTCTGTTAATCTTCATCTCAATGCCAAGGATTTTTAATCGGTTCTCATACAGTTCATGCAACTTTGAATATTTGAAGCAGAAAGTCCCATCTTCCACACAGTGTAAAGCTCCACACCCTTTATTTGACTTTCCTCTGCGGATACTCCCACCAAATCCTGCTCTATTTTCCTTAGGTGAAACCAGTAGCGATTTCTCAGTGCTGTATAATATTGCAGATGACATTTGGCGTCAAGGGCAATGAGATCACCATCTTCTAATGCTGCCAACAACTGGGTTTTTTGCAATTCTGTTGCCATTTGTCGTATGCTCGTATCAGCTGTTAATGTTCGAAATTCATGAAGGAGTCCATCGCTTCCACGACATAACAAACACGCCATTTTGTCACTCGCTTCACACCGGGATCGTTTCTCCACAGTTCTGCTGCCTTCTGAAATATTTCCCCGCTTTTTAGCTCTATCCAACTTCAAATTGCACCATGGTTTTGGACCAGTTGATTCGCACTCATGTCGCTTCCAAAATTTAGTTTCACTGGCAATGACTACAAGCTTCTAAACTCATTGATATTGTTCAAGAAAGACCGGTATGGTGTTGTCTTGTCTTCGATTCCATGTGCATTGAGTGGACATTTTAGATTTTCTGAAGTAGTTTTCTGACAGATCATGCACTTGTTGCATTCCATCTTGTATTACAATTCAATCTGAAACGAAATAATTAACATATTATAAAATGTGGACACACCGTACAAAACAGTTCATCGGTGAAGAGTTTTGTAATTGGTACATATATTAGTGAATAAATTTATAGTCATACATTTAAAAATTGTGTAGTAGTATTCCTTGACCCCCAATATGTATACTAAGACATGAAGTTTGTGGTCCTAAGTGATTCAGAAGCCGAGATATTGACAAAATACCTATATCTCAAAATGGCCGCTATAAAATCTAAGATGGCCGACGGAGGAGTTGGTTCCTATCAAAAATTGAAAGCTACGTACCTAACTAGTACCTGGAAAAAAATTGGTGGTTTTGTCCGGTGTATTCACATTAACGCGAAATTCGACGTTAAGTTGCCCCACTGTAATGTATGACATATTATATACTAGTTTTACCAATAAAGGTAAAAAAATAATAAACCGGCGCATGCGTGACACGTGTTTCTTTCTATTGACCGGCTTCAAAAAATTAAAAAATGATATGTATTCCTTTATGTTTTTGCGGTTATTATTTTGGATTGGTGTATGCGCTTTATATGAAATCTTCTCAAACTGCAATAAGTAAGGCTTGGCGGTGGTCCCATAATAGTTTTATCACGCTACATTTATGTAAGGTGAGCAAACATTTTTAAAAAGATTTTTTTAATCTCAAATTTGGCGAATGCGCTAGTGATAAAAGTTCTTTCGTCGGAATTACATTAATATTGGTGTTTTAATATTTTCTTTTGTTACTTAAAATAAGGACGATTATTATTTTCATTATTATCATAGTCTTAGCAAGCGACACACTTTTTCAGAAATATTTGGATTTATTCACCGATCTCCAGGTTTCTGGGCCTTTTAGGAGACGTTGGTGGTGTTCGCTTCGACAGCTCAGAGTTCAGATCCCAACAAAGGATCATAGAGACCAAAACTTCTCTTAAAGTATTCGCGATTGCCAATAGCACAGTTTTCTGTACTTCACGCGCGCTCGGTTAACCTGGCAGTTGTTGTAGACGCCCGCCCGTCATGGCCCTACTTAACAGTGTCGAGGAATCCTACAATATAATCACTGGTACGATTGTGATTTCTGCATTCCACATTCTGCTAACTTCAATTTGGAGGTCTTTGTACTTGATCAACTTCTCTATTTCCTTAAACATCAAGTTGGTGTCATTCGGCATAGATACACTGATCAGCAAACATGGTTTCTGGCTGGTCGAATTTGTCTGTCAGTTATAAGTGGCAAGCCCCACTTAACTAGGACGTCGTCAGTATTGACAACCTCAGAGGTATATTCATATTTTTGGGGTACCGGTATATTGAATAAGAATTACAACTCCCCACCTAAATTACCGTTCTTAGACGAACCGGACCTGTCCCGCCCAACCTTACACTCACCACGAAGCTTCGCACCGTGGTTGCCTGGTTGGCTCCGGGCCAGGTTCCGACTAGGCACACCTGTATTTTTAATTATACATAAAGTCTTGTTGAAAAAAAAAATGATTTGGTATATTAAAGTATTTGTACATTACGCAGTGGAGATATCTGGCCACTGGTGTCGGTGAGCGTACCTGGATGGTGCCAGCGTAATACATCCCGCCACCACGTGACTGACATGTTCTTCTGCTAAACCGCATATTGTGCACCTACTGTCAACAGGCTGGTTCAAGATCATCCTCTGGAAGTATCTAATATTTAGTGCTTGGTCCTGTGTTTCTACTATTATGCTTTCCGTTTTCCCCTAGGTGCCTCCTTGCCTACTGTTAGTCGGTCAAAGTAGAACAATTGTCCATGCGTCGGTATTGCGCAGAGTACTTCTATTATCCTGTTTTCGATGTTGGCTTTAATTTTCTTCTTGGAGTTGTCGGCAGTGGTTTCGCTTCCCAAATACTATTCCAGGATTTTACACTCTTCTTCTGAATGGAATACATTTTCTTGTCCTTATCATGGTCTTTAACTAGACGTGTGAATTTGTCCTTCCTCTGTCGGATATATGCGCTCTCACATATGTTTACTTCGCTGAAGGACCTCTTTGGTGCATTTACTTAAGCAAAATGTCATCTTGATATCATCACTGAACGATTTGATGGTATCTAGCTCTTGCTTTAATTCAGCAACAATTGTTAATAAATAACTTCAGGTAGTCTATGTAGAAGAAATGGTTTATTATATTGTTGTCACTGATGTCGAAGCCAACTCTCTGTTCGTTTAGTTGGTTTGACAGGTGGGGCGAGCGTCAGGCAAAATGATAAAAAAATTTCATCTGTTAAATTGCATCTTCCCTCTTTTTATGTGATCTTTCGAGTGTAGAGCCATATTTCCATTTTCCATCTCTTCATTGTGGTTTTCACAAAGTCTGTTATTGTAGGGCACACACGGTAAGTTTTCGGAGACAATTCATGTGTGGGAACTGCAATCATATTCTTTTTTATAGTTCACCAATGCCATGCAGAGATTTCTGCTTCTTTGCAATTGATGTGATGGTCTCACTCATTAGCAGCTGATAATACTACTTTTCTAGGCCTTTCTACAACCTTTCTGATCCTCTGGGAGTATCTGAGACTTAACAGATGTTTGTGGATTGCATTTGCTAGTGTAGCACCGATGATTTTGGATATCGTTGGTAGGCAGGTCATTGGCCAGTAGTTTGTAGGATCCTTTTTGCCCTTTCTTTTGTAGAAGGGGAAAGTGTTTCCTGCAGTCAGCCATTCGGTGGCTTCCTCAGGTTGACGTATGATTTTATTGATGGCTGTTATCAAGCTTTCATGCAAGCACTGAGCTGTTTTAACCAGAAGTTTTGTACCCTGTCAACCTCATCCACCTTTAAGTCCGACCATGTTTCGGGTTCACATCTTCAATGTTGCCTACACTCTCGTTCGATCCACAGAGAATTCTTATTGTGAGTCACTGCATCCTTTAAGATTCCAGGCCAAAAATCCTCGACGTGTTGCCGTGAATGCGGTGGCGGTTCATTTGGCGATAGAATTTTTTGACGTTCTCTTCGAAGAGCTTCTTGAATTAGCAGTGATTATTATATTATTATTATTCTTATTATTATTACTATTATTAAATAACGAATTGAAATCAACCCAATCTTTTGGAGGGAGTTGTCTTCACCCCTCGCTATTTGGTTTTCCCTGGACTATCAACCGTTCTATACTTGCCTTTCTTCAGTGGGTATTGCCAAAAAATTAGGGGATTTGGGAGAATACGATGCTGTAGAGTCGCCCTTGGGGTGTATTTATTGGAAAATCCATATATTAGCGCTATAGACTGTCCAGAGAATTAGTAATAAACGTCTCTATTTTCACATCAAAGCATCCATATGCTGACTGTCTGCTTCTCTGACGCTATCTATGTCTCAGAAGCGCAAAAAAGATTAAAAAATTAGGGCATTAGCAAGTCTGATGTTTGTGCATTATTTAACTAAATGTGGGCTGTTTCTGTTTACTTTATACATTAATAGTAAATAAGAAATATATAAAATGAGAAGCATTAACAAATTATGACATTGTTAGCTTTGAATATATAAAAATAATAATACTAACAGCGATAGTTCCATCATCCTGTTATTCATTACAGGATCATGCGCCCTCCAGAATTAACTTCCTCCTATAAGCCATAAAAATCTGATTTTGGTGTAGAGTAAAACAATAAAACTTCAGAAGAGGACACTTCGATTGCGGCATTGCCAAATTATACAAAAATATTTTATACTCATGTACGTCAAATATATTTAGCGAAATTATATTTATTACGTAATATACGACCAAAGTTAATTTGAATTTATTTTTAGTAAAAACTGTGGCAATGTAAATAATGTGACACAAAGGAATATTGCAGCCGCGGGCCACAGTGATACATATGGATTATTACAATGAGTTTTAGCTTTGTTCTGTGAGCACGTGCTTTAGAGCAAACACTGCATACGTTTAATATTTGTTTGACATGGTATTATATTATAAATATATTTGACTAGAAGTTGGAAACTCTACGTTATTAATGATTCACTAGCATATATATATATATATTGTGAAATGTCGGCGAGTGAGGACGAGCTGTCCGAGCTCTCCTGTTCAAAGTGTAGTAGATCCATAACTGACGATAATTATATTGTTTGTGATGGTCTGTGCAAATCAGCTTTTCACGTAGAATGCAGTGAGCTAAAAAAGAATGTCGCAAAAACTATTAAAACATACAGTTCTCTTAAATGGCTATGCCAGGTATGTAATAAAATAGAATCTATCTCAACCTTAAATTTTCAACGAGTTGTCGAAAATTTACTTGATGCCAAATTTCATGAACTATTTGCCAAATTTGAACAAGAGAAGAAACAATTTTTTGATGCAGTTGCAAGTTATCTCCCCGCTAGAGCCTCCGAAAATTCAGTATTCACAAATAAAATATGTACAATAAAAACCGGGGATATGGAGTCGCAAAAACCGAAGACTTCTACCGAGACTGATAGCGAACCTACCGTAAAATCTTATAGTACGGTAGCTAAATTCAAAAAAGTTCAGCCAGTAAATTCTCTCTTTATAAAATCGAAAGATTTATCTCAACAGCCGCCCATGGAACTGTGCAACAAGATTAAAATATCCATTAACCCATCAAAATTATCAATTCCTATCAATAACATAAAAACCACCAATTATGGTGTTGTGATAAATTGTGAAAATCGTGAATCGGTGGATAAATTAAGAAACAGTCTGACTCCTCATCTTGGAGACACATGTGAGATGTCTGTATCAAAAAAGCTTACGCCAAAAATTATTATTTTTGGAACGGAAAAAACGGATTTAGATGATGCCACGTTAGCCAATGAAATAATTCAAGCCAATAATATTCCATCAAACCGAGATAATTTTGAATTTAAAATTGTAAGAAAAATCAACAATGCAAGTCTTGTAAACCTGATTGTGTCTGTGGATCAACAAACAAGGGCTGATATTATAAAAAAGGAACATCTTTATGTAAGCTGGTCAAAATGTCGTGTAAAGGACTCGTATCACGTAAAAGTATGCAATACCTGTTGTGGATTTGGTCTCCTCGCAATAAATTGCGATAGCAAATTTCCCGTATGCAATATATGTGCAGAAAGTCACCAGCCTTCATTATGTACTTCAAGAGATAAAAAATGTGCAAATTGTATTCGGTTCAATAAAAACTCTAAAACATCCTTCGACATAAACCACTCAGCAAAAGACAAAAACTACTCCAGTTATTTACATAAGCTTGATATGGTAAAAAAAACAGTTTCAATTTTTTTCAGTTACCGATTAGCAATTAAAATACCCTGTGCTCAGTGTTGTGCATCATAACTTACAATGTGCAAAGAATAAATTAGAAGAAGTGGAATTATTTCTATATCAAGAAGACATCGACATTTTTTGTATTTCGGAACGTGGATCCAACCAACGGAAATTAGTCATATAAATTTTCCTAATTATAACATATCTAGTCATTTTTGTGGAAAAGATTTTTTGCATGGTGGAACCATGATCATAACTAAAAAAACTCTTGACTGTACTGAAAATATTAGATTGGTAAATTTAAGTATAGAAAAAATTTTTGAATGTTCTGCAATTGACGTAAAATTAGTAATGTAGAGTATTGTGTAATTTGCCTTTATAGAGCACCCAATGCAGATGTAAACATCTTTTTGTCCAAATTAGAAGAATGCCTAAATTTACTAACTAGTAAATGTAACTTGTCACACATAATTTTATGTGGTGATTTTAACATAAATTTTCTCTGTAAAGATAAAAATACCACCGATCTAATAGACCTAGTAAATTCATATTATGTTTCTACTGTTTTTGATGAGCCTACTCGAATACAAAATAATACCAAGTCAGCAATCGATTACGTAATGACAAATTTCACAGATAAAATAATAAACAGAAGTATTTTAAACACTGGTCTATCAGATCATTATGGACAAAAAATTGTTTTTGCTGTAGAGTTTACCCAAAAAGAAGAGTAGTTTAAATTCAGATCTTTTTCTAAGAAAAACATTTCAAAATTCATTGAGGCATTAAACTCCGAATCTTGGCAAAATATTTATAATAAAGATAGTGTCGATACTAAGTACCTGGCCTTTGATCAAATTATAAGTTATCACTATAATTCATCTTTCAAATTTGTTACAAGAAATATTCAAAATGACAACAGTTGGATAACCACAGGAATTAAAGTTTCATCATCTAAGCTAAAAGAATTATTCTCATTGCAAAGAAAAGGCATGTTAGATATAAAATACTATAAAACACACAAGAAAATCTACAAAAAAGTTATAAGATGAGCCAAACAAATGTATTTCGATGAACTCATAGCAACCTCATCAAACAAATCTAAAACGGCATGGAGAATAATTAATAACTCATTAAAAAATAACACCAAGACAAATAAATATGAAATTGAAATAAATGGCAATACAACATCTGACAATTCGATCATTTCCAACGAGTTTAACTCATATTTTGTTAACTTACCAAAATCACTACGCACTTCCTTAAATTATCAAAATTCAGCCAATCAACCATCAGTAATTACCACGAATGAATCAATTTATTTAAATCCTGTAACAACTACTGAAATAATTAATATTATAAATAAGTTAAAACAATCTAACTCTGTAGGCCCAGACGATATATCAATTAAAATTATCAAAAAATGTGCTCATCAACTAGCTGAACCCTTATGTCACATAATAAATAAATGTTTTCAAGATGGTACATACCCCGATATGTTAAAAATATCCAAAATTCTGCCACTTTATAAAACTTCTTAGTAATTATCGACCAATAGCAATCCTATCTGTATTTTCAAAAATATTTGAAAAACTCTTGGCAACACGTATAATCACATTTTTAGAAGCTAAGCAAATATTGTCGCCAAATCAACACGGTTTCAGGGAACACAAATCTACCACTACCGCGCTTTTAGCTATACTTGATCAAGTCTACAAAAATTTAGATCAAAACAAGAAAGTCCTCGCCAGTTTTGTTGATCTCTCTAAGGCTTTTGACTGTGTCGACCATCAAATTCTTCTAGAAACTATTAAGTCTTATGGTATACATGGCATTTGCAATGACTTACTAAGGTCTTATTTCACCGGTAGGAAACAGTTCGTAGATTGTTTTGGCAAAAGATCAAATGAACTTCTGGTTGACATAGGTGTACCACAAGGCAGTGTGTTAGGCCCGCTGTTGTTTATTTTGTATATAAATGATTTGGACAATTTCATTTCTTCTCATTATGGCTCATTTGCAGATGACATAACTATTATTTCTTGCGGAGACAACTTAGATGTTGTACTCGAACAGCTCAAAACTAACTTTAAATCAGTAACTGAATACTTTAACAACAAAAAGCTTGTGTTTAATCAAGACAAAACATTTATTATGCAATTTTACCCGGTTCCATCAAGATATAATTCAAGTTTGCTATTACAACACAATGGACAATCAGTGCAACAGCTTACCTCTTTCAAATTATTAGGAATTCATATTGACTTATCTCTTGATTGGAAAACTCATGTCACCTCAGTATGCACAAAGTGTGCAAGTAAATGTTTTGCTTTAAAAAGACTACGCCAGATAACTAGTATCGAAACGGTAAAAACTTATTATTATTCCAATATGGAAGCGCATATAAGATATGGAGTACTTTTTTGGGGTAACTCTACAATAGCAAATAGGGTGTTTTTACTACAAAAAAGAGCAATACGATGTATGTTCGGTTTGGGTTATAGGGATTCTTGTAAATCTACTTTTATTCGGCAAAAAATATTGATTTTACCATGTCTATATATATTCGAAATTTTAAAATTTGTTAAACAAAATTTATCACATTTCAATTTTCAAAATGCCTATCATCATTATCCAACTCGTCATGGATATAATTTGCAGCAGGACATCCATAGACTTCAGCTATACGAATCAAACCCATATTACGTAGGAACCATCCTTTATAACAAACTTAGTAATGACATAAAAAACATAGCCAGCCAAAAGAAATTTGTCTCCACTGTAAAATCCATATTAATTGTGAATGCATTTTACTCTGTAAATGAGTTTCTGAATTCGCAGCTAATATAGATAAATATTTTTGTATTTTTGCGTTTTTTGTATTTTGTAAATATGTGTAAACAATTGTGCCAAAATTAATTTGACTTGTCCTATATCATGTATTTGATCTATGGGAATTAATAAATGATTATTATTATTATTATAAGATAGTTAAATAAAGAAAAAGTGATTAGTGGTAGTTTGAAAATATGATTGTTATTGTTTTGTAATTATTTTCTGGTTGGAAATACAGATCAAATTTGAAATAGTCAGTCAAGTCCGAGTCAGATTAGCATGCCGTGGGTTCCGTGCTGTTAACAATATATCGGGTGTCAACGGAATCTGACGGAAACATTAGAAATAACTTTTTTATTTTCAATAATGCTATAAAAATTCTTGATGGCTTTTTTATGGAGCATTTCCTAATAAATAATTTAACCCATTTTATCGGTTCGTTTTTATTGATTTTTCAGCGCTGCAAAGGATGATAAATAAATAAGGTACGTAAATATAAAAATATTGCTGATATTTTTGTTTTGAGTAATATACTTACATTCAATTCTTTTCCGCTTAAGGTCGAGATTTAGGTGCTTTTTTTTACCTTGAATCTCCGATGGGCTTAATCAACGACTCTCCTATAGGAATGTCGTCGACAAAAACCTCTGGGTCCTCGTCGATGGGAATCCACGTGTCAATCTCCGCGTTGTGTGTCAATTCTTCTTGATTTCTCACCAGCAAATGATCAATTCGAGAAGATCGGGAGACGCGGGCTCCTTGATGCACTATCCTAGTATGAACATGCATGAAAATTTGTTTCCATTCCCAAGATTCTGGATCTTTTTACCTTCCAGGTTTATATCTGATGTTACATTCTGAATGTGTTTCGCATCGTTTATAATGTTGTAGAACCTCCCAGAATTGACCTAAGTCGAAGCCAAAATAAAAATTCGATTCAGGTAAAAAATTCATTAAAAGGCATTTTCGATCATAACATACAAGTCTGAAGGGCTTCAGAGCCATAAACTAGCTCTAAAGGACCGTTATTGGTTCATTAAAACATTAGGCATGACCAGGTGAAAATTCGAAGAAACACCGAATTTTCACTAAGAAAAATATGATTTGGTCCAGGGCCTGAGAGTGAAAGTATATGGTGGTCAAATAAACCAAAAATAAAAATATAATTTTTGATCAAGGAAAAGTAAACCAGATACTTTCACAAAATTATTTTTAACTTTTTTATTCCTCCGCCAAAGACAATGACCATAAAGGTACAGTCATTATATATATATATATATATATATATATATATATATATATATATATATATATATATATATATATATATATATATATATATATCATTCGAAAGACTGAACATGTAACATATCAAAAAGGGTAAAATCGACAAATATGGCGAAGGCGCGTAGCGTCTATAGGTAAATATTGGGAAAAAATCAGTGAAAATGGACAAGGCCGGTTTGTCACATAAAACAAGTTTGGACTCACCCAGCTATTAGAAATGGGTGTGAAATAAAAGTTTGAATCGCGGTTATTATTTCATTATTAATTTGAATAAGATCACTCGGAATGCATGTCTTTATATTTCGGAAGATCTAATACAACTAACTAGCTAAAGTCTTAAAATTATTACTTTAACTTTATCCAAACATTGTGTCAATTAGTGCACTTAAGATTATTCATGGGTATCATATTACATGATTTGTAGGAACTTAAACAGAAACGTTACACAAACATATATAAGTGGACATCTTTATGGTTATTTATGATTAATTTTTGCCTTTATTTCTAATGCTCAACCAACACCAGCGACTCATAATTTGGACGAGTGCGTTGGATGGTCAATGCAAAGCGTTGGTAGCAAATCCAAATGCAGGGCTTTACAAATAATAAAGTTATACAGAAAACCACCTTGTGCATAAATGGCTCAAAAATCCATTTTGCAAAAAGTCGCTCGGAGGCAAGTCGGTGTCATTTTTCCTTTATTGAACCTATATAGGGACCAGTACGCCGTAAGACTGGCCGAAAGTTAGTAAACTCAGGTATTAGTCGAACTGTGTTCTGTGAATGATAAAATCACGTTATATAAAACTTTTAAGCTAATCATAAGCGATCCAATTTTTTAGTAAAATATTTTTATCTTATTTTCAGTCAGCCATAATTACCATAATCAGAAAATGTATGATTTTTTTTAAAAGGCTCGCATTAAATTCTGGGAAGTTTAATGAATCTTTTCTACTAAATCAATTGTTAACGCACGAACCCATTTGTATGGTTGAAATTAACTTGCTTTAGTGGGGGAGGCGTGATTCTTTCACATTATGTCATTTTGCAGAATCTAACTGTATTGTTTTAAACCCATTGAATAAATGGTATTCCTTGAACTAATTGCATTTTATGATATCAGGACTTGTTGCTAATCTTAATCCCTTGAGTTTTCGTTTGGAAGACCGAAACAACTGAGTTAATCGGAATCTTATGATTCCGCAACTTTGATACTCGGGGTTCTGGTCGCTTTACGGAAGCTAAATAGGTATTTTTTATGCGATTTTTCAGGAATCGTTAAGTATAGAATCCGTTATTAGTAGGTAAACAAATAATAGCCACGTCAAATTTTAATCCCGTTGGAGAGAAATCTTCCATAAGGATTTTTTATATGCAAAAATCACAAAAATCCTAAGGCGTTAAACCCATTATTACAGTATAAACAGATAAAAATCACGTCAAATTTTAATCCCGTCGGAGAGAAATTTTCGATAGGGATTTTTTTTTACAAAACCTAGGCGTAAAACACATTTTTTATCAGTAAATAAATTAAATCACGTCCTGAGAGAGCGTCGTTAATGATCTGAGATAGTGCAGCCTTGACCTATTACTCGTCTATCGAATTGTCTTATCTCGAACCCGCTTGGGAGTGGAAGAACGGGGAAGAATGCGGCTGGCGCCGTTTTAAAAATAAATTGGTGTCGAGTCAAACTGACGTTCGGTAGTGAGCTCTTCTACAATAACACAGCATGTCAATCGACTATTCAAGCCTATAACCGCCGTATAAAGCCATAAGAAAGCGTCTGGTGGAGCTGGGTCCAATTTATCATGCTCAAACAGCTCTATCCCGGAATCCAGGACGGGGACACAGTGGCCAAGAACGTATTACTCATTCATGCGGCTCGGATGCACACATTTAGATTGTATCATCAGATATAAACTAAGTTGGGAAGGCACAAAGATCCAGAATCATGGGGATGGAAACTACGTCTCATATATTTATAGCAACTAGCTATTAGTAAGTGAATTCGAGTGCCTCAAACTCCAAGCAAGCGACTCCGAGGGTACAAATTAAATAGATCTATTCTTTTTCAGTGAGTGGATGTCGTACCAGTGTGACCAGATTCAGAATTTTTATACTTTTCCGGAATTTTTTAAAGTATTGTAAATTTTTACCATATTCTAAGCCAAATCATATGAACAATTTTTACCCAGTTCACATTTCACTATTTGAGTATCCTGGTGTCGCGTCCCCAGTTAGCGAATATGGGTTGCTTTATTGACAAAATTGATGTTTTGAAACTAGTTTTATTCAATTTCCAGGGCATAATATCAATCCGATTTTCGATTTGAAGGTATCAACAGATTCTTGAAAATTAGTATTTAGCTACTGGGTGTCTAAAAGATGTCACCATTTGAAGAAATTGACTTAATTAGAAATTAGTGATCTGCGAAATTTTGGTTGGTCGTAAATACTAAACTATAGTTCGAAAAATTTCACGTTTACATTTACATACAGTACTCCAGTCAAATAGAGGAAATTAGAGGAAATAACTCATAAACCTTTGAAATTTGGCAAAGATATTCATTCAGGCCTACTATTAAACACACTGAAAGTCCTGAGCTTAAACTGGTGCGCTCGAGCCGCCATCTTGGAAAAATGGTTCTCCGATTCAGTTTTTTACTTATATCTCACTAACCATAAGGGATATCGAAATCATGCTTATACAAAAAATAAAGCTTATAAAATTATCTACAAAATATGTTAGGTGCATTTTTTTGCGTATGTATTATTATGAACTTTGGAAATAAGTAAATTGCATTTGATCGACACATTTTTAAAAGTGGAAAAGTCATTCTTAGAAAATAAAATTTCATATCACTACATTAGTCATAGAATTCTTACTTGTTATTGTGCTTACAAAAACATGACAGACGGAGAGGCAAATAGACAGAGTGACAGACAGACGGATAGACGACTGACATGTTGAAAGTTATTTAGAATGCTGTGACTAACACAATGATCTGAAGTTTTTTTTGTCTAGGAGCGACATTTACGGTTTTAGGAACGTGCCAATTGCCGATCAAATGTGTACTTTTCGTTTTCGTACTTTAGATCTGTCAACGAACGTTCAATAAGAGGGTCTAGAGGGAAATGCCGAGATCACAATTTTTGAGAGCTGTGTTTGGACTATTTAGGAGGTAAACATACCAAATGTCCCCGACATAGGAGGTGCGGGGGTGCAGGGGGGCGCAAAGAAGGTCCCGGTTTTTAGTTTCTCGCTCATATCTCGAAAACGGTTAGCCACAATCAAAAAGTGGCTATATGCAAAATTGAAGCTGACTAAATTTTCTACAATAACGTTTCTATTAATTTTTATAGTTCAGTAATGGATTGTATATCTTTTAACTGTATTCCAACTGTATTCCAACTTTTATTATAAATTGAAAAAAATATTTAATAATCATCGTGGGAGAAAATTGTTGTACATATATCCGTTTCATAGCAGACTGACCTCAAATATCGAAAGAAAAAATCTTTGTGTCTGTAAGTGAGTATGTGTGCGTGTGCATGTATGTGTGTGTGAATACCGTTTCTTGTAAACACGATAACTTCTGTTTGCCTTAAAATATTTAATTAACAATTTGGAACATATGTAAAACAGCATAGTACAATAATTTCTAAATAATTTGGGCCATGAATTCCCGGAACAAATTAGAAATCTGACTAATTATCATATATTTAAAAAACGTTCCAAATCTTTCATCTATAATGCAAATAGAACAAAAATGTATGATTTAATAACAATGAAAAATAACTAATATCACAAAATTCTGAAGATGTACCTCATAAAATATGATGTTACATATGTTCGTAAAAATATATATTTTACGTTTATTCGTACACCTAGTGTATTTTATTATATATATTGCGTATATTTGACGTAAACTTATATTAATATTTTCTGGTTTTAAGATAATTCTTAGTTTAGATCTAGCTTAGTAATATAAATATATATATATATATATATATATATATATATATATATATATTTGACGTATATTTATATTAAATTTTCTAGTTTTAAGATAATAAATAGTAATATAATTATTTTTGTTAAAGTCCATTTTCAGTAGGTTTATATAGTTATGTTTCACATCATTATTACATTTATCGATAAATAAATATTCTAAACCACGGACAGCCCTAGGCTTTGTGGTCTTCGTTTATTTGTAAATAAAGAGTAATAATTATACATGTGCCAATTGTATATTGTAAAACTTCTGAGCAAATAAACATTATTATTATTATTATTATTATTATATCTGTAATACATGGTCATAACCAGAGGCCACAAACAAAAAACAGAGGGACAAACTGTCACTCTTACGTAAAATAGGTTTTATTTTAATTTCAGAGCAAAATGCGTTTTTTTTTATTAAGCATACAAAAATATGAAGATGTATAAGATTTATAAACTGCAATATTCCGGGTGTATGTTAGGTTCAAACCAACTTTATTTAAATTAGATGACATCAATGTTATTCTAAAATTTGGAACATAGTTTTTTTAATAATATTATTATGTTGTGAGAGTTTGGAGGTCCTCTGGTTATCATCATGTATTTTTTAATAGGGACAATTGTACTATGCTGTTTTACATATGCGCCCCCCGTGCGCCCCCCCGCACCTCCTGTGATCGGGGACTTTTGGTATGTTTACCTCCTAAATAGTCCAAACACAGCTTTCAAGTAAAAAATTGTAATCTCGGCATTGCCCTCTAGAAACCATTCATTGACAGGACTACTTGCGAAGAGTATAATAATAAATACGGGAAAAATGTATATAATGTAGATGTGTTGTAGAGAATAGTATAAGCTGCATTTTTTTTTATATAAATGTAATTCCCATATCTTTAATGGTTAACATGAATCGGAGCACAATTTTTCCAAGATGGCGGCTCGAGCGCACCAGTTTGAGTTCAGGACTTTTATTATGTTTAATAGTAGACCTTAATGAAAAAGTTTCAGAAGTTTCAAAACTTTGTCAGTTATTTCCGTTAAACGTCGAAACTTGTTCCTATTTGACTGGGGTACAGTGAATCTGGCATTGACAATAGGATAACCGTGCATTTTCGGTAGGTAGCGATTTCTTTTTAGAGGATCGTACGTCGTAGTTATAAGTATAAAACTGATATTGTGCGCTTAGAGATGTTGCCATTCAGCCGCCTTCTTTGATATAAGCTTGCAGTAAATTTTTTTATTTGTCTCTGTAATCTGAGATTGAGAATATATTTTTGTTGCCTGGGCCGCGATCTTGTTTAATTCATTCTTCTACTTAGTGTATGTTAATTTTTGTTTTGGGAGTGGTTAAAGCCCTTAGCCAGATCTGCAACTTACTAGTTGAGCAAAATTTGGCGTGACAGAAATATGACGAAACGCACAAAGATGAGACTTGCTAACTTCTAGTTTTCTTCTACTTTCTTGACGCCTCTGAGATATGGACCGTTAGGGAGGCAGATAAATGACGTATTGATGCTTTCGAGATGTGCGTCTTGAGAAGTTTTATACAAATTCCCTGGATAGCTCATCGTACCAACAACATCTTGATTCTCCAATACGTTCTTCAAAGAGACTCTCCCGTATAGTATTCTCTCGAATTCTTTCATTTTTTTGTCACATCAACCGGAGACAAGACGATATAGAACGGCTTATAGCTCGGGGAAAACCAGATAGCAAAAAACGATAGAGGATGTCCTCCTAAACGTTGATTTGATATCGCCAAGAAGCTGATGGGAAAAATTTTTGGTACGGCTGTACGCGTAATAGGCAACCTCGACAGATGGTGCGATGTTGTCAGATGTGCCATACAGCAAATAGATGCCAACTAGAATAATTCCTGGATTACAAATCGCCTGCCAAAACGTTGTGAATAAGAAGATTAGATAATAAGGTTCAATTAACTGGACGACGCGACAGTGAAATTTTACTTCATATTTTTTAGCGACCTTCTTTGAAAACACGTTTTTCTTCTTTATTTCGCTTTGCAGCTGAAGGTGAATTCATAATAATTTACATAATACTAACCTTATTCAATGTCTATAACATAGAAACCAGTGGCGGCTGGTGAAATTTCAATATGTTTTTTCTTGTTTGTGGCGCATGGGACCCACGCGGAATATGGGAAATAACATCTAGAGAAGCAGTTCTCTAATGACCCCTAAAAAATTTTGAAAAAGCAGTTTGTGAAAATTTTTTTTAAAATTCGGTAGCCTCCCCTGGTCTATGGACTCCTGTTTATTTTTTTTGTCATATACATTTGACTTTTCTTAAAAATACGATATGTTTTGGAGTTTATGAAAATATTTTCATTATTAACTGAAATACAATGAACTGAAATTTTGTAAATTTACAATTTAGCAAATTACAATATTTCAATTCGTTGTATCTCAGTTAGTAATGAAAATATTTTCATAAACTCCAAAACGTATTGTTGTATTTTTATGAAAAATCAAATGTATATGACAAAAGAAAAATAATAAATAGGAGTCCCTAGACCAGGGGAGGCTACCGAACTTTAAGAAAATTTTTCGCAAACTTTTTTTTCAAAATTTTTTAGGGGTCATTAGAGAAGTGCTTCTCTAGATGTTATTTCCCATATTTCGTATGGGTCCCATGCGCCACAGACGAGAAAAAAAATTGAAATTTCACCAGCCGCCACTGCTAGAAACAGTGATTCTTTGAATGATATGGTGGCGTTGCGTGCTGACTCAGCTTAATTAAACAACCGTAACTTAATTTTTAAACTTCTTAAATTGAAGATAAGAATCAATAAACACTTATAATATAATATAATATAATAATTCTTGTATATTTTACTGTCTAACATTAGTAAATGCAGTAGTGTTCTTTCTGTCTTTACTCGGAATGTGATTAGTCGAAGCATGCCGAAGAACTGTTTACAGTGAAGACCACTCAGCAGTTTTGGACCAGTCTATGCATTACAAAACCTATGGTTCAAGGTATATTAATTTTTTGATGATCATTACATTTAAAATGTGGCGAATTCCGTGGACTTTTAAGTTTCTGTAGCTGCGTTTGTTAAATATTTATACCTACTTTGTTTTTATTAGATAAGTCGCTTTGGAAATACATTTTTATGTGAAATAATAAAATTGAAAATACCGATCAGTAAACACTAAAAAATGAGAAGAAGACGTCTGGTGGCAATTAATGGCAAAACCTAATATCAAGGATTTTTATGTACTTTATTTATTCGAGAAATATTCTCCTGCTTTTAAATTTTATCTATAAATTTCTTCTTAAGCAAAGTTGCCAAAAGATAATATAATTCGTGTAAATAGTGTAAATTGTCATATATTATCATATATGATAAATACCTGACTTCTTAAAATTATTCTGTAATAACAAAATAGAATTAAAATCAGTAAACAATACATTGATGTAGATAATAATAATCATTAAGAAGATTAAATAACCGAGATATAATACAAAACAATAATTACGCAAAAAATGGGAATAAATTGAAAATAAAATAGTAAGTACTAAAGCTAAATTGCTAGCAAACCCGCGGGGCCAAAACAAAAGAGTAAAGCAAAAGCATTCCATATTATTTCCATGAGGGTAGTCAAGCGCGTCACCAAGTGGATGAATCTAATATAACAACCCCTTCACATTCTGATGTTTAACCATAGTTATGCATACGAGACCCACAAGGCATTTTAGAATGTGCTAATATTCCTTAATTTATATGAGTATTGTCACAGTCTCTCCCTTATAAAGGTGTATATATTGTGCAAAATATTATTTACCTTGCAAACAAAAGACATGCTGACTCCTCCCATTTCAGGCCACTGGCTAATGATAACATCTGGGTGAGTAGGCCCCGCCCATCTTCCCTTAGGTAGGGACTTTTCAGGGGTGCAAACTTACGGAATACTGTCACTTGTCAGCAATACTTATACTTTACAGCTCTGTTACGGCAACATCATATATCTGATAGATCTCAGTAATCTATTACTAATAATAACGACTTATAAGGACTAAGAGGCTTGAATGTTTTAATAACTTTGATGTGAGGAGGATCTAAGTTACACATTATTGATTTTGTGCCTGTTTACAATTTAAAAGAACTATTAGAAAAGATACGCGGGAATATGTGACTTTCACTAAATTACTTTGATTGAAAGGCAAAAAAGGAAAAAATGTCTTTGACCCAAATAGAATTTGTTTGTTTGAATAACTGTGTTGTATCCACAGACAGAGACAAATACTTATTTAAAATTCTACAACCGTTTTGAGTAATCCGAAGCTCAAATTTATTTGAACAATACAAAATTATATAGGTAATTATATAGGTATGTTATTACTTAATCTAGAAATATATTTATTTGGTGTAACATGGTTGACGTACTTAACCTTTTTAATATATTTTTTTGCCTATTTTCATCAAAATTATTTGATTGAAATATTTTATTCGTTGTTTTAACGTCTAATTGCAGAAAGTTTTTAGACAAGATTTTATTTTATTGTAGAGAAATACAGGGATAAAGAAAATGTGACAAACTGGGAAAAGAACTTATATATTTTCAATATTACATGCTCTCACCTATATACGAGACTAATATTGATTTGATACTGACATACAAATAATGCTCAATGTAAATATTCTGATGACTTCTTAAATTTCTGTAAGCGTTAAGTTGAAATATGATTGCAATGGGGTTAAAACTTGGTAACTCTTTTCTTCGATTTAATAAAACGTTTATGAGATGTAAATCTGGGATTCTTGTTGGCTAGTTCATTGCAGATATATCTTCTTGAACGTAGATATAGACGTATTACTTTGCTCGGTCTTGCATTGGTTTAGGTAAAAGCAATGAACAGAGCAGGTTTGGCAACTGAAGAGAAGATAAGCTGTAACATTTGAATTCAATTATTTTTTTCATTTTCGAGCAAAGAAGATATTGTAATTCGGCGTAGAATTTTTGATGAATTTGTCTATATCAATGTGTTAAATGGCACGGTAGTTCGGTGGGCTAAGGCACTGACAATGCCGGTGGATATGGATGAATGTATGTCTGCATTTTCTCAAATGTGTAATCTCCTTCCTGACGGCCTTGGATTTAGGGGTTATCTACTATATGTTACGTTGTGTTATATACTATTTAAATCTGAATTTATTTGGACAAGGGAAATCACGCCTAAATGGTACTAAAACTCCTGAAGATGCCAATATATTCTAAGGAAATGTCGATTATTTAAAAAAAGTTGTTTCCTTTCCACCTATGGTATCTCTCCTTCAGCATTTACTATGAGAATTAAAACACAGATCATCCATTAAAAGAAATTGAAAATAATTTCTACCGTTATTTTTGCTTATCTAAATAGTTTTAATAAATTAATACGTAATCTAAATGTTAGCATTAACGTGTAGTAGTCATAATTAAATAAAATTTCTTTCCGGTATATAACAAAAACAAATAATTAAATTCCTAATTAAATACCAACTTCTTTGTGTTGCGTAAGTTTGACTCTTATGTAGCATTAAATATTTACCATACCTCGAAAGTAAAACTATTTTAGAAGCATCTTAGCGCAATGTTTAAGAATAATAAATTATTTTGATTGTGCAACTGCACCAAATAAAACGAAAGAAAGTACGGAGTAATAATATAACGAATAATGCGAGTACGAGGAAGCAGGACCGGACTGGTCTGTGGGACTTACCGGGAAAAGGCTTATAGATCCTCCCTTTGTTTCGTCATATATTATTTTGAAATAAAAAGTATAATTTTAGCCTGAAATTTTCATAGTATTGTTGCAATAACTAGTTTATCTTAAAATTTGATAATGAAACCAAAATCTATAAAAAAAAACAATTATTTAGAAAGAAAAATCATCGTGATGCGATGACATTGAAGGGTGGTGAAGTAGGTTTTAGTTATGCCTTTTTAGGTTAAACATTGATGAGCAAAATGCCTTTGTTTAAAAAAAAATTAAACAATTAAACAAAAATTATTTAATTTTTTTTTATGAAAGTGCATAAAAAAACTACAATGTGAAAAAAGAATCTCCTTGTACGACTTGATGTACTCAATCGATGAATAAATTCTCGACTTTGCTATTGTTTTTTCATCGTTGTTATAAACACATCAACTTCAAAGGCATGATGATTTATCTCCATTAGAGGCATGTTCTTGTAAAGTTCCGTTGAATATATGCATTATTGTTTAGGTTATCATCAATTATGGCCACACTCAATAGGGAACTTGCACATTTTTTTTTTACTGCATAAAAATGTTCTACCATACTAAAAAATAAGATATGCAAAATATGACGCCTTAATTCCCAATAATAAATTTGTTATAAATTATTAAAGTTTCGCGCGCGAGCGAACCGTTTGAAACAGGTTCAAAAGCGTGACGTCACACCCTACAATTTACAAGCGACGACGGAGATCCCAGAACTCGACCGCTTGATTTCATGGTTCATATTCAGCCGTAAAAATACCAGCATCGCCATCAATTTGAAGTATATACTTAAAATGGAAACAAAAACTTCTTATTTTAAATATTGCATTGTACCGTTGTGTAAGAATACTACAGTGAAAGTGCCAGATAAAATATTTATAATATTGCCAGATGATAAGATTCGTCGATCAAAATGGTTAAAAGCGTGTAGAAGAAATGAAAAAGACATTTCACAGAGCAAGTAAGTCTCTACATGTGTGCGAAGATCATTTTAATGTAAGTACATTATTAAATACTATTAATAATTAGTTTATGTCTGTGTACTAGTTTTTCGCAGGAGGGTAACAAAATACTTATATGGGTAGTGTTGTGTTATAAATAAGCTAGTTTTTTTAGATTTATTTTGAATAGTGTGCTATATTAATAAGATGAAAAAGTTTCTTGCTATAATAATGATTATAATAATTCCTGGGTACTGTGGGAACAAACGTCCTCCACTGTTTAAATAATAATCGTAGAAAACAGGCATAGTATAGTAAAAAAAAACGTAGAATATTAGAATATCTCAATTCTTTCAAACAAAACTAAGTCTGCTAAAAATGCTTAGTTACGACTAAGCATTTTGTACTTATTTCTGTTTATTCCGTGATCAAGTTATAACTATTTTTGCTTATAAATTATTACTAAAAGCTAAAAAAATACATACTTGTCTGCCTTGACCCCGCGCACCTCTCCAAGGGAAAAACTTTCTCTATTTTGTATAAAAGGTGCCACCATAAAGATATCCACTTTCGGCAAATTATCAGATTGGCCCTTTGAAAAACCTTGATCGGTCATTTTAAAATATCTGTACAACTACAATAAGCGATACTATAAAACACAATGATATATTTATATCAGAATAGTCACTAACAAATCAACCACAGTCTTAATGACACCGGTAAACATCTGATTGTGTTGCTTCCCGACGCGACGACTACCGAATATTGTAGGGTGTGACGTCACAGCCAGTAGTAGCACATTCTGAGCCACCTCAATTTTATCGCTATTTAGATCCTTCATACTGATCGCGTGGAATTAGAAATCTTATTTTTTTGTGAAATACACGTTTTTATTACAACGTTACGCTATGTTTTTTAGTATTATTTTTATTTTTAAAATTATACGCAAGTTCCCTATTGTTTTTATTTTTCGTAACTTCCCAAATTAACCAAAAAGGTTTGGATAACTCTAGTTTTCTGTATTCTGCTTCATTGTAATTCTAGTCCACTCAAATTAGGAAAAAAATGCCGTTTTTGAGAAAAATTTTAAATACGTTTTTTCGTGTTTAAAATCGCGTACTTTTCGAGATATTTGCATTCAAAATTTAAAAAAAACACGAAAAAACACACACACACACACATATATATATATGAAATCGGATTTGAAGGAAACAACTACTCAGCGGGCAAATACCCCGACATGCATTGAATTACACCTTCAAATCGTGATCAGTAACCAACTATCATTTGTCTGTTCCTAACCAGACATAGACCGGTTTCGAACTTATTATGTTCTCATTAGTATGCCATAGGTCATAGAACAGACAAATGATAGTGGTCAACTTGCTAGTCTTATACAAACTGAATCAAATGAAGTGACGGTGAGAGGTAAACTCTCATATGATCAGATGCTACTATACGTCGGACAAATGTCACTGACGTATAGCGACTTGCTTTTTTGCAAGTACCAAGAGCGGCGACCTCTAGCCTCAGTGGGCTATACTCACTGTTTATGAAATCGGATTTGAAGGAAACAACTACTCAGCGGGCAAATACCCCGACCTGCATTGAATTACACCTTCAAATCGTGATCAGTAACCAACTATCATTTGTCTGTTCCTAACCAGACATAGACCGGTTTCGAACTTATTATGTTCTCATCAGTATGCCATAGGTCATAGAACAGACAAATGATAGTGGTCAACTTGCTAGTCTTATACAAACTGAATCAAATGAAGTGACGGTGAGAGGTAAACTTTCATATGGTCAGATGCTACTATACGTCGGACAAATGTCACTGACGTATAGCGACTTGCTTTTTTGCAAGTACCAAGAGCGGCGACCTCTAGCCTCAGTGGGCTATACTCACTGTTTATGAAATCGGATTTGAAGGAAACAACTACTCAGCGGGCAAATACCCCGACCTGCATTGAATTACACCTTCAAATCGTGATCAGTAACCAACTATCATTTGTCTGTTCCTAACCAAACATAGACCGGTTTCGAACTTATTATGTTCTCATCAGTATGCCATACAAAGAAATTTAGTGGTCAACTTGCTAGTCTTATACAAACTGAATCAAATGAAGTGACGGTGAGAGGTAAACTCTCATATGGTCAGATGCTACTATACGTCGGACAAATGTCACTGACGTATAGCGACTTGCGTACCAAGAGCGGCGACCTCTAGCCGCAGTGGGCTATACTCACTGTTTATGAAATCGGATTTGAAGGAAACAACTACTCAGCGGACAAAAAACCCCGAAATGATAGTTGGTTTGAAGGTGTAATTCAATGCAGGTCGGGGCATATGGGGGTATATGTATATCATAAGCAAAACCTTGTTCTAAAAATTGAATACTTAATTCCTATGCAGAGAAACTGCTGTTCAAAATTTTTCTCCGCTTTTTTCCTAATTTGAGTGGACTATACTATACAATCGAAGATACCTAAAGAAATCTGTGAAAAAACGTAATTTTGAACATTCTTTTATTTAAATAAATGCTTTCCGAGACTCGGATTTAATTCAAAGCTTCTTGCTACACTCCTTGTAATGTGAAAAGCTCCAGCAAAAATATTCCTAGTCTTTTAGGTGATTGAGACTTTTAGTTTTAATCCACGAATGTTGAAAAGGATAAAATAATATGTAAATAAAAAAAGTGAAACAAGCTTTTACTAAAATACACTAAGAGGGAAAAAATTGTATTTCTTAGAACTTGGGCCTCACTTGATAGGGTACCGACTTAAACGGCTGCCTTAAAAGAATTTCCTCTGAAGATGGTGCTAGTTGTAGACTTAACCACTGGCATAAGACCAGATCACAGTCTATTTGGGCTCATATGACTAAACATAAAAGCGTGGGGCGTAAATATTAACAACGAAGAAATGAAATTTATTTTTAGTGAAAAATATAGGGGTGAGTAGATATCCTAAGAAAAATCCAATAAGATAGTGCACAATAATATTTGGTACGTAATATTTATAAAATTTTCTGAGAAGAAACCTGCTGCTTGCTACACTTTTAATAAAAAGCATACAGAGACATGACCAGGGAAAATAACACCGACACACAAAAAAATCTAAACCGATGACCAGACATATCATTTTATATGTATTTTGGTGCAACGAATCCATATCTGGTGATAAAAAAGCTCTAAGTCATCAGGGTTTTCCTACTATTAATTTATTTCTCAAATAAGAAGATAAAAAGAAATAAACTAAAATTAGGAACTGCTTAAGAGTGCAGTATCTATAAGTCTCACAACTGTCAAGTAAGAAACCAGTTAAACTTTTAGTGAAAATTATTAACCATGAAATGATGGAAGAAAATAATATTTGGAACGTAGATGACACCATTGCCAGAGAAGAAACCTACTATATTTTTAGTGAAAAGCATACAGGGTGGTCACTCCAAAAAATAATCACAGGCACACAAAATAAAAAAGTGGTGTTTTTCTGGTACTCCATTGGATAACCCATATGTATTTCGACGTGCTGAACACGAATCAGGTGTCCATTTAGCTCCATTGGCCACCATTTTTCTTTGTAAATCACGAAAATAACCTAAAAAAACTCATAATTTAGATTATTTTCGCGATTTACTAAAAATTGGTGGGTAACGGAGCTAAATGGATACCCGATTCGTATTCAACATGTCGAAATACATAGGGAATTTCTAGAAACAGATCTTTTTTTTTTTGGTGTGTGTCTGTGTTATTGTATATGAATATCACCGGATCCTCCGCCATTTTCTAGAAAATCGCGTATGCATATTACACATATTACACATATTACACCCATTAATAGGTGTATAGCATTTAAGTGTTAAAATTCCTCATCGTTTTTCGATGCAAAGCATGGCAATTTAGTTGGTTTTTGAAGAGAAAGAAGATACATAGTTTTAGACGCCATATAGTTAAAATACATAGTTACACTGCCGGCGCCGCGCCGTAGAGAATAAATTGTATTTTGAGAATTATTAATTACCCCACAAAAAAAGAAAAAAGTTCAAAGCAGCGAACCAGACCCATGTATCCCTATGTATTTTCGGTCGCTGAATTCGAATCCGGGGTAAAAAAAGTCGTACACTCCCAAAATCATTAGCTAGAGCCAAAAAACACCCCTGAAATGGGATAAAAAGAAGATTAATCTACGAGAATAGTTGTTACTTCTTAATCAATCGAATTATACAAATTAATGTTAAACAGCAGCGTATGTGCAATACGTATGAAACACACCCCCAGGGAGGGGCGAAAACTAGCCCCCATATATAAAAAAATCGATCCAAAACAGCAATGACTGTTGAAAAAGCTCGAAATGTCTAAGTTTTGTTATAGTGTTAAGAAACTACATCAGGTCCGACGTAATATTTATAAACTGCCCCTGTAGGGTTGAGAACAACCACCTTTAAGTTCAAAGGATACGAGAAAAACAAGAAAAAACGTAAAATCCAACAGGATTTCTATTTTCGTGGATGCTATGATTGGCTGAAATTACGTAGTACTCTAAAATATAACCAGAAATTCACGCACCATCAACATCCTACACTGTAAACCCTCAGAGGGTGTGAAAACTACCCCCCAGATTTAACTATAAAAAATTTCAGTGACTTCTATAAAAATTCGAAACACCTGCGTTGTGTGGAAGAGAGAAGAAACTAGACTGCGGCGATGTGCTTGAAAACCACCCCCACGGGGTTGCGAGGTACTACCCCTATATCTGTAGGGTGCCGGAAAAACAGAGAGAAACTAACCGGATTTACATTTTTATGGATGCTATTATTTGCAAAAATCGTGTTGCACACTTAGAGTTTGAAACTCGTGTCCTATAAATGTTATTAAATGTAATTAAAGTAACACCCCCAGAAAGGATGTAAACTACCGTAATTCAAGATGTAACGAAAAAGCTATACTGTTGCTTATTCGTTTCATTTTTATATATTTTTTTTATAGAGGTGGCGTCTCTCAACCCCGTGGGGGCGGATTTCAAGCACAGCGTCGAACATAGTCTAGCTTCTTCTCTCTTCCACACAACGCAGGTGTTTAGAATTTTTATAGAAGTCACTGTAACTTTTTATGGTCAAACCTTACATAGGGGGTAGTTTTCACACCCTCTGAGAGTGTACACTGTAGAATGTTGATGATACGTAAGTTTCTAGTTCTATTTTAGAGTACTACGCAATTTCAGCCAATCATAGCATCCATGAAAATAGAAATCCTGTTGCATTTTATGTTTTTTCTTGTTTTTCTCGTGTCCTTTGAACATAAGGGTGGTTGTTCTCAAGGGGCAGTTTATGAAGATTACGTCGGACCTGATGCAGTTTCTTATCACTTTAACAAAACTTAGTCATTTTAAGCTTTTTCAGCAGTCATTGCTGTTTTGGATCGATTTTTTTTATACATGGGGGCTAGTTTTCGCCCCTCCCTGGGGGTGTGTTTCATATCTATTATATGTACGCTGCTGTTTAACCTTAATTTGTATAATTCGATTGATTAAGATGTAACAACTATTCTCGTAGCTTAATATTCTTTTTACCCCCTTTCAGGGGTGTTTTTTGGCTCTAGCTAATGATTTTGGGGGTGTACGATTTTTATGACCCCGACTTGGGATTCAGCGACCGAAAATACATAGGAATACATGGGTCTGGTTCGCTGCTTTGAACTTTTTTTTTGTGGGGCTGTGTTATTTATTACTTTATTGGATATAAATTAGTATTACCTATTATCCCTTCCCATAACCCCTTATATCCAATAGTTAGTGAAGTGCATCGTTGCATAGTATCTGGGTAAGTTAATTTTCAAGTTATTACCTATTATATATAGATTTACAGTCCAAATTTACTCGTCATTTTAAAGTAGAAAATAACAAATATAATGTTTATTATTCAAATGAATAAAATAATGTAATAATTGATCTTAGTACACAAACTATACAGGATGGTCATCTAATAAGAAAAATAATTAGTAAATAAAATGGGGTTTTGTGTAAATAATTTCACATAAAATATTTTCATATTGTGTGCACTATCTGCACCAGTTCTGAAAGTGTAAATAGTGCAGTTGAAAATTATGTTCTTTTCAACAGGTGCGACTGCCTTTATGACGTTCTTTTCGTCGAGTGTAGCTGCACGAGATCTGCAAAAACTACACTTTCTTTTTATCAGGTGTGGTTATTGCAGAAGTGTAGATGACATAAATAGCTCAGATTATTCGAATATTCTAATGTTATGTTAACGGACTTAAAATGGATAAACCTTATTTAAAAATAAAGAAAAATGAACACGTATTAATAGACGGATGCCATATATTCTCACGTAAGCGCATTTACGTGTATCTAAATCTTTATATTATGATGATGCTAGCCTAAATTTTACTTAGCGTGCGTGGATATGATCTTGAGTATTTAGTTATTACAACGAAAATGTGTAACATAACTGGGGCCTGGGGAAGATTTAGAAAATATAACAAAACTTTTATAAGATTGGGAATCGAATAGAATGCATTCCCATTTAGTGCTTGCACAACAAGCTTTAGAACTGACGTACACCAAATTTGTATTACATTTATATCCCTACACCAAGTGTAGACGAAAAGAATTGAGCTACTGTTACTTTTTTATTGTGTTGTTACTTCTTATAATTATTAGCATTATTAAAATTTCAAAAATGGAAGTGTATTAAATGGAAAAATTCTACCGAAAGCCATTTAAGATATATTTCCAAAAGGACCTCTTTTCACTTCACGTCTTTCATGAAATCTTGACGAAAGTGTATTTTCAGATGCGTGAATTTTTTTTATTGTTCAATAGATTCTGCTCATTAAGATCATCATTTTTTAGATGCTGTCTATTCTCATTTGAAATAAAATTGTTTCGAAATATATTGGAATAGGCTAGGGTAGGCCGTACGTATTTTTAACTCTAACACCTTGAACTGTAATGTCACTCATGTCTGATATTGATCGGAAAAAGCCATAAATCATTTAAATTTCGGAATTATTTGGCGCCATGCAGATAATGCCACAATATTAAGTAAATTATTTACCCAATTTTATGTTATATCTGCAAATAGGAATATTATGTGTTTGATCTGAGAAGATTAATTTGTTCAAATATGTCAAATTTTTGCCATCAGTGGTTCAAACAAATTTGTTTGCGTAGTTCCAAACCATAAATTATTATAATTTCTTAAGTCACATGAATATATTGATATCAATTTTGCGATTATATTCCTCAATAAATATTAATTTAAGAATTTCTATATATCACTTGCGTACTTTTCCTTAATTTTACATATTAAGCAAAAGTTCAAAGATTCTAGAATATTCCAGTATGTTGAGAAATATCCAAATATCTGTTGTCTAAAATCAAATATGAACAAAACTAAGGTATAGTGGTGAAGATATATACGAAATATTTATAGTGTGCAATCCATTTTCCTAAATTATATTGGTTAATTACATATAAAATTCAAAGGGAAAATTTTTTGTGCAATAGTTACTTTTTCCTCTTGCTGGAGAAGGTCAAACATGCAGGGACTTTATTCGACAAAGTTTAAAAGAAGCAAGTTTTTGCTAACTGCCCTGTTTACTTCTAAACTTTCATACGAAAATATATGATATAATGGGGTCATTTCCGGTAATTTTATATTGCGATTTTTTCAACATTATCTTAATTTGTTCAATATAAAAATTAGTCATACAAAATTTCAGGCCTTTATCTATGATAGTTTTCAAAATATTAAGCCCCAGAGTTGCAGCGGACGGAAAAGAAATTCGTGCCCGCGTGACGTCATTAGGCTTAAACCGACAGCAGCAGCAGGTTCACGTGCCCCCGCGCCGCGCCGTTTTATTAGTGAAATTGTAATAATTGTATGTATGTGTTATAATGTAAGGTAATGTGTATATGTGTAAAATTTATATGTGCATAAAGAGACGTATAGATGGATATTTTTTTATACTTTGTGCTTCTTTAAAAACAAAAAATGTGCGAAAGGAGCTTTGCAAAAGCAGATTCTTCTAATCTTCCGGAGGTAGACTTGCTAATGGTTATGGAGTATTTTAGTTCCAATCATGAATATTTAAGTGCAGAAATGAGAGAAACTAAAATGCAAAGGTAAATAAGATTTTATTTTATTAATACATATAAAAATTACTTAATTGTACAGGATTTTCAAAATAAAACTAAATATGTGTATAGTATACCGATGAAATTTAAGAAAAATAAAAAATTTAACAAAAAAAGTTCTTATTTAATAGTCTGCCGACAACAAGCACATGGACAGTAAATAACCATTTTAAGGACGAGTGGGGCAAATAATTTTCTAAATTATTCTTGTGGAAAACATTATTACCTGATTAATCCCTACTGAATATTAGTGAGAATAATTATTGTATTAATTAAATATATTTTTATGTGAATTCTTATTAACCGATAAATTATAATTATGTTTTATATGTGATAAATGAAAAAGAACATAATATTGTAGAGGTAAAATGCGAAGATTGTGTAGCTTCTGAGGGTGGTTGGAAGTATGCAATAGCTTTTCTAATGTGGTTATATCGTCGAAGTGAAGAACCCTCGCCAACCGATATACAGTTTGCTACTGGAAAAAATCTGGCATGGTTTATTTTCCTACAATATAATAGATAATAAAATATAATGTATTACTTAATAGATAAAAGATCTTTATTCTCGTGTAAATTCATGTTCTGGCATGATTAATTAAGATTTCTAACTCTTGTGGTAAAGTTACGCGAGACGCGAGTCGCCCCTATACGAAATAGGTAAGAAACCTTTGTGGCTTTTATGTTCCCTTCTAGTCGTGGACACAGAGACTAACTTCGAATTTATCATTATTTATCGGTCAGTGTTTCGAACGCGAAGGACGGTTAGTGGTATTATTATTCTAGATTTAGATTAGGACTTTTCGTCAGTGTATCAATGTTGTGTATAGTTTGTGTTTTCCACGGTTTTTACATTACATTTTAGCGGATTAAATCTCTCATATTATTATTTTCATTGTAGTACGAAAAAAATTGAAGTACGGCTCTGGGCAGCGGTGAACTTAGCCAGCATGTAAATGACTTCGACTGTGATATTTTTTTGGCTTTTTTTTCTACTAAACTTCTGACATAATCTGTACTTACTTATTTATTTAAAAAATATATCTCTTCTAAGTTTTGTGTTTATTGGCATTTACTTTTATTTTTTATTAACCTAATTAACTTACATTAAAATAATCCTGACAGCAATAGGCTCCTGTTTTTTTATTTAACAGGACAGCCAGACGCATTGCTTGTTATCAAAGAACTATTTTCTTTTTGCCTGTCGGCAAACGAATAAAATATTTGTCTGGCGTTGACGCCGTCGTGGTTTTGCATTCAGGAACAATACAATATTTTATTTATTTTTGGTGTGGTATGATGACATTTTTATTCAAATCACAAAACAAAATAGTTTCGAAGTTTAACAATGTCTTTATTCGATGATTAACAACATTGAACTAACCTAATGAGAGCAATAGATATAGCGCGCCCTGTGTATTGTACGGGAGTCGCCTCACAGCTTTAAGCCTAATGACGTCATTCGGCTAGGTCGGATTTGGATACGGCGCGCGACTTTAATAATTTTTTTTAATATGATCGAATTGACAGAATTTGCTAATTTTTGGTAGATCACCTTTTTAAAACTCGTTCTTCAAGAAAATAATGTTTTTGGAATAGGTCGAAATGACCCCATTTGCCTCATATTTCTTCACTATTTCTGATATTCCAAATTTCCTTTTCAGAATTTTAAGCCCAATACAATATCTTTTATCTGAGATGGGAGATTGTTATACAGACGAGGGTCAAGATAAGTAAAACATTTATGTGCTACATTTTTACCAACATATGATTTATCTTTATATATTATGTGGCATAACAATGTTCAATTATATTTTTATTTTTTGATTTTATTCATTTTCTATTAAATAGTGCAATAAAAATAAGTCTAAAAGTATGCGAACCTTGAAAAAATTAGTACAAGCAAGAAATTTGGTGGAGATGTTGCAGTTATCTTATTGAATATACTAAAAGTCCCCTAAAATCTAAGCTGTGCTACGCCCGCCATATTGAAAAATGGTGGCCCATTTTCAGATTCTTATATATAAATCCTTTACCGTTATAGATAGGAAAACAAGTTTCAAATAAAAAAAACCGCTGCCCAAGGAATCACTACTTCCACATCCAGATTCTCTATCCAAGTCATTCACAACGAAAAAACTTTGTATGTGAAAATAATTGTTTATGGAACTTTAATAATATAATATTTGAAATCCTCTACCCCAAAAACCCATAAAACGATACCCCACATCGGTAGTGGGGTGGGGGTGGTGATAGGGGGGTGGTAGTGGGGGGTGGATGAAGTAAAAAAATATTTTGAGGTTTCTGGTTCCTGTACATACACTAAATCACAATTTTTTGTCATCCCCTTTAATAAGGAGGTGGGGGTGGTAATGGGGGTGGCTAATGCCAAAAATTTTTTTGAGACCTTAGCTTCTCTTGTATATACTAAATACCAATTTCATGGACTCTTACCTGCTTGATTTACCCATTTACCCCAAATTTACCCCAATTTACCCCCCAACCCTTCAACGGAACAAGATGAAAATATAATCTAGTTCTAGATCTCGTTAAAGTACATATGTGTACCAAATTTCAAGTCAATATCTTAAACGGTTCCAGAGTAAACGTGCGCACAAAAAAAAGTTACAGACAGACAGACCGACAGACAGACAGAAAATTTTTTTTTTGTTCAAACTTAAAATCTCGACGATTCATGACATTTTAAGCCTATTTGGACAATAAAAATTTTTAAAAATTTTTTTGTCGTTACTATACTTCCACTGGACGTGGAAGTAATATAGGCAATAATAAAGCAAACAATTTTTGATATTAACATTTTTTCTCTAAATCGAACGATTTTTAAATTACACAGGTCCACAAAGAAAAAATTCAGCTCCAAGGACGAAACCTATCATGCCTTAAGTATTTTTGTGTGCTGAATCCGAATTTTCAATTTAAAAAATGTTCTACCTCGTAAATTTCGAGTAAACGTCAAAATTTGTCAAAACCGAAATCTACGCGGTAAAAAAATTTTTTAATTGAGAATTCGGATTCAGCGCACAAAAATACTTAAGGCGTGATAGGTTTAGTACTTTTAGAATTTTTTTTTTGATAATAACGAACTAATGTTATAACGTATTTTCGTGTTTTATTCTATTTGTTATAGGCTTCATAATTACAGTATATTTTTCTTCTGTAATGGTAACATACCTAAAAAATGTTTTTTGTTTTACTTATAAACACGCATTTTGCAGTGTATTTTGTACACAATTGTGATTTTTGAAAATTCAATAATAATCTGCACCTCATAATTCAAAAACCGTTCGATTTACAGAAAAAATGTTAATAAGAGAAATCGTTTGTTTTATTACTGCCTACATCTTTTATTCGAAACTTTTTTTCCTATCTGCAACGGTAAAGGATTTATATACAGAAATCTGAAAATGAGCCACCATTTTTCAATGTGGCGGGCGAAGCACAGCTTCGATTTTAGGGGACTTTTAGTATATTTATTAGGTTGGAAAGTGGAACATCTCCACCAAATTCCTTGCTTGTACTAATTTTTTCAAGGTCAAAATTTATTTTTCCTGCACCAAAAGTAATACAATTGACTTTGATATTTAGAACTTTTGCCATCTGATCCGTAGGGTAATGTGTTTTTCTGTGTATCATTTTTAAAAACCATTTCTGTGCCGTTTGTCTTTCATCGCATGACTGCTCTACACTCTTCGGTATGTAATTGGGAGTTTATGAAAGCATTGCTTTTGGATGATGCATGTTTAGTAGTTGTTAAAAAAAATTTAAATTTAGCTAACTTCTAATGTTTTGTATTAAAATGAATAAATATTTAATCATTACAATCAACAGTTATATTCAAGTACTTAATTTCTTACTGGATGAATGTCAAATATTGCGCTCAATTTCCAATTTTGAGAAAAGGCAATGCATTTATCTGGGTTAATTCAAGCATTGCAAAATATTTTTCAGCCTCAACGTACGGTGTATCCTATGAATCCAGTAGCGCAGAAAGTGGCGGCATTTTCCGCAAAATAACCCTGAGGAACTTTGGTGGAATGAATTGTTTGGATAAATGCTGAAAAGAAGTCTGTGCCTTGAGTATGTAGAACTCATCACGTCTGAGAGACGTGACACCATTTATTTTAATAAGGGCGCCAGTCCCCTGTTGATTTTGGGTTGTTCTACTCTGGGTGGTTAAATTGTATTATACAGGACCTGTCCTGTAATAAACGAGAAAGGTTATAAGTTTGTACTTACCGTGGATTGATAACTGCTCTCTCCAAAGTCTCCGCCTTCTTACTATGCGCTGGTCTCATATCTAATACAGTTTATGGGCTTATCACTTCTGGATATCCTAATTACTTTTTTAGAGTTCCTCTTTATACCTTCTCTGAACTGGTCGATATTCTGAAAATCAGACGTGTGGGTCCGTTAAGGGTACCTTTCATTCAATTGTCGACCTAACACACAAAAGTTGCCGAGAGGTTAGACTTAAAATTAATCATTCAATCAAGAAAGGGCAAGAGTTCAAATAATACCATTCATTGGTTTAATCCAACATGTACAGTAAATGCGCAAGAGCCTACCTGTCAATATGTAAGAATCTGCCTACCAAACATGACAAGGGCGGACTCCTCCTTTAGAGTACGTGTATCTCAACCTCCAGAAAATGGAGAGTATGTAGTAGTAATAGACTTGTCACAAATAGATTCACAACTTCCTAGAAGTGTACGAAAACACTTTGACTTGGACTGACGGTAAAAATATAAAAATATTTTACTAATACTTTGGTTCGCTTGTGGCTAGCTTTATACTTAGTGATTAGTGATTATGTCATTCACAAGAACTCGTTAACTGGAAGGTGCGTTTTACTGCAGTGTATGTTACATGAAGTGTTTCTACCCCCTTGTAAAAACGTACTGACGGCATGTAACCTAATAAATGTTTTGTACCAAGACTGTCGTTAATGAGGTTAATTCCCTATTCATTAAAAGACATTAAAATAACGTGTAAGCTATTCCACTAAAATCCATTTGCTCAAGAAATTGCAACAGTGGGGAACAGCTGATTATATCGATAGCTTTAGTTAGGTCCAAGAAAGCGCATTGCTGTTAACGAGTACTTTACAGACATTAGATGTTCAAAAGTCAATTGCATCCTAGATCTTTAGAAAGAAGAAATAGTCCGGTTGCCAAACTGTATATTTTATGTAAACCCAAAATTATTGTTGTGCTGTGTTTTTTTTATTTCTGAATTAGTACAAGGACATATTTAGCTGCAAGAAAATTGATGATGACATTCTATCACCCTTGGGCAACTCGATATATTCAATATGGCGGTTATAAATTACCTTAATTTGAAAATGATCTTTTCATGCGAGTTTGGTATGTCAAACTATATGTTTTTTAGGATGCGAAGTTGAAAAACATATCTAATGTTACATCTCTGCCTTCACGGAGAGATATTTTGAGCTCAAATGTAAACAAGAAGCAATTGATTGAACTGATTTGCAGTAGCATTGTTGGTGACGAATCGTTAAAAACAAACAGGACTAGTAAATACAGGCTAATTTTGACAGGTCCACAAGAAGAACTTTACGACATTTATCGTGCAGAAGTAAAACGAAGGCACGACCTAAGAAATCAGATAGAAAGAAGCAGATACGATTCTTGTGCAGCAAGCTATCCTGGCTGCTGATGCTGCAGACAAGCAGGTTGTCGTCGTATCAGATGACACATATGTTTTCTGCTTCTTTTGTACTTCTACAACCTTAAGAAGATATCTGCAATAATTCTGATGGAATCACCTGTCCAGGGTCGTACACTAATTAACATTAGAGGATCTGTTATTAAACACGAGAAAATAATGCATGATGTGCTAGCACTTCGTGCTATCAGTGGATGTGATACCACTACCATGTGTTATGGCATTGGGAAGAATAAAGCCATTAATGTTTTGAAAAAAGGGGCACTCCTTGTCATTGGTTGGAGACCTATATGCTGATCTGTCTGATATGAAGTGGCAAGCATCGAAGTTTATGGCTGCATGTTACGGAGCAAGTAAGTGTAACACAACTTCAGAGGCTCGTGTCAAACTGTGGGCTGACAAAGTTGAAAGTGCGAAATCACAATTACCGAAACTGTGCTCACTGCCACCAATAATTTCAGCGTTTGAAGAAAACTCCTTAAGCGAGCTCACTTACAAACCTGCATTTGAAAAAACTCAATGGAATCTGATCCACTAGATCTGAACCCACTGCTTCACGGGTTCTACAAGGATCAAAACTCGAGATTTCTGCTACCCAGAAAATATTGAAGTTGCACCGCCGGAAATTCTGAAGTTGGTTAAGTGCCCTTGTGAAAGTGTATTGCCATGGAAGAGTAATCGATGTAGATGCAGGAGTGCGTGCCAGCCTACCATGCACCATGTTTTGTTCATGCACAAATACTTTCTGTTCCAATGATTTCACATGGTTTGCTGAAGTAAAAGTGGAACGGGATCAAGACTTAATTGATGGTGATCTTGAAGAGACTACACCTGATTCCATATCTTAAAAAAAGGGCTGATCTCTATCTAGACAACATTTTGTTAGTCTTGATTCATTAATGTTTTCTTTTTATACCAAGAAAAAATACCATATTATAATAATTGTCATCAATACTACACAAGTTACATTGCTTATGCTTAAGAAATGATTTTTTTTTGTATACTAATCTCTAATACAATTTCAATAGTGTTTTTACACTCTGCATCCTACATATCAAACTTGCATGAAAAGATCATTTTCAAATTAAGGTAATTTATAGCCGCCATATTGGCTGCCATATTGAATATTTCGAGTTGCCCAAGGGTGACAGAAAGTCATCATCCATTTTATTGAAGCTTAATATGTCCTTGTACTTATTCGGTAGTCAAAAAAACTGAATACAAAATTTTATGGTATTGGTTTTGGCAACCAGACTAAAATATTAGAAATCAAAGAAATATGCCTATAGTTGACAACCTCCAACGCCCAAGATATACTAAAGCTAACTTCAAACATTCCTAGGTACGAAGTATTTTAGTGTGAATAAAAATGTTATAAATTCAACTACATCTCTTAGTGTATTTGATACTGTATCATCGAGTTCTGGGGCTTTATTTGGTTTTAAAGAGCAAAACGTTACTATAGTTTTTAATTAAGCATACAAAAATACGAAGAGTACAAGATATCGAAACTCTAATATACAGTGTGTGTTTTAGATCCGAATGAACTTTACTTTTTGGTTACACAGTTTAAAATGGTATTGAGATATTTTTAATAAAACTCTTACGAGTTTTCAAGAAACGCATTGAAGTTGCAGTCAGACGTTGCCGACTTTGAATAACATAAGCACGTCAACTTTAGACATACATTTTTATTCAAATTCGGAATATATGTAAACAGTTATTTTTGATGCTAGATTGCGAAATGCCATTTTTGCATTCGAGAATGAAAGTTCTTTTTTCCGTGCGATAGCGATAAAAAAAATCATTCGAGAATGCAAAAGAATTTCGCAATGGAGTATCAAACAACATTTTTTTCTAAAACTGTATTCCATAGTGCAAAAATTACTAAAAATGTGAAGAGAAAATTTTGACATTTACAATTAATTTATTTGACATGTCATCTACAATTTTCCGCACATATTTTAATATCAGATATTCTTTGGCGCGTCAGTAACAATAGCAACTCAACAAACGAGCTTTAGTAAACAATCAACAATTCTATTAAGAAAACATGTGTTTTTTTTTTAATTTTGAATTGGTGGCAGTTTATTCAATAATATTATCATTGGAATTGAATAAAAACATAAAACATGTTATCAAAAAGTGATAAAAATCTACCATGTGAAGTATCTGATCTGAAGCAGTGAAAAGTGCAATTTCTGGACTTATTCCCAGCAAATCGATCAGGCAATATGAATCTGCTTACAAAGACTTTATGGAATGATATGATTCTAATAAATTAAAAAATGTGTCTGAAAGTGTGATATGCATATTTTGAATATAGAATTAAGAGAGTGCAGCCGATAACATTATGATCTATAGATTCAATACTGAAGAGACCACTAAACGTCAAACAAAATATAGATATAGAGAAATATTCCAAGTTAGTGCCGTATTTGAAAAATAACTGTGTAGGATATCGTCCAAAAAAGTCAAAAATTTTAACAAAAGCGGAGACTGAGAAATTCTTACAAGAGGCACTAGATAGACGCTTCTTATAATGAAGGTGAGTTATATTAATTTATTAGTACATATTTTTGTAGATTTGGTGAAAAAGACACTTATATTGTTTCAGGTTATTTCAATATTTGGCATATATGGGGCATGTAGAAGTAGAGAACTATTGAATTTAAGAATAGATGATATTGAGCATAAGGATTCAATTATTATGGTGAAAATCCAAGATTCAAAAACTCACACTCAAAAACATTCATCATTTCTAATTTGACCTATATTAAAGCATACCGAAAATATTATACTTTGCGTCCAGAGTTCACTACCAACCGTAGATTTTTTTTAGATATGTGAATGAAAAATATGTAAAGCAGGTTATTGGTATTACTAAAATAGAAATACACCAAAAAAAATTACATATTTAAAATTATCGAAGCAGAGAGCTATACTGGCCATTGCTTCTCAAGATCGTCTGCTACACTGCTAGCTGATTCTGAAGCTGATTTCGCCAGTCTTAAAAGACATGGTGTCTGGCGTTCTTCGACGGTTGCGGAGGGATATATTGAGCAATCAGTTGAGAAGAAAATTGTAATTTCTAATAGTATCTTATCTGCTCCCAAATCTGGTGCTTCTTCAATAACACAGCCCCACAAAAAAAAAAAAAAGTTCAGACCAGCGAACCAGACCCATGTATCTCCATGTATTTTCGGTGGCTGAATCCGAATCCGAGGTCAAAAAAATTCGTACACCCCCAAAATCTTGAGCTAGAGCCAAAAAACACCCCTGGACTGGGGTAAAAAGAATATTAAGCTACGAGAATAGTTGTTACATCCTAATCTATCGAATTATACAAATTAAGGTTAAACAGCAGCGTACATACAATAGATATGAAACACACCCCCAGTGAGGGGTGAAAACTAGCCCACATTTATAAAAAAATCGATCCAAAACAGCAGTGACTGTTGAAAAAGCTCGAAAGGTCTAAGTTTTGTTAAAGTGCATCAGATCCGACGTAATCTTCATAAACTGCCCCTATAGGGTTGAGAACAACCACCCTTAAGTTTAAAGGACACAAAACAAGAGAAAATGTAAAATCCGACAGGATTTCTATTTTGCGTAGTACTCTAAAATAGAATTAGAAACTTACGTACCATCAACGCCCTACAGTGTCAACCCTCAGATGGTGTGAAAACTACCCCCTATGTAAGATTTATCTATAAAAAGTTACAGTGACTTCTATAAAAATTCGAAACACCTACGTTGTGCGGAAGTGAGGAGAAACTAGACTATGTTCGGCGCTGTGCTTGAAAACCACCCCCATGGGGTTGCGAGATGCTACCCCTATATCCGTAGGACACTGGAAGTGTGCATCACGATTTTTGCTAATCATAGCATAAAAATGTAAATCCGGTTAGTTTCTCTCTGTTTTTCCAGCATCCTACAGATATAGGAGTGGTATCTCGCAACCCCGCGGGGCTGGTTTTCAAGCATAGCGTCGAGCATAGTCTAATTAATAATCTTAAGGTCCGAGGTTCGATCCCCTCAGTTTTTTTTTTTTCAAATATACGTACTAAGAAAGAAGTTATGGCCAAAAATAATAAACATTTCCCTATCGGTTGTCTCTTTCTTGGTAATCGCCATCATAAGTTAATATTTGTTGAAAAAAAAGCTGAGAACACTCAGGATCGAACCTCGGACCTTAAGATTCGGAGGTTGACGTTTACACCATGTCGTTAGTGTGTCACATGGAAAATAAACCAGCTATCATACTTTAACGCACCGAGTAAAATTTTTATGTACCTTTTGTACCTGTTTTCTGCAAAAGGGTCCCGCTTTCAAACTAGCAAATACGCATACGTTCTTAACTATTTGTTGTCAAAATATTAGCTTTGCTAAAATGACGTAGGTCTGGCAGCTCTGGGATCTTGGACTATAAGTGATTGTTAAAATTTATGTTTTTGTTGATAATAATAAACAAACTAGTTAACTGATACTATCATGTTTTGTAGGTGGATGTAATAGTCTTTTATATCCTAGATGTAAAAGACCTTTGCGTTCTATAGACAAACAACTGTTGTTTTCACCAGTGGCGGTCTGGGTGTCTAGGGTTTGGTCGGCATTTTGCAATAAACATTCAAACTCAGTTTATCAGCGATTTGAATGTTTTTGTTTGGCATGTATATAAGCACATTACGTTCTCAGAAGGCAAAGGGCCCAGTCGGCATTTGCCGACTCGCCGACCTGGCCAGACTGCCACTGGTTTTCACATTTAACAAATATCATGTAAAAGTCAGCTTTTAATGACAGTTTTCAAGAATATTTAGTATAGGAATATGGAAGATGCATGAAATTTTAAAATGCTTAAAAAAGTTATTTGCTCTTAATTTCCATTACGCAGAAAACGATTATAACAAAAGAAATTCAAAATAAAATTTATTTATACAGATTATGCCGTAATTTGTAAACAAAACCACGTGACTGCAAACGGTGTCTTATTGGCGTGAAGTCAATGATGACATTCGTTAGTCGGATAATTTGTCCAAATGGTGCGGGAGCTAAGTGGCTTTTTCGGACACTCATCGTTACAAGCATTTTCTATGCGCTGATTAATTCTATCGAACTTAAATAACGACAAAATAAACTTCTGGCATATGTCAGCCCGTCGAGTTGACCATGGTTCAAGATACAAAAATCAGTGATATTATATCATCCTTATAAAGCCAATTTTTTTTGTGTGTACACATTTTATGTTTAAAATGAATAAAATAAGATCGCCAGAAAGTGTGAGCCATCAGGGGCGCAACCAGAAAGGTCAAAGAGGTAAAGAAACGGAGTTATATAACATGATCGTTACAAACTTTTTTAAGGTTGAGCATGTTTATTTAAATGTTTTGAACACAGGGAAAAATTCCCAGAAAGAAAATCCCGTCAGTAAGGCTAGCCAGAAAGAAAATGTTTAGGATTTTTTAAGAAAATTGGATTTTTTTTCGCATATTTCATCTCAGAACTCTAAACTCATCGTTACAAGTTCTGGCTCCTTTTTAAAACGTAAATATAAGCTCCTTCAACAATAGAATAGCCTCCCCGTAAAGTTCTTAGTGTCAACAAAAGTACCATAGGCTCTTAAATATACAGGAATTTAACAGTTTCGGCTAACTTGACTCCGTACCGTGCCTCAGATGTATTGTATCATTATTACCTTTCTGGCTGCACCTCCTGACGGCGCACACTTTCTGACGATCTTATTTTATTCATTCTAAACATAAAAGGTGTACACACAAAAAAAATGAGCCTTATAACGATGACATTATTTCACTGATTTTAAACAGTGTTCGTGACGCTCCTAACAGGAGGTGCCCCGCCAGAAGTCGATTTTATGAATCGTTTTCATCCATTAAACCATAAAAATATCTCAAAGTTCATAAAACGATGAGCTGCCGAAAAAGCCACCTAGCTCCCGCTCTAAAAGTAAGCGCAGTGTCCTAACCTCTTGTTGACGTCTGTCTACGAACTAATTTTGGAGAATTTTGAATATAAAATTACCATATTTGTAGTGATACTCTTAGTTTTACATTTAGGCACAATGCAACATTTGTAACTCATAAGTCATAATAATGTTGTTCACTAGCTCATTAACCAAATAATAACACAATAACACCACAAACAAGAACTTGGTAAACTGACTGTAAACAATAAACAGTAAACTGACATTTGACACTATTCCGTCCTTGTCTGACAAGATCTGATTGGTTGAAGAAAACGTCCGATTGGCTTAACCGTCTGTACACAGATCGAGAAAAAGGATGGAATAGTGCACGCAAGTTTCTCTAGTTGAGTACATCTTCCAGTTTGTTATTAATTTCGATGGACAAATCATAATGGAAAACGTCACAGTTAATGGCGCAAAACTGCCGTTTTGAAATATCCAAATTCCTCATCGATGAAATTATTTATTTTCTCGCTGTATTAACATTCAAAAAATCGTAAATTTTACATTTTTATAATTTTTTTTTGATGCTGTATCGATTTTCATTATAAAAAAAATCATGCAAATTCTCTATTGGGCATATTCATCACAAGAGGTCTGGCGATTACCGGTATGACGAATATGACAGAGTGTAAACAGTAATCTTTTAAATAAATTAAATTTAGTATAATTTCATAGCAAAATGATACCGACGGCGACGTATTTGATTGATTAAGCACACAAAAATAATATGACTTACAAAATATCGAAACTGCAATATACAATGTGTCTCTCGAACGAACGAACTTTACATAGATTAGATTATATATTAATTTTACGTTAAAACGGAAACATTTAAAAGAGACTTGAGTAGAATTCGAAAAGAATGTTAATTAAATAGATACTCGCCATCGGTATTTGCCCGACTACAACTCCCACACGTTCATTAATTGTCCATTGCCTTCAAAGTCTAATGGTCCTGTACAATTTCTCACTTATTTATTTGTACTTATAGGTATTAAACCAAATTATTATATTTCTCAGTTAACATTTATAAATAAATATATAAATAAATAAATATCCCATTCGGGGTCTCTAGCTCAGTGGTTAGTGCGTCTAGCTGGCACTCTGAGTGTATCTAGTGAAGAGCCCCAGAGAAAAAAATTTTCATAGAAAATTATCATCAAGACGTGGTTTAGATTCCACTATAAAATGTAAAACCATAGCTCCTTCGTTTAGACAAATCTAGATCCCTATATTTAAGAGAGTTCACTGAATAGAAGAAAATGTGTGAGTTGGAAAAAGATCCGAAAAACCCGACTATTGTCTGATGCAACAAAGGTAGTTCTCCCCCCATTTTTGGGTATGGTGAACACCGTGGTAGTGGCAGAATTTCTCGTTGGGGTGACCCACCCCCGCAAACGGCCAAAACGGGGTCAAACGCGTACTGATAATGTTTCACGGAATCTAACTTATTTATCCCCCGTTTTCGTGCATGCCAATCATCGAGAGGACTCTGGGACGCATGCCTGATGACCGCCCACCCCCTCAATGGCCAATAACCACCATCCAAAGGGGCGAGAGAGCGTTCTCATCAAAACAGTGGACAAAAAGGCTTCCCTCCCATTTTTGAACATGCCGAACACGGAGAGGACCACGAATCGAGTGTTTGACACTCGTTCACCCTCTCGATGGCATTTTCGTACGGGTTCAAAGGACGTAAAAAATAAATTTAAAATAAAAAAATAAATAAATAGATCTATTGTTTTTTTTATAATCATAGTATTTTATAATGTAAGAAAAGCTAGTGTAACAATATATGCAGCAATTGTTTGCGTCAATGAAATTGTTTTTATATAATATATTATAATTGAATAAATCAGATGTTTCAGTTATTATATAAACCTATTTTTCCCAAAAAATATGTACCAAAAATATACATTCGTCTTTTTTCAGTTCCACAGTAAATGAAGATGTCTAATTTGTTGACGAGATCGAGGTGACATCTTAATGTTTTTTCCTGTATAGCATCTTCAAAAACGGGGGGGGGGGGGGAGCATTGTCCGGGGGTATGCTGAGAACGCACTCTCACTCCTTTGGAGGATTGTTATTGACCAGTTACGAGGGTGGGTCATCCCGGGGTGGATCACCAACGGTGTTCAGCATCCTCTAAAATGGAGGATCACCAAGTAAGAGTCCCTCAAACAAATATAATATGCGTTAACCGCCGTTTGGGGATAGTTTCTGGCCGTTGGCGGGGGTAGGTCACCCCAACGAGAAATTCTGCCACCACCACAGTGTTGAAAACGGGGGATCACCAAGTAAGAGTTCCTCAAACTATTATAATACGCGTTAACCTCCGTTTAGGGCCAAGAACCAACGAGAAATTCTGCCACCACTACGGTGTTTAGTATCCTCGAAAACGGGGGGAGAACTAATCTGGTTGCATCAGACAATAGTTGGGTGTTTGTTCGACTCACACAATCCACTAGAAGTGATGCGGAAGGCGATTAAGACATACAAAACACACACATACTCAAGTTCTATTTTAAACTCCTTTTTCTCTAAATAATATTGTCGAGACCTCGAGCTTGATCCACCTTGTATATGACTGTTAAAGTAAATAGACCTCTTATAGTATGTTGAACATGAATCGACTAGTTTAGGTCAGACATCTCCAATGTCGGGTTTTTGTGATTACAATAAATATTTACAATTAGTGGGCTTGGGCTGGTTGTTTCGAACTAAATATATTTGTAAATTTATCGAAAATATATAATGAGTCCTTTAATCGCTTTTTGGATTAAATCTAATAGAGAATCTTGTATTTTGACAATACTCAATGGAACATATAAGTACGGTAGATTAAAACGTATTAGGTGTACCAAAACAATGGAGACTTTTAAATAGTTTCTCATAAATCTCCACAAAATCAATGTTACTGATAATGCTCGAAGATTATGAAATAATTAAATATTGATAAAATTTTGAATTGAGAAAATTGCAACAAAGCGGTCGTGATAAAATAATTGTTTTTCTAAGTAAATTATTCTACGAACGTAAACACTTGTTAGCATGCTATCAGCTCACAATCATTTAAAAATAACATGTATTATATCAATATATTTATAAAAATATATCAACACTTCATGGGGTATATACTGGAGTCCTAGATAGGTACAAAAGATAACTGATGTATGATGTCATTATGACTGTTCGTATTAATTTTGAAGATAAAACAAAAAACAACCCGGTTACATCAGTCACTTCCTGTACAAGTTCAAAATTGGAACATTTTTATTTTTCGAAACCTTTACCAAAAACATACCATAAAATTCTTATTAAATATATTTCTTTTAACTATTTTAACATTTACTAAGCAATTCTTAAATACAAACATGCATGCCCATAATTCACCACCATAATTATTGTACATAAAATTGCAAAGCAGGCAAAACACCCTTATTCATTATTGCATACAAAGATAGAAAAAAGTTCTAAACCACATGAATGGACAAAAATCCTGCTTTAGAATTTTAATTCCAGGACAAAACAAAGAATAATTAGACCTTTGCTAACCGGAATCGAGACTAACAACATATTTTTTTTTCATAGTTCATTGGCCTCTGATATTTCAAGGCAATCGCCCGTTGAGAAAAAACAAGTCAACTCTTTGGTGGCATCAGCATCTTGTGATCTGTTTTTTCCTGAAGTATTGTAAGCCAAGAAATTAGATGATTCGGGAAAACACGATCTTGGAAAATCACTTTGGGGAATGTAATTCCTTGAAGAATCGAGTTGTTAGTAAGATGGACTATTCAAGGAATTGGCAGTAAACTTTCCTGAACCACTTCTCGAAAGAATCAGTACACCTTTTGCCTTCCCCTTTAATGACCCATGTCTGAAAGGCGAAAAGAAAGGTGGAGGAACTAGGGCGTTTAGGCTATCACATTCGCACAGTGGATAATTTGCAATATTTAGAAGGACAAAATTGTACAGATTTCTAAATGAGCTGAAAATGGTTATTAAAAAACCAGAAAAAGTGTGACAAATATATTAAGAGGTGGTTATCAAAGGGATATAAAAATAAATTTCGTTTTAAAATTATGAAACTGTAAATATGATTTTATTGTACCGCCAAAAATAGTAAAAACATTGTAAGTACCAAGGGGAGGGGATTGGGGTGATTATTGTGAGGATTTAAAAATAAATTTCGTTTTAAAATTTTGAAACCTGGTAAATATTATTATATTGTAACTGTGGAAACAGTACCGTAAAAACCGTAAACAATTGTAAGAGTCAAGTGGATGGTTTTTTACCGAATTAAAAATGACATAATGAAACAGATGAAAACACTTTTTTCTTTGTTTTTTTATCACTAATTTATTATAACTAAACGTTACTGCAGTTTCTACAACTTAGCGTGTCATTTTCAAACGGCTGATTCAGAAATACTAAATGATAGATTATGGGTTTTACGACAATTTATACCTAATAATTTAATTTTATAATTTATACCTACTAGGAAATATAGTTAAATAATAAAGGGATTATCTGAGAAACGTGGAGTGATAAGATTTTTGTAGTTGAAACTATAATCTGAATACATTAAAAAGTAGTGAATTGTGTGAGTCGGAAATAAACCCGAAAAACCCGACTATTATCTGAAGTAACCAAAGTAGTTCTCCCCCCGTCTTCGAGAATGTTGAGCATCGTGGTGGTAGCAGAATTTCTCGTTGGGGTGACCCACTCCCGCAAACGGCCAAAAACCAAACGGAGGTTAACGCGTATTATAATTGCTTGAAGGATTCTTTTGGTGATCCCCCGTTTTCAAGCATGACAATTATGGGGGCGGGGCTGAGACGCGTGCCTGACACCCGCCCATCCTCTCAACGGTAAATAGCCACCCTCCAAAGGGGTGAGAGAGCGCTCTCATATATACCACTGGACAAAAAGGTTTCCCTCCCATTTTTGAGCGTACCGAACACGGAGAGGACCACGAATTGAGTGCTTGACACCCGTTCACCCTCTCAATGGAAAAAAAAAATCCCATTTTCGCATTTTCATAATGAGTGTAAATGCACGGGTTCAAAGAACGTAAAAAATAAATTTGAAAGAACGCGGGTCCACGGTAGTGAAGAGTATATATTAAGCCGCGCAGGGAGAATTGTCAGAATACTACGCTACAAGATGAAGAGGACATTCCGGAAAATGAATGTAATGAGACTGAAAATGATAATGCCAATATATTTTCAAATTTTATCACCGAAATTCATATTAGCGAATCGGATAGAGAAACGGCAGATGAAGTCTGTGATGTTGGTGGGTATGATGTCCATTTTGAAGAATATCAACCCTGTAATTCCACTTGTAAGCGACGTAGGTTAGATTAACCGTATAAAAATTATATTATTTCTAGGAAAGTTTATAATTATATATAGTCACAGTATTTTATAATGTAAGAAAAGCCAGCATAACAATATATGCAGTAATTGTTTGCGTCAATAAAAATATTTTATATAATATATTATAATTAAATAAATCAGATGCTTCAATTATTATATAAATTTATTTTTCCCAAAAAGTATGAACAAAAAATATACATTCATTTTATTTCAGCTCCACAGTAAATGAAGATGACTACTTTGTTGACGAGACCGTGGTGACATCTTAATGTTTTTTTTCTGTGTAGCATCCTCAAAAACGGGGAGGGAGCTTGCCCAAAGGTATGCTGAGAACGCACTTTCACCTCTTGATTGGCCATTTACGGGTGTGGATCACCCCGAAGAGGAATTCTACCATCACCACGGTGTTCAGTATCCTCGAAAACTGGGGATCACCAAGTAAGAGTCCTTCAAATAATTATATTACGCGTTAACCCCCGTCTAGGTTTGGTTTTTGGCCGTTTGCGGGGGTGGGTCACCTCAACGAGAAATTCTGTCACCACCACGATGTTCAGCATCCTCTAAAACGGAGGGGAGAACTAATCTGGTTGCATAAGACAATAGTCGGGTTTTCATCCGACTCATACAATCCACTAAAGGAGCTATAATAAAGTTCTACCTGATTATTAAGTAGGTGGTTATTCTGAACTAATTTAGATTCGTGTAATTGAGTAGACTCCAATAGATTTAATTTAACATTCTTTTCCTGCCTGTATAATATATTGATATATTCTAATTGGAGAAAAACGTGACCTGATTCTAATGTGTGATTTGAAAAAGTTGAATCATTATTATTATGTCTAAAGGAGCGTTTCTTGTTCGTTGTACCTAACTTTAAATGGACGACCCGTTTGTCCTATATAGAAGGCATCACAGTCTGGGCATTTTAACTCATAAACTCCATATTTTTGTATCTTTAGCATTATACAAAAGGCGTGAGAGTTTTGACTGTGATCTGAAAGCAACTTTTAGATATGATGAGATAAAATGCTAGCTATTTTTTCTAAAATGTGGCCGTAATATGTTAGAGCTATATATTTTCCTGAGTTGTTATATTTAATGCTCGGGTAAATACTGCGACTAGCTAGTTTGTATTGCTTTTTACGTATTAAATTTTCTATTGTTTTTTCTTTAAAACCGTTGTCTACTGCTATTGCTTTAATTGTACCTAATTCAATTATTAAATTTGATTCTGAGAGAGGTAGCGATAAGGCTTTATGTGTCATGGAGTTATAGGCTGCCAATCTATGACTAATAGGGCTATGTGGGTTATGTGATATAGTGGTGTCAGTAAAAGTTGGTTTCCGATAGTCATCAAACCTAATTTTCTTTGTATCATATGTTAATGTTAAATCCAATAAATTGGTTTTACCTTCTTTTTCAGTCTCTAGAGAAAATTTTATATTTGGATGAATGTTGTTAATGAAATTAAAAAAAAACATCTTCGGTGTGCCGGTAAAGCACGCCAATACATCATCTACGTATCTATGCTAGAATTTAATGTTTTTTAGCTAAATGAGAACTCATTATCTCGTCTTCTAAATGTTCCATAAAAATGTCTGCCAGAAGAGAACTCAATGGAGATCCCATTGCTAATCCTGTATTTTGTTTACAAAATTTGTTATTGTATTGGTAATAATTTTGACTAAGGCATAGGTCTAAAGCTAGTAATAGATCAGTTTTATTAGAATGTTCACATGAGTTTTCTCTAAAAAACCTGTGGCAAGTGACTTACATTTTTCGGTGGGAATATTTGAAAACATATTTGAGACATCAAAACATACTAAAAGGCAATTTTCTGGAATTTTTTCTTTATATAATGCTCTTTTAATAAGTTCAATAGAGTTTATGTTTGGGTTGAAATTTTGTTTCATTTTTAAAAATCTATTTTTTAAATATACTTCCGAAGGTTTGGAATTATTATTATTACTTTTCTTAAATCTGCACTAGCTGTTGCATAATATATAAAAAATTCAAACTGTTACTATCTGGTACTCATAAATAGAATGTCTAGTAAACTTTAAGAAGTTAATTTATTTTCAGTCTAAAAATCCTCATTTTGTAGAGCATATACAATACTCAAGATTACATTAAATCGAGATATGGTTTAATATAGTACGTACATAACTTTACATGAACTATTTATGATACTTCATTTCGACACAGTATGTTAATAAACGTCTTATTGGTAGGAACGAATCATTTTAACTAATTTATTAACGACGAATTACTTTCTAGAATCGTATCAGGACTCTACAGTAAACCGTTATCTGCCTGTAACAGAATATAATGAGAGTTTGGTAGTTCTGCAATGAATTGTGTCCACCTAAAAGTTGCAAATTGCCCGCTGTGATTCGCAGGTATTGTTCAAAAGGACTCCAAAGTACCATCTTGTTTACTACCTCACAGTTACCTTCTTTACGTGTCTGGATGGTTTTAATTTCGTCGGACTCCAGTCATAACTTTCGTTTCGTTGTAATTTGCAGGTGTATGAGCTTGCTGCGACTGAGGTGGTAGAGTGAAATTACTTAGAGAAGATAACATCCGCACAAACCGATATCGCTAGCGAGTGCTGATTGTCTAGGTCGTGTTCGGTATTTATTATATATTTATAGAGAATATTCAACCGTTTCTATGAATAAAACGGATGAAATGAAATTTATTTTATTTGCAACTGTTCAATATTATTAATAAACGAAAATAGTAAACTTAGTAGTTTTAGTATGTTATCTTCTCTAAGTAATTTCACTCTATCATTTGCTCTCTAGAACTATAAAAATCAATTTTCATTTGCGGAAATCAAATAAGAGTAAATTATTGAGGAAATGAAGACATTATTATTCGTTGCTGACGCACAAGTACATAAGGTAGGTGTTCACAATGAATACAAAGAAAAAAATAAGCAAATGTACTTAAAACAAGACAAGTAGCATATCAATTACTTGTTCGGTTTAATTACGAACTTAGCACTCTGCGTATCTTAAATTTATAAATTATGTCGTAGACATGTCAACTTCAGATAATGATACAAAATCAGTTACAGGGTACTTATTTATCAAGTGCTTGTCGTTTAAATAATAAATAAATATAATTTTGCCCATGGTACTCCAAATATAATGAGTTGTTTGTTTTAAATCCATCTGATTTTTTCGGATCGATCGGTATCAATTTTACATATCAGTTTCGATTATTTATTTAATTGCAACTCAAAGGTCTTGTTGGTATTGTTTTTGTATTGCGTCAGGATGTAAGGGACTAGAGACAAGGAAATTTTAATAATTTTTTTCTCGTCTGTGGCGCATGGGACCCATACGAAATATGGGAAATAACATCTAGAGAAGCACTCCTCTAACGGCCCCTAAAAAGTTTTGAAAAAGCAGTTTGCGAAAATTTTTTTCAAAATTCGAGTGCCCCCCCGAGCCAAGGGACTCCTGTTTAAAATTATTCTTTTTTGTCATATACATTTTACTTTTCATCAAAATCCAACAATAGGTTTTGGAGTTTATGAAAATATTATCATTATTAACTGAAATACAATGAACTGAAATTTTGTAATTTACAATTTAACAAATTACAAAATTTCAATTCGTTGTATCTCAGTTAGCAATAAAAATATTTTCATAAACTCCAAAACCTATTGTTGGCTTTTGATGAAAAGTAAAATGTATATGACAAAAAAGAATAATTTTAAACGGGAGTCCTTTGGTACGGCGGGGGCACTCGAATTTTGAAAAAATTTTTCGCAAACTGCTTTTTCAAAACTTTTTAGGGGCCGTTAGAGGAGTGCTTCTCTAGATGTTATTTCCTATATTTCGTATGGGTCCCATGCGCCATAGACAAGAAAAAAATTATTGAAATTTCTAGATCCGCCCTTGACTAGAGATGACTTTTCAATTTGGTTGTATTCGTACATCTGTATGCAGTTGATGTTATATTCTTCTGTAATAATAACCCTAATTGTAATTTATGTTAATATGGCCTCCTCCGTTTAATAATACACATCTAACATACTTAATACAATAGCAATGTTTCAAAACGAAAGATTTTCGTTTGATGTCCTATGTCACGTTATATTGATGTTGCAATCAACAAAAGTTCGTGTTTGTTGCATGGATTTGTTTGGAATTGGAAAACCCGAAATAAAAAAATAGGCAAGTACTTGAAGCGACTAGAATCTCCCCACCAAACGTTCTTACTGCTGAGCTATGTTGTGCAGGCCTCCGTTTCTGGGGTGAACAACACACCGTCGCGGTACTAGAATAATTCTTTTTTGACGTAAAATGAATGGAAAAGAGCGAAGTGTGATATATCAGTGAAATCGGAATACTTTCGAATGGTATAATAAAAAATGGAAAAGAAAGTTTATGTGTCAAAACGGCATTAAACTTCATCTGATCTACACCAAACCAATATTTCCCTTGTGCCACATTTTATCAAAATCGATTTTGTTAGTTTCGGCACTCTCATGTCTACATACACACATATATATCATACATATACACATACATACTCACAGATATTTTTAAAAAATTACTCTTTCGTGTTTCTGGGAACGCAAAACGTAAAGATCTGGTCTTATGTCAATTTTCGATTTTAGGCCGATTGTAGTAACATTGAAACATCATAAGACGACTTTTTTGTAAATATTTCGTGCCATGACGAGATTACCTCCCCCCTCCCCCGTTTTCGAGGGTGATGAACATGATGCAAGTGGTGGTAGAAGTTTATGACCGCCGCAACCCCCTGAAAGGGCCAAAAACCACCCCTTTTTATGGATCCCTTTATGTTTTCATATATAAACAGGTCTGGGAGTGATTTATCGACGGGTTATGCCTGAAATAACATGAAAGGGGGTTATAGAGTAAGTAAAATCCAGACAGCAGGCCAAGGGGTTGATTATTAAACAACTGCTAATAATTATTTTCCACCCCTCGGGAGGGGTGGAAAATAATTTTTTTTTCAAATGATTCGGTCTAAACGCGTATCCCCCCCTTTTCACGGTCGCTGATCACGGCAAAAATATTTATTTTTGGCTTCAACCTCTCCTCATCTCTCAGACGGGCAGAAACTACTCCTCACTTACCCGAAGGTATGGATTTACAAGTTTCTAGACACATGATCGTTATTCCTGTACATATCTCTTCATTTCTCACAGAAGAGAAGCTGGTAACGACCTCGGGAGTTGTTTCAACCTTTCCAAGGGGTGTAAAATTCCGTAGCTACACTTTGGATCGTCAATACGCCCTCTCCCGTTATCGCAGGCGCTGATCACGATAAAAATATTCACCTTCATCTCCGACTCTTCTCAACCCCTATAATGAACAGAAACTTACCCTCATCCACCAGTTATTGCGACACCAAATCAATTATATAATGTAGCGTTAGCATTAGATGGCAAGAAAAAGTCCACCCCGAGAAAATCTCAAATCCATTAGATGTAAGTATTTGCAGACGAGACCCAAAAATTTCAACATTTGCATGTTGCCTGAAGGAGCGATCAGTGAACACACATTGGGTGTTTACTTTCAAAGTCAAGCGTGGCTTTCAAACGATCTGATCGTTACTCGGTGGGGGTAGATAATGAGAAATAAATCTTTGGAGCCAACATTTTCAGAAAGCAAATTGATTTCTTTTATCAAGATTACCACTGTACTTGTAAGAACAGCTGTTCAAAGCGATGCAGTTGCTTAAAATTGGGGTTAACATCTGTTTTCTGTAGAAATGTGTGAGAATTATACGCCAGATGATAAATACGTATGTACAGAAGAGAGAGCAGATGACGATGATGATAATGGTGATGATTTCTATTTTAATTTAATCTCTGAAATTGGTTTAAGTGATTCCGATTCAGATTCGCTCACTGAAACAACAGATGAAGAAGAAGAAGAGATCGCGTACGATGTGCATTTTAAGGAATATGAGGAATGTTATGCTATTTGTAAACGACCTAAGTTTTTTTTAATTAATTATAAACAAATCATTTATTTTGTCATAAAAATATTTTCATGTAAATCTTTGAATAAATAACATTGCCATTGACGACAAAATTTATTATTGATTACTCCCCGATGAATAAATCATGCAGCAACCTACACAATCATCGCCCCAGCGATAACTGATGGATGTGAGTAAGTTTCCGTCCATTATAGGACGGAAACTTACATAGGAATCTTATAAGGGTTGAGGAGAGTCGGAGATAAAGGTGAATATTTTTATCGTGATCAGCGCCTGCGAAAACGGGGGAGAGCGTTTCGACGATCCAAAGTGTAAATAATGAATTTTACAACCCTTGGAAGGGTTGAAGCAACCCCCGAGCCCGCTACCACCTTCTCTTCCGTGAAAAATTAAGGGATATGCACAGGAATAACGATCATGTGTCGAAACCTGTAAATCCTGGACAGCATGCTTTCTGGTAAGTGAGAGATGGTTTCTGCCCGTTTGAGGGATGAGGAGCTAAAACTGAATATTTTTCCCGTGACCCTTAAAACGGGAGGATATGCTTTTGAACCGAATCATTTAAAAAAAATGAGGGTTTATTCAATCCCCTAGGCCTGCTGTCTGAATTCCACTTACTCTATAACCCCCTTCCATGTTATTTCAGGTATAATCCGTCGATAAATCACTTCCCAGACCTATTTATATATGAAAACATTAAAGAATCCATAAAAGGGGTGGTTTTTGGCCGTTTAAGGGGGTTTCGGCGGTTAAAAACTTCTCCCACTACTTGGATCGTGTTCAGCTCCCACAAAAACGGGGGGAGGGGGGGTAATCTCGTCTTTGCACGAAATATTTACACTATTTCTGGCTTCATTAGATAGACTACATTCCATTTTTTATGGTAGGAAGGTTAATATAAAACAAAAATTTTAGGCGACATTTTTTATGCGTGGACTTGTATTTCGACTTGAGACGTGTTGTAGGTTGCAGCCCTGTTTTATAACAGTTCACAATGGCAGCAGCATTTAAATAAAATTCAGAAACTTATATTAATTTAGTTTACATTACTGATTTCTGCACATACTCATGGTATCATCTTATAATTAGAAATGGCTTGTTTTGGAATTTTAAATAAACATTTCGAGCTGTACAAATCTCCAGTTGCCAGAAACCGTGATGTAAGAGCTAATTGTTCTTGAGGAGATTATAACTTTCCTTAAGTTTTTCTCCGCCTTTTTTCGTAGCGCTCTAATTTTACTTCCATGTCCACATAGTGAAGTGAAAGCACAGTAACGGTAAAAAAAAACGATTTTTTTTTGTTGAAATAGGCTTAGAATGTCATTAAACGTCGAAATTTTAAAGAGCAAAAAATAAATTTTGTCTGTCCGTCTGTCTGTAACTTTTTTTTTCCGTGGACACGATCACTCTGGAACTGTTTATGATATTGACTTGAAAAGCACACGTATGCATTATAGCGTGATCTGGAACTGGATTATATTTTGATCTTATTTCGTTAAAGAGCTGGGGGTTAAATGGGGGTAAATTTATAAAACATGTTCGAGATGCAAAGATCTCAAAATTTTATTAACATCAGCCAACCTACAATAACCCCCATTACCACCCCCCATACCATTATTAAAGGGAATAAGAAATTAAAATTGTGGTACAGAAGGAACAAAGGCCCTCACTGTACATTACCATGTGTATACAAAAACGAATGGCCTCAAATTTTGTTTTTGAGATTGGCAACCCCTCTACCTACACCGTTATTAAAGTTGGTAAACAATAAAATTGTGATTTAGCGTGTATACAAACACCAAAGGCCTCAAGATTTGTATTGGTCTTGGCCACCCTCTCTACCTTCCCATTACTATCCCCACCCCATTAGTTGGGGAGTTAAAAAATAAAATATTGATTTAGTGTGATATGAAATCTGCCGAAAGAAACGGACCAATTTTTAGTGAAAAAAATTTCGCATTGCTTTATTATTATAAAAAATATATTTATTTTTATACAGCACTCCTTTGTTCTCCGTTACTGTTTTGAGTTTATGCAGATAATTATTTTACTAAAAATTGCTTCACTTTTCTTTGCAAATTTCATAGAAGTATACATCTATTTGCAATATTTCTGTAGCATTTGTTAACAACAATTTCGAAAATCATTTGCAGCCTCTGTTATTAGAAAGAACAAGCTTTCCATAGGTTTGAAACTCATCAAGAAATGTTAAAAAATCAGCCTGTATATGCGATGTAAATATATTTTTGATAAAGGACCCCGCACGTTTCTTATGTAAAATAATGCCCGGCGGATTTGGTTAAAATTGAAATATGTTATTTATGAAATCATCCTGAATAAATGTCTCCACAGGAGCAAGGCCGAAAAATTAATGTTTTTAAGTTGTGAAGTTGTTTATCCGTGGTATATCAAATTCGGAACGAATTATGATGTGGCTGAAGAACACACCTCGAGTTTAACACGAATTTTCAAAATTAGAATTCCAACAAACTAATTAGCCTATTCCCTAGATATGGACCACAATACGAACCGAAAGTACGAACCGGAAGTTTCATAATTAGGTCCATTTTTTAGGGTGAAAACTTTTTCAGCGTATATATAGACCTGCGTAATTTATTTATTTATTTTATTTATTTACGTATAAATACATTTACATATTGTGATACTAATCCTAAAAACTTAACTAAGATAAACATGAAGAGAAAAGCGAAATACAAAGATAAGATTAAAAGTAAATAACAACAATAACAAAAATTATTGCAGTAGTTACAATGTTCGCAGATGATACAACTATAACTGTATCAGCAGAAACACCACAAGAGCTAGAAAATCTGATCCAAAGTGCTATATGTGATTTAAGCATATGGTGCGAGAGGAACAGACTTGTTTTGAATAAAACCAAAACCAAATGTATAAATTTTTTTATAAGAAGGGGCATTCCTGCTAGAAAAATACAGACCGGTGATATGGAATTTTCAGATTCAGTAATGTTCCTAGGTACTTGCATTGATAATAGACTTACCTGGGACGCTCATGTGGACGGTGTTTGTAAAAAACTAAACAAGTCGTATTATGCGATCTTACAAATGAAAGATATCCTAACTGTTTCAGGACTTCTAAGCATATATTATGCCATGTATAGCGACTATAGCGACTCACTCACTGGAAATCGAGAAGTTCCAAAAGCGAGAAGTTTCCATGGAGTCGCTAAGAAACAAAAAGGAAAACTCGATCCATAATGGAGAAGTTTCCATGGAGTCGCTAAGAAAAATAAAAACATTCGATAATAAAAATATAATATCAATATACTAAAAAATACTAATATCACATAAAACATGAACATGTATTAAAAACAATATAAGTATATTTACTTCCATTTTAATTTTATTTATAGCGATAACGCTATAAATTTGGTGACCCCGACGTGATCATTTTATGTCCAACGTGATAAATATATGCCAGACGTGAAAATTTTATGTCCAACGTCATAAATATATGCCAGAAGTGAAAATTTTATGTCCAACGTGATAAATATATACCAGAAGAGATTCAATATATCAACTACCGTTATAAATTGACCATTTTATGAAGAGAAGAATTTTCCGATGAATTTTGAATAGAGGTTCCAAATTTGAATAGATGTTCCTATAATTTATGGTAATTTCCTAATTCAATCAACTGAAGTTGTACATTACAAGTACTGTCATCTGTCGGTGAGTGAGTTAAAGTACATTCCCTTTTTTATCTAAGAGAGTAATCAATCAATCAATCAATCAATCACAATCGATTAGTTATGCAAAGACAACCTTCAGACGAGGATTTTCCTCAAACCCATTATGTCACCTCTGTCAAATTACCCCCATTCTGGAAATCAAAACCAGAAATTTGGTTTACCCAGATCGAATCACAGTTTTCTGTTGCAAAAATTGTCAATGACAAGAAAAAGTATGATCAGGTTATAGCTAATTTGCCATTAGATGTGATAGATAATATATACGATATAATATCTAATCCCCCGGAAACGGATCTCTATATAAATTTAAAGAAAGTTTTAATTTCACGTTTATCATCGAGTGAGGAAAAACGTCTGAATGATCTGTTATCAGGTTCCCAAATGGGCGATCTGAAACCTTCAGATTTCTATAGATCCATGCTGAATATGGTTGGAGGATTCAGCATGGTTAGTCAAGATTTATTGATAAAGCTATGGAAAAGACGTTTACCTCAAACAGTATATATTGCCATTACAGCTTCAGGGAAAACAGACACAAAAGAGATTCTAGATATTGCAGATCAGATCTGGGAGTCCTGTCAAAATTCAATGGTTGCATCGTACTCCAAAAATCCTCTTGACTCTGAGTCAACCCCGTTATCAGATTTAACTACTACTATCAAAAATTTTTCAATCACTTTTCATGATTCAATTAATCAAGTATTACAAAAACAAGAAATTTTTAATTCTCGATTAAACTCTTTAGAATCCAGACTTTCCAATCAATCCTTCGAGCCTCAACCTTCTACTTCATGCTGCAACAATTGCAAAAGTAGAAGCAATTCACAAACTCGTACCACTAATCGCAATCGTTCACCCAGCCGTAATAATGTTTCCAATAAATTTGATCGTACAGACAATACTATTTGTTGCTACCATCAACTTTATGGTGCCAATGCCTATCGTTGTGGAGGTGAATGGTGCAAATTCAGTAAGAATTGTAAAAAATCTGATAATTCTCAAAGATGACTGAAGTTTGATAATTCTATGACGTCTGATTTTGACATTTCTAACAGCAAACGTCGTCGACTTTTTATTTACGATAGATCTAACAACCTAAACTTCCTAATTGACACTGGTGCCGATTTATCTGTGGTGCCACGCAATGCTTTCACAGATTTAAAAAAGAATTTTGATACGATATTAACCGCGGCTAACGGTTCAACCATTTTTACATACGGTAAGAAATTGTTAAAAGTCAATCTAAACTTACGTAGATTATTTCCTTTTGTTTTCAATATAGCAGACGTTGACATACCGATAGTCGGAGCAGATTTCTTGTCTCATTTTGGTTTAGTTGTCGATCTTAAAGGAGCTCGAATAATTGATAACAAGACTAATTTGTCAGTTAATTGTTTTATTAAAAATAGTCCTTTAGACAATTGTAGATTAGATTCACTTAAATTATTTCCTTTGACAGATAAATATAACAAATTACTTTTACAATTTCCTAATTTAATTAGTTCCCCAGATTACAATTTACATATTAAACATTCTATTGTACATCATATAGTTACTGAAGGTCATTTACCTTTTTCACGACCTCGTAGATTAGACAATCTTAAATTTAAAATAGCTCAAACAGAATTTAATAACATGGTAGAATTAGGTATCTGCAAACCATCATCTTCTCAAGTTTCCTCTCCACTCCATCTAGTGGCGAAAAAAGAGAATGACTGGAGACCTTGTGGAGATTATCGACAACTAAATACGATTACCATTCCAGACAGATATCCATTACCTCATATCCACGACTTTAGCTCTCAGTTGCACGGCTGCACTATTTTCTCCAAAATTGATTTAGTGCGAGCGTACCATCAGATACCTGTCGCTGAAAATGACGTTTATAAGACAGCTATAACAACTCCATTCGGACTGTTTGAATTTTCCCGCATGCCTTTTGGTCTACGCAATGCCGGTCAAACTTTCCAACGTTTTATGAATGAAGTACTTGTCAATTTACCTTTCGTTTTCGTCTATTTGGATGATATATTAATCGCAAGTCAATCAGATGTACAACATTTGGAACATTTGGAAAAGGTTTTCAAGAGATTAGACACATACGGAATTAACATTAAACCATCTAAATGTATCTTGGGAGTTGACAATTTAACCTTTTTAGGTCATCACATCTCTTCATCAGGTATTTTACCATCAACTGAGAGAGTCGAAGTCATTAATAATTTCCCTTTACCGACAACTCTCAAACAACTACAACGTTTCATAGGTATGGTGAATTTTTATCATCGTTTCATACCTCATTTTGCTGAAATATTACTTCCCCTATATTCTCTTTGTAACAGTTTATCTCATGATAAAATTACAAAGATAACTAGTTGGCCTGATCAATGTTTAGACGGATTTTCGAAAGCCAAAGACGCAATAAGTAATGCAGTAGTTTTAGCTCATCCTTGCAATAATGACGATACTATCTTATCTCTCTCAGTCGATTGTTCTAACCTTGCCATGGGTGCAGTTTTAGAGCAAAAAGATAATAAGGGATTTCTTGCTCCTTTAGCATTCTTTTCCCGTAAATTAACCACAGCACAAACCAATTATTCGATTTTTGACAAAGAACTTTTAGCATTATATACTGCAATTAAACATTTTAAGTTTATACTTGAAGGTCGAAAGTTTAATTGTTTTACAGATCACAAACCTTTAATCAACGCTTTATTCACAAAAGCAGAAAGATCTCCTCGTCAAATACGTCATTTAGAATACATAGCTCAATTTTCTTGTAAAATACAACATGTTAAAGGAAAACATAATGTAATAGCTGACAGCTTGTCACGTATTTACGACACTGCTTCCTTAAAACAAGATATTTTACCACTTCAACTTAAAAATTCTCCCTTCCTTAATGTTAACTTTGACCTAAAGTTGCTTAGTGAAGCTCAGGAGAAAGATTCAAATCTCAACTATTTATTGTCAGATAAATCATCACTAACTAAAACCAATTTCATTTTAAAAAAGATACAAATTCCAGATTCAAATGATTTTATTTGGTGTGATGTTTCTCGTGCAAAAGTCAGACCTTTTGTCCCACTTATTTACAGACGAACGATTTTCGATATTTTTCACAACTTATCTCATCCTGGTATTAAAGCCACTAGACTGTTGATTTCAAATAACTATTTTTGGCCGAAAATGAACACAGATTGCAATTTATGGTCAAAATCGTGCATTAACTGTCAAGCTGTCAAAGTCAGTCGACATACGCGAAGTGCTCTCGGGAACTTCACCATTCCGAAAATCAGATTCGACCACATCCACATAGATTTGGTAGGACCATTACCTCCATCCAAAGGTAACTCTTACATTCTTACGGTGATTGAACGATTCACTGGGTGGCCGGAAGCGTACCCTCTTCGCGACATCACAGCAGAAACAGTTGCGCGTACTTTATTTCAAAACTTTGTTTGTCGATTCGGTGTTCCCTTGTCAGTAACGACTGATCAAGGAGTACAATTCGAGTCAAGATTATTTAATGAATTTGCAAAGTTTTTAGGTTTTCATAGAATACGTACAACTCCATATCACCCAGAAGGCAACTCTTTAATTGAAAGATTTCATCGCTCACTTAAAACTTCCTTGTTAACTAGAGCCAATACATCACATTGGACAGATGAATTACCCATCATTTTATTAGCATTTAGGACAACTCACAAGGAAGATCTGCAATGTTCACCTGCTGAACTCATATATGGTCAAACCCTTCGTTTACCTGGCGAATTTTTCGTTGAATCGTATAATTCCCCAGATATTCCTTATTTCATTGACAAATTACGCATTTATTTTAATAATTTAAAATTTGTTCCTCCAACTTCGCATGGCAATTACAAAACTTTTGTTAGTTCAGATCTTGCCTCTTGCGATTTTATTTTCGTTCGCATTGAACGTTTAAAACGTTCATTTACTCCTTTATATGAAGGACCGTTTAAAGTTTTATCTCGTTCAGATAAGTTATTTACCTTTAAGAAAGGAGACAAAGTCATAACTGTCAATATTGATAGGGTTAAACCGGCTTTTGTATTAGTTGACAGATGTGACACTTTGCCTACCCCGATTAAAAAAGTACGTTTTGCAATCGACACGTTGATTGATTGACTATTTTCTTTTTTAACGAGGGGATGTATATAGCGACTATAGCGACTCACTCACTGGAAATCGAGAAGTTCCAAAAGCGAGAAGTTTCCATGGAGTCGCTAAGAAACAAAAAGGAAAACTCGATCCATAATGAAGAAGTTTCCATGGAGTCGCTAAGAAAAATAAAAACATTCGATAATAAAAATGTAATATCAATATACTAAAAAATACTAATATCACATAAAACATGAACATGTATTAAAAACAATATAAGTATATTTACTTCCATTTTAATTTTATTTATAGCGATAACGCTATACCATGGCATACTCACATATTTCTCTCAATATAATAAACTGGGGATGTGCTAGAGATTTTAACAGAATTTTTGTAGCCCAAAAGAAACTTTTAAGGCTAATTTTTAATATGAGGAGCATTGAAAGTTGTAGGCAGGTTTTTATAAATAATAAAATTCTCACTGCCCCTTCAATATATATATACAAATGCGTAACATTTGTTAAAAGGCAGTATCATCTATTCACCAATAATTCCTGTTTTCATGAACACAACACGAGGCACGGTGAGCTATTGAATATTCCTCGTCATAATACTACAACCTACAAACATTCAGCAAATTATAACTGCATCAAATTATACAATAAATTGCCTACTAATTTGAAAAATGTTGCAAGTTTAGATATGTTTAAAAAATATATAAAAGTCATGTTGGTTAATGGATGTTTTTATAGCACCAAGGAATTTTTATCTGCATCTCTTGATTACCAATAATATATTATTTTATTTTATTTTAATGTTTATCTTGTTATATACACTATTTGGCATTTTTATTTTGTATACTTTAAATCGTAATTTTATGTTGTTTGTTATAGTTATATTTGTCTTATTGTGTTTCGTATGTGACTGTTAATATTGTTGTATTTTTATATTATATCTGATATTTCAGATAATTTCTTGACATATCCTATATCATGTACATGATCATTTGGATGAAATAAAATTATTATTATTATTATTATTATTATTATTATTATTATTATAGCGCGTTTAGCCTGGTTTTTAAAACCACCAAGAGATTTACTAAATAAGTCAAGTTCAGTGCAGTATTTGTTGACTGTTGAACTTATTCTATTCACCGGGCTGAACATACTGTAAGTTGTTCGACAATAAGGTACTGACAGAATAGATATATGTCTAGTATTAAAAGATGGTACATTAACACGCATAGACTCCAAGCAATCAGGAGAACTGATGTAGTTATTAATAACTTTGAAGGCGAAACAAACATCGTAATATTGACGCCTGCTATGTAAGGAACTAATTCCCAAATATGATTTTGCTTCCTCACAGGTTAAGAATATACCCTTCGTGCTCAGTTTATAGCACATAAATCTAACAAATTTGTTTTGTACAGATTCAAGTCTGTTGATATATATGTTGTAGTACGGTGATCAAACAATGTTGCAAAATTCCATAATAGATCTAACTAGAGATATATATAAAATAGTTAATGCTCGAGGATCTGAAAAATCTTGAGCCATTCTCTTAAGAAATCCTAATATTTTATTTGCCTTCCCAATCATGTGTTCGAAATGCTCAGAAAAAGAAAGTTTAGAGTCAAATATAACACCTAAATCTTTCACCGTGGTTACGTTATGCAAGCTCACGCTATTAATACTGTAGTCAGGACTAATGGGTAACAACCTGCGACTGAATGTCATGGAATAGCATTTATCAACATTAAGATGCATGTTGTTGTCTTCGCACCATGAATAAATTGAATCAAGGTTTTTTTGAATCTGGGCACAGTCATTCAGAGAATAAATATCACTAAATATTTTCAGGTCGTCCGCAAACAGTAAAAATTCACAATCAATATTTTTAGCAATATCATTGATGAATAAATTAAATAATAGGGGACCAATGTGGGAGCCCTGGAGCACTCCAGATGTTGCGGAGAATGTCTCCGAAGTATATCCGTCAACAAGAACCTGCTGGGTGCTCTCAGAGAGATACGACCGAATGCAAGATAATAAAGGAGGACCGACTCCGATTTTATGGAGTTTTTTTTATAAGGGGAGAGTGGTTTACTTTATCGAAGGCTTTGCTAAAGTCCATGTATACCGCATGCACGTCAGCGCCTTTTACCAGAGATTTAACGATGAAGTTGGTATAGATATATAAATTGGAGTCCACAGATCGACCTTGGAGGAATCCATGCTGCTCTGGAATGATGATACTACTTAAGGAAGCGGATACATTTTTTCAACTAACGACTCAAATAATTTCGGAATTGCAGATAGGATGCACACAGGTCTATAGTTATTGGTAAGAGATTTGTTACCAGCTTTATAAATCGGAGTTACGTATGAACTTTTCCAACATGATGGAAATGTACCTGTTTTTAAGGACATTGAAAATATGAGGAAGAGTGGCAAGAAAAGTGATTTGGAAGAGGACTTTAAGAAGATTGGTGGAATTTTGTCAGGACCCGCACCTTTGTTAACATCAATTGAATCAAGGGCAGTTTCCACATCTAAAGGGCTGATGTATACCTTATACATATCAACAGTAACGTCAGGAGTGAAATTACATTCCACATCATGTAATGGACTGTAAACTGAAGAGAAATAGCTTGCAAACAAATTCGATATACCCTCACCACCCTCAGCCTTGGAATTATTATAGAACATTGAGAGGGGCAAACTGTCAGATTTTCGATTTAATTTAATAAAATTCCAGAAACATTTAACGTTATCCGGAATAGATCTTTCAATAGTACCCACATATTCAGCATAACATTGTTTAGTGAATAAATTACATCTTCTACGAAGATCGCTAAAAACCGAATACACATCTGGATCGCCTGATTGCTTGTACTGTTTATGAGTTTTCTTTTTTTCACATATTAAATGTTTCAGCTCGGAACTGAACCAGATAGGATATTTCTGATCGCATTTAGTTCGTAGAGGAACGAACTTTTCGATACAATTCCACAGAGTATTATAAAAAATATCAACCATAGCATTAACATTGTCAGTATTAGAAAATAAATGATACCAATCGATTAATAACAAATGATTGTTTATCTGGTCATATTGTGCTAAATTGAAATTATAATAAGTTGTAATATTAGCTTTAAGATATATGTTTAGATCATTTGTTATTGTGATTAGCAAGGCAGGATGGTAAGAATCACATAATATTAAGGAAGCACATTTAGAAACTGACTCAACATCACTATTAGAAAAACACAGATCCAGCACAGAACCCTTTTCATTTAAAACACTATTAAATTGATTGTAACCGAAAAAAAGCGAAATTATCACAAAGTGCAACTTCAGTTTCACTTCTAACATTGTCTGGAAGTAGACCGATATAATCCTCAGACTGTAACCATTTGATGTTAGGCAGATTGAAATCTCCGAGCACTATGACATTTTCCATACCAAACTGGTCAATAGCAGATTCAACTGAACGTACATGCTTTTCATAAACCGATACATAGGTCATGGGAGGCAGATATACTGAACATATTACAAAATACGTAGTGCCAATTAGGAACTTAACCCACACTTCTTCAATAGATTTATCTCCAATCGAAATAGGATGTGATGCGATATCTTTTCGTATTGCAATTAATACGCCACCTCCTCTTTTTTTACAACTTGTCAAAGGAGAGCGATCGGTTCATTATACAATATACCTATCATCTATAAATTCCATATCAGCGATATTATTATCCAACCCAGTCTCGACAAGAACTATAACTGGAAAATCTTCACTGAGAACTGCACAATAAAAGTCTTTAAGTTTTGTACGTAGACCTCTTACATTTTGGAAATAAATTGATAATTCATTAGCTATTTCTCTTGATCTCGCTCTTGATGTGCTGCTAGATCCTGTCGAAAATTTGCCCGTCTGGAATACCGGGGTTTTCGTGGGAGAAATTCTTTAACAATAGTTTTCTTAGGCCATAAATTAGGATGGAGAAGGTTTTCGGCTAATGATTCCTTTACGCCAACTTTAAACGAGCAAATATCATTGTTTTTAGTTAGTGCAAAGCATTTAACATCTGAAATATTTAAAGTATTAACTACATAATCGCTTATATCATCTGTCGTGGTGTTTGGCGAGCAACCACCGATGTATATCCATTGACGTCTCTCAGCCGCAGAAAATGCCTCACTATCCGAGGTATCAATAATTGTTTTGCGTGGTTGATCGTTACGAACGCTCTGGTTATCATTTCTCTTGAGAATTGAACCTGATGTGCACTTCGGTTTCTGCACATGATCTGAACCCTCTGATGGCGCATTGTTGTTAGTACTGGATGCGCTAGAGTTGACACTACTCGGTACAAGGTCAGTCTTAAAATCGGAGAGTACGCTAGGACCCTCTGTAGTTGCAATAGCATCACCCGTCTGCGTCTGCGTGGGTGGCAAGTCTATTGCAATAATGGAGGGATAGGATAATAATTACGTATTCAAGGTAAATGGACGAGTTTCAGGCTTCCACGCTAAATATGGACCACAATAACACAGCGCAGAAGTGCGAACCGGAAGTTGCATGATTAAGTCCATTTTGAAGGGTGAAAACTTATGCAGTCTGTATATAGACCTGGGTAATAACTTCTGGTTTGCATTTCAGCGCTGTGTTATTGTGGGCCATATCTAGCGAGGAAGCCTAAAACCCGTTCATTTACCATGAATACGTAATTATTACGCAGGTCTATATATACGCTGAAATACTTTTCACCCTTAAAATGGACTTCATTATGCTACTTCCGATTCAGACTTCAGTCCTGTGTTATTGTGGTCCATATCTAGTGAGGGGGCCTGAAATCCATTTACTTACCCTTTATACCAACTGTAATGCGCAGGTCTATACTGAAACTAAAAAAGTTTTCACCCTTAAAAATGAATTTAATCATGCAACTTCCGGTTCGCACTTCTGCGCTGTGTTATTGTGATCCATATCTAGCGTGGAGAGCTGAAACTCGTCCATTTGAACACGTAATTATTACGCAGGTCTATATATACGCTGAAAAAGTTTTTACCCTTAAAAATGGACTTAATTATGCAACTTCCGGTTCGGACTTCAGCCCCGTGTTATTGTGAGGAGGCCTGAAATCCATTTATTTACCCTTTATACGTACTGAATACGTAGGTCTATACTGAGACTGAAAACGTTTTCACCCTAAAGAATGGATTAATCATGAAACTTCCGGTTCATACTTCCGGTTCGTATTGTGGTCCATATCTAGGGAGGAGGCTAATTGGTTTGTTGGATTTCTAATTTTGAAAATTCGTGTCAAACTCGAACTGTTCTTCAGCCATCATAATTCCATTCGTTCCGAATTTGATATACCACGGATAGACAACTTCAAAGCTCCATAACTTAAAAACCATTAATTTTTCGGCCTTGCTCCCATAGAGACTTTTATTCAGGATGATTTCATAAATAACATATTTCAATTTTAACCAAATCCGCCGGGCATTGTTTTACATAAGAAACGTGCGGGGTCCTTTTCAGTAATGCGAACATTTTCGGAGAAATGTTGTGCTTTTTGCAATCGTGGGCAGAATCGCTCCCTCCACATTTAAGTCTAAGAAGTCATTCCAGATAATGTCCATATTTTTCAAAACTATATATTCAAGTGCACGTCCTATGGTCGAATTTATGGCTCCAAATTTCCGACTAGTGAAATTAACTTGAACTTGTCGTTTCGAGAAGCTTTATATACAAAGTACTTGGTACATCGATAAAAAGTTTGAAGATAGTGATAGAAGAGGTAATTTAGAATCTATTTAATCATTATCCAATGTATCATAGATTTTAAGATATCGGCCATTTTAAATAATAACTCCTGTTAGTAAACAATGTTATTACATTATTATGTTTTCAAAATATTTTTTTAATCTTCGATGGGTATTCCCTAAAAGTAACACAAACAAGTGTTGTTTTAAAAAAATATATACAAACAGGGACATTTCAAAGTTTGACTGAATTATATGTGTGCAATTTTAGAGAATATTACGTGTTTGTTAACCTGTTGGGAGGAATTATTAAATTTGACCTCGGACGCGTTAAATAATCATTCATTCTGTATTTGTAATTGATTTATCCAATATCTTTTACATAAACTAGATTAAAGTATATATAGTTGAATCAATGGATGTTTGAACGCACGTCACTAACGCGAGAAGCAAGCAAAGACTATCGTTTGTATGTTGGCGTCTCACTTCTTATAATCGAACTGCCTGAAATGGACGTAAGGGTATGTATCTTGCATGGTCCGCGACCTACGTATGCTTATCATGCGCGTTAGATTCGATAGTAATGATAATGCGTACGTGTATACTACATCGAAGCGCATCGGTCTCGCGTATCAATCGTCAATGGCGCACATATTGTTTACTGTTCGTAACGCAATTAATTAATTTAACTCATTATGCCTGGAAAACGTTTGAATACGCAAGCTAGAAATCTGGTAGCTAATTTAATATCGTATTTTATGTTAGAAAAAGAAAACAAGGCTTCACTGATTTCTGTCAATGCTGTCCGAGAAGTAGTTATTTAAATTTAATGCACATGTTTCTTATCATTAGAATGCAGGCTTCCACGGCCATTGTCGAATGATATTATTTATATTTCTTGTTACTTATAAATAAATTATTTTAGCCAGTGGATGAGCACATGCCAATTTTGAATATGACGCATTTACAAATCACCGTATTTATGTATATTATTTATAAATATATGTCTTTGGTACATACAGTGTGGCCCATTTTGCTTAGAACTGCCCCCATAAAAATTTTATTTATGTCCGATTTAGAGCGTATTTTTTAACGTAGACCTCTGAAAAGTGCATTTTTGAAAAGTATTTCATTTTATGACATAACAACTCGGACTACTGTGGCCTTTTTTCGGGGTGGAAATGAAGAAACCTTATTATCGATTGTTTTATTTCAAAACTGAGCACTCCACGTTCAAATGAGTTTGTACCAGATTTCGCATATTTTTGGATTTTTCCGGTAAGAAATAAGAATTCTGACATTGTCAATGACAATCCACTGTTACACGAGATTGGGAATCTAAACGAGTGCCTTGACTCAAACAACTGACAAGGGAATGTTTATTTGTCAATTTGTGTAGGCTTTACTTCTTTATTTTCTGATTGTAATAATTATTATTACCGCACCAAGGTTGAGTTATTGATAATGCGAGATCTATACACAACACTTGCGCGCCATAATTATTATTGCAAGCAGAAGTTTAAATAAGTGAACCTACATAAACTGACAATTACACATTCCTTTGTCAGTTGTTTGAGTCAAGGCATTCTTTTAAATACAAAATTTCTTGCAACAGTGGATTTTCTTTGGCAATTTCAGAATTTTTTTTTCTTACGGGAAAACTTTTCACGAAATTTGCTACAAATCCAATGGAGTATTCAGATTAGAAATAAAGACATCCGTAATAAGATTTCTTCATTTTCCACCCCGAGAAAAAACCGTAGCTTTTATGTTTTATAAAATTAATGTATCACTTCTCAGAGATCTACGATTAAAAAAGAAACCGATGTAAATCGGAAAATAAACTTTTCATGAGGGTGGTTCCAAGCTAATGGGACACACTGTATATATGAACGAATAACCATTTTCAAAAATTAATATTTTAATTATTGGATATGTCAAGTGTAAATGAAAGTATAATTAAAATTGAAATATTATGAAAAGATAATACAAATGCATGACAAATTTTTATAACTTTTTAGATTTCACATGCTTGACTTTTTATATTCACTCATTGAATCTACTGACAATGCCCAATACTGTAGTCTAGTTCAATTTATCATTATTAATATTATTATTACTTATTATTATAATAATTTCCAGTACTCATCTTAATAAAAATCTGCTACGTCTATGGTGCGAAATCATTGTCATCCTTCAATGAATTAGTTCAGACAAAGGAGAATAGGCTCATTTAACAATTTTTTATTATTACATATTCTGAAAGAGCTTGGTGAGTATAGTAAGTATGCCAAAAATTAGAATTTACTGACGCCGCCTTCATGTATAAAAAAATTATTAAAGTCGGCGCGCTTAAAAACGCTCGGGATAACCATGTAGTCGAGTTGTGACGTCAGATGGCTGAACCGCCCAGTGAACACGACTGTGAATGCAAGTTAGTAGAGTAAAATCTGGAAGTAAAGTCGTTTAGTTTTCGAGAAAAGAAAACCGGCGTAGAACCAAACCAGATAGTCGGAGAGCAGCCAATCTGTAGGAAGCATTTTAAAAGTAGTCTATACAACTCGCGAACACCCACCTAAAAAACAGATGATATTATGTAAAATGACCTTCTGGATTTGATTTTTGAGTTCGCCCGTTAATTTGAGATTGCCAAATCGGTCAATTCGCAAATTTTTTGAAAAATTTTAAAATTATGTGTTAATTTTTGTTTTGCACATAACACATCATATCTTTTTTATTTTAATTCCGATTTAGACCAATATTTTACACATTATCCCTCCAATATTCTTGGACAGGTTGACGGCAAAGAATATAGTGTAACTAATAATATAGTGCCTAAAAAAATATAATTACCCTCTATTGTCGTGGTTTTTTAAAATTTGCATTGAAAAATACCCGATCGAGGTAACTTTTTTATTTTTAAAGAGAGAGTTATAGTATAAACGAGAAAAATGTTCCATATACTTTAAACAAACTTTTTTATAAAGAGATTTTTTTGAAATTCGGCTCATGTAACGAGATGACGCTGTTGAATGCGGCCGCGCAACTCGTCCGCATTAATTTAAAGCATAACTTCTGTTAACGTCGCCCATCTGTGTGGGAACCCACTAGTCAGGGAGGCAACTGACTATGACCCAGCAGATGCTCCGGGGCACAAGCGGCCGAAGGTGCAGCTCCTGGATAACGGGTGAGTATGAGAGACATACCACCACCCGACGATCCACCCCCACGGAAGAGACATGACGACATCCAACCACCCACCCAAGACCCTGCGGGTACCGGACAAACAACCGTCCAGTACCTGTAGTCCCCCTAGCTCCGGGCAGGCCGAAAATGCTACCAAAGCAGTTAGGTCTGCCCTTCCTCGAGCTACACATCTCGTCCTTACCCTACCGATGATCCGGATGACAGAATGCCTCTTGGCATTCTGTGTACCGGCAGTCTCTCCCGCCACAAACCCAAAACACCCAACTGACCGATGACTACCCCCTGGGAGGCAAACAAGCTGGCGAAGAGCAGAACACGAAGAAAGAAGAACTCCAGAAGAGGACTTAGCCAGCAAGGTCCAACGAGCCAGGACCCAGGGAGTTGGACCGAAATCGTCTGACCCGCTCACATTTGTGAGTGGGGCCGACGTAAAGTAAGTTCGCCCGCCCTGCACGAGGCTGGTCCCCGGTCTACAGCGATGCATTGGGGTAAAGGGCAATAGTCCTGCCCGGCCCCAGTCATCCTAGACCGACATCTTTAGCCAAGAATATTGGCGTCGCCCATCTGTGGTGTTGTTTAAGCGATCAAGTGAGTCTACGGATTATTTAGTTTCTATTTGCAATTAAATGTTATAAAATTATGTAGATAATCTCGAAACATACACATTAAAAAATATATTTTCATTAATTATAACAGCTAGTGGGTACTAAAGATTACATTTTCCTTCGCATAAACAACTTATGTTACATTGCACGTTTGCTTTGCTACACTTGCAGCTTGTAGTACAGTTATATAATTTACATTTACAAAATGGAGTTAACTCAATAAAATTGGATTCTGGGCTTTTTGAAATCATCTTTGGAAATAAGATTTCCTCCTTTAGGTACCATCCAAAATCTAAAACATTTGGAATTCTGGGCTTAATTTGGTAGGCTGTCTTGTAAATAGCACATTGCAGAAATGCCGTTTTTAATTGTATTCTCTGTACTAGGATTTACAATTTCTGATTTTCTTTTATAAGCAGTTCGGGTATACGATCTTCTACATTGTGCATGGTAAACTGGATTTAATGATAAAAATAAATTTTTCTCTTCTAAATATTGTTTTAGAGCCACAGAAATGTCATCAGATTTTGCATTTGATCGGTACATTTCTAAACAGACAAAAAATTTTCATACCATTGTGTTAGTGAACGAATTCTGAACAACTTTCAAAATGTCCGTCTGTCCGTCCGTCACGTTTCTTGTAAGCACGATAACTGAAAAAAGAACATTCCGATTGTACTGAAATTTGGACAGTAAATTAGTGTTAGCTAGAGGAAGAACCCTATTTGAACAAAATCGATCGGTAAATAAAAATGTTATTACTTAATGATTTAAATTTGAAAAAAAAAAATTTAATTTTTGTTTTTGTAATTGAATAGAAATCTGGTGAAATGATATTTCATTTTAATATCTAAATATTTTTATATTTTACAAATATACATTTCATAATGTAATATACAACCGTGAAAATATGATTTTAGCTCGTGTCTTATAACGTAAAAATTTACATTCTTTTACGTGTAAGGTGGTGGTGTAGTTCTTTTGACTCGGAATCGAAACCCAAATGGGGTTTGGTATAGTTTTTTTACCAAGTCTTTTACCAACTAAGATCGTACTATAAAATAAAAAATGTCTAAAAGTAACATTATTTACAAAAAACTGCGAAAAGTATCCTATTGAATGTATAACAATTATTATATAAAAATCCAGTGAACAGGCGAAGAGTACGTTTTTAGCTTGTTTCCTTTGATTTCCTATCCTAGTAATTATAATTTATTATGCCAAACTATTTGTTTATAACGCACTAAATATAAGGACTGAGACAAAAAGCACTTTCAACTTAACATAAATGGACACAGGAAAATAATAATCTCCCGGCACGTGTCTGCGTTTAGCTCTAGATGCGATTGCGGCCGATTCATAGTAGCGCGCATTCGTTCGGACGCTGAAACAATCAATGAATATTTCGATAAGGGAGCAAAATTTCAAAAAAAACTTCTTATAAAAGATTTTATTTAGTTCATTCGGAACATTTTCTTCGGTTATAGTAGGCACCTAACTTTAAAAATAAAAAAGATACCTCGATCGGACATTTTACTCTGCAAATTTTAAAGATTTTGCGTCAAAGAAAAGTTATTATTTTTTTTTGCCAACTAATTATTTTTTAGGTAAAGTTTTTTACTTTCAACATATCAAAGAATAGTTAGAGAATATTATGTAAAAAAATTTAAAAATTCTGAAGTAAAATAAAAAATATATGACGTGTTATATGAAAAACAAAAAATAACACATAATTTTTATTTTTTTTAGAAAATTGCCAATTTGGTTATTTTGGCAATCTCAAATCAACGGGCGAATTCAAAAATCAAGTTTAGCAGGTTATTTTACATCAGATTACCTATTTTTTAGGTGGGTGTTCGCGAGTTGTATAGAGGGTGTCGAATTCAGAGGGTCTGGTCTTCCACTAAGACTTAGTGGGATTCATTAGTAAGATAATCATGTACACGAAATCATTTTTTACATTTTTTGGTGGTCGAGAACTTTTTTATTTTGGAAAAACTCAAAACAATAGGTTTTTAATGAAATATGTTTTTTAACGTCTCCACCGCTATATCTCTGAAAATATTTGTGCCATCAAGCTATTTTTTTTAAATTAAAGTAGACACAATAGCGCTTCGAACTACATCCCACGTGAACCCGATTTATTTATTTTTTAAGTTGGAAAAATAATAGGAAACTCAAACTTGTTATTTTCAGTAGCGTAATTTTAGACAATCGAGAAAAAAATTTATTTATGAGAATTTGTATATGCGTACAAATTGAAGCCAATAGTTGAAAAAGGTTTTTAGGATAAAAATTTTTCATGTCATAGTATTGAGTCAGCGATTTTTTTTAACGGGCCAAAGTCATTTTCTTGCGCGCTCAGCTGTAGCAATCCTGCCGACTGCAACGATCTGACGGTCCCGGTCGGGGTGTATGTAGTAGTTTAACTTATATAAATAGATACAAAACCAGTAGTGATCAAAAGCATCTAGGGGATCAATATTATTGTTCAATATTTCATATATTGTACAGTAGTATTGATCATATGTTGTTAATATTAAGAAATTGTACAATAAATATAAAATAGTCTCCTTTTAATAATAAAAAGACAGATAGGTAGATATAAATACCTAATCTATAAATATCAATCAGTGTTACTAACTACCCACCTAATTAGTAAGTTTATTAGACATTTTTAAATGAATGAAAGTAAAAACGTACGCATAAAATGAGTTTAATTGTTGAAATAAATTTTCTATTTGGATAGATAAATATGTAGTATGTAGTTTATGTAGGCCCTACATTAACAGCATTCTAATTCGTTCATATCTGCCTCTAAATCTTTAATAATGTTACAGGAAGGACATTTGCACTCGTTGCAACATTTTAGGCCTTCCTTAAAACAAGCACATTTTCGATTGTCACAATTTTTATCCGAACAATGAATTTTCGACAACCGCCACATCTACGCGATTAATCTGACCAACCCTGCATGCGAGGTGTATTAATAAAATTGCGTCCCAATGTCGCATTTAGCGCTGATAAAAAAAATCGCTGTTGCCACACGGTACATTTTAGGAAAAAATATATTGTTTCAAAAACTTTTGTGATTATTAGGCTTTATTTTCTTCGCTGCATGTATGTAAATATTTTCAAAAATAAAAAAGTTTATCGATTGGTGAAGATTTCAATACATAAAATAGGTATATATTTTTAGTTTATCTGATTTTTAGAGAAATGAAAGTGCGAATTGTGCCCAAACCGTTTATATTAGTAAAAGCGCTACAGTGTGTGCTTTAATTTGACACAAAACAAATTTCGGTCCCTTTAATAGTTTTAAAGATATGGCGGTGGAAACAAAAAAAAATAGTTTTATTTAAAAATACGTTTTTTCACTTTTTATTGATTTAAAAAGTTCGAGACCACAAAAAAATGTCGTAAAATATGATTTCATATGCCCGGTGACATACTCAAAGGAACCTAATATGTTTGACCTGGTTCTACGCCAAAAAAAAAACGACACGATAGACTTACGAAATCGCTGCTCTAATATAGGTATCGGCGCACGCCAAGTGACGTCACTCTACGGACTGTTGGCCGGCCGAGCGTGTTTCTATTCAAATGCGAATATCTCTGTGGCTATTGATTCAATTGAGTTGAAATTTTTTTCTGAGGCTATTGATTTGTTATACTTTAAAATGAGGAAGAAAAAGTAGGAAACTGCCATATCACTAAATGACCCTATTATGACGCCCGTTCAAAGATTCATTGATTCAACATTAATGCACCAGTAAAACTTGATCACAATTTCAAAGTTGATGTTCTCGCGAACCGCAACTAATTTTGATTATTTCTTTTTTGAATCTTAGTTTTATTCCTTGGTATCGACGTCTTTGTAGTAATTTTCATTCAAATTAGCGTTTATATATTAACGAGTATGTATAGGATGCAAGAGTGATTATAAGTTCCCTCCCCCCGAAATTTAAAATACCCTGAGGGTTGTACCAGCTACAACAGAGGGTGTCTAACTACAATCAAATTGTAGCCCCATCTTTTTTGAACAATTTGTTTCTTGATTCACGTCATTGTCTCTGTTTTTAAATGAGATACACAGTTAAAGATTAAAGAACTCCGGTTTAATGTAAACTTTTAAGAACATAAACACTGCAGCAATAACAATAAAAATTATCAATGAGATGATGAAAGAATGAAATCAATAAAAACAATAACATAGAGAATCAATAACGGATATTTCTGTCTCTACTTCTATTTACGACTTCACATCGATGGCTCAGTAACTAGACGACTAATCTTGTCTTGATTAATATCGTTCCATATTTCTCGAAGCATATTTTCTACATCATTAAGAGAGGCAGGTAAAGGTTTATGATTTCTAAGTCGTCTATCTATATTATTCCACAAATGCTCTACGGGGTTAAGATCTGGACTATTTGCAGGCTAGACTACCCACCTCATGTAAGTAATTTCGCACTACATGAGTGGTGTGAGGTATTGCGTAGTCGTGTATCAACAAGAAATTATTGCCGATGTAAGGGGTGAAAGAGACAACAAGCTCGGATAAAATACTCTCAATATATCGTACACCGTTCATGGAACCACCACGTACAGAAACGAGTTCTGTTCGAGCTGTCAAGGAAATTTCTACCCAAATCATTACAGAACCTCCATTAAATAGCATGGTTTCATGAATGTTGCACTCTGCAAAACGCTCATTTGGCTATCCGAGAACCCGTCGATCGGAGTTGAATAGACAAAACTTGGACCCACCTATGCACAATCCAAGCTCCCAATCCCCAAGATTCTAGTCCACAGGTTGTCTGGCGAATTGCAGTCTTGCTCTAAGACGATTTGCGTTTAACCTCGGTCTGGTTGCTGTAATCCTAAAGCTCAAATTCTGTTCCGCAAGACGTTCTCCTTAAGGTGGATACACTTATTTGGACTATAAGTAGAATTATTAAGATGTACTTGGAGATTTCTTACTGCTACGAAGCGGTCTCTCAAAGGCCGCAACAGAGTAAAACGGCCATGAATCGCTGTTGTTCCTCGACGCCTTCTTTGCACACGGTGTCTGTTATGATCGTTGTTTTCTTCAAAACGTCGAATAACGCGTGATATTAATGTATGACAGACTCCCAATTTCTGAGCTATGGCACGGTAGCTTAATTCTTCCTCGAACAATGTAATAATTTTGCATTCGTCATGATTCAAATTTCTCATTTGGCGCTCCATTACAATAATTTGTTATCTGAACACTTTGTGCAGGAAACTCTCGAGCATATTAAAAGAAAATTTTGACGCATCTGTTATGTATTTTTCCTTGACCTACCAAGGTTAAGATCGTAAATTGTTACATCAAACTGGAGTTCTTTCTTTAATCTTGAACTGTGTATCTCATTTGAAAAAGAGATATGACGTGAATCAAAAAGACAAACTGTTCAGGAAATATGAGGCTATAGTTTGATTGTAGTATCAATCCGCTGTTGTAGCTGGTGCAACCAGCTGTTTAAAATATCGGGGGAAAACTTATAATCAATCACTCTTGCACCATGTATATACTCATAACGTAAATTTGATTGAAAATTTCCACAAAGGCGTCGATACCGAGGAATAAACCTAAAATCCAAAAGAAAAATTTTCAAAATTAGTTTGGCGGTTCGTGAGAAAATCAACTTTGAAATTTTTTCTATGTTGAGGGTTACAGACACATTGGGGCTTTTCGTGGTTAGTAGTCCCAAAAACGCCTAGAGCCTATCAAAGTTTACCAATACAAATACATTTTTTTTAAATGTTCCTTTGAAAATGTCTAAACCATCCCTCACGAGCTTTTTTGAAAAAGATACATTGCATTCATAGAGGTTGTTTTACATTTTGATTTATGGTTAAGAAAATGCTTTTTTTCTTAAGCCTCAGTGAAATTAATATTATAAGCAATAAGAAATCAAAATAAAGCTATAAAAAATTCATTGACATGTGAAATTTACACTAAGCTTTTAATTTTTTATAGCTTTATTATACTCTTCGCAAAAACGAAGAGTATATTGTATTTGATCGGCACATTTCTAAAATCGTAAATATCGCTCGTAAAGAAAAAATTTTCATATCATTGTATTAGTGAACGAATTCTGAACAACTTTCAAAATGTCCGTCTGTCCGTCTGTCCGTCCGTCACGTTTCTTGTAAGCACGATAACTTAAGAAAGAAAAGTTCGATTGTATTGAAATTTAGAAAGTAAGTTAATGTTAGCTAGAGGAAGAACCCTATTGTTTTTGAAGAAAATCGATCAGTAAATAAAGAAGTTATTAATTATTTAATTTAAAAAAATATATTCTCTTAATTTTTGTCGCTTGTACTAAAATAGAAATCTTGCGAAATATTATTTTCATAATACATTTTTTTTGTTTATGAATTTTACTAATACTAAGTTTCGCGTTGCAATCCAAAGGTCCCGTGTTCGAATCCCACGCAGGTTGGATATATTTTCTTTTCATATAATTTTTTTCACAACAAAATTTAGGATGTCCAAAAACTAACATTATTTACAAGAAAACTGCGAAGAGTATCCTATAGAATGTGTAACAATTATATATAAAAAGCTCAGTAAATTAGCGGAGAGTACGTTTTTAGCTTGTTTTGATTTCTTATTACTTATAATATTGATTTCACTGAGGTTTAAGAAAAAAAGCAATTTCTTGCATCAATAATTAAAATGTAAACCAACTTCTATTAATACACAGTAACTATTATTCAAAAAGGCGTGAGGAGAAATTTTCTAAGGAACGTTTTAAAAAAAATTATTTGTATTAGTCAAGTTTGATAGGCTCTAAGCGTTTTTGGGACTACTAACTACGAAAAGTCCCAATGTGCAGTGGTGTCATCGACAAAAAATATATTAAAAGATAGGATTTTGCAGAGTTAAAGGGAAAGGTGCGTTTATTTTCGATTCATTATAAATATTTAAAGAATCGAACATAGTATAATCTGTAAAACTGTTTTAGATACTTGCTAATCTTACGAATACGACTATATATTTTTTTTATTGTAAATTTCTGTTGTACATGAATATTGTAGTTTGTCAATGAAAATAGTTCCTAATTTCATTAAAACATATAACTAGATACAAAATTTATGATAAAAACTGTATATAATTGTATCCTTAGAGCAATGGGAAGTACCTGAAATTATTTCAAAGATTAAACAATTTATGATTCTTTAAGCATTTATAGTAAACCGAAAATAAACACATATTTCTCTCTCACTTTGCAAAATCCTATCCTCAAGACTGATTGCTCTCTGTTTGACAGATAAAAGTGTATTAACGCTAGTGTAATTCCTCCAAACTCAAAATCTTAATTTGGATTGTAACATTTCACATCACACCCACTCAAATGACTTACTTAAATTAGTAAATATGGCTAAACTATATTTGTTTTCTTCAAACCCTTCACATATGAATTTCACAAGCGCCATAGAGCATGTAATGTTGCTTCCCTTCTTGGGGAAACATGTATGCATTGAATTTATTTTATGCAATTTCGATCGTTATCTATCACCAATATGATTTATATCTGACAAACTCGGAAATGTTTAAAAAATACCGCAAATTAAACAGAATGTTAATCTATTTCGTAGAAGTGTTGAAATGCGCCATTTTAAAACTTGATTTAAGAAATTAACAGATTTCTTTTGAAAAACAACTATGATTGAATTTATTTGATATAAAATATACATATCACTGATTTATCAGGTACTATCATATTTTAGTGAAATAAAACAGGATTATATTATTATTAACTTACAGGAGATTATTGCTTAGATGTATTTTAGTAAATTCTAGCCGGATCATGTACTTACAACTTAAAAAAATAATACGTGACAGGATTGTTTTTTTATAAACGGTGTCATAAAATTTGATAAGAAAATATATACAATAAACAATAAACATTTATTTTATATGAGTGATTTAAACGATAAAATTAAATATTAAAGTTGGATATATTGTAATTATAGATACCGAGTGTTTAAGTTAAATTTCCGTATGTGTGAAGCAGTTGGGATGAAGGCCACTTTTTTTTAGGAATACGGTTTACATCAGGTTGATCTTAAAGAGTATTTATTTTAAGTTGAAAATTAATTTAAATAGAATTTTTTAAAAAGTGGACCACTCCAAAACCAAACTAAATTATTCGAGTCAGATTGTATGTCTACAAAAATAATAAATCTCTAGGAATGGATAAAATTTAAAAAGAATTAGAAAAAATTGAATCGCTAAAAATGATGAAATGAAATTTCACCTTCATCCAGTTAATTGAACTTTATTACCTAATATCGACGCTGGCTAAAATATTTGAAAACGTATTAAAGCCATTCTTAATTCATATCTTAATAAAAATCTTTTATGTCATCAACAATATGGTTTTAAAATAATCTCCACACAAGATACAATAGATCTCACAACTAGTATCTATTTAGCCGTAACTGAAGGAAAGCCTTGGTTGTGTACATTCACCGACCTTATACAGGCCCGTGGAGAGCCAGTACGGGCCCAAGGGTAAAATCAAATTGCCCCCCCCCCTCGGCTGGGACAAATCAAAAATACTAATTTTCAATACACAATTTGAAATACAATCAATACCAAAATGTATTTAACAGTGACGGTGCCGGACCCCGGGGCTGCAGCCCCGCCTAACCCCCCCCCCCTGTCGTCAGACCTGACCTTATAGTAAGGTATTTGACACTCAGTCATAATTTACTCATAGATAATTGAGGATATTATAGCATTCAAAGACAGGTACTAAACATTTTTTTAAAGTTATTTAACTAATATCTTTTCTTTCTAAAAGGGGGATTATTTCCAAAGAATTCTGGAAAAAATTTAACATCTCAAGGAGATTGAGGAAACTTGTAGAGAAATATCTAGCGAACTTTCCATTGTTACTAACATTTAATCCTTCGCATTTTATAATGAATAGCGAAATCAGCTAATTACCTAGTTCCGCTATTTTGGAATATTATAGTTCTTTTAAGTTTGCAGTTATTTCTGTTAAATATACAATTATAGTAGCTGTTATGCCTATCTATACCTATGTATATTGTTTACTAGCTATGCCCGCGACTACGTTCGCGTGAAATTTTGAAATTAACTAAAAAGCTTCTTTGTAAACGACGCTTGAGGTAGAATCACCAGGGACATGTAGTACAAAGATATTGTTTGCGTCACTGAGACGGGATAGAAACACGTAGAGCTCGTCGAGGGAAACAAATTTTCTGGAATGTTCCAGAATGCTTTCGAAATTTCAGGAATACTACAGAACATTCTGGAGAAGGCTCACAAATTTTCTGGAATATTACATAAGGCTCCCAAATGTTCGGAATGTTCCAGAATACTCTCGAATTTTCTGGAATATTAGAGAAGTTTAATCATGAAAGTTTATGCCCTGCAAATACGCGTAATGTAGAGACCCAAGCAGTATCTTCGGTTCTACTAAACCGATTTTCATAAAACTTAGCTTAGAGTAGGCCGATTTCGATGAAATAAAAACTAATGTTACTCCAAGCTTAAATAAATTTACCCGTGAAAACCCTATTAAAATTGATTCGGTAGTTTCTGCGTGATGTGCGTTCAGACAAACACACAAAAATATGTATTCCATTACTAATCTTGGGGGGGGGGATGCAAAAATTTTCAATGTACAGACACGCCAACTTTACAGATATATTATGTGTATAAATAGTACGGATTCGTCGGCACGCGAGTCCGACTCACAGCTGATCGGCTTGTGTAATTTTAGAGCAAACCGTTGTTAATATTTTTGATTAAGCAAAAAAATTTCAAGATGTACAGGGTTATTTCTGTTATTATTGGAAATAAAAAAAAAGTTTCGTACAAAAGTTGTTGTGCTGTATATATATTTTGGTGTCCTTCCAGGTGTATTCCCACGTAGTTGATATTCTCCTGCCGGAGAAACGGTTTTCTAAACGACGTTTCGACAGAATAGCATCTGCCATCTTCAGGTTCTCGCTGAAAGCTGTATACTGCTGCTCCTCGTTGCTCGGACTGAACTGACGTTCTCCCTCCACTAGTATAGCGATGCTTTTGCGGCTTCCGCCCATAGGCACTTTCCGCGGTGAGATGACTTTGGTTTTTCTTCTGTTCTTTTTTAGTAATTGGTAATATATTCGTTTTGTTTTATTGGTTTGCTTTATGTTTTTTTTGTGTTTTTTTTTTAGTGATTTTCCTGTGTAGTTTTTTTGGTGTATTTATTTGTTTATGTTTTGTTTTTTTTTTTTCGACAACATTTGGATTACAATATTGGTTTTGGTTTTAGAGGTGGTTTATGGAGTGGGGGGTCTTTAGTGGTTATATAAATAATTTAGGGATGGGTATCTGGGGGCTGTCGCGAACTTAGTGGTTAGCAGTTCCTCTAGTGTGGGATTTGTGTGTGTCAGTAATTTTTGGGTAAAGGCCTATTAGTCGGAGTAGAATAAATTGTTCGAGTGTGGGTACTCCAGTGACATTGTGTATGTATGTGATATATGCGGATTTGGGGAGGTTGGCAGCTATCCGTAGGTTTTTGTGTCAGGTAGGAGTTAGGAGGAGGTACCAGACTTGGGAGGCGTAGGTGAGGATAGGGCGGATATAGGATTTGTATAGGGTGGATGCTATATAAATAGGGGCGGATTTTAGGATGGGAAAGAGTTGTGATATGCGTGCCTGCGCTTTGGTGATAACGTTTTGCAGTTGTTTGGCAAAAGTGAGTTTCCGATCTAGGTAGATTCCTAGGTACTCAATTACATCCGACCACTCAATGTCTTGGCCTTAAGTTTTGTTAATGGTTAGCGCGTCTGTTTTGGCAGAATTGACTTTAAGTCCCCTTTTTTTCGAAAAAGGAGGTGGTTCTGTCTGTTTGTTTTTGGAGTAGTTGTGTTAATAGTTTTTGGATGTACTTATGAGGGCGGTATCATCTGCATAAATTGCATATGTGACTCTGTGGCCTGATGGTTCTGGTATATTATTGATGTACAGCAAAACAGTACTGGACTGAGTGCGGATCCTTGTGGGACTCCGGAGAGGATGGAATTTGGGGTGCAGCACTCCTGATTGACCGTCACTCGGAAATGGCGATTTAGTTGTATTAGCTTAGTAATACGAATCGGAATTCCCGCGATGTTGAGTTTGTATAACAGTCCAGGGTGCCATACTTTATCAAACGCCTTCTCGAGGTCCAGAGAGACTATGCCTGTTAGTAGACCTCGATTGGCGTTTGTGGTCAGTATTTCAGTCAGTAACTGTTGGGTGGTGGAGTGTTCGGGGCGGAATCCATACTGGAAGTCGCTGAGGGTGTGGTTGTTCTCGACGACCTTCAGTATGTGGGATAGGATAATAGAGTCCATGATTTTCTCTAGGACGAAAACCGCACCATAATTACTATTTTTTTATAACAGAAACCGAATTGTCGCTGCCTTGACAACCGAAACCGTAAATGAAAACCAAATTATCGCTGCTATGAAAACTGAAAATGGTATACGTTATTTAACCCTAACCGAAATTAATTTCGGCTTCGGTCTCTGATATACAACCCTACAACTTTTATACTAAACTTTTTTTTTATATCCAATAATAACAGAAATAAAGGGGGGGAGGGTCAATATATAATTAATAACCCTGTACAAGATACTGATAATAACATACTGAATACTGAATATAACACATTATTTCAAAATGTTATTAAAGTACCTTTAATAAGACTATTATGAAACTAATTAAAGTTACAGCTGGACGTTGCCAACTGAGAATATCTATGTGAACAAGAAACATAGGGAAGATATTGGCTGCGTACTTAATCTCAGTGACACCACGTAAACGTAATTTGTGCCTTACATGAGCAAAATGTTAATCAGATAGGTATTCGTAATAGGCCATGACCGACTGCACTTTTATTCGTTTCTCAACTGTTCTGGGGGAAATTTAAAATATATAGTTTTAGTGGGCACACAATTACATTTCTGCATTCACTTCTTATTTGTAGTTTTGGGCCCGCTTGGGCCTTAGGTGCCACCACAGAAGACAGACAGACGGACGACAGGGTTTTTTAAAACCATTTTTTATACGATCACATGACTTCCCCTATACTCCGTATATGGAAGGTAAAAAGGGTTCTATATCAAAAAGTTTTATGGCTGCACTGTTTCGCAATTTTAATAAAACCGTTCAAAAACTGCCATATGATTTTTTTATGAAAATCAGTATACATATTTGTTTATTCACTTATCGAATTATGAAACTATTTACTGTAGCTTATCTACAAATAAGTTTTTATGATTATCGCAAAAACCACTAAAGTGATATAAATGGATTATGTTAGCTTCTTGGCTCTTTTGAGTTATGTCATTGTGAAATAAATGGTAGGTTGAATATTAGACAAAATAAGCTTGTTTAAAGATATAGTACCTTATCGTGAAAAACATATATTGTCGCTTAAAAATTGTATATTTAAAGCTCTGTTTTAGATTATGTTTCATAAAATAGTTGTTAATTGAAGTAATAGGTATAAAAATCATAGGGAGAGGTACCACTCTTAGCGGAGTCAAATTAAACATAAAAAAAGCTGAATAAGGAATTCTCTTGCCAAGCAATTTTATTATTTTAATTAGTTTTTTAGTTTTAGGTGTGACAACAGTTGCAATGAGAAGTTTTAGATTAAATGTGACCATTGCTTCGTACATAATTTAAACAATACGCCTATGTTGCAAAATTAAAAAGATTTTATGCTATTTTCCTTATTATCTCCGGTCCTAATAATCGCATCGCAAAATGAGTACAACAAATTGTTGGCAATAAAATTAGACTTATAAAAAAAACCTTCTGATAATTTGTTAAATTACAAAAAATTAAAATCATTAAAAGCTATCCCTTTTATATAATTTAAGGAATATAATGTAATAATGCGGAAGTCTAAACGAAAGTGGTTGAAGTGATGTCTTTTATTGAACTAAATAAACCTTCGTGCAAAATTTTAGTCCAAAGTACTTGTCTAAACGGTTTGAAATCAAACAAGTTTTAGAAATTTCAATTGTTTATAGTTTAAGTGCGCCGATTCGTGGGAGGGCAATTAATTTTTAAAGTAGGTTTTTTCATGTTTTATAATGGCACAGAAACACATTTTCATCTAAACCGGTTCTTGGTATTTATTTGTAGTTTTCAAAATTGTGGTTATAAGCAAATTCAAATAATTGTGTGGATATTTTCCAAGACCGAAAAGGGTAAACGAATTATGAAAGTAGATACGAAAACATTTGAAAAAGTGAATGCTCTACTGGCTTTGGAGCCGAGAAACATTAGTTTTTGTGTACCAATTCAATTCAATAATACAATAACAATTTATTAGTAGTTAGTCTTACAAGAATGCCCCTATCCGGATCGCGGTCCGGAGCCAGCCGCGTAACCACGGCGCGCAGCGTCGTGGTTATGCGTGGCTGGATGGAGCGGGTCCGGTTCGGTTAGAACGGCGGATCTTTATGAGTTAGCACTCCCGTTTAGAAAGTAAAACTTAAAGCTAACAATTTGGTTATATACCTATAGAACATAAAGAACTTTTAAAAACTTAAAATTACTTTTTTTTATCGGTTGCTTATAAATAAATAATAATTGATATTTCGACTTAATATTTGGATTGAAATTTGGTTCTTCTTCAATACTCATATTTTTTTATTTCATCTAGTTGGAAACAATCCAAAGCTACATTTTTAAAAATTACAACGAACAAAACTTCTTTGAGAACATAACGTACGATTGACACAAAACATTTCCCTCTCCCACTTATCAAGTTTTGCAATTGGGCAACTAAGGCAAATAGTCAAATATATCTTCCTTTTTCCGTAGATTTTGATTATTTTTTGTTTAATTTGACATAAAATAGTTTGTTTAACTTTTATTTATAAAAAAATCATACATTTTTAGTTTTCATATAATTTTAATAAGGAAAATTGCATAAATTGCTTACCTTGTATGTGAAGCAATGGTCAAATTTAATTTAAAAGTTTTCAATGCACTCGTTGCCACACAAAAGCAAATTAAACCATTTAATCATGGAGTGGAGGTGATAAAGGGGTGGTAGCGGGGGTGGCTGATGCCAAAAAAAAATTGAAGACTTTGTTTCTTGTACTGTCGTAAGCAAAAAAAAAAATAGGACAACTATTTTTTTCTAATGTAAATCTGTCTCTATTTGCACACTTGCAATGAATTTTGACAAATAACTGACGATATCACAAAAATTAAAGTTAGATGTACACAACTAGATTTTAGCAAAAATGCGTTATAAGACTTGTCCCATTTTTTTGCGCACGACATGCGACAGTACATACACTAAATCACAATTTTATTTTTTACCCAATTTAACGACCCTTTGATAATGCGGGGAGGAGGTAGTCAGGGTGCCTAGTGCCAAAAAAATTTTGAGGTCTCGGCTTCTCGTATTATATATATATATATATGTATACTAAGTCTCAATTTTATGTGCTCTTACTTGCCTACTTTACCTACTTACCCCCCAACCCTTCAGCGGAATGAGATTAAAATATAATCTAGTTCCAGGTCTCGCTATAATACACAAAGGATTCCGCACACAATACATTGATTTTCGGTTAATTTTCTTTGAAACTTCAGATTTTGGTAGTTGATTTGAAGCTGATGAAATGTTCAATTGACGACAACCCTCGAAAACACTTTGTCTTGGAGCTATGGCCCTTTTAAGGGCTAAAAACGTGTATTTCATATTCCAGTCGTTGGAGCGTATTTACCCACAAAAATTTGCAAACTAAAAAAAATTTTTTTTAATGAGTTCGTGAAAGTGTATAAAATAATATCTTGAAAAATTTACATTTCGTTCGGATGTAGAACATAAAAAAGAGTGAAAAAAAAATTTCTTTTCACCCATTTTTTCAAAATTCTGAAATTAAATCAAGCTAGAAAAAAATGAAAAATACAAATGAATAGATCACGTATTTATGAACAAAAAATGTTCTAATAAAATTTATCGTTAAAGCCACGGTTTTTCCGAAAAAAAAAATAGTCAAGTGTAACGTTATAACTCGGAGCTAGATTCATGCGTGCGCGCGCTTTAATACGCATGACTGTGACACCGACGCACTGAATTACATGTCATTATATCAGAATTTGTTCAATCTATATGAGTGTTGGTTCATTTAACATATGGCTTTCTGATGCTTTTTTGTTTTAAACAATACAAGCAAAAGATGGATGGGAAAGATATATATATTATCACCCCAGAACTCAATCGTCGCATTAAAAAATATAGAAAAAGATAAAAGCCCTTCAAAAAAATTCTTTTTTCATTGAGAACTGTTAAAAATTATGTACACTTCATAATTATTATGGTTTATTAAGTTGTAGTAACGAGGATTAAAAAAAAAAGTATATCATATCATTTTAATTTCCTTGCTTGATGATTTTTTTGATAAATATATATTTTGGAGGTTGTAACTTGTCGAGAAATTGACCCATTGGAAAAAATAAAATGTCATTATTTCGGAAAAAATGTATACTTTTCGAATGTTCAACCACAAAATCGTTTACTTGTATGCATTTTTCGAAAATGTGATCAATTAGGTCATTATAAGAAATTGCGATTTTCACGGTCTTATCCTTATAACTATGAAAATATCTGTGATTGTTTGTTTTATGGCTTACGTTTACTTACTTTTTATTGAAGATTATTTGAGAATCCGTTTTACAGATAAAAATTACTTTTAGTTGAAAAAATAATTTTTTTGACGGCTCCTTCTTCAAACACCATTGAACCAACTACGATGTAATATTGTACAAAGGGGCTTCTAAAGATTCTAATTAAGAATATATTACTAGTTTTCTCTGAAAAAATCGTTAATATATTTTTTTGAAAATCGACCCCCTTTTTTCATTCTAGAATAGATCACGTATTTAATCCCGGAGTCATAATACAATCCCGGGATTTCGGGATCATATTTACACGATCCCGGGAATCCCGGGATTTTGGGATCGGGATTAGGAATTAAAAAAATAGTAGCGTAAGAAGTAGATACATAATGAATACATGAATATATGAACAAAAATTGGCCGAATGTTTATTACTGACAGTATTGTCTAAACCCGTAGCGTAGAAAAATCAATTCGTTAAGGGTATTAACCCCAAATTTGGATCTAGTTTTCGTGCATATGGTACCAGTTATGGAAAACGTATTTACAAGATTTTATTTATCTTTTGTATGTTAATATATTTAGGTCAATCAAATCTTGCAGTCAATTTCGAACCACTTAACGACGTCCAATTGAGCTGAAATTTTGCATACACGTGCAGTTCTGGTGACAATATAATAATATGGTACCAAAAAGTGTGTTTTTTAGTTTTTTAAATTATAATTTGATTGGATATTGGATACACTCAGACGTTGCATTCAAAGAAATGCCGGAGGATTCGGTACTTTTAAGTAAGGACGACGCGATGCAATGAATATAAAACTAATAATTAAGACATTAAAAATGGAATTATATGTAAAAAAAAACTTTTTAAAAACAAGCTCTTATCATTATTTAGGTGTACTAAAATGAAAAAAATTTAATTAATTGTCTTAAAAGGTGGCCGCGTGAATTGAAAAAAAAATACTTACTTGGTACTTACAATCTCTGTCAAATAAAATTAATGCCTGTATGAACTTCTCACGAGACAAGTTTTTAAGACAATTAATTTAGTTTTTTCGTTTTAGTACACCTAAATAATAATAAAAGTTTGTTTTACATATAATTTTTTTCAGATTCTACATTAGTTGGCGGTATTGTTATCAGATTATCATATATGCCAGCTGAATGTACATATCCGTGTTGCCTTTATTTTCGAGAAGTGTTCAGTTCTTTTTTTTTAATTTAATGATATCAAATCGCTTTCAGGGCGTATTCGAATTGGATTCATTGCGTTTTCTAACATATTGTTAAAAATGTTTTCCAATGATTTTTCTGTGCTGTGAGGAGAATATTATCTTTTTCATAGTCTTCTTCATCAATTACCTCTGGAATTTTTTGGAAACGTTTTATAAGATTCTCTAATATTTTCCTAATGACATTCTTTAGGAACCTGGAATAGTGCGCGTCTAATTCTTGCTCACTGAAATTGTGCAAGTAGCTATAACTTGTATAATTTGTTTTAACATGAAATTTAAAGAAATATCTGATAAATAAATTCGCATCACGTCAGCACAGTGCCTTCACTGTGACTTTAAGTGGTTCCAATAGTTTAACCAAATCACCAAAGTTTATATTCCGAATCCAGTATCAAAGTGACATTTTTAAGCCGATCATTGCCTTTTGAATGCAATTCCGGAGGTAAAATGTTGTAGAATTAAAATACTGTTTCAACTTGTTTTACAATCCAGAAAATCCCAGGATCCAATCGACTATGATCCCGGTATTTGCGGTATCTAAATATTGCCGGGATCCCTGGATTTTCGGGTTCGGGATTTCCGGATTGCAAACCCTATTCTAGAATCGAACGCCTCTGGCTAAAATCAAATGTGGTTACGTCTAAAGACTTACTTTATATATATTCAACATAAAAATTTAAAAATATTCGAATATCAGATGCGCGAGATATGGTTTATTTTTCAATGAACGGTATAATTACCTTTGTAGCTTTGTATGCCCTTACAGTTTATCTCTCCTGTTCAGTTGATTCGTCAAAGTATTTCAATTTGTTCGTCGCTCTTAGGGAGTTGTTGCATGTTTTGTATTCTTCTCTGCTGGTTCGTCTCTCTTTTGTTTTGTTCTTAAAGTTTATTTTGTCCAGATGTATCCAATTGCAGTTTCACGTTTTGACACAAAAATATCGCTACCCACGTTGGTAAAATTAATAAATTCGTTGAAGTGAAGATGAAAGAGCTCAAATGAGACAGATTTGAAAGATAAATCCAAAAAGTTTATTAGTGAAAGTCTGGATCCTAAACAAGCACACAAATAATATAAAAAAAATCAATTTAGTATGCATAATATGATTTGAAATACCAATCATGCATAACATTTGAAGAAATTTCGCGAAAATATCACCAGTATAACGGGCGATGTCATTTCAATAGTGGTATTCATTATTTAGCGTTTTTAGGATTTGTGATTTTTGGACCACACCAAAATCAATAGTTTATTAAAACATTGTGCAATACATGTTAATGCAATAAATTAATTAAAATTTATCTATAATAACTGTTTATTATTTTATTAGTTGTATTAGTGGCATGTATATATTTCGGATTATCATTTAAGAAAATACGACATTAATTTTAAATCGTTAAGATAAAACTCAGCCTCTGATATTGTACCACAGGGAGGTACAGAATATTATTTCCTTATATGTGGAATTATCAAAAATATAGGACTGTACAGGGAAGAGGAAGGTATAATGAAGATATTCTTCGTATTCCAATTAATACGTCTTAGAGGAAATTCAAAGAGAATATTTACTCAAGTCAACATAATATAAGGTACAGACACTGTATAAAATATTATATAAATAATACAAAGCACAGAAAAATATTACATATCACACACAGTTCACTAATCAGCACTAAAAAGGAATTTTTAGAATTTGAAATTAATCTTTGTGTTCATTTAACCCCTTAATTTTATTCTAACAGCTTTTCTTTGCATGCTGTAGCATGAGAAGAGTGACCTCTGACCGAAATTGCATAGGTGATTGCGGAATGAATTAATCCATAATACGCTGCTGGCACACTTCTCTAGAGAAATATATTTTTAGATACTTAGTTTATTCCATAAGAAATTGGGATGTTTTCCATGCTAATTTATTGTCAACATAAACATATAGAAATTTCTCATGGGGCGTGGATACGATATTATTGTCCTAAATATTGTCTAAATGTATGGTTGTGGCATTTTCTTAATTTCTCTGTTTCTTGTTGGGATGCTTTAACACATGTTTTCTTCTTAACAGTGACCGTGAATTCTACAAAATAATACAATTATTATTATTATTATTATTATTATTACATTATTTTATTGGACAACAACCTCTACGTCTGTGACTTTTAGGTCTAAATGACAGTTAGAGGGCGTTTTTTGACAAATAATGATTAAGAACAAAAATATAAAAATAACGTATTTTAATGCCGCTTATGGTGACCGTTGGGTCTACGATTGCTGCGTCCATCTGAAAATTTCACCCTCGCTTGATAGATCGGGAGCTAGGTGGCTTTTTCGGCACATTATCGTTTTATGAACTTTGAGATATTTTTATGGTTTAATGGATGATAACGATTCATAAAATCGACTTCTGGCGGGGCACCTCCTCTCAGGTGCGTCACGAACACTGTCTAAAAATCAGTGAAATTATGTTATCGTTACAAGGCTCTTTTTTTTTTCGTGTGTACACATTTTATGTTTAGAATGAATAAAATAAGATCTCCAGAAAGCGTGGGCCGTCAGGAGGCCCAGCCAGAAAGGTAATAATGGTACAATACATCTGAGGCACGGTAGGACGTCAAGTTAGCCGAAAGTGTTAAATTCCTGTATATTTAAGAGCCTATAGTACATTTGTTGACACTAAGAACTTTCTGGGGAGGTTATTCTATTGTTGAAGGAGCTTATATTTACGTTTTAAAAAGGACCCAGAACTTGTAACGGTGAGTTTAGAGTTCTGAGATGATATATGCGAAAACAAATCCAATTTTCTTAAAAAATCCTAAACATTTTCTTTCTGGCTAGCCTTACTGACGGGAGTTTCTTTCTGCGATTTTTTTCTATGTTCAAAACATTTAAATAAACATGCTCAGCCTAAAAAAAGCTTGTAACGATCATGTTATATAACTCCGTTTTTTTTTTATATCTTTGACCTCTCTGGCTGCGCCCCTGACAGCCCACATTTTCTGGTGATCTTATTTTATTCATTCTAAACATAAAATGTGTACACACAAAAAATTAGCCTTGTAACAAGGATATAATTTCACTGATTTTTATATCTTGAACCATGACCAACTCGACGGGCTGACATATGCCAAAAGTCTATTTTGTCGTTATTTAAGTTCGATAGAAGTAATCAACGCATAGAAAATGCTTGTAACGATGAGCCACATAGCTCTCGCACCATAAGAAGTATTGTTGATTCACCGCGATGACTGATTAATTTCGTAGGCCTGGCCCTATGTAGGGCCCATAGTTATATAACTGATTTTAAGTTAATTACTTTTGTGTTTTATCGTATATCTACCTCCATACCGACACTACTTCCACATCCAGATTTTCTATCCAAGTCACTCACAACGAAAAAATTTTGTATGTGGAGCAATGGTTTATGAAACTTTAATAAGATAATATTTGAAATCCTCTACCCCAAAAACCCATAAAACGACACCCCACGTCGGTAGTCGGGTGGGGGTGGGGATAGGGGGTGGTAATGGGGGTGAATGAAGTAAAAAAATATTTTGAGGTTTCTGGTTCTTGTACATACACTAAATCACATTTTTTTCATCCCCTTTAATAATGGGGTAATGGGTAATGGAGGTGGCTAATGCCAAAATTTTGAGACCTTAACTTCTCTTGTATATAGTAAATACCAATTTTATGGACTCTTACCTGCTTGATTTACCCATTTACCCCAAATTTACCCCAATTTAACCCTTATCCCTTGGACGGAACAAGATGAAAATATAATCTAGTTCTAGATCTCGGTAAGGTACATATGTGTACCAAATTTCAAGTCAATATCTCAAACGGTTCCAGAGTAAACGTGCGCACAAAAAAAGTTACAGACAGACAGACAGAACATTTTTTTTTCGCACAAACTTAAAATCTCGACGTTTCATGACATTCTAAGCCTATTTGAACAATAAAAATTTTTAAAATTTTTTTGTTGTTACTATACTTCCACTGGATGTGAAAGTAAAATTAGCTACCTAGCAAGAGAGCATTTGTATATAGATGTTATTGTTAGTACTTGTGTTACATCTTTATATATTTTTGGCCGTGGTGTCGTTTGTGGAAAGTGAAAGGAAGACTTCCTGGAAACTTTCCGTCGGAAAGTTTCCAGGAAGTTTTCCTTCTAACTTTCCATTGGGTATATTGATAGCCTATTTTATGATCAAATCTGATTCTTAATGATGCAAGCTTCAAATAAGTGCATACAATTATATTATTTACATGACTTTTACAGACTTTTATCAAAGGAAGGTTTCCTGATAATAAGGATACTGAGGGGCAGTATACAAAAAACAAGTTACTAGTTTTTACGTGATTTTAAAATTGCCTCCTAGTATTGCATATTTAACCCAGTAGGGCTGACTTGGTATCAAGTAAAAAAAGATAATACGACGAAATAGTACCTTCTGTAAATTTTAATGATCAAATGATGCGGCAAAAGACAATTCAGTATATTATTAGAATAGAGAATAACTATTTAGAATCGTGTCATTTTCATGCGTACAATAATAAATTTATAATAAATGTAATAAATTGTGAAGTTAGCGATTAAGAAGAAAATGAAAGGTTCATTGATAAGAATAACTAATGATAATGACATCGAATAGAAATATTAAATTTTATTCGATATCATTCATGAAAATTTTTATTCATTTTTTCTTGATTCATGATTGAAATGCCCTTAAGAGTGGCTTTATGTCTGGCTTTCGTCCTACTTTTAGTAGGACGAAAAACGTTTCAAGATATTGTGACAGATCAAAGTCAAGCTCAAGAATCCTTTTAAATACAAAAGTTTGAGATAGGTTTTTGTAAATAAATTTAGTTTAGAGCTCTCAGTTTACTACAATCAGAGAGAAATAGAAAGCTTAAAAATTGACATTTTATCCAGATTTACATTTTTAATTAACCGGCGCGGTAGCTCAATCGGTTAAGGCATATTGAGTGGCGAATATGCTGATCGACTGCCTACTGCGCTCTGGGTTCGACCCCCAGCCCCGGTATTGACAACACCGGTGGGTGTGGATGTATGTCTGCGTTTTTCCAAATGCGTAACCCCCTGCTGCACAGCCTTGGCTATGGATTTGGGGGTTGTCTACTATCTGTGCTGTGTTTATGTTATGTTTATGTTAAATTGAATAGATTTGTTTGTTTTGTAAATAACTTTACCTACGATCACTACTGTAAACAGTAAAGAACACACTACCTTCCATCTATGTAAGTTGAACTTTACATATTGTAAACAAATCGCACGGTAAACAAAACGCACGGGACACGCAATTATAGGTGGCTTATATCGCTGATGCGGGGTTTAAAAAAACAAATGCGCTTACGTAATTTTCAAACGCTGTCAAAACTGACATAATATTTGTTGAATAATATTGTTGACAAGTAAACTAACTCCAGATTTTACTAAATAAATAAATACATATGATCGTAGGTAAAGTACAGTACATAATTCGAGTTGTAAAGCAATTACGCACTCATGGAAATACGCACTCGCCGCTACGCGGCATCGTGCGTAACTTTTCCATTCGTGCGTAATATGCTTCTTACAAAACTCATTACGTAATATACTATTATATTAGAGATTTTAATCAATCAGAAGAATGCAAAGTTTGGAAATTAATATTTCCATATTTCTATGAAAATTTATTTCTTTTTAATTTTTCATAGATTGTTTGTTCTTCTGTTTGCGTAATCTTATAAAAATAAAATATATTTCTTTGCTATAACTATAGGTAAGCAAACAAAAAGTCAATTCAAAATATTCAAAAACACTTTTATTTTATTTTTTACACAAAAGTCAAAGAGATCTAATAATTTTTTCCTTACTAAATAAACAAAATACAATATAACTCTAAATCTTCCCTTCGGTAAGCGAGGGAAGTAATAAAAACAAGAATTTGACACTTGTCTTTTCCAAAGAACACTTTGTGCTCCACTTTGGCTAGTGTGCGGTTATTGTAAATTAGGCAGTGTTTATGGGTTATCAATGATCTATTAATTATTAGTATAGTAGTATACCAAAAAGTACTAGACAATAAAAGTTCTTCATTAGTAGTATCATATATTAGTAATATGATATACTAAAATCACTATAGTCACAACAGAAAAATGACTGAATGTGATCTAGGAAAATATTTTTTTCTACCTTATCTATAACATTTTTGTCGAAAATTTTGTCCAGGTCACGAAAATTGTCTAAGATGTTATCAACAACCCGAATATCTTAAAAAACTATGAGAATGCGAAGAAATCATTTCTTTTTTATTTAAATCACAATAACATATATAATAAGAAAGTCTAAAAAATTTGTTGTGCCATGAAGAGAATTTTCTGGTGTCTACAAACTATGTGTGATATTCTTCATATTTTTAACTGAATTTTAAATGACTGAGAAAAGTAAAGTTATTACAAAAGTATTACGAAAAACAAGCGTTTCGGAATCCCATTGTTGAGACTTTGGTGGTTAGTACATACTTAACTTTACCGTTTTTTTTTTTTGTTATAACTATTATTAGTTTAGAGAATATTATCTGTACCAAAAAATTGGGTATAGTGTTTTGCCATATCTCGCTTATTTTTCGACATATAGTCCCCAAAAGTTCTACGACCGCACCGCAAGATATTTTCCCCCCGTTTTCGAGGGCGGGGAACACGATGGTGATAATATTTTCCTATCTACCCTCCAACCACTAACCCTAAACCTAAAAAAACTTTTTCCGATTTTCCGGTGCTAGGCATTTTTTTATTGGAATATTTTACCAATGAAAGTTGTTCAGAATTGTCCAGAAACCTTAAGCCCAATATTTATCAAAATGAAAAAAATTGAAAAATTTTAAAAATTGGTAGATTTAAGAAATATAAAAAAAGATTAAAAATTACTTGACAGCTACCTGACAGCTTGGGTTTAATTTCAATCGAAATTGTCATGAATTTTTTAAACAAAAAAACCCATTCAGATGATATTTTCAGACTTGGACATTATTTTAAACAAAATTTCAATATTTCTTAATTTTGATTAAGGCAGTGGCGGTCTGGGTGTCTAAGGCTTAGTCGGCATTTTACAAGTGAAGCAAGCAAGACATTTTTTTTATCGGGAGAGGGGGATTTTTTGGGCCTCGCACCGGATATTTATTCGGGGATGGGAATTTTGTACTAAACTTTAATATTCAATAAATATGTTTTTTATTATAATGTTTAAGGACTGATTTAAGGATAAATAAAAGCATAGGTTCTTTAGAACTGCAGAACGATTTATTTATTAAAATAAAAAACAACCTCATAAACATAAAAAATAAAAATATTTATAAAAAGCAAATACTATCAGGAGTATCAGGAACAAAGAACAATTTAACGAATCTCACACCGGAAAGCTAAGCCGTCGAATTCGTGCTTCGGACTTCGACGGCGGCGCGCCGGCGTACGGCCAAAAGAAGCCAAAATTACGCACAGTCACTAATCAATCAATCAATAACAATTTTATTAAATATTAGGGTTACAGTTATGCGCCTCGCTGGATTCCGGTCCGGAGCAGTCGTATAACCACGGCGCGCAGCGTCGTGGTGAATTTGCGGCTGGGCGATGCGGGTCCGGTTCAGCTGGAACGACAGATAAGGTGAGGTGATTAGCACTCCTGTCCTGACACAGCAGTAGTTAAAACTAAATTTGGATAATTATAGTGAAGAGAAACACTTTTAAAAACTTAAGATTAATTGGTGAATTTTCGTTGCGGCGCACTTTGCGAAGCACTGTGCTGCACTGATTAGGTTTTCGTTACTGGTACGGGGAAAACTCAACGAAAAAACCCGTTCGGACTAGTGACGTCCTTCATCCGGTGGTCAGACGGCCTCCGGAAAGGTAGGATGGAAGGAAAGTTGTGGTTTCAAAGGTTTTGATTTTTAAGAGGTTATTGGTCGAGAGGGGATTTTGAAAAGGAACAAAAATGACAAAAGGACAAAAATTAACAAAATTAACCGAAGGAGACGAGTAGAGGGAATGGAAAGGGGTCTGAGGGTAAAAGATGGTGAAAAGTAAAAGATGATGAAAGGGAAATTGTGGTACAGGAAAGTTGCCGAAAGATAGGCAACGCCTGGTATGGTAGGGGGGTGTCTTATATCGAAAAGTATGGCATTATGCTGTCTGTTTCGTGTTATATCGCGGGTTAGCGGACTATCGCCCAGCTTGAATTGATAGAATATTTGTGATATTTCCTGGACGAAGTCCGCTAGTGGGGTTATGTCGTGGCAACGTGAATAGAGATCTCTGAGGGAGGTGTACCTACCGGAGTCTGAAATGAGGCGCATAAATTTATGTTCACATTGTCGTGGCCGGGATGCTGCACCACACCGGCGCCGCGCAACTCACAGTCACCAGCTGACCACACGTGCCAAAACTTTTAAAAACAAATAAACATTCAGTTGCAGTTCGTCAGTGATTTGAATGTTTTTGTTTCGCATGTATATAAGCGCATTACGTACTCAAAAGGCAAAAGGCCCAGTCGGCATTTGCCGACTCGCCGACCTGGCCAGACCGCCACTGGATTAAGGGTTTTTGAACAATTCTGAACAATTTTCCGATAAAAAATGTCTAGCACCGGAAAATTGGAGAAAGTGGTGTTTTTTCGGTTGTGGTTGGAGGGTAGGTCGAAAAATATTGTCACCATTGTATTCCCCGCCCTCGAAAGCGGGGGGGGGGGGGATATCTTTCGGTGCGGTCGCAGAACTTTTAAGCTTTTCGCCTTTTTCTGGTTTACCTCAAGGGACTAATATTGATGAAAAAACCTCTGCCCAAGGAATCACTACTTCCACATCCAGATTTTCTATCCATGTTTCTCACAACGAAAAAAAATCTATGTGGGAGTAATTGTATATGGAACTTTAATAATGTAATATTTGAAATCGTCTACCGCGAAAACCCATAAAACGATATGCCATATCGAAAGTGAGGTGGAGGTAGATAAAGTAAAAAAATTTTTGAGGCCTTTGGTTCTTTACACAGACTAAATAACAATTTTATTTTTTTCACCCCCTTTAATAATCGGGTGAGGGTGGCAATGGGGGTGACTAATGCCAAAAAAATTTTTGGCTCCTTAGCATCTCTTATATACAATAAATACCAATTTTATGGACTCTTACTTGCTTGAGAGAGAGATATAATTTATTGTCCAAAAAAATAATTCTCATTGACAAAGTTTAAATATAACAAACAATATTTGTTTAGTCGGTTTACAAACAATACAAAACAAAAATAGAAAAAATACAAAGATACAAAAATCTCAAACATACGACAAAAGTTGTATATTGTATAAACTATATGGTAGTAAACTAAACACATTAAAATGTATCGTCATAGTACTCCTGTAAGTTATAATAGGGTTTATTAATTAATAATTTTTTTACGGCCTTCCTAAATAGTTTATCAGAGGAGATATTTTTCAATGCTACCGGGTGTAAATTTTCTTACTATTGTAAATTAGAGAGTTTCTTGTGAAACTGGTAGATGTTACAGGTAGACTAATGTTATTTGCTTGGCGAGTAATGCACGCTGTTTCGTGGGTAAAAATAGATACTACAGTTAATATCTGGTAAGCAACAAATAGAGGTTTGCAAGAATCTCTAAAACGCGCTTTACACATATATCTTACTGCTCGTTTTTGCAAAATGAGCACCCCATTTAATAGTTGTTGACTGCACAATCCCCAAAAAAGGATACCATATTTTAGGTGTGACTCTATTAAGGAAAAGTGAGCTGTTTTTGCAGTAGAGCATTCCAATTCGATAGAAATTGTGCGAATAGCATAACATCCCGAGGCTAATTTATTATTTAGATTCCTTATATGTTCTTGAAGATTTAATTTATTGTCAATATACAGTCCAAGAAACTTTGTATGTTTTATTTTCTAGAATGTAACTTTCCAGGTAAAGCTCTTCTAAGTTGCAACCGAACGCTATTACATTAGTTTTAGCAATATTAAATGTGAGAAGATTTGAATCGCACCATTCCTTTACTACAGATATATCGGAGGAGACATTCTCATGCAACATTCTCAAGTTTTTATTATGCCACAGAATGGTGGTGTCATCGGCAAAAAGCATAAAACTTCCCGATATATTGATAGTTGCCAAGTCATTTATATATGACAAAAAGAGAAGTGGGCCGAGAACAGACCCTTGTGGAACTCTGCAGCTTATCTTAACTCTATCAGAATATCCTGAAGATTTTGTCATTTGGAAGCGATCGTTAAGGTAGGACTGAATCCAAGTAAATCAGGTACCTTTGAATCCGTAACACTGAAGCTTCCGCAGCAATATTTTATGTACAGTTAAGAAAGCAATATCATTTTTTTAACTAATTTTTCTATTATTTTAGAAAGTGTACATATTAAAAAAATTAGTCGAAAATTTGAGGGTTCATCGGTTTCCACCTTTGTAAATTGGAATGACAACGGAAGTTTTTAGGCAAGAAGGGAATATACCGGTTTCAAAGGATTAATTTATGAGATAAACTAAAATATTTAATGTGCTATTTGGCATGTTCTCCAAAACTTTAATAGATAAATCGTCTACACCAGAAGATTTTTTATTTTTTATTTCTAAAATAATTTTTTTTCCGGATGTTTTAATTCCTCTAGTAATCCATGGTTTGCTATTTTTTATTTTTATTTTCTTTAAAGGGAAGCCAATGCTGAAGGCTTCAGTTATAGTTAAGTGAAACAAATTGAATGGCTCTGAAGACTCTAGTACGTGCTCCCAGTTTATCTCTTGACAATATTGATAAAACCTATTATAGTTGGCCTTGCTATAAATCCGTCTATATTTATAAACAGTAGGAGATCTTTTCAAATCTAGATATAGTAAGCCATGAATGGCCTCATGGTCAGACAAGCCTGCTGCAACAACCGAACAAGAAACATCTTCTGTATTTAAGTTAGTGCAGAAATAGCCAATTGTAGTAGCCGAGAACTGAGAAAAGCGTGTATGAGAATTCACGGGCATTGATAAATTAAAAGAGGTGAGTTTGATGGCCATATTCCGCTGGATTTCTTCCATAATTTTGAACAATGTTCACATCATTGACTAACTTAATATTAATTTTACCTATTTACCCCCATTTACTTCAATTTACTCCCCAAACCCTTAAACGGAATAAGATCAAAATATAATCTAGTTCCAGATCTCGTTAAAATACATACGTGTACCAAATTTCAAGTCAATGTCTTGAACGGTTCCAGAGTAAACATGCGCACAAAGAAAAGTTACAGACAGACCGACAGACACAATTTTTTTTGCTCAAACTTAAAATCTCGACGTTTCATGACGTTTTAAGCCTATTTGAACAACAAAAATTTTCAAAATTCTTTTTTACATGACTATACCTCCACTGGATGTGGAATTGTGGAAGTGATAATAAAATATCCTCTTATTTTGTTGGTATTATTCGTAATTTTTTAACCCAGAGAAAAAAGGGATGGTACATACCTCACAATGAGTGTGGTACTTTAAAATAATAACTCCAAAATATGTATTTCCAGAGAGAAAAACCAAGAAAAAACTAGGAAATTGTAAAATTTTTGCCAAGAGATTTATCTTAAAAATTCACTTGTTATCTAAATTGGTAAACTTTAGCAAACTCGGGAGCGTACGTTTATCTTTAAGCGTTCGTTAATTTCTGGGACATTATAAAAATTTTAAAAAAAGTTTTTTCAAGGGATTTTAAATTTTTTTCTTAATTTTCAACTAAATTGGGAAAATTTATTCAGAAGAAAAAATTTTTTTTTGATACAAGGCGTATTAACGGATTATTTAAAAATGTACTAAAATGATCGACACATAATATGTTATTATATGGTAATTTTTTGAATTTTTAAAATCGAAGATGACATAATTAAATATTAGTTATGCAAAAAAATTCTGAAATATTTCCAGATTCATTAGTCAATAATGTATGTGTTTCTATGAACAACATTGTATGCGAGGGAAAATAAATAGTGTAAAAAATTGAGGTTAGCAATGCTAGTTTTTAACGCCAAACCTAGTTTAATTTTTAAACATTTTGTTAACAAAACCTTTTTTACTTTTTTTTTAATTCGTCAACGTCAATACTTACTAAGAACTTACTTTAACTTTAAAAAAATGACAAGATTGTCGATTATATTATTGCATATTAAATACTTATACATATTTTTAAATCTATAATTCGAAAATATGTGTTGATTAAATTTTATAACAAGGTATAAAATCGATTTTTTGCAAAAACACAAACAATTTCAAAATATCTCAAGTAAATAGGAGGTATTTCGAATTTTAAATCAATAATTTTTTCAAATTATTTATGTGCGTTCTATTTTTTGCTTGAGAATGCGAGAAAACCGTTATTAATAAAATATTATTTGGAGACTTACCATTGTTTTATGATTCTATCATAAATTGTATCGTATTTGGAAGCTTAAAGGTACATTTTGCTTTATTCCTCAACATTTTATGTTTTATTTTTTTATCACGGATTAGAGTAATAAAAGAATAATAATTATTATTATTACTTAAACAACTATATATCGGCAGGTACAGATAAACCGAAATATTAAATGTATTTTTAACGTTATAGAACTCTGAACAGAGATACATTTCTGTAGAAAACCGTTGTAATATTTTATTTGCAGAGCGAGGTTGCTTACAAAAAATAGAAAAAATCAATCAACATTCAGGCCAAATAACAATTCCACTTCAGGAACGTGAAAATCCGAACGTAAACCTGATACCTTAGGGGTGAAATGGGCGTAACCAGGGGTACAAGGCGTGTCCGCAGTTCAATCCCCACTCCAACCGCTTTGTTTTCTCACATCGTAGCCGGAAATGTGGTAGCTTGAACCATCATTGTTCTTGTCAAGATAATATTGGGATAACATTTCCAGAAAGCAACTGCTACAGATCTAATCTGCTCCCGCACGCAGCAGCAACTGTGACACTTTTTTATACAAGATATACGCGCGGGTGTGTCAGCTTAAAAAAACTCTCTTATCACCTAGCAAGTTCAGTGATTTTAAGATAACGATTATTTTAAAAAGTCGTACGAAAACTTAAGCTTCATTGATAAAACATTACTTGAACCGTTTAAGTAAACTGAGATTACTGATTTGCTTCCTAAATTATGTTTAAAATCGAGTAGAGTGTTTAATTTGGGACAGTTACGAAAATAAAATAGTTAATAATACTTACAGTGTTACTCAAAGTGAATTATTTAAATAAGACAGTACATTTTTCGAATGATTCAGTGACAATTAAGAACTGCTTAACTGTGCTACCGCTTTACCAATGTTAACGATGGAAGAAGGCTGTCGTCATCTGACGGTGAATGACTTGAAACAGACCGACTTGCTGCTTGACCAACGATACCCGATTCCGGACAGTCCATTGGATCTTCGAGGCTCGGCAATAGAAACTCAAGACATTAAAACCGAGGAGAAGTACAACAAAGAAAAATCAACGAAAAAACCGGGGCACCAGCTCATAAAACCACCGTACTCATATATAGCCCTAATTACAATGGCAATTCTACAGTCACCACACAAAAAACTGACACTAAGTGGCATTTGTGAGTTTATAATGTCGAGATTTCATTACTACAGAGAAAAATTCCCTGCTTGGCAGAACTCTATCAGACACAACTTATCGTTAAATGACTGCTTTATAAAAATTCCCCGTGAACCTGGGAACCCTGGCAAAGGTAACTACTGGACGTTGGACCCTCTTGCCGAAGACATGTTCGACAACGGCAGTTTCTTAAGAAGGCGGAAGCGCTACAAGAGACCGTCGCCGAATTTGATGTTGAGAGACCACCACGCTTCAGCTATGGTCGCCTCATTTTTGTCGAGTCAAGAGAACTACCACCACAGCTTGTTTAGTCACTCCAGCATACACAACCCTTATCCGTATATACCAATACCTGCTAATTTGCCGAATAACATACCTCTTCTGGGTCCTATGGATCTATCAAGAATAAGTTTGAGCCACCTGGGCATCATTCCCCAGCCTACACTCTGCAAACCAGTTCCGATGCAGGCTCCGAGTATCACCTCCGTTTCCGATACGGAGGAATACATCGCAACAGAGATCAATAAGAAAAATAAAAATGGGTTTTCCATCGACTCTATCATGGGTAACGAAGGTAAGAGCATAAACAAACCCGAAATGAAAATGACAACTGACAGTCCCGAAATAACGCTCACAAGAATACACAACCAAGTGTCGGCGTTTTCGCCGCTTTCAGCTAGCGACGAGTGGACCAGGTGAAACTTTTTGAGCTAAAGACTTTTTTTAGACGTAATTCGTAGTTATAATGTATAAAAGCATCTCATAAAGACCAAAGATAAGCCGACTGTAATGTGATTTAATTGTTGCAATATTTATTAATTAGATATAGATTATAGTTAATAGTTTTTCCCATAACTTGAAAATTGTGTACTTAAAATTCGAGCTATGAATATTGTTAAGCATTATTTTAAGATGTGACAAGGAGGGTAGACGCTACTGGTCAGGAAATAAGTTCGCCATCTTGGATTATATGTAAAACTGACAGAGCCATTTATCTCCATTGCGGCTCGTCTAATTTGTATGACATTTTTCTAGTTCGATTCGGATCTCCATTCTGAACAAAAAAAATGACTACATATTTTTAAGAAAGATAATAATGAGCAAACTACACGCAAATGACTAAATTAAAAAATTTTACTATCCAAATTTTTCCTCCACTTTCTTCGTTTAAATATTTATCAAAAAGTTTTAAACAAACACTATTTATCAATACTTTAGCCACAATTAAGTTATTCGAACAATTTTTTTTGTTGAATTACAAGCAGTATATGCCCTACTATTTGTCAGAAAACAAAAGAAAAATTGATTTGGCCATCAAAATTTTTGTATCCATTTAGAAAACATGTTAAAGAGTTTGGTGTAAAATGTAATTTTAAAGTTTTTTTTTACTCTTGATGATTTCCTGTAATAGGAAATATAAAGTAGCTATTAAAAAAAAACAGTTTCAGTAATTTGTTTTGAGAGCATTTAGGCGTCACTTTTTTATGTTAACTTTAAAAAAAACTAAATGAATGTCTTTAACTGATTATTTTGCTACAAAACAACGTTTACCAACGTTAAATATCTGGAAGAATGACAAAGTAAAGCACCAATCTAATCAAAATCCGCATATTTGCATTGGTCTTTTATACCATTCATGAGTACATTTTTCTCTTCTCTTTAGTGGTTTAGGTACTATTTAAATTATACAAAAGTTTTGTTTTAAGTAAAATCAATTTTAAAGAAATTGAGTTTGAATTACATAGAGCTTTCTAGAGTTAAGAATTTTTTGCACGGTCACAATACCCTCTCACAACCATTGGAAATGGAGCGTATTTCATTCATCGGTACAAAATAAACATTATCATCCATTTCATAAGCTTATTTGAAAGCATTTAAGGTAGAACAATTACCTTATAAGTAAAGTTTCGTTCAAATTGAATCTGAACTAACATGCATATCTTATTCAATATATTTTTGTCACTTTTAAATATATTTTACTTTGGTAAACGCTATTTTGTAAAACAGTAATCAGTTAGAGAGATGCATATAGAATTTTTCATCAAAATTAATGTGGACCCTAAAAAATCACCGAAATAATTTAAAAACTGAGATAAATTTATCTTTATTTTTAATCATCCCGTTATTGTTTGTAATAGAGAAAATCACCAAGAGTAAAGAATGTTTGAAAATACGTTTTTTAATATACTTGTAAATAATGTTTTTAACTGGATAATATTTAGGAGCGATGAAGCCATATTTTTTCCATGTTTTTGGGCAAATATTTGATGACATCTCGCTTACTCTACTTCTCTCAGTATTTGCCATATTTTATAATCTAATAACACGTTAACAAGATACCTTTATTGAAAAATAAATTTGATAGAAATTTAAATAAAGAAAGGAGAGGGCAAAATTTGAATAGTAATTTTTTTGAATTTGTACATTGCATCTTTCCCAAAAATATGTCGTTTTTTATTAGAAATGAAAATCGAAATTTAATTTAAAAAAGAACATGATCAAACCAATTACTACGGAAATACATGCCTCTATCACTTTGACATATAATCCAAGATGGTGGATTTATCTCATTGATTCGGAGCGTCCACCTTCCAGTTTAGAAAGACAGAATGATACTTAACAATATCCACAGGTGAATTTTGGGTACGATTCTCGCGTTAGAGGATGGGCTATAATAGTTGAAAACAAAATATAGGAACTTATTATATACTATGTATAGACAGCAGATTAAAACTTAGTTTAATAAGTTTTAAGTACCTTAGTTGATATATCTGTGTACATATTGATATAGCGAATTAAAACTGTACAGCGGTGTTAATGAAATAAATGTTTATTTCGCACTCTATGAAATATTTGTAGATAAATATATTGGAATAACTTTTAAATGAAAATTTAATTTTTATTTGTTTTACTCCTTTAAACTATTGTGTATTGTATACATTGTTGTTTGACGAAAAATTGTAATTTGAAATTGTAAAATAAATTTTTGAATGATGGTATCTTTAAGCAATTGTGTTTCATTTCAACATTTTTATGTTGATTAGAGAAAGAAAAGAAGTGTTTTTTAATTTTCCCAATTATCAATCACTGCGAATTTAAGATGAGATGTTGACAGCAATTTACATGTATATAAATAAAGCGTTATGGATATTAGCGTTCTAAATCTTAAGGCCTGTCAATACCAACATAAAGTTGTCTCTAAAAGTTCATCAAAACTTTTTTCGAATTGGTTCAGGGATGTAGGAGAAATTGTCGAATTACGAAATCATTTTCTTAAGTATAGCACCGCCACCCCCAAAATGAACAAGTTATTGATAAATGTAACTTGTTTATGTCAGATTAAATATTGTTTTTATGGAAAAAAACAAATAAATTTTGTTTATGTTTTATTTCTGTTTTGGATTAATCAATATATCATGGATTTTTAGCAAAAATAGAATGTCTACAAAGTTGTTTATAAAAATTGTTAATTACCTAACTCGATACCTAATAAAACTTATAACAATTTTGGAATCCTTCTTTTCTACTTTTTAGCAGATAAGAAGCGTTTATGAAGTTTTCAGTTTTAAAAGTCGTCAAAGTTGAAGGAAAATGCGAAATTTTTTGGTTATTAGTTTTTTGTTGGCTAATAGTTTAGGCTACATATATGGAGCCTGCGATATAACATGTTGACATTGCTGTTCTGTTTTAGCAAATATTTATGTCAATCAGACCTCTCCCCCTGCTTTTGGCGCTAGCCGCCCCAGAAAATATTCAATTGTGGAACAGAGTAAAACACTTTGGGGCTTGGTGCTAGTTGAAGAGGGTATCTGGACGATCAACTTTCAATATATGGAAAAAGTCTGGAAAATGGGCAAGCAGAAAAGTTGGCATACTGTTTTCCAGCAATGAGCACTGACAACGAAAATTTTCCACCTGGTCAGAAAGTGTTATACTACGTTCCAATTTTGGCCATAATTGATGTCACCAGTGCTGCCAGTTGCACGAAGAATAAATGTTGGCTTATATCGAATGTTGATTGCTAAGATACCCTCTTCAACTAGCACCGAGCCTCAAAGTGTTGTTATACTCTGTTCTACAATTGAATATTTTCTGGGGCCGCCAACGCCGAAACGGGCAGTGAGGAGGTCTAACTCACATAAAATAAAATACTCGGAAAAATATTTACAAAAACGTAACAGCAACACCAACATGTTATATCCCAGGCCCCCATATATCTGCTAGACTATAATAATTTACACCAAAAGCGTTGGCTTTTTGGATCATTAAATAACTTTATGTTACACATAACTTTTTAATTATACGATACATAGTTTTCTAAAACTGGGAGTAAACAATCTTAGAATAATTCTAAAGTGCCAATACTGAATATTTTAACTTGTGACATGTATACCGCCATACTACAAGAAGTGAGTTGTTTGCCAAATTTTCTTGAAAGCCTCTCACCTCTAAACAATAAAACACAAATATTTGCTCTCCCTGACTCTCTTAGTTTTACAACTTTGTTTATGTAAAATTTGTATAAACATTAGTTGTTTTAAAATAGGTCGAGTGAAGCAAATAAACAACGTAATATGAACATGAACAATGCTTTTTTTTCCTTACGGGTTGCGGTGCCCGAATCTCGCTGTACTGAAGGTTGTACCCCCATAGCCTCATATTAGTCTCATTTCTCCCAAAAACGCGAGTGTACGGTGGATAAGAGCTTTGGCTATCTCTTTTGCAATTTCAAATGGTCCCACGAAGTATGAACGCCTTCCAGTCACCAAGACTGGGCATTCACATACGATGAATAATATTGAATATACCAGAATTGTCATAATACTAGCCAACTAGCTAGCACTTCTCGAGTTTTCTTAGTCATTTTTTTTTGAAAACCAGCAGAAGAGGAATAACAAAGACGTACTTCTGGAGGATGAACCATCTGTGTATAGGTAAATTTGAAACATACTATTAAATTATTAAGGTTAAAAATAAGATATCCCTTCCCTATTACCACATCAAAGGCCACCATTACCGATATCACGTTTTTTTATTTATTTTTTTATCTCTTTGCGCCCCTAGCACAGTTTTGTCCACCAGCGGAAGTCAGACAGGTTTTCGAATAAACTGTTAGTGATGTTATGAGTATAATAGCATGGAATATTTTCTTATTCAAATGATGTAACTATTTTTATGGAATATATAGCCAGCAGCATTCAGGTATCCTGATAGAAGACTGAAGTGACCTATCATGCATATCCCATTTCTAACCAACAAACCTCGGATAAGGTACCTGACCCTCAACAGCGAAATTCAAACTTTAATGTTCTTCATATCGGCGCCGACGGCTTATGTCCGTTATAGGAACACAAACAAAATCACGACTTCCCACTGAACATGATGCTATGTCTGCCTCCAACTCACTCTCTCAACTAAAAAATCACCATTCTAACCTGAAGGCGCCATTTCGTTCAGTTAGTGGGAGGTACAAAAACAGACGATAGGAATAAAGTCCTAAATTTTTAATTCGGAGATATTGATCCCATTAACATTTCCCAATCTAAAACTTCCATTTATTTCCTAAAACTTGCGTCGTGAAAAACCTATGCACTTAATTATAAACTTATGTATACTTACCACAGCTCATACACCTACGTCCGAAAAATCAAAAATTAACATAAAGAAATGTAATAAATAAATGCTGGAAAGATGGTATAAGAAAACGCAAACAAGATTTCTTTTGTGTCGTACCATCTTTGCTACTCACCATTTATTTACTACATTACGATAATTCATTTTTCTGCCTTATAGTATTATAATTTTTTTTTTCATTTCTTTTATACAAATAACTTTTACATTTCTGTGTGTATTATTTTTTTGGTAAAAAAATATTATTATTATTATTATTATTATAGGGATAAAGTTCGTAGATGGGTTTTTCCTGCTCCGGGATTGTTTTATCGAGGTCGGATCCGCGTTGTTGCTCACGTCAGCCTTCTTCCGACGTTTACAAACATCTTATAATTCCTTTGTTACATCATGGCCCAGATGAAAAGAAAACCGCAATTCCCTCATACTGATTATTCGGCCACGTTCAATAATCAGCCAATAAAAATGAAATAATCAATAGGTACTTTAAAATAAGAAGTAAAAAAAAGGCAAAATAATCAATGTTTTTGATCAAACTTTAAATCGTTTCTTTGCTATTATACAGAAACAAAATTTCTCTTTCAGAATTACAACAAAATGTCTAGTGAAGTCGATTAAGATTTTAACCTCATAACCCGGCCAACAAGGATGATATTGTCTGAAAGTCTTTTTTGTGCAAGAAACTGTAAAGTCTGCTTATTTATCTCGTGCGTTTATTAATAAATTAACTATTTAATCAAATAACACAGCCACACAAAAAAAGTGGTACACTTGTATGGTCCGCAGGCCAGACCACTTTTTGGGAGGGCGTTTTTGGGGGAGGGGGGTTAGGGGTGAAAAACTAGCCAATCTGACCATTCTGACTTCGGATTCGGTTTCAGCGGGTCCAAATACATAAGGATACACTGGTTTTCTCAGGCCAGACCACTTTTTTGTTTTGGGGTGTTTTTTGGGGTTAAATGTGGAAAACGAGCTAATCTGACAATTCTGACTTTGGATTCGGTTCCAGAGGGTCCAAATGCATAAGAATACACAGGTACGGTCCGCAGGCCAGACCACTAACCCCAAAAGAACACCCCATTCTTTTGGAGTTAGGAGTGAAAAACGAGCCAATCTGACAATTCTGACTTCAGATTCGGTTTCAGCGGGTCCAAATACATAATAAGGATACACTGGTCTGGTCCTCAGGCCAGTCCACTTCTTTTTGGGAGGCTGTGAATTATTGCAAAATAAAAAATGACGGTAAATTTTCGTCTTAAAAGTCAATAATTTATATTTTTTGCAAAATAAAGTCAAGAAAATAGGAAAAGCAAGAATTCGGACTCTAAAAATGTGTCTTCAATCGTTAATTTCACAACTAAATGTCAAAATTAACAAAATGGCACTCAGTGAATCGTCACCACTGAGACTTAAATAGGAAATTTTTTAAACTCACTAGTAACAGTAACTAGTCATTTTAATTATAGAAAGAATGTCATATGATTTGATAACTCATAAAAACATTTCTATATTGTGCATTGGCTTGTCATTTTATACGGGATGGATGGCTTTTGGTACAGAATGGTTATAATTTTTTTTTACATAAAGACATTTTTTAAGTTATAACGATAGGAAAATTGTGATTTTAGCTTGAGAGAACCTCAAAACAGTTTTCGTCGAATGATTAAAAAAATGTCACATTTCGGAAAAAAATTATTCAAAGCAAAAGAAAGCCTATAAACTAAGGATTATTTTTTTTATTCCTGCAGGATTAATATATTCGGAGATATGGAATTTTGAAGATACTTCCGAACGTCTATAAAGTGAAATATTTAGTTTAAATGTTAAATATCTCAGAAACTATACGTCAAAAATGCACAATGATCAAATTAAAAAAGTATATGTATATTAATTCAAATAAATAATTTGTGATTTGTAGCATAATAATAAAGAAGTTGTGGCCGAGACGATGTGCATTTTCACATTTTTAAATAAAAATGTTGCCATTTTGTTACTGTACTTAGACGCAGTTTAAAAAAATGATTCCTAAATACCGTTTTGCGTTGCGTCACTTGCTTAAGAAAAAAATTCCTTAGCCGAAATTTTGAATATTTTAATTTTGACTTCAGATGCATAATCAGCGGGCCCAAAACCATTAATATACTACATTTTAAAAAGACATTAGCAATACTTTTTCAAATACAAAACTTTTCGATTTGGAGCTGGTTTCCACCTCTTCGGGGACAGAGTAAGTTCCGAGATCATGTAGAAATTGTAGAAGATGCATTTTACTACAAAAATCACTCATAAAAAAATATTGTTATGCAGTGTGGTCCCGGATGGGGTACCGCATTCTTGTAAACTTTATTATTTACTATTTGCCGATAAAAAGTCATTGCTTGTGTTAAGAAATCATAAGCAGTTATCAAACTTAAGATAAATTATACAGGGTATTCTAAAAATTAGAGAATATAAAAGCAGCTAAACAAACTAACTTTTTTTACACTTTTATTGAAAATCTTTCAATTATCAAGAAAAAATTAAATACGGAGTTTATCTGCAGAATAAGGAAACAACAATTTAAGAAAAAAAAACGTTTTATTGAACTTCAAAACTATTCCATATATAGACCTCCTACTAATGCACATTTTTCTAACCTTTTTCTAAATTCTTCAGAGACAGCTGAGATCACATTTTCATTTATGGTCGCAACAGCATCCACAATTTTTTGCTTCAATAAATCTACATCGCCTTCGAAATCGTTTGCGTATACTTTTTGCTTTAGATACCCCCATAAGAAGTAATCCAACGCGGTTAGATTTGGCGAACAGGCTGGCCATGCTGGTGATCCATAGCGGTCAATCCACCTGTCGTGGAAGTAATTGTTTAACTAGAATTGGGTTTTTGCACTAAGGTAAAATTTGAGGAGAATCTGTGTTGAACAATAATAGTTATTCATAAAAAAATCATTAGAAACATGTAGAAGTTGAAAATATAATATTATAATATCAATTATATAAAATACATGCATTTAAAAAAAAATCATAACGGCAGTCTGCAGAGAAGTTAGTTATAAAACGACGAAAAACGGGTATTAATTATTTAGAAACGACGGAGCGACGGAGAAAAAAGAGGGTCAGTTGAATCTGACATTATAATTAATGTCAAATTCAACTCGTTCATAGGTTATAATTCGGTATGGTTTAACAGCATCCAGTTATGAATAAATATACGTGCAGGTGATGTTTCCTGCCGTACCTACTGTGTAAATAATACCACCAATTCACCAGAAAACTGTTCCAATAATGAATGCTGAATGTACAAAAATGAATGATTCAAAGCCACCAGACAAGGGCCAAGTCGAGGGCCAAGTCGTTTTTATTGTGGATACCATTTCAGTGTCAAGGAAAAGAACATTTGAAATGGGTATTCATCACAAGAAAAAATAACAAATTACAGAGGTATACTAAGCATTTTATTTGTGGTAAGTTGTACCTTAATGTAAGAATTTGATTTTTAACATGTTGTAGGAAAAACGGCCGTACTACAAGACTAGTGTAGTATTTTAAGTGTTACAAATTTAAATTACCCGCCATACTGGTGGATAAAGCAGATTGCATTCTTAATGGCTCTAGATTAGAATGGTATTCGGGTTTTGAGCTCCTAAACGGAGGGAAATGGTTTTAATGTGCTTTTATGTATTTTATCTAATTTATGTTGGAATAAAGTGCACTTATTTTTGTTAGTTATTGATTATTTATGAAACTCCCAAGTCGCCCTATACTAGGATGATCCATAAATTAAGAATGGAAATTTATAAACTAAATGTTGAAAACTATGAAACTAAAACTGTGAAAGTGGTCTAAAGTCGGTGAACACATAAACAGTCCGAAATGGCTACGAATGCGTTGAATTGTAGCTATAAATAATGTCCTTTAAATTATGTGTATTATAAGTACATGCTGTTTATTACCTAGATATATACTAGCATAAGGTACCTATATATTATACTTAATAGTTTATTTTTTGTTATAATACAGACTTTTCTTTATATATTTCGTAAGTTTCATGTTGACTCTTCTTATAAGAGTATCAATGGATAATAAATAATTTCTTTAGTAGATATACTCATTTTGTTATATTTTCAGTTAGATATGCATGTAAGTATACAGTTAATAGGAGTAATAAATAAAACAATAAAAATGAAATATTTAATAATTAATTTAATTAGACTTATTATGTAATATTAATAAAATAAGATAAAAGAAGTTCTTGCAAAAATTACAATGGTTTGTATTGTCCAATATATAGCTGTGACGTACTTTGTAGCTTTTGTACTTCCAACCACTGCAATGCCAAAACGATCGTCTTTTTTTAAAAATCCGGACCATAAATATATCTACTGCAAGTAGAATTACGGAATTAGCTTTTACAAATATGCTGCCTGAGTCATTTTGAAAACAATATTAACAATAACAGCAAACACTAATCACTACTAGCTAAACGTCAAATTTACTTTTGACATATGATGTTATTTTCTTTGTTGTCAACAATGACAACTTGTTCGTCTTCTTCTATTCTGCGTATAAGTTCACATGTAACTGCCGTTATGATATCCGTTTTCATGGCACATTCAAATAGTCGAAGTTTAATAAATTTTTTTAAATATGTTGCGTTTACAATTTCTCTTCCAAATTAAATATATAACTAAATTAACTACTATATTTCTTCATTTTTGGAAATCTGTCAACAACCCAATTGTATATGGTAGGCATGCATCTTGCTGAAAAATTATTTTTCATCTAAATTCAAAATTTTCATTGTCAAGTTCGCCCAAACCAAAATTATTCAAAGTTTCTAAATAAGTATTTTTATTTAAATTTTCATTCATAAAAAAATAAGAACCGATTATTCTGTGATGCACTATGCCGCACCAAACATTTAGTTTTTTAAACGTTTGGCTATTAGTGGTAATTATTATTGTTATTATTAATTCGGAAATTAGCCCAGTACCTATGAGACTACTAGTCCAAGATACCAGAGCTGCCAGACCTACGTCATTTTAGCAAAGCTAATATTTTGACAACAAATAGTGTAATATCTAATTAAGAACGTATGCGTATTTGCTAGTTTGAAAGCGGGGCCCTTTTGCAGAAAACAGGTACAAAAGGTACATACAAATTTTACTCAGTACGTTAAAGTATGATAGCTGGTTTATTTTCCATGTGACACACTAACGACGTGGTGTAAGCGTCAACTTCCGAGGCACTAGTACAAGTGTCCCGTGATAAGTAGTGTTAAAAAAAAGTCAAGAAAGTGGAAATAAAGAGTTTTGATTGTGTCAATAAACTAAAAACGGTAGGATAAGAGCGTACGAGTGCGTGCAATCGGAGGTAGCCTTCAACTCAAACGAATACTGTAAAAACAGTAAGTTTTTAAAATATTTCTGACAGTCAGACAACGCCATACCTGATCCCTCAATGTTTGAAATGAGGGAGAAGAAACGCAGAATTCAGGATGACGAAGATCCGAATTTTACCCATCCAGGAACAAGTAAACCAAACAAAATGCCGCCTCCACGGCAAGTTACAACGAGCAATAAATTTGAGGGCAATATAAAAATTCCAAGTGACATGAACGTTACACCACCCCAAAACAAGGAGAACGAAAAAGAACAAGGAACACAAAATGAAACAACGAGAAACAAAAAACCTCCTCCTATCATAATCCATGGAATCTTTACGGACCACAAAAAATTAAACGCCTTTTTGTCATCCAGATTACGTGATAAATTCTTTTGGAAGCATTCAAATTCCACCACCAGTCTACAACTTATGAATCTCCATGATTGGACGGCTGTAAACAAGTACTTCGAAAACGGCAAAATTGAATATCATACCTATACTCCGAGGGAAGAGAAAACCCACGCCTTCGTGATCAAAGGTCTGTATCACGAAATCGATATAGATGATATTAAAGAAGAATTAACAGTAGAATACGAGATTGATGTTAAAAATTTTTATGTAATGAAGGGCACGAAGCATCTCCTTTATTTGCTGGTCACAGACAACGGCGTTACACTTAAGGAACTGCAACAAAAAATCAAGTATCTGGACCGAACATCAATCAGCTGGGAAGGACACTTAAACAGCAAGCTCATAATACAGTGCCATCGCTGTCAATTATGGGGACATGCCACTTCTAACTGTAGAGCATCACCACGATGCTTGAAATGTACAGGGACTCATCTTACCGCCCAATGCGTTAAGCCAAGAGAAGAACCTGCAATTTGTATCAACTGCGGTGGTGCCCATCCTGCTAATAGCCTTAATTGCGAAGTATACAAAAAAAAATTGATGACATTGAAAGAAAGAATGTAAGAGTACCTCCTCCTCCTCAATCCAAGTATGTAGCTGCCTCACCACCTCAAAGAAATGTGTGGAAAGAGAGGATGAGAGTCAAAACACAACAAGTTCCGGAGTCACTCCAACCGCAACAGACAAGACCCCCACTATTGGCCATGCCCACTTCCCAAACTAACGGCTCCATTGTGGCTTACAATGGATTACAGTCTGAGTTCAGAAAGATGCGGGATATCGTAAATTCAGATCTCATGTTGGTACAGGTAAGGGAATTAAATCAATTACTTGCAGGGTGCGTTACTGCGGCAGATAAGTTTGAGGTATTTTATACCTTTTTAGGAAATATCGCAGACGATGCCTTTTAATTTCAAAATCTCTTCCTGGAACGCAAATGGTATTGGCAACAAAATTCCTTTTTTAATTAACTATCTAACGAGGCATAAAATTGACATTATGCTTCTCAACGAGACTAAACTGACTCAACGTGACAAGCTGCGCATTCGAGGGTACACAACTGCTAGACGAGATAGAGTAGACAATAACAGAGGTGGAGGAGTGGCCATACTCATCAAGTCGGATATAGCACACACATATCGCTCTCTTCGGAACACGTCCGTAGAGAACGTATGTGTGACGCTGGAAGGCGGCGTGAGTATCGTCGCCGCGTATAATAGCCCTGCAAATGGCTTCACAGTGGGTTGTTTGGAGAACTTATTGAATGCTAGTCCGCGCTGTTTACTCATAGGCGATCTTAACGCTTTGCATCGTGCATGGAACTGCCGTCTCAACAACGCTAACGGCAACACTGTGTTTGATTATATCAACAATCATAATGTCGTTCTGCAGCATTCGGATGAACCTACTCATTTTCCAGATAATGGAGGCACACCTTCAACCATCGACATAGTGGTCAATAAGGGTGTTGGCAATTCTACTCCACCAGTGGTACTAGAGGAGCTAACATCTGACCACAACCCAATTCTTTTAGAATAAAAAAATATGTCGAGGGAAGATAGTACACATAAAATCACATTCTATAGAGACGCTGATTGGCGCCACTATAAGAACCACATAAATACAAATTTAACACTCACAAACACTATTGGCACCATCGCCGATCTGGAAAATGCGGTGATGGAGTTCGCGAGAGTGCTGCAGGATGCCAAACGGGGTATTGCAACCACCATAACAATAAATCCATACAAAGACCGACTCGACGAGGCGGTCAAACGAGACATCAGAGAAAAAAATAGACTTAGACGGCTTTGGCAGCGTATCGCGATGTCGACGCTAAGATCGATATGGGCATACTGCAAAGGAGGATTCGAGCCGCCATAATCACCTGGAAAAACCGGAAATGGTAACAAGCTAGAAGCTCTGAGTCCTCGGGACAACTCGCTGTGGAAGCTGACTAGAGCGCTTAAAAATACGCGGGAAGCCATACCCACATTGACAAATCAAAACGGACGTACGTCTCTGACTGACGCGCAGAAAGCCAATGGCCTAGCCGACCACTTTGAACGGATACATAACGAAAACGCACCTAACGATCAAGACCACGACCGCATAGAACACGACATTAACGATGTTATTGGCCATGACATCTAATTGACAAGACGTGAATTTTTAAAAGTGACGGTCACGGCCTCTGAACTAGCAAAGCTTATCAGGACCTTACCAAACAATAAAGCGCCTGGGAAGGACTGTATTGAAAACAAACTTCTTAAATATCTTCCAAGGAAAGGTGTTGTTCAACTCATGTACATTGTTAACGCGATCTTACGACTGCAACACTGGCCTAGCCAGTGGAAATGTGCTGTGGTCGTACCCATCCTGAAATCAGGCAAAAATGCCAAGTCCGCAGGCAGTTATCGACCTATATCGCTGTTGTCGGCAGTCTCAAAATTGGTAGAAAAGGTCATCCTGGACAGATTTAACTCTGCCCAGGAGGAACTTCATATTGACGATGAACACCAGTTTGGCTTCAGGAGGGGTCGGAGCACAGTGCAACAGGTCGTACGAATCGTTAACGATGTGAAAGTGCAATACAATCTTGGAAAAAACACCACCACTCTTAGATGTTGAAAAGGCTTTCGACACGGTCTGGATTCCGGGTCTACTATATAAAATGCACACATATAATTTTCCGCGATATATAACGAAACTGATTCACTCGTATCTGACGGGCAGATCGTTACAAGTGCGAGTGAACAACAAACTGTCAACACTGCGGAACATTCGGGCGGGCGTCCCGCAAGGGTCGGTTCTCGCGCCTAAATTGTATAACCTGTACGTTTCTGACTTTTCCAGTTTTCCCTAATACTAAACTGGCCAAATACGCTGATGACACTGCCATGTATGCACATAGTCACAACGCTCAAGCGGCAAATATGTTACTGAAAGCCCACATGTTCCGTGCCGCGGCGTTCTATGACCGGTGGAAGATTCGGGTAAACGTTGAAACGTCGGAAGCGATAGTCTTCACGCGCAGGTTCACTGAAAATCAAATTTTAACACCTATTTCGGCCAGGGGAAACCAAATTCCAACTAGAAACTGCGTGAAGTATTTGGGAGTACATCTGGACCAACGACTGACATTCAACAAAAATATGAACGAAACTATACGAAAAGTCTATTCTATGACCAGGAGTCTGTACCTGCTCCTGGTCAAAAATAGCAGACTAAGTCGACAAAATAAAAAATTGGTTTACACTGTTGTAGTGAGGCCGGCCCTAACATACGCGGCACCGGTGTGGTGCAGTACATCGGTCACGACTCTAAAGAAACTAAAAGTGTTGGAGCACAAGTTTATGCGCCTCATTTCAAATTCTTCAAGATATACCTCCTTCAGAGAATTATATGCACGTTGCCACGACATAACACCACTAGCGGATTACATCCAACAAATCTCTCAAAAATTCTATACTTTTAAACTGGGTGATAGTCCGCTAACAAACAACAGTACCCAGATCAGAGAACATAATGCCCCCTTTAGAATAAAACACACCTTGCCATACCAGGCGTTGACTATTTTTAGGCAACCTATATTCTCTTTTTAATCCTTCATTAACGATAACATTCATTCCTTATTTTCTGTTCTGTCCTGTTTTCGTTTCTTTACCATTGTTCTAAATTATTCTTCCTAATTATAATCTTTATTTTATCTTAACCTCCAGATTTGTTAACATTTTAAACTATACATCTATACATAGTACATATACATACAACTATACATAGCGGTTTGGCATCCGCTTCGTTCAGTAACCACCATTATCTAAAGCGGGTTTTTTGGTTTGGTTCTTTTTCCCGTATTAGCATAGGTATCATAATTTAAAACAGTGCGCTTTACTTCCAGTTAATATTAAGTTTTATAATCCTTCTTTTTTTGGAAATTTATCTGTTAATACATTTTTTTAATTTGCCCCATGGTGAAAGGAGTTCAGGTCAAAGTTTTATTTTTTGAAGTTGACCAGAGTCCGCTCCGTCCTGTCATTCAACTGTCACGGAGCTGCGCTCCGTGAATGTCTGACAGTATTCGGACATGGGTGTCTGGGATATATTGTAATATATAATAATAATAAAGTTTGATTGTATTGTATTGTCAACTTCCGAATCTCAAGGTCCGAGGTTCGATCATGAGCGTTTTCAGCTTTTTTTTTTCAACAAATATTAACTTAAAGTGGCGATTACCAAGAAAGAGACAACCGATAGGGAAACATTTATTATTTTTCGCCATAACTTTTTTTCTTAGTACGTATATTTGAAAAAAAAATCTGAGAACGCTCAGGGATCGAACCTCGGACCTTAAGTTTCGGAGGTTGACAAAAAAAAAACAAACAAAAACAAAACAGATTTTATTCTTAAGTTTAGTACAACTATGTGGCTTGCACCATGTAGTTGTAAAATAATCCAGCTATCATACTTTAACGTACTGAGTAAAATTTTTATGTACCTTTTATACTGTTTTCTGCATAAGGGCCCCGCTTTCAAACTAGCAAATACGCATACGTTCTTAACTATATATTACTCTATTTTTTGTCAAAATATTAGCTTTGCTAAAATGACGTAGGTCTGGCGGCTCCGGGATCTCACTCTATACTCCATTAGCCATAAAAGTAGATTCGTTCGTGAACAAAATGTTTCGATGAAATGATCTATCTGCCAAAATTTTCGCTCTTGCTAAACAAAAATCCAAACCACGAGCATCATCTTCAACTTGTGAATAAATTTAGGTTTGAATGCATAAAATTTGTTGCTGACTAAAATCCTCTGAATGTGAGATTTGTTAATAACTAAATTCTTTGATCTTTTCCTTAACAACCATCTTGGGTGTTCTTGTATTGAATCTAAAACTATATCTCCGTTTAATCGATTTTTGTTTTTTTATATTTTTTTCCAGTGGAATAAAATGTATAAATTAATTTTACGAAATGCTTTGCGAGTCACTTTAACATCTGGATACTTCTCATTAAAAACTTCTATTGCTTATTTATAAGAAATATTTCCTATTCCTTAACACGACCAAGTAAATTCATTGTTCCAGGGTTAGCATAATTCAATAATCAGTAATTAATACATTTATAGAAAGTACAAAATACGAATAAATATCTATTACACTGACATTGGTCCATGGCATTACTTGATGTAATCTCATATGTCTATGAAGAATTTAGAAAAAAATAGTAAAATGTATACTAGTAGGAGGTCTACATGTGGAATAGTTTTCAACGTAGTTGAACAAAGTGTTATTTTTCTTCTTTTTTTTTTGAAAATTGTTATTTCCTAATTTGCAACTAAACTCCGTATTTCAGCTTTTCTTTATAATTGACATCTATAAAATCTAAAGAGTAGTAATTTTTCTTAATTAATTTATTAAACTGCAAAACCCGCTTTAATTGCACTTTTTTACATACATTATTTATCATTTGTTTAAAAAAGAAGCAATTATCGTAAGAGCTGAATAGGTGGACTTTGAAGTTTTTGATATAAAAAATACGTTGCAAAAAAATTTCCGACGATTTTATTCTTGTAGGCCGGATTTTCAGGTTTTGCTATTTTTGGGCCCTTGTCGACTCTACCATCAATGTATTCTTAGGCCCGCATTAGACTATAAAAGTTCTTTGACAAAAATTTTATGAGAAATGCGGCAGTGTAGTGGACCAAATTTTATAAAATATCGCCAATATTTTATAAAATACTACACATTTCTCATAAAAAATATATTTTATAAAAAATCTTTGTCAAAGAACTTTTATAGTCTAATGCGGGCCTAAGAAATGTGTAATTTTTTAATAAAATATGGTCGATATTTTATAAAATTTGGTCCATCACATTTCTCATAAAATGTCTTTTATAAAAGATCTTTGTCAAATAACTTTTATAGTCTAATGCGGAACCTTAGTGTTGCGTTTTTTATTCAATCTAGTATGTTGTTAATCAGGGATTTAGTAAAATATGTTCAGTTTTAAAATCCCGCTAGGCCGCGGTAAATGAATTTGATCATTTTTGTAGCTATTTAGGATTAAATGAATTAAAAACAATTTACTCTCATGAGAAGAGTCCCATATTTTATTTTTTAATCTAAATACGGGAATTAAGTCGAAAGTTTCTCAAATAAAAATTCTTATTTCAAATATAAAATATTTACCTTTTACCGAGCCACTTTTTATAATATTTCTTTATTTAAGCTTTGGGCCTATTCAAATAAAGATCTCCAAATGTAGATAAGTTAATTCATGCTTCTTGGATAATTAGATTAAAGTAATCTTATTATTTAGTACTTTTTGGAAAAATGAGCTAAAATAAAGTTGCTAATTTAACTTTAAATTACTTATTTGATAATTGAACATGTATACAGGGTTTTTCTTTCTCTCGTTAATGAGATGGAGAAGGCCTGACGGTGGGTTAGATAGCCTTAATAATAAAAATGTATATACAGGGTGAGCAGCCTTAAATATGACGCAAGACAATAATATCTGATATATAATTAATACAATTGTTAAGGAAGAAACTAGCTATACTTTTCATGAATATCCACAGGGTGGTAACTCTAAGAAAGTAATTAATTACTTTCTTAGAGATGCGATAGAGGAAAATAATATTTGGAGTGTATTTGCCACTATTGTCAGGAATATAACTTAGTAAAAAAAAAAATCTAAAAAGTAAGAAATAAAATTTCACTCAGTTTCACAAATACCTTAGTGGAGAATAGCAAGGAATTCTACCTTATTACCAAATATCAATTTGAAGTCGGTGCAAAAATGATTACTATTTTGGGTATTCAGCAGTTAACTTTCAAAGAAACACATTCGGTTCTTTTAAATACCATTGGTGCAAGTCTGACCAAAATAGAAGATCAACGAAACAACTTGTCGACTTCTTTCGTACTATATTTAACATTCAGCGTGAAATTGTTATAGTAAGAAAGAAGTCGACAAGTCATTTCGTAGGGGGAAATCTTGTTGATCTTCTATTTTGTTTAGGCTTGCACCAATGGTATATGAAAGAAACGAATGTTTTTCTTGAAAGTTATCTACTGAATACCCAAAATAATAATTTCTAACAATGATGTAAGCAGAAACAATAGGTATTTATTTTTTAAGAAAAGGTAATTTCAAAAATGCGTTTTGCACAAATTGATAATTGGTAATAAGGTACAGTTCCTTCCTACTTTCCACTAATAGGTAGATGGGTATTTGTAAAACTTAGTGTTTGATTTCTTAATTTTTAGAGATATTTTTCTTTAGATTTTCTTTTTCAACCTTTTTAGTAGCTTCGCATATTTCAAGGTCCCTGCCTGGAGGATGAACAAATAATACATTATAACCTCACTTTAGCTCCCTATAATAATATACTTTTAGTTCGCAGTACCATATATCAAATAGTCGATTATCTTCGGTTTCCGCCATTGTACCAGGTTTCACGTAAATTTACAAAAAATTTGCTGGCATTATCGCATCTCAATTAAAAATCATCATGCAATGAAATCGTCATCATTAACAACATTGAAAATAACGAGATGAGCAAGAGTATGCTGTATAATTTGTATGTAAAGCCAAATTGTTCAATGGGCGTGTTGGGGCCTGGTTGGTTGAGCTACCTACCGGGCGCGTCCCCAGGTGGCGGATAGGGGTACGCCATGGAGCCCTTACAGGCTTCGTGGCAAGGAGTGCCATAGGCGGGCTCCCTGGGACTAACATCCTGGTCGGACTATGCGAAAACACTCCCGCGGACCAGCTCCCACGTGTTTGTGCCGTGCGTGGCGACCCGTGTCGTCGGACGAAGGGTGCCTGGTGATTGAGCGGGCCGTGCCCGCAACACATCACTTCGGTCCGGAGTTCGGCTAGACGGGCGGTTGAACTCTCTCGATCAAGCGGCTGTGTCGTCCCGTCAGAGGGCCGGCAGGGTGAGTCCTTTTGGGGCAGGGGGCGCGTAGGGGGCTGCAGACCCGGATGATGATTGGCGTCATCATTCGGGGATGCATAACCTTCTCACGACGTTGCCTGTCTCTGGGGGCTATATCCGCTTAGTAGCCCTGATGATCGCATGGGCTTGCCGTGCGACATCCCCGATGTGGGGCTCCACGGTGGGTGGGGAGCTAAGCGGAAGAAGAAAAGAACAAACCAAATGGATAGTAATAATGCCAAAGGAAACCCTGTGGCAGAGCGGCAACGCCCGCCACAAAAGCCAGCGGATGGGCAATCACGCTCACCGCAACACAATGCGGCTGAGCCACAAGGCTCGCTGCAAACAATCCCCCCACAGGGGAATGGAAAAAGCCTCGTAGAGGCAAAAGGATATGTGGCGCTGAAGCCAAAAGGAGGAGGAAAGCCCGCGAGGAGGAGGAACGCGCTGCTGCTGCAGCCCACCTCCCCGGCCGAGCACCTCCCCCGGCACAGCCCATATCGAAAAAAGGGCACCCTCTAGGTGTACCAGCCACCACAAGGGACTCAAATTCCCCAAGGAAGGCTGGGCACCCTAAGGGCACCCCGCAAAACAAGAAGGCTGAGCACCCGCAAGGTGTGCCACCTTCCAAGAAGAGAAACCGGTCGGGAACCTCCTCTGATTCCGCTCCAAGGGGGTACAAGAGGGCCAGACAGATCCCCGGATCTGCAGCTGCTCCCCCGACCAGCTACAAGGACGCTGCCTTAAGTCACCTTAAGGTAGCGATAATTGACAAGGACAACCCCTATGGGAAAATCCCAAAGGATAAGGAGGTCCTTGTCAAGAAAATGCTGAGGGGTGAGCTGGACAAAACTATTCTGTCCACCCCCGGAACAAGCACAATGCAGCCACCCATGTTTCGCTCGTGGACACATTCTGGTGAAATCATCAGGATTGTCTGCGAAGATGATAACACACTGGGCTGGCTAGTGAGTTCGATGGAAAATCTGAGGTCGTGGGAAAACGTGACACTTGCCGTCGTTCGCGTTGACCAACTGCCAAGGCTGACCAAGGCCACCCTCTGGATCCCCGTGGAAGCCGAAAGCGACCACGAGGAAAAAGAGGTCGTGATCGGTCGCCTGGCAGGTCAAAACCCAGCGTTGAGCGTCCGCAAGTGGTGCCTTTTCCATCACGAAGCCAAAGAAGATCCAAAAGGACTCCTGCTCGTCTTCGGCCTCGGAGACGAGGACATCAAAATCCTGGGGGCGAGATCGATGAGGGTACATTACCTTTTTCAATCTCTCGCGCTAAGGGTAAAGGTCGAAAAACAGGAGGCGGAACCAGAAGCCCCCCAACCCCAGAAGAAGATGGAAGTGGAGGTTGGAGAGGATGAGCTATCCGGTAAGATGGATGCCACCACTCCAACTCCCAGCACATCAAGGATGGAAGTCGTCTCCCCTCTAACGGAAGAGGAGGGAACGACCAACTAACCTTCCTTTCATATCCCACGATGGCTGGGACACTAAACAAGGTAAGTAAGGTAAGCATAGTGCAGTGTAACCTGCAACACAGCAGGGCGGCAACGGCAACACTGTGCCGACGCCTGGATGAGGAGCAGGATACACTGGCACTAATCCAGGAACCCTGGATAGTTCAAACTAAAATAACAGAGTTGTCAAGACTAAGTGGACTTATTTTCAGCTCACCAACAACAGAGAGACCGAGGACAGCCATCTACGTCCCTCGGCACATCAAAACCCAGCCACTTCAACACCTCTCAACATCTGATCTAACGGCCGTTAAGGTGGAATGTTTGGTGGCAAATAAACTAACAACTGTTGTCTTAGCATCAGTATACCTCCCCCAGGACTCGGCCACTCTCCCACCATCAAAAGAAATGGAGGAACTGGTAGCACACTGCCGCAATCAAAACTGGGAACTGATCATGGGCTGTGACGCCAATGCACACCATGTGACCTGGGGCAGTGAAGACAACAATGCAAGGGGTAAGTCACGCTATGATTATATAACTGGTAACAACCTTATTGTAAGCAACAGGGGCTGTACACCAACATTTATAAACTCCAGAAGTCAGACCATAATAGATATAACACTAACAACGTGGCATATATCCAACCTAATCCAAAATTGGCATGTGTCTGACTGCGTAACACTATCAGACCACCAATGGATAAACTTTGAAATCAACCTTATTAAGACACCGAAAAAACCCTTCCGAGATCCCGGAGGACTGACAAAGACATATATCGATGTCAACTCAGGGAGAACCTGGAAGGAGTTAGCATAAGAACACCCGGAAGTAGTGGTGAAATAGAGCAATATGTTAAAATATTGCAAATAGCAATGAGACAAGCTTTTGAGACATCCTGCCCCTTGAGGTCCTCGCAACAGTCCAATGAGGCCACCAAGTGGTGGTGTCAGGGGCTGACTGACCTCAAGAAGAAGGCTAGGGCCTCGTTCAACAAAGCAAAATTAACTAGACAGGAATCAGATTGGGAGTCATACAAAACCAACCTGAAAGAGTTTAAGAAACTAGTCAGACAAAGACAAGGAGAAGCGTGGAGAACCTACTGTGAGGAAATCGAAGACTACTCACAGACCGCTAGGCTTTGCAAAATCCTCGAAAAAGATAAAGACTATGACCTTTGCCTATTAAAAAAGGACGATGGCACAAGAACTACCGACCTTCGTGGAAGCCTAGAGTTACTTATGGAAACTCACTTCCCGGAATCTGTGATAACAGAACGGAAGGAATGGCCAAACGAAGTCGACACTCAGCCCTCAGATATGGATTGGCAAATGGCCAACCAAGTAGTGAGCAAAGATAGGATAAGATGGGCAATACAGAGCTTCTCTCCGTTCAAATCACCAGGCATTGACGGCATCTATCCCGCCCTACTGCAATGGGGACTGGATGAACTATTGCCGCACCTGGTCGGAGTATTTAGGGCGAGCTTGGCGCACCCTCATATTCCAGAGATATGGAGAGAAGTGAAAGTTGTGTTCATTCCAAAGACAGGGCGGATGGATTATACCACCCCCAAAGCATATAGGCCTGTCAGCCTAACCTCGTTTCTTCTCAAGACGATGGAGAAGCTATGTGAACGATACATGAGGGATGTCATAGTGAAAGACAACCCTTTGCATCCCAATCAACATGCATACACATTGGGAAGATCCACCGACACCGTCCTCCATGCGGTCGCGAGTCGGATTGAGAAATCCCTGGACAATAAAGAGTCCACCCTAGGTGTCTTCATAGACATAGAAGGTGCGTTTGATAAAACCACCTTCCCAAAAATCACGGCAGCCCTAGTGGAGAGAAACGTCCCCACGATTATGGGAAGCTGGATATCCAGCATGCTCTCCAAAAGAGCTGTACAAATCAGTGTGGGAGACGCTTCTGTGCGAGGAATGGTCGCGAGAGGCTGCCCGCAGGGAGGTGTAATATCACCACTGCTATGAAACTTAGTTCTCGACAGCCTCTTGCGCCACCTCAACTCAGAGGGTTTCCACACAATCGCCTACGCAGATGATGTAACAATACTGCTCAACGGAAAATTTGAAGGAGTCCTCTGTGAAAGGATGCAGGGGGCTCTAAGAATAATTGAAAAATGGTGCAGAGAACACTCGCTGTCTGTTAATCCCAGGAAGACGGAGATGGTTCTCTTCACAAGAAAAAGGAAACCAGGAGCACTGAAAGCACCAGTTCTCCTGGACACAACACTAAGTTTCGCATCAGAAGTGAAATACCTTAGGGTAACCTTTGCCGCCAAACTAACATGGAATCTTCACTTAGACAGAAGACTAAAAAAAGGCTTACATTTCTTATGAGCAGTGTCGCAGGACCGTGGGGAAAACCTGGGGAATGAAACCCAAAGTGGTCATGTGGATATACACTGCCATCATAAGACCAATGATAACCTATGGAGCTGTGGTCTGGTGGCCTAAGAGTAAACAGACTACAGCGAGAGCCAAGCTCAGCCAAGTGCAGAGAGTTGCCTGACTAAGCATAACAGGAGCTATGCGAACAACGCCAACGAGAGCAATGGAGGTAATGCTGTGTCTGCCACCACTGGATCTATATCTAGGAGAAGTGGCCTTAATAACAATGGCACGCCTCAAGTCCGTTGGCCTACAACCAAATGTAGGCTGTGGGGAGACCAGAAGTCGCCTGTGGAACGAGGCTGTCAGGAAGACGCCTCTTCTACAGGCATGCACAGATGGTATCTCCCCCCGATTTGTCTTTGACAGACCCTACACAATTCAGACAAATAGTGAAAACGAGACCGCTGGTGAAGGTGTGATAAACATTTTCACAGACGGATCAAGGAAGAAGGAGCGGGCAGGATGTGGAATATATTCCAGAAGCCTGCAAATCCAATATAAACGGACTATGGATGAGCGAGCCAGCATAGTACAAACTGAACTGGCGGGCATAACCATAGCCGCAAAAGAGATTGTCCGCAGACAAACTACGGGCAAAACAATCAGGATCTACACAGACTGTAGACAATCACTACTAGCCCTGAGAAGTTACAAAATAACCACAGGAGCAGTATGGGAATGTCATCAAGCACTTGTGGGTGCCTCCAGTACGAACAACATCTCGGTATGCTGGGTGAAAGGACACGCACAGTGCAGTGGCAACAAAAAAGCCGACAAACTGGCCAAGAAGGCAGCAGGCCAACTTATTTTTGGACCAGGCCCGGCCAGTTTGTTACCGATTACGGCGACAATACAATTAATTAAGGAGAACACCCACAACGAATTTAAGAAGCTGTGGGATGAAACAAGCAGCTGTCAGCTCGCTAGGGAACTACTCACGTATTCCAACAAGAAAACAGCAATGGACTACCTGGCAATGACCAGAAGGAATCTACGTTTTATAACAGGAATCCAGACTGGACACTGTCCGCTAAGGAAACACCTATACAATATGAGATTAAGCGAAACACCTCTTTGCAGAGGTTGTGAACAAGAAGATGAGACGGTTCAACACGTACTCTGTGACTGTTCAGCCGTCTCATCAATCAGAGAATCCATATTGGGAGAGAGTTGGCCTACCTTGGCCAATGTAAGGGAGATGCCCCTAGGCAACATCACCACCTACTTCGAAAGATTAGGTTGGTTGAAGGCCTAGGCGAGTGTCTGCCTAGAGGGAGGATGTACAAGGGGTCCAATGGGGCCTAAGTGCTGTGATTTTTGACCACCCTCCTGCTAATTCCATACTCCATACTCCATGGGCGTGTTTCTCAATAAAAGCCTCAGTTCATACTGTTGTCGTAGAAAACATTCTTCGGCTGATTCGCCTCCATGCAAGGCTCTCTTTCGTTACGAAATGGTATGTGACAAGATAGGAAGTTATAATAATGCCCTGTTATTTGTGAGAAATTATCATTATTATAAATCGACTATTAAATTTTTAATTAATATCACTGGCGACTCCGCCAAATCTTCGAAAATGCTCGTAATAAAAAAAAAATTGTTTCCAATTGGTGATGCCGCCGAGATGAGATATTTCTCTGTCTCGTCTCGATTTGTCGAGAAGAGACCAAATTTTTTTTTTTCGTCTCGAAAAATCGAGACGAAACGAGATTTTTAATGTCGAGATCTCGCCAAGACGAGACGAGATCGAGTATTTCTTTTTTATTGTAAAAATTGTTTTCGTAATTAATCTTATACAGTGTGTTTCACTTGAAATGGTAACACTCCAATAACTTTTTTATTTTTTTTTCGATTTGAATCAAATTTTGCTCAAGTATAAAGCAACCTACTTATAACCAGAAAAACATTCTCCTCCTAAAAATGCAAAGCCACCTGCGAAACCAAAATATGTGGAAAAAATCAAAAAATCATATTAGGCATTTTTTATCGGAAAATTTTGTTAATGAAACTTGTTCAGAATTGTCCAAAAACCTTATGCCTAAAATTTAATCAAAATTAAAAAAGTGAAAAAGTGAAAAAGTTAATTTTTAAAAATTTTAAAAATAATTATTACTATTACAATTAATTATTTTTTATTTATTTGCTTTTATCATGATTAGAGAATATTAAAAAATATTATAAAAAAGTGTGAATGATTATTTTTGAATAAATGATTTAAGCATTTTCAATATATTTTTTTTTTCTTTAAAATGCTAAGAATCCTATCATGTAATTCAATACTTCGTCAGTATTAGCTAGAAGAGTAGTTGTTTTGATTGATTCTCCAATAATGAGTGTTTTAAAGTATTTACCTGACTAGTATATTAGCGTGCCCAGATTAGGCAACAATATACAGAAAGTAGGTATTTTCATAATAAATAAAAAGTGTGTAAGTTGTGATTTGCATAATACCTAAATAATATTCTCTAATCATGATAAAAGCAAATAAATAAAAAATAATTAATTGTAAAAATAAATCAAGAATAGGCTTGTAAATAATGAATTAATGTTTCTATACTCTACTGATGAGAACTAACGAGTTCGAAAAAACTTGTACAACTTTTCTAGAGTTGAAATAGAATGTATGGTTCAATAATTGTTGTGAATGACTGAATTTCAATAAATAATTTAAGTATTTTTAATACATTTTTTTGCCTTAAAATGCCAGGAATCCTATCATGTAATTCAATACTTCGTCAGTATTAGCTAGAAGAGTAGTTGTTTTGATTGGTTTTCCAATAATGCGTGTTTTGAAGTGTTTTCCTAAGTAGTATATTAGCGTGATCCGATTCAGGCACCAATATACAGAAAGTAGATAATTTCATATTAAATAAAAAAGTGTGAATGATTATTTTTGAATAAATGATTTAAGTATTTTCAATATATATATATTTTTTTTCTTTAAAATGCTAAGAATCCTATCATGTAATTCAATACTTCGTCAGTATTAGCTAGAAGAGTAGTTGTTTTGATTGATTCTCCAATAATGAGTGTTTTAAAGTATTTACCTGACTAGTATATTAGCGTGCCCAGATTAGGGCAACAATATACAGAAAGTAGGTATTTTCATAATAAATAAAAAGTGTGTAAGTTGTGATTTGCATAATACCTAAATAATATTCTCTAATTATTACTACTTAGTGTACATTATTTTAATCGAAGTTTATATATTTTTTATTTTGATTAAATTTTGGACTTAAGGTTTTTGGACAATTCTGAACAAGTCTCATTAACAAAATTTTCCGATAAAAATATGCCTAATATGATTTTTTGATTTTCTCCGCATATTTTGCTACCGCTGATGGCTATGCATTTGTAGGAAGCGAATGTTTTTCTGGTCATAAGTAGATCCTAATTTCTTCAATACTTAAATAAAATTTGATTCAAATCGGAAAAAAAATAAAAAAGTTATTGGGGTGTTACTATTTGAAGTGAAACACACTGTATATTTATATTATAGAAACTAGCAACAACGTATATATTTTCAGAGTAATACGAACTTGATTAATTTAAATTATTAAATCTTATATCTTCTTCTTAGAGTATACGGTATAGAGGCAAAAAAATCTTAAAATATGGAGAAAATTAAAATTCACATTTCAAATAGTTCTTTTAGTGAGAGGTATGTTTAAAAATTAAACAAAAGTCAAATATTCATATAAATTGAAGTGTAACTGTATAAATTAAATAAATAGAGATTTCACTTGTGAAAAAAAAGGAAAAAATGGAAAATTTCACATTTGTCGAGACGAGACGAGATCTCGACCTCGAGTCGAGATTTTGGATAGACGAGAATATGTCGAGACGGGATGGCTGAAAGATCTCGTCCCGACAATGTCTAGACGAGACAAGAAAAACCACTTTCTCGACTAGACTAGTCTCGCGGCAACACTATTTCCAATTGTTGTTCACCTTACACTAGATGTAGCTTAATAAATTTAGTGTGGGACCACAAAAAAAATAAATGAAAGGTAGCAAATCGTTGGTAAAACCAAAAGTGCACACGCCGCAAGTTGTTTTACCCACTAGACTATATCTCTGATTTCCACAAAAAATTACTTCAACTTCAGTTCGTTCATCGGAAAAAACAAAAAAAAAAACATGAAAAGGAACCCTTTTTTCAATTTCTCTATCGCTATACCCCGGAAAAGTTGCCTATCGCCTAGCTGAGCAAAATGAGGAAACAAATTGCAAATCAAAAAAATATCTTCCGGTCGTTCATCGCACTCAAAGTTTTGAAAAATGGCGAAATTTTGCTATTTTTCGTCAATTATTTGTAAATACTAAACTCACTGTGATCGAAACACTATATGTCCTAATACGAAGTTTGGGATATGAGGAACACGAAAAAAATTTGAAACCTGTAATTTTAAAATATTTATTGTACTCTCAAAAAGCTCAAAAAACATATTTTTTAGTAGAAATGGCAATATTTTGTAATTTCTGCTAATTTTACTTTTTCATTTATAGTAAACAAACGGTGAATATATGTATCATTTTTAATTTTGCTATTCAAAAGAGTGTATTATAAAGTCAGATTTTTGGGAAAATTCTTTCATAATAGGTCTTGATAGGAGGGTCGTCCTAATGAAGCTGTCTCTTGCGTCGCGTCAGCACTACAGACTTTTTTAGATGTTTTGATGACAAATTTGACACACCGTTCTACAGCCTGGGTATGACAAGGCAAGCTTTGGAAATTGGTTGCAGCGGTGTGCAGAAGCAATAGAACAGGAACAAATACTATTGCCCCAATGGACTTAATTAAACATACAACTTATAGTATTAAGTCCAAAGCCAAGGCTACCCGGAAATAGGTTAGACATTTGGAAAAAGGCAGACATTGCCATATAGATAAATAGATCATTAAATAAATTTGGCTTGGGTTTTTACTACGAAGGAAATTATTGTACAAAAACTTTGAATTTTCACATTTTAGACAATACGTAGGGTGGTCCTCAGCCATACTTGACGATATTTTTTTCTTACAATTTTTTCAGCCTCATTCCCTAAAGTGGTTCCAATTATTTAAAGAATGAAGTATACAAAATTTTAACTAGATCGGATAACGCTAACCCTTGCCCCAAGGCAATTAAAATTCATAATAGTATTTTCACTTGTAATCTCCCTAGTGCTTGAATTATTTCCGGAAATTTTTTCGAGGTCCGAATTTTCTTTAAAAATTCGTGAGCGAGAAAAAATTTCCGGATTTTAATTCAAGAGCGAAGGAGATTCGGTAAGAAAATTTTATACCAAAATTACTTGACAAAAAAGAACTTTCGAAATGTTTGCAAAATCTTGTAGGCTGGTGCCGGTGTTGCATTTGATGCATAAATAAGATGGCCTTGACTGGCATTTTGACGTATTTCACTGACAGAAATTTTAATAGGGTGGTGTGATTTATTTTATTTCAGCTTTTGAGAGAAATGTCGCGTTTTGGACAGCAAAATACTGAGATAATCAGAAAAGAGGTGGACAAACTAATTCCAACAAATACGAAAAGATCTAAGGCAACTATATGGAAATAATTTTTAGAATTTTGCCAAGAAAAATCATACAAAATTGAAGGAGGAACCTCTGTCATAGAACTGGCTGCAGTTTTGGAGGATTGGGGGTTTAACATGAAGAAATCAAACTCGGAAGATTATAAAGAATCTGTTGTAAAGGTGATAAAAATTGTTGATTGTTTTAAATACTTATATACCATTAAAATATTTTTGTTAGATGGAGAGGTTAGAATTCACAAATGTAATATTATTTTAGGTTATGTGGAATTCATCCGCAAAACAACTTCAAGAAATATGCTTCAACAAATATCAGCTCAAATTTAATCCTTTCTCAGACGTTGAGTTTGCTGCAGCAAGAGCTGGGCGAGATGCGAAACGCCGGCAATTGCAAAGAGATCCCACAAAAAGAAAAAGTAGTGCTGCTGCTCTTACTAATGAAGAGAATACTAAAATTTTAAAAATATGGGATGAAAATGAATCTGCTGGCTTGCAGCGAAAGTTTTTTCAAGTAATATCACACGAACTCGCGTGGAGAGGTGGTGAAGGGACAATGCCTAAAGTGGAACATTTTCATAAAGAAATAGACCATAAGGGAGAGTTCACAGGAAGAATTGAATATAACCCTGTGTTTACTAAAACAACTCAGGGCGGATCAAGAAAACTAGCCGATAGTAAGTGGTTGGTAAGAAACACAAAAAATTTTGATGAATGCCCTGTACGACTATTTGAAAAATTTATGGAAAAACGTGGAGATCTAACAGTGGATAGATTATTTGTGACCCCCAATCCAAACTGGAATGAAATGTTTTCGAAAGGATGGTATAAGAATAGTCCTGTTGGTAAAAAGACGATTGCTTTATGGTTAAAAGAATCTGCATCCAAAATAGGAATTGATGTTGAGAATCAAAGTAACAAATCATTCTGCGAGAGCCACGGCAGTATCAAACTTGGCAAAAAATGGTGTTCAGGAACAACAAATCATTAAGATTACCGGCCACAGCAATTCCCAGTCCATAAAGCCCTACCTTCAGATGGATATGGATCATCACCGAAATATAATTCACGCTATGAGAGGTGAACATTCTTTGGGAAACAGTCAAAGCCATAGGCAAAATGAATTCACAGAAGTTGAACAAAGCCAAGAATCAACAATACATCCGAATAATGTTTATAACAATTGTGTGTTTAATATTTCCAATAATTATAAGAGTTAAAGTAATATCTACTTATTAAATAAAATTACGTTTAAAAAAAAATTAATCTACTTATTTATGTTATTTTGTTATTATATTATAAAAAAAACTTTAGTTATTAATTTACGTTCATTTACTTTCCCCGCCTTCTAGTAAAATGTTTAAAATGAATATATTATACTAAAAACTTTTATTAATTTACGTTTATTTACTGTCATTGCTGTCAAACCAGGGTAATTTCCACGTATTAATCACATAGGTAGGTGCTCATGGGTAAGAGTGATTTCCAAAAAATTCGATGGTTGTCATAGCAACAATGACAAAATAAACGTGTCCAGTTGGCTAATAATGGTTGGTATAAAATTATCAAAAGTATCTCCTGAACTGTTGATTACATCGAAATGTTATACGTACATAATTGGAAGAAAATTTATTTTTATAAAACGTCATTTCTTTGCATTTTTCTGATACATTTAATAGTTGAATAGGAATAATGAAGGCATAGGCAGGCACCAGAACATTCATGTTCTGGTTGAAATGCCAGGGTACACGTTTTGTATCCTATGAATTAATCGAGTTAGCTTCCCTTTATTGTAAGAGATGTCTTATACCAATACAGTATCTGTCGCGGTTGTCTGCTAGGCGTACGACCTCAGCAAACTCTTTTTCATTGGTCGTTTTTTTTTTAACAACAACGATTCCCTGCGAATTGCCATCTGCTGCAGCTGAGACTCGAACTCAGTAGAGATAACAGCGACTAACCACGTGGTTTCACTCAATCGCGGCCATTGCTACAGTATCATTAACTCGCCAAAAACAGCACTAAACATCTATACTCTAGTCAGGAACCCGTGGTCTCAATGCTAACAAGTAAGCACTAAACCACTGAGTCGGTTAAGTTTCTTTCACCATTTGCCATCTGATTTTCCATGAACCATTAACCGTTTTATGTTTTACTTTTCAGTTGATGTGGCAAAAAACACCATAGGATGGAAAGTTCTAGTCAGTAGGGTTTCAATTGTTTGCAATTATGGTCACATATTACTGAATTCACCGGTCACGAGTCTTCACGACACTGCTAAAATCTTTCTATTTAGAGATTTTACTAATCAAATTATCGGCAGTAAATTGCCATTTAGCAGATAAGTGAGTTTATTTCAATTTCGGAGAAGTTGAAATGACAATTTGTAAACGCGTTTTGCATATTATTTGCGAAATATTAATATTATGGCAAAAAGTCTGGACATTAACGTGTAATAAACAACATTGTCTAGAGGTAGAACCTTATATTCGAGTTAAAGATGCCTATAAAAACATTTGAAAGTACAGCTGAAAACGAAGAGAACTTTTGAAGAAAATTAGATAAACTCTCATTTTTTGGTCAAACCAACCGAAGAGTGGACAATATAAAACAGTTGATATTTCAGGAAAACTAGACAGCAAAAAGCGAAGAGGCCGATCTGCTGAACGTTGTGCTGATATCAGCAAGGAGCTGATGGAAAAGCTTTGGAAAGGTTGTTCGGCACTAGCAATGCCGGTGGATTTGGATGTATGCAACAGCCTAGGTTTTGGATTTGGGAGTTGCCTAGTTATATGTGGTGTGCGTGTTTGTGCGTGTTACAGAGTTAGATTTGATGTAGATAACTGAAAACAGATTTTTTTTTTATTTCAAGCAATAGAAATTTGAAAACACCAGTTTGAGATCGTTTGGAAACGACGTAAAAAACGCCAAAATTACTCTATGGAAATTTGAAATGCCCATTTTATATGGCCAGTAGTGTACAAAATTTTTATTGTAAGGTATTATGGAGAAGGCAATTCGAATAATTCATGGGATCTCAAACATATGCTAAGACGTCAATAGCGAGAATATGAATGTTCTAGTACCTGTTTACGCCAATCAAAACTCCATTATTTCTAAAAGTATTAATTGTATGAGAAAAATACAAATAAACGAAGTTTTAGATAATGAAACTTTCATTCGATTAAAAATGTAGAAAATTACGATATGATCAACCGGTAACGAGATATTTTTGAAACTACGTGAAAATTGCGTATTTTAGTGACTTTTAATGGCCTTGGGGCCCGGGTTAGCATTATCTGATCGAGTTGAAATCTTGTATAGTTCATTTTTTAAATAATCGGAACCACTTTTGAGAGTGAGACCGAAAAGAAATCCAATGTCGCAAAATAAGGACCACCCCCTACAATGCAGATTACAAAAATTAAGATCTTTTAAGGCCATCACACATACTTTTAGTGAAAAATTTAAACAGTCTAAATAAATAATGAAAAAAAAATGTGATTAAGGGCAGTAATATTTGGTACGCAACTAACATAATTGCTGAGGAACAAACCTGCTCCACTTTTAGTGAGAATATGCAGTGGTCATCCTAAAAAAGTTGTTAATTAAGAAAACGATGGAGGAAAATAATATTTAGAGTGTAGTTGACAATACGCCCACGGAAGGAAACCATATACATATGGTTAGTGAATAGAAAAATATAGTGTGGTTATCAAAATATTTAAAAAAATACTAGGATGTACAATATATTGAAACTACAAAAAATACACACTATATCTCTCAGATTCGATCGAATTTTACATAGATTAGACTATGGTCTCATGGTAACACTAATGTATGATCAGTTTTACCTTAAAATATTGTTAAAAGGTATTTATAATAAGACTATTGTGAAACAAGTGGCAGTTTCAGTAAGATGTTGCAGACTGCAAATACCTATTAGAAATAAAAACACAAAATATTGACTCTGTAACTCTTAAACAGTTGCACCCCGTAAAAGTGAATTGAGCCATTCTCGGGCAAAATGTTAATCAAATACGTATTTGCAGTCGGAACTCATTTTGGTTGCTGTTAACTTGTTCATTCTGAAACCCATACCATATCCCCATATGGTGGCATTGCCATTTTCTCGACACATACAAATAGTCGGGGTATGATAATTTTTTGAAATATGTTGTGCTCCGATTTTTTTTCTAAATTAACGCCAAAGTACTAAATATATTTCACCATTTTTCAAAATTCTTCTACAACCGAATTTTAGCCAAAATTTCAACTTGAGATAGGACATTCTTTCATATCTGCATGTTCATTGCCAGAAACATCTTTTTCCTGCAACATTTTTAGACTTCTCTCAAAAAACTTATACTGTTGCCACAATTTCACATTTCCTTATTTCTTAACTTGTACGTTATTTCGAATTTCTGACTATGGTTAAAGACTTCTCAGAATAAGTAGAACTTTTTACGAATAATTACTTCTATTAAAATACGAAATAAGAACAATTACAATTACATCCGGGGATACACTGTATATATGATGGGCCCCTAAATACTCAATAAATTTCAACTTTAGTATTTTCTCGGGTGGCGCAGGGGTGACATATGACTGTGAAAATTTGGTAACTATTACAGACGGACGGACGAATGGCCTCCAAATTGTATTTTTAATATACCTAATTTATCTAGACAAATCGGAAACCGCAACACAATGTTTCTATGTTTAAATAAATATCTTTATTTATTTACTAGATGAGAAATGACATGACAATACGAGTTCAGGAAACTTTACAAAAGCATGTGACGTGTATTGTGCACATTTTCTAATGCTTAATGTTATTCCAAAAAATATATTATATTCATATGTGACTGATATATTATCTTTTTTAACTTTTATTGAAAAAACTTAGGTAATTCTGTAGCGCACGGGTTTTCGTTATTTATTTTTATTATTCATGTAAAATACATACACTGAGAGGATCGTCACGCATAAGTAATAAATAACCTTTCACAGTGTTTAATGTAACTGATATGTTTTCTATTTATAAATAATTTAATGTGGATGTTAGAATAAATATGAAGTATTTTTTATGACATGTAAATACTTACATAATATTTATTTAAATAAAACTTAGCTATATAAGCAAAATAACATTTATATTAGAATTCTTGCAGCTCCTTATCAAAAAGTAAATTTTAATATTTAAGTTAACAGATTTATTGTATACGTCCAAAATATCACACAATATACGCAGATGAAATTAGACAATTCGTATGTTTTTGTTTATCTTGTGATAAAATTGTTATTATGTCAGCCCTATATGCACATTGTAAAATTATGTTAAAAAAACATATATTATTTTCTATTTACTCTATTTAAGGAACGATAAATGTTTAAGATTTTTTAATATTATCAAATAACTATTGCGTCAAATAAAAACTGAAATATAATCGTATTTCTTACATCATTGTGTTTTATGTCAAAATAAACAATACAATATATTTTTATTTAATCTAGAAAATAAAACTAAATTGTAATATAACCCAAATACGGAATTACTTGCGAAACATTTATATTTATGTATAATATATAATATTCATGCTTACGTTTGCTTTTTAGTCAAGGGATTGACTTTTTTGTTAATCAAAGTTGTGATTTTTATTAATTTGTAGTAAGCATCAAAATGACGCGGCTTTATAAAAGTACGGAATTTACAAACAATTCCTAAGTCATAAAAAAATCAAGTATTTGGTATTTTACACGAAGAAAGTTATAAAGGTATAAAGGTTATTGTAAACCATTACACCTGTCAAATTTTTTATTAAATGTCAAATATTTCTGAAACGGCTGGGTTAGGCATAGGGTATCCTATATGTTTTTGACTTAGAATTTTATGCTCTTTTCGAAAGCCCTAAAATATATAGGGTGTTCTATTTAAAATAAGCAAGTTGGTATCGACTTCCGGTATAACCGGAAGTGCCACATGCTCGTAATTATTGTAACGTGTTTCCACTCCTGGGAAACCACCCTTGCAAATTCCGTGGGTTCCAAAAATTATAACAAGAGATGTCCACTAACACACTTTATTTAATAACTTACTGGATACTTCACAATACTGTTAATAACTTAAATGTACTTTACTGACTAAAAATAACAATGTTTATCACTTTGTTTTCAATTTGTACTCTTAACCTCACTTGTCAATCAAACTTCAAAACTACTTCTATACTTTCTGAACTACCCGCCAAGAATGCGGTCTTTTATACCTAAAAATGACAGATCTCGATTTTTTCTGTGATGACGCCACCATTCTCTAGATAATTCCAGATGTCATCACTCTAGAACTACTACTGGTAGGTTCTTTCTCGAGTAGGTGCAAATACATCTGAATTAATTCAATTCATTCTAGGGGTGGCAACACATCACATTTTTTAGTTGGATTGGCCACACTGCCATTAGTAGCGCCGTATATTTTCAACATTTTCTGGTGTGTTCTTTTCCCTATATCGATCGATGCAGTTCCTGGTGAGACACCCTGTATAGTACATTGCCAATCAACTAACATGCTAAAAGTCTCGAAATCGAAGTTGTGGTATGGCTTAAATCTTCCATAAAAAAATTAAGATTTTAAGATTAATTTTTTCAAGAACTAGGCAGTCTATCGAAAAAAATTCAAATAAAATATGTTCAGCATTAAATTTATTGGGAAGTTTGGGAATGCTGTGACACAACATCTATCATATTTGGGAAAGATAAGCTAAACGCATTGGGACTATTGCAAAAAAAGAACGTGCACCGAGGGAAGGCATGAAAGCGTTACAATTCTTCTCCAACCAAAGAAGAAGTAGCTGCTACAGGAGAATTTCTACTTCCACACTCATACGTGTCTACCTACAGTAGAGCAATGGAAAAGCAACAAGATGAACCCTACCGATGGGGAAGGATACACCTTGAAACCCGTATGCATGACCAAAAACCTTGCTCTGTCAAAATTTGTAACACTCACCTTGTGCGCTTTTAAATCCAACTGTACTGATAGATATCAATGTAGAGCTTTGTTTTAGTTATGAAAAGTTATATTCGGAATTGATTCTAGTTATGAGCAGAACGAAATGCATGAATACACGAATCTATTTATATATATATAAACTCTGACTCATCTGTCAACGCACAGCTCAAACCGTCCAGAAACTTCAAATTTTGCACAGAGGTTCCTCGAATGGCGTAGGCATCCACTGAGAAGGGATTTTTCGAAATTCGATCCCCGAGGGGGTAAAGAAGGGGGTTGAAATTTCAGGATTTTTCGGAAACTGTTAGATCTAGATGCGTGAAATTTGGCAGAAATATTTTTTGTTGAAATCTATTAGATACGTGTAAGACAAAATTTCGATTTTCACTTTTTGAAGGGGTCAAAACGGGGGTAGTAGATTGTTTAAAGCGCACCCGTATTTTTAAATGGCGTAAGTCAGAAACGTGATTATTCGAGCGATGAACTCTTCTGAGGAAATAAGAAGACACGTATTCGACGATTTTCAAAAAGGGTAAACGAAGAGGGGGTGGTTTTTAAACTTTTCGGAAACGGTTAGATCTAGAAGCGTGAAATTTGGCAGAAATACTCTTTATTGGAATCTATTAGATACGAATGACACGAAAGGGTATAGCCGGAAAAGTTAGGGAAATGTGCCCCCGCACTTACTTAGTTAAAATGACTTCCAGATGATGCAGTTTATAGAGTATATTACACGGTAAAAATTTTAACCCTCTACTACCCCTACGATGTCTTTAATTATTATTTTTTTTTTCGGTTTCTATGCAACCGATCGATTTGAAATTTGGCACGAGTATTGCTTGCGTGGAGATAACTCACTCCAAAAAATAAGGTCATTTTATGACCATTTTAACCATCGGAAAAAAAATATACATTTTTTTTAGAGGACAAAAGGGTGGCTACCCTTCGTGGTACAATCACCATTCTATGATATATTATGTCTTGACACTTCGTGATTACCATACTAAATTGTCAGATTTTTTGCTGTGGTGGAACAATATGGAAAAAAATAAAATTGGGTAAAATAAAATATTTACACCTGCCTCTTAGTTCTAACAGTTAATACTTACAGCCTTACAAGATATTGTTGCATATCTACAAACGACCGCGGGTGCCAGTGCGAAGTTGCCAAGTCTACTTTTTCCCCAGACGTACGGAAATTCGGCACAATCTGGCAGTACCACTTCTGGAGGTCCCAGGGTCGAAGTATTAACTCTCTAGGACCTTGGGGAAAAGTTTAGCAACGAATGATGTTCATTGTAATTACTGTCGCATTACGACATCTAAAAAACGACGTACTGAACCAGATGAAGAAATTGAGGGAACGATCGAAGAAGCTTTTTGTGCCTTCGACATCTTCTAGCACTATGACTAGTGACTCTGACGAAATAATGGAACTACCATTGCAAAGACTCGTTGCTGCACATAAATACTGTTGCATATGTGGTGATTATAAAGAACTGACCGTAATATCCACTAATGTGAGACTACAGTGCTATTGAAACAAACAAATGTATAGAATGGTGATTGTACCACGAAGGGTAGCCACCCTTTTGTCCTCTAAAAAAATTTATATTTTTTTTCCGATGGTTAAAATGGTCATAAAATGACCTTATTTTTTGGAGTAAGTTATCTCCACGCAAGCAATACTCGTGCCAAATTTCAAATCGATCGGTTGCATAGAAACCGAAAAAAAAAAATATAATAATTAAAGACATATTATTTTTTTTCCACCTTCGTAGGGGTAGTAGTGGGTTAAAATTTTTACCGTGTAATATACTCTATAAACTGCATCACCTGGAAGCCATTTTAACTCAGTAAGTGCGGGGGCACATTTCCCTAACTTTTCCGGCTATACCCTTTCGATTTTCACTTTTTGAAGCGGTAAGACCGGGGGTGGTAGATGATCTAAAGGGTATCCGTATCTCTGAAATCGCGTAAGTCAGAAATGTGATATTCCAGTGACAGGCTCTTCTGAGGAAATAGGGAGATACGTATTCGCCGAACGGGTGAACAGGGAGAGAGATATTTTTAAGCATGAAATTTGACACATACCCGCCCATGCGTTCTATTGTCGATTAAAATAATTATTTTTTTCGTTTAACTCGCTCTAACACAAAAATAGACAAATTGCGATGCGCGGTGAGTTTTCCAGAGTACTAAGGATACTGTGGATGCGCAGTGGGTTTCCTCAAATACTGTGGATGCGCAGTGGGTTTCCTCGAATACTATTAATACGCAGCGGGTTTCCCCGAGCACTGTGAATGCGCAATGGGTTTCCTCGGGTACTATGGATGTGCAGTGGATTTCAACGGGCACTATGGATGCGCAGTGGGTTTTTTCGAATACTATGGACGCACAGTGGGTTTCCTCTTGTGCAATGGATGGGAAGTGGGTTTCCTTAAATGCAACGGATGTGCAGTGGGTTAGTATCTCAATGTTCTTAATTCCACGCGGGCATCAGCTAGTCGTTCTATAACATGGTGCTAAGGCTATCGCGAATCTGGTGATCTAGCTGCTCAGCAGCTGCTCAAAAGTATATAGAACCAAACGCACTCATTCGTATCCATAAAATATAGATATTAAAAATATATTAAAATTATTTTATTTACCAGTATTCGCAACGATTTGTTATTACTAAAATGGAACATGAAAATGTTGGTCAGAGTAGCAATTTTTTAATAATATCCTAATATTTTCTTTTTTTTTTGTAGAAGAAATAATTAACCAACAATACGTGAATTTCCTTCAATGCAATGTAAGCAGTAGTATATGTATATATGCAATAATGAAACGCATTGCAAGCGTCATACACAGTTCTGAATCGGTATCTGTTAAGGTACTATTTTCATGATTCTGGAACTGTTCGGAATTATCCCGAAAAATAACAGGACCAACAGTATGGTGATGATTTTTGCACAAATTAAATCTAATTGCTAAGTTTCTAATTTAAGCCTTGCAGCGAGTCATATACAAACATGGTTCCTTAACTACGGCTTCGCTGATGAAAAATCTGTAACCATAATATTCACAAGACACAACATTTAATCCAGTTAGGTAATCACATGTATTTATACGGAAACAAAAATACTTATTTAAGGATTATTCTTGCCAAGAAACTTAGTTGGGGAATCTACTTGATTAAGATTGTATCTAAGTGTGAAACAGGCATAAACTTCTTGAAAATACTTGGTGGGGGGGCCATCCAATACTATTGGTCTTTTATCAAACCTACATATGTCCTATAATTGAGTATGGATCATTTTATACAGGTCAGCTAATAATCCTGTATTAAAAAGAGTAGATACTATGCAAAATAAAGCACTACGCGTATGTATAAGAGTTATTAAATCTACCCCAATAATTTCCCTTCATGTAGAAACCCAAGAGCCTCCCTTACAATATGGTAGACAATTTCTAAGTGAAAAATAAATATACACTTCTGCTTATTCACAACGTATTAGCAGACGTCTTGTGATCCATGAAATATTCTAGTTGGCCTCTCTTTGGTGAATGGTCCGTCTGACAGCATCCCTTCATCTGTCTCGATTACCTGTTAGGCGCACAGCCACGCCCAAACCTTTTCACATCAGCAACTAAAGTGGTATCATCTGCAAATCTCATATAGATGTAGAATGTTGAATAAGACTGGTGACAGACCACAGCCTTGTCTGACACCTTTGCTAACTTTACATTTATCGGAGTTAGCGTTGTTCACAAAAACAGAGTTTTCTTCAGAAAAATATGTCCTGCAGGCCGAATATAAGCAGTTATCTATAATCTCCAACATTTTTTAACTGAAATATTGTGACAACTAATATTGTATATGGGTCAAAGAAAAAAAAATGTTCTAGTTTTCGTGAAATAGCAGAGAGATAAATAATTTGCTCTTAATCTCAAAAATCCCATAATGGAAATTTTGAATATCCAGATTTGTTTCATGAACCTCAAAATTCTCAAGTTATCTCCATATTTATACGGATTCATCTAAAATTTTCGAAAACGTGGGATGTTCTCTCTATATTTATTTATTTAGATACATCATCCAACAGTCAGAGACCAATTACTGGATGAGAAGTACATAAGAGAAAAAGCTTATTGCAGCTTCAGTTTTTTAATGGATGTAATGGAACAGTTAAAAATATCAAGGTTTTCCTGCAGGCAGTTGTAAGTACCACACATAAAATATAGAGGGGAGAAGCTTAAAGCATTTGTCCGAGGCGTGGTAAGGTAAAAAGTCATATGATGCCGGGTGCCCGAACGTGGTACATGAAACATCAGTTTTTCAACTATTTCAGGGCAATTTATATTGTTGTTAATCACTTTATGTAAAAATATGAGTGCCTGTCTTTTCCTACGATCCTCTAAACTATCTGTAGAGAACCTACTTAATAGCACCTCTTGGGGATATCCAATTTGTGGATATATACCGTCCATCTTATGCGACAGAAATTTTAGAAATCGTCTTTGAATGCCTTCAAGTAGGTTTATATAAGTAACATACCCTAGGTGCCAGATTAAGGACGCGTATTCGAGCTTCGATTTGACATATGCATTAAATAAAAGTGTTAGTAGATTGGTGTCCGTGAAGCCCACCGAATTTCTGATAACAAAGCCAAGGTTTCTATTTGCAGAGAGAAAAGTATCTTGTATATGATTTTTGAACGTTAATTTGGCGTCGAAAGTTACACCAAGATCTTTAAAACAATCAGTTCGTTTTAATGGTTTGAGATCAAGTTTATAATCATAAAGAAGAGTTTCTTTCCTATTAGTGAATGACATGATATTACATTTACTGACGTTGAGTGGCAGACCATTTTGATTGCACCAAGCTTGTATTTTCTCGAGATTTATTTGCAGCTTATGACAGTCGGTTAACGTATCTACAGTAGAAAAAATTTTCGCATCATCGGCATATAACAAGACACCGACCTCCAGGTTATCTACAGTATCGTTTATAAACAACACAAACAATAGTGGTCCCAGTATAGACCCCTGAGGTACCCCTGACGTGACGGCATTTCAGCCGACCTTTGACGACGGTACTACACATATTGTATTCTGTTGTTAAGATACGATTTAAAGAAATTGGCAAGCAACTGGGAAAAGCCCATGGTTTCAAGTTTGTGTAGCAATACACCGTGGTCAAGCCTGTCAAAAGCTTTCGAGAAATCTGTGTAAATCACGTCAACTTGGGTGCCGGCGTCGAGGTTATGCGATATAAATTGAGTTATGCACATTAAATTGGTGACAGTTGATCTATTCTTCATAAAACCGTGTTGACTTTGTGTTATCTGCCCCTCAACGTGAGGGTATATTATTGCGTGTAAGGCAATCTCCATTACTTTTGCAAAATTACATATAATTGTAATCGGACGGTGATTTTCAATTTCATGTCTATCGCCCTTTTTATAGACAGGGCATTCAACAAATTCCAAATCAAACTGAAGTTGACAGAAACCACATCTGCATTTGTTGGAGAGGCCATAGCGGTTCTTGAAGCCTTCTAAGGCTTTAATGTATTCTAATACATTAAATGCAATCAAGTTGAGCAATCAAGCAGTAATATAATATAATATAATATAATATAATATAATATAATATAATATAATATAATATAATATAATATAATATAATATAATATAATATAATATAATATAATATAATATAATATAATATAATATAATATAATATAATATAATATAATATAATATAATATAATATAATATAATATAATATAATATAATATAATATAATATAATATAATATAATATAATATAATATAATATATACGTACCCTTGAAAGTTTTAACAAGCACTAAAATTGTTATATTTACACAAATTCATATATTACTTCCACATCCAGTGGAAATATAGTAACGACAAAAAATTTTAAAAAAATGTTTATTGCCCAAATAGGCTTAAAATGTCATGAAACGTCGAGATTTTAAGTTTGAGCGAAAAAAAATTTTCTGTCTGTCTGTCTGTCGGTCTGTCGGTCTGTCGGACTGTCTGTAACTTTTTTTTGTGCGCACGTTTACTCCGGAACCGTTTAAGATATTGACTTGAAATTTGGTACACATATGTACTTTAACGAGATCTAGAACTAGATTATATTTTCATCTTGTTCCGTCGAAGGGTTGGGAGGTAAATTGGGGTAAATTTGGGGTAAATGGGTAAATCAGGCAGGTAAGAGTCCATGAAATTGGTATTTAGTATACACAAGAGAAACTAAGGTCTCAAAAAAATTTTTGGCATTAGCCACCCCCCATTACCACCCCCACCTCCTTATTAAAGGGGATGAAAAAAAATTATGATTTAGTGTATTTACAGGAACCAGAAACCTCAAAATATTTTTTTACTTCATCCACCCCCCAGTACCACCCCCCTATCACCACCCCCACCCCACTACCGATGTGGGGTATCGTTTTATGGGTTTTTGGGGTAGAGGATTTCAAATATTATATTATTAAAGTTCCATAAACAATTATTTTCCAATACAAAGTTTTTTCGTTGTGAGTGACTTGGATAGAGAATCTGGATGTGGAAGTAGTGATTCCTTGGGCAGCGGTTTTCTCCAAATAAATCTTCTTTTTCGTGAGCTAAATAAGAATAATCTTCTTGTAAAGCCTATGTATGAATCCCACATAATGAGTGTGTTGACTATCTTGCTAAAGAAACTGCTTTAACTGGTATGCTTTTGATTTTTTGTTTGGCATGATCCGATGAACAGAACCCAAGATTTTAAAGAAAAACGAGACAGAAATACGTCTTTCAAAATTGTCCTCCCAAGCAATCGTTGAAATCATATTTTTCTTGTTTAGTTTTATTCGACTAAGATGATCAATTTCTTAATGAAATAAAAAGTTAAATGTTTTAAATTTTATTTTCAACTATGTTTTAAACTAGACATGACCATTATGTTGAAGATAGATGTTTCCCGCTGCTTGTTTTAGATATACCTGCGCCTTCCTCAATAGAGGGCGAGAAGATTATATGTGTACTTTCTGACAGATTGACAGTTTAAGTTTGGATTATTCTGTATTCCTTGTTATATATTCTAATTTACAATGTATACTCTCCGAATGTTTTAAATAAAACATTAAAACTAACACATTATACATTATACTCTTCGTAAACAGCAAACTTATTGCACCTTTTGTAATTGTTACACATCCTATAGGATACTCCTTTCTCGAAAATAATTTTGTTTTTGCCTCACAAATTAAGATTCTTTCCAACAATACCTAAGGGCGACTACAAATCATTCAGTCAGTAAGAACATATCATATCATGCTTTGACACTGTTTCAAAATATTTTGGAATTACTGAACTAACATTTATTTGATTTCCATGGGAAATCATAAAGTAAAAGACTGTGTTCTCCATGGCACACTATTGTCGATATTGATGTTAATTTAATTATTTTTCTAAATAACTTTAAATAACGCAATAACCGTACATTTTAGCTATAGTGAATGCACATATAGGTTGAGAGGGAAGCGAATTGGATTGTAAAATACAGTATATTCCATTTGAAATAAGCTTCGTCTCTCATAGACATAAGGGAGAAAAATTGGTTATCGGAATTTACCATAGCGAATGTTATTAATTTCCAACTATGGGTTAGTTTTAGCATTAAATTTCATTAAAATCCAAATATCTCAAGAATGATTGATTTTTTAGATAGGGAATGATATTGAAAGTTACCTTAAAATAATAATAGAATTCAAATCCTGTATAAATGATAAGGCATGCCATTTAAAATAAGGAAGTTGATGTCAACTTCCGATATAACCGGAAGTGTCATATACGTGACGTTATTTTCATTAAATAGAGCACCCCTGAAAGTCTCTCTTTCTAAATTTTCAGCTTCAAATTATTTGCAGTTTTTCTAAAACGTCTAATAGACCACTAACCTCTATAAAAAAAACTAATATGCTAGAACTAAGACAAAAAATGTTATAAAAATTCCAATTAATAATTAAACATGCAATATGTAGCATTTTATTAATGTATTTTAGTTTACATAATAAATTTTTTTTTAAATTCTCTCTGGAGAATTAAAAAGTGTGGCAATATTACTATTTACGTACTTATCAGCAAACACGAAAACACATTAATAATTTTAATGTAAAATTGATTAAAACGTCATTAGGACGACCTATGCAATGGAGTCCAATGAGAATAATGTATGATGCGAGACAGTCTTCCCATCGGCACGTCATTAAGCATATATTTCCAAAGACGAGAATATTAATTTAAATTGCCAATACCGATTTTGACAAAGTCTTCGGCAAAATAGGCAATGCAATATTTTTTATTTTACTGTTATATACCTATCTCTTTCAAAAAATAAAGTACAAATATGTTCTATATCTTTTTGATATCCACTTCAGTTATGCACCAATTCGTTTGATAGGCCTAGATAAATTATTTACTATTGAAAATTATGTAACTCTTTAATTCCCAATTTAGAAAAATGTATGTGTTATTATTTATCATGTTACAGCTTTTAGTGAAATATTGAAAATATTTCAGTGACTAAAAGCATAACTGTCATTTATCAGTGAAATTGATTTGTTACTGTGTGCAGAAGATTAGCTGTTTGACTGATTTGGAAGATTTAGATAAAATGTGCATTGCGGGCATAGATGAGCAAATTAAATACAGCTCAAACAAGACCGCGCCTAATATACTAGACATAAAACGTCACACGTGTCCTGTAGCTTTGAAACCACTGATTATGAAACTGCACTGTAAAAAAATACTTAAAAACCAATATTTGAAAAACTAAAGAGATAACTAAGAATGTTTCCAAGATAACGGAGTAAAAAAGTCAAAAACCACATTTGGCTAGTTTCTTCTTTTTAATTAAACAACGAAACAAAAATATACTGCAATAAAATCAATAAATTATATAGTGACTTGATATTTTGCCCAAATTCCAAATACCAAAATTTGATATAAAATAGCTACGTTTCAATAAAAAACATTATTATTTAAATTTCCAGAATCTGACAGAATTTGACAATGAAAGGATTTTCTTTGGGATATTAACAAAAATTTATATCTAATGAATAATGTGAAAATTGGAAATGGATGTAAATAATATCTATTGGTTTCACATTTAAAGGAAAATAAAGAACTTGTCACTACCGTTTATAAATTAAGATTTGGTCATGATTGTTTTTCAAGATTGGAGTTATTGATACAAATATATGCACGTCATTTGGAGTTACTTGTGATTTAGAACACCTCTTTTAGCCGTTTTTGTCGGCTAAAAATAATTTTATTGAAAGGCTATTAAAACTGAAGATATCTCTTCCAATTAATCCCCTACATCTACTGTTTGAATAATTTACATATATATATAAAGAAGATTGTGTAGCTCAATAACGAGTCAACGTTAATAATCCTAAATAGACTAGGCACGTTTTCAAAAAAGAACAATGCAAGGAGCATTTCATGTAACAATTGGGAAAATAACGGTTTTAGAGTATTTCGACCCCGCTGAATACGAATCTGCCTGTTGCCAAATCGAAACTTGGACCGGAAGTCCGGTATTCAAGATGGCGACCAAAACTCTGTTGCCCTATATCTCCCTTGTCCGTTGGCTTAAAATAATGATCTAAACGTCTGCTTAGGGGTTTTCTCGGATGCCAAATACATTGCAATGCTCAAAATTTACTTACCTTAAGTTTGGAGTGCATGGGTTCCAAGATGGTGCCCAATATGGCCGCTGAAACTTTGTTGCTCGGAAGTAAGCAAGAAAGCAAGGAAGATAAGAAAACGACCATTTCAAAGTTCAAATATTGTTGATAAGGATGGGAATGTACGGTCTTGGTGAAGCCTCCACCCATATGACTCAAGATCCATCAGAATCCTTCACCACCGGTCGGGCATGATGAGCATTTTCCCACACGTTCACCTGAAACGTTTTTTAAATTGTCAGTGCCGAAAAGCAACTGATTTTACTCACAGTATGCCGCCGCTTGCCACGTCTTTACCTGCTAATGGCATCATAGGAGGTGATAATTTATCCTTCGAACATTTTCTCTTCTGGCAGATTATGCATAGATTGTGGTTGAACGTTCCAGCCGTATCAACTAAGGAGCACACCGTTGACGCCAATGACTAAAAATACTAAAAGTGACTACAACTACAAAGCTGCCAATTTTGATGTCCCGGTTAATTAAACATGATTCTTTGCTGAAAATTTCTAGTTGAAGAGGTTCTTCTGCAACTGATTCTTCAACTTCTAGTTCATCTTCGCCAAATTCAATTTCCGTTTCTACAATTTATTCATTTTCATCAAATATTCTGCGTGTCCACTATTACCGCAATTACGTGTCCACTATTTCTTACATAATTTTAAAATCCGGTGGAAATAATGGAAGCGCCCCTGTGTGAAACCGGCTGAAAAAAAGCGCGGAGAATTTCCTGTTGGAGAACATAACCTCACTTCCAAATACCTTCGTTTAATACCTAATTGACAGCACATATATTTTTTTTGTAATCGTAATTATGGACTCCGAAGACACGAACTTATCACTTCAATTCATATGTAAAGCATTTTTAAAATTATGCTATTTATATAAATAAATTCACTTACCGGCTTAACGCTACTTGTATATCATAAATGAAAGGTTAAAATATGACTTACACCATAAAACAGCTTCTTAGCGCCAAATTTGAAATTCTTATAAAGTTCGTCCACTATTCCCCCCTTCTACTATTACATTCGCCTCCCCTAACTTCAGTAACCCAATTTTTGTTACCAAGTTGTATTTCGGAAGGTGTAAAATATTATTTAAAAACACGTAACATACACACAGTAGTACACATTCAACCACTAAAAACTATACATCTGACAGATTTCATACTCCAAATACAACAAGACGTACGGAGCGCGCGCAAACACAACAAAGTTTCGGCGGCCATCTTGGAACCCATGCACTCCAAACTTAAGGTAAGTAAATTTTGAGCATTGCAATGTGTTTGGCACCCGAGAAAACCCCCAAGCAGACATTTAGATCATTATTTTAAGCCAACGAACAAGGGAGATATAGGGCAACAGGGTTTTGGTCGCCATCTTGGATACCGGACTTCCGGTCCAAATTTCGCTTTGGCAACAGGCAGATTCGTATTCAGCGGGGTCTAAATACCCTAAGAACGTTGTTTCCCCAATTGTTACATGAAATGCTTCTTGCACTTTATAGAGATGGATTTCCTACTTATGGCCTAGTCTAAAAAGACTAACATGGCAGCAACCAGAGCGATTGGCACAACATATTGAAAATAATTCTTCTTAAAAGATATTAGAATATTGCAATAAAGGTGACATTTTCCTCGTTATATTATTCACACTTTTATGAAAAAGGTCAAACTTACGTCCATATCACTGACAACCAATTCAAATTTTAACAAAACCTCTGAAAATGGACATAACAGAGAATTCAAATAAACACAGCCTTTTTTTCAAAAGTACTGTGGATTGATGAGGCTTAATTCAATCAACAAGGAGTGTTTAACCACCATGAATTAATCACTGGGCCAGATGATATCCCATCTTTCCTCACTAGACATTGCATTTTTTCAATCTAGTTGCCATTATGTATTCGCAATGGTCAACTAAATAAATAGTATAGGAAATAGCGTGCAAATTCGACGACGAGTGGTTACCGTCTGCCAGTCGGTAATCGAAGAGACCATATAAATACAAAATTTTTTTCTCTCTAGAACTTCTTGGTGTGGTGGGGGGATAGGGAGGGGGGGGCATTTATTTTTGAATCGAATGATTATCGATATCTGTCCGCATAGGTAGTTAGTATATGTACTTCACATACCCCAATTACGCTGGCAGACGAAAATTCCGAACGGCGCGCGCGCTAACCGAAAAAAGAAACTAAATTTTTTTTTCTTTTTCCGGTTAGTGGGCGCGCCGTTCGGAATTCTCGTCTGCCAGCGTAATTGGAGTACGTGAAGTACATATACTAACTACCTATGCGGACAGATATCGAAAAGTTCCAGAGAGAAAAAAATTTTGTATTTATATGGTCTCTTCGATTACCGACTGGTAGACTGTAACCACTCGTCGTCGAATTTGCACGCTATTTCCTAGACTAAAAGAATTATTTGAACACCTTTATTTAGTAGATTACGTTATTCTCTATATTTTAATTCAAAGAAGAATTAGAATACCTCTTCTAGTATTCGAGAAGAGAAGAATTTTCTGTAAGTAACTGCCATACTACGTCCCAGGTCTTGGCTAGGTGCATATTTGGAAATCTTTAATTAGAATATATTTCTGTTGAGTTAAGTTGATCGCCGCAGTTAAGCAACGTCAAGCGTGGTTAGTATTTGGAAGGATGGCTGGCTAGGAATCCCGCATGCTTTTGTGTTACTTTTGTTTTGTTTTTTTTTTTATGAAGATGTTCGGTGATAGTTATTTATTTTTGTATAATACCTGAAGTTATGTAGTGGTGAATATGATGGTTGATGGATCGACGAATCATCCATTTTTGTCTCTGAAGCAGTTTCTATAAACACCACAACATTTGAATACTATTACTCGACGCGTGTCTCGCTAACCATATTGACATCATCTGGAGACGATTAAAACTCATCCCTTTTTAAATGAAAAATCACCCCCAAGAGGAACTCGGTACTGATTTCTCGACTATATGTTCAAGAGATTCGGGCCAAAAACGTTTCAAATTAAATTCTCTACAAAAATTATCCTATGATTATCACGCATTTCTTATTAGTTTGCATGTTGGGGAGGTAGTTTGAACACAGAGCAAAAAACCCGTTTACAGCATTCTTTAGACGTAAATATCTGAACAATTTATTTTATGTTAATAACTCCGAAGAAGAATCTTAAAGCGGAATCTCTTTTACCAGATACATTTTCTTTTAAAAAATTTTCATTTCATTCGTTATTATAGATTTTTTAGACACTTATTTTTGGTGATTCCACTTTACGAATTTCATTTCCGTTGTCAAGTATCATCTGGCTAAAATTTTGGCGTGTTTGATACGTAGAAGAAAGAGAGGTAAGAAAGACTAACAACAAAAGTCATCGATATATCACTTTAAAGTTACAGCTACGAGAACATCCCGAAGTAGCAATATTTATTGAAGGTATATATTTTCTACAGTCTGTATACATTTTCAAAATCTGCAGCTCTCGTGGATTACAGTCCTCAACAGTCCCGAAAATCTTCGAAAAACTATGTCGTTTACTGTCGTATTTATGGGCTACGACACAACTTACACAATTTTCGTAAAATGAAAACTTCAAACTCTAAAAAATTAAAACATTTACTAATCAGCAAACATTTACATCATTGAATAATTCAGTTGGTAGTTCTCATCAATATTTTATTAAGACTTCCATAAGCGCCTTCTGATTTGCATCAACATTATTTCGTTATTCAATATTACAAAGTTTTTCATCGCAGGTACACACATGGTACAGCCTGAGGAATGGCGGTGGAAGAAACCTACCAATTAGCTGATGCCAATATTCATCATTCACCGCTGGGGCATCAGCTCCAGTTTTCATACTTTAACTTATTTCGTGGTGGAATTTTGAAATGAAATGGGGAATACTATGGGGATGTACCAGTTAGTCGGTTAGCGCTGCTCAACTATACACATAAACTGCCACGGATAAGGTTATTTTAATGCAGCCACCATTAAAGAAATGACCGAAGGAGACATTGTAGCCGAATAAAAGACCTGGGAATTTTTATAGAATAGGCTTTCAAGGAAAACTTCCTGCTAGTCCATCATATGGCTACACAAATGTACCTCACTCAAGCATTTTTCTATGTGGTAGTTTTACCCTATTATCTATTACATTGAGCAAATTACGGTCATAAATTTGGTTATTTCCAAAAGAAAATGTTTTAAAACACCTGGTGAATATTATAGAGGTGAATAGGGTAAACCACTACTTATAAAAATGCTGTCAAATGTAAAAATTTTTAGTTAACAGCCATACAAACATTTTTAGAGTAAAAAAAACCTTTTTAGGCCATTTATTCTGATATTACATCATCTGCAAGCAACAGCTTCCTTTGGACGACCTGGCAAAACCCGTTTTTGTATATTAACCTTTTCTATGATACAAAAAAATAATATCTTAGCTTCATAAAAGTCACGTTTAAGCAACATCTCGATTTAAAAAAAAAAATCGCCACGTTACAACATAGCACCGGGAGCAGTTTTTTCGGAACTTCCGGAAGTTGGACCTGGACGCCAGACCTGACCACGGAAAATGCTGTCAAGAGTATTTTTGGATTTTTTAGGACATGTATTTCACCCCCTCGTTCTGCACCTACTGACAAACAGACAGCAAAACATCGAGTGAAATTCATTTCTGTTGCCTTATGATGGGAAAGAGCTTATTTTTTTAAATACAAAGTTTCTAAATAATCCGTAAAATGCGATGCCCATTTCAAAGTACTTGCACTACGTTTGTATGAAAATTTAGAAAATGATTGATATTTTAGTGGAAACTAAAGCGCTCGGGAAGTATAGACGAAAAACTAGTTTCGGAGTCCTATTGGGGTCGTTTTTTCATCTTATTTCGTTGAATGATTGGGAGATAAATTGGGGTAAATGAGGTAAATAGATAAATCAAGCAGGCAGGAGTCCATAAAACTGGTATTTAGTATATACAGTGTGTTTCACTTCTCATGAAGACTCCCCTGTATCTTTTTTATTTGTGGCCGAATTCATTTCAAATTTTTATCAGCCATACAACTCCATAAGACGACTTTATTCAACACACAAATGCCGCCTAGATCTAAAACGCCGGCCTACTGCGATAAAAGAAAATAGCAATTTTCGAGAAATCATAGTAGGCTTAGAGATAGACAAAAATTTTGTTAATAGAAGTTGTTCGGAATCACTTGATATGCCCCCCTGTAAAATTTTGTGAAAATCGGAATATTTAAAAAAAAAAATTTTTGTTTCACTTCTCGTGAAGACACCCCTGTATCTTTTTTTATTTGTGGCCGAATTCATTTCAAATTTTTACCAGCTATACAACTCCATAAGACGACTTTACTCAACAAACAAATGCCGCCTAGATCTAAAACGCCGGCCTACTGCGATAAAAAGAAAATAGCAATTTTCAAGAAATTATAGTAGGCTTAGAGATAGACCAAAATGTTGTTAATAAAAGTTGTTCGGAGTCACTTGATATGCCTCCCTGTAAAATTTTGTGAAAATCGGAATATTTTCAAAGAAAAAAATTTGTTTCACTTCTCGTGAAGACACCCCTGTACCTTCTTTATTTGTGACCGAATTCATTTCAAATTTTTATCAACCATCATTTAAAATTTTTATACAACTCCATAAGATCACTTTACTCAACACATAAATGCCACCTAGATCTAAAACGCCGGCCTACTGCGATAAAAAGAAAATCGCTATTTTCGAGAAATCATAGTGGGCTTAGAGAAAAAATTTTGTTACTGAAAGTTGTTCAGAATCATTAGATATGCCCCCCTGTAAAATTTGTGAAAATCGGAATATTTAAAAAAAAAACTTCTTTCACTTCTCGTGATCTTTTTTTGTAGCCGAATTCATTTTTCAAATTCAAATTTTCATCAGTTATAGAACTCCATGAGACGATTCTATCTAACACATAAAGAGAACTTTTTACAGCAAATGAAAGTCATACACAATTATTATTGAAATTATTTATTATTTAATTACACGTGTATGCAAAATTTCAGCTCGATTGGATAACGGGATGTGGGTAAATTTGATTCATTCATCATACATACAGATTTACAAGTATTATAAAACTATTCAAAAAAGAAAACAATATTACATTTAAGTTGATGTGTAATAGTGTAATAATAAAAAGTGTCCCTTTTAGCGTTTTATTAAATGCCGATTTTTGTTGGCAACTATCATTTGTTGGAAAAAGTTCTTTTTAGGTGTTAGATAAAATCGCCCTATGGAGTTGTATGGCTGATGAAAATTTGAAATGAATTCGGTTACAAATAAAAAAGATACAGGGGTGTCTTCACGAGAAGTGAAACAAAAAATTTTTTTTTTAAATATTCCGATTTTCACAAAATTTTACAGGGGGGCATATCAAGTGATTCCGAACAACTTTTATTTACAAAATTTTTGTCTATCTCTAAGCCTACTATGATTTCTCGAAAATTGCTATTTTCTTTTTATCGCAGTAGGCCGGCGTTTTAGATCTAGGCGGCATTTGCATGTTGAATAAAGTCGTCTTATGGAGTTGTATGGCTGATAAAAATTTGAAATGAATTCGGCCACAAATAAAAAAGATACAGGGTTGTCTTCATGAGAAGTGAAACACACTGTACTACAAGAGAAGCTATAAGGTCTCAAAAAATGTTTTGGCATTAGTCACTCCTATTACCACACCCACCCCATTATTAAAGAGGGTGAAAAAAATTGTGATAGTGTGTGTACAAGAACCAAAAATCTCAAACTATCTTTTTACTTCATCTAACCCCGACACCACCCTCCCATCACCACCCCCACCCCACTACCGATGTGGGATATCGTTTTATGGGTTTTTGAGGTAGACGATTTCAAATATTATATTATTAAAGTGCCATAAACAATTATCTCCACATATAATATTTTTTCGTTGTGAGAGACTTGTGGAAAATCTGTATGTAGAAATAATGATTTTTTTCTTCACTTTAGTGAACTATTAATGCAGTCAATATTTCGCTCTGCGACTATATGAAGAACAAGATCTGTCTATTTTACAGAAGTTAATGGGGAGGATGATATATTTTCGTATTTATGGAGCATTAGAAGAAATTTCTGAATAGAAAATAATTTCTTATAGAAGCAAAATGAAACCTGTCAAATAAACCTCAACTTCTGTAATTGCATTTCGACCCTTTCTACAGAGTATTGGTAAACTATTAGAAAATTCTTGTTGGTTGAATCAAGCTAAACTTGAAAATATGTACAAACTGTGTTATTTTAAATTACTGAGTTTACAATTATTTACAAATTAAGTGATGAAAATAACAGATGATTTGAATAGCATTTGATAAAAATAAAATACCTATAATAATTATAATTTACAACAAATTTTAACTTCACCAAATTCATTCTTCATTTAGTTAATTTTTACTAATCTTAATGCAATAAAGATGGGTGTGGAAGTTTAATACATCCTCACAGAGCAAATAAAGTACCATGCAAGGTGAGTATACTAAATATTATTCGCATTCGCTAATGAAGTTGTAAAAATTCTACAATATTATTGGTTGACGACTTGAAATATGGTCACACCCAATTTGTTTCTTGACGTATTGAAATGTCTACTCAACTGGTATTCTATTATATAACATCAAAATGTTTTTTAATACCAAAGGCGCCATAGGATTTATTTGGATACGTAATAAAAACTTGCTTTTAATATCATAGCAAATAAGAAAAACATTACTGGAGTTTAAGGAATGAAAACATAATCCTGTCATATATATTTATCGAAAACTATCAGTGCATGTTGTTGACGTATTTATGGCTTTCAGTAGTTAGTGTTTATTAGGTCAAATAAAGAATTACATAAACAATCAATCACTATAATCTATGTATTTTACCTATTCGTATTGACAATTGGATTTTTGAAATAAACTCGTCTTTTTACTTAGTTACAATTTAAATTTATTTAAAAAATAATGTGTTTAATAAACTTTAATTGAAGAGCAAATATAATATATTATATAATACTTTCAGGCATATGTGAAAAATCGGCAAAAATTTCTGTTGCATGTGGATTGACTAAAATGAGTTCCCATCATAAATTCTTTTGCAGTTTGCTCTTGTTTTGGTGACGCTAGAATCACAAACAAAATATTATATTTTGAACAGAGTTTTGAACGTTATATCGGAAACATTTTTTAGGTTTTATTTAGTTAGGAAAGGTATTGAGTTCACCTCTTGACAGTTAAGTCATATGTGTTCTTTTAAACTAATGTTGCACTTTTCATGTCAATTAATTAATATACAGTAAATAGAAACTAGAGAAGGTCATACTCTTCGCCGATTTACTGGACTTTTTATATAAATTGTTACATATTCTATAGGATAGTCTGCAGTTTTTTGTAACTGTTAGTTTTAGACATTTTTAATTTTATCATACGAACCTAGTTGGTGAAACACTCAGTATGAAATATAAAAAAAAAAGAACTACAACTAAAACTTACATTTCGTTTTCGAACACGTGTCATTTGTGTTCCGAGTTAGTTCAATTGAATAGGATTTTATTTACAAATACAAGAATGCGCCTAACCAGAACTTGCCTTAAAGCCAATCAAACAACCACGGCGTGCAGCACCGCGGGGGCAGCTCCAGTTCGGCTTGACCAAAGATAAATGGTGAGATAGTTGAAAATCCTATTCGCTTGGGGCGCGCTTAAAAACAATGTCGCTAACTACGTTGCCCACATATGCCTAAAACTAAAGGACTAAAAATGGTAAATTATCGTTGTTATGTGCACAAAACACTGAAAGAAAAGTTTGTTTACTGACACGGGAGAAAGCTCAGAGAAAGAACCCGTTCGAAGTAATTACCGTTACCGCCCTGCCCTGGTGGTCTTCCTGCCGCCAGAAGAGTAGGGTTTAAACAAGTTGGTGAAACACTCCCTAGGAAATGAAGTAAAAAAAAAAGAACTACATCCAAAACCTTCATGGATTTCGAACACGGGACCTTTAAGCTCCGAGCAATTCAATTTTTAATTTAACGGGTTTTATTTAACATTTTAGTACATGTGATGGGCCTAGCCGGAACCCGTCCCAGAGCCGACCAGACAACCACGACGTGCAGCGTCGTGGTGGACGTGTGGTTGGGTGAGGTGGATCCGGTTCGGCTTAATGGCAATGATTTATTAGCTAGAACTCCTGTCCGTCGCAGGCGGACTTAAAAACTAGATTAAAAATTCAAAAAATCGTGCTCACATGAGCCTAATACTAATTAATATAAAGAACTTAACATTAAACATTGAGCACTGACACGAAATTTTGACTGTTGATACGGGGAGCGCAAATGAATGAAGCAACCCGTTCGAACGAATGACTACCTCGTGGTCTGACCGCCGGCGCCGTCGAGATAGGTTAAAATAGGTTAAAATTTGTGATTTAAAAAACTAGAGCTTTGAGATGTTTTCGGCCTAGAGGGGATTTAGAAAGACAAAAAGATGACAAATAAAACAAAATGATAAAAGAACAAAATCGTACAAACATAAAGGGGGAAGAGAGGGATTAGAGAGATAAAGTTGAGGAAAGATAAAGAATAGGGTAGAGGTAGGTTATCGTAGACTCGTAGAGGGAAGTGTGACTAAGGAAGTTGCTGGAAGATAGGCAACGCCGGGTATGGTACGGAGTGTTTTATATTGAAAAGTATTGCGTTATACTGTCTGATTCGGGTAATATTGCGGGTTAGCGGACTATCGCCTAGTTTAAACTGGTAGAATTTTTGTGATGTTTCTTGGACGTAGTCACTGTACTAGCGTCTAAAGACAGGCCATGAGGAACCTCACGTGACCACACCCCCACTCCAAAACTTTCCGCGCGCGGTTTAAATTTTGAAATGATTATAATGTGCACGTTTAAAATTTGAGAGTATGATTATTATCGAAACTTATTTTTATTTTTTATTTTCAGAAACGAGAATCTCAGTTTTCTCAAAAATGACTGATGATTTTGTTCCAATTTTGTACATTACAAAACTAACAATATTGAATTTTTCCTTTTGTAATAGTTTCTAATAATAAATAATTTCTTTGCAATTGTAGGAAATACGTAAATATGTAAATAAGCCTAATCCTCTGTCTAATGTATTATTTTTATGATATAATAATGGGTTAAAATAAAATCTAAACAAAATAAAAACAAAAGAAAAGCAAGAAATTAAAAATATTAATGTTTGAGACAGATATGCAAACCTTTAATACAATGATTAATAAATTATTTGATGAGATAATTGCTGATCCAGATTCAAAAGACTTTGCCAAGTATTTTGAAGAATATAAAAATAATTGTTCCACTTGGGCATATTTGTTTCATAAACAATGTGGAATTAATACGAATATGAATTTAGAAAATATGCATAGAATAATAAAGCATTTTTATTTCGATGGAAAAAAAGTTAAACGAATGGATAAGGCGATTTACGTGTTAATGAAATTTGTTCGTGATAGATTGTTTGACAGGTTAATCATTTTAAACAAGGGAAAAGTAACACATAAAGCTAATAATGTAAGCACACAATTGTACACAAAAAATAAGAACCAAAAATTGGAAAAACAATTTGTATTTGTCATGTGTATAGTAATTTACGAAAAAGAGATTATTAATAATATAATATAACACCATATTAATAATAATAAAAGGAAAAATGATAAAAATTAAAAATAAGTTTCTGTAATAAATCATTAAAACTCTGCACGTGCACAATTGATAATCATTTCAAAATTTAAACAGCGCGCGGTAAATTTTGGAGTGGGGGGCGTGGTCACGTGAGGTTCCTCATGGCCTGTCTTTAGACGCTAGCCCGCTAGTGGGGCTATGTCCAGGCAACGTGCATAGAGATCTCTGAAATGAGGTGCATAAATTTATGTTCTAACACTCTTAATTTTCGCATTGTCGTGGCCGGCCCGATCACAATCGTTTGTCCAAGTTCACTTCCAGATACTCCACGCACCGTTTAATTGGAATAAAAAAAAAGTTCTTTCAAATTCAAATAATTTATAACTGTTTTATTTACTCATCAATTTTGTCCATTTTTCTGTATAATCGGGCTTTTATTTCTTATGTTATCGTACTTACAAGAAATGTTACAGACGGACAGACAGACGGCCAATTTTTGGCCTACGAGCGATATTCCATTTTAGAAATGTACTGATCAAATGCAATGTACTCTTCGTTTTCGAATTTGCGAAGAGTATAATAATAGAGTGATTACTTTAATTTGAGCAAAGAATATTGAGATGAAGACTTCCAATCAAGTTGTGTATCTGATGGCAACAAGCATTAATAGTATATTATTCAACAAGCGTGTAATGCTGGCTATTACTCAAAAGGAGCTAATAGGGAAAGTGAGCTGCGTTTAAACCGTCGTGAGACAGGTTAATTTTACCCTACTGATGACTCGTCGTTACGATAGTAATCCTGCTTAGTACGAGAGGAACCGCAGGTTCAGACATTTGGTTCACGCACTCGCTCGAGCGTTCGGTGGTGCGAAGCTATCATCCATGGGATTATGCCTGAACGCCTCTAAGGCCGTATCCTTTCTATTCGAAGGTGACAACGATTGAATTGAGCTATGACTCCCGCGATGTTTTGAATTTCAAATCGTCTCTTGTGATTGCTCCACAACTGTTGAGTAATGAATATGCGATTCTAGCCCATTGAGTAATGAATTATTATCTACGGCCGTGAGTAATGAACCCTCTTACTAGTTCAAAAACGTGTCTATAATAAATGAATTATTCAATAATCCTAGAAAAATTACTTTAACGCGTGCATCTGTCCTTAAAAATTTGATCACAAAATTGACGATGTATGTTTATGTAATAATTATACCCCAAAGCTTCTGTTGTTAATGTAATGAGAGTGAATGTAAGAGTAACAAATAATAAAATTCCAGTATAAATTCAAGCTGCAGCAAACCTTAAATAAATTGACATTTTGTCAGTTTGTTTATTTTGGTCACGTGCATGGCACACTAATAAAATGTTGACGAATCGCGGTTTCAATGAAAAATTCAACTTAATTATATTTTTTATTTTGATATTTTCAAATTATTGTACATAAAGTCATTATCACTCTCGTCTGTTAGACGAGCTTCGCACCACGCATCAACTTACTCTCTAGAGTTATAATAAGACACTTAATATACAAATAGTAATTAAAGCACAAAGAAAATAAATTTCTTATTATTTTATTACCCGACTACAAAAAAATTTAAAAAGGAGGAGGTTCTCAATTCGACCCGTAGGTATTTTTTTATATTTGTATAGCTGCAAGGTATAGCTCTGCAGTGCTTTCATAATAATTTCATCAAGCTACGTCTAGTGTCTAGTCAATTAATTAGGCGACGCCCATAATTTTTAGCGGATGCATTCTTTCTTTAATAATTTTTCCGTTGTGTTAGGCTATTGTTTTGATTTGCACTAATGACGCTCTTAGTAATTCATCCCGAAATTATTGTTTTAAAATGCTATTATTTGAATTACTTGTATTATGTGTAATACCATAATTTCCAGCCCTTAAAAACAAGGATACTGAATTATTTCTTCGTTAGATACGATAACTGTTTATGATAGTGATAAAAGTGATATTTTATTTTGTGAGAAGGCAAGTCATACATTATTTTTTCTACAAACATTATTAATGGTAGACTAGATATGTTAAGAATTGAGAAATAACGAATATTTAAATTTTTGGCGTTTTCAAATAGGTAGGTAATTAAATTTATAAAGTTATGTTAGATTACAAAAAAAATCACTGCAGCCAAGGTAATGAAAGTTTGTCTCTATTATTTATTTTGAATAATGTAATAAAATTAAAATAAACTGAATTTACTCTTAATATTTTAGACCTGCACCAATGGAAATATTATATTATATAAATTTAAATGTTATATTATCTAAATAATATTTATTTTGTAGGCTATATAACTATTACATCTATATATCATGCAATAAAATATATTAACATTGTATATAAACCTACGTCAGAAACATCAAAATCAGTAAATATAAATATATATTACTTTAATCTTTTAATGCGAATAAGGTTCTCTAATACTATAAAACGTAAGGTCACTAAAGCAAAGCAAATATAATCTATAAGAAATTTTTCATTTTAAGAAGGACGTTGATACTTATTTGTTTTAATTTATTGAGAAATTCAAACAGCGACTGACAGTATTGAACCATGGTAAGACAGAAAAAATTGTGCAATTCTTACTTGCCTTGATAAGGTTGTAAGAAAATTTAATTTTTTCAGGGGAAAACTATAGCTGTACCGAATATAACAAATTAATTTATATTTAAAAACTTTCGTACTGTATCTTATTTGTAAAATATTGGTTGGTATGCAAATCCAATCAAAACCCAGATTCTTCTACAATTCTACATCATCTACGAGCAAGTCGTATGTCCTTGAAAATAAAATGTAAACCATCACACATTGCATCATTGGTATCAAGAAAATATTTAGCATTTGTGAAATCAATTAATTTGTCTCACGCTGAAAACAAAGAACCTACCTAGTCGTGTTGGTGCAATTTTTGCAATTGACACACAGGAGAGGTACACATTCTACTAGGGAGCGTCTACAGCTGCAATTTGAACTGGAAAAGCAGTGCTTTGCATCTGCACATTACAAGATCACGACAGCCCTGCCATATCGTGGGAAGAGATGTCCACTTCACTAGTCAGTTTAACTGAACTTTCGTCCATTCCCAATTATCTGGACTGGGAATGTCCGCATGTGGAATCATGCACTGGCCCCAAATATGGCCGCCCTGATAAATAGCTCTTAAAGCATGCTGTCGGAGTGCTTATGATGTTGGAGGGGGTCAGTCAAACAGTTTTTCTTCAGAACTAGAAAGAATATGTCTCGCCTTATCCAGAGTCATGCCCAAGGATTTTTCGTGGTACATGCAAACTACAAATTAGCTCATAGAGCACATCCGTTTGCAGTTCTGGAAGTGGACTTAAAATTGCAATAAAAGCAGAAGCAACTTTATCGTGACACTCCCATTGTTCCAGGTACTGAATTTATCATGGTATGCAAATGCTGAAACAGGGTCACATCCTGTGAATGCGTGGAAGCCCCTCAGAGTGACCGATTTCTCCAAACCAAGTGCTAGAGCAATGGTGTGAGCAGGAGTGTATCTCTGTTTCTGTCCAAAGTTCAATGAAATCCATAATTCTTCAAGGCCCAAAGTTCTTAATACAAAGAAGAAAGATGTAGCAAGAACCAGAACATCAGTATCCACGGTTCTTATGACAACGATTTTAGCCACATGGGCAGTCATCCATATGGCACTATAATCCGCCCATATGCCTCCTTAAAAGGAGTGCAAGTAAGTCCAACAAGAGATGTTGAAGCGGTTTCACAACTGACATATTTATCTTCAATGTTAGTGACGACCTTGGTAGTTCGCACATTATCAACTAGATGTCTTCCTAGGAGAAAACAAAGATCTTCCTTATTCTTATTGTTTCTAAGAAATTTTGGCAAAACTTGACGTCGAATTCCTTCCTCTAGCATTACGTAGACTGCTTTTTATGCTTTCCGGTTTATATATATCCCATACCAGTTTTCTGTTCATACTAACAGTAAGACATCTCTGACAGAGATGTACGTCACTTCGCAGATTCTGAATAGTGCTTGTTCAGTACCGTTAATTTTCTATATGGTTAAAAATTCTCAGTTTATATGCCTTCTTAGGTGCAAAGACATTCACAGTAGATCCTTGAACAAGTCTTTCAGAAACAAATGATTGGTAGAGTTCAATACCTTTTCGTTCAGAATCTCTCAGCATTTTTAATGATTCAGCATCAGAAACAGTGCGATTTTCCAGTGATAATAGGTCATCTGAGGTTTCCTCAAAGGCATTACCAGCACTCTTGAAGCTTTTCTTCAACTTATCGATCTCATCCACCATCATTTCTTGAAAAGAAGGGTACTGTTCATGATGCAATGGTTTGTGTCCGGACCGTGATTTCGTTATGTATTTCGGAACCTGCCATAGCCCACCTCCGCAATGCAGCTGGATTCTGAAGAATGCCGACAGCACCACCGTCATCTTTTACATTCTTGTTGTGTTGCTCATGAGCCTGGTCTACTGCAATAGTAGGAAAGAGGTTAGACGACTTCCGTATAACAAAATTTCTTACCTTAAACTCACCATGCGCTGCTGATGAACGTAGCTCCTCCAAGTTCTTTACGTGGACGGTCATCCATCTTGCATAGTGAACATGGTCTTGTAGAAAAAACCACGGCAACATTGCCTTGAATCACTCCTTGAAATTAAATTAAAAAAAATAAATTTTAAAAAATTAATTGTTAATGAAACATAAAGCTTTATTTTTGTAGCGGCCATTTTGGTCACCATGTTGAATATTTCGTTCTACGAACTTCTGACAATGTCTTAGAGCCATTTTTTTTAATTCAGTATCCCTAGAAACATATAACTAGACGCCTAAGTTTATTATTTTAAAATAATTTAAATTTTATGGGGGCCATTTTGTTAGGGGAATAGGTTTCAGGTGGCTTCCCTTCCTAAACGTTGACAATGGGCCTGGACATGATGCATGGAAAGTTTGGTACCTTCTGCAAAAAGTGCAGGTTTATTGTAAAATATGTTGATTAAATAGACTACCATAAGTCCATTGCCCATGCATTGGCGATTACCTCGAGAATTATAGAGAAGGTTTCAGAAATACATACATATGCATATATATTACGGATTCTCTCATCCCTTCCTTCGCACGGTTAGAAGTATATATGTATAACATACACTGCTCAACAGGTACTACCCATTTACAGAGCACAGCAGATACATAAAGAAAATACAGAACATAGAAATTATAACAAATAGGTACACATATAAGAGAAACATAAAATTAAATTAAAACTAAATAAAGGCAGAACCCAAAGAAAAACAAAGTTTTACTGTCTATAGCATTTTTTTATGGACTTAAAAGTACAGTTGAAAATACCAAATTTATCACAATTTTTGTTGTAATTTTGGCACATTGAAAATAGAGGAGAAAATGAAGTCTGTTGGTGCGCGGAGTGGAAACATAAAAAGTTCGCATGGTTCGAGTATTTAAGCCTGGGACAAAAACTGTAATTTTTCAAAAAATTCTTGACAATCAATCTTGTTACGTAATAGATTATATCAAATTATTTGAGAGTAGCAATCTCATCTCTTTTCCAGTGTGGCCATAGAAAATCTACTTAAATGATCTGGCTGTGGTAAACCAACTGATGGGTATACTCCATCGTTCTTGAACTATAATAATTTTACAAATCGCCTTTGAACTTTTTCTAGATTATTAATATGTCATATAATAAGGATTCTAGACGAGCGACGCGTATTCAAGTTTAGACCTGACAAAAGCAAAGTAGAGTATCTTTAAAGTATCAGTATTAGTAAACTCTCTGCTTGATCTGAATAGAAATTCTAAAATATAAAAGGCTTCTGAGTTCGTGTTATTTATGTGAGGTACAAAGGAAAGTTTTGGATAAATAATTACTCCAAGAACCTTAAAAGTCTCGGATCTTTGAAGAACCGCGTTATCTATAATATAATTAAACTTAATAGTGTTAGTTTGGTTGTGTAGAATATAACGTTGCGTTTGGATACATTTAAAGATAATTTATTTTGAAAACACCAATCTGATATCTTGGAGAGGCTATTCTGTAATAGATTGCTATCCTCAATGGAGCTAGTTATAACGAGTTTAAGGTCGTCAGCGTAGAGTAAGCAGTCAACTTGAATAATTTCCACAGTATCATTTGTAAATAGGTTAAAAAGCAAATACCCAAGAATTGATCATTGCGGAACTGCAGATGTTACCAATTATTCGATAGACCTAAACCCACTAGAAGCTACATATTGTTTTTTGCCTAGAATATAAGATTGAAAAAATACGAACAGAGAATGGGAGAAACCGAAACAAGACATGTAGCAATATATTGTGACCGAGGGTGTCTTAGAAAAATATGTGTATATTGCATCCATTTGTTTACATTGATCAATTGCCTCGGAGATACATTGAGTTATACATATTAGATTAGAGGTGGTAGGCTGATATCTGATTTTTAATATATGGTATCATGCAATAAAGTTTCTAAACCCTTGCAAAAATTGCATATTATCGATATAGGTCTGAAATTGGCAATATTGTTTTTATCGCCCTTCTTAAAAACTGGACATACTTTTGAGTATTTCCACATATCAGAAAGCTGACTATTGCGAATACATAAGTTAAAAACCGCTGCCCAAGGAATCACCACTTCCACATCCAGATTTTCTATCCAAGTCACTCACAACGAAAAAATTTTGTATGTGGAAATAATTGTTTATGGAAATTTAATAATATAATATTTGAAATCCTGTACCCTAAAAACCCATAAAACGATACCCCACATCGGTAGTGGGGTGGGGGTGGTGAAGGGGGGTGGTAGTGGGGGTGGATGAAGTAAAAAAATATTTTGAGGTTTCTGGTTCTTTTACATACACTAAATCACATTTTTTTTTCATCCCCTTTAATAATGGGGTGGGGTGGTAATGGAGGTGGCTAATGCCAAAAATTTTTTTGAGACCTTAGCTGCTCTTGTATATACTAAATACCAATTTTATGGACTCTTACCTGCTTGATTTACGTATTTACCCCAAATTTACCCCAATTTGCCCCCCAACCTTTCGACGGAACAAGATGAAAATATAATCTAGTTCCAGATCTCGTTAAAGTACATATGTGTACCAAATTTCAAGTCAATATCTTAATAGGTTCCAGAGTAAACGTGCGCACAAAAAAGTTACAGACAGACCGACCGACCGACAGACAGACAGACGTTTTTTTCGCTCAAACTTAAAATCTCGAGGTTTCATGTCATTCTAAGCCTATTTGAACAATAAATATTTGTAAAAATTTTTTGCACAATCTCTTATCAAAACGACGGAATATTACCTCCCAGTATTTTCTTTCTCTAAGATGAAGCTAAGTAAGAGCCCATAAAAGAGTGAAAACAAAATTGTGAACAAAATTGAACCGCTGTGAAAAAAATGGATAACTTAAAATTATGAATAAAATTAGACTTTCACAAAAAAAAAAAATCACCCACTCGCCTCGTTAATTGGTTTATTATTATATATTTTATTTCATAATTTTTAGTTATCTTTTTCCAAACTTTTTTCTAAATTATGAACTTGTATTCGATTATTTGTAAAATATATTATTAAATATTAATTATTTTATTGGAAGTAATAAAATATTTGGTTTAGGAAATCGAAATTTGCTGTTAGCTAAGTCGTATATGATCCAAGTCTAACCCTAAATAATCTTTAGGAATAATTCGTATTTACCTATTTAATAAAGAAATATAAAACAAATACTCTTACCTTAATTTTACTTATTATTTTCAGTATTCTTCCACATGTACCAATCTAGAGCAACAAGGATTAAAGATAAAGATAAACTGCTTAATTATTGGTTTTAACGAATAATGGTTCACGTGTTATTTAAATGTAATTTTATGTACAGTGTGTTCCAGAGTTATGGGGCAATACTTTAGGTCAAGATAACAAAATAGTGCAAGCAAGTTTTCTTCCTATTACGCCCCCCTGCGTAGCTATCGACAAGTACCCAACAAACACAAAAGATCTGCCCATCAGCGGGCCATCACTGGGCCAGAAATGAAACTTCTGGCCTTGTGATAGCCCACTGGAGGGCCGACCTTTGTAGGGTAAAGGTTAGGTTTCTGCTCATAACTTCTAAACCACTCTACCGAATCTAAAAAAAAAAAAATTGACAACATGCACACGTAAGTAAGTATCTGTGAATGAGAAATATGGTGCCTTTTGTATGTTGACATAATAGCTATTTATGTAACGAGTACATAATATATACTTTATTGGATGATATAATGGTATAATTAAAAAGGCGAGGCAACTAAAGCCCGATTATGTATGAGTTGCATACAAAGCTGTATGTTCGTCTGTTAAAATTATATGATTTTACAGGCCCACAGAAAAAGTGGTCTGTACTGGGTACTGACCATACTTATCCCTTGTATTTTGAGCCGCTGAACATGAATCTGATCTTAATTTTTCCCCAGTAAGACAGGTTTTTTTTAACACCAAAAAAGTGAATCGTAATATTACTTACTAAGCTCATTAAAATCAGATTCCAAAAGTGATTCAACTTTAAAACTTCGCCCTAATAACATTGCGGTACTTCAGTATTGACCTCATAACTCAAAGAAACCGTAAAATCCCGTAACTCTTTAACTCCATAACCCTGGGAATCCGATGAAAATAGTGGGGAATCTTGATTGGGGGGTTAATGAGATTGTGACTTCGGATCTTTGTGCTTGACCGGCCTTGTCATACATCCATACATACATCCACAACATCATGATATAACCACAGCATTCCATAACCTTTTAACTCTGAAAATCCAATGGAAAAAATGGAGATTCTAAATAGCCTGCCATTGTGACATTAGAATCTGGGAAACAAGCACCTTATGGTGCCCTAGCTCTTCAACGGCAATCCCTCTATCTTCATGACCCTATAACCCTGAAGAGGCTCTCGATTGGGGAATCCATTAGATTAGATGATTCTGGGCATTCAATAAAATCAAATTAGGGAATCTTAATTAAGGAGAATGTAACTTTAGAAGTTGAGTATCATTTCAGGTGATTTTTGTTTAGGTGACTTAATTTGACCTCCTTGCTTTTGCGAACTCTTTTATCTTCGAAAGACCTATGTAACAGATTTGTTTACGCTTCTTGCTCTACATCACATGTTCTCTGTTCAACATCCAACAAATGTTTGCCATCATATGCTCACCCCACCTTCCTTGATATCGTAAGATAAGAGGTTCGCAAAAGCAAGAGATCAAATGAAGACACCTAAATAGAAATCACCTGAAAAGATACTCCACTTCAAGAGTTACATTCTCATTGAAACCTTAATTAAGATTCCCTAATTTGATTTTATTGAATACCTAGAATCATGGGGTTATACGGCTAAAAGTTTTGCTGTTCAAGAGCTAAGGGATCACGAGCTACTCGATTTCAAGTTTCCGAGAACAGAATCTCATGAACTCCCCTGTTCAGATTCTTCATATTTTTCTATTATATTCCTAGAGTTATCCTATTATGGAGTTATGAGTTTACGGGGTTACTGGGTTATGTAGTAGAAAAGTTTGCTACTGGAATAGGCTTACTTAGTAATAAGGTAACAAGATTCCGAGGAGACAAACTAATCGATTCCCCAATCGAGAGCCTCCTATTTTTTCATTGAATCTTCAGGGATATGAGGTTATGAAGATAGAGGGATTGCCGTTGAAGAACTATGGCACCATGGGGTGCTTGATTTGAAGATTCTAATGTCACAGTGACACGAATTTCCCTACTTGGAATCTCCACTTTTTCCGTTGGATCTTCAGAGTTAAGGAGTTACGGAGTTACGGGGTTATGGAATCATGAGGTTGTGCATATATAACATTCAAGCACAAGGATCCAAGATCACATTCTCATTACCTCCCCAATCAAGATTCCCCACTATTTTCATCGGATTACCAGGGTTGAGGGTTTGAACGTTTATGGGGTTAAGGAGTTATGGGGCTTTACAGTTTCTTTGAGTTATGCGGTCATTACTAAAGTACCATAATGTTATTAAGGTGAAGTTTTAAAGGTGAATCAGTTTTGGAGTCTGATTTAAATGAGCTGGGTATGCAATATTACGATACACTTTCTTTGGTGTTAAAGAAAAAACCTGACGTGCTGGGGTAAAAGTAAGGTCGGATTCGTGTTCAGAGGCTCAAAATACAAGGGATCAGGTTCAGTACCCCAGCAATTTTTTCGGCTTCGAAATGTAAACTATTTTTTGCTATTGTTCGCACATATCCCGAAACGGTGGGAGTTAGCTCGAAATAAAAAATAAGGTCAAACGAGTATTTTCTACTGCGAATCTTTTGCTACTATCAGAATTTTGAATTTTTTTGTTTCGGAAACAACTACTGAAATGTCAGCCATGTACGGCAAAAAATCGCAAATTTTGAGCTTCTAGAGTTGGCAACTTTTTAATCTTGGCTCCTACGGCAAAAGACTACTCTAGCTAATTTAAATAGAATTAAATTTGCCAAAACTCCTTTTTTTATTTTTTGAATTCCGCCAAAAATGAAGGAATTAAAGGGGGCGGGATTTGGGACTTTTTTCTTCGGTAAAATGTCTCCATTTTGTCACCGTAATTAATCGGTAATTAACTGAAATCGATCTCATATACGATGTTCACTTAATATCATGTACTACTTTGACGCTCCGTTAATCTCGGCGAATCTTCGAAACGAAGGTTTCCGAGAAAAACTATTTTTTTAAAATTTACATACACTCTATAGGAAAACTTGTAATTTCCTACATTTCCTCGAATATCTCGATAATTATCGTTTTTTTCCAAAAATTTGTAGACAGCTTATATAAATAAAATTAATTGAGCTTTCCGACATTTTTTTTTTCTCTAACATAAAAAACAAAAGACTTATAACCGAATATGCGGACGTCTCAAAGCCAACCGCCCCCCAGGTCACAGTGCTTTTCGTGAGGATTTCAACTTTAATTATTTATTGCAGAGTAAATACTGCGATTTAAAAGCTGATATTCAGTGTGGCGTGTTTTTATACATAAACAGACACTTTGATGGAATTAAAATAAAAATAGGCAAGTTCCCCATTATGTGAGAGAAAAATTAAATTATGATAAGCGCTTTCATTTCGATCATCCAATGTGGATAGCACACTTGGAGAAAAATAAATCGACAATTGCATTCCCCTCGTAAATGATCCACCTCATATTTTAAAAAATATTCAGCCTGTCCTTTAGTTATTTATCGATTTTTTATGTAATCAAACACTACTAGAACTTTGCTAATAATCCTTTAACAAACAAGTTAATGCGTGTAATAATTACTAAAAACTTAGTTAATAACAGCAGGCAAACAACATACGCTAGAACACCAAACGCACATAAAAGCGTAAAGAATAATTGATGGTTATGAATCCGCAAAATGGCGGATTCCAATCCAAGACATTAATAATGTATTAAATGTCCAATAAAACAGCGATCAATCCTGTGTCGCACTCAATACACCGAAATCCACTATCTAGACAATCGAGCTGACAAGCACGATGGTATGTCGAGGACCAAACGCATAAAAGAAAGAACGGTAAATAGAAATACCCATTCACATCAATTCAAATTGGTATATACGAATAGTTAACAGTAAACGAAATAAAAATATTGTAATTATTGGTTATATAGGCTAACTAATTATCAGCTATAGGCATAAATTAATTTAAATTCTTATTATATTTAAATTATTTGATCATTTATTTACAAATAGATTTGTTGATAACAGCATTGTTATGTTATGAATTAATACAAACAAATAGTCATTGATTTGATCTGATTTACCAGCGTGCGGTAGACATTTCTGCCACTTTTCAGAAACATACCGCCGGGCTGGCCACATCTACGCTGGGTTGAATTTAGGTCATCCTTGTTGGCAGCAGCGGAAGCCACATGACGCATAGTAGAGGAGTGTAAGGTAGGAAGTGTACGTGTTTGTGAAATGCGTTGCCGCATTGTGTTGTGATATGGAGTCTTTATGCTCCCCTTTTTGTGTTTTTGCTTCTAGAGTTCTTCTTTTTCTAAGTCTTCGGTTTCCTGCGTTTCTGATTCCGGCAAAGCATATATCATTGCGATTTCTTTATGGGATTAATTTTTTTCCTTGCTGTTCGTTGCCAGTGTGTTTGATCCTTTCCTAGTTTATTAGCATTTTGTTTAGTAGATATGTTGAATTGTCCCAGTACTTCATTGTGTACATCTCTACCCTTTTTGTAATTGTTTTCCCTCCTACTAATGCTGACGTTTTGTGTTATTACTTAAGTCTTATTGGTTCTGCAAGTAGTTGGATGACGTCTATGGCCTCAACGGCCTCAGCCTCACTCACTGACCTGTAAGGAAGTCTGGAGTTTCTATAGAGATGGAAGAAAACAAAAAAAAATAACATATTATTAAATATTTTACCAAAATGAAATAATTCGAATTATAATGAATCAATTTTATAATATACCATTATAATTATAAATAACAACAATATATGTATATCTTCAAGAACTTCATTATTAATTATACAACGTGATCTACCAGGACATGCGGAAAATTTAACAGAAGGTTGTCCCCACCGAAAGGAGTTAAAAAAATGAAAATTTTTTAAAAAATGACCAAAAAAATTACCTTATTTTTTTGCAGGAATGCGCCGCCAATGACTTCAACTAATCTAACGTAACGCGGTACAACCATATCACTTTATCAGACTTGGGATTGACACTACTGACAGCAAAGCTGGATAAGATAGAAGTGACTTTTTGGTTTTAATTAAATCACACTACAAAAATACCGAAATAAATCAAAGACATTGATCTCATGCTGAAATGACAAGCAAATATACGAGATATTTAGTTAAACCGGTCAATGACACGGCCGTGTAACTATTGTTCGACCGGAAGCAAAAACGCGGCTCTCTAGGGGTCTACACATGATCCAGCGGCACGGAGCCAGCCTTGTCGGCATGCTTTGAACTCATTCGTAAAAGTGAATTGGTCCGCTGGAATTCCAATTATCTTCAAAGCGTACCAACAATGTTGGCTACCTGCCGCTGGATCGTGTGTAGACCTCTTTTTTTGATCTCGCCGGCCGGCTTCACTTTTTATGCCAATTAAGGAAATGTAAACAACTCGAATACGTTCTTTCACCAGTAAGTTCGTCGACCTCTTCAGAAGTAGGTCAGGACTTGCTCAACATCAGTAGTGTATCTTCGCAAATTGACTAATAACTTAATGTACGAAATTACCTCAGAATCCTCTAAAATTTTGCAGGGGCTTTCCCACATTGAAGACTAGCACACCATTTTATTTTCCGCATTTCTTGGTAGATCACGTTGTAGTATACAACTATAACATCCCTTTCAGATCTTCTCAGATATTTTATGTTAGCTATTGTCGTTGCCGATTTTTTTTTTTTGACTTCATATGTTGCAGTTGGCATAGTATGATGCCTATGTACATCCTTTTGATTGGGCTTCATGGTTGTTTATTTTCCTCAATGAAAGGTAGAATTTTCCTTGTAACTTTGCATGCCGCTTTAATTCCATCCTTTACAGTTTATCTCCTTTTCAGTTGGTTGTTGAGATATGTTCCTAGGTATTTCAGTTTATTCGTCGTTCTTAAGAAGTAGTTGCCTATTTGAGTTATTCTCCGCTCTCTTTTGTTGACTGGCCTCGCACCACTAGTAGGCTGCTAAAATTTATTTCCAGTTCAGATGTGTTCAGGTGCGGTTTCATGTTTTCCAGAAAGTTAAGAATATCCTGCTCTTCTTTTGTGACGATTAGGAAATTATCGGCGTATGTTAGAACAATCGGGGTTCTCTCTGTTTATGCACAAAGTAGTAATAGTAGGAGTAGTGGTAGTGGTAGTAGTGGGTTTCGCTGGTATCAATAAGTCCTCAGCCACAGAAAGTTAAATTAGCAAGTTATTTATATGTTTATCTTTGCCAGTTTCACGAATACTACTAAATCGTCTAGGATTTCCTTTCCTTCGTCATTAAAAGAGTGTTCAAATTTACTGGGAATTGTATTTGAAGCGCTCTAGAGTTATTAAGGAATGTATCTCTCACTTGAGCATGATTCTTACATCAAAAGAACAAGTGATTCAATTCAGATAATGATGAATTGTCACGACGTCATAACGGTGATGTAAATAATATTATTTTATGTAAATGTGCTTCAAACCTTCCATCATTGTACGCAAATGTGATTGCATGAATTATGGAAACTAGCTAGAGCACTTTAAGATTGAAAACTATAATTTGGTTGATTAATGAAACTTAAGTTTCTGTATTGATAAATTTTAAATCATTAGTTTTACGAATACCTCATCTACTCGGCTTCAATCTAGAATATCAATTAAATTTAATTAAAGAAGAAAGGTAATTATTATGTGTTTATAGGGTTCCATAAGACTCTATGCTCCTGCTAGCGCGTTTGTTTGTAAGTCCATCACCATCTTCTAACTCTTAGACTGTAAATCATATTGGCAGTAAGAAAAATTGAAAAATCGAAATTTCGGGGGCTATTAGAAGTTAGCCTCTAAGATATAATTTTTTATATCTCCAAATGGGGAGACTTATAAATTCTGGTTCATGACTTACAAATAATTACAAATGACTTACTAATTTTTGAGAAAAAAAAATTTCCAAAATCGAAAGTTGTAAGGCTCCCGAGAAGTTAGCCTCTAGAATTTGATTTTTTATATATTCCTAAGGGTTAACTTACAAATTGTAATTTGCTACTTACAAATACATACAAATAACTTACTAAAAATTTGACAAAAAGATTTTCAAGATGTCTGAAGTTGAGTGGCCAATTTCACGGACCCCTGTAAATCTTATATGCATGTTTGCACCAACTATGACTCATATATATTACATTTGTAATAACGTGAAAATTCTGTATTGTAAGCAGTTTATATATATGTTACAATCATTCTTTGGATCATTTACGCACGAAAAACTAATTTGTTATCCTAGGAAATTAAGAACATTTAAACAATTTAAAAAAATAATTTGCAAGTTGATTGTTTGATAAACATGTCTGTCATTTTGTTAAATACATCATCACGTGCCATTTTACAAATAGTTGCAGGTATGAAATTAAAAGGAATCATTATTATTTCACATATTTATATCGAGTTCAATAAATTTTTTATATTTACGTAAACATTATTTATATATGCCCTAAGTTTTTATTTGAAGTGGGCTTCATAATGATCTATTTTCATGACACAAGTGATATTATTTTAAGAAGCGTGATTTTGATAAACACTGGCCACTTTTATAACTTCATAATATACACAATTTTTAGATCAGTACATAAAAGGTTGTTTTCGGTCTTATTTAGAAGGGAGGAATTTAACTTTAACTCGTACTTTTTTGTTATAACTAAATAAATCTGAAAAGAATATAAGCGTATATGTTAATCCCTTCTTGATCTACTGATCAAATATTTCTTAATGTATTAGAACAGAATATAATAAAATAGAATATTTATTCTGTAAAAATCACAAAATTATTTACACAAAAGGTAACCGCCGCTTTTTCACTCTAAAAATATATAAAAAATATGTACTAGTCACTGAAAATACACATATCTAAAATACACACTAATAAAATACACACTAAATGAGGTAAACTAAAATATAACTTTTAGACAAATTTAACTCTCCAATAACATTATTTTTACATTTTCTTTAAAAGTTTCTTTTGACGAAGACAGAATATCTATAATCTTATTTAAAATCGTGGGTGTCGTGTAAAAAAAGCATTCCTCAGATTTTGACGTTGTGTTGTGGCACTCTATAATTGTCTTTACCTACGATCACTACTGTAAATAGTAAAAAACACACTACCTGCCATTCATGTAAGTTGAATTTTACGTATTGTAAACAAAACGCACTGTAAACAAATCGCACGGTAAACAAAACGCACGGGACACCCAATTATAGGTGGCTTATATCGCTGACGCGGAGTTTAAAAAAAAACAAATGCGCCTACGTAATTTTCAAACGCTGCCAAAATTGACATAATATTTGTTGAATGGCATTGTTGACTAGTAAACTAAATCCAGATTTTACTAAATAAATAAATAAATATGATCGTAGGTAAAGTATAGTACATAATTCGAGTTGTAAAGCAATTACGCACTCATGGAAATACGCACTCGCCGCTACGCGGCATCGTGCGTAACTTTTCCATTCGTGCGTAATATGCTTCTTAGAATTCTCATTACGTAATATACTATTACGTACGTTCACATTATGTACATCCGATATTTTACTAACTCATTATACAAATATAATGTTTTCTTTTGTGTCAATCAGTTTTTTCAAGAAAATACAGCACAAATAGTTTGCTCTATCTACTATTTTTAGCTCGTTATTGAAGAATGGGGCAACATGTTCACGAAAAGGAAAACAATAGACAAACCGCTTGCTAATATTCTGAATTCTCTGCAGTTTCAATGTATTATATTGAGTCAAATAATGTATATATGTATTGCAACAATAATCTATATCTATCAAACTTTTTATTAAATTCAATTTTGTGTTAAAATTAAGACAGTACTTAAATTTCTTCAAATTGTTTAATCTCATGAATGAGGTGGATACTACTTTGTTAACGTGAGATTCACATGTCAAATGGTTATCTATATATAATCCTAAAACCTTTGCTGTATCAGCCCAAATGATAACTTCATTGTTTAATTCTATTTAACATTAGCATCCTCCACCTTTTTTCTTAGCTTCTCGTTTCCAACACATATTACTACCGATTTGCTGGGGTTTACTTTTAATGCATTGTCGTTACACCATTGACTGAAATTACTTAGATCAACGTTTATTTGATTGACACATTCTGTAGCTTTTTCTGATTTAGCAGACATGTTACTGAACGCCATCAGATGGCAATGCTAGTAAGTTAGCGATTGTGGTAGATCGAAAGTAAATATTGTAAAAAGAATAGGTTCCAAAATACTACCCTGTGGCACTCCACAGTTTGTTTGTAATAAATCGGATGTATTATCATCGTCTCTTACACATTGCCTTCTGGAATGCACATAAGAATTAAACTATTCACGTATTACTTCAACCAATGTAATGCAGTTTGTCTATCAACAGGTAAAATTTATCACATCAAACGCTTTACTTTGAAACTGAATACTTTTAAAAGAGCTTTTTGCGTTCCATGGGCTTCTCGGAAGCTCGATTGTAGAGAAGGAATTATATTGTAAGTTTTCAGGTATACTTTCAGTTGTTTAGCTGCCAACTTCTCTTAAAGGAAGTGAGACAATAAAATTGGGATTTAGTATGTATACAAGAACCAAAGGCTTCAAAATTTTTTTTACGTCATCCATTTCCACTACCACCCCCCTACCACCACCACCACCACCACCACCACCCCCACTACCGATGTGGCATATCTTTTTATAGGCGATTTCAAATATTATATTATTTAAGTTCCAAAAGCAATTATTTCCACGTACGAAATTTTTTTCGTTGTAAGAGACTTGAATAGAAAATCTGGATGTTTACATGTTTTACTTTAAACACTTTTAAATTCACACTCGTCCTGCGAAAGGAGATTGCGTTTATGTTTCATTTTCTTTTTAATCCAGTCCGACCACGCTCCGTCTAGCCCTTCAATTGCCACAACGATTGCACCATGAATGTCTGACTGGATTCACACAAGTGCTCGGAGAGGACAATATGTTGTACTTAATTGAAAATTTTGTTGGATTTGAATTGATACGAGAAGTTAAGCAACGTTAGTTGCGGTTAGTACTTAGAAGAACGACCACGTCTTACCTTCTAGCGGCTTGCGTATATACAGAAGCTATGTGATACTGGGCGAGGGATGTAAAGCAATCGGTCCTTTGTCTCTTAAATGTTGGGCAAGTAAAAGATCCCTACTCTTCAACAGAGAGGAATTTCGGCAAAGTTTCCAAATTGCGAGTAGCTTGTCTTCTAACGTCAGTGATTGGCTTTAGTCGTGGAACAGGACAATGTTAAATAAATGATTTTGAAAAATGGAAAGTGGACACCTTCCTTTTCCATTTAATTAATTTCAATTTATGGTTATGCATCTTACTTTTCAATATTTAACCTCTAGAATTAAAACTCTCATTTAGTGTCATTTATTTAGAAAAAATCAGATTTTCCTCGGCTTACTCAAATAAGAAATAACATTAATTAAACTTTCAGATTTATTACATTTATGTACTGGAATAACCAGACGACAGTAAAATATGATTGACTACAGAGTAAATATCGAATGAAGAGCTGGTGTATATGCCTCTCACACATATCGTCTAAAATGTCTAAGTGAGGTGACAACGTGTGATTGAATCCAAATCTCGAAGCCCAGGGCAGGAAGGCAGTCATCAAAGGGCACAAACACCAAGACATAGGCGAGCATCGTGCATTATCAATAAACTTGTTTGCAGATGCAGAGAGATAGGAGGCGCTAAGCGTGTAATTACTGCGTTATTTACCTTCCGCTTATACGGTCTTACAGTTGCAGTTTCGCACGGCCAAGTGCACCCTAATCGAGTCACTGCTACAGGCAATCATTGATTAATATGAAGAAACAGGGCCGTCTTTGCATGCAAAATCAGACCCATATCCAGTGACGCTTTAAAGTATTTGCCGCTTTACGCAAACCTGGCAGTGCCTCAATTTAAATACTCAAATACAAATGTGTATGTACCTACCTATATAGTTCTCGGTGATATTATGTTATTATTTTACATAAATGGCGGTACAAATTTTACCCAGGACTGAGGAGAACGATACAATTCTTAAAACTTATTATTTATTATTGTCAAATCGTAAAAATAATGTTAGGAAAAAAATTATGTCCAATCATATGTCCAATCATAAGTTACAAAGTTATAAGTGCAAGACGTGCAGTCGAGCGAATTTTTATTATTCTGATTTTGCCTGCCGCCCCTAAAAATCTGTCATTTTACGCACATGCGTAATTAGCGTATAGTTAATCCAGCGCTGCCCGTATCCCAAATTGTGAATCCGTTATTATTAGAGATAGACAAATGGTTAAATTGGGTCATTTTTTAAGAGTTTTATGATCGTTCCATGGCCTTTTCAAATTTGACATAGCTATCTCCATTTTCGAGATATTTTTAAAAAACTGAAATGGTCCATTTTAAAAATGCTTGAAAACGATAATTTTATTTTATCATCTCAACCATTCTTTAAGCTTATTTCAATTATTATTTTTTTAATTTTAAGTTGAAGCTAATCAAATGGGATATTTTAAAATAAATTATATTCATAGCCTACTGATTTGTTCATAATTTACACTAGTAACCAATTCTTTTCTGACATAGTGACACATCGTTCAAAAGAGAATCAAGAGCACTATTGAACTATCAAAAAATCTAATATGATGCCCATAAGAAAATCCAAAGTTAGTGGCATTAACTTGAAAACAAATGATGATAGAGATTTTGTAATAACGTCCTAACATGTACTTATTAAAATATCACCAGTCATCAAATTAGGTAGATATGGGAAGTATTTTAAAATGCACCTTTTCAGTTTTTTAAAAATATCTTGAAAACGGAGACAGCTACGTCAAAAAAAAACCGATAAACGATATCTAGTAGGGGTGGATGAAGTAAAAAAATATTTTGAGGTTTTTGGTTCTTGTACACACACTATATTACATTTTTTTCGCCCCCTTTAATAATGGGGTGGGGGTGGTAATAGGGGGTGGCTAATGGGGGTGGCAAATACCAAAAGCATTTTTGAGACCTTATAACTTCTCTTGTATATACTAGATACCAATTTTACAAACTCTTAACTGCTTGATTTATCTATTTACCCCAATTTACCCCCCAATTCTTCAACGGAATAAGAAAAAATATAATCTATTTCCAGATCGCGTTAAAATACATACGTGTGTACCAAATTTTAAGTCAATATTTTAAACGGTTCCAGAGTAATCGTGCGCACAAAAAATGTTACAGACAGACCGACAGACAGATTTTTTTTCGCTCAAACTTAAAATCTCGTCGTTTCGTGATATTCCAAGCCTATTTGAACAATATAAATTTTTTTGTCTTTAAACTATACTTCCACTGGATGTCTATTGTTTGAATCATTCAATTCTTCTAGTCTTTAGTCTCGCTTCCATTTCACGGCGGTTATGACGTTTGTGAATAATTTTTAGGCAGGTACAGGAAGTCAGAGATACAGTTCGGAGTGGCACAAACTAGGGCAGTTCACCTTGTGTCAAGTTTTTAAAACACAGGCAGGTAATTGTCTTGGAAGAGGCTAGAACCTTCGGTGTGGCGCTGCCTCTGAAGTAGTTTTTATTTTTCGTAGTATAGAAACCAAGTATATTAAGAAAAAATAAAAATAAAAAATAGAGACAACTTACTAATTTGAAACTTTTTTTTCGAGAAAATCTCATGTGAAAATATGGAATGTTCAAATTTGTTTTACATAGCTAATCATTTATTTTTTATATTATAACATTGTAAAAAAATTATTCTTCTTTCTGAAGGAAATTCCACTGGTTTCTATAAAAGTTTAATTACAGGAACGTAACGTGATTAATATGAACGAAGACAAATTTACGTGGCATTAACTGATTTTCTAAAGTTTCACTACTATTTCTTTTCTACCTAATTTTTCCTACGTTGTCAGACTGGCGACGGTATCATTCAGTTTAAAATTTTCACATCCTCCCCGGAGGGAATCTCTAGTGAATATAATATACGGGTGTACTTAAGGTAGTCCTATCACCTGTTCAGATATTTGCGTAAGCGCATTTTTCGCTGCGCGATTCAAAGTATCCCCTCAGCGCTTCGTGTTTCTATTAGATGAAAACTAATATGAAATACATACGACCTTTATTACAGAAAATTCATTTCAAGACATTTCTGCTCCCTTCAGGGGCGGATGGGCCGGCTGGAAGGACGGGAGAATTTCCGAATGGTCGGTCGCTTTTGGGCCGGTTCGACCCTATGAGAATTTTCCACCAAAGAACCAAAAGTGGATTATTTTATTTGGAATATTTTATCATTTTATCATTTATGGGTCATTTTTTGCCGATGTTTTCCCGGTCCAGTTTACTCTATCCCATCCAGCGCTGATTCCTTTGCAATTTTATCGACAGATGATACATTCAATAGATAAGCGAAGTAACAGCGCTGGGTCGTCTTGGATGTGAAAAGAAAAGAAACAGCCATCGTATATATGAGAACTCTTCAGATATTTATTCCTACTTCTAACGAGAATACATCCCCAAAATATAAATCATTAATAACACAGACCCACAAAAAAAAAGTTCAAAGCAGCGAACCAGACCCATGTATTTTCGGTCGCTGAATCCGAATCCAAAAAAAATCATACACCCCCAAAATCATTAGCTAGAGCCAAAAAACACCCCTGAAATGGGGTAAAAAGAATGTTAAGCTACGAGAATAGTTGTTATATCTCAATCAATCGAATTATACAAATTAAGGTTAAATACCAATGTACATACAATAGATATGAAACACATCCCCAGGGAGGGGCGAAAACTAGCCCCCATATATAAAAAAAATCGGTCCAAAACAGCAATGACTGCTGAAAAAGCTCACAATGTCTAAGTTTTGTTGATGTGATAAGAAACTGCATCAGGTCCGACGTAATATTCATGAACTGCCCTATAGAGTTGAGAACAACCACCCCCCAAGTTTAAAGGACACGAGAAAAACAAGAAAAAACGTAAAATGCAACAGGATTTCTATTTTCATGGATGCTATGATTGGCTGAAATTGCGTAGTACTCTAAAATAGAACTAGAAACTTACATACTATCAACATTCTACAGTGTCAACCCTCAGAGGATGTGAAAACTACCCCCTATATAAGGTTTCGCTATAAAAAGTTACAGTGACTTCTATAAAAATTCGAAACACCTGCGTTGTGTGGAAGAGAGAACTAGAGTATGTTCGACGCTGTGCTTGAAAACCACCCCCACGGGGTTGAGAGACGCCACCCCTATAAAAAAAACTATGGAAATGAAACGAATAAGCAACGCTATAGCTTTTTCGTTACATCTTGAATTACGGTGGTCCTTTCTGGGGGTGTTACTTAATAACATTTATAGGACATGAGTTTCAAACTCTAAGTGTGCAACACGATTTTTGTCAATCATAGCATCCATAAAAATGTACATCCGGTTAGTTTCTCTCTGTCTTTAAAAAGGCGTTTCGAATTTTTATAGAAGTCACTGTAACTTTTTATAGTTAAATCTTATATAGGGGGTAGTTTTCACACCCTTTGAGAGTTGACAGTGTAGGATGTTGATGTAGGAAGTTTTTGGTTCTATTTTAGAGTACTACGAAATTTCAGCCAATCATAGCATCGAGCTTTTTCAGCAGTCATTGCTGTTTTGGATCGATTTTTTTTATATATGGGGCTAGTTTTCGCCCCTCCCTAGGGGTGTGTTTGGTGTGTTTCATATCTATTGTATGTACACTGCTGTTTAACCTTAATTTGTATAATTCGAACAACTATTTTCGTAGCTTAATCTTCTTTTTATCCCATTTCAGGGGTGTTTTTTGGCTCTAGCTAATGATTTTGGGGGTGTACGATTTTTTTGGCTCCGGATTCGGATTCAGCGACCGAAAATACATGGGGATACATGAGTCTGGTTCGCTGCTTTGAACTTTTTTTTTTGTGGGGCTGTGTAATTTCTTTCTTCATTTCTTTCTAATAATAATAATATATAAATGTCATGAAATAGGAATTATTTGTTACTCAATATTTAGTATATTCCTAGAAAGTGTATTTCAGGAAGTTTTATTTCTTGAAACAATCAGGCAAAAATGTACTTACTTAACTAATTATAAAATAGAAAATTAAAAATTTATTGATATAATAAACAGGTACCAAACGTCATTTTCCAGATACATTTTTTAAAAATAGATAAGTTTTGTTATGATACAAGAACGACTCGTCTGTGAATCATTTAATGATATTAATCCTAAAATTTATCTTATAACAATAGATATTTTGTCTGTAATTTATTTAGGAATTCTTTTAAGTTTCTTCACTTTAATTAAGTAATATAATCCTATAGATCTCTGGATTTAAAAGATCCTAACTAGACGAGCCAATCATAAATTTAATTATTATAACATTTTTTTCAGTGCCTGGAAAAATAGGAATTATAATATTATTACAAATAGTATTAGTGATTATTTCACTCATTAACGCTATAGCCAATGAGAGCCCGTTTTTTCATAACATTGCACCAATTAAGCGTCATCATTAGTGGTAATTCAAGCTAGATCTGCTTTTGACAGGACCAACATGCAAAATTTATCGCTCTAATTTTTTAGGTCGCTGCAGCGGCAAATATTGCGAAAATTTTTTGACGTTTTGTGTCGTGACATGTTTTCGGCAAATAGGACAAATCGTGCTTTTAAATGTTATCTATAAATATCTTCTCTAGCTTATTACTAATTGTTAACGTTAATTGTAAATTGTAGTACTGTATTAATAACCTAAAAAGCCAATGCTGTGTGGAACTCATATAGGTTCGGGACAAATTATAGGCATACAGCTTTCAATGGCTTAATACCTAACATAATTACAAAATAATTTTCCCAACTAAAATTAAATATGAATATCTACGAAGCAGACAAATCAGTTATTTCATGATAAATACACAAATGTAGGTACTTACTTATAGTATTCATCAATCATTACAAAGCAGTTAACACCTATTTGGAAAATCAAAACTCTGCAGTATCACTATATACATTATAATTCGTTGTACTTAAAGTCTCTCTACTTAAACAAGTAAACCTTAACTTAACTATCAAACTTCTCAAATTAGAAACAAGGATTAAATACATAAATATATATTAATAAACACTTTAATATAATAATTCAATTCACTGTTTAGGCTAATAACTAAGTTAAGCTAGCGTTACTAGATGGCGGTACTATACCATCTGAGCCGGCAGCCTTAGAACGTAAAATGGATAGATTGGTACTATGCAATTTGTGTGATTGGTCGAAGCGTGCATTGTTGTGATGACTAGTCTTATAAATTACAGTACCTATGGTTTAACGTATATTGTTTTTCTTGATTCTCATAATTTAAACCTACTTTGTTTTTTATTAGATGAGTCGCTTTGGAAATGCATTTTTATGTGACGTAAATGATGAAATTGAAGATAAAGGTGAGTAATCTCTAAAAAGCAACAAGGAAACGTCTGAAGGCAATTAATTTCTGAACATAATATTGAAGATATACTTAATGAATTATTTATTCGTGAAATATTCTCCACAAATACCACTCGTGCTTTAAATTTTATCTAAAAATTTTTTCTCAAGCTAAGTTGCCCCTAGTTAATATAACTCGTGCAAATTGGCAGTTTATTATCAAAGATTAAATCCCTCCCGCTAAAGCGGTCGGGATTTAATCAGATAATAAACTGCCAATTTGCACTCTTTATATTACCAGGCAACAACGCTTTCGAACAAATTTTCGATAAAATTTTAAGCACTAGTGATATTACATACGATAAATATCTATAAATTATTTAATTTAAGTCAGTCGAATTCTAATAGAAATTTAACATAAAATCATCAGCACTTTGTTCATTTAAAAAATACTACTATAGAATTTAAGTCGTATCAAAATTGCGTTAAAGAAATTACCTCAGGGATTAGTTCTAGAACCTTTGCTTTGACGATACCAACAATTTACTAAATCACGATATTTTTGTAATTCTTTTCTGTTGGTAAAAATTTTAAAATAAACATGCTCTAGTTTTTTATGCTTGTTTTTTTGTTCAAATAACCTAAATAAATTAAATCCTGATGAATAATCAAATTTTTTTCGTTCGCGCAACGTCTTAGAAAAAACAGAAATTTTCCAATTTTTTGCAGTTTTCACTGTGCAACTCTCAGCTCGTGTTGCTAGAACAAAACGACCCAGAACTCACCACGTGGAGGTGGTTGCACGTCGAGTTCCATCCACACCCTACCCAACCAACCATCCAATTGTTGGGTGTGGTACTTACATTATATTTACAACTATTTACAAACATTTTCCATAGATAACACAGTAAGCCAAAGATATGAGTACTATGTACTTACCGTGTTTTTTACTTTTTCTTTTTTATATCTACTACACATTTAAAGTCTAATTTTTTTGGAGAAATGAGGCATAACCGATCTAGATCAGTGTTGCTCGGATATAACCATCTCTAGCTTCATGTCTACATACTTTATTCGAGTCCTCTGTCACAAGTTTGACGCACCTTTCCATAGCCTGGGTGTGACAGGGAAACTTTTGTATTTCTCTGATGTACTTAGTGTCAGAATTGATGAGTAATTTAACATCATCTTCACTTAGGTCTCGCAGCATTGGGGGAGGATATAACACCCAAAGCGCAAAGATACTGGTCCAACAACTTTAAGTAATTCGTCGGATAAATATCGTGATGTTTGGATTGCTTGAAAGACATGTTTTGGTCTGTGAGTGAAATATTTGCTCTTTATTATGGCAAAACACACAGGCATGTATGTCATACATGCCAAAACATGTCTTTCAAGCAATCCAAACAACACGATGTTTATCCGACAAATTACTTAAAGTTGTTGAACCGGTAATAAAACGAAATGCGTTCTTTGCGCACCCAGAGAATGTTCTGTTGGCAATACTTGTCTATGGAAGAGAACATATTTGGGAGCTTGGTTACAGAAGGATCTTAAAAGCAAGACAAACCGTCCCAAAGAAGAAGACTGTTAGAAATTTCATGCCACCGAAGATAAACTTTCAAGCTTCCCATTACACTGAAATAATTAATTGGAATTCTTGTGTGTTGTGTCCTCCCCCAATGCTGCGGATCTATGTAAAGATGATATTAAATGTATGTGGACATGAAGCTAGAGATGGCTATATCCGAGCAACACTGAAGTCTAGATCAGTTATGCCTCATTTCTCCAAATAATCAGACTTTAAATGTGTAGTAGATATAAAAAAGAAAAAGTACAAAACACACTGTGTTACCTATGGAAAATGTTTGTAAATAGCTTGTAAATATAATGTAAATACGACACCCAATAATTAGATGGTTGGTTGGGTAGGGTGTGGGTGGAACGCGACGTGCAACCACCTCCACGTGGTGAGTTCTGGGTCGTTTTGTTCTAGCAACACGAGCGAAGAGTTGCACAGTGAAAATTGCGAAAAATTGGTATATTTCTGTATTTTCTAAGACGTTGCGCGAACAAAAAAAAAATGGATTATTCATCAGGATTTAATTTATTTAAATTATTTAAACCATAAAACAAGCATAAAAAACTAGAGCATGTTTATTTTAAAAGTTTTAACTAACAGAAAAGAATTACAAAAATATCGTGATTTTTGCAATTTTTCATAAATTTAAGTACGATGCGCGAACGGAAGATGTTAACCGATTTTAATTTTCTTTATGCCGTCTTTCTTTTTATTACAATAGGCAATTTTTCCGCTCTAAAGCGTCCCGAAAAAAAATAGTATATTATTCAACGAGCGGTAATGTAGGTAATAACTCATGCAGATAAATTCATCAAGTGGGTTATTACCATTGCCGCAAGTTGAATACTATATTATACTTTATCTACGATTATAACAATAAATATTAAATTGAGAAAATTTTGTTTAAATTACTGAGTTTGTTTATTAATAAAATTAACTGTAAAATTTAATTTTTGTTCACTCTTTTATATTTGTTGTCTTTACAGATTTAGCCACCTTTAAGCGGAGGTAGAATGTGATTTTTAATCGAAATAGTTCACAAACTGATTGTAGACAAAAAAACAGCTTTGTAGATAAATATTACGCGGCGGAAAATGCAAAACTTCTCCGCGAACTGCAATAGCCCGGAGCGCATATTCGGTCAAAAGTCTTGTTTTTTAGGTTAGAGAAAAAAATAAAAAAGCGTCGGAAAGCTCAATCAATTCTCTTTACATAAGCTGTCTACAAATTTTTCGAAAAAGACGATAGTTATCGAGATATTCGAGGAAATGTAAGAAATTACACGTTTCCTATAGAGCGTATGCAAATCTTAAAAAAATAATTTTTCTCAGAAACCTTTGTTTCGAAGGGCCAAGATTAACGGAGCGTCAAAGTAGTATATGATATTAAGTGAACATCGTATATGAGATCGATTTCAGTTAATTACCGATTAATTGCGGTGGCAAAATGGAGAAAATTTACCGAAAAAAAAAGTCCCAAATCCCGCCTCCTCTAATTCCTTAATTTTTGTCGGAATTCAAAAAATAAAAAAAAAGGGTTTTAGCAAATTTAATCCTAATTAAGTTAACTAGAGTACTTTTGGCGTAGGAGCCAAGATTAAAAAGTTGCCAACTGTAGAAGCTCAAAATTTGCGATTTTTTGCCGTACATGGCCAACATTTCAGTAGTTATCTCCGAAACAAAAAAAAATCAAGATTCTTATGGAAGCAAAAGATTCGTAGTGGAAAACACTCGTTTGACCTTATTTTTTATTTCGAGCTAACTCCCACCGTTTCGGAGATATCTACGAAAAATAACAAAAAACAGCTTACATTTCGGAGCCGAAAAAATTGCAAAAACATGCAATCTTGACACGTTCATATTTTTCAAAAAACATCATTGGGACGGCTGTTCGCGACGTAAAGAGGAAGTCTTCCAGATAAACCTGATCGTAAATTGCACGGCGAAATTCGAAAATTCGGCTCGGCACGAACGAATCAAAAGTAGCATTTTGTGACATTTCAGAAAAATGGATATTAACGCGAATAATCTGTCACTACCTCCCTGGCTCCACCTTCGTGTGTCGCGCGTTACGTCGATTGGATAGGCTAGGCATGAAGATAAAGGTGATTGGCTCTGTACCTAGCGTGGGTTATAATAACTCACGCATTATAACTCACGCTGTTTGTATATGGATACTATTAATTGATCAAAAGCAGTTCATTAATTAGTATATAACCTAATAAGAGTAGGTAAATATTAATTTTTTTCGACCCACCCTAATGTTGATATATTGCTAATTTCAATTCAATGTAATTGAGTTTTAACTTAAAATTTGCTATACAGGGACATATCTGGTTTTCTGTATAAAAATATTATTTTTTAATATATATTTGTACAATCATTACTCTGAATTGGTTAAGGCGGTTTCCATGAAATCTTTCTCGATGTAGCTCGGCGGTAGTTTCGTATTAATTTCATCAAATTATGTCTAGTACAAGGTGAGCAAAAATTGGAAACAAGATTAGTTTAGTTGAAAATTTGACCATATTTGGCGAAGGCGCCGCGCAAATTTCATTGGGATTGCATTAAATTTTGTAGTTAGTTGGTACTTTAGGAGTAGGTGATATCTAATTTGATTTCAAAAGTTCAAAACAGTGAATCGAATACAGTGGCCATAATGCAACATTATTGTAGAGTCACATTCAAAGTAATATATGGAGATTTCAGCAATCTCTAATAACTAGCCTGACTAAAGCTTAAAAATTCAATACAGCGGTGAATACTGAAAGGCGCCCTCTATTTCCCAATAATTAGCGATCTTTTTTGAAGGGGGTTCAATTTTTTTTTTTTACTCAAAAATACGTTTCTGAGTAGATATTTACAAGAAAAAATAACCAAGCATAATGTCAAAATGACGGTTATAAAACCCCATTTCCAAATTGGAAATCGACCTGTTCGTACGCTGTAGAATCTAGCATTAATTAGGGGTAATTTTTCTATTCATTCGGTACTGAATCCATTTTCAGAATTTTCCGGGTGATTCTCTTAAAAGTAAAAAGTCTGTTGCTTTAAAAATCGCGGAATACAGCAAGTAGAAATGATTTAATTATTGTGTATTAAGAAATAATATTAGAATAAGTCATAACCAGTCAAATTTTGTGAAATTTCATAGTACTTATAGTCACTTATAGTACAGGAGCCAACAATACTTAGTTGCTATATTCGCATTTTGGTTTATTGTTTTTTTTTTTGTAATATTAATGTAACCTATACACAAAACAAACTTTTACTCCTCCGTTTGGCAGCAGCGTTTCAATTATATTAATAAAAGTGTCAATGCTATACATGTCTAAACCTGAGATTTTTGTGTCTTTATTGACATTAGAGTATGATGGAAAATGATTTCCAGCCACTTTCATTGTAGACCGGCGTACTCCTGTCATTAGCAAAAATATGTAATAAAATAAAAGTCAATTGACAGAAATATTTTTTTGTCAGTATTTTATTACTTGAAATTGCTAAAAAACTTATGCTGCCGGTCATTCGACAGAATAAGGCTTTGGCAGGAGCAACAAAAGTTCTGGCAGGCGTTGGTCCGCTGGTGCGCTTACAGGAGTCAATTTTGTTAACACACAGACTAAGTATAATACAAAAAGTAAAAAATTAATTTTAAGCAGATCTTTCTAAAAAGAGTGCCGCTCCTATACTGTTAGGGCGTTTTTTCACTGGCCGACACAAGTGAAAAAGAGTTCCATATAATTTTATACGTTTGTGCTGCCCCTATATCATTGTATCGGTGTCGTTGACGACGAATTGGTATCGTATCTGCCAGTGAAAAAACGCCCTTAGTTCAGTTGTTGATGAGACACTGAAGGTCAGGGACATATATTATATTATATTGCTGGAAAGCATTTGGTACGTTAGATATAGGTTGTACGTTAGCTACATGGGTAAATATTTACAAGAAAAAAAATAACTAAAAAAATTCTATGGTGTATTAGACGCAGTAACCTCATGGTTACATAACTATGCGCATCATCACTCTCAGTTGACAATGGTTTACTGCGAGGAGGGCCAGTATTCAGCTTTGACTGAGATTCATTCTGGTGTTCCTCGGGGCCCAATTTTAAGTCCATTGTTATTTTCACTATTTACATCGGAGTTCATTATGCGTAATAATGTTCATCAAAGGAACCTGAAAGAACTGAGAACTTCATATCAATTCCAAGACATCGCAAATCAGTCTCTTCATATCTAGCTCAATGTTATGAAAAACTTATCCCCAGACAAAGGATATGGCTGTTGCCTCAGCTAAACAAACCTTAGAGAAACTTATTTTAGATAGTGACGTTTATGATCCGTTTGATTATAATATTTTTTAATGTTTGACTGTCTATATTTCACCTGTATATTTATTTTAGTGATTAAAATGTAGGGTAATGTTTGTATCAAAATATTCTGTGTAAAATTGTACAATTCTTAGACAATACAAAATTTTTAATTTGATCTTCTATAAAAGAATAGAGGAGTTGGCACCTGCTCGTACTTTAACTTACAAATAACGCCCATAATATGCCATTTAACCGGTTATACAAATAAAATTAGATTATTTAAAAATAAATAAATTATACATCATCTTATATTTTTACTACACCGTTAAAATATGTATATTTAAATTTACACATGATCGTTATTCTTTCAGGTTATATTAAACATATTTATTATTCAGAAGCAACTACAAGATCACCTGATTTGTCACTACTTATCTAGCGCACATGAAATATGAGTGGCAGACTTGTTCTTAGACCAAGACTAAGATAAAACAACATATTTATTACATTAATAAAATGTAGGGAAAAATAATGTTTGGATTAATATAATATCATCCATCGCCTATCATAAAAAACCAATTCTATAAAAAATTTCGACACGCCTTCCTTCCAAATAAATACCTCAAGAGAATATATCAATGGTAAGATAAATTTTTATCCAATGGTGTAACATAGTTGTATCTCCTAAATCGATGAAATCCCTTTAATACATTCAAAATAATTACTAAGAGACAATTCCAGTTAAGCCGGAAACACTTTACAGGATCCTACATTTGATTGATTAGACCTACATATATTTTAATAAATATATCAATTTGTTTTCAAAAATAAAGCACAAAGCGATTTGGAAGAAGATAAACGGCAATAAACCTCGTCATATCCTATGGTCATACCCCCACAAAAGCAAGAAGTGATTGCATCAGGAATGAAAATAGGTGGATAAATAACGAGATATACCTAATTATCAAACTTGAAATTAGAAGATCTGCATGATTAAAAAATGTGTCCAGTATTACCCAGTATATACAAGACCGCAAGAAGCTCACATTTTATTAATTAATTAACTTACCAAAAATAGTTCCTTTGTACGACCGGACATAAATTGACATTTTACGACATTACTTGAAGACGAAAATGGTATTTTTACACCCTAGGGTGTAAAATGAATATGAGTGAGGTTTGAAATCAAACACAAAATAGATTATCAAAATTTAGTAAGTAACAATTTTAGTAACAAATTTTGATGTTAACTTTACAATTTAACAAATATGTTACAGTTGTCTTTATCATAATTCTTGTTCCGTCATCCAAAATGTTACTTCTCTTAATAATTTGCACAGAAGCAAAAGTTTTCGATCCAACAAGAATTTTAGGGAAAGTATCTCTTTACATACATCAGGAACCAAATTCTTAAAATCGTAGGAATCGATTATCTTTAGCAATTGACGTTATTTTCTCACGATTTTGTGAAATTTAGGTACAATTGTTTACTTGAAAAAATTCGTAAGAAATATTTTTCTTAATATTAATGGAAAAAATTGTCAAGGGTTTTTGACTGGAAATTCGAAAATTCTCTTAAAATTTTACATATAGGTTACACAGTTTGTGGCGTTAATTGTGGGAAATGTGGAACTAGATTTTGGTTTATTTAAAGATGTAAAGCTGGTATAGCTGAACTATCCACTGTAAAAAATGGATGTAAAAATATTTTGAAAGTTAAGTTAAAATTAGTTCAATTTTCTATGAAATTATATATAAGTAATTATTTTATTTTTACAGGAACAATTTTAAAAAAACTTAGACTTTGAGAGTAAAGTTAAACATATTTATGGTTTATTACACAAAGAAAATTAAAACTACACACATTCATGTATCTTTACTTCAATTAATGTAATTCTGCATATAATGTATAAATTACATAATAAAATATATAAATACATGGTTATTCCGGTGAATTACAGAACCTGCCCATCAGTATAATTACACAACTATATTTTACATGTCAATTGACTTGAGAATTTCAGCGAGAGAAAAATTTCTCAAAAGAATTAATTCCCACGATTTCAAGAATTGGGCCATGTCTATTCAGGTTAGACTTTCCTACTCATTATATTTTTCTGAATTTTATTTCCTACATATTATGTTTCCAAAGGCAACATTTTCTACACACGAGATTTCGAGATTTTTCCGTCAATATTCTGCACAAACAATTTTACATTTTATATGCAGAAATAAGTTGTAATTGTGTCCAAAAAAACTTGATAGAGAAGAAAGAAGGAAGAATATCATAAATAACAGTACTAAATAAGTTCAAAGAGAAAAATAGTACGCGCATCCATAATAAATAAATGGTCTCAGTGATTTTTGCTATAGGAATGTCAGTATAGTATACGGACGATTCAATATAGCAAAAAACCTTACGTAATTCAAGGACGGTTATTAACAAATAAATACTAATTAATTTTATATGTAAATTTTACTGCGACTTATATTTCATGGTAAATTGTGATATTATAAATCTATGAAAATTCACACGACCGGAGAATATATTTCATATCAAGAAGGTTATATATAAGTTATATATAGGGAATCTTGTAAAATAACATTCAAGCAACAAAAAATGTTTACTCTACTATGTTTATACATTTCTGAAATTGGTAAAAAATGGTTTATCCAACTTGAATTCGTTAAATATACACCACAGCTATCAAACTCGCCGTGATTCTGATTTACAACACGAAATACACAGACTTCCATAATCCATATTATCCTGATATGTCGCACAAAATATCGTACCGCAACCATAAATTTCATGTAAATACGCAAAAATTCAATTGTAACAACCACATCAGAATCACAGTTTTGAATTTTTAACTTTTGACATCAGATTTGGTATCAGCTATTCTGACAATACTTAAATACCAATTTCAATTGAATCTCGATGAAATTTGAATTTTTATCGCAATATTACTTTTTCTCATTGCGGGCTCATCCGGCATATTCTCGGAATTTTCGACTAAAGAAATTTTATTTTCCTTATTTTGTTCGCCTTACACTACACGTAGCTTGACAAAATTATTATGGGGCCACCGCTGTGCTAAACCTTACAGTATGAGATTTCATAGAAATCGCTTAAGCGAATCTATAAGTAATGATTGGACGAACCTAAATAACGAAGAGAGATACGGGTCGAATTGAGAACCTCCTCATTTTCGAAGTCGGTTAAAATAGACACCATATTCATGTTCATCAGATATCATTTAACCAAAAATTATACTCCACACTAATATAACTGATTGCAATTTAAAGTTTTTATTATCAAAAAATGGCCGCCATCTTGTTTCCCAAGGGAAAATTTTTACACGCCCTCATCTAAAATGGATTTCGTTGATCTAAGAACCTACTGTGCCAAATGACACCACGTGGAGTTGAAGTGCAGTATTTTGGTTTGATTCATCGGATATTGGAGTAACGCCTTATTATATCTATTTGATGTAATTAAATAGGTATATTATAAGCTGACAAAAATGTTTAATCACAATCGTAGAAAAAATTTTTTATATAGAAATCCGTTTCACAACAGACTGATTTCAATTATCGTATAAAAAATGTCTATCTGCCTATGTATGTGTGTGTGTTTATATGTGTGTGCGTGTAAACCGCTCTTGTAAACACGATTACTTCTATTAGACTTAAAATTTTTAATTCAAATTTGGAACATATGTATATAAAACAGCATAGTAGAATACTCCCCGTTGAAATTGGATGATCACCAGAGGACTGCAAACTCCCATTTTTATGTGAAACAGCTTTTATTTATTTCTCATTTTAGGGCAAAATGAAATGTAGAATTAAAAACGATAATTTCTATTGGACTTTTCGAATTTGAACGTGGTATAAAATAGCATGATAGATCGACTTACCACTATCGTTTGAGGAAGGGCATCTTCAGCTGGTGGTATTCTATGCACAAATATCAGACGACTAACAGATGCAGCTTTGAAACACTAACCCTTTTAATGGGTTATTTTTTTAAAATTATTATATATTTAGATTAAGTATTCTAGTTGTGTTTATGTTTATAATTTACAGAATATTTATTTATTTAATGTATTTCATTAATATTTTTCCCTTTCGAGAAAAAACCTTTTGTTTGTTCATTATATTAAATACGTATATAAAAATGTTTTTTGTTAAATTTAGATAGTTTTATGTAAAAAATAATTTCCATTTTCGCCACCCTAATCATTCATTCTAAAAATTACCGGTAAATACCGGTTAACCGGTTATTTATATTTTTATTTACCTATTTACCGGTTATTAAAATTTCCGGTAAACTGCAATCACTAGCTACTTCCGACTGCAACTTCTACTCGTTTGAATATATTAGAGAAAGAGATATTAGGTTACGTTCTAAAGAGTTTTAGAGCTCTTCATATTGGATATCTGTTCTTAATTCCGATGTCGCACAGTTAATGTCAAAATGAAACCAATGTAGGATAGTCATTTTCGGTCATTAGAAAGATATCCTGGGATATACTAAAACGCTCTCTTGAGGGTAGACTAGAATAGGACATATTAAAATGTACAATAGGTACATCCATTTTTTTAATATACTTTACAGGTACTTTAATTTGTCATCCCATGATATGATTGTGCTGTGTTGGATGAAGAACATACAAAAAGTTTCATATCTGTATGTCTAACCTGTCTTAATTTTTTAATATTTTTTAGGGTCTTTTGAAAATATCTTTTTATAGGCTAATATGTCTATCGGCTGGTTAGATCGTCCTATTTAGAACTAAAACAAGCAGTATGTTTTAAAATTAATAATGTACATCTACATCTCAATTTTACCATTTTAATTAATTATTTTTAACTAATGTTAACAAATAAATTTCTTCTTCCATCTTATTCCAAGCTAAGATACATTTTTATATTTACATATATATTCTGGCTAACCAGAATAAATTACTGAATGAATCCGGCCCTTAGCTTCTACATTTGTAGCACTGATTATATTTCTGTTTGCGTAACGGCTTAAAACACAGTGACTGCTACATTGGAAAATAATGTGTAGCCCTTAAAAGATACCCCGAGGCATACAACGCCCTGAGAAGAGGATGTCACGGGCGACCACGGCACGTGACCTATTTCTATAACAAAGTTCGTACATGTGTGTTTACATAAGTATAAGCCTCTTAGCTAAAATGGTGTTTGTTGTGATGATACATGTTATAATAATAACATGGATTTAATTTATTTGTTTGATGTTTAGCTCAGATAGAAAGTGGCAAGTAAGTTCTCGTTGTCTCTATCCTAAAATAAGTTAAAATAAACTGGATAGAACTATTTCATAATTGATAGTAGGTCACGGATTTAAAATATATCATATAAACGAAACATGTAAACATATCACAATAATATGATTGTGATATGGTTGAATTGCTCAAGGAATATTTTATGAAAATGTTAGAAAATACTTTTGGACAAACAATAGCGAAAATAGACTTAATCATATAAACGGAGATGCATAATGATCTCTTACCTTCATTTAAATATTCGATGACATGGCAGTAAAGTAAATCTAGCGTTGGAAAATGGACAACCGTGCATTTTGGGTAAGCAGGTTTTTTTTTCAGATTTCTTAGGGTGGCCGGTCGTGAATGTAGAACTGAGTTCCCGTGCATTTCCAATTCTCTACGGCTTTCATCAGTAACTTTTCGGAGTAAATAATAAAAGAAGTATGAGCAGAAAAGATGAAAAATTAAGTGGTGAAAATCTTTGGGGTGAGGTAACTCTTTTAGTTTCAATCCTGCGATAAAAATATTCACCTCTTTATAGAACATTTCCTAATAAACAATTCAATCTATTTACTTGTTATTCAGTTCATTTTCAGGTTCTTCTGCGCTTCAAAGGGAGGTAAGTCGTAGATAAGTGGGGTATGTATATACAAATTACTTTTGTTTTGAGAAATATATTTAAATTGAACTCTTTTTTACACCACCCTTGAGGTAAAGTTTTAAAGACTCGCTTGTTAATAGTTCAAGTGGCAACGATGAGCATTCGTCCTAGATTTCATCTTTGTCAATGAAGGTTAAAACTATCACTGCGTTCTCACACCTTTCACCACCGCAACTTTAACAAATAGCAGAACACTTTAAGCCAGCTTTCTAAAATCCGCAGGCTGCGCTGCACTTAGTTTAACACAAAAAGTTAATTTCAAAAGGTCGGAAGGAGCCATCTCCTTGGTGCAACTGTACTGTTATAAACATGCATGATGCTTTTTCTATTCCCAAGATTCTGGATCTTTGTACCTTTCCAACCAAGTTTATTTTTGACAATGTGCTTTGAATATGTGCATTCGAGCCGCATCTTATGTGGATGGAAGCGAGGAAAGATTAAATTTGGTTTAACCAATTTCGAGAATCGTTTGTAACGCAGCATGTCTATTAATCGAATCTTGGGGATGGAAAAAAACATCACGCGTGTTCATGACAGTACAGTGCTATGATTAGGACACAGTGCTGTTGTGTTGACACAGTGTTGTGCACACTGCGGAAATTCATTCTTTCCTTGCCCCCCTCACTACCCTTTTTGCAGCAAGGTAAGTTAAAACTGCTATGGTTATTTTTTTTCATACTGTTTATTTATAGTACAGTCACTTGGTGCCAAAAAGTACCCAAACTTCGGACTAATTCTATAGCGGCTTGGAAATTTTCTTTTTTTGCGGATTCTTAAAAAGAAATAGATATGCTGTTACCTCCAAGAGGGTGAAAATCACCTCTAAAATCAAAAGATCAATAAATTAACGAAGTACTGAGTATAAATTATTGAAAATTATATTATTTATGTTTTTGGGGTCGCTGATCACGAAAGTGAAGTTAGAAATTAAAAATTTTATGTTGCACCCTCAATATGGTCATTTTAAAAGGGGGTAAAATGCATGGATTAATTATTGAGGAATTAGGGATTTCTTAGCAGATTGTTACATTTTGAGATATAAAACTCATCCTCTAATAAGAAAAGTAATTGCTTTTACCCCCAAGAGGGTGAAAACCACCCTTAAAGTTAAAAAATATATGTAAAGGAAGTACTGGGAATTTATTAATGAAACTAATATTATTTATGATCTTGGGGTTGCTGATTACGAATTTGGATCGGGTTTTTTTGTTAAGGAGTAGCAAATCAGTAAAACACTGATTCATATTTTTCAATTTTATTGACTATATAGAGATTTAACCTAAATTGAATATAATTATTCATCTTCATCAATGTTTGAGTCATTTTAATCTTTATACATATTTACACAAATACACACATTAGTACATTCATTTGGTAGTTTTAGTCTTTGCGCCTTCTTTTTTGACGTGTCTAAAAATACAATGTATTTAGCAGATTAACAACGTTTATTGTTATTAGTATTACCATTCTTTGCGCCTTTACACTTTTTTGCAAGTTGTGCGAGTGAAAGGAAGTCATCAGAATCCTCTTGGTCAGCCTCTTTGGAAATTTGTTGAAGTTCTTCGATAGGAAGCGGTCCATCAGGATCTTCACACTCAGCATTAGGGGAATCCACTAATTTGTTCAAGAATTCGTGGGATTTTATGGAACAAAATTGCTGTAAGTGCTTAATAAATATCCTTGAGCTTGGGTACGCTTAAATAAAGGTAAGGGCCCATTGTACAAATTTGGCAAGATTGGATTGTGTTTAATGGTTTTGAAATCTGGATTGGTAATGCCACTTTTATGAAACAAACCGTTGAAAGTAGGTTTATGTTGTACCAAACTAGTGTTACCAAAAACACTCTAATTGGCCTTGTAGGGAATGGGCACTTTGATTTATAATAACATGTCAGATGTTTCTCCCAATTTTTAAACATCTCTTGTTTACAATCGATCACCATGAAAGGTGTTACATATAGAGCGTGACCTTTTGAGTGCTACGTTCAAATGCACCTAACGTTAATTGTATCTTGGCAACGATGAGCATAAATAAATTTTTATTTCATGGATTATTTTTGTTATTTCATAAGCTAACTTTTTGTCATGACAAACTCTTTCGAAAATGTGATCCTCTTTGAGTAATATGCTTAAAACCTTTGAAAAATCAATGTTTTTTGCTTAAACATCAACGTTTTCAGCCCCATGTAACTCGGCGGGTGTTAAAGCAAAACAAGGGTTTTTGGGGATAATTCGACGATCTACACGTTCCAATAGTCATTTTTTTTTAAGAAACTCCTGAGTTGGGGTGAAACCCACCCCCAACGAAAAAGCACCCTCATTCCTTTTTAATATGTCATATTTGACCCATCTGGAATCTAACTATTCAAAAATATTTGAATTTAAAACTGCTATGGAATTAGTCCGAAGTGAGATCACCAAGTTACTGTACTATTATGTACTATATTGCAGCTTAATCACCAAGCCTTACAGTCCACCTAGAAATAGAACCAAAATCGAACGAAGTTTGGTCTTGGCAAACTCATACGAGCACTCAGCAAACTCAATTTATATGAAAATGGAAGGTTCTGGGTAAAAAATATCTATTGCAAAACTTGAAACATATTTCATTTTATTTTTTCTGTTTCAAAATACAGGCTCTTTAAAATCATTGTTTTTAGACAAAAATGTGTATCTGTCCTTCGAAACTCTACGTTTAAATGCTAATAACGGGAAAGCCAGTACAATTTTCATGTGGCCCGGAAATTCTCTCGTTTACAATGAGGGATTTATAATTCTAGTTAAATGACAATATAATTCCGTATAAATGTTATTAATTTGGGATATATATGATCTATTTTACAGCAATCTTTGCTTCCCATTCTGTTGATTATACCAGCAATATCATCTTCAGTAAATATAGGAAGGTGAGTTGAGTTTGAAGAACTAACAAACCAACTAGAAGAAAAAGATTTTGACAATCTTTTTCAAGACGTTCAATATTTTTTTTTTACTATATATATGAGAAAAATAATTTACAAACACATCAGATAGTTGTTTATTACCAGTGATTGTTGGAGGCCGAATTGATATTGTAATTATAGTATTTTAGTGCAGCTACTTTAAGTATAAAGTATAGATGTATGAAATTTCATTTATTTTTTTAACCCTTTTCTACATATTGTAACTTTATAATATTAAATATTTTTTTTATTCAAAATACAGTTTCAAATTCATTAATAAACCCACAAGTTATAATATTTTAGCTTTATTAATTGAATGTTTATTAAAAATTTTTCTTTCGCACATTTTTTTTTATTTAACGAATGATTGATGATTTAGGTCTTAAAACGGCAATTTTCATTCTTCATTTCGTATTTTTATATTTTAATGCCACCTTAGTTGTTAAAAGTAATGAAAACCACCATGCAATAATATTTAAACTTATTACTTATAGAATTTTGCTTCATTTTGATCTTAAAATGGACCATTTTAGAGTTAATATTTTCTTTATTAATTTTTTAAACACCAGATTCGTAATTAACGACCACGTAAATCCCTAGGTGAAATTTTCAAGCCAAAATTTTTCCAATTACGACATTTTTAAGATACTTTTTCATAAAAAAACGATTTTTTTGAGTTTTACAAAAAATTATCTGTGAATTAATATTGGTAGAAAACTTCATTTATGACTCTAGAAGGCCATTCATGTTTTTAGGCAAATCCATTCAGGTCCAATTGATTTCCTAATAACTTACCATTCTCGTTTAAGTGCACGCCACTAAATACATAATTTTTAATTTACCACGTGCACAATCAGAGGACTTACTCCTGATTAGGTTAATTAAACTTGTGATACAATAATAATAACATATATCTTTTACGTTTTATTTGATCATTAATTGCTTTCATGAATTCGCATTAATTGTTTGTATTAAGCTGATTATTTGTTGATTATTTACAATGCAACTAGTAATGTTGTTTTTAAAAACAATATTTTAAAATTTATTGTTATATTGACAATAAAATCCAGCCGTAAAACAGTAATTGTAACTCATTATTGTTTGGGTAGCCATTATAAACTTAATTCTCCTTCTATCAGTGGCGGTATACTTTAATGATAAATTGATTATACTAAACGGTGTACACATGGTGTGATTTAAATGGCGCTTCCTAGTAAAAAAAAGTTATTTAACATATAAATTTTAATTTGCATTCAATATGCAAAGATTTAAACATATGAAAAGAAATGTCCATTATTATACAAACCACAATTCATTACTTACCAGATTTTTCCTTTTGAGCGTTAAAAAAGTCACTAATAATAATTATGGAAGAATATTTCACCCAATGTCAGTGTTGGGTTAATTATAATAATATTAATAATAATAATAATAATAGACCTTATTATCTAATATTCAAATGCCATGGTTTGGGTTTATTCATTCATTCATTCATTTGTAAAAACAATGTTCAACCTTTTTAATTTTATTATAGGGATAGAGAGGTGAGCGTGGAGGTGATGAGTTTTCATAGATTTTTTAAACTATAGTTTAGTACAGGAGAGCTAGCTCCTACTTGCCCCCTTTAAATTAACGCTAATACACTAATAGTGCAGTTGAATTGTTTTCTTATGTATTCTGACGTTTTGATTACGAAGAAATATCTGCGCTCAAAAATTCCTTGTGCGTCAAAAGTTATATGCACTTTTTGACGCGCTTTCACGGATTTTAAAAGTATCTGCTTAATATATCTTGTACTAGTAATCGGATGGGAATTTTAAAAATACTGGCTTATTTGAATGAAAATTCTTAAAGAACATAGACCTGTCCGATATGTATTGGTCAATCCACCATCTTGGAAAAAATAGAAAACACCAAAAATGGCCGAAAAAAATCAAAATTGAATATCTTTTCTATAAGAAGGAGTAATTTCACCAAAGTTGAAAAAAATTAAACTCATTTATGATCAAATATAATGCACCAATCCTAGACACCGTATGTCAAATAGAACGGTCAAAGATGGCGGACGAAATAAGATTTTTAATTCTTTGTCAATTATCAAGGGGGCATTTTACGTCACTTATTATTTTTTTGTTTTCGATTGTACGTTATTTTATGTACTTTTAGAGGATAGAGTTAATTTTTTTTTAATTTTCAAAAAAGTGCATTTTTATAATTTTCAAAAATGTATTTTCTTTGACCTTCCTTTTTTTTCACTCGATTTTCATCGAAATAATATGAAATATACTATATTAGTTTTATTAGTGTCATATGCCATAATTTCACCATATCCTCATCGATAGCCGATTCATGAATAGTACAAGAAGCATTGGCACAATTATTTCCTTTACAATAGACATACAGAATAGAACATTACATATTCAGTTTTCTACAGCTACACTGATTATTTTTACAACATTTCTTACATTTACAATATCACTTAGTAAATTTTTAGGAAAAGCATTACTTATTCAGGCGTTAAGCCATTCTCAGTTTTATTAAGCCACCCGAATTTTAACAGATCTTTCTCAGAACCTAACCATTTTTGGACTTGGAAATAGACAGTGTTTTTCTATCACCTCTTCAGTAGGAAGACAGACAATTATATTTCCATCATAATGCCTGTCAATCATATTATTAACCTTCGGTTTGTAAAATTAGAATTTTGTATGACTCCATGCTAGTTGAGTCGTTATAATCAAAAGGTCAATATCTTCACCAACTATTATAACTTGATTGTCTTTGGTTTTCAAATCAATAGCAGTTTTAACGATAGTAGTATCGGCGTCTTATCTGGCCATTTTAACCTTAAAGTCATTATCTATTAACTCTGCGCAATAATTTTATAAAGCTATCATTATTTCTACTATTTGCTAGAAATGTTTTTTGACTAACTAAGGATTTCATAATGTCACTTGTGATTGAAATATCTACGCAAACATTTTTTTCTAAACGACAATTGCGCTCGTTATTCTTAGTGCTATTCTGTTCATCGGTTTACCCGCACAATCGAAAAAAAATGTGACGTACAATGAATACCTCCCTGATAATTGATGAAGAATTAAAAATTTTATTTAGTCCGCCATCTTTGATCGTTCTATTTGACACACGGTGCCCAGGATTGGTGCATTACATTTGACCTTAAATGAGTTTTATTTTTGCCAACTTTGGTGAAATTACTCCTTCTTATAGAAAAGATATTCAATTTTGATTTTTATGCCATTTTTGGTGTTTTCTATTTTTTTCAAAGATGGCGGATTGACCAAGTACATATCGGACAGGTCTATGTTTATTAAGAATTTTATTTCAAATAAGCCAGTATTTTTAAAATTCCCATCCGATTACTAGTACAAGATATATTAAGCAAACAAGTTGAAAATCCGTGAAAGCTCATCAAACAGTGCATATAACTTTTGACGCACAAGGAATATTTGGGTGAATATATTTTTTTCGTAATCAGGAGATCGTAATACATGAGATTCAACAATAAAATTTCAGGCGGAATGCTGTCGTCGAAAAAAATTAAATTAAATCAATTCGACATTACTATAAACACTTAGTGAGTTGTCAAAGCCGGGGCCGGCTAGAAACAGTGGATATGATCTATGCTTAAACTAGTGAAACTACCCATTAGATTTTGATTTAATATGATTTTTTAATATATTTTCAGACCAGGGCATTAAAAGTAATGGTTAAAGTGTCAATTAATTTTTTTTTTTTAAATATGTTGATTAAGTACTGGATAAATTGGAAATTTTCCAAAACAATATTACAATAATTGTGGTTGTAAGGTGGCCTTCCGGAATTCCTCGACTTTTTAAATCGAGCGGAATTCGAAATTCGTATCAATTCCATATGAACCCCAGTTTACCTGTGGCCTAAACAGGATTTTTAAGAACTTAGATATGACAGTTGTTCATTCATCGGTAAATAAATTGCAACAAGACAACCCGAGAGACAAAATCGAACAATAACTCCAGAGTTTACGAAATTGGTTGTAAGTACGTTGGGCAAACAAAACGTTCAATTTTAACAAGATTCAAGGAGCATGTGGCCTATCTCAAAAGTGGAAAAACTGAAAAATATTGTTTTCCAACATGCAAGGCTAATTAGAAATATAACAAATGACAGACAGCTAGGTGATTTTGAAAGTTCAGAGATTGCTAAATGGAAAAATAGTATGATTAGTGACACAGGGCATGTTCCAAATAGTTCGCTTTATTGGTTATTAAGCCACGGTAGTAATAGCATTCAAGTGTTTTGGTATTTGTTGAAACTACTTCAGAGGCAATAATTGTAATAATTAATTTTGCACATCCTAACTATTTTTTTAATGCACTCCTAGTATTAGTTACTAAATATAAAAATGTGATTTAAATTAATTTTACGTTACTCACATATTTTGCTTTTCTTTTATAAACAATAGTTATAATTGTCTACAAATGTTTAGTGCGAATAAAGAAGGCCACAAGAACCGGCCATACAAATATCAAAGTCGGCGCTATTACATGCTGTTAAAAGTACTACAGAGCCATACTTAAAATATTTTCGTATTAGAATGAATAAAATAATACTAGATATTTAAAAATCGTGTTTTCGGTAGAAACTTAATGACGTTTCTGGTAAATTAAATAATCTTAGGGATATCTTATGCATTGATGGACGCGTTGCTCGTCTTTCGTGACATTGTCAGATGCATTCAAAGTACGGCTCTGTTTATCTGTTACCCTGGTGTTAATGTAGAAGAACGCACTACCGGGCGTCAAAATGACGCGACACCAATTTATTTCTCAGGGGGCGCCAGTCGCGTGCTACCCCGTTCTTCTACCTCCCAGGCGGGTTCGAGATAAGATGCACTGAAGATAGTCGAATAATGGACCAAGGCTGCACTACCACAGATCGGTAACGACGCTCTCTCTGGACGTGAGTTCCCTCGTTAGGGGTTTAGGTACCTTTTGAAATTCTGAATTTTTACATAAAAAAATCCCAACCGAAGAATTTCTCTTCGGAGGGATTAATTTTGTATGTAGTATCCACGTTTTTATCTGTTAATAACAGACTCTACACCTTAGGGATTTCTCAAAACACGCATAAAAAAATCCCTATCGAACATCCGTAAGGCAACCAGAGGGTCAAGTGTTAATGTGAGTTAACTCGACACATTCGGTTTTCGATATGAAAGTTCCAGGGATTATAGACCGTCAACAGGCCTCAAGATAAGAATCGTGCCTTCCCCAATCAAGGCAATGGCTTTCAGACCATACAAGCAGAGCGCTTACGCTAACGATCGATTAGGCAGAAAAGATTCATCCATACCTTCTCAGAATCAAAATGCGAGCTTTTTAGAGAAGTCTGAGACTATTTGTAATTTCATAATTACGACTGACTGGTTTTAACTTAAAAAAGTTTTACTAAATGAATTTAGTTTCGCTAGAGACTACTTATCTTTAAAGTTCTTGTATCGTGGCGGTTCACGTACTCAAACACATTCGTGAGGACTTATGACTGCATAAGTTTAATGGCGTTCAATCAGTCCACAATTTACTCGCCCCTATGCAGTTGTTCAATATTATCGATATGGCAGCAACCCACCTTCGAGCGACTTTTAGGCAAAATTGAATTTTTGATTTTTTATGCACAAGGCGTTTTCCTCTATAACTTTGTCATTTGGAAAGCCCCGCTGTTGGCTTTCCTACCATCGCTTTGTCAGGACCACTCAACGCGCTCGACCAAATTGCGAGGCGCTGAGTTAATCCGAACTCTTTCTATGCGAGAAACCGGCCTTGTGCATGTGCATTGATTTTTATAAATTTTTGCTTATCGGCACTACGCCGGCTTTGTCAAAATCGTATATTTTGCCTTTTGGATGCAATGCATCGCTAAAATTTTATGCTCATACTTTAGAACAGGGCATTCAATAACCATACCTCAATGGTCCATGTCTTTGGTTGAGGAATAAAAATGGAAAATATTTCAATATTCTTTTTAAAGTACATTTTTGGAGTACTTTTTAAACTAGCTTTGGCGTACTTTTGAAAAATCAATTTTCAAGCCAAATTTCGACGCAGTTTTGAAAAATTAATCTGCAAGTGAAATTTCAGCGTACTTTTGATAAATCGATTTTCAAGCCAAATTTCAACGCAGTTTTGAAAAATTAATATGCAAGTGAAAGTTTGGTGTACTTTTGATAAATCGATTTTCAAGCCAAACGACGCACTTTTAAGAATATTATTTTTCAAAGTCCAATTTTGTTGCACCTCTGAAAAAAGTATATTATTCAAAAATATTTGTCATTATATACTTTCGCTCTCATATCCTGAACCAAAACATATTTTCCTAAGTGAAAATTCGGTATTTCTTCGAATTTTCACCTGGTCATTTCTAACGCCTTATAGAAACCAAAACGGTCCTTATGGACTGATCTGTGCCTCTGCAGACTCTTAAAAATGACCTTAAATGAAATTTTTGCCTAAGTCGAATTTTGATTCTGTCTTCAACTTAGGACGATTTTGGAGAGTTCTACAACATTAACGCCGACAATAAACTCCGCGCCATTCTAGTTAGGAGCGATTCGCGTAACATATCACAAGAGTTAAAAAAAAAGGTGTGTTTCAGTTTATTTCTTTTCTTAATCATGGTGGAACATACTTTACATAAGAGTAATGATGTTTTATCTATTAAGTAATACATTATATTTATTATTTAATATAGCGTAGAAAAATAAAGCATACCCGGGTCTCCCCTTATATTACCTATGTCGGCAGCTTTGGGTTTTTATGTGCAGTATAAAAATGGAGTGAACTGTAGTTCAAATACTGATTTTAATATGACTTCCACCTCCAGCCACCTTTGAAATTGACAACTAATAACCCATTGTGGGTTAATGTGCTAGCTTTAACTTAAGATAAAAAAATGAATGCCTAGTTTCACCAGTTTAAGCTTACACCGTACTCGCTGCAGCCGTTCCCCGCTTTGAAAACTAATAACTCATTAAGGGATAGTGCGCTAGCGTTAATTTGAAGTAGACGCTAGTTCTATCTACCAAACTACAATAAAAAAGAAATTGAAGTTGTGGAAACTTACCCCCCACACGTATCTCTATAGTATGGCTTCAGAAAGTCCGCTAGCTTTTCCTACTGGGGGCGCAAAAGGGCGCTTGTTAGTCTTTTGAACTTGATACAATTTTTGTATTTTCTTGTTGATGTGACCAAGAAAGCGGTAACTTAGTCCCCAACCTTACTTTCAATAGTTAATAACTCGAAAACGAATTACTAATTATTTTGGGGAGCAATGGAGCACATAACGGGCACTATCAATTAATTATTTTTCTTTGAGTACAAGTGGGGAACCAACTTAACTCACCTGCTAAATCAACGCAAATGAACTTCATTTTCTAAGGGCTGGTTTATCAATTCTGTGTTAGGTTAGTTTGTCACAGGGTTGAACGCCAACTTCAGGATGAAGTGATTATTTTAGTTAAAAACTAACCCCGGGCTAAAATCAGAGATAATTTAGCCCGAGGTTCAAGGTGGGGGTTATGTCTGTTAGCCAGAGATTAACCTAAAAATTATATGTTTGTTGTTGATAGTTGGATAAAAAGTCAAAGTTATTTTTTGCTTAAATTAGGCGAAATACAGGAATATTTATTTTTGAACAAATCGTGGCATTGTTTCGAGTTTCCAGCCGATAGGTAAAAAAAGTTTTCTAATGTACTTAAAAAGCAAATATTAAAATCTATTTTCATCATACCTCACTCGTAAGTATACTCTAATTCCATTGTTTTGTCGATCGTAAGTGGCGCTTTCTTTATCAAATACTTGTTGCCATTAACAACGGGTCGTTATTTTTCATAACGACCCTAGGGAAATAAAGTAAATTTGGGAAAATTTTCTCTTTTATATAACAAGTATTAAATGTTTTAACTTTTTGGAAGTAAATCCAGACAAGCCTTACTTGCTATATCTTCTATATCCGACATTATTTTCAAAAATGCTCAGATCATAATATACGATATAATTTATCTTGACAGTAGTTGTCATTTGAATAGAAGCCGCATCCTTTTATTTTATTGACAATTGCCATGGATATTCCAAGCATCGTTACTTTTACTATTTGCTTAGCAAATATGAAACCTGATAGCGGAGCGGATCTGGTTTTGAAAAGAAACCAAACTTTTTAAATATTTTTTTTTGACATTTGGGTTACACGCGTTCTCTTTTATCATGTTATCAAGTTAATTCAGCTTAATCACACGAGGTGGGGTAGGAATTCGTATTTAAAATTCGCAAAAACACGTTTTTTCACGATAACTTTGTTATTATTGACTTGACGAAAAAAAAGTTAAATTAAAAATTGAAGACCACGCGGAAGCGTATAATCTGGTTTTTTAAATACACGTTTGTTTGCATTCCTTAATTCTTTCACGAAAAAAAGGAGTTAGAGGGCTGAGATTTTTTTGAGGTGGGTGGAATAGATAAGAATTGATGGAGCCGGAGGATGGCGGTGGTGGGCCAATTAGGGGAGGGGGGAAGGTAGGGAAAGGAAAATTATTGGACTCCCCCCCGAACTTTTTTTCCTGTCGTGCGATTATGAAAAACCAAAATGGACTTTGTTTGCTGTTATCTCTAGTATTTAACTGATTTTTTTTTTTTTCGAATAAACAAATTTGTGGGAGGGGAAAAACTTGTTGCATTTTTTTCAAATGTGTTTTTTTTACGTAGGAAAGGGTTTAGAGGAGAAATTTTTTTACAGGTAAGTGAGGATCTTTTTTATCTTTATTTAAAGAAAAAATTATCGCAATCCAAGCAATAGGAAGGGAGGGAGGGGGCATAATGCGTTTGCGGGAATAAAGGGTTAAGGAAAAGGGACAAAGATTTCGGACCTTCATATTCGGCAATATAAATCTTTTTTCCACCTTAATATTTTGTAAATGCACCCTTTATCAAATATTAAACTGCCGAAACGGCAGTTTATAAATAAATTGCGCTATTACCATAGTGACACATTGCACAAACCTTCCCAGATAGCACGTTAGCTTATGGAAAGTCTGAATTTGGCTTGATTCGAGCTTGCACAAGTAAGGTTGCAATGCAAGCTTGATGTAGGCCTGAACTGCAAGACTAAATCGTGCAAGTATACCGCAAGTCTGAAACAAGTATGAAGATTTCTAAAAATGTAGGCGTACACTTCGGCAAATCTCGCTTTCTTTCGTTTCTGAATTCCCGAACGCTCGCGACGTGATCACATGATCTATAAAATTGACTCTCGACTTCTTGGCTTGTATTATTTCATTATTTATCTCTTTCTGTTTCTGTTTAGAAACGTTGAACGGTTGAACGCCATTGTCGCTATTCTCGATCGCCGTCGTTTATTTGACTATTTGTTTAACTTAGTGACCAATTGTTATACTTAAGTGTGGAACAAAATTTTATCTTAAGGTAAGTTTAAGCCTCGTTTTTATATTCTTACAATTATTAATTGTTGTTAATAGTTTTTTCAAGCATGAGTTTGATGAAAAGAGGTTAGAAAATTTAGCATCCCCGGTAAATGATGTTTGTCTTTTGGCATTGATAAAAAATGTTGTAAATAGTAACGCCCACCTGTGTGTGTTTGTAAATTATATTAATGTGTTTTTGTAAGGTTAATCCTTTTGTGATAATTTCAGGGTTTGAAGTTGCACATGCACGTAATGATCCACTAATTTTAGTGTGTTTGTATGTCATTCTTGACTAATTATAAAGGTATCCCCGGCCTCATTCTCTCTAACCCTTGGCTTTTTTACTATTCAAGCTGATATTTTCTTTTCTTTTATATTTCAGGGAGCAAAGTCAACAGCAAGGGCGAGTCTAGATCTTGAACTTGGAGGGGGGTTTAGCATAATAAATACATTTAAATAAAATATAATTATGTTAAGAATATAAAATAAGTAGAGAGACGTCAATTCAAATCAAATAATAATTTCAAGAAGGCGGTTAAAAGTTTGCTCATTGCCCTATGAATATTTTAGAAGAATAGTATGATGATGTATTTTAATGTAATGTAGTATTTTATTTAAATTGTTTTTTCATTACCGTGCGTAAAGTACATATTTTACACTATCTATGTAATGCGCAAAGTTAAACTTTATGCCCTAGAAAGTAAAGCAAATAAGTTAAAAAGTTGCCTATAATCATATCTTATTTTTAAATGTGAAAAACTAGTTATGTATTTAATTTCAAATATTCAATTTATTTACTATCACTGGGTATATTATTGTAAAACAGCGATCTTTAACAATAATACTTGAATTATTTATTATATTGATATTTATTTCTTTATTTATTTCATTTCATTTATATTCTTAAGATTTTGATTAGTTTCTTTAATTTAAAATTAGGTTGGCCATGGTGATATTGCGATTTTTAAGCTTTGTTATTTTATTACCTATTTCAGTTTATGCACTAGTGGGTAAAGTAGATTGTTTATATTTTAATGTATACCTTTTGTTGATTATTTCGGTATTAGAAAAAATATTGTATACAATTTGTGTGTAAAGTATCATATTATTCAACGAGAGTGTAATGATAACTATTACTAGCGAGGATGATGTTTACTGTCAGTGGGAATTAGATTACTTCTGGTATATTTTAATTTGATGATTTGTTTATAATTTAAATAATACACCAAAATCAACCACACAAGTGTTGTTAATAGTTATAGGTCAGTGTGTTGAGTATCTTTTAATATGATAATGGAAAGTATAATGCCCGATATTTTTGTTCATATTTTTTTTTACTCAGAAATCTTGAAATTTTGAAACGATTGTTAAAGGAAAAAAAATAGCTCAAGTTTATGTATTAATGTTTTTTTAATAATCGCAGCAAGTTTAATATCATTTTAACTGTTGCATAATTTTTGTGTTTATACTTCTACATAATGTATAGTCTTTTATAAATAATATTGTTTTTTTTAAATACATTTTTTGTGCTGCACATTTTTATTATTTTTTAATTCCTTAACTGCTATATACAAGTTGTTTTTAAATAGGGTTCCAAAATTCTACAGAGTAAGGTAATATTGGTTGAAATAAGTCGAAAAGTTTTATGAACATATGGCTATAGGGAGTTAGAGACTCTTAAGAGAGTGCAAAAACTGTTGCTGATATCAATTTAAATCAGGAATAATAGAAAACAACAAATTTCATCTCTATCCCTTTAAATAAGTGTCTCTTAACTCTCTAGGGATGCCTTTAAAGCCAGATGTTAATAAGGATTTTTGACTTATTTTAATGAGTGCTGTAGAATTTTTGGACCCTGTTTTTGAAACATACTGTATATAGATATACACGTCTTATGCAAGCTTGCCAATATAGGTTAATGTAAGTCTGCCGCAAAAGGTTACTTCAAGCTTGCGACAATGGGTTGATGCAAACTTGATCTGCAAGTCTGCTACAAGCTGATTCTGCAAGCTTGCAACAAGCTTACTCTGCAAGCCTGCTACAAGCTTGCTCTGAAAGCTTGCAACAAGCCTTGCTCAGTGGTAACTAGGAAGTCTGATGCAAGCTTGCATCAAGTGTACAGGCTTGCATTTGCAAGCCTGAAGCAAGCTTTCAAGGCTTGCACTGCAAGCCTGATGCAAGTTTGTATCAAGCCTGCAGTGCTATTTGGGTTAGATTCGGGCGAGTACTTTATAGTACAGTGAATGAAGGTAAAAATCAACTATTACCTCCGATTTCGGTGAACCTCTATCGATTTGCATGAAAATTTGGGATTGAGTATATTTTACCCTCAACTTCAAAAGTGACATATGCTCGACTTGCGCTTTTTGCATTTTAGGGGTGAAATCCACCCCTTTTGTTAAAAATGGGAAAAAATGCAGATTTAAGCATTCTGGCGTAAGTAATCTCGTTTAATTAGATAAAATAAATATTTTTCAACACTTATATGCATGATTTATATATATAATTTTTCAACCCTTTTAGCAACCACCCCTTAAATCGAAAATCATGAAAAAATCATTTTTTGTATTTCTGAAATATGAAATCGGATATTAACATTACACAAACGGTTTATTTAATGTTTATGATATAATTACTTCCACGTCCAGTGGAAGTATAGTAACGACAAAAAAATTTTTAAAAATTTTTATTGTCCAAATAGGCTTAAAATGTTATGAAACGTCGAGATTTCAAGTTTGAGCGAAAAAAAAATTTCTGTCTGTCTGTCGGTCTGTCTGTCTGTCGGTCTGTCTGTCTGTAACTTTTTTTGTGCGCACGTTTACTCTGGAACCGTTTAAGATATTGACTTGAAATTTGGTACACTTATGTACTTTAACGAGATCTAGAACTAGATTATATTTTCATCTTGTTCCGTCGGAGGGTAAATTGGGGTAAATTTAGGGTAAATGGGTAAATCAAGCAGGTAAGAGTCCATGAAATTGGTATTTAGTACATACAAGAGAAGCCAAGGTCTCAAAAAAATTTTTGGCATTAGCCACCCCTATTACCACCCCCACCTCCTTATTAAAGGGGATGAAAAAAAAATGTGATTTAGTGTATGTACAGGAACCAGAAACCTCAAAATATTTTTTTTACTTCATCCACCCCCCACTACCACCCCCCTATCACCACCCCCACCCCACTACCGATGTGGGGTATCGTTTTATGGGTTTTTGGGGTAGATGATTTCAAATATTATATTATTAAAGTTCCATAAACAATTATTTTCACATACAACGTTTTTTCGTTGTGAGTGACTTGGATAGAGAATCTGGATGTGGAAGTAGTGATTCCTTGGGCAGCGGTTTTTTTGGTTGACTGTGAAATTTCAACCCTTAAAAACCACCCTCTTAATGCAGAATCATTGAAAAAATTGGTTTCAAGAAACTTTAATCATTTGAATAATACATTACTGAATTGAAATCTCATTTACTGAGTATTAAAGTAATTATTTATTTATTGCGAAATTTTCCACCCTTAAAAACTATATATCTGAAATATTCAATAGACACGCAGCATACTAGAAAGCCCCACTATGTTTTCGAGCAGATGTTCAGAATTCCTTTCACTTTTTCTATCTTCAAAAGAAACATACACACTCACACATGTATATTTTGTGAGCATGTACCTATCGACACGTCTACTTCTACTATCTATCTTTTTTCCTATATATGCATACAAAATCTCTGCTCAAAAAATTTTTCCAAAAAAATGTTATTGGTTTTTTTACAATAACTCCGTTAATTTTTATGATATCAGGTTCATCCAAAAACCATTTGAAAGGTAATTTCAAGGGCTATAAGATCGTATTAAATTTAATCTTTTAAAACCCTTATTTTTTAAAAGATGAAAGGTTAAAGGGCCCCGGTTACATGGTTCTCGCAGTAAAATTTAGGTTTTAAACGTTTCTATCTCGGTTATTTTTTATCCTACAAAAATAAAAAAAAACTAAAATCTTTGTTAAAAAAAAAACCTCAAATTTCGTTCTATATTATTTTTTACGTATATCGAGTATTTTTGGAGTTATTATCAAAAGAAAATGAAATTTACGAAAATTTGAAAAATTTTGATTTTTTTAAATCATATTTTTTTTCAAAAATATGCATTCTAAACCGGTCAAAATTTTTAAAGTCATTACTTATGCTAAAATAAAGAAAGTCTTATAGGGATTACTATAAATTTTAATTTTTGTGGAAATGGAGTAGGTTTTATTTTTCACTTTTTCCTAAAAAATTCGAAAGGGTCCTCTTATTTTCTTCATAACTTGCTTAATTTTGATGCTATCAACTTCTTCTACAGCTCATTTGATAGGTATTTCTGAGTACTTTGAAAAGTGTTTAGTAAGTATATTTTATAAAATGCATCGTTTTCCCGTTATTTAAGCTTAAATACTTAGATTTGAGTACTCGCCGAAAAAAAAAATATATTCAATTACCTATAGCTCACTTTTAATTAATATTAAAAGGTTTTTTAAGGAAGGAATTTATTCGTTTTTTTATTAGCTTCCATTTTGGTAATGACAACTTTTTTGTAAAAACTTATAGTTTTTGAGTTATTTATGAAAAACCGTTTTAAAACATGCATTTTTTTTCACGAAAAATCAAAATCTTTGATCTTTAATAACTCAAAAAGTATTGATTTATTTTAATAACTTTATATAACAAATTTTGCTTAGAATTTGTCCCTCTATCGATTCCTGGGGTTATTTTTCATAAAATAATTTCCACCCCCGAGAAGGGGTGGCATCCACCCCCAGGGTAAAAGCGCAAGTTGGCACTATGTCACTTTTGTTTCTTGAGGTATCCTCTAACTACTCACAAATTTTCATGAAAATCGATGGAGGTTCAACGAAATCGGAGGTGAAAACCTTCAATGACTGTACTATTAACAACTAAGTTGGCGTTATAACATTAAAAATGCTTAAAACAAACATAATTTGTTTTTTAACAAAATCGATCGGTAAATAAAGTTATTAATCATTTAAAATTGAAAAAGTTGTTTTCTGATTTTTTTAGATTTGTAATTGAATAGAATTCTTTTTTAAATGCTATTTTCTACCATTTATTTATATATTTAACTAATATATATTTTATAACAATATAATATTAAAATGTAGACATGATTTTCAAATAGTGACATTATATTAGCAATATTATCGCTTTCGGAAATAGAATAGGTAGAATTATAGTTTGAAATCCAAGGATCGCAAGTTTGAAACACAGGCAGTTGTTATAGATGTACTTGCTCCTTTTTACTTTTTTTTATACTGACAAGTGTTTTATCAAATAAGTCGTCAATATAAGATTTAAAATGTTTAAAAATTAACATTTCCAAAAAACTGGAAAGAGTAATCTAAAGATTGTGCAACAATTATATAAAAAGTTAAACAAGTCGGCGAGGAGCATGATTTTTACTCTAGTTTTTTAAATTTTTAATTTACCAACCGTGAAGGGGTGACACTTTTAGAGATTGAAGAGGGAATAATATATGTAAAACTTATTTAATGATAAAGAGATCATAAAGAACGTGGAAGTCTAATAGCAATTAATTGCAGTACTGGGCCAACAATCACTGATTTGCAATTTTCTCGAAAACTGCTAATGTTAGAAAAAAAGTTTCAAATAAAAAAGTTACGCCAATCTTTTATCTTCATATGCCCTCGATATACTTGGTATTTATTTCGAAAGATAAAAAAGTTTCCCGCATGTTACATTGGAGAATGCAAATTTTCGACATAGCCTTAGAAAAAAATTAATGATTTCTACACTTATCAAAATTTGACCTATATCACACATTTTATTAACAAATATATAGTGATAACACGATAAAAATTTGAGAGTAATCCATTGTGCCGTTTTTGAGTTAGAGCGAGTTAAACGGAAAAATAATTGTTTTATATATCCAATAGACACCTAAAACTAGAGAAATGGGCCGCGAAAACTCGTGACGGCGTTAAATAACTATTTATAATAAGTTTAATATTTGATAAAGGTAGATTGATAAAATATTAAGATGGCGAATATCAAGGTCCGAAGTCCCTATCCCTTTTCCTTAACCTTTATTCCCGCAAACGCATTATGCCCCCTCCCTCCCTTCCTATTGCTTGGATTGCGATAATTTCTTCTAAATAAAGATAAAAAAGATCCTCACTTATCTGTAAAAAAGTTTCTCCTCTGAACCCTTTCCTACGTAAAAAAAACGCATTTGAAGAAAAATGCAAAAAGTTTTTCCCCTCCCACAAATTTGTTTATTTGAAAAAAATTTAAAAAAATTAATCAGTTAAATACTAGAGATAAGAGCAAATTCCATTTTGGTTTTTCAAAATCGCACGACAGGGAAAAAGTTCGGGGAGGTTGAATAATTTACCTTTCCCTACCTCCTCCCCCTCCCCTAATTGGCCCACCACCTCCCATCCTCCGGCTCCACCAATTCTTATCTATTTCACCTACCTCAAAAAAATCTCTTCTTTTTTTCGTGAAAAAATTAAGGAATTACTTTTTTGTATATTAGTATTACGGCAAAAGAACGTGTATTTAAAAAAAAAAGTTTCACGAAAAGTTACCGTCCTATTTGAACAAAAATTATTATGCACTTCCGCGAGGTCTTCAATTTTCGATTTAACTTTTTTTTCGTCAAGTCATTAATAACAAAGTTATCGTGAAAAAACGTGTTTTTGTGAATTTTAAATGCGAATTCCTGCCCCACCTCGTGTGATTAAGCTGAACTAAGTTGATAACATGATGAAAGAGAACGCATGTAACCGAATTGTCAAAAAAAAAATTTTTTTAAAAAAGTTGGTTTCAAAATTCTTCTTTTTCTCGCCAGATCCGCTTCAGTATGACTCAAATAATTATAGTTTTCCACTAGTTTTCTAAAGTTTTTTTCAGCTTAATATGCACCACAGGTCGTATGGTGCGATCTTTTAGTCTCGAATACCTGCAAACTTATTCTCGGCCAAGAAAAGTGCACTTGCGACCTTTGGTACATAAATAAATAGTTATTGTATTGTAGAAATCATGCAGTTTCACCAATGAAGCAGTAATTGCTTTTAGCATTGAGAAATTATGGTAGTTTCTTATTAAGTGCTGGAGATTGCATAAATGCCAATAAATCTTACTTTTGTACCAAAAAGCTTCTTTATCCCTCCAAGACACTGCATCAGTTCTTAAGTGCACTTTTTTTGGTCGAGAATACAGTTTGCAATCCGAGACCCGTAGGTCCGAGGTTTGTAAGTATTCGGGACCAAAAAATCGCACTGTACGAGCCGCGGTGTATATTATATTTTTCGTCGTACCCATCATTAAACCAGAAAAAGACGAGAAAAACTAATGAAAAAGTGATTATTTGAGTAAGATTTCATATTTGCTAAGAAAATAGGTAGTAAATATAGCGATGCTTGGAATTTCAATGGCAATCGTCAATAAAATAAATTTAGGACGCGGGTTCTATTCAAATGACAACTACTGTCAAAATAAATTAAATCATATTATTATAATAGCTCTTAACATCAATGTCGGATATTAAAGATATAGCAAGTTAAGGCTTGCTTGGATTTGCTTCCAAAAAAGTGAAATTTTCCCAAATTTATTTCCCTAGGGACGTTACGAAAAATAACGACCCGTTGCCAACGGCAACAAGTATTTGGTACATAAAGCGTCACTTACGATCGACAAAACAATGGAATTAGAGTATACTCACGAGGGAGTAATATAACTATCGATCAGAAAATATTATATTATAATTATTGTTGTTGTTGTTGTTGTTGTTGTTGTTGTTGTTGTTGTTGTTGTTGTTGTTGCTCGTTGCTGTCACTGCCAAGTGATTTTTCAACAAAAACAGACAAATGCTTTCAACTTGGTAAGAACAAGTTTAAAAAGTAACAAACAGAAAATCACTCATTCTTCGGCCAATCGCAATCAATCTAGAGCTGGCAACTCTATAGAAAGCATTACCAATCTCAGATTATTTAATGGCCCACACATAAAATGTAGAGGATAAACGGATGCGAGTTTAACACTCACTTTGAACCGAGGTTAAAGTTTTTCTGGGGCTAACTAACACGTAAATTTGACCCTGCATTGATAAACCGGTCCCTAGTTTATATTATAATTGTTGTTGCTCATTGCTGTCACCATCAGGTAATTTTTCGACAAAAACAAACAAAGGCTTATAACTTAGTAACAAAAACTGAAAAAACTAACAATCAAAACGATTACTCATTTTTCGGCCAATCTCATTCAACCTAGAGCTGGCAACTCTGTAGAAAGCGTTACCAACCTCAGGTTATTTAACTCACACATAAAATGTAGAAGATAAACGGATGATGCGAGCTTGACACTCACTTTGACCCGAGGTTAAAGTTTTCCTGGGGCTAGCTAAAACGTAAATTTGACCCTGATAAATCGGTCCTTAGAGTTGTTAAAAGTTAACAGAACACCATATGTAGTTCTATTTTTATTTAACCCCATCTTGTAAACTCTTTCTAGTGCGTAGGTATTACGCTTTCTTTATGTTTAAATCCTAGGAAATTATTATTTCTAAAAAAATGAAGAGTTAAGTCATGATTGAATAAATATTGAGTCAACAAGACGGTTTAACAATTTTTTCGGTTTATTTATCTTTAAGAGTAATTTATCATTCTGGATTAAGTCAGGTATTAAATCTACACATGTTTTAACGTACACTATCAATTCAATTTAATAAATATTCCAAATAAATCTGACTGGTTAAATCCCTAATGACAAAATAAACCAGAGTAAAACTAAAGGCGGAGATAAAGCAATAAAAGATACTTATGATAAATAGATTTTTTGAGTTGTTGAAGTTCATATATGAACAGTTGCGCTAAAACGCCAATATATGAATATTGAGAGCATTATACACCACTCAAATCCATCTTTATTATACGGGGTCATGAATATGGAGTGTTAAAATTAAAATACACAGTGCTTAAGCTAAAGCACAATGCTTGAAGAGCTATTGAAAAGGGCGCAGCTGCGTTTGATAGGGGATGGAGAATCTGTGTCCGCAAAAGGGTCTCTGTCAGATCTAATTTGTATAAAATTTCATCAGGAAGTTTTGATCAGGTGCCTTACTTTAACTCAAATTGTTATTCAATTTATGTTTGTAATGTACTTACACTTAATATTACTTCCAAATCCATTTATAAATTTAATTCATTAATTAACAAGTTTAGTTCGGTAGCCAGGCGACATTATTGATATGTTTACTAATGTAAACATCATTTTTTATATTTATAGGTTTGATAATTTTGTCCCAGAAATTTTAGAATAGTAATTGATATTATTTATATTAGCACTTGAAGTTGTTCTGTTCAATTTTATTTCCTGATTCATTCGTGATTCACTGAATTTAAATGTGTAGCATAATTTAAAGTTGTTTAAAAAGTTAGTTAGTCAATTTTATTAATATGTATTGCTTTAGTAGCTTAGGTTTTCTATATATGTCTGTGGTGGTGGGATAGTCTCACAAAATTATTTTTTTACTAGGCCTATACCACCTTATTGTTTCATTTCTTTATGATGGTCAATGAAGATATTTCTTTTTTTTTTTTCTCTTTTACCCGCTGCTGGACAGGACTTCCGTGTCCTCCGACATCACATGGTAGCCGCGCCGGCGAATACATTACAGTTACAGCTCGTTCACACGATACGGTTTCGGTCATTTTATCGGCTCGGTAACAATGTTGAATTCCACAGTGGCGCATACTTTTAAGTCTGCATGTTTACACGATACGGTAGTCCACCGTATACGGGAAAACTACCGATTCGTTCGTATTTGACGTTCCGTTCTGTCACTAGCAACCTGATACGGTCATTTGATAAAAAACCGAATCGACCGTCAGTGGCGCATACATGTATATGAGTGACTTCACATGATTCAGTTATTTTGCCGTAAGGCGTATACCGCATTGAATCATCAGTTGTTATTTAATGGACCCAACAAACAGTATACGCGACAAAATTATCGCATCGTGTGAACACTCAATCCGATTCGGTTAAAATAACGTTTCGATTAAATAGTCGTGCCGTACCGTGCTGTGTTAACGTACTGTCTCACTCTCCATGATCTGTGGAGTTAGTGACTTTAAATACCTGAATCGTGTGCCCTAACTAGACGAAGGAACCCCAGGAAAACCGCCGTCTGCATCTAGCTTGTCAACTATTCGACAGTATAATCTTCAATTATTCTGAAAGCAGCGTAGGCTTCCGAGTACGCCGATTACTAGGACGACCATCTTGACTGAGTAGTCTGCGTACGGCACTTGCAGCTCGTAGCGGAGATCGCGATATTTGGTTCTATTTTCCTCCACCTTCAAAGCGATATTTGTATTAGCAGATGCTGAAAATTCAATGACAAACATCATCTTGTTCTGATGGTCGAGGGGGGCTATGTCAGGCTTATTGGCTTCAATTAACCTGGCGATTGGGAACGAGTAGTTACAATAAATTCGGCACCTCTTGTTCTCGACAACGGACTCAATATCTACGGGGACGTAAGGCAGCACTGATATTTGATCTTCACCATACGAATACCGTAGATGGTAGCATGGCACTCGTAATGCGTTATGACGAAATAAATGCATGAGCGATTCCGGCGCCTGACGACGACAGGTCCTGCGATTGATATCAGGAACCCCTACACTCATTACGTGGTTTTGGTAGACCAAGGTGTTAATTACATCATCTTGGCAAACCAGAATGAATCCCTCGATTTTCCGATTTAACCCCAGCTGATTTCTTATACACCATGCATGGGTCTATCGCTATGCCACTTAAACCGGTTTTCCTATTCGGTGACTTTTATTTGGGCCTCGTGACGAGGGAGATAAATACGAAGAATACACGATCTATGATGAATACTCCTATGGATGTTGATTGTCCTGCGGGTATATCTATCTAGTTGCCGCAGTTCATCTACAGTTCACTTGAATACCCCAAAGGAGTAGAGCAGAACAGCAACGGCAAGCATATTAGTAGCAGACACCTTGTTCTTCCCCGAAAGTTCGGACTAACAAATCTTTCAGAGTATGTGCCTGTACTTGCTGCGAAGAGATTCCTTTATTTGTTGCTTATCCTGGATGTGATCAAGATCCGTAAAGAAGTAGGTTACCACGTAACTATCGTCCCAAACTGCGTGACGTTATCTTTGTGCAGATTTAAATGTATCTTTTTGGTAAAGACGTTTATTGTTATTATTGTTACACGTACAAGAAATATAAAAGTAAAATTTGACGAGATATTTCGCAAAGGAACTTCTTGTTAACATACTAACGTAGGTTCTCATCCCCAAAAGGAAAAACTGGAATCCGCTTGAGGACTCAGGCCTGCCGATACGTCTGGTTCACAGACAGACCGAGGTTTGAGGAAAGTACTGGAACGGGGATATATCAGGGTTGAACACTTTTGCGCCTTGAGCAAATTCACCAGAGTAGACTGCTTGCTATTTTGGTCTGCGCACAGGCGAATATTCTAACAAATACATTTATATATGAAGCGATAGTCAAGCGGTCCTCAAGGCCCTTGCATCAGTCAGGACCAAGTCAACACTGGTTCAAAACTGTAAACAGGCTTTCCGTAAACTTGGCTTATCCAATTGGGTCAAGCTTCTCTGGGTTGCCTCGACACAGCAACATCGAGGGCAACGAGCGGGCAGATGCTCTAGCCAGGGGAGGCTCTCAGCCGACTCCTTCTGTGTTAGGAGCCGGCACCTGGTTACCCTATATCAAATGCCAAGAAGTCAATGGAACACTGGACTCGTTCCCAGTTCGTTGACTTATCGGCCTCCTACTCAGGACTTTGGCAAGCGAGCTCCTTATCTGAGGACCCTTGTCGGAGCGAGCAGAACAAATTCTGCGACTAAGCAGTAAACAGGTCAGAATCGTGGCAGGTCTTTTGACTGGACACGTCTCTTTCAGAAAACACCTGCTCACCATAATTTAAACAACCCCGACTGCAGAGAGACGAGGAGGAAACTTCCATCTACATCCTAACTTCCCGCCCTCGTCTTATGAACTTGGGGCACAAACACTTTGGCATTGGTTTTCCGGTGCTGGAGGAAGTAAGAAATGCCCCCGTAGGATGGATCTTGGCCGGAATGGTGGAATTCACTAAATTAGTAGCGGTAGCACAATGGGCCACAAGGCCTGAGTGCGGCGACCTTTTCTCGCCCCGCTAAAGGAAAAATAAGAAGAAGAACGTAATTAAACTTGGATCAATAATATATGAAAAGAACGAATGGTTTCTTTTAAAGTTATTTGCTAAATATCCAAAATAATATTTTTCAATTGTGCAAGCAGAAACAATTTTTTTTTAAATACTAGTCGAGCTATCAAAAACATTTAAAAAAAGTCGCTAAAAATTATAAACTAAAATTTCACCATCCTGTCATCCAACTAACTGAACCTTATTATCTAATAATAATGATGTTGAAGTGTGTAAATACATTTGAATTCGTTATTTGTTCATTTTTACACCGACTTCAATATCGATATTAAATAATAAGGTTCAGTTAACTGGGCGGCTGTGAGACTTTACTTCATAATTTTTAATAACCTTTTCTGAAGGCGGTTTAACTTATTTAAAAATAAGTATCTTGTATTTCTGCTTCATTATTGTTAAAAAATATTATTTTGAGTATTCAGCAGATAACTTTTAAAGAAACCATTCGTTCTTTTCATATACCATTGATCTAAATCTGACCAAGCTTGAATATCAACAAGAAGTTCCCTTACGTACCGACTTGTCAACTTCTTTAATATACTTACTATATCTAACATTCATTATGAAAAACAAGAAAATAACCATTTCTTCCATATACCGATGATCTAAATCTGACCCTCCTCCTTTTATGTAAACTGCAAAAATATTGCAATTATCGCAGCCATATGGGATTCGCCACTTTGAGTTCTTAATTTTTGACATCATATTCGTTGCTATACCTAAAATACCTAACTACCAAATTTAATACAATTCTAACGGAATTTGAATTTTTTATCACAAAATTAAGTTTTATACAATTAAATTATCATTACCGGCTTCTTCAGATACTCAGCTAAAAAAAATTTATTTCTAATTTCTGTTCACGTTATGCTAGACGCGGTTGGCGTTGGCAAAATCTAACTAATCATCACATACAAATATATAATTTGAATTTTACACTTACTCCCACAATCGCGAAATTGACACAATAATTATTATTAAGCGATTGGCAACCCTGTAAATATTTTATTTTATCAGTAGTGTGTTTTCCATTGAAGCTATGGAAGCAAAGCTTCCCTTACACGACACGGAATCCCCATTTTTAATATTAATTTATTATACATAAATTCATTTACTAAAAATACTAGAACTAGCAATGATTTTTAAATAGAATCTATATGTTTCTACTACTGATCTAATATAATATTATCAGGTCTACTGGTCTACATACCTATTAGTTTTGTTTGGTAGTGTGATATTAGACAACAAAGTCTAACTTGGTATTTACGGAACTTTTTCCTGTTTCCACCTATTGTAATAATTTTTTATTGTATTGACGAGTTTGGTCAATCATTTCGACGTGTCCCACACCATATTACTGTATGGTCTTTTGGACAATAAAGTTTATTATTATTATTCTTTTTATTTACTTTATTTAGGCTAATTTTTTTTTTCATTTTTAATATGATCATTTTTGTTTAACAGTTCTTATTTTTTTATTTTATTAAACCAAGGATTTTTTAAATTTCTTTTAAGTAATAAGTATTAGGTTTAGGTACATAATGATCCAACAATGATTGAACAAGGCCATTTTTCAAACGAAACAAATGTTTATGTCGAAAACCAAAGAAGCCATTCGATATATTTTTTCCGCAGAAACCAAAAATTATCATAAACAAAAACAAATAAATTGAAAACAAAAGATTTATGACACAAAAATACAGGGGGTTCGGGCTCATATGGAAAACCTGAAGAGCGTGGAAAATTCAGGGAATTTTAAAAATCCTAAGAAAATCATGGAAATCTCAGTGAATTTTAAATATTTCGCAAAAATCATGAAATTTTGAGTCACAATATGAAAAACAATAAACTATTTACGAGCTCCTACTGTTATTATACTCTTCGCAAATACGAAAACGAAGATTATATTGCATTTGATCGGCACATTTCTAAAACTGTAAATATCGCCCGCAGACAAAAAATTTTCATACCATTGTGTTAGTGAACGAATTCTGAACAACTTTCAAAATGGCCGTCTGTCCGTCCGTCCGTCCGTCCGTCCGTCCGTCCGTCCGTCACATTTCTTGTAAACACGATAATAATAATAATAATAATAATCCGATTGTACTGAAATTTGGACAGTAAGTTAGTGTTAGCTAGAGGAAGAACTCTATTGTTTTTGAACAAAATCGATCAGTAAAAAAATGTTATTAATGATTAAAATTTGATTTTTTTTTAAATTTTTATATTTTTGTAATTGAATAGAAATCTGGTGAAATGATATTTCATTTTAATATTTACATATTTATATATTTTACAAATATACATTTCATAATGTAATATACAACCGTGGAAATATGATTTTAGCTCGTCTCTTATAATGTAAAAATTTACGTTTTTTACGTGTTAAGTGGTGGTGCAGTTCTTATGCTTTTGACTCGGAATCCAAGGGTCCCCGGTTCGAAACCCAAATGGGCTACGGTATAGTTTTTTTTATTTTTACTTTATTTTACATTGAGTCTTTTACCAACTAAGTTAGTACAATAAAATTAATAATGTCTAAAACTGACATTATTTACAAACAACTGCGAAGAGTATCCTATAGAATGTGTAACAATTATATAAAAAGTTCAGTGAACAGGCGAAGAGTACGTTTTTAGTTTGTTTTAAATTATTTTTAAATTGCAACCTTCTATTCATTCGCTCACGATTTTATGAAACAAATTTTTTTTTTATAAAATCGAAAATTAAAGTAAAAATCACCTTTACCATATTAATAATTATTATTATTTGTCATTGAAAAACATTTTTTTTTGTCATGGAAAGCCTGGAAAATTCAGGGATTTTTTTTAACTATGTGAAGTCTGAACCATGAAATAGCATATTTTATATTCGTTTTTTTATTATAATTTTTGGATTCGGCGGAAAAATACATCAAATGATAATTTTAGTTTTTGTTATAAACGTTTCTATCGCCGGAAAAATGTCCTTGTTCCGTCTTTGGTTGGGGCACCCTGTACATTGTACATAGTAAATTTGAATTCGATTTGAATTTTTTAGTTTTAGTAGCTTTTTCCATATAAAGTTTTTATTTTATTGAAATTATCCAATGTAAAGGTATATGAGTTGGCTTTTTGTTCATCTTCTCCCCCCCCCCCCCCCCCCCCAAAGTAGTAGGCTTCGGTACGGCCCTGGACGTGGCTTGATGAAAGTAATATGGGACCATCGCCGAGCCATATGAAGTCGGTAAAAAAAAGAGTACACATGACATTTGTTGAGACATTTACCTTTAGATATATCTTACTTCGGACAAGTTGCAAAAATAAATAGCTAAATATTAGGTCTTTCACGATTTAACAAAAATGGTGCAAAATTTCGCAATTTGGATCTCAAATTCGAGTTCAGCGGTTCAAAATACATGGACTGGTATTCTGATCTTCAGAAAAACCAGTTTTTTTAAATTTTGTGTGCCTCTAACTAATAATCTTGGTTGTTGTCATTTTCTTTACGTAAGCGCCATAATTTCTGAAATATTCAACATTTCAACTAAATACTTCGTCTTATAATGTTCTTACACCTTCTTTAAACTCTCTTATCACCGAAATTATTAACCCTCCAGAAATTAGAAACAAAAAAAAATTGTTCTTCAGTTTATGAGCTTTCTTATTGGTCTCTACCATTTTTTCGCTAAATGTGATACTTTTAGAGTTATTCGAGGAAACCCGTTTTGAGATACCTCTCTTCATGAGTTCAGTTTATAGAAAATATTACATACAACCTTTTCGTCTCAAAATCTGATTCTCTTCAAGTTCCAATAGTTTTCTTTTTGAGTGCCACCTCCTGAATAAGAGTGACATCCATCCATCCATAAACAACAGGTCTCGCATAATATAGAAACGTTTATTTGATGCATTTATTATTAAATTACAAAAAAAAAAACGAAATGTAATTCATATAACAATTATTTTTAGTTACTGTATAATAGATCCTGTTCTTTGTTTAATGAAATTGCTATTTTACGTCACTGCCCACATAAATATTCTTTTAATAAATAATTTAATGTGAAATATTTTTATTATAATGAATAAAGATAAAATGAAAATTCAACAAAATGTGTAAACATTCGAGCTTTTAAAGTATTAATAAAAAATAAATATAATCGTAAATCATTAAACATAAGACAATTTCAGAAAATTACTTTTACTGTAGGTACAATTATAATCTACAAATCTACATTAAATTAGTATTATATAAGAAATTCTCTTTAATTGTGCAAGATTATTGTCTACATTTACTGCAATTAATCAATGGGTATAAAGAGCGATTAAAAAAGAATTTTTTTATTACACATCTACAAAAAATCTAGAACAAAATCATGCGATACGAAGATAAAAAATGACGCAAACATAAAAATAAACTTATATATAGTTTTATACAGTGTACAATAAGTTTTTATATGATTTACTATTTTATTTTTACATCCCACTGCAGTTAATGCAAATAAGTAATAAGAATAAATGCATATCTATATAATTGAAAATTGACAATACATTTTATGATACATTTCTTTTCACATCCCGCCGAATTTGTGTTCTATTATCTGTCTGCGAGAGTCACTTTTTGACTAACTTCATAATTAGTTAAATCTACAAGGAATAGATTTTATTATACATTTTTGATTTGAACTTTTATTAAGTTATAAAATTGCTATTGAAAACTGCTATACGTCTCCAGAAGTTGGTCAGCACGTAAGTACAGAAATTCTTAGCGCATCCACATTACTTTTAATTTAATTCATCTACTTCCAAAATAGAACCATATTGAATTTCATATTGGTCCGTCAAATAGTTTAATTATCATAAATAATTATTTAATACCGTCACCAGTTAGCGCGGACTATTTCTCTTGTTTTCGGCACTTACTAAATAAATTATTAGAAATAAATTTAAAAAATAAGTTTCTCGTTGAATTCGCGTTAACTTAACGGAACAATGAATTGGTTTCAAATTTTACTGTGTTATTGTAGATGAACTCACCATCGTTCATCTAGAAGATGTGACACTATTTATTTTAAGGGCGTCAGACGCTCTTTCTGCAGTGTAGGATGGCCTTTACTTTTATAGAATTCCTCCCATTAGTTTCTGTGTCTGATCGATGTCTTGAATAACAGACAAGAGGACTCTATGCATTCAGTTGTCGATATAATCCACAAAATACGTCAGAGAAGTTAAACTTAAAGTTAATCATTCAGTCAAGGAAACTCAACAGTTATAATACCATTTATTGTAAAAAGTTCAAAAATGTACAAATAAACGTTGGTAAAGAGCCTATCTGGTGAGAATATACCTACTAAACATGGCAAGGGCGGACGCCTCACTCGGGAGTTTTTCTCAACTTCATGAAATGAAAAGTAAGAGTTTCAATTGACTGGCACAAAAATATTCATAATTTCTTAGAAGTCTATGTTTGAGACTGACGGTAATAATCTCCGATTAAAGAACTTATATCTAGATACATAATTGTACTGATTTATATGTTGCTGAGATAGTTACAATCTAAGGCACTTCTTCCCAAAAGTTCTTGATTGGCTAGTCGATCTATTCGCGACCGATTCGGGCACGATCGGTTCAGTTCGAATATCATAATCTCAGTTTGAAACTTTTGACAGTATCCGCCATTAATGTTAAATAAGTGTTTTTCGATCAAAATGTGGTGAAGAAGTCTTTTTATTTTAAGTTGTGATTTGCTTAATACCTAAATAATATTTTCCATTCATATTTACACAGTTTAGTGACAATATATTTAGTGCAAAGTGCTGTGCCGTTTGCAGAAAGCAGTTTAGAAAAGAAGAAAATCGATCGTTCCATAGTCGTAACATGATGAAGTTCAGTTTGCAGTTATAAAGTGAATACCAATTAAATTTTAATATCCTTTCAATACATATTTATCTTACTGTATTACCTTACTGTAATATCGTATGCCTACATCACGTTGTATAAAGAGCCGGTAATGCAGGAATTGCAATAATTCATTTTAATGAAAATATTTACCATTCTACACATTTTCTACACACACAACGCCACTGTTGCCTATGGGATGTGATGTTCATCTATTCATTTTAAGGGACATATAATGTGACTATGTTAGGAGCAAACAAGGTATATAGTGAAAAGATAGCCTGTTATGTATCTAGATATAAGTTCTTTAATCGGAGGTAATAATATTTACTAAATTTTTGGTTCTCTTGTAGCCAGCTTAACAGTTCCGGACAGCAATTTTATCATTCACCAGTTGTCATTTGAAGGACTTTTTACAGCAGTACATGAGTTTTACGAGGCTTTTCTGCCCCTTTACTAAAACGTGCTTTTAGTATATTTTTTCAAAAAAATCAAAAATAAACCATACAGATCAAAAAATCTACGCTGTAAAATGTTGACTATAAGTTATATACTTACATCAACGTCATATCTCAATAGTATCTTATCCTACGAATTATTACCCACCATAGAAGAAAAAAACTAATAAATCGACGATTTTGACAATCGAAAAAGTGAAAGAATTCCTGAGCAAGGCTTCTGATGAAGCATTTCTACTAGTAAAGGTGGGAAACCATTGCAAAATTTTTAAGTTATTCTATATGTAAGCATTTTACATTGTAGATAGCGCTCATATTGGGAGTAATGAAAGCCTGCCAAAGTATAAAATTGCAATAATTATATCACGATGTCCAAGATGTAGGTTCATCAACACTGGGTAACATCATAGATACGAAGAATATAGTAAATAGTCGAAAATTCGGCAAACTTTAATAAAATATGTAGAAAGTATGTGGCTTTGCGAAGTGGTACTATACTTGAGCAGATCTGGCGAGAAAAAGAAAAATTTTGAAAAAACTTTAAAAAAAATTATTTTTTTTACAGTTCGGTTACACGCGTAATCTTTTATCATGTTATCAAGTTAGTTCAGCTTAATCGCACGAGGTGGGGAAGGAATTCGCATTTAAAATTGGCAGAAAGACGTGTTTCCACGATAACTTCTTTATTATTGATTTGACGAAAAAAAAAGTTGAATCAAAAATTGGAAGCACATAATCTGGTTGAATTTTTTTTAAATCGGACGGTAACTTTTCGTGAATAGGATGGGGGTGACGGTCCGATTAGGGAAGGAAGGGGTAGGGAAAAGAAAATTATTCAACCTCCTATAACTTTTTTCCCTGTCGTGCGATTTTGAAAAACCAAAATGGAATTTGTTCGCTATTACCCCTGGTATTTGACCTATTAATTTTTTTATTTTTTTATTTTTTTCAAATAAACAAACTTATGGGAGGGAAAAACCCTTTGTATTTTTTCTTTAAATGCGTTTTTAAGTACGAAGGGAGGGGTTCAGAAAATAATTTGCTTTACAGGCAAGTGAGGATTTTCTTTGTCTTTAACTTTGTCTTTAACTTAAAAAACCGCTGCCCAAGGAATCACTACTTCCACATCCAAGTCTCTTACAACAAAATACTATATTTGCATGTGGAAATAATTGTTTATGGAACTTTAATGGTATAATATTTGAAATTATGTACCCCAAAACCCCCATAAAATTATATGCCACATCTGTAATAAAGGTGAGGGTGAATGAAGTGAAAAAAATTCTTGATGACTTTGGCTCTTGTACACACACTAAATCACACTATTTTTTCACCACCTTTAATAATAGGGTGGGGGTGGTAATTGGGATGGCTAATGCCATTTTTTTTGAGGCCTTAGCTCCTCTTATATTTACTAAATACCAATTTCATGAACTCTTACTTGCTTGATTTGCCTATTTACCCCCATTTTACACCAATTTACCCTTCAACTCTGCAACGGAATAAGATCAAAATATAATCTAGTTCCAGATCTCGTTAAAAAACATACGTGTGCCATATTTTAAGTGAATATCTTAAACGGTTCCAGAGTAATCGTGAGCACCAAAACGATACAAGACTAACAAACAGACCGACGCAGCAGATAAATTTATTTTCTCTGACTTAAAATACTGCCGTTTCCTGATATTCTAAACCTATTTAAATAATGAAAATTTCCAAATTTTTTTTGCGTTAATATACTTCAACTGAATGTCGAATTAATACGCAGAAAATGGCAATACAAAGATATAAAAAATCGTTGTGTGCCGTAAACTACACGATAGTAGTAAAGCCTCTACTACAAGCATTTTCTTCAAGGAAACCTACTACGCATCCATACTACTCAAAGTAATCCACTGCGCATCCAATTTACTCGAGTAAAGCCACTGCGCATTCATTCTTCTTAAAGTAACCCACTCGCATCCATTTTACTCGAGGAAACCCACTGCGCACCCATATCACTTGAGGTAACCTACTGCGCATCCATTGTACTCAAGGAAAGCCACTGCGCATCCATAATACTTGAGGTAACCTACTGCGATCTATAATATTCGAAAAAAGTCACTGCGCATACAAAATATTCGAGGAAAGTCACTGCGCATCCATAACACTCGGGGAAACCTACTACGCATCCATAGTAGTCGAGGAAAACCACTGCGCATCCATACTACTTTAACAACATAATATTTGAAATCGTCTACCCATAAAACGATATGCTACATCGATAGTGGGGGTGGTGATAGAGGGTTGGTAGTGGGGGTGGATGAATAAAAAAATTATTTTGAAGCTTTTGGTTCTTGTACACACACTAAATAAAAAAAACAATTTCCCCTTTAATAAGGGGGTGGGGGTGGTAATGAGGGTGGCTAATACCAAACATTTTGTAGGTACGTATATTCAGACAATATACAACCATATAGAGAAAATCGTAAAAATAAATTAAATAAATTCATTTTAAATCTATTCGTACAAAATTTGACTGTGCTGTATATTATTTAGCAAAGAGAGCCATGAATAGTTACGAACACGCAACAAACACATTGCCGATTATCTTTTGTTTCGTCCGCCATTAGTGATGGGCGATATCGTGATTTTTCAATCACAACGTAAATCGTTACTGTGATTTTCTTGTATCAGTGAATTTAAAACGTGATGTGATCACGACTTTCATAATACGACGTACGGGAGAAATTATTCCCTATCCCTAAATAAGCTCCACCAGGCGGTGAAAGGTGAATTAGCTACTTTGGTAATCTGTGCTGCCGCAGATATGCATGTTATATTAAATTTAAGTATATTGTATTGTATTGTATAACGCATTATTATAAGTCCATAATCAAGTCGATTCACACAAGTAACCTTAGCTTCTCTTTTGTATACTAAATACCAATTTTATGGACTCTTACCTGCTTGATTTACCCATTTACTCCAAATTTACCCCAATTTACCCCCAACCCTTCGGCGGAACAAGATGAAAATATGATCTAGTTCCAGATCTCGTTAAAGTACATATGTGTATCAAATTTCAAGTCAATATCTTAAACGGTTCCAGAGTAAAAGTGCGCACAAAAAAAGTTACAGACGGACCGACAGACAGACAGAAATTTTTTTTTATCTCAAACTTAAAATCTCGACGTTTCATGATATTTTATGCCTATTTAAACAATACAAATTTTAAAAAAATTTTTTGTCGTTACTATACTTCCACTGGATGTGAAAGTAAAAATATATCGCAATTCAAGCAAGAGGAAGGGAGAGAGGGGGGGGGCATAATGCGTTTGCGGGAATGAAGGGTTAAAGAAAAGGGATGGGGACTTCGGACCTTGATATTCGGCAATATAATCTTTTTTTCCATCTTAATATTTTATCAATCTACCCTTTATCACATATTAAACGGCCGAAGGCAGTTTGTAAATAAGTTGTGCTATTACTATAGCATACACATTGCACAACCTTAGATTCGGACGAGTACTTTAACAACTAAGTTGACGTCATAACATTTAAATGCTTGAAACAAATATAATTTGTTTTTTTACAAAATCGATCGGTAAGTAAATAAAAAAGTTATTAATCATTTAAAATTTAAAAAAATGTTTTCTGATTCTTTTAGATTTGTAATTGAATAGAATTATTTATATATTTAACTAATATATATATTTCATAACAATATAATATTTAAACGTAGACATGATTTTCAAATTGTGACATTATATTATTAGCAATATTATCGCATTATCGCTTTCGGAAATAAGGTATGGTGGTGTAATAAGTAGAATTTTAGCTTGAAATCTTAGAGTTTTAGAACATAAATTTATGCGCCTCATTTCAGACTCCGGTAGGTACACCTCCCTCAGAGATCTCTATGCACGTTGCCACGACATAACCCCACTAGCGGACTTCGTCCGGGAAACTTCCCAAAAATTCTACCAATTCAAACTGGGCGAAAGTCCGCTAACCCGAGACATCACACGAATCAGACAGCATAATGCCATACTTTTCAACCTGAAACACCCATTACCATACCAGGCGTTGCCTATCTTTCGGCAACCTCCCTAGCCACATCTTTCCTATACCACAATTTTCTTTCATCGCCTTTTTTTTCACCACCTTTTACTTGTACCCCCTCTATCCCCCCATTAGTTGCATTTTTATTATTTTTGTCAATTTTTGTTCTTTTGTCCCTTTTTGTTCTTCCAAATTCCCTTTAGACCAATAACTGCTAGTAAATCCCAACTTTTAAAATCATAATCTCCCCTCACCCCATCCTTCCAGATGCAGGTAGACCACTGGATAACTCCGTGACTCTCGACCGGGTTTTTTCACTAAGTTTTTCCCGTATGGACAACAAGATTTTCTTCATAAATTTAGTGCGCGCGTGCGACAGTGCGCGTGTGTTAAAAATGCAATTGTTTCTTCGTAGTTCTAGTTATTTCTAAGTATTTTAATATCTTTCCGGATTATTGTTCAACGAAATTGTTAGGTTTAAGTTTTTTATATATGTTAAACAGGAGCCCTAACGCCCCAATTTCATCTGTTGTTACAGCCGAAGCTAAACCCCTCCACCCGATCACCTACCTACCGCGACGTTGCACACCGCGGTGGGGTGATCGGCTCTAGACTGGACCCAGCTGAGGCGCATTCATGTCTTTAAACATTAATAAACATCTTTGATTTTGATTTTGATTTTTTTAGCTTGAAATCGAAGGATCGCAAGTTTGAAACACAGATAGGTTATTATAGATGTAGTTGCTCCTTTTTATTTTATTTTTTATACTGACAAGTGTTTTATCAAATAAGTCGTCAATATAAGATTTAAAATATCCAAAAATTAGCATTTACAAAAAACTGGGAAGAGTACCCTAAAGAATGTGCAACAATTATTATTATATATTATTATAAAAAGTTAAACAAATCGGCGAAGAGCAAGATTTTTACTCTATTTTTTAAGTTTTTAATTTAGCAACCGTGAGGGAGCAACACTTTTAGAGATTGAAGAGGGAGTATATGCAAAACTCATTTAATGATCAAGAGATCATAAAAAAGTGGAAATCTAATAGCAATTATTTGTAGTACCTGGCCAACAATCACTCATTTGCAATTTTCTCGAAAACTGTTAATGCTAGAAAAAAAAGTTTAGCCTTAGAAAAAAAATAATGCCTTCTAAACTTATTAAAATTTGACCTACATGTTAACACATCTTGTTAACAAATATATAGTGATAACACGATAAAAATTTGAGAGTAATCCATTATGCCGTTTTTGAGTTAAATTGGAAAATAATTGTTTTATAAGTGTGCAGCGAAAACTCGTGACGGTGTTAAATAATTATTTATAATAAGTTTAACATTTAACGAAGGGTAGATTGATAGAATATTAAGATGGAAAAAATATTTATGTTGCCGTATATCGAGGTTCGAAGTGCCTATCTCTTTTCCTTAACCCTTTATTCCCGCAAACGCATCATGCCCCTCCCTCCCTTCCTCTTTCTTGGATTCTGATATATTTTTTTTAAATTAAAGACAAAAAGTCCTCACTTACCTGTAAAAAAAAAATATTTCTCTGAACCCTTTCCTTCGTACTCAAAAACGCATTTAAAAAAAAATGCAAAGGTTTTTCCCCTCCCACAAGTTTGTTCATTTGAAAAAAATAAAGAAAAATAGTCTGCCACATACTAGAGGTAATAGCGCGACAGGGAAAAAAGTTATAAGAGGTTGAATAATTTTCCTTTCCTCCCCTCCCTCCTCTAATTGGCCCACATCTTTCGGCTCCATCAATTCTTATCTATTTCACCTAGCTCAAAAAATCTCACCCCCCTAACTTCTTTTTCGTAAAAAAATTAAGGAATTACTTTTTCGTATATTAATGTTACGGCAAAAAAACGCGCATTTAAAAAAATTTCACGGAAGTTACCGTCTGATTTGAAAAGATTTTTACCAGATTATGCGCTTCCGCGTGATCTAATTTTTGGTTTTGGTCAAGTCAATATTAACAAAGTTATCGAGGAAAAACTTGTCCTTGCGAATTTTAAATGTGAATTCCTCCCCCACCCCGTGTGATTAAGCTGAACTAACTTGATAACAGGATAAAAGAGAACGCGTGTAACCAAAAAAAAATTGAAAAAAAAAAGGTGGTTTCATTTCAAAACCAGATTCGCTCCGCTACTAAGCAGTTACACTTTTTTGTGAACTACGAAAAAAATAAAAATACAATGCAGTCCGTTGGAAAAAAATATGTTTAACAAATCACCAGAAAAAATTGTTTCGTTTCTAAATTTGCCAGAAGACAACGTCGTATACGGGCACAGTTTCTGAAGTAGAACAGACTAGAATAATAAAATTGTTTTATCTAAACTACTCTAAAATAGTACAGAAACTAGAGGTTTTAACTTCGGAATAATGTCATATGAAACCGATTTCGTTCATTTTTGGTAATTTAATAGTAAGTGCATCAAAGAAAAGTTTCTATATTATGCGGTGGCTTGCTAATTTATAGGGGATGGCAAATAAAAAAAAAACATTGGAGTTGAAAGAAATTTTAAGAAGAAAAGATTCTATATAACTTCATATAAATTGATAGTCGCCAATTGATAGTTATAACGACTAGAAAATTGATATAATTTTTTAATTTTAATTTTAATTTTAGTGTCATTTCTCTTATGCCGCGCCGCAAGCCTAAATCAAATTTTTCGAAACTGCTTCAAAATATAACAGAATGGAAAGAAATTAGAAAGTGCGATAAAATTTTTCTACTTGCAACTGTTTTATACCGCCCATATAATCGACTGCCCCTTCATCCCAAACAAGGGACTATGTCTCTGAAATGCACTTCTCGGCCGTAACAACGCCTTTCAGTCTCATATTGCTTCAGATTCATCTTCTGTTAATCATTCAATAAACAAAGTTATTATTTTACAAATAAATGAACACTGAAATTAGTTATTGATTTAACATAGTTAATTGTAAAAATGTAAAAACAATTACTCTACTAATTAATAAGATAATATAAAAAAATATATAAGGTCACGAATATATTATAGTAGATATATAGAAATACATAGTAAATATGTACATAGTATATTTGGCTGCAGTTTCTGCAATGGTATAGGCAACATCAATAAAACATATTCGTTTTGTATTCAAGCTTTAGCAGATGTCCAGGAATGTTACATGTTTATCACTAAATATTGTATTTTTATAGGAATTATAAAGTCCCAACAACATTTTCCCAAGAGGGTACACACAACATATTTAATAATACTTAGTGTCACAATATGCTACAATGACAAAACATGTACTAAGCGGAGTACTTGACGTAGCATGATAGATCATACGGTAAACTTAGTCCATTGAGGAATCGCTGGGGCGAAACATACATCAAAAACTAATAATCCCTGCTGGACCAGTGGCTTGTAAACACAAAGCCGCCTTCATACAAGGGTGGCGGATCTACCTCATACCTCCTACCAGCTCATCATCATTGGCAATCGCATGGCTCACGGCTCCTTTTGATTCCTCTCCGCTAAATTAACTCGTTGCTACCGTGTTCCGAGTGCACGCTGATTTAACTTACCTGCCTGCCACTGCACCGTAGGACGCCTTCCAGACTTTTATTGAGCTTGATCTCATCCGCTCTCTATTTAATCGTTTTTGTATGGTTACTTTACTTGGTTTCAATAAAACAATATTATTTAGCTTGAAATATGAAACGATGTAATAACGTTTTCTGATTTTTGTATATACGTGCGAAGATATTTAATTGTATGCGTTATGTAATGAATAGTGTTGCCAATAACTAAATTAAGTTAAATAATTTTATTTACCTCTTTTGCAGGAAAATTGTAAACTGATACAATGAAGCAATAGAAAACAATGAAATCGTCGTAAAACCAAAACGCCCCCTGTTTTACCTAACAATTAATAACGCAGGCACAAAAAAGTCAATTTTATGGGGTTTCACATATATACTCCCATGTATTTTTCACCGCTGAACACGATCCCGATGTCAGTTTTACAAAATTAGGTCAGAATTTTTTGTTAACCACGAAAAACAGGGTAAAACAGGGCAGAATAAAATATAGATTAAAGATTTTAAATAAGTATGTAGTAGTAGATACGTATTCGATGTATTCTTGATCGCTGAATACGATCCCGATATCAGTTTCAACCAATCAGGTCATGACTTCTTATGGACTTTGTGGACCATTAAAAATTCTTCTTTCAATTAGGCTTTTTTGTTCACCCAGACATAAAGGAAATGGAGCGTAGATATCAAGGTCGATGGGATGTTAATATGATGGCAGACTACTGTTGGACATTGAAAAGGGATGTGAAAACGAAAGGAATAAAAGGAAAAAGAAAACCATTTCGCAGATAATTTGAAAACAAAAGAGTACGGTACCACAGAAAATAATAAATCAGGATAAATAAGAAGTCATGACCTGATTGGTTGAACTGACATCGGTATCATCTTCAGCGGCAAAAAATACATCGAATACATAGTCTACTTATTTAAAATTATTAATTTTCATTTTAAACCCTATTCTGGCCTATTTTAACCTATTTTTCGTGGTTAACAAAAAATCTAGATCTAATGGAGCAAAACTGATATCGGAATCGTACCAGCCTAGTTTTCGTCATGACACTTTTCGTCAAACTTTCGAATGCTTTGCTTGAAATATATTCTCAGGAAAACTGGTTTTATAGATTGACTTAAGCTGACGCTAGTGTTTTTGCGAGTTTTCTTAAATAATGCTACAATGAATTTCAATAGGCTCTATTCTGATAATAGATGAAGAGACTAATAGTTCGATTGGGCCAACAAAAAAAAATGATAGTATCACGGCATCTTCTGTACACTGTTTTTTTGTTGAAAATCAAACTGATGTGGATGTCATATTTTGCTCTGGTTTAAAAACTTCATTACCATATCCTTTGGAACCTTTTCAAGAAATTTTGAAAGATTTGATAAAAGGGATATTTGACGACAGTTTGTAGTTTTTCCTTTATTATTTGTGGGACGCCTTTAATATACTTAATAAAAATGTCTTGTTTTCCTCTTCCCTTTCTTTTTTCTAACTCTGCCCTTACATTCTTATAAATGTCTTGTTGTGCAGGTGTCTAATCGGATGAGATATGAGATACGCACTGCAGTATTTTGCAATTTCCTCTCTTCTTTAGTAATGACATTCTCTGTATGGTGTAAGCATTACTTTTACTGGTCTAATTTTGTCTGTGTTTTTTCTCAATTTAATATATTTCTAATAGCGAAACTGACAAATCTTTTAGAATTTCTATTGTATTCTTTTTATCATCTCGTTTCCTCTGAGCCGGCTAGTTCGAATTTGGTTCAGGAATGCTATATAATATTAAATTCTTGGATCTTTTTTCTCTTTCAAAAACTTAGTTGACTATATTTTCGTTTTCTAGAATGCACTCGCAGCTCTTGTTCTTAAATTCTTCTACTTGTTTTTGCAAATCTTCAATTAATCTTCTAAGCACTGATACTTGCAGAACCTCTTCTTCACAATCTTCACAAACAAATTTTAGTTTTCTCGCTTGGAGCTACAAGCATTTAACTTCTTAGTCGGGGAGCCCACCCTTGTAGTACATGCCCCCCCCTCCCGATTTTTGGGGACAATGTTTTTCATAAAGATTAAAGACTAAGGAACAATTTTAGATATGTCCCAAAAAAAACTGTAGCCAATGTTGCTTTTGTCATTTAACACAAAAACTAAAAATTTTGTTCCTATACAACATTTTGATAGGAGTTACCATTTTCCAGATAAATTATTCCAAAATTAAGATAACAATAATAATATAATTTGCAGACATTTATCTCGAAAACGGCAACAATGGGTTATGAACAGATTAGGGTTCAAAATGTTGATAGTGACATTTTTTGGATTCTGCTGGCTCATTCAAATAAAATTAAATGTAAATTACTCTCTGATACCGGATTTGGCAATAAAAGAAGTATTATTAACATATCCGCATTAGCAAAAGTGTACGGACCTCAAAAATGTTCAGCATCACTGGGCCTTCATTCATTTACTGGATACGACTCAGTCAGCGCCTTTAAGGGAAAAGGAAAGATAAAACCTCTAAAAATGTTACTTTCTCCTAAATATGCCAAATATATCTGAACATTTCCAGATTTGGGGAGCAGCTGGAATATTGATGATAAATTAGTCGCATCATTAGAGGAGTTTACATGTGCCATATATGGATCAAAGAAATGCGCTAGAGTGGACGAGCTTCGACTAATTGCCATTAGACAGAAATGTGATGACAAAGATTTGTCCTTACTAATTGACACTAAAGTTGATTTTTCTTCGATTCCACCATCAAAAGCTTGTCTTATCGAACATATTAAAAGTTTACCAAACGCGTATTTGGCGATTAGCCGACGAAGGTATTCACAATATTCCAAGCGATAGATGAAGAAGAAGAAATATTCGATGTATCGGGAGACAGCGATAGTGAATCTAAAAGCGAATGAGGTGTTACTTACGTTTTATATTGAATTTTATATTTAATTTTAAGAGCTGGAAAATGGTAATTCCCATCAAAATATTGTATAGGAACAAAATTGTAGAAAATTTTATGCACATTACTTTTTGAGTAGAAAGTTTTTCCCATCTCAGTTTTTGTGTTAAATGACAAAAACAATATTTGCAAAAATTTTTTTTTTTTAACGGACGCCATTTTGAAAGTACAGCCAGTTTTTTTAGGCTTTAATCTTTATGAAAAACATTGTCCCCAAAGATCGGGATGCACGTACAGTTAGGGTGGGCTCTCGTAGTATCTGTTGCAGTAATGTTTGCCTATTGTATTTGAAAATACCTGTTACAACAATCACATTTAATACTCGCTTTATCGTCTGATACTTCCAATTTACACTTTAGACAAATCTTACTCATCCTTAGATCCTGAATCCTAACAACTATCAGAGTTTTTGCAGTTGTAAAGTCCATACTTATCAATTTATTTTTTAGTTTTTTGTATAAGTTCAAATGTTTCTTTAAAAAAAAAACTTTAAATAATTATGTAAATAAATATTTATATCATTACCGGTCTTTATAAATACATTGAAAAGCCCTTGTTTCACTATACACTAAAGTTTCAGCTCATAATTCACACTGTTTCCACCGAAAATTTGTTTTTGAAGTAAAAGCAACAGAACACATTGAAAACTATGGACGTAACTTTTTTTGGTGATTTGGTAGTAGTTCTTAGGTATCGTTGGAAGAAATTTTAATTTGTAAGGCAAAAACAAGATCACTTTTAAGAAACTGCAAAGAATACCCTATAGAATGTTCTACAATTCTAAAAGGTGCAATAAGTCTGTCTACGAAGAGCATAATGTATACCTAGTGTTCATGTCCAGTTTAAAATATATTTGGAAACAAATTTTAAAATATTTGACCAGGAATTTTAATTTGTAAGAAATTTATTATCTACCAAAATAAGATTTGAGAGATTTAGCATAAGAAATAATAATAAAACGATTCTAATATTCACTTTAAAAACAATGGGAATATGTTAATATCACAATTGACTTAAGCTGAACTGATAATATACAAGGCATATACTTTAATAACATATCCTCCAAGAGACAACTTTACCTTATAAAAGTACGCGTAAACAACACATTCTCACACATCTCCATCCTGAGATCACTCTGGTAGTGCTTCAACTTAACGGCAGAGGCGTGATGCTTAGATGGAATAACATTTCCGATAATATTTCCTTCCCAAAACTCACTATATTTTATTAATGTTTACTTCCCTCGCTTACCAAAAACAGAAGACACCAGAATTACCTAATTTAAACCTCATTTTGGTCTCATTCACACGTTTAACCTAACCTGATTATAACTTAAAAATTATGTAAAATATAAGTAAGTGGGGAGTGAGACGACGTCAATAATACGTCCTAAATACTGTCACTCAGTTATAATGGCCTGCTAGTTATAGAACATGAACATAGCATTTCATTGTGGTCGTTAATACGTAATATCTATCAGTTTTTCAACTACAGTCTTTCTTTTTCAAACAAGGACGTAATTGGAAACAAGTATCTATTATACGATGGAGTAGAGTACACTATAGGTATAATGTCATAGTTCCTGTCAAATAATGTGTCCACCATTCCCCTCCGCGTGGTCTTTTTCAGCGAAATAATTTTCATTGTAAATATACCCATTCTACCTCCTCGGAATATTTAAAATGCCTCAATCTACTATTTATCAATATTTTGGACCTCCTTTTCTTCAGTCGAAGTCATTAAAACTTATATTATTGACTTTAAAGTTAAATGGAACCAATTTAGGTTAAAATAATTTCACAGTCTCAAAAATTGTAATGTCAATTAGGAACTAAATTGGTCATATTTCCTCAATCCGGTTTGACAGGAATAATCTGTTTGAAAGAAATAGCTGACTGTTTCATTTTAACTGTACTGTTAAGACTATAACCAAAGAAAATGACTTAGTTACAGACAGGGACAGTAATCTTAGATACCAGCTGATCGTACGTGTTTTCCTTTCAGGTGCTTGAAGCCCAGAGGTTTAATAGTCAAAATTGTGATTGGTGTATAATTAATGCAGTTTCCAGCCTTCATCATCCAATCAGCATTCTTATTTTAAAAAACTCAGGGCACAGCAGTTCAAAGAAAAATACACTAGATCTCACCGGCGACTATTAGGTATATAATTTAACCTATTTATTTGTAAAGTGTTACAAGACCTTTGAAACAATTCAGACAATGAAAACAATTTTGCCATCCAGGGAAGATACCTAATACCATTTTTAAGTAAAAATAACTTCCAGGATATTTATGGAGTATTATTTACCTTTAGGTCAAGCAAACGTATAAATGTACTATCCTCCTTTCTAGGCTAAGGTATAGTTGTGACCGCGAGGTTAAAGGTTTATCTTAAATCTGACTACAAAGACAATACATAATTCATGTTATACGTACGTTAAAGAATGGTAAAATTTCCCTGTTTCTGTTTAAACAAAAGATAGCGTCTCCAAAGTTAACAATTTAGCAAATTACATAATATTTTCTTACAGGTAGACCTCAACATGCGTTTTAACTTGCTTAAATTTTAAGGAATAATAACGTAAATATTTTCAATATATTTTATCAGGGCATTTTTTAAGAAAATATTGCCTAAATCCATATAGATTCAAAATTGAAGGTAATGGTAGCAATTGCGTTAAATCAATTATTTCAGGTTATTATGGCTTTAAGCTAACTAATTATGCTGCTTGGTACTGTAATGGTGAAAAAATCACTCTCCGAATTTTCTTCATATTTTCATGTTTCAAGCTAAGTATGCAAAAATAATAGCTGGTAGGTAATTGACGCTATCGCTGGCGATGAAATGGGACACACATTTAATGGAAAATATGCAGGGTGTATACCTTCTTTTTTGTGGGGTTACGAGGGGAAATCCAGCATGGACACCCAGTGCGTTGGATCTATCAGGCCGGGTAGTGCTGGACTCTAACTGAGCTAAAACCCCTCTGGAATAGTGGCCCCCTCCCAGTGTTTTCTCATATCCTGGAGCCACTCTTGCTTACCGTTAGAATATCAGGTGTTAGATGTCCTCCCCTTACTTCCCTACTTCGTTGAAACGATTGAAGTATAAGTTTTTTTCGTTTACTTCCTTGATTTTCATGACTGATGTTATCATGTCCTCCAAGAGTTGCCAGTTTTCCTCTGATTATATCATCCTCAACACCACGTCATCAGATGTAACTGGGCTGCCTAGCCTATCTATGAGTCGTAGCTTTTCTTCTCTCCACCTGCTACACCGAAACACATCGTCTATCTCCCCACAGTACGTGCATTCTCGGTCTACGATCTTCCCGATGCACAGTGAGTCAGAATATTTTGAAAGCGGCCGAAAATCGTTTTTTCTCAAAGTGTTCTCAAAGTGGTCGTTTGACTTCAATACATATAAAAGTTATTAAATAGATTGTCAGACCATCATTTCCTAGAATATCAAAGGCCTGCGACGAACTTGTCACTTTGTGCAGGGTGTGGTTAGTGACCTTTCGTATTATGTTAGGTGTACAGAGCTTCGTCCTCACTTTATAACAGACCAGATCAGGTGTGATTGTAGCTGAAATAAGTTTGCGTTCCAAGTGAAATTCACCAGAAAGTATTTTAATACTGATATAATATAAAGACAACCACATGTTTATGTGCCGAAATAATTTTTTTTGTTTACGGAATTGTTATATTAGCAGTTTTATTGCATGAAATAGCTAGGTCTAGGAATACAAAAAAAATTACCGCTAGTTACCGCTTTCAAGAAATAATTAAAAAATAATTAAATATTTCTTAATAATGTACATAAAAATTGTAGGCACATTCTAGCATTTAAGAGAAATTCTTATTTCATCATGGCGGCGCACCTAACGATGTCTAGCGAGCGCATCCGACCATTGAATTGAATGATGTTTCAGATGAATTTTTCAATTTTTCTCTACTCTTATTAGCAACTTGATACCAATTATTGAATAAATGAAGATTCGGTGATTATCATACTGCGTGTTCAAAAATAAGTATTTAATGTTTTTAACGAATTTATCGTAGAAGAATATTTTTTAATGATATGCAAAAAAAAACACTTTGTTTTTTAACAATATTTCTTTCTTGCAGATAAATTAAGATGTTGATGAGACGGCAGCTCTGATATTTTATTTCGAAAACGAGGGGAAAGATATTCTTGTAGGCCGATTTTTGACGCAATATTCTGATTGGCTCGATAAACCTTTCTCATTAGAATTTGAAGAACCTAATCTTGACCCACAACCATCAAGCACATTGATTGGAATAGACCTAAGGCCTAAAACTTGACTAGGCCACTCTGTACAATATATGTTAGGTATATACTTATATTTACTTTTATTATATTTTTATTATATGTCCTAAATAAATTAAAAAATTCATTACAAATGTTTGTATTTTTGTAAATAATCCACCCCCCAAATGGCACCATGTGATCCTGACTTTAAAAAACTTTTTCTTGGGGCACAATTTTTCACATAAAATTTTCTATATTATCTTTGTGTAATTCTGAAAGGGTTTAACCAAAAATATTTATCAATTGCTTTTGACAAGAAACATCCCCTAAAAACCACCCTCAGCACTTGTAATTTTTCCCCCCCATTTTTCCCGTATTATACACGTTATTCTAAATTCATTAAATGCAAAATCAGATTTTTGTTCGCTTTCAAAATTTTCTGGCCCACTGTGCGATATCGTAGACGTACTCTGCAAAGCATTCAACCCCTGTTAGGGTCTGTGTAAAGTAGTACCCAACCTCCCCGTGTCCTCTCTCCATCCATCTTTTAATATCTGGAATGAGTCTCCTCGTCTCTCTTCCCTTACTCGAGATATTCCATCTCTCCTGCCATCTCTGATAGAGTATATTGTTGGCCTCCTTCCTGTCAATTCCCTCGTATATCTCCCACCTTTCCTTTGCTGGAAGATCGACAGGGGGGATCCCTGCCACTATTAGCACTGCCTCGTAGGAGATCGTCTTGTAGGCACTGCAGACTCTCAGTGCCGCACATCGCTGTACCCTGGCCAGTCTTCTTTGAGTTCTTTCCACTGCCACCGCACTTACCCAAACCGGGGCCGCGCACAGGAGAATGGAGTGCACCACGCTGCACAGCACCTTCCTCTTGCTGGCCTCTGGTCCGCTGGTGTTATGCATCAGCCTGTCTATGGCCGTTGCCACTCGCCCAGCTTTTTCTTCCATTTTCGTCACATGCACCCCGTGTCAATTTCGAATCAAGCCATATGCCCGGGTACTTTATCGCCTGGCTCAGGTCAATTTCCAGCTCCCCTACTTTATTTTCACGAAGGGAGATTCCTCTTTGTGGTTATGACCACCAGCTCGGTCTTTCCAGGGGCAAGTTCTCTAGCTTCTTGCCCCTTACTCATCTCTCTATTTTTTGACGTGTTAGCCGCCTCCTCGATTTCCCTCGCCGTTCAGGGTTTATACCTAAAAAAATAACACAGCCCCACAAAAAAAAAGTGGTCTGTCCGACGGACCAGACCAGTGTATCCGTATGTATTTGGACCCGCTGAAACCGAATCCGAAGTCAGAATTGTCAGATTGGCTCGTTTTTCCACCCCCAACCTCAAAAAACACCCCCCCCCCCCCAAGAAAATGGTTTGTCCGGCGGACCAGATCAGTGTATCCTTACGTATTTGGACTTGCTGAAACTGAATCCGAAGTCAGAATTGTTAGAGTGGCTCGTTTTTCACCCCCAACCCCAAAAAACACCCCCAAAACAAAAAGAAAGTAGTATGTCCGGCAGACGATACCAGTATATCCTTATGTATTTTGACCTGCTGAATCCGGATTCGAAGTTAGAATTGGCAGATTGGCTCTTTTTTCTCCCCACCCCAAAAAATGATCTGTCGGAGGACCATACCCGTGTATCCTTATGTATTTAAATCCGCTGAAACCGAATCCGAAGTCAGAATTGTAAGATTGGCTCGTTTTTCACCCCTAATCATAAGAAACACCCCCAAAGCAAAAGTCCGGCGGACTATACCAGTGTATCCTTATGTATTTTAACCTGCTGAATCCGTATTCGAAGCTAGACTTGACAGATTGGCTCGTTTTTCACCCCAACCCCGAAAAACACACCCCCTCAAAAAAAGATTTGTCCGGTGGACCATACCAGCGCATCCTTATGTCTGTAAATCCGCTGAAACCGAATCCGAAGTAAGAATTGTAAGATTGGCTCGTTTTTCACCAAACCCCAAAAAACATCCCCAAAACAAAAAAAAAGTGGTTTGTCCAGCGGACCATACCAGTGTATCCTTACCAAAAACAATGGTCCGCCCGGCAGACCATTTTGTGGTGGGAGGTGTTTTTTAGGGGTTTAGGAAAACGAGTCAATCTGACAATTCTAACTTCAGATTCGGTTTAAGCGGGTCCAAATATATAAGAATACATTGGTATGTTCTGCCGGACAGACCACTTTTTATGTATTGAGGGTGTTTTTTGAGGTTAGGTGTGAAATTTGAGCAAATCTGACAATTTCGACTTCAAATTCGGATTCAGCAGGTCAAATTACATAAGGATCCATTGGTATAGTACGACGGACAGACCACTTTGTTTTTGTTTTGGGGGTGTTTTTTGGGGTTGCGGGGGGGGGGGGTGAAAAACAAACCAATCTGACAATTCTGACTTCGGATTCGGTTTCAGCACGTCCAAATACATAGGAATACACTTGTCTGGTCCGCCGGACAGACCATTTTTTTGGGGAGTGTGTTTTTCTGGTTAAGGGTGAAAAGCGAGCTAATCTGTCAATTCTAACTTCGAATCCGGATTCAGCATGTCAAAATACGGATATACTGGTATAGTTCGCCGGACAGACCACCTTGTTTTTGTTTTGGGGGTGTTTTTTGGGGTTGGGGGTGAAAAACGAGCCAATCCGACAATTCTGACTTCGGACTCGGTTTCAGCGGGTCCAAATATATACGGATGCACTGGTCTAGTCCGCCGGACAGACCACTTTTTTTTTGTGGGGCTGTGTAATTAATTTAAAGAATGTGGTGTAAGAAAATAAAACCAGATTTACAGTTCTGTTGTCTTAAGGACATATTGAGAATTAAAATGTTTGTAGTGTTGATGGAGTAGCATATTTGTGAAAAGACAATATATTCGAACGAAAAATATTTATTTTACCACATATTTTGATACGAATTACAATAAAGGATTGTAAAAACTGTAACCCGTATCAAAGCAATTAATAGAACTGATGGTAACTTATTTTATTTTCCAATGGAATTAACACATTTGATTAGTTTGACCATCAGCATCAACTGGAATGAACGATATTTAATAATTAATTTCCATAAAGTCAAAATATTAAATTCTCTTTCAAGTTAACTGTATTTTATTACTTTTATTCTAATAATAGAATCACAAAAATTTGATTAATGTAAATTGCGTAAACGTGAATGAATATTATTTAATAACTCATCCATTTTAAAATATAGACTTTTAACGACCCTAAATTCATATAAAAATTTAACTACTTTAATAAAGGCAGCATAATATTTGGCAAATTCATTAACCTTCCAAATTCTTGTCCTTCACAAAGGTTTTATTAATATCACCATTTTCAGTCCTTTCATGAAAAGAGAAATCCCCAAGTAATAACAATCTAATAAACGAGATATGCGATTTGAATACATGGCAGGCTTAAGCGCAAGTAGCGTGTCAAATGTAGACCAATATCATCACCCTCTCAATGATGCTACACCTTCAACCCTCCTTTATAACACTACACAGCATTCCTGAAACACGCGTTGCATATAGATAGCAATCATCCATCTCATATTTATTGATTCCTGCTGCACGAGATATTATTACTCTTCCAATATTAAACTCTTTGAAGTTGGAGTAAATATGGAAATGTGGATAAATTGTTGTTTGTGTAGTTGACTTGAAAACAAGACGTTAAGCTTGGATGTCCTCATATGACAACATTTCTCAAATATCTTTCGGACATGATATTAAACGTCCAGACCAGATCTCTAGGAATATTATAAATATAAAAGTAAAACGACTTTGTTATGTGCCCATTGCACTATATTGCCTTTTTATGGACGTTCAAATTATGTTCATATGTTCATATTATTATGTTTTTAATCACGAACATATTACAGGCTAATATTTGTTGTACATTTACCAGTGGCTTTAACTTTTATACATTTTTCGTCTCTTCAAAACGACATGCTGAAGGCCGAGACAAGGCAGTTTTTAAGAATTAGGAGAGAGTACTTTATATAGTTTTGTATTTACAGTCAGTGGAATTAGATAATATCATTTACATATGATGAAGTTCTCATAATAAAGTACCTTTATAGAATTTCTGTTCTCTAGTTTCTTATGACGTACACAACTAAGACTGAAATTTGACTGGTTGTGTACAGCTGAGTAGGAGTGGGCGTGATACATTCAAGGAGAAAGTATTCCGCACATTTCTTGTGTAAATTGGCTTATAGTCAAATTGGCTGAATTTTGAGATTTCGACTTTCTCATCAAAAGCAAACATGGGCCCAACTCGATCTTACGTCTAGTTTCCGAGATACAGCTATAAATTCTTGTAAAATTTTGTATCTTGTCGAACTTTTCATTTATTGATGGGGTTTTGGAGGTCAAAGGAGCAATTTCCGAAAGCTTTTTGATCAAGAAGACACATATATTATGTACAAAATGTTGTGCCAGTTTGACCTAATAATTTTTTCACTTGTTACTTTTATATGGATTTCCCGGCGCCTTCGCCAACATTTTTCAAACTTTAACTTCTTTTTGTACGCTATTTTTATTAAAATAACAAATATTTTTACTGCAAAATATTATAAAGGGCTATTAGAACGTATCACAATATAAAATGTATGAAAAAAATTATGAATTCGATTTTTTCTTTTAATTGTACAAGAGGTCATTCTTGTACATTTCTTGAGCTGTATCTCGGAAACTAGACCCAGGATTGAATTGGGCCCATGAGAGATTTTGATCAGAAAGTCGAAATCTACAACATATTAAAAATTCAGTCAATTTGACTGCCAGCCAATTTACATAAGAAATATGCCTCCAAAAGTATTTCTTGAACACGATATTGCTAATATTCTCTCATTTTGTCACTGTTGAGGAATAATTCAAATATTATTCAATTTAATATTAATAATAAATCTTTATTGCCGTAAATTCAGAAAGAACATGCATGGATATAGTCAAAAACTACATTTTTTGATATACATATAAAATAGCAAAATATATGGAAGAAAAAAAGAGAAAATATACAGTGTATCGCTCAAAGATCTGTGCAGAACACCATCAGATATTCTTGAGACCAACATATGACGATTAAAAGTGCTCGGTTGAACGACTGATGTCTTCAAAATAATTTTTTTTGAAATAACAAAAGATTGCCTTTAGCGATGTGAAATAAATTTGGATGTGAATCGGTAATAGAAAAAGGTGTCTTTTATATAATTTTTTTGTTCGTAAGTGTTATGTAAATGGTCAAAAGTTTATTATGCTTAAAAAAAAGTGTTTTGTGTAGTGCTTATTAGTTGTGGTCTTTGGCTGTATTAGTATTGATTGATTGATTGATTTACTAGCGTGCGGTAAGCATTGCTGCGACTTCCAGGGTTATATAGTTGGGTCTGCTATGTCCACGCTGGATTAAATTAGGGTCGTACTTGTCGCCAGCAGCGAGAACCACATGACACATGGTAAAGCAATGCGGGATGAGAGGTGTAGGTATTTGTAAGATGCGTTACCGCATTGTGTCATGAGGAAGCGTTTAAGCTCCTTTTTTTTTGTTTTTGGTTCTGGACTTCCGCCTCTTCTGGGTCTTCTTGTGAAATATGTTGCCTCGCTGTGTCGTGATATGGAGTGTTTATGCTCTTGTTTTTGTGTTTCTGCTTCTTCGAATCTTCTTTTTCTGAGTCTTTTGATTCCTCGGTTTCCGATGCTGGGTTGGAATTGAGTCATGCTTGTTGTCAGCAGCGAGAGCCACGCATAATGACGCATAGTACAAGATTGGGGGATGGGCAGTGTAGCTGTTTGTGGAATGCGTTTGCCGCATTGTGTTCGTGATATTTATTGTTTATTCTCCTCCGTTTTGTGTTTTTGTTGTTTGTGCTCCTCTTTTTGTATTTTTGCTTCTACAAATCTTCTTCTTCTGAGTCTTCTGATTCCTCCTTCTCTGATTTTGGTAGAATTCATTTTTCCCTTCGCTTTTCTCTCCTAGTAAGTTTGGTTTTTTCCAGTTTGTTCATTATCCTCTCGATTGTTGTTTTCCACGTGTAACATGGTCTCCCTGTTTTTAGTTTGCTGCTGTTTAGTGTTACCACTTTCTTCAGTAGATGTATTGGGTCCCTTCTTTGGATATGTCCCCAGTACTGCATTGCGTACGTTTCCAACATTTTTGTGGTCAATTATGAAAATTTACTTAAGAAATCCAAATTATGATCATACTTTAAAAGTAATGTATTATTAATTATTACGGATTTAATTTATAATAAATTTATTTGAATATTTTTAATAATTATGAAAAAGAAATTTCTATGACCATCCTTTAAGAACCATTGCGTTATTGATTATTTCGGGCATAATTTAAATTAAATTCGTTCCATTATTTTTAAAATAATCATGAAAAATAATTTACTTGAAGGTTTACGTAATAATACTATGACCATACCTTAATAATTTACTGCCTGCCATAAATTTGTCGACAGCTGTCGCCTTTTAAGGGTTTGATGGACCTAAGCACGTCTGAGTTTATGTTTCTAAGAAAGTTATTTACAAATAATATGTTAAAAATTAACAACGTATCTGTAATACGTTATTACTTCTCTTCACTTCTTTTCATTTCCCTTCTTGGCTTGATTTATTCCGTTACACTAAAAACACTGTGAGGTTCTGCATCATGTATGTAATTAATCACTAACTATATTTCTCACAGAACCGCAAATCACACACACCGAGATATGTATTACTTTTCAAACACCTGGCACCCACCTGGCAACTTAAAATTATACCTTTTACACTTTGTATTTAGCTCAAAAATTCAAAATATTCAGAATATTTACCTATGTGAAAATCGCTGCCGTAACTCCCCCCCCCCTTTTCAAGTTACTTTCTAACATGTAAATAATAAAAAACATTACATTATGCTTAGAAGTACATATTTTTTTACGGCTTGGTCAATGCCTTTCAAACTTTTTTTACAGGTAAAAATTCTTATTTCACACATTTCTTATTCAATTTCGTTATCTGTCATAGTTTGGCACAAAAATTATACGTCTTGCTCCACGCCATGAACTGCCGTAATGTAAATAATTTTTTCTAGGACTGCTTTGAAAAGTGAAAATTATCGATTTCACATAGCATGTGATAAATCTTTAACACACGCTGACAGGAACGTGTGAAATACTATATTGTGCAACAAATATTGAAAATAGCACTTTTCACACGAGTGTGACAGTTTGATGACACAAGCCGTAGGCGAGTGTCATAAGTCATAAGAAGATGAAAAGTGATTTTCATACGTGTTGCACTCTATATTTTTCCCAAACTGTCCTCAGCTTCCATATTTAAATAAATAAATTTTATAATTAACGTGAATGACAAAACTTATTTATAAGTTGAGGCTTTTAAAGCGAAGATTGCGAAACAACTTCAATTGTTTTCAGTGTACTCTTATGATGTGGCTATACATGAGAATCAAATGATGTTACTATTTCACCAAAAGTAATGAAAAACATCTGTAAAAGCATTTACGCAAAACTTTCCACTCTATTTAGCTCTTTTCATTTATTCATTATCTTTTCTGTAGGTTGACTACCCTGTATATTTTTCTATTAAAAATATGTCAGGTTTTTTTCTAGCAATAGTGACAACTACATTCCAAATAATATTTTCCTCTTCCATTCCTAAATTAGTTATTTTTAGAGTGATCACTAAAAGTATGTCAGGTTTCATCCTCGGAAATTGTCAACTACAGTCCGAATATTATTTCCACCATAATTATGTTTCATAGCGACCACCTTGTATATCTTTCATATTTTTCTTCCCTGGCAATCGTGTTAACTGCATGCGAAGTGTTATCCGTCACATTTTTTAATAATTTTTTTAGGGCGACCATCCTGTATAATTTTGTTACATATTTCTTTGACAATTCTGTTAGCTATATGCGAAATATTATTGCCATTCATCACATTTTTTCGTTATTTTTCTTTAGGGCGACCACTCTGTATATTTCTCATATCTTTCTCCAGTTGTGTTAACTAAATGTGCCAAATATTATTGATCTCCGTCGCATTTTCACATTATATTTCTAGGGTGACCATCTGCTTTTTTCATATTTTCCTCTTTGACAGTAGTGTTAGTGTATGCGAAATATTATCGCCTTCCGTCACCTTTTTTAATTTTTCTTATTGGGTGATATTTTTTTCTTTGACAGTTTTATTAACTGCATGAGAAATATCGTCCTTCGCCATATTTTTAATTTTCGTTTTTAGGCGATGGTCCTGATTATTATACTCTTCGCAAAAACGAAGAGTATATTGTATTTGATCGGCACATTTCTAAAATCGTAAATATCGCTCGTAGAGAAAAAATTTTCATATCATTGTGTTAGTGAACGAATTCTGAACAACTTTCAAAATGTCCGTCTGTCCGTCCGTCCGTCACGTTTTTTGTAAGCACGATAACTCAAGAAAGAAAAATCCGATTGTACTGAAATTTGGACAGTAAGTTAGTGTTGGCTACAGGAAGAACCCTATTGTTTTCGAACAAAATCGATCAGTAAATAAAAATGTTATTAATGATTTAAATTTGAAAAAAAATTGTTTTGTTTTTTATGTTTTTGCAAGAAATCTGGTGAAATGATATTTCATTTTAATATTTAAATATTTTTATATTTTACAAATATACATTTTATAATGTAATATACAACCGTAGGAATATATTTTTAGCTCTTATAATGTAAAAATTCACGTTTTTTTACGTGTTAAGTGGTGGAGTAGTTCTTACGCTTTTGACTCGGAATCCAAAGGTCCCGGGTTCAAAACCCAAATTTAGGTATGGTACAGTTTTTTTATTTTTACTTTATTTTACACCGAGTCTTTTACCAACTAAATTCGTACTATAATATTAAAAATGTCTAAAAATAATATTATTTACAAACAACTGCGAAGAGTATCCTATAGAATGTGTAACAATTATATAAAAAGTTCAGTGAACAGGCGAAGTGTACGTTTTTAGCTTGTTTTTTTTTTCATATTTTACTTCTTTGGTAATTTTGTTACTGCACATGAATTATTGTCGTCCTCCGCAACATTTTCAATTCTTTTTAGGGATATTTTTTTAATATTTTTCTTCCTTGATAGTTGTGTTGACTACATGCCAAATGTTTTCCGTCATGTTCTTTTCTTTGATTATATTTTTGTCCACCCTGTATATTTTGCAATGGAATTTTATCCCAATTATTCAGTGATTTTTTTCACGATTCCAATACGGTAAGCAGTAAGCGAGGAAAGTAAACTTTCTACGACTATTAAATAATTCATTTATTACAGATATTTTTTGAACAAGTAATGGGACTCATTACTCACAGCCGTGGATAATAATTTATTACTCAATGGGCTAGAAGCAATAACAAGAGTTCATTTTTATTACTCAACTAGTACAGTGCCTAGAGGTAAAAAATATGCAAAACTTCGGAATAATGTCATATTGAACGGATTTCGTTCATTTTTGCCAGTATAATAGTAAATGCTTCACAGAAAAGTTTCTATATTGTGCGGGGGCTTGCTAATTTATAGGGGGTGGCACTTACAAAAAATATATATATATATATATATATATATATATATATATATATATATATATATATATATATATATATATATATATATATATATATATATATATATATATATATATATATATATATATATATATATATATATATATATATATATATATATATATATATATATATATATATATATATATATATATATAATTATTGGAGCTGAAATAGAATTAAATTTTAAGAAGAAAAGGTTCTATGGAATTTTTCACATAAATTGATAGTTTTCAAAATTGCGAATTTAGCTTAAAAAAAAAAGGTATTTCCAAACGGCTTTCGTCAAGTATCTCGAAAAGTATTACTTTATCGAAAAAATGTTACAGACCAATTACAGAAAGTACAAACTGGGAATTAATTATATTTTTTGTTTATTGATGTACGATTAATAATTTTGGACATATTTAAGTTTACATTCGGCATCCAAGTGTTCATAAGATAATTATTTAGAGTGAGAGTTAAATATCTCAGAAACTGTGACACCTACGTCAAGGATGCTAATAGGTAGAATAATAGGTTATTAATTAAGCTTTCAACTGTTTTTTTATTTGTTTCTGTAGCATAAAAACAAAGAAGTTATGACCGAAGCAATGTGCGTCTACACAATGTTGTTACTGTAATTAGTCAGTAATTAAAAAAAAGGAATTTCAGACACTATTTCTCATTAATATATAGCATGACGTAGATGCTCAAATTTTTTAGTTTGTATACAGCACTTGCTTTAGACAAAAATACAATTTAAACTATAAAGGCATTTTCGATAAAACGTACTTTTTTTTTCATTTTCTAAATATCTCAATAAATATTAGTTTTATTGAAAAAAGGGCAGAGACCAAAAATAAAGATCATAAACTGATAATGAATTTCGCCTGTTTATTTATTTACATAGATTTAATAGTTTCGGAGATATGAAAGTTTACAAATGGCGTCCGAACGTTTGTATGACGAAAAATGCAGTTTAAATGTTAAATATCTCAGAAATTGTGACACCTACGTCACGCATGCTAAGAAATGAAATTAAAGACAATTAATTGCGCTTTCAAATTATTTTTTACTCGTTCCTGTAGCATAAGAAATAAAGAAGTTATGACGGAAAAATGTGCGTATTTATATTTTTTTATATAAAAAGGTCGCCATTTTGTTACTCTAATTAGCCAGTAATTTAAAAAAATTATCACAAATACAGTTTTTCGTTAAGACGTAGCATTACCTAGATGCTCAAATTTTTTTGCTCATTAAAAGCACTTGCTTTAGAAAAAATGCATTTTAAAATTTAAAGGTAATTTCGAAACACTTGGATACCAAATATAAACTTAAATATCTTCGAAATTATTAATCCTACATCAATAAACAAAAAATATAATTAATTCCCAGTTTATACTTTCTGTAATTGGAAATAGCTTTTTTTTAAGCTAAATTTTGAAGTCGTTATAACTTAAAAACTATCAATTTATGTGAAAAATTGCTTTTCTTCTTAAAATTTGATTCTATTTCAGCTTCAATAAATAAATATATATATATATATATATATATATATATATATATATATATATATATATATATATATTTTTTTTTTAAGTGCCACCCTCCCCCCCGAGAGGGGGGGGGGTGGCATACATTAGCAAGCCCCCGCACAATATAGAAACTTTTCCGTACAGAATTTACTATTAGACTGCCAAAAATGAACGAAATCCGTTCAATATGACATTATTCCGAAGTTAAAACCTCCAGTTACTGTACTAAACAGTTATGGAGCAATCACAAAAGACCATTTAAAGTTCAAAAATATCGCGTATGCCATGACTAAATTCAATTTGCCATGTAAATGTCAAATGTCATGGATATGTAGATTTCTTGAAATTTTAAAATTACTATCAGATTTTTTTTACTAATTTGCATTTTGTTGTGAAAAAATGCTTTCAAGCAGCAACTAGTCGTAGAAAAATTATAGTATTCTACTTGCGTGTAATGGCTATTACTCGCCTTCGGTTCGTGCCGTAAACGTCATCCTCTTTGAGTAATAGCCATAATTACAATCTCGTTGAATAATATACTATTACACAACACTTTCCTCTTTTTCTGGCATATTTTACTTATTATAATTATATCAGATATTTTTCTGGTAATAGTGACTAATTTCAAATATATTTTCTTCTGTCGTTTCTTAGTTTTAAAGTGACTATCCTCAGGGTCGGATTATCCATAAGGCTAACTAGGCTATAGCCTAGGGGCGCCAATGAGTGAAGGGGCGCAGTGAACTTTTTGCGCCCTCTGCTTATTAAAAAAAAACATTTTCTCCCACCCGTTCAACAAATTATTTTCACATTTTCTCCCCCCGCTCATCTAGTTTTAAAACTTCGTTAACTTGCCTATGAATAAGAGGGCGCAAATATATGATTAGCCTAGGGGCGCCCCAATCCTTAATTCGGCCCTGACTATCCTGTACACTTTTCACTAAGTGTGTCACTAAGTGTGTCAGCCAGGTTTGTTCCACCCCATTAATATTTCTTATATTTCTCTTCCTTGACAGCTATGTGAACTACATACAAAGTCATATTGTTTTTTAGAATGACCACCCTATATATTTCTTCATACTTTTTTCTTTGGCAGTTGTGTTAACTACATATTATTGCTCTCCGTGTCACTTTTTTCATTATTTTTTATAATGATCACTCTGGATATTTTTTATGTTTTCCTTCCTTGACCGTTGTGTTAACTGAATGCCAAATATTACAGTCACATTTTTTTTTTTAATTTTTTTAGATGTCTACGGTGCAATTTCTTTCACTGGAAGTACATCCGGCAATAATATCAACTACCTTCCAAATAATATTCTTCTTCGTCAAATTGTTTCATAGATATAGCGCCAACAGACAGACACCAGACTGACAGGCAGACAGATAGGCAAATAAATAGACGGAATGGAAAGACTTTAATTTTCGTAATTTACATAACCTGGAAAGTGCAAATTCGAAGAATTCTAGGAGGCGATTCCAATACTTTCCTTTGGTAAGCCATGGAAGTAAAAGTATGAAGATAAGCCTAGAACATTATCATTGAAATATAGCCAGCAAAAAATAAATTGACATGTTTTAGAATAATTTTTTAAAGACATTCTATATATATATATATATATATATATATCAAGTTACAGAATTTATTCTAATTAAACTTTCCATGCTTTATATGCCTATTTTTGTAATATAGTTTACGTGTATCGCAAATCTAATTGATTTTATTTTACTTATGAGCATTGTGCTACTGTAATTCCAACCTAGAGATAAAATCAAACGTGTTCATTTAAGGCCCGTCGGCAAGCGCCAAATGCTCCTATAGTAGAGGAGTGTCACCCTAATAAGGACTAAATCGTACAATATTGCTGAGGGTTGATACTGTCACCCTTACACGTACTTTATTGTCATTGATAATCTTATTTTATCACAGCTTTAATTATTTGATCACCTCTAACAGATAAATAAATTAATTTGATGTAAATTTAATTTCAAGTTTTAATAAAAACTGTAAAACAGTTATTTTAAAATACTTTTTTTCGAATATTGCTTCCGTCTCCTTCTTTTTAGTATTGGTTTAGAGTCGGAGAAACTGGCACGTCAGCAACTCCAATGGGAAACCATCATCTGCCAGTGATGCAATCTAAAAAGAAATATTTATTATATGAAAATTTCTATAAATAAAATCTTTAAATTAATACTAGGTGAAATAAAAAATAAACAAAGTTACCGAAACGTACGGTAAATATTAGTTTTAAATATTAAACGTATTTGACATTGGCGACTTCGCCAAAACTTCAAAATTAATTATTTCACCATTCAACAACCAAAGATAAATTTAAATGCTTTTCCCCCGGCTGGTCAAGCTACATAAAAAGTGGTTGTACAGAATCAGAAAGCGTTTGTTTTGGTATTTTACTAGTTTCAACGATTTAACCGATCGTCCATAATAAAGACGTCTACCAGTACTCTAGCAGAGGTAAACAGTGACACGCCTATTAAGAGAAGCATGTACACGCTTGCATGCTTCGCTCTCGCCTGTCGCTCTCGCTTGCTCATATTGCCATCCCGAAACCAACACTTTCCGATACTGTTCGCTTTTTTGCTACGTGTGAAATTCTACATAAAACGAGTATAAAATGTTCACTTTATTTAGGTTTGAAAAATAATCAAAGTAACACACAGCGTACAATATACGTTTATTTTTCTCCTAGATTATATGCCTGGATATCATACTGGATGGCTCAGCCAATAGGGACACTCTTGTAACTTTTAAATGAGCAAATGGATATTTCTCAAATTTGGTGCAGTGATATGGGATCAAATTTCCAATTATATGATGTAAAGATCCAAAATGGCCGACTTCCGGTTTTGATGCAATTGACATTAAAGTCAAATTTTTAAATGGAACAACCTGTATATTTTTACATATTTACAATGAAAAAGTTGGTTTTATATATTTGGATCCTGCTGGCCAAAATACATATGATCTGACCAACAAATATTCAATTCTTTAATCATAAAAGGTCTAGGTTTTGCCAAAATTGTTAAAAATCGGTCTGCAAATGCCTTTAAAATATTATCTCTTCAGATACTAACATTAAACATAATTTATTCTTCATTAAATTCAACGATATTGGTTTTTCAAAGAAAACTATTTTTTTTAATGGAACTCCTATGGGACAACCTGTTATTTAATTAGATCTTAAATTACGAAAAATTACGTGCATAATGTCTACCTTCTCTTTGTACTAAATTTATAATTAAAAAAGAAATGATTTGATAATCGATTTTTTTACAATAAAAAACTAAAAATTAAAAATCTATATTTTTTGAAAATCAGAATAATATTTAAGGGTCAAATTATATGTATTTTGGCCAGCAGCATCCAAATATTCAAAAATATACAAGTTGTTCCGTTCAAAAATTTCATTTTCATGTAAATTGCATTGAAACCGGCCATTTCGGTTTTTTACATCACATAATTGTAAATTTCATCCCATATCAATCACCAATTTTGATAGTGCCCCTATCGGCTGAGCCACTCGGTATATACGTCTACGTGTCCGAAAGACAAAATATTTTAATTAATCTAATTCACAGTAAATATAAATAAAAACATTAGTTGTCTTATGAACGTAAACAGTAGATGTCTTTCCAATGAAAAAGTTGGTTTTATTTACGTTTATTTTTTAAATCGCTATACCGTAAGGCATTTAACAAAATGGAATGAGACGAACTGTGAGCTGTATCTTTCGAGATGGGGATACCCAAAAGATGTGGTCTTTATTATTTGCCGACTATATGACGAAAACTCTGATTTGGTGAAAGTAATCAACACTAACTCCGACAGAGCAAATTAGCATAGGCGTAGGACAGGGCTGTATTTTATCACCAATTCTCGTTAATAATTATAAGAAACACGTAATGCAACGTGTGCTAGAGGACTGGTAGGGCGGAGAGCTATAAAGGGAACCAAAATTTCTAACTTTAGATTTGCAGATGATATCACCTTGGTTGCAGCGGACAAGGATGAGCTCATACACCTACATGTTAGACTTGAAACAATAAGCTCTGATTATGGTTTAAGTTTAAATTAAACAGAACGAAAATTATATTATAGACCGAATGATAACCACCCAGGAATGTTAATGTTAACCTTCATTATTGTTTTTTTAATTTATCATAATTAAAATATTTTTTTTACTTTTTTATTGTTTAATGTTTTTAATATACAAAGGTAGTACTTGAATTTTTCAATAAAAATAAATGTTTCATATGATAGCTTAAAATGTGCTAAAGAATAAATAGACTGTATTTATAAAAAGTAAACTAATAATATAAATTTAATTTTGCAAATTTAAGCAAATCAGTTAATAGCATAAAATAAATGCGAAAAGGAGGCACTGAACGACTTACCTTTGAAGTTAATGAGGCTCTAGGGCAGAGGGTCACTTAGGTAAAGGTGTTTTCGATTATACGAAAAGGAAACTATTTCTTCGTTTTGTTCAAAATGTATTCGAACATATTAATCGTCTCAATAACCAATAAGACATCAACGAAAATACACCCGGTGTCTTACAAATTATAAAAATAATGCAAAATTCTCAAAATTTTTAAGGCATTTAAACGTGTACAGAGTGATTTAAAAAAAATTTTTTTGGAAAAATTGTTAAGAAAGAAAACTTAATATCCTTGCATATTTTTTTACCTCACTCTATACATGAACTGCGTTAATGTTATCTTATAAAGGTTTTAATTAGCTTCAATTTATGTTATTATGTCATATTCGAACTTCTTTTTGGTTTTAGAGAAAGAAATTAGAAACACTCTTTCCGATTCCAAACTGATTTTTTCTTAAATAACTTTGAAAAGAATGTAAATAATAATTTTATGCTTTATTTGTAAAAGACATGTCACAAAGAATATTCAACGTAAGAAAACAGCGACAAGAAACAAAAGAAATAAATATTTTTAAAAACAAACTTATATTAAAATGTAATAAATAGGAAATTGCAAAATTTTCGTTTTTTTAAATTTTTTATTTTAATAACATAAATTGAAGCTAATTAAAACCTTTATAAGAAAACATCAACTCAATTCATATACAGAATGAGGTAAAGAAATATTCAAAGAAATTAAGTTTCCATTCTTAACAATTTTTTCAAAAAAAAATTTTTTTAAATCACTGTATGCATGTTTAAGGAACTTATAAATGTATACAATTTGATGTACCAACATGGTCATCACTTCAAAAATAAAAAAGTTACAAGTCTGGAGAGTTTTAAGTGGCGCACTCTGTATATGTAACCAGCAATACGCGAGAAGGATTTGTAAGTTTGTTAATTGATTTTTCCGTTATACGTCAATAAAAATGTTTTTTTTTAAATTGTTTTGTTATTATTTAATATTTTTTTATATTTTAAAGGCTGTATTTGAGAGATTAGAACAATTGGCCTCCCCTGAAACCTCATGAGTCTAGAATTTCTTTCTGGCTACAGTCCTGTTTGAATCCTTGAAGATAATACTGGCACTGCGAATATGAGATTCGGTAAATAATATAAGATCGGCAACTGGACAGTCGAGCAAAATTTGGCGTGACAGAAATATCACGAAACATACAAATGTGAGATTTACCAACGTCCTATTTTTCACCATATTTTTTTGCGCCTCTGAGACATGAACCGCTACAGAGGTAGATTGTTGTGTTCAGGATGTGGATCTACGAATTTCTCAAATAGCCCGTCGCACAGTGGTCGATTTTCGAATTTATGGAGGACAAACATATAATCTGCTGTGTAGACCCGAAATAAAAGTCACACTTCAATAAGAGATGGAGGTAATAGGTTTTTATTTAGACTCTGATCCGTATGCAACAAATAAGATTAAGTAAACGAAATAGTTAAGTAAACGAAATAATTTAGGTGCGTAAAAATAAATCAATTGGAAAATTTATTCACTGTCAATATCATATTCGTCAACAATATCTATAATATATCTCTATACAGGGCAATATATTGACTTCTTGTTAATATGTTCTTCACCATTAAGGCTAATACTTCATCCGCAGATAGTTTATGACTTCGGTTGATGTTGATTTCTGAGGTCGCTGCTTCTCTATGTTTTCAGATATTTCTTTTAGCACCCTGCTCTCAGTATATTTACCCTCAGACCTCAAAGGAACTTGTGCCACATAGGCAAGTTCCTCTATACTATGCTGCAAAAGAAGTTGAACTCTTCTTCGCTTGGTTATTTGCGTACTATCCGAAAACTCCGTCTTTGGTCGGCCTCTTAGAGAAGGAACAGTTTGGTTACTGTTACTTGGAATGCTGTGTACTTTCTCCACCAGAAATTGGCCACTTAAGTATATCGAATTTTTTATACGAAAATTTGTAAGGCTACAATGACTTTCTAGTCATTTGTGTTTAAATTGCTTATAAATACTTGAACTTTTGTTATTGAACTCATTATCGATCGTATCCTGAAAACTTTCAAGTATCAGGGACTGCAGGATATGCTTATATACAGCTACTGCTTTCTCAGCAGCATCGATTTTCTCAAGCCAAATATTAAAAAGATCTTGCCACGAGATGACATGCGACGCTTAAGAAACAATACCTCTTATTTCCAAATTAGCAATTTTACAGGAGACAAGAAAAACTAATTTCTCTTAATATGTATGAAACCTATATGTTATTTTTTTTTTATTTAATCATTGATTCTTTTAAGTAGAGTTTTAGGTATCAATATTAATCTTGGAGATACCAGCTATTAGAAACTGTTGCACATAGGAGTGGACATCAATTTAAAGTTCTAAACCAAATTTTGGCAAAAATAGAGATAAGAGGTATTGTTTCTGAAGCGTCAATAGGTTGATTCTGAAATAAACACACAGCAGTAATGCAACTCTATGCAGATAATTTATATTAAAACAAATAGCCATATATATGAGTTACATATATATGGAGAGTTTATGTCCGCCAAATACCGCTGGACTAATAAAAGGTTAGATAATTTCAGTGTATTCTAGTTTCAGTGCGACAAAATTTAACAAGGTATATTTTATAAATGTTAGTCAAAATAGACTTGATTTACTAAATTAACATGCTTACTTCTTGTCTCACTTTCCATATTATCACTAGTAGTTTTCTCACTGGCAACAGCTATCAACTCATTTCTCTTTGGAATGCGAAAATATATTAACTAAGCACGAGTATTTAATCAGTTTTTATATGTGCCTGCGGGCGGGGAAATCTGTTTCCAAGAAAATTGACCTAGATTTTATTACTACAGTCTATACTGTAACAAATAATGAGAAACTAATCTAGATTACTTAACATTGGTTTTTACATTTTTGACCACCATAAATCCAAAAATCGACCACTGTGCATCGCAGTGATACTTAGATTTTCTCAGCAATTCGTCTCCAAAAGCGACTCTCCAGCATCGTATTCTACCGAATCTTCTAATTTTTTTGATCAAATAAATCGGAGAGAGGACAATATAGATTGAGCACCAAATGGCAAGAGGTTAAGAATATGACTTCCAAAACATTGGGCTGATGTCGCAAAGGAGCTAATGGGTAAAAGCTTCGGTGCAACCGCGACAGAAGGCGTGTTGCTGTCAGACGTACTATACTGATGCCAACTAGAATAGTGAGTGCATCGATGGCAAAACGTCTAGTAAGAAGTTGTGAATAAGAAGATGTAGACTTCTAAAACATTACTTCCTTACGTAGCGAGGTCGGGTAATAACAATTGCTTAACCCCCATTTTTTATAGGAGAAGTTCCACTACAAAGGAAAAACGCTTCTTGTAACATCTAACACGCAAACATATAACCACAATATCACGAAAATACTCGCCATGTCTGATTGATATTTTTTTGCGTACATTTAATTGATTTACTATTTAAACCTAAAAACATTTATTTCCGTCATAAGTTAAAATTGAAATAAATATGTATACATTTCCTTAAAGATGCGACTTCCAATATTTTTGAAGAGTTAAACCGAACTGTATCTACTTAAAAAGTTTCAGATGAAAGTGTGCTTACACGAACGAAAATATTGAATATGCTTTAATATCTTGTTTCCTGTTTAAGTTCATAGGAGCTCGGCAAATAAAAAAGTCAAAAAAGAAATATATACCAGAACAAATATTCAGAACGTCAACAACGATAACTTTCATATCATCTACATGCATTCTGGGAGCTTGGAGAGCATTTATTTGCTTCCATAGCCAGGAAAGCTCGCTGATGACGTGTCGTAAGATTCCAAACAGACGACCCGGATTGCGAGTATTGAACGCCGGAGAATAAATCTTATTATTATCGAGAATGAGACGGAGTCAACATCGGTTTGACGGAAGGAAGCGCGGCCATGCTTAAATTAAATATTGCGGCACCGAAATCGTCCGTAAAGAGCTTTCGGTTGCGTTAATTCCTTTGAATTCCCAACAGAAGATTAATTTTATTTCCCTTTCTCTATAAGGAATTGGTGTTTGAACATTTCTCATGGTTGCTTCAGCTGCAATTCGAAATAGTTTGCACTGCTTTTAGGACAGTCATACGTCTATTTATAGCATATAAGGCATTAAATTAATAGCTGAAAATTATATTTTTTTAATTATCTAAATATATTTCTAATTCTTCATTTACTTTCTAAATATAGTATCGTAAAGACAGAAACATTTCATAATTAATTTTCATAGCAATTTTTAAATATTTTATTATTAAAAATTATTATTTTGGTTCAATGCCATTTTTGTATATTTATAAACATGCTGAGAACCTCATTGTAGACAAGGTCATGTTACTAAAATGTTGAGTATATTTAAGCGACTACCTAAATGACGATCGGGGAAGTGTCTGCCGGGCACCGAAAAACAGGCCCAAGGTGCTGTCCGCGTCCCCAAGAGCCCCGCTGCGTCGTAGGTTTGTACCCGGATTGCATATATATTTGTGAATTATTACACTTTTATTATGTCATTTTATTAAATAAATATGGTTGTCGTTAAATTTGATTGAATTTAATTTGCCGTTTTCAGATACTAATATTTTACAGTTTTAGCACGCTTTAGCCGTGACAATATTAAATACACAAAAATATTCTTGTCTATATCCTCAAATTTGAGCATTCTTACAAAAATACCGCTGCCCAAGGATTCACTACTTCCACATCCAGATTTTCTATCCAAGTTTCTCACAATGAAAAAAAATTTGTATGTGAAAATAATTGTTTACGGAACTTTAATAATACAATATTTGAAATCATCTACCCTAAAAACCCATAAAACGATATGCCACATCGGTAGTGAAGGTGGGGGTGGTGGAAGGGAGGTAGTAGTGGGGGTGGATAAAGTAAAAAAAAATTTTGAGGCTTTTGGTTTTCGTACACATACTAAATCACAATGTTATTTGTTTCACCCCCTTTAAAAATGGGATGGGGTGGCAAATTTTTGACATCATAACTTCTCTTATATATACTAAATAGCAGTTTTATGGACTCTTACTTGCTTGATTTATCTATTTACCCCAATTTACCCCCAACCCTTCAACCTAATAAAATCAAAATATAATCTAGTTCCAGATCTCGTTAAAATACATGTGTACCAAACAGGTGAATATCTTAAACGGTTCCAGAGTAAACGTGCGCACAAAAAAAGTTACAGACAGACAGAAATTTTTTTGCTCAAACTTAAAATCTCGACGTTTCATAACATTTTAAGCCTATTTGAACAATAAAAAATTTTCAACATTTTTTGCGTTACTATACTTCCACACCCGAAAATTCCGAAAAATGCGGAAAGGGAAATGTAAAAGTTGAAACAAAATCTGAAAAAATTTAAGTGAATGTATCATCGAAATACAAGACTTTTGACTTGCAACTTTTCTATAAAGTGCGTGTTCACCGAGTTCTTCCGGAAAAACATGAAAAACATGAAAAACTACCCATATCTTTGACATTGTAGCGCTTTAAAAACGTGTTATTTAAACATTTGAAAAAATTCAGGCATTATGCATTGTATGCATTGAGGCCTTCTAAACATTTTTTACCTCTTGGAATTTTTTTGTAACTTGCTAATTTTCCGAGTTACAGGTTAAATAATGTACTATATTTTTTGCACATTAAAAAATTTTTCCGAAAAACTTTTTCACTTTTTCAACTTAAAAATTACATTGAACCTTTAAAAATGGTATAACTATATAGGTTTCATATTTTTTTTATAATAATATATATAAATCACGCTCATTTTTCGAATTCTCATGTGCAAAAAATGTAGTATGTTATTTATCGTGAAAAACTGCCTGTAACTCGGAAAATTAGCAAGTTACAAAAAAATACCAAGAAACAAAACATGTTTAAAAAGCCTCAATGCATATGTCTGAATTTTTTCAAATTTTTAAAGCGCTACAATTTCAAAGATATAGATATATAAGTTTCTCATGTTTCTCCGGAAAAACTAGGTGAAAACGCACATTCCAGAAAAGTTACAAATAAAAAAATTCTCGTATTTCGATGATACATGTACCTGAATTTTTTCAGATTTTCTTTTCAACTATTACATTTCCCCTCCTCCACTTTTAGGAATTTTCGAGTGGCCATATCTCGAAAAATATACATTTTTCGAAAAAATTCACAAGAGTGAAACCATCTTACAGTACACTTTTTTTTCATTTTTGACCTGATTCTACAAGTTACGGAACCCGTGATAAAAGGGATGTTTTCTACCTCTTTCGATCATTTCCTACTCTAATCTTTTTTTAACTTTTTTATTAACGTCATTACAAACATATTGCACAAGGTTTCATCAAAATCCATTCATTAGCACTCAATTTAGAGATTTTGGTCATTTCAGCGCTCCGTTGACTGGACTAATATGGAAGTCATGAGGATACATGAAATAACTACCACTGGCAATTTTTCAGAGCATGTTAATTTTTCAGAGCGTATCAATAATATTTTGAAATAATGTATCATTATTTAAATGTGCTTTTAAAAGCTACTAGCTGGGGCCAGTTAATGTGTCCTTAGTTTTATAATAAAAATACTCGAGCCAAAGGTCTAAACAGGAAGGTTTTTGTGTACCTACTTCGTATTGACAAAATAATCTCACAAAAATTTGAAACCAAAAATTTCTCAAAATTTTTCAGAATGTGTTGTTGTGTGCTGAGTGTTAAAACTATTTTATTCAGATCTTTGCATACATGCGAAATGGCCCATAACAATTGACTGTTTCAAAATGGGTATTGCTTTTTTTGTAGATTAATTGCTTATCTTTATTATACTATTTGATTTAATCAACAAAAATGTTAAATAATCTTAGTTGATTTTTTTTCATTTTTTATACAGAAATCTGCCAAATTCAAATATCGAATAAAAAAATCTATATGTCTGTACATTTAGACCGTTTCTTGTAAACACGATAACTTCTGTTGCACTCACAACACAGGTCTACAAACAAACAAAAATTTCTGCTCACACCTTAAATATTTTTGTGTGTTGAATCCGAATTTTCAATTTAAAAAATTTTCATCCGCGTAGATTTCGAATAAATCCCGGTTATAATCGTATGTAATATCACTAGTGCTTAAAATTTTATCGAAAATTTTTTCGAAAGCGTGTTGCCTGGTAATATAAAGAGTGCAAATTGGCAGTTTATTATCTGATTAAATCCCGACCGCTTTAGCGGGAGAGATTTAATCTTTGATAATAAACTGCCAATTTGCACGAGTTATATTAACTAGGGGCGACTTAGCTTGAGAAAAAATTAGACAAAATTTAAAGCACGAGTGGTATTTGTGGAGAATATTTCACGAATAAATAATTCATTAAGTACATCTTCAATATTATGTTTTCTCATTAACTGCCTTCAGACGTTTTCTTGTCACTTTTTGGAGTTTACTGACCTTTATTTTCAATTTCATCATTAATTTGATATACAGAAATATTTCCAAACCGACTCATATTGTCAAAACAGCAAATCTGAAACAAACGCAGTAGAAACAACGGAGATTCGCTATATTTTAAAATAATCTAGTGACGTTTCCATGGCAACTAGTAAATAAAACGAGTTGAAACCTTAGATATTATAATATGTAGACTGGCTTAACACCTTTCAGGCGTTTCTGAGGTGCAATACGACGAGGAACGATAGAGAGAGCACTACTTTAGTACCGATGTCTCGCCCAAATAAAATATACACCCATGGTTCCGAGATTGGCATAGAGAGCGCCATCTAGCGCTACAAGTTATATTCCATAATAAATAAATGTTCATCGACTCATATTTACGTATTTAATCCTTACTTTTAACTTACGAAGTTTATGAATTAATTATGTTGAGGTTTGCTTTGTTAAGCAAAGAGAATTTTAAATACAACAAATTATAATGTTTGATGCACAGCTTTGATTCAACGAGTTAATTTTTGGTAGATTACCATATGTAAGTACTATACGTTTTTAGTTTGTTCCAGAGCGAATGTGTACTTGACATTTATAATAAATGATTTGCTTACCTTTGTAACTACGTTATTGAGCTATTGAAAGCTGTGCTTGACTTGTTCCTGTATTATGAGCTATATTAAGTACAATCTTTGTGTGTAATTGTTACCTGATTAAACACTAGGAAAACTGACATAGTTACAGAAAGGCAAAAGTTACAGCCTATATATTTCAGACAAGATTCGCTTTGGAATTGAGGTGTGTTTTTGTTTGCTACTACATAATACAATATTACAATTTACAAGGTAAGTACGTTAACAATTACTTAGTAATAAGCTAGAGAAGATATTTATAGATAAAACTTAAAAGCTCGATAAAAAACGTCAAAAAATTTTCGCATATTTGCCGCTGCAGCGACCTAAAAAATTAGAGCGATAAATTTTGCATGTTGGTCCTGTCAAAAGCCGATCTAGCTTGAATTACCACTAATAATGACGTTTGATTGGTGCAATGTTTTGAAAAAACGGGCTCTCATTGGCTATAGCGTTAATGAGTGAAATAATCGTCAAAAAACCATATTTTGACGATAAAATCCGTTATTTACTCGAAATCTACGCGGTAGAAATTTTAAATTGAAAATTCGGATTCAGCACACAAAAATACTTAAAGCATGATAGGTTCAGTCCTTGGAACAGATTTTTTTTGTAGACTTGTACGTTTTTTTGACAATTTTTAACATTTACTCGAAATCTACGCGGTAGAAAATTAGACCTGTGTAATTTTTCAAATTTGGAACATGTGTAAAATATAATGTTTAAACACTACTTCCTATTGAAATTTGTTAATATCTGTCATGCAGAGTGATCATTAAAGCCGTCTACCTCCCATATTTTATATAGCTTACGTTTTATTATAATTTTAAAACAGGCTGTTATTAATATTTTTGATTAAACACACGAAAATATCGAAACTGTATATACAGTCTGTTTTTCAGGTCCGAGCGTACTTTATATATTCCTGAAGGGGCTGGAATCTTTAGAATCTGCCTCTGAAGTAGCTTCCACAACCACCAAACCACTTGAACACATGAACATTCTACTTGAATACTATGGCTCGTCGTGCATTTCTTCAAATGTCAGAACCCAAGAAGAGTTCTCTTTGAACCAATTAGCAATTTTTTCATATCGAAATAAACCAAAATTAAAATTTGCTCAAAAGCTGAGTTACAACGTTACCCTTTGTACCCGTCTGTTATTAGAATTACCAATGGAACAACTACATATTATCTCAGTAGAAATCATGCTAATAATAAAATATTTAGATATTTATTTTGATTTCAGTAATCCAGCATTACGTTGTGTCTACCTACGCACCAAGTTACGTATTTATGGTTCAGATTTTCAATTAATCCAACTAATTGGATTTAATAACTAATCACTATAATACGAAATAATTATAAAAGAATGATGTAGACAAATGTAATAAACACATTTGAACACAAGGTGTCTACAAATTCACTATCCAGCGCCACATAGTGGACACTGTGAGCCAAAATAACAATATTCAAACATTCCAAAATTTCAAAGAAAGCACAGCTAATTCATGGTTAAAATATTACACTAATATATGATTCAAATGTGTTGAATCCGAATATTTCACCAACTGAGGAGTGGAAAGAATTTTTAAAATGTGCTTATTATATTATGTCTATTGTAAACCACTGAGAGGCAGAGGGCGGAGCAAAAAGACGAGCATGTAGTGACGATTACGAGGACTACGTCCCACCAAGCAAAAGGAACGTTCTGCAAAGGAGAAAAGTCATCAAACAAGATTCCGAATCAGAATATGACAGCGATGCTGAAGCTACAGTTAAACCAAAGACTAAACCAAGAGGACGCCCCCGAAGAGGACAGAATCCGTATCGTCAGACTGCTCCAAAGACAGCGATGCCTCAAAATATAGAGAACTGAGAGACAAAAATAATGAAGCGTCAGGACAATCAAGGTTAAAACGAAAAGTTAAAGAACTCGAGTTTGAAAAGGAAGCTGACGAACTTCTTTGTAAAAATATTAAACTTAAAGCACAAGTAGAACTGCAGAGAGCGGAGCACAACCCTATATTTTACATAAACTTAAATATGTTTATACAAAAAACACCACATTGCCTGCGCCGATGTGAATAGTAGCGACAAAATACGCCGATCTCCCGTGACATACGCGAAATCGAAAAATCCCGATTTTGTCAACTTTTTGTGGTCAAGTTTAAAAACGAGAGCTTTTTGGACGCCAATGTTACTAAAAATTTCTATAGGGATGATGACCCAACGTCATATCAAAAATTCGGCCAATTTGACGAAAGCCGTTTTTCCCCTATAATGTGTGCGGGGTCCTTTGAATTACTTATGTTAAAATGTTATAAGATTATTTAATTTATATTTTAAAATGTACCCATTTTAACGAAACTCTCGTCACGTTATTTTTTGTAAATGACTTATTATTTTTATGTAACATTTTGTGGTGGTTTGAAAGAATATCCTTTCAAATGTGGTAATATTTTCAATTTTTTTTTTCAAATCTTTGGTTACTATTTACAAAAATATGCCACCATGACGATTACAAAAGACATGTAATGAATACATATTATTTTCACTGTTTCCGCTCCTCCGTTTTTGGAATATTCTCGGTTAAAATGAAGATTCAATACATTTGAGTCGTATATTACTATCTTGTAAAAATTTCATTTTAAATGACTTGCTCAAAATAGCAAATATAAATAAATGTAAAATTATTATAGAAAAATGTTCGAAAATGTTTATTTTACTCTTTGCACGTATGCCGTTGTAGCGATTCACTCACTCCAGTCCAACCCATACAGTCGTCATGAAATTGTTTTCCTCAATTTCTGGCAATTCTCCATACATGTATGCAAACAATAAAATTATCTTCCCCATTAACTTATATAAGTTCTTTAAATATGTTTCGCATAAAATAAGGGCTTTAGCGAGAAACGTCAAGAGACCGTCAATTTTATAGTTATCACGTCCATTTAAAAGAGAAGCTGATTGAGATAATAGCATTTTGAATTATGACTTTCTTGCCCGTTTGACAAAATTAAATTCTTAGGTTCTATTTCCGCAATTCACTCAAAAACTTGAGTCTTTAGTCAAAAATACTTTATAAAGTTGAAATCTAATTCAATGAGCTTTAATTTGAGATCTGATAGATCGTCCCACCTTCTAGAGGCTTGTATATCAGTGTATACTCGGAAGTTACGTAATTTCAGACGAGGATTACGTAGTGGATATACCATCCTTCGGAGGGGATGTAAAGCAGGCGGTCCCTTGTCTATTAAATGTTAGGCAAGTAAAAGATCCCTACTCTTCTTAAGGGAAGAGGTTCGGCAAAATTTCCAGGTTGGGAGTAGCTCGTCTCCTGGCGTCGGTGATAGGCCCTGGTAGCGGAAATAGGCCGACGTTAAATAGTTAAAAAAAAAAAAAAGATCTGATACATTCATTCACGGTAGAAATCAGCCAAGATATGGCCAGAGCTTTCCAAAAAGTCTATGTTCGTGAAAATTCAACATTAAGTAACTCGTTTATAATACATCCCATCAAAAAATGATTGCTCATTTGATGAACAACTTTATGGCATATACAGTCTCTTGAATAATTTTTTTACATAAAAATTTTTTGTAAATATAAAGGAGATGCTTTTCTCGTAAATTGTCTTAATGTGTTACGGTTAAATAAATGAAATGTCCAAAATCTCAATTGCGCGTTAATATTTAATAAATCAACTTCCAGATGCCGCCTACTGCATTCATTTATCTCAACAAATGAAATTAAATAAAAAAAAACTTTTTAAAAACAAGCTGTTATTACTATTTAGTTGTACTAAAACGAAAAAAACAAAAAAAAAAAAAATAATTGTCTTAAAAGTTTGTCGTATTTTTTTCTATTCACGCAAGCCTTTAAGACAATTATTTTTTTTATTTTTTCATTTTAGTACAACTAAATAATAATAAAGGCTTGTTTCTAAGAAGTTTTCTTGCATTTAATTTTATTTTTACATTTTTAGTTAGGTCTTAATTATTTTATTTTATATTCATACTTAAAATAATGTCGGATCTTTCGCTTCACGCGTCCTTACTTAAAACCGAATGCTTCGCCATTTTTTAGAATATGTTAGAATAGAACGTCCGAGTAATACACTATGCGATAAAAAGAAAACAAAAATCATAGTGTTAAAACTAAAAAACACAATTTTTGGTACTATGTCACCAGAACTACACGTGTATGCAAAATAATAATAATAATAATAATAATAATAATAATAATTTATTTATCCAGTCGATCATATACATGAAATAAGTCAAGTCAAAAAATATCTGAAGTCAGATGTAATATAATATAATTGTACAGTGTCAATATATAAACAAACAAATAAAATAATATAAAAGATTAAAATATACAGCACATAGATACAGATTAAAATTAAATTATACAAAATTTAAAGATTACAAAGTATCATTCAGGTACTCGTTAATAGAATAGCATGCTTAAGTTTTCAATAAATGCTTTATTTTTATTTTAAAATGTTTCTCGTCAATAGACTTGTACGATCAAGCTCAATTGGACGACGTTACGGTTCTAAATTGACTTGCAAGATTTGACCTAAAAACGAGATTTGAATTAAAAATCTAAACATACATACATACATACAATACATAGCAAGCAAGTTAAATAAAAGCTTGCAAATAATAGCCATCTGAATATAAGGGAACTTTGGCAGAATTTTACTATTTTCGCAACAAAAAATATTTTTAATGCATTTAAATTCAAGTAAAATATTTTTTCTTCAATCGTTCCAAAAGTAGGTATAGTTAAAATAATCTTAATAATGAGCCGTTATGAGGAGCGAGAGGAATTTACAATGATAATTATTGATCTCCCGTCTTTACTCCACTTTTACATTAAGTGAGAGAGAAGATACTGGCCATTCGATGTCGGATATCTGACGTGGCCTGTGGGCGTAAACTTATGAGTGTGTTGTTTAACCCAGGAACGCAATTAGAGACACGGCAGTCGAGCTTATACTGACGGGGTGAAGATATAATTCGATAATTACTTTATATATTTGGTAATGTGTTTTTGAAAATAATGTTAGTAAGTTTTGTTACCAATTCATAGCATAGCATAGTTTGGGAAATATTGTAAGTGTAATATTATAAAAAGTAAACCAGCGAACAATATAGTTAAATCCGGATCTGCGTTCTGCACCTCTTGCCTCTCAACGTCGCCCAGAAATACGATTGCTTCAACTATACTTTCGGTACGATTTTTGTACCGAAAGTAGCGTAATCTAGTATTAGCCCCGAAAGTAGCTATTACGGGTACTAGCACTCTAAAGTGACAGATCATCTAAACGGCAATATCAATTTGCAGGTTATATTTTACTATACCTACTATATTTTACTATGAATCACATTAAACACATTCGTACTCGACGCTAAACAGTCATGTTGCTATGATAACAAAATAACGCTTAAAATTGTCAGATAATAGTTATTTAAAAATGGACAGTGATGACAGTACAATTAATATTAATATTTATAAATAGTCAAAGTATATCAATTTTTGGTTTCATTAAAGAGACGATTGAAGAAAAAATATTGTACGTAACACGCCCAGAAAGTGCTTTTACTGGACTCACAAGCTTACTCGTCCAGTAAAAGACCACTTTCGGAACTTGTTACGTAAATAATTATTTTCTGAAATCGTTCGGCAATGTCTACATTTTCGGTGCGATTTCAGATCGAAAAATGCACAATTCCAGTATTTTAGTCCATTGTTAAGAAACTATCAGGAAACAGACCGGAAAATATCCGTTGTCAAGCAACGATCAACAAAACCGTATGGGAATGTTACATTCCCGGCCTAGGCCGGGAAAGTAGCATTCCCGTACAGTTTTTATATTTTAGACAGTAAATAAATACACGCAGACAAACCAACTCACATTAAAATTGCATTTATTAGTAAGCAGTTAGATTGTAATGAAGAAATGTAATTCCTTAATTTATAATAATATTGATTGCAATTCCAGAAAAAATAAAAAAATAATAAAAAAAATAAAAAATAAAAATTTCAGAAAAAATAAAAATAGTATGTGTACTTCGCCGGTGTGAAAGCACGTTCCCGGACTTCGATACTTGTTGACAATTTGCATCGTCGTCCAGGAATGTATTGCTTTATAAGCAAGTAAATACAATATGAATTATAATATCATAAAGCTGAGAAATTTTTCTATAAAAAAACTACTTTTTAATTTGTTTCTCATTTGCTCTAAATTAATTGACGGTGAAAGTTAAGCAATTTTTTAAGTATAAAACAGTAAATATTAGTGCATGCTTAAAGTCTCTAATTCGACCACATCCATCGTATAAAAACAAAAAAAAACAAATTAAAATGAATTTTAAAAGGTTTAATTTTCTTAACAAACAGCTCACATTTTAAAATAAAATTGATATCAACTATAATATTCGTGAAGTTCGTTCAAATTTGAGCAACACATTGTATTTTATGTTCATATATTGTACATTTTTGCATTTTAATATACCTAATCAGAAATTTTAGTAACATCTTGCTCCAAAACTATAATAGAACGTAGTTTATATAAAATTTTAGTGATTACACTACATGGCGGATGTGGGCTAATTTCAGTAGGATTTATTTTACCATGACATGTTACATTATACCAAAGGAGGAGGGCCTATAAGGCCGATTTTTGGCACTTTCAATTTTTGGTCAAAGAATTTCGAAAAAATTATTTTTATCATATATATTCAATATCTAATCAATTCCACCTCAAACGGAACTTCCCCAACCCTCCCCCCTCTATGTATCCCCATTAAATTATTAAAGAACCAGTTTACATTAGTACACATGTTTAGATGTTTTTGAACTTGAAAATCATATTTCCTTTGAACAAACTGCACCCTAAGCTTCCCCTACCACTATACAACACCCCAACGTCCCCAACAACACCCCCACTCTCCCCACTAACTTAAACCTTTATGCTCCTACCAGGTATAAAATAGTTTTAAAAGGATTTTTTATTTACTTTATTAATAAAATGTTAATTCCTCTTATACTCCCCCCCCCCCCAACACCCACTCTACCGAACCATCATTAGCGCGATCATCATACTGCTACAAGCTTGAAAATGGTATAATTTATCGGCAGAAAGATATAGCCTTGGGCCCGTTTTACTCCCTCTCCCTACGCCCAAAGCAACAAAAATAGGAACAAAGATAATTAAGCTTTAAGTTCTGAAAAAACAGACAAAAATACATATACTATAAGCTCTAGATCAACAGACAAAAAACAAAAAAATTCTAACCTAAACCTATCTACACAACAAAATGGTTCGGGTACAGAAAACAGGAACTATAGTTCCTGTCTTCTGCGGTTCGGGAGAGAGAGTGTTTGGGGGAGGGGTATAAGAGGAATTGGCATTTTATTAATAATGTAAATAAAAAGGCCTTTTAAAACTATTTTATATCTGGTAGCAGCATAAAGGTTTATGTTGTGGAAGGAGATGGTGCTTGTCTTTGGTGGTTGGGGGTTGGGCTGTGTTAGGGTATTGTATAGTAGTAGGGGGAGTTTGTTCAAAGGAAATATGAGTTTTAAGTTCAAAATAGTTATTTACGTAACCAGTTATGAAAAGAGTTTTACATGACGAATGTAATATTTGCCAAAAATAAAAAGGCCGAAAACCGACCTTATAGTAAAAATTTTAAATCTAAAAGTAGTCTTCGTAATCTACATACACAATCACACACACACTTCTACACTTGCGGATATACGTACACACGTACACACAGACAACGTTTTTAATAATATTTGATTAAAGCAGCAAATATAATAACAAACCTCAGATTCAGAAATAGCCTAATGCATAATACATACAACGAAGAATACTGCAAAGAAATTACAAAAATTCATATGTATTGCTATTCTGTGTGGTAATAAGTAATATTTTTCCTCTATAAGATGATGTTTTCTTAAAAAATATATATATTTTACTGAAGTAAATCTTTTGATATCAGAGCAATAATTTATTGTATTTCCTAAGGAAGGCAAACATTTTGGTTGACACGTCAAATAAACGATATCAAATTTTAAATATTTGTTACAAATAAAAGTTTACTCTTCACTTTTTCTCTTGCAACATCAACGAGTCCTAATTTTTTAAATTATTAATTATAAATTCATTATAATGTTGCATAATTGATAAAAGTGTAAGAGTTGATATATCTACTTATCAAACACTCACCGTTATTTAAAAAATGTAAATGTATATTTATGATAAATAACTTAAGTGCCTCTAAAACTAATTTACAATGTAGTTGTCTAGTGACATAGTAAATATTGTTCAAAAATTTATTAACAATATAAATAAAACTGCATATTTTTGTAAATGCAATGTACAGTTTTATTTGTGTACCTAACAGTATATTTTTATATGTGTTTAAATGTTTACGAGATGGCATAATCATTTGAAGTATGGGAAAAGGTGGGTATGTAAATATATCTTTATTGCCAAAATGATTTTGATCATATTTGATAATAGTTTTGTTTACGGCATAACAAATATTGACGAATATCATGTTTGTATGTATGGCGGTCTAGTTAAATGTTCTTTTATCTGCCTCTATATATTACAGAAAATGATGTTGATGTTTTCTAAATGTTTACTTCAGACACCCCTTTTAAAAACATGTAGTTAAACATTTTAGATAACAAGTGGCAGAAAAAATAGTCTTATTTACACAATTCAGAGATGTACAAAATACAGAAATATACGAAAATATCATCCCTTTAAAATTAAATTTGTTTATACAGTGAGGTTCATAAGTAACATAAATTCATTTTCTTCGTAATGTATGACATTTAAGTAAAAGCCTGAAACGTATCAATTTTAATTCGAAAATTATATTATTTGAGCAGAATTTTAACCTCCCACTTCAACTCCTTTGCAGTGCCAGCTGTCCCTTTAAAATTTTTAAATAGAATGAGGGTGCGTATGATAAGTAATTTGAACTGGTTTTAAATTCTCTGTTCAGCAATATAAGGTGTTTTGAATTTTGTGTATCCTTTATCAAGAAAATTAAATTTGAGAATAATATAATTTGCACATTACACTTTTTGCATTAGAAGTAAACGCCTATCTCAATCAAGTTTCTTCCAATAGGTGAATTGGTAGATGCGATAAATTTAAGTGGTTAGTCCGTTCTCCCAATTTGACCCGCTTCGTTATTTTTTATGGGGTTATTTAAAATTGAAGGTCTATGTCTATATCAACAGACCAAATAACGTCGATGATTTAAAAAACAGAATAAGGCAAGAAATTAATCAAGTCACCCCAGAGACGATACATAATATTTGAAAAGAATTTCAACGTCTCTATTATTGTCAGGAAGTAACCGGCTCCCAGTTTGAACATTTGATTTAAACTGTTTCAAATTTGTTTACAATAAAATTTAGTAATATAAAAAAATGTAATATTTTTCACTAAAAAAATTTGAGAAATTCAAAAAATCTTAAATTGCAGAGTAGAGAACTAAAAACCTTTTCAAATAGGGCATCACACGCACCCTTGTTCCATTTAAAAATTTTCAAGGGGTAGCTGTGCCTCCAAGGGGATTTAAGAGGAGGTATGAAATTTTACTTAAATAATCTCATTTTATAATCAAAAATTGACGTCAGGATTTTAGTTAAAAGTCGTAAATTACGTAGAAAAAACCGCTACCGAAGGAATCACCACTAAATAATAATAATAATAATAATAACAATATAATTTTATTTCAGGCGGAGTCTAGCCTTAGCTACTTCCACATCCAATTTCCTATCCATGTCTCTTACAACGAAAGAACTTTAATAATATAATATTTGAAATCGTTTACCTAAAAATCTATAAAACTATATGTCACATGCAGAGCTGTGCCGAGTACCAAAAAAAAATACTTGCAAAAATTCGAGTACGAATACCCGATTCATTTTACTTATGAGTACAATACTCGTAAGTATTTTATTAATAAGGAAGTATAAGTACGAGTAATACTCGCAAAACCATCATAAATTCGAGTAACGAGTACGAGAACCCATAACCATTAAAATAAGTTAATATTTTCTCTTCATAGTCTTTAGATAGAACTTTTTAACTATATAGATAAGAACTCAGTCAAGTTTAAAATAAAATAAAACCTTTTATTTAATAAAACAAATTTAACGAAATAACCATTAGGCATTATGGTTCACAGAAAATAAAAACATTGTTATTTATAACATAGGCATAGGACATCTCACTTTTTATTAGCAGAACTTCATAGAAGACCTCATTTTGAAATAAAAGTCTTCAAACGTTCCTCCTTATTTTCATTTTTGTAAATAATCGCTCATGAAAAAATTGTGATATTGCTGCGAATGACTTAGTATTTCGTAGCAAATAATTCAATAATGAAAATCATCACCTATCTATTATATTATTTCTGGTGGCGGAAATAGAGGGCATTTATGATTAATTTTAATAATAAAAAATGATCGCCGAATTGAAATTTTCCACACATTTTCAAAAAATATGAAATGGCATTCAATGTTATCCTAAAAGTAAATAAAATAAAATAAAATAATAAATAAGACAATGTAAAATCATGATTTGGCTTCTAATCAGTATTGTCGCTTTTTCTTGAAAACGATGCGTCCTATCGATTTCTGGCAAAAGGGCATTTTCTAAATAAAATTGAATGCTGTTTATTATTTTTCTAAAATATTTGCAAAATTTCAATTCGGATAATTTTTTCTTAAGTTTCATCGTATAGTCTCTGGTTTCATGAATAGTAAATATCTCTCCATCTTTGTATCTTCTCAATTGGTAATAATAGGCAATCAATGGTTTTCAGTATTGAATTATTTGCTCTCAAAGAAGTCATTCGCAGCAATGTCACGAATTTTTTTGCGAGCAGTTATTTTAAAAAATAATAATAATAAAAATGTATTTACAAATACAATGCCCTGTGTCACAGAAACGAAGCATCTTAGGATCGATGATTATGGACACTTTTATTCTCTTTTACCTAATGAAGTCATGCTAATAAAAAGTGAGACACCCAGTATAATATCAAATATATATAATATACACTGCTGAGCTGACGACAGATGACAATTGACTAGTTAGTGCCTGAGCCCCGAGTGGTAAACTAATGACTGCACACTAAAGTAAACAAAAGGTAAATTCGGGTTCTGAAAATTACCGTCCGAGAACTATCAGGAGTTTGGGCAGTTGCTTTTGATGCGGTCGGATTTGGAACTGCGCAAACTCCTGAAAGTTCTCTGATAGTTCTGGGACGGTTATTTTCAGAACCCGAATTTACCTTAAATCTCTGAGACCACTGTACCAGAGAAATAGAGGGGGTTGAGTACTCGTGCAAAGTAACAATTTTTGACGAATACTTTGTACGAGTAATTTTTAATGTGCTGCAAATACGAGTATTAAGTCCTCTAAACCAAGAAGTACTTACGAATAATTAAAGAAGAGTACTTTTAGTACTCGAGTACAAAATACGAGTAAAGTATTCCATGTACTCGCCCAGCTCTGGTCACATGGTAGTTAAGGTGGTACTGGGGATGGTATGGCTAATGTCAAAAAAAATTTTCAGGCCCTTGGTTCTTGTATACACACTAAATCACAATTTTATTTTTTTATCCTTTTTAATAATAGTGCGGAGGTAGTAATGGGGGTGACTGATGCCAAAAAAATAAAATTGATACCTTGCCTTCTCGTACATACTCTAAATTTCAATTTTATGGACTTCTTTTTTCTTGCTTTTCCTATTTACTCTCATTTACCACCATTTACCCTGAATCTTTCAACGGAATTAGATAAAAATATAATCTAGTTCCAAGTGACATTATAATACATAAGTGTACCTTTCAAGTCAATATCATAAACGATCCTAGAGAAATCGTGTGCACAAAAAAGTTACAAACCGATCGACAGACCGAATTTTTTTTTTGCTCAAACTTAATATCTCGACGTTTCATGACATTCTAAGCCTACTTGAATAAAAAAAAAAATCATTTTTTTTGTGTCACTATACTTCACGATGTGGAAGTAATAAATTATACCGTTACTTATACACCTCACTGTATATAAATACAAGTGGAATGTGAAGTTTTTGTATACAGGGTGGACCATTAATAATAGGCCATAGTTCAAGGGTAGATTCTTTGGATCAAAATATGAGGATATAACCAAACATGCCTTAGTAAATTGTGGCACTTTTGACTTAAAAACCTCATGCAGGAGTAATTTCTACGTGGGACATTATTGTTTCATGAATATACATTATCACTTTAGAGATCAAAATTATATAAGGAGAGATGCACGTTAAAGTGCTTTGACGCTTATTCCCAAGTAGCACAAGTAGTTGTATTTTGGTCATCATCATGTTACAGTAGCTAAAAAGGATGGCTATTTGGTTATAGCGGCGATTATTAAAACTAAATTATTACGTTCTAAAAACGTACTGGTGACGAAAATGGGGAATCATATCTTGGTCATCAAAACGCAACTGAAGCCAAATTACCATAACGCATGTGCGCATGTGCAACTCATTTGGCTCTCTTTTTGATTTTTGTAGCTGCTTTATTACTAGTTATGAAATGGTTCTTATGGCGAAAAGGGTGATGTATCTACTTCACCGTGACTAAATCATGACTTTTAGGCATAAAATAAAACGAGAACACTATTATGGCCATCCTTTGGCTTTAAGCAGGTGTTGTTAGATAAAATGGACGTGTACTTTGTCCATCTTTAAAATTATATGAACATCATAATTGCATATATGGTCAATAAAGAGGGTCAAATTTTATCAGCGCACTAATTTTTTTTTTCTGTAAACTTATATAAAATACTCATAAAAACAAAGGGGCCTCCAGAAATCTCTAAATTTTAGGTATAATTAAATTAATTGGAATATATGCACAGTGCCGGTTTACCCACTAGGCACTCTAGGCACGTGCCTAGAGGCGCCAACGCGAGGGGCGCCGAAGGCGATCCTCAATAACAATAATTCTGGAAAAAAAAACGAAATTTTTAAATCTAAAACATAAATGCAGAGACGTCTGTAATACCTACCTGTTATTTAGTGTTAATTCTTAATTCATCATAAAAGCGAACAGCAAACATCAAATGGACAATGATAATGACGGATTTAGTTAGATATTGGATTGGAGAAATGCTAAAATTTATTAGATCTAAAGGTCTTACCTCTACATTTCCTAACATAGAAGTCGCTTTACGAATATTTATAAGTTTGGCAGTTACGAACTGTACAGGGGAGAGATCTTTTCAATATTAAAATATGTAAAAAAATATTTAAGAAATTCGTTAGAAAACGAAAGACTAAGTGAATTAGCCCTCCTACACCTAAATAGTGACCTGTTAGATACAATAGACTCCAAAAGCATAATATAGACTAGTTCACAAGTTCAAAGCCGTGTTAATGCTTGATAAAGCCTGTAAAAATATGAGACATGGCTCATTGGATTCAGAATGACGTCTAGAAAAATGTGCAAAAGTTTCAAACCCGCACATAAACAATTGTAGAAGTTATAAACAAATGAAGATTGAAAAAATAACGAGTTTCGTTTTTTTGCAAATAACTCGAAAACTATTAATATTTAAGAAATTTTAAAGAAAGCTTCTTAAAGAAGAACAAATTTCCAATAAAAAAGTCCAAACTCCCGAAACTCTATCTCTAATATTAATAATTTTAATTTAATGTTGAAAATAGAGCTCCGCGCGACGAACACTAAGCCGTTACAATACTCTGAAACCGGCCGTAATAAGTAAAAACATTTTTTTGTTATTAAATATTTATTTAAAATTTTTTAAAAATTATGGTATTATTTAGACACTTAAAGGAACAATATCCCGTTAAAAAAAAATGTTTCACCGATTTTTCATAAAATGAGCCTATTGTTAATTAATAATTTATTTCAAGTCGGATAATTGTTAAACAAAAGCCACTAAAATTATTTCGCTTCGTGGAGACCTTATGTCAACTATACTTTATGCAATTATGACATTGCGATATTTTTAATTGTTACAATCTATTAGTTAGTAATTATTTAACCTAACAAAAAACTAAAAAATGAAAAAGTGAGGTTGAAACTTTTTTTTTATTAATTTTAATTATTATTACTGTTTTTATATTCAAAAATACTATAAGATTACATAAACTTTAATACATTTTATAAACAAATAGATAAATTACGTATTTTTGAAAAAAAAAAATTCCCATATTTGTAATAAAATATTATGATGAAAAAAAAAATTTTTATAATATTTTTTTTCCTTTTTTCATTATTCAAACAAATTATTAGGAACAAATTTTATTCTTAAAATTTATTATTTGCAATTCTTTACAAGGCAGAAAAAGAAAAAAAAATTGTTGCTAATTTATTTGTTTATTTAATAAACAATTTGTTATTAACAGTCGCCGAATGTGTTTATATTCTTTTTAGATAGAAAAAAAAAAAAAATCAACCGTATACATAAACATGTCAAAAAAACAAATATAAAATTCTATAAAAGTATTAAAAATTAGATTTTCGGGAGTTAGGACTTTTTTATTGAAAATTTCTTCCTCTTTAAGCATCTTTCTTTAAAATTTCTTAAATATTAATAGTTTTCGAGTTATTTACAAAAAAAAACTCGTTATTTTTTCAATCTTCATTTGTTTATAACTTTTGCAATTGTTTATGTGCGGGTTTGAAATTTTTGCACATTTTTCTAGGCGTCATTCCATATCCAATAAGCCCTCACTCATATTTTTACGAGCTTTATCAAGCATTAACACGGCTTTGAACTTGTGAACTAGTCTAATAGATCAGTTTGCATCTGAGAAAGCAAGAAAAAAGATTTTTTAAGTCTGCAAAGACAATTTGTTTTGTTTTGTGTGTTTCGTTTTATTTAATGATATATTTCTACCTAGATTTGTTTATTTTTAAATATTTTTTATTATTTGTTGGCTTTTTTAGTTGTATAGTTTTTGTTGAACCGTTTTTTCCAAGACTTTTTTGTTTGCTGTTTTTTTGCCATATACTTATGTTTTTCAATAAAATATAACAAAAATGAATTTTTCATCTGTACTTACTTTTAAACAAATGTAGGTTGGTTCAGGTTTGTCTTAAGATAACAAAATTAAAATTAAAGAGCAATAAAAGCCACAAAAAAATAATTTTTTGGCAAACTATTCAAAGTGGGGCTGCAAAAAATTTTCGCCTTCGGCGCCATTTCATTTAGCTACTAAGGGGGGCGCCAAAAAATTTAGTGCCTAGGGGCGCATGAGTTCATAAACCGGCACTGTAATGTTATTAAAAGTTATTAAAATAACGAATTAGTAAGTCAAAACTTTATTTTATAGGTATAATTAATAGAATATTGAAAATGAACGTAATGGCCGTCGTTCGAGTTCTTCTTGATTGATAGAAAACATGGCGGCGAGTTGTCATCATGTGGTATATGCCTTCGCTAATGATGCTAGAAATAAGCCAGAATATGACTGTAAAAGATCTAATAAACTTTTTTCGACAAAAGGCAAATTTAACCTGTCATATTAGCCAAACTATTACCAGAAAATTGGTTGAAGTGGTTAGCGAGTTTTCGCATCAAAATACGTCTGTTTTGACTGCCTTTGTGTGGAACGGGTTACTTTGCATTTTGACCTCTGTTTCCAACGTTTGTGGCCAACGTTTTTACATTTCTCTTCTCCAACCAAATTAAAATTTGTTACTAAAGTTTCTGAAAATGTATTGTGTGGACTAAACCATCGAGGAGCAAATTTGCCTTAGTGCAGTTCCTTCAAGTTGGGTAGGTAGTAAATAGCTAACTGTACTGGTCAAATATAAAAGCATACATACATTTTTGACTAATTCGCAATCAAAACCAGACACAAAATACTCCCAGCAACCGTGTACAATAAAAAGGAATAATAGTAAAATGTTAATGATGGCTAGAGCCACAGAAAATGGAATATGTCAGTATTGATGCAGAAGATAAGTTGACACTTTCACTTTAATAATCTAAATATTTATACCTTAATGCATAAGCTTTTGTAGACACAATCGTCAATGAAAACAATCCGTGAAAAGTGTTATGCCGCTATGTAAGTACCTATTCTTTGAACTTACTTTTAGGCGACATTCCTCTTCCAATAATATGTGGAACTCTGCCTATATTTTCTTTTAAATTTCATTCTTATTTTTCTGTTGATATAAAACTTATTTCGTATGTATAAAGTTTTCAGCATTATCAATACTTGTTTTTATGTTATATTTTTATCTTGCCGTTTGGCCTTAATTTAGATTTTAATGTGTACAAAATTACTTCTAAAATAGTCATATAATAAGGATATTTTTTCATTATTGTTGCAGTCATGATTCGGTAATAACAGCTAAGAAAACCGCCACAATAAAGCCTAACTAATATAGTCATGTTTAGGCTAATTTATTAGTAATAATTGGAATATCAACAAAAACCATGTCAACATATTCTAACCATTTTTATAGCTAGAATAGCAGTATTAGGACTTAACATTGTTGCTATTTAATTACTTGTTCATATATGATAAGTATATAGCTAAAAAGAGATCATCATTACTATTTCGTTTTTAAATTTTACGGTAAACTACGACTAAAATAAGATGACCAAAATATAACTAAACAAAAGCCGTTGAAACGTTTTAGTGGCTGCATTTTGGTTATTTCAGCTGAATAGCATATTTGTTTTACTTGAGTTGCCATGGGAAATGGCGTTAAAGTGACTTTTAACTTCTCTATATAAATTAACTTTGCCATGTAAAATATGAACAAGAAACTCTATTTTCTACGTCAATTGTTGATAAAGATAATTACTGCGTATTATGTTTTAATGCTTTTAATCTATTTAATGTCCTACAAGTCTGTTATTTTACAATAACCACCCTATTTTGAGATACATTAAATGAAAAATAACGCCCTAGGGCGTTATGAATATCTATAACGCCCTAGGGCATTATAAAATTATAATACAACCCAAAACAAGCAAATTATGATAGCGTTATTGACAAACAAAATGCGTTGCTATGCAACGGCGGCGTTTACAAACAATTTTGATTTTTACTCTCTTTTAAATCAAATCGTTCTGAACATGATAGATGTCAAATTAATAAATCGTAAATGTCAAAAAAAAAAAATTCGAATTAAATAACAGACTTGCAGGACATTAAACGTTGAAGGCACCACGGGTGTTATAGGATAATGACGCCCTCGGTCGACGTACATTCCCTCGGACCAGAGGCCCTCGGGATTGTACACTGCCGACCTCGGTGCGTTATTATCCTTATAACACCCTTGGTACCTTAATAACTATAAAATGTTGTTCTCTCCTTTGTCATAATTATTTTAACATTTTTTGGGGCATATGCCACCATTACAGAAGTAGTTCATTTTTACAATTATGGCATATGTACCCTCTGAAAAAAACAACTAGCCGCGCCACTATCATTGTCGAAGTTCTGATATATCCAAAATTCACTGACATTGCTGAAGGAGGGAAAATTGTTACAGGTCAAATATAGCGTAAATACAATAATTAAATCACTTGAGTTTTGACTTTAGTTTGAAATATTTGCTCGGCTGCGTTATTTAGAATATTAAAAATATATTCATAAAGTTCATTTATTCCAAGATTATTAAAATACACTATGTTAAAAGGCATTCAAACAAACCATAGTGTCTTAAATAATATTGCGGAATCTTAAATGAAGTTAAATTTCTATTGATGTAGTAAAGTAGAAAATACGGAAGCTAAACAATTTAATAAATTATAATTATTCTGTGACAACGTATAAAACCACGCAAGGACAAGTAGTCCTTCAGGTCTTAAACTCTACCTAAAGAGTTTTCAATACGTGTGAATCATTTGAGGGGTAACTCCGCCTGAGTCCGCCATTTGACTGGGGATGATTGCCGTCACCAGGGCAACGTGTAACCTTTAGGGCGGAGCGGCATATTGAATTACTAGTCCCCTTTTTGCATCCCTCCACTGCAGTGCACCCTTTACCCTCCATTTCTGTAAATCCAATAATCCTAACCGCTTAGATTGTGACGGAATGATTTACCGACAAATCAGACCTAACAAATAACAACATTACAGATATATGTGGAAATGTGATACTGATCGATTGCATTTATTGCAAACTTGTTTATCATTTTATCATACTGAAAATTCAATTTACGCATTCATTTTTTACAGTTTTCCTGAAATTAGAGGAATTTTGTAATGAAAAATCATCCAACGCTTTTCAGTATTTTAAAAATTAGTACTTTGATACGTAATTGCTGCAATATGAATTTCTATACAGGGTGTTTGGTAAGGCGATGCCGACCCTAAACAGGGAGGTAGAGGGGGTAACTTGGCATCTATATGACCAAACATACCTATATGAAAAATGTTACGGTTTTTTTTATATTGCCGATTTTGTACTTTTTAAGAAAATCTCCATATTTCATCATTTATTTAAGTATTATGTACTAAATTTAACTTTTGATATTCTGAAATATGTTTTTTCTTTATCCGAAATACATAAACTTCCAACAAAACATTAAATGAAGGTAAAAATTTCTGTCGCCTAGTAAAAAAAAAATGACATTTATTAGAAGAAAATTGTAATGGTAATTAAAAGTGTCAATTTTCGAAGTCTTACAAAATTTTTTTAAAAAGTCATCTAAATATTACAATTACTTTTAAAACTTCTCTATTGTATCCTCTTTAAGTGGCAATATCACACATACCATCAAGTATTACCAGTCATTAAAAATAGACAAAAGACTATCAATCGGCAATAATTTTTCATTTAATCAAAAATTAAATATGCGCGTTCTTTCAACAAAAACAAAGCTATCGTTTCAAAAACAGTCAGAACCAGTCATTTGTTTGTTAGTAATATCACTGACAGCTATCAACACTCACACTTTCGTATTTCTTGTGTTTTTAACAAAGCTATTCTCAGTATTGTGTCGTTTTGTACTGATAATTTGTTTTAAGTTTCTGAAATATTGAGTAAAATTAATTTCAATGGCTACTTTTAGTAACCAAGAGTAAGCTGACATACAGGGGCGGCTCAAGGTAAATTTGTCACCCGGGCGAGATTGCTTTTCGGCGCCCCCGTGAGATAACCACGAGAATTTCAAGGACGTACTACATACTAAAGTCTATAAAGTGCAAGGATATCCCTTTGGACACTGCGATCACTACTTTTTGACTTAACACATGGAGTAAGAGAAAAATGTGTATACAATAAACTCTTTTTCTAGATAGCCTGAATTTTTACTGTTGGTAAATAGTCAAAACTAAAGCTCATTAAAAGCAGTTTATTCTTCTCATGAGTGTATATAAAATATAGCGAAGCAGCTGTGGATGTTAATCCGAAAAATAGCACGATTAAATAATTAGTTAACCGTGTATTATTTGGTCTATGTCTACCTACTACAAAATGTATATTCGAAGAACATCAGTTATGGTTTATGAAAAGTGCACTTTGCGGGTCTTTTTTTCTGTCTAGTCTTAATGATCAACTCTGTGTCAATCTCGTCATATTCGATGGCCATCATTGCTAGTCTCACTAAACCGTCCTCTGCGATTTCAACTAGCCTTGTACTAAGTTTTAGCTTCTTTCTCCCACACAGGAAGGGAAGGTAGTATTCGGAGCTCCACTGTTACGTTTGAAATGTTCTCACTGAGGCTGTTCAGTGATATACATCCAATGGGTCATTTACACCTTTGTCGGGAAATAAAAAAGTAACACTCAAAGTTCTTGATGCAGTTGCACACCAATGTCACAATGGCTTCCGTCATTTAGTGCTGACAGACAGTCTGAAATTTTGTAAGAGTTCATCCTTTTCCCGACTTTCAGTATGGTAAATAAAACCAAACATATCATTATGTATGTGGTTGGGCAAATCGATCATCCAGTGACATGAAGGCGCAGTCTGATACGTGGAACAAAAAGTTCTTCTGAATGCCTTTTTAAGATCCACAGCATGTTCGCCATGTGAGTCAGTCAAATTGAAGCTTTATTTTTCGATGATTAACTCGTGTTAAATTAAAAAGGGTACAAAAGAAAATTAAAACAGTTTTTCGCCTCAGTTTGGCGCCCCCCAGAGCCAGCGCCCCGGGCAGCCGTCCGGGTTGCCCGGCCCTTAAGCCGCCTTTGCTGACATACTCTTTTACTATGGCAAAGCAGATGGGAATGCTTACCTTGCTGAGAGATTGTATCATGAACGATTTCATCCACGTAGAAAGACTCCAGATCCGCGTGTATTCAGCAACACGAATGGCGAAAATAGGTAATTTACATCAACATGAGCCTGCTGCAGGACCTGCACGAAGATGACGAAAATATTCTAGCCGCATTTGCTGCAGATCCCACAACAAGCGTTAGAAAAGTGGCACAGCAACTTGGATTGTCAATTTGGAAGACTTGGTCAGTAATGAATACAGAAAAGAAACATCCTTACCATTACACAGGGCCCAGGACTCCGTACGAAAAATAGCATTTTGTCGCTTTTTATTGAATGTTGATATAAAGACCCCCATTACTTAAAATCTATTCTATGGACGGATGAATCAAAATTCTCCCGTAAAGGCATAGTCAATTTTCACAATCTCCATTATTGGGCGGACAAGGGCCATAAATGAAAAAACAAACTTCCTTTCAGAATAAATTTAGTGTCAATGTTTGGATAGGTGTAATTGCTAGACATGTCATTGGGCCTCATTACCTACCAGATAACCTGAACGGAGACGCTTACCTCGACTTCTTGCAGAACGATTTTCCTTCGCTCCTGGAAAATCTGCCAATTAACCTTCGCCACCATATCATTTTCCAAAATGACGGATGCCCAGCTCACTACCGCTTGACAGTCCGCCAATTCTTATATTGAATATATCCTGATCGGTGGATTGGGTGTAGTGGACCTGTGGCCTGCAAGGTCCCCAGATTTAACGCCACTGAACTATTATGTATGGGGTACGATAAAGGAACTTGTGTACAATAAGGAAATACAAAGCCGTGTTCAACTAGTAGCAAAAAATAGAGCGAGCCGCTCTACAACTGCGACAAGAAATAGGATTAAGGACAACTACCGTTGAAATTAGAAGACGGGCGAGGAAATGCATTAGAAATAATGGAACTCATTTTGAACACCAAAAATAATCATTTGTTCTCAATTAATAATTTTTGTTTTAAATAAAGTCTTTTGAAATGATAGCTTTGTTTTTGTTGAAAGAACGCGCATATTTAATTTTTGATTAAATGAAAAATTATTACGATTGATAGTCTTTTGTCTATTTTTAGTGACTGGTAAAACTTGATGGTATGTATGACATTGCCACTTAAAGAGGATACAATAGAGAAGTTTTAAGAGTAATTGTAATATCTAGATGATCTTTTTTAAAAATTTTGTAAGACTACCATTACAATTTTCTTCTAATAAATGCCATTTTTTTTAATAGGCGACAGAAATTTTTATCTTCATTTATTTTTTGTTGGAAGTTCATGTATTTCGGATAAAGAAAAAACATATTTCAGAATTTCAAAAGTTAAATTTAGTACGTAATACTTAAATAAATGATGAAATATGGAGATTTTCTTAAAAAGTACAAAATCGGCAATATAAAAAAAACCGTAACATTTTTCATATAGGTATGTTTGGTCATATAGATACCAAATGACCCCCTCTACCTCCCTGTTCAGGGTCGGCATCGCCTTACCAAACACCCTGTATATTAAAACACAAGTCATTTTTTCTCCTAATTACCCAGCGGCTGCCACTTAATCGATTTTGATGATGTTTTATAAATTTAAACTCTCTACCCACAGTGAGATTTGTCATCACCAATTTTTTGTTGCTTTTTTAATTAGTATTTTCAAGTGTAAACGCAAAACAAAAAATCGACGAACTTTGCTTATGGGTCTCGATTCAGTAGTACTTTTAGCGACACCTGTTTTAAATTCACTTTAAAATATCAGACCTAACTGCACAGCGGAAGTCTCTTTTGCTGTGGCCAACACGTGTATTCAGTTCTCATGTCATTTTAAGTCAGTCTTGCGTTTCAGTGGGAATAAGTTTCCAAGAGAGCAGGTGGAGAGGCGTCTTGGATTGGTGCGCGTTTTTTCTTAGGTTACTAGGTTACTTAGGTTAGGTTACTTTAAAGTTGTTCACTCCTGCATAATAATTTGGTTTATAGTATTTTCCTCGCTTACCGAAGGCGAGTACGCGAGTATTAGTATTATAATGAGCAAATCATTTTTCGAAATTTCGTCATATTTCAGATTATGTAGGTACATTATGAAAATTAGCGTCTTATATAAAAACCTATTTGATGGATAAAAATAGTATTTGATAGCAGTTAATACAACGAACTTGATATACTTTTAATAAAAAATGTACATATTGGATACCCCAAAAATTATTAATAAAGAAAATGCAATTGCATATTTTGCTAGCAATTAACGTAAAGAAGAAGCCGAATATACTTTTATAGGCCAGTCGGAATAGATAGAAAAAAGATCATTTTACGAAATATCGTTTACCCGCAATTTTATTTTTTTACGGTATAGTTTGGGATGTCCACAAACATATGCGCACGCGTGACAGGTGGGGCAATACACTTTAAAATTCAAAAAAACGTCAATTTTTTTGCCATTTTTCGCTTTATTTGCAATATAACAGGTAAATGAAAATATATCGAGAGATAGAAAAGTTGAGAAAAATGATTTTTAACATTTTATTATTCTTGACATTTTACCAGAAAATTCTTCGTTTAAGAGCTACAAACGAAAGAGCAATGCTACTTTTTTAACTTTTGATTTTTTTTTAAGTGAATATAATAAATATTAATACGAAATATATCATCGGTATAATATGAATTATGTTTATATGTCCAATTTACAGCTGAAATAAACATATTTACAGACCTATATACTGGGTGGACCATTACTGCAAATATTTCGTCGTGTAAGCCACCAATTAAGAAATGACATCTACAAAAGTTGTTGGATTCTACGGGGGCCATCTGATTCTGTGATCGGACACCGGGTCCGTGACTTTCGTGAGGCCCTGTGATACCCAACATTGTTCTTTTAAATAGGAACCCCCATTTTTTACTGCAGAATCTAATTCTACGGAAGAAAATACGTTCAAATATGATTTTCAAAATTTTTTTCCAATGGGCCTTACTCGGGCCCAATACCATCAATTGAAATCACAAGAACCCAATTATCTGGCCGGTTAAGCTGACAATTGAAACATGACTTAAATAAAAGTTGTAGGATTCGATGAGGGTCATCTAATGCTATGGTTCAGTTTCCGGTCCGGGCCCTTAATGCGGCTCTGGGCCCCCAACTTTTTTTAAATGGAAATACCGATTTTTTATTGCAGATTTCCATTCTACGGGAAAAAATACGTTCAAATCTGATTTTCAAAAAATGTCTCCAGTGGGCCTTACAAATTGGGCTCGAGTAAGGCACACTGGAAAAAATTTTTGAAAATCATATTTTAACGTATTTTTTCTGCAATAAAAAATTGATATTTCCATAAAAAAAAGTTGAGGGCCCAGGGCCGTATCAAGGGCCCGAACCGGGTACTGAACGATAGCATTAGATGACCCCCATCGAATCCTACAACTTTTATTTAAGTAATTTTTCAATTGTTAGCTTAACCGGCGAGATAATTGGGATCTTGTGATTTCAATTGTTGGTATTGGGCCCGAATTAGGGTCACTGGAAAAAATGTTTGAAAATCATATTTGAACATATTTTTTTCCGTAGAATTAGATTCTGCAATAGAAAATGGGGGTTCCCATTTAAAAAAACAAAGTTGGGTATCACAGGGCCTCACCAAGATCACGGACCCGGTGCCCGCCTACAGATCAGATGGCCCCCCCTTAGAATCCAACAACTTTTGTAGACGTAATTTCTTAATTGGTGGCATACACGACGAAATATTTGCAATAATAGATTAAAATGGTTCACCCTGTATGATTTACATGTTAAACAGAAAAAAATGTATAAGGTGTGCATTTTTAAAAATACGTGCATTATTTGGAATGGTCGAGGATTTAGATGTGGAGGGAGCTATTCTGGCCGCGATTGCAAAAAGACGTATTTTTTTTTTCAAAAATAATATTTTTGTTCGCAAATAAAGTACTCTTTAAATTTGTTTTTCCTTCATGATAACAAATTACAATATTTACGTATAAGTAATAAGAATAATAAGAACGTTTTGTAATGTTTTGCAATCACAGTATATTATGAGCAAGTTACTGATCGACCAGAGCGCGCAGACGTGCATTTATAAACTCAAAACGGTAGCGTAAACAACGGAGCGCTGTACAAAAATAATCATATCTTTTACGTTAAAGAATTAGGTGATTGTTTCACTAAAAATTTCTCCATTTTCTTCTGCAGATTTCATATCATAGAAGTTATCTACTGCAATGGTTTTAAAAATGCGTTTCGGGCACTCTTTGTTTAAACAATTTGTGTAGCGTCTGTTAACAATCAATTTCGAAAATAATTGGAGAACATCCGAATCTAGAAATAAAAAACGGTCCACTGATTTGAAAATCATTAAGAAATCTTAAGAAATAGTTAATTAATTTTCAAGAAAATTTCCGTTTTCACGAATTTATCTGCTGATAAGTTATGGATTTTTTTAGGTTATGTCAAAATGCTGACATGGTGGGTGAAATTTGATCATGAAGTCGATAACAGGGCCCCAAAATATATATAGTTACAGTAGTATGCACGCTTAAATTTTAAATTTATTTATAAACGTATTTTCGATCATCTTTGAAAAGCTTTATGACGTTGTGTCGAAATCTTTGGGTGATGGGTTAATTCTGACTCAGGATTCGGATTCAGCACACCAAAAAACATACGGTATGGTACCTCACCTTTCAACTACAAGACTTTTTTTGTGGGCCTATGTAATTTTTAGTTATCTAGCCGATTCAGTTTTTTTATTTTTTTTTATTTTAATATGCTCCTCTCTTATTGACTTTTCGATTTAGCGCGCTCAATTCACGGCACGCTTAAAATGCCAGTCTGGCTCTTTCAATATCGTCATCGTACGCTCTTTCCGCTTATGTGTTAAGGAGGACCAGATCATTCGTGTTTTTCCTTTTCTGTCATATATTTCATGATATTTCTAAAAGTATTTTTTAAGAACTGCAAATTTTGTCAATGACTGGCTGCATGGTCAAATTACTAATTTATGCATAAATTAAAATACATATGATACCAAAAGACCTCGCCTCAGCTAATCGTCTTGGGCGTCGCAAATTCTTTGGTCGGCCCTGCTTTCGAATATGTGTATCAGCATTAAATAATTAAGCCGTCTATATGCTAATTTCTTCCCTATTTTTTGTAGTAAGTACCTATATTTTATGTCATTTCATAACGGTTATATCTTCCATAGCAGAGGAGCACAATATAATAACGCAAATAATCCTTGGCGTAAATAATTTTCGAAACATATTTGAGGGTTTTGTTCGTAATTTCAGACTCTTCACATCCCCTGCAATCATTAAGGGGATTTGAAAGACAATGGAATATTCAAGGGGAAAATTATACCTTTATTCTACATCTGTGCGAGTTGCACCCTCGCCTCGCTATTCACAATCCGACAAAGTCGAGATTCTTGATGTTAATAATTTCAAGCTTTTTATTGTAAACTGTTTCCATTTTCCATTATGCAAAATTCATTATTCATAAAGAACAATGACAGCAAAATGAGACCTCAAAATGTGTTTTAGTAAATCTGGGCAAATGATTTGAGTGAAAAACATTTGTTTTATTCGAATGCAGTAAGTACCGAGACTTATGTGCATACTAGTATGTTGTTAAAATATATATAAAAATATACTACATAAATAAGACATTTACTACTATAACTCAGATGTATAAACCTCCAAATCTAAGAAAGATTTGCGAGGAAGGAATTATATTTGAAATATGAAAATACATACACACATTTGAAAAAGAATCATTTTTTCTACTACCGTCTATATAAATGACTTTTGCAGCCCTAGCAACACGCGCGATAACGAAAGTAAACATTCGAGTGACCTGGTCGCTATAGCTACGAAAGATTTCTTTTCTAGTTTTTTTTTTCAATTTTTTTTTTTACATCATAGGTAATGTAAAAAAAATGAAAACAAATAAACACATAACACAGCACAGTGGAAATTAAAACCTAACATTTTTGGCATATGCATAAAAACGAAGTTAAACTAATATTTGGTATATAAAACACAGATATGAAATAATTGTCACTATCCCAAAATTCTCAAATCGGGACGCGCCTGGGGAGGGGGCAATTGGCCCATTTGCCCCCCCCCCCCTTGCGTACGCGTCTGGTAGTACCTTCGCGTAGACTTACTCTGTTAAGGCTAGGATTATGGAAATATGCGTTTATTTTCGATTTCTTGTCAATATTTAAAAAAACTACACATAGTATAATCTTAAAACTGCTTTAGATACTTGCTATTGATCTAACAAATACAACTATATATATATATATATATATATATATATATTTTGTATTATAAATTTCTGTTATATATCAAAAATAAATACATATTTCCCTCTCACTCTGCAAAATCCTAGCCTTAAACTATTTGTCACAGCAGTTCTCTTCGGCATTTCTACATTAGAGACGCGACATTATTACTACTAGTCATACTCATAACTGACGTTCCTTGTCAGGGGTAGAGACTTTCAATGCTTACCCAACATAGACAATTTTTTTAACTCTCAATTTCAACAAAAAAAAAATAGAACGAAGCTTATTTGTGAGTCATGTATATACCGTGCGTGTAATTTCCCATTAGGCATGTACATTTCCGTCGGTGGACATCCCAGCTCTGTTATTTCATTTCAGCCAGCTGGCACCCGCGATGTTGTAATTCTACTCCCCATGCCTAGCCCGCGACTACACACACGGTATACATCTGTGATTAAGAAAATATACATCTCCCTTATTAATTGTGTGTGTGATTGTGCAAAAAGAATAGAACTTAATATCTGATATTAACCTCAATTTACCCAATATGTAAGCAATTCTATTAAAAAAATCATTTACGTTTAAGACTCATCTATGCAAATAAACAGCTTACAATTATAAAATAAATTGTTATAATTGTATGGTATAAAATAAATGTATTGAGAACTAACACACCATGAACACTAGCAGCGGCGGCATTTTATTTATTTGCCGACAGATATAATAAATCCATCCTTCAAACAGTTTAATGAAATGATTATAGAGATACTTCAGTAAAAAATCACATTCGGCTTACTTTTATCAATTACTGTCATCGGAAGATAGGAATTTTTTAAAAAGGCGCCACTTATATCTATATAAGAAACCAAACATTAAGATAATCTGAGGATTAAATGACGGATACCAGAAAACATCGTCTGTCTTCTTTTTGTATGCAGGATATACAACATATAGACATATTTTACATATACATTTTTGTATTGAAAGTGTTTTCCTATGCTTGGTGCGTGTACGTTTTGCCAAAAAATAAAAAATGAACATACATTTGAGAATTCGAGGGCTATTAATGCTTACTCGTTCTTTCTAAAATTCTTGATGTAGAATAATAATAACATAACAAATTAGAATATTTTTTAACAAAAACAGGTTATTGCAACAGCGTCAATAGGAACGTCTAATTGCAGCACAATATTCCATTTAATGGGCAGGCGCACTTTTCTAGTTGCAATTTGATTTAAGTAGTATATTGTCCTTGCCCTAAATAATTTTCGTCACATCTATCTTAAGAACACCCGCTTTCGGATTTGTTCGAAATTTTTTGCATAGATGTGATGTATTGCCATTATTTGGGGCAAGGAAGATGTTCAACAACACATTAAATGGAATATTGTGCTGCAATTAAACGTTCCTGCGTCAATTTTCTAATTTCTTAGCCACATTAACCGGAGGGAGGACAAAATAGAAATATTGACCATTTAGGGAAAACCAGATGGAAAGAAGCAAAGAGGACGCCCTCCAAAATGTTGGGCTGATATCACTAAGGAGTTCATGAGAAAGAAATATCGGTGATATCGTAAAAGAACTTCACACACAGCGTCTGATAAACGAGACACCAATTTATTTATTATGGGTGCCAGTCGCGTTCTCCCTTGATTATGTGTGGTTGTTTCCACCCCCAGTTGAGTTCTCTTTATTTAAGGATAGATGAGAAAGGTAAAATCTGTACTTACTGTAGATTGCTAACTACCTTTTCTCTCAATCTGGCTTCTCTGATGATGCATTTTTGCTTATATTTCTAACACTGTAGAGGATCTTGTGCTTAGAAATATGTTAAAGAAAATCCTTCTCGAGCTTTCGCGATCCGATCGGTGTATTGAATTCAGGGCCGGTCCGACCAAACTCGGTCCTTTGAATGGTCCTTAAACAAAAAAATTGCAACAAGATAAAACACAAATGTAAATCAATAATGTAATTTTTAATCAAATAATTTACTTGGACTCCAGAAAGACACATATAATAGATTTGCTTAAAGGAGATTGTTTCCACATCTTTTTCTGTAATTGTAGACTGAGAAATGAAAATGATGAAAATATAACACTAAGTGAGTCTACAATTACATAATTCTCATTTTCCTTGCCTTGGTTTTAGCAAAAGTGGAAACAATTTCCTTTAAATCAATTGTTGCAGCTACTTCTTGTTCAATTGATAATGTTGACAACCATCGCCACGCCGCCTCCCAAATTCGAGCGTCCTAGGCCGTTGCCTTGTTTGCCTATATGGACGAGCCGGTCCTGATTGAATTACAAACTTGTGGAATCAGGAGACGTCCGATATTTAACTCCGACCTAACACACGAAAGCTCTCGAGGGAAAAGACTTAAAGTTAATCACTCAATGCTCAATGCAATAGTTCAAATAATACCATTTATTGGTTGGTCCAAAGAATACTACAATTCTATCTAAAGAAAAACATATAAAAATTTTAATTGAATCGCCTCCCCAATCAGGCCAGGTATGAGTGTCTCTTATAGATGATGTTTATATCGTAACTGCCATATAATGGAAAGCGTGCAATAGCAATCGATTAGGTAAAAAGACTCACACAACTTCCTCAGAAGTTTATGAAGGCACTTTGGTTTTAGGACTGACTGAAAATAATATAAAAATATTTTACTCAAAAATTTTTTATGACACTAGTGGTTAGCTTTAAGGTTCTTTTTAGTGATTATATCATTTACAAGAAAGGAGTTGAATTATATATAGGTTTATTTAGCTTTCCTGTCTCCTTTATGGCGACGTACTGGTCCCAAATATGTACACTATAGGGAATGTGACATGACCTCGTTTGCGAGAGACCTTTATGAAAATGACCGTTTGACTCCGTTTATGTACAAGGCGGTTTTCTCTATAATATTGTCATTTGGAAAAATCTGCATTTGGTTTTCCTACCACAGCTTTCTGCCAATTCTCCAATGGACTCGTCCAACTGACGAGTGGCTGAACGAATCCAAATTTGTCTTATTCAAGAAACCGGCCTTGGTCATTTTTTCTAATGTCTGCCTAATCATAGCTTACAGACGCTACGCGCCTTTTTCACATTTTTCGGTTCTCCTCTTCCAGTACGTTGCTTTGCGTAATTTTTATTGTTATTCTTTTGAAAGATATCCACAATGACTGTGTCCCCAATTTCACTATGTCACTATGGTGAAGCGATAGAAGATTAAAAAATATCTTAGGTAAAATTCGACGCACTTTTGAATTTTACGCCTTTGGACATGGTCGTCGCCGAATGACGTAAAAATATTTTTTCCAAGTGAAATTTTAACACACTTTTGAATTGCACTCTTTGTCCACTTTCGGCGTACTTCTTCAAAAGTATAATACATTTCTTTCCTTCTCGTCCTACCAAAAAATTCATCATATTAGCAAGAATAAGTTACGCACAGTTACAATCCTCCTATCAAGACACAGCGACCCAAAGGTGCACCTACATAGGATAGGTATGTCTAATAATAAGGCGGCTATATCATTATAATACTTAGAAAAGGACTGTCAGTGAAATAAAATTGTTTTTCTACTCCCTTATGTAAAGGGGGAGGGTCAATAAGGCCGGTTTTCGGCCCCCCTCAAATTTGGCAAAAAGAACAAAGAAAATGTTTTTTAACAGTTTAAGGTCAATTTAGAGTCGATTCGACCACAAACGGAACCAACCCCACCCTCCTCTTAGGGTCATTTCAAGGTCAAATTATGAAAAATCCATAAAATAAACTCGCCTTTTCGGAATGAGTAGGCTTATTTTGGGACTTCGATTTAATACATATATAGGTTTCTGGGTCGCTGATTCCGGATCCGAGGTCAGTTTGTCTACAGTGTGTCCCAGGATAGATGTAACAAGAGGTGTAATGGACCAGAAATTTTGGAATTTTAGAATGGTATTTGGGGTGAGTACTGCTTGTTGTAAAACTAAAGTATACCAAAAATGACTTGATTTGGTGTTCTACAGGGTGTTTATAAGCACTACTAATAAAGTACCTTTATTTTTCAAAATATGAAAAAATTCCACTAATAAAAGTTATTTAGAATGCAATTTTATAGCTCTATACCTTTCAGGAATATAAAATTATTTTTTTGAAACTTCCCATTTTTTGCGAATTAAGAGTTGAATTCATATTTAAAGTTGTGTAGGAGCAAATGTTAATCATCTGCTTTTCTCATAGCCTACTTTTAGCTTCTACATAACTTTAAATATTAATTCGCAAAAAATAATTTCTATACAGTTTTAATTGAATGGTTCAAAATAAAATACTTTATTGAAAAAATGGGAAGTTTCAAAAAAATTATTTTATATTCCCTTTTAAAGAGGTATAAAATTGCATTTTAAATAACTTTTCTTAGTGGAATTTTTTCATATTTTGAAAAATAAAGGTACTTTATTAGTGGTGATTTTTACAACTTTGCTTATAAACACCCTGTAGGACACCAAATCAAGTCATTTTTGATATACTTTAGTTTTACAACAAGCAGTATTCAATCCCCAAATACCATTCCAAAATTCCAAAATTTTTGGTCCATTACACCTCTTGTTACATCTATCCTGGGACACACTGTAGACAAACTGACCTCGGATCCGGCATCAGCGACCAAAAAACCTATATATAATAAGCCTACTCATTCCGAAAAGGCGAGTTTATTTCACTGCTTTTTCATAATTTTGACCTTGAAATGACCCTAAGAGGGGGGGTGGGGTTGGTTCCGTTTGTGGTCGAATCGACTCTAAATTGACCCTAGACTGTTAAAAAACATTTTCTTTTTTCTTTTTGCCAAATTTGAGGGGGGCCGAAAACCGGCCTTATTGACCCTCCCCCAATTTGCTGTTTTCTGTACAGTCTGTAGAATGGAATGGAATGGAAGGCAATTTCCGTTAACTGAACGGATATATTTCATATCAGTTCTAGGATGGATATGAAATTAAACCGATCAATCACAGTTCGTGTATTAAGTACATAGACAACTAGTCGTTTTAAAATCAATTTAGTGCGTAAGCTGTCAAAGTAACTGTCAGTGTGTACTGTCAGTGTGTATTTGTGTAATATATTAATGTTTAATAAATTTTGTAGTTTTTTTAAACTGGTCGTAGAAAAAGTATACTATAGAACTCGAGTGGATTATCCATATCACACTCAAAAGATTTGAAGAACTCCGCGTACGGCGTCGTGCTCAAACTTCTTTATCGTGCGATATAGATATCATATCCACTCTTGTTGCACAAACTACTAAATTTGGCATACTGATTCATATCATTACGAGTAGCACTAACTCATTATGGCTTCTAGTTTTAATTTCATTTCAGAGGTTATTTATTCAAATTAAAAAAGCTTTAATGGAAGTTACTTTTATAGCTACGCATTCGTACCTTTTTACCTCAGGTCACATTCTCCCTTATAATTCTTGCAAAGTAAAGTGCAATGCAAACTAGCTTTTTGCAGCCACATTTTTTTTGTGTACATTCTTTCTTACAAGAACATTTAATCAATTGTCGGGGGTATTGGATACCTCTGGACGTGGCCATTTTGGCGATAAAATGTCTTCTGGCATAATATACCATCCCCTTTCGGTAAGATCAGGTACTGAAGTACATCAAAACAAAAACCGTTGAAATGGATTCAAAATTTCATCATGTATCTTTTGTAGGGGCATTGAAATGAAAGTCAAAGCTTTTGCTACCTCTAGATATATACCAAGTGTTCCAAATAGCCATTTTTCCCTTTCCAGAAAAAAAGGAAACTGTATCTTATTCCGTGAAGGACTCAAATTGCCGTAAAGCAGCACACTTCTTTTCTTCTATTTTATGTATTATTTCATGCACTTTTACGAGTTTGGAAATGTTTATTAGCCCCCTCTAAGAACTAACTATCTTGCCTTAAGTATTTTTGTATGCTGAATCCGAAGTTTCAATTAAAAGTTTTTTGAGATTTTGAGTAAATTCCAGTTCTTATTATCAAAATACGATTTTTGGACACTTTAGTAAAGTAAATGTCTGGCGCAGCATAATGCATCACAGAATAATCGGTCCTTATTTTATGGATGGATGTTTGAATCAAAATATTTGTTTCGAAATTTTGAATAATTTTGTTTTCGGCGAACTGGACAATGAAAATTTAGAATTTGGAAGAAAAATAATTTTTCAGCAAGATAGAAGCCCAGCACATGCTACAATTCTACTTAGACATCGATTAGACAATCACTTCCATGACAGGTGGATAGGCCGCTATGGACTAACAGCATTATTGGCCAGCCCGTTTGCCAGATCTGACCCCGTTGGATTACTTCTTAAGGGGGTATTTAAAGCAAAAAGTATACGCAAATGATTTTGAAGACGACGTAGATTTATTAAAGCGCAAAATTATGAATGCTGTTGTAACCATAAATGAAAATGTGGAATAATTTTCAACTTTAATTGAATAAAATGTTATTTTTTTTGAAAATTGTTATTTGCTTATATTGTACCTAAACTTTTAATAATAATAAACGCCTTTATTTGCTGAGGGCGAAGTTTGTCTATACGACACTCTTCCACTTAAGTATTTAAGCTTTTCTTCATAATTGAAAAAAAATTTGTTAAATAACATTTTCAATAAAAATGTTGAAAAAAAAGGTAGTTTGCTTAAAGTCGATTTCATAATTTTTAAAATACCCTGTATAATTTATCTTAAGTTTGACAACTCTTTATGACTTCCTAAGACTAGAAATTTTTTTTATAAATAATGGCTTTTTCTCGGCAAATCAAAAATAAAAAAGTTTACAGAGACACTGTATACAAAACGGTTTAGGTTCGTTTAGAATTTCTTATTTTTTAAAAGTATATTAGTGTAAGTCTATGTTTTCTCAAATATGTCTTTCGTGCACTATATAGGTACTTCTCAAACGTATATTGTATGGTTACTCTTACTAACAGTCAGTTTCATAATCGTTGGTTAATTAATAGAATTAATAAGATTTGACCAATGATTTATGTAGCAATGTCTGGTAAAGTTGTGTTAACTAATAATTATAACTTTCAGGTTCTGGTTAGTCAACCAAAAATATAACCAACGATTGTTAAACTTGCTGTAAGAAATAAAACTGTGCTGTTTTCTATTTTAATCTGTATTCTATGGCACAAAGAATTAAATGTAGACAATAATATTAATTTCACCAAAAAGTGTCATTAAAAGTAGCTGCAAAGTTTTTAGCACCATCACACTTCAATAACCCCCACGCAAAATTATTGCATATTTCAAAAAAAGTCTGCGATTGGGAACGAACACCGAACAATAAAGTGCACTTAAAAACTCAATCGACCTAGGTGGTAAAGTGTGCACTAATGCGAATTCATTAAAATTCAAGCCAAAGTTGAACAGTTGTGGCTTCGGCTATTGATCTCGCAGTTATTGAGGATAATCATTTGATTTATAGATGCATTTATACACTTGTTATGAAACCAGCCGAATCAAATTAACTTCTCTTTTATGCACCACACAGGGGCTTTGTATTAATGGTCGACTTATAAAAGAAACCCCCAACCCCGGCTATTTGTATGATTCCAGAGTGCGTTAGCAGAGCTCAGCAAACGGGGGTGTTATTTGTTTGATACTATTAAATTATTATACGATATTACTTTTAATATGCGAGTCGGTTGTTTGTTTGGTACTTATATATATGGTAGGGCGTGTGTCTGAATATTTAGAAATAAACACAAATACAGGACCACCTAAGAGGAATAGGCTAATATCATTTAGGCTAAATATATAAATACAATAATTTATCGAATTGATATTAATTTGACATACAGGGTGCTCTATGTTTTACGGATTATTTTTCTTATGAAAAGCGATATAAATATTTTAAAAACGGTAATTTGATATTAATAAAGTTCTTATGTGTTTATGGTTGAATATTTACTTTATAGTTTTTTTCTTAATAATAATAATATTTATTAAGTATATCCATAAAGATTACAAGTGATTTACATTGATAAAGAATAACACAACCACACAAAAAAAAATTTTGTTTCTGATCTGGGGGTCTGACCATGTTTACTACACGTTTTTGGGGTCGCTGAATCCGAATCCGAGGTTTATTTAACCCCATCACATCAGGATTTTGTCATAACCTCAAAAAACCCATAATTTAAGCTACTAAATGCATATAACACTAAGAATGAAGTTATAATCTGAAAACCCAAGCTCTTAAACCCCATAACCACATAACCCATTTAACTCCATAATCTCATAACCCACTTAATTCCATAACCTTAAGAATAAAGTTGTAATCTGAAATTAATTTCACAGCCACACACAAAAAAGTGGTCTGGCCTGCGGACCAGACCAGTGTATTCTTATGTATTTGGACCCGCTGAAACCGAATCTGAAGTCAGAATTGCCAGATTGGCTCGTTTTTCACACCTAACCCCCAAAAAGCAACCCCCAAAACAAAAAAAAAAAGGTGGTCTGTCCGGCGGACCAGACTAGTGTATCCTTATGTATTTGGACCATCTGAAACCGAATCCGAAGTCAGAATTGTCAGATTCGCTCGTTTTTCATCCCCATCCCAAAAAACACCCCTAACCAAAAAAAATGTGGTCTGACCTACGGACCAGATCAGTGTATCCTTATGTATTTGGAACCGCTGAAACCGAATCCGAAGTCAGAATTGTCAGATTGGCTCGTTTTTCACCTCTAACCCCCAAGAAATGATCTGTCCGGTGGACCACACCAGTGTTTCCATATGTATTTCGTAAGAATACACTGGTCTGGTCCGCCGCGCGCCGGAGAGACCATTTTTTGTTTGGTTTTGGAGTTGTTTTTTTTTTGGGGGGGTTAAGGGTGAAAACAAGCGAATCTGACAATTCTGACTTCGGATTCGGTTTCAGGCGTTCCAAATACATGAGCATAAACTGGTATGGTCCGCAGGCCAGATCACTATTTGGGGGGTGTTTTCTTGAGGTTAGGGGTAACAAATGAACCAATCTGACAATTCTGACATCAGATTCGGTTTCAGCGGGTCCAAATACCTAAGGATACACTGGTCTAATCCGCAGGCCAGACCACTTTTTTTGTGTGTGGCTGTTAAATCAATTTCAGATTACAACTTCATTCTTGGGGTTGTGGCATTAAGTGGGCTATGAGGTCATGGGGTTAAGTGGGTTATTGGGTTATGGGGTTTAAAAGCTTGGATTTTCAGATTACAACTTCATTCTTAAGGTTATATGCGTTTAATAGCTTATATTATGGGTTTTTTGAGGTTATGGCAAAATCCTGATGTGATGGAGTTAAATAAACCTCGGATTCGGATTCAGCGACTCCAAAAACATGTGGTAAACATATTCAGACCCCCAGATCAGAAACAAATTTTTTTTTGTGTGGCTCTGTAATTATTACTCATATATACATCAAAAGAACATGTTATTAGATAGGCATTTTTCAAACAAAACCTGGAAATTACATAAAAAGAGCGTATATAAACTGTGACTATATTTATAATACACATACACACACACTACAAAGGACTCCCACAAACCTTATGGAAGTTGACCCTCAGTCAGATTTTCTGAAATTTGGATATGTTGCAGCTTTTGCTTTTCTGAGCAAAAGTTCTCATAGGCACAAGTCTCCGCTATGACTGATTTTCAAAATAGGTGGGCTTGAACATCACAATAAGCAAAAAAGTTTGTCGGAGTGAAGATAGCAATCTTTTTAGTAATACTCCATATTTTTCTTTATTTTATGTCAAATATAATAATTATTTTCAGTGGAAAAATAACTTTTTATTAAAAATAGAATTATATCACAGCTATAATTAAATATATAATTTCCCCGCCACTGAGAAAACTAAACAAAAAAACTCAATACATGATTTTTGTAGAAAATTTAGTTCACTTTAATTTGTGTAATCACAAAAATATTGATACAATTCGCTGTTTTAGAGATAATGTCGAAGTACTGATTTTTCTGACGATTTTGAGGTTATAACGTCCGAACGAAATTTTTTTTCTGAGTGGCACTATATCCCATTTTGATCGTCTCAAAAAACTGTCTATGCTCACCCAATTTTAGGTTAGTATTACAATCTGAACGATTCTTAAGAAAATTCGAATTAAACAACTCCACTTTTAATTGTCATGATTAATATTAATCTATGTTTATATGCACCTTTAATATTCTTATACACTACTTACATTTTTACAATTTACAATTTTATTCTTTTCACTTTATTATTATTTTGCTTTTATATTTTACAAAAGTTGCTGCATAATCACTTTTTTAATAAGGGGGAAGTTATTATATAATATTTGGTACACTGTATGGAACTTGTACATGACTTTTATTCCTTTTTAAACTATCTCAGCATATCATATTTCAGCTACATGTTGATTCCCTCATATTATTTATCGCTGATATGTAAATATCACATTTTCTTGTTGCCTGTCTTGGGAACAATATTAATGCTGACTAAGTACAGCCAACCGAGGATATAAGTAAGATAGATAACCTTTTGTATTCAGTTCATATACTCATGTACAATAAACACTTCAATGTAATATTATAATTTTTATTTCAAGAAATAAAAAAAAATAAATAAAAACATAACGTTTAAGTTATACCTTGTATACTTAGAAGATACATCTTATATCCAGTGCGTAATTGATTTAATGTAGGTTTGTTAAATATATCTTTCGACAAATTTATTAACACACATGATATACAGGGTGTAATTAATTTCATGCCATTAAAAAATGGTAATGGGGACCGACTAGACAAACAAAAACCTATATGACTTTTTCTTCTAGGGGCACTTTGAAAAACTGACCTAGGTCAACAATTTGAATGTTAAGATAAGAGTCATTTGAGAACCACTGCTTTTCTGGGTCAACAGACGTATAGGCTCTGAATCATAGAAGTGTTTTATTACTTTTAAAAAGTCATAAAAAGTATAAAGATTACCGACTTCGTCCTCGTCACCGGGCGGTCTCAAAGCAAGAAGCGTGGCGCTTCAACCGAACTTTTTATACCAATCATAAAAATGTAATTTGGAATTTTGCCTAGGGCTCTGGATAGCCTACAGTTAGGCCTCGCTACGCCCGTGCTAATCCCTTCAGCCATCTTTGATCCATCTTTGTACCAGATGAGTGACCCCTTCTCCAACTGCAGGACTTCGACTTTGCTCGTTTGGCGGTTCTCGATTACCACATCAAACAGGCAATCAAAGTCCCGCTTAATCCCGCTTAGGTCATCGGCGTTGCCTTGAACGTTGAAGCCAGAATTACTCAGCTTATGGAGGAGGTCATCCACCACCATTGACCACAATAAAGGCGATAGAATTCCACCTTGTGGACAACCCTTGGCCGCAATCACCGTGGTGGACTCCCTCCCCCCGTAGTAATTATTCGACTTCTTAACATGGATTGTATCCATTTGATAGTTGGGGATTGTATATACCTTTTCTCTGCGGTTCTTTGTATGGACTCATATGAGGTGTTATCAAATGCACCCTCTATATCTATGAATGCACACATAGCCACTTCCTTTGCGGCAAATGACTTTCCAGTACCTTTGACCAGGCCATGTAGAGCATTTACTGTCGATTTGCCAGATTGGTAGGCAAATTGTTTTGGATTTTTGGATGAAGTGGAGCCCGTGTGAGGATTTCGCTTCTGACATATTTGTCTAGTATTTTCTCAATTGTTTTCAGGAGAAAAGAGGTTAGGCTAATGGGGCGATATGATTTTGGTGATGGACGCCTGCCTATCTTTGGAATAAACGCCACCTTAACTTCCCTCCATGCTTGCAAGAGCATAGCTTGCTTTAAATATGCTTTTCAGGCAGGGGATGAGTTCCTCAATGCCGTGTTGAAGCAGGGCAGGGAAGATGCCGTCCCTGCCAGGTGATTTTGAAGGACTTAAAGCTCGATACCGACCATTTAATTCTGTTGGAGGTGAAGATTTTATTCCCTAGCCTTTTTCCTTCTCTGGTGCAACCTCTTCCAGATAGGTTTGTATTAATTCTCATTCACCTTCAATAACGCGGGAGTCAGGGAAGTGAGTACCTAGAAGTTCTCTTATATTTTCCTGCTGACTCTCTGCGTAATTACCGTCAAGCTTTCTAAGTAGCCCTATTCCGTTTGAGTGGTCCTTTGTAAGGACTTTTTGTAGACGGACTGCTGGAGCTAATTCATCTTCGCAGAACTGTCTCCATGATTTTCTTTTAGACCTTCTCAGTTCTTTGTTGTACTCCGTAAGGGCTTTTTTGTAGCTCTTCCAATCTCCAGAGCTCTTAGCCCTATTAAAGGTTTTCCTAGTTTCAGCTTTGAGATGGCTGAGTTCCCTATTCCACCAAAGCACGTCTCTTTGGATTGATTTGATTCAAAATATAAATAATTCGTTATCTCTTTCTACACAACTGCAAGCAGGGGTTTAAACAAAGGATTTGTTTACCATGTGTGTTTTTTAATTTGGAACAAAATTATTGGAACTTTTATTGTTGTTTATAATTTATAAAATTTAAATGTGATTTATTAACATTTGTAACAAATAATTGTTCTGTGTTAAAAGCTTAAAAAACGAGTAATTATTTCATGAAATTGGAAAACGAATAGTTAGACGTCCGAGATACGATAACAGAAAATCGTTATAGTGTATTTTAAGTTAGGAAAAATTTGACATTTTTAACGACTTGCGCGCATAATTTTTTCTAATCAGATATCGACAACTAAAAATCGACTCTTTGATCTCTATGGAAATTAGTGTAAACAATAATAAACAGATCAGAACAGAACAGGGAATCAATAGTAATAATAATAATGCCTTTATTGGCCAGCAGGTAACACCCAGTAATAAAACAATTCTTTTGAATTTGTCACAAAACCACAAAAATTGCTCATAATAATAAAGTTTAAACACCTAACTCTGCATCGACTTTGATTTGAAAGTGACAGCAATGTGACAGCGCGGAGGACATGCCTATTCGAGAAATTTAGAACTTACCAATCAATTATTGTTGATTTACCTAAATTGTTCGAAATGACCTCCATCGGCATCAATACGCATTTCGGCACCTCGAAATAAAGATATACACACTTTGTTAATTTGGGATCATTTTTTATGGTTTCTATGCACATTAAAATATGTTGCTGCAATTGTTCTAAACGGTCAATTGGATCACAATACCAATTATTTAACGACTTGAAAAATTTAAAAAGAACAAAGACCACATAGAAAAACAACGAAAGGGTAGGTCGTGTTTACGTACTTAACCAAGTAACGACGTAAACTAAAATATTGCTTGACAATAACACAAGGGTTAGTACCTATCTGCAAAAATGTCAGAATATCATGCGCGACCAGACGTGATGATATAACGCCTATCCCAATATTTCAGCAGTACTCAAACAATGTTTTTACAGATTTTCGAAATTTTTGTTTATTTTTTCTTCTCCAAAACTATGGGCTTTAGACCCTATGTTATATAATTTTTTTTTTGTTTATCTAGTCGTTCCCCATCACCAGTTTTTTTTTTATGAAACTAATTGTGGTGTAAAAGGTATTTGATAAAATTCTGTGTTACGAAGATTGGCTCTATGAGCAGCAGATCTTTTGACAAACAATTAATACAATTATGAAGGCACTTGAATAGAAGAGTGGCATAGGACAATTCAAAGTGATAAATCATTTTAAGTATATTCATGTTATTATAATGCTGAATTATGTGCTCTCGTTATTCATATAAGCCCATACTGGGCAACTCAGCAGTGAATATAGTAAATAGGATGGGGCCAATATACTACTTTGCGGAGCACTTGAGTAAACTATATTCCTTCAGAGAAATAGTTATTCAGTTTGAAATATTGAGTTCAATTTTTTAAGTAATTACGAAACCTTTTCAGGAGAGTTAAGTTAAAACCATAATATTTTAGTTTAGGTAATAACAGTTCATGCTTCATTACAACAAAGGCTTTACTGAAATCTTACAAAGTGAGATAGGTTACTTAATATTTATCCATTCCTTGTGTGGCGTTACTGGTAATTTTCACTAAAGCAGTACTAGTACTATGATTATAATTAATTACTTTTATTTATTTACTTTCATCATGATTAGAGAAAATTAGTTAGGTATTAAACAAATCACAACTCACACTTTATTATTTATTATGAAATTACCTACTTTCTGTATGTTGTTGCCATAATCTGGGTACGCGAATATACTGGTTAGATAAATGCCAGAGATGTGCAGACGAAACTTTCCATATTTGACAAAAGTCTGTAAAAGTTACGTAAATAATATAATTGTATGCATTTATTTGGTATCGAAATGAAGTTTTTCTACGATTGTGCTGAAAGTCAAATTTTCTAACTTCAAAATGAGTGCAGAAAATATCACTTTGCCGCACGCCGTGCGGCAAAGAATTTGCCACACGCCTTGATTACATCTTCACGCACCGGAATAAAATAGTGTGTTTACCTTAAAGAATTTTATATTACTTACTGATAATAACAATTAAATTCTATAAATATACATTAATTACACATGAATTGCAATTACAAAGTCAAATTTTCTTACTTCAGAATGACAGCGGAAAATGTCACTTTAAATAAAATCTGACAAGCAGCAAATTTAAAATTTTGGAAAGACTTTGAAAAGGGAAATAACTTCACAATCGTAGAAAAAATAGTATGTAACACACATGTGGCAAGCTTCATTTCAAAACTCGTATGATAGGAACACTCGCTGCGCTCGTGTTCCTACTTTCATACATCGTTTTGCAATGAAGCCCTTGCCACACTTGTATTACAATCTACTATTGCAACATCACGAATCAGATTTCACCATAAAATATCTGGGTATATCTGGGTATATCAATATACCCAATGGAAAGTTAGATGGAAAACTTCCTGGAAACTTTCCGTTTTGAAAACTCCGAAAATATCCAGGAAGTTTTCCTTCTAACTTTCCATTGGGTATATTGATAGGCTATTTTATGGGGAAATCTAATTCGTGATGATGCAAGCTTCATTTTGATACCAAATAAGTCCATACAATTATATTATTTACATGACTTTTACAGACTTTTATCAAATATGGAAAGTTTCCTCGGCACATCTCTGGTAAATACTTTAAAACACTCATTATTGGGGAGCTCTCATTTCAAATTTAGATCGTGAAAATTTAGGTATTTCAATTCAGTCATTCAGTCCGTCTGTCGATCGGTTATATATCTATATCTAAAAAGATATTTTACTGAGAAAAATAATTTTCGGCAGGTAAATAAGGCGTTTTACCTTGTCTTCAATCTCCAAGAGTGTTACTCCTTCACTCTAGGTAAATTGTTTCAAACATAAAATTAACCACAAATTTTAAAAAATAGTAATAATCTGACCAGTAAAATAATGTTATACTCACAGCACTTATTGCATAAAACACTTACGGGGCGTGTACTTTTGGTTTCACCGATTTATATAAGATGCTCGAATAGACCCGTTCGAGTAGACACGTCATTTCTTATAAATAGACGAGCTCTGCTACTCACCCCCCTTAAACTATTCCTCAAAGTTCAAAGTCACCGACGTACAAACTTCCCTAATTTTTTCTTCAAGTTCAACAATATTTTAGGGAACCGTTTGATACACTTTATCCAAAGTCAATAATTCAACATTTTAAAATTGAAGAAAAATGTGACTGTTACATCTGAAAACACAATCGTGGAAGGTGGATTAGGTGATTTAAACATGATTATATTTCAAGACGTATATTCAATCACAAATATTTTCAAAGCAGTTGTAGCAATTTCCTTTTCAATTTTGGCGGCAGTGAGGGAAAAGCTTAAAATAGGTTTAGTGTTATAATTACCTAATTTCCTCGTAAGATGTGGTTGATCCTAAAAATATTGTCGGAGTGATCACATGTTCTATTTCTTTAAAATCTGCCGGATAGTGTCTACAATGAGGTATAATCATCAAAAAGGATTATTGATATGATTATTTTAAGCCCGCGATGAAGATAATTAAGTACTATTCTTTTATGGATTACACCATTCATAAATTCAGTGATGGATAAAGTAGCTACATCAATGACGACATAAATTCACCGACAATGCCCTAATTTTTCAATACTTGTGTTATACGTTGTACATTAACATATTTTTTCGAATCGGATTGAAAAGTTGGTCATATGCAGACAACTGTATAAAAAATTATTGAAAATATGGGTCATATTTTGACTGGCATACTGGTTAATTATGATGTGGTTTTTTATGACCGTTAGCAAAACACATTGACTATCGACCATCGTAAGCAGATTTCTAAATTACGATTGTTTCTTTTATCCACAGGGTGATTAGCCAAACCCTTACATTGTTGCTAAAAGTCATCGTTCTTCCAAATTCCTAAAAAATTTTTAAGATTTTTTTTAACATGTGAATTATAATCTTTGAACAATGCATCCGGAATGGTTTTGGAATTTTTTAATTATCTCTCTTATTAAATGAGATACATTTTTTTTAAATAAAATTATATAGTTTGCATTTGAAAGATACTTGAATCACCTTAAAAATCTAAGGCAGTGTGATGTCATATATCGGTGTCATTATACAATACTGGTCACTCTTTTTTAAATTGTTGGCGTACTGCAAATATTTTCTAGAAGGTGTTTCTTTTTTTTTGGTGACACCACTGGAACTTGAGGTGGTTTTGGTTTTACTTCATCCACTCCCATGATTACCCCCTTCTACCCCCACATGTGTTATATGACTTTTTTTAAACCATTGGCATACTACAAATATTTTCTGAGAGGTGTTTTTTATTCTGTGACACCAGTGGAACCGTTAATTTTTACATATTCTAAAACGTTTTTAGCTCCCTTCGACTTATAAACGTAGTGAGAAAAGACATAAAAAACAAATTTTGCAATATGTAATGATTTAACGAATTAACAACAAACGAAAAGGACAAAAGTAAAACATGATACAAAAAATAAATAAAAAAATCTGGGCACATCGAAATAAAACACAAGACATCCTGCCATTTTGATATCTTCTAATTACACAAATATTTACTTAGTACTATGAAGAAAAAAAGAATACATATATTAATAACCATAATATGTGACTAAATACATTTTATTCTCTACGAGAATAAAGTCCATCACCAAAGTTTTGAGCCAAGCGTGCGACTAATGGTCGGATACTAGTCTCTATAAGTTAGACCATTCATAGACTGGTAAGAAACGAACAAATCTGTTTTTTGATTATTATTTACTCCGCCCCACACTGTGACCATGCCACCACCAAATGCCTCTTGAGGAGCCATTTTTTCCTACAAATACCTTTCGTTCTGTCGTCGCCATACCAGAGTTCATCAATCAGGCTTAAACAGGTTTATATGTGTTTCATCCGTAAATAAACATCTTCGCCAGTCTGCGATATTCCAAAATTCATGGTGTTGAGCCCATTGCAGACGACAAATTTTATGACGAGGAAGATGCCTGGGACATGGCGCAAGCGATTTTGCCCTAAAAATATTAATTGATGTTTACTCTACGCTACAGAAAGCAATGACCAATAAAAAAATTAAAAGTATACCTTAGAATTTGTTCATAAAGCATTCTTTAAACAGTCATATTCGGGATGACGATTTCAGCGGCAGCTCTTAAATCTTCATTAAGTACATTAAGTTTCGATGAACATTTTTAATTAACAATTGGGCTTCCCTCGCACCTATTTTTAACACGACCGCCACCATGCCGATAGTTAACATTGCCAGTGTCAGAAGATCGTTTGATGCCCTGGAAATTACGCTTTGAGAAACACCTAAATATCTGATACGTCTTTTGGGACATGCCAGTATCTAATAATAATCGAATTCAATTCTTTTAAAGTAAGACGAGCCATTTTTAAATTGCTTTTATCACGAAATACTCAAATAAATGTTATCAGAACGGTCAAATCAAAATGAATTCTCACCATACTCATTTATTAAAATTCGTTCTACGCTGAAAATATCAATTAATATTTTTAGGATAAGATGGCGTGCGCCATGTCCCAGTCATCTTCATCGTCACAAAATCGGTCACCTGCAATAAGCTCAACAGCATGATTCATGGAATATCGCAGACTGGGGAAGATGTTTAGATTTTTAGATTTATTGTTAATATCTTGTTTTACTTTTGTCCTTTTCGTTTGTTATTAATTCGTTAAATCATTACATATTGCTTTTTTATCTTTTCTTACTACGTTTATAAGCCGAAGGGGAGCTAATAATGTTTTAGAGTATGTTAAAATTAACGGGTTCCACTGGTGTCGCCGAAAAAAAACATATCTTAGAAAATATTTGCAGTATGCCAATGGTTTAAAAAAGTGATATAACACATCGGTAGTGGGGGTGGTGGCAGGGGGTAGTAATGGGAGTGGATGAAGTAAAAACCATTTTTGAAGCCTTTGGTTCTTGTACACACACTTAATCACAATTTTATTTTTTTTTCATCCTTTTTAATGGTGGGGGTGGCCATGGGAGTGGCTAATGCCAAAACATTTTTGGAACCTTAGCTTCTCTTATATATACTAATACCAATTTTATGGACTCTTACTTGCTTGATTTACCTATTTACCTCCATTTACCCCAATTTACCTCAATCCTTCAACGGAATAACATCAAAATGTAATCTAGTTCAAGATCTCGTTAAAATACGTACGTGTGCCAAATTTCAATTCAATATCTTAAACGGTTTCAGGGTAATTGTGCGTATAAAAAAGTTAGAAAGACAGACAGACAGACCGACAGGCAGACAGACAGATTTTTTTTCAAACTTAAAATCTCGACGTTTCATGAGATTCTAAGCTTATTTGAAATAAAAATGTTCATTTTTTTGCGTTACTATACTTCCACTGGACGTGGAAGTAATATGCCAGTCAAAATATGGTCCATATTTTGACAATATGTGCAGCAGTTACAAATTTTACTGAGGACATTCGAAATCAAACTGTCGCACGAGGGAAATTGGATCAATATTGTGACATGTCCTCCCCCCCCCCCACCAGAGACATTTATGTGAGTTTCCTACAAGCAATATGGATAAGTAAACAGTTAAGTTAGTTATTGGCCAGTTTAGCAATCAGCCCAGATATGACACACGGTGTCAGAGTCTGGAAATTGAGCGAGTGCTTACTAGAAAAATTCCAGAAGGAGGAGATAACATTCTGGACCCCTCATCTTTGGGTATATAAAGGCATGGAGAAGCCCAGAGTGGACAGTTTAAATACAGTTCGTATGATCAGATAGTTCAGTTCAATTAGTGAAAAGAGATCAAGGAGTAAACAAAGTGATGAAGGGACTGAAGTAGTGAATTACAGTACTTAGTGTAATATTAGTGAAGTAATTAATCATTGTAATTAGTGTTTAATATTACCCTGGTGTTATAATTTCCGAACCCACGATACAGGGTGTTTACAATTTTCAATTCAATTCAACAAGACTTTATTTGTAATAAAAAATATAAGTGCGCCTAGTCGGAACCTGGCCCGGAGCCAACCAGACAACCAGGGTGTGCAGCACCATAGTGGGTGTAAGGTTGGACGGGACAGGTCCGGTTCGGCTAAGAACGGTATTTCAGATGAGGAGTTGTAACTCCTATTCGCCGAGCTAATTTAAAAACAACAATGGGTTTAAAACTATGCTGTTCACAAGGGCCTAAGACTAATTAATATCTATTTTAAAAATTATCGCACTATGCACGCACAAAAAAAACACTAAAGGAATTTTGGTTACTATTACGGGAAAACAAAATACAACGAAAAAACCCATTCGAAGTAATTCTCCACCCCGGTGGTCTTCCTGCCTCCAGGAAAGTAGAGGAAAGTTACAAGTTGTGGGTTTTAAAAGTTAGGAGTTTCAAGGAGGTTATCGGCCGAGAGGTGAATTTTGGAACAAAATAGGACAAACAGAACAAAAAGGATAAAACAATGAACAAAGAGAAAAAGAAGGGAGGAAGAATGAAATGAGATTATAAAGATAGAGCAAAGGTAGATTATAGTACTGAAAAAGTTGGCTAAGGTGGGAGTTGCCTGAAAATAGGCAACGTCTGGTATGGTAATGGGTGTTTCAAATAAAGTGAGTGAAGTGTATCTGCCCGAATCAGAAATGAGGTGCATAAATTTGTGTTTCTGGAACACGAAGTTTTCTCATTGTCGTGGCCGGGATGCTGCACCACACCGGCGCCGCGTATATGATGGCCGGCCTGATCACCATCGTGAATAACAATTTTTTATTAGTCCTGTTTAGTCCGCTGCCCCTGGCCAGAAGCGGATACACACTCCTGGACATGGAGTAGACTTTCCGTATAGTCTCGTTGATATGTACGTCAGTCTCTTGTCCAGATTAACTTCAAGGTACCCGAATCTTCCACTTGTCGTAATACGCCATGGCACGAGCCATGAGCGCCTTCAGCAGCATATTCGCCGCCTAAGCGTTGTGCGAGTGCGCGTACATGGCCGTGTTGTCGGCGTACTTGGCGTATTCGGAAATTCCGAAAAGTCGGACACGTATAAGTTATACAGCGTAGGTGACAGGCACGACCCCTGGGGGACGCCTGTGCGAATGTCCTGCCGCGTTGATATTTTATTATTCACCATTACCTGCAGCGATCTACCTGTCAGGAAAGAGTGAATGAGTTTTGTTATGTGTATGGGAAACTCCAGCGCGTTCAGTTTGTGTAGAAGACTCGAGATCCATACGATATCGAGGAGCACCATGATGGTGCTCTTCCCGAGGTTGCATTGCACCTTGACGTCATTCACGATCCTGACAACCTGCTGCACAGTGCCCCTACCTCGCCTGAAGCCGAACTGGCACTCATCGTCGATGTCAAGTTCATCCTGAGCAGAGCCTAGTCTAATCAGGATGACCGGGTGTTTACAGAAGGGGTGTAAACGCGTAACAATATAATAATTTTTAAAAATCCAAATATTCTAAAGAACAACGATTTTAGACAAAATTCTCAAACAAACCTTAAAATTTATAATTTGACGTTTAATTTGTTTTGCTTTTTTCTCAAACGATAAGAATTAACTGCATTTTTTTACCTTTTTGAAGAAACCTTTATTTATCGCGTGTTTATTGAATTTTACTTCATAACTAAATGTTCTGCGTAAAAATACCGTGAAGCAAAGTCGAAAGCTTAAGTAACATTCTAATAACCTTAGTCTTTAATATGCAGTAATAATATGTACATTACAGTAAAATAGAAATATAAATTGGACAAGCAGTAGCCATTACCACCCTAGGAGTACACAGGCACATAAAATTAAAAAAGTGGTCTGTTCCTGGAACTCCACTGGGCGACCCCCCATCTATTTCGATGTGTTGAACACGAATTCAAGTGTCCGTTTAGCTCCATCACCCACCATTTTTTATAAATCGCGAAAATAACTTTAAAATACTCATGATTTAGGTTATTTTTCGCGATTAACTAAAAATGTGGTGGGTGAAGGAGCTAAACGGACACCTGATTAGTATTCAACACTTCGAAGTACATAAAGTCACCCAATGGAGTTCCAGGAACGGACTACTATTTTTATTTTGTGTGCCTGTATTATCAATTACTCGTCATCTTTGGAAGAATTTCAACTTAATAATTGGAATTCCAACAAAGGTATTGTCCGTCTATTCCAATTCCAAATTCGGATAACGGATCCATGAGAACTCAGCTTTACTCTTATAATTTTCACATGCGTTGCTTCATACTGAAATACAAACTTTGCTTGCTGTCTATTAGGCACACGGACGTCGAATCAAACGTGAGGCACAGAATGCGCTGCGACGTCCGTTGTTGAATTACGTAATATTCAATAGTGACGTACACATGAGCGTCTAGCTGCAAATTTAACGCGCGTTGCCAACTACATACCATCGTTTTTCCTACAATGTACGTCAAGAATCCTTAACGAACGTTGTCGAATTACATTAGTAAACATCAGTGAACACATACGAACGGTACTTGTGACGTGCGTAGGCCTGTTTACAGAGTTGACCAAAAAACTGTTATCACTTGAGCGTCTTCCATACTGAATCAGACTGCATGAACTTTCGACACAGAAACTCAAAGTGGATAGAACCGATACTGAATGGGGGCACATTCATGTTATGGACGTCAATCTGCATGACCTTCAGCCATGTACTTGGTAATATTCATGTCAGAAAATGATTAACACTGTATAAAACTTAGAAATAAATCTCTTCACCCAACTTAACATTCTAGAAACACGGTACTACGCGAAAAAAAATGTTTAATGTTTCTAAAATGTAATGCATTTCATTTGAGCTTGATTACTTTACTATCAAAAATATGATGAATGCATGCACTTTTAATTTTGGCGAGAAGTTTCAGCGTCGGTTTTCTCCCTTTAGCCTTCTGTGCTTTTGATTTCTCGGATTTGCGGTGCGTAAATTTTAACATGCTTCACGACGCGAGTTAACTATGCACCCAGCCTTAACTGCAATATTAGCGTATACGCTAGAAGCTCTTGACGCAACACACAAATATAAGGAAATCTATAGTTTCAAATACATGAAACTGTTTTGTTGGCTGCATAATCATAGCTTAAGTGCGCTTAATAATATAGACTTTTATAAGTATGTGGATAATATTATTTCTATAACGTTCTTCTGTTGGTATATAAAATTGGTGGATATTATCTTTTCTTAAATTGTAATAATGTGTTAAAATATTAGCCCAAACGACAGAGAACATTTTAAAGTGAAACCCCCAAAAATTTGCAAACTGAATAATTTTTTCTTAATGAGTTCGTGAAAGTGTATAGAATAATATCCTGAAAAGTTTACATTTCGCTCGAATGCAGAACATAAAAAAATAATGAAAAAAAAAAAATTTTTACTATGGAACCTCTAAAAATTCTTAGCTGTTCTATCGAGTAAAATAAAGCTTTTTTCTATTTCTGATTACACGTTTTAAACATTTTTATTAGTGAATAGGAAGGTAAATAGCGAGTATGGAGGGAAAATATATAATTATGGACGCATACACAGACACCACAAAAAGCCGCTGAATCGCTTGCATGAATTTTTACGTGCCTTTACTCTATTGTATTTATCTACATTTCAGCTATATCCAATGGATTCCTTATACATTTGTTAATGTATTGGAAAAGTTCCAGAATTTATATTCAAAACAATCAAAGATATTTTCATAGTTATAAGGATAACATCGTGAAAATCGCAGCTTCTTATCATGATCTGATTGATCATATTTTCGAAAAAATGCATAAAAATAAACGATTTTGTGTTTGAACACTATTTTTTCCGAAATAGTAATATTTTATTTTTCCAATGGATCAATTTCTCGACAAGTTACAACCTCCAATATATATATTTATCAAAAAAATCATCAAGCAAGGAAATTAAAATTATTTGAGATGTACTTTTTTTTTAATCCTCGTTAGTACAACTTAATAAACCATAATAATCCTGAAGTGTGCATACTTTTTAACAGTTCTCAATAAAGAAAAAATTTTTTTGAAGGGATTTTTTTTTTTCTATATTGTTTATTGCGACGATTGGGTTCGGGCGTGGTAATATATATAAGTATATTTTTCCCAACCATCCTTTGCTTGTATTGTTTAAAACAAAAAAGCATCAGAAAGCTACAATTTCCATCTTTTAAATGAGCCAACACTCATATAGATTGAACAAATTTTGATTTAGTGACATAAATACCTACACCTCCCATCCCATGTCCCTTTACCATGCGCCATGTGGCTCTCGCTGCTGGCAACAAGCATGACCTTAGTCCAACCCAGCGTGGACATAGCAGGCCCAGCTGTATAACCCTGGGAGTGGCAGCAATGCCTACCGCCCGCTGGTAAATCAATCAATCAATCAATCAATCAATGTAATTCAGTGCGTCGGTATCACAGTCATGCGTATTCAAGCGCGTGCACGCATGGTTCTCGCTTCGAGTTATAACGTTACACTTGACTATTTTTTTTCGGGAAAACCGTGGCTTTAGCTATAAATTTTGTTAGGACATTTTTTGTTTATAAATGTTATCTATCCATCTGTATTTTTTATTTTTTTCTAGCTTGATTTAATTTCAAAATTTTGAAAAAATGAATGAAAAAAAATTTTTTTTTCACTTTCTTTTTATGTTCTGTATAGCGATTATAGCGACTCATTCACTCGCAAACGAGAAGTTCCTATGGAGTCGAGAAAAAACAAAAGAAGAAACAATGGGCAACAAAAATAATAATATACTTTTTGATACACAAAAATCAAATATATAAAAAGATGTATTAAATAATTCAAATATACGTATATTTACATCAAACTTATTTTATTATAGCATTATCGCTATAAATTTGGTGACCCCGACATACACATGACCTTCGTGAGGAGATCTATGTAATCGGAGAAGAGGCAAAATTATTTGTACTCTCGAAGCTAGAAGAATATTCAGACATAATTACCCGAAATCAACTCCAAGAATATAAAGATATAAACCAACTTCAAGAATATAAGGACTAAACAAACCGATTGAAAGAAGTTTAAAAGCAAAAGAAATGCTTAAAACTTTTATTATATAAACACCTAAAATTTTATTAAATTGATTGATATAATTTGGCACACATCCACATTCCTGATTTAGAACCACTTTTATCAACGACTTCAAGAAGAGATTCCATATACTACATACCACTATAAATTGAATCCAGATGATGCTTATCGTTTAACGAAGAGAAGAATACACAGAAAATTTACTGATAAATTTTGAATTGATGTTCCTCTAATTTATGGTCATTTCCTACTCCCAATTGGAAGTTGAACATTACAAGTACTGTCATTTGCTGATATGTGAGTTAACGTACATTTCCCTTTTTAACCTAAGAAAACTGTCATCAATCAACCAATTATGCCAACCCCGTTATCAGATTTAGTCACTACTATCAAAAATTTTTCAATTACTTTCCAAGATTCAATAAACCAAGTCTTACAAAGAGAAGAACTTTTTAATTCTCGATTAAACTCTTTAGAATCTAAGTTACCTAATCAATCTTTCGAGCCTCAACCTTCTACTTCTTTCTGTAATAATTGTAGGAGTACAAACAGTTCACAAACTCGTATCACTAATCGCAATCGTTCACTCAGTCGTAATAATGTTTCCAATAAATTTGATCGTACTAATAATGCTGTTTGTTACTACCATCAACTACCAGTACCGGCTTATCGTTGTGGTAGTGAATAGTGCAAATCTAAGAAAAGTTGTAAACAATTTGATGACGTCTGACTTTGACTTTTCTGGCAGCAAACGTCGACTTTTTATTTATGATAGATCTAACAACTTGAACTTCCTAATCGACACTGGAGCTGATTTATCTGTGGTGCCACGTAATGTTTTCACAGATTTAAAAAATAATTTTGATACGATATTAACCGCGGCTAACGGTTCAACGATTTTTACATACGGTAAGAAATTGTTAAAAGTCAATCTAAACTTACGCAGATTATTTCCTTTCGTTTTCAATATTGCAGACATTGACATTCCGATCGTCGGAGCAGATTTCTTGTCTCATTTCGGTTTAGTTGTCGATCTTAAAGGTGCTCGAATAATTGATAACAAGACTAATTTGTCAATTAATTGTTTTATTGAAAATAGTCCTTTAGACAATTATAGATTAGACACACTTAAATTATTTCCTTTAACAGATAAATATAACAAATTACTTTTACAGTTTCCTAATTTAATTAGTTCACCAGATTACAATTTACCTACTAAACATTATGTTGTACATCATATAGTTACTGAAGGTCATTTACCTTTTTCACTCCCTCGTAGATTAGACAATTTTAAATTTAAAATGGCTCAAACAGAATTTAACAACATGGTGGAATTGGGTATCTGTAAACCATCATCTTCTCAAGTTTCTTCACCACTTCATTTAGTAGCAAAAAAAGAGAAAAATGATTGGAGACCTTGTGGAGATTATCGACAACTAAATACAATTACTATTCCAGACTGATATCCGTTACCTCATATTCATGACTTTAGTTCTCAGTTGCACGGCTGCACTATTTTCTCCAAGATTGATTTAGTGCGAGCGAACCATCAGATACCTGTCGCTGAAAATGACGTTTATAAAACAGCCATAACAACTCCTTTCGGACTGTTTGAATTTTCCCGCATGCCTTTTGGCCTACGCAATGCCGGTCAAACTTTCCAACGTTTTATGAATGAAGTACTTGTCAACTTACCTTTCGTTTTCGTCTATTTGGATGATATTTTAATCGCAAGTCAATCAGATGTACAACATTTGGAACATTTGGAAATAGTTTTCAATAGATTAGACACATACGGAATAAACATTAAACCATCTAAATGTATCTTAGGAGTTGACAATTTAACCTTTTTAGGTCATCAGGTATTTTATGATCAACTGAGAGAGTCGAAGTCATTAATAACTTCCCTTTACCGACAACTCTCAAACAACTACAACGTTTCATAGGTATGGTAAATTTTTATCATCGTTTCATACCTCATTTTGTTGAAATTTTACTTCCCCTATATTCTCTTTGTAACAGTTTATCTCATGATAAAATTACAAAGATAAATAGTTGGCCTGATGAATGTTTAGATGGATTTTCGAAAGCCAAAGACGCTATAAGTAATGCAGTAGTTTTAGCTGATCCTTGCAATAATGACGATACTATCTTATCTCTCTCAGTCGATTGTTCTAACCTTGCCGTGGGTGCAGTTTTAGAACAAAAAGATAATAAGGGATTTCTTGCTACGTTAGCATTCTTTTCCCGTAAATTAACCATAGCACAAACCAATTATTCGGTTTTCGACAAAGAACTTTTAACATTATATACTGCAATTAAACATTTTAAATTTATACTTGAAGGTCGAAAGTTTAATTGCTTTACAGATCACAAACCTTTAATCAACGCTTTATTCACAAAAGCAGAAAGATCTCCTCGTCAAATACGTCATTTAGAATACATAGCTTAATTTTCTTGTAAAATACAACATGTTAAAGGAAAACATAATGTAATAGCTGACAGCTTGTCACGTATTTACGAAACTTCTTCTTTAAAACAAGATATTTTACCACTTCAACTTAAAAATTCTCCCTTCCTTAATGTTAACTTTGACCTAAAGTTGCTTAGTGAAGCTCAGGAGAAAGATTCAAATCTCAACTATCTATTGTCAGATAAATCATCACTAGCTAAAACCAATTCCATTTTGAAAAAGATACAAATTCCAGATTCAAATGATTTTATTTGGTGTGATGTTTCTCGTACCTTTTGTTCCACTTGTTTACAGACGAACGATATTCGATATTTTTCACAACTTATCTCATCCTGGTATTAAAGCCACTAGACTGTTGATTTCAAATAACTATTTTTGGCCGAAAATGAACACAGATTTTATGGTCAAAATCGTGCATTAACTGTCAAGCTGTCAAAGTCAGCCGACATACGAAAAGTCCTCTTGGACAGATTCGACCACATCCATATAGATTTGGTAGGACCATTACCTCCATCCAAAGGTAACTCTTACATTATCACGGTGATTGAACGATTCACTAGGTGGTCGGAAGCGTACCCTCTTCGCGACATCCCAGCAGAAACAGCATATCACCCACAAGGGAATTCTTTAATTGAAAGATTTCATCGCTCACTTCAAACTTCCTTGTTAACTAGAGCCAATACATCACATTGGACAGATGAATTACCCATCATTTTATTAGCATTTAGGACAACTCCCAAGGAAGATCTGCAATGTTCACCTGCTGAACTTATATATGGTCGAACCCTTCGTTTACCTGACGAATTTTTCGTTGAATCGTATAATTCCCCAGATATCCCTCATTTCATTGACAAATTACGCATTTATTTTAATAATTTAAAATTTGTTCCTCCAATTTCACATGTCAATTACAAAACTTTTGTTAGTTCAGATCTTTCCTCTTGCGATTTTATTTTTGTTCGCAATGAACAGTTTAAACGTGCGTTTCCTTTATATGAAGGACCCTTTAAAGTTTTATCTCGTTCAGATAAGTTATTTACCTTTAAGAAAGGAATCAAAGTCATAACTATCAATATTGATAAGGTTAAACCAGCGTTCGTATTCGTTTACAGATGTGACACTTTGCCTACCCCGATTAAAAAGTACGTTTCGCAATCGACACGTTGGTTGATACTGTATTGATACTGTATATAGCGACTATAGCGACTCAACAAAAGAAGAAACAATGGACAACAAAAATAATAATATACTTTTAGATACACAAAAATCAAATATATAAAAAGATGTATTAAATAATTCACATATACGTATATTTACATAAAACTTATTTTATTATAGCATTATCGCTATATTCTACATCCGAGCGAAATGTATACTTTTCAGGATATTATTCTATTCACTTTCACGAACTCATTAAAAAAAAGTTTACTCAGTTTGCAAAATTTTGTGGGTAAATACCTTCATCGACTGGACTATATTAACAGTCTTACTGATGGTAGTCTCCTCTTTTGTTTCTAAAAAATATATTTTCATGGTATTCTAGAATATCACATATTGGAGGAAAACAAACAACAACAATGAAAAGCTTAAATGAAATTTTCTGCAAACTATAAAGTATTGCTCAGTGATCATCTTATATAGTTTTATCAAGCCACGTCTAGTGTAAGATGGGCACAAGAACTAAATATTCCGCTCATTTTCTCTCTATTACTGGCGCATCCGGCAAATCTTTGAATATAAGGATAGTTTTTAACAATTGTTGATAGTGGAATCAAAATCGAATGGAACTGATTCGCTGTAGCAATTCTATGGTTTTAATTTGTTTTAGTTGTGATAACAAGTGTAATGGGAACTTTTGGATAGACACTGTTCATTACTTCATATAAAATTTAAATAATGTATGTTTCAACATTGAAATTCTCTGCTAGTTTCCTTATTATCTCCGGCCCTAGTAATCTCATCGCAAAAATAAAAATACCAAATTGTTCACAATAAAGTTTTGAACAAAGCTAAAAGCCCTGAAAAACCTTCAAAAACCTTTTGATAATTTGTTAATTTTTAAAAAAATAAAAACCACTAAAGATTGCCTTCTTGATTAATTAAAGAAATGTAATGTAATAATGCATTAATATGTGAAATTACGCCGTTTGTTGAACTAAACCTTCCTGCCAAATTTTAGTAAATGTATTTATTTCAACGGATAAAGAAAAAAAAAGACTTTCGACGAAATTTTAGTAGCTTATTGTTTAAGTGCATCGACTCGTAGGTGGGTATTTTTTTTCAAAATGTAGGCTTTTACGTGTATTTTACAATGGTATTAATAAATAAAAAATGTATCATAACTTAAACCGTTTTTTCTGAAATTTGTTCACAATTTTCAAAATTATAATCATAAACAAATTCAAATAACTCTGTGGATTTTGTATCAAACCAAACACGGTAAACGAATTAGGAAAGTAGATGAAAAAATCCAACAATTTTCTAAAAAAAAAAATAATAATGATCTACTTGCATTTGGGGCCGACAGACGTCAGTTTTTGTGTGTAGGTCGCTTATAAATAAACAGATTGATAATTATTCTTGGAATTTGCACTAGTTATTCTACGATGCTTATATTTTTGTCTCTGCTCTTTGAAAATAATCCAAAACTGCAATTTTTAAAAGTACATCAAATGAAGCGGCCTTGAGAACATAATACTCATTTTCAACTTCTTATTACTTTCGTAATTCTTGTGGCGAAACGAAAAACCAACCTAACCTGAACAAATATCCTTATGTCTATGTATAGCTGTGTAAAACTTTTATTATTACAGATAGAATTTAAAGACGTCTGCATTCTATAGCAAAGGCGCTAATCATCTTAGATACTGAGCTAGCTGACGACTAAAGTCTGATTTTTAAAACCATAATATAATATTTAGACCTATTTGTCGACTTTCAGCTCTCTAATATAATCGCTAAACACCCGACTTTCAGGCCTCTATGCTCCATCTTTTAAAAACTGTGCTCCTGGATTATTTTCAAGTAGCTGAGACAAAAATGGAAGTATTGAAGAACAACCAGTATAAATTTTAAGAAGAAATATTAATTTGCTTATTTATAAGCGACTGACAAGCAAAAAACTGACGTATCTCAGCCCCAAATGCAAGTACCTAGGTCATTATTTTTCTTTTTTAGAAAAATATTAGATATTTCATCTGTTTTCATAACTTGTTTGCTGTTTTTGGTTTGATAAAAAATCCAGTTATTTGAATTTTTTAATAACTATAATTTTGAAAACCATAAACAAATTTCAAAAAATCGCTTTAAATAAAGATCATTTCTTTTTTCTTAATACCTTTGTAAAATACATGTAAAAACCTACACTTTGAAAAAAAAAAGTCCTACTACGAGCCGATGCACTTAAACAATAAGCGATTACAATTTCGAAATCTTTTTAATTTTTAGCTGTTTAAATGAATATTTTGCGCTAAAATTTGACAGGAAGGTTTAATTGAATAAAGAGCATACAGTCCAGTCGAATTGATTTAATTTAATTTTTTTCGGCGACAACATTCCACCTGAAATTTTATTGTTGTTTCTTATGTATTATTACCTCCTGATTACGAAAAAAATATTTGCGCACAAAAATTTCGTGTGCGTCAAAAGTTATATGCACTTTTTGACGCGCTATTACGGATTTTCAACTTATCTGCTTAATATATCTTGTACTAGTAATCGGATAGGAATCTTAAAAATACTGGCTTATTTGGAATAAAATTCTTAAAAAACAAACTTGTCCGATATGTATTGGTCAATCCGCCATCTTGGAAAAAAATAGAAAACACCAAAAATAGCCGAAGAAATCGAAATTGAATATCTTTTCTATAAGGAGTAATTTCACCAAAGTTGGCAAAAATAAAACTCATTTATGGTCAAATATAATTCACCAATCCCGGACGCCGTATGTCAAATAGAACGGTCAAAGATGGCAGACGAAACATAATTTTTAATTCTTCGTCAATTATCAAGGAGGCATTGCACGTCACTTTTTTTTCTTTTCGATTGTACATTATTTTATGTACTTTTTTTTATATTTTCAAAAAGAGTGCGTTTTTTTTTGTTTTCAAAAAAAGTGCATATTTACAATTTTCAAAAATGTATTTTCTTTGACCCTCCTTTTTTTCACCCAATTTTCATTGAAACAAAATGAAATATACTATATTCATTTCATTACTGTAATATGCCATAATTTCAACACATTCCTCATCGATAGCCGATTCATCCAAGGTAGAAGAGGCATTGGCACAATTATTTCCTTTACAATAGACACATAGAATAGAATTTTATATATTGTTTTTTACAGCTACACTGATAATTTTTATAGTCTTTCTTAAATTTACAAATTATCACTTAGTAAATTTTTAGGAAAACCTATACTTTCACTCATAACATCAGGCATTAAACCATTCTCAGTTTTAAGCCACCCGAATTATAAACGGATATTCCTAGAACCTAACCATTTTTGGACTTTTAAACAGTGTTTTTCTATTACCTCTTTAGTAGGTGGAATTGCAGACAATTATATTTTCATCATAATTATTTTTTATTAATTTTAGGTTTGTAAAAATAAATTTTTTTTATGATGATTCCATGCAAGTTGAGTCATTATAACCAAAAAGTCAATGTCTTCACTAACTATTATAGCGTGATTGTCTTCGGTTTCCAAATCAATAGCAGTTTTAACGATTGTAGTATCAGAGTCTTCTCTACATATTTTAACATTCAAGTCATTATTTAGCTCTTTGCGCAATAATTTTATAAAGCCTTATTTTTACTATTAGCTAGAAATTTTTTTTGACTAACCGATGATTTCATAATGTCACTTGTGATTGAAATACCTACACTGTAAAAAATTAGGGTAAATTTACTGTCATTGAGTCTAAAATTTACGTCAAAGAGAGCGAAAAATTCCATTTGCCAGGGAGGATTACCCAAAATATAAGGTAAATAGAAATTTTCCACTCGCTTTGTGGGTAAAATTCTATTACAATTGTGGTAATTTTACATGCAACGACAGTAAATTTACTATGAAAATAAAATCCTGTCTGGATAAAGGGCAATTTTGTTACAAAATTGCCCGTTATCCGGACAAAATTGCCCCTTATCCAGATAGGATTTTCTTTCCATAGTAAATTTACCATCGTTGCCTGTAAAATTACCTCCAATTGTAATGGAATTTTACCACCAAAGAGAGTGTAAAATTTCTATTTACCTTATATTTTGGGAAACCTCCCTGATAATGGAATTTTCCGCTCTCTTTGCAGGTAAAATTACTATGACGTATACTTTCCGGTGAGTCCGGAAAGTGGTCACTTTTGACACCTTAGCAACGGTTGGGTTGCTCGGGCGCCACCTTTACAATTTTTTACGTGGGGCAAAGGTCCCACACTAGCCTCTTAGCACAGTCTGTTGCAGTCGGGCTGGAGTAGCTACAGTGGAGAAAAACAGAAAATTCCAGTGGGTCAATTGGGATGTATCAGACTTTCACACACACACAGTAAAACGCATAATTCGGTACACAATATCTATTTATTTCCTATAAGCTACAATATCAACTCTAAATTAGTCTAAATCTACTAATATATACCAGACAGTACCCAGGCTATGATATGACTATCGTGCAGTTACTGTGCAGTTACAGCGATGTTACTTATGGCAGGCGAGAGCGAAGCAGCGGTATGACGTGGACTCGAGGTAATGGCGGTGAAGGATGGTTAACGGCGCGAAAATGACAAGGTGACAGGTTACGATGCAGGTGACGAAAAGCAGTTAGGTTATGTACAGTCGTCGGATACCAGGAAGGAGCAAGCAAACAATAACTAATGCAACAATAAGAAAAATGGCTACTCTAGGTGTCAGGCTTGGCTAATACCAGGAACCCTAAAGCTGAAAAGAGATGTATGATTAGTTAAGACAAGACAGCGTTCTGCAGCTCCTAACATGAAGAGAGTTAAAAATAATAATATGGCCACGTCCCGATTTCTCCGCATTAGCAGATACTATGAAGACCTCGGAGACGCTTTCTCTGTGCCCACAGGGTAAGCGCATTAGCACATATTACGAATACCCTGGGTACACCAGAGTCAGCCACGCTAGCACGACTGTTGGCACCTGGATGTGAGCTCGTACCCTGGACCTGAAATTGGGTGAGCGTCTTGCTTTCTACGCATTAGCAGATACTACGGAGACTCCAAAACGCTCTCTCTGTGGACACAGTTTGCGTGCACTAGCAGATATTACACGCACCCTGGGCACACAAGAGTTACCAGACAGTAATTAGAATTAAAGGCCCTGATTTCTCCGCATTAGCAGATACTACGAAAACTTTACTTTATGACCCGCACTAGCAAATATTACGGATACCTCGCGGACACAACCAGTAAAATAAATACAAAGACAAATAAAAGTTCACAGTATCAGCCAAACCGCTACCTATTATAATTATTACTATTATTCTTACTTATATCCTCTAGTTGCTCCTGGCGCGTCTGGTTGAATACGGGACGGTACACCGACTGACTTCTGGATTGGCACGTCTACTTGCTTCGGAAGCTCGTGAGGAACTTAACTGCCGGTGTCGCTTTCAATAGCTAGTAGGCTCGTATCCCTTCTCTCGCCCGGTAGTAGGAGAAGTGAATGCGCATAGGCAATGAGCAGTGTAGACTGCATTCGTGAAATTTTTCGTTACAATGGATTTTACGGACTTAGTACAGCTTCGTAAAATGGTATATTTTAAGAAATATTGAGTCCGAAAAGTTGGACTTGAAATAATTTACGGAAATATTCACTTACGCTTGACGGGTGGGCACGTCTGCTCGCTGCTACTGCTTTGGATCGAAAATTTACACGCAACGACGGTAAATTTGCCCTCATTTATTACAGTGTACGTAAACATTTTTTTTCTAAACGACGAATACACTCGTTATTCTTAGTGCTATTCTGTTCATCGGCATACCTATCAAAATAAATCTACACTAGTCTTGCCTGCTTGGTTCTGATTATTGATCATATATTCATACTAGCTGACCCAGCAAACGTTGTTTTGCCATATAAATTAAAAATTTTTGTCCAAAAAATAAAAAGAAAATTTCTGGATAGGGGTATAAAAAATAGCCTACGACCTATTTTCAGACCTACCAAATATACACCAAAAATTTCATAAAAATCGGCCAAGCCGTTTCGGAGGAGTTCGATAACAAACACTGTGACACGAGATTTTTATATATTAGATATTATTATTATTACCATGCGTATGCTTAATAAATTTCCTTTTCAAATTAATGAAATTTCATTTTGTATCAAATTTTTTAAGTTATACGAGACTTTCTATAGCATATTTCATTTTGTTTCGATGAAAATTGGGTAAAAAGAGGAGGGTCAGAGAAAATACATAAAATTGTAAAAATGCACTTTTTTGAAATTAAAAAAACGCACTCTTTTTGAAAATTAAAAAAAAAAAAGAACTATATCCCCTAAAAGAACATAAAATAACGTACAATCGAAAAGAAAAAAAAGTGACGTACAATACCTCCTTGATAATTGACGAAGAATTAAAAATTCCATTTCGTCCGCCATCTTTGACCGTTCTATTTGACATACGATGTCCGGGATTGGTGCATTATATTTGACCATAAATGAGTTTTACTTTTGCTAGCCTTGGTGAAATTACTCCTTCTTATAGAAAAGATATTTAATTTCGATTCTCTCTGCTATTTTTGGTCTTTTCTATTTTTTTCCAAGATGGCGGATTGACCAATACATATCGGACAAGTTAATATTTTTTAAGAATTTTATTCCAAATAAGCCAGTATTTTTAAGATTTCTATCCGATTACTAGTACAAGATATATTAAGCAGATAAGTTGAAAATCCGTGATAGCGCATCAAAAAGTGCATATAACTTTTGATGCACACGGAATTTTTGGGCGCAAATATTTTTTTTGTAATCAGGAGGTCATACATAATACATAAGAATCAACAATAAAATTTCAGGTGGAATGTTGTGGCCGAAAAAAATCAATTCGACTGCACTAATAGTTTCACCAACTTTCGTTAAAATTGATGCAGTGTTGTTAAATTATCCAAAAAAAAGGACAATTTTTAGTGGTTTTAGTAGTTTCAATGTTGAAATAAAAATGGGTGAAATTTTACAAGAAGCAATGGACTGATTTATAGCACTTGTTATTACACCTACAACAAATTAAAACAATAATATTGGTGAATGCTTTTGCTGAAATGAAAAATCTATAAGTACATTTCTCAAGTAAAATTTTGAAAATATACTGTCAAATTTTCCGAGTTCAGAGAATATCCGGAATGAAAATCTAAATGCATTGGACTATGATAACAAAGACAATAAGCCGCAGATCCTCCACGGATGCTCCATTTGTAACATTATAGAAGAGCATAATCTTAAATATTGTAGAATGCCTATTGGAAATATTTAAAACGCATGAACTAAAGTAGATTTTTCTAGGATTTTGAACATTACATATAACACAGGTTTACAAAAAAAAAAAAAAAAAGTGTCTGGTTTCCACACGTTTCTTCTCTTCTGAATTCGAATCTATTTTTAGTTTTGCTCTATCACGTCAGGATTTTGTGGTTATAGGCTTAAAGTTCATTGCTTGAAGGTTCATTCTATACATCGACCTTAGTTAAGTATCATGTAAGATTCACAGGCCTACAAAATTAGGCAATTTTTTTGTATAAAAAATGCTACTATACTTTTCCAAAGGATTTCGGTGCGCTGAATCTGAATCCGGTCTCAGAATTGCTCTATAACGTCAGGATTTTGAGATATCGTAACCTAAAAGTGCAAAAAACACGGTTTTTTGACATATTTGAGGTTATTTAGCTTCGAGAATTTTTTTCTCAAGAAATCATGTGTGGGATCTTAAAGTACAAGTAAAATGCCGTTGAGTTTGCTCAAATACCTTTTTTTTTTTCGCCGAGGTATTGCAATTTAAATAATGACCATAAGGTTTCCGTACTAATTAAATGTATTGGGAAATATATGATATGAACAGACAATTTTAAAAAATTCGATATCTCAGCGAAAAAAAAGATATTTGAGCAAACTCAACGGCATTTTAAAGAGGAAGAGTTTTACTTCGAGATCCCATACATGGTTTTCCGAGAAAAAAAAATCGCAAAGCTACATAACTTCAAATATGTTTTTTGCACTTTTAGGTTAGGATATCTCAAAATCCTGACGTGATAAAGCAAAACTAAAAATAGATTCGAACTCAGCGTCGAAAAATACATAAGAAACGTATGGTCCGATCCCAGATCCAGACAACTTTTTTTTTTGTAAACCTGTGTAATTAAACATTTTGATCATCCCCAGATGATGTCAACTTAGTCGACGAAATGCACGTCAAGTGCAGTAGGTAGGCTTTCAGGTTTGTGGAAACTACTAATGGTACATTAAGAGTCCCAAGCTTTCTTCAGGAAAAACCAATATAATTACTATAGAAAATATTTCAGTATTTTTATTTTTTATTATTACTTATTTATTAATAAATAAACAATAAACCGAACAATTGGAATGACTAGTCACGAAATTTTTTCATTAAAAGTCGTTTTATCACCACATAATAAAATTCAAGTTTATGTCTGAATGGGGATTTTAAAGTCGTACGATAAATATATCCATTTGGGCATGAATTGTAGAGTAGAGTTCAATTTCAATAAACTCTGGTGTGCAGATTAAAGCGATTTTCTCATTTCGAGCCCACCATAAACAATTTACAGCAGAGTAATATTGCTTTGTGGATTTGCCCTGGCTTTGTATTCGTCAATATTTGGATTCAGACCGCACTTTGATATTCCCTTCTACACAACAAAGACTCCAGATTCAAATTACTTCACAATTAAATATATAACTTTATTATTTATTAAACAAAATCACCATTTTATTCACAATTTAAACTAGTTTATATAGTATGCTTGAGAACAAGAAAGCAGGTATTGCGAAATTCAGGCCAAGGAAATCAAACTAGTTTTTAATTACGAGAAAACCGATTTTTACAACAAATTTACTAATAGTACAGTCGAATTATATTGAACAGGCTTGAAATTTTACATACACAATAACTATAGACCAGTCAATTTATACATCCGATATTGCGAAAGGTCATGTAGTTCTAGTTTTTTAATATGTTGTTAGGACCTATGTCAATAGTAAGAAACCAAGTTTGCAGCTTCGATAGACCTGTGCGAGTTGCTCAATGCCCAAAAAACAGCGAAATTTTTGGTCCTGTTAATTTTATTATTGCAAAAAATAACAAACAATGAGAAATAATAAAAATAATTCAAAAATCTGATAAATGCTCAGAAGAACAACAAAAATATATTGCAACAAACGATAAAAAAATCTTTGCCAACGCAAATCGCTAATAGTACGGCAGCCCGTTACCAAAAATCCCTGTCATAACAACGAGCTCTATCGCAGGGAAACTCTATAGATTGTGAAATTCTAAGATATTTTTTCATACGACAAAATTTCGAAAAGCGATACTGGCGGCTGGCAAACGACTTTCCGTCTCACAGTGGCACGAATCGTGATTTTTTCGTTCAAAATTATCTAGAGCATTTGTTTCGCAACCGATTGGGATAATTTTTTTTTTTTAAATACTCGTTATTTAATTTCCAAAAAACGTAAGAGAGCCGATTTTTGAATTGTGCTAACCAAAATTATTGAGCTTAGCCAGAATGGCCATTTTTAATTTAAATCTTAATAAAACTTACAACTAAACATTTTTTTTTCTTATTCAATTTACATAAATCTTGGTACTCGGGAGTTTTTGAGGTCGCTGATTACGAATCTGATATTTAAATTGTCATAAACCAACCTGCAAGATGGCGGAATCAATGGCGGTTGCAAAATGCTAAAAAATTATGAAAAATGAAATATTTTTGTTAAAGTTTATGCCGAAATCGGCTCTTTTACGTTTTTTCGAAATTAAATAACGAGTATTTAAAAAAATATATATCCCGATCGGTTGCGACATAAGTGCTCTAGATAATTTTGAACGAAAAAATCACGATTCGTGCCACTGTGCGTCTGTCGAAAAAAATGTAATTTTTTCTCAATTAATTCTCGTTAAAAATGATGGACAAGACATTAATTAATCGAGAACTGCCATTTTTCATTAGCCTAAATTCCAATAATATCAATCAAAGTTGTATCAAATTGGAGGATAAAGTAATCAAAGCAGCGAGGCTAAAATTTTTTTCTATTTATAGAGTTGGTTGTATAAAACGGTAAAAAAATGCGAACTGCCGTTTTCTGTTGGCCGTAGCTGCGGAAAATCGATATAAAAATTTAAGAATTTTGGTAGAAATCGATGTGGATCGGGTTCAATGCCAAGATCATTATTGACCAATCCCCGATATTATTATTAACGAATCTCCAACCAAAGCCTCCACTGTCTATCAAACTCTTCAAATGGCATTAAAAATAGCAGATTAATGTGAATCACCATATACCGAAGTCACATATGATCTCGCGAAAGCGATTATCAACGGGAAGGTTCAGGAAATCAGATTACAATAGAACATTTTTGGGACATTGCTCAGTCTTTCTCTGAATGCCCAGGTTGACCTGCAGTTTGCTCTTACTTTGTCAATATCTCCCGTTGTACTTTCTCTTTGTCACTCTAGCGGAGCACATCATAAGACCGAGAAGGCGACTCTGCTTCGGCTGTTAGAAAAGGGAGTGGATTCTGAAGGCCCCGATTCTCCGAGCATTATAATCATTGATGGGTTTTTTTTGCTATATTCATTGAAAGATGCTGGTAGCACATACGGCGATATTTCAAGAAGGATACTTCGCCTCTTAGATAGTCATGAAGCGCAAGAAATTCATCAGATGACGATGTATTTAATGTCTAAAACTGCAATATATAAACCTGATAATTTGAATCCTTTATAATTACTGTATGTACAGAACCTTGAAATTCAATTCCAAATCCATTTAAATACACTTTCTGAGGGCCTGTGATTACAAACTGCCTTAATTTGCTTCTTTTTTTTATGACGGCGGAAATCATTTTTCTAAAATGTGAACTGGGAAAAATTTCATTTTTTATTTTTTTCGTCTTCTTAAAGATATTTGAAATAGCCTGAAGTGGCGAACTGCCTCGCCGCGATGACTTGATCAGCTCTCAAAATAAAGCAATATGCGAATGTAACCACACGTAACTGAACTAGCAAAAAGTTCCGTTCTAATTTTCCTGTGGTCAAGAGACATCGAAACTACTCGATAATGAGCAGAACTGCCTTGCCGCGATGACCAGAATTTTGGCCGGTGGCTATTTGTCATTATTTCGGCGTATCAGTCAATAGGGCGGTCCCCATTTTTTCCTCAACATATTTACTTTCCTCGACAAGAAGACAAAAGAAACTGCCTCTCTGCAAAGACCGAGATGACCGGTTTTTTTTACATGTTCAAAACCCGATTTGAACCCTTTAGGATAGGTAAAAAGTTCCGTCACCCTGAACGTTTCTTCTCAGCTCTCCCAAAACTGATGAGAAACGCTGGAATTATCTTCGCTAGAGTAACTCGAAAATCTTGGTAACGGGCTGCCGTACTATAATATTAATACAGTAAAAGTCGACCTTCTCTATAGGGTGTGCTCACAAATAATTCCCGGCAAGCTGATTTTTTCAGGGTCGATGGAGGGGTGTCTCCCGAGTATCCGACCAAAAAGTCACAGTGCACACCCCTTGGGGGGTGTTGCAATAGGGGTGGTTTCTTATTTTTTGTTTTTTGAAATTTTCCAGGTTGTACATAGTAATATTCTCTACAACTTTGCCTAATAAAATTTTTTGTAACTTTGATTTTTGACGGTCCAGCACCTATTATATGGGAAAACATTCACCATATTTATTTACTACGGTTCAGGAAATATACAAACAAAAGGCTGAGTAGCTGTGTTTTGCAGGGTTGATTGAGAACTGTCTCCTGAGTCTCCAAAAAAAAAAAATTGGTTGGAGATTCAGGAGACAGCTCTCAATCAACCCTACAAAAACCAACTATTCAGCCTTTTGTTTGTATATTTCCTGAACCATAATAAATAAATATGGTGAATGTTTTCCCAGATAATGGGCGCTGGACCGTCAAAAATCCAAGTTACAAAGAAATTTTATTAGGCAAAGTTGTAGAGAATATTACTATGTACAAGCTGGAAAATTTCAAAAAAACAAAAAATAAGAAACCACCACTATAGCAACACCCCCCAAGGGGTGTGCACTGTGACTTTTTGGTCGGATACTCGGGAGACACCTCTTTATCGACCCTGAAAAAAATCAGCTTGCTGGGAGAAATTTTTTTGAAAAATGATATCTTTATTGAACTATATTGCAAAAATATTTACGTGAAAATTCGATCATATTTTTTGGAACGACAGGATTGTTCTTTTTTTTTCTTGTAGCGTAACGGCATACCTAAAAACGATCCAAATAATATAAGAAAATTAATTCATACATGGAATGGGTGAGATATAGGATGGGCCAACTCTTCCTTAGAATAACTAAACGTCCCAACTCTCCTCCCACACTGCTTGGTGTCATTAAAAGTGACCCGACTTATTTTTAGGTTAAAGTGAATCATGAAATGACCCCAACATTTAATAGCTAAAACGTCGGTCGTTACACTCAAAGAAAATGATAGGTAAATTCAACCAAAAAGAGCATATGAAATCGCGCCTATCTAGTTTCATAGTTAAATCAATCAGAAAAGAATAGTCATATAACATTATTTGTTTTCGTAAACAAATAGTAGTTTAATAATCATATCTTCTTGTAACAAATTAAATAGTACAATGACATTTTTTTATGTTCACTAACCATTTTCAATTTGGTCTACAATTAAATAGTACAACGACTTTGTTTTTTGTTCACCAACTAATTTTTAGGTTGATCTACACTTTATTGTATGATGAAGTTTTTTTTGGTTAGCCAAAATCTCAGTATTGAGACATCAGACTACCCAAACCAAAGATTAGAGATCGTTTATAAGATCCATCCAAATATATCGATGATTCCTGAGAGAATTTGAATATTGCAATCATGTTATTAATTTTCTATAAATTCATAAGAGTATAAGATAATGCATGATTGATTATTGTCAGTGATTTGTATGTGGCGTCATCTGGGAATAATTTCTGTAATAGACTACGTGGTAAGCAAGAAATTTTATGGTAACTCTTTTAGAACTTCTAGAAGACGACAATAATATTGGTTTGTCTACCAAGTACAATAATACAGCGAACTAATACTGGGTTAGAATTACAATTCGATAATAGTTAAAAATAAAATATACTATTATCTAGTTTAATTTGACAGAATTCAACAAAATAATAGTAAGACGAACAAAATAATAGTCTTATTCATCTATTTTTTAAGTTAATGTTTGTTTTGTTGTACGACAACTTTTTAATAATTAAAATAACAATCACCTCTTGTTTAAAAATACCATCAATATAGTTTGGTTTAACACAATTAACGATATTGTTAGTTAACCATTTTTTTTTTGTTGAATTTACCCATACTATTTCTTTGAGTGTACATGTAAAATAATTTTAATAATTAAAATAACAATCACCTCTTGTTTAAAAATACCATCAATATAGTTTGGTTTAACACAATTAACGATATTGTTAGTTAACCATTTTTTTTTTTGTTGAATTTACCCATACTATTTCTTTGAGTGTACATGTAAAATAACTCTCCAGCAACATTTGCACCTACAAATCAATAAATTGGATAATTTGAACAAAAAAAAAATTGCTTTTCAGTACATAAAACAATTAAAATTACCTGAGATTTGAAGTACAGAACACACGGGCGAAATACGGCAGTTTATTTACTTCTCTCACAAATATACAAAACCCGTATGACACACAATATCAAACTACAAACCAATCGGTATAAAAAGTCACTGTCCCAATTCTCCCACGGTACCAACTCTCCCACATCTCCCCTACTTTGCAAAAATACTTTTGCGAAGTGCGCCGCACCAGATCCAGTAGCATACGTTTTTGGGGTCACTAAAACTGAATATGAAATTTATTATGCCCCATTACGTCAGGATTTTTTTTAAATGAAAGGGAACCTTAAATCTGTAGATGAAAACCGCAGCCAGTTTTGAAATTAGATATTTTTGCACCGATTTCAAATTGATAATAGATAATAAGGAACAGTTCCTTGCTACTTTCCACTAATAGGTAGACAGATAATTGTAAAACAGAGTAAAATTTTATTTCTTACTTTTTAGAGATATTTTTTGAAGATTTTTTGATTCGATTTAAAAAAAAAAGAAAACTATTGTGAAATTCTCTTTATGTTGGGCACCATGTGAATGTTACTACAAAAATAATACCTTGCCTGTGAATTAATTGATATTACCGGCGACTCCGCCAAATCTTCGAATATGTCGGCTAAAAAAATTGTTCTTAATTTATAAAAATCCGGACGTGATGGTACAAAATAAGTTTCAAATTCGGTTTCAGCAATCCCAAAAGCATATGCTACACTGGGTCTGATCCGGCGCAACTCGCAAAAATATTTTGTGGTCCTGTATAATTTGTAGTACGTCTGCACATGAAGCGATGTAATTATGACTAGAGTTAGATCTAGTTAGTTTGCGTTTCATTGATTTCTAAGGAATACTGTCGATAACACTGGTCTGCAAAAAAATATATTTTGCCGTCGCTTTTCAATTTCCATCATCTTGAAATATTGAAAAATATTGCTATTATCGCAGCTATATTCTAACATACACATCTACCAATTTTAATGCAGTTCCAATTAAATTTGAATTTATTGTCACAAAATTAAAGGACCCCGCTCATTTTTTATCAGAAGTGGCCCCCGGTGAAATTGGTTGAATAGGTCCGTTCAGCATTTTTTTAAAATTTAGGTATCGAAAGTAGAACGTTTTTTAAGGCAATTTCCAAATTTTTTGGTTTTTATTAGGACGTTTAAGCCCTTAAGTAAATTACCAAAGTTGAACCGCTCGAAAACGGGGCGGAGCTTCGCGTGACGTCACTTTGCAAATGCTGATCAGGCGACAGTCAAGATTTAATGTGACTTCACAGCTAACCTCAAAAATATATGTTTCTTAAGATTTACAAGTATTACGTAGCTATTAATAAAATTTCTGCCTGGTTCCTGTACTTTCAACCAAAATCTAGTTCAATGTAATGTATATAAAGTTTTAAATAGTTTGTCACAATAAAATGAGACACTTTTTCCAGGTTAGGAATCTAACCTTTAATTAGCAGTCTATTTGTATCAATCAACAATATCGAAAAATTATTTGCGTGAATTTTTAAACATTTGCTTGGAGTCAGTTTGGCTCCAAGCTAAAAATGAAATGAGTATACAAACACTAAAAATGAGAATAAACCTAAAAACATAACAATTGAAGTTAGGTTAGTTACATGATGCTCATGCCCCTTCTCTATGGAAACGGCGTTTGATTGTTAAATTATATCTTCTTGCTGGTTTAAAATGAGAAGTGTTTATGCAGAATGACGTCACGAGTCTGCGAAGCTCTTTGTACTGGAACTCAATCTTTAACATTGAATATCTTATGATTGGATATATTTATGAAGCTGAAATTTAAACAGCTTATCTAGATGATCGAATTCTATTGAATGCCATACAAAAATTATGAAAAAATAATTATCGGTAACAAGCCTATTTGTACCTCTTGTACAATTTAAGAAATTTCGAATTCATGATTTTTTTCAGTCATTTTATATTATGATACGTTCTAATAGCCCTTTGTAATATTTTGCACTAAAAGCATTTGTTGTTTTAATAAAAATAGCGTAGAAAAAAATTAAAGTTTGAAAAATATTGGCGAAGGTGTCGGAAAATCTATATAAACATAAATATTCCGTCAAATTGGCTAAAACATTTTGTACATAAATAGACCATGTGCCAGACTTATCAGTCATTATAATTTGGGAGGACTGAATGAAACCTTTACCACGGGTTTCTGGGGTCATATGGAGCAAAAAATTCGGGGAGGTCCATCATGGGGAGGTAGCTTTCAAATATGGCGGCCGGATGGAGCAATCTTGAATTTCTTCTTTTTTTTTTAATGAAGGTGAATGAACGGACTACAGTTTTGTTCCCAATGTTTATGGCCGAAAAAACAGTATTTATCGGTCAAAACTCGAAAAAACGAAAGATAAGGTTTTTTTAAATTTGCGGTTTGATGTTTATTGGACTATCGGTTGGGTATATTGAGAACATGTTCTGAATAAGAGTTTTAGAAAAACATCTCACCTTTAAAATGCAAAAAAGAAAATGAAGATCGTATGAACAGAACCAGAGATATCGAGATTTAAAGCAGACGGGGCGGGGTTGAGCGCATTGACAAAGCGCTCGGTGCTTTGAGCACCGTGAGGCGAGACGAGACGGCCAGCCATATTTGAAAGCAACTAAGAGAAATAAAAATGCTTTATTAATATTATTAATAAACTTGAATTTATTCTTCTTCACTAGAGTCACTATTGCAGCTATCGTAATTGTACTCTTCCTCATCTACTGTTGCTTTGGTACACCCCTTGCACACACAGCTCTCGGTGCATTGGATTTGAGTTGCTAAGCACGAGCAAGTTTCTGGTACACAGTTCCTCTTGCAGTGACACCGCAAAAAGGAAAGTACGCACTCCGGTGCTGGCAAGCCTTCCATCCACTAGACGCATAAGTTACCAGTAATGTCCTTTTCCCACCCATGAGCAAAGGGGTTCGGAATTATGGGCCTGGTTTCCAGGCTTCTGAGTCATCCGGCCTGGTAGTTGGCACGTTTATTGTGCTATCTCAAGGTGTCTTTACAAGGAGGCATTTGGAAACTCTCAATTTGCCCCTCATTCCCTCTGAACATCTGGTAACGCAGCTCATCAACAGGTTTCACTTTGCATTTAGGGGCATATAACTAGCAGACGAATTCCTCTAACATCATTAGACAGCACCCAATCTCTGCCTAACTTACCGAAGGCTTCAATAAATCTTTGCTCCTTTTTGCACAAAAGCTTAAATCCTTTAAGTTTTGGCCAGTAAAAGCGCCGACTATGTCACAGCCAGACCAGCAATAATACCCGATGAGAGCTGTAACAAGCTGTTCACCTAAGGCAGATACTATCTGGGAAACTTGAATAACTGTTAAAATACTTTTGTTTCTCTTCACAATACATACATTTTTGCTTTTTATGGTTTTGCATAAACCTGCGGCCAAAACTAATACATCCGTATCGTTTGAAAACCAAAGAACTGATTCATATGATGTAGCCGCGTTCCTTGCATCCAGCATCATTCTGGAATCAGCTTCTTCTTGACTGCAGAACAGCTCAGGAACAGTTTCGCTCCCAGTAGACGTGATCCTGAAGCAGATTTCACTAACTGTTACGAAATTTCTTGGTTTCCAATCATGTTCTTAAATTTCTCCTCTTTCCAACCGTCAACAAAGAATTTTATCATTTTATTTTTGTTTTCACTGCTCCTTAACAGCTTCCTCCAACAAACCACTTTGTGACCACCCTTGATTTCACTGAATTTCATACTTTCAGCAGTTCCTCATTTTTCCCTCTCCAACGATTTGATCGAAACCTCTCGGTAATCATCAAATACTATGTCAATCTACAGCAACTCCTACCTTGAGAAAAGTCGTTGTCAATTCATCAAACGTTTTTTATTCTCCTTTGATGGACTGAAGTACAGCCATTGCATCAATTATGCAGGCCGAATCTTTTTCCGGCAGACTGGCAGGAGTGATGTATTTTTCCAAGTGATAGGCAAACACTGATTTGCAAGTTTTCTTCAAAGACCCATCAACATTTGCCAGAGTCCATGAAAATGGTGCCAGAGGATATTTGAACACTTCCTTCATGTCAAGTTTTTTATTTTCTGCGATATAAACCATTTTGCTGAATAGATTTCGGTCTCATCGGAGGATTACTTCTTTGTTTTGAACCTTGGTCGTTTTGCTCATCTTTGGTCTACTTATCTTGAGACCCACTTTCTTAATAGGATTATAAAACCCTTCTCCTTTGGCTAGGCGAACCGTGAACTCTCGATACGCTATTTTCCCCTTGTTTTCCGAATTAATGAGATCATCAACACATATTTCAGTAGATAAATGTACAATATCTGAATGAGTAGGATCAAAGGGGTTCGTCCACTCGTGGGCTAGAAGTTCTGTGAGACCTGTCACATCTTTCTCATCTCTAATCATCAGTGGGCTTCGGAGGTCAGGGTGGCAGTGATTTGTTTCGCTGGATGATAGAACGCTGCGGAAGCTCTGTGCTCAGCATTAACATAGTACCGTGCTACAGCCTGCTTTTTTTGACTGAAACCCTTAGTACGTCCAGCAGTTTGGGTGTCTTTGTTCACAGTCTCTTCGATGGCTTGGTCTACTGAAAAACCTCCATCTACAAAGTATTGGTGAACAAAAGGGGTATCATTTTCCAATTTAGTTAATTCAATGAAGTGGTGTGATAGGTAGCGTGAGTAGTCCACCCTATCCAGTGCAAAACACCAAGGCACCATTTTTTCAACCGCAGCTAAGAACAGATTAGTTCGAAGAAAAGCGAGAAGTAGCTCCAAAAGGACGACATTGCTCCATTACCTGTACGAAGATGTGTCAAGTAGTTATCAAAAGACTCTAGAGTGGCTTGAACATGTTCATCTTGAAGAACAGAGTTATGAGATGCATGGTTCGTCTCACGGCTCAGAGAAGCGAAGCATTGGGAGACGAAAGGTCTAACTCATTTGTATCTACCCATTTCAAAAATCCAGAGTACAGATGTCGATTTAAAATATCACTGAATCAGCGAAACGGTAATTTTTGAATTTGTATTTGTGATTGGCCGGATGCAGTGAATTATGAATCGGTAATTCACTACAGTGAATTATAGGTAAGATTTTTCACCAAAAAAATGCTAATAATTGTCATATATTTAAATAGGTGTAGAAAAACCCCATTATTTTAAAATACAGTATTAATGCTCAACCCCGCCCCGTCCACTTTGAATCTCAAAATGTCGGGTTCTATTGATCCGATCTTCAATTTCTTTTTTGCGTTTTAAAGGTGAGATGCTGCTCTAAAACTCTTATTCAAAACACGTTCTCGATATAACCAACCGTTAGCCCAATAAGCAGCAAAACGTAAATTTCAAAAAACCCAATTTTTCGTTTTTTCGAATTTTGACCGATAAATATTGTTTTTTTTTGCCATAAACATTACGAACAAAAATGTAGTCAATTCATTCACCTACATTTAGAAAATAAATTCAAGATTGCTCCACCCGATTTCGAGATAATTGAATTTAAATATTCGCAGTCGGGCCGCCATTTTGAACGGCCGCCATATTTGAAAGCTACCTCCCCATGATGCCCCCCCCCGACTTTTTTGCTCCACATGAGGCCAGAAACAGCTGGTAAAAGTTTCATTCAGTCCCCCCAAATTATAATGACTTTAGGAGGTCTGGCACATGGTCTAAAAGTATGTGTCTTACTGATCAAAAAACCTTAATTGAAAAACTTTCAGAAATTGCTCCTTTGACCTCCAATACCCCATCAATAAATTAAGAGTTCGCCAAGTTACAGAATTTTACAAGAATTTATACTTCTCCGAAACTGGACATAGGATCGAGTTGTAGTGGCTTCTGTGAGTCGGAAAAAATCTCGAAAAGTGTAACTAATTTATAGCTCAATGAGACTATGTCTCCCCCTCGTTCTCGAGGATGCTGAACACGATGGTGGCGGTTTAAACTCTTTCCCAAACGGCCAAAAAACCACCCCCGATAGGGGTGAAACGCGGATACGCCGTCTCATGCCGACAAAACCTGCGTCACCCTCCGTTTTCGAGGATGCTGAACACGATAGCGGTGGTTTAAACTTTTTTCGAGTTGACCCCACCCATAAACGGGCAAAAACAACCCCCGAAAAGGGGGAAACGCAAATACGCCGTCTCATACTGACCAAACCTGCGTCACCCCCCTGTTTTTGAGGATGCTGAACACGATGGTGATGTTAGATCTTCTCCCCGAAGCAAACTAACCCTCTAACGGCCAAAAACTACCCCTTTGATACCCGGTTTAATGAAGTGCACCGGATAAGAGAAAATGAATCATATGTTCACAGATCATTGAATACACACCGGATGATGATTCCAGGTTTCTTGTTTGACAGTTCAACAACTTGGTGATATAGCCATAAAATTAGTCAGCTAAATATATTTGAAGAAAAATCCACCTGTAGACGATTTCGATTCTATTCGATATGAATACATGCGCACAAGGCCCAAAGATATGAATATTTGTTCGTTTCCCCCCACTGAAGACTCGGTTAGACAGCACGCATTACGAGTGAATCTACAATGACAGTGCTGGTTGGGAAGAGAACTCAATCTAGTATACTGGGGATGAGTAGAGCGCAACCAATGTCTTAAACCGAAATTTTCAGACAAAGAACTAGTACCGAGACCTTTCAGAGCAGAATATCATTGTTTTTGTAAAACTGGGTGTTCAAAAAAATGTACCTGCGTAAAATTAGGATTACCATGTACTGATTTTTGCACCGGTTGTCACGGGCGGGATTGTTAAAATACTATCGTAGAAGACGAACATGACATTCCTGAAACTGAAGATAATGATACCGATAATGACATTATGTTGTTGAATCTGATCGCCGAAATTCACATTAGCGAATCTGATACCGAAACGGCCGATGAAGCCTGTGAAGTTGAAGGATGTGATGTTCACTACGAGGTATATGAACCCTGTAATTTCACTTGTATATATAGTAAATAAGTATATATTGTACCAGTGATTCCATATACCTGATTTTCCCACCTAAAAACTAGACACAAAGTATGCGCCTATTTTTTCAGTTGAATTGTCAATCAAGAAACTTGGAATCATCATCCGGTGTGTATTCAATGATCTGTGAACATATGATTCATTTTCTCTCATCCGGTGCACTTCATTAAACTGGGTATCAAAGATGTAGTTTATGGCCGTTTGAGTTTGCTTTGGGGAGAAGATCCAGCATCACCATCGTGTTCAGCATCCTCGAAAACGGGGGATGACGCAGATTTAGTCGGTATGAGATGGCGTATCCGCGTTAACCCGTTTGGGGGGTGGGGTTAACTCGGAAAGAGTTTAAGCTACCGCCATCGTGTTCAGCATCCTCGAAAACGGATGGGGGGGACATAGTCTCGTTAGGCTATAAATTATTTACATACCTGTCCGACTCACAGAAGCCACTATTGGGCCCATGAGAGCTTTTGAACGGAAAGTCGAAATCTACAATGTATTAAATATTCAGCCAATTTCACCGGGGGACACTTCGTTAGACATTTTTGGGTAGGTATTTGAGGCACGATGAAAACTTGTTCAATACTTCTCCTATTATACCTAAGTACAGAACCGCAGACCTGGCTGAAGGGTAGCGGGGCTAAATCGGCCCTTATATTTTCAAATAAGAGAATTTTTTTTTGCAAAAAATATTCTTGAGGCATTCTGTAATTTTTATACTTTAAAATTTAATATTTAAAGAGTGAAAAAATAAACAAGCCAGATTAGTTAATCGGGTCTAAAAGTTTGCCAGGTGCTTGCAAAATTATTTTGCAAAAAATTCAAAAAAAGTATTTGAGGCACGCTGAAATTTTAACAGCATATTATGTATGACTAAAAATAAATATTTTAAAAAAGACAGATCATTTCGGTGGGACATTCTACCTGACAGGTGATCGAGAAAGTTACGTATGAGTGTGAGTGAGCAGTGCTAGGTAGGTTGCAGTGTGCACAACGGTTTTTTTTTTTCGTTATATTTATAAAAAAATAATTTTGAAACTATTGATTAGGATATCATATAATTTATTACTAAAATAAATAGTACAGTAGAAAATATGAAATGATGAAACAATAATACAACGAATTTTCAAAATGTAATCATTTTACGATATTTCCTCATCATTTTTCTGAATCTGTAATGTCTGAAGTCACAGAAAAATTAGTCACTTCGCAGGAAATTTGATCATCTTTACCTTCATCGTATTCGCTCTTATAAAGTTCATCCAATTTTGCATCAACATAGGACTCCGAGGCATCGGAGTCATTACCCAAATCGTCGGAGGAAGCTTGGTTATCTTTACCTTTGTCGTTTTCGTAACTCTTGCGAATTTCTTCTAACTTTGCATCTATATGTTTCATTCGCTGTTCCACTAAAACACTACTCCAGTCGCACTTGCCGTATCTGGAAGCAGTGTCTTCTCTCTTTTCTTTTTCTGTTTCATCTAGTGTGAATTTCTGAAATTAAAAGGATTTATTTTATATTAAATAATGAATGAACATTTTCAAATAATTCTTTTGAAATGGGAACAGGTCAGTTGTCGCTTTATTTAATTAAAAGTTTCTCTTAATTTCACAAACAAAAAATTTTATTGGTGGTCATATTAGTTAAATTAAGAATGTTTATTTTTTTTTGTACTAAAATCGGACTTTGTCAAATATATTTCCACACAGAAGTTTATTTCCATTTTAATTTAATAATTATAAATTGGTGGAAAATTCCGATCCTATTAAAACCTTCAAAGATATCCACGTGGATCAATTTTTTGTGACTTATGAGTGCATGAAAATATAAATCAACCAGAAACGAAAGACAAGACATCGAGGGAGATAACTTAAATTTTTACAAATGACGTAGAAGTATGTAACAGAAAAATCCGCATACAAATTTAAAGCATCGAAAGAAAATCAGTAGACGTTTCTATACAAGGGTGGACCATTAATAATAATAGTCCATAGTTGCTACAGTCAAAATGTCAAACTAATGAATTTGTACGTAAATGACAGAACTACGACGTCACCAAAGCACACTTTTCAATAAATATAATTTGTCCTTTTCAAATTGAGTTTATTTTCAAAGAATGCGGCAGTTTTCTCGAAAACCATTGGAATTATCAAGTTCTATCAAGTGTAACTTTTGACTCCTGCATGAGATTTTCTAGTCAAAAGTGCTACTACGTTTCGTAAAACAAAGAAGATAAAAAATATTCATCATCAGATATAGCTCATGAGCTGCCCTCCACGGGCTAGCGTGATGTAATACATACATTATTATTTCTTAGCTTAAAACATGTTTCCTTACCAAATTGGGAGAAAATCGGTTAAGAGATAGTTGAGATATTGCAAAAAAAAATTTACAATTTTGACACCATGTTAATTAATACTCCAGTCGAATTAGACATAATAAAAAATTTTGCGTACTGCGGACTTTTTTTTGTGAAAGTTGTTTAAGAGGGCATAATAAGCAAGCACAGAAAACTACACCCTGCTACACCATGTGCGTCTCCTATTTTTAGGGGTTGAAACTTTGAAATTTTACTTATGTGCCCATATCTTTTTCCCTATTGCCCGTAGGGCTCTTTACGAAGTAACACTTTTTGAAGATTCATCCCTCCTCTGCATAATATATATATATTACACATTTGCCGTAGGACAAACGGTTTTGGTTGTACGAGGTCGGAAAGGTCGCGCTGTCCGAATTTGGGGGTCTTCTGTACAGGACAAAGGGCTATTATTTCCAATCTACAATACTACACATACTAATGCCCTTAAGGAGGGATGATGATATGTGAAAAAACTTTCATCGAATACCACGCGGTTTTCATGATACGGGATGTTGAAATTTTGAAAACCCCTTTTTTAAAAAAAAAGTGAACCTACTTTTTTTCGCTCATTTTTTTTTTCATGTATGTACGACCCTAATATAAGAAAATTTACGTTGGTTTCATTTTAATACATTCGTTGGTTTAGGAGCTAGACAGCAAGATATGCCAAAAATGGCTATTTTGGTATTGTTGCATTAAAAAAACCAAAACCAGTATAATTCTGGTAAGTGTTTTTGTTTATTCTAAAAGTTCAATTCATTGCGCATAGAAAATGTGTTTTTGTATTTAAGTAGGATCAACACTTATTGTGTAATAACGATTTATGTCATGTGTTCTCCAGTCTCCTTTCTCACATTATTTTTTTTGCGGCCTTATGGTTCATAGTAGGGCAGAAAGCAATGTATACCTGAACAGGGCACATATTAGGATGTAAAATGGATCTCTTGTTAAAATGCGATAGGACGTACCGTTTTCGAGTAAAACGCACTTGTTTGCAAAAAATTATTTCAGATCACACTTTTCATCGACTGACTAGTAAATACTCACCGCTGAGTACGAAAAAATAAAACTATGTGTCGCTTCTTGCTTTTTCTGTTTATGAGGGACATTGCTAATGAAAAAATGAAGGGACTCGGGCGGAATAGGGGGTTCTCACTCCCCCATTTGAAGGTTCACGCTTGTCTCGAATCATCATTGCAACTTATTTTGTGTCTATAACAAAATCCACAGCAATTTTACCTTCCTCGAGAAACAGCTATTATATGTCCATTTCATCGGAAAATTATTTAAAAAACAAACTCCTAAGAAAGAAAACACCAAAATGTAGAATTTTTTTATCAGATCACAATTCAGAACACAATGAAAACTCAAAGCAAACATGACCAAACAAGTGCGTTTTACTCGAAAATGGTATGTGCTATCGTATTTTAACAAGAGACCCATTTTAACACCCTATTATGTGCCCTGTCCACGTGTATAATGCTTTCTGCCCTACTATGAACCATAAGGCTGCAAAAAAAAAATTGTGAAAAAGGAGACTGGAGAACACATGACATAAATCGTTATTACACAATAAGTGTTGATCCTATTTAAATAAAAAAACACATTTTCTATGCGCAATGAATTGGACTTTTAGGATAAACAAAAACATTTACCAGAATTATACTGGTTTTGGTTTTTTTAATGCAACAATACCAAAATAGCCGTTTTTGGCATATTTTGCTGTCTAGCTCCTAAACCAACGATTGTATTAAAATGAAAACATTAGGGTCGTACATGCATGAAAGAAAAATGAGCGAAAAGAAGTGGGTTCACTTTTTTTTTTTTTTAAATTTCAACATCCCGTATCATGAAAACCGCGCGATATTCGATGAAAGTTTTTTCACAAATCATCATTCCTCCTTAAGGGCATTAGTATGTGTAGTATTGTAGATTGGAAATAATAGCCGTTTGTCCTGTACAGAAGACCCCCAAATTCGGACAGCACGACCTTTCCGGCCTCGTACAGCCAAAACCGTTTGTCCTACGACAAATGTGTAATATATATTATGTAGAGGAGGGATGAATCTTCAAAAAGTGTAACTTGGTAAAGAGCCCTACGGGCAATAGGGAAAACAGATATGGACACATAAGTAAAATTTCAAAGTTTCAACCCCTAAAAATAGGGGACGCACATGGTGTAGCAAGGTGTAGTTTTCTGTGCTTGCTTATTATGCCCTCTTAAACAACTTCCACAAAAAAAAGTCCGCAGTACGCAAAATTCTTTATGATGTCTAATTCGGACTATAAAGCATGTTTGGTTATATCCTCATATTTTGGTCGAACGAATCTACCCTTGAGCTATGGACTATTAGTAATGGTCCACCTTGTATAATACTGAACAAGTGACCAAATGTATTCTTAAACCGAAAAGTTAAGTAAAAATTTAGAATTGTTAGATAATCCTGAATATACCTTAAGCAATAGGGTTCTCTCGTAAATTTTATTTTAATGTTTCTGGACTTCGCTTCTGCTGAAATGTCATTTAGATAACCTCGGCCACTCTTGGGGTGAAAAATATCTAAAATAATTATATGCATTGCTAGACGAATACTTAAGCCGGCGCTAGGCTATGCGTCAAATACCTTCCAACACTGGACGCGTGATAGTTGGACAAATAGTGTGTACGATAAGCAAGTGGCGTGCGTCGAGTGTCGAGTCTCCAACGTTGGCATTGGAAGACGTTCCGGCTAGAGTCGGTATTTTTGTCCCGCTTCAAAGGGAACCTCGAATGTTGGATCGTGCCGTCATCACATTCCTGTGTCGTCTAGACTATGCGTCCAGCGTTTTTTAACAATAATCAACTGAAATATATTTTGTGTCTTGAATCAGTGCACGAACATTTCTTTATCGAGAAACAGGCTTTGTGGGCCTATTCTGTAATTTGTTTTGCTTGCATTAAACAGTTATGGAGTGGAATAACGAACAAATTTTGGAGTTCATCAGTGCTTATGAAAAGTATCCAGTCCTCTGGGATCCTAAACACTCCGACCATAAAAACCGTAATAAGTTAAATGATGAATTTTAAATGACTGAGAAGTCAGATATCATTCACAAACATTTGAACCAAATGTCGGTTGCAATGTTGGACGCATTGTCTGGAGGTATAGTTTGGCAAACGTCCCAGCCACAAATATTTGGGGCAAATATTGCAACAAACATTGGACCCAGCGTTGGAAGGCATTTTACACATAGTCTGGCGCCGGCTTTAGATAAATTCCTGTATGTTATTATTTATTTAAAAATATTTTTTAAACTCAAAGCGTGGTTAATTAAGGACCACTGGTATTCTAAGAACTAACATAGGTCATATTACTGAAGTTTGGTGCCAATATTGTGAAAAGTTTTTCGAAAAAGACCAGACTGGGACAGAAGATAACTGGCAACGCGAACCTTCGATACTGAAATCAGAGGCCATACACGATTTAAAAACTAACAGAGCAGCTGGGGTTGACAATATCACGGTCGAGTTGCTCAAGTTAGTTGGTGAAAATGGAGTAAGAATTCTTGACAGAATATGCCAAAGATGGGAAACAGGAATTTAGCCCGATGACTGGAGAACGTCAATCTTTGTATCACTACATAAGAAGGGAAGAACTGACAACAGATGTCTGTGATTACAAATTACTGGATATTATCACACGCCAGTAAAATAACGCTGTATATTTTTTAATTCGGGATTCGCTCTTATCCATTTTGGCAAAAACCTTCGGGGCAGGTAGGCTTTGTTAAATGATGCAGTACTAGAAAACAGATACTGATTTTACGACAATTTATAGAGCAGGCAAGACAGTATTACGTACCATATTCCATTTGTTTCGTAGACTATCGTAAAGCTTTTAACAATTAGTACGTCGGGTACACCAAAGAAAGCTGCACCTTTTGATTGGAATGTGCCACTTTTTGTGGTCATAGTTAATGCCAAAAGGTAACTTTTCAGATAGCGAGCCACTTGAAAATTCGTGTAGAGCATCAAAATGGCGGCTATTAAAGATGGCCGCTATTAGCCGCACTAAATTTTTTTGTATCTCAGATCCTAATGGTCCGGTTTCGACTTTATTATTATTTTTTGTTTGTTTGAAAGCTCTTGTGAAGAGAACACTTTTTTGTCCCTATACATTTATCTCTACAGCTTAAGGGTTCTGCGCAATTTTCAAAAATCTGAAAATTTCACTTCTCTCGAATTTCATTGATAAGTAAGTTTTTAATTGTGCTCAATATCCCTTTCTTTCCCCATAAAAAAGGATTTATGTATATGTATATATAGGCCAGGCAACGAATGATTATAGAGGGAAATTTTAGGGACAGAAAATTTGATTTCGGAACTTTGTTTGGATTAGTCTGGAGATGAACATATCAAAAGTCCCCACTCCTAGGAGGTAAGCGAGGGGAGAGGGGCACTTTAAAGGTCCCATTTTTTGGTTTTTCGCTTTTATCTCAGAAACTATGCGTCGTAGCGGCTTGACCATTCTATACAAAACTGAAGCTGACGAAATTTGCTACACGAATCACACTTACATTTGTCGATATGTTGTTTTGTTCTCGAGATATCCGCCCTCGAAATTGGGAAATTGCGGAAAACAGTTTTTTCGCCTCACGTGTTTATTGCTCTATTTGTTAAAATAACTCTTCAAATGTTGTTCCCACGAAAAAGTCGTGGCGGATATCTCGAGAACAGAACAATATATCTATAAAGTAGTGATTTTTGTAGCAAATTTTGTCAGCTTCAATTTTGTGTAGAATGGTCAAGCCGCTACGACGCATAGTTTCCGAGATATAAGCGAAAAACAAAAAAATGGGACCTTTAAAGTGCCCCCGCTCACCACCTAGCAGTGGGGACTTTTGATATATTCATCTCCAGACTACTCCAAACAAAGTGCCGAAGTAAAATTTTCTGTCCCTAATATTTCCCTCTACACCCTTTTTTGAGCATTGAGCTTGGATTAATATCAAGAAAGACTTGTTTTCATACACAACTGTGATTTTAATTATTTCGAAAACATTTAGGAAACAAAATTTTACAAACAAAAAAAGATTAAATACTAAGAAAAACTAAACTCATGTAAATTAACTGCTTGTATACAGCAATCATCTTCTTCATTTTCCAATTCATCCCTGAAAAAAAATTATATATTATTATATTAAGGCATTGGATCAACAAAGCAATATTATGATCTTGAATCTGTGAAACGAATTTAAAAATAATCGATTAAACGCATACCTTTTATTGTATTTGTTGCTGCATTGTCGACCCCCAGTGTAGTTCGTGCAAAGTAGCGAGCATAGAACCTTGGCCTTTGAACAGGAGCATCGTGAACGACATTCGGAGCAACTACACTTCTCTGCAGGCTGCCATAATAAAAGGAAGAGAAGACCAGACCGGCGTCCACTCCCAAGCAAGCATGGTCCATCCTCATCCTTCTGGCCCTGGACTGTTGTCTATCACTAAGCACGCACGACCCCAAACTTGTCCTGCCTGGTACTCTGAACGAAGGCAATGCTGCCTTAGTGCCTTTTGTTGGGGGGCCGACTTTGTAGATTAGGACTTTTTGAACTAAAGAGAAGCTTTCTAACATGATTGACTGAGAAGTTTTCTCCGTCTTTGTAGTAAAGCAAAACAGTAAACTTCTCCAGAACTTGAAAACTCTCCTTAGAAATAGACTGTTGTAGTGGAGAGATAGCTTGAAAGGCTTCAGCACCTTCAGAAAATGATTTCCACATTTTCCAGGTAGTCTGTTATCCTTTCATCGCAAATGATTACGTTACATCTGATCCAGTGAATGCATGGAATCTTCTCAATGGAATAGCTTTATGTTTCCAAATATGGCATTAATGCTCATGTATATCTGACCCTTCCCAGCACCAAAGAGGATCCACATCTCCTGAAATCCCGCACTTTGGAGAATGTGAAAGAAAGAGATTGCCAAAGCAGCTACATCAGTATCTACTGTGCATATAATTATTTTGCTTGCTCCATATTCAACACTGTCTTTAGCTGGAGAAACATCCTGCCGTCTGCTTCTTCCTGTTGCCTGTATTGTAGCAACAATTGAAGTTTCATCCGGCTGAGATGAACGAATTATACCATCAATCTCAGTACTGATGTGAGCCCAATCAAACTTCAATAAATCATATTTTGAAGAGTTCTGTATAATTCTGATCGCAGCAGAGGAAGTCATTCCAATTTTTTTAATGGCATATTTCCTTGTGTTACTTGACGACGAAGACCTCTCTTATCTCGCATACGTTTCTTCGACGTTTTTGAGTAAGTATCCCAAGAAATGTGGAAATTAAAAATATTTCTTTATTTTTTTTTAAATTGTGCAGAATCCTTAAGGTGTAGAGATAAATGTATAGGAACAAAAAAGTATTCTCTTCACAAGAACTTTCAAACAAAAAAAAATAAAATTGAAATCGGACCATTACGAGCTGAGATACAAAAAAATTTAGTGCGGCTCTTGACGGCCATCTTTAATGGCCGCCATTTTGCTGTTCTACACAGATTTTCAAGTGACTCCCTATCTAGAAAGTTACCTTTTGGCATCAACTATGACCACAGAAAGTGGCACATTCCAATCAAAAAGTGCAGCTTTTTGGCTTTTTTAGCCATATACCCGACGTACTAGATAAGGAATGGGCTGTATCACTATAAATGGAAACTCCGAGACACCTGGTGTTTATTATTCGGTGACTGCATGAAGAAAAGTCTGCTTTAATGAAAGTCGACAACACCAATTCCGACAAATGTAAAATTGGCAAAGACAAGACTGTGTTCTGTCACCAATCCCCTTTAACAGAACGGTCGAGTAGCAGGATGGTGCAAGTAAAGGTGGAGCCAAGTTTAGTAGCTTGAAGTTTGCAGATGATACCAGATCAGTTGCAATGAGCGACAATGAGTTTATACACTTGTTGAATAAATTTCGAACAATAAGCTTTGAGTACGGTTTATGTATTAACTACAACAGAACGAAAATTATAATTGTAAATTGAGGTAATGAAAACCACTCATACACGCTGATGAGAAATGATTGCGAGGTAGTAAAGAAGATGGTCTATCTTTGAACCCTCTCGGACAATGGGGTATTCTCATTTGCCGGAATTTGATAATGTCCTTTGAATATGTTAAAGTTCTCACAGAGAAATGAGTATCATTACCAAATATCAGTCCTCTAATCCCAGTAATTGCTGAGATAATAGCTAGAGAATTGCCGCCTGGTAGTAGCGTACGCTTTTGTGCAATAAAATCCCGTACACATGAAAAATCACGTAATCCAGTTTTGACTAATATTAAGCGGTGTGAATCAGTCTTTTTGGAATTTAGATTTTTAGTTATCATATAGGTTATAAAAAACTGACATTGATTGTAAAACGTCAAAAGCAATGTATTTGAATAATGTTAATCCAGAAGAAAAACATACGTATTTTTGTTTTGTTCTTTACTTTTTTACACCATTTGATGGGAATGATTTCGATTTATAACAAATGTAAAAATTGACGTTGAAAAATTCACAGATACGACTGCACATAACTGCGTTTGTATTTATTGTGTAAATAATGTAACCTAATATTTTGTACATATGTCCGTCATTACAAGACTGAAAAACTTTTTCATCGGTAAACACAACATTGTTCCAAAACTCCAACGGGCGATAGACATAATTTAAACAAAACACAATGCGGGCTTGCTTCTGTTCTTCTGTTAATATGGTCTTCTTGGCACTTGTACAGTTTTTTATTTTCGATTTTTCTATCCTTCGGCTAGCTGTTGACCTCGATGCTAGAAAATTTGTCATGAACACAGCGTTTCCTCAAATAGCCAAGGAGTGCTTCATCTTGAATGAGATTTGAACTTCTCGATCGGCCTGAACCGTCTTTTCTCTTTACGCTATCTTCCTCCTCCCACTTTTCTTCACTCATAACAGTACTTTTATTCAATTGATAATGGTTAGCAACTGCTCTGATAGACCATCTCTCTTCAATTTTAGAAAGAATTAAATTTTTTTCATGTTTAGTTAATTTTGGCATTGCGAAAATATGACACTGACACTGACAAATAAATAAAGAATGATTTAATATAGCGAAAAATAGGTGCACGGGATTTTATTACACAGAAGTGTACTATATCATGATTCAAATTTGATTGACTTTACTATAGCTCGATAAAAGGAGGCACCCTCATATCCCTTACCTATGCATTCCTGGGGAAAGCGGCGTTACCAATATTCGCTCATTTTACTCCAATTAAGGAAATTTGCAAATAGTAATCAATACGTATCTGAATTTCTGTAATTTTTTATCATTTTATTAAATTAAGTAAACAACCAAAAGTGGTTTCATGTGTAGAAGAAAAAATTATGTCAAATAATGCTGAAAGAATGATAACATTTCAGTTAGATACTGGGATATCCTATAAATAAATAAGTGTTGATAACAATGTTATCATCAAAAGGTTTGGGGGTACCTCATGAGTGTAGTGACCAACAGACTTATTATGCGTGAGAAGAATATCGGCGTCTTTGATCTTTACCGCACCGCCAAAGGCGCCGACATAACAAATGTGTATTCAACTATCCATAAAGAAAACAGCTATTACTATGAATCAGTTCTAGGCCAGTAGAAATAGATAAATATAGGTGAACAGTATTTCTCATTCAGCATCAACGTCAAATCTGTAAATTCTATTTTTATTTATCATCCGTTGTTTGATTGTAAGCTTATTTCACATAGGATGCTTTTGTGTTTGCTCACTGTACTTGATGATTTGTGATTGACAACTGGTATTTGGCAAACTAAAACGACCAATTGGAAATCGACGTGCGAAACGCGATATCACAGAAAAGAGAACTACCAGAAACGACACTTGGGCTTCCCGCCAAAATTCCATTGCCGCCATTTTGTTGTTAGTACATCCGTCAGTTCATTTATTGTATTAGGTTAAAACAATAAATGACAGTCTTTGACATAATACCGAAATAAATTCTTGTTTGTTTTATTGTGTTGTGAATAGGTAAAAGATCATAGCGGGAAAGTGTAGTAATTTTTGTTACCGATATGAGTAAACGAAGTGGAACCGTTTGCGCTGTTAAGGAATATCCAAGTAGTACGACAGGAAAAGACATTAGTTTATGTAGATTTCCTAAGGATCCCCAAAGGTATTTTATTATTGATGTAAATTATAAAATATTTCCAAGTAATTGTAAACCTTTCTTCTTTTAAGGTCCGTATTGTGGTTGGAAGCATGCAATCATGGGTATTTGGCAAGTAAAAGTTCAGCCGAACTTTATAACAACTTTAAGTTGTGCGCACGACATTTTGAGGCGAAAATGTATACAAATATGTATCAAAATACATTACTACCAACACCACTACCTACTATTTCCCCTCAACTTGATAGTTTAAAAAGAACATTTTTTAATATTTCCCCAGAACAACCTCCCAGTAAGAAATTACAGATTTTCTCAGGCGAGACATTGCATTGATTTCAATACATTTTGTGACTTTATATTAAGAATACAATTGTTCGTAGAGATAACTTTATCCAGTTTACTTTAATAGTTTTAATATCCATTATAAATAGAATTCTTCCAATAACGTAATTGTATTCAGCCTGTGTAAAGTGTGTTTATAAACATGCTGTTTAAATTTCCCGCCAAAATTACCAACAACAAAATGGCGAAGGTCGCAAAAAAAAACATCAAAGGCGGTGCTGAGAGTGCCGCTTCTGGTAGTTCCTTATTCTGTGGCGATATCTTGCATGTCACCAATGCCGTAATTCGTGAAATGGTGTGATCGAGGGAATGCATCACAGGACTCGAAGTGCAGAAAGAAGAGAAACTATATGTATTTTATTTTTTCATTAAGTACCCAAATTTGTGATAATACCCCATTCTGGCAATGCGAACATGAAATTTGACGAAGAATACAAACGGAAAGGTTTGAAACTTGCCAGTTGAAGAAAACCTACCATTACAGAAACATCACCAAACGCACAAAGATCAGACTTGCTAACGCCTTAGTTTTCTCCATTTTTTAAGCTTCTGAGAAGTATACTTTCGAGATGTGTGTCTGGAGACGTTTGTTATGAATTTCCTGAACAACTCATCGTACCAACGGCTCGATTCGCCAGAAAGCAAAGCGATTCTCCAGCGTGGCAGTCTTCTGAATCTCTTCATTTTTTGGTCACAAAAACCGGAGGGAGAACAATATAGCGCAGTTGATAGTTCATGGAGACAGATGGCAAAAGGCGAACAGGTCGCCTTCCTAAACGTTGGGCTGATATCACCAAGGAGCTGATGAGAAAAGTGTTGGCGACGCCGTACGTCTAACAGGCAATCGCGACGGATAGCGTGACACTGTCAGACGTGCCATACAGCAATGATAAACCAACTAGAGTAATTCATGGCTCACAAAATATTTGGGAAGACGTTGGGAAAAGAAGAAAAATGTTTTAATGTAGTTCTGTCTTTTCAAATGCAGTCAACATAAAATAGAATTCTTAATCCCTTTATATTTATATTTATAAATTGCTCTTGTCAATAATTTGAGTAATAGACCTATAAGGAAACCATCTTAGAAACTGTTGAAGTAAGTATCGAGGTAAATATGAAATCAAAATCGCTATATCCTGGTAATGATATGTATAACTCTCAAATTAAACAGTGAACAATTTGGAAACAATGTATACAACTTACTTACCTCTAATTCAGAGTTAATATCATCCATTCGTCTCTTTTCATTGTCATCTATGACGTATGCATTCGGAATATAGTACTGATCATTATCCGAATCATCATCTGACTCAGCTGAAAAGGCGTTATTTATTTCCCGTTTCCTTGAATCATCTACATCGCCATCTCCTAAGTTGTAGGGTCCATCTATAATTTAAAAAATTTGTTTTTGAATTAACTCAGGATGATAGAGCATTTTCAGTATTAATATATAAATTTATGGGAATAGTACAGTTACCGGAAAACTTATACCACAGAGAAGCGACAATATCGGCGGTTCCTGTGATATTTTATGGCCCGGTTCTAATCACATTGAATATGAGTCAAACACAACCTCTTACACTGAGAGAACTTTAAAGTTTGATGTACACTGAAAGTAATTCAGTATAATATGTACTCAACAAAATCTCTTACACTGAGAGAACTTTAAAGTTTGATGTACACTGAAAGTAATTCAGCAACATATGTTGCTATATCACATATTAAATATAATTCAATAATAGCTTATGTTTTAAATAAATACTATTAGTTTCTAAGCAAGCCTAAAAAAACGTAAAAAAAAAATGTAAAACGCCCCTCATATATTACATATCAAATATTTACACTCACATATAATAAAATGTAAGTATTGTATAGGTATGCGTTATCAAAACATATTTTAGAATAATATATTGTACATAATATTACGATTTATTCTATTTTAATATTTTTTTGTTTATAATTTTAAAAATTAAACAAACATGTTTTACAAAAAAGATTTTTATTTATAAATGTGACAAAACTACTTTTTTTTGTCGGTTTTAGTAGTTTTTAAATCCCGATTTGTGTATTTAATGGAATAAAAAATCTTCATTTTCTTCAACTTTTTAATATATACTTTGGGAAATTCTAAACATGGATGAATAAAATCTGTGTTGTTCATTATGTTAAATAACATATTAGAAACTGCTCGTCCAGTACAAATTTCCTCAAATTGAGAATTAAATATATGATCTAATTTGTATATAAAATTGACAAATTCCTCTGGAGGTGATAGCAGGTTTCCGTAAATATTTTTTTCGATGTTAAAAGCTTTGAAATAAACTAATAAGTTATTTATATTTAGTGTCTCGCATTATTTCCCAAAAGATTTACAAATATCGCAAGAGTGAACTTCAAGGGCTTTTTTTCAAAAGATATCCGCAAACATAAGTGAAAGTATTTTGCGTGGGTACATTTTCTTTCGTATAGGTGTAGTCAGGAGGAACAAGGGTTCTAGAAGGTTTCTCTTCTTCATCTTCATTAATCATGGATGTTGGTAGATTTTATAGTCATTAATAATTCATCTAAATCATCCTTGCAATTCATGTGATCTGAATAAAAATAGTTTTGGCACAACAATTTACGGAATGCTCTTTAAAATTGTATTGGGGTAGGGTTTAATCAAACGGGTAGTTCTTTGTGGTGTATTATTTATGAAAGTTTTTTGTTTATCGATTTTTACTTCTATTTGTACATGTATTAAAATAAAATATATTTTAAATTTTACTTTTTTACCTTTCCCTTAAAGGAACCCCCCTTCAAGTCTATTTTTAATAGCATTTATCTATATTTTTTTTAACGAAATTATCCGATTCTGGTGTATAATAAATTCGATATCGAAAAAATATTAAAATATACACATTTTAAATGGAAAAATACAATTTTCCTATATATCCCCAAACCAGAGGTTATATCGGACACATTTAAAAAATAATAAAAAAACATATTGCTTACCTTAATTTACTTTTTTTTACATTAAAATAAGTTCCCTAAATATACCTCTATCAACGTGCTTAATCAGATTTAAATTACGCAGATTCGTTTTTGAAATATTTTTAAAAATCTTTAGAAATCACTCGATATATCTCCGATTGACGGTAACTTTCAGAGCAAGGGACACACCACTGGTGCTCTGTTCTCTAACCCAGAGAATTAGACCAATGGTGGTTGGATCGTCTTTGACGCAATGTAAACATGTGGAACTGACAACTACACAACTTTTTTGGCACATGCCACGGTATAATACACGCGGGAAGTCTTGCTGTCGCTTCTCTATGGTATAAGTTCTCTGCTATTACTACAAATTCTTTTTGTTGCTGGAACTTATTGACATGGTGTCCCATTTACATCTGCACGAACTTCTCCGATTAACAAGTAAACCGAATTAATGGTAATAAACGTCGAGGTTTTATGTTTGAGCAAAAAAATTCTGTCTATCGTTCTATCAGTCTGTCTGTTGATCGCTTTGTATGTGACTTTTTTTGTGCGCACGATTACTCTGGAACTGTTTATAACATTAACTTGAAATTTGGTATACCTATGTATAAAAACGCATTCTGGAACTAGATTATAATTTGGTTTTATTCCGTTCAAGGGTAGATAGGTAAAGCAACAAAGCAACCAAGGAAGTCTATAAAATTGGGATTTAGCATATGTACGAAAAGCGAAGATCTCAAAATTATTTTGGCAACAGCCAGACCCTCTATCACCCAGTACCATTATTAAAGGGGGTAATAACAATAACAAAAGGTATAAAAAAAATTGGCATGAGCCCGCCTCCACCATCAGCTCTACTTCCACTACAGATATGGCATATCGTCTTATGAGTTTTTGGGGTAGACGATTTTAAATATAATATTATTAAAGCTAGATGAACAATTATATCCACATAGTGGTGTGCAATAGCATCAATTTAGTTCGTTGTAAGAGACTTGGATAGGAAATCTGGATGTTGAAGTAGTAATTTTTGAATTGTGCTTATTAAAACAATTAGTTTACTAAAAATATTCCATCCATATAATCTGATATATTTCACACAATTTTAACTTTTAACATCTGATTATCATGTCACTTGATTAGTCAAGAATTACAACAGCTCAACAATGATTCCTTAGGCAGCGGCTTATTTATCGTTTAACAATGTATTATTAAAAATGTTTCTATTTACTACAGTTTTATACTAATAGTAGGATTTTCTAAATGAGTTAACACATAAGGACCTCAAAAACACTCCGAACTGTCTAAAAATGTTAGGACAAATAGTACTTCGTTAGTAGTATATGATCTATTAAAATAGTCCAATGCATATGGATTTTTGCTTTGGAAGTTCTACAAACTCTAAACTCCAAAATTTGAAAGGATATTTCCAAAAATTATAGAAATGGGGAAAGATTGAAAAAAATGACTGTCACTGGAAGAAAATTTGTGCAGACTTTAAACTTTGATTATAAGTTTGAAATAGACTTCACGAAACAAAAAAGTTTAGGAGTTTTACGGATCTGCGGAAACCTATAGGGGGTAAAAAGGGGTACTTTTAATAACGAAAATCGATTTCTCTCAATTTTCTCGGGTAATATGGCATTTACAAAAAAATAGTTCAAATAAAAGTTGTTTTTGGCAAAGTTGTATTTAATTTGGTGTTTTAAAATTAATTTTGTAGCAATAATTAACCGAAATAAGGCCATTTTTAATGGGGGCGGATGGAATTTTTTTCTAAAACAAGAGTTTTAAAGGGACAAAATAAATTGAGCATCTAGGTGATGCTATATATTATTCACGAAGAACAGCATTTTTGAAAGAAAAATTAATTACTGAGCAATTACAATAAAAAAATGTCGACATTTAGTTAACAAAAATGTGAAAACGTACATTGAATCGGCCACAACTTCTTTATTTTTGTGGTGTAGAAACAAACAAAAAATCGTTTTAAAGATTGATTAATTACCTTTAATTTTGTTTCTTAGAACTTTTGATAGAAATGTCACAGTTTTCAACATTTTCAACTAGTTACTTCATCCTAAAAACGGTCGGATGCCATCTATAAAATAAAATATCTCCAAAAAATTCAACCCTACAAAAATAAATTTATTCTCAGTTTATAAGCTTCGTTTTTGATGTCCACCATATTTTCTCTTAAACTAATATTTATTGAGATATTTGCAGAGAAACAAGAATGTTACTTTTTTTATAAAATCCCTTTACAGTTTAAAATGCAATTTTTTTCCAAAGCAAGCGCTGTAAACCGATGAAAAAATTTGCGCGTCTAGGTCACAGTATACAGTGTGTCCCACATTTCACGGTAACACCTTCGTAACTCAGTTATTAGTCATCCAATTTCAATCAAGTTTAGACCGGTGTCAAAGACCTTTATTATATCTTTTTTGAGTAAAACAAAATTTATTTCAGTCATTGGCGTGCATTTTTATTAAGAAAAAAATGGTCGATTTTTCGAGAAATCATATTAGGCATTTTTTTGTTGAAAAACTAATGCAATATTATTGATCAGCATGCTGTAGAATCACTATATCCAAAATTTAGCAACATTTTGATTTTTGGTTTTCGAATTACGGTCCCCTTAAAATTACCTATTTTAAACATTAAATAATAACATTAAATAAATTGGTATCCGATATCATCGAAACTTTCAAATTTCGAAGGCCAAGAATTTTGATTGAAAAATTTTGGGTCATCAGACCTGTAAATTATTCGGGCATTAAGGATTACCGAATTTGAAAGTATCGAGGATATGAGATGGTAGAAAAAAATGAATTTAAAGAGAAAATAAAGAATGACTTTCTTGCGAAAAAAGATTCGTTATCTATTTATTGATTATTTAATGTTTAAAATAGGTAATTTTAAGTGGGCCGTAATTCGAAAACCAAAAATCAAAATGTTGTTTAATTCTGAATATAGGAGTTCTACAGCATGCTGATCAATAATATTGCATTAGTTTTTCAATAAAAAAATGCTTAATATGATTTCTCGAAAAATCGACCCTTTTTTTCTCAATAAAAATGCACGCCAATGACTGAAATAAGTTTTGTTTTACTTAAAAAAGGTATAATAGAGGTCTTTGATAACCATGCAAACTTGGTTACAATTGGGTGACTAATAACTGAGCTACAAAGGTGTTACCGTGAAAAGTGGGACACACTGTGTATTAACCAAAAACAGTATATAATTCATCCATTAGAGAATTTTACCTGGAAAAATTCATGGTAGTTCTGGAAATAGGTTTACTTTATGTTTTTTTGGCTCGTTGAATCCAAGTTTTTAACTTCCCACCAAAAATTTACCCGCAACCGAGAAAAAACCCAAAAACTGGTTTTTGATTTTTTCATCGTTTTGTTTTCCGTTTTAGAGAAAAAATACCCAGACATTCAGAAAGGAAACAAAATGTCCTTTGACATTTTGAACGGGAGAGGAGCGAGTGGGTCCCGAAACATGCACCTTGGCGCCACGCGTACCGTACATTTAGGTATCATACGGCAACTCCTCAGTTACTCTCTCGTCTTTCGATCTTCTTGTCTGTCACGCCTCTCCCCTCGAGCTAGCATGCTGTCGTCAAGAGGCCCTTCCCTTTTGCCCCCGAAAATAAATATAAATAAATATTGCCCCATTTTAATGATCAAAAGGAAGTAAATTTGTCAGTGCGACAAGCTGACGAAGATTCTCTCATCGTCAATACAGCAATTGAAAATCTATAAATCCGTGATTATTGTCGGCGAAAATATAGATTTATTAGTCTTATTAACTACCCCTTCTCAATTTGCCAATATTTACCTTATGAAGCCGGGCAAAGGCAAAGTTTCACAAAACATCTAATCATCTTCTGGTCTTGAAGAAAAGGCAGCCGCTGAAAACATATTATTATACTCTTCGCAAAAACGAAGAGTATATTGTATTTGATCGGCACATTTCTAAATCAGTAAATATCGCTCGTAGAGAAAATTCTGAACAACTTTCAAAATGTCCGTCTGTCCGTCCGTCTGTCCGTCCGTCTGTCCGTCCGTCACGTTTCTTGTAAGCACGATAACTCAAGAAAGAAAAATCCGATTGTATTGAAATTTGGAGAGTAACTTAGTGTTAGCTAGAGGAAGAACCCTATCGTTTTTTAACAAAATAGTTAAATAAAAAAGTTATTAGTAATTTAAAATTTAAAAAAATATTTTTTACATTTTTTATGGTTTGCAATAAATAGAAACCTTGAGAAATATTATTTCCTATCACTATTTTTTTTTTTTAATACATTTTACTAATGTGTGTTTCCTAATAATCACAATAAATTTTCTAATGGTATATATTACACTCATTAACAATTTTAGTAATAAGAAATGGTGGTGTAGCGGCAAGAGTTTCGTCTCGCAGTTTGAAGTCTGCCTAAGGCGGACAGGTGTCCTAGCTGCAACAAGCATTATCGTTAAACCAAATCGGACCCGCCTCGTCCAACCACACATTTTCCACGACGCTACGCGCCGTGGTTGTCTGGTTGGCTCCGGGCCGGGATCCGATGAGGTGCATTCTTGTAACAAGAAATGTCAAATAAATTTGTTTTCTCTCTTTTCTCTCTCTCTCGCAATCCAAGAGTCCCGGATTCGATCCCTCACATCGTGATTTTTCTTTTCATATATTTTTTTTTTCACAACAAAGTTGTTATCACAAAATTTAGAATGTCCAAAAATTAACATTATTTTCAAGAAAAATGCCAAGAGTATCCTACAGAATGTGTAACAATTATATAAAAAGCTCAGTAAATCGGCGAAGAGTATAATGCTTCCACTAGTTTTTACATGCTTTCAGCGGCTGTGACACTACATTTGCGATTTTCAGCCACGGAAAGGCAAGTTGATCAAAGTCCTCGTCCGAAATCCAGATTTTTATCCCCTCACTCAGCTATTCCGGACTCCAAATACAGATCCACAAGCTATGGCAGAAACCTTTGTTTCGAAGGGCCGAGATTAACGAAGCGTCAAAGTTATAACTTAAATCTACCAATTTATATGAAAAAGCCACTGCCCAAGGAATCACTACTTCCACATCCAGATTTTCTATCCAAGTCACTCACAACGAAAAAATTTCGTATGTGGAAATAATTGTTTATGGAACTTTAATAATGTAATATTTGAAATCCTCTACCCCAAAAACCCATAAAACGATACCCCACATCGGTAGTGGGGTGGGGGCTCCGATTAAAGAACTTATATCTAGATACATAACAGGCTATCTTTTCACTATATACCTTGTTTGCTCCTAACATAGTCACATTATATGTCCATTAAAATGGATAGATGAACATCACATCCCATAGGCAACAGTGGCGTTGTGTGTGTAGAAAATGTGTAGAATGGTAAATATTTTCATTAAAATGAATTATTGCAATTCCTGCATTACCGGCTCTTTATATAACGTGATGTAGGCATACGATATTACAGTAAGATAAAACAGTAAGATAAATATGTATTGAAAGGATATTAAAATTTAATTGCTATTTACTTTATAACTGTAAACTTAATTTCATCATGTTACGACTATGGAACGATCGATTTTCTTCTTTTCTAAACTGCTTTCTGCAAACGGCACAGCACTACACTATTTATTTGCACAAAATATATTGTCACTAAACTATGTAAATATGAATAGAGAATATTATTTAGGTATTAAGCAAATCACAACTTAAAATAAAATTACTTTTTCACCAGTTTTTGGTCGGAGAACACGAAAAACATTTATTGACATTAATGGCCGAACTGTCAACTGAGATTATGATAATCGAACTGAAGCCGATCGTGCACGAGCGGCCGCGAATACGCCGATGGGCCAATCAGCAACTTATGGGAAGAAGTGCCTTAGATTGTGAGTCTTTCAGCGACAAATAAATCAATGCCATTATGTATCTAGATATAAGTTCTTTAATCGGAGGGTGGGGGGGGGGGTTGGTAGTGGGGGTGGATGAAGTAAAGAAAAATTTTGAGGTTTCTGATTCTTGTACACACACTAAATCACATTTTTTTTTCATCCCCTTTAATAATGGTGGGGGTGGTAATGAAGGTGGCTAATGCAAAAATTTTTTTGAGACCTTAGCTTCTCTTGTATATACTAAATACCAATTGTATGGACTCTTACCTACTTGATTTACCTATTTACCCAAAATTTACCCATTTACCTCCCAACCCTTCGACGGAATAATATGATAATACAATCTAGTTCTAGATCTCGTTAAAGTACATACGTGTACCAAATTTCAAGTCAATATCTCAAACGGTTCCAGAGTAAACGTGCGCACAAAAAAAGTTACAGACAGACCGACAGACAGACAGACATTTTTTTTCGCTCAAACTTAAAATCTCGACGTTTCATGACATTCTAAGCCTATTTGAACAATACAAATTTTAAAAGAATTTTTTGTCGTTACTATACTTCCACTGGACGTGGAAGTAATTGCATAAAACCTTTTCTTCTTAAAATTTTATTCTCTCTCAGCTCCAATGTTTTTGTGTTTTTTTTTAAGTTCCACCCCCTGAAAAGAGGTGGCATCCACCCCCTATAAATTAGCTATCCCCCTCATAATATAGAAACTTATTTTTTTATGCATTTAATATTAAGCTGCCAAAAATGAACGAAATCTTATTCATATGACATTATTCCAAAGTGAAAACCTCTAGTATTTCGGTTAATTATTGCTATAAAATTAAATTTATAACCATCAAATTAAAGATAATTTTGTCAGAAACAACTTTTGTTTTAACTGTTTTTTTGTAAATGCCATATTTCCCGAGAAAAAAGAGAAAAATAGATTTTTTAATTAAAAATACCTCTTTCCACCCCCAATCCGTAAAACTCCTAAACTTTTTTGTTTTGTGAACTCTGGGCCTATTGTGAATCTATATCCAAAGTTTAAGGTCTGCACAAATTTTTCTCGAGTTACAGTAAAGTTTTCCTGTACTAATAGTATTCATGGACATACATAGTGTCTAAGAACACAGTATGTCAATTGTCATCATGATACAAATTGAAGGTGAGGTTATGTCCTATGTCACTTGGAAAGAATTGCTCAAAATATCCCTACCATATAATAACTATATTGTGAGTAAAATTATAGAAGTAGTTCAGAACTGAATATAACAATGTAAATGCAAAATCAAAGAATAAAATAAGAAATTAACATACCACTTTCAGCTAATAAATCTTCCAATTTCTTTTTTTCTTCGTCTGTCAACGAACAACCAGCCATGATGCCTTCTTTAGCCAACTGGAATATAAAGTTTGATTAATAAATTCAGTTACCATGGAGAAAATTAAGTAAGTAAAGAAATATTTGCAAACTAGTTCCTACCGGAGGAAAATTATGTATTATACGTGCAGGCGCTACGTTTAGGGAGAGCCAAAATGTAAAATAAAAAAAATGATTTTAACTAACAAAAAATAAATGGCAGCGCATTTTAAGTCGGAACTACTTCTTTGGGAAAGGAGGATTGACACCATTAATACCGTTAAGATATGAACTGGACGAAGTATACGAAAGTTTAATTGAGTGAAAATGAAACCAGGAAGATGAGCACTACAAATATGGCAAAATATTTTTCCAAAAAATTAAAATATTCAAATTAGAAGTACGTTTGTTTTTGTTGGGCAGGGCGCTAATTTTGGTCCCATACCAAAGTGATCAAGGAATAAGGCTCAATATCTGAAGTATTTTTAAAAAACACTACAACAAGAAAACGGTATTTTTATTAGAATGTTTTTTTTTGTAATTACCTACTTGTGTCTAAAAATTTCGAGGTTTGAATTACAAAAACATTGAGAGGTTTGAATTTAACCTTTTGAAAATATATGTGAAAATATACAAAATGCTGAGAGGTATTCGTTTTTAAAATTTTAAATATGGAAGACTTTGGAAATATAAAAATATGTATAAAAACCCGTCATTTGATCATACATGCCAAAAAAAGTTATATTCATGTATTACCTGTTTAGAAATCGATAATATGAAAATAACCCAGTCACACACTTTCACTTAAATCAATATTACCCATTACAAGGATCATAAAATTCATAAACTCGCAAAACTTTATAATACACGGTGCTCTAAAAATCACGAGGCACTAGAATATTTCGAAAACAAGCCATTGTCGAAAATAATGGTAGTTATGAAAGTTAAGATTTCGAAAAAGCTAAAAGATAGTGACCTGAATTTTCCGAAGGTCAACTTGTGTTTTTTAAATAGAAAGTGATATTTTTGGTAAATAATTTGATAATGCATTGTTATATTTTTTGTGTAAAAAGTCTCGAGCAATCTACAAATAAATAACTAAATAAAAAATTACCAACTTATTCACTAGAAACATTAAATCTATTGTAATTAACGACTTCTTACATTTTTTTGTTTTCAATACATTCCACCGTACCGGAAAGGCCCTGAGAATTTTAAATATTTCCTTATTAACGAAACAATTTATAACAAAGACATTCTTACAGATAATATCTATAATTTATAATAATTTTTATTACTTATTGTCAGTAAATATGTATAAAACTAATATATACTTATCTAAGCTATCTGCTAATATGAAAGTTCACACACGTTTCAAAATTACTATATTATGGATTAAATTTAGAAAGAAGGAGCTTCCTGATTGGTCGTGACCAGAGCAACCCCCCCCCCCCCCTGTTGTTATTGTGGCGCTCATACTTTCTTTTCTTTCAGAGCACTTTACCCAGCTTTATCCTTTGTATCAGACGCCACTGATCTGATAAGGACTCCTTAATATAGCTATAAGCCCTTGGTTTTTCATCTACAAGTAGTTGGAATCTCAATATCGCTCGGCCTTTACAGTGGCAGCAAATGGAATGAGGTTTCCTCTTCTTAGAAAGGTTGCGTCTTCTGCCCGGCCCATTTAGCGCAGGAATTTTAATCAAAATATCGCTTCTACCTGGAATTAATTATTGTGAAGCTGAAAATTTCCAGGATTGTAGTTCTGGTCCAGGACAACACATAGCAAAAAGTCCCCTACTCTCCCCCGTCGGCTTCCCTGTTTTTTTCGGAGCAACAAGTCGCAAAAATTGCAGAGCTGGCTATAAAGTGCAACAGGAAGGTTGTTACTGGTCCGATCTGGGTCTAAATTATCATAAAAGATTAGGAGAAGCATATCCGTTCATATTTGAGATGTTCCATGCATATTTTTGTTCATAATTTCCCGTTCTAGATGTGTCAACATTTCAAGAATTAAAAAAAAAAAAATTTAATTCCGAAATGGCGCCATTGCGGATAAATGAAGACTCGGAGGGGAAAACGTACCCCAATAAACATTTCTCTTCATACTTTGGGCTTTCCATCAGTATGTCTACCTTCTCTGTAGCGTCACCCGTTACGTAGTTACGCCACTCTGAGTGTCGCAGCGGCGACACTCGGACATTTAAGTGCGTTCATTGTTGCGTCTATCACGTCTAGTCTAAACAATCAAGAAGGCGCAAGACGAGCTATGTCCTTAGTTCTTTAACTTTGACAGTTCTCTAAGTGTATGCATTGGTTCATTGGTGCGGCAAAATTGAGTGATCTTAGTTAAGCCATGTAGCAGAGGAATTTTAGTTTTTGACCCGGAATTAATTATTGTAAAGCTGAAAATTTGCAGGATTGTAGTTTTGGTCCAGGACAACACGTACCAAAATGTTCCCTACTCTCCCCTGCCGGCTTCCCTGTTTTTGCGGAGCAACAAGGGCCTAAGTCGCAGAAATTGCAGAGCTGGCCACAAAGTGCAGCAAGAAGGTTGTTACTGGTCCGATTTGGGTCGAAATTATCATAAAAGTTTCGAAGAAGCATATTCGTTCGTATTTCACATGTTCCATGCATATTTCGTTCATAATTTTCCGTTCTAGTGCTGTCACAACTTCTAAAATTGAAAGAAATTATTCGAAATGGCTCCATTGCGGATAAATGAAGACTAGGAGGGGAAAACGTACCTGAATAAACATTTCTCTTCATACTCAGGGTTTTCCATTGGTATGTCTACCTTCTGTGTAGCGTCAGCCGTTACGGAGCTACGCAACTTTGAGAGTCAGCGAGCAGTGGCCGCGCCCGCCATGTGCAAGGTGGAACTGCCCTGGCTGCGCTGATGAGACCAGTTGCGAATTCCTGTTTATATGTTATTGGTGTTTTATAAGATTTATTGAATAAAATTTAACTTGTCAGACTCAGAAAATGACTTTATTCGGCTAAATAATTGACATTATTGATCTACTGGTAAGTAGGGTCGTCCGGATCATCATCATCCATATCCACGACTGGCTGTCTGTGCAGCTGAATTCTCTACAGGTTTGGCACATGATGCTGCAGTTCAGACCAGAGTTCCTGCACTCGCACCAGGAACCGCAGTCCGGATTGCAACGCAAGAAATTAGACGTAGCAGGCTATCGGGAGCTGGCTGCCTTGACGTCTAGCCATTGTTGGACCTGCAAAAAGCACATGCACATTAGTTGAGTGCTGCAAGCTTTTCGGGAGATTAAATCCTCACAATATTCTCCCTAACTCCTCTCCTCCCCTTATCTGGAGGACTGGGGGTGGAAATTAGGACTCCAGGGCCTGGTTCCGATTCCTGTTCCTACCACAAGGCAGCCAGCTCCCGATAGTCTGCTACAGATAATTTCTTGTGCCTACAAGACGGACTGCGGTGACCGGTGCGAGTGCAGGAACTCTGGTCTGAACTGCAGCATCATGTGTGGAAGCTGTAGAGGATCCAGCTGCACAAACAGCCAGTCGTGGATATGGATGATGATCCGAACGATCCTACTTCCCAGTAGATCAATAATGTCAATTTTCTAGCCGAATAAAGAGTCATTTTCTGAGTCTGACAAGTTAAATTTCATTCAATAAATCATAAAACACCAATAATATATAAACAGGAATTCGCAACTGGTCTCATCGGCGCAGCCAGGGCAGTTCCACCGGGAACATGACGGGCGCGGCCGCCCCGCGCTGACTCTCAAAGTTGCGTAGCTCCGTAACGGGTGATGCTACAGAGAAGGTAGACATACCAATGGAAAGCCCAGAGTATGAAGAGAAATGTTTATTCGGGTACGTTTTCCCCTCCGAGTCTTCATTTATCCGCAATGGAGCCATTTCAAAATTTTGTTAATTTTGGAAGTTTTGACAGCATTAGAACGGAAAATTATGAACGAAATACGCATGGAATGTGTGAAATACGAACGGAAATGCTTCTCCGAAGCTTTTATGATCATTTCGACCCAAATCGTACCAGCAACCACCTTTTTGCTGCACTTTATAGCCAGCTCTGCAATTTCTGCGACTTGGGGCATTGTTGCTCCGCAAAAACAGGGAAGCCGATGGGGGATTTTTTGGTACATGTTGTCCTAGACCAAAGCTACAATCCTGCAAATTTTCAGCTTTACAATAATTAATTCCGGGTCAAAAACTAAAATTCCTGTGCTACATGGCTTAACTAAGGTCACTCAATTTTACCGCACCAATGAACCAATGCATACACATAGAGAACTGTCAAACAATTAAGGGTATAGCTCGTCTTGCGCCTTCTTGATTGTTTAGACTAGACGTGATAGACGCAACAATGAACGCACTGAAATGACCGAGTGTCACCGCTGCGACACTAAAAGTGGCGTAACTCCGTAACGGATGATGCTACAGAGAAGGTAGACATACCAATGGAAAGCCCAGACTATGATGTTTATTACGTACGTTTTCCCCTCTGGGTTTTCATTTACCCGCAATGGCGCCATTTCGGAATTTTTCTAAACTTTTTTAAAAAAAATTTAATTTTTGAAATGTTGACAGAACTAGAACGGAAAATTATGAACAAAAATGTGCATGGAACATCTGAAATATGAACAGATATGCTTCTCTTAATCTTTTATGATCATTTTGGCCCAAATCGGACCAGTAACAACCTCTTCCTGTTGCACTTTATAGTCAGCTCTGCAATTTTTGCGACTTAGGCCCTTGTTGCTCTGAAAACACAGGGAAGCCGACGGGGGAGAATAGGGGACTTTTTGCTACGTGTTGTCCTGGACCAAAACTACAATCCTGGAAATTTTCAGCTTTACAATAATTAAGTAATTAATAATTAATTCCGGGTAAAAAACTAAAATTCCTGGGCTAATTAGGCTCATATCTAGTAAACCGACAATTAGAAGATCCACCATTATCCTAATGATCTCTCTATTTTGACGGATCTTTCGTAAATTTAGTCCATCGTTCTTTAATGAATTCTTCGGCCTGTCTCCGTCATGGGACACTTCTCCACTCTTTCAAATATTTATTTTCTACCCTTCATTAAAGGAGGTTCATCATGGCTTAGCTACACAGCGGTAAGGCTTGGGTTTTTCTAGGGCATTGGACGTACCTTCTCTCGAAGGTTCATCAGCCATTTCATTTCTCTTTTGTTCCTTATATCCTGGCACCAACTCCACCGTCACATTATTTTAACTTCGTAAGTCTATAAGGAAGGACATTTAAGTAGTCCCATACTACTAAATCCATAAAAAGAAGATAGCAATAAATGCACGTGCTGTTTGACATTCTTCACAGTTCAGTTCATCACTATCCTCCTCCTACAGATTTAGTGTAGTCTCGAATCAACCTAGATCAGTAGCTGTAAGCTCAGGAGTAGATCGGAAACAAAACAAAGGGATAATTCGAAAATATAAAACACAGTATACAATTAGCGATGCAGTGTTCCAATGTGGCGTATTTTAGATTTCCTTTCAAAATTATCCACTGTAGCTTGGTATCTTTAAAAATATGTATACCTGGCAATAATTTAAATCAGTAGTGTTCCTATTACGTCCATATCCTACCATTTTGGAGTTGAAAATATTTCCGCTATCTAACAATTATTGCTTATGTGAATATTTTAAATTTCGATGATGCTAACAAAATTATAGGGATCTTTTTCAGAATTTCACATACTCTTGGGTTAGTTAATTGGGCAACAAGGAAACCTCATGATGGAAGATGTCACACAAAGCTCTCACAAAGTTTAATATGCATAAGCACAACTAATAGTATGGGAGCCAGAGACACATTTAGTCCACAAAACAAACTCCTGCCACTTCATTAGCTGGCCAACGCTTGGCAGCAGCATATTAATATATGTTTAAAATAAGTATCAATGCTCTACGTTTTTAAAGCTGAGATTTTTTGTGTTCTTTGTTGACATTGCAGTATTATGGAAAATTATATCCTGCCACCTTCATTGTAGACTGGCGTACTCTTGTCATTAACATAAATATGTAATGAAAATAAAGTCAGTTGACAGAAATGTTTAAAGCTGATTTTTTGTGCGGGTAGTTTATTACTTGAAATTGCTAACAAAACTTATGCTGCCAGAGATTCAATGGGACATGACTTTGGCAGCGGCAAAGAAGTTCTGTCAGGCGTTGGTCTGCTGGTGGGCCTGCAGGAGTCGATTTTGTGAAAACACAGCCTAAATATAACACAAGAAATAAGAAATTAATTTTAAGCTAATCTTTCAAAAAAGAGTGTCGCTGGCGCCTGTACTATAACTAAATACATAATTCATAAACGTTTAAAAAACTTTAATACCAGGTCTATCAAATAACGAGAAATTATGATGTTTTAGAAACTCAGTTTCCTGATCACCCCACTCAAATAGGAATACTAAGAGTTCCCAACTCTATCTCTTGTGCTCGATCCGCCATCTTGAGAGAATGATACTGTGATTCAATTTTTTGCTTATATCTCACTAACCATTAACGTTATCGAAATTATACTCCATACGAAAAACCACTGCCTAAGGAATCACTACTTCCATATTCAAATTTCCGATAGGATGGTGGATGTCAAAACAAATTTTAAGGCTGTTCTTGCTCACACACTGAATCAAAATTTTATTTTTTCCACCCTCTTTATTAATGGGGTAGGGGTGATAATGGCGGTGAGAGTAGAGGTGGCCGATGCCAAAAAAACTTTGTGACCTTGGCTTCTTGTACATACGCTATATTCCAATTTTATGGACTCTCGCTTGCTTTACCCATTTATCCTCCAAACCTTTTAACGGAAGAAGATCAAAATATAATCTAGTTCCAGATATTGCTATAAACATGGGTGTACCAAATTTCAAATCAATATCATAAACGGTTCCTGCGTAATCGTGCGCACAAAAAAAGTTATAGATAGACCGCTAGACAGAGAACGACAGACAAATTTTTTTGCTCAAACTTAAAATCTCGACTTTTCATGACTTTCTAAGCCTATTTATAGCCTAGTAATAAACCTTCTTTTTTACAAAAAACGTTATGCATTTGTCCGTATCTAGTATTATATTCTTCGTAAGTACGGAAACAAAAAGTATGCATTTGATCGGCACATTTCTAAAACCACAAATATCTCTCGTAGAGAAAGAAATGAAAAGACAGGTAGACAGACCAAGAGACTGGCAGACAGACGGACATACGACGAATATTTTGAAAGTTTTTCAGTATTCTATGCCTAACACAATATAAATTATATTTTTTTCTAGGAGTCATAATTTGCGATTTTAGAAATGCGTCGATCAAATCAATATTATTCTGTAAAAACTTCAATAATAGATACGGAAAAATGTATATGGCATTTTTTGTAGAGAGCATTAATTTTTAATAGAAGGCATAATTTCGATATTACTAACGGTTAGCGAGATATGTGCAAAAAACTAAATCGGAAAACGTTTTTCCCAAGATGACGGTCGCAACAGATTGAGTTGCTGACTTTTAGCGTGTTTAACAGTAGGCCTCAGTGAACATCTTTGCCAAGTTTCAAAACTTTATCGGTTTTTTCCTCTAGTTTTCCTTATTTGACTTGAGTAGATATGCAATGCTTATAGTGGAGTCAAATTAGGACTAAAAAATTCGCAATATGAATTGTCTGGTCAGGGCAGTTTTTTTAACGTGTTCAGGGGATCAACTTAAGTTCACAGTTCAGTTTTGCAGTTTCTGCGTCGGCGTATAGTTTATTTAAACAATTTAATTTTTTAAATCGTGTTTTCCATCGATTTTCCTTGAATATTTCGAAATCTATAAGTCCTATGGAAAACAACAAAAAAAAGGAAAGTGTTCGTTATGAGCTGTACAATAAAAGCACATAAACTATAATTCATTAAAATTGTTATTATTATTTAAAAAACATTGAATATTACAAAATTATGCGTTATTAAACAAATCACTGTTCTCTCAAAAATTATTGATAATATTTAATGAAATTTTGGAGAAATATAGCTCTTATAAAGTACAATCACCACTTAAAATTTCAAATCAATATAGTTACTAAAACGGCTCGAATATACAATTGTGGCTAAAACTTTGCACCCTTGTGAAATCCTGCCATCAAAACCAAGAAATGCCTACGACGGCTAAAATTGTAGCTTTTTATAAGTACTTTAAGATCACGGAGAGGGAATTTTTTTTTTTCAAAATTTAAACTCTTTTTATTGCAGTTGTTTATAATTTTCGAAATTGTAGTTAAAATCAAATTCAAATAACTCGTTTTTTTATTAATTAAAAAGCGGTAAAGCAGTAGTGAAAGTAGATTAAAAAGGGCAACTTTAGAAAAAAATGAAATGCTCTACTTGAATTTGGAGCTGAGATACGTAAGTTTTACGTTTAGGTCACTTATAAATAAACAAATCGATATTTCTTATTGAAATTTGGACTGATAATTCTCCAATGTCTAATCTTTTGTCTTTGCTACTTGAAAATAATCCAAAGCTACAATTGTTAAAAGATACTGCATAGAGACCCGAAAGTGGGGTCTTTAGTGATTTTGTTAGAGATCCGAATATCACCAAATAGGTCTACAAGTTATATTATGTTCTTACAAACCGGACTCAAGTGGCTTCGTAGTTCTAGCTATTTCTAAGTATTTTAATATCTTCCCGGATTATTGTTCAACGAAATTGTTAGGTTTAAGTTTTTTATATATGATAAACAGGAGCCCTAACGCCCAATTGCATCTGTCGTTACAGCCGAAGCTAAACCCCTCCACCCGATCACCTACTTACCGCGACGTTGCACGCCGCGGTGGGGTGATCGGCTCTAGACTGGACCCAGCTGAGGCGCATTCATATCTTTAAACTTTAATAAATATCTTTGATTTGATTTGATTTGATTTTTTATTCAGTGTACGGACGTCTCGGGTTCTAATCCTTCTCGCGAAATATATATTTTTTTTATTGTATCAGTAATATTAAAAGTTTTACAAAGCTGTATACATGAACATAAGAGTAGTTGTTCAAGTTAGGATAGTTTACCATTTTCGTGACAAAAATTTAAAAAGTTATAAAAAAATTGAAAATGTGCATTATGTTCTCAAAGCCGCATTATTCGATGTCATTTTAACAATTGTAGCTTTGGATTATTTTCAAATATCAGAAACAAAATAATAGTAACTGGAGAATAACTAACCCAAATTTCAAGAAGAAATATCGATTTGTTTATTTACAAGAGACGTAAATGTAAAAACTAACGTATTTCAGCTCCGAATGCAAGTAGAGCATTAAATGTTTTTCAAAAGTTGTGTTTTTTAATCTACGGGTTTAAATTTTTGAAAAAAAAATGTTTTTCTCCGTGGTCTTAAAGTACTTATAGAATGCTACAATTTGAGCCATCGTACAGATTTCTTGATCTTGATGGCAGGATTTTACAAGGGTGCAAAGTTTTAGCAATAATTGTATATTTGAGCCGTTTTAATAATCATTTAGATTTGAAATTTTAAGCTTGTAAGAGCTATATTTTTCCAAAATTCTATTGAAAATTATACATTATTTTTGCGAGAACAGCAATTCGTTTAAAGACGCGTAATTGTGCAATATTCAATTTTTTTTAAATAATAGTAACAATGGGCCTTTCCCACGTTTTTTTTATTGAATATTTGAGAAGTTCTCTTTAAAAAAACTCACCCGTATTTTTTCTTTTTTGCGAAATTTGCTTCTTTACCACAGAAAAAATTATTATGTTATACGAATTTAAAATTGACGGCAATATTTCTACACTGATGACACATTGAGAGGAATGACCAATCAGTTTATTCCAGCACCCTTGGTAGAGGCTACATATAACCAGATTGTCTAGTCATTTTTTCGCGAGCTTACCACAACTAACTGTGATGAGGTGTAAAAGAGATGGCTATATATAATTAAGATGTGGATTGGTTATGTATGTATAGCCATCTCTTTTACACCTTACTATAGTTAGTTGTAGTAAGCTCGCGAAAAAATGCTTGATGTATAAGTGTTGGTCTCTTTCTACCTTTACCGAATTGACAGACATGTCATCAAGCTACACAGTACACACACACACACACACACACACACACACACACACACACACACACACACACACACACACACACACACACACACACACACACACACACACACACACACACACACACACACACACACACACACACACACACCACACACACACTTACTTTTAAATAATTAATAAGAACACAATTATGAAGTCAAAATACTAGATCTGTACGATCACAACGTAAATCGTAAATAAGAGAGCATAACGTATCTATTTATTTTATTTCCCTAAATGTTGCCAAGTGTCATTTATTTGTTGGGAGCCGACATGTAAGTGTCTTTCATCTGTTAATTATTATCATTTTTATTATAGTAGGTGGTATTATTCAATGAAAATTCATTATTTTCAAAAGCGGAGATAAAAAGTAGGCATTCTTTAATGAAATAATTAAAGCATTTCCTCTAACGCTAAACATTCATATACATTAGGCAACGTGGAAATAGTCTCATCGGCAGGTTTCCAGACGAGATTCAGAATTCAGAAACGTCAACAGGTTCGTATAGGACATCTGACTCATGTATCCAACATAACCTTAAATTTTAAGTTTTTCAAGTTTATTCTCACGTTTAATGTTTGTATACGCATGTTTCGAGGAAATATTTAAAAATTCACGTAAATAATTTTTCAATATTGTTGATTAATAAAAATAGACTGCTAATTACAGGTTAGATTTCCAACCTACAAAAAGAGCCCTATTTTATTAGGACAAGGTATTTAGAACTTCATGAACATTACACTGAACTAGATTTTAGTTGAAAATACGGGAACCAGGCAGAAATTTTAATAATAGCTGGGGTAATACTCTTAAATCTTAAGAAATACATATTTTTGAGGTTAGCTGTGAGGCCACGTGTAGATGCCCTATGAAGCCAGAATTGTTTAATTTTGATTGGAGAATTCCTTCGTGACGTAATTTGAGCGCGTTTACTTGTTTGAAATATGGAGTAAATAAGAAAATATTTTTATTTTTAAAATATCCATTTAAAATTAAAATATTATACGATATGATGTGTATGTACAATATTTATTAGGTGTTAATAATTGATTTATGAAAAAATAATCATCAAGTTCCATTACGTGGGAAAGGCCCATGTACTTTTGTTCCACAACTCATAACGAACATTTTTCTTCTTTTTGTTGATTTCCATAGGACCTATAGATTTCGAGATATTCAAAGAAACCCGATGAAAAACACGGTCTAAAAATTTAAATTGTTTAAATAAACAATACGCCGACCTCGCAGAACTGCAAAACTGAACTGTGAACTATAGTGAACACGTTAAAACAAAAAAACCGCCCTGATCAGACAATTCACATTAAAATCCTAATTTGATTCCACTATTAATCGTTTTAATAAGTATGAATGTTTTTAGAGGTATTACATAATATTTTAAGTATGATTTAGTTCACGTAATATTGAATTTAAAATATTGTAGACTTATAATATAAGAACTCACTTCTAACATGGTTATAAAAATGTGCAATCTAAAAATTATATAATATACAAAATACATACATACCTGTATATTTCTTTTAATAAAGTCTCTTGCAAAAAATGTATTCCTCTGTTGATTGGGCGGCTCAGTATTATTTGAATTTTCAACCTCCGTTGCTGAAAAAAATTGTTAATAAGTATTTTATCTGTGTACACTGTACCGTACAAGCAATTTGGTGAGGAAGAGGTCATTCTTCACTACTCTAACGTTGTTGATGTTTTGTTTTCCTTCAAGCGCTCTCCAAAATAATATTTGTTTCCTAAATGTCCCTGAGACCATACTTATTATTATACTTATTATACCAACCTTCTCTGGAGTACCTCAGAGTTCAGCACTAGGACCAGTATTCTTTAATTTATAAATAGATGACATACGGACACCGACAGACTATAGAAACACCCTGTGTTTACACGCAGATGATACTGCAATTATAACCACTTCACACAACGCCAACCTTTTAGTTATTGGAGGTGGGGGTAGTTTCAACTCCTGAGGTGGGTTAGGTCACCTGTGGTCAATATTTACCTATTTTATTCAAATTGACAAAAAAAAGCCCGATCCCACAAGCCCTCGCAAGCCTAGCACCGGAAAATCGAAATAGGGGGTAGTTTTCAGGTTTAGGGGTGAAGAGTAGATCGGGAAATATTATCACCATCGTATTCCTCGCCCTCGAAAACAGGGTATACCGGTTTTCAGCTGATTTTCGTTATTTTCATGAGTTAGGTCACCTGTGGTCAATGTTTACTTATTTTATTCAAATTGACCAAGAAAAATCCGATCTGACAAGCCCTTGCAAGCCTAGTGCCGAAAAATCGGAAAAAGGTTTTTTCGATTCAGGGGTAGTGGTTGGACGGTAAGTCGGAAAATATTGTCACCATCGTGTTCCTCGCCCTCGAAAACGGGGGCGTTAATGTCTTGTGGTCCGGTCGCAGAACTTTTGGATTTTTTCTCTTTTTCTGGTTAATCTCAAGGGACTAATGCTCATTAAACTACTTGTTCTCTCGTTGAGTGTTGACTAGATTATTTACACCCCTATCCAGCATATTGAAAACAAATTGCAGTTGTTTCGTTTTTGTATTACTTTTGTACATTACATTTGTTATCTTAATTTTGTGTATTTGTTTTTGACAAAATCAATTCACTTTTGTATAGTTGTTACTCTTTTGTATTTGTTCTATTAAATTTATTTTTTTTAAACGTTTGTTGACATTTTTACCTTTTTACTATTTTGGCAAACGATATAATATCGTTGTGACAAATTCTAGCAGAGAGTAAAATTCAATTATTTGCCGCAAAATTAAAGTCACATATGTAATTACTGATATTTTTTATAGCCGAAAGACTCTCAACTATTTTTGATATTGATTTTTTACGAAATTCAGTTGTTAATTCCTGGAACATTAAAAGGGTGCCAAATAAACTAATTACATGGTTTAAATAAGTTATTCAAGTATTTTTAAATTCGGTATTATTGCAAAAATCCATGTACAGGGTGATATTTTCAGGCAAATGCCAAAAAAAAAAATTGAGCCTGTTCCTGATATTTTTTCGTTTGCGGTACTGAATTGTGAAGACCTTTAGTAGTGAAACATGCCTACTAAATTCGGTTCCATATATCAGAAACGAAGGGCATTAGGGATATAATAAAGGCCATTGTGAAATCGTCTCAGCGTACTGTACTCTTCACTAGCGTATGGATTGTCACTCACGAAACACCCTGTATACAAAACGTGCATAAGACCAATCCTTACCTACGCCTTCCCTGTCTTATATCCTTTACTATCTCGCACCCAACAACAGCGATTACAAGTACTACAGAACAAAGCTCTGAAAGTAGCAACAAACTTACTACGCAGGACACCAACACAGCATATCCACGACATTACAGGTACCCCCACTTTATCAAACTTCATTCTCAAACGTCTGCTGCCCAATTTTGCGGAATCACTATTAAAGTAAAAAAATCCTTCCCTACAAGATACACTAACAACCAAATTCTTAAATGCGCATACCCACCCGTTCTTGAATTATATCTGTAACTCCTAAATACATTGTAAATACTAACTTGTGATCCAAAAAATACAAAAAAGAATATTTACACATTTTATAACATCTTGAAAGAGCCACTACTATGTCATAACACCAACAAACAAACGAGGCATAACACAATTCACGTAAAACCCATATAAACAAAATTAAAACCATTACTAACCTCGGCCAAAATGTAATTAAAAATCAAAGATAACAGGAGACGATATTCAGCAACCTGAAAAAGAAAAACAGACAATCTAAATAAACGGGACAGTCCAAGAAGCCCGAGCCATTAAAAGAAAAACATATTACAACCCACGAAAAGCACCGGGAGGTGGAAGCCATATGCATCCAAGACAAGGGAGCAAATAGTGTCATAGTTGGTTAGATTGAATAGTAATATTTTGACCCGGGCTACAATATAGTTGCTCTAAATCTACTTACCTACGAGATACTTTTCTTGTAATTATAAAAATGGATGTTACCTGTTGGTTCGATATTATCTGTATCATCTGAAGCTTCAAAATGGCATAATTCCAAGAACAACTGACCCTCAATAAACGAATTGCTTCTGGAAATTTCATTGCACATTTCATTTTGAGCTTGAAGTCTCTGAAGTCTTTCCAACTGTAACAATATGTAAATCCAAGTTAGAAAAAATTATGAATGAAAGATTGTTTTATTATTCGGAAAAATAATTGACCCCCCCGCAAAACGCGACATTTACAAAATTTGTTTCTTTGGGAAACCAAAAAAAATAAAACCGTTAATAATTTTATTTTTTCCTACACTGCCAAATTCTTTATTTAACTCTATTTACAATTGTTGAATCCATCTTTGTTAAAATGTAAAATATAAAAATTAACAGGCGTTTTTGTGTAAATTAAATAATAATATCTACAATGTCGCGTTCTGCATCTAACGTAAGATGTTGGTTTTTGCATCTAATGGAATACTACACTGTAAAAAAAATAATAATTTATTAAATTTAATTCATACAAATAAATAAAACTTGTAATAATAAACTTAAAATATAAACAATATAAAATCAAAACTTAAGATCATCTGAATTATCCTCCAAGATATCCAATTTCGTTAACACGCTTAACTTAAAACAACGGTAATAATCAGTGTTGACAGCATTACAATAATTTTGGGGCTAAATCCTAGTATGAATTGAAGAAAAATGGGCAAAAACTAAAAAATCGAAAGGAACTAGAAGTACAAGTTTAAAACTGGCTCCGGGAGGAGCCACCCAAATTTTTTTAATGAGCGATGAAAAAAAAACTATTTTTTGATGAGCGGGGGGAGACATTGCGGCGCTCGCTAAAACGGGTTAGATTTCGCAGCGTGGTGCTAACGTGCTAACTGCTAACAGTTGCAAAAAGGGGCTAGAAAATGCAGGAACGGGTTGACGCTAGAAACGCTGGTAACAATAACAGTGTACGTGCGGTAACTTGTCTTCAGTGTATCACAAACACATGACTGCAAACTTGCTAGGTGATTGGTCAATAGGGTGGTACTTAACTATAAGGTGAAAATAAAACTTTTTTTGTTTTGATATGTAATAGTGAAATTTGTTTTCCTTTCTGGTTTCCTAAACTGTTAGTAAAAAGCTTTTATGGTTATTCATTTATTTTCCGGTGCCGCACAGGCGTCAAAGTTTTAAAATCTATATAAAAAGTAACTAAAAGAAAAACGCAGCTCTTAGCTCAAATGTGCTATATATTAAGCAAATTCTACCAGGAAGTCACCACAAGGAGGTGGCTGCGTATCGACTTCCACCCTCCCTCCCACCCTTTGTTATATTAGCTATTCAATCTATGGGCCTATGGTCCTTTTTAGTATTAAACTTTGACATAACACTTCGAGACTTCAACTTTCTCAAGATAAAACCATATCTAGCTTCAATTCCAGACACGACTGACGCGGCTTCCGTGACAATCTTGACGCACCTTTCTATGGCTTGAGTATGACACGGAAAGCGTTTCTCCAGTTTTTACCATTTTTTTTACTTCTTCGTCAGATAAGTCCGACAAGACAGGAGGTTCCGTCACTTTACAATCATTCCAATTTATTAGATCTATATACTCAGAAGCTTCAAAGTTAAGGGGAGGAACTTCTCAAAACTCCTAACACGTTTATTAGGCTTGGATCTTGCCACAGTTATCCTCCCAAGCTCAAGTTCTCTAACATATTGCCGGGAATCAGTTATCATTGCCAAAAGTATATTTTCAGGATTGCCAAAAAAGTCATTCCTTTGAATTACCGGATCGATGTTATCCTTGTGCTGTTTCTTGAGGTACCTGGAACATTTAATCATTTCCCACAAATTAATAGAAGAAGGTTTTACTTTAATTTTGAACACATATAACTATAAACTTTAATAACATATTCGGCAAGAACCTGTAAATTTGGAGAAGGCGTTTTACAGGATACGCACGATAAACGTAAAATTCTGTTGGCTGTCGTTAACCAACGAGAGTGACTTATTTTTCCTGGGTTCCTTTTTGCTAAGTCTTGTGGAAATATGCCGCTTGACACCGCTTGAAAAATTTCGAACAAGTACTTCTGATCCGTACTTAAATCCTTAATGTCCATATCTTCGCATTTTTCAAGTTGTTTTCCTATTGGACCAGAAAATCTTTTAGGACCCGCAGTTTTCCCATCGAGCTGCTGAAATAAATGCCTTAAGGGAAACTCGTTTGCATGTAGTAAGCAAATTATCCATTGTACCCAGATAGCACAAACATAAACTTATGTTGTTCTTAAAATATTCCTACAGAATATTTAATTATTCTTAGAATAACACGAATATAATTATTATCTTTTAAGAATATTCCTAGAAGTAACCAACGGTACAACTATATGTCTCTTTAGAATAATTTCAGAATAATTCGCACAATATTATCTGGATAATCTAGAATATTTTGAGAATATATTTTTATGGTTAATCATAGATTATGTTTTCAAGTTATCTTTATACTAATGCCAAAATATATGTGCATAATATTAAATTATTCTCAGGATATTTTTATGTTTAATCATGGATCGTATTTTCAGGTTATCTTTATATTAATGCAGAATAATATGTGCAATTATTATTTTTTTGTTTTATTTTTTGGTTTGATCACCACCTACGTCCTTATCTTCAAAATAGTCGAAATAATTTACAATTTACAAAATTATTAATTATTATTGGAAATAACTTCTACGCCTGTAACTTTACGGCAAAGGATGCAGTTAGAGATTGTTCTTTTTTGACAACTAATATATAGATATAAAAATATCAATAATAAATAATTATTCACTGAAGTTTCGGAAACTTTTTTTCTCAAAGGACTTATCTTCTCTTTGACCAAAGAAAAGATTTTATTTTTACTTTAAGAAAGGAAACGGATTTAGTTTCCAAAATGTCAGTGAATAATTTATTTTTGATATTTTTATATCTATATACTAGTTGTCAAAACCTGTAACTGCATACTTTGATGTAGTCACGGGCGTACAGATTATTTCCAATAATATACCTGAGCATTTCTAGAAAATAGTTAACGTTATACAGAACAGACGACGCGCATATCTCGGTTTTGGCAAAAATATCACATTCAATTCAAACTATTTTAAGTTTCAATTTAATTTTGCTAAATTTTGTTTAAAATTATTTAAACTACACCATAAACTTCTGCAATTAAATCAAACTTGGATATAATTTTTTTTCCAAGATTCCCGATGAGTATTTTATAAGATATAGGGAAAAAACGAAAAAGGTTAGTAACGAAGGCGAGGATATCTGCAAGGATGTACCATCGACGATGAAATTAGTGTCATCATTAATGAAATACTATATATAAGGCTTTGTTGTATTGTATAGAGTTTAATAATCTGTAAATAAAAAGCTTCAAATTTCGTAAATTCTCCCCTCCATTACAACTTTCTCACCTCGTTATTACAGAGATGAGAATCGTGGAGACGGAATTATTTAAAGTAATAGGCACTAATTACAATTAGGAAGTTTCCCATTTTAGAAATATCATATACATTCAACCTCATTTAGTAGTCTTTCAGTTAACTAGTCAAACAAACAAAAAATCATCTCGATATCTGAAAAACTCACGAACTTATATAATTTCTTGTTTAAATACTTCGTGCTAGACTGTGACGTCACAGTACATAACTCGCTGTTATTTTAGGCATAATTACTTCTTCAAACGATTAAAATGTTAAACAAGCCCAACTACAAAAATATCTTACGCTGCGTACGTTGAGAAAAACACTGAATGAACTAAACTTCCGGTGCCCGCGCCCGCTTGCTGTTGACGGAATCATGTACTGTGACGTCATGGAACCTCAGCCCAAACTTTTTTATGTATAGAGATAATTAAAGAAAAATTACAGATATTTTTTAGATTTTTACGACTATTTATTACGAGAAAATGAAAAAAATGGAAACTTCCTAATTAGGAAATATGACTGTTTTTATGTCTACAAATGTAAGAAACAAAGGTGATATTTGATCTTAAACAAATGTGGTGGAATTACCTGTTTTAATAAAACACACCTTCCACAATCATAACTACACTGACACGACCAAGAGGCAAACCGCAGCATAAAATGTATTTATCAGACTTCCCCTTTGGTTATGATGTTCCCGATTTCCTCTCAATTTTTCCCTGTTTTCGCCATGACGTGTAAACCTTGCAGTTTGTCCGTCGGTCATGACCTAAATAAGGTAACATATTCACCTTCAGAATTAAATTACTATACCAGGCTCTGTCCATCTTTCGACAGCTCATCTAGCCTCCCCTCCTATTACCAAAACTACGATTACTACTCTACGTTTCTCACCTTTCTTTAACTCTTCGTTTCTATTTGTTTCCGTTTGGTCTTAAGTTTTTTTATTCAAATACTAATAAATACAAAGTCATATATTTGGACCCGCTGAAACCAAATCCGAAGTCAGTATTGTCAAGTTGGTTCGTTTTTCACCTCTAACCCCCCCAAAAAACACGCACCCTAAAAATAGTCTGTCCGGGGGACCATACCAGTGGCAGCATATCCTTATGTATTTGGTAAGGATACACTGGTCTGGTCCACTTTTTTGTTTTGGGGATGTTTTTTGGGATTGGGGATGAAAAACGAGCAAATCTGACAATTCTCACTACGGATTCGGTTTCAGCGGGTCCAAATACATAAGGATACACTGATTTCATCTCCAGGCCAGACCACTTTTTTTTGTTTTGGGGGTGTTTTTTAGGATTGGGGGTGAAAGCGAGCGACAATTCTGACTTCGGATTCGGTTTCAGAGGGTCCAAATAAAGATGCACTGGTATGGTCCGCAGGCCAGACCACTTTTTTGGGGGATGTATTTTTGGAGTGAAGAGTGAAAAAAGAAGCAATCTGACAATTCTGACTTCGGATTCGGCTTCAGTGGGCCCAATTACATAAGGATGCACTGGTCTGATCCACAGGTCAGACCACTTTTTTTTTATTCCCTATATTTATGTTTTTATCACGTCTTCCTACTAAATTCACTTCATAGGTAGGGGTAGGTTTTATATATTATTTTAATTATTCTTCATCCTTGTCATCGCCCAGCCCTTCTATTGTCGCGGGTGGCACGTCCTGGCACTGTCAACAATTGGCTGGTTATGGGACCACGATGTGAAAAGATATTGTGTTCCATAAATTTGAAAATAAATTTGATTTGATTTAATTTGACATAACCAGAGCTACGGACTGATACCTTGGATTTCATCTGAACGGCCCAAATGTGGAATTAGGTCTTTGGACTTATAGACTGGCGGTACATGACCAGTCAGGTGCAACGTTTTTAAAGGTATATGAATGAAATTACCATGAATATGCCAGAAACTTGTAAGAAAATAATACGCCGACTGGTTTAAAATATATTAGAAAACTATTTTGATAATTAACATTATAATATTCTACATGTGAACTGTATTAAGCGTTCTGTCGAACTGCCACTTCCCCGCTGATTAATGCAAGTCAAGCAAATACACAGCTTGTTCGCCATGTATAATAACCATCTTATTACTCAAATGTTGTGTCTACCTACATCTTGCTGATGATCAAATATTTTCTAACAAATGCAAATTTTAGGCAGGAGGGTGCAAATCAATTTTTTTTTGTTTTTTTTTGTGTTTTTTTTTATTTTAAAATGGATGCCAATAGTGCCAAACGAAAAGCCGTGAAAAAGAATCCAGCGGAAATTCATTGGCTTGCAGTTTCCACGCGCAAAACAACTTTTGATGCGCACATTAAATCGTAAAATTTTTTGGTGTTCTTGATTTTGGATGATTTTGATTTTGGATTTTTTTTCGTTTGGCACTATTGGCATTCATTTTAAAATTTAAAAAAAACACAAAAAAAAACAAAAAAATCGATTTGCACCTTCTGCACGCGACGACTACCTAAAATTTGCGTTTCTAGCATATTCATGGTAATTTCATTCATATATATCATTGGCATGCGTTTTAAAAACGTTGCACCTGACTGGTCATCTACTGCCAGTCTATTACGTAAGACGTTTGATAGTGTGGATCACAATATTACTCTGAAAATTCTTCTTTTCAAATTGGAACCAGAGGAAACGTGTTTTTTAAATTTAAAATAGTTTGTATATATGTTAGATCACGATTCACATGAGTGACTTTTTAAAAAGATTTATTTACTTAAATGGAGCCAGAAGGAATATAATAATAAATTAGAACTGTTGCATTCTAACTGAGTTTAATAACTGATTCAACAAAGCGTGTTTAATCATATTTATAACATACAGAACCTGTGTAAGCAAAATATAGAACAAAGGAAATGCAGTTCTGCAGTCAGCACAAGTTATGAGAAACAAAAGTGTAATAATATGATATCTTGAAGATAAGCAATTAATAAGAGAAGCTGTTATCGTGTAATACGATATACCTGTGAAGGTTTATTATGGCTAAGTCTTAATAAGACAGCGTGTAATATTATATAACATATATAGAGGAAAGTATTATACTCCAGTCAGTATGTCCGAAGAGGTCGACAGTCACCCGACGTCACCCAGCTTTTAGAGCTTGGCGTGGGGATCACTGGTGAGTTGTCGGCACGTTACTCAACCGGGTGTCGCCATCTTGAAAAAATCGTTATGAACCGTTTTTTCAAATATATCGGCTTCTATTGAGGATACATAAATAACAAGTATGGCGTATTAAAAGGAGTAAAAATTACCATATTTTATGTATTATTTTTTTTTTGTAGCACTGATAGTTTTTTGTTTATTGCGAGAGAAAATTTGAAATAAGCACACTGCACACGGTTTCTCGCATTTTTCTCGATATAGGTAATTCCTATGAGAAAATTGTTCTGCATGAATATTGTAGAGTAGAAAAAAACCTTCAATATCATTTATTAATTTTTATTTTCAAACAATGGTTTGAAGAAATACTTTATATTAATGGTATGGTCACTGTACAATACAATTGGTATGGAGTGCGGCATGGTCAGGTAAAAGGTTACATCGATCTTCTCATGTTACTAACAGAATTTGTCCGTGACAAATCGAACGTGTTTCTCAAAATACCCGCAAAAGGAAAAATTGCCGAGAAACTGTACCGTACCCAAAATCAAGCCTTCGATACGACGATGTCATAAGCGACAACATCCTGTTTCTACATCTTCAGCGATTACGACTAGTACAGTAAAAGTCGACCTTCTCTATAGAGGGTGTTCACAAATAAGTCCCGGCAAGCTGATTTTTTCAAGGTCGATGGAGTGGTGTCTCCCGAGTATCCAACCAAAAAGTCACAGTCCACACCAATTGTAGGGTGTTGAAAGCGAGGTGGTTTCTTATTTTTTTTTTAATTTCCTTTTTCTAGCTTGTACATAATATTCTCTACAACTTTGCCTAATAAAATTTTTTGGTAACTTTGATTTTTGACGGTCCTGCGCCCATTATGTGGGAAAACATTCATCATATTTTTTTATTTTTTTCTTTTTTTTGTAATTGTCTTTGTACGACCGTGAATTATGCCTTCTGGGGAAATCACGTAAAAAAAACGCGCCCAGAACTGTACCTCAGGGGTGGTGCGGAAATTAGTTCAATTGACAATTAACATTTACATGTAAAGCACATCACTGAAAACACAAAGTTACTTGGACATTACATCCCATTTGTTTCAACCGTCGTACCTCAAAATTTCATTTGAACATCCCTATTATATATGCTTAAATGTTTAAAAATAAACAATCTGGAAAAGCGGCGTGACTTTTATTAAGTACAAGTGGATATTTTCAAATAAAGGGATTACTCCTATTGCGCTAAACCCCGAAGAGGTTGGAGACTCAGGAGACAGTTCTCAATCAACCCTGCAAAACTCAGCTATTAAGCATTTTGTTTGTATATTTCCTGAACCATAAAAAATAAATATGGTAAATGTTTTCCCATATAATGGGCGCTGCACCGTCAAAATCAAAGTTACCAACAAATTTTATTAGGCAAAGTTGTAGAGAATATTATTATGTACAAGCTGGAAAAAGAAAATTTCAAAAAAAAAATAAGAAATCACCCCTATTGCAACAGCCTACAAGGGACTGTGACTTTTATTAGGAATTGGGCTATGGAAAATAAAACTATAAGTTCTCTATGTTTAAATAAAGACTATTTTATTAATAGCGTTTTGACTCTATTATATACCGGAAAGTGCGTCCTGATTCTATACTAACATCTACACGACTGACTATAAGATTTTAAATATATTTCTCACATTATGCACTATCAATGGTTCTTAACGCCCTATATGTCAAGTGATTTACTACGTTATTCTAAACAACTTATAGACTAAACAGACTTGACCTGGACCCTTGGTCCCTTAGATAAAATCAAATTAGTTTTTGTAATATAATACATTTCTGTTATAACTAACAACTTTTTGGTCGGATAGACGGGAGACACCCCTCCGTCGACCCTGAAGAAATTTTTTTGAAAAATGATATCTTTATTGGACTAGACACGATTTCCTCTCTTTTTGGATTTGGAAGATCGAAATTCATCACCACTTTGAAGAACAACGATTATTTGGAAGCACCTCTGAATATATTTAAAGAAAAAAGTTTCCCTCAAACTTTTCGCTACCGCAGGAGAAACATTTTTTCGTGAAAAACAAAGCACAAGAAGAGTTAAATTCGCCACTTTTTGTAAAAGCAACAACAAAATAAAAAACGAACCTTACTTAACTTCCACCGACATCCGATGTATCCTAGCGACACACGTTCAGGACGTACCTTCAAGTGCAAGCGTGACTTGGAAACGGAGAAATGGGGATGGACCAAGAAAAACTGTGAGCTAGAACCGAAAACCATTCCAGGAAAAGCCGTACCCGTTGAACTTCTAAAATTAATGGCCTGTAAATGCAAAGGAAACTGCAGAACAGCCACTTTATGTCAAAACTGTAGCGGTAAAACTTGCGACAACGTTACAGAATTCCCGCAAATCTGTGTGCAGGATGACATCGGCAACGAATCCGACGAAGAGAAGGAATAAACATCGATCGACAATAGTGGAATTAGACCTGTCGGGGAAACCACGGTGAAAAAAAAACGCGCCTAGAACTCTACCTCCGGGGTGGTGTGGAAAAGAGTTCCGCAGCCACGTGCTGACATGCCGACTTTGCGGCGCGTTGTAATAGAAACTATTGTTCGAAAATAAAAATTAAGAAAGCGAAATTGTAGCTTATTTTCTGCTCTACAATTTGCATGTGCAACAGTTTTCTCGCAGGAATTACCCATATCGAAAAAAATTAATAGTACATGAAACATAGTAAATTTTACGGTTCTTATAATGCCAGACTTATTTTGTTAGGTAACCTCAACAGAATCTAAGATATTCGAAAAAAATGATTCATAACCAAAAGCTCGCTGACGTTGAGAGACTGTCGACCACTACATGTGGACTTCATATATACTGACTGGACTATTAGTTCTGTACAGAAGAAGACTTGTGCTTTCCCACATGATGCAATTTTGTCACCTGTACTTCTTCTAATAAAATAAATTCTCTTGCTGAGTTAAAATGCGGGCAATAAGATATTATATGCACTTATATATTTTGGAAAAGATTATGATGAGACAAGCTAAAAACGTACTCTTCGCCTGTTCACTGAACTTTTTATATAATTGTTACACATTCTATAGGATACTCTTCGCATTTTTTTGTAAATAATGCTAGTTTTAGACATTTTAATTTTATAGTGCGTACTTAGTTGGTAAAAGACTCAGTGTAAACTAAAGTAAAAATAAAAAACGTATCAAACCCCATTTGGGTCGAACCCGGGACCCTTGGATTCCGAGTAAATTTCAATTAAAAGCGTAAGAACTACACCACTACCTTACACGTAAAAAAAATGTAAATTTTACTTCCACATCCAGTGAAAGTATAGTAACGACAAAAAAAATTTTTAAAATTTTTATTGTTCAAATAGGCTTAGAATGTCATGAAACGTCGAGATTTTAAGTTTGAGCGAGAAAAAAATTTCTGTCTGTCTGTCTGTCGGTCTGTCTGTCTGTCTGTCTGTCTGTCGGTCTGTCTGTCTGTCGGTCTGTCTGTCTGTAACTTTTTTTTGTGCGCACGTTTACTCTGGAACCGTTTGAGAAATTAACTTGAAATTTGATACACATATGTACTTTAACGAGATCTAGAACTAGATTATGTTTTCATCTTGTTCCGTCGAAGGGTTGGGGGGTAAATTGAGGGAAATTTGGGGTAAACAGGTAGATCAAGCAGGTAAGAGTCGATAAAATTGGTATTTAGTATATACAAGAGAAGCCAAGGTCTCAAAAAAAATTTTGGCATTAGCCACCCCCATTGCCACCCCCACCCCATTAGTAAAGGGGATGAAAAAAAATGTGATTTAGTGTGTGTACAAGAACCAGAAACCTCAAAATATTCTTTTACTTCATCCACCCCCACTACCACACCCATCACCACCCCCACCCCACTACCGATGTGGGGTATCGTTTTATGGGTTTTTGGGGTAGAGGATTTCAAAAATTATATTATTAAAGTTTCATAAACAATTATTTCCACGAAATTTTTTTGTTGTGGAAGTGGATGTGGAAGTAGTGATTCCTTGGGCAGCGGTTTTTACATTATAAGACACGAGCTATTTTCACGGTTGTATATTATATACATTATGAAATGTATATTTGTAAAATATATAAATATTTAGAAATTAAAATGAAATATCATTCGACCAAATTTCTATTCAATTACAAAAACATGAAAATCAAAAAAATTTGTTTTCAAATTTAAATCATTAATAACATTTTTATTTACCGATCGATTTTATTCAAAATCAATGGGGTTCTTCCTCTAGCTAACAGTAACTTACTGTCCAAATACAATCGTATTTTTCTTTCTTGAGTTATCGTGCTTACAAGGAACGTGACGGACGGACAGACGGACATTTTGAAAGTTGTTCAGAATTCGTTCACTAACACAATGATATGAACATTTTTTGTCTGCGAGCGATATTTACGATTTTAGAAATGTGTCGATCAAATACAATATACTCTTCGTTATCGTATTTGCGAAGAGTATAATAACTAGTAATATGTAGTATGGCTTGAAGCAGATATCACTAATAGAGTGGGAGCTAGGTGGCTTTTTCGGCACATCATCGTTTTATGAACTTTGATATATTTTTATGGTTTATATTGGATGATAACAATTCATAAAATCGACTTCTGGAGGGGCACCTTCTGTCAGGTGTGTCACGAATACTTTCTAAAATTCAGTGAAATTATGTGTACATATTTTTATGTTTAGAATGAATAAAATAAGATCACCAGAAAGTGTGGGGCGTCAGGAGGCGCAGCCAGAAAGATAATAATGATACAATACATCTGAGGCACGGTAGGAAGTCAAGTTAGCCGAAAGTATTAAATTCCTGTATATTTAAGAGCCTATGGTACTTTTGTTGACACTAAGAACTTTCTGGGGAAGCTATTCTATTGTTGAAGGAGCTTATATTTACGTTTTAAAAAGGTGCCAGAACTTGTAACAATGAGTTTAGAGTTCTGAGATGAAATATGCGAAAAAAATCCAATTTTTTTCAAAAATCTTAAACATTTTCTTTCTGGCTAGCCTTACTGATGGGAGATTCTTTCTGGGAATTTTTTTCTGTGTTCAAAACATTTAAATAAACATGCTCAGCCTAAAAAAAAGTTTGTAACGATCATGTTATATAACTTCGTTTTTTTTACATCTTTTGACCTTTCTGGTTGCGCCCCTGACGGTCCACACTTTCTGGCGATCTTATTTTACTCATTCTAAACATAAAATGTGTACACACAAAAAATATTAGCCTTGTAACGATGATATAATTCCACTGATTTTTATATCTTGAACCATGGCTAACTCGACGGGCTGACATATGCCAAAAGTCTATTTTGTCGTTATTTAAGTTCGATAGAATGAATCAACGCGTAGAAAATGCTTGTAACGATGAGTTCTGAAAAAGACACATAGCTCCCGCCCCATAACTTTCAATTTAGCAAATCATTATTAATCTTTATGTGTATATAGTCCACTCAAATTAGGAAAAAAGTGGAGAATAAATCTGAACGGCAGTTTCTCTGCATAGGAAGTAAGTATTCAACTTTTAGAACAAGATTTTGCTTATATGCTGATAAAAAAGAAACGATTTTTGAGATATATACATATATATATATATATATATATATATATATATATATATATATATATATATATATATATATATATATATATATATATATATATATATATATATATATATATATATATGTTTTTTCGTGTTTTTTAGTTCTGCTCATAAATTAATGTAAAAATGTCACACAATAAAGTTGGGACTAAATTATACCTAGGCCCCCCCAGTTTCACCCGCTCTTGAATGATTTTTGTACATAGTTGTCTTAAATTCCTGTGTAAATTATCATTTGTTTATCTTTAGGCGTTTCGAAAATATTCATAAAAAAACATTTTCAGGAGAATTACTTGAACACCCTGTATCTCGGAAACTAAGCACTTCCCGACCCATGTTTATAGGAACTGTTTTGCTTATTTTGAAAAGTCGTATTGCATAGTGAAGTTTGGCCTATGCAATTCGGGACACCCTGTATATGTATGTATATATCTCTAAAATCATGTCTTTTTTTTCTGCGCATAAACAAAAAATTGTTCTAAAAGTTGAGTATTTACTATCTACGCAAAGAAACTGCTGTTCAAAAATTTTCTGTAAAGCGGCGTTTTTTTTTCCTAATTTGAGTGGACTAATAAATCAAATTTAAAATTCAATTGAGTATTCGCAATTAACGAAATTTTTAAGACATCATATTGATGGAAAATTGCTATGGAAGCATGATATCGATATGTTACGGAAAAATGATCTCTAGTTATCGGAGTTAGATTACGAACTTTTATGTCTTTAAAAGATATATTGTCTCTTATATTCATACTTACAATATCTAACTTCTGTTTGGGCCACTGCTAATAAGTCTATTAACAAATATTTACAATCCTTACAAAATAAATTTCCTTTAATTGTTCTATGACGATTTAAAAAAATTGTACTTTTACTTTTTTCACCTTATAAACCTCAATTGTGTCCTTAATTTCCTTATCAAAATTTTCTATAGTTTTAAGTTTTTCTTTTACTTCTGGAGTGCCCTTTAGATATTTAAATGTTTTTGCCTCTACCTCATCCAAAATTTCCTTTTGCTGGCGAAGTACGGGACAGTCTCTCAATGACTTGAGCTTGGTCATCATTTCAGTGTAAAAGCCATTGATCTGGTGTACGTAATTCTCTGTTGTTTGACCTTAAACATAAGAAATTAAATTAGATTTAGATATGCAGTAAGCTTTCCTGAGGGATCCACTGACGATACTCTGATAAGAAATCGAAATGTAATTCTATAAGCAGCCTCATTATAGTTATATATAATAATAACAATAATGACAATGATAATGACCAAGACCAAGACGATGACGATGGAGATAACGATGAAGATGATGATGGTAATAATAATAACTTGAGACTGTCAAGAGAGATCATGACCGGAATCTACTGCCTGGCCAACCGAGCGCACAAGAAGGGCAGAAGATCACACTTTTGGAAACAACGCATATTTTGAGCTGTTGGAGCGGACATCATCACCATCGCCTGGAGGGCCCAAAAACCTGGAACAGGCTCCAACAGAGCCGAATCTCAATCGCGCACGAGGGATCGGTGAATAGTTTCCAGGTACGGCTGAGAAAGTATGCCGCTTCTTTAAGTCTGAAATAATAATAATAATAATAATAGTAATAGTAATAATAATAATAACAATAATCTCATGCAATTCATATCCCGAGATCCTAACACATACACTTGCGGCATGCCCCGTTCATGTAGTATCATCCTATAACACCAGGCACAACGCAGATTTTACGGTGCTCTACTACAAAATTAGATATCTAACTTAACACTTTACCAGTCGTAGAGAACAGAAAGTGCAGAATATATTAGAATTTGTAGAATGCATATTACTACTTTATAAATCTAATAATATTTTATCTCGCACATTACGGTATAGATACGATTTCAAATAGTTATTTTTTTAAATTTCACTAAATGATCTACAACAATATACAACCAGAATCACACATATATGTACTTATTTACTTATTTAAAACACATAATAAAGACGGGATAAATTATGTCGAACGGAAACGAATACCGACCTCAGAGTGAATCTCCCGTTGCAACAATCAAGGTCATTTTTATTTACTGCGGTTAAATTTGTTTAAGTTTAAATGTTGCTAGTAAAAACAGTAAAATTCTTCAAATAGGCGGTAAGTCTGGTTCATATAATGTTTAATAACAAGTGATGGCTAGCGATTAATCAGATACGGTAAGAATAAATGTTTATTACTTCATAAAATATAGCGTTTTAACATGAGTCTTTCATTTTATTATAGCGGCTTAAAAAGCTCAATTTATAAACTAGCTGCAGCAGTTACAGTTGCAGTTGCCGCACCTGTAGTGTTTATGAAGAATACGAAAACAATATTTCCATTTATAAAGTCCGCTGCCGCTGCGGTTGCAGTTCATATTCCGCAGGGAGATAACCAAATTTTATCTTGAACGGCAACCGCTGCGGAATTACCAGCGGATAGCCAATGAAATTGTAGTTCAAGGAGAATGTAAACAAATCGTCAGGAGATTTACGCGTGAAGCGCATGCGTGAAAAACATTCTACGACACCAACAGCAAGAGTTTATAAACGAAAAAACTTCGTGAATTGCAACTGATACTGCCGCGGCAACTCCAACTGCAACAGCAACTGCAGCGGAATAGTTTATAAATCGAACTTTATGTCACCGACATCAAACTCTATGGAATTGCGAGTCCCACTTCATATTCTATGAAGCTGGCCATATATTTTTCTACACCGGATATTATCCGTAAGTAAATGATAAAGAAATAATTTTTTAATTCAAATTTGGCAACGGTCATTTTAGCAGCAGCCATGTTACATTCCTTGTTTCTTTTCAGGGTATTAAATTTGGAATATAAGTTAATGGACAATGTTAAATTTCCATATAATTTTCGATGTTAATTTTGGATGTTACTGTTAATTTTCGAAGTTAATTTTGGATGTTAATTTTCCATAGAAGCTATATTTGGATTTTTTTTGAAGACTACAGACGATAATATGGTAGCATAGAAGTAGATTTTCATCGTGGAAGTATCTGGAGGTAGTCAATAGGGTGCAAAGAACTCCTGAGCCTGTTATTGGATACGTCTACTGGCGCTTAGACCATAGTGGATTGAACTTCTTCATCCCTCACATATGGTTTGTAACATAAATTCGCCTCAGAAATTCAACTAAGTGTCACATATAAAATTTTGCCTATTGTTTACAATTTTACATATTTGTTTTATCAATTTCACATTTATCATACATCAACATGTATTTTTTTAAACGATTCTTAGTTCTTAAATAATATTTCAACTTTTAATGTGTTATCTTAAATATGGTATACAGATGAGTCATAACCTTTAAAATATTATTTATGGGTGAATTGTTTACGTAGCGTTTAATTTTAAATAAATATAAATGGAACTATTTGTACGGATATTATGATCACAATTTCTACGAAAAGCGTTGTCCATACTATATATTATTAATAATTTTGTTTTAACATCGTACAGTTAAAATCTTGTTTAAGACTGTATCTTTAATATTTATTGAATGTTTCTATTATTGTCTCTATCGTCATCCATTTGTACGTACCATTTAACGTTAAGATATCAGTTTGATTAATTTCTAGTAAATTCAATTTTATAAATAATTTCGTTGACTTATTCCAGGTGTTGTGATACTTACTTATTTGATGCAATGATACATACATACAAACTATAAATATTTACTTATTTACTTGATATTGGATACCATCTATTAATATTTGCATATATTCATTTATTCTTAATTTTCACTAAGTTTATTCAACTAATTTACATTTTTATATTAACAACTTTTGAACTTAAAATAATTTGATTAGTTTACCTTTCTAATAATCAAATCTCTACTTACAGTGTAAATTTTAAGCATAGAAAGATTGGTGCCCCACTCTTCCCCAGGAAAATTATTAACAACAGTTAAGTTAAATTATTAAAAACATCTAAGTCAATTATTAACAAAGCACGTTATGTCATTTGAATACTGTTTTCTTACCTTGACTCATCTATCGAGATTCTGAGCTACTGGTGATGAAATTTTTTCCCTCTAAATTAATTATAACTAAAGGTTCATTCTTTAATCTCAAACAAAATAAAAAAATAATAATTTATTAAACAGCGAGGGTAGCATGTTTCAAATTACACGCCTGACGGTATCCCACTGTCTACCGCTATGACCTGTTATGCACACAACCGCACCAAAACTTTTTTCCATCAGCTCCTTGGCGATGTCAGTCCAAGATTTTGGAGGGCGCCGTCTTCGCTTCTTGCCATTTGATTTTCTCTGAACTCTCACCCGTTCTATAATATCTCCTATTTTCGGTTGATGTGGCCAAAAAAATAAGAGGATTTGGGAGAACACAATTCTGGAGAATCACTTTCGGGGACATATTTCTTGGAGAATTGAGCTATTAGTGCGATCGGGTGTCCAGTGAATTCACACCAAGCGTCTCCCAGACCCACACTACAAAAGCATTACTACACCATCTGCTAGCTTCTCTAACAATTCATGTCTCAGAATCGTAAGGAAATATGAAAAAAATTAGGGCGTTAGAAAATCTGATCTTTGTGCGTTTCGTGATAATACTGCCTCGCCCGCGCCCATATATGAGTGGTTATAGACCGAATGCATGTAGGCGGCGTCAGAGTCGCGTTTGGGTACTGCAACATAACCTCATTTTCTGTGCATCTTTATTTACTACTTCTTTAAAAATATCAAGCAATTGTGTGCCTCAATGCACTTCCTATTATAGAGAAAATACAAATTTAAAGTTTCACCAGTTTCCAGTATGCAGCAGTTTTAGAAGAAAGTGGATAGTTGCTCTCAAATTACAAAAAAGCCCATCTAGTGTGTTCAAAACATTTCACAGACCGAATGCATGTTGGCGGCATTAGAGTCGCGTTTGGGTACTGCAACATAACCTCATTTTCTGTGCATCTCTGTTTACCACTTCTTTTAAAAATGCCAAGCTTTTCTTTTAGTTCAACTAAACTATCCATTTTCCGTAGGTTTCAAAAAACAAAGTTATTTCAACACATCAAAACTACAAAGCAACTGGTGGAATGATATTTCACTTTGGTATCTAAATATTTATATATTTTACAAATATACATTTCATAATGTAATATAGAACCGTGAAAATATGATTTTAGCTCGTGTCTTAAATTTACATTTTTTTACGTGTAAGGTGGTGAACACAATGAATAGAGTACCCAAAGGCGATCGGTAACCGCCTGGCGGCGAAATATTTTACTATGCATTCCTCCTATTATTTGCTCGATTTACAATCATAATTTTCGTTTTGTTGTAATTTACACTTAATTCATAATCAGAGTTTACTGTCTGCAGCATGTCCGATGAATGTGTGAGCTCATCCTCGCTTGTAGCAACTAAGGTTGTATCATGAAGTTAGAAATCCTGGTTCCGCCTATAACTAAACTCCACCCTGTCAATCTTCTAGCACTCGTCGCACCATGTGTTCACTATAGATGATAAAGAGGATTGGTAACGTAACATAGCCCAGTCTGATGCCTTTTCCAACTTTACATTTGCCGGAGTTAGTTTTCCACTTTCACCAAGGCAGGTGAATTTTCTTTATACAGTCAGCAAATAATAAAGGACAGATGTTTGGGTGTCTCCATCTCCAATAATACAGTAAACAGTTTGTTTCCACAGTCTTAAAAGCCTTACAATAGTGTAGTATAAAGGTACATAAGCATGTAATATTTTCTTGTCTTTCCGATAAGTTGTAGCAAATTCAGTATTGGCTTTTCAGGGTCGCAGTCTTTAACAAAGCATATTTGTCCAGGAGGTTCTTGCTAAGGCAAATAATGCTGAAGTCTGAATTAAAGAGTATACAGCATTATTTTACTAGTATGTGATATATGTGCCAGTAATCTATATCACAGTCATCTGTCGTTCCCTTCTTATGCAGTGGTACGAAGATTGTGTAACGAGGCACATTTTTTAAGCACAGCTGTATCTATATAATCTATTATGTTTGTATTATTTATCATTTTCATGTAAAACCATATGATTAATACTTTATATACATATTTTCCAAATAATAAATTATGCGACGGCAGATCATCGAAGTATACAAGCCAGTGGCGCAGCCAGAAAATTCATCTGGGGGGGGGGGCGATAGAACCGGCCTCCCCAGAGGATGAGTAGTAGATTCCTCTACTAGATAATATTGGCATTAATTACAAAATATTTATTTCAAGGGATAATTTGAATACTGCTTTGTACTGATAGAGATTATGCTTCTTTATTTTTTGGCTCATGGAAGACGGCTTGGGGGGGGCATGGCTCCCCCCCTGGCTGCGCCCATGATACAAGTCGCCGAGTAGTAGACGATGCGCGCAATCATCACTATACTAGACACTAGCGTCTAGCCCCTGAGTTATAACTTTCGGGGCGCGCATGCGCAGTCACACTACTGTGTTAAGAATTGGATATTGCATATTCTTGGTTGCCTCATTTCTTTCAAAGACAGAAATGCATCTTATAATATAATAGATATAATATGCAAGAATATACCAATCGACTTATCTGAGACTTTACCTGACACTTTGTCGTGAAAAAATACGTCATTAAGGTTGGAGCGTTTAAAATAAAAGTTCGAACTTGATAAAATAAAAATCTGGAATGTAAATTGATTAAATACGTAATGGCAAAAAAACACAAGAAATAAATTTGTAAAAGTCTTTTTTAAAATGTTGCAACATATTCACATAATGCACATTTTTTGGGCAAGGCAGTAATACCATCGTGTGTATCTTTTTAATGTGATATTTTCAATTTGGCTTATGACTAAAATTTTTATTGCAATCGACGCATTTAAAAGTATAGTTCTTCACTTTTAAAGGTGCTATTAGGTACTTCCAATTTGTCCGGATGATATTTCTTCACGTATTTACGTAAATCGTAAAATCCTTTGTAACTATCACTACACTCACTACAAGTTATCACTTATTAACAGATGGCTGGGTGGACATTGTGACAACAATAATAGAGCTTAGTTAGGAATGTTAGAAATGTTAGGATGATTTGAAACTGAAACGTCAGTTGGTTTATCAAACTTCGCATGTCGCCCCGAAAGTTATATGCAGAGACTAGACGCTAGTGTACTAGACTAGCCTGATTTCAAAGCAAACTGGAATCAGTTCAGGCTCAGCCACCCGTGTGAATAGATGTACCAGAGACTCCGCAACCGCAACCGTGACGTCAGCCGCCAGAGTAAGTTAAAATTATTCGTAAGAAGGACCAGACGTGGATATTTTGTAAGACCGAAGGAAGTAAGTGAAGATTTCCTAAGTCCACAACCGCCCACGCTAAGTAACCGTAATAGGATTTTCTTTTAAGTCCATCACCATCATCGACTGGTGCGCAGAGGTTCCTGAGTTCTCCCAGTCTACAATTAGTCATTTGTTCTAGCATCCGCCCAAGCCACAACACCGTAGAGTCAGTCCACCGACTGTGACCACCCGAGACCAAACGTGCCGAGGAAAAGTGAGTAATATAATATTAGGGACCTGTAGAATTTAGATTAAATAAAGACTGTTGTATTCCGAATTGTGTTTTTTCACTCTGTATGTATGAAAAAGTCTAATTTTTCCCTTTTGGCCCACTGGACATTTCCGTTTCTCCACTGTAGTTACTCAAGCCCTGGTTCACTGGCTTTGAGGGTAGTGACGTTCCTCCACTCAAAATATCAACTGGCGCCCGAGTAACAGTTTCGTTAGTACCGCTGCTGCTAGTGACACTTTGCAGCCTCACTGGGAAGTGCGTCACAATTGAGGTTTCCAATGTTTTTTGGCATATTTTGTGAAGGATTCTCATTTCATCTCCAGTAACTAATTTAAGCACCTCAGCCGCAGCTGCATTGTCAGTATCTAGTTTTTGTATGGCTACCTCCACATCTGATTTCAGTAACAAAGGTTCGCGTTCGAAATCCTACTGTCAGTCACCTTCTGCCTCAAGATGGTTATTTTCGAAAAGCTTCTCACAATATTGACGCTAAACATCAACAATCTGAACCTTGCATTAAGTCTTAAAGTACTGACTCTTACTGTTTGGAAAATATCCTTGCTATTATTGTAGTCAGCCTGCGATTCCAGTTTTTGTTGATAAGAATTCTTATCTCTTCAACAAAGAGTCTGAATTCTCCGCGTGTCTGTTACAATTTTTCGATTTTAAAGCAATGTTGATATCTTGAACGTTCTGATTTCTCCTTACTGGTATTTTACTGGTACTTTAGCTAGAGTTTCGGCATTTATGGTTGTTTCACATTTCTACGTATCAAATATCAAAAAAAAAAGTCTGTATGTGAGCGTATATACACTTCTGTGCAATAAAATCCCGTACACTTGAAAAATCAAGTAATTCAGTTTTTACTAATATTGAGTGATGTGAATCAGTGTTTTTGGAATTTAGATTTTTTATTATCATATAGGTTTTAAAAAAGTGACATTGACTGTGAAATTTCATAAGTAAGGTATTTGGGAAAATGTTAATGATTTAACGATTTCGATTTTTAACAAATGTAAAAATGGACGCTGAAAAATTATGTCCGAGATAAGGCCAGATTCTGAAAGCTCAAAACATTAAAAAGCGGTTTTCTGCATGGCTGTTCTACACGTGTCTGCCTGTGATAATTTTACTTCCACATCCAGTGGAAATATATTATACCGGGACTGTGCGAAGGCCACGGTAATAATTCAATATTATTGTTTCCAAACCATTGAGTAATTATCCTGGCAGTATGAACAGGGCAGTTGTCTCGTTGATAAATGAATGTGTTGTTTGGACATAATTGCTCCACCGAGGGAAGCATAACGTTTTCCAAAATATCCCTATAAACTTGTCCAATAAATTTACCATTACCCATGATACGACAAGCTACACCAGGGCCATACACGCTTATCCATGCCCAAAAATTAACAGAAAATCGCCCGGACCTGTTCCGCGGAGACACGTAGCGTTCGTGAAACCTGTTATTTGCAGGACCGTACACCCGAATATGTCCCATCATTACAAGACTGAAAAACTTTTTCATCGGTAAACACCAAAGATCTTTAACTACTAGATGGTTTAACCCATAAGGAATTCGTATATGACAAAGCTGCAAACATCTCAACGGAGAGAGCAATATTAACACGCCTTAAAAAGCGAGACAGCAATGCTGGAATTGCCGAACTTTACCGTTGCTAGTGTCGGGTCAGTTCGAGTTTGTCAACAAGATTTTATACTCTTAAAGCGCAAACGCAATCAAATTTCAACCGGCACTAACAATTGACCGGAGCAACCAGTGGTGTTGCCAGACTGTCACCATTTTCTCTATATTTTCTGATCGCTCAACGTTATTGCGTTTGACCACTTCAAAATTCCCCGCTTTAAGCGGCTTTTGTCTCCGATCTTTGACAACGTCGCGAAGGTTTGCGACAGGATACCAACTAGAAGCGAGGCATGCGCATAGACAACACGCGTATTTGTAGTTGGGTCCGGAGTGGAAGCAAAGTGGGAGAGATAATGGGCGGTTCTTTGCTGGAAATGTTTTACACAGATTTGAGATAGGAGTTAAAACATCTTTGGTAAACACAACATTGTTCCAAAACTCCAACGGGCGATAGACATAATTTAAACAAAACAGAATGAGGGCTTGCTAATTCCGATTTTCCTATACTTCGGCTAGCTGTTGACCTCGATGCTGGAAAATTTGTCATGGACACAGCGTCTACTGCTGTTTGAAACGGATTTTCCCTCAAATAGCCAAAAAGCGCTTCATCTTGAGCGAGATTTGAAGGTCTCGGTCGGCCTGAACCTTCTTTTCTCTTTATGATACCTTCCTCCTCCCACCTTTTCTTCACACTCATAATGGTACTTTTATTTAAGTGATAATGGTTAGCAACTGCTCTGATAGACCATCCCTCTTCAATGTCAAAGAGAATTAAAATTTTTTCATGTTCAGTTAATTTCGGCATTTCGAAAATATGCAATAACCGAACCTCTGTTAGACTTAATTTTTATATCGTTGGAATATACGCCTATCGGAACTGGGCCATATCTGCTATATATAATGGTTTCCAGAGGCGTCTCATGTTGTATATAAGATATATTTTATTATAATTTTGGCGAAAAATGTTAGCCACTAATGTTTTTAGTTAGGCATACAAAAAAATACGAAGATGTACAAGATATTGAAACTGCAATTTACAGTACAACGTATCTCTCAGACTTGAACGATCCTTAAGTAGGTTAGGTCGTTATTAATTCTTAAATTATATTTAAGTATTTTTAAGACTTTACGAAACAAATGAAACTTGTAGCCGGGCGTTACTGACTCCAAATATTAAACAAGAAAACTCATGGTAGACCTAAAATTTTATTTCAAATTTGGATATGTAAAATAATATGACGCGATACTCCCTATTGAAACTGAACCATATCTGATATACAGGGTGATCGCCAGAGACGTGTAGTCAACAGTCATACATTATATAGACTATATTTTTTCTATAATTTTAGAGCAAAATGCCACTAGAATTATTTATTATGCACACAATAATACGAAGGCGTATGAGATATTGAAACTGCAATATACAGTTCTCCTCAGGTTCGAACTTTACATAAACTAGGTGATATATATATAAATTTTATTTTAAAATGTTTGTATTTAATATATGACTATTTGAACTATAAAAATAAAAGAGATATTGGCTATGCGTATGCACCTGATCTTGTAGAAGAAGTCACTACTGAGCATCTCAGTGACGCGACACCCATTTATTTTTAGAAAGGCGCCAGCCGCGTTCTGCCCCGTTCTTCCACTCCCAAGCGGGTTCGAGATAAGTTATACTTCGATAGACCAGTAATGAGTCAAGGCTGCACTACCTCAGATCATTAACGACGCTCTCTCAGGACGCGATTTCAATGTTTCACTGACAATAAGGGCTTTTACGTCTTTAGATTAACGCGATTTTTGCATAAAAAAAATCCCTATCGAAGATTTCTCTCCGACGGAATGGGAATTTGACGTGATTTTGATTTGATTATACAGTAATAAGGGGTCTGACGTCTTTGGGTTTTTGCTATTTTGGCATACAAAAATCCCTATCGAAGATTTCTTTCCTACGGGATTAGAATTTGACGAATTTGACGTGATTTGTATCTTTCTACCTACTCTCTACACTTTTTGGAGAAATCGCATTAAAAAATCCTTATCAAGCTTCCGTAAGGCGATCAGAACACTGAGTATCAAACTTAGAGAATCATAAGATCCCGAGGTCTTCCAAATGAAAACTCCAGTGATTAAGACTAGCAACAAGTCCTTACATCAATAAAGTGCAATTAGTTCAAAGAATAACATTTATTTAATATGTGTAAAATAATAAAATATAATGTGAAAGAATCACGCCGCCCTGACTAAGGCAAATTACTTTTTAACCATACAAATGAGACAACTAACGCGCTAACAATCGATTTGACAGAAAAGATTCATTTAACCTCCTCAGGATTTAATGCAAACCTATTAAAAAGAATTTAAAAATTTTGTATTTTTGGTAATTATGGCTGACTGAAAATAATATAAAAATATTTTACTTAAAAAATTTTTGTTCGCTTATAAATAGCTTAAAGGTCCCAGATCGTGATTTTATCATTCACGGGACGGAGTTCGACTAATACGAGGTTAATAACTTTCGGCTAGTCTTAGGTGTACTTGTCCCCATGCAGGTTCAATATAGAAAAAATGACAGCGAGTCGCCTCCGTACGATTTTTTGGCAAAATGGATTTTTAAGTCCTTAGTGCATAAGGCGGTTTTCTCTATAACTTTATTATTTGGAAAGCCCTGCATTTGACTTTCCTACTATCGCTTTGTATTGACCACCCAACGCACTCGTCCAAATTATGAGTCGCTGGGTGAATCCAGACTTGTTTTATGCGAGATACCGGCCTTGTCCATTTTCACTGGTTTTTGCCAATTTTTGCTTATAGGCCAAGCAGTGAGTACAAAAAAGGGGGGGTTCCTATTCGCAAAAGGTCGGAAAGAAATGAAATTTGGTGGGATGGTAGACATAGGTCCCCTGATAATACACCTGAGTTTGCGACCTCGGGGGGTTGCCGCTCGGGGGTGGGGGGGGGGGGGGTGAAAACTCTGCGTCGCGGCGCTTTTCGAGAAATAGCACCGTTGTGGTAAGTGCTATCAAAAAAAAGTTCAAATGAAATATGTAGAGAACAAAATTGTGCACAATTTTGGTCTCTATATTTTTCGTCTACGACCAATAGTTTCCGCGCGCTTCAAACAATCATATCTTTTATTATATACGACCAAATGAATCAAACTGGCATCTGCAGACTCAGAAAACATTACTGTTTCAGAAAAAAAATATTACAGAATTGTTTGATAGCGATCTTCGTCTTAATTCGCGATGAAATTCTGATTTTGTTGAAAATTGCAAATCAACTCCCAACTTTGGCGCGCCGTAGAACGAAAACTATTGGTCGTAGACGAAAAATACAAGACCAAAATTGTGCACAATTTTGTTCTCTACATATTTCATTTGAACTTTTTTTCGATAGCACTTACCACAACGGCGCTATTTCCCGAAAAGCGTCGCGACGCAGAGTTTTCACCCCCCCACCCTTCGAGCGGCAACCCCCCGAGGTCGCAAACACAGTACTATCAGGTGTCTACCATCCCACCAAATTTCATTTCTTTCCGACCTTTTGCGAATAGAAACCCCCCCATTGCTTGGCCTATTATAGGCGCGACGCCACTTTTGCCAAATTCATCGGTTTCGCCTTTTTGATACATTGCCTTGTTAAAATTTTATAGTCAGTCTTTAGAACAGGGTATATAATGACTGTACCTTCATGGTCGATGTCTTCGGCGGAGGAATTAAAGTTGAAAATATTATGAATTTTCAAAGTACTTTTTTGGCGTACTTTTTAAAAAGTATGTGGTTCATTTTTCCATGACCACCATATACTTTCACTCTCATATCTTGAACCAAAATATATTTTCCTAAGTAAAAATTCGGTGCTTCCTCGAATTTTTACTGCGCCTAATGTCTTATCGGACTCTTGGAAATGTCCTTAAATGAATTTTTTGCTTAAGTCGAATTTTTATTTTGGCTTCGACCTGGGTCAATTCTGGAAGGTTCTCAACAATCTCACTGGCAATACTTACGAGTGAATTTTGCTATATTAATCAAGAAGATATTCGCAGTCGACCGCCCCCGACTGCTACTCGTTTCTTCTTGAATGCTTATTATTACAATATGACACATGATAAATTGAATGATCACTGTAAATTTGTAGTATTCAGCAGTACTAGGCAACCATCCTGAGTTGGCAAGTAGCCGCGCAGAGAGAGAAGAAATATCGTCACTGTTGGACAGAGACAAACAAGCTTCTTCAGCTAGCTAGCTTAAGAAGCTTAAAAAGCAACTTAGGATGGTTGACTGCAGGGATCCGGACCGAAATGAAATAACGGTTCCGGTTCCGGTTCGGTTTTTATGAACAAAAAAATTTCGGTTTCGGTACGGCTCCGGTTTTATAACTTATTTTTCGGTCCGGTTCTGCTGATTTTTTCGGTTCTTTTCGATTTTTTCCGGATCTGGCATTGTATATTCATTTCTGGTAAATACATGATATACGTACCTAGTTATATTGATTGAGTAGGAGAAACGAGGAAGGAAGGTAATGCTAAGAGGTATTTTAACTGTTTTGTGCAAGTTTAGAGGCAAGCATTCCACGGGTATTACATAACCGGTAGGTATTATATTATTATTAAATTGAATACAATTTTGAATCAACATCTTTATTTGGCGTGGCGCGATAGCGGTCACGTACGCATTGCATATTGCACGGCCGGCGACAAAACAAAAACAGCCGATGCCTAGAGGGGCAGGAGGGGGGGATAGAGAATAGAGACACGGGCTGTGGTAGAGACGAAACAAAATATGCGCATAATCATAATACAAAGCAAAACATTAAATTGAAAATTGAAATTGTCCGACATGAAAAGCTAGGAAAATATGGTATCAGGCTCAGAACCGAAAAAAACCGAAAAGAACCGTTATATAATTTTAAACGGTTCCGGTTCGGACAACCAAGTTGGCGTCTGATGAAATAAGGGTTCGGTACGGATCCCTGGTTGACTGGTAATAGATTCCTAATAATACTCAAAGCTTTCACGATTAACGCTATTTCCTTTTCTCATTCGGGAAGTTTATACATCGTCCTTTATCAGGATAGCAGTGGCGTAACTATGGGGGGAGGGGGCTAGGGGAACTCTGCCTCATCTTCCCCTGTTATGAACCAAAATTGTCCTGTTAGATACAATTCTATTTTATTTTTTACTTGCAACTTTTTATATAATCGACTGTCCTCTCCGTCCCAAAAAGCTGATTACGCCACTGCATAAGGATGGGAAAATTATCATACTGAACATTAAATAATAATTTATTTACAATCATTTTAATATTTACAATAATACTTAAGAAAAACGGTAAATGAAAATTATTGACAAAGCGCCAACATAAAAGAAAAACTTAATTTTTCAGATGAAACAATAAAAAAATAATACCATATGTACAAATATATTTTATGAAAATTTGTGGTAAAAAAACAGTATTTTATTTCATATTGAAAATTGCAAACTAAGAACAGCTAATAGTAGTAAATTTAATTAAAAAGCGATCCAGGATACTCGTTACGGAATTTTCCTACTATTACATAAGCAATAATATAAAACAGATCTTTTAATTCGTTCATCTATTATTTTCGCAGTAAAATAATATATATACACACTATTTTTATTTATAAAAATTCCATCACGTTTTATTTTATTTTCCATTCAGAATTGTTACGGCATATATTAGTACAGTAACTAGAGGTTTTTGTCTCTCGCAAAATATTAAAGTTACAAAAACGGCTCTGGTCTCAAATTGTAGCGAATTTAATTTAAATTAAATCATTTTTGCTACAAACCCAGAAGTTGGGGAGATATTTAGTAAAACCAAATAAAAGTCGAAAATTTACAGATGCAGTCCAAAGAAAACAAAAATGGCGTCGTATTTCACCACACTATAGTTGAATTGTGAAGGGCATTCAAAAACATGCGGGGTAGGAAACCGCACCCTGATGAAATCACTTTTTGTTGGAAAATTACAAATTATTATTTAATGGGTGACACAGTAATTGTTTTTTCTACGACTGTCATAGAAAATAGACTAAAAATGAATCGCTAAAAGTTTAATAATAATATAATTTTAAAAATCTATCCTTTTGCCAATTTTGTTGCGGTCGTAAAAGAAATAGTGTGTATATTTAGAACGGAAAGTGTTTTTGTCGCTTTTTATAGAGCACTTTCCGATCTTAATATACAAATAACTATTCTCAATGATTGTAAAAACACAGTAACATTGGAAAATAAAAATCTGATCCAATTCGAGTAGTTGAAGATCACAACATTTTCGCTATCATAGCTTTCACATAATATATTGATGAATTCTTATTTGCTCGAATACAAGAGCAATATTTAACCTTATAAAAGCAAAAATTCGTAATTAATCTGATCAACTAACCATAACAATTCTGGATGATTTTACTATTGGGCTAGAGCGTATTTCAGGGTTACCTAATTAAATGTGTCCTTTCTTGCAAAAAATAATTTATTTTTATTAAATATGATGCAACACATTTATTATACAGTGTGTCCGAGTGTGTCCATTTTGCTTGGCTTTGCTTTGTTTGCCATAAAAAGTTTATTTTAAGTCCGATTTAAGATCGGTTTTATTTTTTAAATATACCACTGAGAAGTAGATTCCTGCGGTACCTTACATTTTATAGAACATAAAAGCTCGACCTACTGCGGTGTTTTTTCGAGACGGAAAATTAAGTAATCTTGTTAGTGATTTTTTATTTCATAATTGAGGACGCCACTGGATTCAGCAACCTTTCAATTGGGTTTGTACCAAATTTTGTGAAAAAAAAAAATTTTGGAGTGACACCAGTGCAGTGTGATCCATTTTACTTGGAACCACCCCCATAAATACCCCAGTCACTTTATACATGAAAAAAAATCCAACCTAAGATTTTCCAACGGGATTCTCTTTATGTTGGAGTAAAAAATGATTTATCAAAAATCCATAAAGCCAACTGGACGGCTACAAAAGTTAAGATCAAAGGTCACTATAATCAGTTTTTTCCAAATATCTCGTAAATTATCGGTTGTACGTTAATTTTGGCTATTATAAAACTTGTTGGTGAGATAAATCTACACAAAAAAGGTTCTATACAAAGTTTACGTAGAGCCAATAGTTTTTGACGAGACTGATTTTAGCAGCGAAACTAGCAGCGAAAACAAATTTTTTGTTTGTTTGCATTTTTGAATACATAAATTCGTAGGTAATGATAATATAAACATTTTTACCTACAACGTATGGCCCAAGAGCTAATAAAAAGGCTATTAGGCTCAAATTCTCAAAATAATTTTGACGACCAACGCGTATTTTTCAGGTAAAACTCGTATTAAAAAAAATAGTAACCTGGCCCTATTCGGGCTAATTTTAATCGAAAGGAGGGCTTTTTACCTTTAGTTTAAAAAAAAAATTAAGTCTATAGCATCTACTTATAGAAGTTAGCCGCGAAACAGACGACAGCGTTTTCGCTGCTGAAGCGTAATTTCCCAAGTAATATATTAATAAAAAAAAATTGCTTGGCCCATTTTAGACCACTTTTAATCGAAGGGTGAGTTCTTTAGCTTTAACTTAAAAAAAAAATTAAGTCCCCAGCACATCTAACATAGAAGTTAATCGCGAAATATTCGTTGACGGCGATTCCGCTGCTAACGCATTTTTAAAGTTAAACTAAAATAAAATAAGATCTATTAACCTAGCCCCTTTCGGACCCATTTTAATCGAAAGGTGGGCTCTTTACCTTTAATTAAAAAAAAAATTAAGTCCCTAGTACATCTAACATAGAAATTAGCCGCGAAGTAGACGTTCACACCGTTTTCGGTGCTAGCACATTTTTAAGATACACTAGAATAAAATGAGAACTATTAACCTGGCCCTTTTCGGACTGATTTTAATCGAAAGGTGGACTCTTTACCTTTAATTTAAAAAAAAATTAAGTCCCTAGCACATCTAGCTGTTTCTATGATTAAAACATCAGCATCATCCGGGGCCTGTATGCTATTAATTTCATTTCTAATTTGATCATGAGTAAAGAAATAAATCTATTTTTATTCAATTTATTGGACAAGAATTGTTCTTGATTAAAAGCTATTGGCGTTGTCTTTTCGAAAAGCATATCAGTGGATTTTTGAGTTATTTTCATACATCAATGCTGCTTACTATTATTATTATGAAGAAGGGTCCATTTCGAGGACATCTCAGAAAGATATTATGCGGGTATATGTGCATAAACGATGTTCCTATGTATACATAGGTCTTGTTATCTATATACACCACTATAAGTATGGAAAAGTGGCGCAGGCACTTTACTCCGAAGTTTCTCAGCCCAATATCTCAAAAACTATTGGTTCTACATAAATTTTCTGTAGAACCTTTTTTATGCAGATTTATCTCACGAACAAATTTTGTAACAGCCAAAATTAACGTAAAACCGATAATTTACAAATATTTGAGAAAAACTGATTTTCGTGACCTTTGACCTTCTGTAACTTTTATAGCCGTCCAGTTGTCTTTTAGTACACGCAAATTAGATTAAAAAACACTGAATAGGTGAAATAATTTATAAAGTAATAATATTTGGGATCCGTACTCTAGATAGAAATAGATAACCCGAAAAGTTCCCCACCAATTTAGGAGCGGAACGTCCTTTCTTTGCAAAAAACCACCCCCAACGGGGACTTAACGCTGGTTTTTCACTTTTGTCTTGTAAACCGTTCGTCGGGAGAGAAAAAAGTATAGGAAGTAAAAAACGTGCAAAATTCTGCATAAAAAATGTCTTATTAACCTTGTAGCTTATCCTCACCTATTTCGCGCTAACAGCGCCCGAACAGAGAGGTAGTTTGGGACGCAGAAGTAAAATATCGATCCTATTCCCAGTTTCACAGCTAATATCTTAAAACCGGTTACTTTAACGAGAAAAATGCTCAGGAATGAATTTATAGAGCGGAATTTTCTCTATAAGATGCATATATAGCGGGTTTTGACGCAAGTGATTTTTATATATTTTCCCCTTTTTTTTTCCACAAAGCTGTGTTTTTCGACTCCACGCAATTATATCAGACGATAATCTGTACTGTCCACTCAAAAGAAGATTTGGAGTCATGTTTCAACTTTGAGCTGGCTTCAATTCCTTTTCGTCTCTTCGATGAGAAAGGGTTAATGAGAAAAACTAAGAAATCGTCTCTGTATGATATTTTTAATGCTGTACGAGAGAGGCCAATAGATTTTTCCGATTGCCAGTTCATTGTTGATGGCGGCAATTTCATTCATCGTGAAGTACGGCAGGGTACCTTTGACGACGTTTATACACTTATATAGCCTACGTTCGCTTTATTTCTAATCATTACGGCCAAAAGGTGACTGTAGTGTTTGACGGATATGCTAACAATGCCTGCAGTATGAAGAGCATCGAAAGATAGCAGCGACTTTTGAAACGCATTTCACCGGAAATTATTTTCAGTGAGAACACGCCACTGAGTGAAACGCAAAATAAAATGATAAACAATCGTACAAACAAGGAGTGGTTTATTTCGCAATTGGTGGAGAGATTTAAAAACGAGTTGAAAGAAAATAGGCAACATTTTAACACCCATTTATACTACCGAGTTACCAGCACCAATTTCCACCCTAAAGCTAATATCCTGCAGCTGTAAAAAAAGGTTGCGGAAAACGATGCAGCCGTGTTAAGGTTGGATTGCGCTGCTCAACAATGTGCTCTAATTGCCATGCGCAAGGATGTTTAAATTCTGACTTCGAAGAAGAGTTCGTCGATGAGTAAAATTGGAAAGAATTTTAGTGGAATAGGCCTACAGGGGAAACCACCTTTAAAAAAAACTCACCAAGAGCGGTGTGAGTGGTGTGGAAACGAGCTCGAATTGAAAAACATAGCTTTATATGCATCTTATAGAGAAAATTCCGCTCTATAAATTCATTCCTGAGCATATTTAAAGTAAGCGGTTTTAAGATATTCGCTGTGAAACTTGGAATAGGATCGATTTTTACCTCTGCACCCCAAACTACCTCTCTGTTCGGACGCTGTTAGCGCGAAATAGGTGAGGATAAGCTACAAGGTTAATAGGACATTTTTTATGCAGAATTTAACGACAAATTTTTTATTTCCTATACTTTTTTCTCTTCTGATTTACAAGATAAAAATGAAAAACCAGCGTTAAGTCCCCGTTGGGGGGTGTTTTTTTGCAAAAAAAGGACGTTCCACCCCTAAATTGGGGGGGAACTTTTCGGGTATCTATTTCAAATCCTATCTACAGTACGCATCCCAAATAATATTACTTTATAAATTATTTCTTTTAAAATATCTAATTTACGTGGACTATTTATGGACTTTTGAGAAATTATTTGTAACACCAAAATAAAGAGAATCCCGCTGGAAAACCTTAGGTTGGGTTTTTTTAGAGGTTTGGAGTTTTTCTTGTATAAAGTTTATTTTAAGTCCGATTTAGATAGGGTTTCTTTTAAAACGTGGACCTCTGAAAAGTGCATTCTTATGATACAGTAAATTTTATAAAACATAAAAGCTCGGCGTACTGCGGTCTTTTTTCAGGGTGAAAAATTAAGAAATCTTATTAGAGACTTTCTCATTTCAAATCTGACTACCTCACTGGATCCTGCTACCTCTAAATGGGTTTGTCCTTGCTTATCTTATACTAGACTTGATGAAAATAATATGGGACCGAGCCATACTTTGCAATTTGAAAAAGATTTCATAAAAATTGTGTAAGTCAATCCAGAGTAATGTTTGTACAAATACAAAAAAAAACATAATAGGTTCCATTTTTGCAAAGTTCCCCTATTTTTTTGATATTCCTATTTTGATTGAACTATAAATATTAAAATAATATCCTACCTGTTTTAATGACATTCTGATATGTTTGTTTCGCGAAAATGTAAATTTGTAACAAACAATATTAAAACGTTCAATATCCTCACATATCGTCACAATTACGTAATCCTGAGATTTACTGCATGCTCAATAGACTTATATTTATTAAAATATTCCTCTTTCATAACTAATTATACTTTTTGGTATCATCGGAACAACGCTATTATCTAATGCAAATTTATTTACATTTATTTGTCTAGACCTCTACAGACGTACCCTCCACTAATATTGGATATTTCAAACTGCCACGTTTCGGTCTCCATCTACTCTCTAAATTTAAAGCATCCATGTCTGAATCAGTGGATCCTAGACTTAGACCACTCGTACTAGGACCGGTTTCTAAATAAACGTCTGGCGGAAAGGGGCTTTCTCCTACTGAACAGCAGTCCATGTTGAAGTTTATGCTCTGCTCGTTCGAAGGTATCTGAACAGATGTGAATGATTTTCCAACTGAAGAGCATCCGCTATCTTTGGTGGGCAGCTGAACGGAATCTGAAGATTTCGGACAAAACGATATGTTACTAGATGTACTTAATAGTAAATCGGATTTCCTTTGTTTCTTACTCCTCTTATTTGGACGGCTTTTATGCTGCGTATCTTCATCGCTACTTCCCTCTGTTCGTAGATCCTCACTTGATATCCACATGTCATCTCCCTAAAATTAATAAATATTTTTACTAAATAAACTATTAATCGTTCTTAAACTGTATTCCAGTCAATATATACAGTTAAAGAAACATCAAATATAGGGGATTTTTCTGTGGTATTGTAGTGGGAGGGCCCTCATTAAAATTCAAACTTTCGATCTCGAGGGGCACTACTTTAGCCGCCATATTGTTATAAGGGAGAGTAAAATCAATTATAATGGAATAACTCATTCCCTATTTATTTATTTATTTCTCACACAGATTAAATCTAATTACAAGAGAAATACAGTAACAACTTAGGTACATTAAATAACTGATGAAATTTCAACAATTTTTTTCTCGTCTGTGGTGCATGGGACCCATACGAAATATGAGAAATAACATCTAGAGAAGCACTCCTCTAACGACCCCTAAAAAATTTTGAAAAATTTTTTCAAAATTCGATTGACCCCCCTAGGGCTAGGGACTCCTGTTTAAAATTAATTTTTTTTGTCGTATACATTTTACTTTTCATAAAAATTTTTTAAGTTTATGAAAATATTTCCATTACTAACTGAGATACAACGAATTGAAATTTTATCATTTATTAAATTGTAAATTACAAAATTTCAGTTCATTGTGTTTCAGTTAATAATGAAAATATTTTCATAAACTTCAAAACCTGTTGTTGTATTTTTATGAAAAGTAAAATGTATATGACAAAAAAAATTAATTTTAAACAGGAGTCCCTAGACCTAGGGGGGTCAATCGAATTTTGGAGTGTTTCTCTAGATGTTATTTCCCATATTTCGTATGGGTCCCATGCGCCACAGACGAGAAAGATATTGTTGAAATTTCACCAGCCGCCCCTGTTAAATAACAAATTACATAGGATCTATCGAGGATTGACATGAAAAATATCACATCTAATCAAGAGACGAGGAGATATAGTTCAATCTAAATTTAAAATAAAACTGTTAAGTAGCTCATTGAACTTCTTGGAGGGGAGAGCAAAATCTAACTCAGACAACATAAATGCATTAATTGTGACTTTTAAAGAAGTAACCAGAGGCGATGAAATATTTGTAGTAAGTGGAGGTATGTAAAAAAAAACTGTACTAGTCTGGTTTTTTTACTGGGTATTCTTATGTTTGCGACTTAAAGTACGACTGCAATTTAAAAAATTGTTAAATATTTTGTAACAAACAATTATCATGCATTTTTCCTTCTAGTTTCAAGACTTACAATGCCGAATTCGTTCCGTAAAGCTGCTGTCCGTATAAAATTATAATTTGGATATGATCCGTATTTCCTCAAGTACAAATATCTTAGCATTTTGTTTTTTACTCTTTCTATGGTATAATTATACTTGAAGTAACACAGGTGCCATATTACGGATGCGTATTCCAGAATTACTAAACTATTATACAATTTTGACATTGTGGTAGTATTTTTAAATTTGCTAGGCTGCCTTATTACAAAATCTAACACACGTAGTGCCTTTAATGATACATATGATATAATATGCTCATTAAAACACAGTTTATCATCATAATAAACACCCAGATCCTTAATTTTACTTCCACGTCCAGTGGAAGTATAGTAACGACAAAAAAATTTAAAAAAAATTTTATTGTCCAAATAGGCTTAAAATGTCATGAAACGTCGAGATTTTAAGTTTGAGCGAAAAAAATTTTCTGTCTGTCTATCGGTCTGTCTGTCTGTCGGTCTGTCTGTCTGTAACTTTTTTTGTGCGCACGTTTACTCTGGAACCGTTTAAGATATTGACTTGAAATTTGGTACACATATGTACTTTAACGAGATCTAGAACTAGATTATATTTTCATCTTGTTTCGTCGAAGGGTTGGGTGGTAAATTGGGGTAAATTTGGGGTAAATGGGTAAATCAAGCAGGTAAGAGTCCATGAAATTGGTATTTGGTATATACAAGAGAAGCTAAGAGGATGAAAAAAAATTGTGATTTAGTGTATGTACAGGAACCAGAAACCTCAAAATATTTTTTTACTTCATCCACCCCCCCACAACCACCCCCACCCCACTACCGATGTGGGGTATCGTTTTATGGGTTTTCGGGGTAGAGGATTTCAAATATTATATTATTAAAGTTCCATAAACAATTATTTTCACATACAAAGTTTTTTCTTCAAGCGTATTAAAATGTTTAAATTATGTCACCAAAAACAGAAGTAGAAGTAGGACATTGTTTTACTAGTAACAAAATGTTAGTACCGAACGCCACCGTAGTGGACATTGTTTTACTAGTAACATAATGTTAGTTCCGAAAGCGCCACCGCAGTGGGTATATTGTTTTACTAGTAACATAATGTTAATACCGAAAGCCACCGGTGGCGCGCTATCCACTAGCCACTTGTCATATTGTGTCAACATGTAAGACTGTAGTTTGAATATTTGTACATTTATGATAAATAAATGAATTTTTGCATTTTAATACGCTTGAAGAAAAAATAGTATATATTACACGGAGTAGAACGCCTTTTTTTGTGTTTCGCCCAGTTTGCGGCTTCGGCTTCGCCTCAGCCGCAAATCCTGGGCTCAACACAAAAAAAGAGTGCGTTCTACTCCTAGTAATATAATATACTATTTTCGTTTTGGGTGACTTGGATAGAGAATCTGGATGTGGAAGTAGTGATTCCTTGGGCAGCGGTTTTTCTTATTCTTTGTATACTTTTATCATCCATAATTTAGTTTGAAGTTTACGCGTACATGACATAACGGCCCATTTAGAAATATTGAAATGCAGATTATTATCAAAGCTCCATTGAAAAATTCGATCAATATCTTGCTGCAATGCCTGGCAATCATTTAAATGTTCTATTTTTTTGTAAAATTTCATATCATCGGCAAATAACAGGCAATTGGAACTTTTTAATACTTGGATATGAGGAACAACGGAGGTCCTAAGTTAGAGCTCTGTAGCACCCCGGAATTTGCAATTAATTTTTCTGAGATTTTATCAGCGAATTTGACGGAAAATGTACCATTTTGTAGATATGATGAGAAAACTTTTTGTGTGTTAAGGGTAGCACTAAACCCACAAAGCTTCTTCAAAATGACATCATGGTCCACCTGATCAAATACTTTTTTAAAATCGGTGTAAATGTATCGCCCTGATTTTTTTGCTCCAAGTGTTCCATAACTTCAGTTGAGAAAACTAATAGGTTTGTTACAGTTGATTTTTTTTCTACGAATCTATGTTGGTCCTCACATATGTTTGAACGTACATCATTCCATAATTTTGTATAAATTATATGTTCCAATAGTTTGGCCATTGCCGAAAGCACTGTTATAAGTCTATAATTTTCTCCTTGATATGTTTCCGGACTTCTGGATTGGCGTTACACACACTTCTCTCCACAAGTCAGGAAACGTATTTGTTTTTAATGCTAAATTAAATATAAAAAGTTACGTTTGGCATTTAGTCCTTTAATATTAGGAAAAATAGCGGAAATAAATTTTAACCTTTTGCCCTTTGGGGATTATATACTCCATAAGGCTATCTTTACCAAACCAAAGAGTTATCAAGACACAAACGTGAGCTTCACCATTGAAAACCACCCCCAATACGCCCCGCCGCGGTTTTCCTCATGTTCGCGTGAAGTAGTTGGTCCCACAGAAAATTGTATAATCACTGTTAATATTACTCATAAAATTTATTACAAATAAGGTCCTATAGTCGAGCGATTAAGTGAATAAACTAGGGGGTTGGTCCCCAATCGACGCGACCTTCGCGTATTCTCGATATAGTGTGGTCAGGTATACATTTAAGTATACCCTTATACTCTTTCCACCTAAAGTGAAATGTGTGTGTCCTTATGCATTTTCTTAAATAAAAACGTCTATTAATATTGTTATGATTATTATCATTACATTGGAGGAGATGGCAGGTCACATTCGCGCCCTTTTTCAGGTAGTCCACAGGGATGCCGTTTTCAGTTACTCCAGTCAGTATGTATTTTGAGGTCGACAGTCATGCGACGTCAGCGAGCCTTTGGGGATTTGGTGGGGGGGTCACTGGTGAGTGTATTGGTAAATTGTCGGCACGTTGGCCGACCGGGGTTTTCTGCCATCGTGAAAAAATTGTCAAAAATCGTTTTTTTTAATATCTCGGCTTCTGTTGAGGCTACTAAAAAACAAATATGGCGTATGATGTTTTTTGATCTTCCACCGCTCACATAGATACAACAAAAATGCATAGGACCTGTTTCGTAAAGCATTGAATTTTCTACAAAATTTCACACGAACATGTCTTTATCTAATGTAGTTATAATTAAAACTGTCAGTTTTTCGTGCTGCTCATGCTCTCTAAACGGCCTGGTCTAGCCGACTTAACCATCAATGGAAAAATAACAAATTAGGAAGTCACTGAAAAATTTTAAAAAATTCATGGAGCTTCTAAATCGTATGTGTAATCTTTGTATTTACAAATAAAGGATGCCATCGTATAAAGCAACTAAAAATACAGAAGTAAAAACCATTTTTACTTCCACATCCAGTGGAAGTAGAGTAACGACAAAAAAAATTTTAAAAATTTTTATTGTTCAAGTAGGCTTAGAATGTCACGAAACGTCGAAATTTTAAGTTTGAGCGAAAAAAAAATCTGTCTGTCGGTCTGTCTGTCTGTAACTTTTTTTGTGCTCACGTTTACTCTGGAACCGTTTGAGATATTGACTTGAAATTTGGTACACATATGTACTTTAACGAGATCTAGAACTAGATTATATTTTCATCTTGTTCCGTCGAAGGGTTAGGGGGTAAATTGGGGTAAATTTGGGGAAAATAGGTAAATCAAGCAGGTAAGAGTCCATAAAATTGGTATTTAGTATATACAAGAGAAGCTAAGGTCTCAAAAAAAAATTTGGCATTAGCCACCCCCCTTACCACCCCCACCCCATTATTAAAGGGGATGAAAAAAAATTGTGATTTAGTGTGTGTACAAGAACCAGAAACCTCAAAATGTTTTTTTACTTCATCCACCCCCACTACTACCCCTTATCACCACCACCACCCCGCTACCGATGTGGGGTATCGTTTTATGGCTTTTTGGGGTAGAGGATTTCAAATATTATATTATTAAAGTTCCATAAACAATTATTTCCACATACAAAAATTTTTTCGTTGTGAGTGACTTGGAAAAGAATCTGTATGTGGAAGTAGTGATTCCTTGGGCAGCGGTTTTAAGTTTTCATCGGCATTTAACCGCAAAGATTAAAAATAAAGGACAATAAAAGTTTTACGTTTAACATCGCCAAAATTTTAATAACGTGGGAAATCGATCCAAACTGGTAGGCCAAACTGGAATTCGATTTAGAACCTCCATGAATTTTTAAAATTTTCGGAGGCTTCCTTTATTGTTTTTTTCGACTGTTAATTAAATCAGTGCCCGGGCTGTTTGGAGATTAGCACAAGAAACGGTCATGTATATACTTGCGGGTGGGCGTCTGATTTTTTTGCAATATTTATTGAATTTTAACCTATTTTACTTCCACATCCAATGGAAGTATAGTAACGCAAAAAAAAATTTTAATTTTTTATTGTTCAAATAGGCTTAGAATGTCATGAAACGTCGAAATTTTAAGTTTGAGGAAAAAATCTGTCTGTCGGTCTGTCTGTCTGTCTAACTTTTTTTTTTGTACGCACGATTACTCTGGAACCGTTTAAGATATTAACTTGAAATTTGGCACACGTATGTATTTTAACGAGATCTGGAACTAAATAGGCCCCTTGTATGTGCCGTATATTTTAAATTAATTTATATATATACAGTGTGTCCCAGGATAGATGTAACGAGAGGTGTAATGGACCAAACATTTTGGAATTTTGAAATGGTATTTGGGGATTGAGTCCGGCTTGTTGTAAAACTAAAGTATACCAAAAATGACTTGAGATTTGGTGTTCTACAGGGTATTTTATAAGCAAAGTTGTAAAAATCACCACTAATAATTTATTTTTCGAAATATGAAAAAATTCCACTGAGAAAAGTTATTTAGAATACAATTTTATACCTCTATACCAAATTTCAGGAATATAAAATTATTTTTTTGAAACTTCCCATTTTTTGTGAATTAAGAGTTGAGTTCATATTTAAAATTGTGTAGGAGCAAATGTTAATCATCTCAAAAAGTGGGCTATTGGTAAATAAAAAATTGAATATACGAGATGTAAGAAGGTACCTATAATGTTAACCGAACTAATTGTAAAACAAGAAACAATTACTAATAGAAGATTCATGAGGTTTAAAAATTATAACAAGTAATAAATGTCAAAAACAACAGATTCACAAACAAATTAATTATTGACCAATACAAAACAATGTTTACAATTTTTGTATTATTCGACGTAGCTACCACACACATTTCGATCCTTCGCCTGAAGTCCTTAGAACTGTTTCGAATATAATCTAACGGTATGGAGTTTACGGCATTTGTAATTCTCTGCTTCAATACTGCTACATCGTTAGGAAGTGGTTCAGCGTAAACCAACTGCTTGAGGCGACCCCATAAAAAGAAATCCAATATTGATAGGTGTGGGGATCTCGCCGGCCACTTGATCGGTCCATTCCTGGCAATCCAATTTTCTCCAAAATTTAAATTCAACCACCGATTAACCATTTCTGTGGAGTGGCCAGTGCAACCATCATGTTGAAAATGAACTAAAGGCATATTCTCTTAAAATATTTAAATGTTCTTCAGAAAATCTTTCAAGAAGCTATAAATAAGTGTGCTGGTTTAACCTTCCCTCAATGAAATAAGGTCCAATAACTCCAACGTGATAAGAAACGGCACACCACACATTCACTTTTTTATAATATTGTCTTCTACAATGAATTCTAAAATTTGGATTTTCAGAAGCCCAAAACCGACAATTCTGAGATGAAACAACACCATTGGTTGTGAATGTGGATTCATCTGAGAAAATTATGAAATGATGAAAAAATCTCTCTTCGATTTTTTCTCCAATGGTCAAACAAAAATCCAACCTACGGCCGTCATCTCCCTCTTCAAGCGTATGTTTATAATTTGCTTTATATGCCCTAATTTTCTTTGCCTTGTAAATTCTTTCGAGTTCAGACTTGCTAATATTAATAAGAGCTGATCTCTCTCTTAGTGGCACCCTAGGATTTTCTATAACAGAGGCATGAGCTATAATAGCCCCAACATTGTCTTCATCATATGCTTTTATTTTTCTTTTCATGTTAAGAACACTACCAGTAGCCAGAAACTTTTTAATTATTCTCATAGCCTGAGTACGTGACAAAGCAGTGTTTGGAAACTTCAAATTAAATTGGCTTATCACTTCTCTTAGCGAGTTTTCACCGCCAATTTCGTATAAATTTTTTCACGCACTGTGAGTACCATTTTCACTTAATTTTTTATGCTTGGTTCGTTAATTTGAAACAGAAATTAAGGATAATATTGACTACGTTTGACAGATATGTCAATAATAAATGATAAATGTGTATCCACTGCTTTTCTCATAGCCTACTTTTAGCTTCTACATAACTTTAAATATTAATTCACAAAAAATAATTTCTATGCAGTTTTAATTGAATGGTTAAAAATAAAATACTAATTTATTGAAAAAATGGGATGTTTCAAAAAAATAATTTTATATTCCTGAAATTCGGTATATAGATATAAAATTGCATTATAAATAACTTTTCTTAGTGGAATTTTTCATATTTTGAAAAATAAAGGTACTTTATTAGTGGTGATTTTTACAACTTTGCTTATAAAACACCCTGTAGAACACCAAATCAAGTCATTTTTGTTATACTTTAGTTTTACAATAAGCAGGACTCAATCCCCAAAAACCATTCCAAAATTCCAAAATTTTTGGTCCATTACACCTCTTGTTACATCTATCCTGGGACACACTGTATATTAATATTTAGTGTTACTAAACATTAGCAATTATCAAATCTGTTTTCATAATTTCTAACTGGAAAGTATTTAAATCACCGACTAATATCCGGGAGAAGCGGCAAATCTGAAAACACTCATATTGCACAAAAAACTGTAAGTCCTAGATGAAAAATTTTTTTTTCAAAACTTCTCCTTTATATTGGCTTCAATCGCCTCGCTGCATGTATATGAAAACTTTCAAAAGTAAAAAAGTTTTTCGCTTAGTCAAGGTATAAGTACATTTTTAGCGAAGTAATAGTCGAGTAATAAGTTCATTGTTGTTTAAAGAAAATAATAAACAATCGTCGATAGAAACAAAAAGACCACTGGAAGTGCTTATTTCTATAATCAAATCAATTTCTCAAGTTTTTTCGAAATAAAAAATATCTGTACCAAAAAAAAAAAATATCGTAAAGAGCCATTTCTTATGTAGAATTATTCACTTTATAAAAACTATAAGGTCTGGTCTGATTTTTTCTGGAGAACGGAGATTTTTATGGTCTATTTCGCTCCACTATCAAGCTATTAGAAAGGCAACGCCCATGAATCGAATTAACTTAAAATGTACCTATAGCGCTGTGGACTCTCCTGATGCATGGCGTCACCTGTTGTTTGCGCGCCTAACGGATTTATTCAAACTTTAATGTTGAATACCGTTTGTAAAAGAAAAATAAGAAAAAATCCTTTACACACTGTGTTTTGTTCAAGATTTTAAAAATGCTAAAATTATATTTTGTGCAAGAGGCCTATTATATTTTGATCTTATTCGGTTGATATTTAGTACATAGTACTTTTTTTTTACTTCATCCACCCCCACCACCACCACCCCTTCATCCACCCCCACCCCCACCCCCACACCACAGAGCACATTTAGCGCTCTGTATGATATTAGTTTTCATCAGGATATTATGTTAGCACCCGGTAACCATGAACCATTTATACTGTTAATATCAGATTTTTGTATTTATTGTTATAGAAGTAGTAGAATAGTATGCCTACTTTATTATTCATTATTTATTCCTCACTAGGATTTCCCATCATGTAATTTGTCCTCCGCTTCAGTTGTCTATAAGTCTATAAGATTTACATGCAAAAGCTATTTGCAGATGTTTTTTGGGCTAAATATATAACTTAATTATAGTTTTCCGTTTTAACGTTGCGGCTCGCTATTAAAATATTTATTTTTATGCCTTTTTTACTAAACATAATTCAGAGATTACAAACGACAATTATTTACAATTACCTCACTTGCTCATAACGACATTGTGAATATACAGAAGGTCACATATTTACTGGTAAGTATAAAATTTAACATTGGCAATATAATTATGTCAATGTAAAATAGCTTGCGTGATAATGACTATAATTTCTGCTCGTAAAAGATCAATCAAGATAACCGTACTCCCTCAATACACCTATATGACATTTTACATTAATCATGTATTTTATCAATAAATTTTCCAACTTAGTGGTGAAGTTTTACTTTACATGAAGTGATTTTGTGAAGACGGTTACCCCCGCCATGGTACAGAAGGTCAAAACTTACGCCAAATGCAGGTTTTCGGCTTCCACTTCCGTGTATGGTAGGCAGGCGGTTGGTTGAGAGGGAATTTAAAAGAGAAAAAAAAAGCGCGACTTGGAGCCCCCTTTTTCACGTCATAGAAATGCTTTTTCATTTGGGAGAAGAGAGATTACTAGTACACATTTTTCTAATTTTTTTTCTAAATTTTTCATAGATAGATGAAATCACATCTTCATTTATGGTTGCAACGGCATCCATAATTTTTTGCTTTAATAAATCGTTTGCGTATACTTTTTACTTTAAATACCCCCATAAGAAGTAATCCAACGAGGTTAGATCTAGCGAACGGGCTGGCCATGTTGGTCCATAGCGGCCAATCCACCTGACGTGGAAGTGATTATCTAACTATTGTCTAACTAAAATCGTAGAATGTGCTGAGCATCCATCTTACTGAAAAATTATTTAAGGTTTTCTTCGTAATTGAAAAAACTTAAATAAAATTTTCAATAAAAATGTAAAAAAAGTAGTTTGTTTAAAGTCGATTTCACATTCTCTAATTTTTAGAATAACCTGAATAATTTATCTTAAGTTTGACAACTATTTATGACTTCCTAAGATAAACAAAACTTTTTCTCGGCAAATCAAAAATAAGAAAGTTTACAAGAGTGCGGTACCCCATCCAGGGACACACTATATATGTTTGAGAGTAGATCACGAAAATGGTTATGTCAAAATTAAACATTTTCAAGCTATCGTATTTGTTATTTTTTAATAATAAACAATTTTAGCTCTAAGGTTTATCCCAAAAACGCAAATTCTTGCCGGAATCGAAAAGGTACCAATAGACAGGGCTCAATGGCGAGATTCGTATATGAATTGCCATTAAATAAAAGTTATATAAAAATTTCAATTTTCTACAACTTCTAGAAAATATTTCTTATAACACCGATAGGTAAAAAGTTGTGTCAAAGCTGAATATATGAAAAGAATATAAGTTTTAACCCTTCTACTGCCCCCAATCCCGCAATATTCTTCTTCCACTGATGTTTCCTGTGATTGGACGAAATAAATAAGTTGCTCTAAAATTTTGAACCTTATAGCTGTCACCTTTGGATCAAAAAATAGGATATAGTTGCGCGCGTCACCTCCGTGGAAACTGTTTGCCATTATTTTTTCCGAACTTTAGGCATTAAAATTACCATTTACCAAAAAAATCAACCTTATGGTAATCATTTTTTCTTTTTTCTATTACAACTTTGGGTGTGTCAGCTGCTCCCTTCGTATCCGCCCGTCAAATGGACTACGACGGGTTTATTCTTTTTATCATAATTTAAACTCAAAATTATCCTTATAGCATTGACTGAGGTTAACCCCGGGTGTGAACCAGAGGCCCATTTTAGGACTATACACTATCTTAACCAGATTTCAGTATGCCGCTTATACCTAAAAAATGTCGCTGACTCTTAGACTACAACAGTAGCGACCACTGGACTATAATGCCTGAAATCTTCAAACCCCGTCTTAAAAGATTAATACAAACCAGGCACGGAACTGCCGGGGGGTAGGGGTAGGCCATAGCCCACCCAAAATTACGTTAGTCCACCTTTGTGCCTACCTTGACCCCTGACAAATTAATTTTTTTATTGTTTTGTACGAACTGAGTAAAGTACTTGGTAAGATTGTGTAAAGTTGTTTGAACCCCTATCCCCTAGCCCATCTGACGTATGTCCACTCAATAC